>CM069076.1:58239499-60792352 GCA_035578085.1 Solanum pinnatisectum
GCCTGTTGCTACTTCCAGGGCTTGGACTAGTGATGATATCAATTCCTGTAGACGGGCTTCCAATAGGACCCCGACTTGGTGACCTACTTTTCGGGGGTAACCTTAAGTAGTTTGGTGTAGTTTCATCAATTGTAGCCTCAACTAACTGAGGCGAGGAGTATGAAGGATTCAAACTGTTGTAGAACTCTTCATACAGAGGTGTCTGCAGTTTCTTTAGTTCAAGAGCCTAAAATACAGAGATAAAACAACCACGTTAAACGAAAAGCTAGAAATATCTCATAATGGATCTTCATAGAGAGATGTCAAGCAGCATGAGAAGTTGGTACCTTTTCGTCCAAGAAGGCTCTGATTTTTGACTCAGTAAGTTCATCCTCATCTTCTGAAATGGAAGGACCACATAAAACTGCAGAATTGTTGTTAGGTGAGACTGAGCTCCCAGCACCTAAGCCACCTTGGTGATTGTTAACTAAATCTGTATTCCCTTGTCGTGATTGAGGAGTCATGCCATAATCACAGTTCCAATCATCAGAGGGCTCAGCAATGGGATTGAAACTCTAGTTAACATGACGATATAGAAAAAATCAACTCGAGTGGAATGTATATACTTTTAGTAACAAAAGCAGCAATATGGAGACGCTTAATACCTTATTGAAGTCATCCACCGTCTTAACAGTGCTAAATGTTGTTCCTCCATCCAAGAGCAAATTATCATTATCATCAATCTGACACATGTCATCATCACTACTGTTTCCTCTCCACATATTTCTAGCCTCCGACAAGTTATCAGTGTTTTCCGTTGAGATATTCAAGGTACCCAAGTTGCAGATGTCTACTGAACCAGCACTGGTTGAATTCCATCAATATGATATTAGACATAGTTGCTGAATAGTCCATATAATCAACAGAGAAACGTATAATCCATATTGTCCATTTGAATGCAACCAAAAGCTATTTCAAAAGAAGATGCATACAGGTTTCAAAATTTCAAGTTCAAAATCTACAAGATTTCTTCATCACACTTTTCAATGTGTTGCTTATTTTGTTGATTTAGTCGTCATTTCATATCCTTAATATCAAACGAATGTAGCACAATGGAAGAAAAGGATCTATATAGGGTGATTGCAATTTAGTTATGATTATGTGTTAGTCACTCATGTTAGCACGTTTATTTTAGGTCCAATGTTTTCTAGGAGTCTCTTCAGCCTACCAGAGATTTATATGTCAGTAGAAGATGTAACGAACTTCTATTATTTGTTACTTTTTCACTATTTGTCCTTTATTCAGTGCAGTAAAATCTAGTGGAGGTGGGTTCAATATTCATGAAAAGTCAGGTCTGACTTCTATTTTTTTTTTTTATTGTGGTGTCCATGCCAGATTGCGCTACTAAAATGAGCTTAAATGGAGTGTGATAGTAAGAATTCATATAGTCAACACGCCAACTTGCTTGTTCAGACTTGAGGCATAGCTATTGTTATATTACAAATCAAAGAATTTCAAACTTTTTCTATATCTGTTGACATTAGCATTTACGTAGTGAAACTGTTACTTTAGTTCCTGTTAAGAATTTAAGATTATACGATGCAAATACTATCAGTCTGAGCTAAAAGAGAGCCTTTGGAGCACTTACACACTTTTCGCATTATGCCCACTCGAATAAGAGTGACCTTGAGATTTGCCCTATCAGTAAATGAAGTTCAGAATGTAAGTGCCTCAGCAATATCAATTACATTGCCAATTGATGTAGATAAACTGACCATCATAGAACTAGAACCATCAGGAAGAGACAGTTGTGCTTCACCGGTGACAAATGGATGCTACATGCAACGATAAGAATTAACTTATTGTTGCGTAATACAGGAGACAAAACAATAACAGATTGCCTTAGGTCAAATCAAATCACCTGTAATAACTCACTAGCTGATGGCCTTAACTCTGGTTCCCTGCGTGAAATATCTTAGTTTCATTAATGGTGTAAGGAGGAGAAATTATACCAGATACAATAACCAAACAATGGGTGAAGGAACCAGCATTATATCTACTGGTTGCACTAATCCAGAAAGCATCACATTTTTCAAGGTCACTTCTGAATAATTAAACATCAGAAACTTGGTAAGACTAATATAAGAAGGAATCATATAAAATTATATTCCTTCCAATTGAGTAATATTTCCAACTCGATGTGTTGTCATATCTATGTCTACTACAAATATCAAACCACTGTGTCGTTTGAAAATTAAAGCTTTTGGACAACTGTTTAGTGTCGACTACATACTTCTGTAAGCACTTCAGCAGAAAGTCTTTTGCTTCAACAGACAGGTGTTCAGGGATCGGGGGATGAGCTTTTGTTGTCCCAATATAGAAGAGTGCAGCAACCTAAAGCGAACAAGGGATCAGTGCAAAGCATGAGCGGATCCATGCATAGTAACCAGTTTATATATGCCAAAAGGAATAAAAAAATTTAACAAGACCTGCATCAAGTGTGTACCTCTTGATACTGTTGGCTCCAGGGAGGCTTGCCAGTAGTCATCTCTATTACAGTACATCCTACACTCCATATATCTGCAGAGCTGAAATTCATATACAAAGACATTATCATTACCAGCAGAACCTATACTGAAGAGATCGATTCAAGGAATATGTGGCAAGGCAAATAGAACCAGACGCATACATTAAGTCAAAAACAAGAACTGTCATTTCTCCAATGACTTTTACTGAATCAATTCAAAGTCAAATACAAGATTTTCTATTTCACCGAGAAACTCCTCTTCCATCAGAAAGTTCTGTTCTACTATAAAGCGACAAAGTTTTGACTTTTGATTCAAAAATTGGAATACTAACTTTAATAGTTTACTATTTGCTTTGACCAATAAATACAGTAAAGTTAAAATTATTCAAAGTAGAAGTAAAGGTGACACAAAATCTGAAAGCATGTTCATAACTCAGGAGGGTGGCAAGGTGAACTGTAAGAAAAACCAGCATTTTAACTAAATAAGGAATGAAAATATAAGGCAGTACACATAAATACATAACACCAGAAAATTTTGACCAATGTGGACTATTATACGAAAAGGGTAGCAGCTATTCCAAAATAAAATTAAAAAAATGGACGATTCCTCTATAATTAAAGAAGAGGCAGAAATGTTTATGAAAATGAAATATGGAAGTGAGAATAGCATAAATAAGCTATAAGTTCTTCTATCATAGAGAAGAAACTGTTAGGCTCATCACAAAAAGAAAAGTAAGAAACGGCAGGGGACATTTATGCACAAGAAAACACTAACTCAAGTTCACAAACCATGATCAAGTTTGCAGCAATGAAACATGGTCAAGTGTGATTAGCTTATTGGATTTACTCTTTTAGTATCTAACTAAATCAAGAGCTAAGACCCATTTGTGAAACCAAAAGTGCACTTCCCAAGTCATCAGCAAAACAAACAAAACGTAAGCTCAGCCTAGAAATGAGATCCAAATAAGTGATGCATAAAGGCTATATATTTGCAATCTAGATCAAACAAGAACATAAGCTACAGTTTGATCAACAGAACGCTGTAATTATTCTTACAAGCTATGACCAGTTTGGCGAATGACCTCAGGAGCCATCCAATATGGTGTGCCCTTCATGGACTTGGCACCTGATATAGTAGCCTAATGTAAACATGTTTCATCAATATCCTCTTCATTATATCCAAATTAAACCAAATATATATAGATTGAGAATGGATGGTGATGGTGAACATACCAGTTCGACAACCTTCTTTGATGCCCCAAAGTCAGCCAGTTTTATGCAACCTTTGTTATCAACAAGGATATTTGCCCCCTGAACCCAAATTAGTACACGAGATTATTGTTGGTCATACTTTTACAGAAAGAAAAGAAAGGAAACAAGATACCTTAATGTCTCTATGCATTATTCCATTCTTGTGAAGATAATCCAATCCTAGGAGCAATTGCTTAGTGTACGTTCTTATAACCTACTACCGAAGATAGTATTAGATAGAGTCATTCAATCAAATGAATTATACATCAAAAGAGGGTGGAAGAATAAGACCGACAATGAACTTACGGGCTCTGGGAAAGATCCAAATTTTCCTAAAAGGGATGATATCGATCCACCAGGTACAAATTCCAGCAAAATATTCAATGTGTCTTCTTCTCTCACAATTCCAAGATATCTCTGACAACACAATATAGCAAATGAGTATTTCATGGACAAACAATTCCCCAGATAGGAGATCAAGGATTTACTTACAACAATATGCGGATGGGAGAGATTCTTGAGAAGCTTGACTTCCTCCTCAAGCTCCTTAACGTGGGACTAATCAGGACATAAAGAAACCAGAAGAATGTATCAGACAGTAGCTTTATTATCTACTTACATCTCAAAAGAGTAGATATACAGCAGTCTGTCAGATGTCTTAAGCCCTTAGATTCAATAAAACAACCTTCCATCTTAACATAGCTATCATATAAACATCTCCCTTAACACAATGTCGGTCACTACAAGTAAACCAAAAAATAGCTAAGAGCTGAAAACTGATTCATCAATGGAAGGGGAAGAAAAAAACAGTTAAAGGGCATATATGCTCCAACTATAGTACAAGACACTGACAGAAGGAAACTATGACATTGTAAACCAAAAAAATAGCTAAGAACTGAAAACCTATTCATCAGCGGAAGGGGAAGAAGAAAAAAGTTAAAGGGCATATATGCTCCAACTATAGTACAAGACACTGGCAGAAGGAAACTACGACGAGAATGCAACGTCATTGTATCATAAATGTAACTACTCTAGCAAACTTCTAACTTCATAATGAATGATTTCCAACTTGACAGAACTTAGCAGCCAAGATTGAAAGTACAACCAACAAACATTTATATAATCAAACAGCCCAATGATCTAACCAATTAAACTTATCTCTTAAAAACTTCAATTCAAGCAACCAATAAAAGGAGTGATTTATATCATTGTAAGTTCCAGAAACAAAAAGTATCTCAATGTCAATTCCAACCTGCGCTTTCTCCTTTGAAGCACTGTTTGCAGCTATCATAACCTGAAGAAAAAATATAACAAATCAAACACACTTTCAGGATCACTCTTCAGAAAAAGCAAAGTACCTAACAATTCCACTACAATCAACAAAATTAGAAGTCCAAAACCAAAAATAACAAATACAACAATAAAAACCTGCTTGACGGCGAGAAGTTCTCCAGAATCGAGATTCATTCCCATATAAACCTGTCCAAAAGCACCACATCCTATCATCTCTCCTTTTCTCCACCTGATAGGTAGTGTAGCCGCATCATCGCCATCTTTAACGGCGGTTGTCGGTGATGGCAACGCTCGCGGAGGAGGCGACAGCTTGGAGAAAACTCTAGAGTTCCGGATGCAGGAATTTATCTTCTCAACTAAATTACCGTCATCTGCGCCGTCGGCATTCGGCGTTCGGAACACCAGTGATCGCCGAACTGATCCGAAGATATCTTGCATCTGATTTTCGAGTGAAGGAATTCAAAGTTCTAGGGTTTAAAGGAAGTGAAAATGAAGAGTCACTTCATCTATTTGAATTTACTCAGCTTTTTTTTTTTTTTGCTTACGCAGTGCGAAACGGAGAAGAGGAATAGAAAGAGAAACAGAATGATTTTGTGGTTTTTTTTTTTTTGTTTCCGTCGATCGTTACTGTAGAGAAAGGAAGAGAGAGAGAGAGGAGGGAAAAGGTGATAGGCAATTTCTTTTTGAAAAAAGATGGAATAAGAATTAGAATTACAAAATAGCCCCCCTTTTATTCTAGAAATCTTCTTTATTTTAATTTATTTTTCAAAATCTCTGACTTTAGTGTTACCTTTATTTTTTCCAAGTAGTAAAACCGAGAATTATTTTTTTCAGCGTCTTGGAACAAGAAAAGGAAGAGAACATCAAAAATGAAAGTATTGAAGAGAGTGGAGACTTACAAGTTATTTGGCGTAAGAAATTCATACTAGACAACAATAAATATGTCTTCGTTTCAAACAAGTTGGGATTGACTATGTGAATCTTCCTTCCTTTATTTAAGCTTGTATCAGAGTCTAGACTAAACACTCTCACAAAAAGAGCTCTTGCATAGTAAAAACATGCAACACGAACACCCCCTCCAACATTAATTTACTAGTATTCTTATTATCAACGTTTATTTTATAGAATTGATTATTGAAGGCACCATGAATACTTGAGGATAATCCACAAGTATTTAATTCCATAGTTAAGCAACCTGTTCCATCTAAGCTGATATGTTTTGCCTTAAAAGATCTTGTTCGAAACGAGTTAAGCAGATAGTAAAAGCCCAGTAAATTTCAAGTACGAAAAATCGACATAGAATACTATAGAGGCCTACAAATGGGAGCAGGATATCTTATAAATGCACAGATCAATTAACACAATGATCAATCAGCAAATCTTGAGGCTAAGCTGTACCCTTTTAAGGGTGGGGATTGATAAGCAATGAATATAGCTCATAACAGTAGGCAAGATGCATACACTGTATAATCGAGGGGAAAGAACAGAAGAAATCTATACCAAGGGCATACTCATGGAAATTTATGAGCTGTCTAACGTCATTAAGAAGAATACAAGGACTTCCTATTGCTACTTCTCGCGACCTTCTTCAGAGGACTCCACACCAATTGCTTCTTTAATGCAACAACTGTTGGATGCTTGGGCCTCCATGAACCTGGTGCTTGTGAAGGAGGACTTCCCATGAATTTACTGCTTCGTGAACCAATTGGGGTTGCCCCTACTGGTGTTGCGATAGATGTTTCCTTTGCCTGTGCTATTGGAGAAAGCATTCTCGATGTACGCCACATTCTTTGTGGATCCCAGACAAATGATTGCCGACCAATGAACCGGTCATTCCTTGGTCGAGCAGCAGAGTTATTGAAAGTTGAAATGCTAGACTCAGGGCGAAGGGTTGCAATAGAAGCCCGTCTTTTGGGCTGGAAAACCTGGTTTGTTCCTTGAGGTGGTGGTCTAACTGCAATAATAGATCCTCGCCTTGGTTTCAAAACTGCCTTTGTCATTGATGTTCTTTCGATATTTTCCTTGTCATGTGATGCCGCTGGCACAAAGGACTTCCTAGTTTTTGCAGGAGGACGAGCAAGAGGGGATGGAGGGGGCACAAAATTGCTGATTTTTCTCAAAGGCAGTCTCAGTGCTTTTGAAGGAGCCAGTGGTGGTTTCTTCTCTGTTGTGATCTTCTGTGCTTGGCTTAAATATGACGAGGTTGTGAACTCACGAGAAGCTCCAGCTAAAGCCTTGCTTTCCTGCTTTAGACGTATTTTCCTCTCCTCTGCCAATTGGTTTTCTAGATCACGAACCTGTTGCGAAAATTGAAAAGGCTTAGCACTTACAGAATCATGACTTGGAAAAGCTTAGACTTAGAATGTGGCTACAGTGTAAATGTGAAACTACCAGAAAGTCCTAAGAAATGCCATTGGAAGAAGGAAGCTACCTTATCCTGAAGACTTCTGCACGTCTGTTCTCTGGTAGCAAGTCTCAGCTGCAGAGACTGCAAATTGTCCTGCAATTTTTTGGTTTCCTTCTCATCATGCTTCGCTTTTTCTGCCTGTTGATGAACATCACAGCATTCATTAGCCGGACAACATTTTCAATGGACACTACTACATTCAAAGAGGTGTTTGTTTATAGGTACCAGTAGTTTATGCTTCATGAGCTCTGCAAGGTCCGTCTGTTTGCGAGCAGGGCCGTGCTCAACTCCTCGAACTCGACTAGCAAAATTCAGTGAGCATAGAGTTTCTCCCAAATCTGTGTTATTAGGGCTGATTTGGACAAACATGACTGCTTTGCAATCTCCGCCTGCATTTCATGTTGGAAAAGTACACATCAGAGAATGGGGAGAAAATATAAATCTTGTGAACTGAGAAGATACAGCTTGAGATATTTTGGTTAATCAAAGAAAAATATGAGCAATCATGTTGAAAGGATTAACTACTTGTTCTCATCAAGTCAATTTGGAATTTAAACTGAAGGTCTAATATTTTGAAGGGACTCTTTATCACAAAATTCAGCATTATCTTATAATACAGATGCTTTAAAGAGTCTTACCCAGAGAGCTCTGCAGCATATGTGTGAGCTTTGAATTCCTGTTGTACAGAGGGACCAATGTTATTTAATGGAAATATAGTACTAAATGGGGTTATCACATGCACAAATGGAAGGGGAGACATACCTGTATGGAATATGAGATGTCTTAGAGGCTAGTGCAGAAATGACATCCCCAAGTGCAGATAATGACTTGTTTATGAATTGCGACTCTTTCAACCTCTCACCTTCAACTGCTATCCGCCCCACACGCTCACTGCCAGCAAGGTCAACAAGCCAAAGGTGGCTCCTAGTCCTCTGGCCGTTAATCAAGTTGTCTCCCACAACAGTCACCCGCAGTAAGCTAAGGTAAAAGTGACAAAGAAAGTGTGATTCTTCATTGATGAGACCTAATTGCGTATTGTAATACTAAATTCTTTGAAATTGTCTAAACTAGGGGTGAAGATAGGAAAGACAAATGTGAAATAGAGTAAGTTTTAAAAATCTTACCAGTGAGAGCGGCTGCTAAGTTCGTTAGCACTAGTTGATCCAACAGATCTAGCCCGACTTCCGGACTTGAGCAGTTCCCATACTTCATCTGTACCATATACACGAGCCTCAACAAGTCCTGGAACTTCCTGAGTTCCTTCTGCAGATTGTTTTATCTCCAACCTGTTTCATATTCAAATATAAGATCATTTCTTCGAAATTCACACACAGACACATGTAAATATTTTCTTTCCTCGGAAAAAAAAAAAATAGAATCTCTAGTTTCTGGTTCACTAACTTTGAAAAAAATTTCTCAGCAGTACTGCAAACCAATTGATACTACTTTCTTCGAATGGGACCATTTAACCAATATACTGTTTCTAATTCCATTTTGCAGAGTGCCTTTTCTGAATTTCGAAAATTGTTTTTGATGACATAGAAATACTTAAACATATTGGTAGAGTTTGCGCAGAGGGCCCTTATGATCATTTAACCAAAGCACTGTGTCTAATTCCATTTTGCAGAGGACCTTTTCTGAATTATGAAAGTTGTTTTTGATTATATTTACTTACAGCATAATTAGCTGAGATTGAATCAGTTTATAGGAAAACGCTTTTCTTCAAGAGATACTGTTCACCTGCCTTTAGCTACTGTAAAAATTATATACATTAAGATCAACTTACAGAGTCATTATATGAACGAAACATATATATATCCCTTTAGTCAATTATGTTTAACACTTTACATAAAACCAAAAACAATTTCTATAATTCAAAATACGCCCATTGTAATCTCCAAAGTCCAGCACATTTACTTCTAAATTCTGGTGAGAGAATGTGTGCCACCCCAGAATGATGTTCTTACCTAGCCATAAGCAGCCTTATGGTCTTAACCATCGAAGCTTGAAAGCAGAACCAAGCGAGTAAAATAAAGAGATTAAGAACTTACTTCTTAACCGGTTGATTTGAGTTCTCTATCAGGAGATCTTTTATTTTCTCATTATAAACCTCTAACATGCTGACAAACAACTCATATTTCATGATACTGCTTCTCTCACTAGATAAGCTAAATAGCTTCTCTAAAGTTCTGTAGTTGACTCCCCTATTTTCTGGTGTCCCTTCCATGGTAAACGTCTTCCCTGTTCCAGTTTGTCCATAGGCAAATATGCAGACATTATACCCATCCAAAACAGAGGTGACAATGGGCATTGTTTGAGAAAAAACGGCATCTGCATTAGAAAATTAAAGGATTTAAATGTCAAATTACAACAAGTAATAGAAAAATTCCTTACAGAAAATCTTAGATACACATCAAATCACAGATATCAACTTACCTTGGCTGTCCTCGGGTTTAAACACGTAATCAAACTTAAACTGCTTTTTAGAGGAACCTGCACAACTGATCTGCAGTTCATTTTCATGAGCTGGATCAAATTCGACCACCGATGTTGATCCATCTACAATTTCACCTGCATTTAAAGGTCTACATCTACAGAAGACCCTGATATTTCCCTTGAGTTCGATTACTTCATTGTATAGACGCTTTCTTTCAGTACATTCCTCCAGATACTTCTTCTTCAGTAGTTGACACTCTTCATCGTACTTCTTTTTAAGAACTTCATTTTGAACACCTGAAATAGCCAAAGAGATCACAAATAGATCACAATCGATAGCATACAACTGTATAGAAAGACCAGATATGAGATGCTGTTCATACACTCCTCCGTATACTTCTGCTTCAGTAGTTCACACTCTTCATCATACTTCTTTTTTAGAAGTTCATGTTGAACACCTGATATAGACGAAGGACCATAAATAGATCAGAATTTCTAGCATACATCTGTATAAAAAAAAAAACCAGATATGAGAATGTTGTTCATACTCATATGCTGAAGAGCACTAAAAGCTTCAGAACCAGAAAAAGAGTCCACACTTGTTGTCTCCTTGACTTCATTACATAATGCTGCCTGTTCTTCCGTCAATTCCTAAAAAGGAAGGGATGTTAAAATGAATAATCATTCATTTGATCTCCATTGAAACATTACATTTTAGAAAGAAGTGGTTAACATCTTACGAGCACTTCGTTGCTATCTTCGGTCTTCTCCAGAATTGGAAGAGTCTGCTCTTGATATGATGAACATACTTCTGCGGTACAATGTGAAGCATTACTCTCATCCACTGAACCAGAAGTTCTGTCAACTTTCACTGAACCAATTCAAAAGGCAACAATCCAACAACAGTAAGAAGCAAAGCCTATTCATTGAGAATGTCTACACTACAAACCAGCTCCCTTTAGGTGAAATCGGGGGGGGGGCTCGGAGCTTTTGAAATTGTCTTGGTGAAAAGATAGTGTAATTCAAAAGCAAAGTCCATTTTGTGACTCACAATCCAGGAAGACAAATCAGGCATTACAAAATTCCGTCTGAATTCTACCACCCTAACTTTTTCCACATTCATCAAATAACAAGGGGGTAACTAATATCAGTTGCAACCAGTTTCTTAAGTAACCAACAAAGATGAATGATGCAGCTATTTCTTTAAATGTTCAAACATCAAAGAACCTAACAGAGTTTACACAACAGCTAATCGAAATCTTTAAGCTATTCTCATCACACACAAAATAATTACATATATCCAAACTATTGACTTAGTCATGTAGAAACAATTACTGGACAAGGATAGAATCTGAAGTTCCATTGTTTTTATACAATTTCTTGGCACTATCAGTTCACCCATTCATAAAAAGTAGGTTTAAATAAAATACAAAACATTCCATTCTCAAATAAAGAAACCTATTTGACCTTTCTTGATCGATAATGTTAAAGAAGAGACCAACCTCCATCAACAGTAGGAGAAGATTCCAGGGTTTCACCTGAAACAACATCCACAAAGAATCAACCAAATATTCATTACCATTAAACATAAACAAAAAATAGAAATTAAAAAAAAAAATCCAAGAAAGATGGTAAACAAACCCCCATTTAGAATGGGTTCAGCCTTGATCAAATTATCCCCAGAGATGGTAACTGCTTGATCAAAATTATCACATAGCTTTTCAAGGGTTCGATCTGAAAAAAGAAACACCAAATTTTGAAGTTCATATATACAAAACACTTCGAAATTATATATACATATACAAATTAGAGAGATAGAAAGATTACCGTCCATGATTGAGTGTGAAATCAGTTAAGAGGAAGATGAAGAAGATGAGCGAGAGTGAATTTGGGGAGAGAAGAGGAAGAGAGATTTGGGAATTTCTTAAACGGTCACAATGGGGTTTGAATTTATGGTGCGATACCCAAGTTTTTGAATTTTCATTAATCTTAACCGTTAAAGTAAAATAAGAAAACAATCTGTGCCGTCCGATTTACGCGAGCTACCTTTAAAGGCTGCATCTCTTCTGGGAGCGTCTCATTTCTCTTTTAATTTATCTTTATTTACAAAAAGATTTTGCCTACTACAATTTTGAGATTATTGTACTTGAATACGAATTAAAGTTTTCTTTACAGGTGGCATAAAGAAAAAAAAAGGATTTCACATGTTCAATTTAAATTGATGTATTGATCATCTTTTGTATGTAATTTATAGATAGAGAGACTTATTAATTAACATCAGTTAGATTTGAATGGTATAGTAAAAATTTTTGGAAAGGCGATTAAAAGAAGTTGAAGTTGTCCTCAAGCTTTTTTAAGTGATCTGAATTTGTTATTTAGCCGTGTAGGTAACAGGATAAAATCTAGTCACTTCAATAATTGATAAGAGCATTACATTTAACATAGTCTAGAGGCATTTTTAGATCTTTTATCTTAGGATAGAAGTCGCGTATTAGGATAGAAGGTTAGTAGGAGTAATAGCGGCGCCACATACATTTGAGGGGTGTCGATCGACACCACTTCATCAGAAAATTACATTGTGTAGCTATATATATATATATATTACAGTTTTACTTCTTTATATTTTCACATCTCTTGAGCAAAATTTTGACTTCGCCACTATAGGGGTGAAGTGTTGTTGTCTTGTTGTGCATAGGTTTAGGCTTGTTAGTATTTGTCGTAGCATTAGTTGTACCCTTATAGTTCTTGCTACATTCATGTTGTTTATTGTGTTTCGATAATCACACTTTTTTGTTGTTGTTATTTTTTCTTTCTCCATATTAATGATATATTTTCTTCTTTTTCTTTTACTTGGCTTTGATGCATTTGAGTCGAATGTCTTTCGGAAACAACCTCACTATCTCCATGAGGTAATAATAACAACTGCATATACTCTATCTTCCTCAGGCTCTACTTAATGAGATTCCACTGAATATGTTGTTGTTTTTATTATATTAAAAACACGTTTGAGTTGTGATAGACAACCAAAAATTATAAATATAAACTGCGATTTTCACTGAAACACACTCAATCTTGACTTTTTATTTATAGTAAAGTCTTATCCACACATGTATTTACACCAAGTCAATTAATGTAACACACATGTTTCGTATATATTTTGTTTCTATTTATATGTCACAATTTTAGAGGTCACGTCCCTTATGAAATTAAGTAAGTTTACTATTGTATCCTTACTTAGTATTTTCTTAATCAAGTTTTTAATCAATGGATATGAATTAATTGATTTTGATTAATTAATCTGACCAATGGATGTCAAATTTAAATTTTAAAATCTTTCAAGGGTAAATAGGAAGAATAGTGTCATTTGCATTGATTTTATAAAATGACAAATATTAAGAATCATCTATTTTTAATAAAGACGAAATATAAATTGAAATGGACGGAGTATTTATTATGACAATGTATGAATTACAGACAAATTTCTTAGACTTCCTCCAAATCCGAACTAAAAGTACCATTTTCATTAGTTTTGTCCTCCAATTTTCTTTCTATTATTTCTTGGGACCAAACCGTCAAATTAAGACAAGTTTTGTGGCTCTCCACGGCCTACATATTTAACAAACTTATCTCAGGTCTTTTTGGGAGCATTTGGAAGCTCTATGGCATCTGCTTCATATTCAAGCCTCTCATGGTGTTGTGCTCCAATACCGAAACCATCCTTCACAACTCCCTTCTCTTCATCTCTTTTCCCCTTAAATACTCATGGGTTTTCTGGAATTTCACTCCATAAATCCGTTCCCAATTCAAGAACCCATGCCAAATTTGACAAATTTCAAGGCCAAGAAAATCTTGAACCAGACCCACAATTGCAAACAATGGAGGAGGAGGAGGAGGAGGATCAAGAAGAAGATGACAGGTGGGTTTGAAGTTTTTTTCTTTCTTCCGTATTAATATTTGATTAATCTTGACCCTTTCTTTCCAGTTCTTCTAGTGCTGTCTATGTAAATATTTTATCGTAGCAAGTTCTTTGGATTATTGAACTAAGAGTACAGTATATAACTAGATTTCACACTGTTAGGATCCTCAGAATACAATAATACCCCATTCTTGAATTTGCTATTGATTCATTGTGACTCGACTACCCGCTGGGACGAGGGCTCATAGGGGTTAGTTGGATTGCTTTGTCTTAAAGAAAATTTGTAGTCCTTAAGTGCATTGTTATGTGAATTTGTTTCATATGAGCTACATCACTGCACACTACATTGAACCATAAAAGAATATAATTGCCTTGTCAAGCTACATATTGTGTGTAGACGGCGGATGGATTTAGTTTGAAATCACTCATCTTATAAGGTAGTTTGTCTTGTATATGTAGTATTAGTAAGAGTTAAAAAGAATATAATGAAGTAACAGTTGGTGTCATGGGAGAGAGACGTCAAATCACTACTTAAAATTGAAGTTGACGTTGTATAAATCTTATCATTTGAAGAATAGCATCATTTTAATTGGTGTTGGAGGGAGTTGTAACTTACTTAGAGGGTGATGTGAATTGTATGCAATATCTAGATTTTACATTATTATTTTTTAAATGTTAGTTGCATGATATGGTGAAGAAGATTCTGCAAGAGAGGATGTGACTCTAAAGTTTCTTCAAGATTTCAAATCACAAACTCGGAAGTTAGAAAACTTGGAACGTGTCATTTAGGACTTAATCTCTACTCTTGCATTGTACCTCTGCAATTTGGAGCATGCATTGCATTGATTAGCCTTTCAATAGGCCAAAGTTGTTGAAAGCATTAAAACGTGAAAATTTTAATGGCACACTATTCTTCCTTTTGCTTTTTCATCCTTACAGCTGCCTACCTTCTGATTTGGAGGGTGCCGTTCAGCAGTCGGGCCAAGCAGCTGCCTCTTTTGTATCTTCAGGAGGAATGAGAGCCATTGTATGTGTTACCAAGACTACATTCTATACTAATGCAATTGGTTGTCACTAACAATGAGATAATGAAATTTAGGAAATGTGTTGTCCCATCTTAATCTGAGTCTCTTAATGAATCATGTTGCCCTCTCTTCATTTTCTACATTCTGCCTTTGACCTCTCAAGTCCTCCAAATTTAGTATATTATCAGATTCCTGCTGTCTTTCTAATCACGGCAACATAAAATGCCTAGTACCTCATAAGAGAGATGAGTTTGATTAACATACATTTGGTTTTATCGGGTGGAGGAGACACATCTTTTCTGATCCGTCTGCTGTATTATGGAAAAGTTATGCATAATGCTCTATGGATTCCTAGCACTATTTCTTGTTTCCCATTTATAGTACTGGTTTATGCATGATGGGCTAACAATGAGTCCTAAAACTAATCGGTGGAAGTTCAATGTGACTTTCTTCCTCAGGTTGAGCTCTTAATACCACAGCTTCAGTTTCTTGATGATGAGGGTGCACAAGCTGAATTATGGGAACTATCAAGAACATTTTTGGAAACACTTATTGAGGAGACGGGATGCGAGGTTAGCTTAAAAATTGTGACAATGCTAGTAATCTAGTATAAAGATTTTGCGACATACTCCCTATATCCCTTTATATATGGAGGTACTTGACTGAACAAGAAGTTTGACACAGATATTATATTAGTAGTGTAGAAATAAGCATCATTCTTAAATTTGAAATTTAATTAATTAATGAGTTTAAAATATCGAAAATCGTGAAAGTTGTAAAGAAAGGAATGGTATACACATTTTGGGACATTCCAGAAATGGAAGACTGTCATTTAAATGGGAACAGATGAGTAATAAGAATCTGACCCTTAAACTTTATAGCAAGATTTACAAAGAGTTCTATCTGCACAGGGGTGAAGAAACAGTTGAGATCTATGGTATCATAAAGGCATCCCTTTTATGTTTCAACAATTGTGTATGATCACACTGTTTGCAGTATTCACTATTCAGAAACATTTCCAATGTCAGCTGCATATAACTTAGACTGCTTCTAGGATCCATCATTCACGAGTTTCAATGGTGCCCAAAGTATTTCTCTGTCATCAAAAAAAGAAAAAAACTCAAGACTGCATCTAGTTTCAGGCCCTGTTTTATCTTGTCCCATACAGTATGCAAATATAGATTTAGCTCCTTATCCATGTTTAATTACTAAGGTCTAAAACTTTCACTGCTAGAGAGTTAAAGCCATTTTCCCAGATGCTGGAGCTGCCGCACTCCTGAAATATCGGTGGAAAGATGCTACATTTGGATTCGCCAGGTAGACTTTGTTAGATGAGCATTCTCTGTCAATGATTTGATCAGTAGTGCTTCCTGAGTTATAAGAGTTCCTAAAATGATTCCTCTTTCAGTGAAATACCTGAATACAGTTACTTTTAACCATAAAATTGTAATATTATATGGATAGTCGACTAACATTTGGTTATTGTTCTTGATGTACTTACTAATCCAGTCTAGGTGATCGGAAGCCAGTCAGTAAGGAAGACGAAATTGTAGTCATGGTAGTTCCTGATTATCAGATGCTGGAATATGTAGAGAAAATTGCATCCGATCTCTCAGACGACCCGGTACCCATTTGATATGATTTCTCTTTATTTTTGGATCTCTTATTCGTTGAACAACTACTATCTCTCCTTCTCTATCTGGCTCTTTCCATGAATAGTTAAAGTGCCAACTTTGCCTCAAGTACTTGAGCACCTTAACAGCATTACAGCAATTAGATGCTTATACTCGATTCATCACAAACTGTTCACTAGAAGTCACTATAGTGCATTACTAGCTTTATTCTTGTCTGCCACAGTAGAAAAGACAACACATTACTTTTTGAAGCTAGTGCTAACTGCATGTGTAAACAATGGCCTTAAAATGAGGTGCTATTTTTTGTCAGTAATCTATACACCGTCCTTCATCTAGTTCCTCATTTTGATATAAACAAAACCTAAAGATGTCTGATTTTAATAATAGGAACCATGACTACCCAAGTTCTCAGAAAAATGTGTGGATTGGCATGCCACTAACTTTATTTTAGTTTCCTTTGAGTTCTGTACCCTGTTGCTGAAAGCCAACGTATATGGGCTACAAAGAAAGGTCAACCATATTATCAGAATGATCTTGTATTTTACTGGATTGACTGATATTGCTGGATGGTTAGTAATCTGAAAAATCTTCAAATATATATCTTGTGGTAGGAACAAACTTACCAACATATTTATTAAAATGAAAAAGAAACCTTAGTTAGAACAGAGGGAATATGCTAGTTACTTGGGAAGAGTTACGTTGAGATGACTTTACACAGTGATTCTTGTTCATAGGTCTTTGAGAATTAGCTACAAAAAACTTAAGAACAGAAGAATATTGTGTTCAACCTTCTTCCAAGATGGATGTGTTATCACTGAGTTTATACTCATTTTTCCATTTCTCTTTCGGAAAATGAATTTTGGAGAAAGCATTTAATTGAGCGGAAGGCAAAGGGTGAGGATCAAAGATCTTATCAGAAACTTGCTTCAACATTTTCGTGTTGCAGTATTGTAAGGATTAAGAAGTATGTATGTGGTCATGTTAAAAAAAAAATGGTCCTTGAGATTTGATGATGGATTGTATGAGAACATTACTTCATAACTGCTGAAATGAGAATATGAAGATAGTGTGAGGTTTGGTTAACATAGATTGTGAGAGTCAGTCAGACAGCTAGTATTTTTCTGTCTGCTAGGTTTGTACCTTTCCAAAAATGAAACTCTGATGACAGGGATTGCACTTAGACTGAGGAGGCGTAGATGTTTTTCTTCTCAGGCTTTTTCTCTTCAAACTTCCAAAAACAAACCTATTCACATTAGATAGAGATAGTATTTTACTGTTAATGATCTATGGTTATTTTGTTAGCCTAGGCCTCTTATCATGTGGAACCCGCGTCTAATTAGTGAGGATGTCGGAGTGGGGATCAATGTACGCAGGCTGCGGCGCAATTTTTTAAGGTAATTTTGGTTTCTGCAACCTGGTGCCATCTTTTCTTGTCAATGTGAATTTGCGAAACTGTATAACTTTCCCATATTTTGACGGATTTTTTTTTTGTTTTTTCACTGCAGCACCTTTACTGTGGCTTACTCGATGAGACCTCTACCAGATGGCGCTGTATTTAGATGTTATCCCGGGTAAGGAATCATCTACTTGATCGTCACAAAACATTCCCAAATGAATAGAGTTCTAGTTGGAGGTTGAGATTCTGTGCAACTGTATAACGCATGTTGTGTTACATGGTTAGACAATAATATCATGAAAGACATTCAGTGTCTTGGCAAGCAAGCTTATCTCCCTTGCTTACAAGTTCTTCCACCAACCTGGTTCAGTTTCGCTAAATGACAGACTAGATGCTGAATGATTGATGCTGTGAGCTATC
The DNA here is from genome assembly GCA_035578085.1 of Solanum pinnatisectum. NCBI lineage: Eukaryota > Viridiplantae > Streptophyta > Magnoliopsida > Solanales > Solanaceae > Solanum > Solanum pinnatisectum. The sequence continues at coordinate 58,257,784 of CM069076.1, forward strand.
AAAATTCCAACATAAAACTAAATTGAACTAGATTGGCTTATTATACTTTTAAGTTGTAATTTATCAAACATGATGCTGCATAACATTGGTTGTGGCAACTCTTATAGATTCTCTCTCTGTCTCTCTGTTGCATTTGATTTGCTGGCTTAAAGGATTTGTGTTTAATTGTTTATTTTCTGGTTTACTCCAGATTATGGAAAGTGTTCTATGATGATAAGGACCGACCAAACAGATATCTTCTTGCCAAAGAACAGATCAGCCGTCCAACTATAGAAGATCTGGAGGTTTGTTGCTCCACTACTATTATACATCTAAGTTAGGCCATAATAAAGTAGTTGTTAAACGTCCTCTAGAAGTCTATATAGTTCAGTTAAAAAAATGTACAACGGGTAAGTCTTGTGCTGCTGACTCCTGAAGCACTGAAGTCTTGAAATTTTGTGTTCTGTTCTTGTTCATAAGTTTCCCATAGAAGAAATATGGCTAGAATACAATGGGGAGAAAACCAAGTTTCAAGAGTCATTATGGACTATGATATCTCTCTCAAAAACTTGGTGTTGTTTTTTTGCAGATAATATATGGAGGTGTGGATGAGAAGGAAGATAAGGGCCCCTCGCTGTTAAATCAAGCAGCTGGAATCTTCTCTTCCATAAACCGCTTCATGAAAGTAATTTCAAGATAGACCGTGCCTTCACTTTTTAACACAGAGGCGTAGTGCTGAGCATTCAACTAAATGACACAAACAATCAGCACCAGGATTTGCTTGTAATGCACTCTATCTATTATCAGTTTGCAGATCTTCCAGAATGGATTAGCAGAGTATATATCAAATTACTTGGTGCATTCAGTTTCCTTGATCAGAGAAGTTGTGGTATATTTTCAAGGAACTCTTTTGTAATTCTATTTTTGTTCAAACAGAAAGAGAATCTTCCACAATGGTAGCAAACAGTTAACTTTTCAGAAATCAGACAATTTGATTTGATCCCTTTATGTCCCAAAGGAGCATACTAGTTCTAGCTTTAATTCACCAGAGGGTATTTTGTTAATGATTAATGAAAGGATATCATGGTCACAATTTGCTGCAATGAGTCAAGATACATAGATTTACATAGCAATGGTCAGCCACCAACCAGTTGGGAGGTATCTTGCAGATCGACTGAAAAATCCGTCTCATCACCATCTATGTAATATAGAATGAACCTATTATCTGGTACATACCCTTCATCTCTCATGTGTCTGAACAACTCCAGCAAGGTAGAATAAATGATCATGGTTCTGGGATGCATTTGATCTGCAACTACGAAACAATGGATTTCCTTCTCAATCTCTATCCAGCTTGTCCCCGTCTCCTTTGCCACTCCTGTCTCCTTCATTTTCCTCATGGTTCTAGCTCTCTCTTTCCACCTCCCTCTGGAAGAATATATATTAGCCAGGAGAACAAATGGCACGGGATTATCAGGTGAAGTCAAGAGCCATTGATCAGCTGCATATTTCCCTATCTCAGCATCACCGTGAATACTACTAGCACCAAGTAATGCCTGCCAAATAAATATGTCTGGCTTTACTGGTAGCTCCTCAATGAAACTCTTGGCTTCACATAGCAGTCCAGCACGACCAAGCAAGTCAACTACAGCAGCATAATGCTCCATTCTTGGAGTCATCCCATAGATAATCTGCATTGATTCAAAGAATTCCATACCTTTATTTACTAGCCCTACATGACTACAAGCATGAAGCAGAGAGATGAATGTAACATCAGTTGGATCCACACCATATGACCTCATTTCTTCGTATAACTGGAGTGCCCTATAGCTATTCCCATGACGAGCATAGGCTGCAATAATGGAATTCCAAGAAACTGAATTTCTTTGAGCAATACTATTAAAGATTTTGACGGATTCTTCCAGTTCACCGCACTTGGAATACATGTTAATTAGCCCGTTATGTACAAACGAATTGGAAATGAAACCTTTCTTGATGATTAAAGAATGCATCTGCTTGCCAAGAGCCAAAGAAGTATCGCTACCAAAGACACCAAGAATGGCTGACACTACATCAGGGTCAATGTCAACCCCTGCTTTTACCATTTTTACAAAGATCTGCAAAGCCTCTTCTTCATATCCATTTTTGGCAAACCCCACAAGCATAACTGTCATCGCAATTGTGTCAAGAACCTCCGCAGATTCAAACATCTGCCAAGCATCATGTACACTGCCACACTTGGAATACACATCCATCAATGCACTTTCTATACACAAATCTGATTGAAACCCCAACTTCCAAACGATCCCATGAATTTGACGAGCCTCCCCGAGTGCCTTCATGCCAGAACATGCCAACAATGCACTTAAGTATGTCAAATAATTAGGCACAACAGCAGCACCTTGCATCTTCACAAGCAAATCCAAGCTTTCCTCACAAAACTCATTTTGAGCAAGACCAGAAATCGCAGCTGTCCAAGAGATAACATTCCTCATAGCCATCTCATCAAACACCTGCCTGCCAGAATCAGCACAGCCACATCGAAAATAAGAAGTAATCAATGCATTACTTACAGCTATTTCCCTCTCCAGGCCACTCAAAAGAACCAATCCATGCATCATCTTGTTAACCATAATGAAATCAAGCCCATCACAAGCTGATAAAATAGTAGTCACACTTGCATGATCAAATTTAAAACTACCAGAACCTATCATTTCTTTGAAATACCCAAATCCCATTTTAAAGTTCCCATTACTTAAAAATCCTGAAACAATCGAGTTCCACGAAACAGTATCTTTCACAGGCATTTCATCAAACAATTGGGAAGCATCTTGTGTCCTACCACATCTAGCATACATTGTCAAAAGAGAATTCCAAACTACAAGAACGTCCTGGGCACTAGATTGATTTCCCAAAAGAACAAATTCTGGGTCCTTGAGGATGGAAGCATGGATGGAAGAACCAAGACGGACATTGCCTTCCCTTCCATAAGTAGAAAGAAGGAGGCTTATTCCTCGTGCAGAATTCACCGGAAAACTTGGCGGCTTTACGGAGGAGAATGGTCGGAAGTGGAAGAGAAGACAGGATAAGTATGAAGGAAAACCAGGCTTTGGATTCAAGAACATCCATCCAGCATTCATCCATATAACATTCAGCAAAACACCAGTAAGACTTATGCACAGACTCTCTAATTCCTTTGGTGGGATGATAATCTGGTAACTCAAAATGTAAATGGGTTAGTTCGAGCGCATAGCCACATAGCCAGAGGCGAATCCAGGATTTCAAGAAAGCGGGTGCACTATTGCTTTAAAGATAAGCTATCTTGAGAACGGGTTCAACAAGTTTTAATTTAATATATTCTTTAATAATTATAGAAGTAATATATCGAGTTTAGTCGGATGAGTACTGTTGACACCCAATTTTGACCCTCCACAATATAAATTAATCATCAAGCTTCTTCGATTTCTAACGATTTAAAATAATGAGTTTTATAAAATTTTCAGAAATAAAATAAAATAAACATAGTTTACAATTCATTTTAAATAAGGTTGTCACTTTTTAATAATATATATGTTTATTTAGTTATGTATATTATTAGTATTCAAAAGTCATCTCGAAAAGATTTTATATTTTGAATACTTTATTAGTGGTAAGAGTCATAATTTTGAATTAACGAACTTTATGAAATTCAAAATACTTTCACGTTATTCTAGAGTAATTTTATCATTTTAATAAATTTAATGATTTAAATAATAAATATGTATATTTTTACAATCACGTTATTTTATAAATATTAGGAAATCATCACAACGCTTTTACATTCTAGTTAAATGTTTTATTACTTTAAGTTATAGTTATAATTTCGAGTTAATTAATTAAATTAATTATTTTAATAATTAATTATTGTATTTCGTTAAGATCAAGCTCACTAATTAATTAATATTAATCCATCTAAATTAAACTAAAACATTTATTTTTAAAATGATCTAGACCCTTTTCCTATTTTGGGCCAAATCTACAGCCCACTCCAAATTAAATAAATTCCCAGCCCACAACAACAAATAATTCCCAGCAAATACATACAATTCCAAACGACCCATTCCAGCCCAAATGCATACAACAGCAACCAAAAACTCCCCACCCTTACACTCTTTGTTCTTCTTCTTCCAAAGAAACAAAATCGAGACGTAAAATCCCACCAAAACGCATCAAAATCAAGAAGAATATCGCAGCAAGACCAAACCCGACCCCACCTGCTCCGCCTCCTTCTTCACGCAACAATAAATCAAATCGAGCAAATCGCTACAAATCGCAGAATTCAAAGCAAACAAATTTTCTCTGCAAAACAACCATCCAACTTCAATCTTTTCGTCCGATTTCATGGGATTTTCGTTGAAATCTTGTGCAAACGGATAGATTTCCCATCCTCGAGGAAAAATTTTCAAATTAGTGGTAAACTCGAATTTCTATTCTACCCTTTTGCCCTTTTCCGAACTCTAGTTTTCCCTATATAAAACCCATGTGCCCATCGCTCAAAAAGGGGGAGAGAGTTTTTTTGAGTTTGAGTTCTTTGGCCATATTAATTATATGCTTCAAAATTTTATATTTAGCTTTCTTGTTCGAATTTTGAGAAGTTTACCGCTTAAATTTTGCTTGGGATTCTTGGTTTCTGTCCGTATTTTGAATTGCGTGGTAGAAGCCGTTCAGAGCTCGTTTGCCTCGGTTCTTGCTCCAAAGAAGGTAATTTTATTTCAATTCGATTTCGTTGCTTAGTTCACTAGCTTATAGTCGGATTGTTGTAGGTTGTGTGAATCGATTACTCATTGTTATTCTATCTCGCTATTGAACGCCATAGGCTTAGTGAAGATGTAGTTTCAAAAATGATAATAAAAATACCGCATTGCCTCGTTGTATTGATAATGTTCGATCTATCGAGCGTTTCATAGCACCGTATATATTGTTTCATTTTGATTTTGTTAAGTATGTCTTGTTACGCTTTACTTTGGGCATGTGTTAATAAAATTTCCTCACTTATATTGAACCTAATGGTCCGTGTGTTGCTTTAACCTTTCGATTATTTCGAGACAACTCGTTAATTAATGTCATATCGTAAAAATGCATATTTGCCATTTATTGCTCTTAGTTCTCATGTTTAAGAAACTCTAAGCTATAGCTTTTCACGCCTATCCTGTGATTTGATCTAAATAGAGTAGTAGCTTTGTTGCATAAAAATGAGTTTGGTCTTATTCCTCTTAGCATGTTCATGATTAATATAATTTTTTTTTAGTTCATGATTAGTGTTTCAATAAACCCATAAGTATTCCCTTTTAGGCATCTTAACTTAAAGTTATTAGATAGTTCAATGAAATCATGTCTTTCGTCATATAATGCTTCCTTTTATTTTGCCTCTAAGTCTTTGGTGGGATGTTAATACTTGAATCCAATTTGGTCGTCTCTCATGTTGTATGTTTGTTTGTTGGTTAGTTACAAATGCATAAAGGTAGGTATTATAGAAGTTATCTCTTGATTTTGACTTAAATTATTGTTTGGTATTTCAATAAACATTGGTACTAGTTTGCATAATGTAGTTGTTGTTGGTTATAATTCTATTTCTTACTCTTTTGATTAATTTTATTAATTTTATCGTATGTGCCTTCCATCCTTAGGATTAGATATGTGTAAGCCCCTTTATTTGTGTACAAATAGGATAATCCATAATTTAGAACTTTAAAAGCATAATTATGTATTTCCTTAACTTAGACAAATAAGTTGCTTATGTGATTTTGTCTTCTTCTTTACATGTGACATCCATCCGAGTCTACTTTGGACTCCCTTCTTTCAAATTTCGAGCATCGAGTCAGCCATAGGTGTCCGAGGGCGTAAGGGAAGCAAATTACAGGTCCCGAAAGCCGAAAATGGGCTGTATACACACTATATACAGCTGTATGCGCCGATATACAGGTTTAAGGCAGCCAATATGTGGCCAAAACGTGAAAAAAACAGGGCTGGGACAGTGTACAGGTGTTCGGGAGCAAGAAATGCGTAAAAAGAGCCGATATACATGCTCGTATACACTGATATACAGCCCGTACATACCCAAAACGGGATTGGGCAAAAAATCAAAATTTCCAGCGAATTTGGCCCAAAATGAGGCCCAAATTCAAATTTCTCCCTTACTTTAATTATTTAATTGTGATTATTTACTATTGTCGTCTAACTCTAACGTTACAATTATTAATTAACTTAATTAGAGTCCCCAAAAGACGAGTTATTTCCTTTGTGTTGATTTAATTTTAATGTGTTTCATGTCTTAGGGTTCACTCATTTTTATCAATCAAATATGTCGGTCAAAATTATGCATTTTTAAGTTAAACCTTTGGTCCTTAGAAAAATAATATCGCTAAGTTTTTCACTCAATCATCTTTTTATTCACTTTAAAATTGTTCAAGTTAAAATACATTTTTCTCAAATAAACTTTAAAAAAATATTAGTCAAAACCCTTTTTCAATTAATAATAATAATAATAAAATATATATATATACATTCCTACTTGATCATTTTTTGCAAAAAGGTTAGTTAATTAATTAAAATCGATTTTCATGCTTAAATTGGTTTAACTTATTATTTCAAGATAAATTACATGAATTTTTAATCAATTTAGTTTTATTAATGTTCTAATCACTTGCAATTAAGTTCAATTGTTTCATTTTTAAGTCCCTTTCTAAAAGTGAAATGAAATAAAAATATGTCATTTATTTATTTCCTTCAAGTTAATCATATTGTAAATTATTATTCTTTTTTTTATAAACTATAATTAGTCAAATATTTTTTAGTCAAGTCGCAGGTCAACCGCGTGTTAGCGGGCACTTCGAATGCCTAAACCCTTCTCGAAGTGTAAATTGAACCTCGAACCCTCTTTGGTATTTTCAAACGATTTTTTCTGTTTAAATCTTTGAAAATTATAAGTTTTCTTAATTTCTTTAAAAAATTAAGTGGCGACTCTTTTCTAAGTATTTTTCTAAAATTGTTCTATACTTAAAATATTTCAAAAGTAATTTTTTTCTACAGATAGAAAAATTACGGCGCAACAGAAATGGCGACTCTGCTGGGGATTTAATTAAGTTCTAACCATAAGATTTGACTATTTGACTAATTGTAATTAATTGTTGAATTATTTATTTGTGCTTAATGTGTTTAATTTGATATAAACTGTTGCATTTCATGGCATAACATATTCCGTCAAAAGACGCTTATTTTTATTTTCCACTTAAAGGACGATTATGCGGGCCGCAGTCGTTTGTTAACCAAATTGTTCTCGGGGCACCCTGACGAATGTAGTTGGCTACTGGATAGTCGTTAACTGTCCCAGCCTAAGTAGTCCGCTTGGGTCACCGATCCACTATAAAGAAAGCCCACTCTTAGTCAGACTAGGGTAGAGCAAAACTAAATTTCCAAAATTTAGCACATTGGCCTAAGATGACCCAACACCCAAGGCGTGTTGGGCCTATTAGAAGGACCATCTTGAGTCCACAGTACCCCACGGCCTAAATGGACAATCATACTTATGTGTTTAAATTTGAAGGATGTATACGACATTTAGCAAACCATTGTCTCTTGGGGTAGAGTTTTAATCATATGTTCGAGTCGAAGAAGGATCAAATTATCATAGCATCCAAAAAGCGTGGACGTTCGAAGATGATCGGAAATCAAGAACAGATGATCCTTCCTTGGAAGCATAGATTAGGATTATGCCCCTGCGCAGGTCTGATATTTTGCATCCCATTTCCCCTATTATGTATCCCTATTTAGTTTATTCGTAAAATTTGTATAAATTTGGGTTTTGGGAGCAATGGAATGTTTCAAACGACGTTATACATCCTTCAAATCGCTAGGCCTACCCTTGGCACAAAAGGGTCACATGTCTATTTAGAACGCGATATATGCTTGTGTGCTTTAACTGTTTATGTGATTTGTTGCTTTGAATGAAGACATTTTAACCCAAAAAAAAAAAAAATGACAAAAAGATCAGTCCCCTATGTTCTCAAAACAAAGCAGCTCTTATGTGTCTTCTGTGTGATATTTTGTATTAATTGTCATGAATCAAGACTAACAAATTTACCTTTGAGTTGTTTTTCTCTACAGGTAGTTAGAACTGATCTGTGTTGATAAGTTGACTGAACACCCTTATTTTACAAGGTCTAAGGCTCACAAAGATTCCTTTCCTGATCAAAATTTGCAAAACAGGAAAGACAGATATGGGTGATAACAATGAAGAGATTGACCTGAATGATGTTGTTGTGGCTCAACCCACTATCATTGATCAAAATGAATTAATTATGCAATTAATGCAACAAATTGCCGAAATGAGGGATGAAATGCAAAGGAGACAAGATTTGCCTAATACCGACCCTCTGGGAGGTAGAAGACCTCCACTCCACTTTCCTCCTCCAAGCGCGGAACAGGTTCAGAATCCACCCTCTAACCCCGCTCAAAATCCCCCAATCATCGACCCAACCGCCACAAATCCCCATCATGCCTCCGCCTCTTATCAGACACTACCCCTTCCTCAAGGTACCAACCCTCAAACCTTCCCTCCTCATCAAAATGCCAACCCGCAAGTTTGCCTTACCCCTCAAAATCAAAATGTTAGCAGTCCGCAAACATTCACCCACCACCAAAATCAACATACCAACTCTCAAACTTTTCCCCAAAATTATCAAGCCACCCAAAATACCAAGAATCCCTCAATTGCTCCGCCATTGCATCAAAAGACTACTTTTCAAATTTCAAATCCAAATGAACTCTATGCCAACTGTTTCGAGCTTGATCACTATAAGGAGCATGAGAGAGTGTGGAGGTCAAAGGAAGAGGCAATCAAATTGAATATGAAAGAAGAGATCAGGAGAGCTATGAAGGAGCTGCATTATATTCCTGAAGCCGATGGGTTGAGTTATGAGGATTTATGTATCCATCCTAATTTGGACCTCCCGGAAGGGTTTAAAGTGCCAAAATTTGACACTTTTGGAGGAACAGGCAATCCATTGGCACACCTGAGAGCTTCATCGTGACCAACTCAGGAGCGCGGAATGAACGGCTCATTAACGCGCTCTTTAGCCGAAGTTTAAGTGGAGAAGCGCTGGAATGGTTTACCTCTCATGAGATAAAACAATGGTCTAGCTGGAATGCACTAGCTAAGGATTTCGTCGAACGGTTCGCCTACAATGTAGAGATCGTTCCTGATCGCTATTCTTTGGAGAGAATTAAGCGAAAATCCACCGAAAGCTATCGTGAATATGCATATAGGTGGAGGAAAGAGGCCGCTCGGGTTCGACCTCCGATGACTGAGAAGGAGATCGTTGAAGTGTTCATACGCATTCAAGAGCCAGAGTATTATGACAAGATAATATTGCTCATTGGAGCAAAATTTGCGGAGATAGTCAAGGTAGGTGAGGCTATCGAAGAAGGGATTAAAACTGGAAAGATTTCTCGCCACACTTAACCGAATCCTCGGATTGTTGAAGAAGAAAGAGAGGATGTGTCTTCCATTTCCTACGATGGAAAAAGACACTTTAAAAATATTTACCTTATAAAGGTTACCCCGAGCTCCACAAAATTCATATCCTACTATTATACCCAATCAGATTACCAAACTCCTTCACCAAGTTACCAAATTCCACCTCCTATCTACCAAACTTCACCTCCACATTATCAAAATACCCACCCATATTACCAAAATCCATCAGTTGATTGTTCAAATATCCAATCAAATTACCAAAATCCACCCCTGCACTACCAAAACACCACTCCTAGTTACCGAGCTCCACAATACCCAACCTTCCAAACGCAAGTGCCAAGTCACCAAAATCTTCTAAACTATCGTCAAGTACCTTCACATCCAGGAAATAATTACCATCTTTCTCGCCCAAATTCTGAGAAGAAACTTTCAGAGTATTTACTCCTTTGGTTGAGAGTCGAACACAACTTTTGAGAGATTGAAATCAATCGGCTCGATGCATAGTTGATCCAAAAATATCAATGTCAACTCCAAGCTTTATAGACCCGATCTTCATGGCTTATCATTCGTGAGGTCTGGGCATACATCGAGGATTGTATCAACTTGAAGCATAAAATTCAAGACTTGATAGATCAAAAGGTCGTCACGCTTTAGACTGCCACTCTTAATGTCACTAGTAACCACGCGGATCATGGAGGGGTAACTATTAATATGGTTGAAGTGGAAGAAGATTTGAATGTGAAGAAAATTATAATCTCAGCCAACCTTGAAAAGCTTGAGAAAGTTGTAGCCTCTCCAACCAAAAGAGAGAAATCCAAATTTGTGATCATGGCACCTCATCAAACTTTTGCTTTAGTGCCGAAGGAGGGTCAGAATAAACGGAAGTTCGATCAAGCCCTTTCAAAATCATTACCTCACTCATATCAGTCTTTCCTAATGCAAAATGGTCTAGGGGAAGGAATCAAAAATTGGTTCAAAGAAGGTGATATTGTGTTTGAAGAGATGATCGAGACACCAGTCATATCAGACAGTGAGTCAATGGAGAATATGCCTAATTAGACATCTACTTCGCTCTTGATTCCTCGCTCGTCTTGGTAGACATAATTTTTTTTATGTTATTGCTAAAATTAGCGGTGTTCCGAAAGAGGCTTGAGACCCATCCTTTATTCTATTTTTGTCTCACTATGTTTTAATCTCCCTCATTATATTTTGAAAAAGACAAAATGATTTATTGTCATGGCAAAAGTTCTTATTTTTCTATTTTTAAATGAAAACTTCTTTATTGCGAAAATTTATTTTTAGTTGCTTCATATTCGCTAGCTAATAGTATCTGTCTTGATTTCAGAACAAATATTTTCAAATCTGCCTATAGCATGTCATGTCACAAGCTGAATGAACAGAATGGGATAGATTTAGACGAATTTGGGGACTACAATGAGAAGACCATGGTACCCAAACACTTGGTTGGGAAGTTCAGACAGTTCGAAAGTCACTATAAGCCGAATTCAGAAGAAATCAGAATAGTGAACCAAGAAAATGATGAACGCATCAAAGAAATCAAAATTGGTGCCTATATGACAAAAGCGTAGGAGAGAGAACTCATCAGTTTGCTCAAAGAACACATCGATACATTTGTTTGATGACATTACATGGTTGAGCACGAAAATTGAATCTCACAAGTCATTAATCTACCTAAATGTGTCAAGAGATACCATATTTGAAGACTCGATTTCTGCCATTTTCATTTAATCGTGCTATTTGTTTGTAATCGCTTTGTTTAAAGTTTTATCCCTCTTGTAAATGAACTACGTTCGACCTGAATTCTCAAGAATGAGATACGTAGGCGGCCTATGTCGGCCTCGGTCGTTTCCTTATTTAAATTTTCCAATTGATCCTCAAGAAAGGGGGAACTACGTTTGACCTGATTCCTGCCTCAACGGGATACGTAGGCGCCACAAGGGCTCGGTCATATTTCCCGTAAGATTTTTATTTCTCTTTACAATAAAAAACTGGGACAGAATTTTTGAGAGGGACTCAAAAATTCTCAAGAAGAAGACTTATCCAACAAGTCAAGACAAAAGCGACGTTGAGAATTATAACCGGGACAGAATTTTTGAGAAGATCTCAAAAATTCCAGCTCAAAATACGCCAAGACAATAAACTGGGACAGAAATTTTTGAGGATGACCTCAAAAATTTCAATAAGGTTCATCAGCAGCTTAGAACAACTTCGAACGCTTCCCAACAAATAATCAGATAAGCCTCGAGGCATCAACTTCGAAGACGTTCACTAAGCTTGACGTGACATGACACTTAGCAGTGACCTTTTCCAAATAATACTTTCGAAAATCTATTTTCCTTAAATCTTTTCTTTCATGTTTCAATTATTTTGCATAAAAATGGTTTTGTCTTATCTATCAAGAAAGCGGGAGATCAGAGCAATCAACCGGAGATAGCGAAAAAAAAAAAAAAGAAAAAAAAGAAATCAATCAGTGATAGCCAAACAAGGATCAGACAACTGACAGAATCGGCACAGATCAGTTCGCTTTAAACTAACGATTTTTCTGTGGATGCAGGTCTATAAGTTTGCCTCAAGATTATCATATTCCTCCATTCAATGAACATGGAGAAGTCAAAAGGCGAGGATCTCCCCAAAACTAACAATTTCTCTGTGGATGCAGGAAATATTTTATTTTTCTTATACCAAAGAATTGGGAATAGAAATATTATTATTCAATTCTCAGCAAGGCGAAATCTATAACGAACATGCTACTATGTTCAGAGATGGAACATTGTTATTTTCCAGCTACCCAGATACTTGGAAGGCATTTATCTACATCGTATTATCAGATATGATAATACTCTTACCTTGAAGGTTATCTATATCGTATTATTTTATTGTCAAAAAGACAATGCCACCACTACAAGGTACCTAGAAGATCACCAAAATTGTTCGGTGATGTATCATCTTCGTTCCGTATTGGGAGGCATCATCATTGTTTTCATGCATCGTGAAAAAATTCATGCATCGCGGAGAGAAGATTCATGCATTGCGGAAAGAAATTCATGCATTGCGAAAAGAAATTTATGCACTGCAAGAGAAAAGTCATGCATCACGAAAGAAGAAAAGTCATGCATCGCAGAGAGTCATTCATAGAGTATTATCAAAACGAAATAATACCATCACCCAGATAGACATCATCGGCATTCATCAGTAGAATATCCTCAACCTACAGAAGGATCTTCATTATCCTACCGATGGATCATCATTTTCATTCGTCCTATCGATGGACATACATTCAAAATCCTACTGATGGATTATCATTTTCATTCGTCCTACCGATGGACATACATTCATTATCCTACCGATGGATCATCATTTTCATTCGTCCTACCGATGGACATACATTCAAAATCCTACCGATGGATTATCATTTTCATTCGTCCTACCGATGGACATACATTCATTATCCTACCGATGGATTATCATTTTCATTCGTCCTACCGATGGACATACATTCAAAATCCTACCGATGGATTATCATTTTCATTCGTCCTACCGATGGACATACATTCATTATCCTACCGATGGATTATCATTTTCATTCGTCCTATCGATGGACATACATTCAAAATCCTATCGATGGATCAACATCATCCTACCGATGGATCTGCATTATCATTATGCTACCAATGGATTAACATCATCCTACCAACGGATCAACATCATCCTACCGATGGATTTGCATTATCATTATCCTATCAATAGATTAACATTATCCTACCAATGGATCAACATTATCCTATCAATGTATCATAAGAATTATCCTACCAATGGATCAACATCATCCTACCAATGGATTATCGTCATTTTACTAATGAAGAATCTTTATTATTATTTTCATTTGCAAGAACGATATCAAGAGAGTAATCGACATATTACATTAATCTATTTCTTATTACTTCATATCAAAGAAGGGTATATTGAAGATTTTATTACAAATACAAAATACAAACTTTATTTGCTTTACGTCAAGATGAAGGAACTGACGTTAAATATTCAAGGAGAGCAACTAAGTGTCAATATGGTAAAAGATGCTATCTCTCCGTTTGAATCATATTTTACACTAACGAGTTTTATCTCAGTCTTTGTCGAGAGCATCCAAGAGGATGAATTCTCAAATCAAACCACAGGTGCAGACGACATCAAAAAAGGATGCAGCACAACGTGGAACTTTTTCTTAGCAGCGAACTGGGACATAGTCCAAAGAGGAGTGTCAAACTCTTAGGACGCGAGCAGAGGAGCGACTTCCACCACAATCAAACCACACCCCTCTCGGAAGGCATGTGGGTTTTTCTTTAAGTTTATTGGTTTCAGTTTCACATCCAAAAAATCTTGGTTCCCCCCGGATGCAGCTATCCACTCCAAGTGACAACGCGCCAAGAGCTTTGGAAATTATGCCCGTGTAAGTTCTTAATTATGGGTGTGAAGCGCGCCACATTCATAGCTAAGAGGTTACAAGCCTCCTTTTCAGACTCGACTTGTTTGTCACCCTTCTAGAACCAAAGGTTATCTTACATAATAGATTTCCTTTTCAACCGATCGAGTCGAACTACAAGCAGCCTGATTCTTAATGTTTAAGGATATGTAGGCGGGCTCAATGTTGAAAACTCGGTTGTATTCCAATATTCTCACTTAAATCTTATTCTCGAGCATTGCGGTCCCTTCATAATCCGGCATCGGAATGACTTTTGAATTCTTTCAAATCGTACGTCAAATCAAGCGTATCGAACTACAAGTGGCCTGAATTCTTATACAACCTGAGATATGTAGGAAACCCACCCCTGGGGTTCGGCCATAATTCCTAAAATCCGTACCAAAAGCCTGTTCGAAAGGATGAAGATGTGGTCGGTCAAAATTGGATTGGTCAATTTCATTTTCCTCGAATTTCTTGCATCAATTCGAGTAAAACGAGGGACAGCTGTTGACACCCAATTTTGACCCTCCACAATATAAATTAATCATCAAGCTTCTTCGATTTCTAACGATTTAAAATAATGAGTTTTATAAAATTTTCAGAAATAAAATAAAATAAACATAGTTTACAATTCATTTTAAATAAGGTTGTCACTTTTTAATAATATATATGTTTATTTAGTTATGTATATTATTAGTATTCAAAAGTCATCTCGAAAAGATTTTATATTTTGAATACTTTATTAGTGGTAAGAGTCATAATTTTGAATTAACGAACTTTATGAAATTCAAAATACTTTCACGTTATTCTAGAGTAATTTTATCATTTTAATAAATTTAATGATTTAAATAATAAATATGTATATTTTTACAATCACGTTATTTTATAAATATTAGGAAATCATCACAACGCTTTTACATTCTAGTTAAATGTTTTATTACTTTAAGTTATAGTTATAATTTCGAGTTAATTAATTAAATTAATTATTTTAATAATTAATTATTGTATTTCGTTAAGATCAAGAAGCTCACTAATTAATTAATATTAATCCATCTAAATTAAACTAAAACATTTATTTTTTAAAATGATCTAGACCCTTTTCCTATTTTGGGCCAAATCTACAGCCCACTCCAAATTAAATAAATTCCCAGCCCACAACAACAACAAATAATTCCCAGCAAATACATACAATTCCAAACGACCCATTCCAGCCCAAATGCATACAACAAAGAACCAAAAACTCCCACCCTTACACTCTTGTTCTTCTTCTTCCAAGAAACAAAATCGAGACGTAAAATCCCACCAAAACGCATCAAAATCAGCAGCAATATCGCAGCAGCACCAAACCCGACCCCACCTCTGTTCCGCGTCTCCTTCTTCACGCAACAACAAATAAATCAGCGAGCAAATCGCTACCAAATCGCAGGAATTCAAAGCAAACAGCCTTTCTCTGCAAAACAACCATCCAACTTCAATTTTTTCGTCCGAATTTCATGGGATTTCCATTGAAATCTTGTGCAAACAGATAGATTTCCCATCCTTGAGGGAAAAAAATTCAAATTAGGGTAAACTCAATTTCTATTCTACCCTTTTTGCCCTTTTCCCGAACTCTAGTTTTCCCCTATATAAAACCCATGTGCCCATCGCTCAAAAAGGGGGGAGAGAGTTTTTTTTGAGTTTGAGTTCTTTGGCCATATTAATTATATGCTTCAAAATTTTATATTTAGCTTTCTTGTTCTGAATTTTGAGAAGTTTACCGCTTAAATTTTGCTTGGGGATTCTTGGTTTGCTGTCCGTATTTTGAATTGCGTGGTAGAAGCCGTTTCTGTAGCTCGTTTGCCTCAGTTTGCTGCTCCAAAGAAGGTAATTTTATTTCAATTCCGATTTCGTTGCTTAGTTCACTAGCTTATAGTCGGATTGTTGTAGGTTGTGTGAATCGATTACTCATTGTTATTCTATCTCGCTATTGAACGCCATAGGCTTAGTGAAGATGTAGTTTCCGAAAAATGATAATAAAAATACCAGATTGCCTCGTTGTATTGATAATGTTCTGATCTATTGGAGCGTTTCATAGCACCGTGTATATATTGTTTCATTTTGATTTTGTTAAGTATGTCTTGTTACAGCTTTACTTTGGGCATGTGTTAATAAAATTTCCTCACTTATATTGAACCTAATGGTCTGGTGTGTTGCTTTAACCTTTCGATTATTTCGAGACAACTCGTTAATTAATGTCATATCAGAAAAATGCATATTTGCCATTTATTGCTCTTAGTTCTCATGTTTAAGAAACTCTAAGCTATAGCTTTTCACGCCTATCCTGTGATTTGATCTAAATAGAGTAGTAGCTTTGTTGCATAAAAATGAGTTTGGTCTTATTCCTCTTAGCATGTTCATGATTAATATAATTTTTTTTTAGTTCATGATTAGTGTTTCAATAAACCCATAAGTATTCCCTTTTAGGCATCTTAACTTAAAGTTATTAGATAGTTCAATGAAATCATGTCTTTCGTCATATAATGCTTCCTTTTATTTTGCCTCTAAGTCTTTGGTGGGATGTTAATACTTGAATCCAATTTGGTCGTCTCTCATGTTGTATGTTTGTTTGTTGGTTAGTTACAAATGCATAAAGGTAGGTATTATAGAAGTTATCTCTTGATTTTGACTTAAATTATTGTTTGGTATTTCAATAAACATTGGTACTAGTTTGCATAATGTAGTTGTTGTTGGTTATAATTCTATTTCTTACTCTTTTGATTAATTTTATTAATTTTATCGTATGTGCCTTCCATCCTTAGGATTAGATATGTGTAAGCCCCTTTATTTGTGTACAAATAGGATACTCCCTAATTTAGAACTTTAAAAGCATAATTATGTATTTCCTTAACTTAGACAAATAAGTTGCTTATGTGATTTTGTCTTCTTCTTTACATGTGACATCCATCCGAGTCTACTTTGGACTCCCTTCTTTCAAATTTCGAGCATCGAGTCAGCCATAGGTGTCTGAGGGCGTAAGGGAAGCAAATTACAGGTCCCGGAAAGCCGAAAATGGGCTGTATACACACTATATACAGCTGTATGCGCCGATATACAGGTTTAAGGCAGCCAATATGTGGCCAAAACGTGAAAAAAACAGGGCTGGGACAGTGTACAGGTGTTCGGGAGCAAGAAATGCGTAAAGAGCCGATATACATGCTCAGTATACACTGATATACAGCCCGTACATACCCAAAACGGGATTGGGCAAAAAATCAAAATTTCCAGCGAATTTGGCCCAAAATGAGGCCCAAATTCAAATTTCTCCCTTACTTTAATTATTTAATTGTGATTATTTACTATTGTCGTCTAACTCTAACGTTACAATTATTAATTAACTTAATTAGAGTCCCCAAAAGACGAGTTATTTCCTTTGTGTTGATTTAATTTTAATGTGTTTCATGTCTTAGGGTTCACTCATTTTTATCAATCAAATATGTCGGTCAAAATTATGCATTTTTAAGTTAAACCTTTGGTCCTTAGAAAAATAATATCGCTAAGTTTTTCACTCAATCATCTTTTTATTCACTTTAAAATTGTTCAAGTTAAAATACATTTTTCTCAAATAAACTTTAAAAAAATATTAGTCAAAACCCTTTTTCAATTAATAATAATAATAATAAAATATATATATATACATTCCTACTTGATCATTTTTTGCAAAAAGGTTAGTTAATTAATTAAAATCGATTTTCATGCTTAAATTGGTTTAACTTATTATTTCAAGATAAATTACATGAATTTTTAATCAATTTAGTTTTATTAATGTTCTAATCACTTGCAATTAAGTTCAATTGTTTCATTTTTAAGTCCCTTTCTAAAAGTGAAATGAAATAAAAATATGTCATTTATTTATTTCCTTCAAGTTAATCATATTGTAAATTATTATTCTTTTTTTTATAAACTATAATTAGTCAAATATTTTTTAGTCAAGTCGCAGGTCAACCGCGTGTTAGCGGGCACTTCGAATGCCTAAACCCTTCTCGAAGTGTAAATTGAACCTCGAACCCTCTTTGGTATTTTCAAACGATTTTTTCTGTTTAAATCTTTGAAAATTATAAGTTTTCTTAATTTCTTTAAAAAATTAAGTGGCGACTCTTTTCTAAGTATTTTTCTAAAATTGTTCTATACTTAAAATATTTCAAAAGTAATTTTTTTCTACAGATAGAAAAATTACGGCGCAACAAGTACGGGTTCGGATGACCCAAAATTTGTTAATAAATTCGCCACTGCGCATAGCTATCTAACATTGTTTGGTTCAAGAGGTGTTTCAACAACATTTTATAAAAATGGGTTAAACCAAGTTTAAACTATCATACTTTTGCGAGTTTCATAACTCAACTAATAGTACCATAACAAAGTTTTGAGTGGCACTCTACCCTAAATAATCAAAGGGTAGAGTTCATAACAAATACTATTACATTCAAGAGAGTAACATTGATGCACTTTCCCAATAAAGACAAATCACTTGCTATTTCAATTTGTCATCAATTAGCCACCAATGACAATGGATTCATGCACTTTGGCAAGACATTAAGAGTAACAAGTTAAACTTGGCAGTTTAATTTGGGCAACATATCATCAATTAGCCATCTTGCTAACCAACTGTATGCATTTTGTGTAAAATGAATTCCATCCCAACTGATGTGAGTATTCGGGTCAACACACACTGGAACCATTGGATCACCGCAGCTTCTATGCCCGTTGTAATTATATTCCCCGCCTATTCCACAACATGCTTTTTGTAGAGAGTTGTTGTCGAATCCTGAAAATGTATTTCAATCAAGAAAGTTCATAGAAGAAACGATATTTTTAGCACTTACCAAGACTGACAGCATTTTCTAGAAGCCACATAAAGGCGTTGTAGTTGTCACCATAAATCAGTGTAATGTTTGGGTAATCTTTCTTCAATTCATCAATGGCTTGTTGCAAATAGCGATTGTAGAATATTACAAAATTATTTAAGTCCTTCAAGCAATGGTGCTCATCATAGGCAGTTGAATTGTTGGTCATGAATTCCGTTAGGAACAATGGGATACAACCTATAGGGAAGTTGCCTGGAACTATAATTCGAGTAGCCCCAAAACCGATAATCCTCTGGGAAAAAGTAATTGATCACTAGGAAACAAATATCAACCAAATAAAAGTAGCAATCAAGAAAGAAAAGGTAAATAAACTCACTTTAACAGCATGAATGATGGTCTGAACAACTTGTGGGACAATTCTTCGCGATTCTTCGATGGTTTTGCCTTGCAATAAGCCAAAATTGAATTCATTTCCTCCAATTTCTCCAACTAGGAAAAGTGACTTGTTCAATTTTTCTGGACAATCTAGCAAAGCAAGAAGAAAATTAATTAATGAATTTGTAGAAGAGAATTGAGTGATTATTTAACAAATTAGTCATTGTAATGAAAATTACTTGGAGAACAGGTGGTGTGGAAATGGGAAGACATCCAATCAAGTTGAACACTCAATGAACTATTGGTAGCTCCTATATTATCAATGTTGTTCTCTGCCAGGAATTCGGCTGATATAGCAGTAGACCCAGCTACTGCAAAATTCACACCATGTCTAAATTCTGCATTTTCATCTTTGTACGGATTTAGGAGAGGAAGACCACATTCCACCGCTGTATATTATGAGAAATGAAACACAAAACATCAAACATATATATCATATCTATAATGTTGATTGATCAAAATATTGAACGAAATTTTACATCCTTAATGAGCTTTTCCTCCAATTTTGACATCTATAGCCTCTAATTTTGAGTATGCACAAGTAGACACTTAAACTAGTATAAAGTTGAATAATTCAACACAAGCATAATATATATATATTAGTGTGATTGTATCTTACGGAAATAGTCATTTAGGATGTATATATCTACTTGTTCAACTTCATATAAGTTTAAGTGTCAACTTGTGTATACTCAAAATTGAAGGGCATAAATGTCACTTTTGTTCAAAATCTGTGTCTATTAAACACAAAATGTTAATATGATAGAAAAAGTCTTTTTCACTTTCCTTTGGCGCGTGAGAAATCTAAAATAGTATTTTATTTTAATTTTTGAAAAAATAATAATTTTAATTCAAAAAAAAAAAAACCTCACCCGCTCCACCTCCCCCTCTTTCTTCACCTCATTTAGGTTTTCAAACCTAACTGCATCTTGTGTCTATTTTTTAAACCAACTAATTGGATCTGAAAATAGAAAGAAGATTGAAGATTTTTGGACATTGGAGTGAAAAATTGAAGACTTTTGGACATTGTAGTAGAAAAATTAGCCGACGTTCGTCCAGCTCCACTTCCGAGCATCTCTAACAAACATCACCACTCAAATTAAAATGTAAACTAATTTAACATATAGAAAATAATATCAAAAAATTTGATAAAATTAATTTGGGTCTTCTTGATTTCTCTTTTACAGACGATTTTAAAATAATTATCCATCAATAAATTCAGCTTCTTCATCACTCTTGTACGAGTTTCTCTATATATTTCTCTCACGTATTAGATATGAAAAATATTATTTTTTTAAGAATTGAATGTATAAGTAATTTGATAAGATGTTGAGTTTTGTGGTTTGGAAAAAGAAATGGCGCACGGTAGAAGATGAAGAAGAAAGGGGGTGGGGTAGCGTGGGGCAAGGGGCTGGGTAGAAAATGTATTTGAAATAAATTTTATTTTTTAATTTTAAAAAATATTTTTTCTATAATTTTTGGGGCCCACTTGCTACATGTCATCTTTTCATTAATCATTTCGCCATGTCAACGAGAGTATATTCCACATACTTAACATTCTTTTTTGTTGATTATTGAAAAATGTCTAATAGGAACAAGTTTTGTATAATAAAAGTGTTCAATAAGTAATAGTCTTAATTGAGATGTTTAAATGAAATATATAGACAACTTTGAGGAGTCGCCGATGTCTTAAGCCTAAATTTAAGTATCAAATTGTGTACACTCAAAATTGAAGGACATAAATATCAATTGAAGTAAAGTTAAAAAGTTAAAGAGTATAATAAAGTTAGCACATTATAAATTCCATTAAAATTAATAATAAAAAAATTATTCTATTCATTTGTTTCATTATAGAACAACATTACCTTATATATTCAATCAACATTTTTCATTTTTTTTGAAATGAAATTTATATATTTTTGTAGGAAGTTTCTTTTTATATATTTTTTAAAAAAATATATGATTTTAAAGAAGTATAATAAAAATTAAAAAAAAAAAATTGATAATATAAGAGTAGAATAAATGTTTTAAAAAGTCAATAAAGAAAAAGAGGGAACTGAGGGGGGAGAATGACTATTCCTCAAAATTGAGGCGAGGGGATTTTAAAGTAAAGTTGGGGGATTTAGATGATTTTCACCTTATTACTACTATTTAGAAGAGGAGGTACAAGCAAAATAGGTGTTCGTTAACATGCCTACTTGTATGTTAAGGGTATTTTCGATATCTATTTATGCTTTGTTCTTTAAGATTTTGTATTTTATTGGCTTATATATATGTATGTAAAAACTGACATAAAATAATTTGAGACAAAGAGAGTATTCCATATATATTATGTGAAAATTACGTAAAAGATACTATAAATCTCAATAATCAACAACTTAAAATAATATATATATATATATATATATATATATATATATATATATATATATATATATATATATATTAAATTTTCTTGAGTACTCTCGGAATCCATTTGTGGCACATAAATGGAACAAAAGAAATAACATATATTATGTGAAAATTAAGTAAGAATATTATAATCTATAATAATTAATAACTTTAAATATTTTTAAAAATATATGGCTGTAAACATATTTCATCTGTGTCACAAATGAAAAATGAAGAAGTAATATAGCACGAGCGCTCTCTCTCTCTATATAAAGTAGTACCGTTGGGGATGCAAAGTAAGAATTTATACCTATGAAATCAATTATGAGCATGCCATTAGAACAACGTCCGGTTACATTTTGGTAAAAATTGATTCCATATGGAGGTCTCTTACACCAAGATTGAGCTTCACAAAGGGTCTCTCTGATGCAATTGCCGGTATCCGAAATTGAGTCACCAAATTGATATATTTTATCAAATCTGCAATTCATCAATTGTGGATTTTGAAGCTTCAATACTTGTTGAGCATCGCCAATTTTCACCATTAAAATGAGCAAAAAAAGAAGCAATGATATTGTTGCTGCCATAACTCAATTTTAATTTGACAAAGAAAACTATTCAGAGTTATACATACATATAATACATGCATCTACTATCCTTGACTATTACAACTCCTTTCACTGCTCACATTGTCATCAAAGAGCTAGGGCCACAAATATATATGTTCAATATCTTAGTCAAAATCAACATTAAACACATAATATGTTCAGTTCAATCATCCACATATATAGATTGGCCCAAATCTCAGTCCAATTTTACACCTAGTTAAGATTAAGGTATCTTCTAGCCCCTACAACCACAAGTTCCAAAAGAAATATAATACACAAGATTAAGGTATTTTGTGGCACCTAGTTTGTGCTTTTTATTTTTAAATGAAAAATATTAAAGTCAGAAAATTGCAAAATGTCGACAGCAACATCAGCTGTTATTCCCACTGGTATGCACGTGATTAGGGCCATTAGGACCAGGTATAGTTTAGGGAATGTCATCCCAGTTATTATTGAGTTCATGATATTTTCCCCTTTCTATGTGGTTATTAAATAAAAATTTATTGAAAGAAAGAGAAAAAAAATGTTTTATTTTAGGAAATTTCTGTTCAGGCAGTCCGTTTTAAACAGAGTTTGTCTCTTCGTTAACTGTTGGATCGTGCTCAAATTTGAAATGGGAGTTCTCAGCATCTGGTTCTTGCATTTCATTGGTGGAGACTGGATTTGGTTGTCTATAGATTTTAATTTTGGGGCGTGAACAGTAGCTCATTTTTGGGTGAATTCTCTCCTTTAGTTCTCTAATTTTTATCCAATCTTGTTTCGTTGTTTGACACTTGTCTGGTGGCCAATTTTGGAGAAAATAATATTGTAACTCTTGGTGATTATAGTGAAGCTTTTGGTCCTGTGGTTGTTTACTCTTTACATCGAAGAATTTCCACATAAATCTGTGTGATTGGTATATTCTTGTCTTGTTTTTTGTTTTATTGATATACTTGTTGTCCGTTCTTCGTATTGCTTGATTTAGTTTGTCTTTTCTTGATTTAAATTAAAAGGAAAAGTTTAGACTTGAATATCATTCTGTTGCTATCGTGTCGGGCATTCTTTGTTAGTGTCTTAAAGTTTATTATCGGAAGAAGATCCCTACAATTACTCTTTCAGTTAAGAGGCAGCATAAGTAAAATTTCCATATTCGAATTAAATTTTATAAACTATCAGTTTAAATTATAACTTCTGCATTCGCTGAGACAATAATGAGAAACTAAAGTAATGAACAGAGTGAGATTTTTTAGTCCTCTTTGACTTTTTTAAAAAATATTTTAACCCGCCCTACTCCGCTTAAGCATAGGTCCATCCAAAGAAGTGTTATTATTAGCAACAAATAAATTGTGGGCTTATACATGTAAATTTGTGTGTGGTTTAGAGTACAAATGCATTTGATACTCACATATATATTTATGATAAAGTAAGAAAGGCATTTTTTTGTCTTAGCCTGCGTGTTATGGGGTTGAATATGATAACTGATAAGAACAAAGTACCTGTTTGCGCGTTCAATCCTACAAGTAGGAAAAGAAAAGTCAATTTTCTAAAGAGAAAAAACACATATAAAATTATCAATATGCTATATAAGATTATTACATCAAGTTTTAGCACAAGTTTGTATTTTTCAATGCATAACAGGAACTCAAGAATGAATTTTCTCATGTAAAAGTCACTCAATTATAAATTTTATTTCCCATAAAGTCATTAACTTCCATTTTTACTTAATTAACTATATGGAAATTTTACTTTTAAAATCACTTAATCTATTTAATTGGTTTGGTTAAAATTCATTCATATAAAAGTTTTAGAAATAACAAAATACCTATTTTTCTCATTTTCCTTTCACCGGATTTTGAAAGAAATAGAATGTTATTTTCGGTATAACACTCGACAATGGATCTCTTTTTGGTTTATTTTTTTTTTTGTCACAAGTTTTGGCCATGCGATATGAAATGAAATCGTGAGATGAAATTGAAGTTTTGTTTGATCATGTAATTTGGACTTTTGAAGTATGTTTTTTCATAAACATTAAAATCACATAACTGGTAAAACTATTAAAATTGTCTCAATTCTTTATACAGTCTTACCAATAAGCAAAAAATTATAAAATTGCATAATATAATATCACAAAGTTATCCTAAAAAAATACAACATTTATTGATCAGCTTTAATTGAATAAAAAAATAAAATTAAACATAAGTTGTAGTACTATTCTTTAATATAATCCTCCCACATAGTATGGACAACCTCCTCTCACCTTGAGATTGCATTTCTTGATTATATGACAGAAGTCTTTAATATATCACATTTCTCGATCATTTGAATGTAGTGATAAATTTGATAAAAAAATAATGAATTTGGTGAATATAAATGGTAAAGTAGGAATTGATTTGAAGTATTGATAAATTTTATGTTGGTGACTATAATCGTTATATGTGATAAATAATTTAAAAAGTAATGATATAAATTATAAATTTTATTTATATATGAAATAAGTGGTTAGTAGATATAAATGTGAGTTTTTTTACAAAAATAAATATATGGATCAATTTATCTATTTGAGAAATCTCAAATCATGATTTGAAATTCTCACATCATATTTTTTGAAGTTGATATCACATGATCAAATACATATTTTATATTATAGTTTCATATTGCGATACAATATTTAGCCTACTAAGTATGAAGCCACCTCAAATTCAGTTAATACAGTTGTAGTGGCAGTGACTGTCCATCTACAATTCCTTGAAATAAATATCTTTTTATTTTTTAAAATTTTGGTTTTAAATAAAAAATTCTTATCAACAAATTTTAATTTAAAAAATCAATTTAATAGAATGAGTGATTTTTGTAAGTAAAGCCTTTACTGATTTTTCAATTAAAAATCAAAATTAAGTGACTTTTCGAGAAAAAAAAAATCTATAATTGATTGATTTTTGGATTAAAAATCAAATTTGAGTTCTGAAAAAAAAAGGGTCAAAATTGAGTTATAATGCGACATATTATCTTGAGGAGAATTTTATTAAAACCTCCAAAAAATAAAATAAAATTTGGAGGTGATTTCTTGAAGAAGACGAGCTGGGTTTCAAAATTTCGTAAGTATTGATTAAAATTTCTTTATGAGCTTTGTTCTAAGTGCTTACAGAGTATTGATTCACCTTCATTATCAACAAAGTTTTTTGATGGAGAAATGAAGAAGAAGAAAACACAAAGATTTGGCTAAACATGTTGTAGTAGGTTGTGTACTTGATTTATCGGGTAACAAGTTTCAGTTAAATGTATTCACTTTTTAAGTGACCTAAAAGGCTGGGCACGGGACCGGGTTGGACCGGTACCTTCCGGTACCATTCCGGTTCGGTCCGGTCCGATAGTCTTCAGAACGGAACGGAACACCGTGAACCGGTACACGGGACGGAACGGTATCATGATTTGATACCGGTGTTCCGGTACCGGCTTATCCCGGTTTCGGTCAGGTCCGATCCGGTTCCGATTAATTAATTTTTATTAAATAAATTATATTTTATATTATAATTTATATATAAAAAAATAAAAAAAATAATCTACTTTGTTTTTCAAATCTCCTATATTCAAAATTCAAAATAACTACAAGTCTACAATGAAAATTGAAACTTGAAATTTCTTGAAACAATGCAACGGTAGCCTTAGGCCTTTGAGACTTTCCCAACTCCCAAGCCCAAGCAGCAGCTTTTCTGAAAAGCTGCTGCCGCCCCCTGCCCCCTGCCCCAAGACCCCAAGTCCCCAACGGAAATAATTCAACGGCTCTAAATTTCCAATTCCTAAATCCTAACACATAATCACAAATTCACAATTTCTAAAAACTATATATACTCCCTCTCTTTATATTTTCAATTACAATTCATATATTTATAATATTTAACAATTTGCAATCATCAATTTCTCTCAATTCTCAATCTTTCTCAAAGTTTCAGACTTTCAATATTCAAGTTCCAAATTTCAATTTCGACATCAATTGAAATTTTCGGTTATAATCATTTGTTATTTATACAAACGTTTGGTAACTTCGTTCCACTCTCTAATCTTATATTTATTTTTTGTATTTATTATTTATAAGTTGTTCTTGTTATATTTTATTTGTTCTTGTTAAATTTCATATTTTATAATTTATAATTTTATATCATGGAGTCTTCTAAAAAAAGTGGAGGTAAAAAAGGTATTGTACACGGAGTAAAAAATATGTTTACAAAAAATAAGAGCGGTGCTAGTTCTTCTAAATCTAAATTTTCTCTTGTTAGAATGAATACTGATGAATTTACTCATGTGAATGAAACTAGTTTTTCTCGTCCTGGTCATATAGAAATTAATTCGGATACTCCTATAATTTCCGAAGAGGTTTATGAAAGACATTATGGTAATTATCAAGAAAATGAAGAAGTAGAAATTAATGAAGAAGATTTAGATGATACACCGACTAGTCCCGACCTCAATAGTACTGAAGTTCCATCTCAGGAGGACAATCCTCCGGTTGAAACTAGTGGTCCCCCTATTGTTCCAACTAGAGGTAAGACCAAGGTACAACGTACTTTAAAATCAAATGTGTGGAAATTTTGTTATTTGAATGAAGAAAAAACTTTTAGTATATGTAATATTTGTAAACAACATTTTAAATATACATCTGGTGGGAGTGGAGGTTCAACGGGGGGATTAAAAAAACATTTGATGCAAAAACATAGTAAAGAGTGGTTTGCATATTTATCTTCTCTTAGTGTTTGTGAAGATTCTAGCATTGAAGCATCGGCTAGAGGGTCAAATATGGTTCAAGGTGAATTAAATACTTCGAACCCAAGTGGTTCTCTTACACATTGAACCTATAATAAGGATCGTGATCGTGAAAATTTTGCAAAAATGGTTGTTGTTTGTGGTTTACCTTTTAGTTTTGGAGAACATCCGGGTTTTATTACATATATTCGTGATACATATAATCCTAGTTTTAAAGGTTTATCAAGAAGCATGGTAAAAAGAGATATTTTCAAATTTCAAGAAAAACATTGTCAATTTTTGCGTGCCTATTTTGAAATAATGGATTGTAGAGTTGCTATTACCACTGATATGGGTCGTAGTCCTAATGGTTTTGATTATTTAATCATATCGCGCATTGAATTGATTATAATTGGAATTTACAAAAAAGAATTATCAGTTATAAAATTTGTCAACAGAAAAAAACTGGAATGTATATTGCTACTACTGTGTTGGAAATTTTAGATTTTTTTGGTCTTTGTGATAAAGTCATTAGTATTACTTTAGATAATGCTTCTGCTAATTTAAATGCGATTAATATGTTAGAATCTAGAATTTGTCCTATTAGTAAATATGCTTTTCATGTTAAATGTGCTGCGCATGTATTAAATTTGGTTGTTAGTGACGGTGTGAAATTATTTAAAAATAGTTGTGATAAAGTTGATAATGCTTGTTTTTATATTTTTCATATGCATAGTAGTATTAGAATTAACCAATTTAAAAAGCTTTGTAATGCATGTAAACTTCCGTTTAGAAAAGTTTCGAAGCATGTAAAAACTAGATGGAATTCCTTTTATGATATGCTTGAAGTTGCTTATACATATAGAGAACCTATTACTATGCAATTTAATAATCATAATGCTTATCCTGAATTAAAACTTAATGATAGTGATTGGAATGAAGTAAATGAACTTAGAATATTTTTGAAATCATTTTATGATGCTACTAAAATTTTTTCTGGAATGTATTATCCTACTATTTCCGAAATTTTAACACATATATGTGAGATTTCATCTCTCTTTTCTGAATATAAAACAAATGAATTATTTACTAGTGCTATTGAAGTTATGATTACAAAATTTAAGAAACATTTTTTTCCTATCCCTCAAATTTATTTAACTGCAATTCTTTTCAATCATGAATATAAAGAATATGGTGCAAAAACTTTAGTTGAATGCATTTATCAAAATTTAGATACTAAACCAGAAGAACAACCTGATTTGGTAACATCTCAAAATAGTATAAAATTACTTGCTAAAGAAATGTATGATAAATATTGTTCCTTAAATAATATTGAAAATCCTCAAATGTCTATGCCTCGAGTAGGTGCCCATGGTAGAGTAAAACACAAACTTGGTCTTGACTCTTCTAATAAATGTGAATTTGTTAAATATCTTGAACAGGGTTCAGATAATATTACAAACGAGGAAGGTATACCACAACTACTGAACTGGTTGAGGGCTCGTGGAACTCAATTTCCAAAACTTAGTAGGATGGTGAAGGATGTTCTTGCAATTCAAGGATCATCAGTAGCTTCAGAGGCAGCTTTCAGCGTGGCAAGATTTCTAATTGGAGACCACAGATATTCGTTAGCAGAAGACAGTTTGGAGCTATTAGTGCTTTTTAGAGATTGGATAAATACTGAGCGTAGAAATCAAGGACTTCCAAAGTTAGATAGTCAATATGAACTTTTCATAGATTCAGCCATTAGATGTGGTAGTGATGATGGCATGGAACTTCAAGATCGTCAACGAGCTTTACCAAGACCAGTAGTTGATTACGGTCAATCTATAGCTGAGTTAGAGAAAGGCTTTATGGGACTATACAACTATTAGTATTACATTTGAGGCTTAGTTGAAACAGAACCCTTCCTAGAAGGTGGTCACAGAAAGTATGCACTCTACTAATAGTTGTAAATTGTAATTGTAATTTGTAATACAAATTTAAAATTTTAAATAAATTGGATTGATATTTCTTAAATTTGTCATGTGTCATTGTTTTATCCTTATTTTTATTTATTTTTTTAAAATTACAAACTTAAGTTATTTAAACTACAAGTTATAAATATAACTTGTAAGTTATAACTTATAACATATTAATAAGTAATAACTTATAAACTTCAAAAGATTCAAATCTTGAAATTTGAAAACTAAGCTAAAAAACTTTATTAAACTTAACTTGTAAACTTAATAAGTAAAAGTTTAAAAAAAAAAATCTTTAAAATAAACTCAAGTAAAATTACATTATAAATTTCAAAACTATTAATTTAAAGTTTAAACTTAGAAAAATAAAAAAAAATTCATATTTTTGTAATTCAAAAAATCAAAATAACTAAATTTTTTTTATCATTTTTTGAAATAGATAGATGTGGTGTCCCGTTTATTCCATCTCGTTCCATTCCGGTCCGTTCCGGTTCCATCCCGGTATATAGTGGGACGGGACGGAACCGAGTATCCGTCCCGGTAATTCCGGTCCGGTTCATCCCGGTATCGGTCAACAAACCGGTCAAACCGTCCCGTTCCGATCCAGTACCGGTTCATTCCGGTCCGATCCGTTGCGCAGTCTTATACACTCACCTAATTATGTAAAAGCTCTTTTTAAAAGTTAAAAGAGTGCTTTAGGTGAAAAATAAACACTGATGGAGGTATTCCAGAAAATCATTCATGGAGGATATTTGGTGAGGACACTAAACTGTACTATGCATGCTCAATCACATCAATAATTTTATGATATGTAACAGAGGCGAAAATTTTGATGAGATTTTAGGATAAAAATTGTTTAGCTTTAATTTCAATCATGGATACTTCATGATAGTTGAAAAATCATTTCTGTTTTATTATGACTTTTTGAGATAATAACTAACTATTAGTTGAGTGAACATATGAGAAATCAAAGTCGTGATTGTCTCTAGGCTTTCCAACTCTAAGGTATGCAGAGGACCTCAATTAACGCTAATTTTTGCCTTCCATTTTCGGCTCCTTAATTAGCACTATTATTCCACAGGACTTGACTTGACCTTCAAAATATTTGTCCCCATTTCAATTACGCAAACTACAAGTTACTTGTAAGACAGTAGTGAAGCTGAATCATAAGGAGAAATATATGGTCCTCTGTTATGGGTTGTCTTTCTATATAAACAGGCCCAAATAACTAATGCTTGCAATATACAGTGCTTTAAACTATACCCATCTCTATTAGTATAAGATCAACTAAAATGGCATGTTGGAAAATTTTAGTTGTTTTATTTCTTCTTTCCTTTCCTCTACCTGTTTCAGTCAAAGCCATAAAAGCTGTATCTTTACCTCTCACAAACACTACTGAAGCCAAAGTGAGATGTGTTAAAAGTGAGAGGAATGCTCTATTAAGATTCAAACAAGGTTTCACTGATCCCTCTGACCGACTGGCTTCTTGGGTTGGAAAAGAATGCTGCATCTGGAAAGGCATTTATTGTGACGCTGGTTATAATGTCATCAGGCTTGATCTCAATGATAGAACAAACAATTGCTATTGGAAGAAAGTGGGATACTTGATTCCAGGCAATTCAACATGCTTGGGTGGCAACATAAGTTCTGATTTACTCGACTTGCATCACTTGGAGTATTTAGACCTTGGTGGTAATGACTTCCAAGGACTTACCACTCCCAATTTCTTGTCTTCTCTAAAGAAATTACAGTATCTTAACCTTTCTTTTTCATCTCTTATTGGTGTTCCTCCTTCACTTGGAAATCTATCAAATTTGCAGTATCTAAGCTTCCATGCGTGTTCCTATCCTTTCGATACTGTTGAAAGAAGTTGGGTCAAAGATTTGAATTGGGTTTCCGGTCTGTCTTCTTTGAAGTATCTTGATCTTTCTTATGTGAACCTTTCTTCGGCAACACATTGGCTTGATTCTATTAATAAGCTGCCATCCTTAGTGACTCTCAGTTTGCAAAACTGTAGTCTTCACTATCTTCCTTATTCCTTCCCAAACTGGAATATGACTTCTCTTTCTTATCTCTCCCTTTCACAGAATAACTTTGTTAATTCTGAGTTGCCTAAATGGTTGTCTAATGCCACCACCATTGAGACACTTTATATGGTATACAGCAACATCCAAGGCCCAATATCAAATGTTGAATGGGGTAAACTCTGTAATTTGCAGAAGTTGTATCTAGAACAGAACAAACTTAATGGAGACATAAGTCGAGTGGTGGAAGGATTGTCCAACTGCAGCAACCCTACGATAGAGGTATTATCTCTAGGCGAAAATGTGTTGAAAGGGGAATTGCCAAATTCATTAGGACATCTGAAGAACTTAAGGATTCTTAGTATTTCTTTTAATATGATCTCTGGAACTGTTCCAGCATCTATTGAGCAGCTTTCACGGTTGGAAATTTTGTACTTGGGAGAGAATCAACTGAAGGGACCCTTGCCTGAGAGTATTTTTAATTTTTCAGAATTAACTGAGTTGCGGTTGACAACAAATGCTTTGGAAGGCAATCTTTCACAAAATCACTTTGCAAGACTCCATCAACTGAAAGTTTTATCCCTATCTTGTGGAAGAAGTTTTTCAGTCAACTTGAGCAATGAATGGGTTCCTCCATTTAGCCTCTATGGTATCGAGCTCAGAAGTTGCAGTTTGGGTCCCAAGTTTCCAACATGGCTAAAGATTCAAAAGCAACTTCAGTGGGTCATTCTCACCAATGGCTCCATTTCAGAACCTATACCTCCTTGGCTTTGGATGATGTGCTCACAATTTTATTTGCTCGATCTATCAGATAATCAAATTGGTGGAAGTCTACCGAGGATAGTAAATTTTCCATCGACATACCAAATCTGGACGGTGGGTTTCTATTTTAGTTACTATTATGGTGTCGTGGTGGACTTGAGTTCCAATCACTTCCATGGTTCGTTACCTCTTTGGCCAACTGTGACACATTTGAATCTTGCTAACAACTGGTTTTCAGGATACATACCCTTAAACATTGGTCATGTGATGACAAAACTTCAAGTGTTAGATCTTTCTGGAAATGCTTTTATAGGAACTATACCATATTCCATAACAAGTGTCAAGCAGCTATTGAGATTGGACCTTTCAGACAATCATTTGTCTGGGAAGATTCCTGATTGGTGGTATGATTTGCAACAACTTCAAGTCATAGATTTGTCAGGGAATAATCTTTCAGGTACTATTCCTCCTTCAGTTTGTTCACCACTTTCACTTTTTTGGTTGAGATTATGCCGCAATAACCTTTCTGGAGGGCTTCCAAAATCATTGAGGAATTGCAATAGCTTGCTTGCCCTTGATATTGGAGAGAACAGAATCACTGGCACCATACCGGAGTGGTTCGGAGAAAGTCTCTTATCTCTGCAAAAGCTCAGAATGACGGGTAACATGATTCATGGACGCATTCCACCACAACTATGCCAACTTTCTAACCTCCAAATTCTCCATCTTTCACATAACAATCTGACAGGTTCTATCCCTTCTTGCCTGGGAACCTTGAGAGGTCTCAAGTTGGTGAAATTTTACAAGTGGTTTCCCAACTACCTTTATTTCAGTTATGTTTTTACACCCAAGATGGAGTTGGTTGAGAAAGGAACAAAGAAGACTTACACTTTTACCTTAGATCAAGTGAATCTTATTGATCTTTCCTGCAACAATCTTCAGGGTGAAATCCCGAATGAGATAACAGCTCTGTCAGCCTTGAGCACTCTGAATTTATCTCGGAACCAATTATCAGGAAGAATTCCAGAGGACATAGGGAGCATGCAGCAATTGGAGACACTAGACCTTTCATCTAACCATCTCTCAGGTCCTATCCCATTAAGCATGGCATCCATCACTTCATTGAGCTATCTTAATTTGTCACATAACAACCTTCATGGCCCTATCCCATCAACAAACCAATTTGGAACCTTTACTGATCCTTCGTGTTTCGAAGGTAATCCAGAACTCTGTGGGAAACCATTGACCACCAATTGCTCCTTACCCAGGAAAAGAGAAATAGAAGAAGATGATGAAATAAGGCATTGTTTTTTTGTGAGCGCGGGAGTGGGATTCATTGCCATGTTTTTGGCGACATTTATAAGCTTGACGATAAAGAAGTCGTGGGGATACTGGTGCTTCCATTTCATGGAGGAAGTTGGAGAAAGAATTATCAGGTGCTGTATGGGTTTCATGGCTTGCTTGAATAGGATTTTCAGCGTCACAAGGAACTAATTTCCATTGCATTATTGTTCTTTCTGTTTTGATACTGTTGCAGTAAAAATATGGCAATCTTTGAAATTTGAATGAAAGTAAAAGTTTTGTTATTATGTTCGTCCCTCAAGTTTCTGTGTTTTTTACTTTAAGAAACAACAGATTATATTTCACCTAAATAAATCAAAGAGTAAAATCACTTAACAAGCAACATATCTATAAAATCATCATTTACAGTAGATGAAACAACATTGTAATGTAAAATAATAGTAAGGCTGTTTTAGAAGAAATTTCCATCTTGCTATCTTCCTTCAGTAATGATGAATGATTGTTTGAATCAATACATGATTATTATTAGTTATGCTTGTCTTATAATCTGTCAAATAAATTATTATTTTCAATCAAGTACATGGTTGTATGTTGTATTACGTTACCAGCCTTTGCACTAGTCTAATATTCTACGACCCATAATAAAATTGAAGCTTTAATACCTGTTGAGTATCACCAATTTTCACTATTAAAATGAGCAAAGAAAGAAGCGATGTTATTGTTGCTGCCATGCCCCAATTTTAATTTGCCAATGAAAACCATTCAACGCTTTACACACTAGTCTACATATATGCAATCCACAATGAGTGAAAAAAATACTTCAAATTTTCCTCCATTCATTTTTTCCTTTAATTTCCTGAACACAAGATTATTGGGCAAACATTACTTCAATTTTTATACTTTAAAAATCAAACTCTCCCCCCGACACCCATATGTTTGGATTAACTTTTCCTTTTTGATTTATAAGTCAAAAGTTGTAAGAACTCTAACTTGAACCTCTTTTTTAACTTAAGCAAATACTTCAGAATATTTAAAAGCTATTTATAACTTTAAAATATTTAAAATAAGTCAATATAAATGGACTTTCTGCTATTTATAACCTCCTAATTTACGCTTCCATTTTATTATATTATAAACGTCTGTTTTTGGTTTTCCTCAGAGTGTTTGGAATTCATATTGAAGCCTCAATTAAATTTAAATAGTCCATTGTAGGACCCATTTAAGGGTGACATTCTCAACAAAATTCTCTCTATAACTACATCTCAAATTCAAGATTTTTAATTAATAATGAAACAATCCCATCACTATGTTGGTGCCATAAAGATGAAGCTACCACTCCTTTAATTTCACCATTCACATTACCATCAGGGAGGACCGCATATTCAATATTTGGCCATCATCACAATTTCACAAACATAAATGTCGATTCTACGTGTTCCCCTCCTCTAAAAATAGTAAGTTCCAACAAATCCCTATCATTTTTCAATTGCTACCAAATAATTATATAAGTTTTTGCCAACTAATATAATTAGTGAGCTCAAAACAAATTCAGACACATGTAATTGAAACTTTAAAGGTAATTTTTTTTTTACATAAATATTAAATGCAAATTTTTAACTTCTACTACGTACATTTGAAGTTGAAAAAAAATTCAATTTTCAAAATATGCCTTCATGTGTTGACAAAGAGCAACGTAGTTTAGAATAAGGATTTACAATTCTAATATCAATATGTTTGCAATAGATTAATTTCGTATAGTTTATAGTAATTACAATGTTGAGTCTTAATACTATAACATTGAAATAGGTTTATACTTTCTCCGTTCTTATTTATGTCATCATTTTAGATTTTTTTGTTTCTTATGAAACTAAGTTTGTCATTGTATATTTATTTAGTGTTCTCTTGAAGTCAAATTTCCAATAAATGAGCATAAATAATATATTTTAATTAATTAAATTGACCAATGACATGAATTAATGATTTAGTTTTCCATGCTGGTCATATTCATAATTTCAAGTGTATAACTCTCAAAGATAAAATAGAAAGAGTAAAATTATTTATGTATTAATTTTTGTAAAATGACAAATATTAAAAAATATATATTTTTAATACTTAACTGAAAACGCCCTCAATATTATTCTATAATTCTTTTATTGTTCATACAAACTCAAGTATAGGTATGAATATATACATAATTACTATAAAGAGATTATTTGTTAAATCATTAAATTAGAAATTATAATAATCTTTTCAAAAAAAAAAAAACTTTTATATCTATAATATTTAAAAAGTATTATTAGATATATTGTTAAATGATCTTTTCAAGTAATTTTCTCGAACTTACACCAATCCTATAATGTAAACCCCTTTTCCTAGGCCCTAGTTTGCTAGGCGTAGTTATTTAAATCTATTAGCACTAGCTTGAAAAAGGTTGCTATTACAAAATCAAACTTCTCACTTGAAAAATAAAAGGCATAATATATAAATGTGTCCTTTAAGTTGACCTCATTTTACAATTATGTCTTCCAATTTTGGATAAGCACAAGTAAACATTTAAACTTGTATAAAATTGAACAAGCAGACACATGAGTACTACATGACACAATACACGTAGGATAAAAAATGACATGTGTGTATTTGTTCAACTTTATATAAATTCAAGTGTCTATTTGTGCACACTCAAAGTTGAAGGGCATAAATGTAATTTAAAGTCAAGTTAAAGGCATATTTATGTATTATGCCAAAATAAAAACTAGGAAAGTACCTATTTTTAACTTTTTAACTTTTTCTAAATCGTTTTTAAAATGTTCAAACACCCTCTGAACATATTTATTGACTTGGGCATTATCTTCTTGGCCCTTAACATATTTGAGAAGGCTTCATGTGTATATATGTTGTAGACAGAGACTTAAAAATACGCCAAATTAGACCTCTACAAATTAACTAAATACAAGAACAAAAAAAAAAAAAAATCTGATGACCCTTTAAGATCATTAAAAGTTAATTCATGAAATTTAGATGAAAATTTTCTCCCAAATACACATGCTATAGCACATTATTTTGATTAAGTGTTTTAGAATATAATATGAGTTTGATTAGAGCGAGTGAGCTCACAATATCCATAAGTACTGAGTTAAGATTTACATGCTACTTATTAGTTTATGAAAGAAGTGTTCTTTTATGCTTGTCCCCATGCTCACAATTCTAGCAAATAGTGAAAATATATAGTTGTGTTTGGAAAAATGGCATAATTATTTAGCCGATCAAAACAAGACACAACTTTTATTTGTTATAGCGTCTGAACGTGGGATATAATGAATGATCCCTTATAATTATGAAACACAAAAATAATTAAACGAAATTTAAACATGACAGTTCAATTGGGGTAAAATGTCATCAATTAGCCATTTTGTTATCCAACCATATGCCTTTTGTGTCAAATGACTTCCATCCCAACTTAAGTAAGTACTCGGGTCTGCACACGCCTTTTCAGCTCCTGGCTTACCACATCTCCTATCTTCGGTGTAATTATATTCTCCTCCTACTCCACAACATGCTAGTTGTAGTGTTTTTTTGTCGAATCCTGAAAATATGAAAGCAAAGAAGAATGTTAGTAAATTGCATATTATATTAAAATTGAGAAGGTCTACTAATTGCTTCGTTATTTCTCAAAATTAGTTATATACACTCACCAAGAGCGACGGCATTCCGTAGAAGCCAGTAATAGGCATTGTAGTAATCGCCGTAAATAATTGAAATGTTTGGATACTCCTTGTTCAGTTCATGAATGGCTTGTTGAAGAAGATTGTTATAAGATATTGTAAAATTGTTCCACTCTTCCGCGCAATGGTACTCATCGTAGACAGTTGAGGATTTGTTCATGTATAACGTTAGGATAATTGGGAAACAACCTGAAGGAAAATTGCCAGGAACTAAAATTCGAGTAGCCCCAAAACCAATGATTGTCTGGAAAATAAAAAAATAATCATAATTAGGAATCAGCTATTCTGAAAATCATGAAGAAATAACAAACACTTACTCTAACAGAATGAATGATGTTTTTCACAATATCAGGCACTATTCTTCGCACCTCCTCTATGGGTCTACCTTGCTTAAACCCATAAGTAACGTCATCTCCTCCAATTTCTCCGACTAGGAAAAGTGAATTTTCCAAATATTTTGCGCAATCTAGCAAACAAGAATAATTGTAGAAAAATATTAATATTAACATTCAACTTAGCTTATTGTTATAAATAAGTAGAGAGCAATTACCATCGGAGCAAACAGATTTGAAATGAGAAGACATCCAATCAAGCTGAACACTTAATGAACTATTTGTGAAAGACATAGCGATGTTCCTCGAAATGAGGTACCCCGCTGATAAAGCAGTAGCCCCTGATACAGCGAAATTCGCACCATGACTAAAATCTGCATTTTCTTCTAAGGACGGATTTAGGAGAGGAAGACCACATTCCATCGCTGTATATTACATTACGAGAGACACAAATTAAACCAAAAAAGAAAAAAAATCATCAAACTTTTATACAAGTATAGTAGTGTTGGAATATAAACCTATGTAATCAAGGATGATGAATCCATCAGAACAACGTCCCGTTGCATTCTGGTAAAAATTCATTCCATAAGGAAGTTTTCCAGTTTTAGTTTGAGATGCACAATAGCTCTCTCTCAAACAGTTTCCAGTATCCGAAAGTGAATCACCTAACTGATAAATTCTATCAATTCCGCATTTCTGTAATTTTGGTTTGTCAAGCTTTATTAATAATTTTTGTGTATCATCATCTCCTTTGATCAGTTGAAGAAGCAACAAACTGATTAAGAGATGAAGCACTGCCACTCTCATTCCCAATGCCATGAAGCACTACCACTCTATTATTGCAAAAAAAAAAAATGTTGGGATTATATAGAGAGGGAGAAAACGTAATTAATTTCCATGGGATGAAAATAGGGCGTATGGCTATACGCAAAAGCAATCGAATAGAAGCAATTAATACTGTTGTTGTCTTTTACAGCTACATAACACATTCAAACAAAAGAAAAATTATGAGCCCACACAATAATATTCTATCGTTTCGATAGTAGTTTATTATTGACTTGCTGCCTTAATAAAAAATAAATAATAGAGTAATATTATAAAACTATCTCTTTGATATAATAAATTTAATGCTTTGAATAATATTTGATAATATGGATAAAATAGTACAAAAAGTAAATTATCTCTTGATTTTTCAAATTTAACAAATATTGTTGGGCAACTATTTTTAATAGGGAAAACTGTAAAAAATAGCAAATTATTAATTCAAATTAAATGTTATAACCACAGTATGATTTAATTGTAATCCGTAGCAAACAGTTGTCATTCGCCTCTCTCCCTGAATTTCTCGCTCGCCACTCTCGATATCTCGCTGGGCAGTCTCTCCCTCGTCTCTCTCACTTTATACAAACACATATGTATAAAATGTGTTTGTCTTTGTATAAAGCGATAGAAAACTGTATCTTTTCGTTCACCTCTCTCTCTGGAGAATCTCGCTCGCCACCCTCCCAGATCTCGCTTGCCACTCTCACTTTATACAAACACAAATGTATAAATTACGTTTGTGTTTGTATAAAGCGAGAGAAAATTGTATATACAAATACAAATACATATATTTTTGTGTTATACACTTATAATTATACAAATACAGATCTTCCCCTGCCTAGGTTTCTTTTGTCTTTATTCTCTTTCTCGCTTTATACAAACACATATTATACAATCAATTCTTTTGTATATGTATACCGAAACAGATTATACAATTGATTCTTTTGTATATATATACCGAAACAAATTATACAATTGATTCTTTTGTATATGTATACCGAAACAGATTATACAATTGATTCTTTTGTATATGTATACCGAAACAGATTATATCATCTCCTTTGATTTGTTGAAGAAGCAACAAACTGATTAAGAGATGAAGCACTACCACTTTCATTTTCAATGCCATGACCCGGTCTCAATTTTGACACTCTATTATTGCAAATAAAATGTTGGGATTATATAGATAGGAAGAAAAGGTAATTAATTTCCATAGGATGAAAATAGAACTTATGGCTAAACGCAAAAACAATTAATACTGTTAAAATGTTGGGATTATAGAGATAGGAAGAAAAGGTAATTAATTTCCATAGGATGAAAATAGAACGTATGGCTAAACGCAAAAACAATTAATACTGTTGTTGTGCTTATTCATGTTTGATTGATGTATTGATTATACAAAAGTGTGTTCTTTTTTTGTTAGGTGGTTAAAAAAGGTACACGTTTGGAGCCTCCATGAACACACAATGTATCAACCCAATCTAAAGAAAGGGGCCCAATCCTATTATCCAATTTGTTATGTGAAGAACAATAATTAAAGCTGTTATTTTCTTAGAATCGTGGATTTTTCTCAAATCTCAAATAATGAAAAAGGTGGAAAAGAAGGAAAAAAAAACACTACTACTGTACATACGTTGTTTGAAATTGCTTTATGTTTGACTAATTTTTTTTAAAAAAAAGTGTTTTTAAGAGTTAAATTAAAAAAAAAAGGACAATTATTACCTAATATTACAATTATTTTATAGACAAAAACAATTTTAAATATCTATTATAAAAATAATAATTAAAGTTTAATTTTTTTAAAATTAAAATTTATATGTTTAAATTTTTAATCAACATTATACCTTTTTGGGAGGACGAAATCTTTTAATTGTTACACTTTCCTTCTTTTTTCTAATCTTGAAAAAAATATTGTTGTTACCTTTTTTCTAATGTAAGATTAAATACTTTAATATATAATATCAGGATCTTGAACACGATAATTTTACATAGAGATCGTTAGGGGCACATACCTGATGCTGAAGACATAATCACACAGAGAAGCAGAAACGGTAGTCGTAAATTGGTTTCTACCTCCTTGCCCTAACTTTATGTTAGGGCAATCGTCAGCGATGGAATTATTGTAGAGAATATGTGATAACCCTAATGGGTGGAGGGGGGACCAATTTATAGAGGTTATGACTTAATCTGGTACGTCCATCAAATAACCAACGTACGGACGAGATCTATTCCTTATTAAATATTATTTATGTTATTACTTGGATTACAAGTAAACTTGGGCCATAAGTAAGTAATAATTAATAATTATTAATAATAATTCTTACATCTAATTCTACAAAATAATACGTAAAATAATATATAATATATAAAATAATAATATATAAACGTAAAATAAATTATAAAATTTATTATAAATAATAAAATTAAATTTAACTAAACTTATGAAATATGCTAATTAATAAGAAATTTATTGGTAAATATGTAATTATGTATATATGAAAAGGATATTTTAGTCTTGAGAAAAATAATTTCTTATTTCTACTTTCGCTTTTTTTTTTTAAATCAAAATTTTTTAGCTTCTTCCAAATCGCAAAAAAACTGCTTCCATTTAAAAGCACTTTACTGATTTGTCAAACACTTAATTTTTCAATTTTTTTCTTAAAATAAGTGTTTTTGGCCTCTCTAACTTCACTCAAAATTGCATGCTTTTGTTTTACTATTTTTTTTTGCTATTATATGCGACACCCATATATTTTTAATTTAAAAAGTAATCTTTTAAGTATATGTTTATATTTATGTCTCTCCCACTATAAAATATTTCAGACACAAGTGACGGCATTTTAATAAATTTTAACATGTGAATGACTAAAAATTTGAAATTCATTCATAGATGAAAAACTTTAAATTGTGTTAGATGGATTTATTAGATTTTAAATTTGTACTTATTAACTTTTAATTTTGTACACTCTTAAATAATAATGGTTTAAGGAGGATATTTATTAAGAAGGTAAATACAGCAAATTGTTGTTAGGGAATATATTTTAATTTAAGTACTAGTGAGAGGCTGATTTCTTTCATGTGATGAACCTAAAAAGGTGATCTTAAAAATGATAGTATTAATATCTCCACCAAATTTAGAATAATTTTGCAGTGCTACTTTAATGAACGAGCCACCCCACATGACACCAGGCATCCACCTACACTCATTTAAATTTTGAAAACTAAAGGAATGATGGTCTGAACAACTTCTACCACACAATTCGTCAAGTGCCTCTCTTTCCGTCGGTGTAAGATCATCTTCAATCATATTATGTTTCACTTCCTA
Source organism: Solanum pinnatisectum (assembly GCA_035578085.1). Classification (NCBI taxonomy): domain Eukaryota; kingdom Viridiplantae; phylum Streptophyta; class Magnoliopsida; order Solanales; family Solanaceae; genus Solanum; species Solanum pinnatisectum. The sequence goes on from CM069076.1 coordinate 58,298,995, forward strand.
TTCTTGGAGAATAAAATATAGAATTGGGTCTCTAATCACCCTCTTAAAAGCTCTCTATTCTATATTAATATAAAGGTGAATAACAGTTCTTCAAGTTCCTTCTATTTCACTTTTTAATTATTTTAATATTCTTTCTAGGGAAAATTATGTGTATAAACAAACATATACTAGTTAATTACTTAACATAGTTATAATTTGCCATAATTACAATTCGCGACATACTTTTAGCTATAATTACGCGGCTCAGTTTTTTAGTTTTGTATAATTTGCACGTTTATATAATTTGGAATTTGTATAATATAATTTGTATTACTTTTGTATAATTCGGAATTTGTATAACTGTTCACACTTCTGAAGTTTGTAATTATATAAATTTGTTATTTCGAGTTTATACAAAAATAACTGAATTATACAAATGTACCCGCGAATTATACAAACCTGTGAATTATACAAATCCACGAATTATACAAACGAGGTAGTTTAAACTGTAGCTACAACCCGTAAATATGCAAACTATAGCTATGGAGCATAATTAAGTTTATTATAGTGGCTATTTGCAAAAGTTGTTCTTATTTCTATAATTTTGTAACTAACATATTATTTTTCATATAATACTATTAATTAAATTTCTAGTATTCGTAATTCGTATTAAATACTACATTCATTCTGAATTAACAATATTTCATTTTTTTTTTCAATTTTTGTCACTTTAAGAGATAATTTGATATTATTATTGGTTTTCACTTGAAGAATGCACAAAATTTAAATGATAATATGAAAATTTTAATTAATACAATACATCACATAATAATTTAAATACAAGATAACAATACTATACATAACATAATTATTTTAAAAATCACAACAATAATTTAGTAATTCGGTAGGTTGTTTTTAGATTTAACAATATTCAGAATAAAGATAGTGTATGATCTAGAGAATTGTTGTGCTTGTGATTGCGATTGTGCTTGTTCATTTTTTTTTTTCAATTCCTCGTAGTTGTTCTTTAAAATGAAAATTATATAGGGTGATTATTTTGCAAATAGAAAGAACGAATTTATATTATGAAAATAAGAAAATGAAATATAAATAGAAATAATAATATAATATTAAGAAAAGGAAAGAAGATTATGTCATGCCCGAGCCTACACCTTGGACGTGGCTGGCACTCGAGAACCATTGTTGGCCCCTGAGCGAACCCTTGGCCTTGCTTACTTACTCAGCGGAAGACTCTATGCATATTTATAATGATCAATTTCACTATACTGAACTTTTATGATAAAATAACTTAGAATGTTTAAAAGTCAACATCCAACTTGGCAAAAATGGTAACTCAAGTCTTAACATTTGAAATGATAATGTAAAAGATAACTAAACTAATAACTGTCTGACTGTCTATGAAGTCTCTAAACAAAGAGGGATGTCGGGACAAGACCCCCGATCATCCTAACAATGAAATACTGAAAGCGAAATAAAAGGAGTCCTTCGAAATGCAAGGAGGCTCACCAACAGACTCTGAGAGCTCAACTGGATCAACGAGGCACTGGATTCTGATCCTGGTTACATGCGTCTGCATCATAATAAGATTCAGGCCAACTGGCATCAGTACATTGAATGTACGAGTATGCGAGTTGGAATGCTAAAACAAGATATAGGCTTGAAAGGAATCTGAAGGAACACTTACCTTGGCTTTACTCAACTCTTGAACAACTTAACTCAATATAAAGCAATAAGACACATGCAATATATATATATATATATATATATATATATATATATATATAAAGCTTGTAAAACAGTGTTAAACAACTTAGTTCGTTAAAGAAAATACAATAACAAACTTAACTTTACTCATGCAATAAAGTAATATAGTTTCTATGGGAGATTCTCTAACCGACAACCACCACTATGAGCCTAAGTGGTGACACATCGTCTTGCCCACACTGCTAGAACTGTCCTATACTTTGCCGTCATATAGAACTACTTAACTTAGTGGATCCACTAGCTTATGATAAAAGCATCTTAAGGAGTCATCTAAAAAGTATGATCCTTTACTACCCATGATGGCTACATGGTTTATGGAAACTTGAGTTAATATGAATTCGTATCCCCATATCGATGCTCAATACTACTCTCAAAAATATACTTAGCTCATAAGTTTTTAAAACAAACTTCTTTCTTTGTTTTGAGATAATTACTCAAAATTTAGCTTAAAAGCTCTCTTAGAATCAATGTTCTCTTTCTTTCTCAAATGTGAAAACACTTTAAAATTCTTGGGAATACTTAGGTCCCATATACTTCTTTGAAGAAATGAACTTCAAATATTTACTATTTGCTTAACTTGAACTTTAAGTCTTAAAACAAAGCTAAAATATTTGCGAAAGACTTTTGAAAATTTTAAGAACTCCTCTTGACTTAACTCTTGACTTCTTGACTAGACTCTTAACTTTCCTTGAATTGAATTATGGATTCAATAATAGTGATTTGTGATAGGAAAGATCTCATGATGTTTAGGAGTGTTTTTAGATAGCTAAACATGAGAAAAGATAAAAAAATCACTATATGAGGATAGGTCCGCAATGCGAAGAAGTATTTAAATTTTTGGTTAGAAAACAACTACTGAGGTAGAATGGTCCGTGACCACTCCGCTCCGCAAAAGTATTTTTCCCAAATCTAGGGAGCAGGTCCGCGACCTGGAGGCAGTGCCCAGATTTGCCTGACGAAATTTCTTCTTCGTTTTCCAGGCCCAATTCGCCCAAACTCGGTTCTTTTTCCCAAATTCTTTTTAGATAAAAGTACCCAGCAAATTTACCTAAGAACCTAACTCAAAATGACTCTATAACTCGATGTAAAGATCTCAGAAACTTCTATCAACCCAATTCAAGAACAACATCAAAATCAAGAATAGATATCAAGAACATCAACTTTCAAACTCTTTTAGGACGAATCCACGCTGAAATAAATATGTTTGGCACCTGGGTGAACAAACCCAATGTTATGAAAGCCTCATATACCTTGTAGGATTAAATTCTTGGCGAAATCCACAGCTCAATTGAATGATCTTGGCGAATCTTGCCCTTTCTTCTTCTTTCTCCTCTTTTCTCCTTTCTCCAAGCCCTAGCGTAAATTTCCAATTTTCTAAACTGACTAAAATTTGATTTGAACCATATTAAACTCCTAAAAACTTATTAAAATAATAGGACAAGGAAAAGACTAAAATACCCTTCCAAAATCCGGATTGGACTTTCCTTAATCAAACAACCCAACTTCCGAAGGGCATATCTCACTCATACAAACTCGAAATCGCGCAAACTCGGTCGCGTTGGAAAGATAATTCCAAGAGCTTTCCTACCATATCTAGAAGTACACCTAACTCATCCTGAGGTTATTTGAAGTTGACCAAAACTCAACTTATTCTAACTTAAGTAAATTTTCAGATTTTCATTCTTTCCAAAAATGACTATTTCCAATTATTGGCTTCTTCCTAGTTATTTAAAATTATGAGATGTTACAATATCTCCCCCTTGGGAACATTCGTCCTCGAATGAGATTACTTTTACTAGGCTAAGCTGTAACATCAATCATCCAGTTCAATCACCCAACAAGCAAATGCAACACAACATGCCAACTTATAAATTAAAGAGTACTAAGAAGAGAATTAGTACCTTGATCTGGAATTTCTCCGAATTCGAAGAGATGTGGATATATCTTCTTCATATCCTTTTCAGCTTCCCATATAGCTTCCTTAACAAATTGGTTCCCCCATAGAACTTTGACTGATGCTACATCTTTTGTTCTCAACTTGCGAACTTGGCGATCTAGAATCTGAACTGGAATCTCCTCATAAGATAAGCTATCCTTGATACCAATATCTTCAGTTGGTATAATCAATGAAGAATCGCCCATACACTTCTTCAACATGAAGATGTGAAACACCGGATGAATCGCCGCTAACTCTTGTGGTAGCTCCAACTCATAAGCTACTTTGCCAATCCTCTTGGAAATTTGGTAAGGACCGACATATTACCAAACCTCATAACATCCTTCATGGGTGAAACTTTCAAGTATACCCAATCATTTACTTCAAACTCTAACTCACTTTTCCTAACATCAGTGTAGGATTTCTCACGACTCCGCGCCGCTTTCAACCTCTCTTGAATCACTTTCACCTTTCATAGCTTGATGAACTAAATTTGGTCCTATCAACCCAGCTTCACCAACTTCAAACCATCCAATAGGAGATATGAATCTTATCCCATAAAGATCTTCACATGGAGCCATTTTGATGCTAAAGTGGTAACTATTATTGTAAGCAAATTCAATAAGGGGTAGGTGATCATCCCAATTACCTTTGAAATCAATCACACAGGCCCTCAACATATCTTCTAATGTCTGAATAGTGCGCTCTGCTTGCCCATCTGTCTGAGGATGAAAGGCAGTACTTAAGTTCACCTTTGAACCCAAGCCTTTCTGAAAAGATTTCCAGAATTGTGCAGTAAATTGTGCACCTCTATCTGAAATAATGGAGACTGAGACTCCATGAAGTCTTACTACCTTCTGAATATATAACCTGGCATAATCTTCTGCTAATGGGTAGTTTTTACCGACAAAAAATAGGATGATTTTGTCATTCTATCAATAATTACCCAAATGGAATCATGCTGCCTGCGAGACCTCGGCATGCCTGTGACGGAATCCATATTAATCATCTCCCACTTCCATTTCGAAAGTTATATATTCTGAGCCAAATCACCGGGCCTTTGGTGCTCTACTTTAACTTGTTGGTAATTCGGACACTTAGTAACAAATTATGCAATGCCCTTCTTCATATTACTCCACCAATAGACTTCTCTCAAGTCATAGTACATCTTTGTGGAATCCGGATGAATGGAATATCTGGAGCTATGAGCTTCCTTAATGATCATCTCTTGGAGTTCATCCACCATTGGTACACACAGTCTACCTTGATACCTTAAAACGTCATCTCTCCCTGGTTCAAAAGCCAATACTTTTTGCTTATGAACATTTGCCTTTAATTAAAGCAAAATAGGGTCTTGGTCTTGCTTTTCTTTTACTTCTGACACTAATGATGATTCAGCCTCATTCATCACCGCTATTTCTCCTTTTGTGGAATCCATTAGTCGGACTCCTAATCGTGCAAGTCTATGCATATCTTTCGCTAACTTTCTCTTTTCTTCATTAACATAGACGGTACTACCCATAGACAACCTGCTTCAAGCATCAACAACAACATTAGTCTTACCTGGGTGGTAAAGAATACACATGTAATAATTCTTGAGTAATTCCAACCACCTCATCTGTCTGAGATTGAGCTCTTTCTGAGTAAACACATACTGAAGGCTTTTGTGATCGGTGAACATATCCACATGAACACCATAAAGGTAATGATGCTATATTTTCAAAGCAAATACAACAGCAGCCAATTCTATATCATGGGTTGGGTAGTTCTTCTTATGAACTTTCAACCGTCTAGAGGCATAAGTTATAACTTTGCCATTTTGCATTAATACAAAACCCAAGCCAACTCCAGATGCATCATAATACACCATAAAACCTTGACTACCTTCCGGTAAGGTTAAAATTGGGGCAGTAGTTAACCTCTTTTTCAATTCCTGAAAGCTTTTCTCACAAGCTTCAGATCATTGAAACTTCACTGTTTTCTGAGTCAACTTGGTCAAAGGAGACGAAATAGACGAGAACCCCTCTACAAACCTTCTATAATTGTCAACTAAACCCAAGAAACTCCTAATATCAGTTGGAGATATGGGTCTAGGCCAATTCTGCACTGCCTCAATTTTCTGAGTGTTAATTTTAATTCTCTCTCCAAACACAATGTGGCCTAAAAATGCCACAGACTCAAGCCAAAACTCATACTTAGAGACTTGGCATATAACTCCTTATCTTTCAAAGTCTGGAGAACTATTCTGAGATGACTAGCATGATCTTCTTCATTCCTTGAATAGATTAGTATGTCATCAAAGAAGACGATAGCAAACATATCTAAATAAGGTTTGAATACTCTATTCATAAGGTCCATGAACGCTGCTGGTGCATTAGTTAAATCGAATGACATGACTAGAAACTCATAATGACCATAACAGTTCCTGAATGCTGTCTTTGGAATATCACATTCCCTTACTTTCAACTGATGGTAACCTGATCTGAGGTCTATTTTCGTGAAACAGGAAGCACCCTGAAGCTAATAAAAAAAATCATCAATTTTCGAAAGATGATACTTGTTTTTTATGGTAACCTTGTTCAACTGGTGGTAATATATACACATCCTATGGGAACCATCTTTCTTTCTCACAAATAAGACTGGAGCACCCCAATGTGAGACACTTGGTCGAATGAAACCTTTATCTAAGATATCTTTCAACTGCTCTTTTAATTCTTTCAACTCTGCTGGTGCCATTCTATATGGCAGAATAGTGATAGGATGAGTATCTGGAAAAATGTTTATGTCGAAGTCTATTTCTCTGTCAGGAAGGACTCTGGGTAGATCATTTGGAAAGACTTCTGGAAACACTTTTACTAAATAAATTGACTGAATAGGAGGTATCTCAACACTAGAGTCATTAACTCGGACTAAGTGATAGATACAACCCTTAGAAACTAAATTTCTCGCCTTAAGGTACGAAATGAAATGACCCTTAGAAACTGTGGGACTACTACTCCATTCTATGACTGGATCATTAGGAATCTGAAACTTGACAACTCGAGTTCTACAATTTATTGATGCATAACAGGCATGAAGCCAGTCCATACCTAGAATGACATCAAAATCTACCATATCTAACTCAACTAAATCATATATATATGGTGTTCTTGTGATTGATGGAAACGGGACAATCACAATAGACTCTTTCTACTAGAATAGACTCCCCAATAGGTGTAGAAACACAGAAGGGTTAACAAAGATTTTCAGTAAGAATATCAAACTTATTTGTAACATAAGTGGTTACAAAAGATAAAGTTGCTCATGGGTCTAGAAAAGCATAACATCAAAAGTAAAGACTTTAATCATACCAATGACAACATCTGGAGAGTTCTCTTGCTCTTGGCGACTAGATCACATAAAGGCGGTTTGCTCATCTGCCTGTACCGGAAGTAGCTTTTCTAGGTGCAGCTCTGTCTGGTGGAGTAACTGATGAAAATTGGGCTCTATTGCCCTGATTTTCACTACTTTGGTTGTTCTTAGGACACTCTTTCATGAAGTGACCCTCTTGCCCACACTTGAAACAACCTGACTGCCATCACGACACTTACCTGAGTGGATTCTACCACACCTAGCATATGCTGGAGCCCAGTTACCTCCTTGTGCCACACTACCTTGAGACTATGCAGGTTTAGCTCTGAAGTTCTGTGAATTCTGACCATTATACTGATCACATTTGTTTCTGGGTATAGGTGCACTAGCAGATGATGGAGCAGGTCTCTTCTGCTTTTGCTGAAATGAAAATCGGTTCGCATTACTTTTCTGTTGCTTAGACTCATTTCCTGTCTTAGCTTTCTTATTGCGAAACTCTTCCATATCCCTCAGTTTCTCTTCCTTAACCTGCTGCACATAGACCATTAACTTTGATATATCCATGTCCCCAATCAGCATCGCAGCCTTGCCTTCCTTACTCAACAGATGAGACAGCCCAGCAACAAACAAGCTCATTATACTCCTCATGTCCGCAACCATCTCGGAGCATAACATGATATTTGGGTGAACTTCAGCCCATATTCATGAAAACTTAGAGAATCCTGCCTAAGTGTGAGGAACTCACATACCTTGGCCTCTTTCAATTCTCTAGAAAAGAAAGGCCTCAAGAAAGCCTCTTTAAAATAGGACCAACTAACAGGTGGTGCATTCTCAGCTCTACCCCCATTCCACTGGTCGAACCAAGTCCTAGCAACATTCTTCAGTTGATATGCATCTAGCTCAACTCTCTCAGTATCAGCAACATGCATCACATCAAATACCTTTTTCAGTTCATCAACAAAGTTCTCCGGATCCTCAATAGTGCTTGAACCATTGAAACTGGAGGATTCTTCCTCAATAACTCACGAATCCTTGAAGTGTTAGCCTTTTCTTATCGAGCTCCTCTTTGTTGCCCAACCTGGTTAGTCACAGCTTGACTTAACACCCTTATGGCTTCTCTGAACTCAACATTGGTAACTTCCACTTGGAGTTGCACTTCAGGTGCATTTGATAACTCTTGTTCCTCAATATTACGTCTAGTAGGACGACCTATGACTACTCTTCGGGAGGCATGATTATCTGAAAACACGCGCAAATATGAATTAGAGGGAAACTTTTTAGAGATCAAACTCTAACGCACGAAATGAGTGTGAAATAAGTGAGAAATTTTCCTAAGTGTTGCAGCCTCCTAATTATAGATGTGGTGCTCTTCACACCGATAACTAGGACTCTACAGACACGACTTCATAGACTCCCTAGAACTCTTGAACTCTGTGCTCTGATACCAAGTTTGTCACGCCCCGAGCATACACCCTGGACGTGGATGACACTAGAGAACCATTGTTGGCCCCCAAGAGAACCCTTGGCATGGCTTACTTACTCAGCGGAAGACTATGTTCATATTTATAAAGATCAATTTCACTATACTGAACTTTAATGATAAAATAACTTAGAATGTTTAAAAGTCAACATTCAACTTAGCCAAAATGGCAACTCAAATCTTAACATTTGAAATGATAATGTAAAGACAATTGAACTACTAACTGTGTGACTGTCTATGAAGCCTCTAAACAAAGAGTGATGTCGGGACAAGACCCCCGATCATCCTAACAATGAAATATTGAAAGCAAAATAAATGGAGTCCTCCGAAATGCAGGGAGGCACACCAACAAACTCTGAGTGCTCAACTAGATCAACGAGGCGATGGATGCTGATCCTGGTTACCTGCGTCTGCATCATAATAAGATGCAGGCCAACTGGCATCAGTACATTGAATGTACGAGTATGCGAGTTGGAATGCTAAAACAAGATATAGGCTTGAAAGGAATCTGAAGGAACACTTACCTTGGCTTTACTCAACTCCTGAACAACTTAACTCAATATAAAACAATAAGACACATGCAATATATATAAAGCTTGTAAAATAGTGTAAAACAACTTAGTTCGTTAAAGAAAATGCAATAACAAATTTAACTTTACTCATGTAATAAAGTAACATAGTTTCTGTGGGAGATTCTCTAACCGACAACCACCACTATGTGTCTAAGTAGTGATACAAGGTCTTTCCCACGCTGCCAGAACATCCCTATACTTTGCCGTCATATAGAACTACTTAACTTAGTGGATCCACTAGCTTATGCTAAAAGCATTTTAAGGAGTCATCTAAAAAGTATGGTCATTTACTTCTCATGATGGCTACAAGATTTATGGATACTTGAGTTAATATGAACTCGCATCCCCATATCGATGCTCAATACTACTCCCAAAAATATACTTAGCTAATAAGTTTTTAAAACAAACTTCTTTCTTTGGTTTGAGATAATTACTCAAAACTTAGCTTAAAAGCTCTCGGTTCCCTTTCTTTCTCAAATGTGAAAACATTTTAAACTTCTTGGGAATATTTAGTTCCCATATACTTCTTTAAAGAAATGAACTTCGAATCTTTACTCTTTGCTTAACTTGAATTTTAAGTCCTAAAACAAAGTTAAAAAGTTTGCGAAAGACTTTTGAAAACTTTAAAAACTCATGTTGACTTGACTCTTAACTTTCCTTGAATTGAATTATGGATTCAAGGATAGTGATTTGTGATAGAAAAGATCTCATGATGTTTAGGAGTGTTTTTAGATAGCTAAACATGAGAAAAGATCAAAAAATCATTGTTTGAGGGTGGGTCCGCGACGCGGAGAAATATTTAAATTTTTGGTTCGAAAATAAATTTTGAGGCAGAACGGTCCGTGACCGTCCGCGACACGAAAGCATTTTTCCCAAATCTGGGGAGCAAGTCCGCAACGCGGAGGCAGTGCCTAGATTTGTCCGACGAAATTTCTTCTTCGTTTTCCAGCCCCAATTCTCCCAAACTCGGTTCTTCTTCCAAAATTCTTTTTAGATACATATACCCAGCAAATGTACTAAGATCCTAACTCAAAACGACTCTATAACTCGACGTAAAGATCTCAGAAACTTCTCAATATTAGTCCAATTCAAGAACAACATCAAAATCAAGAATAGATATCAAGAACATCAATTTTCAAACTCTTTTAGGACGGATCCACGCTGAAATAAACATGTTTGGCATGTGGGTGAAAGAACCCAACGTTATGAAAGCCTCACATACCTTGTAGGATTAAATCCTTGGCGAAATCCACAACTCAATTGAACGATCTTGGTGAATCTTGCCCTTTCTTCTTCTTTTTCCTCTTTTCTCCTTTCTCCAAGCCTTAGCGTAAATTTCCAATTTTCTAAACTGACTAAAATATGATTTGGCCCATATTAAACTCCTAAAAACGGATTAAAATAATAGGGCAAGGAAAAGACTAAAATACCCTTCCAAAATCTGGATTGGACTTTCCTTAATCAAATAGCCCAACTTCCAAAGGACATATCTCAATCATATGAATTCGGAATCGCGTAAACTCGGCGGCATTGGAAAGATCATTCCAAGAGCTTTCCTACCATATCTTAAAGTACACTTAACTCATTCTGAGCTAGCAGTTATGGCCATTTGAAGTTGACCAAAACTCAACTTATTCTAACTTAAGTAAATTTCCAGATTTTCATTCTTTTCAAAAATGACTATTTTCAATTATTGGCTTCTTCCTAGTTATTTCAAATTGTGAGATGTTATATATTCTTTTTTAGAAAGTAAAATAGAGAATATGATTGAAGTTGGTTGTCTGGAAAAATAGAAAATTTTATATTTAGAGAGTAAAATAGAGTATATGATTGGAGATGCCGCTCATGGGGCCCTGCATCTTTATCCTTTTGGTTTCTTTCATGATTTTTGTTTATATATATATATATATATATATTGGAATCTTTGATCAATTTTATTGTGCTTTGGCTCCAGACCCGAATAATGAATTATCAGGGAACAGGTGATCTGGAAATGGGAAGACATCAAATCAAGTTGCAAACTCAATGAACTATTGGTAAATCCTATATTCGTAGAGAAGAACACAGAAATGATCAAACATATAAATATATAAGTAGTGTTGGGGTATCAAAGTAAGAATTCATACCTGTTAAATCAATGATGAGCATGCCATACATCAAACAATAATTTAATTTTATTTTATCTTGTTCTTTCTGTTTGGTGTTTGTATAATTGTCTCTAGAATTTTTATTTGGTTACAATGAAAATATGGCAATCTCTATATATGAATGAATGAATGAAAGGGTAAAGTACTTTAGAAAGATTGAACTCTCACAATTATGGTGCTCTTGTCAGGTAGAGTTCATAACAAATCTGAGCTATGCATCTATTAGTAAAATCAAGCCTTGAAAGAAAGAGGTTGAAGGGAAGTAGTATTTGAATTTCTAACAATTAGCTATCTTCACAATAAAAAGAACAATTACTCTGTTTCTTCTATCAAACGGACTCCATGACAATGGATTGATGCACTTGCGAAAGAAATTAAACTTGGCAGTTTAATTTAGGTAACATATCATCAATTAGATATCTTGCTATCCAACGGTATGCATTTTGTGTCAAATGAACTCCATCCCAACTGATGTGAGTACTCGGATCAACACACACTGGAACTCTTGGAGCACCACATCTTCTATGTACATCATAATTATATTCTCCTCCTTTTCCACAACATGCTTTTTGCAAGGACTTGTTGTCGAATCCTGAAAATGTAGTACAAGAAAGTTGCTAATTGCATATGGTTTTCTTCCCCTATTCATTTATGTAGTAATTCGACCTTATAATTAGGAAAAGGAAACAAGATCTTTTAGCACTTACCAAGACTGCCGGCATTTTGTAGAAGCCACAGAAAGGCATTGTAGTAGTCACCATAAATCAGTGTAATGTTTGGGTAATCTTTCTTCAACTCATCAATGGCTTGTTGCAAATTACGATTAAAGAATATTGCAAAGTTATTTAAGTCTTTCAAGCAATGGTACTCATCATAGGCAGTTGAGATGTTGGTCATGAATTTTGCTAGGAAAATTGGGTGACAACCTATTGGGAAGTTGCCTGGAACTATAATTTGAGTAGCCCCAAAATCGATGACCCTCTGAAAAAAGTAATTGATCACTAGAAAACAAATTTCAATCAAATAAAATAAGTAATCAAGAAGGAAAAGGTAAATAGAAGCGTAAAAACAATCCCCCACCTCAAAATTGAGAAGTGTATTTCACTATTAAATGGCTTTCTTAATGATGGAACTCTAAAGAAAACGATCTTTAAATTGCTTATATACTCAACGAAGATAACTAGTACTATTACTAGCAAGTGTGACATCCTTGGTATTCATAATGATGGGGTTTGGATTTAATTAGTAGGATATTACAAAGACTATCAGATTGAGATAAGTGACTAGAGAAAGAGAGGGGATTAACACAACATACATAACAAGCAAACCTATATATCCTTGATTTTACTTTAAGAATTTAAGTTATATGCATTTACCAGCTAACAATGCAATGAACAAAAAAGATCTTAACCCACAATCACAATATTTTGAGTGCACACAAAGGTGTTACCCCTACAATAGCTTGCAAATCATACTGAAGAGATAAACTGCATTAATGCAAATTTGGTGCGACGAGCTCGACCTTTAAGGCCGTTGTATGCAAGTGATTTTGAACTTGAAATCTCCATTATGGAAGTCGCAAGCCAAACCATCTGAGCAAGGTGTTTCAAACTTAAACCTCTATTATGGAAGGGGACAAAAGAAAGATCTTATTATTTCTTCAACAAATTCAGATCTGTAGTGGACTCTGAGTAGGAAGTCACCATTACTCACGAGGCCACCAACTCCCCACCTACTATTCGCAATTTTGAGAAAGGCTACTTAAATTTTGAAGATTAAAGGAATAAACTCACTTTAACGCCATGAATGATGGTCTGGACAATTTCTGGCACCATTCTTCGTGATTCGTCCATGGTTTTACCTTGTGATAAGCCATAAATGAATTCATTTCCTCCAATTTCTCCAACTAAGAAAAGTGACTTGTTCAATTTTTCTGGGCAAGCAAGCAAGAAAATTAGTTAGTGCAATTTGCAGAAGCGAATAATCATATTTAGCAAATTAATGAATTACCAGGGGAGCAGGTGGTCTGTAAATGAGAAGACATCCAATCAAGTTGCACACTCAATGAACTATTTGTAAGTGCTATATTAACAATGTTGTTCTCTGCGAGGAATTTGGCAGATAAAGCAGTACACCCAGCTACTGCAAAATTCACACCATGTCTAAAATCTGCATTTTCATCCTTGTATGGATTTAGCAGAGGAAGACCAGATTCCACAGCTGTATATTTTGAGAGAGAAATTAATCATAAAAATTATCAAACACACATATCTATAGTAATTGGGGATTCAATTCAAACCTATGAAATCAATGATGAGCATGCCATTAGAACAACGCCCAGTTGCATTCTGGTAAAAATCCATTCCATAAGGAAGTGCTCCACATGGCAAATTAGCTCCACAAAGGGTCTCTCTGATGCAATTGCCGGTATCGGAAAGTGAATCACCAAATTGATATATTTTATCAAATCTGCAATTCATCAATCGTGGATTTTGAAGCTTTAATACTTGTTGAGCATCGCCGACTTTCACCATTAAAATGAGCAAAGAAAGAAGCAAGGTTATTGTTGCTGCCATTTCAATTTGCCAAACAAAACTATTGAGCTTATACACACTATTCTACATATATTCAGTAGCAGTATTATTTTTCCTGCAGGAAGTACAAGAGCCACGAGAAATTAATTAATTAACATTGATTCTCTGTGTTATCTAAATGCCAGCTAGCCAAGATTTACTACTTTTTAAAAGAAAAAGCGTCAAATATAACCCCTTGTTATTTAAAATAGTTTGATTCAATTACACCATTAGAGGAACGTGTAACTGATTTCCACGGATTAATAAAAAGTTTAAATCATCTGCGATCTTTTCAAGTCTTTCGTATAATTCAATTAGACACTTGAACTTGTATCTGTTAAATAGTGTTGCTTATTAAACGGATCAAGATATATAATTATGCTTAAGAATTTGACTTATTATATATTGGCTTTTAAATATATTAATCTGCTAGTCAATCAATAAGCTATCAGTTGGTTCGGTACCGAATTAGTAATTAACGGGCGATTATCGAACGATGCATTGATTCAATCATTTTATACTCTCTTCTTTCACTCACTCACCAATATATTAATCTCCCATCAAATAAAATATTTTTTCCATCCCTACTTATATTGGTAATTTTGTAAATGTAAATCACAATGAAAAATATATGAAAGTTTAAATATTAATGGTACATGCATTCATTTGTCAAATATACTTACGATAATAATATAACTATGATAATTTTTAATGATTTATTCAGAAAATTGAATAATCTCCTCTCGCACCGATAAATTGTTAACTATGAATTTTGTTGTTGTTTTTGCATGTTTGTGTGTAAGAAATTTATGAAAAAATAATAATTTGGAAGAATTATACAGATTAATATCAAAGAAACATTTTATTTTATTGATAAGAAAAGAGATCTATTTTTGGGGGTAGGTGGTTAAAAATAGTACACCTTTCGAGTGTACCCAGGGGACACAATCCAATTAATTAAGCATGTGGCCACCAATATTTATTACCCTCCCTCACTACAACAGATATGGAACAGTTAGTTGGACAATAGCTCTTCCATACAATAACACCAAATTGCTTATAATCTTGAACCACATAAACTTGCATACATACATTTACCTGCCAAAACATTCACTTATTAACATTAACACGAGTATAACAACATTAACATAGCTAGTGAAATTTTACAAAGTAGAGTCTAAAGAAGATAGAGTATACACAAACTTTATCAGTATCTCATAAATGTAGAAAGACACAAAGTATAACTAATTTGAGAAACAAATACATGACCAGAATATAAAAGACTAGCCCACATGACATAAAATACATTTACCACACTACCATCAGGGAGCCCCCACATAATCCAATATCTTATTCATGACAAATAGTGCAAGATCCAACAAATTAAATCCCTATCAATTTTTAATTGCCACCCAACAATATAAGTTTTTTTTTTTCAAAAATAAATTAAAAGATTGAATTTAAACAGGGCAGTTTAATTGTGGTATTATGTCATCGATTAGCCATTTTGTTAACCAACTGTATGCCTTTTGTGTTAAATGAAGTCCATCCCAACTTATATAAATATTCGGGTCTGCACAAGCTTCAACTCCTGGATCACCACATTTCATATCTTCTCTATAATTGTAGTCTCCACCTATTCCACAACATGGTTTCAGTACAGAATTTTTGTCGAATCCTGAAAAATTATTTTAATAAACAGAGTTAGTAAATTGTATGACTTTCTTCACTTTATCTAATCATCCATAGAGCTATTAAAATAAGTTTTGCCATGTCGTTGGCCCAGTCCAACCCAACTTGTAATTGAGGTAGGATTAGGGTAAGCTCATTTAATGGACTTATAAGTCGACACAAGTAAGTCATTGACCCTTGATGCTTGATCGAGGTTGTGAGGTTCAACAACAAAAAAAAATCTTTGTTTGCCTCTTACTTTCATGATTTTAAATATTACAATCAATTGATTATAATACGATATCTTCATGTGTATGCCTCTTACTTTCATGATTTTAAATATGTACCATTCAAAATTTATCATCTGCACCACAAAATTTATATTAAGTATTTTGAGATAAATATATAATCTCAGGCACGTTATAAGAGATAAAAGTAAAAATTATACGTGTGTGGAAATTTGAGCTTAATAATCGGAAATAGACATTTTAGCACTTACCAAGAGCAACAGCATTTTGTCGAAGCCAGAGATATGCATTGTAGTAGTCGCCGTAAATGATTGAAATGTTTAGATACTCTCTCTTCAACATATAAATTCCTCGTTTCAAATAATTGTTGTAATACATGATAAAATTGTTCCACTCTTTCACGCAACCATACTCATCGTAGGTAGTTGATGGTCTGGTACCAAATATCGTCAAGATAACCGGGTTACAACCCGCTGGAATATTACCTGGAACTACAATTCGAGTAGCTCCAAAACTTATGACTCTCTGAAAAAAGTCATAGTTAGTAAACAAATTTCAAAGCAATGAAAGAGATCAAAACATAACAACGATACATACTCTAACACCACGAATGATGGCATGAACAATATCAGGCACCATTCTTCGCAACTCTTCCATAGTTTTACCTTGATTTAAGCCATAAGTGATTTCATCACCTCCTATTTCTCCAACTAGGAAAAGTGACTTTTCCAAATATTTTGGGCAATCTAGCAACAAAATTAAGTAGAAAAACCATCAATGTAATTAATTAATAGTAGCTTATTATATAGTATAATTCCTTACCCGTAGAGCAAACGGAATTGAAATGAGAAGACATCCATTGAAGTTGCACACTTAATGTACTATTTGTGTATGACATATGAATTTTCTTCTTTGCTAAGGATTTGACTGATAAAGCAGTGGCCCCTGATACAGCGAAATTCACACCATGACTAAAATCTGCATTTTCTTCTAAGGACGGATTTAGGAGAGGAAGACCACATTCTAGCGCTGTATATTACATTATCAGAGACATATATACATAATTAGTACTACCATGTTGTGGATTCAACGTACGTAAATATATATACGTACCGATGAAATCAATCATGAGCAATCCATTAGAACAACGCCCCGTTACTGCTTTCTGGTAAAAATTCATTCCATATGGAGGGAATCTACACCCAGAATGAGCTCTACAATACGTCTCTCTCAGGCAGTTTCCGGTATCCGAAAGTGAATCACCAAACTGATAAATTCTATTAATTCCGCACTTCTTCAATTTTCGTTCTTCAAGAGTTATTAATAATTGTTGTGCGTCAGCTTGAAGAAGCAACAGACTCATTATTATTATCAAGAGATGAAGCACTACTACAACTCTAATTGTGAATGCCATGATCCAACCCGAATTCTTACAATTAGTAGAATATTGATGTTGGCTATATAGAGAGCAGGGCTGTCAAAGGTACGGTTCGGTCGGTTATTTTTTTAAAATTATATCATCTCAATTTTTTGGGTATTATATAATATATAATTAAAATTAGATTTTTTAAAACCATTTCAATCATAGTTTCTCTTCGGTATCGGTATGGTTTGATTAATTTTCAGTTTTTTTTTTACTTTTAAAATACCACCTTAAAATATACTACTATTAAAATATTTATGTCACAAATATGTTCTTTAAGAAACACTTTAATTCTTCACCAAGAAGACAAGAATGTAAACCTTCATTGCCGTATTGTTTGATCTTAAATATTTAATAGGAGTGTTTGCATAAGGTTTGTTGTATTGTTTGATAGAGTATCTATTACAGTGTCTTTTAATTTTAAACCTAATTAAGTAAAAGCTAATTATAGAGCAAAGACTCAAAGTCGTCTAGTCACCACAGACCTAGGACCTAGGTTATATTTATATTTAAAAAATGTTATAAAACATATTTTTATATTAAATTTAACATATTGTTAATTTACAAAATATATTTACATACAGGTTATTCGGTCGATTCGGAAATTTTTCTGGAGGATAAGAATGGCAGGACCACGTACATGACATTAAAAAATAAATTCTCAGCTAAATATAGCAAGTCGATCGGACAACAATCGTTACCTTTTGTGTACCTCAGAAAATGATTCATGAATCAGTAATTGATTCTGCTTATTTAAGTGAGACGTACTTGTTGAGAACTCGCTAATTTAATGCCAGTATACCATAAGACCTATTCTCTTTCAATTTGTATATCCTAGTAATGTAAAATAATTATTTTACTTACACGACTACATTAGTACAAAAAAATGGAAGTTGAAATATGAAAAGGAGATAAAAGGGTAAAAAAAAAACACATTTAAATCATTCATTTTTTAGTTTCATACCTAAACTATTAAAATTATAAGTTTCATATCTAAATTATCACTTATTAGATTGAGAGCCTTCGATAAGAAAATTCGTAACTCGTCCAAGGTTTTACTTTGCTTTAAACCATAAATGAAGTCATCTCCAAGTTTGAAATATAACTTTACCAAATATTTTGGGCAATCTAGTAACTGGCGTTGTTGTTGTTGTTGTTGTGTTGTTGTTTTGTTGTTTTGTTGTTGTTATTATTAATGTTATTATTTTTTATGTTATTGTTATTGTTATTATTTTTTTATTATTGTTGTTGTTGTTGATTGAACCACACAAATTAATGAATTCCTTGATTACATCCAATCTACTTGCACATTTAGGTCTTGTTTGCATTTAATAAAGGTTTGAATTCAGCTCATTAAGAGTCTGTTTGACATTGCTGCTAAAAATTATTTTTTTTCATAAGCATTTTTTAAAAATAGCTTTTTAGAAAAGTGTTTTTGAAAAAAAAGAAATTTGTGTTTGACTAATTCATTTGACATGTGTTTTTTATAAGCAAATTGTGTTTGGCTAATCTTTTTAAAAAATGCTTTTGAGAGTCAAATTACGATTAAGGACAAATGTTAGTTTTATTAAATTAAAATGTTCATATTCAATATTTCAATCAATATTATACATTTTTTGAAGGGTTGAAATCTTTGATTGTTATTTTTTCTTCTTTTATTTTCTTCTAATCTTACAAAAATATTGTTGTTACATTCTTCTTGTTTTCTAATTTTGTAAAATAATACGTAAAATAATAATATGGAAACGTAAAATAAAATATTTAATTTATTATATAAAAATAAAAAATAAAATTATTAAATGAAACTTAACCAAACATATGAGATATATTAATTAATAATATATATATTAAAAAAATAATTTTCTGCTTCTGACTGCTTCTGCTTTTATTTAAAAGTTGTTTTACAGGTTTGCCGAACACCTATTTTTTCAAAAAAAAAATGATTTTTTCTCAAAAAGTGTTTATAGGCTTCGAAGAGCAAGGTCAATCAAGCTCTCTAAGTGTGTTTGTTTTTTAGATCTAAATCTTAATCATTCAGATTCAACTAATTAAAGTCCATTTATTTCTTTTTTTAAAAAAAACCTCTTAATGGATCTGAAAATATCTTAATGATTTAGATCTGTAATAGAGTCGTAACAACATTCAAACTTATTTAATTAGTCATAAAAAATCACATCGTCTCTTTCTCTTTGCACACAACTTTTCTTCTCTCTTGCTTCCAACTTTCTTCCTCTCTTTTCTCAATCAAACACCTTTTTTCTCTCCCTTGAACATGTAAGTTTTCAGAATCTTTACAAGTATTTCATTTAGTATATTTTTTAATATTAACAATTTATATTGGGTGTATTGATGTTTGTCAAGAATTCATATTGCACAATATTTATTTTTACCTGTTATACTATTAATTTATGTAGAGAGTTAATGTTTTTGAAAAAAAGTAGAACCTCTTTAATGGGCAAATTAATTTGAAATTCTATCAATTAATAGAGGTAAAATGATAAACTTACTATGCTTATTATTATCTTCTTAATTGGTGTGTCAAGTAAAAAATTGACAAGTAAATAGGGACAGAGGGAGTACTTGTCAAGTTTGGAAAATTAAGAGATAATTTACTCTTTTGTATTTATTTTACCCTTGGTATTAAATACTAATACATTCTTCAAAACATTAAATTTAATATATTTGTCACAACCTAGACTGTCGTAATTGGCACCCACGCTAATCCTCCGGTGGGAGAACCACTACTACAACCCAAACCAAGCAACTAAACCAAAACTAAGGCATTTAAGTATACGAAAGCATGAAAAATACTAAGGAAAGAAATAGAGTTTCCATAAACTCTAACAAAAGTCTAATAATAATAACTAACATTGCGGAAGTAATGCCTAGAATCTGAAAGTCAATGTACCAAAACATCTAACAATGAACCAAGTCTAAACAAGAAGGGATACAACTCCAACTAATGTACTAATAACTAGTAGAATTGTCTAAGTCCGGAAATGTGGACATAGACGAAAGGAGAACTCCTGGCAGCCCGGAAGAATTGGCTCACCCTTGAATTCAACGACAATCACTGATCTTCTAAGCGACGTCTATCAGTAGCCGCTTGAAGATGCCCTGTACTTAACAAAAATATGAGCAAGTGCAGTATCAGTACACAAACACAGTGTAATGGTAGGATCACGCAGCTATCCCACTAAGTGTAACATAAGCAAGTCAATACTACATTATAAACATGCAAAATATCGAACATATACAATATCGATTATCACATGCTCAATAATACACACAATTATGACAAGTCGTTGGTCCTCTCATGAAACCCAAACCCAGACAGTTAGCATACCGGAACGTGGTACCCAATCCAATGTTTATGCCGGAACATGACAACCGATCCCATAATTATGCCAGAACGTGGCAATCGATCCCAATTAGTTATGCCGGAGCGTGGCAATCGATCCCAATTAGTTATGCCGGAGCGTGGCAACCGATCCCAATTAGTTATGCCGGAACGTGGCAACCGATCCCAATTAGTTATGCCGGAACGTGGTAACTAATCCATTCAACACACCACAGTCACAATCACAAATATCTTCTCAAGTTCATACAAATAAGTCATGATTCATGGCATTCATCATTCATCTATCTCATTTACAACAAATGTGATCAACAATGCAACATTCGTATACATGCAGGTATCATAATGAAGCAAGAACAAACATACATCACAATCATAGAATCGCAACCATCACCTACCTCGAAACAAGCTTGAAACCCTAAGAAACTTGATCTTTCCCTTTCCGGATTCATTCCGCTTGTTCTTGGTCTACAAACAAATATAATAACACGGGAATCAATAAACAATCACTAATTACACAAATTACTAACAATTCTATGAACCCTAAATCAAACTCATGATCCCAAGTATCCAAAAATAGGGATGTTTCCACCATGGTTTCCAATTCAAACCCCCCCTCAATTTTTACTCATTCTATTACATTCTACGGATTGAAAAACGGATTCTAGGAGTGAAAAGCTTACCTTTAGCCTCAAGAATGGTGAAAAACTGTCCAGAGTCGCCTGGGGTTCGTTCCTTAGCTCTAAAAATCGAAAATTGAAAAATAAGGTCGTTTAGGGATTTATTTAAGACCTTAAATTGCGTCGAATCCGCCACAACGGTCCTCACCCCGCTGCAGCGACCCCACCAGAGCGACAAAAAGCACCGTCAGGGCGGCTTGCACAAAACAATGAGCTATTTAAAGAATTCCAAAATCTCCATTTCACAACATACCTCTAACCCACGATGCTCAGAAAATACCCTTCACGCTAAGATCGATTCCGGGAGTTCTACTCGTCCGAATTCAATTTCGTAAAGTCGTACGAATTCCTTAACGAGTTATCTAACCACTTATGTAACCAGAATTATAAATAAATCACCCGATTACTACCAGATTTCCCTACACCTTAATGACTCTGATTTTGTCCAAAGCTGGACTAGGTTGGAAAAATTCAAATACTACGAAAAGGTTTTTCGGCCCCAAATTTTTTCCATTGGCTTCTCTATAACGATGGAACCTAGTCGTCACAATATTCAAAAGGTTAATATTACTCATATTATTTATTATTTTTTAATGTGTATGTCAGGTGAATAGTGAACAACTATTGTTTGACAAAGAGAGTAATAAAATGAATAAAAATATAAAAATATAGTTCGATACACAGTTCCAAGCAGCACTAATTGCTGCCAACACTATAAAAAAAATTTCACGTGCTTTTTAGGAGATTGAATACATTCACTCTGCCATGTTACCTCTCATTTCAAATAGAGAAAATGGACAAACATACCTCCGAACTATCATAAATGGTATGCAGATACTCTCCGTCATACTTTTGGGACATTGGTGCCGCTGTCATCCAAAAACTAGAGCATATATGCCCTTCCCTCTAACTAGAGCATATATGCCCACCTCACTCCCACAATTTTACCATTGGAGAATGATTTTATTTTAAAGTTTTTCTTTTTTTTTACAATTCAAATGAAAAAAGAAAGTTGTATAAGAAAGTTGATAGACCCACATTTTATCCATCACAACTAATAGAAATTAAAATGGGTCACTCAAACAACAACAAAGTTTATATTTATGAAATGGAAGTCAAAAATATGATGTTGGTGTTGGATTTTGTGGATTACTAAAGGGCTGGTGGAATGGAAGTAGGGTGTTGCGGTGGGGGGTAAAGATGAACAATGAAATGGCTAATATGAAAGAAAAAAAGTATAAGAATGCTTTAATGGAGAAGAAAGTATTTGGGGAAGACAACAAAATAAAGAGAGAAAATATTTTTTTTAAAACATGGGACCCACAAATTTTATTTACCTCTAAATTAGAAATTTCACATATTTTTTTTAAAAATAATTATAGAAAATATATTTAAAATATCAGTTATATAATAGCCAAATAAAAAATGACATGTGTATTTTATAATTCAATTTTTTCATTTTTATTTTTTCACTCGCTTTTAAGAGAGTGGATTCACTCTCTTCCCCCCACGCTACCCCTTAGGGGGTACTTTATTCACTCGAAAGTTATTAAGGGATTATTTAAACGTTTGTATAGTTTTAAGTACTAAAGTAAATTGTGTTGCCAACTTCAGGTTTTTTTTATGTGTGTTTTTCTTTTTTTTTTAGGAAGATAACTTGTCAGATATAATTGTTATGTTATTAGTTGTGTGTACCTCTTTTTATTTTGAGTGAATTTATAAGGTTATTTCTCTCAATATTTTGTACTTTCTTTTATCTATAATATAATCGTGGATTAGATCGATTAACGAAACCGTGTTAAATGTTTGTATCTATTTTGATATGTTTCTCCTTGGTCTTCTTGCATGACTTGTTAAATGTTTGTATCTATTTTGATTTGTTTCTCCTTAGTTTTCTTGCGTGACATGTTAAATGTTTGTATGAATTTTGATATGTTTCTCCTTAGTCTTCTTACATGACACTTGATTACAAGAAAACGTATTCCTAAAAAGGAATGAAATAAGAAACAATTAATTAAAGTTGTTGTTGTCTCGTACATACATGACACATACAAACAAAAGAAAGATTAAAAGCCGCAATTGGTTTTTCTTTTCTTTTCTAGACGCAAAAATATTCTCAAATAAAGAAAAAGATTTAAAAAATAATAATACTCTACTTGTTTGATATTGTAAAAAAAAAAAATTACGTAACTAAAACGGGCAATTGATTTTTCTCTTCTTTCCTTGCCGCAAAAATATTTTTAAAAAAAGAAAAAAGACAAAAGTATAATACTCTTCTGGTTTGAGGTTGTTAATTTTTTTTTGGGAAAAGGGTCAAAAATGTCCTTAAACTATGTAAAAGAAATAAAAATGTCATTCGTTTATAATTTGGCTCAAAAATATCCTTACCGTCAATACTTTGGTCCAGAAATGCCCCTATAACTTACAAGATGGGTCAAAAATGCCCTTTTCTGAATAAATATATTATTTTTTTCTTTTTAAGCATATCTTATTCCTAATTAAAATATTATTAAAGAACACTATTCTTGTTTTCTTTCTTCTAAAATCACTTTAACAAATAAAAATGTAGGAATTTTTTTTTTCTTCTTAATCTCATTTTATCAATTAAAATAGAATAACGCTATGTACCTTTTTGATAGATAATATGTCATATATATATAAGATCATAGTATATCCGTCATAATTTATATTTATATAACGATAAAAAAATAATGATAATAAAAGAAGAAATATTTTTATTTTTTATTTTTTTCTGAATTGAAGTAAGATAAACATTTGCTAATTTAAAAAAACATTATTAGAAAAAGAATGTGTTAAAAGATGGAAAATGAGCATTTTTGCCATTATATAACACTAAGGACATTTTTGGACCAAAGTATGACGGCAAAGGCATTTTTGGAGCAAACTACAAACGGAGGGCATTTTTGTTCCTTTCGCATAGTTTAAGGGCGTTTTTGAACTAAAGTATTGATAGTAAGGGCATTTTTGAGCCAAACTATAAACGGAAGACATTTTTGTTCCTTTCACATAGTCTAAGGGCATATTTGACCCTTTCCCCATTTTTTTTAAAAAATAAACTAGAAGCACCCAATTGCCTTTTCTTTTTAAGTGGTGTGCATGTATATGCTATCAACTAATAAAATTATCTGCACCTCACGCGAGAATTTAATATCACGAAATTTAATCTTCTGCTAGTCCAAGATCATTAACTAAGATCGGAAGATTCAACTAAAGAAGAGGAAGCTATAAAGGAGAAATTGTTTATGGAAGAAGACTCTTGAATTGTCTTTGTTTTGGATTTGAGTTGGGTTATTTACAAATTCCTAATGCCACCCCTATTTATACTTATACAGGGATGCTTCTTGAAATTATTCTAGATAGTTTTAGAAGAATAATCTAGATATCCTTATCTTCTAACTATGTAACAAAAATATAGATATTTCTATACTTTACTACAAATATCTAACAAAAACATAGGTATCCTTACTCTAGAAAATTCTATTAAACATCTAAGATATTTTTTATACTTCCAACAAATCAACTTTAATTTTTGACACGTCAGTGATTTCACCTTGCTTAAAGCCATAAATGATGCCATCACCTCCTATTTCTCCAACTAGGAAAAGTGAATTTTCCAAATATTTTGGGCAATCTATCAAGCAAGAATTGTAGAAAAATATCAATATAAATATTCTACAAGCTTAGACACTAATTAAACTACACCAATTAATGAATTCCTTACCATGAGAGCAAATGGATTTGTAATGAGAAAACATCCATTGAAGTTGCACACATAATGTACTATTTGTGTATGACATATGAATTTTCTTCTTTGCTAAGGATTCGACTGATAAAGCAGTGGCCCCGATACAGCGAAATTCGCTACCATGACTAAAATTTGCATTTTCTTCCATGGACGGATTAAGAATAGGAAGACCACATTCCAGCGCTGTATATTAATTATGAGACATAAATTAAACGCAAAAATGCATAACAAGAAATTTCTCAACCTTAATCATACCGCAAAAATATATGTATACTCTTATAGCATCATTGACTAATAAGTAATTTCTAAACAAAAAACTTTAATGATATCAATACAATAGATGTATATACTGATTTAGTATATATCACTTAAGCAAAATTATCAACCTTAATGATATCAATACCGTACATATAGTGTAATTATCAATTAAACGAAATTAATTAGGAGGTATATAATGTAATTATTTTGTAGAGTATGAATATAAAGGGGTATATATTTGTAATTATTTTTCTTCATGAGATTTCTGCATAGTTTCCCCAAATAAAAAAGAAAAGGAAAGGAACCAAAAAAGGTCTAATGACCTTGGGCAGAATTGAACTCATGACCTCTTTTGACTGTTATTTTTTTTTTTTTTTTTTGTGTAAATAGAAACATTGTTGCATTTATTGTTAAACTAATTGCATGAAATTAGCCCTAATTTTTCCGTTTAATTATTCAGATTCAGTTTATTAGGTCTATTTGTTTCTTATTGGATCTGAAAATTTGAACAAGTTAGACCTGTAGGAAAGTCATAACACCTTTAGACTTATTTAACAATAAATTTACAATTGTGTGGCTTTCCTCCCCTCGCTGCAAACTTTCTTCCTCTCTTTTCTCAACCAAACACCCATTTTTCCTCTTGAATTAGTAAATTTTCATAGTCGTATTTTTTTTATGTTAATAATTTTAAGGTGCATGATGTTTGTCAAGAACTTGATAGAGAGAGGATGTTTGGCTTACTTGGCGCACAATATTTGAGATACTAGTATTGAGACTCCTATGATTGAGTCTATTCCAGTGGTGAGTGAATTTTCAGAGGTATTTTCGATAGATTTATCAGGTCTTCCGCCTGATCGTGATAAATTAAATTAAAAGTACCTTTTTTTTTTAACTAGCCACAAAAATAAATGAAAAAGGGTAAAAATGTAACTTATTGTGGTTTATATGCCTTCAACTTTATGATAAACCTTTTAATTTTATCACTTAGAGCTGATATATCTCTTGTTACAAATGTGACTTACATATTTATGATAATATAAATATATGTGAGCCATTTTTATTTTTATACTAAAAAATATGTCAAACTTTAAATCACAAAATTAATGAATAAATGTCCTTTTCCCAAGATTTTTTTTAAAAAAAGAAGTTTTAGGTGAAGCATTTGGGCCACCTGGACTTTGGAAAAAGTTGGTACTTGACGATGAGGCGTTTGGTAGAAACAAAATGCTTTTTTTTCGTAATAAGAATTTCATAAGATAATTGATTTACTGTATTTGTTTAATTTCTCATATTTGAAAAGTAAGCAAAAATGCATATATCACAAAAAATATCAAAGGGTCGTTTAGCACAAAAATTAATAACGTAGAGACTAATAATATAGGAATTATTCTTTATTAAGTGTTTGGTTTATAGCTAAACTTGGCATTTCAATTTATGTTAGCTGTCATCAGTTGGTGTTAATTTAGCCGCCACCTAATGTATATAAAAATTGTAGAACTTATTCAAAGCAACAATTAGCCATCATGTGCAGAGAGACTAATAAAATATGTTACAGATAGATAATAAATAGAATATTTATCGATGATTTATGTTGTTATTTGTACAATAATTATCGAAAAAATTATGGAGTATTATATTTTCGGGTGGCTTGAACGAAGATTATGCAATTTATTTAAATAGTCAATTAAAAAAAAAAATCATTTGTGAGAGAAGAAAGCAGTATACATCGAAATTAAAATTTGAACTTAAACATGACAGTTCAATTGGGGCAACATGTCATCAATTAGCCATCTTGCCAAATATTTATATGCTTTTTGTGTCATATGAATTCCATCCCAATTGATATAAGTGCTCGGGTTAGCACACACTTCAACTCCTGGAGATCCGCATCTTTTACGTATGTTATAATTATAATCTCCTCCTCCTGTTCCACAACATGATTTCTGTAGAGAGTTTTTATCGAATCCTGAAAATATATTCCAATCAAGAAAATTCTTAATTACATATGACTTTTGACCTCAAAAATTGAAAAAAGAAACAACATCTTTTTAGAACTTACCAAATCTCACTGCATTTTGTAGTAACCACATATAGGCATTATAGTAGTTACCATAAATCAGTGTAATGTTCGGATGTTTTTTCTTCATTTCATCAATAGCTTGTTGCAAATGATGGTTGTAAAAGATTGACAAATTATTTAAATCTTTCAAACAATGATACTCATCGTAAGCATTTGAGTTGTCAGTCATGAATAGCGTTAGAAAAATTGGGACACAACCAATAGGAAAATTGCCTGGAACTATAATTCGAGTAGCCCCAAAATCGATGACCCTCTGAAAACAACAATTGATCATTAGAAAACAAATTTAGATAAATAAAAATCAAAAGTTCATATCAAAGCCTCACTTTAACACCATGGATGATAGTTTGAACAACAACTGGCACCATTTTTTGCAACTCTTCGACGGTTTTACCTTGTAATAAGCCATAATTGAATTCATTTCCTCCTATTTCTCCAACTAGGAAAAGTGATTTCTTCAATTTTTTTCGACAATCTACCAGCAAAATCAATAAAAATTTAAACTGGCTGTTAATTAATCAGTTTATAATTAGCTAGGGACCTAAATTAATTGATTACCAGTGGTTTCAAAATGTGAAGACATCCAATCAAGTTGCACAGTTAATGAACTGTTGGTAAATGCTGTATTAAAAATCTTGTTTTCTGCCATAATTTCAGCTGATATACCAGTACACCCTGCTACTGCGAAATTCACACCATGTCTGAAATTTGCACTTCCATCCTTGTAAGGATTTAGGAGCGGAAGACCCGATTCCAATGCTGTCACAATCATGAAAAAACGTTATTCAAAATAACATACATTTTGACGAATATGTCTATTTCGAAAGTGGTAGGGATACAAACATACCTATGAAATCAATCATAAGCATGCCATCAGAACAACGTCCTGTTGCGTTCTGATAAAAATTCATTCCATAAGGATGACTTCCACAATCAGAATGAGATTGACAAAGAGGCTCTCTCTTGCAATTGCCAGTATCAGAAATTGAGTCACCAAACTGATATATTCTATCAAATCTGCAATTTCTTAATCTTGGTTTTTCAAGCTTGATTAATTCTTGTGCATCGCTTTTCTGTAGAATAATTACCAAACTCATCACTAAAACAACTAACATTACTCTTATTGTCAACGCCATTCAACCTTTTCACTAATTATGAAAAATTGAAACACCAAAATCACAGCTTCATAAGCAAGCAATTTAGATTAATAAAAACAACAATAGTAATAGTTATACTAGTAATTATCATCCCTTATAATTATTATCAGTGCC
Source organism: Solanum pinnatisectum (assembly GCA_035578085.1). Taxonomy (NCBI): domain Eukaryota; kingdom Viridiplantae; phylum Streptophyta; class Magnoliopsida; order Solanales; family Solanaceae; genus Solanum; species Solanum pinnatisectum. The sequence continues at coordinate 58,327,573 of CM069076.1, forward strand.
AGCTAGCAAGATATCATTAAATTATCAAGCTAACAATTTAAAAGTATTACATGATAATTCATGCGATTAGTTATATATATTTAATACTGTAAGCAGTTAACTTGTATGTATTATCCCTCTCTTTTTTTTCTTCTTTTAAAATAACTTACTCCCTCTATTCACCCTACTTTTTTTAAAAAAAAGTTCAGTTCTAAAAAGAATGTCAAAATTTACATAAATAGAAAATAACTTAACTTTAAATTTCATTTTTCTCCTTAATAAAATAATTTATAACCCCGATCAAGGACATTTTAGACCACAAATTTATGAAGTTTTTCTCTTTTTCTTAATCTTTGTGCTAAGTCAAACAATATCACATAAACAATATTAAATTTCTTGGTGTTACAATTTATATTTTAAAAATCGTTAAAAAAATTATAAAATCATTGGATGGGCTACAAAACAATATTAGCATATTAATATCCCCAGGAACTTTATGTATTCTCGGATTTACTTGCTTAAATTGATATAAATCAAGAATTTAATTAACGTAAATAGTAGTTTTGATGTAAATCAAGATTTATTTTTTTTATTTTTTTTGGGGGGGGGGGGGGGGAGGGGGGAATAGATGATGTGGAGGGTTAAGCTTGACCCTATCATATCTATTCATAACAAAAAGTTACAATACGTTGGAGGAAGACATGGACCTAACCATTAATTTGTTGAAGGAACACGAGAAACAAGTAGCACCAAAAAAATTGATGTAAATCAAGATCATTAATTAATATAAATAGTTGTTTAGCCAACTGCATAAACTAAATAAAATCAATATATATGTGTATAATACTCCTTCTGTCCATTTTTGGTTGTCTATTTTTTACTTGACACACTCCTTAATAAATACCCAATAGAAGAGTAATTATATTATATCACCCCTATTAATTATAAGTCATCTAAATATTGAAAAATGAATAGTTTTAATAACAAGCTAGATAAAATAGACACAAAATGATAAATTATCTCTTAATTTTCCAAATTAGACAAGTATTGTTGGACAATCGAAATTAGTATAATGAACCAGTAAAGATAGATGGAAGGAATTATATATTACCAATGTATATCTATTAAGAAAATTTTAACCCCTTAAATCCAATTAACTATTTATGACATTATGTAACGATTCCGCTTGTATAATTTATTGATCATCACATAGCACATGAGACAACGTTACATTACACGCCACCATGTCTTTTATTTTAGGAAATACTACCTAACTATACATAAATCACTATCATATATATTATATCTATCTCTAGTTTAAAGCAATTATACATACTATCATTTTTAATATTTATACCATATATTTTAAAATATTTAATCAGATATACTAATCCCTTAAATATGATATTTCATAATTATCTTAAATTTAAATTTCTTAATTAATTGTCCATTAACAATTCAAATCCCCCACCCCCTCAAAAGTCCTCCAACTCTCTTTCTTTCTGCCTCTTTCTTCCATCTGCCGTTGCCCCCCCACCCCACACACACACACACTTTCTTCTCCCTCTTCATTTCATCTGCCGTTGCCCCCACCCAGCCCTCTTTCTTCCTTCTTCTTCTCCCACTTTCTACCTTCATCCTCTTAAAACATATTTCCATGTTTAAATTAGCATTATATATATAGGTTTATTTTTATTGTTTTATTATTCTCATTTATTTTTATTTTATATCTAAGTTAAAGTTTATAATGCTCTGAAATTCAATTTTAAATAGTTTTATAATTTTAAATTTTGTTGTTTCTCAAACACTTTTGTGACTAACCATTCTCAAAATCGGATGATTCTTGTTAAAGATACTACAAATTAAGAATATTATACTAAATTAAACAACTTTTATTTGTTTATTTTCACTCATGAATTTCTCATTGCAGGGACTAATTCTTTATCCGCCAACATTCAAACCGAGAATAGATTTAAATATAAAAACAGCCTAATCAAGATGGAAGGATTTCACCAAGCTTTAATTAGCAGGACAAATACATCATTAGATACACATCGAGTGCAACAATGTTGAATACATATCAGGTGTATATATATATATATATATATAGTTAAGACTTCATGTATCTGCGTTAAAAATATATGTATTTATGAGAAATAATTTCATATGCTAAAATAAAGGGAAATTTTTTGAAATATTTTACTTTTTTCGGATTAATGATAAGATAAATACTACACACTCGTGATTTATTCCTAAATTTGTGCATTTCAATTACATTCCATATTTAGATGCTCATAATTATATGTATATGCTTACTATGTATCCTAGATACATGTTTTTGAATATAATGTATGAAACTGATACTTGATACATCAAATTAATACTAGATACATATAAAAGATATATGGAATTAAAATTAGATCATATAAACAGATACATGAAATTAATATTAGGTCATATAAATAGATACATTAAGTTAATACTTGACACATATAATAAATACACGAAATTAATACTAGATACTTCTATGATACATATGAATGTACTTATATGATACTCATGTATCTAAGTGTTTAGTTTGTTGGATACATCATATATTGATAATAGATACATCAAATTAATGAATTTATTATTTTAAAAGTAATAAAATGATATTAATCGAGTTAATGACCAGGATATACATGTTTTTGTCTTTTATTAATAATATTAATGAATTAATTATTTCAAAGAATAATAAAATAAAATTAATTAAACATATATACACTCCTTGATTTCCGCTTTATATTAAGAGATTTGATTAATTTAAATTTTTAGAATTAATTGTCCATGTATTATGAAAATCCTCAATTACTCCTCTAATTAAGGAAATCAGTTACAACCAATTAATTTAAACATATAAAATATGTATCTCGGTTTTAAAATTCGACAGATACATGTATCTCGCGAATTCAAACTCATATATCCTAAGCATGAAATATGGTAGAGGAAGTAATATTTGAAACTATCGAAAATCTTATTAATTAAGACCTAAACTAGTGGAATTTATGTAGTTTGCCCTTTATTTTAAACATTGTAATTAATTCCCATGTGATGTGCAATATGGGCATTTGTGGCTGATAATAAAATAAAAGCAATTATTTTCCCAGTTGACTATAGTGTTAGTGTTTACTTGTCCATTTTGACAAATCAAGAAATGACAAAAAAAAAAATTCACTATTATACCCTCAATTTATTACTTTGAAAAATGTAGAACTTCTTGAAAATCTTAAGTTTTTAATCCATTCATTTCATAATTATTTATAAAAATTAAATAATAAACTCACTATATCAATTATTATTTTCTTAATAAGTGTAATAATTTAAAAATAAATAAATAATTAGGGACAGAGGGGTACTTGTCATTTCATAAAATGCGTAAATTATAATAAGTTATCTAGTAAAAAAAAAAAGCAATTATTTTGCAGTTGACTACAGATCATAACAATTAAATAAAAAACGCGCAAAAGGGATGTTCTTTTTTCTTTCTTAGCCGTAAAAATATCCTCAAATGAAAGTAAACTGGTAAAATTATAACTTTTGATGTTTTCAAAGTTGACGTTTTAAATTAAACCACTAAATTTGAGACGAAAATATTTTTTAAAAAAAAGAAGCTTTAGTGAAACAATTTTTAAAATTTTCCATTCGATGGTTGATGCCTGCATTGAAGTTCAATTAATTTAAATTTGTACTGCATTAGGCCTATTCGAGGGAAGAATTTGGATCACCTGGACTTTGGAAAAAGTTGGTACTTGACTCTTGAAGGTGTGTTCGGTAGAAAAAATATTTTTTCATAAAAAAGGATATATCTTAAAATAAGTGGTTTATTTTTAAAAATTTTCATATTTTATAAAGTAAACAAAAACACACTATCGCAAAAAAAAAACATTAAGCAGGTTGGCTTGGGTGGAGAGCGGGGGATCGGGAAGTCAAAGGGTATGGTTTGGGCCGTTGGGGGTATTTGGATTTAGATATGAGGAGGAGACAAAGAGCTTGAAATTCAAATTTTAAAACTTATTTTCACTATTTTCATTATGAAGTCATTATCGTAAGTTTTAAAGAACTTATTTTTAAAAATAAATTTTCTCAAACGCATTTAACATTTTCAAAAAATATTGGTTAAGATAGTTAAATTCTCAATCAATATAATTGATCAAGGAAAGAAGAAACAAAATCATAAACTTGACAACTTAATTTAAGTCAGCTGTCATTAATCAATGTTAATTTAACTGTAATCTAATGTATCGAAGAATTATAGAGCTCATTTAAAGACTCAACAATTTGTCATCACGTGCAGAGAATAGTAATATATGTTACAAATAGATAGATAGAAAATTTACAGATGATTTATTTGTTATTGTACTATAATTATTGAATTTAAACATCACAGTTTAATTGGGATAACATGTCATCAATTAACCAATTTGTCAACCATTTATATGCTTGTTGTGTCAAATGAACTCCATCCCAATTGATGTAATTATTTGGGTTAGCACACACTTGAACTCCTTGAGATCCACATCTTTTAGGTATGTTATAATTGTAGTCTCTTCCTTTTCTACAACATGCTTTTTGTAGAAAGTTTTTATCGAATCCTGAAAATATATTTCAATCGAGAAAACTCTTAAATTCATATGGATTTCTTCACTTTCATCTCTCTATATATAGATATGTATGTGGGGTGGGAGGTAATTTGACCTCCAAAATAGGAAAAACACACAACGTCGTAACACTTACCACGTCTTATGGCTTTTTGTAGAAGCCACATATAGGCATTGTAGTAGTCACCATAAATGAGTGTAATGTTCGGATACTTTTTCTTCAATTCATGAATGGCTTGTTGTAAATGATTATTGTAGAAGATTGTAAAATTATTTAAATTTTTCAAGGAATGATATTCGTCGTACCGCGTACGCTATTGTTTTGTTAGTCATGAATTGTGTTAACATACCCGACAAACAAACCAATTGGAAAATTGTCTGGAATTATAATTCGAGTAACTTCAAAATCAATGACCCTCTGAAAATAACAATTGATCATTCGAAAATAAAATTAGACAAATATAAGTGTATGATGTTGTGAAAAAATTAAGATTAGAACCTCACTTTAACGGCATGAATGATGGTCTGAACAACTTCTAGCACAATTTTTCGCAATTCTTCGATGGTTTTACCTTGCGATAAACCAAAATTAAATTCATTTCCTCCGATTTCTCCAACTAGGAAAGGTGACTTTTTTTATTTATTCTCGACAATCTACAAGCAACATCAAGAAAACGTCAATATCAATTTAACTTGCCCCTAATTAATTAGTTTATAGGGCAAAGAGGTAACTATACTCCTGAACTTTATGATTAGAGCAGATATATCTCATTAAAAAGTGGTGCATATATATCTTTGTCATTTAACAAATGAAGCATATCTATTACCTTTCTCGTTAACATACTCCATTCATTTTTCTATGCACCTAGACCCGACCCAATAAAAATAGGGAAAAGGGTCTGATATACCCCTCAATTTTGTCATTTAGAGTTATTATAACCTCCATTATGAAAGTGCTCATATATATATCCCTATTGTTACACAAATGACTCACATATACCATTTTCCTCTAAAATATTTTAAAAGTTTTTTATTAAAAGGAAATCTATATAAGGGTATATTTGATCATTCTCACATCAATTTTTATTTTTTGACTTTTTTGTTTCAACGATTAATTTAGATTTATTATTTTGGTGGCCAAATTTAATTTTTTTCACAACTTTTCTTGTAAATTAATCATACGTTCCCCAATTTTTTTTATAAATATAAAAACTTAATTACAATATAGCCGCAATAAAGTAGTTTTAATTTTTTTTCTCTTTTTCATTCACACTTCTTTCTTTTACTTTTCTTATTTTTACAACAAAAAATAAAATAAGAATATGAAACTCAAATAACGGTAATCAAATTAGAAGTCAAAAAATAAATTATGTGTAAAAAATATTAAATATACCCCTAAACTTTGCTAGAAAAGAAATTCATGGGTATATTATTTTACTTTCTCAACAAAAAATATACTTCAAGATGAATTTTTAAAAAAATAAAAAATAAAAAATTTATTTTTCACTTCTATTAAAGGTATATGTGAATCACTTTTATAATGGTAAAGATATATGTTAGCCACTTTTGTAACGATAGAGGTGTATATGAATTATGAGCAATTTTTCTTATGAAAGATATATTAATTCTAAATGACAAAGTTGAAGGGTGTATGAATACGTTTTCCCATTAAATAAACACAATTCTTCATCTATTTAGACAACAATGTAGGAATGCACCATTTTCTTAAGGAAGAAAATGTTTGTTCTGAATTGTAAAATTGAGGGATGCATTTGCCCTTTACCCCTAGTTTATAATTAGCTAGAGACCTAAATTTTTATTTTTTGGAATCCCAAGATAATTCTTAGCCGCTACAACCTCTGTCATAGACTCAGCCCTTCGGTGAGCACTTTGTGCGCACTGGGTAAACCCCCATTGCTGCAAACTACACAGAGGATGTAAACTGCACTAGGCAAGCCCTATGCGACAGATTCAACTCAGAAGGCATTGAGGGGGGTCGATCCCAGGCCATCCGTGTGGATAACCACCCTCCAAACCAACTGAGTCATTCCGAAGGACAGCTAGAGACCTAAATTGAGAGGTATTTATTTAACAAAATCAATTAATTACCAGTGGAGCAGGTGGTTTCAAAATGGGAAGACAACCGATCAAGTTGCACACTTAATGAACTATTGGTAACTCTATTTAAAATCTTCTTATCAGCCATTATTTCATTGGATAAAGCAGTAGCCCCTGCAACTGTAAAATTTGAGTCCGGAGTCAAAAGGACAAAAGAAATTGTCAAAAATTTTAAAATGTCACATCAATTTTTTTTTAATCAAAAGGATAAATTCGCTCCTAACGAAGCGATTTCCTTCTGACAAGATTGACTCTTTACTTCGTTAAAAAACATAAAAATTATTGCCCCAACAACGATTTTATCAAAAAAAATAATTTAACATCGTTAAACCTGCATCGTTTTTCTCAAACAAAAAACTTTTTTAAATTGAAATCGCTGCTATAGCAGCGATTTACTTAAAAAAGTTAAATTTTTTAAAAAATAAAATCGTTTGCAAGGCAACAATTTCATTAAAAAAAAAATTGCATTTTAAATATATTGCTGCCTTGAAGAAAGCAGCGATTTAAAAAAAGAAAATTCAGTAAAAAATTCTTTTTTAATGAAATCCTACCTGGCAAGCGATTTTTTAATAATTTTTTTAAAAAAAGTTTGATTAAAACGCTGCTATAGCAGTGATTTTAATTTTATTTTATTTTTAGAATAATGCTACAGGGGCAGCGTTGTTAAGATTTTCTTTTTCTTTTTTTTTTAACAAAATTGCTGCCACAACAATGATTTTAAAGAAAAAAGAAAAAAAATGGATGAAATCACTGTTGGGGCAGCTATTTTTATGTTTTTTAACGAAATAACGACATCAGTTTTGTCAGAAAGAAATCTCTGCCCAAAAAACAACTTGTCAAATCCATACCGCTACAGAAGGCTGCGCAACGGACCGGAACGAGACGGTTTGACCGGTTTGTTGACCGATACCGGAATGAACCGGACCGGAATTACCGGGACGGATACTCGGTTCCGTCCCATCCCACTATATACCGGAATGGAACCGGAACAGACCGGAATGGAACGGGATGGGGTAAACGGGATGACACATCTAGCTATTTCAAAAAATGATAAAAAAAAATTTAGTTATTTTTATTTTTTGAATTACAAAAATATGAATTTTTTTTTATTTTTCTAAGTTTAAACTTTAAATTAATAGTTTTGAAATTTATAATCTAATTTTACTTAAGTTTATTTTAAAGATATTTTTTTTAAAATTTTTACCTATTAAGTTTACAAGTTAAGTTTAATAAAGTTTTTTAGCTTAGTTTTCAAATTTCAAGATTTGAATCTTTTGAAGTTTATAAGTTATTACTTATTAATATGTTATAACTTATAAGTTATATTTATAATATAAAATATAAATTAATTAAATATATATTTCAAGATTTGAATCTTTTTTATATATAAATTATAATATAAAATATAAATTAATTAATAAAAATTAATTAACCGGAACTGAACCGGAATCGGATCTGACCGGAACGGTACCGGACCAATACCGGTACCGGTACAACCCGATCTGATGCCCAGCCTTACCGCTACTCAAGAGTTGGTGTGTGAGGAATTAATTACTTTTGAATAAAATAATATGTGGATCCTATTTTTCTCAACTTCATTTCTCTTCTCCTTTTCTCCTCGCTTTCTTTTTTGTATTTCCTCCCTTTCACTTTTTTTTGTTGAATTCTTCTTTCGACTAGTTTTTCAAATCAATTTTTTTAGTCGGGACATTTATTTATCTAATTATTTATTTTGTATAATATATTGATAATCATATTTATTTAAGTATGTGGGGTAGGGATGTCAATTTCAGTCCATATAAGTGAAATGAATCCATTTTTCTCATATTAAATTAAATAGATCACTCATATTTTGTATTCTATCTATTAATAGGAATAAAATGATAAATTTATTACGTTAATTATTATTTTCTTAATAGCTATATTCAGTTAAAATTGGTCAAGTAAATAGGGACAGAAGGGAGTAATTGCAGCACGACAACATATTTGGGACATACATGTCTAAAGTTGAGAAGGGTCAAGTTAAATTCAAAACATAAATATCTTTAGGTTTTCTTGGCAAGTCAAACTTCAATTGCCTATATACGAAATTTAGATGAAAAATTAATAGTAACTTAAACATGACAATTCAATTGAGGTAGCATGTCATCAATTAGCCATCTTGCCAACAATTTGTATGCTTTTTGTGTCAAATGAATTCCATCCCAACTAATATGAGTACTCGGATCAACACACACTGGGACTCCTGGTGCACCACATGTTCTATTTGTGTTATAATTATATATTCCTCCTATTCCACAACAAGCTTTCTGTAGCGAGTTTTTGTCAAATCCTGAAAATACATTTCAATCAAGAACGGTAAATGAATTAGTTAATTTATGAAACTTTAATTTACCGGACAAGTAAAGTGAAAAAAAATAAGAGAAAAAGAAACTTATGATTAAAAATAGGGAAAATGGTCTAAAAAATACTCTAACTTTGGCCGAAATTGTTGTTACGATACCAAATTTTATGGAGGACCTTTTACCTCTGCATATTTTATAGTGTATTCTAAATGTATATATGTGCCCACGTGGACACGTTACTATTTATAATGATGCAATATTTCTGATGTCCACGTGGGCACATATATGTCTTTAAAATATATTATTAAATAGTGCAGGGGTAAAAAGTCTTTTCCAAAGTTTGGTATTGTTAGAGCAATTTCGGTCAAAGTTCGAATATATTTCAGACATTTTTCCCTTAAAAATAGGTAGAAAGAATTATATTTACCAAGAGAGACTGCATTTCGTAGAAGCCACAAATAGGCATTGTAGTAATCACCATAAATCAATATAATGTTTGGATACTTTTTCTTCATCTCGACAATGGCTTGTTGCAGATGATGATTGAAGAATCTTGCAAGGCTATTTAAATCTTTCACGCAATGATACTCATCGTAGGCCGTTATTTTGTTGGTCTTGAATTCTGTTAACATAGACGCGACACAACCAATTGGGAAATTACCTGGAATAATAATTCGAGTAGCTCCAAAATCGATAACCCTCTGAAAATAACAATTCACGATTATCATGAAACAAAATTTAGATAAACAGAGTTATTATCTAAAGTCAAGATCAAAACCTCACTTTAACACCATGAATGATAGTTTGAACAACTTCTGGCACCATTTTTCGTACTTCTTTGATGGATTTACCTTGGCTTAAGCCATAATTGAATTCATTTCCTCCTATTTCTCCAACTAGGAAAAGTGAATTCTTCAATTTTTCTTCTGAGAAAGCATATCGATTCAACTCCTCATCAACGCGATCATAATTAGAGTCTCAATTAATTGATGAATTCCTTACCAGAAGAGCCAATGGATTTGAAATGAGAAGACATCCAATGAAGTTGCACACTTAATGTACTATTTGTGAAAGACATAGCAATGTTCTTCTCTGCAAGTGATTCAACTGATAAAGCAGTAGCCCCTGCTACTGCAAAATTCGCACCATGACTAAAATCTGCATTTCGATCCTTGAACGGATTTAGAAAAGGAAGACCAGATTCCCGAGCTGTCAACAAAAAAAAAAAACATACATACATTATATTCAATACAGATAATTTATTTATAAGGTAATTACAGATCAATATACCTATGAAATCAATCATCAACATTCCATCAGAACATCGTCCTGTCACTTTATGGAAAAAATTCATTCCATAAGGAAATCTTCTACATGAAGAATGAGATCCACAAAGGCTCTCTCTGAGACAATTGCCGGTATCAGAAAGTGAGTTGCCTAATTGATATATTTTATCGAATCTGCAATTCATCAATAATCCTTCAGTTTTTTGATGCTTTTGTGCATCTCCTTTCTGTTGAACAACCACAAAACTCATAATTATCAAAAGAATCAGTACTCTAATTGTCAATGCCATGACTCGATCGAATTATGGAAATGAAACTGAAACTTGAAATTTATTTATAAGTACAGTAAGCGTAATCTACACTATATATACAATGAAATCTTGATTGATAAAGAAAAAACAATAAATATTATAATAATAATAATAATTATGATGATTTTGTTTATCTAAAATGACACCTTGCCAGATTTGCTTGACTATCACGTGACATACACATTTTTTAAAAAGGGAGAATACATTGATGCGTTTTATTTTTATTCTATTTTTGTTAGGCCGATTTGGAAAAAAAAAAAAAAAAAAACTTTGCCTTGAACTTTATCATTTAATTAAATAAAATTAGTTTTGTTGAAAATACTAATGAAGTACCAATTGTGTATTTCTTCTTTAAATGAAATAGTTATTTATGTTAATACTGGAGTTGCAATTATGTAATATTTTAATTATATGCAATGACTATTAGAAAACATTAAGCAGATGGGAAGTGGGGTTGGATTGGGCTCGAGGGTGAGGAGGAGATAATGAGCTTGCAGTTCACTTATGAAACTTGTTTTTGAAGTTTTATGTAGTTGTTGAAGAACTAATCATTGAAAGAACTATAAATGAGAATGAGATCTAGCAGTACTCTTAGGGGTGAGAGATAAAAATAAATAGCGATAGAATAAAAAAATAGTATTCCAGAATAGCTAATCCCAGAATGACTAATTTTGAGATAGCTTGTTCCTAACCAAACGACCCCAATCATTAACGCCATGGCCAGATTTTTGGAATGAAAATCCGTGCAGCTTTCTTTATAAATACTACTTCCAATTAATGTGATGTTATTATTTGACTTGGCAAAGAGAAGAGTTTAAGGAAAAAAAATTGAAATTTGTGGTCCAAAATAAATGTGAGATGTTTGTGTGACTATAAATTATAATTATTTTATTATCGATAGTTTTAAAATTAAATTATTACTTATTAAATATAAAAATATATCATTCTTTTTTAGACGATTAAAAAGAAAAGTATGTTATGATGTAAATAGAGTAAAAAAAGTGTACATATGTATATATAAAATTCTGTGTATTTAAATGCCAGATTTCCTTTATTATTTTTATCACGCTAACCTTCATTTTGTATTTTAAAAGTACTATTAGCCAGCCTGGTACACGTTTTATAAGTCAAAACATTTTTTGTTTAAACATGATAAATTACACGTTAAAACATGTTGCAAGCCACCACGTCAAGACTAATGTTGCACACTCCATCATGTTACGCACGTTATCTTTTTAAAAACATTAATTTCCATGTGATCTTCTATCCCTCTGTTTTATTTTATTTGACATTGTATTCAAAATAAAATTTTCATTCTATTAGTCTATTTTAGCAAATTAATTAAATTTTGTTATTGTTTCTTCATACCATCATTAATAGTATTAAACAATTATATTAAAGATTACTCTCTCCTTCACTCATTTTTTATTTTCCACTTATATTTAGATTCATGAGAGTCAGGTTCAGTGTTTTAAAAAACTCTGTTGGGACTTGCCTCGGGGATCGTCCTAGGGTGGGGCTCTAGCAAAACGTCTCGAGACTCAAGCGTGGGGCTTAGTTCTGTAAGACTTACGCTCCAAGCGCATGACTGTACTCCTTAAGCACGCCCAACGCCCAACCCTCGAGGCTCGCCTAACAGATCTTACACAAATTATGTATTAAAATCTTTAGTTAGCATTGTTGACCCTCATAATTCTTGAATAATTGAATGATACTTAGTAATTTTTAATATATAGAGATAAGAGGATTGAGAATAACTGTCACGACCCAACCCACCGGGCCGTGCGGACACCCACTCTAACACCTAAGTAGGAGAACCCTCATATCCCAATAGTTAAAACGTGCAGAAATTTATAAGAAAACAGAATAAACACAACACTACGATTTTATAAATAATACCCTTAGACACAATTTTAGTCAAACTTGAAAAGTAATTTAAAAACTCCCATGGATCTAGTCTAAACAGGTACAAGAGCTACTAAAAGTACAACTGGACAATAAAGTAAAAGACACAGCTCCCACTATGCGGGAGGAAGAACAGAAGCTACTGGAGATTTTCTTCGTCTTCACCTAGTGAGACATCACCAATCCTGTATCCAGACTATGTCAAAAAGGCATAGCAAGAATAGTATCAGTACAAACACACGTATTGGTAGGCATCATCGGTCAACCCGACGCCCACCACATAACATAAGAAACCAACTAGTAAGATCATAAAATAAACCACTCGCTTCTCCACTTTCACCCTTTTCTTGAAATACCTCCAAATCACACTAGCATTCTAACTACTAACCCCTTTTAATCAACCCACTTACCGGATTCTAGGGAATGGCTTAACCAATCTAAACTCATAGTCAAACCCCAAGTACCACCACCGTCAATTCCACTAAACACTCACGTCATACCCTTGCTTCCTCGCCACATTACCCAACCATAGCCACATAATACATTAATTCAACTTTCTTCACACTAACACAATCTTCCTCCCCCCTCCCCCCCAAGGTGAAATCCACCAAAACATACTCCATCACACTTACTATCCTTACTTTCGCCCTTACATCCCACGAACAACCAATTATAGCTCGTCATAACACATGCCATCTAAGTACACATTATACAACTAATACCACACTATACTTCACAAACATATATCAAGCATATACCATCTTATCAACAAGCACACGAACAACTCACATCTAATAGCACATTATTGCTCCTCTCACAGAATCCATACTCAAACAGTTAGCATGCCGGAACGTGGCAGCCGATCCCAAGTTAGTATGCCGGAACGTGGCAGTTGATTTCATATTATGCTGGAATGTGGCAATCCTATCCAAGTTTATGCCGGAACGTGGCAATTCAATCCAAGTTAGTTATGCCGGAACGTGGCAATCCGATCCCATACACACACCACAATCACAAAACACAAGTGCATCATCAAAATCATACATTTAAGTCATGATTTCATGGAAATGATATTTCATCTATCTCACTTACAACAAGGGTGATCAACATTGCAACATTCATACATATACAAATTGCAACCATAACCCTATTTTGGTCAGGTTAGGTTCTACTACTAGGGGAAAGAAGAGAAAGACAAGCAATGCTAGCAGCAACAAGGTGGCCATGGATTCGGACGACGAGGACCCACTCTCAGGTGCACGGATCGAGGAAGACTTAGAGGTTGTCTGGGAAAGGATGGGGAGTGCCTATACTGAATTCACTCTGGTTCCACCAAGCACTGCCCTGGAGGTTGAAATGCTCCGCCACCAGTTGCGCAAGGACAGAAGAAAGAGTGTGGACAGGGATTGTCTGATGCTTCGGATGTGGAAGATTGTCAAGGCCATTTTTACTTGTGTGGCCCTCGACAAGGAGCTTCCCCAACTCAAGCCATCGGACTTCAGTGATTTCTCTATATTGAATGAGGCTTGGAATTGCGTGACACCCCCGGAGAACCTCGATTCAGACATCGACACTACCTCGTCCGAGAGTCCTTGATCAATTTTCCCTTTGCCCCTCTTGGTCTTGTAATTTAAAACAATCTGTTTTTATCTTTCAACTTTCTAAGTTTTGGTAGCATATGGATGTTTGTTTTGCTGTCTGATGCAACCTTTTATTTAATCCTTATGATTTTGCTAATCTAATCTATTACTCATGTTGCTGAACACTGTTAGGCTAGTAAGGATTTGTTCGGATCCCATTCGGGGTTGAAAATCTATAACTAAGGGAAACATGAGAGGTAGAGCTGAGATTTCTCCTCGCCTTGTCCCGCTTTGGCGGGGATAATCCCGCTCTGGCGGCATCGCTAAGACGGGAATAGTCCCACCCCAGCAGCTCCAACGGGACCAGAACCCAGGACAATAATTTCTGGGTTCTTCTCTCATCCTTCTATGATTTTTCAGGTTCCCTTTTTTACCATTTAATCGAACTTTTAAATTTTCCATGCTAGGGTACACGATACTCGAGCCATATCGTTATAATCAACTTAGCACCACAACCCATACATCCCCAGGATACACCCAGACAATAACATGATTATTAGTCATAATTTATCTCAATGGATTTCATGATATTCAGGGAATTACACTTGCATACTTTTAACAATTCCATCAAAAATGTACTCATAACAAATCCAGACACGCCACATTGTGTCCTTAATCATATCATACGCACCAACCAGAAAAATGTCTTCACCTCCTCAGTAAAAAATCAGACAACCAAAGAATACTTCCACATACACAGTTAATCACTCAACAAGCAGTACACAATTATTGTTAATCCAACAATAAAAATCACACAATCCCAGTTATTTCAAGCAACAAGAAGCACACCTTCACAGTTTCTAAAATACAATGCACAGGCAATTTCAATTTATTAGTTAGTTCGTTACATAAATGACCATAATTGGTCACCCATGCTCCTTATAGCCCCTAAGGCTAGATACCAATTGGAACCTTCCAGTTCCAATTAACTTGTTGGTGTCCCTTCGGTCATATCAACGATGTTTAGTTTACTTCGTTGAGATATCAATTGGACTCAACTCATACCACAAGCGACACTTCGCATGAAAGGAGAGAATCAGTGGAACAACTTCCTAGAATGCTTCCTAGCCTCTTGTAGATTAAATGTGGATGTCAACACACCAATCCGCAAGAGTCTAGTCCACATTTTGCTCTTGTATTGAGAGATCGGTAACCTAGGCTCTGATACCAATTTGTCACGACCCAATCCACCGGACCGTGCGGACACCCACTCTAATACTTAAGTAGAAGAACCTTCATATCCCAATAGTTAAAACGTGCGGAAATTTTTAAGAAAATAGAATAAACACAACACTACAATTTTATAAATAATACCCTTAGACACAATTTTAGTCAAACTTGAAAAGTAATTTAAAAACTCTCATGGATCTAGTCTAAACAAATACAAGAGCTACTAAAAATACAACTGGACAATAAAATAAAAGGCACAGCTCCCACCATGCGGAAGGAAGAACAGAAGCTGCTGGAGATTTTTTTCGTCTTCACCTAATAAGATGTCACAAATCCTGCATCTAGACTATGTCAAAAAGACATAGAAAGAGTAGTATCAGTACAAACACACATACTGGTAGGCATCATCGATCAACCCGACGCCCACCACATAACATAAGAAACCAACTAGTAAGATCATAAAATAAACCACTCGATTCTCCACCTTCACCCTTTTATTTGAAATACCTCCAAATCACACTAGCATTCTAACTACTAACCCCTTTTAATCAACCCATTTACCGAATTTTAGGGAATGGCTTAACCAATCTAAACTCATAGTCAACCCCTAAGTACCACCACTGCCAATTCCACTAAACACTTACGTCATACCTTTGCTTCCTCGCCATATTACCTAACCATAGCCACATAATATATTAATTCAACTTTATTCACACTAACCCAATCTTTCTTCCACTCTCCAAGGTGAAATCCACCTAAACATATTTCATCGCACTTACTATCCTTACTCTCACCCTTACATCCCACGAACAACCAACTATAACTTGTCATAACACGTGCCCTCTAAGTACAACTAATACAACACTATACTTCACAAACGTATATCAAGCATATACCATGTTATCAATAAGCACACGAACAACAAACAACTCACATCTAATAGCACATTATTGTTCCTCTCACAGAACCCATACTCAAACAGTTAATATGCTGGAACGTGGCAATCGATCCCAAGTTAGTATGCCAGAACGTGGCAGTTGATTTCATATTATGCTGGAATGTGGCAATCCTATCCAAGTTTATGCCGGAACGTGGCAATTCAATCCAAGTTAGTTATGCCGGAACGTGGCAATCCGATCCCATACACACACCACAATCACAAAACACAAGTGCATCATCAAAATCATACATTTAAGTCATGATTTCATGGAAATGATATTTCATCTATCTCACTTACAACAAGGGTGATCAACATTGCAACATTCATACATATACAAATATCATCACGAAGCAATAACAAGCATACATCACACAATTATAGAATCACAACCATCCCCTATGAATTACTCATCAATCCTTATCACATTTATAATAGTTGACCATACTCAATCCTAGTTCATCGTTAGGATTTCTCATTAGGTTTTAATCACCATTCATCATAATTCCTCAATTTCATCACTTCAATTATCGGATGTAACATACATTCATAGACCTAGTTTCACTCTTGATTTCATGTCCTTATTTCTGACCCAATTCTATCCATGATAGCAATTATAGGTCCTTCTAATAACTCACCAATTCCTCCTCACAAGGCACAAACCCACATACTTGAATTCTAAGGATTATTCATTTAATTTACTCGGTGAACGAGGGTCTACACACAACCCTACCATTGATTTACATATTTCACGTAGTAAGCACAGATTTAAAACTACTCAATTAAAAAAACCTAGCCTACCTGGGCGCCAAGTAGTTGTACGGAATTTTTGACTTTGATTCGAGTTTTTTGGGCTCGTGACAGTGAATTTAGCCAAGAATTCGTAAGGTTTTGCCATCCCCACGCTAGAAATCTCCTTATCCTTCATTCCCAAACTTAGAGCAACTTTTCTGAGGTTTCTAGGATATTTTACAACTTACTTAGGTATTTTAGTAAAATGGAGAAAATAGGATTTCTCATAATTTACGTTCTACCTCGCTTATCCCGCTCTGGAGCCAACTTACCCCGCCTTGGCGGCGGCACCTGGCCCGCCTAGCGGGTCAGTGGCCAAGATTTTCTCGAATCTTTGCTTTTCCTAATTAACAACAGTTCGGGTCGTTACAATAACTTAAATAACAAGTTTTAGTATTGCATCTTTCCTATTTGATAACACTGTAAAAGTAATTATATATTACGTAACATTTCTTTTAAAAATACGTCGCAAAATTTACTTTTTCACTTATCATTTGTCTTCATGGTTTTGTCATGTCTCAAAATTATTATGTTTTATTTAGCTATTTGAAAGTAATTTTAATTTTATTCATGATGTAGTGATGTTTTTATTATAATGCCAGTAAGGTTATTAATTATTTTTTTTTAGGGGGGTAAATTGTATAGTATGATAAAAAAATATTTTTGAGAAATATGATTCTTTTATTATTATAAAGTTAAGGTATTAGATTATTTATACTTTACTTTTATTTTCTATTAGTTTATTTAATCATTTTGTATTTATGTAAAACAATTGATTTATTTTTATAATTTTGTGTTATTATATTATTATACTATATTATAAATTAAAAATTTAAAGATTCATAGGGCTTACGCCCCACGTCTCGAAGCTTACGCCTCGCCCTATACTAAGTAAAACGCCTCGCCTCACGCCCCCGCCTTTTAAAACACTGGTCAGGTTTGACTAATTTTTAAAGCTGAATTGAATTAAATTAATTCACTATTTTAAAATTTTGATTTTAAAAAACTATACAAAAAATAATACAAGTTATAACTTTTATTCATACTAGTTTTGGAAATGTGCACTACACGTTTATCTTCTATTACGATCTAAAATTTATGTAAGTCTAATCTCATGTAGATATAAATATTTATCAAATTATATTTTTATAAATACGATAAAGCTTGTATTGATTAATATATTTATATATACGGAGTCGCCTTTGTTAGGGAGCGCTTTACCCCCCAATGTGGAATTTCCCGGCGTGAATCTGAATTTAGTCGGGCTCCAATGTGGAATTTCCCGGCGCGAATCCGAATTTAGTCGGGGCTCCAATGTGGGTACCGAACACCAGTTGGGAAACCAAAAAAAAATATATGATTCTATATAAAGCTTACTTTTGCATCCAAAAATAAATGAAAAAGAAGGATTTCAAATATAATCTTCTAGACTAAAATATCTAAATATATATATGTTTCTATATACAAATACAAGGGTGACATCTAATTCTTTTCATTTAACTTTTAGTTATTTATTTGGAAAATAAAATATGTTAAATTATGTAAAACTAATTAAGATAATATAGTATCTGATGATATGTAACATATCAAGGAACTCCTGCTCTAAATTTAATTAAGAAGTGCACGTAAACATCACTAACGTGAATGCCTTTTTTGTACACTTTGAGACAGTACTTAGTTGAATGCAATAAAAAATTAGATAATCAACATAATACTTAGATGACCATCATTATTATCTATAATAATTTTCTTCCAAAGATTGTAGCTAGCTATGTATGATATGAAACATGAAAAACTAAGCTCTTATAAAATAAAGGGAATAAATTTAATGAAAGAAAGATAAATATAGCACTTTTTCGATGATCAACTTAAATAACATAATTAAGTGAAATGACAAAGAAAGGAAGAAGAGAGCTTCCATCTCACTTACCCAAAATATGTAAATCAGTGAAAACGCACGGAATTCCTTCAATAATTGCCTAAAAATTAAATGTTAAAAGAGAAGTTTTTGAAACATGAAAATGTATTAATTAGTTACTTACTATGCTTGTTAGAAGGCCAACTTTGTGAAAAGATGATTATCAACCTCCGCAAAGATTTTCAACATCCATTCCCATCACATTGCAAGCTCCGTATGAAGTTTTAGAATGTACATGTATATTTTTCTCCTGTAAAAAATAAAAGAATATAATGAAAGTGATTAGTGATCAACTAATGTATTTAGAGTGAAATGAAAAGTTTGTTTAACAATCATGCATTTTTGCTATATAACCATCGGGTGACCTCTTTGCTACACAAATATAATATAGACTCTGATAGTAAATTACCCCAACTCTTCATTCTCGTTATTCATAATTATTTTTGCTATAAGTGAACATTTCTCTCATAATTAATACCGTGCAACTCTTCATTCACCTTCTTTAATATAATTATTATAGCAATAAGTGAACATTTGTAGGTAATGGGAGAGTAATTTAGATTAGGAAGAAAATCAAAAGCCAAAAACGGATAAAACAAACAAGCAGGTATACACTGATTAGCATTAGTATAATAATATAATAATATGATACAATTATTATTTAAGATTTAATTTATTAATAGCTTACAACATTTTAATTTAATGTAGGGGTAAAACAGTAATCTAACTTTTGCCTAACATTCTTTTAATTTATATTAAGGGTAAAACCGTAATTCAACTTTTAACTTTTTTGTTCCCACTTATAGTAATATATATGATTAATATGATAGAGCAAAATATGTACTAAAATTAAGATATAGTCAAAGTCTATACAGTTTGACTCTCACAAAGTGAAACATAACAAATGAAGTTGAACGGAGGCAGTAGTAGAAGTCAACTTTTGACTTCTAAAGTGTCATTAATAAAGTCTTTAGTTTAATAAAATGCACCTCTAATAAAAGTTTTCTTAAAAATGGTATCAATTCAACCCGAGTAGAGTAAAATAAAACAAAGTGTACATTCTTTTCCACGAAAAATGAAGTTATTGGTCGCTCCATACATTGAACTTTGCAAAGTAGAAAAAAATAATCCTAAAGTGGGCATTTTAGTTTAGGTAACATGTCATCGATTAGCCATATTGCCAACAATTTATATGCTGCTTCTGTCAAATGAACTCCATCCCAATTTATATAAGTAGCAGGGTTACCACATATTGGAACTCCTGGAGCTCCACATATTCTACTTTTATCATAATTATATTCTCCTCCTATTCCGCAACATGCTTTCCGTAGACAGTATTTGTCAAATCCTGCACATTTCAATCAAAATGAGTGACATGTGATTTTTCGATATATATATATATATATATATATATATATAAATTGTTGAATCCCTTTTACAGAAGGAAAGTATATAACGCATGTTCAAATATATATCATGCATCACATTCTTAACATTTTTTAAAAAATTTCTTTACTAGAATTTCTGGCACTGCTAATAATAAAGTACGGTTATAATCATAAAATATAAAGAATTACATTTTGAGTACTTACCAAGACTTGTGGCATTTTGCAGAAGCCATAGATAAGCATTGTAGTAGTCACCATAAATGAGTGTAATGTTTGGATACTCTTTCTCCAGTTCTTGAATGGCTTTTTGCAAATTATGATTGTAGAATAATGCCAAGTTATTTAAATCTTTCAAGCAATGGTATTCATCGTACGCAGTTGAATTATTGGTAAAAAATATTGTCAGCAAATTCGGTGTACAACCAATTGGAAAGTTCCCAGGAATAACAATTCGGACAGCCCCAAAACCAATGACCGTCTGAAAGAAGAAATAACAAATTAATTAGCAAAACAATTTTAGCCGAAAAAAGGACAATTGATCACAAAAAGTACTAAAATTTATGTAAAACACGTATATCATGCATTTATTGATCTAATTATACAAATATTGATGAGTGGACATAAATTTTAATGTTCGTGAATATAAACACCTTTAGTAAGTTTCGCGTATTAAAAGCATAGGAAATGGAGAAGGAAAAAAAAACATACTTTAACAGCATTGATAATGATCTGAACAACTTCAGGAACCATAGCTCTCAACTCCTCCAATGTTTTACCTTGCAATAAACCATAGTTAAACTCATTTCCTCCTATTTCTCCAACCAGGAAAAGTGCATTCTTTAGGTATTTTGAGCAATCTAGCACATTAAAAAAAACAAGGAAAGTAAATTAGTAAAAAAAAAAAAAAAAAACTTTATATTGTAGTTAATTATAATTCCTTTTAAATGTAATTACCAGGAGAGCAAGTGGATTTGAAATGAGTAAACATCCAATCAAGTTGCACATTTAATGAACTATTGGTAATCAGTGAATTAGAATTAATCTTATCTATCATGATTTCAGCTGGTAAAGCAGTAGCTCCAACTACTGCAAAATTTGCTCCATGTGTAAAATTTCCATTTTGATCCTTGTAGGGATTTAGCAGAGGAAGACCACATTCCAGTGCTGTATAACAACATATCATAAAAAAGAGCATTTTAAATGATATAACGGGTAAAGTTCAATGACTTTAACAATACAGAATGTAGTTTTGTAACTTTACTGATAAAGACGAATGAGCAAACCATCAGAGAAAAGTTTGGAAAATCCTAGAGAATGTTGAAGTTGTGTACCTATGAAATCGATCATGAGCAAACCATCAGAACATCGTCCAGTTGATTTATTCTGAGGAAAGTGTTGACCATAAGGAAGTTTTGCAAATGGAGAGAAAGCTCCAAGGAAGCTCTCTCTGATGAAGTTTCCAGTATCAGAAAGTGAGTCACCCAACTGATATATTTTGTCAAATTTGCATTTCATCAATGAAGGAACTTCAAGCATTACCAGAGCATCACTCTTCAGAAGAACCAAGAAACTGATGATGGAAAGAACTTGTAAGAGATCAAGCATCTTAATGGTCAATAGCATAATCAATTAGTAAGGAATTATGTGCCTAATTATACCTGCTACATTATATTTATGTTATGTTGAGTGAGATGGGCATACTGCTAAATTCTTGTTTAGGTGACCTACTCTTTTATTGTTCCATCCTTGTCTGTTTTTCTTGAGCCAACACTTGAGGAACTTCTTTGTATTTTCAGTATTATTTGACCATGTTTGACAAACTATATTGAAAATTTCAAAAATGCTGTTCCACAGGTTGGAGTACTCATGCACATAGCATTAAATGGAAATTACAACGATTTTATTGATCAAAATGTCAGAACTCCTATGATGCACAGCTGGGCTGTTTTCGACAAGCATTAGAGCACTTATTTCCAGACTCGTTCCCTCAGAGTCAACTTCTTTTACAGTGCTAAAGGATAAACTTCAGTACAAAGCACCAAAAGAGTGAACATTTTGACATCCAGAACTAACAATGACATGAACTACTACTATTGTACAACACCACCTGTAAACAAACTGGAGCAAGGAGATGACTGGCTTAAAGCACGGTATGCACATCATGGTGGTTCCAGCCATGCAGTGTGACCCGAGGAGTGACACCAGGAGGTACTTCGAAGGAAATGGTTACTGTCATCACTTCACCAGGTACCAGTGAAAAATAGTTGTCGGAGTAATGAACAGGAAGGATACGTGTGTCTTCACCTTTCTTGTTTTCCTCCTTTGAAGCATGAACAGAGAAATGAAGAAAGAAAGCAACTCCTTTCCCCGTTCCATTAACTTCAGAAACCTTGGCCTTGTTGTGCTCCTTTGAAAAGTTCCTCCTAATCTTCTCGTATAAACTGATTTCATGTTTCTCCAAAAGGTCAAAAGATTCTGATGAATCCAATTCATCACAGCTGCCATTTCTTCTGATAAAGTTATTTCTATACAGTGGAGTGTTAGAATCTGGTTTCTTTGATGTGTTCTGAATATGCATGCGCATTTCATAGCTCGACCCTTTTATAAAGGTTAGAGAAGTTATCTTGAGGGGTGGTCTTCTCTCCCTGAATGATTCCAAAAGCTTGTAATCACCACCGGTTAGGTGCAACCAGTAAAAATTCCTCGAGTATATGTGATTATCGGACACATCATAGAGTTTGAGAAGAAGAAAGTAAACTGGCTTTGGATTCTTTGACTTCGGATACTTCATCTCAAACGTAGATATAGTTTTTTTGGGTGGCACAGTAAGTTTTTCAGAGGTTTTGTAGTATGGACATTCACCTTCCAAATCCCAAACTGAGGCTTCTATAGCAACGTTAGAAAGTTCCTCCGACGTAGTGTTCACTACCTGTAGACAGTAAAATAATCATGAAAACAGTAAAATTCCGCCAGATCTTATGCTAATTCCTGCATTATCAATATTTTGGATGCAAAAGTTGCACATTTAAGTCTAGGTGATATGGAAGAAGTAATACCTACTACATTTATTTCCCTATCTGAAAAGGCAAGCAGAAGGAGAAGTTCCAAAAAGATAAAAAAAAAAAAAAGTCTGATCAATGCCAGAGACTTCAGGTTCTGAATTCTAGCCTCCAATATTTATTATAAAAGTTCGAGTATATCCACTTCCTATTATTTAAGCCAAAGTATCAGACTTATCCTCTAACAATGCTAGACAAATGATTACCTCTACAGAATATGTTGCCAGATTAAGCTGAACATGAATTGATTCTGCTGCAGAGCGGCAGCCATAAAATCCTGCTGTTTGGTCGAGGAGATGATCATAAAACTGGCCTCTTAGACCAGTCCATGGGTTTTGAGTTTTCCATATCAAAACACCTGTATATTTGCTCCACATTTGGGAAGTGTAGCCTTCTAAAAGAGCTCTGTACTGAACATAGTTAACAAGCTGTGCCTGTATATGATTTATTTACAGAATAAGTCAAACGCAGAAACAATGAAAAATAGTTTGCACATCAATGAAACATTCCACTCACCTTCAGACAAAAATCATCCAGATCTTTTGGTTTCCCATATAATAATATCTGGTCATGAACCTTTTCTGGTTTGGAATAGGGAATGTATTTATGATAAGTCCATATGGGATTGGGAACTTCTTCAATGTAGCCATTTGATAATTTTTTGAACAGAGGAATCTGCCACCCTTCTGGAGGCATAGTTGCTCTGATAGTAGCCGCTACTGGCATCCCCACGTTACCGACCTCGGGATTAAAGCCATACTGGTAGTAGTCATGCTTGAAGAAGTCCTCGGGGTTCTGAATTTCGTAAGGACCATCGCTGAAGTCCCCTTTCCCATCTGCAAACCCATCCCACATAGACCCTTGAACGTAAACTCTAGTACCATCTAGATATTGACTTGGGTCCTTTATCACGGGAGTAATTGTTGAGGTGCCACTGTTGTTTGAATTCATATAATATGGATGGAGTTGTAGATCATTCTTCAAAGCAGCATTGATGTCAGGTGGTGGAACTTGTTCATTTCCCCCAACCCACAAGGCAAGACTAGGATGGTTCCTCAAAAGCTTAATGGTATCTCTTGCACATAGCAAGAAAAGATCATGGTCAAGTGGGCCATCTGGGTTTGACACAGGGTCACCTCGTCCATCACAGTCTCCGGTAATCCAGAACTCTTGCCAAACCTGCCAAAGAATGAGATATTCACATTGTGATCCTCTTTTATTCTATAGGGAGCTAATTTATAAATGCACTTCATCTCCAAGTAACTCTACTTATAACATTTTAAATTGTATTTGAAGCAGATGCCAATTTTATGTGTCTATCCATGGACTGTTGCATGGAACTCCACACACTGAATAGAAGTAGCAACTTTCTATAGTAAAAGCAAATAATCAGTTCAAGATTCTGCGAGAACCAAATTATATATACTCAGTACATGAAGACCAATGAATGCCTCTGCTCTAAAGAGTCCAACTAAGTATGTAGCTTCATCAGCCTAGCAAGATATATGGACATCCACAACCAACGTTGTAATAATCACCATCGGCAAAAAAAAAAAAGAATGTCATAATAGTTGCCAACAAAACCATCCAGATATTTTATCTCTGAGTCAAGTTACCCTTTAGAAGCAATAAAGCAAGTCGGCTTCTGTTTCACTTTCAAGTTTCAATCCATATGATCTAGAAATTCAAAGGAAGCTGACACAGGCATACGAAGCAGTTTAAGGAGGAGCGCTCTACAGCTTAAAATTTAGATAAACATAAACTCGAGAGGGGGCTTACTGAGGAATGCTCTGATTCCATTGCCTTATAGGAGAGGTCTATTCAGGAGAACAATGAAAATATGGGAGAGTTCTATGGCATTTTAGTACACCTATGACATTCTAATTTTTAGTACAGATGATTGAATGCTATTTGTGAAAAATCCTATAGCTTGTATAGATCTTCTACCTTTTCTTGTTTCTTTATTTGATAAGGAGATTTTCTACCTTTTATATAACAATCATATAGAGAGTGATTCACGCTCACATCAATAAAGTTATTCCTTAAGACATTGGCATCTGGTTCTGTAATCAAGAGGTCACCTTTCCAACTACACAAATTAGAACATGCACACACAAGCCAGAGTACATCAACACGTACATAACAAGTTAGAACACACAAACACATAGAGGTGGGGTTAGAAGTGATTGTTCTCACCAGTAAACCATACAAGTCACAATAATGATAAAACTCAGGTCTCTCAGCCAGTCCCCCACCCCAACAACGCATCATGTTGAAGTTCATATCAGCATGGAATCTGATATCTGTCTTGTATCTTTCCTTTGAAAGCCGCAATAATCCATCTGAGAGGATCCAATTACCCCCACGAATAAATATTGGCTGATCATTTACCTTAAAGAGCCTGTCATGAAAACAAAGCCAAAAGAAAGACCATTATATTAACTAACGAGACAAATTTCTCTGGAGAAGATAAAGGGAGGAGATTTCAAAGTTACAGTTACCTTCCACCTGTGGCACTATCTATATGACTCTCAATTTTGCGAAAGCCAAAATGATGACTCCATGTATCCGATTCTCCATAACCTTTCACATTAACAGTTATCTCGACATTGTACAGATGTTGCTTTCCCATGCCATTAGGCCACCATAAATTGGGTTTATAGAAATAAAGCTGCAATGGAAAGATTTAATCCACTTAGACTATAAGCTTTTCATTTAGTTCTCCTTTCAACAGAATAAACCTTAGATAAGTTGACGAGCAGTACAATGGAGAAGACTGATTTTCAAAGCAAAGACTTCACTGAAGCTCAATAAAAAAGGCAGAATAGATACACCCAGAAAAGACAAACATCTAAAAACCAACAAAAAAAATAACAAACTTCATATAGAGTGGAGTACTCGATTTCGAGCATGTGCTAATTCAGCACATGAACTGGATCAAACATCCTAACAGGATTTGTTTTTCATGAGGCACTTTATTGTCCTGTTTCATTACACCATTGTTCACCAACCTCAAAGAGTGAATAAAAGACAACGTTCTAAGAACAGAAACGTGAGAAAAATTTGCAAAGTTTGGACAATCCTTGGTCAAACCAACATCCTCATTGTAATTGGTATACTAAGATAAATCGTAACAAGTAATTGGATTACCATCTCAAGCATATTCTCTCAGTACTGTATAACTCTCTGATTTATTCAACTGGAAGAAATATTGGAGGTAATACCGGAACTCAGTAACAGAAACTTTCACAGCCCCTCCCACATGGATTATAATTCAGATCACCAAGGAAAGCATCCAGTAGACTAAAGCCAGAGGGTGTGCAACCTTCACTTGATATTTTTTACAAATATGCCAACATAAACTGGTGTGTTGCATTCTTTTAAAATAGTACTCTAAGACCTTAACTAGGGAGTGCACTGTACCGTGTCCTACTCATGATTTTCTCAACCATAGACCAAATTTGGCCATTAAAAAGTGACTTTGTATACAAACTTGAGACACTACAAGATGTTTCTTAGGACTGGAATTAGAATTTATATCTCCACAACATTTTTTATACTATTTTTATGAAAAGGATGAAGAAATACATATATCAATATTGCTATTAGAATCAGAGAAAAAGAGAAAGTAACAAAACAAAAGAGAGAGAGAGAAGAAACTAACTTGAGGAAATGTGTAATGAATGGTTGCACCCACAGAAATAGACACATGCTGTGTCTCAAGATGCTCAACTAAGAAAGTACCGTCTTGGAGTTCAGTTGACACTTGGATGTTCAGCGAGCATTCAGCTACCAAGGCATTTTTGTTGACCAACTCTACCGTAGAATGCAAATATACTCTCTTGTAGCCATCAAAAAAAGACGAGGCCAAGTGGGGATCTACAATTTTCACTGGCTGCACTAGAATTGGTATTTAATCTGAATCAGGAACTATATATTAACCACGACAGGTAAAACTCAGCACATAATATCTCAGAGTTAAAGATTTGATGGCGTTTGTAGACAAATTCTAAAAGACGCAACGTAACATCACAAAACAAAAAACAAAACAAAAAAGAGAGAGGATAGGTAAAGTTGACCACTAACACCCAAAATTGTAAAAACAAATAGTTGAAAACAGTTTTCTGGTTGAAAGTACACAGGTCTAAAAGGCGAAGTTCACAACAGAACCATAAGAATTTCCAATGACTATTCAAAGAAACAGACTAAAGATTCATGAGCCAGAACTAAATTTTGATTGAAATCTTACCCCTGTAACAGTAATGGATACCTCATCCCAGATACCAGTGTTCCTATCCCTGTAATAATGTGAATATCACACAACATTAGCATTTACAGTGAAACAATCCTGCTTAATTTTGTTTCAGAAATACTGCACTTGGCAATAGCTGTTGTGAATTATTCAATCCAAGAAATCGGGAGGAACAATATCAATGCAAACACTCAAATAAGAGTTTTGGGCTTGATATTTAATGAAATAAATTTATAAGATGATAAGGTCATTGCATACTTTTTAGAACAAAATTTCTCCACCTTAACTTCTTGGGAGGTTTATAAAACGATATTTTTTGGTGGGGCCTGAAAACTACAGCTTATATGCAAGTTATTTATATGAATATTTCATTGAAAGTTGCTGAATAAAGAGTCCATCAACCCTAAACCTACAGAAATTTTAGAAAGACGAAAAATTGAAATTGTGCACTATATAATTGGTTAATATACTCTTTGAAAGAGGAGAAAGGAAAGTCCAGGTTTATTTGAATCTGAGTTCAATACAGAGATTAGGCAATTTTTATGATTGAGATCAATTGATCAAATTTATAGCACAAAAACATATCCCAGCGACAAATTTCTAAATCGATGACATTATATATGTAAAAACATCTTGGGTAGGTTTCTCTACGTTTTGGTATAATGCTGATATACTGAAAGGAAGGTTTTTCCACATCAACCTACTGAATCCCTTCACTTTTTTTCTAAGCTGTGACCCACTATGTTTAAACTTAAATATGCAAAGATGAGGTTATATATGTAAAAATACAGTCTAAAATCTCATAAATGCTATGTTTCCTCTAACTGAGATACTTCTATATATATATTCATATGGTAATTCAAATGTCAAAAGAGAAGTGTTACAGTGAAGAAATTGATTAAAAAACTAGCTCGGAAACAGTAAATCTGTCCACACCTTATTGGAGTCATCCAATCCCAACCTTCGACATATTGTGCAGCAACATCTTTCCCAATCTAAGATATGGAGAAGAGAAAATTAGAGTCTGTTCCACACATCATAGAGAAGCATACATTTTCACTACTGATCTTTTGCAAATGAGACAATGAAACAGGAACACTTTCTGGTTAAAATGAGTTTACTATAAATAACAAAACTATCAAGGAAACACAACCAAACTGATTGTATACAAGACATATACCAAAAGAAGAGAACCTACACCAAATTTATGATGTCTAAGTGTTAGTTGGAGCAAGTAAGATGAAGTTAAAAGTTAAGATAGTTCTAAAATAACTTCCCCACAGTAAGGGAAGTCATTTTTCCCTTTAGGTGGAAAATATTTTCCTAACCAAACACCAGAAAATGACTTCCTCAAGGAGAACATGATATCCAGCACATATATTTTGTGTGATTGTATTGATGTCTCCCATGAGAGAATAATCATAATGTGCCCCCAGAAAACACTTCCAAAATGATTTGTCTTAAGTTTAATTTAAATAATACCTCATGATCACCACCTTGACCACCCTCAGGAGGAATACGCCCTGGATGATCAGGAGGATAGACAAGCACAGCCAGCAGATTCTGACCATCCGGATGCAGAATATCAGTAATATCAATAGAATGCCTCCTAAACATTCCCTTTGGAAGCACCTCCTTGTGCCCATTCAGATAGACTTCAGCAGAATAGTTAATAGCCCGAAAATTAAGATCCACATGTTGATTATTTGACTGAAAAATAAATAAATTAATCAATCACTTATTAGCGGCAACAAACACAGGGAATAGTTCCAAAATCACAAAGGAAATGAAGAAAGAGTTGTAACATTCACTCGGCAGACTACATAAATATGCTTGAGCTACTCAATGTGGAGAATATATTAGATAAGAAACAAACACCCATTACAGAAAAGGAGTCGCCGAATGAAAATGAGACAGATCAGATACTATGTATACATACCAGCTTACATTCAAAGGTAGTGAAAAACCAGAAAGTGTAGTGTTCCCTCCCTGAATCCGCAATGTCAATAATTGCTTCATTTTCCAACCCATAGAAAGGATCAGGAATAAGCTTGTTCTTTAGCAGAGTTCCTAAAACACTGCAAAAAGTTGAACTACAAAGTGTTACAAAGTGAAAATATAACAAATATAACAATACAAAGCACCATCTCCACAATGCTTAAATTTAAACATCATATCAAGCCCTTCAAGAAAATGCTATTTTTTTAAAAAAAAATTCAAGTCACCATCTTTCCCCACATTAAATCCAGATGCTAGCTACCATACCAATTGGGGGTTATGAAGTTTAAACTACAACACCAAAACTCTTTCAATTGGTGAATGTCAAGAAACCAAACAAGAATCAAGTCATATCAGCACAAAAGATTGTATATATCTTTAATAAACTACAAATGGCATACTAAAGTGAAATAGCTAAATCAATTGTTCAAAATCACCCTAACAATTATCATCAAGATTCCAGTCACTTGAGCCCCAAAAAGAAACAATTTTTAAGAGTGAATTTTCACATATTCAAGAAAACCCATGACCAGATTCCACTGATTTGACTAAAAAGAGAACATTACGTTCCGGGAACAGCAGCTTCCATCCAAGGAGAGTTAAGAGGTTGTGTTGGAGGTTGAGTAGTAGTGAGCTGTACTCCATTGATTTCAACTTCAGTGGATCGGGCAGCTAACCACCCTTTATCCAACACTGTCTTCCCCATTCAAGAAACCCTAAAGAACAACCTTAATCTTCTCTTTTATCACAATGGGGATTCGGAGAAAATGATGATCATCAATGCTACTACTTTATGGAAGAGGTTGTTCTTGTCCCATTGTTGACGACTCCACGTGATTTTAAAGAGATTGGGTCCCGCAATTCTTGTTTGTGGTAGGACCCTCTCAAGCTTGTCTATTTCTTCTTTTTGATTTTTTGGATAAATCTCAGTTTGTTACATATTATTT
Source organism: Solanum pinnatisectum (assembly GCA_035578085.1). Taxonomy (NCBI): domain Eukaryota; kingdom Viridiplantae; phylum Streptophyta; class Magnoliopsida; order Solanales; family Solanaceae; genus Solanum; species Solanum pinnatisectum. The sequence goes on from CM069076.1 coordinate 58,358,255, forward strand.
TGAGAAAATGTTTTTTTAAAAAAAGAAGCCTTGGGCTTCGACGCATCACCTATCCTGTTTTCTTTAAACAAAACAACATAACAATGACGTGATAGAGTATATGTAGATTTAATTTTATTTCGAAAAGGATTCTCGAATTAAGTTCAGCATACAAATTAGGTATTAAGAGAAAAATGATGGTGAAGAAAATTAAGTAACTAAAGTATGAAATGACAGTCAAAAATAATGTACTAATTTAAACACAATAAACCATACTCTTTTTATCTTTAATTACTTTTTCATTTTTGAATTGGTATAATTATTAATAAAATAATGATTGACATAGTAAGTTTATCATTTTATCCCTATTAATTATGAAGTGGATGAATTAAAAATTTAAGATTTTAAAAAAGATCTAAATTTTTCAAAGTAATTAATTGGGGCATAGTAGGTAAAAAAAATTGTCCTTTCTTGATTTGTCAAAATGGACAAGTAAAAAAAAGAAAATTGAACTACTCCCTCTATCCCATTTTATATGTCATCCCTTTCTATAAATAGTTGGTTCATAATACTTGTCATTTCATAAAATCAATGCATAAATTATCATATTCTTCCTTTTTTACCATTGTGAGTTATTAGTCTTGAAAACATACATTTGACCAACTTAGAAAAGCTAAGTAAATGATTCATGTTTAATTAATCAAAATAAACTAATTCATATTCATTGATTGAAAACTTGCGTTCCAAAAAAATTAAATAAGGGTAGAAGGGTAAAGTTACATCATTTCTTAATGCAAATACAAAGTAAAAAGGTAACATATAAAATAAGACGGAGGGAGTAGTAATTAAGGACAGAGGGAGTAGATAATAATAAAAAATCATAAACAAAATATTCTCTCCGTCCAGCAATAGTATACTAAAAAATATTTGTAAACCAACTATACTTGTCCAATTTAGAAAATCAAAAGATAATTTACTTTTTATGTCTATTTTACCCTTGCTATTAAATACTAATTATCATCTAACACATTTTTTAAAGCACTAAATTTAATAAAGTTAAAAATAATATAGTAATATTATAACTATTGTTGGACATATAAAATAATAGATAAGACCAAATCTCTCGAAAAGCAAGACAACAACACAACAAACCTACTATCTGAGTTCGATTACTTCAGAAGTCAATTTTAGGGGATCGGAAAGAATAAAAATTGAGTATATTGATTATTAAAATTTTAAACTAGAAAAATCAGTGCGATTTTTTTTTATCCTCGTTTGGCTGGCATATGAATTTCGATTAATTAATTGGAAGGAGGGAATCACTCCAATATACTTCCTTTAATGCATGTTATACTCCACTGTGTCATATTAAGCAAATTGTTTGAACTATCATCATAGTTTAAAATAAATCGATTAGTCAATGTTTAAGAAAATTGTTAGGAGTTTTTTTTCCATAGTTGCCTGTCATTTAATGAGATTCTTTATTAATTTACATTTTTCAAGGAGACTAAACAATGAAAAGTATAATAGTAAAAAATTATTTTTAATTTATATCCTTAAATATTTTTCTTAAGAATATGTCATATCCTAATAATTCACTTAATCTAGATTAGAGAGTAAAAGCTTTTACTATTTGAAAAATTAAATGATTTCTTCTCTTTATCGTCACTTTTCCTTTATTAAAAAATAATTAGTGTTGTAGCCTGTAGGAATGCAAATATTAAAATGCATGTGGTCACATAAATCGGATATAATTAACTATATCTATATATAACAAACGTTACAAATAATACACATAAAGAATAATTTTTTTAAAAAAATGATCATATCCTGTGAATCATATTCCGAATGTACAATATTATATAAAGAGTGAAAATAATTTTTAAAAATGATAAAACATATGTTAATACGTATGAAGAAACGATGTTCACAAAAGGCTTATTAATATCTTAGAATTAGTGGTGTACCCAATTAGAAATTATCCACGAAATGTAGTGAAAGCAAATAAAACATATTCACTACCAAAAAAAATGCTCAATCTGTATTTGTGAAAGTTTTAAAAACCTTCGCTATTAATTTCTTTTGTGACGTTTGTTTTAACCCCTACTAAATAATTTTTTTTGTGACAATTTTAATGAGGAGGTTTGAAAATCACCACAATTTCATAATATTCATGGCGGTTGTTAACTCCCATAAATTTGTAAATTCATTAATTTTAGAAAATATATCAATTTTATATATCTTGTATTTTTTATATATCATAAATATTCATATTTTATGATTTTTGACAAATAGTAATAAAATTTAACTAATACAATATATGTATACACACAATAATACAAATATACGTCGTTCTCGTTCTTTATTTTAATATGATGTAAGTTTATGACCATATACTTATAATTATATCTGATAAAAAATAAATCATTGTAATAACTATACTGTGCTATTACTAAATTATGTAATTACTACCTATTAATTACACTATTTTTTATTTTTATGGCCAAACAACACATTACTAAGTCTGATTTTTGCTAGATCATTTTATGTTGATGAGTTAAACATGATTCGAATCCTACTTCTAATTTTTATTTCTCCGAGTAAATTTACATATTTTAAAATAAAATTTAGATGTCTTATCAATAGTTATATTTATTTGTGTGTGCATTTAACTTTATTTAAGCTCTTATAATATTTGATTTTTAAGATAAAATATTTTAATTACAAATTACTAGTTACTAGGAGTTATACGGAGACTTTTAACCTAATTAGTTTAAACCAAAATCCTAAAAGGCTTACCCTTTTTCCCACAAAATTAAAAATTTCTTAAGGACTAAAATTCCCTCCCAAACAAATTTAAAATCAAAACAAATAAAAATTCCCCCTTCCCACCACAAATAAAGTCCTGAATCTCTCTCTCTCACTTCCCCACTTCCACAATTCGGCAATTCTTAAAATGCTCTCTCCCTTCTTGTTTTTTTTTTCCTTACTTATTTTGTTCTTTTGTTCCATCTGAATTTTGTATGTGCATGTGTGATTTTTTTTAATTGACTTTTTCTTTGTAGGTTTTATAAAGTGGAATTCTCAAAGCAATAAGTGTTTAAAGCATACAGATTTGATCGTAATATTTTTGTGAATGTAAAGGTAATTCTCTGTCACATGAATTTCAGGATTTACACTAGAATTTGAGATATATATATATATATATATATATATATTATTTTTTTTTTTATTTATTTATTGGAAAATAAGTATGTACTTTGTAAGTTGCTAAACTTAATGTTGCCATACTTTTATATATTTCAGAATATTTTTGAATTTTCGGCACATCATAAAGAAAATTATATTTGGCTTCAATTGAATGAAGAGAAGACTCAATGTTATTTTTACTTAGATAAACTAGTGTTTTATTAAATATTGGATCTGTTTAATTCTTATTGACCTATCAAATTTGTTTTTTCTCATCTGAGAAGTGAGTTCCAATGTATGTTTATTTCCTAACAAAATAAAGTAAGTTAGACAATAATATTTTGCAGATTATTGCTCTATGAATATTAGTGCCTTCAGCCTTGTAATAGTTTAATACTTGTGTAATCTTACATGCCTTAAGGGAGGATAAAATATAACTATTTCATACAACATAGTTCAATGGGTAGCAAGGTAGGATAGAAATTAACCACGTCATTTTACTCCTTTTTAGGCGAGAGCTTAAAAATATTTACATTGTCTTTGAATTGATGAGTATGACCTCACTAACAGGTTATTAAGGCCAAATGTTCGTACGAATTTATGTTTTTAATGAATTAAATTTTGAATTTTCTTTTTATATGAAGGTGTACAAGGAAATGTATATATCAATATTTGTTTATCTGATTACGTATACAATTTTTATGGTTTCAGTCTTTCAGCCTAGTGATGATGAAGATCGAGCTTACTTCACCTAGACAAAAAAAGGAATGGCACCAATTCAAGTCACCAAATAATTGCATAGTACTTCTTTTTAATATTTATTTGATATGGAGCTATTTTAGATTTTAAGTTGTAGCACTCAAGTTGTTGTACATGAGTTTTTATTACAGATTTGTATAATATAATATGATTTACAATAAATATTTAGAAAGTATTTATATGTATTATTACAAAGGCTTGATGTAAAATATTTTTTTATATAAATATAACAATTTGGGCGGTCACAAACCTCCACAAATTAGATTTTGTGAATATTCAAATCATTTCGTGGCAATTTTAAACCCATGCAAACATATTTTTTAAAAATATTAAAAAGAATATGGTGGAGGTTGCAAACCATCACAAATTGACTTAAAAAAACCTCCACAAATTAAAAAGTAATTTTGTGACGGTCGTCATGGAGGTTTCTTAAAACCGCCATAAATATGCTCGTGGCACAAGTAATTGTAGCGTTTTTAGAAACTGCCGCAATTCTCATTGTGAGGGTCAAAAACTGCCTACTTATTGAAGATTAATTTATCTCGATAGGTATTTGATAGAAAGTACACATGGCATCACACATGGGGCATAGCTAACATTCATTTTGGGGAATTTCACACTACAAAATAATTTAAAGTGCATTGCTTAAGAAAATAACTCTAAATTGCTCTTCAACGATTGATCTTAATAAATATCAGCTCAAATCTTTTCTAACCAATTCAAATTTTGGATATAAGCTCCTCTCGATATTCTAATATTTTTTTTTAAAGTATTATCCACTCGAAATTATTCACAATTACAACACATCAAATTTTAAAAGTTGAAATTCAAAATTGTTCACTGAAAAAATTTAGACTTTTATTTAACTTATTCATTTTATTATTAAATGAAAATGATTGATATTCTATTTGATTCTTTCGATTTTGATGGAAGAATAACATCGAAAATAAAATAAATTTTATGCCTAACAAATTCTTTTGCAAACAGAGGAAGGCCATACTAAGAGGAAAATGATCACTTGCTTAATTATATGTGGTATAGATTCAAATATTTTACTGGTCATGAGTTGGATAAGCTAGGACATTATACTAGACTTTATGAATATGAACAGAAGATTTGGACCAGGATCTTAAGTAGGACCCAAGTGGCCTATTATAGGGAACCTTTAAGAACAATAATTGGATTGCAAACTGCATGAAATAAAATTTTTAATAAGTGATTCAAAATTCGGTAAGAAACCTACCTAACTAAATGAAGGGGTTCGACATTTATTATATATACCTAAAAAATAATTTTAACTATATATAAATAGTAATATTTTCCGCCGAGAAGGTTCGAATGAACCCTAAGTATATGCTGCCTCTTCCCCTGATTGCAAACAAAATACGGTAAAATCTCATTAAATTGATACACATTTAATCAAATATCATAATAAATAAACAAAAAAACTATAACCAAGAGATTAATATACATGTACCCCCCCCCCCACACACACACCCTCCTCCTCCTCCTCCCATATGGTGTATTTGGTTTCTGCTATTAATTATTATTAACTAATTAGATATTAATTGAAATCATAATGAAGAATAATTTGTTTTTACTCAAGTCTTATCTTTTTTTTTTTTAATCTATCTCTCTCTCAATATAGAAGCACAAGTTGTCTACTCTTTACCACATATAGTGAATTTGATTGATGTTATGTCTGTCATTGTCACACATAACATTGATAAGAGATTTTTAATTAGTCCATCCTAATGACAGATTTTTCATGTGAATTTGTCCTTGTGCCTTTTCTTGTTGGTATTAAACTTCATGAAAATTCCCATTCACACACCAAACAAAATATCACTATCAACTACTAGCTATCACAATAAAAACACATTTAAAGGTCTACACAATTACATTGTCATGATATTTTTATATTTAAAGAACTTGTTAATTTATTTTAAATGCATAGAATATACGACCCCTGCATCTTAATTTATGTGATATAATTAAAATTTTCAGAGTTGATCAATTTTTTCTTCTAAATCTTTTTATATGTCTTTTAAAAAATTTAAGTTGTTAATTATTATTATTATAGTACTTTTTACGTAGTTCGCATATATATATATATATAAATATATATATATATATATATATATAAAACTTAAAACTTCTATGTCCAAATTCACGGTCAAGATTTAAAATTTTAAATGTAATACCTTTATTTAGAAATTATTCTTTTGATTTTTTTTGCCAACACTAGCTAGTCTTTTTTCGTGATTTACAAAATTTTATTTATCTATTTACTTAAATTTCTTTGAATTTGAAGACATAAATCATATCAAATTCGTAGGATTTGTGTTATTAAATCCATTGATACTCTAATGACATAACAAATTAAAGTTTACAGTATAAAATCACTTTTTTTTAAAAAAAAAATCATATAAAAGTGACTCAATTTTAAAGTTTTTCAACAAAATATGTTTTTTTTTTATGTTTCATAAAAGGTAAAACTTCAATTGAATTTCTATATTTTATATCAAAATATAACATGCCTCTCCAAAGTAGCTAATTAGCTTAACAGAATATTTTGTGTATTAAGCTATTTTTTCTCAACACTGATCTTCTTTGTAGTTTATAAAATTGTTTTTATCTTTTTATTTTGATTTCCTCGTAGCAATTTGAAGTCATGGATCACATCAACCTTGCAAAGCTTGTGTTTTTTTTTTTTTGATAGACTAAGAACATATATTTTGTTAATTAAAAAAAAATGTTTATGAATTTACCAAACAAATGAGTATATTAGTAAGAACAAAATAGTCAAAAACATATTTCTTATATTAATAATAATAATGAGTTGAAATAATTATTGAAATATCAAAATAAGAAACTAAAAACAATATCGTAAATCATAACGAAGATTAGTATTATGAAGCAAAATACTAAAAGAGTTTTTAAAATTATCTCAAACATAATTAATTTATATATTAATAATAATAATGAGTTGAAATTATTATTGAAATATCAAAATAAGGAACTAAAAACAGTATCGTAAAAACTAAGATTAGTGTTATGAAGCGAATTAATACCAAAAAGGTTTTTAAAATTATCTCAAACATAATTAATTTATTTTAGAATGTCATGTCATATTTTCAATACAAAATATAAAATTCGATGCAATTTACTTTTTAGTTATTTATCAAAATTAAATGACTTTTATATATGAAAAAATACCGACTTATGTGTAATAAGTTTTGAAATTAAATGACTTTTATATTATAGGAAATAGAAAAATGATTTTTTCGTGAAAAATTGTAAGTTAAATAACTTATACATAACAAAAAAATTTAAAAATATATATATTTTTATAATAAACTTAAAATTGGATAACGGATCTTTCAAAAAAGAGGATCCACATAAATGTGAAAGTTTTATTTTGAAGTCCACATAAATGCTTAGTTTGTCTCTTAAATCAACCTTCTACAAACCAACAAGACATGGAATATCAATATAATGTTTACACGAGATACAGTAATAACAAAAGAAATATCAAACTAATTGCTAATATTTTTATACACCTCAAATAATGTCAATATACACTCACCCGTCTCAATTTATAGTGACATGATTGAAATTTAAGCTAACTAACTACTTTTTCTGTCCCTAATCACTTGTCCATTTTTGAATTGAAACACCTATTAAGAAAATAATTATTGACATAGTAAGTTGACCATTTTATCCATATTAATTATGAAGTGGATGAATTAAAATTTTAATATTTTCAAAAGGTTCTACCTTTTTCAAAGTAATTAATTGAAGGTATAATAAATTTTTTTTTTGTCCTTTCTTGATTTGTAAAAATGGACAAGTAATTATGGACAATTATAAAAAAAAAAAAAAATCAACAAGTAAATAGGAATAGAGGGAGTATTTCGATGAACCATATCATTCAAAGCATTTTTTTTCAGATGATTTGTGCATTAATTGTCGTCCACCCCCTTAAACCAACTGTTTTAAGCAATTTAAATAAATTAATGCATATCAGTTTTCGGATATTCATGTTCCATTTTCTTAAAATATTAATAATGGCCTTAACTATAGTCGATTATATTGATTTACCTTTTTGAGTAACTTACGTGTAGTGCCTTTTTTTTCCATATTAATTGTTTTTTATATTATGACATTTAACTCAAGACGTAATTTCAAGTATATTCTAACTTTTAAACTACATATCAATGATAGTGAAATAAAATAAAAATAATTCTCAACGTCCTTTCTTGCATCAATATAGTGTGAAAAATTAAAGTTGATTTTTTAGAGGTATAAAAAATATCTTAGATATTTAGTAGAACTTTTTAGAATTTTATAGAGTAATATCTTTGATATTTGTACTTAAGTAAAATCTATAATAGTTTAGGATAATATCTAGGATAATTATCTTAAAGAAATATCTAGATATATAGAAGATAAAGTTTACTAAAATTTTCTTTGTAGATGTATCTAGAAGAATTTCTAGAACCATCCATGAACAAGTATAAATAGAGGATGGTCTTGTACATTTGTAATCAAACCAAAAAACCTGAAAACAACCCAATTCAAGAGTCTTCTTTCATAAACAAGTTTTCCTTTCTAACTTTCTCTTCCTTTAGTTGAGTTTTTCGATCTTAATTAACGATCTTGGACTAACAGAAAAGTTTTCTGATTATACTTTTCTTCTGCTATTTTCTACATACAGCAGTATTAAGTTTAATTTCTTCAATGATTACTCATTACTTATTTTATAGCACTTAGATAATCAAATTAATTTATTTTTTTATAATGAAACACTCAACTTCACGTTAAAATTATAAAACCAATTAATATATTTCTAAAAAAAATCACTCAAATTCACCCAAGTATCGCATAAATTACCAGTATTTTAGCTATTAATGATTTTGTGATATTTAAATAAAATTAAATAACTTTTTTTGTTATAAGAAAATAGTTCAATTACTTTCTTAATATTTAAATAAAGTGACACATCTTTTTTTTATGTCAAAATTAAGTGATAAATCTATAAATTAAACCTTAAATTATTTGATCCATGAATTATTGAATAAATATTTTTCTACGCGAAAAAAATACACAAAAAATTTAACCAAGCTTGTCAACCGAAATAATAGACCCCACTCACCCGCACCCCCATGGCTGCTGCGTAGTGTTCATGCGGCTCACTTTAGCGCAAGTCAAATCTTCATGGCGTTGTACCTTGCCGGCGAACGTTAGCCATGACCTTTTCTTTAACCTCTTTCGGCAAATAATATTTCACTATCCGCTAAAAACAACGACCACTATCCTAACACTTTGTCAGAATAATTATTGACAATGTATTATTTTATAATATATTATATTAATGAATAGATTGTTTTCATTTTTTTATCGTTGAATAATATCACGGATCAATACTTTAAAAGAAACATTTATGCAAGAAAAATAAATAAAACAAAGAGTAAAATGAAAAAAAATATTAAAGTAATAGCATAATCATACAAATAAATTGATAGACAAAATAAAACTTTTCTTATGTCTATAATAAGATAAAGTTTAAGCTAATAATGTAACTATTCTCTTCTTCCTCCACGCCCTCCCTCGTGTCGTCATCATCGAATAGCGTGCCAATCATATCTAATCTATACGCATAATATCTATATATATTTGTCGTTTTAACGTTATCAAAATAATATACTACAATTCCAGCCTACCGAAAAATCCTGAAAACGGAGAAGTATAATATAGAATATAGTAGTGGATTGAACTGGGTATTTCCTAAAACGGAAAAATAAAGTAACTTTATTGAGATTTTTTTTCTTTTGAAAAAATGGAATCATCGGCAGAGCGACGCCTGAAAGCTATTCAAAGCCATCTTGTTCCGGCCACCGATGACGTGTCTCGGTCATTGATCCGTTCAAACCCAACTGCCGGCGAATTTTTACTAGGTACTTCACTTTTGATTATTCAACTGTTTGTTTTTTACGTTTGTGTAGGCATTGAATGTAGATGTGATATGTGGAGTTGTACGATTGTGGGAAAAAATGGAAATTTTGTAGATTTGTGAAGGTACAATGTTTAAAGATGAATCCCCAGATCAGAATAGTGGATAGTGGGTTGGGTTATGATTTGTGGTTTCTGGGACCCTTTATTGGATATGAATCTACTTTATGGGTGGAAGATGCTGTCTTTTTAGACCACTTTGACTGAAGTCTTTCTCATTCCAAATTATTAAAAGGGTGTTGTTATAAAGTTGAGAACCTGTTAGAGCTTTACTTTTTGATATTTTGACTCCTGAGGATCTTGAGATTTAGCTATCAGTGGGAACAGTGATCTCTCCTTTGGTTCCCGGAAGGAAAATATAGTCTATATTGATAGATAATGACCTTCCCCCACCCCCCCTCCCACACCTTTTTTCTTTTGGGTGGGGTGGCAGATGGAGGAGAAATATGGGATCAGAGACGGGAGGGTCTTTGCTTGGTTAAAAAATCTGTGTTCGACCATGAAGGTTTTGATCTTGTGGAAAATATGGTTGGGGGAATTATTTCTTTGCTGGCTGTTTGCTACTAGGTGTTTCTGTTGGCCTGTAAGAAATTTTGTGGGATCACGGGGGTGTTCCATGCTAGTCGTATGCTGCAGCCTGAGAAAATGCTTTTTTTTGTGAATTGCACTGTAGAGGAAGAATTTTTGTAAGTTTTCTAATATTTGGAAACAAATCCCATGTAATATAGCTAGTGTTTGACAATGCTTTATGAGGCATATTCTTCAAACTCAAACATATAGGTATAGTTTAGACTTTAGTAACCCCCAGTTTGAGTTAGGGTGAGTAGATTTTGGCGTTCCATTACAAGCATCTCCTTTAACAAGAATGTTTCTTTGCACTAATATGGAGACATTGAGTAGAAAATAGTTTCCGAGACTCTAATACACTTCTCAGCGAGAGCCTTGAGTCACAGAAAGTCCATGAAACTATTTTTCAGCTTTCAATTTAAGCTAAGAAAGTGAATCATGTAGATTCTCACGTAATCCAAGCTTTTGAAGATAGTGTTAGTCATGAGGGTTTAGTGGTTAATGAGGTGGGAGGAGAACCATGAGGTCTCATGTTTAAATTTTAGTGGAGGCAAAAAATATTTTGGTGACTTCTTTCCATATATCTTAGCCTTGGGGAGCAAAGTTACCGGGTATCTGATTTGGTGGGGGATAGTAGGTACATGATGGAATAGTCGCGGTGCACACTAGCTTAAAAAAAAAAAAAAAAAAAAGACCGTGTTGCTCACGAAAGGCACCCCTGTGATGAAAAAGAAAACATACAAATGTACGATGGTTGTATTTCCTTCCCTTTTTGAAGCATATTTGTCTATTAGTTTGAAAAGCATTGAAGTAGTCTCATGTACTTATGCCTTCATGTTAGGTATATGTGCAAAGGTATTTAGCTGTCTGGATCAGTAAGCATTCTATCCTTAGTATTCTAGCTGAATATTGATTATTACTGGAATATAATACATATACTGTAACGTGAGTCCTGATGATCTCCTGTTGAACGTGTGTGGTCCTTATTCTGTACAAGGAGTATCCTGAAGTAATGCAAGTTTAACTCATGAACAAACAAACTGTACTAGATGTATAAAGGTAGGTAAGCATATTGTAATGGTGCTCTATTAACTTGATAGCTTCGGCTTAGAGATTGTATATTCTATCTTAATAGTTCTTGTGTGCTCCTTTAAGCAGATTTATTATTTGATGTACAAAAAATAGAAGAAAAATAGTTACAAGGTTGTCTGGTATTTTGTATCTGACATGATATGGCATTGCATAGGCTCCAGCACGTCTTGCTGCCTTTTATGCAGTGGTTTTCTGCTTTTCTTTTTTTGTTCATTCATTGCTGTGTTTACTCTTTCTCATTGTTTACTTGGTTAATCACACGTTAAAGTATGATCAGGTCAGGGGTTCAGCGTAGTTCTTCCTGAGAAATTGCAGACAGGAAAATGGAATGTATACAGGTACGTGTATTTTCTACTTCAGCTGCAAGATACACATGATTGTTTCTTTATTACATGTTCACAGGTGTGGATGCACATATAATCCACACATCACTTGCATATAATATCTCTATGGGTATACTGCATATGTAATTATTTATGTATAATTATAACTTTCTAAGTCATATGAGGAACTAAGTGATGATTATTGCAGATCTGCACGATCTCCTCTTAAGCTTGTTACTAGATTTCCCGATCATCCTGAAATTGGGACACTGCACGATAACTTTGAGTAAGAATCTCGTCTTTAGCTTTTTACTTTTAGTTGCTTTAAATATAAGGAAGAATTAGGTCGCCGTGCCATTTACTTGCACAATTTTTTTTTTTTCAATTTCCTTTTCTACACTTGGTGTGCGGTGTAGTCCACGATTACTGCAACAATAGTATCTCATCGCCCCTTGTATACACTCTTATTTTAATTGTTCATAAAGGAGATATGCTACTTACGTTTTAGTATTGTCTGCATTATTTTGTTGAGTACATCTTCTGTTTTATCTGATAATATTTTGTGTTCAGACATGCGGTTCAAACCTTTCAGGATTACAAATATTTGGGTTCACGCATTCGGGTAGATGGAACTGTTGGAGAGTGAGCATTTTGCACCGATTTAACAATGTTTTGTTGGATGAGATGAATTGGAGAAGTTTCCTAATTACTCGTTTATTTTTTCATCTATGCCATAGGTACAAATGGATGACATATGGAGAGGCAGGGACTGCTCGGACTGCAATTGGTTCTGGACTTCACTATTATGGATTACAACCGGTATGTCATACTCGGATCAGTACATGTTCGTAACTTACATGCATTCATTTACTAATGTAAGAAAGAGATCACCACAGCACATTTTTCTGAACCTCCTTGTTCTGTTTTAACACCAAATAGGATATGTCTGCTTATTTGGGGTATGTTAGTGTGATAAACTCATCATCTTATTTGATTTCTGGACGTTGACGTTTTCTGATTAACCCTTTTTTGCTCAGTCTATTTGACTCAGACAAACGTGCCATTGTACTTCAATGACAATATAATTAATCATTGACCTTTTCCAATTTTGATGGACCAGGGTGCTCGTGTGGGACTTTACTTCATAAATAGGCCCGAGTGGATGATTGTAGACCATGCCTGCGCAGCATATTCATATACTTCAGTCCCTCTATATGACACTCTTGGTGTGTAGGTGGCGTTTTCATGAAAGTTTTCCTTGGCTGGTAAATATATTAAACTTGTTATGTTTTTTGTCTGCAGGTCCTGACGCTGTTAAATATATTGTCAATCATGCTGATGTACAAGCCATTTTTTGTGTGCCAACTACGTTGAACACTGTGAGTGAAATTCCTCCCCTAAACAGAGTATACTCCTTTAATATGCTTCCAAATCACATCAGTATGAGGCATTAATCTTAACATTGTTCTGATCAACTTGAGTTCTTAGACACATCAACAACATGAAAAACTTTTGAGGACTCTGTTGGAGTTGCACATAGTCTACTAATATCAGTTTGAGAAAAAAAATAATTCTAAAATACCTCTCAGTAGCATGTTCGTATTGAGTGATAATCTTTACTAATGAAATGTTTCACAGTCAAAGAAACCTCTCCAGTTATTATTTAATGCAAAGCTTTAAAAGTCAAAAAAACTCCTCGAGTTACAGTTAATGACCTTTTAAGACGGTGATACTGATTGACGAATCAGTTTAATGCTTCACTCTAATCCTTGTTTCTAGTTCATTTATCGTTATTTAGCTACCTTGCCTTTTCCATCTTGTCTGGTGATATTGTTATGTTTCTCTATTCCTCTGAATGCTGCTTTAAAACAAATGCTAGTTCCTTCCTTTTCCAAAAAGGAAAAAAGAAGAAAGAATAAAGAATATACTAATTCCTTGTTTTTCAAGTTTCACATCTTTTCACGTGCTTGCTTCTCCCAATTTTAGCTGGATTTCATCTGTAAAAAGATCCTTATAAGTTTGTTTGGAAGACTAGTGTAATGCTGGTACCTTGTACTCTTAAGTAATTTTTCTTTCTCTGAGACTACAATAGTTTATTTTATACCCACCTAATCTGATTTTCTTTTTTCTATAATCATGTTTGTGTTAATGGTGAAACTTCTTGAAGTTCTCGATTGTCTGACCTTTCTTTCATGGAATTTTCAGTTGTTGACCTTTTTATCAGAGATTCCATCTGTACGTTTGATTGTGGTAAGAGCTACTAATTGTCCATTTTAGGTCCGATTATTATATAATATGTAACAGCAGCTTGTTATATTTTTGTTAGTTTAGCTACTGTCTTTGATGGTGTAGGTAGTGGGTGGGATAGATGAACATCTCCCATCTCTTCCATCTACAACGGGAATGAAGCTCTTATCATATACAAGGCTTTTGAGTCAGGTACATTAAATGATATTCATAAATAATTATTACTTGGACCATTGATGTTTTGAACTTGGTGGTGTCAGCCTGAATTCAGTGGGATATATTTGGTAGATGTTACCTCCTTCCCTGCCCTAATTGACCTCACCTTTCGAGCTAGATTTTGTCTTATGTTTGATAGTGAAGGAGCATCATTACACAGAAGGCGAGACCAGTTTTAAGATGCTATTTATGTTGTAGATTCTCTTTCTCTCTCTTTTTTTCTTTTTTTTATCAAGTAAATGAATTTCATTCATAAACATGGCCAAACTGGTCGTTTGCAAGTGGTATACCAAAAAGGTGAAAAATCTACTGAAGGGCATTCTCTACAAACTCCGCTCTATCATCTATACAAAAAGGAACTTTTTTGTGCACACCAAAAGAAAATTAAGGGACTGGAGCTACTTCTCAATGGGAAGAAACTCGACCGTACTCCTTCAAAAACTCTCCTGTTTCCCTCTCTCAAAACAAGTCACATTAATGCAAGTGGAACAAAATTCCTTGCCCTTTGTCTTCTCCTCCTCCTCCCGCTCTTCCAACTAAACATCAGATCTCTCACAGTTGTTGACATCACCCAAGGAGTGCGAACCACCTAAACATATCCCACCATAACCTCATGGATAGCCCACAACGAAGAAGAAGATGATCCACATTCTCGCCCGCCTCCTTACACATGTAACACCAACTGACCCAAACAAACTTTCGCTTTATAATGGTTTTCCGCTGGAAAAATCACGCCTCTAGCAGCTAGCAAACTAAGAAAGCACACCTTCCTCGACACCTTATGGATCCATATTTCATTACATGGGATAACATGTTCCTCCTTCACCCTTCTCATAAAATGAGTTCACAGTCAACACTCCATTATTCCCTGGGCCCTCTCACCAAACACCGGTGTTATGTGCCGGATTGGTCTGCCTATGTAGTAAGGCTAACAATCTTTGAAACTCAGTCACTTCTCAATCGGTAAATTCCCTTCTAAACCTCAAGTCCTAAAAAGTCCCTCCACCATGATTCCCCTCTAATATGCTGAATCATCAAGTCCTTTTGCCAAGATACCCTGTACAATCTCTGAAAATCATCTTTCAAAAATTTGTCTCCACACCACCTATGTCCCCAAAAATCAATTCTCTTTCCGTCTCCAACCTTGAATGCAGTGTTTTCTAAAAAAATAATCCTATCCCTTTGAGATATTCTTCCACACGCCACAACCGTACAACAAAGTGATATCTCTCGTTTCTCCACCCCCTTCCAAAATCCCAGATTTATCTACAATCACCCCCTCCACAGAGCTTGTGCCTCCACCTTGAATCTCCAAAGCCATTTGCCCAATAAAGATTTATTAAAGACCTTAAAATCGTTAAAAGCCTATTTTTAGGTGATGTGAATATCCCTCACCGCACCAAGTGAAATTTCTTCTTTTTTTCCTTCTAGCAAAATTTATTTGCGTTGTTTTACCGACTTTTTTTTTTTCAAATACCTTGTGTCACCTATGCTTCTTTATGTCTAGTGTTTTCGAAGGCGTTTTTGGGGCGAGTCTCGGTCCAAGGCGCACCAAAAATGCCCCGGGGCATAAATGAAAGGTGTAGATCCATAGGCATACACCCCTAGAATTTGGGGCGTATGTCCCGGGCGTAAAAGCGTACGCCTTGGTCCCTTGGACATTAAATTTGTTTTTTATTGTTTTAAAAGTATTTTTGCTATAAATCATGTTTTTATTATTGGTGTAATGATATTTATACTTAAGGCTATTATGTTTTCATGTTGTAGCGACTTTTCATAAAATATATAAATAAAGAATTTTTTGTCATTGCTCTTACACTTTCTATTCTTCTCCTTCTTTATAATCTATAAACAATAATCAATTGAAATATTAAGTTCGGGGGGGAAGGACTAATAGATGTGGAGATCGATGATGAAATGGTGATGATTTCATTTTAAAGATTATCTCAGTTATTGTAATTTTTTATGTTGTTACCTTTCTCAGATAATAATTATAATATTTTTTTCTATCTTGTCGGTGATTTAATTGAATTTATTTGCAGAATTATTGAAAATTTGACTTTTGCTTATTATTATTATTATTATTATTATTATTATTATTATTATTATTATTATTTTTGTAAGAAAATTATAAAATTGATGATACATGAGATATACACCTTGTAGATTCACATCGCCTTGTGCTGCATAAAATGCCTCACCTGGCGTCCCCGCCTTTTGAAACACTGCTTCTATCTTTATATGAGTCTTTGTGAAGGACCTGCGGGATTTTGGGGGGGGGGGGTTTAGAGACAGGCCTTTTCATGTTATGAGTCTATTAAAGTAATTTTGGGAATTACTTTAAAGTTGTAACAAAGTTGTAATCAGAATTTGTTCTAATGTCGTGTATTCTCTCTACTTTCATTTTACATTATGGACATTCTTGCACATCATTAGCTCTTTTCCTACAACTTAACTATACTTCTGTAGAAACTTTACAATGACTGATCTACATGCTTACCAATAGGGCCGCAGCAGTATGCAACCCTTTTGCCCTCCCAGGCCTGAAGATATTGCTACCATATGCTATACAAGTGGTACTACGGGGACACCAAAGGTATTGCTTATACTTCTTCAACTTCAGATTCTGCTAACTCGATCAGTACCTGTAGTGGTTATTTCTCTTGTTAACAAGATCTTGTCAGGCCCTGATTTTTTTCCCTCGTTTTTTCCCTCTCTTGAAAGGGTGTCGTATTATCCCATGCAAACCTGATAGCAAGTGTTGCAGGCATGACCCTTGCAATCAAGTTTTATCCATCTGACATGTGAGTTGGCCTAAAAATGTTTGTCTATGTAAGGCATATTTGATTTATTCCTGATTTAGTGTGCACTATGTGAATATTTTTACAGATACATATCCTATCTTCCCCTGGCGCACATCTATGAACGTGCCAACCAAATTACATCGGCATATTATGGTGTTGCTGTTGGATTCTACCAGGGGGTATGCCAGTTAATTGGATATTAAGTACTTATTTAGTCTTAGCTTCTTGGTGTAGCCTTGTTTTCTTAGACCTCTGATCCTGGATTCATGATCAACGAGCAAATTGGGTTTAATAGAAGTGTCTTTTTTTCAATTCATATGTAGTTTTTGTAAACGTTTTGCAGAGATTAAATGCGTTGCTTTTAGCTCTACGCTAATTCAGTTTATGAAGTATAAGCTCTAAAAGGGATCCTACAGACATCACATAATTCATTGATCTGTTTTGCACAGCATTACTTACCATTAACATTTCTACTTTGCAGGACAATCTGAAATTGATGGATGATTTGGTGACACTTAGACCTACAATATTTAGCAGTGTTCCTCGTCTCTTCAACAGGATATATGCTGGGTAATATTTATGTGATCTGCTAAATAGTGTTTATCCCTTCTTTTTTTTTGGTTAATTGTGGTATTCAGGCTAGCTTGCGTGCACCTAGACTTATTCCACGGGGTACCGATTACCTTCCATGTACGGGTATCTTTGACCACCAAGGACTGGACAGTTGGGAAGAAATCACCTAGTGTTTTTGTATCCGCGAGACCTTTAACCTGAGACCTCATGGTTCTCAACCCACTTCATCGACCACTAGATTCGCACCCTTGGGTGCTAAGTAATGTATATCTTTGTAGACTGGGGTCTTAGATTTTGCCAATCTGCCTCATTATAGGATCGCAAATGCCGTACAAACTTCTGGTGTACTGAAGCAGAGACTGTTTAATGCTGCCTACAACTCCAAGAAGCAAGCTGTGATGAACGGTGAGTTATTTCAATTTGTTTTGTGATTCTCCTCTGGTTGCTTTAGATGATAGCAACATACACTCATCTAGAAAAGGATGATCCCTCAATATCATGATGATATGCAACACATTGGCTTCTGTCTATCACTGCTAGAACTCTGTTTCTCCTTGCTTAACAACTTATGTCCTGCCTCACAAATTATTCTAGGGAACTTTGGTGGCTCAATTCTCAAATTGAGAATGCACACTTCATGAATCTAGAACATTTCTCAAATAATAAAGAGAGAAGTTGACACGAGTTTCCATCTCGTCTTCCTTATTTAACACATTGTTTGGAAACCTGTCTCATTCTCATAATATGGCGAGCCAATTAACATTTTAAAAGTGTTTAATGGTTTGTGACTGCCGTAAGTTTTTTTAATTCCTAATATAAGACTAGGATTCGTTAGAAAAGTTAAAGCATAAAAGAGAAGAACAAAGACTTTCTTACCTATTTCAATCTTTTCTTTTGCGACGCGGATGAGGGTTGTAGGGGTTGAGCTGTTATAGAGCATTTAATCAAATGATTATTTATAGTATTTGCCATTTGAGAAATTTTCCTTTTTCAAATCACGTGACTACCTATAACCGGAAAAATATCCAATGCAAATTTTTTATTTTAATAACAGTTGGAAATGTTTTAAAAGTTAAGGGCATAAAAGATGTGATGTACTGGAATTTCATTCAGTGGGCATTGATTATGAGCTCTTAGATTTCCCTTCTTTTCTTTGAGGAAGAGTAGCAGTTTCTGAGCTGTTATAACAGAAATTAAATCAGATTTTATCTTATTGTATTTTTTTTAAGTGGACTTTGTTTTTCGAGTGGTCAGACTAAAACTCATTTACCCCCTGTAGAAGTATAATTTACTGTTCATGCCACAAAGCTGAGTTCTCCGATTCTGTTCTGTTGTGCTGGAAAGAGGTTTTAAGAGTCTAGTGTGCTTAAGCTTTTAAATGAAAAGTGAATTACTTTCTATCAGCTAGCAAGTGTAGTATGTACAATCTGGAAAGAGTAGTGCATGCAAATTAAAATTATTACTATTACTCTGAAGAGATTCCTTTAGTTATCTCAAATCCCTTGAGAGTAGTAAGGGTCTTGGACTAATCCATTTATCAAGCAGTAGGTCACCTTAAATGAGCGAGGTGTGGGTGCCTAGGCAATATAATTAACTCGTGCTAGTCTGCTAGAAGTATAATTTACTGTTCATGCCACAAAGCTGAGTTCTCCGATTCTGTTCTGTTGTGCTGGAAAGAGGTTTTAAGAGTCTAGTGTGCTTAAGCTTTTAAATGAAAAGTGAATTACTTTCTATCAGCTAGCAAGTGTAGTATGTACAATCTGGAAAGAGTAGTGCATGCAAATTAAAATTATTACTAATACTCTGAAGAGATTCCTTTAGTTATCTCAAATCCCTTGAGAGTAGTAAGGGTCTTGGACTAATCCATTTATCAAGCAGTAGGTCACCTTAAATGAGCGAGGTGTGGGTGCCTAGGCAATATAATTAACTCGTGCTAGTCTGCTAGAAAGCTATTTGGTCATGCATTGGTTTATAAGTGTTACTGGCTTGGACGAAATCTGATGTTATCACAGATTATTGAGTGCATATCAGCAGTAAATACTTTTGCTTACTTTTGTGGCATATCTTTATGAGTTTTTATCTCTCTTTTAACAGAATCTCATATTTTCAGGTAGAAAGCCATCACCAATGTGGGATAGGTTGGTGTTCAACAAAATAAAGGACAAACTGGGCGGACGAGTTCGTCTTATGACCTCAGGTGCCTCACCATTGTCCCCTGACGTGTTGGAGTTCTTGAGAGTGTAAGTTGACCATTATTGCTGTTCTGAAGTACTGGGAGATTTTATTCATCAAATTCTGGCTCTTGTTGATGCTGAGGACTTCCAGTAGTTGGCTTTGCTCTGAATAAATTCCTTCCTGCAGATGTTTTGGCTGTCTAGTAATGGAAGGGTATGGCATGACTGAGACTTCATGTGTCATAAGCTCAATGGACGAGACTGATAACTTAACTGGTCATGTTGGTTCTCCGAATCCAGCATGTGGTGAGGTTTTAACTAATGATGGCATATAAACTTCTTTACTGTCACTAGTTACGGTTCTTGATTTGCTTTTCCTTCGATATTATTCTCCTTGTTGAGCTGAATTTAAAGGCTGTTTGAGGCATAGAAAAGGTTTTCATGACCATTCGAAGGTTAATAATTTGTTTATAGAAGCTTAACAACATGGGAGAAATTCATGAAAAAGTTCCTAATTGTGTAGCAGTCTAGGAGGGCCAAGATTTCCACTAAAAAGTTTGTGCTGATAAGTATATCCGCGAAATTAGAAGCTTGCAAGAGAAAATTAAGGCTTAAAACTTTAAATGCCAACAAGTTAATATGCAAAATTACCTTGCACAAAATGTCGTAGTACTATAAGTGAACTGCACATTCCCATGTTGAATTTGCTCAAGAGTGTGTCAACTTTCTTTTGTGTGGTTCCTGTTCTTCTATTACTTTTTGCAGCGCTATAGTTAACTTAATGATTGCTAAAGACGAGCTGTAACTGAGATTAACTTGTCTACGACACTGCTATTTTCAGAGATAAAGCTCGTGGATGTCCCCGAAATGAGTTACACATCAGAGGATCAGCCTCATCCTCGTGGAGAGATTTGTGTTAGAGGTCCTATTGTTTTTGAAGGCTATTACAAAGATGAAGTGCAGACGTACATACCTTACACATTGATATTTCATTTCTTGTTTTGTCATTGTTATAAGTTTCTCCAAGATAATTTGCCTGACCTAGTAGTCAACAGGAAGGAGGTAGTTGATGATGACGGTTGGCTGCATACTGGTGATATTGGATTATGGTTACCTGGAGGCCGCTTGAAGATTATTGACAGGTAGAATCTATTCGACTTGATCAGGAGAGACAACCTTAGATATTTTTAATTTGAGATACAAAACAACTTTTTTCCACCCCACCCATTTATTTGTGGGCACCTAGTGGTAGGATTTCTGTCAACCCTACCATTTCCATCAATTTTTTTTTTTTAATTATGATGTAGTTACATCGTTCTCAACGTTAATTTACCCCTTTTGATATTAGAACATCTATCTTTCTGTGCCTTGCTTGTCTTCCATGGTAGAATGATCTCTGAATGGTCATTGTGGACAGGAAGAAGAATATCTTCAAGTTGGCACAGGGTGAATACATAGCTCCTGAGAAAATTGAGAATGTTTATGCTAAATGCAAATTTATTGCACAATGCTTCGTCTATGGTAAGCAGATAATGGAATTCTCTCTTATGGAATCATTAAACCATGTCCTTTGCTCACTATAATGTCCTTTGCTCACTGTTGCAACACTCACAGGTGATAGCTTTAATTCCTCTTTAGTAGCAATAGTTTGTGTAGAGCCAGATGTCTTGAAGGAATGGGCATCATCTGAGGGAATCAAGGTAGCTCTTAATTTTCAACATTTAGTCATTGCATTTACATCTTGTGCAATGCTTCACTTAAAAGCAAACTTGTGCCAAGGTCATCATTGGAGTTTCGTGTTGCATTACATTAACCTTCATATTTTGAGTGTGTTATCATTAACTCTGCACAGAGCACATCAGCTGCGCTTATATTCACACAGGTAGAAAATTACAACTTGCTATTTCTTCCCATCTTGCCTTGGCTCTTGGTGGACAAGGTTACCTGGTACCTGTTCCTACCTTGTTGGTGGGAGGTGGCAGGTATCTTGTGGAATTAGTCGACGTGTGCACAAACTGGCCCTGACACCACGGTTGTAAAAATAAATTACAACTTGCTTCTAGAGCTTCCCATAAAATATACTGGTAATTAATGTCTGGCTAACTTTTGATCCTGCTGATGGCTTATTTTGATACATTCCTCATTGATTTTCCCTTGGTCAAGTAAAATCTTGGAAATTGACACATTTCGCTAAGCACAATAAATAATCTAGTCATGATATTACATAAAGCCACTAAAGCAAATATAAGACATCTAACTGAGTACTGACACAAACAATAAAAACCTTCTTGATGCTTTTGAATGGAATACATTACTTCATCTAAAAAAAAACAGAACTTTTGAAATATGAACTTGTAAGACATCTAAAACTCATTAGTTTCTAGATTTGGTTTTATATCATCCATTGGAGGAGATGTAAAGTTCTACGTTCAGTGATAAGTTTCAAACAGTTCAGCCTAATGTTTTCAGTACTTGGTATTCATTAACTAAAATCATTCACCGATACAAAATTCAGTCATTTGACCTGTTCTTCAGAATTTAGTTTTACGAAATAGCTGTAAACAAATGAAATTTTAGGCTGTGGTGTTGAAGATATTTGTTAGTCATTCTCTAAGAAGCTGGCTGATTTGTTTCCCTTGGTTTTAATATGATGTCTCCAGTATGAAGATTTGGGACAACTATGCAATGATCCAAGAGCAAGGGCTGCTGTTCTTGCTGAGATGGATGCAGTCGGAAGGGAAGCTCAGGTAATTTGTTTGACTTTGGCTTTCTTTCCTGGCATTTAGTTTCTTAAAATGCCAAAGTGATCTCTCAATTGATCCGGCAAATGATGCTCTCTCTTTGCTGCAATACACAGTTGAGAGGTTTCGAATTTGCAAAAGCTGTAACATTGGTTATTGAGCCTTTCACAATCGAAAATGGCCTTCTCACTCCCACGTTCAAGGTAATTTCACTTGAATTTTTCAATGTTCTAAACTTTAGGGGTGAAGGTCTTTGTTAATGTACTTTTCTTCTGTTTCAATTTCCAGGTTAAGAGGCCTCAGGCGAAGGCTTATTTCGCGAAAGCAATAGCTGACATGTATAATGAGCTCTCTACATCAGATCCAGCATCCCAGAAATCACTATGACCAAATGCAGTCGAGAAAGCTTCAGCTGTTCACCCACACACTTTCCCTTCAAAATAAATACCAATCAAAATGATTATTGTAGAATAGTAAGCTCACAGAATATTTTTTTAATCTTGAGTTTATAGATTTCTTGTTGTAGTATGTACAATGTTCAAATAATTTAACTTCAACGAAATCTTTTCTGAGATATAAATAAGTTTAACCTCGACAGCTTATATCTGGATTTGATGGCAAATTTGTTAATTAAGCATGTAATTGGCCAATAAATGAGATGGAATTTTTAAAAATTTAACTCTTTGACTGTGTTATGTAGCTTTTGACTGCTCTCTGTGCATCGAGCCTCTGAATGACTCACACATGTCGATAAAAAAAACTGAATTCGTACTGCCATTCAAGCTTGGACTCGAACGGACATCTAATACAAGCCGGTTAGCCTTAGACAGCTAAGGCCCAGTTCCAGTATTGGAGGGCAGAATGGCATTGCAAAGGTTATGGTTGGTTGAAGATGGGGTAACAAAAAGGTGTTGGGAGTTTAACTGTGCATTTGTATATTAAGTTGTGATTGCACTCCTGGAAACAGAGTTCAGATCGCGCTGTGCCTCAAGTCTTGTATCAGCAAAACTATGGTAACATGCATGGGAGTAATGGTGCTCAGGTTTGGGAAACCGAGGAAGAAAATGGTGTGTGTGGGGTGGGGTGGGTCGGGGGTTGAAGCAGATAACAGGAAGAAGAAAAGTGCAGCACAATATTGTACATTTGCGGAGGTCCTTTAACATCTCTTAATAATGTTAAAAACAGTTCTTAGTATATTGTACAACAAAGTTCGTTTGCCCGTCTATACTGTGTATCAGTAGCTGTTGCTCTAAATTATCAAATTATTTATCTCCTATGTACAAGAATGGATGAAGGATAGAATAACGTATTATTGACAGCATGTATAAAGAAATTACAGCTTTGTAATAGGCTGTGTGTTGTTCCAAAGCCATTGACGTGCAGAGCCATCCAGCAGAGGTGAAACCTAAAGATGATCTCCAGTTAGCAAATAACAGTCTTAAACACGAAATAAACAACCACAAAGTCTGCTTTTTTTTTTTTTTTTTTTATGAAGTAAGTAGATTCATTTCAAGGCATCAAGAAGATGCAAGCTTTACAAGGATAGATCAGTTAAGCTCACAAAAAAAAGGATTTGTAGCCTTTTTCTAAGCTATAGAGCTAACAAAATCCAAGAAGAGTTCTAAATATTTACAGGGGTCAGTTGGACAAACTAAAAAGGCTAACTAGACATCTGCCTCGCAAAAGATCTCTAGAAATTGAAATTCCATCAAAACATCTTTTGTTCCTCTCTGTCCATAAACACCAAAAGATAGCACCAGGGATCATCTTTTTTTCTTTTTTTTGGGAGGGAGGTTGGACCAAAACAACTATGGTGACAAAAACAAGCAGCTTCTTAAAATGCCTCAACCTAAATCAAATGACTGCACAATAACAGCATATGGGGAATCATATGCCAGCTGCACCAATAACCTACTACAACACAACGACATGACATGGACTCTTATGATATTCTAGATTACCGGTGTAAAGTGATTGCACAGGTTTTCTTTGCATGGAATATAATCGCCAATAGGTAGGTAGTCAAGTGAGGTTCTTGTTCATGGGAAGAGAAAGAAGAACAAAATAAATTGTCTTGGATGCTTACCTTCTCCCAAACTTGCAAATGGTAACTATTGAGCCACTCTACTTCCGCAACAGAGAGCAAAGATATGTCCACCAATTTAGTCTGGACGATAAGAAGCAAGAAAATAGTCATATCACTAGAAATTAAGGCAGAAGAGGTTGGAGCAGAGTGCATACATTCCGGAATGAGTTGATTTTAGACATAATTGACATCAGTGCAGGTCACAAAAACAGAAGGGTAAACAATGGGATTCTTTTATCAGTTATCTGAAGATGGATGCGAAATCTAAATTTGTGACTTAAGCTTATGTATATTCATACATGATATGGCATGTTACACCTTACATCATATGAGTATTTACTCTTTAGGAATGTCAATGCATACTTAACTTCCTGCACTCTCTGATGTAGAGTAATTATTTCTCAATGGTTCATCTTTGTTTCATCCATATCTCAATGATAATTTTTGTGCTCTTTGAATTAGTTAGTTTCCTAAAGTCAGTTCCTAATTTTACATGGCAGAGACTACTGCAGAAATAAACAGATTGACCATGCCACCTTTGTGCACAGTAGAAACTGTACAACCTAGAATTGCCAAAGCCAATTTCCTTGATTATAACAGGAGAGACAAAATTCATTAGTAAAAGCAAAGAAAGATTAATTATGAGCTGTCTTACCTGTATGGGAACAAAAGTAAGCTTTTCAAATCCCAGATATCCTATTCCTCCAAAACGATTTGGTGTATCTTCTTCTTTAACGTAAAGAAGATTCTGGATAACAAGAAAGAGTTAAAATCAGATAACACAATGAAAACCAGAGGTAACTTGCATTAGGCTGAAGAAATTGAACTTGGAAGGATAAACTTGACTACATTACAAACCACAGAGTATAGCACACTACCAATAGAGCATCAAAGAACAGCATGACGTCCTGACAGAATTCTTTTACAATCAAATCAAACAACTCACGCAGAAAAAGAATCTCTACATGCCACTTCTATAGTTCAAGTTTTTACAGGAATGGTCGCTATTTTTTCTGTGTCATATTCTTCTTTTACTAAGATGGAGAACTTGACCTAAACTTTTAGCGTTTAATAATGAACTTGACCTAAACTTTAGCAACCAATGAGATCTAAGTTCCTCAGATACCTCTTTAGGTTCCAACAGAAAATAAGCAAGTGTACACACTCATATGCTTTAACTTATAAACCGGTGGAGGTTTTAACATCAAATTATAGCAGTCGATCTACTAGAACCTGTATAGAGAACTTCTCTAAGAGAAAAGGAAGAGAAGCTTCACGAGGAATCCGTTTGTGGGCTCAAATGATAAAACATTTAAATACTAGAGGTACTCATGAAAAACCCAAAAAAGAAAATAGTTTTCAGTTCTTATAGGTACATATACAGAAAAATGGGTAAAGTACCTCAATTCGAATACCAAAATGATGGTCTTCATAGTAACCTGGTTCATTGCTGACAATCATGCCTGTCAACAAAGGAGTGATATTTCCAAAGCGGAAACTAATGCTATGTGGGCCTTCATGAACATTTAGTGCAGCTCCAACACCATGCCCAGTTCCTAGAATAAATAAAGAGATAATGTAAATGAAATAATGCAAGTTACTAAAAGCTCCTAATATCATAAGTAAACAGAACTTTGAGCACACCTACCATGCCGGTAATCAAGGCCAACCTTCCATAAGGAAGACCGTGCAAATGCATCCAACACGAAACCAGGAGTATTCTCAGGGAAAACTGCTTGGTCGAGTGCTATGTGACCCTGCAAAATGTTTTAATCAACTACAACTGTACAACCTATTGAAACAATTACAGAATCACTTATCTAGCTATGCCACAAACTGAGTTACCACAGAATACCAAGAACACAGCTCCAAAACATGTACTTCAAAGGGTAACATTTGAACTGACAACTTGGAAGGAATATCATTGATGAGTTGATTTTATATCAACAAAATTAATTACTTTAACTTTGCTAAAATTATGAGGTATTTTATAGGTTCCTTTCACTGTTTCCCTACTCAATCATCAGTTCCATCTGATTGACCCTTAAGCTCAAGGGAATCAGAAACCATTGTATCTTTTTTGAAACGGCTAAGTATCTGGTGAAGCTAATTCTTGTGTTAAGAAGTATCAACTCAGACGTTAGATATTTGAAATGTAAGTCTGCCCGTCAACATTGAACAAGATCAAGTTCCCTATCAGTAAGAACTTGAATTGAAGAACAATCCAATTCAAGAATAACTCTACCATACTCCCGTCCTAAGTATAACATAATGTATCATTGCTGGCAGAACAATATAGTTTACCTGTAGTACTCGGGTGAAACATTCTCTTTCTCTTGCAGATGGTTCACCAAAATGCACTGTCCTCGTAATATCAGTCGTTCCATCAATATATTGGCCTCCACTGTCTAAAAGGAAGAGTTTCTTCCCATCCACAGTGCTACAACTATCTGACTCTGGCTTGTAATGAATTATAGCACCATTGGCACCCGAACCTACAGGTAAATTTAGTAGAAATGAATATGACTGGGGAGATATACCAGCTTGTCCATAATTCTGCACTGTCACTGATCATTTTATGTTGACTCAGACATCTCTTCTATCGGCATCTCATAACAAGTGATCTAAAATTGTGGTGCACATGCTTCCATGAAGGAAAATTGAAACTCACTCCATTACAGAAAACTCAATACAGGAAAGTGCTGGACATCTGGAAAAAGTTAGTTAGGAAGAAGTGTACATACTTTACAAACTGTCAAGTAGCAATTTCCATGGTGACCTTTACCTGATGGCCACAGGGCATTGAATGCACAGGACATGGCTCTGAACATAATGGAAACCACAGTTTTTCCATTACTAGGATGACTTCAAGATTTCTTGAATGCATATGGACAATAAGACATACGTGGACCATGAACAAGCAGAATCCAGAGAAAAACGAAAGATAAACTAGCATAGAAACTGTGTTGGTGAAATCAAATCAAGATGAGTATTGTATTATATTTTTTTGGAATCTACAGTATGAAAAGGACAATGCGAAATGACCCATTAACAAATATCCACCATTTCATCCCAAAGTCGTCAACTACTCCCTATGTCCAACTTTTAGAACATAGTCCAACATTTTTTTAATCAGGTAGTCCAACATTTCCAGCATGAAAATAGTATCATTATCCTCAAAAGGGAAGTGCCAATACATTATATAGCTCGAGCTTTTATTGGACTACCTCTTTCCAATACAAGGTTTTCCTATATTTTATTTCTTAGAAGCACAAAAGTCAATATAGGGGCCCACACCTTTTGCTAGCTAATACTAAGGTATTACATATTTACATTTCAATTCCCCTCTTAATATAAATGCTTAGTCGAAAAGGAAATTATCAGTTTGGGATGGAGGGAGTACAAATGTTTACTATTGTCTTTGACCATTCAAAAGTACATTTACATCGCCCAAAGTGCTATGAAAGCTCTTCAACTATAATAAGCTTAAGCATTAGAGGGAAGACCAAAAAGGATATTTCTTAGAAGTTGGAATGATTCTCCTACTGACAACGTCAACAGAAATGTGGAAAACAAAAGTCAAAGAAACAAATTTTCATCTCCAAAAGATCTAAAGCATTCTAAATTTCAAAACAAATTGGTAGGAAAACAGAATTGAAAGAAATATCTACAAGCATGGGATATAATTTTGATATCTACATTCTTAATACATTTTCATTCAAGACAAAGCTGCTATTATTATCCAGTAAAAGTCCATAAAGACAAACACTAGCTCTTCACTACTATATAAGTTTCGTAATTCAGCTCAATCATGATAATAGAAACTAATATACCACTTATGGTGTCGAAGCTTGTATCAAGAAAGCCATCTTGGTGTGAGCGAAATTCAAGAAGTTTGTCTGCAACTTCTACTTCTGTCAGAACAACATCCCTTTGGATTTCATCCTCCAGCCAAGCCCAAAATTGAGCTAATGCAGCCGCATCCCTGCATCAAAAGATAATGCTTCACCATAAAAGGCCAAACAAAGAATGAATGCTATAAATCTATGCAACTATCTCTCGTACAGAAAAAAAGTCACAGTTATGGTTTTCCATGGAATAGAAGAAACTGATCCAAAGTCACAGTTATTATTATTGTAATATGTTTACCAACAAAACCTTCTTGTAGATCCCAATAAGGCTTCAACGAAGTTTCACTGCATAAATGGATATGGATATTTTGATACGGAGGAGCGATCACTCTGGAGGACAGTCATTTCAGACAAAAATGGAACACAGAAGGGAGGATGATAGGAAATAATTAGACTACCTCACGGGGGAAGATTATGGAGGGCATAATGGAAGTGTTGGAGGACTTCTATGGCAGCAACATTACATTTTTGGGTAAAGATGGCAGCAACATCACATATAGAGTGGGAAGTGGTGAAATAGTACGCTTTTGGAAGCATAGATCGTGATACAATAGGCAGTAGTTATTGACAATTGACATATGTTTAAAAGGTTGGATTGGATTATCAGTACCTTAGATGGCAGTTACGCATCCCTTCTAACTCAGCATCATTTTTGACAGCTTTACTCAGAGAGACAGGAGAACTCCTATATACTGCACATGGTCCCCCAGATTGACCATTGGAATCAAGGTTGGCAGTCCTCTTCTTCCTGCTTTTAGTTGCAGAATCCCAAGGATATTTGTAACAAGCTGATTCATATGCATTTACAATAGCAGCATTGACTGATGAAGTGTCCAACCAAAGGTTTGCTCCATGTGCTGCCAAACTGAAAAGAGCAATTCTGAAGTCAAATTTTATTATGGGGAGAACTCTCTCCAAAAACACACTATATTAGTAATGCTTTCATTTTTGAGGAATTTCTTCTATTAGAAATAGAATCCATTAAAATTTTGCACCATTAGCATTTAAGTCTAGGGTGCTGTTTGTGGAGTTGAACACTCAAATGCTGAGATAAATATATACACAAGCTTCTCACACACAGTTCTCACTGCAGTTTTCCTTGACTGAGTGATATCAAATACAAGACATAGAACCGTTGACAAGTAGACAAAATTTGAAATTCCAAATAAAAATATGCAGCAAAGTCACCTTTCAATTTCAGAAAGAATGGATTCATATGCTCTCAATTCTATGCCAGCATTTGTCAAGTGCTCCATAACATCAGGTGTTACTTTAGTATCATCTACGAACAATTTTGCCCCATCTATCTCCACAACTAAATATGCGTACATGACTGGTGAATGTCGGATATCATTACCTCTCTGGAGACACAAGTAAATAACTAATCAAATAAGAAACTGAAAGCAATTTAAGTCATCATTCAACAGCAACCCAAAGCATGTAAATACATTTGTTGCGCATCCACAATAAGAAGTTGAAATCTTGACATATGGCTTCCAATGTTATAAATATCCTTGAGAACTAGAAACTAGACCAACTATTGGCAGTTAACAATTAATATTCTTTGAAGAAAGAATATTATTAGCTATTAAATTTACAAAAAATCCATGAACTAACCATTTATAGGGCCATCATAATAAAAACGCTGACTAAAATACAAATTGATATGCTAATCTCATCTTTTCAAAGGATTAATAAGTGTGCAGGCAAAAATCAAAAGATCTTGAATGGTCTAAGCTGGGTGCACCATTGTAGTACAATCAAATTATATCAAACATCTTTGCTTCAAATATCAAAATATGGTAACAGATATTTTTTGATAACAATATGCTTAACAGATATATACAATACATAATCACAAAAAATATTCCCATACAGTGAATACTGTAAGAGCCGTTCACTGGAAAAAACAAACTTTTAACGCCAAGTTTTAGAAATATTAGATTTGGTAATCAGAATGAAGCTGGTTCCCAGAAATTTTACTAATTAATAGGAATAGAATTTATTACTAGTCTTTTAAACTTATCAAGAGCAAAAATGGAAAATTGATTATTAGAGGTTAAGTGTAAAATATTCAAGGTATTGTTCTTGAAGCTTTGTCATATGGGAAATTAAGAAAACACAATTTGAAGAGAAAGATAAAGAGACACAACTAAAAGGATAATTACGCTGAAATGCAACTCATCTGAACTTTGTCTTCAACTGAGTAAGATTATCAGATGTAACATGTAAGAACTATTGATAGCCGTACATTTTTTCCCCAGTTAACTGGATTAATAACAAATGAGAAGGATAGTTTTTTCCTACCCCTCAGACCAAAAAATCACACACAAGCATGAATCTGGGTTACAAATGATCTCTTTGTGCACATATGATCAAGTAAAACTTAACAAAGATTTTAAAGAAGCGTAAAGAGGATTACCAAGTTCAATAGCCATGCAATTTCGTCAAGCATGGAGATAACAATCGCCGATGCACCAGCATTTCTTAATTCAGATCTCAAGCATGAAAGCTTTGACGACACATTTACACCAGCATATTTTAGATCATGCAATCTAATTGGTTCCTTTGGAGGATTTGGCCTTGACTCCTTCCAAATTTTATCTACAAGGTTGAAATCATACAAAAAGACCAACTCATGGTTCCCTTTAGAAATGTCCTCTTTGAATTCTTTTGCAGCATCAGATGAAAAAAGAAACTGTTCCCTTCATCAAAACAAAGAGACTGATATAAGAGGAAAGAAAATGCAAGGTTAATTATGATTTAATGATGTTTAAAGCAAATAGAAAAGTGTTTGCAAGATTGAAAATTTTGAATTTGAACTAGAAGAGGTGAAATAGTAGGCTTCCAATCATCAATAAACACAAGAGTGACTGAATTATAGGCGACGAGAACCATAATACAGTAATCAAGTACTAAGACTAACTACAAGTTTCTGGTCAACAACTTTAGGTATCGACCAGATTGGGCCACTTAGCACCGTCGCTAAGGTTTCAGAATGGGCTTCACAGTCAAGAGGATAAAAGGTAGACTTTTAAGTTGACTGTCAGTTGTTAGTGCTATGGTATCAAACATATAAGAATATCCCAAAATGGAAGAATTTCATATAAGTTGTGACGAAGGCAGTAACATACGACCAACCAACAACAACTATGCCTCAGTCCCAAACAAGTTGAGGTTGGTTATATGAATCCTCAACTCATGTCATCATCATAGCAAATAAAATAAAATAGAAGTATTATTAGAGTTCCCTAACAAGTCTAAAACCTATTCTCCAACTAGTAGAGATCACCTTTTTTTGAAACTGTAAGTATGCATTCCTTAGCATTAAGGGCATGATGGAGACCTTCAAAAAGTGTCAAACAAGAACATACCCACCATAATCCCACAAGTGGGATCTGAGGAGGACGATGTATACGCAGCCTTACCTCTACCTTGTGAAGGGGTAGATATCACCTTTATGGATCTTATTCTTCCTTTGTGCCTATCGTTAGCTAAGTTTGCATTGATTCCAAGGATATGCATATTTCCTTTTATGTGATTTTAGATCTACTTTGGCAGCCTAACAGTTACTACCATATAACATTACTTTTTATAGATGTTCTATACAACTTCACTACTTAAAATCCAATCACAGTAGATACTTTTCTCAAAGTTACACAAATTATGTCAATCACAAACTTTATAATTTTATCTTAGGTCGATTCCAGATAATAAGACAACAGGGCCATCTAGTAGTTGTCCTTGAAATTATGGGTCTTGTGAGTGAGGCTAAGTCAGTTAAGGGTAAATTTTAAAAGATAAGATCAGAATAATGTGACAATTACTTATCAAGGGCTATTGTTTTTATATATATGTACAAAAACATCAGAGTTGACAATTTGAATTTGATTTAGCTTAATACTCTATTGAACTTGAAATACAGGTTAATTTTCTGAATTCTGACTAACCAAGCCCGGAACTTAGAAGGGGTACCCTGATGAATGATACAAGAGGAGAGGGAGGATTCATGCCCATTATCCACACATGAGCATGAACATGAAAATATGTGAACTTGTTAACTAATTGACGAAAACGTCTTGTCTTCCCACAATAAGTAAACATATCCTCATTCCAATACTTTATCAAAAAAAATATCCTCATTCCAATACTTTCTTTTACTGATACTTAAACAAATTCACAAATCTGAAAGCATATTTGAGCATTACTTACAGGATCTATACCGATCCTGCAACCAGGTGCTAGGACGGTGTTAAGCCACTGACTAGGAGTAGGCACCCCCATGTTACCAGCTCTCATGAGATCCCAACTAGAGTTCAACTGCTTCTCAGCCTGTTTACACACACCAAAGAGAAGAAAAACATAATTATAAGACAGCAGATACACACAAGGGATACTAACCAAACCATTCAGCTTGCTTCCATTGAGAAAATGATCAGTAAAACTAAAGCAACCATGCATATAATACAAACCTGTAAAAAATATCGCCCATCTGTCCACAAGGCAGCTTTATCCTTGGTAACAACCGCAGTGCCTGCACTTCCCGTAAATCCTGATATATAGGCTCTTCGCATATAACATTCGGCAATGAACTCACTCTACAAATCAACAAAATTCACATTTAGCAAAACTTGTAAAAAGAATTGACAGACAGTTCCATTTCTTGCCTATCTTCCCATCCACATGATACTTCCAGAACTCGCTTAATACCTTCCACGAATGTATGATTAACTACCAAGGAATGAAATCAATACTAACAAGTTCACTTCACATCACACCATATCACTGCATCAAGTGATCACTTTAAATGAGTGAAGTGTTGCTTCAATTAGTAAGTAAATCATAACCTAAACAGGCAATTCTGTTAGAAACAGAGAATCTTAGAAAAACAACTACATTATAAAGAACAGATTCTGCTATTCAGCGAGAACTAATACAAATAATAGAAACACTATCTTGAAACTGAATCACCAGACCTACACATAAAAACATCATCAATACCTCGAAAAAGCAGTAGATTTTCCAAAGAACACTTCCAAAAGGCGAAAATTAATGGGAATTGAAGTACTAATTGAAGTCCACTGAAAAAAAACTAGCAACAATCTTTACTAACCCCTCAAGAACATACCATTAATACAACCCAGGCATCACTTTATCCAAACCAAGATTACTAAAAATAGGATCTTGAATTCAAGAATATAAACCTGATGGGCATCTTGGGAAGGAATAATGTAAGCATCAACATTAACACCAGGCCTAGTAAAGATCTCACGAAGAGCACGAAGCTTGTTATCTTGTTCTTGGCCTCTGCCCTTTTTCTGAAATTCCCAGGAGGGTTTAGCAGTGATGGAACTGGAACTTCGGACAGTAAGATTTGGAGATTTTGAAAGAAATTTGGGGCAAATTCCGAGTTTGCGGAAAATGGGGAGGGAGAAAGAGAGGAAACGAAAACTTTGAGGTGGATAATGGTGAAGTTTGGAAGAGCAAGTAAGCATGGTGGTGGAAGCTGATAATGAAGAATCCATCAGAAAGAATGGAATGGATAAGAGTATTCACAACTCCAAAGTGTTTGGGCAAAATCTAGAAGGAATCTTGATTTGAGACACTAATATTTCTGTCAGACACTCAATTTTGGGATATCATTTATACTTGCTTGTTTAAATAGAAATCTAGTTTTAAATATTTACTTGGGTAAAAATTATTTATATTCATTTTTTTACTAAATTAAGTAATTTAACTTTAGCAAGTAAAAATTCTAAATTAGAATATAAATTATTTAACATGATTGACTGATAAGTGTATTATTAGATTGATTTGCTCTAAATATCATGAGTTACAAGTGTATTATTAGGTTAATTTATTGTAAATATAAGTGTATTATTAGATTGATTTATTGTAAATATATTGTATAAGAATCAAGAGCATATGCTTAAACTAATGAAGAATAATTTGGTAAGAAATTTTTACTTTGATAAATATATTTTTATGTCTTCACTCATTAAAAAAATGTAAAATTTACAATTTCTTTGTCAAAAAGATTGTTTATATTATTGTGCATAACTACTTTATTTTGTCAAGTACGTAGAAAAAATTTGCAATGCCTTTAGCTTATAGAAAACTTGATCAAATAAATAATTAAAATATTTTTAAATCCAAGAAGAAAAATATTTTCAAGTTTATAACTTACAAGAAACTTGGACAGAGCGAATATTTAAAAAATTTACCTCATTTCTCAATTAAAGGTGTTAATTCAAAAAAACCTTAAGAGTGTTTCCTTAAAAGAGATGCTACGATTGGCACGATACGGAACACTATGGTAAAATTTACCTCAAATCATTACATAAAAATATTTCTCTTTTAAGGTGCTCAGCTCTCCGGTCTCTGTCTCCATTATTCTTCAGCTTATTTGCCATCATTACACAGTACATATATTTTACAGCTAAAACCACCTTTGAAATCACAAAAAAAAACTGCTTTTTACACAACCCTTTTTGCTTTTCTCACGCTTGTTGATCTCCATTGCAAATCTTGAAATTACACTCTTCTTCTTGCTGCTACCTCTCAGTTCTACTCATCAACAATGGCAATCATAACTGAAGAACCAGACTCCCGAAGTCCACTGAAACAACGAAAACCCCTTAAACCCACATCAAAACCTTCTCAATCAACCGCCCCAAAACCCATTAAATCCACCAAAACTACAAATGCGACAAACCCATTTCATTTCTGGTTCTATTTCACCATTTCAGTCTCTCTTGTAACCCTCATATTCATGATTCTCACTTCTCTTTACCCGCAAGACCCTAAAACATGGTTTCTTAGCCTGCCCCTAAATCTACGACAACACTACGGTAAAGGGCGAAATATCAAAGTTCAAACAGCTCCTAACCAGCCACAAATTGAAGTTTTTGCTATCCAAGAAGGACCATCAAAGTCTTCTGATCAGGTACTTATTGTACATGGACTAGGATGTAGCTCTTTTGCGTTTCAAAAAGTTGTCAATTTTTTGGGTGTTAGAGGTGTTCATGCTGTTGCTATCGATCTGCCTGGTTCTGGGTTTTCGGATAAGACGATGGTTGTGGAGGAAGAGCATGTGGATGATGGGGTTCTGGGGAGGCTTAAGGATATGTATAACGAAATTCAAGAAAAGGGTATATTTTGGGGGTTTGATCAACTTGTTGAGCAGGGGTATGTGAACTATGAGGAAAATAAAATCCGGGTTTCGAAAAGAAATGTTGTTAAGGCTGTTGATTTGGGTCCTGAAGAGATTGGAAAAGTGTTGGGGCAAGTGATTGATACAATGGGATTGTCACCTGTGGATTTGGTTTTGCATGATTCAGCATTGGGTTTGACTGCTAATTGGGTTTCGGAGAACCGTGGATTGCTTAGAAGTGTGGTGGTTCTAGATAGTGCTCCGACTGGAACAGCATTGCCATTATGGGTGTTGGAAATGCCAGTGTTAAGGGATGCTGTTTTGGGATTGGGATTTGCTTTTAGGAGATTACTTGGAACATGCTGTTCTAGATCGGTTGGTAACTTGGAGGCTGAGGGTCATAGGATTCTTTTGAAGGGAAGGGATGGAAGAAGAGCTGTTGTAGGGATGGGGAAGAGCCTGAATTGTAGTTTTGATTTGAATGAATGGGCTGCTTTGGATGGAGTGAAAGGGCTACCAATGCAAGTAATTTGGTCTGATGCCTTGTCCAAGGAGTGGACCGAGGAGGGACGTCAAGTTGCTAATGCAATCTCTCAGGCAAAATTTGTCAGTCATTCTGGTGGGAGATGGCCCCAGGTGAGGATCAAGAACATGGATATTCATTTTTATTTTGTCTGAAAATGTTAATTTCCTATAAGTTTGAATCTGTTTTAGAGAGTATCAAAGAGATGCAATTTCGATGATACTATTTTAACTTGCTGCCTGCTTGATGTACTAAAAGTCATAGGTTCTAGTTAAGATACCACTATGAGGCTCCCCCAGACATGGAAGGGTAGGCATATCTGATAGGTTTTTTCTAATTTACATGCTAAAGCAATTAGTTTTATCTTGAAAATTCTGATGAGACAGCATAAAGCAATTGAATAATAATTCCAAATAATTTTCAGCTGGTGAAGATCAGTTACTTCAATTTTTCTTAACACCGAACTCTAGAAGAAGACTTAAAATATTGAAATTGTGTCTCGAGGCCAAATGGTTCAAGCAGATGTGTAACCATTAAAAGGTCCTTTTTGTTTCACTTTTATTTTTGGTGTAATGAGAGAATACCATGTTGTGATAAAAGCAGCAGACGCAAGAAAAAAAAGGCCTTAACTACTTACTGGATGATCTGGTGCTACCTTTTTCCCTTGTTGAATAACAATATAAATCCCTAGTGCTCATGCCTTCAAGTTGAATCCTCCTTGATTCTAGAACTGTATTTGACCATGCCATCCTTAATTGATATCATGACGTTATTCATGCTGTAATGACTTATTCTGTTCTCCATTCATTTAATTGCATAATTGTTTGTCATGTAACTGAAGTTTGTCTCTTTTTTTGAAAAATGAAGTTCATAATTTGGTCTACATGGCTGCTTTCTCACAGATGTATTCCGGTCACGCTTGCTTTACACTTTCCTCTTGTAATCTACAGTAGACATGGTTTACTATCAAAAAAGAAAAAGAAAATAGGGGATTCCATGCTTTATTCCTTAATGGTAGCCTTGAATGGTTATGGACTTATAGTCCACCCAACCTCATTTGCAGATCAATTCATGAGTACTTGGAACTGTACATGAAAGACAGCCAGATCTTCTTTATGAATTTAACAGTCTCTTCATAGTTTTGACATGGTGTCCATCTGATAAGTTTTTACGGCTGAGCTTTAAACTTTCCAAGCAATGGTTGTCTGCCTTGGATAGAAAATATTTGAAGAATTTAAGTCTTTCCTATATAGTCACCTCTTATATTCTCTTTAAATACATGCAATTTGCAATCTTATATACCTATCTGGATGGTGGGGTTGGGTAATGATCATGATGCGCTTTTCTTGTTTCTACCTGATTATAAAAGAGTAGCCTTATCTTTTGGTATAGTAGTTTGCCTAGACCACTTTTGTGCAACAATGATGTGAAAAGGAGCACTGATCCATCAGTTGCATGCTCTGGATGTTTATTAACGGAGAGGAACTTGAATAGTTTTCAAAAGCTTTTCTTTACTTGATTTATATATATTTCTCTTAATAGCCAAGACTCACCATTTTTTCCTTTAAAGTTGTAATTGTGCTGCCCTACATACGGTATAGGTGCACTTACTCAACAAAACAAAAAAAAACCATATGCTATAGCCTATAGGGCTAATTTCTTTTTGACAGTAGACATACAAATGAATTATTTATCTATGTTGCTTGAAGATGATCCAAAACATCTTTTTTGCTGATTTTTAGGAGCATAATTCTGAGGAGATAGCTGAAAGTATCTATCAATTTGTTTCCTCCTTGCCGAAGAATGTGAAACAAACTGAAGAACCTGTACCTGAACATGTCCAGAAGATGTTTGATGAAGCGAAGAGTGGCAATCACCACCACCACCACGGTCATGATAGCCATGGCCATGAGCATGATCATGGTCATGGACATGCTCATGCCGGATATATGGATGCATATGGGCTTGGTCAAGAATGGGCCATGTGATTTACTTTCTAGAAAATGTACTCTCTTGATTGCTTTCCAAGTCTTTAAGTCTAGACTAGATTCATACCCTTAAATTCTCTTCTTCTTTTTTCCCTCTAGCCGCAGTTTCATAGTGGTGACTGCTCAGAGCTTTTCTGCTATCTAATTTTGGTTATTGTACAAGTGTTGGCACTATGTATCCGATCAAGCATTGTAATGTAGTTTGAGGTGTAGTCAGACTGATGCTGGCTGCTTCACACAAATCTTTGAAATACATGTCTCTCTTTGTAAAATCTAAGATGCAATACTTGTATACTTCACTATGTCCTGTTTCAGCTTTCGACCATCCATCCAAAGCATCAAAGGTGAACTCAACCGCTCACATTTCAGTCTTGAGTCTATCGACTATTATGGTGCATTTGGCACGGAGGAAAATGTTTCCAATTTTTTCATGTTTGATTGGTCAATATATTTTGTTGAAAAAGATTTCTTTAAAATAAAGGAACATGACTTCCTAATAGAAGTAAAGAAAACAAGTTTCAATTGGCATTCTAAGTTCATTGCCTCCGCCTCCTTTCCATCACCTAGTGCTATCAACTCCCACCCCTTGACCATTTGACTGGGATAAAATATTTTTCCGAAAAATGGAAAGGGATTGTAACATGGAAATTGAATTCTTACCAACAAAGTGGGAGTTCAGATAGCCTTGAACTACTAAGATTCTCTAATCCTACTTTTGTCTTTTCCAATACATAAATTCCCTCTTTTACAATTTCTGCAAAAGCCACCCGCGACTTAAGTTAGTCCACGCAATATACAAAAACGCCGTATGCCCACTATCACCACTGCCATCATCATCTAGCGATGGGATGTTGCTGTGATGATGACGAACAGCTTCTCCAACCAATGAATCCTTCCGAAATCCAAAATTCAGATCAAATTCCGCCGTCGGCATCTTCCACTACCGTCGTACACGGCGGAGAAACCGTGATATCCCCGATGAATTCCCACTTTTCAGCCTTGATATGCCACGATACTCTACGCGCCATCCTCGAGAAACTTGCTCTCCCTGACTTGGCGCGTGCTGCGTGTGTGAGTAGAATCTGGAACTTTGTGGCCTCCGATCGTGAACTGCAGACAAAGTCATTTAAGGATCCTTGGAAGATCAAGGACGTCATAGGCGATCCTTCCTCCGGCAGCTTCTGGAGAGATAACAGCCTTTCAAAATTTGCCATTTCTCATCGCATCGTCCGTGGTGATAGTGTTGCTAGCCTCGCCGTCAAGTACTCCGTCCATGTATACTCAATCTCTCTCTATTCGTATGTGTGAATGTTATGTATCCGTTTATTTTTCTTTCTTTTTTTTTTTATTCATTGAAGGAGTCGTTTTTTATCTTCAATTCAAGGTCCTATTTTACTTTTTGAAGTTTAAGGTGACAGATAAAAAAAAGCTGTTGGAAAAACTGGTGAAGAATGAACATTAGAGAAGAAAAAAACACATTTTAAGCATATGTTTAGCTTGCTAATCACACTAAGCTTGCAGGGCAACATTTGCAGTTAGGAATTTCGAAGGAACCATGTCAAAAGCAGATAATAGGCTGAAAACATATACTTATCTCACCTCTCTGTAAGTTATAATGTGTTAGACAAGCCCCAAATGTAGCTGTCCGTGTAAAAGAAGCACCTTGAAGGAGATTTATGTTAAACTTTCTAGGCCAATGAGATCACTGTGCCTTCCTATACCCGAGTTTCTTAGTAGCATATCATAGCACGACTTAACAGTGAATAATGAATTGTACATCCTTCCCACCCTAATGATTCAGGATATGCTTTTAATTCACTGTCAGTCTCTCTGTGAGAAAAGTTGAGTTAGTCTAATCCAAATTCCCAGTCTTGTAGTCTCCTTCAGAATTTGATGCTCCAAAACTGCCCGTGATCTGCAAAATATGCATCTTTGTTGATGTCCATGGTAAATAAATGTGGGAACCTGTCTCCAAATGTTTCTTGTGCCTTCTGTCTTGCCAAAACTCCTTCTTTCTGCAATGTACCTTTTAACTTAACCAAGCTCCGTAGAACTCATCCCATAAGTTCCTACTAGGATGTTCTATGATTCTGCTCAATATGATGTATTTTGCTGGCTCTGTACACATTTTGGCTATGTAGCTGGAAGTTCCACTATGCAGTCTAATGTACTGGACAGAAGACTGAATAGTGGCACCTCCAGTAACTGGGAATAGGAGAGCCTTTTGTTTATGCAGACCAGATTTAACCTCAAATGTCAGTTGCACTACTACTCTGTAGGGGATTGCCAAGTGGGGATCCCAGGTTCGAGTCCTAACTGCAACACTTGATGTGAATATGCTCCAATCTTGGTGGGACCTTGATAGCTTGTGATTGTGGGATGGATAAGCTACCCTGTGAATTAGTGAAAGTGCACAAAATTGGTCCAAATACTATCGACATGAGATAAGAAATCATTCCTTTACACTACGTTCGAATTTATTAGTTGCTTCTCCTTAGCTCCACCCAATCAATGTATCATCAACATATAACATGTGGGATACACCTGTGTAACTATTGTTTTCACTAATAGGCTCAAAACTTAATGGATAAGATTGGCAATAAGCTACCAGGCACTAGAAGCAGCATTGTAAATAATTATAGAGGCCTTTATTTTAGATATTATTACAATTTTCAGTGGACAAGCTATAACTTTGATCTTATTCTCTTAAACTAATATGTTTGTGCTGCTAAATGATGTGGGTTTCTGGCTTCTCTAAGAAGCAACTTTGTTAAGAATTTCCTTTAATTGGCAGGTCATGGGTATAAAACGCTTGAACAATATGATGAGTGACCATGGTATATACTCGAGGGACAGGTTACTCATTCCTATTAGCAATCCAGACTGCCTCATCAACGGCACTTGCTATATAGAGCTGGATATATATGCAAAAAGGGAAGTGGCAGTTTTGTATCTTGACGGTGGCCCTGATCCAAAGCTCACCACAACGTTAAATAGATTGACCTCAGAGAGAAGTAAGAAAAGGGTGATAGACTCCCTAAGGAGAAGCATGCAAGTTGATGGTGAAACTGCCCAATATTACTTTGCAGTATCAGATGGTGACCCCCGATCTGCTTTCTCACAATTCTCGGAGGATCTGAGGTGGGAGAGGGAGGCAGGGTTGACTTAGCTTGCACATGTCGAAAGGGTCATCCTGGTAAGATGCGTGAATGTAGGGAAGTTCCTGGTAATGAGACCAGTGACGAAGGATGTGAGGTCACAATGAGTTGCTCCCGCATCACCCATATGGTTGCTTGCCTATAATGGTACGTCTGCTTCAATAATGATCCTTCCTTGAAGTGATAGGAGGAAATGAATCTATCTATTAGAATTGCTGTTGCTGTCAGCATAGCAAGTACATATAGTTTATTCACATTGTACTATGTATAGTCAGATACATTGTGTTTTAGTGCTTGTATGACTGTTGAATTCCATCTGTATTCATGTAAAATGTACACCTAAATGAATGAAAACTTGTATTATCAGTAACTTGTGGAGACATATGGTCTGTCAATCTTCTGCACAACAAAAACTGGACGACACATTCACCTGATAACTCTTGGATGTAACCACAGCACTTTCTTACTGCTGCTTTTGATGTCAATAATGCTTACCATTTCACAAGAGAACTGCACGAGACATTCAGGTTCTATGGGGACTATTCCTCAATTCTCTTATATGAGCAAACATTTATTGCAATATTGAAACCAATAGATTGTTAAAACAGTACTAAAGCCTGTATAACACTGCATAATGTGAAACACCGATCTGATTCTGAGATGATATCACAAGCACTGCAACAGAAATATTTCCACAAAAAAAAAAAAAAAAACAAACTGATTTCAAGAAAATAAAATTAAAGAGCTTTGATTTAGTGGCAAGAGCTCAACTAATGTGTAGATTAGATGCATGTCACAAACTCAAGTCTTATGGCAAATAAAAATTATAGTGTCATATAAGATGATCCTTCCGAACTGATTTTTTTCGTCATTGAATTATGATTCAAGTACATGGTGTATTTTTGGTGTATAAAGGAAGTAGGGGCTGAGGACATAAAAAGAAGCCCTCCCTCTTGTATGCGGTGAACTTCCAATACAATAATCAGATTATGGCACTTCAAAAACGTACACCACAATCTATTACCAGCAGCTAAAAGGATCATTTTTTTAATGAACTACCAGCAACTAAATCGGAGCCTTGCACCTACTGAACAACTATGAATATGTCATTCCCTGGCACTATTATTTTCAAGTGCAGCGAGCTCCTGTTCTTGTTGCTCTCTAAGATAGCCCTTGGCAGTTGTATTTACAATCTTGGCTGAGAAGTTCAACAGCATGAGCCATACAACAGTGTTCCACACTGAACCAAGCGAAAGATCCCACTTTTTTGCCTGCAGCAGAACATAGGTTTTAAGATCATAAAGTGATTATGTCGTGACTCGTGTATGCTTGCACGGTCATAAATTACATATTTGTTCAACACATAACAGTTGGCATCCTTGTATAAAACAGCCTCTCTAGACACAATGAGGTTGGCCGGTCATGGAAGGTTTACATACCATATAAGGTCACATTAGTGGTATAGATCATTAGCCAAGGAGATCTTAGGTGACAAGTTACAGGTGTGAACAGAGACTCTGATTAGTAGTTTTATTTAGTTAAAAGTTTATTATTGTAAGCCAAGTTGAAGAGGCTCTCAGACAGTGAAACAGCATTTTTTTTCTCCTCAGATGATACAAATACTTTTGGCATAAACATGGTACTATAAGGCTTAGCCTTTTTTTTTCTTTTTTCTGACAAGTTAAATGGCTTATGCTATATTTTGATGCATGCCAACTAGATGACAGCTAAGTTTCTTTGAACCGAACCTTCTACGCCTATAAAGCAACAGTTAAGTTCCAGATACATTCCAGCTTAGAAGGCGAAAGGACTAAAGTTACCTTTAGCATAGAAAAAGGCATGCATGAAACAGTAAGCATTACATCTACATTTATTTTTCTTTCCTTATGAGTCAAGTGTAATACCTTAACACTAGACACTGGAGGGGATGCTGCTATGTACTTCTCTCTAGCGATGTGTAGTTTGGAAATGATGTTTGGCAGGAACGAGGCAACTCCAGGAATGAGACCAAGCACCCGAACTAATTGATTTTCTATCAAGTCCAACAGTTGATTGTTGCAAACTGAAATAATAAATGCCGTCTGCAAAGTAACTTTCTCAAATCAACGACCAAAATTTAACATGTCACAGAAATTGAAGCTAGCTACTGTTTGTTTTTTATAGTCGTGATATTTGGGCCAGCTTTCGCCTCGACTAATTCCACGGGATACCTGCCACCTCCCCCCACCATCAACAGGAACTAGGTAACTCTGTCTATCAAGACTAGGACAAATGGGAAGAAGTCATCTATTGTTTTTGTCTTTGCTGGGATTTGAATATGAGACCTCATGGTTCTCAACCCACTTCATTGACCAGTCACTAGGCCACAACCCTGGGTGCTTGTTTTTCTGTTCTTTGACATCCTCTTTGTTTGGCTCTTGACCAAAAGCGAAGAGCAATTACTCTAAGATGCTCCAAAAAGCACACTCATAATTCACACATGATTGTAGGTAAAGTTTGTCAAAATCAATCCAATTAACAGTGTATAATAGTGATGTCAATTTGTAGACAGGGTGTTTTCACGGTGTATTTAGAGTCTCAACATCCTGCATTTAATCACAGGCGATTGTGCAGTATCTGATGATTCTTATGCCATGAAGAGGGAGAATAAGAGCAAGGGACGGACTGAAGAACAGGCAGGCTGAACACTGGTGGAGGGAAGTGAGAATAAACATGAGGGAGAAGAAAGCAGAAGCTGGAGAGCCAGGTAGTTGTATATCCACCTGTCTTATACCTTAAAAACATCGTAAGCAAACTTAACAAAAGAAATTTGCAAACATGTTTGGCTAGCGTTCAAATACTTATACCAAGGAAGCATTGACAGCTTAACAACAAATGATAACATTTAGCAGCTCACATGGCGGCATAGGAAAGGCTTCAATTGGGGGGTTTGAAACTCTAGCATAAGTTGTTTGGTGGATCCTTTTTAAGGAAAGAAATGCTAGAGCTTTTGAGAATAAGAAATGACAATATATTTTTTTTACTTTTTTGATGGGTAGAACAAGAATGACAATATTGTAAATCTTAAGAGACAATTTTATATCTTTGCTTGTTTTTGGTGCAATGTGGACAAGGACAATCTGTTAAGAGGCCTAAGACATGATTAACTTCCATAGCTTTCCACACGATCTGTAAGAATCTCTTTCTTTCAGATGTACTTTTGTTCAGCATTTTCTTTTTCCTGACTTAAATCAGTTAAAAAAAGATAACATTTGGTAGATGCAGACCTGTATGTGAGTCTTAATAATTGCCTTCCCAATCAGAGTTGCTGTAAAGAATTTCCAAAATGGAATACCAAATTGCCCACACATGATACCAGCAAGGTCAAACAGAGGATTTGGCACCTTCACAGCAAACAAAGAGAACACTTAATAGGTTATCGACACAAACATAATGATGTATGGGC
Source organism: Solanum pinnatisectum (assembly GCA_035578085.1). Taxonomy (NCBI): domain Eukaryota; kingdom Viridiplantae; phylum Streptophyta; class Magnoliopsida; order Solanales; family Solanaceae; genus Solanum; species Solanum pinnatisectum. The sequence continues at coordinate 58,403,198 of CM069076.1, forward strand.
AGTAACAAATGCAACATGCATCAAAAGAAATCCCAAGGGGATGGCCTAGTGGTCAATGAAGTGCGTTGAGAACCATCAGATCTCAAGTTCAAACCCCAGCAGAGAAAAGAAAAAACACTAGGTAATTTCTTCTCATCTGTCCAAACCTTGGTGGACAGAGGTATCCTGTGGAATTAGTCGAGATGTGCACAAGCTGACTCGGACACCACGTTTATCTCCGAATATACATAAGATACTAGAAATTTAACTTCAAAGCTAGAAAAAAGAGGCATTGTGCACAGAAGTACTATTGTCCCCAAAAATACAGAAAAAAGAAACATCAGGAAAGTGAAGAAAACAAAATATATCAAATCTAAATGTTTGTTCTTATTGTTATTAAATTGGAGCAATATAGCAGAGCAAGCAGAGACTGTAACAGAGAATATTTCACTATTTACCAGGTGATAGAAATGAGGAAGCAGTCAAGCAGTAAAAGGTTCTTCTTTCTCACTTTTCTTTTTCTGTCCAGGGTGAGGGGGTAAGTGGTCTTGTTCTAGCATAAATTTATGTTGAAAACCCTTAATGAGGGTTGACAAATAAAGCAATGTAGAGACCAAAAGGAGGGATTAAATAGACATTATTTGAAGAAAATCACTACAGTTGATGACACAAGTCCATAACACTCCATTACAAGGACAAAATAAGGTCCCAGAAAATGTAAGAAGTGAGAGAGGATTTACCGATGCAAGAACCAGAATTGTGAAGAAATTCAAATACTGTCGGTTAGAAAGAAGCCACTTTTTTATCTGTTTTAAGTGGTTGCTGATAACTCCACCATCTTCTTTTGAAGCAGAATCCAAATCTTCCATAAGCTCACCTTCACGACCAGATATTCTAGCTGCAATTTTGAAGAGCACGGGAAACATCAGTATTGCATAACCTGGATCCGGTCACTCCGCCAGTAATGCGTTACCATAAAGCAGTACTGCATAAGATAATAATTAGAACTATACTTCAAAACTTAACGAGTTTTTGTGGATAACTTGAAACATTGCAGAACTGAAAAAAACGCAACAAGTTGAATAAAGAAAGTTCTATTGCTCAGGAAGAAAGATGGTAAGTGGGCGTAGATAAGGAATGTAGCGGTTATTGTCTATCTCAAACCTTCAGCTGAAATAACATTCCAGAGGTATTCATATCTAGAGGAAGGACTCCAAGCAGAAAGACTGAAAATAGAATACTGCTCAAAGAAGATGCCTTGCAGTCCCTATTCGAGTATTATCTTTGCTATGGATGATCACCAGTTGGTGTAATTCCAAGGGGTAGAGGCTAATAAAGAGCTAAACCTTGTAAAGTTTTCTGCAGGCCCTTAGCCAGACATGAAAATATCTCCCAACAGAATGAAAAGGATCAAGGAGGAACATCCAATTCTCTTTCTTTTCCTTTAACTATGCTTTGCCCCAAGGACTCCTGGAAGTAAGATCTTTCTAGCCGCTCTTTAGAAATAGGAAAGGTTATAAATAGGGATAATGAGTATGATTGCCAAAAAGATTGTTACTGGACTTGTTGTCCCAACAGCATATGAAGAAACAGATCACATATATAAAAATGTCCTGCAAAACCTTTTATAAAAAAAATATCTTGCAATACAATTACTTGGGAATAAATAAATTTCCAGAAGATCAAATGTGATGTAAAGCACCACTGTACAGGAAGAAATCACATTGGTAATACAGCTTACCAGCTCTAGAGATGAAGTAAGGAGGAAGCTCTCCGAGAGCTGTTCCAATACCCCACAATATAGATTCCAACTGAATCTGGTTTAGTATGCTGGTCAATGGTACCCGTGCACCGGGTAGAGAAAATAATGGTGGGCCAAATTCAGAACAGTCCTTATCCAGCCATGAAGGACCACTTCTTAATTGAATTGTATCATATGGAGCACTTTTTATGTCAACCCTTCCGCAGCTCACAGATTTTATGGTGAATAGAGCAATATGAGGGCCCAAGTACAAGACAAAAGTGTGCAGACCAGAACCTTTAAGAACAAAGAGAAACAAAGATGAGTGAGGAATGACAAAAATATAAGCGAGAGTAAAATAAACTGCAACTGTAACTACCACCAAAATCACTTCCAGATAATTCTATAAACAATAAACAAAAAAACTTTCAAATACCAGTGATGGAGCAGTACTATTCTGTTGAGAGAGATTAGGTTAAGGAACCAGAACTGAAATGACTTAAAAGTCTGAATATTATCTCTCTAATAAAGAAAGCTCATCCAGAAGCATGACAGTTCATGTACAGTAGGATAGTCAGCGCACTCAAAAATATTCTAATATGATGATCCCTATTCTGCACCAAACATGATTTTAACAGAGAAAACACCCTAACAGTAAATTCAGTTAAGATGCTTGCTTAATATTATGCCTCAAATATTTAGAATATGAGTCTCCTGCTACATGACTGAATTTGACAATATTTTGATTATCATGCAAAAGATTCACCAGATATCTATGTAATAGCATAAGCATGGTCATAAGAAATACTCTTGAAACAGACTAACACATCAAACTTCAAACACTAGCTCCCCCAAGGACTAATAGGACTATCTCTACAAATACAAAAAGCTGGAACTGCTTCAAAATGTGATCAAAAGCTACTCAAGTCCAGTTGCCAATTAGTATTTTCTAATTTTCTGTCATTCATTTACTTTGGACAAAACACAAAAGGAATTCAGATAAAATGCTACATTGAGGAAAATGAGAAAAATATGTATTACATACAATAGTTTGTGCTGCTAGAGATGATCTCGTGATGGGTTAAGATAGGGTCAAATAGGACCGTCGGTGACAATCATACCTTAGAAGTGCATTAAAACAAATGGGGTTCAGCTAAAATACTGCATTGAAGAAATTAAGAATAATATGTATTACCTACAATAGTCTGTTCCTGCTAGAGATGATCTCATGATTGGTTAAGGAAGGGTCAAATAGGACTACAGGTGACAGCCATACCTTAGTAGTACATTATTAAAAGTCCTGTGAGTTAAAGACAATGCTATTTGCCAAGCACCCACTGAACAGGTTTCTTTAAACTGTATAACATTATACCAAGAGCAAATGTCCACTCACCCAGGCCAATTGATGAAGCCACACCAAGAACTAGCCACCAGAGTCCAAACCGTAGATACCTGAGAAGCTCCTGAACAGGCTGCAGTGTCTTGAAGAAAAGCAGGCATAGAATTAAAATAAAAGAGTAGAAGGTTAGATGCGCATGCATACAACTCAGGCATGGCAAAGAGGATTGGAAGATAATCCACCAGTGCAGGAATAAAATGTATCAATGGTTGTGTTTCTGGAGCTTCTTTCCTTCAATCACTGGACAACAAACTCCCAAATTTTCAAAGTTTTAAGAGACCAATGGATTGGGAAAGTAAAATTTATTTGCGTAAGCTGATAGATAAAACTTTTATCTACAAATAATATCAATTTCATTGGCTACGGCCTAAGAATATTTGCAGCTATTAACTAATGAAGACAAAAGTCTTATAAGTTATTACTGTGATGTTACATTCGGAAAGAAAAATGAAATAGAAAAGATTAACATATAAATCTAATTAAGAAAAGGAACAATTTCAAATTGCTGTTATCAGTTCTTCACTTATTTGTTGAATATTGGATGAAGATCACTCCATGGACATGGAAAGAACTTTCTAATTTAGTAGATTAAGTTTGAAAGAACATGCAATATAGGGAGAGATGCCACGATTCTTAAGAATGTACATCATGCTCAAACAAAGAAAACATAAAATGCTTCATTACTTGCTACCTCCTCCGCCTCGCCTTAAAAAAAAAGAGAAATAGTGTTCCTTACTTGAGCTATACCCTAAATCCTCTGATTTTAATTCAAAGGATTAACTATCTAAAGAACTTCATGCTAGTATAACAAAAAGAAAATTAAGAAGTTCAATAGCCCCGGATTTAGTAGTAAACATGACAGACTAATGGGATGTTGAAATGTGTTAATAAAGCTCTACAGGTCACATAGTATCCTCCACTATGACGAAATGCATTGTAACACAAGAATAAATGACATACCTCCTCATACGCTCTACCACGTGTAAAAATCAAACTCCCACCTGCGGATGCCAGCAGTATGACCACTAGACAGTTGCACTTGATAGTGTTAACTGAAAATTGGTGAAGACACTTAAGAACAGCTAAACAGAAGAATTTAACTGTCTTTAGTGGCTGAGTCGTCAGACTCAAATGCTCCAGCTCCCTATTGTGTTTGTCAAGGAGTCCTGCTGGAATATATAAATCATTTTCCAAGTTAAAGTCACCATTCGAGATCTTGGTACTATGTATTGATTTTGGGTATCCTACACAATGAACGAGAGACTACATAGACCTTCACATGACAAACCTTTATCAAATTACTAGACACATAGGCTTCACAAGTCGTGTTCTAATATTTATTGGAAATATATTCAGCCCAGATTTACCACTGCCCAGATTTACCGATTATACTAGAAAAATGAAGTTGAACATGAAGAACAAGATATCACTCTATTACCCTGAAGGAGTTGGCATTGTGGTCAACGTTCAAAACTAGACCTCCTGAGATTAACTCATACCCAACCCCAGTTTAAGCACATCAATTTCCAGAAATATAAAATAAGTAAACTCACTACTGATCAGTTAAAATTTCAACTAGACAATTTAAACATCCACAATCCATGCCATGATTAAGTATTACTTATTACAAGAATGCTTGACAACATTCAAAATTCAAATAGCTTATGACACCATAAATTCACCTCATTTTCAATAAACTCAAGTAACCACCCACCTCAATTATGTAACACTTTAGTTTTTGGGACATCATAAAATAATTGCAACCATTCAATTACTATGCAACTTTAAAGAATTTTTAATTTATTAAACTATTCAGAATTTAAACTTTAAAGTGATGATTCCTCTATCATACTAACTTTTCAACTTACTTTAATAGTTCCTTCTTTTGTCATCAACAAAATATATAAGTCAAATTAACATCTTAAACTTTATACTCTTTCAAACACCTGACTATTATTCATCTTTTCATCTACCAATCTGATGTCAGTGGAAGAAGTTTAGTCCCAGACCACTTCCTTCTCTTTTTATTCCCATTCCCAGATATCTCTTAAATAATGCATTAAAAACCCTTCAATGTACTTTTTTTCATTATCAGCAACCTTTAGAACAAACATTACTTTATGGATGGCACCCAAAAGGAGACAAACAGATACCATACGAAAAAAAATAAAAATTTGAACGAAACCCATGAATGCTAGAGAAATTTGCACACCAACAAACCCTTAAAGAACAAAAAATAATAAAAGAAAGAGATATCTGCACGCCCAACAACCCTTACAAAATTTGAAGAAAACCCCAAAAAAAAGATAGATAAATATGGACCCGAAAACAGAGAATAAACTGACCAGAAGCAGAGTTGTCAACATGAAGCGGAGAATCAAGAAGTTGTTCTTGCTCTAGAGACCCCATTCAAGAAACTCTGCTATGGCGAAGTGAGAAGAAACTTGAAATTCCAATTTGTAAGGGATGAAGTCGAAATTAATGTACCTCGAAATACGGGATTTATTTAGAGAATATTTATATCTTCTTGGGAAAAACAAAAAGAATCGAACAAGAAAAGAAAAAAAAAAAGGGGAAAATACTATTTTGGTTCTTTGCTCGGTCGTGGATTTTTGTTTGTAAAAAAAGAAAAAGGAAAAAAAAAAGTTTCCAAATTTTATTATTTTCCAAATGTCTACATTATAATTAGTTAGTTATTTCTGTTAAACTATTTTTGAAATTAAATTAACATAAAATCATATAATATAAAAATTGACAACATCTTTGAGTAGGCCTATGCAAAAATCCAATCGATCAATAAATCGAACCAACAAAAATATTATTGGGTCATTGCTATTGGGTTATCAAGTTAACGGGTTTTTAATGATTTTATAAGAAAAATTATTAGGTTATCGATTTTTACTATTGAGTTATTATAACTCATTAAGACGATAGTAAGTTACTATTATACCCTTCATAAATATTAAATATTAATAATTTAACAAAACTAAATACTATATCAGTATTTTTCTACACTACGGTCTATCCACTTCACACGTCATAGTACTTCTACTTTACATCAGAAATTTCATATTATGTTTTGGTTGTAATATGTTATTGTAGCCTTCGTACCACATCTACTCCTATTGATGCAATTTTTCGTTATATTTCTTGTTTCACTATATCAAAACAATAATAGTTGATTTGCTTGTCTCACTATATCGTGTCAAATCGTTAGAGAAATGAGAAATCATAAATGTATTTTATGAGCATTTTTTTATTAGGTAAATCGAAAACCGAACCGATAATAACCAAAAATCGATAAACCGAAAATCAATAAAAAATATCTTATTAATTTAGCATATTTAAAAATCAAAAATCGATATGCCGAATCGATAATATCTAAAACTGACCCGTATGAGAAATATTAAATGCTACTTTTTAACTCTAACGCAATATCTAGCGTGCACGCACTCTATAGTTGGGGGCTGAAGTTTCAAATTTAAATAGAATGTTGCTTAGATTTTGAACATTAGTTTGTTGATAGTTTGTCCTTTTTACGAAGGCAAAAAAGAAGTACTTATTGCTTTATTTAATTGTTTACGCCATATTCAGAATACACCTTGTTGACACTCAATTTTGATCATCCACAATATATATTAATTATCAAGCTTCTTAAATTCCAAATGATAATTGACTCTATAAAATTCAAAATATTTTTCAAGTTATTTTAAATAGTTTTGTCACATTTTATAATTTTAAATAATATATATATGTTTTATACAATTTTGTATATAATTAGCATAGTTTATGAATATTCAAAAAATGTCTCAAAAAAGATTTTGTTAAATATTTGGTTAATTAGTTTGGTTATATAATAGTTTATATTTTAAATTGTTTATTTCATAATTAAGTTAATTATTTTATTTCGTTAAGATTAAAAAGCTCGTTAATTAATTAATATTAATTCATCTAAATTAAACTCAATATGGCTACTTCTTAAAAGATCTAACCCTTTTTGTTATTTGGGCCAATTTCTAATTTCCAGCAGCCCATAATTGAACACCTCAGCCTTGTCCAAATATAACAATAACTTCAGCAACCCATTTCCAATTCCCAGCCCACTCTCAATTCCTTTAAACCTTTCCCAGCCCAACACCAATTAAACAAAAGGACCCACCCAATATAACATTACAACGTACAACAACAATACAATACATACAGTGAGATATTAGAGTAGATACAATTTACATTTAAGGGGAGAGGTACGAAAAAAGATACAAAGAATACCGAGGAAACACATAATAAAGAGAGTGGAAATCTAAGCTAAATAGTATTTTACAGATTGAGTTTGAGAGGCTCAAATCTGAGTTTTATTCTCTCTTGTTTCTGTTTATCGTTCCTCGGAGTTCATTGGAGTTTCTCTGTGGTTGTGGAAGCTTGTGGCCAGCTCGTTCTCGTCCCAGTTCCTGCTCCAGAAAAGGTAATCTTCTAGCTATCCAGTTCTTCCTTATTCCTCGCTTATGTATCCAGTTGTTTCTTTGGCTTTTGTTTTAAAATAGTTTGAAGGCTTTCATACGGCCGATATATCAATCTAGAGCATTTTTTGTTTGTTTTGTTGGAACTTGTTGTCGATAGTCTCACCTAAATTCACGATCTAAGTAGATCATATTTGTTCACTGATTTGTCCATCTGTTCAAGTTGGCTTAAATCTTGTTCATGTCTAACTTTGATATTTTCCCTGCTTGTAGTTAAGATTATCGATCTCTTTCTAATCATTAGTTTATTTGCGCAAATAAAATTTTATTGATTTGAGTTGGTCTTTTATTATGGTTTCATGTTTTGTTACTAGCTTAAAATAGCTCGGATTGTGTTCATGCTTATATGATCATTTACATCACTATGGTTTTGTCCAGAATGCGGTGCGGAGATAGGTTTAAACTTTGCTTTTCTTGTTTTAGATCTGATTCTTGCTCTCACCTCTTTGTATTGGTTTCATCTCCAAGATGTTGTCTTGCTAGTTTAATCTTGGAAATTTAGATCGATCTTGCCATTATAATTAGTTTCAGCTTGTTGAGACTATTAAGACTGCTCGTACCTGCACTTTACTTGAACTATGCATCTTCTTATTCTCATAAGTTGTCAAATTGCAATTTTGTGGAAAACTTACATCTACTGGTTTGCTTTAATTGATTAAGCTATCTCCTTCCTCTCTTTGTTTTATTTTTAAAAAATAAAAAAATAAAAAAATAAAAAAATTTATAAGTTTTCATTCTCGGTAATCATATTTGTTTGAAGTGCATGTTATAAGTTAAATATGGATTGGTCTTCTATCATCATGTATCTTACTAGTTTTCTTTCCTAAATCCTCTTAAATGATTTTGGGACTCTCCTAGTGCCCATTCAAATTTGGTTTAAGCTCTTTATTTATAATATCATTGTAACCTCCTCAAACAGATTTGGTGAGGCTGTTGAAGTTTTGTTCTCTCTGAGTAATTATTTTATTCTTCTCTGTTTAGTATCTTTAAGTGTTGATGTGATTATAATTCTTTCTTTCATCTTTTCTTGCATGAACCCCTCGTTTGAGTCTATCAAGACTCCCCCTTTGCATTCCATTGGGTTGAAACCCAACACTCATCCTACTCGAGTTGATTTCATCATTCCAAGAGCAGAAGCTAAAATACAGGGCAAATGAAAGCATAATGCACGAAAAACGAGCTAATATACACTGTGATACACTTGTGTATACACTGTGATACAGGGATAAAAATGGGTCAAACCCTTGATTTTGGGATTTTTTTATATTTTTTTTTTAGACTTTAGGACAGGTTTTGAATTTGGGCCAAAGGCCCAAATTTAATATTTCCTCCCTTTGCTCTTTATTTGTTATTGACTAACGCTTTTGGTTTAACTTAATTAATTTTCCAAGGATAGTCGTTTCTCTTTATATTCAAAAGTTTTTTCTTCTTATATATATATTTTATTTATTACTTAGCTCTATTTTATCATTAGTCTTGTCAACACTTAAGTTACTTCCCTTTGGAATGATCCCCTTTAGTTTATTTCCCCTTAAAAAAAAATTAACTAATTAGAAAAATAATAGTAACAAGTAAATAAATAAAAATAAATGAGTTCTTTTACTTAGTTAAAATTCAAAAATTAGTCAAAGTCATTTTTTAGTCAAATCGTCGGTCAACCGTAAGTTAGCGGACATTCTGAGGGCCTAACACTTTCTCGGAATGTACATTGAACTCCGAACCTCTTTTTTTTTCAATTGATTTTATCTTATTGAGTCTTTTGAAAACTTTAAGTTTTTTCTTGATTTTTACTAAAAAATTAAGTGGCGACTCTATTTTTTTTTGAAAAATCGATTTCTCTTCAAATAATAAGTTTAATTGATTTTTCGAAAACTAGTCATTTTTCTTTTATTTATATTTTCAAGTAAAACACATCTCAAGGTCGTACGCTTGAATCACCAAGAAAGCAAGAAAATGAAAGCTCATAGAAAAGGAATTTATTTTTTTCAATATTAAGAATCTTATTTTCATTTAAAAAAATCAAAAATTTTAAAGAACGAAGTTAAGAAAATCGAAAACATTATCGAACACACTCAGAGATTATTAATAATTAAATACTCACAATGCTTACGTACTATTTTTCTGCATACACTCTTTTTTAGATTTCATTTGTGAGATTATACTAAATATATTGTATGGTCAATTGATAACATTTATAACAATAACATCTTTTTCTTCATGTGATACTTATAATACAATTTTAATGTCTAAATTTATTGTCAAACAAACATAATACATTTTAAAACACTTGTATAACATTCATATTACATACATAATTCATTTTTAATACATAGTAGATTTATCATAATATTACTATGCATTGCTATATATTATAATAAATAAATAAAATATCGTTAAAATCAATAATTATTTATTAAAAAATACTCATCCAAATATTATTATTTTTTGGAAAAATTACTGAAATACACGTCTTATATTTCCTTTATTTCTACTATTTCCATCTATTTCTAAAAACCTCTAAAATCTCTAATTTCTCTCATAATTCTAAATTATTTTATAATGTATTCCAGCTAGTTTTTAATGTATCCGAGCTATATATTATATATCAGGTTATTTTTATAATGTATCCGAACTTATTTTTAATGTATCCGAACTATATATTATGTATTCGGTTTGTTTTACTTTTTTAAGGATTAATATAATTACAAACTAAATAGGGATATATTGTAATTTCATATTAAAACTATGTGATTCCTAAAATTTATTTTAATGGATTTAAGTCAAAACTTCCGGATGCATAATATTTCTGTAATTTTGCCTAAATATTATGACTAAGATGTTTCTAATTCAAAAAAAAAATAAAAAATGAGGTCATTCCTCCTTTTAGAAACGTGGAGACAAGTCAACTCTGGCCATTAAAATAATTTAGGAATCACGAATAACTTGATATAACACATTAAAAATTAGATCGAATACATTATAAAATAATTTAGAATTTGGAAGTGATAAACGCTGATTTTTAGTGTAGAAATTTTTGTATCCGGAAGTTTTGACTTAAGAGAAAAATAAGGAATTTTGGAGATTTTTAAAAATAATAGTGAATAATGAAAATAAGTGAAACAAAAGATGTGGATTTCTGTAATTTTGCCTAAATATTATGATTAAGATGTTTCTAATTCAAAAAAATATAAATGGAGGTCATTCCTCCTTTTAGAAACGTGGAGACAAGTCAACTTTGGCCATTATGGTTGTCTGGACCCTTTCGATGAAATGTTCATTAAGATATATTAGATCTGACTCGATTATTGATATTAAGGGCGTGCATTATTTGGATTAAATTGAAAAATCAAATCAAATCAAATCAATTTTAATTTGGATTGGTTTTTAGGATTTTTGGATTTTTGGTTTGATTTTGAATTTATAATTTACTTTGTTTGTTTTTTTAGTTTGATTTCGGATTTAGAAAAATGAAAACCGAAAAATTGAAAAAATTGAATTATATATATATATATATATATATATATATATATATATATATATATATATATAAGTATGTATGTATGTATATTTGTATATGTTTAGAATTAAGTTGGAGTTAATCACTTTTGTCCCTTTTTAGTTATTTTTATTATGATTTAGTTTATTTTTTTATGTTTGGCCATCTATAATTGATATACTTTTAAGTATTGTGTTTTACGTTCTACTTGTGATTTATATTAAAAAGTATATTTAAGAAATTCAATATTATATATATATGATTTTTTTTGAAATTGCAAATATAACTTTGTTATGTTTCTAATTATTGACATAACCGATTAACCAAATTGAAAAAACCTAAACCAAAATGAGAAAAACCAAACCAAACCAAACCAAATTTAGTTTGGTTCGGATTAGGTTGCACTTCTTCAAAACTAAAAACCGAAAAAACCCAGATCGAATAGTATAAAACCAAACCGAAAAACCGAATGCACACCCCTAATTGATATAGTGAATAGACCAGTTATTCACTATGTTGTATTTCTCTTTCATTTAGTTCTTTTTTTGGTTTTAGGACACTATTTCCCGAATTTGATATTGAGTCAATAATTAAAGTTAATGAATTTTAAACTAGCTAATAACTTGTTTTAGTTATTGACTTTGTAATTAAATATTTATATTCATATAATAAAATTTCTGATACAAATATATAATATTGAGCAAAAATTATTGAATTTTATCAAAAGTTGTACTAACATTATAGCTTCCTCATAACTCCACGTGCTTTATTTCTTGCATTATTTGTATTATTATTTTTTGTACAAGCTGTATGAGGCGACTTCACATTGTACCACGCCATTTTGTGCAACTTGTGGCTTTGATCTATCCACAACTAGTCCTTTTCTATGAGTTGGCAGTAATTTATCAACTCTTTATATTATGGTCTAAAGATTTCTTTTGTACTAATTAATGATTTTACGAACAATTATCACAATTTAAAGATCTTGTAAAAAGAAGTTGAAATTTTTTGAGAAAATAATAGACTAAATTTTTGTTGACATTAGATTATAATTTAATGGTTTGTCATTCCAATGATTATATTTTTACAATTAGGTTGAATTGCTTTTCTTTTATACGGTGAAGCTTCTCATTTGGAATGTCAGTCTAATAATATGTTGGTCCAATAGTTTCGGCTCGCCATGAACTACTTACAAAAACAAAGAAGCAAACAAAAATTAAATAAAATTTTTGAGCATGATAGAAAGCAATTTGTTGTTAGACGATTTAAATGACGGTGAATTTTTTTTTTTTAATCTAAATAAGCATTTTTCCTTTTCTACAAGTTGGTAAGCTAACTAAGAAGGAAAAGTCAAAAATCATTTATGTTGCTAGACGATCTTTATTTGCATGGCCATTTTCGTCAACCATTAATAAACGTAACATTATTGTATTCATAAATGATTACATTATTATACTTAATGATATTTTTATTGTATATATGCAAGACCCTGTCTAAAGATCTCGTCAAAGACTTTTGAGTATAATGGTTAAATGATTCTCTAAGACAATCAACGTCTTATAGAATAAAGGCAAATTTTCAGGCTCGTGAGATGAAATCATGATATAAAATTATATGGATGAAATTAAAGTTTTATTTAGATATGTAATTTTAAATTTTTGTTCATAAATATTAAAATTTCACAAGTTGTGAAACTATTAAAATTACCTCAATCTTTATACAATCTTACCAAATAAGTAAAGGTTCATAACAAATGTATAATACACTATCACAAAGTTATTATTAAAAAAAACACAATATTTAGTGATTGAATTTTAATTTAATAAAAAAATAAAATTGAACATTAGTGAGTGTGTACTACTCTTTAATAAATTTGAGAAAGTTAAATTCAAGTTCAAATTAACTACATATTATTACGTGATAATTAGTAATTTAAATAAAGCCAATATATCTCCAATCATACATGTTAAATATCTATGTGAATTTGTAAAATTACGTAATAGAAAGAGTTGATCAACAAATAGACAATTTATTTCAAATTTCAACACAAGATATATTTTAAAATAGAAAAAAAAAGGGAGAGGAATTTGACAAGAAAGGCTAAATTCTACCAATGTAGAAACTAATACTCCCTCTATAACTCCATTCCATAATAAATTATTTTTTGAGATGTTTTACACCCTTTAAGAAAAGTAGATTAAGACATAAATTGAATTTAATTTTCTATTTTTTTCCTTATTAATTATTGTTAAATTTATGATTAAAATAACTAAATATTAATTAATCACTAATTCCAATATTAACTAATGAAGGTTAAAATTGGAAAATCACTTTAAAAATAGTCTTGAAAACCGAATAATTAAGTTAATTTAAAAAATAAAAAATACCTCAAAAATTAACTTAATATGAAACGGATGGAGTATAATATTAGAAAAAATAGGATTCAACTCTACTAGTCCACTGGTTTTTTTGGGATACAATTGGCCACATAGAGAGCATGAGAAAATTAGTTTGAATGCATTTAATCACGTCTTCCATAAATAGAGAAAGAGTTACATTCACTCCGTCTACTTTTAATTGTCATGATTTTCTTTTTTAGAATTAAATTATAAAATCTTTAATATTTTATGATGTATTTTTTCATCATATTGATATGCAAAAATTACAATGTATATAGTATTTTCCGAATTAATTTTTAAATATCTAATTTTTTTATTTAAAATATTAAATTTTAACTTTAAAAATTAATCAAATTAATGTAGACGGAGAGCTAGGAAAAAGGGGAAAATGTGGAAGTTGAGAAGACGATGACAAATGACTTTTGCAAGTCATAATTGAATAAAGTAGACGGAAAGCTAGGAAAAAGGTGAAAGTGTGAAAGTTGAGAAGACGATGACAAATGACTTTTGCAAGTCATAATTGAATGAGTATTTTCAATTAAATCAATTTTTTAATTAATACTCCCTTCGTCTCATTTTATATATTATATTTTTATTTTATATTTGTATTAAAAAATAATATAACTTACCCTTCTATTCTTATTTAATTTTTTTGAAACTCAAGTTTTCAATCAATGAATATGAATTAATTTATTTTGATTAATTAATTTAACCAATGAACATGAATCATTTACTTAACTTTTCTAAGTTGGTCAAATGTATGTTTTCAATGTTAATAACTCACAAGGATAAAAAATAAATAATATGTTAATTTATGCATTGATTTTATAAAATAACAAATATTATGGATCAGCTATTTATATAAAGGAATGACATATAAAATGAGACGGAGAGAGTAAAATACAGTGACATTTAAGGAAAATTTCTGAAAAGAAAAATATGTTCCTTCCATCCAGTTTAATTGTCGTTTTAGGTTAACCAAATATACGGATTCGGTCGGCTCCTGTCCAGTGGATAGCATCCAGTTGGTCCAATACCCCCCTTCATCTGCTGCCATCTATCACATAATGATTTAAGGGTCAATAATCCTTCTACCTAAACAGCTTCTTAAATCATGGTTAAGTTACTGTATCTTTTTTAATATCTTTTTATTCCATATTAATGACATGTATTTGCTCAATTATTGTTCCGTTTTATTTATTCGGTGACAAAAATTAATGATATCTTGAATTTTTCCAACTTTTTTTTCACGTTTTTTCCAAAAATTAATTAATTTCCATCACAAACGCAATTTCTTTCAAATTAAAAACTCAATTATTTTCATAGATTATATGTATTTGATTTCTAGATATAAAAAAGATTCTCGTAAATAGTATTTTTTTTTTGTTGTTGTCTTACATGATGAATATTTTAGCTTAGATTTGATCATTTGAATATCTTCGTATTGCCGCTTCAACTAAATTTGACATGTAGGATTTCTTTTTTTTTTTTTAAATAAAATAAAATAATAACAGAGAATAATTTTAAATGTTGATGCCCTTCATGTGTGAGTGCGAGTGAGCCCATAGATAAATCTAAAATTCCTAAAACATGGTTGCATCAGAAAAATAATTATATTAAGTGGAAACTAATCTTTAAATCTTCCAGGTGAATAATTTAACATTCATCAAATACACTATTTAATATTTTTATAAATTAGGTGTGAACATATAATATTATATTAATTTTATGATATATACATAAAATAGCTACTTTTTACGAATAGACCCAAGTTCACTTTCCCATTTTGCTCCAGTGTGCGACAAATAATTTATTTTCAAAAGGACAATTAAAAAGAAGACCAATGGATCTTTTGTCTTTTTTTTTTTTTCTTTCCCTATTTTTCCACTAGTAATTAAATTCTTTCTTGCTATAAATATGGGACATATCCCACTTGAAACTTCATAACTCATCAAAATTTTCTCTCTTTTTTCTTGTTTGCTAAGAAAATTATCAAAATGATTTTGAATAAGATTGTGGATGCCATTACTGGAAAAGATGATGGGAAAAAGGTGAAAGGAACAGTTGTGTTAATGAAAAAAAATGTTTTGGACTTTACTGATGCAAATGCCTCAATTGTTGATGGTGTTCTTGAGTTCCTTGGCAGAAGAGTCTCTTTTCAGTTGATCAGTAATTCTGTTCATGATGGTCAGTACTACTATTTCTTTACTCTCATGACCTGATCAATTTGGATCGTTATTTTTATCGATTTAAACTTTTAAATAACACAGTCATACATTTTAATATGATATAAATCACATACACACCAATTTTGTTTCATTCGATATCGGCACTCATATTATGTTGTTTAGCTTCAATAATGTCTAGTGCTAAGCACGAAGGATGGGGTGTTGAGTTCCACATCCATGAGTGGGGGGCTAAACTTGTCTCTTATTTAATTTTGATGATATTTTTTTTTTTTTGAGATTAAGAAGAATTAAAGTATTTAATTAGTTATGAATTGAAATTTCTTTTATCATTATATTCTAAAATCTCATCACCTTGAGTGTTGGAAAAGAGAATATATATTATCTTCCGGAAGAAGTATTTTAGGAATATCTTTTTTGGTGACCTTATCTTATACTCCCTCTGTTTCAAATATTTGTTATAATTTTATTTTTTTAAGAATGAAATTATATAAATTTTGATAAATATTTTAAGATATATTTTCATCATAATGATATAAAAAAATTTATAATATATAGTACTTTTCTATATAGTTTTTGAATATCTAAATTTTAATTTTAAATATCAAAATTAATCTAATTTAATTTTAAAAATTAATGAAATTATCTCTCGAAAAATAATACTACATGATAAGTAAACAGGAACGAAAAGAGTATTAGCTAGCGTGAGTACAAGGTACATTATCTAGATGTCTACACGGCTTAGGTTTGGATCTGGTAAATATAGAGGGTTTTGGGAATGACTTAACTATTATTAAGTCAGATTTTAGCTTCCGAAAGTATGTGATAAATATAAAAATAACTTAAAATAAGTTAAAAATAATTTCAAATTTAAAAATAGGTCTCTCCTACTTTTAATTTTTTATTTTTTTGACTTAAAATAATATTTCTAAGCCAATCCAAACTGGCTCTTAATTTTGATTTTGAGCAGTGCCAACTGTCATAAGGGACTATCATTCGAGTACACCAATATATATTAAAGTTAGGCCAACAAATAAATACGCCTATATGAAAATTAATTATGGATGCTTTTATTGAGCTATTTGTTTTTTTTTTTTAAAAAAGTTCTAGATTAGCCTTTAGTAGGGCTAATTAGAATTAAATGCATTTAAATTTAAAGTTTATTTATTTGAATAAAGTATCATACTTTTCGACCTCTAAAAGCTTGTAAATTTGAAAATTATGGATGATTTAACTTGATTAGAAATAAATAATGACAAGTTAATAAACATAGAATAGTAATAAGCACTTACTTTTTTGCTAAATTAAATGTACTATATATATATATATATATATATATAATGCAGTAACTATTTAGAAAGACATTACTCAAAAAATAAATTGTCAATATAATCCTTTTTGATTCTTTTTCAAACTTTTCTTAAAAGCAAAGATAGTCGTTATTTGAGGTTAAAAATAGTTGAAAATCCCATTAAAAAGAAAGGTAATTTTGGAAAAAATAATTTGATATATTCTTGAACTTTTAAAAATTCGTCCATTTTGAACCATAAAAATGGTGTGAACAATTTATTTATATTGAATTAGAGAAAGTACTATTCCTACCGTTCATTTAACTTGATTCTGTATCAAATATAGATATTTCATTTTTGTCAAATTACTTTCTCTCCCCATACTATCCTTAATATTAAATAACTATACTACTATATAAAGTAATAAAATAACAGTAGTAATGAAGTTTAAAGTTTTAAAACATTACTAATAAAATTAATTTAGTAAAATACAGCACTAATTAGTTTTTTAAAAAAAGTATATTAAATCAATATAGACCAAATAAAACGGAAAGTTATTAAATAATTTCCCCCAAAAAAGCAAATTCCTTGCTGCCGATTTTCTGACAAGATATTTCCGTTTTATGCTATGTATATTAATTGGAATTTGGAAGTAGTTGAACTGAGCTTTCTTTCAAAGAAAAGTCGTTTAACTCATTTAATTTAATGTGGAGATAAAATGATACTAGTTCTGTGCAATAATACTTGTTTATTATCGATTTTACATACTTTTTATGAAGTTATAAATAACAGAATAATTTTACTATATCACCCTTTAAAAATAAATACAGTGTCTTCAGAAATATAATAAAAAGAAATAATGAAAATAAATTAAAAATTAAGTGTAATATTATCCATTAATATCATAAAACAGACATATAGTATTGGACATTTCAAATAATATAATAAACAACTAATATTAAGAGTAAAATCCAATTTTTCACGGTAGAGCTTCCTACTCCGTACACATAATTTTCAAAGCAGAAACGTTATAAATTAAGCCGTGTAAGGTTATTAAAGAAGAAGTCCCCACTGGCCCCACATATTTCATTTGTTCCTATTTATACATATCCTCCTTATTAAAAAATAGATGGTTCTTACTTCATCTGTTCAATCTTATTTGTTACTTTTTTCTAAAATAGTTTTTTATTTTTATTTGTTATTTTTGACTTATCAAAAAAAGACAATTTATTTTTTCATCTTTCAGTCTTATCATTAAACATCACTTAATACGATAAAGTGGTAAAATACCTATAGAAATAATTGTTTTCTTAATGAGTGTGCTAAGTCAAACACTGACAAGCAAAAATGAACGGAAGGAGTATTTGTCATTTTACAAAATCAATACATAAATGACGTTATTCTTCCTATTTACCCTTTGAAAGTTATTAGCCTTGAAAGTATACATTTGTCCAACATAAAAAAATTAAGTAATTGATTCATGTTCATTGATTAAATCAGTTAATCAAAGTAAATTAATTCATATTCATTTATTGAAAATTTGTTTTCAAGAGAACAATAAATAATGATACAATGATAAACTAATATAATTCTTTAAGGAATATAAAATTTAAAATAATGACATACAAATAAAAACGGCGGAGGTATACATGTGGGGAAAAAGGAACATGTCCAATTTAATTTATTTTTTGTTCAACTACTACAATTTAACGTGGCCCAAACTCAACCGCAAGGGCTAATGAACATTATATCCTTACTCAATTAAATCTACACGTTTTCTGGAATATCTTGGACACGTGTGTGTATGTAAATTAAAAAGGTAAATGCTTTCATTTATTTTTTCTGGAAGTAAATGTTGTTCATTTGTATGCCAACAACATAAACTTATTAAGTTTAATTTTATCAGTGAAAGTAAAAAATATTTACACATTCAGTAAATCTACTCATACAAAAAGAGGTATTTACACGTAAGTAATTAGTAAGTTGATAAAAATATAGTGTAATTTACTTGGTTAATCTCTATATTTGGTGTGAAAATATTATTTACACCAACTGATATCAAGGTGTATTCAGAATTTCGGTAAGATGGGTGCATGATTATAAAAAAATGTATTTTATATATAAATTTGATCGGTTTTACTCTTAGGTTGTTAAATTGAACCATTAAATTTTAAAAATTATAGGTCCAAAATATATAATACTACTAATTTTAAATTTTAATATACACATTTGATTTAATTATATAAAATTGTACAATGCTAATTTTTTAGGACTTTTCAATGCAACACACTTGAAAAATTTGAAAGATTAAAGGAAAAAAATAAAAGAAAAATGAGTTGAAACGCCAAAAGTGTGACAGATAACCACTTGGAGAGGTGTTACTCAAAAAGACGAGATAAATATAATATTTAGATTTCTATCCTCACTTAGAGAGGTGCACCCAATCATCATCATATTATTATATAATACTTTGAACGTGGGTTCACACATCTATATTTAAAGATTTTTTAGAAAATATAACACTATAATATATGATCTACAGAGGGAAGCATGGGTTCACGTGAACCCATGACACCCCCTGTAGATATGCCCCTGACTGGTGTGGGTAAATAACTCATGAAGGGGAGATCTAGAGCAATCGATAGAGTTGTCTTTGCGTGACTTGTAAATTACGGGTAGATTGTCTACATCCACTCCCCCCTTTAAGTGCATCCTTCTTCGGCGTGAACACGAAATGTTTTTGTGCACCAGAGTGTATAGAGTTGTACGGACTAAACGACCAAATTAATAATTTTGGATACACTTTAATTGATTTGTATTATATTATGTAGGATACGCATATCTACTTGTTCAACTTTATACAAATTTAAGTGCTTATCTGTGCGAGCTTAAAGCTGGAGAACATATATGCCAACTAAGGCTAAATTGATGTATTAAGACTTTCTTATTTCATTGGGAATGATAGGAATTTTGTTTGATTTGCAGCAAATGGTTTAGAAGGGAAACTCAGCAAGCCAGCATACTTGGAGAATTGGATTACAAACATCACTCCAGTAGTAGCAGGGGAATCAACTTTTAGTGTTACATTTGAATTGGATGATGAGGAGTTTGGAGTTCCAGGAGCATTTATTATCAAGAATTTGCATTTCAGTGAATTCTTTCTCAAGTCACTCACACTTGAAGATGTTCCTAATCATGGAAAAATCCATTTTGTCTGCAATTCTTGGGTTTATCCAGCTTCTAAATACAAGTCTGACCGCATTTTCTTTGCGAATCAGGTATAATTATTTTGTTTATTAGACATGTAACAAGACTCTTATTATGTATGTGTCTAAACAAATAGTTTGAATGGTTGATTTAGGCTTATCTCCCAAGTGAAACACCAGAATTGTTACGAAACTACAGAGAAAATGAACTAGTAGCCTTAAGAGGAGATGGAACTGGAAAGCTTGAAGAATGGGACAGGGTTTATGACTATGCTTATTACAATGACTTGGGTGATCCAGACAAAGGCGAAGAGTATGCTAGGCCTGTCCTTGGAGGATCCTCTGAGTATCCGTATCCTCGTAGAGGCAGGACAGGTCGCAAACCAACCAAGACAGGTTAAGACATTCACAGTATAATAGTCTCAACTTGATTGACAAATTAAGATATATAACTTGTCTTGACATTTGCCTTTTACTGTTTACAGATCCTAATACCGAGAGCAGGATCCCATTGCTTATGAGCTTAGATATATATGTGCCAAGGGACGAGCGATTTGGACATGTGAAGATGTCAGACTTCTTGACATTTGCTTTGAAATCCATTTCTCAGCTGCTCCTCCCCGAGTTTAAGGCTTTATTCGATAGCACGCCTAATGAATTTGATAGTTTTGCGGATGTACTTAAAATCTATGAAGGAGGAATCAAGTTGCCTCAAGGGCCTTCGTTTAAAGCCATTGTTGATGCTATTCCTTTGGAGATACTAAAACAACTCCTTTCTACTGATGGTGAAGGTTTACTCAAGTACCCGACACCTCAAGTTATCCAAGGTATTTATCTGAATGTCTGCATGATCAAAATCACATTTCACATAGTATTATTTTTAACGCCCTCAACTTTTGGTAATCCAAATATTATACGTTGGTGTACGTAGAGGATAAATCTGCCTGGAGGACGGATGAAGAATTCGGAAGAGAAATGCTAGCGGGAGTCAATCCTGTCATAATCAGTAGACTCCAAGTAAGAAGATTTTTAGTAGCTACCTTAAGTTTACTTCTATTTTTAGTGATTTTTCGTGCATTTTGAAGATGTTGGCTTATTTGTTATATGTAGGAATTCCCTCCAAAAAGCAAGCTGGATCCTAAAATATATGGCAACCAAACTAGTACAATTACCAGGGAGCAAATAGAGGATAAGTTGGATGGACGAACAGTTGATGAGGTAATTACTACTTTTATGTTGATACTAGCTAAATTGTTCAATCAACTTTATTGAGTACATTGTAGTGACAAATATTAGTCGATAAAGAGTTGGTACTACTATTTAACAGGCAATCAAGACAAACAGGCTATTCATATTGAACCATCATGACACCCTGATGCCGTATGTGAGGAGAATAAACATGACAACAAACACAAAAATGTATGCCTCAAGAACTCTGCTCTTTCTGCAAGATGATGGAACTTTGAAGCCACTAGCAATTGAACTAAGTTTGCCACATCCAGATGGAGATCAATTTGGCGCTGTTAGCAAAGTGTTCACACCATCTGATCAAGGTGTTGAGGGTTCTATTTGGCAGTTGGCCAAAGCCTATGCAGCAGTGAATGATTCAGGCGTGCATCAGCTCGTCAGTCACTGGTAAAAACTTGTCCGAAAATTAGCTGCATAACTCCAATGTGTTGTCAAATTTTAGTAATCTAAAGCACTTGTTTATATCTTGTCAGGTTAAACACACACACAGTGATCGAGCCATTTGTGATTGCAACAAATAGGCAACTAAGTGTGCTTCACCCTATTCATAAGCTTCTCCTTCCTCATTTTCGTGATACGATGAACATAAATGCTTTAGCAAGACAAATCCTAATCAATGGTGGCGGACTTCTTGAATTTACCGTCTTCCCTGCCAAATATTCCATGGAACTGTCATCAGTAATTTACAAAGACTGGATTTTTCCTGAACAAGCACTTCCTGCTGATCTCATCAAAAGGTAAATGAAAAGCCACAACGCACGTAAAAACTTAGTACTAAAACAATATCTTTTGTGTTGTTTTCTTACTAACCTGACCATAATGTTACTCAAAATCAGGGGAGTGGCTGTTGAGGACTCAAGCTCCCCACATGGTGTTCGCTTACTGATTCAGGACTATCCATATGCTGTTGATGGGTTGGAAATTTGGTCAGCAATCAAAAGTTGGGTAACAGAATATTGCAACTACTATTACAAATCAGATGACGTGGTACAGAAAGACACTGAACTCCAAGCCTGGTGGAAGGAGCTCCGTGAAGAAGGACATGGCGACAAGAAAGATGAGCCTTGGTGGCCTAAAATGCAAACTGTGCAAGAGCTCATAGATTCCTGCACCATCACTATATGGATAGCTTCAGCACTTCATGCGGCAGTTAATTTTGGGCAATACCCTTATGCTGGTTATCTCCCTAATCGGCCTACATTAAGCCGAAAGTTCATGCCAGAGCCAGGAAGTGCTGAGTATGAAGAGCTCAAGACAAATCCAGATAATGTATTCCTCAAAACAATTACTCCTCAGCTGCAGACATTGGTTGGAATTTCCCTCATAGAGCTCTTGTCAAGGCAGGCTTCGGATACACTTTACCTGGGGCAGAATGATTCACCTGAATGGACAAAGGATCAAGAACCACTTTCAGCTTTTGAGAGGTTTGGAAAGAAGTTGAGTGATATCGAGGATCGAATTATGCAGATGAATGGTGATCCTGAGAAATGGAAGAACAGGTCAGGGCCTGTTAAAGTTCCATATACATTGCTCTTTCCCACAAGTGAAGAGGGACTCACAGGCAAAGGAATTCCCAACAGTGTGTCTATATAGAACTTATTATTGAATCCGTTTGTTGTGCTTGTTTCTTCATATCAATTCCCAATAATATCACCAAATAAACTCTTTGTTCTAAATAAAATTCTAGTTACAAGTGGGTGTAATGTTGTCGGAGTTGTATGCTATATCCATAAGACTTAACATTTTTTTTTTCAAAATTTAAATAGGAAGTGTTAAATTGAAACAAATTGTTTACCCTCTGTTATTTTAGATATCAATCTCTTGTATTTTTAAATGTTAGTCGAAGTTCATATCATTTGACTCTTAAGATAAACAGTAAAAGTTGTTACTAGCTAGCGAATCGATAGTACATCACGCATCAGAAGGTGAGATTTTATTCATTGTTCATCGTTCATGCAAAATATAATGTTGATCTAGCTACTTATATTCAGACCCATCATGAACATTAACTGATACTGTTATATTTCCTCTGTCTTAATTTATGGGATGCATTTTCATTAGATACTATTAGAAAATATGAGAAGAGTGAAGACTTTGCGATATTTCAAAATTATTTTTAATATAAATGATTTTCAAAATCAAATGATACACTTTTGTGGATTTTTATCAAATAAATAGAATCAAACATGAATAAAATATTGATAATATAATTAAATATTACTATATAAAAAATTGTATCGGAGTATATATATAATTTACTATACTATTATACTCCTATCTTTGAAAAAAGACCCCCCTGCATTTTCCTCTTCTTAATGAATGATGGTCCTTAAAATAAAATAAAATAAAAAAGTAGGTAAGGATAGATATAAATATAGCCAGCTCATTTATCACATATGAATAAATATATATATTTAAGTTCAAATTATGATTTCGGTGATAACTTAGTCATTTACATATAGCCAATTTATATATACACACACTTCAACATATTCATAAAAACAAATTATTTTCTTATTTTACTCCGAACATTAGTTACTCATTCAAATTTATTATACGATAATTTTAATATGATGTCATGATATACACTTAATCATATGAGTAAGTAAAATTGAACGGAAAGAGTACAACGTATCAAAAGAAGCTGACTTACATACTCCAAGTCCCAACACATATTTTTCTGAATATTTCCTCTCAGAATAAGTATTTTATTTCAGTTTCAAACTTTGTAAGATGTGTTTGCATATGTACCACATATACACGTATATAAATTAGTATTGATGCATTTGAATGCAGAAGCCCAAACAAAAAAATAAAAATAAAAAGGAATTTAACAAAAAAAGAAGACAAAAATATTCCAAAAAATAATTCAACGGATTAGAGAAGCAGTTGGAAAAATTGAAAACGTTGATATACATCATTATTCACGTGTTATAAATATTCAATTACTCCTTTGATCTCATTCTATATAATTCACTTTCCTTTTTTAAGTTCCGAATAACATATTTTTATCTTAACAATTTAACTTTAAAATATCTATCTTATTTTTAATATAATGATGCATAGCCGCCACAAACATCTGTCGCTTGTTTTAGATTACAAATTTTGAAAATGGTTTTCTTTTCTAATCTGGATGTAAGTCATATAAAATCAAACAGAGAGGGGACTAGTTTTTGCTAATATTTCTCGTGAAATAACTAATCATGTTACTGGGCAAGATTGTGGATACCATTACTGGAAAAGATGATGGAAAAAAAGTTAAAGGAACAGTAATTTTGATGAAGAAAAATGTTTTGGACTTCACTGATATAAATGCATCTGTTGTTGATGGAGTTGCTGAGTTTCTTGGCCGGAACGTTTCTTTTCAGTTGATCAGTAGTTCTGTTCATGGTCATTACTCTGCATCTTTCTTATCTCTTTTTTCTCCCATTACCTCAATAATAGCAGGGGAATCGGCTTTTAGGGTTACATTTGATTGGGATCACGACGAGTTTGGAGTTCCAGGGGCATTCATTATCAAGAACTTACATCTTAATGAGTTCTTCCTCAAGTCACTCACACTTGATGATGTTCCTAATCATGGAAAAATCCATTTTGTCTGCAATTCTTGGATTTATCCTTCTTTTAAATATAAGGCAGATCGCATTTTCTTTGCGAATCAGGTACATTTAATTCATTCGTAATGAATGTAACAAGACTTTAATTATGTATGCGTCTAAACACATATTTGCATCGCTCTTCAGGCTTATCTCCCAAGTGAAACACCAGAACCGTTGCGAAAGTATAGAGAAAATGAGCTAGTAACTTTGAGAGGAGATGGTACTGGAAAGCTTGAAGAATGGGACAGGGTTTATGATTATGCTTGTTACAATGACTTAGGTGAACCAGACAAAGGCAAAGAGTATGCCAGGTCTATCCTAGGAGGATCCTCTGAGTACCCGTATCCTCGTAGAGGCAGGACAGGTCGCAAACATACCAAAACAGGTTAAGACATTCATAAAACTTTTTATTTTTGTAACTCAACAAGTATAATAATCTCAAGTTTTACTATCTGCATTTTCATATTGATTTTTAGAAGAACAAATAGCTCTTTTGTTCTCTGCAGATCCTAAATGCGAGAGCAGGATCCCATTGCTTATGAGCTTAGATATATATGTGCCAAGGGACGAACGATTTGGTCATGTGAAGATGTCAGACTTCTTGACATTGTCTTTAAAATCCATTATGCAAACGCTTCTCCCTGCGTTTAAGGCTTTGTTTGATAACACACCTAATGAGTTTGATAGCTTTGCGGATGTACTTAATCTCTATGAAGAAGGAATCAAGATGCCTCGAGGCCCTTTGTTGAAAGCCATTACTGATAGCATTCCTTTGGAGATGCTAAAAGACATCCTTCAAACTGATGGTCAAGGCCTACTTAAGTACCCAATTCCTCAAGTTATTCAAGGTATTTATTTATATTTCTACATGATCAAAAGCATTTTCATTAAGTATTATTTCTCATGTCTTCACCTTATGTAATCTAAATATGTTGGTGTGTTTAGAGGATAAAACTGCTTGGAGGACAGATGAAGAATTTGGGAGAGAAATGTTGGCGGGAATCAATCCCGTCTTAATACGTGGACTCCAAGTAGGTTTTAATTCATCTAACTTTCTACTGTTTGAGGATAAAAGATCTTGCTTAAGTTAACTTCTATTTTCATGATTATTCCTTACTCATTTTGAAGATATTGGCTTATCTAATAACTGCAGGAATTTCCCCCGAAGAGCAAGTTGGATCCTAATATATATGGAAACCAAAACAGTACAATTAGCAAAGAACATGTAGAGGATAAGTTGGATGGATTAACAATAGATGAGGTATATTCCTTTTGTTTTGATACTATCTAGATTCTTTGATCAAGTTTTCCAAGTAGATTGTAGCGACAAAAACTGCTACTATTATTCAACAGGCAATCAAGACTAACAAGATATTTATACTGAACCATCATGACATCGTCATGCCATATTTGAGGAGAATTAACATGTCGGCAAACACAAAAGCCTATGCCTCAAAAACTCTGCTCTTCCTACAAGATAATGGAACTTTGAAGCCACTAGCAATTGAACTAAGCTTGCCACATCGAGACGGAGATCAATTTGGTACTGTTAGCAAAGTATATACACCAGCTGACCAAGGTGTTGAATGTTCTATTTGGCAGTTGGCCAAAGCCTATGCAGCAGTGAATGACACGGGCATTCATCAGCTCATTAGCCACTGGTAAAACCTGTTAGAAAGTTTTATATGAAACAAAACTTACCCATAACCAAATTCAATGTATTATTTAGTAATTGGAGACTTTTTGTTATTACCTTCTCAGGTTGAATACACATGCAGTGATGGAGCCATTTGTGATTGCAACAAATAGGCAACTAAGTGTGCTTCACCCCATTCATAAACTTCTTCATCCTCATTTCCGTGACACAATGAACATAAATGCTTTAGCAAGACAGATCTTGATCAATTGTGGTGGTTTTGTGGAGATGTTTCTATTTCCTGCAAATTATTCCATGGAAATGTCAGCAGTAGCTTACAAAGATTGGGTTTTCCCCGAACAAGCACTTCCTTCTGATCTCATCAAAAGGTAATTGAAAAGACACTAAAAGCGCATACTCTGTACAACATAAACTCACTAAAATAACCTGCCTTTTTTTGTCATCCTGCTAACATGACCGTAATGTTCAATTATAGAGGAGTGGCTGTTGAGGACTCGACCTGACCACATGGCGTTCGCTTATTGATTCAGGACTATCCATATGCTGTTGATGGCTTGGAAATTTGGTCAGCAATCAAAAGCTGGGTAACAGAATATTGCGACTTCTATTACAAATCAGATGAGACAGTACAGAAAGACGGTGAACTCCAAGCCTGGTGGAATGAAATTCGTGAAGAAGGACATGGTGACAAGAAAGATGAGCCCTGGTGGCCTAAAATGCAAACTATGCAAGAGCTCATAGATTCTTGCACCATCATAATATGGGTAGCTTCAGCACTTCACGCAGCTGTCAATTTTGGGCAATACCCTTATGGTGGTTACCTTGTTAATCGCCCTACATTAAGCCGAAAGTTCATGCCAGAAGTGGGAAGTGCTGAGTATGAAGAGCTCAAGACAAATCCAGACAAGATATTCCTCAAGACAATCGTTCCACAGTTGCAGACATTGCTTGGAATTTCCGTGTTAGAGATCTTGTCAAGGCATGCTTCAGATGAGGTTTACTTGGGACAAAGGGATAACCCTGAATGGACAAAGGATCAAGAACCACTTTTAGCTTTTGAGAGGTTTGGAGAGAAGCTGAATGATATCAAGGATCGAATTATGCAGATGAATGGTGATCATAAAAAATGGAAGAACAGGTCAGGGCCTGTTAAAGTTCCATATACTTTGCTCTTCCCCACAAGTGAAGAGGGACTCACCGGCAAAGGAATTCCTAACAGTGTGTCTATATAAACGTATTACTGAATCTGTTTGCTGTGATTGTTTCTTGATATTAATTCCCGATAATGTCACTAAATAAACTCTTTGTTCCAAAAGAAGTTCTACTTACAATGGGTGTAATGCTGTCCGAGTTGTATGCTATATCCATAAGACTTGCAACACAATTAATTAATAAACCTTTCGTTTCTTGTTATATATACATCTTTTGGCAATCACATGCATTTAATTAATTTTTTTAGTTATATATGTTTGAACTGTAGTAATATTAGATCATGTTGATACATTGGCACAATTGCAGGAATTAAGAAGAATCTTTTGCTTCTTGCATCTTAATTCCCTTTTCACTCCTGGAAATTGAAATAGGACTTGTAACCTTCCGGTCTACTGTAGTCAGCCTCACAGGCGAGCCTTTAGATTGTTTAAATAGGTTTGAGAAAAGATAAGTTAGTTTCATCTATATGGTAGAGGTCCACACCAAACTCTCACCACCACAGGAGAAGATAGCTCACGTGGATGGATTATTTTAAAAAATCTAGTTTAGTAGTTAAGTACTATATGTGATTCATGCCATGTGTCCAAGTTGTCTATAATGGTTGGGAATTGGGATCATTCTATTATCTATATATATGGCTACTTAAACATTTTAAAAAGCTAAAATATAGATTTTAAGAAAAATAAACAAGAGTTAACATTTACGTCTACCGAACTTTTTTAAAAAATAAAATCAACTCAGGACCAAAGTATCCAATAACGATGGGTCCAGTTTTTCTAACTAAGATTGATGTGTGGCATTCGCAAAAAAAATTAAATATACGTGCAACGCATGTTCCACTAGTGTACTAAAAAATCTAAACTAACCCTTCAATGCCACATATTATAAATTTTCCTTGTCCGTTTTGCTGAAGAAGAAATCAGATTAAGAATACACCACACAAGTACTATTCTTAGCTAGTTTACTCTGTTATTCAGATCTCAATCTCTTGGATATTTGATAGCTTCTATGAGTCCACCACAGTTTATAGGACCAGGTCCTTGACACACTAGAACACAGTAAAAGATAAAGTACATAATGAAATAACAAGGATGTTTAAGTGGAAACCTCCTTGCTCAAGGAAGGAAAAACCACGACCTATCCCACAGGATTTACCAACTGCTCTTCACTATCTTCAAGAAACAAGTGATTACAGACTCCAATAATCACACAAAGATTAAACTCTTAATCCTACAACCTGTAACAACTCTATTATAGACTGAGCCAAAGCAATAGTTATGTTGCCTACTATATCTACTAACTCTAGTTAATATAGACTTCAATCGCATACTACACAGTTAACTCTAACTATGCTCATTGTCAACTGGAATAGAAATGACACGATCTAAATTCGTTTAGGACAGCTTTTACAGTTGTCCTCCATTTGTTCCAGGAACATATGGTACTCATGGAACCAGGTCCCATTGTTTGTTAGGATCATCAAAACTACAAAGTTACAGTTTTCGTTTGCTTAACTTGGTGTATAAGGATACAAGTCTATATCGTATGTTAATTTAAACGACCATGGATGTAGCACAATTTTCTAAGGCCTCCTAAAATTGACACCAACTTTCACTTAGACACTCTAACTAGATTTTGTTCATTTTAGACACTTTTTCATGTAAGTTTCTATTGGGTTATTTTTACACTTTCTTTACAATCAGCAAAAATATGTAATGTGTGTAATGCACTCGGGAATGATGTGTAATGTCCAATTAAATGACGACGTTTGTCATTTGTGCCCAAAATCATTCTTAAATAATGACATATGGCATTTTTGCCCACATAATTAATTCAAAAAATATATTTAAGAGAAAATGGTCTAAAACCCCCCTAACCTATACCCGAAATCCCAACTACACACTCCAACTTTACGGGTGTCCTATTACCCACCTGAACTTTATATTTCTCTATTTTATACACACCTAAAATGCCACAACCACATATATGTTGCTGGGTGAAAGTCACGCGTTTGACACGTGGAATATTATTTAAAAAAAAAATTTAATTTTTTTTCCTCCTTTTTTATTTATTGTTTTAAATTCTAGTTTAAGGTCATAACATCAAAGTTTATGGATGTATTTTGATCTTCAAATTTGAAACTATTTGATGACATTGTTGGTTGCTAATTTTTCAAGCTAAAAATACTAAGTTTGAGTGTTTGACTAAGTTCATGGCTGCAATTTTTAGATTTGAACTTTGGAACTCCATGAACACCGACGAGCTTTCATATGGAATTTTTAGATCTATTTTTTGGATTGGGAGCAACTTCCGCTAATGTTTTGAAGAGTTTCATATGGCAAAAAACTGAAACTCATGGGTTTAAAATGTGAACCACCAACTTGAAACCTCCATTAAAGTTGGTTCAAAAGGCTTGGGTTCAAATTCGATTTGCCACAAACGAGTACCGTTTTGAATGGGTAATATATCAAAAAAATCAAAATGTCAAGAAAAGCTTATATCTAAAATTTAGTGTGATTTAAAGAAGTTTTAAGACGACTTTGCTTCAATTATTCAGAGCAACGGGACGAAGAAGATGAAGAAATGGCGCTGCATTTTCAGATTTGCAGGAATTTGTAAAATCAGTTGAAATTTTATTCCGTAGATATGTTGGGTATTGAATATAGGATTAGAAATTTTCTTAGTATTACAATATATTAAAGAAAATTAGTTGAGTTTCACTATACTAAGCATATTCAAGCTTGAATTTTACTTTGATTTGGAAGATTTTTGGGGCAAAGTTCTTGATGGAGGAGGAATTTTTCGTCAAAATTAACCTTCTAACGCGCCTAGAGAAGGTGAGAACACCTTCCATGACAGATCAGCACTTAGGTGTGTATAAAATAGAGAAATATAAAGTTCAGGTGGGTAATAGGACATCCGTAAAATTGGAATGTGTAGTTGAAATTTCGGGTATAGATTGGAGGGGTTTTAGACCATTTTCTCTATATTTAACCAATTAACAAAAAATATTTTGCGGCCTTCTCATTGTCTTCTCCAAAATAACTATTTTGCAGAAACGCTATCTCCCCCTGCACCCTTCTCAATCATACCCCAGCCCTTTTATTATAGAAGAATAAGGCTAAGTCATGGATTCAGATTCTTCTTAATCAATAACAAAACAGTAAAATTGAATGGAAATCATTAAAATTAACTAGAAAAATAAAATAAGAAAGCAACGTTTGAAGGCCTGTGAAGGAAGAGGAAAAATCAAACCCACTTCCATATTACAATAGTAAATTTCTCCAAAAAAGAATTTCATGATTACTTCAATATTTAAATCTTGAAATAGGTCTTTTTTAAAATTTTTAAAACATTTGTCATGGATGGAGTTAAGCTTGAAAAATTGAGGCAGAAAATGGGGAAGAAAAGGAAGAAGAAAAAATAAATAAAAATTGATCAAACAAGCTTTTCATGCGCAATAAATGAGTGTATCACACTCTCTATGACGTGTATGCAAAAAGTGTCAAAATGGCAAACGGAAGCTTACATGAGAGGTCTAAAATGAACAAAGTCTAGTTAACATGTCTAAAAAAAGTTGGTGCCAACTTTAGGGTCCACTGATGGGTTAGGCGATTTTCTAAAGCAAAGCTAACTTTGGAAGACTTTGCGGAAAGAAAAGATAAGTGAACCCCAATCTGGCAATTCTATTACTCCTTCCGTCCCAATTTATGTGAGGTAGTTTGACTCGGCACAGAGTTTAAAAAAGAATGGAAGACTTTTAAAACTTATGGTCCAAAATGAATGATAGAAATTTGTGTGGCTATAAATCATTTTATTAAGGGTAAAATAGACATTTTATAGTTAAATTGTTACTTAATATAAAAATGTGTTATTCTTTTTGGGATTGACTAAAAAAGAAAGTTAGTCATATAAATTGGGACAGAGGAAGTACTAATTTTTCAATATTTAACTTCAAATTATGATTATGATGATAACTTAGTCATTTATAGAAAATAACTAACTATATATGTGTGAAGAGTTTACGTCGGTGGTTTAAGCAAGGGAGGTGTCAATAGCTTTCTAAAATTCTACTTAACGGATAGAGTTGAATTGTATCGAATCGATTTTTAGAGTTTTTAAAAATAAAATAGTAGGTTTTTATATAAGTTTGTAATGAATAATTAGGTAGATTTTTAAATCTATATATTATAATAAAGCTAACTATGAAAACGGTGACGTGACGCTCTCTAAGGGCTTCATTCTTATTTATCTTTTTCTTGTGATTTTATTGACATTTTTCTCTTATTTCTTTCAATTATTTTATTTTCTTAACTCTTCAATTACATAAATTTTACTCTTAATAAATATTAATAAATTTCATAACTCCTAACCTTTCATATTCATAACCCTCAAATAATTTAATATACAAATTTATGACATCTCAAAATCACAGTTATAAATACATATTTTGAGACATATGTGGTGATTATATTTTTTACATTTTTCCTCATTCTTCATCTTTTATCTCTTTTATTGGTAAATTTTTTGTCTCTTCTTTGATCTGATTTTGCAGGATGAAGATTGTTAGATATTTTTGTGTAGTTCAATTTTACAAGGCAAACTATTTGATGTGCCTAATATGGTTATCACTTTTTTCTTGGTTGCAATTATACATTCAATATTGTTATTTTTGAATTCATGATAATATGAATCACAATTTTTGTTTAGAAAAAACTGTTTGATTTTTTCTCTTTGCTTCTCTTTGTAGTTTATATAGATTTTTTTTTTCTTCTTTTTGTAGTTTTTGGAGCATTATGTTATGTTGATAACAAGATCCTTCCTTTATCTTTAACTCATAATTAAATATTCTTTAAAGTTTTTATTTGATTATTTAACTTCATTTTTATATTTGTCGTTATTGTTGTTGTTGTATGATTAACTTATTTTGTTTTCATGTCAGGATATTTTTGAAAATACAAGTTGAAAAGAAAGTCAACACACTCATGTATGCTACTCAATAAAGCGTGTATATATAATTTTGTAGTCATGTAAATCAACTTTTAATAACTATTATGATAGAACATGAGAATGTAAAGTTAATTCATAATTTTTATAATATTGTATAATTTATAAAAAGATGTTTATTGATATGGAACTTTGTAGTCTTCATTTTTTTTTTTTTTATTATTAATATTAGAAATTCTCAAGTTTTTGAGATTTTCAAAGATCACTATTACAATCTGTTTGGTCAGAAATTGAAATACAAAAGTATTTGTTTAGGATAAAAATGATTTAGTAAAGTTGTTCTCTCTCAATCTATTTTTTTTTACCAACATAAGAATTATCTAGATAAAAGAAAAGTAGTGTAGCACATCTCTTTGGCCAATAATCTTATTTATCTTTTGATTTTCTCATTTTTTTGACAAATTTTCTGTTTATTTATTTCTTATTTTTGTACAAAAATGAATGTATCAATTACTACTCCTTCATTGATTCATAATTTTTAATATAAAAATTCAAGTATCTTTATATTCCGTACTTTAATGACTTCTGATGATCATAACTCTTAAATTATATTAATAATCATATTCATAATATCATTTGATATTTCATGTTGTTATGCTATAAATAGGGGCATTATAAAAATATTTAGAAAAAACTGATCAAATTTATATGTATAGTAAAATTAAGATATATATATATATATATATATATATATATATATATATATATATATATATATATATATATATATATATATATATATATATATATATATATATATATATATATATAAAACTAAAAAAATAATTTCCTTAACTCTCTTTTTTTTTTTTCGAGAAAAACTTTAAATTCCATAATTTAATTTTCTCAATAACAAATTTATGTTAAAAGTGTTAAAAAAATATCATATATATAAATTAATTTTCTTCTTAACAACATAAATGGAGTGTAAATAAGGATAATAAGAGTAATATTTTTTTCTTTTTACCATAATAAATGTGAATATATGACTAATGTGTATTAAATTTATTATTATTGAAAGCAAATTAAAGTTTCTTTTATTTTTTCTACATTAAAAAAGGTGTTATCCTTTGTACAATTATTACTCCAATTTATTTATAATAATTACCATGATAATATTATAATAATAGATTGAGAGAGAACAACTTTTTAACTTTCCATATCACCGTTTATATTTTCAACTTTTTTATCGGTATGAAAATTCATTTTTAGCAATTTTTCTGAATAAGTAATATTGAAGTCGTATTTTAATTTGTGTTTCTCTCTTTTATTATATTATTTATTAAAAAATTTATCAAATAGTGAAATTAATTATTTAAAAATATATTTAAGTTTTTCTTATATCCGCGCAAAGCGCGGACAAGTACACTAGTTCTATAAAAATAAATCGAAAATCACAGAAGCACACCGAATAAATTTGAAATTGGTAACATTTTTGCTCAGAAATCAAAGAACAAAGGGGTCAGTTTGAAAATGTTGATATCCATCATGTGCTACAAATATCTACTGTTTAATTTTATAAAGATCTACAGAAATAGGGACGGTAGACAGCTAAGTATTCTTTAGTGCTATAAATATGAGACATCCAAACTCAGTAACTTCACAACAAAAATTCTCTTTGCTTTCTTTTGAAGAGACTAATCATGTTTCTGAGCAAGATTGTGGATGCCATCACTGGTAAAAATGATAGGAAAAAGGTGAAAGGAACAGTTGTGTTGATGAAAAAAAATGTTTTGGATTTCACCGACATAAAGGCCTCAGTTGTTGATGAAGTTGTTGAATTCCTTGGCAAGAAAGTCTCTTTCCAGTTGATCAGTAGTTCTGTTCATGATGATCCTGGTCAGTATTTCTTCTCAATCTCTAGTTTAGTAAAGTATTAAATTATTCTAATTACAAATGTATCTGTTTCATTTGCAGAAAATGGTTTACAAGGGAAACTCAGCAATCCAGCATACTTAGAGAATTGGCTTACACACATCACCCCAATAATAGCAGGGGAATCAACTTTTAGTGTTACATTTGAATGGGATCATGAAGAGTTTGGAGTTCCAGGAGCATTCATCATCAACAATTTTCATCTTAATGAGTTCTTCCTCAAGTCACTTACACTTGAACATGTTCCTAATCATGGCAAAATCCATTTTATCTGCAATTCTTGGATTTATCCTGCTTCTAAATACAAGTCTGACCGCATTTTCTTTGCGAATCAGGTATGACTAATCTTTTTATTAGGCACGTAACAAGATTTATATTTATGTGTCTATACATATCATAATGGACGATTCTTCAGGCTTATCTCCCAAGTGATACACCAGAACCGTTGCGGAAGTACAGAGAAAACGAACTAGTAACCTTAAGAGGAGACGGAACCGGAAAGCTTGAGGAATGGGACAGGGTTTATGACTATGCTTATTACAATGACTTAGGTGATCCAGACAAGGGCAAAGAGTATGACAGGCCTGTCCTAGGGGGATCCTCTGAGTACCCGTATCCTCGTAGAGGTAGGACAGGCCGTGAACCAACCAAAACAGGTTAAGACATTTACTATTTTCATTTTATGTGAGATTTTTTAGAAGAGAAAATTGTATTGACAGTTGCTCTTTACTCTCTGTAGATCCTAATTCCGAGAGCAGGATTTCATCACTCATGAGCTTAGACATATACGTGCCAAGGGACGAACGATTTGGTCATGTGAAGATGTCAGACTTCTTGACATTTTTTTTCAAATCCATTATGCAGACCTTACTCCCTGGGTTTGAGGGTTTGTTCGATAACACGCCTAATGAGTTTGATAGCTTTGAGGATGTACTTAAACTCTATGAAGGAGGAATCAAGTTGCCTGTAGGCCCTTGGTTGAAAGCCATTATTGATAGCATTCCTTCAGAGATACTAAAAGACATCCTTCAAACTGATGGTCAAGGCCTACTTAAGTACCCAACTCCTCAGGTTATTCAAGGTATTTATTTAAATTTCTACATGATCAAATTAAAAGCATTTCCAAAGGTATTGTTTCTCACGCCTTCACCTTTCTGTGTAGAGGATAAATCTGCATGGAGGACGGATGAAGAATTTGGGAGAGAAACGTTGGCGGGAACCAATCCTGTCTTAATCAGTAGACTCCAAGTAAGCTCTAATTCATCTGAATTCCTACTCTTTGAAGAAATCAAGATCTTGCTTAAGTTGGCTTCTATTTTTGTGATTATCCCATACGTATTTTGAAGATGTTTGCTCATCTAATATCTGCAGGAATTTCCTCCAAAAAGCAATCTGGATCCTAGCATATATGGCAACCAAAACAGTACAATTACCAGAGAGCAGATAGAGAATAAGTTGGATGGACTAACAGTTGATGAGGTGATTACTACTTTTTTTTTTTATACTAGCTAGATTCTTCAATCAAGTCTTCTGAGTAGATTGTAACAACAAAAGGCGGTACTCTTATTTAACAGGCAATCAAGACAAACAGGTTATTCATATTGAATCACCATGACATCGTTATGCCATTATTGAGGAGAATTAACACGTCGACAAACACAAAGACCTATGCGTCAAGAACTCTTCTCTTCCTGCAAGATACTGAAACTTTGAAGCCAGTAGCAATTGAACTAAGCTTGCCACATCCAAATGGAGATCAATTTGGCGCTGTTAGCAAAGTATATACACCATCTGAACAAGGTGTTGAAGGTTCTATTTGGCAGTTGGCCAAAGCCTATGCAACAGTGAATGACTCGGGCACTCATCAACTCATCAGTCACTGGTAAAACATTTGTTATATGAAACACAACTTATCCATAACAAAATTCAATGTGGTGAGTAATAGTGACCAGATACATTTATTGTAATTACGTTCTCCAGGTTGAATACACATGCAGTGATGGAGCCAATTGTGATTGCAACAAATAGGCAACTAAGTGTGCTTCACCCTATTCATAAGCTGCTTCAACTCATTTCCATGATATGATGAACATAAATGCTTTAGCAAGACAAACCTTGATCAATGGTGATGGATTTATTGAGAAGTTCCTTTTTCCTGCCAAATATTCCATGGAAATGTCATCAGTAGCTTACAAAGATTGGGTTTTCCATGAACAAGCACTTCCTGCTGATCTCATCAAAAGGTAAATGAAAAGACACAAAAATCACTTACTCTGTACTAAAAATAGAACTTAAATTCACTAAAACAGGTTATTTTATGTCTTTTCGTCTTGCTAACATGACCATAATACTACTCAATTATAGAGGAATGGCTGTTGAGGACTCGATCTCCCCATTTGGCATTCGCTTGCTGATTCAGGACTACCCATATGCTGTTGATGGTTTGAAAATCTGGTCAACGATCAAAATTTGGGTTACAGAATATTGCAACTTCTATTACAAATCAGATGACACTGTACAGAAAGACAATGAACTCCAAGCCTGGTGGAAGGAAATTTGCGAAGAAGGACATGGTGACAAGAAAGATGAGCCCTGGTGGCCTAAAATGCAAACTTTGCAAGAGCTCATTGATTCTTGCACCATCATAATATGGATAGCTTCAGCACTTCATGCCGCAGTCAATTTTGGGAATTACTCTTATGGTGGTTACCTTGTTAATCGCCCTAGTTTAAGCCGAAAATTCATGCCAGAACCTGGAAGTGCTGAATATGAAGAACTCAAGATAAATCCAGACAAGGTATTCCTTAAAACAGTGGTTCCTCAGCAGCTGACACTGCTTGGCATGTCCGTCTTAGAACTCTTGTCAAGGCACGCTTCGGATACACTCTACCTGGGGCAGAATGATTCACCTGAATGGACAAAGGATCAAGAACCACTTTTAGCTTTTGAGAGGTTTGGAAAGAAGCTGAGTGATATCGAGAATCAGATTATACAGATGAATGGTGATCATAAAAAATGGAAGAACAGGTCAGGGCCTGTTAAAGTTCCATATACTTTGCTCTTCCCCACAAGTGAAGAGGGACTCAGTGGCAGAGGAATTCCTAACAGTGTGTCTATATAGAACTATTATTGAATCCGTTTTTTGTGCTTGTTTCTTCATATTCCCAACCAAATAAAGTTGTATTTTTCATCTTCTTTTGCTTATTTAACAAGGAAATTTATATGCTCATTACACTGGCAAGTTACAAAAATTGCAATCCATTGAACCAGGATTTACTGTCAGAGGAATACCAAACAGTTCTGATCTATAGTATAAGGTTGTTAGCTTTATTAGCATTAGGCCTCAATATATGCTTCTTAATAATAGCCCAGGATTATTGCATACATAAAGAACACCATAAGAAAGTGATGCTAAGCCGTTTTATTTTTCATCTGAGTCCAATATTTATTTTGGGGCTGGACTAAAGAAAGTCTCATATTGAGGCTGATTAAATTTTAGCAGCTTTGAAAATGGCTTTTTCATTGAAATTGTGGGATACTTATTACTTTCTCTAGTCCGTCCGTATTAAGTGAATTGTTGAAAGTTTCAAATTTCAGATATTTATTTTACAGACACACATCTTATTAGATCTACGTATGTTTGTCACATGAAGTATTTTTTTAAGCAATTGACTAAAACTTGTAGGTAAAAATAGAATATACAGAATTTTGAACCTTTGTTATTCTCAAAAATAATAGTAGATAAGATGAATTAACCAACTCTGGTAGCAATTTTATACATTTGTACACAAACTATGTTAAAGTCCATTATCATATATTTTAGGTAGGCTAATGGAAGAAAAGAAGATAAACTTTTTTCTGTATATAGGATAATGGCATCTATATGCAACAGTTGAAGTTCAAAGGGATTATTTTGCATCCTACTATAAAACTCAACTTTAAAATTCACAATTCTAGAAAAATGTCATCGTGTTATTACATACTTTCGAGAGTAGATCGATATAGTGTATGATCTATTTAGCATTTATGGCTACAATAAAAATTGCTTATAAGAAAATACGTAAGACCCAAATAAAGTCTTGCATGCGTATATATTGAGTATTTCCGATAAAATACGCTAAGTATAGAGAAAAAAATTACCATGAAGACAAATCTTTATAGTATTATTTTAAAAAGACAAAAAGAGAAGCAACACATAAGCCTCCAAAAATTACATATGCAAAAAAACAAAAGTGTTAGTTCGTACTTTGTGCTTTGAATATATATTATGAATGCATTATTCCCCTTCTTCATTGTTGTTTGTTTGCATTTACTTTACATTTGAGAGATTCTTCTCCATTTTAGCCTTATGACACCAGTACTTTGATTAAAACATTATATATATATATGTATATATTTAATCATAATTAAATAAAAAAATTGAAACTGTTACTATCCATCATGTGCTACAAATATCTATTATTCTTTTTAAAAGATCTACAGAAATAGGGACCGGCTAGACAGCTAGTAATTTGTGCAATATAAATATGAAACAAACGAACTCAGTAACTTCTGTCTGCTTTCTTTTGTTCTGTTGGAAGCTCAAGAAAATATAATATTTTTTTCTCATTTTTTAAAATAAGATTATGCATGCCATCACTGAAAAAGATGATGGAAAAAAGGTGAAAGGAAAAGTGTTGTTGATGAAGAAGAATGTTTTAGACTTCACTGACATAAAGGCCGCGGTCGTTGATGAAGTTGTTGAACTCCTTGGCAACAAGGTGTCTTTCCAGTTGATCAGTAGTTCTGTTTTTGATGATCCTGGTCAGTATTACTTCTCACATCTGTATTTAGTCAAGTATTAAAAATATAAAAACAGAAATGTATCTGTTTCATTCGCAGAAAATGGTTCAGAAGGGAGACGCAGCAATCCGGCATACTTAGAGAATTGGCTTACAAACATCACCCCTATAATAGCAGGGGAATCAACTTTTAGTGTTACATTTGACTGGGATCGCAACGAGTTTGGAGTTCCAGGAGCATTCATCATCAAGAATTTTCATCTTAATGAATTCTTCCTCAAGTCACTCACACTCGAAGACGTTCCTAATCACGGAAAAATCCATTTTGTATGCAATTCTTGGGTTTATCCTGCTTCTAAATATAAGTCTGACCGCATTTTCTTTGCGAATCAGGTACATTTAATTCATTCATAAAG
Source organism: Solanum pinnatisectum (assembly GCA_035578085.1). Taxonomy (NCBI): domain Eukaryota; kingdom Viridiplantae; phylum Streptophyta; class Magnoliopsida; order Solanales; family Solanaceae; genus Solanum; species Solanum pinnatisectum. The sequence continues at coordinate 58,443,205 of CM069076.1, forward strand.
AATGTATGTGTCTAAACACATATTTACATTGTCATATTTATGGTCTGTTCTTCAGGCATATCTCCCAGGTGAAACACCAGAGCCTTTGCAAAAACACAGAGAAAACGAACTAGTGACCTTAAGAGGAGATGGGGCCGGCAAGCTAGAGGAATGGGACAGGATTTATGATTATGCTTACTATAATGATTTAGGTGATCCAGATAAAGGCGAAGAGTATGCTAGGCCTGTCCTTGGAGGGTCCTCTGAATACCCATATCCTCGTAGAGGCAGGACAGGCCGTGAACCAACAAAAACAGGTTAAGACATTCACAAAACTTTTTCAATATCTGCATTTTCATGAATTTGATTTTCTTGAAGAGCAAATTGTCTTGACAATTGCTTGCAGATCCTAATTGCGAGAGCAGGATTCCATTGTTTATGAGCTTAGACATATATGTGCCAAGGGACGAGCGATTTGGTCATCTGAAGATGTCAGACTTCTTGACAGTTTACTTAAAATCCATTGTGCAGTCACTTCTCCCTGCATTTAAGGCTTTATTCGATAATACACCTAATGAGTTTGATAGCTTTGAGGATGTACTTAAACTCTATGAAGGAGGAGTCAAGTTGCCTGAAGGTCCTTTGTTGAAAGCCATTACTGATAGTATTCCTTTGGAGATTCTAAAAGACATCTTTCATTCTGATGGTGAAGGCTTATTCAAGTTCCCAATTCCTCAAGTTATTCAAGGTATTTATCAAAAGTATTATGTTTCACGCCCTCACCTTTGGTAATCTTACTAATATTGGTGTGTTTAGAGGATAAAACGGCATGGAGGATGGATGAAGAGTTTGGGAGGGAAATGTTGGCGGGAATCAATCCCGTCTTAATCACTAGACTCCAAGTAAGCTTTAATTCATCTGAATTGCTACTCTTTGAGGATATCAAGATCTTACTTAAGTTTACTTCTAATTTTGTGATTATCTCTTATAAATTTTGAAGATGCTGGCTTACCTAATATCTGTAGGAATTTCCTCCGAAAAGCAATCTGGATCCTAACATATATGGCAACCAAAACAGTACAATTACCAGAGAGCAGATAGAGGATAAGTTGGATGGACTAACAGTTGATGAGGTAATAACTAACTTTATGTTGATACTAGCTAAATTGCTCATTCAACTTTAGTGAGAAGATTGTAGTGACAAATGTTAGTTGACAAAGAGTTTGCAATATTTAACAGGCAATCAAGGCTAACATGCTATTCATATTGAACCTCCATGACATCGTTATGCCATACTTGAGGAGAATTAACACGACGACAAACACAGAAACTTATGCCTCAAGAACTTTGCTTTTCTTGCAAGATAATGGAACTTTGAAGCCACTGGCAATTGAACTAAGTTTGCCACATCCAGATGGAGATCAATTTGGTACTGTTAGCAAAGTGTATACACCATCTGATCAAGGTGTTGAAGGTTCTATGTGGCAGTTGGCCAAAGCCTATGCAGTAGTGAATGACTCGGGCATTCATGAGCTCATCAGTCACTGGTAAAACCTGTCAAAAACCTTAATATGAAACACAACTTACCCATAACCAAATTCAATATATGATTTGTGTAAAAGTAATTGGATACATTTATTATTACCTTCTCAGGTTGAATACACATGCAGTGATTGAGCCATTTGTGATTGCAACAAATAGGCAACTAAGTGTGCTTCACCCTATTCATAAGCTTCTCCTTCCTCATTTTCGTGACACGATGAACATAAATGCTTTAGGAAGACATCAGTTGATCAATTGTGCCGGAACTGTTGAGTTGACTTTTTTTACTGCTAAATATTCCATGGAAATGTCAGCAGTAGTTTACAAAGACTGGATTTTCCCTGATCAAGCACTTCCTGCTGATCTCATCAAAAGGTTAGTGAAAAGATACAAAGCACTTATAAAATTTATTCTCAATCATGTGTATATAAATTCACTAAAACTTTCTTGATAACCATAATTTTACTCACTTTCAGGGGAGTGGCTGTTGAGGATTCGAGCTCCCCACATGGCATTCGCTTACTAATTCAGGACTATCCATATGCTGTTGATGGCCTGGAAATTTGGTCAGCAATCAAAAGTTGGGTAACAGAATACTGCAACTTCTATTACAAATCAGATGACACTATACAGAAAGACAGTGAACTCCAGGCTTGGTGGAAGGAACTCCGCGAAGAAGGACATGGTGACAAGAAAGATGAGCCTTGGTGGCCTAAAATGCAAACTCGACAAGAGCTCATAGAATCTTGCACCATCACAATATGGATAGCTTCAGCACTTCATGCAGCAGTCAATTTTGGGCAATACCCTTATGCTGGTTACCTCGTTAATCGCCCTAGTTTAACCCGAATGTTCATGCCAGAACCAGGAAGTCCTGAATATGAAGAGCTCAAGACAAATCCAGATAAGGTATTCCTCAAAACAACCGTTCCTCCGCTGCAGACACTGCTTGAAATTTCCCTCTTAAAGGTCTTGTCAAGGCATGGTTCGGATACACTTTACCTTGGACAGAGGGACTCACCTGAATGGACAAAGGATCAAGAACCACTTTTAGCTTTTGAGAGGTTTGGAAAGAAGCTGAGTGATATCGGGAATCAGATTTTACAGATGAATGGTGATCATAAAAAATGGAAGAACAGGTCAGGGCCTGTTAAAGTTCCATATACTTCGCTCTTCCCCACAAGTGAAGAGGGACTCACTGGTAAAGGAATTCCTAACAGTGTGTCTATATAGAACTTATTATTGTTTGTTGATGTTGTTTCTTAGTATTCTGTTATTAACACCAAAGAAAATCTCTTTTTTTTTAAAGAAAGTTCCAATTACTATAAAGGGTGTAATAATGTTGCAAGTTCTTTCTGTTCTGTAACAGCTTGTTTGGATGGTTATTACCATTTGTATTGTATTGATTTTTTGAAATTGGAATTTGTTTCTAGCGTGTGTTGTTAGAATAGATTGGGTATATCTTAAAGGAGTTCTAATCTCAATTTTGGAATGATTTGGTGGAGATTTAAGGTCCTTTGGATTTAAATTTGAGCCAAGCTATCAAGTATACCTCTGTGTAGATGAGATACATGTATCACGGAGAAATTTTTCAACTAAAATATTTCACTCTCCAAACCACCTTCTTTCTTTCCCATACTTTGTATATTGCCTCGCTTGTGTGTTTTCAATGAATTTTAACCATATCCATTGAAGAAAAAAATAATCTTTTTTCTTAGTTTTTTTTGAATGGGGCATATAATGTATGTCATTCATTGTTAAGAAAATGGATTTTGAGCTTAACTCAACCCCAAAAATAAGTTCTAGTGAGGAGAACTGTTCAAGACAATATAAAGTGACGACTCATCCCTTAAGGTTTAAACTACCGACTTGAGACACTTCACATATATATAGTTGCATCATGTTTTAAATTTTCTTTCAATGTAATCATATCTATCCAATAGATTGGTATGTCCAGGTTCAACAGATTGCAACTTCTGTAACTTCCTAGTGTAGTGAGCATATAAATTTCCTTGTTAAATAAGCAAAAAGAAGATGAAAAATAAAACCAACTACAACTTTATTTGGAACAAAGAGTTTATTTGGTTGGGAATAACAAGAAACAAGTACAACAAACGTTGTATTTAAACCAACAATACAATACAATACAACACAACACAATACAATACAATACAATACTCTTTATTTGGAACAAAGAGTTTATTTGGTTGGGAATAACACAGAAACAAGCACAACAAAATGATTCAATAATAAGTTCTATATAGACACACTGTTGGGAATTCCTTTGCCTGTGAGTCCTTCTTGACTTTTGGGGAAGAGCAAAGTATATGGAACTTTAACAGGCCCTGACCTATTCTTCCAACTCTTATGACTATTCATTATCATAATTCGATTCTCGATATCATTCAGCAACTTTACAAACCTCTCAAAAGCTACAAGTGGTTCTTTATCCTTTGTCCATTCAGGTGAGTCCCTTTGCCCCAAGTAAACCTCATCTGAAGCATGCCTTGACAAGACCTCAAAGATGGACATTTCAAGCAGTGTCTGCAACTGAGGAACAAATGTTTTGAGGAATACCTTGTCTGGATTTGTCTTGAGCTCTTCATACTCAGCACTTCCTGGCTCTGGCATCAAATTCCAGCTTAAACTAGGGCGATTAGGGAGATAACCAGCGTAAGAGTATAAGCCAAAATTGACTGCTGCATGAAGTGCTGAAGCTATCCATATAATGATGGTGCAACAATCTATGAGCTCTTGTTGAGTTTGCATTTTAGGCCACCAAGGCTCATCTTTCTTGTCGCCATGTCCTTCTTCGCGGAGCTCCTTCCACCAAGCTTGGAGTTCAGTGTCTTTCTGTACTGTCTCATCAGATTTGTAATAGAACTTGCAATATTCTGTTACCCAACTGTTGATTGCTGCCCAAATTTCCAAGCCATCAATAGCATATGGATAGTCCAGAATCAGTAAACGAATGCCATGTGGGGAGCTCGAGTCCTCAACAGCCACTCCTCTGTAATTGAACAACATTATGGTCAGGTTAGCAAGACGAAAAAACATAAATTTATGTTCTGTATTATTTAGTACAGAGTATGAGATTTTTGTGGCTCTTCGTTTACCTTTTGATGAGATCAGCAGGAAGTGCTTGTTCATTGAAAACCCAATCTTTGTAAGCTGCTGCTGACATTTCCATGGAATATTTGGCAGGAAAAAGATGCGTCTCAACAAAACCACCACAATTGGCCAAGGTCTCTCTTGCTAAAGCATTTATGTTCATCGTGTTACGGAAATGAGGATAAAGAAGTTTATGAATAGGATGAAGCACACTTAGTTGCCTATTTGTTGCAATCACAAATGGTTCAATCACCGCGTGTGTATTCAACCTGGAAAGGTAACAACAAATATCTCCAATTACTAAATAATACATTGAATTTGGTTATGGTTAAGTTGTGTTTTATATAAATCTTTCTGACAATTTTTACCAGTGGCTAATGAGCTGATGAATGCCCATGTCATTCACTGCTACATAGGCTTTGGCCAACATCCAGATAGAACCTTCAACACCTTGGTCAGCTGGTGTATATACTTTGCTAACAGTACCAAATTGATCTCCGTCTGGATGTGGCAAGCTTAGTTCAATAGCTAGTGGCTTCAAAGTTCTATTATCTTGTAGGAAGAGCAGAGTTCTTGAGGCATAGGCTTCTGTGTTTGCTGACATGTTAATTTTCCTCAATAATGGCATCACGATGTCATGGTGGTTCAATATGAATAACCTGTTAGTCTTGATTGCCTGTTTAAGAGTATCAGTTTTAGTTAGAAAACTTGATCAAAGAATCTAGCTAGTATCGAAACAGAAGTAATATACCTCATCCACTGTTAATCCATCCAACTTATCCTGTACATGTTCTGTGGTAATTGTACTGTTTTGGTTTCCATATATGGTTGGATCCAACTTGCTCTTTGGAGGAAATTCCTGCAGATATTAGATAAGCCAATATCTTCAAAATGAATAAGGAATAATCATGAAAATAGAAGTAAACTTAAGCAAGATCTTGATATCCTCAGAGAGTAGCAATTTAGATGAATTAAAGCTTACTTGGAGTCTACAGATTACGACCGGATTGATTCCCGCCAACATTTCTCTCCCAAATTCTTCATCCGTCCCCCATGCAGTTTTATCGTCTAAACACCAACATATTTAGGTTACAAAAGGTGAAGGCGTGAGAAATAATACTTATGAAAATGCTTTTGATCATGCAGGAATATGAATAAATACCTTGAATAACTTGAGGAGTTGGGTACTTAAGTAGGCCTTGACCATCAGTTTGAAGGATGTCTTTTAGTATCTCTGAGGGAATGCTATCAGTAATGGTTTTCAACAAAGGGCCTTCAGGCAACTTGATTCCTCCTTCATAGAGATTAAGTACATCCGCAAGGCTATCAAACTCATTAGGCGTGTTATCGAGCAAAGCCTTAAACGCAGGGAGAGGAGTTTGCAAAATGGATTTTAAGGAAAATGTCAAGAAGTCTGAATTCTTCACATGACCAAATCGCTCGTCCCTTGGCACATATATGTCTAAGGTCATAAGCAATGGGTTCCTGCTCTCACAATTAGGATCTGCAGAGAACAAAAGAGTTCTAAAAAATCAACTATGAAAATGAAGATAGTAAAACTTGAGATTATTATACTTGTTGAGTTACAAAAATAAAAAGTTTTGCGAATGTCTTAACCTGTTCTGGTTGGTTCGCGGCCTGTCCTGCCTCTACGAGGATACGGGTACTCAGAGGACCCTCCAAGGATAGGCCTAGCATACTCTTCGCCCTTATCTGGATCACCTAAGTCGTTGTAACAAGCATAGTCATAAACCCTGTCCCATTCTTCAAGCTTTCCAGTACCATCTCCTCTCAAAGTTACTAGCTCATTTTCTCTGTACTTTCGCAACGGTTCTGGTGTTTCACTTGGGAGATAAGCCTGAAGAACATACCATAATTACGACAATGCAAATATGTGTTTAGACACACACATTCTTTATGAATGAATTAAATGTACCTGATTTGCAAAGAAAATGCGGTCAGACTTGTATCTAAAAGAAGGATAAACCCAAGAATTGCAGACAAAATGGATATTTCCATGATTAGGAACATCTTCGAGTGTGAGTGACTTGAGGAAGAACTCATTAAGATGAAGATTCTTGATGATGAATGCTCCTGGAACTCCAAACTCTTTGTGATCCCAATCAAAAGTGACACTAAAAGTTGATTCCCCTGCTATTATTGGGATGATGTGTGTAAGCCAACTCTCTAAGTATGCTGGATTGCTGCGTTTCCCTTCCAAACCATCTGCTGCAAATGAAACCTCAACTTAATTAGTTTGATTTGATTTCAATACGTAAAAAGGCAAACTTAATTAATTTAATTTTTTTTGTTAAAAGAATTATAAACAATTGAACACTTTTACCAACCAGCATTAACAGAACCACTTATCAATTGGATAGAGACTTTTTGGCCAAGTAAATCAGCCACCCCATCAACAACTGAAGCACTTATGTCAGTGAAGTCTAAAACATATTTTTTCATCAAAATCACTCTTCCTTTCACCTTTTCCCCATCATTGTTTCCAACGATGGCATCCACTATTCCGCCCAAAGACATGATTAATTATTTAAACAAATGTATTATAATTTTTTTGATCTATCAAGAGAAGAAAAGAGAGATTTTGGTTGTGAAGTTTTCGAGTTTAGATATCTCATATTTATAACAAAAAATTACTAGTTTAAAAGATTCTTGCTATAATTGAAAAAAATTTAATTTAAACTTTCACTATATTTGGTATGCATAGTGCATAAAAACATAGTAAATATCTCAAAAGTTCACTCAACGATGTGAAATTATTTGAAAAAGTCACTCAACTAGTTTTGTATCAATAAAGTCACTCAACTTGCAAATTTTCTTTTATTAAGTCATTCAAGTTGAACTATTTTTCTAGAAAATCATTATAAACAAAAGATAAAAGAGATAATTGCATAAATCACCTTCAAGTTTGGTTTTATAATACTTACTTTTATTTTAGTTTATAATATTGTACTTACCTCTCTTGTTTTTTTTATTAATAATTATTTTCTTAACCTAATTATTATGAATATAAAAAGATGGATTTGGCTCCCCTCCATTACGCTTTTCCTCTTTTCCTCTAGTCAAATACACATCTTGATGAATATAAAAATATGAATTTGTGCAATTATCTCTTTTATCTTTTGGGTATAATTAATGTGTAGAAAAATTAATTTAACTTGAGTGACTTTATAAAAGAAATACATAAGTTGAATGACTTTATTGATACAAAATTAAATTGTGTGACTTTCTCAAATAATTTCACATACTAAAGTAACCTTTTAAAATATTTACTCAATAAAAACACACACACAAAAAAAAAAAAAAAAAAACAAATCATCCAAAAGAAGGAAGTTTAGCTCTTAAATTTTTAATCAAGTTTGTGAATTTTCAAGTTCATATAGGAACTCTTAGAATGAAATCAAATTAAAGGTATGTGTCAATTATTTATTTGATTATGAAATGCCACTCTTCATAGTGTACAATTCAATTTAAAACTCTTTTACAATTAAATTAAGATATAGAGATAGGATGGCTTTCTTAAATTTATTTCTTTGAAGTTTATCTATCATTATACTTCTCTTAGACAACATTTTGAAATTAGGATAGGGTATTAATTATGTAATAGTACTCCATATCAAGATTTATGTTTCAACTTATATAAATTTATATTTTCTAGAAAGATGCGATTTCCCTATTGAAAATGTTGATTTAATTGATGTTATTATTAGTAGTCTAGCAGATGCATAATTTTCCCTTTTGAAATTTATTGTACTTGTAAAGTGAAATTTTTTTTATTAAAAATGTTATTTTTGTTTGTTTTACTAATAAAATGTATGTGATTACTTCGAAGATTTTCTAGTTCATTAAGGAACTCTTGAATAAAATAAAATTAAAAGTCTCTATTATTGTTTATTGGGGAATATGAATTGGAAAGAGGGAATTACTCCAATATACTTCCTTCAATGCATGTTATACTCCACTAGAAATTTTGGCACTTTATAGTATCCGATTTTCAATATACAATTTTCTGACAATTAAATTATGATGGGAATGTCCATATAAAGATAGTGTATTTTATTTTTTTTTAAAAAAATGAATCTTGTTTATCTATTTTTATATTCATTTGATGGATTTTTTATTCTAATTTTTAATTTTTATAAGGATGATATTCGAATCAATTTGTACACACTTCAATTTTCGATTTAATTTTATCATGTTCACGAGATTAATAAGCACAACATAGATAACATTTTAAATTAAAATAGCAACTAAAGACATAAATGACACATGAAGTTGTCATGAATTTTCAAAAAGACACCTAAAGTTTGCGGGCATCCTATTACCCCATGGAACTATTTAAAATCACAATAAATAAACAATTTTGACCCATTTTCACAACAGTTGTGTTCTCACATTTAATAGGCGCGTGGAGGAGTAAAAAACATCCCCAAACCAGTGTAAAAATGTCACGTGGCACTGACAATTTGATTTTTCTTCTTTATTAAAAGACCCACTTCTCATCTTCTCCAAAAACCTCCATTGATAGATGTTGAAGAGCTTTCCATCTACAACCAAAAAATAAAAAAGAATCTCCATCCTCAATAAAATTTTCATCTAGCTTTACTAGTTTCAAAGTCTTCTTTTTTATTTTATTTAAAAGTTATGAGATCAACTAATTTGTAAATCCTGAAAGTGCAATGGCAAACAAATTTCAAAACAAAATCACTGGAGAAACATTCAAACTCTAATCCGTCCTAAACGAGCACTACATATACATGAATAATAGATAGCACAAGAAGAAAATAACAACAAATCACTATAAAGATGATTTTAATAAAATCGCTACTATATAAAAAGAACATTTTTTAACTAAAATTTTCATTCAGACCAAGAAGCAATTAACATGTGAGCCTCCACTTCTTCGTTTTGACTCCATAATTCAAGAAATTAGCTCCGCAAAATAAATTTATTGTGACTGTTGAAATGCTTTAGAGTTTTGATCATCAAAGAGGAAGAGTAGAGTGAAAAATCTGAGAGGGGTTTAGGGTTAAATGAAGCAGGTCATGATTAAAATATGAATGGGTCAAGATTTTATCCAATTTTTACTAAATGGGTTGGAAAAAATATATAATTATATTATTAACTGGGGTGAGACTCACACTCATGCATTGATAATGCAGATTGTGCAAAAAGTGCGTATTTATTGTAATTTTGAAATGTTTTGTGGGGGCAATAGGATGCCCGCAAAATTGAGGTGTCTTTTTAAAAATTCGGAACAACTTTAGATATCACTTTATATCTTTTCTCATTATATAACAATACTCTGTTAAAATTTTTGTTTAAACTTGTATAAAAAATTCTATATGATTCCCCAATTAAAAACTGTTGGTTTTACTTGCATAATTCACCAATTGAAATTTTATTTTAAAATTGTGTAAAAATTTATATATGATTCCCCAATAAAAAATTGTTGGTTTTACTTGTATGAGTCACCAATTGAAATTTTATTTTTATTTGTAAGGTGATATTTTTTCTATTAAAAATGTTATTCTTGTTTATTTTTCAGCTTAAGTCATTTAAGGTCTCTTAATATTATCGTATAATTCAATTAGACACTTCAACTAGAATAAATACCTATTAGACTCGCTAATATTAACAAATATGTATCTATCAAACACAAAATGACAACCAACATAAAAAAAATATTGTGTGTATAACTCACATGCAATATCTTGAAAAAGTTATGAATAAAATTATGAAAAATTATCTAACTGCACATCATTTTTTTTTCATATTTTCTATTATTCCCTACCATTTCAAAAAATTACAAAAATCCCCTTTTTCACAATTTCTCACTTTTCCAGATACATCACCGTAAACTATCACCCCAAGATTTATTTTCCTGTTTTCACACCTAAAATCACTCCATGGTATCACCATTTATCTCCATCACTCTTTTTTTTAATTTCAAATATTTTCTCTTTCCGATTGATTGCAAGTTATGAAGAGGTAGTTCTTCTTCATCTTCTTCTTCATCCATTTATTTCTTTCCACTTCATCAGGTATCAATTTTTTTGTTGATTTTTTTTAGCATTTTCATCTATGATGTTAGTCGAAGAAGGATGCATCTTCAACTTTAAAATCGATTATGGAAAAAATGCCCCAAAAAGATTGGGGGGCGGGGGCGGGAGTCTAGTTGCTAGTGGCTCCGATAAGGGCTTTGGGTCGAGATCCATGGGTGACGTCATTGTTGAAAGTGATAAAAAACTACAGAAGTTGATACAGAGCAAAAGAGAAAGTGTAGAAGGATTTTTTCATCATTTTTTTGCTTTCAACAGATCAGATTGTTAACTTTCTTTTGATTTTTTGTTGTTCATCTTTTTCTGATACATATGGGTTCAGTTTTTTAATGTATCTAGTTGTTTTTGTTTCTTAAATTAATGTATAATGCATTCCTTTCAACATTATGATACATTACAATTTTATCAAGAGTTATTGATGGCTCCGGTAAGAGCTTTGGGTCAAGATCCATGGGTGACGTCATTGTTGAAAGTGAAAAAAGCTACAAGAGTTGATATAGAGCAAAGGAGAAAGTCTGGAAAGATTTCTTCATCATTTTTTTTTTCTTTTAGCAGATCAAATTTTTGAATTTTTTTGTTGTTGCTTTCAACAGATCTTTTAATATATCTAGTTGATTTTGATTCCTAAATTAATGTCTAATTCATTTTTTCACCCTTATGATACATTACAATTTTATCATGTACAATATATCCTTTTCAAATATTAGGTTTGATACATAACCCTAATTTACTAAAACACAAATTAGTATGTATCATGTTCATAGTTATGTATTGAATACACAACTATTACAAATTTCGTTATCTTTTACTACCAACACATACATCTAGCCTTATTAAACTAGTAGAATGCTATGTATAGGTAGACACTATCAAATTTTATTGTTGATATATAAAAACTAGGGAAAAACGATAAATATATCACCGAATTATCATAAATGGTATCTCAATTCCTTCGTTATACTTTAAGGTTATTCATACCCTTGCCGTCAATCTTTTGGGTTGTATTTACCCTTATAACAAACGGAGGGCCACGTGTCATTATCTAAATGGTCGATCCAAAATCAATTTATTTTTTATCCATAAATTAATAAAACCTACCCATCTACCCATAATCTAACCCACCTATGACCCACATAACTTAAACCCTCAATTCTTTCATAAATTAATTTTTTTCCGGTCCAGCAATAGTTCTCCGATAGGAGCTTAGCCGTCGCCGTCCTAATCTGCTCCAACTTGCACCTTGTTAGCACATTATAAGCGATTACATTCACTAATTTCTTGTCAATCATGGTAGCCATGGACATACCCACCGTTGCTGGTAAAGAACACGACAATCTTGGTGGTTGTAATAGGTGTTTGTTTCTGTGTTTTATAGATTTAGTTTTAGTCTTCGTTGCCTTTTTAGATGTTCTTTACGAATCTCTTATTTAGATGGTTTAACTTGTGTTCACTTTGATAACCAATTTAAGATCTATCGTTTTTTTCTCTCTAGTAAACCATATGAGAACTTATGTTCTCTCTGGTGAACCATATGAGAACTTGTGTTTTCTGTGGTAAACCATTTGAGAAATCTCATCTGAGAACCATAGGTTGTTTCTTTGTAAACTTGCATTGATAGCTTCTTTACACATCATTAAAAGTAAATATTTTGGAAAAATGAATTCTTTTTCTTCATTTCAGGCTTTTTGGGTTGTTTAATTTGTTTCTCTTCTTTAATTTGTTCTTTATTTGTGTTGCCGATTCATGTTGGGACACTGTGAAATTCATTCTAGATGGTTCAAGATATCGTCTTTTGTTTTGAGATCTATAGGAGTCATCAAATTATTCAATGTTGGATCGCAGGGGATTAACGACTAGGTTTCGCGAGTTTGAAGTTGTGAAAGGTTACATATGGATGGAGTTTTCAACTGCCAGGAGTAGCGGCATAGAAGTCAGCGTGTAGACATTTGGGTTAGGCTGTTGGAATTATTTCCCGGCAAAGAGCAAGGTTCAAGTATGAGAAGGCAACCGGAAATTACAGAGAAATCTCTTTGTAATTTAAGTGTGGATATTTTTTATTTGGGTGGATTTTTTAATTTTTGGGTCGAAATTTATTAAATATCAGGTCGGTTGATATTTGTTGGTATAAAGGGTATAAACACTTCACAATTTGGACGGTAGGGACACTGATGTCCTAATAGTATAACGAAGGGTATACGCGTACCATTTACGATAGTTGGGGATATGTTTGTCCTTTTTCCCTATAAACTAATGTTTCATAATAAAATCAGTTTGTATCATATTCATAGTTATGTATATGACACATAACTTTGTTATGTATATAACATAGTTGTTAAGTACATGCAACACCATATTCATAGTTTTATTTTTTGTATACAATACATAACTATATAAAATTGTCGAATTTTTTTGAATCTGTTACGATTTGAAGAGATTTGAGAGAAGATTTGAAATTTGAATTGTTTGGAGTTGTTATTTGGAAGAGTCTGACATCAATTTGATTTGTTTGATTTGGGAAATTGACATTTAGTTTTATATTTAGTTTCTTTTTTTATCTTAACAAACTAGTTGTATAATGTATCAAATGTGATGTATCCGGACGACATCAATTTTTGGGGATTTTATAAATTGAAAAAAAGTAGGGATGAGATTTTTGTATAATTTGTTCCTTACAGTATAGATTCCTAAAAAATTTACATCAAATTATGACACATGGCCATGGGCCTAATCTAACTATAAAAAATAAATTTTTAATTTTAAAAGATAAAAAAATAATTTTCAATTCTAAATAATCCAACTCCCTCCAGATCCACCTACTGAAACTTTTGCCAGTTCTTCTTCTTCCCTAGGCACTTGTTCTCGACTCCTCCGGTGAATCACTTTCCTTTTTCTTGTTATTATTGCTCCTACAAACTATGGAGATTAAGTCTATTAATGAAGAATGCATAGCTTAGCAAAGTAATTTTTAAGATGCTTGTGAAAAATAAATCAGTGTGAATCATTTTGAAATTGATGGCGAAGAGAAATTAAGAATACTCAAATTAATTATATGAAATTTTATAATATCATTTTAATAAGATTAATTAGTTTACATTTTAATTTGAATGATGATGCCGGTTTGGAGTGGCAGAAATAGAGATGGACGGAGGCCGGCTAACTTATCTAACTTGATAGGGGGTGGGTTGATTTCTTTTGTTTATCAAGAAATCAAATTTTAAATAAAAAATTATTTTTGATTATTTCAGTGCCAAGTGTCAACAAAAGAAAAACAGATACTAGTTTTTAAAAAATAAATAAAAATAAAAATACTATTTGAAACACGCACCTAATACAAAGTGAAGTACACTTATGTTGCTAGGTTAGCATTTTGTGTTTAATAAACACATATTTTGAATAATTCAAGTGTTTAATAGGTACAAGTCTTAGTTAAAGTGTTTAAGTGAATTATGTATATAATCTTAAGAGGACGTCAATGATTTAAGCTTTATTTTTATAATTTTTTTATAAAGAATTTTCTAAGTGAATCATGCACGTAAAATCAACATTTTTTTTAACTGGTGAATCAAACTCTTCTAGTAGATATAAATATAAATTTAAATTTATACCAGTTGAAACAAAAAAAAATTGACAGGGAGTATTGATATAAAATCAGTACCATAGTTCTATCCTAATTTCAAAATATTATCTATGCAAATGCCTATTATTCTTGCAAACATGATGAAATTAAATTAAAGAATAAGATGCATGTAAATTGATCAAAATATTATCATTATAAAAAATTAAATTAAAGAATTCACTAAGATAAATATAAAAATTGATAAACAAGAGTTTTAAAAAAAATTACATTATCTCTATACGGATATTTACATCATAATGTAGATGTCAGAGAGTTTTAAATTGAATTGGATATTATAAAAAGACAAAATTATAAACAAGAGTCTCAAAAAATTTAAGAAAATTACACTATCTCTATACGAAGTTCACATCATAATTTAAATGTTAGAAAATCCTAAATTGAATTGGATATTATAATGAGCCAGAATTTCTTAATCCAATAAACAATAGACATAGACTTTTCATTTGATTTCATGTAAAAGTTTCTTAATGAACTAGGAAATTTTCACGAAATCACACATATTTTATTGGAAAATTTCCATAAATATATAATTACCGAACTTAAATTGAAAAAAATATAACTCAAAACTTACATTACAATTTTTTAGCCAAAACACAATCATACCAAAATGTTTAAAATTTACATCCAATATTATACATCTAGTTATACAATAATATACAAATTTTTCATATTTTACTTTATACATCAAATATCATATAATACAAAATTATAAGAGATATTTATAAACTCACATATAATAATATATAAAAAAGCAGACTATATATATATATATATATATGAGAGTTGAGATCATCCATTTCACTTCGAACAAGCAAAACATATAAATCAATTAATTACCATCATCACTATCACGGCAATAACTATTTTTATCGGAGAAACCACCAATAACTTAGCTATTACTAACTCTCTATAGTAATAAAATCACATATATGAATTTCTAAAAATAATAATAATAGAAAACGTAATGTGGGAGGTCAGGATAGAGATAGAGACTGTTTTGGATGTGTATGGAAGAAAGGGGAGAGCAACATCAATAGGTTAGTTGCTAAATTTGATAAAGTCTAAAACTTTGATAGATTTTGACAAGATGTTTGAATCAATTGTACTTTTAAATAATTATCTCTATTTTATTAACAAATTAAATAACTAAAAGTAATATTTATAATAGAAAAATCTAACTTTACAAGTAAAAAATTAAATTCAAAGGACGAATCATGTCACCACTACTACTACTTACAAGTAAAATCAGCATTTTCAATACAATAGAGAGCCAAAATTTCTTAATCTGAAAACAACAGACACAAAACTTTAATTTGATTTCGTTCTAGAGTTCCTCAATGGACTAGAAAATCTTTAAGAAATAATCACACATATTTTATTATAAGCAAAATAAATAAAAATAACATTTTAATTTTAAAAAGTCTCACTTTACAAGTAAAAGCTAAATTCAATGAGTGAGTCATGCCTCCACTACTAACAATCAACATTTTTAATAAGGAAACATACCCTTCTAGCTAGCAAATATAAATTATACAAATAAAAATAAAAATTTTGTTGGGGAATACTGCTATATAATTAGTACCTATTCTGATTTTAAAATATTATCTATGCAAATGCTTATTATTCTTGTGAACATGATAACATCAAATTACAAATTAAGGTGCACGCAAATCACGCACAAATTAATTCTAACAATATCATTATAAAATAAATTTAATTTAAAAATTACTAAAATAAATAAATAGAAATCTCAAGAAATAAAATTAAGAAAATTATCCTATCTCTATATCTTAATTTATATGTCATTAAGTTTTAAATTGAATTGAACACTATGAAGAAACATTTTATTATGTAATAAATAACTGACATAAAAATTAAGAGCTAAACTTCTATATTTTGGATGCTTTGGGTTCTTTTTGTTTGTTTTATTCAATGTCATCAATTACCATCAAAATCTCTCCTTTCTTCACTTGGTAGATCAAGAAAATTACAATATTTTTGTTCAAATAGTTAAGAAAATTATACATTTCTATACGAAATTCACATCATAATTTAAATAGTCGTAAATTAAATTTGATATTATAAAGAGCCAAAATTATAAACAACAGTGAAAAAAATTTAAGAAAATTGCACTATCTCCATACGAATTTTACATCATAATTTAAATGTGGGAGAGTTCTGAATTGAATTGAATTGAATTAAATAAAAGCCAAAATTTCTTAATCCAATAAACACAGACTTTTAATTTGATTTCATGTAAGCATTTCTTAATTAACTAGGAAATCTCCAAGAAGTAATAACACATATTTTATTGATTTTTTTTCACTAATATACAATAACCTAATTTATTTTTAAAAATATAGCTCAAAATTTACATACGAATTTTTAACCAAAACACAATTCGGTATCCAATATTATACCTCTAGTATACAATAATATACAAAACTTCTCATGTTTTATTTTGTACAAAAATGTTTAAAATTTTGATATACATTATTATATATCCAATATAAATATTATACGAAATTGTAAGAGTATTTCTACACTCATACACAATAATACACAATATTATGTAAAAAACGATCTTCGCCTCTTCCTTGAATCTAAGCATCAAATTCATCCAAGAAAAAACACCTCAAAAAGACAAAAACTACACTAAATCATCAAAAATCCGTATTTAGGCTCCTTAATTTTTAACTGATCTTTTACGACAATACCCACTCGAAACGGAGTTTATTTGCATAAATCTAATTTTCAAATCTCGAGCTTCAACAATGATTGTCAATAATTTCAATGGAATGTCCATAGACCATAGTGTCTCATAGTAACTACAATAATGAAGATAAAACAACAACTAGATATATAAATTTCTCCTAAGGCATGAGTCATTACCAATCAATCAACTCTATATGCAAATGAGACCATTCATTTCGAACAAGCAAAACAAATAAATTAGTTAATTACCACCATCAATATCACTGCAATAATCACCTTTATCTGAGAAACCGTCAACAACTTAACCATCACTAAATTTATATAATAGTAAAATCACATATAAAAAATTGAAAAATGATAGAAAATGGAGTGTGGGAGGAGATAGAGATAGAGCATGTTTTGGGTGTGTAGGAAAGAAAAAAGGAAAGAGTGATATCAATAGGTTAATTGCTAAATTTGGCAAAGTTTATATGTTTGGTCTATTTTGACAAAATGCTTGAATCAATTATACTTTTAAATAATTGTCTCTATTTTTATTAGTAAAATAAATAAAAATAATATTTTTAATAGAAAAATCTAACTTTAAAAGTAAAAATAATAGTTCAAAGGACGAATTATGCCTCTACTACTAATAATACAAGTAAAATAAACATTTTCAACACAATAGTCGATCAAAATTAATAAGGGAAGCACACCCTTCTAGCTGGCAAATATAAATTATACAAATTAAAATAATTTTTTTTGTTGGGGAATACTGCTATATAATTAGTACCTTTTCTAATTTTAAAATATTACCTATTCAAATGCTTATTATTCTCGTGAACATAATAAAATTAAATTACAAATTCAGGTGCGAGCAAATCGTGCACAAATTGATTCTAATAATATCATTATAAAATTAAATTAAATTTTAAAAATTATTAAAATAAATATAAAAATAAATTAAAAAAAATCTCAAGAAATAAAATTAAGAAAATTATCTTATCTTTATATCTTAATTTATATGTTAAAAAGTTTTAAAATGAATTGGACACTATGCAAAGTAACATTTCATTATGTAATAAATAACTGACGTAAAAGTTTTAGGGCTAAACTTCCATATTTTGGATGCTTTGGGTTCTTTTTGTTTGTTTTTATTCAATGTCATCAATTTATAAGCTATATTTATAAAACATAGGAAAAAACTTAAAGTAAAAAATTTATCTGAAACTAATATTTTTAATATAAATATGAGATATTCAAACTTGAGAACTTCACAACCAAAATCTCTCCTTTCTTCTCTTGGTAGATCAAGAAAATTATTATATTTTTGTTCAAATAGTTAAGAAAATTACACATCTCTATATGAAATTCATATCATAATTTAAATGTTAGAGAATCGTAAATTAAATTTGATATTATAAAGAGCCAAAATTATAAACAAGAGTCTGAAAAAATTAAGAAAATTACACTATATCTATACGAAATTTATACTATAGTTTAAATTTAAGAGAGTCCTGAATTAAATTGAATATTAAAAAAGTCAAAATTTCTTAATCCAATAAACAGAAGACATTGACTTTCAATTTGATTTCTTGTAAGAATTTCTTAATGAACTAGAAAATCTTCAAGATGTAATAACACATTTTATTGAAATTTTTCTACAAATATACAATTACCTAACTTATTTTAAAAAAATATAGCTCAAAACTTACATTACGAATTTTTAACCAAAACACAATTCGGTATCCAATATTATACATCTAATATACAAAATTCTCATATTTTATTTTATACACAAATGTTTAAAATTTTGATATACAATATTATACATCCAATATACCTATTACATGAAATTATAAGAGTATTTATACACTCATATACAATAATATACAATATTACGTAAAAAACGATCTTCGTCTCTTCCTTAAATCCAAGCAACAAATTCATCCAAAAAAAAAAAAACACCTCAAAAGACAAAAACTACACTAAATCATCAAAAAGTTCTTATTTAGGGTCCTTAATTTTTAATTGATCTTTTGCTACAATACCCATTCCAAACGAGCTTATTTGCGGAAATCTATTTTTTGAAATTTCGAGCTTTAATAATAGTTACCTATAATTTCAATGGGATGTCCATAGTGTCTCATAGCAACTACGATAATGAAGAGAAAACAATGACTTGATATGTAAATTTCTCCTAAAGCATGGGCCATTACCAATCAATCAACTCTATATACCAATGAGGCCATTCATTTCATTTCGAACAAGCAAAACAAATAACTTAGTTAATTATCACTACCAATATCGCTGCAACAACCACCTTTATCAGAGAAACCGCCAACAACTTAACCATCACTAAATTTATGTAATAATAAAATCACATATAAAAATTGAAAAATGATAGAAAATAGAGTGTGGGAGGAGATAGAGATATAGCATGTTTAGGGTGTGTAGGGAAGAAAAAGGAAAGAGTGATATCAATAGGTTAATTGCTAAAATTGACAAAGTTGAAAACTTTGGTCTATTTTGACAAAATACTTGTATCAATTATACTTTTAAATTAATATTTATAATAGAAAAATCTAACTTTACAAGTAAAGATAATAATTCAAAGGGCGAATTACTACTAACAATACCAGTAAAATCAACATTTTCAATACAATACATAATCAAAATTTCTTAATCTAATAAACAATAGATACAAAACTTTATTTTGATTTCATTCTAGAGTTCCTCAATGGACTAGAAAATCTTTAAGAAGTAGTCACACATATTTTATAATAAGCAAAATAAATAAAAATAACATTTATAATTTCAAAATATCTCACTTTACAAGTAAAAGCTTCAATGGGTGAATAATGCCTCCATTACTAACAATACAAGTAAAATCAACATTTTTAATTAGGGAAACACACCCTTCTAGCTAGCAAATATAAATTATACAAATTAAAATAAAATTTTTGTTGGGGAATACTGCTATATAATTAGTACCTATTCCAATTTTAAAATATTATCTATTCAAATGCTTATTGTGAAAAAATTAAAGTTGATTTTTTGGAAGTACAAAAAATATCATAGATATTTAGTAGAACTTTCTAGAGTTTTATAGAGTCATCTTTAATATTTGTTGTATCTAAGAAAAGTCTAGATATTCTAGAGAATTAGATATTTGTAGTTAATCTAGATAGTCTAGAGTTTTAGATATTTGTGGAAGATATTTGTAGAAGAGGTTAGAATAATCTAGATTTTGTAGTATCTAGAACCATCCATAGATTAGTATAAATATGGGATGGTATTGTACATTTGTAACCAATCCAAACCCAAGTATTCTAAGAACAATCCAAATAAAAGATTTTTCTTCCATAAAAAAAGTTCTCCTTTGTAGCTTTCTCTTCTTTAGTTGAATCTTCCGATCTTAGTTAACGATCTTAGGCTAGCAGAAGGTTTCTCGATTATACTTTTTTTCTGCTATTCTCCACATGGTATCAGAGCCATAGTCATAAATTGGCTTACAGGTGTTATTTCAAGATCAGGTTAGAGGTAGATTCAACTGGTTTGTCTATATGGATTTTAGCGGCCGTGTTAATGGACTGGGGATGGAGTTGTTGAATCAGTTCAATTACAAGGTATGGAATCATACCTTGTGGGATGTTGTTAATGGGAATACCACTAGTCCTCCTGCTGACGGACCAAAAAATAGTAGCATATACAAGAAGTGGAAGCAGGTTAATGCGAAGGCGGAGTTCATTCTGAAGAGGACAATCTTCTCTGATTTATTTGATCACATTATAAAGTGTAAATCAGCTCATGAAATATGGAGGACCCTCAATCGCTTGTTCAATAAGAAGAATGAAGCTCGGCTGTAGATGTTGGAGAATGAATTGGCTAACACCACTCAAGGTAACTTTCTATCTCCGAGTATTTTTTAAAGATTAAGAACTTATGTTCTGAGATATGTTTATTGAATCTGGAGGAGGCTATTTCTGAAGCACGAATGAGAAGAATAGTCATTCGTGGGTTGAAACCTGAATATATTCCATTTGTGATGTCGATTCAAGGATGGGCTCAACAACCATCTTTGGAGGAGTTTGAAAATTTGTTGTCGTCACAGGAATTACTAGCCAAGCAGTTGGCTAGTGTATTTGTCAAAGAAGGAGAATAAAATGCTCTTGTAGCTAACAAGAGGAACTTCAAAGGAAAAACAAAAGATGTGTCACACTCTCGATCCTCAGGTGGTTTACGCTCACCTGGAGAGAAGGAAGAGTCTTCTAACTATTATGGTAAGAAGCCTCTCAGATGCTATCGTTGTGGTGAAGTAGGGCACATAAAAAGATATTGCCGAGCCAAGGAGAGCAATATAGCTCAAAAAGTAGTTGTTGAAGAAGAAGAAGAGTGGGGAAATTGTTTAGTAACTGAGGCTCGAGCGATAGATGCTATGGTTTCCATCAACCTTGAAGAAGACTTGATCGAGGATTCAGAATATAATGCAGTTGACCACGTGGAGAAGCAAGACACTAATGTCATCGATATGAAGCAAGAAACTATAGAAGATGTTTATACTGGTGATATGGTAGCTTCTATCGAAGAAATCAAGGAAGTAAATTATGAACAAGCAGTGCCTGGAGCTATAAATGCCGATGGTGACCTATATGGAGAAAGTTTTGAGGAAAATGTATGGGAAATTGAAGTCTCTAATCAATCGTCAGCCAAATCGAGGTCAGTAACTGACTTGGATCAAACATTGGAAACAAATGGAGAAAATGATGACCAAATATATGAAGAAGTTGATTTTGAAGTTTCAAAGAGAAACAATATGATTTTTGAAAGCTTTGAAGCTTTCGAAAAATCTATCAAGGAGATGATCAGAGAATATGACAATAGATCTAATATTGGTGTTGAGACTTCACAGGAAATTGATAGTGTTTCTCTGGATAATCTAGTTGTTGAGAAGTTAAGAGAAAGGGGGAGTTTGCGAACTCAACAAGGAGATAATCTACATGGATCAACTGATAGTGAAAAATCGTTATCATTTGGAGAAGGAAGAGGAGTCCGAAAGAAACTGCTGAGATCTTTACCAAGACATGACGCAAAGCTTCGGTTGAGTTCTTCAGCGACAAGTGTGGGATAGTTTCCAAAAAATCACTTTAAGGGGGAGTGTGAAAAAATTAAAGTTGATTTTTTGGAAGTACAAAAAATATCATAGATATTTAGTAGAACTTTCTAGAGTTTTATAGAGTCATCTTTAGTATTTGTTGTATCTAAGAAAAATCTAGATATTCTAGAGAATTAGATATTTGTAGTTAATCTAGATAGTCTAGAGCTTTAGATATTTGAGGAAGATATTTATAGAAGAGGTTAGAATAATCTAGATTTTGTAGTATCTAAAACCATTCATAGGTTAGTATAAATATGGGATGATATTGTACATTTGTAACTAACCCAAACCCAAGCATTCTAAGAACAATCCAAATAAAAGAGTTTTCTTCCATAAAAAAGTTCTCCTTTGTAGCTTCCTCTTCTTTAGTTGAATCTTCCGATCTTAGTTAACGATCTTGGGCTAGCAGAAGGTTTCTCGATTATACTTTTCTTCTACTATTCTCTCCACTTATTATTCTCGTGAACATGATAAAATTAAATTACAAATTATGGCGCGCGCAAATCGCGCACAAATTGATTCTAACAATATCATTATAAAATTAAATTAAATTTTAAAAATTACTAAAATAAATATAAAAATAGATAAATAGAAATCTCAAGCAATAAAATTAAGAAAATTATCTTATCTTTATATCTTAATTTATATGTTAAAGAGTTTTATAATGAATTGGACACTATGAATAGTACATTTCACTATTGAATAATATAAATAACTTGCGTAAAAGTTTAAGGGCTAACTTTCCATATTTTGGAGGCTTTGGGTTCTTTTTGTTTGTTTTTATTCAATGTCATCAATTTATAAGCTATATTTATCAAACATAGGAAAAAATTAAATTAAAAAATTTATCAAAGATAGCGAAAGTTTCTGAAACTAGTAATTATTAATTAATATAAATATGAGATATTCAAACTCAAAAACTTCACAACCAAATTTCTCTTTTCGTCCCTAGGTAGATCAAGAAAATTATAATAATTTTGTTTAAATAGTTAAGAAAATTACACTATCTCTATATGAAATTCACATCATAATTTAAATGTCAGAGAGTCCTAAATCAAATTTGATATTATAAACAGACAAAATTATAAACAAGAGTCCAAAAAAATTAAGAAAATTACACTATTTCTATACGAAATTCACATCTTAGTTTAAATGTGAAAGAGTCCTGAATTGAATAAAATATTATAAAAGGCCAAATTTTTTTAGTATAACTTGCATAAATCCCATAGTTTTAATATGTAATTACAATCTATCCTTCATTAGTTTGTAATTACATTAATCCCTTAAAAAGTAACACAAATCGGATACATAATATGTAGCTCAGATACATTAAAGAGTATCTCGGATACATTATAACATAAATCGGATACATAATATGTAGCTTAGATACATTAAAAACTAGCTCAGATACATTAAATACGGGGTCGGATACATTAATATGTAGCTCGGATACATTAAAGAAATAAGAGATTTTAGAGGTTTTTAGAAATAGAAGGGGATATTGAAAATAAGAAAAACATAAGACATGTATTTGAGTAATTTTTCCATTTTTGTAATCCAATAAACAAAAGACATAGACTTTTAGTTTGATTTCATGTAAGAGTTTCTTAATGAACTAGGAAATCTTCAAGAAGTAATAACAAATATTTTATTAATTTTTTTTCACAAATATACAATTACTTAACTTAAATTGTAAAAATATAGCTCAAAACTTACATTACGATTTTTTAGCCAAAACATAATCCGGTATCCAATAGTATACATCTAGTAAACAATAATATACAATTTTTTCATATTTTATTTTATACAAAAATGTTTAAAATTTTGATATACAATATTTACATCCAATATACATTTTATACAAAATTATAAGAGTATTTATACGCTCATATATAATAATATACAATATTATATAAAGAAAAATAGACTCTGTCTCTTCCTTGAATCCAAGCAGCAAATTCATGTGCTAAAAGATATGATCATTTGAAGTTGACCCAAAACTAAAAACTGATGGGTAATTTATACGAACCTCTATTTAGTTCTTTCGAAGTCCAAGGTGTTACCGTCTACCTTTAATTTGATTTCATTCTAGAGTTCCTTAATGAACCTGAAAATTTACAAACTTGGTTAAAAAGCTTAAGAGCTAAACTTCCATATTTTGGATGCTTTGGGTTCTTTTTTGTGTTTTTATTCAATGTCCTCATCTTTCAATTAATTAATCAGATAAATTTATACACTATATTTATCAAACATAGTAAAAAATTAAATTAAAAAATTTATCAAAAATAGCGAGAGCTTCTGAAACTAGTAATTTTTAATATAAATAATAGATATTCAAACTCGAAAACTGCACAACCAAAATCTCTCTTTTCTTCTCTTTGTAGATCAAGAAAATCATAATATTTCTGTTCAAATATGTCTTTGGGCGAAATTGTGGATGCCGTCATTGGAAAGGCTGATGGAAAAAATGTGAAAGGGAGAATTATTTTGATGAAAAAGAATTTTTTGGGCTTCACTGACATAAATGCTGCAGTTGGTGATGAGGTTGTTGATTTTTTTGGTGAGAAAGTCTCTATCCAGTTGATAAGTGGTTCTATTCATGATAATCCTGGTTAGTAAAGACGCTCAATTGTTTATCGTTCTTTTAACAAAAATAAATAAATTAATTAAGTATGCTATTTTACATATTAAAATCAAATCAAACTAATTAAGTTGGAAATTCATCCTTTGTTTTTTTTTTTTGTTGGTTTTTGATCTATTAATTTTTTGAAAACAAAAAAAAAGATCACAATATACTAGTTCAAGCACATATTAGAGTGGTTACATTCCATTGTAACACCACCCCGTCAGTTATAATAATGAATAGTAAAACAAATTAATTAAATAATTAAGGACAAATTATTTTTAATATGAAATAGATCTTGGAACTTAATTTTCAAAATAAAGGCTACAAATTAAACTAGAAAGTAAAGCCAAGAATTGAGTTACTATAAAAACGAACACCTAAACAAAATCAAGAGTGGAAAAACTTCGCGCGTATACATATATATATATATATATATATATATATATATATATATAATTTTTAGATAAATATTTATATAACCAGTTTGGTTTTATTTTTTAAAATTATTATTTACTTCAAATTTAAAATTAAAATTAAACCATTTTTTATTAATTTTAAAATTTAAATCTAAGATTAAATATAAAAAGTTAATATGGGTTATCTCCTCTTATCCCTTAGTAGGTAATAAATTTGCGCTTCGCGCGGATATAAATAATCTTTCTAAGCTTTTGAAAACCCTTTTCAATAATCGATTGTTATAAGGAAAAATAAATAAATTTTAGTAGGTTTTAAGAACATTTCAACAGAAATTAAATGATTTGACATTATCACATATCTCATGAATTGTAAATATATAATGAATGATTAAAAATATCTTGATATCTAATTATTTTTATCTTTAACATAATTTATCATAATATATGTTTGATGATATAATTGTCTTGTTAAAACTGAGTGATGTTTTTATGTAGCGATTAAACATCACTTTTTCTATTTTTTTTTGTACATGAAAAATATAGAATCTGATAATTTTATGATTAGAATAACTCTTTGTGGGAAAAAAATTATGTGAAAGTTTTCGATACTTAATATTAGTTATAAATAAGTTAAGATCGTTAAAAATGTACACCACAACAACATAAATAAATTTTTTTAGAGACAATCTACTTGTCTAAGGTCAACCGTTCACCACTTTTCGTTATTGTTACTTTGTTACTCTAACAAAATTTATAGAAGGAGAAAAATAAATTTGAAACGACAGCAAAACAATATTGTTGACCCTTTTAGAAATTCATTCTTCATTAAACTGCTGCTTTGAAGGCCCTTCTAGATGCTTAATCAGCGCAACTTTACGACTTTTTCAAAAATATGTACATATAATTTTTGCATTATGAAAGTACAAGTAGATCAAAATATTGGATTCTAGACTCACGTTAAAGAAATATTCTCAAACATTAAAAAAAATGAGTCTAACCTAGATAACTCAAACGCTCAACAATGACTTGGGACATGAAAGACAACAAATCTATGTGAATAGACATATCTTTTATAGCTTAAGATATTACTTTTATTTAGAGCAGGTTTTGTTTCATATTCTTCAAATTAAGCTTACTGAACATAGTCATAACTTACACCAAAAATATTTAGAAGAGCCAAATGAGAAGGAAAAAAAGAAAAACATTAAAAGGACGAAAGATTTGTCTAAGTGAGATCAGATATATACCAAATGAAAAATAATCAATGCAATTTTAAGGAGACAACAAAACAACGAGAAAAAACATACATTAAAGGGAGTAAACTATGAGATATCCAATGATGATAACAAATCATTCTAACCAGAAAAATTCCTATGTTTTGAAATAACATACCTCAAAAAATTGAGTAATTCAATCAACTTTTAATCCTTAAAGTACTCATAATATCCACTGATAAAATTTAGTAAAAATAGAACAACAACATAAAAACAAAAAAAATATGGGCATGCAAAGTTATTAACTCACAGAGGATTTTCTAAAGAACACAAAATCTCAACCTTGTATGTGAAGGAATGACATTGTTGATGAAGAAATTAGAGATTTGTAAGGACTTTTTTTTATTGTACCTTCAACAATTCCAGTAGAAAAAACTTGCTGGAATACTCAATTGGCGTTTGTTATTTTATTTGTACTAACAAATACTTATAACAATAATTTTGCAGAAACATAAACAACAAAGTTTAAAACATGTACTCAAAAATAACAATTAATAATATAAGCATAAATTAATGACGGTAAAAAACATATCAGGATCTGTAACAATAGAATGAAGCAAAATGAAAAAAATCGAGCTCACTTAATGCATAGTGTCTCTTTAAGAAAATTATTCCTCTCTAATCACCAAGGTTTAAAGGAATAGGTCCTCTCAGGATATAACGATTCTATTCATTAGTGTATTGATACAAAAACAATGGTGTCAGTGAGTCATTAAACATGAGTAAAATACACAAATATTTAATTGTCTAAAAGAAGAAGTAGTTCAAAATTTTTGTCTTTTTAAAATGAGAGGAAATTCCTCTATTTATAGACAATAAATGGTAGTTTGAACAAATGATTATTGTGTTTTATCGGAGAGGTCACAACTATTTGGAAAAGTTACAACCTTTCGGAAAAGTCACTTTTCAGAAAAGTCACAACTCTTCATAAATGTCGTAACTTTTCATAAAAGCTACATCTTTTCATAAAAGGGGAAAACTAGTTTTGGAAATAAAATAAATTAAAGGGAATTCTAATTTGTGGTGGCGCGGCGGGTGTAAGTTTTTATATATATATATATGATAAGAATAATATGATTTATGATTAGTCATGTCTTTCTTTCTTCCCTAATGAACCCTAAAATATAGGACGTTGTTTCATTTGCAGAAAATGGTGTTGAAGGGAAACGCAGCAATCCAGCATACTTAGAGGATTGGCTTACACACATCACCCCAATAATAGCAGGGGAATCAACTTTTAGTGTTACATTTGATTGGGATCACAAAGAGTTTGGAGTTCCAGGAGCATTCATCATCAAGAATTTTCATCTTAATGAGTTCTTCCTCAAGTCACTCACACTCGAAGATGTTCCTAATCATGGAAATATCCATTTTGTCTGCAATTCTTGGGTTTATCCTTCTTTTAGATACAAGTCTGACCGCATTTTCTTTGCAAATCAGGTACATTTAATTCCTTCATAAAGAATGTATTTGCATTTTCTAAACACATATTTGCATTGTCGTAATTATGGTATGTTCTTCAGGCTTATCTCCCAAGTGAAACACCAGAACCGTTGGGAAAGTACAGAGAAAATGAGCTAGTAACTTTGAGAGGAGATGGTACTGGAAAGCTTGAAGAATGGGACAGAGTTTATGACTATGCTTATTACAACGACTTAGGTGATCCAGATAAAGGCGAAGAGTATGCTAGGCCTATACTTGGAGGGTCCTCTGAGTATCCGTATCCTCGTAGAGGCAGGACAGGCCGTGAACCAACAAAAACAGGTTAAAACACTCACAAAACTTTTTTACTATCTGCATTTTCATGTATTTGATTTCTTTGAAGAGCAAATTGTCTTGACAATTGCTTGCAGATCCTAATTCCGAGAGCAGGATTCTATTGCTTATGAGCTTAGACATATATGTGCCAAGGGATGAGCGGTTTGGTCATCTGAAGATGTCAGACTTCTTGACATTTTCCTTAAAATTCACTGTGCAGTCACTTTTCCCTGCTTTTAAGGCTTTGTTCGATAACACACCGAATGAGTTTGATAGCTTTGAGGATGTACTTGAACTCTATGAAGGAGGAATCAAGTTGCCTGAAGGCCCTTTGTTGAAAGCCCTTATTGATAGTATTCCTTTGGAGATTCTAAAAGATGCCTTTCATTCTGATGGTGAAGGCTTATTCAAGTTCCCAACTCCTCAAGTTATTCAAGGTATTTATCTATATTTCTGCATGATCAAAAGTATTATTTTTCACGCCCTCACCTTTGGTAATCTAAATATTATTGGTGTATTTAGAGGATAAAACTGCATGGAGTACGGATGAAGAATTTGGGAGAGAAATGTTGGCAGGAATCAATCCCGTCTTAATCACTAGACTCCAAGTAAGTTTTAATTCATCTGAATTGCTACTCTTTGAGGATATCAAGATCGTGCTACTTCTATTCGTGATTATCTCTTACGCATTTTGAAGATGCTGGCTTATCTAATATCTGTAGGAATTTCCTCCGAAAAGCAATCTGGATCCTAACATATATGGCAACCAAAACAGTACAATTACCAGAGCGCAGATAGAGGATAAGTTGGATGGACTAACAGTTGATGAGGTAATTACTACTTTTATTTCGATACTAGCTAAATTCTTCAATCAACTTTAGTGAGAAGATTGTAGTGACAAATCTTAGTTGATAAAGAGTTGGTACTATTTAACAGGCAATCAAGGCTAACATGCTATTCATATTGAACCATCATGACATCGTTATGCCATACTTGAGGAGAATTAATGCGACGACAAACACAAAAACTTATGCCTCAAGAACTCTGCTTTTCTTGCAAGATAATGGAACTTTGAAGCCTCTTGCAATTGAACTAAGTTTGCCACATCCAGACGGAGATCAATTTGGTACTGTTAGCAAAGTGTACACACCATCTGATCAAGGTGTTGAAAGTTCTATCTGGCAGTTGGCCAAAGCCTATGCAGTAGTGAATGACTCGGGCATTCATGAGCTCGTCAGTCACTGGTAAAACCTGTCAAAAACTTTATATGAAACACAACTTACCCATTGTCAAATTCAATTTATGATTGAGTAAAATTAACCGGAAACACTTATTATTACCTTCTCAGGTTGAATACACATGCAGTGATCGAGCCATTTGTGATTGCAACAAATAGGCAACTAAGTGTGCTTCATCCCATTCATAAGCTTCTCCTTCCTCATTTTCGTGACACGATGAACATAAATGCTTTAGCAAGACAACTCTTGATCAATACTGACGGAATTATTGAATTGACTTTTTTCCCTTCCAAATATTCCATGGAAATGTCAGCAGTAGTTTACAAAGACTGGATTTTCCCTGAACAAGCACTTCCTGCTGATCTCATCAAAAGGTAAATGAAAAGACAGAAAGGACTTATAAACTTTATAGTCAATCATCAGTATATGAATTCACCAAAACAATATTTTCGGTGTAGCTTTCTTGATAACCTGACCATAACTTTACTTTCAGGGGAGTGGCTGTTGAGGACTTGAACTACCCACATGACATTCGCTTACTAATTCAGGACTATCCATATGCTGTTGATGGGTTAAAAGTCTGGTCAGCAATCAAAAGTTGGGTAACAGAATACTGCAACTTCTATTACAAATCAGATGACGCGGTACAGAAAGACAGTGAACTCCAGGCTTGGTGGAAGGAACTCCGGGAAGAAGGACATGGTGACAAGAAAGATGAGCCTTGGTGGCCTAAAATGCAAACTCGACAAGAGCTCATAGAATCTTGCACCATCACAATATGGATAGCTTCAGCACTTCATGCAGCAGTCAATTTTGGGCAATACCCTTATGCTGGTTACCTCGTTAATCGCCCTAGTTTAAGTCGAATGTTCATGCCAGAACCAGGAAGTCCTGAATATGAAGAGCTCAAGACAAATCCAGACAAGGTATTCCTCAAAACAACCGTTCCTCCTCTGCAGGCACTGCTTGAAATTTCCGTCTTAGAGGTCTTGTCAACGCATGCTTCGGATACACTTTACCTCGGGCAGAGGGACTCATCTGAATGGACTAAGGATCAAGAACCAATTTTAGCTTTTGAGAGGGTTGGAAAGAAGCTGAGTGATATTGAGGATCAAATTATGCAGATGAATAGTGATCATCAGAAATGGAAGAACAGGTCAGGACCTGCTAAAGTTCCATATACTTTGCTCTTCCCCACAAGTGAAGAGGGACTTACAGGCAAAGGAATTCCCAACAGTATAAATATATAAATACCAAATAAAATCTGTATTTTCAGAAATTCCAGTTACAATAAGGGATGTAATGTTGTAAGCTCTTCTATTCTATAGCAGCTTGTATTGTATTGTTATTTAAATATATTGTTTGTTTTGATTATTACTTAAACCGCATAAGTAAATAGTAATGTATTTGTGTCTACGAGAGCTCAGTTCTAGCTTGTGATGTTTCATAATAAGGAGGTCAAGCAATAGAGTACTATATGATACATCCATAACACCTGCAACAATACTAATGAACCTCCTTTTTCTTGTTATTTCTTTTGGGGATGAAATTTTTACTACTAGAAAGAATATATGTATCAGAAATCTGATTATGGTCTTTGTGTGTCACACTGAAACGTTATTTGTTCGAAACTAGTAGAGGATGTTTATTGAATGTCATTGTCAAAAGAACCAATGCAACTCAATATATTTCACTAATTCAATGAGGAATTATTGGTTTGTTTTCTTCATCTTCTTCTATTATTTAATAACAAGAAAATTTATATATGATCCTTATTATACTGTGAAAGTTACAGAAGTTGCAGTCCTCTGAAAACTTGACAGATGTATTTTCAACTTAATAAATTGTTATAATGTCTTAAGAAGTAAAAAGAGCCAAAAGAGAGACAAATTTTCATACTTTTGGATTCTTTACAAATGGTGATGCTAACTTTATTTAGTAGCATAATAATGAAAATAGTATTAGAAGGAACTTTAAGAAATGGTTCCAATATTCTAAGGTTCCTTTTACACAATGAAAGAAGAAATTGTCATTTTCTCAGGAGTTGGAAATACCTGAAAGAGCACCTACTTGTGTAAATGGAATTTTGGCTGTATTTTTTTTGTACATATGCATTTATTTGCTTGCTTCTATGGGACAAAGACTACGATTTATTAGGCCCTTTTGAAGAAACAACGTTGTCATTGCTATGTCGTACGCCAAAAAAAAGGTATTTTCCATGAAAATATACAAGGTGAAGGGGCTACACTCAAGGGTTTGGTTGAGGAAATGAGTGAATACCATGGGCCAAATCCCAGCAGAAACCAAAACATCTGTGTGATATTTTCCTAGTCGTCTCATTATTGGTAAATCTGTACTTGTGTGCTAGTAGGAAATAATAGGAATAGTCGAGGTCCATGCAAACTAGCCACTGAAACCACCATGACATGGTGATAATTTTAGGATTAACAAGTGATCAGGAAGCTGCAAGGAATCTTTATAAATTTACTTGATCACCTAGCACTTTAGTTATTTAAGTAAAATTCCACCTAAGAGTGCATTATCTTTCACTAGCATTTGTTGATAACATAATAAATAAATAAGTATCTTGATAATAACACAACCATGTCCTTTGCCTATAAATTCGTAGTTCCTTTCATTTGGCCTAAACACCACAAAGATCCTGTAGTAGTCATCTTTAATGGCATCAACTAGTAAACTTGAAAGAAAAAAGATCAATGGCACTGTTGTCCTTATGAAAAAGAGAGCTTTAGAGCTTGTTCCATCTGAAGTGGTTCAACAGCAAACTTATGAGATTCTTGGAGATAAGGTTATACTGCAGCTTATCTCTTCTGTTAATGGAGATTCAGGTGATTACTTTTTCCATTTTTCAAAATTTCTTTATTCTTCGCTGTGGTTATCCTTTTGTCAGTAGAAAATATAGTGAACGTTTTGTAATTTTTTTTTATTGTGTAAGATAGTGGTCTAAGATGAGCTTAAATGTTTCAACATGGTCAGTGATGA
Organism: Solanum pinnatisectum; assembly: GCA_035578085.1. NCBI lineage: Eukaryota > Viridiplantae > Streptophyta > Magnoliopsida > Solanales > Solanaceae > Solanum > Solanum pinnatisectum. The sequence continues at coordinate 58,475,721 of CM069076.1, forward strand.
TTGTTGTTGTAGTAATGACGTAGTTTTTGTCCCTTTGTAAAATTTTATATATACTAATAATATTGTGGCCATCCAATTGGTCTTGCATTATATATGAATTTTTAACTCTTGAATAGTGAGGAATTTTTAAGTCATGATTTTATTCTTGAACGGAAAGAAAATAAAGGGAAACTTGGGAATCCAACACACTTGAGAGATGAGAGTAAGGTAGGCGATGAATCAAAGTTCAGTGTCACATTTGATTTGGACGAAGAGTTTGGAGCTCCGGGAGCATTCATCATCAAGAACTTTAATCCTAGTGAGTTCTTTCTCAAGAAACTGACTCTTGAAGTTGAAGTTGATGATCCAAGTCATGGTGGCATGCATTTTGTCTGCAATTCTTGGGTTTATCCAGCTGAAAAGTACAAATCGGACCGCATATTCTTTGTGAATCAGGTGAGCACTTTGATTTTCAAATAATATGTATATCCATACGCCTATGCAGTTTATGATAGAGCACTTTGTTTACTTGATGCAGGCTTGGCTTCCAAGTGAAACTCCTGTAAAATTGTGCTGGTATAGGGAAGAGGAATTGTTGAACTTGAGAGGAAATGGAATTGGAAAGCTTGAGGAGTGGGACAGGGTTTACGACTATGCTTATTACAATGACCTTGGTGATCCTGAAAAGGGTTCAACTTATGTCAGGCCAATCCTAGGAGGATCTACAAAGTATCCTTATCCGCGCAGAGGAAGAACCAGCAGACCACCAACAAAAACAGGTAACTCATTTCTGCATCACACTGATCTTTACTGTAAGGCATGCCATTTTTCAGTATGTCTGATTTCCTCAAATTTTGAGCAGATCCTAATTCTGAGAGTCGGCTCCCACTGCTAATGAGTTTTGGCATTTATGTTCCAAGGGATGAAAAATTTGCACCCTTAAAGATGAAAGACTTTATTCGAATAGCACTTAAGGTCATCGTTCAGCTCCTTGTCCCCGAGCTTGAGTCTTTAGGAAACATCAAACTCAATGAGTTCAACAGCTTTGAAGATATTTTAAAAATTTATGGAGGAGGAATCAATCTTCCTGAATATGTTTTGCAGAGAAGTAGTACAGAGATGGTCAAGGAATTTATTCAAAGTTCTGGTCAGGAGTTTCTTAAGTATCCAATGCCACAGGTTATAAAAGGTACTTTTGGATGAAAGAGTAACAGTAAGTCAATCCCCAAAGGGAATATTTCCTTTTTGCTTTGTGCTTTCTCATAGTTTTAAATGGTTGCAACAGAGGATAAGTCAGCTTGGAGAACTGATGAGGAATTTGCAAGAGAGATGCTTGCTGGAATAAACCCTGTCTGCATTTGTGGCCTTAAAGTAAACTAATATTATCTTTTCCTCCTCTAGAATTTCTAATGTTGTCTCTAACTTTTTAACGAAGTTCATATTATCTCTATCTTTCGTCAGGTGAATGAATCTAAAGTTACTTATTCTTTAGTTGAAAGATTATGAGCTGAAACTCTTTTTCTGCAGGAGTTTCCTCCGACTAGTAAGCTGGACCCCAAAGTCTATGGTGACCAAACTAGCAATATAACCAGAGAACATATTCAAAATCAGTTGGATGGACTCACTGTAGCAGAGGTTCTATGAGTTGATTTTATAATACTTCTGATTGCCTGTTTAACTAAATTGGACCTGTATCTGATAAATACTTATCTTATTAGGCGATCAAGGCGAATCAGCTTTTCATATTGAATCATCATGACACATTAATGCCATATATGAGGCAGATCAATATGACAAGTACAAAAATTTATGCCTCAAGAACTCTCCTCTTTCTACAAAAAGATGGGACTTTGAAGCCGCTAAGCATAGAACTAAGCTTGCCTCATCCTGATGGAGATCAGCATGGCTTCATTAGCAAAGTTTTTACACCACAGGAATATGGCACTGAGGCTTCGATATGGCAATTGGCAAAAGCTTATGTCGCAGTCAATGACTCTGGAGTTCATCAGCTAATCAGCCACTGGTGCTTAAACTTGAAAATGCTTTTTTTATGGCCAATGATCATCAATTTACTTTGTTTTCTTTCCAAGAACCTCTTTGACTATCTCTCTCTCATTTTTCTCAGGTTACACACTCATGCCACAATAGAGCCAATTGTGATCGCGACAAACAGGCAACTAAGTGTGCTTCATCCTATCTATAAGCTTTTGCATCCTCACTTTCGTGATACAATGCACATAAATGCCTTGGCTAGACAGACTCTACTTAATGCCAGAGGAATTCTTGAGCAAACAGTTTTCCCTACAAAATATGCCATGGAGATGACCTCAGCAGCTTACAAGGATTGGGTTTTTCCTGAGCAGGCCCTTCCTGCTGATCTTATCAAGAGGTAATTAATTCACTACTTAATCCACACAATTTACTTAAAGGATTCGATAAGTACACAGTGGAAAAAAGTTTCTTCAAATGCTTTTGTGATTTGTATTGTGCTGTAGAGGTGTGGCAATTGAGGATTCTGAATCAGAAAAAGGCATCCGTCTTCTAATCCAGGACTATCCATATGCTGTGGATGGGCTAGAAATATGGTCAGCTATCAAAAGTTGGGTCCAGGAGTATTGCACCATCTATTACAAAACAGATGACATGATTCAGAAGGACACTGAATTTCAGGCCTGGTGGAAGGAACTCCAAGAAGAGGGACACGGTGACAAGAAAGACGAGCCATGGTGGCCTAAAATGCAGACCCTCAAAGAACTGACTGACTCATGCACCATAATTATCTGGATTGCTTCTGCTCTTCATGCAGCCATCAATTTTGGACAGTATCCTTATGGTGGCTACCTACCAAACCGCCCTTCAATGAGCCAAAGGCTCATGCCTGAGCCAGGCAGTCCCGAGTATGAAGAGCTGAAGATGAACCCTGAAAAAGGATATCTGAGTACAATTACACCACAACTTCAGACTCTCATTGGAATTTCTGCTATAGAGATTTTGTCAACACATTCTTCAGATGAAATCTACCTTGGGCAAAGAGACACTCCTGAATGGACTAATGACAAAGAGTCATTACAAGCTTTAGAAAGATTTGGAAAGAAGCTAACTGAAATTAAAGAAAAAATTATAAAGATGAACAATGACAAGAAATGGAAGAACAGAATGGGGCCTATTAAGATGCCATATACATTGCTTTATCCTATAAGTGAACCAGGACTTACTGGAAAAGGAATACCAAACAGTGTCTCTATATAAAGTTGTTATCTGTACCATCATTTGCACTAGTCTTCAATAACACTCTTCCTAATTATCTAATTTGGAAGTTAAGACTAAAACAGCAACAGTTTGTAACTAATGTTTGAGTTATCTGGTTAACTTTGGAAAAATATTTCTTTTCTATTATATATAAATAAAAAATAAATAAAAGTTGGTACTGTGATTTAGAGTGATGACATTTTCTCTTCCAAATTTTATTTCTGTATATTTGACTGACTTTCAGTTGATTATGTAGATAATGTCAAGCTTAGAACAGAACCGACTTTTTATGACATAGGCAGTGATTCTTTATTGTAATTGCACATGTACATAAATCTTATAGTAGTTTTGGGCAGTCATAATTTACTATGCCCTCCATTCAATTTTAAGAGTCTTTTTTAGGGTCATTTGATTGGTGAGATAAGGATAATGATCTCAGGATAAAATTTGTGATAATTATTTCCATAATTGATTGTGAGTATTAATTAGACCTGATACTATTTTATCTCACTATTTATACTAAAATGATGGAATTAGCTATAATCACGTACCATATACTTGTCTGTTCCATCACACCAACCAAACGACCCCTTAAGGTTTTAATTACACATTCATTACCAAAAAAAATTAGTAGAAGGCGTTATTTATCAAGAATTGACTTTATTTATCAAGCGTTACAACTGACAAATGAGTAAATACTTATTACTTTTTACCCCTTTAATAGCAATGGTGAAAATGAATGGAAAAAAAAAATCAATTATTTCTTTATTTTTTAAGATAAAAAATATTTTATCTTAAACATTTTATTTTATTTTTGACTAAAAAGACACTTAAAATTGAGACGTATGGAGTACTCATTTGCTATTATTTTTAAAAAGAGATGCAAAGAAAATTCAAAAAAGCTGAGTCCTAGTCTCCTAGATATGTGACTTTGAACAACTAGATTGTAAACAAATGCAAATAATTTTTTGTTTTAATTTTGGTTCTTTGGTCACAGTGAGGATCTATTATTGGAACAAGTGTGGTAAATTTTCAATTTTTTTTAGTACAACTAATAGAGTAGTTAAGTTTTGAAGAATTGAAGTGGTTGTTGGTTAGATCTAAGATTACTCAATGACAATATGAAACCAAATGAATAGTCAGTCTCCCATACTGCTGTATCCACGGAAAAAAAATTGATACATGTTCTAGGAATCTTCACCCTAACATGGTAATAAATTAAAGAATGTAAGTTACGTAGATCGATATTATAAATAATTTTTATATTATCAATTAAATTTAGATTACTAATCACACTTCTCATGGACGATTATCTATAGTTATCTTTTAAATGACCTGATAGTGAAATGTGAAGGAGTTAAACGCTAAATTTAATAACCATATATGAAGTTATGAACTAAGGAAGGTGGATTATAATTTATAACTTATAAAATTTTGTAAGTCAATGCCAAGAGCCTTTCTAGTTAATTGAAGAAAAAATTGAAGGACTGATTTGAACAAGTGAAGCTTCTTGTGCATAGGCATCCATGCTTCTCTTTGCTTATAAATACAAGTGCTTACATGTCTCATTTTCAGTATGAAAAGTTGGTTCTCACTTCTTTTACTTAGTGAAACTTTTTCTGAGAAACAACGTATAGGAAGCTTTCGGATCCAAGCATGGATGAAAATGCCAGTAAAAAGGCAAGATACGAAGCTGGTGAAACCAAAACCATAAAGGGAACAGTTGTTTTGATGAAGAAGAACTTCTTGGATTTAACTGATGCTAAGGATGCTGTTGTTGACCAAATTTATGAGATTCTTGGATATAAGGTCTCTCTGCAGCTCATCAGTGCTGTTAACACTGACGTCGGTATGATATACTTTTCATCATATTTTGAGTCGTATACACTGACAGTATAAAGAATTTTTACATATCGGGGTATTTTAACCGGTTGTAGCATGTAAGCCTTATTTAACAAGATACTTATCCCAATTTTAGATGACATGAGACATTGTAACTTTTTTTTTTTTCTATTTATTTTTAGCTAACAAGGGCAGGGGAAAGCTTGGAAAGCCAGCACATTTGGAAGGTTGGAAGATTTCAACTTTAACAGAAAGAGATGCTACATTCAGTGTCAACTTTGAATGGAATGAGGAGATTGGATTCCCAGGGGCTTTCTTGATCAAGAACTCTCACCACAATGAATTCTATCTAAAAACTTTGACATTAGATGATGTTCCAGGCCATGGAAAAGTTTACTTTGTCTGCAATTCTTGGATCTACCACTCTGAGTACTATAAAAAAGATAGTGTTTTCTTTGCCAATCAGATAAGACTAAAGCTAGACAGTCCCAGTTGAGTTAAAAGGGACTTATACCAGTAGTTAACAGCATTGTGTAAAGCTTTATAGGATCTTCTTAGAAGTCAGAAACTCATGGCTTAATTGTATAGCAAATGTTTCACCTTAGTTCTGGTATAGTCATAATAATTGCTTTATTGTATATTTGTCTTTAACATATTAACTTCAATTTAAATTTAGTTCTCCGCTGAGTAAAAACCTTTGATTTCTTGTTGTAGACTTACCTTCCAAATGAAACACCAGCACCCTTACAGTATTATAGAGAAAGAACTGGAAAATCTGAGAGGAAATGGAACTGGGAAGCTTGAGGAATGGGACAGGGTCTACGACTATGATGTCTATAATGATTTAGGTGATCCTGAGAAGGGTGAAACACACGTTCGCAAGATTCTTGGAGGATTATCTGATTACCCTTATCCTCGTAGAGGAAGGACAGGCCGGCCACCTACAAAAATTGGTTAGAAGATCTCAAAGTTCAATCATCTGTGCAATTTTTATCATTGATAACAGCATGAATTTTTCACTTAAAGGACATTCATTTCAAGAAGGGTGTTGTCTTTTATCTTTTCTTACAGATCCTAAAAGCGAAAGCCGGCTGCCATTAAGGAAAACTTTGGATACTTATGAGCCTAGAGATGAGAGGTTCAGCCCACTAAAGATGTCTGATTTTGCAGCAACTGGACTGAAATCAATATTTCAGTTCCTTGTCCTGGGGTTTTTAGCTCTTTTTAATAAAACACCTTTTGAGTTTGATTCATTTAAGGATATGTCAAAACTCTATGAAGGTGGAATCAAGTTGCCTAGTAAATCTTTCGTGGACAAAATACTAGACCACCTTCCATTGGAATCTGATGGTGATTACGCTTTTAAGTTCCCAATGCCACAAGTAATCAGAGGTAAGGACTAAAACAAAAGCACACTTTTGTTTGTTTTCTAAAGAATCTAAATAAGCATATGGCAATGTGCATGTGTTATGGATATTACACTTTATTGAACTGGTACTAGACTTAGTTCATTGAAAAATTCTTCTCTTTGAAATGTTTGGAAGGCAGAGGATAAATCTGCATGGGGGACTGACGAAGAATTTGCAAGAGAAATACTGGCTGGACTAAACCCTGTCGTTATCCGATGTCTCCAAGTACACTCAAGATTTGCTTTCCAAAGTCATCCCTTGATAGCTAACACAATATTCTTTAAACATAAAATTTACTCCTTGACCTGTTAAGTTTTCTGCTGACAGGAATTTCCTCCGACAAGCAAGCTAGATCCAACACTATTTGGTGAGCAGAGGAGCACCATTTCCGAGGAGCATGTAAAGCACAATCTAGATGGATTGACCATAGAGCAGGTAAGCATCAAAGTTTTTTGAACTAGCTAGTTTTCCTCAGATATGTCATTTGTAATTGCTTGAACAAGGAAGCATACAGTGTAGGCAATCAAGGAAAAGAGACTGTTCATTTTGGATCACCATGACAGCCTAACGCCGTACTTGAAACGCATTAACACAACAACCACACAGACGTATGCCTCAAGAACATTGCTTTTCTTGAAAGAAGATGGATCCTTGAAGCCACTTGCTATTGAGTTGACTCAAGAGGATGAGCAGTCGAGAATTGTTAGCAATGTATATACACTGGCAGAAACTGGTGCTGAAGCAACCATTTGGCAGCTCGCAAAAGCTTATGTCACAGTGAATGATTCTGGGTTTCACCAGCTTGTTTCTCATTGGTAAACTTTGTTACCATATAGTCCTCATCTTTATGCAATGCCTGAGTGTAAACTTTGTTAAATTCATCAACAATTCACTCCTCTTTTTGACCACAGGTTGCACACTCATGCCGTAACTGAGCCATTTATCATAGCAACAAACAGACAATTAAGTGTTCTTCATCCAATTTATAAGCTTCTGCACCCTCACTTCCGCGACACAATGTACATTAATGCATTAGCCCATCAAATTCTCATCAATGCTGATGGAATTCTAGAAATGACAGTTTTTCCTGGGAAGTTTTCTCTGGAAATGTCAGCTACCATTTACAAGGACTGGGTTTTCCCTCAGCAAGCTTTGCCTGCCGATCTCATCAAGAGGTACATCACATGCCTAAAAAGATCAAAAGAATATGAAGGAATAATCATTTACCTAAATTTCTAACTGACTTGAACTTCTTTTATTTTGTTTATGTTCATAGAAATGGCTGTGGAGGACTCAAGCCAACCACATGGCATCAAGCTAGTAATAGAGGACTATCCATATGCAGTAGACGGGCACGAGATTTGGTCTGCAATCAACACATGGGTGAGAGACTACTGCAACTTCTATTACAAAACCGATGAAATGGTCAAGATAGACACAGAACTGCAGTCTTGGTGGAAAGAAGCACGGAGACAAAAAGGAAGAACCATGGTGGCCTAAGATGCAGACTCGCGAAGAACTCATAGATTGTTGCACAATCATTATATGGATAGCTTCAGCACTTCATGCAGCAATAAATTTCGGGCAATATCCTTACGGAGGATACCCTCCAAACCGCCCCTCAATGAGCAGGAGGTTCATGCCTGAGCCTGAAACTTCAGAGTATGAAGAGCTTAAGTCCAACCCTGAAAAGGCTTTCTTGAAGACAATCACTCCTCTGCCACAAAGCATACTTGGCATTTCGTTGATAAAAGCATTGTCATTGCATACATCTGATGAAGTTTTCCTAGGCAAAAGAGCTACTGAATGGACCACAGATGAAGAACCATTACAAGCATTTGAAAGATTTGGGAAGAAGATAGAAGAAATTGAACAAAAGATCATTAAAATGAACAATGATCCAAACCTGAAGAACAGAGTTGGACCTGCCAATATTCCCTACACTTTGCTATGTCCTAGTAGTGAGCTTGGACTTACTGGCCGCGGAATTCCCAACAGTGTTTCAATATAATTCGTAGGCTCTATGGATTCAATTGAACTCATTGCTTTCGACTAGAACCATGTATACATATAATAAGATTACACTTAACTTCAGTCATTTTGTATTAGTCACAAACTAATGGGGAGAGGCATGTGTAGCAAACATGAATGTGATGTTTCTGTATTACTATTCAAAATATAAAAGAAGTATTCTCTGTTTTGAATATAGAAAGCTGCTGAAAATTAATTATTGAAGGAAATAAAAAATAAGTAAAAAATATGATGTTTCTGTATAGCTATTCAAAAGATAAAAATGGACTGCTGAATTTTGAAGGGGGAAAAAAAAAATAAAAGAAAGAAGAAGAAATAACAAATAAGTAAAAAATAAGAATAATTAATTTTTTAAATATAAGTGGGAAATGACATATAATAACTCCAACGGAATTTTTTCCACCAAGTCTATCTACAATTTGATTAACCATGTTCCTTTAAATACTTCCCCCTTGTCCTGGGTCTGGAAGATTCATACTCTCAACAAAATTAAGTTCTTCCTTTGGCTTTGAGCACATCTTCCTTCACTGCTTCGTTGGTAAAAAATGTTGGCTTGATATTGGTCTAAATTTAACTAATCTTCCCTTAGCCAACAATAACTGGATCTGTACCCTCAAAAATCTAAATGTCCCCTGTCACAACAACCACTATTCCTGGGAAGATTTCTTTCCCTTTGTCCTCTGGCATTATATGGTTAAACCGTAACAACACCGTCTTTAGAAACAAATCGGGTTTAATTTCCGTCCAGGACATAAGAAATCGTACTCTTGAATTCAAATTATGGACTCATAACCAGCATAGTAGTAGCAAAAGAACCATCCTTATCAAATGGCTCCACCCTCCTTCTGGCATACTTAAAATGAATGTTGATGGAACTTTTCACCAGGAGGAAAAAACTGCTGGAATAGGTGGAGTTATCCGCAATCACATGGGTGACTGGGTCACAGGCTTCACTTACAAGAGTATGGCTCAAAATCATACAACAGCAGAAATTGAAGCTTTCCATACTGGCCTTATTTTAGCAGATTCTCTTAAATTAGGCAACCCTGAGATTGAGACAGACTCGGCTGAAATCCTTCAACTTCTGGATCATGCCAAACCACCTTATGATATTATTATCTCTGATTGCAGGTCACTGTTGAGGAAGTTGCAGAATCCGGTGGTCCGCCATAGTTTCAGGCAAGGAAATTATGTAGCAGATATATTAGCAAAGCAAGGCTCCAGGCTAACAAACTACGACAAGACTACTCTTTTGCAATCCCCACCAGACTCTGTAAATGATCAACTTGCTAAAGACAAAAATGGGGTCACTTCTACTAGAACTATTAAGTCTTCTACTCAGTAATAAGTTAGCCCGTTTTGATAACCTTGTTGTAACTACTAACTGGTATAGGATCAACTCGTCTAACTCTCCTGTAACCTCTTAATCTATATATATAAATATCTTATTACAAAAAAAAAAAAAAAAAGACATATAATTGCCTTTTTAGTCAAGCTATTATTTTCCATGTCATTTGGCACTGACAAATTTTAGATAGAAAATAATGTTAAGTAGTAATTAGGAAATAACAATACCTCATAGTTTAGGTATTAAAGTTACAAAATATGGACGGTTGAGAGATTTTTTTAGGAATTAACCCTTATTTTTGCCGGATTCTTTTGGTTTGGTTAGATATGATATTCTTTTTTTAAATAGAGATTTTGAATTATATTCGAGTCTTTGAATGATGTATTTTTTCTTCTAATAATTTATAATTTTAATATTGCTACTTTAAGTTTAAAAGAGAAAATAGATAGAAATATGTTGTTTTTTCGATCTTCTTTCTTTATTCAATTTAAATCTTTGTAAACATCCAAATTTTACCCATTTCCTTCCCGAAATATTTGACTCAATTTATTCATAAGAAATATTTAGTTTTATTTTTCCTTTTTTAACCAAATCCCTATAAACACCACATTTTGCACATTATCTTGCCAAAAATTTGATCTGCTTAATTAATTTAATTTTATTTATAGTTACCCTTTTTTAAATTATTTTATTTTTCTTGTAATTATTTTTATGAAAATAATAAAGATGTTTTCTTTCTCAAGCATACAAGATAAAATCTCAATTTTTTTTTTTGAGAAGCTTCTTGTTAAAACAAAAAGTTCAGGGGGTTAATGAGATGTGTGGACTCCTTATCAGGCTTGAACAATCCTCCTCCTTTTGAGCTAGTTTTTGGGATATGAGTTAGGCCTAAGACCTATTTTAACATGGTATCATAGCAGCGTGAGGCGTTGGGGCCAAAAAAAAAAAAATTGCCCACGCACTAGATGCCAAGCACGGAGCGTGGCCTAAAATTGCCCGGACCATATATTAAGCACCGGACGTGAGTTTTTCAAAGCAAAAAAGGGGACAATCCTCTCCCCTTTGAGCTAGCTTTAGGTGTGTGAGTTAGACCTAATTTAACGCTTCTTAATAAGCATTACACCATATGATATTTTTGAAATTTTAGCACATGCATATTATTTCTCTATTATATATATATATATATATATATTTTTTTTTTTTAATTTATTATAATTATTTTTTAAAATTTGTTTTAGAAGAAATTGAAAAAGAAGGAAGTATTTTCTCTCTTTAAAATTTAGCCAATTTTCATTTTTTGGGAATATATATACATTAAAGGAATAGAGTGGGGCCCGGATCTCCCAGACCCAAATCTTGTAAGGTAAGTTTCCAATTCGAAAAAAAAAAAAAGATCCAACGCCTCTAATATAAAAGCGTAAAAGCGGCGCCAACGGAACTGGCACCAATTCCAAAAGCGGATGAAGCAGAAACACCAAATTGAAGAAGAAAATGGCGAATTCTCAGACCGATTCGAAATTTTTCAGTGTTCGAATTGTTTCAATAGACTATTACATGACCGCTCCCCTTCCTGGTTTCGACATTTGTTACAGCAGTTTCCAAGGTTCTTGAATTTCACTACTCCACTCTCTTGAATCGGGAGCACTTGTTTGCGATTGTTAATTTTTCTTTTTATGAACAGGTGGGAGAGTTAATGAAGTCCCTGTGATAAGAGTGTACGGTGCCACTCCTGGTGGCCAAAAGACCTGCTTGCACCTTCATGGAGTAAGCCCGAATTTTATATTCTTGACTTTCTTGGTATTTCTTGTTCTAAACATCTAACGAGTGGAGAGACTTTATTTAGGGTTTGATATATAAGTACAATTTAGATGTGCAAGATTGTGCCAACTGTAGGTTGTAAACTTGTTGCCCAATGAAATATTGGAAAATAGGGTAAAGGGTAACCAATAGATCAATTTTCTGTATAGGGAGAAAGCATATGATATGGTTCCCAAGAAAGAAGGATATCTACATAAAAAGAACTTCTGATAAGGAGAAAGAAGATGATATGGTGCCCAAGAAGAATGGGCTGGTGGGTGATTAATAAGAAATAATTTCGTACCAGGTATATAAGTTCCATGAAGGATACTTTTATCAATCAAAACAAGTAAATTAATTCCACAATGGATATCTTCAAAAGAGTGATCTCAATGGCAGTGAGAGGAGATAAAAGGAAGTTTCTCAGAACTATAATTCTGCACCAAGGATTCATATTGAACCTGTACTTGTTTACCCTAGTTATAGATTATTTAACCAATATAATACATGATGGGATTCCGTAATGCATGCTATTTGTATGAAAAAGTTCTATTTTGTTTTTCCAAATTTTAAAAAGTCAATATTTTATCTCACATATTCAATTTCTCTTAAACCCTACTTAAACTCAAACTAAGCCATTCTATGAAAAATGAAGTTATATCATTTTATTTTTTTGAATCTTTTCCACTTGCATAAAGAACAGTTTTGCTCTTAGACTGTACTCTTTTACTGTACACACCACAGAATACTGGTTTTATAATTGTATTTTAACATTTTGAATATGGTGAACATATGAGCAGTGAGACCTGGGACTGCTTTGCATGTCTATCTGTACTGTTGCTGGCCCCTTCTGTTATTATTTTTTTCCAGATTGTGAAGAGAAGACGGTTTGGTGCATTTGTTCATGAATTCTTTTGGAAATGTGTCTGTTTAGTTTCTATTGTCAGTAGTTTTTCCAAATAAGCTTTTCAATAAAGAAGAGTTTGAGGTTTTTTCATTGGAACACCTCTTACACGAAAAAACACTCATGAATCTTTAAAAAAAGTAACAACTATTCAAACATACTTTTCTCCTAGTATTTTTTTCCAAAAGTCGCCCAAATGGGTTGACAGTATAATATGAGCTAGTCGGGTGTTTGTTTTTTTAATTATTTGGTGTTTTGACATAGTATAAAGGGGATATATATAATCTGAAAAATTGTCTCCTCACATTACCAATTGAGACTTGAGAGTCAACGGTGTATTTGGAGTTTGCTAAAAGTATAGGAGTTGTGTAAGCATATGATATTTCATAGTGTTTGGAATCTAGTGCTACATCGTAACATGAATTATATTTTAGCAACTCTTCTCAAATGTTTTAATGTTGATCAAGATATGTTTATTTAATAATATAAAAGAGGAGATTTATCTTTCCAACAAGATGCTTTAATTCTTTGAGTAGGATTGTAAGAAAGATCATATAATAAGGAGGGTGAATTGTTATCTGCTGTTGGCACTTCTTTTTTAAAAAATTGCATGCTTAATCACAAAAATTGTGGACATCGTAATTGAACGAGTTGACATGATTATACAGAATGTTTGCTCGACACCCTGGCTGACCTAACATGCATCATGTTGCAGGCCCTGCCTTTTTTCTATGTTCCATGCTCAGAGATTTTCCTCCAATCAGATGAAAAAGGTAAATGCACCTTTTAATTTCTCTCTTTTTGGGGGGCCATGGTGTCTAGAGTTAGAGGAAGTTGAAGTGGCGTGTATTTTGATCCAAAACTAATTAGTTATAAGTGGAGAAACTGTTTATTGACACCTTTAATTATAGTTAATCCAAAAGATTTATTTCAATTGGAAAAATACGTACAAGCTTTTTGAATGCCTTGAGTTATGTACTTTGATTGATTTTACCTAAGGTTTTTATTATACGAAACCGCATTAGTAGTTCACCTTGTCTGCAGAACATAATAAGAACAAGTTGACTCAAAATTGGGCGGGCATAATAATTTTAGAAGCTTATTAGATAAAATTTTTTCTACTAAAGTTGATGTTTCACTCTGTTTCCTCTATATAATTATCTGGATTCAAACGGTTAGGGAGCGAATGCACGAATGCTCTAGCTCTTGCTCTTGAGAAGGTCCTCAAGGTAAGTCTGATCTGAGTGGAGTATCCTTTACGTATCTGATTTTACAGGTGACACTTTTCTGCAAATTGCTGATTCAAATTATGAATGGACTTGTCTTAAAATTTCTTTCAGCTTAAAGGCAATGCTGGTTCCAAACGTCAACATGTCCATGGCTGCAGCCTTGTACGAGCAAGGAAGTTTTATGGTTATCATTCTTCAGAGGAACTGTTTTTGAAGATCTATCTGTATCCTACATTACCTAATGTGGTGCTTTTTGCTGCGAATTAATATAATTAGGTAGTAAACTGGCATAGTAAATTCAAAAATAGACACGCTCAGGTTGTCCCTGCCTCTTTATTTCTCAGGCCTTGAGGTTTGTTAAATAACTGCCTGGCTTGAATAGTCATTCTGCCCTCTTTGGAATGAAGCTTCTTATTCTTTTAGGATATTGAGGGTAGAATTATATGTAGTTTTCTTATACTCTCTCCATCCCATTTTAATGTGCTGGGTTGGTCTTCGCTAAGTTTTAAGTGTAACATGCTGGAGTGATTATTGTATTGAGTCTGGTAGAGGAGAGTTTGAGTGTGAAGCATTTATGATTTGGTTGAGGATATAGAACTCCAAATCTGAAGTAATATAAAGTAGTATTACTTCATATTAGTTTGAAATATTGGAGGCAGAAAAAACTCCCTTTGTAGGAAAGAGGTCATTTTCTGTGATTAGGGGTGGCAAAAACCCGCCCAACCCGTTTAAGTTTGGGCGGGTTGTTGATCCGCTTATTCATTACCTCAACGCATTTCAACCCATTAAAAATAGGTTGATATGTAACCCGAATTGGCTTATGAGAGATCTTGTCAAAATATTTTTAAAAAACTTTTTTTTTTTTAAATTTGATATGTTATATAGTCATGATAAAGAAAAAAATAATTTTATTAGGTACTAAAATAGTTTAAAAGAAAAAATAAAACAATTAAGCTTAGTAAAATTTGGGAATAGACAAAGTTACCAATTTCAAAAAAAAAAAAAATTGGGTTAGGTTGGGTCTGGTCTTGGCCCATTATATAACTCATTGCCTAAACCCTTTTGACCCAAGCAATTTTGGGTTGTGTTGGGTCTTGACCCGATTGTTGTCTTAATACATTATGACCCACCCAAATTTGACCCGCCCCGCCCAATTACCACCCCTATCTGAGATGCACCTATGGAAAAAGCAGGGTAAACCAAATAAGATGTATTATATTTACTTGAGAAACTATTTGGTGTTGTGCTCATATCTCATATTATTTTGAGTTTTGCCTAGGAGTTCCTTGACAGAAATATAAGCTATCATCCACAAGACGTTTCACGCGCTGCCAATCTTCTTCTGGTACATGTAACGAATTCTTATTACTCTAGGTATTTTGGTCAAACATAACAGAGGAAGCAGTTGTTTGCTTTAAAAAATTTCCTAACATCATGCTGTTGTGAATTGCGATTGTACTACTTAGAAATCTAGGCAAGATATATTTTCATGATAAGGTGCATATTAGTTGTTATAATGCAACTCCATGAAAGTATTTAAGATGCTTATTAGGTCTATGCAATTTGGTGTTTTCAGGAAGAGGAGGGGGGGGGGGGGGTTGTACAACGTCTGTAATCTTCTAGATTAAGCAAACATAAGTGTTTTGGAATTGTTTTGCCTATATCTCTGTTTCTTTTCTCTTATGTGCTATAAAATTTCAATGAGTTTGTTGAACTGCAGTGTAACTGAACTTGGTGAATGAATATAGCCCTCACGATACATCTTTAAATCAAATTATCAAACTATTTTTAGCTATTGCATGTTTTATTCATAGTTAACTAGAGTTTGCTTCTTCTTCTTCTTGTTCTTATTTTTTTTTTTGCACACCGTGGTGCTTGGACTACACATTAGCCATTCCTTGGTAAATTAGAGTGTGATATATCTGCTATCTCAATGTTGCAACTGGCGGAGAAGCATCTGTCTCCTTGACACTGAAGTTTCTTTCACTGCCTTTAATATCTTAGCAATTGAAGGATGGACAATCGTTTTATTTTTTCCTGTTATCATTATAATTTTCTGTTCCTTCTATACAGGGAGGTGCAGTACTGGATAAGTCGTTACAGCCCCACGAATCTCATATACCTTTCCTTCTTCAATTTCTGGTAACCACTTTTTAATTCATGGATAGTAAACTCTTGTATGACATACTAAAGTGATAAGGGGTTAAAAGTTCTCCAGGGACAGGGGGATGTTGCATCTCAAGCATATATAGAAGTTTAGAAGTACTTAAAAGGCAACTAGATATGCTATAAATTTTTTATTTGGGAATACATTTATACATACCAATATTAGCAGCAAGTACATCTAGTGATGATTACCTCTGCATTTAAGCAATTGCCTTTTTATTTGGCCCTCCTTTGTGAATATTATAAGCTTTATTCTCTTATAGTAATTCTTTTGTCCTGGTAAGTGGAGAGGTCCACGTATCAGATCTCAAACCGAAGGGGCATGTTTCACCTGTCATTTTTGTTTCTATTCTCAACCACTGATTCTTAAGTTCAGAATTCTAGAGTGATTACTCAAAACTAAGAAAGAGAAACTATAATCTATTGTTAATTTAGAATAAATTAAGTTACTCAAAGCTAAGAAAGCAATTTTGTGTTAGTTAATTCTCTGAGAACTGGTTTGGCGGCTTCTATATGGACGAGTCTGTGTAGTTGATCCGTTGATATGTCTTCTGATTGAACCTTATTGAGAAATGATTAGTATGTTTGGTTGTTTTTGTATGGTTTATTATTTCTTATTATCAAAACTTGAATAGAATAATTTTGTTGATCTCTCTTTTTCTTTTCTCTTTTGCTTTATTCTGTTAGATTTCGTGGTAATATAAAATTTTGATAAAATATATGCTGCTGTTTACTTGTCTCGCATATCATGACAGTTTACATTTTCGATTCTTTACCGGGTAGACTCTCATAGTTAATAACTGGTGATCTTGGACATGTGCTTAAGGGTGAAGATATGATATCTTAGTTTCTAAATTTCTTCATAGGTACCCTTCGGGGTGGCCCAGTGGTTTGGGCTTGGGATTTCCATGTTGGAGGTCTCAAGTTCGAAACCCGTTGCCAGCGAAAGCAAGGGGTTTGCCTTCTGGGTCGAGCTCGTCGCACCGAGCTTGCCTAGTGCGGGTTACCTCTCCTATGTGGCTTGCGAGATATTGCATAGGAGCAGGGGTTTTACCCTATGCGTACCCAAACGGTAGCGGCTGCGGGTTTCCCTTGTCATCAAAAAAAAATTTCTTCTTAGGTGAAAATCATAGACCATCTTCACAAGTGCATTATAAATGCTTCCTTAGTTTCTAATAAAATTTGAGATCCTTGCTTAATTCTCTCTGGCTTACTTATAAAAATGTTCTTTTACCCTTCATGCATAAAACGTTCAGGTTGACTATAATTTGTATGGGATGGGCCATCTACATGTATCTGAGATGAAGTTCCGCAATCCAATTCCAGATACTTTCTCCCCAAGGAAGGCCAACTGCGTTGACAGAAGAAGGCCTTCTGATATGTCCACTTCCACAACTGCAGAGTTTCAGGTAAAAGGACTTTTACACTATAGAAGATATGTTTGCTGTTAGTTTAATACGTGCTACAGTTATGGCATATAATATTGGTTTCATCTCTTAGGTTGATTTAGATGGTGAGTCTTGTTTCAATATGCCAATTTGGATATCTTCTACCATTCCGGACAATTGGATGTGGAAATTCTCTAGTCAGGCTGATCCTTCAACAGACCCAGATATCCCTAACATTAAGCGACAAAGTATCTCTGAACTTGAAGGAGATGCTAGTGTTGATGGTTGGTTGATTTTTATGACTTGACAGACAACTTGTATGTGCTTACGCTTCGATGAAATTTCTTAATTCGGTGTATGCTTATGCAGCAATTATGAATCAGCAGTTGATATCCTATATGTCGCTTTCACAAACCGGTTCCCAAGAGAAAATGGTTCAGTCACTAATACCGATTTGGGAGGTTTGTTAATAACCAAGTTTATTTCTGGCCCATTCATTTTTTCTAATCACTTTGGTTTATTTTATATGTACTTTCTTGTATCAGGAGGAGTTTGCAAGGAATGGGGTGCATGAAGTGGGCTTGCCTCCTGATTCTGGTAAACCACTTCAAGATGATGTCTTGAGAACACTTTCACATTGGATTGGATATGAAGAGATCCTAATGGAATTAAGCAATGATGTGAAGGTTTCTTCTGATATGCTGCAGTCAATCAACTTATCAATGAATGATGGGAACGTTGTCAATATTGGACATTGTGGCTCTTTAAATAGTATACGAGAACCTTCCAGATGCCCAGAAGAAGGATTATTTCAAGATCATGTTTTGGAAAAAATTGTGGGAACTGATGCATGTCCCAAACAATTGTTAGCTGATCAATTGGAAGCAACTGTTTCCATGGTAGCCTCACAAGATGTGAAGGTAAATTAGGCCCCTGGTTGTTGACTCGGTCACTCTGTGCAACATTGCTGTTGTTTCAGGTTCTGTTACTTTGTTTACTAGGGCTCATGCTTTGCTTGGATGTGATCTCTGGTTGGACATCCTGAGTATTTGTTGCTTTCTATTTTTTGCGTTACATTTCTTTAATCTTTCAAGTAGTCAATACTTAATTTTCCAGAATCCATTTCCGATTCTTATTGTTTGCAATGTAGGCTTCAGATCAGGACGCCTTAAGACTTCTAAATTGGCTTGCATCTTCTCAAGCTGCAGAAGACATAAACTCTGATGATGACCTTGCTCGGGAAACCATTTTGAGCCCTTTAATGCCAGCAACAACTATTGATACGGTGTTGGAGAAGGCAAATGCAGCCTATGAGAATGAATCTCAGCAAGAGTGTGAGGACATTCTTGATTCTGTTCACGATTGTTATTTTGAAGAATTAGACAGAAAGACTTCTCAGTCCATCAGCAACGATCATTCATGCAGAAGTTCATCGAGTATGATGATTCCTCAGCTGGATGGCTCCAATGATGATCCAAGCCCCATTTCTTTTGTTAATGAGTCATCTGAAACACACAAAAAAACCGGGACATCTTCCCAAGCAGATTCTCGGAATAAGGCAACTTCTAGCAATAAACACAAAAAGAAAAAAACAGGATGGTGCTCTTTACCAATTGCTTTGGGTCAGAATCTGAATGATTCACATCCAAATCCAGTTAACACACCTAGCAGTCACATTTGTGACAAAAGAGATGGCAGAGGAACTTCTTCTCACATGAATTTTAACAAATACTCTAATTTTCTAACGAGAAGTTCGAAAGAATCTGCTAATTGTGAAGTGGAATCTAGTATGATAGTTGAATGCTCTACACGTGATTTGATTAGGGTCAAAAGTTCTTATCAGGCTGAGCCTTCTGAATATGGAAATCAGGTAAAAATGGTACAACTTGGTGCAAAAGGAAAAGAAGATTCTTCTCTTAATTCAGAATCTATTCATGATGAGAAAGAGAAAATGCCTCATGATTTCTTGATATCTCGATCAGCGATCACGGATCAGCCAAGAGAATGTCATGAGAGGAACTCATTTCTTACACTTCAGTTGCAGGTTGAGCCTGGTGACATCAAAGCTGACAAATCAAATAGTCCACCTTATCATAAGTTGCCACTTCTATCCAGCTCTATGCAGGAAAATGCATCAAAAGATAAAGTGTTCCTTTCTTCTGAAGGACAACATGTTGAGGTTGGTAGCAGAGCGTCTGCAGGTTTGCAGAATTATGGAACCAGTGGTGCATCAACATCACAAGGGACTAAAGATCTATTCCAGCTTCCTGATGTTGAGAATCAAAAATCTGCCGTTTATATGGGAAGCTGTGGATGCTGTAGTTGCGAAAATGTTGACAGCTGTGTGATACTTACAAAAATTTCAAATCCTGATCTTTGTACTTCTAGAGTTGCTCCATATTCTCGGTTCACATCTGAAACTGAAGAAAAATTTCCTGGTTGTGGGAAATTGCTGCAAAAGAATGCTGTAGGTTTAAGTCAATCTCCTGCTAGTCCTAGTCGTTCAATATCTACAGTAATTGATGTATCTGGTGATGTTCTGGAACTTAAAGGCATGACCTTCATCAAGAAACCTCCTAAGGTGGAGTTCACCGATGAACCTAGACGCAATGCTCAGTCTGCATGTGGTACCCCTAGTTACCATGTTAACAAGAAAAATAAAACAAGGACATGTGCTCAAGATAGAGGTTTAGATGAATGTCCCCCTTTCTTTGAGGGGAATTGCCTTGTAGGAGAAAAGATTTCCAGTGCTAATTGTGGAACAAGCAACTATGTTCCTTGTCAAGACAATTTGTTGGGTGTACCTGTTCACTATCAAAATGATGGGTCTTATTTATACATGTTGACTCCTGTATATTTACCACCACGAAGTGAGAGTGTTCGACGATGGCTGTCACTTGATTGTGCAGATTCTTCTAAAATGGATGTGGTTTCAGGCCCACCAGTGTACCCATCAACAAAGGTTTGCTCTGACGATATAGCAGAATCACAGGATTCTCAATCCACCTTTTGTGATCAGCCTTTGATGGATTCTGCTTCTGCTTCAGAACCAAATCCAAATCAGCTTCAAGCTAACAAAAAATGTCAGGAAAGCAATAGTGTACAAATGAATCCCGTTGTCCCTGATGCAAGAATAAAACAAGATGAAGAAATTATTTTGAAATGTGAACCATCAATGCGTGGATCTCAAGATCTCTCCCAGATATCTGGTCCTGATAGAAAATCAAGGCTAACTCCATTAAGTCAAACTGGCTTTCGAGACCCGGCTAGTATTGGTTGTGGACAGCAGTTAACAATATTGAGTGTAGAGGTCCAAGCAGAATCCAGGGGTGATCTGAGACCTGATCCTCGGTTTGATGCCGTAAGAATTATTGTTCTTGTTTTTCAGGAAGATGATGATTTTAGATCTGATACTCATGTACTTTTGCATTGCAATGGTGAATCAGTTCAAAGAGACCTTGATGGAGTATCTGAATGTAAAGTTTTAGCTTTCATTGAAGAGAGGCAAGTATTTTTTCATTTCATAAAGATGATTAATTCTTTTGACCCAGACATATTTATGGGCTGGGATATTCAAGGAACCTCCCTTGGTTTTCTTGCTGAACGGGCTGCATACCTTGGCATTGGTTTGCTTAACAAAATATCTCGCACTCCATCGGAGGGCAACATAGCTTCTAGAGACTCTGAAGGAGGAAAACTAAGTGATATTTTCTCTGAAGCTGTTGCTGCTGACCCAATGTTTCATGAAGATGCTGCTATAATAGATGATGAATGGGGCAGAACTCACGCCAGTGGCGTCCATGTAGGGGGTAGAATTGTTCTTAACATTTGGCGACTGATGCGTGGTGAAGTGAAGCTGAACTTGTACACACTAGAGGTCGTGGCTGAAGCCGTGCTGAGACGAAAAATTCCATATATTCCTAACAAGGTATTGACAAATTGGTTTTTAAGTGGTCCTGGACGTGCAAGATACAGATGTATAGAATACATTTTAGAGAGGACAAAGCTGAACCTTCAAATCATGAATCAACTTGATGTGGTAAATCGAACATCAGAGCTTGCACGGATTTTTGGCATCGACTTCTTTTCAGTTCTTTCTCGGGGTTCACAGTACCGTGTTGAATCAATGTTTCTGAGGTTGGCTCATGCACAGAATTATGTTGCCATTTCTCCTGGAAACCAACAAGTTGCTTCTCAACCTGCCATGGAATGTATACCCCTTGTCATGGAACCAAAATCTGGATTTTATGCAGACCCTGTTGTCGTTTTGGATTTTCAGTCACTTTATCCATCAATGATAATTGCATATAACCTCTGCTTCTGTACTTGCCTTGGTAAAGTTACTTCTACGAAAGCTAATATCCTCGGGGTTAGTTCATATTCACCTGATAAAAATGTGATGCATAATTTAAAGGACGAAATATTGCTCACTCCAAATGGTGTTATGTATGTGCCTCCCAAGGTCCGGAAGGGGGTATTACCTCGCTTGTTGGAAGAAATTTTAGATACTAGGATTATGGTTAAAACAGCAATGAAGAAATTGGCTCCTGGACAGCAAGTTCTTCACCGGATATTTAATGCTAGGCAACTTGCTTTGAAGCTAATAGCAAATGTTACCTATGGGTATACAGCTGCTGGATTTAGTGGGCGCATGCCCTGTGCTGAGCTCGCTGACAGTATTGTCCAGTGTGCCCGTAGAACATTGGAAAGTGCTATTTCATTTGTTAACACAAATCACAGGTGGAATGCTAAAGTTATTTATGGTGATACGGACAGGTATTAGTTTATGCTGACTATCTAATTGAAATGCTTGCCATGTTTTAAAATCTCAACAACCAGTAATCAATATTTAATGCTTGCATAGTTGCATTGATCTTGAAATGCCACATGGTTTTGAGTTACATAAAATAGCTAGGAGGTGTAATGTAATGGAAAATAATTAGTGTTATTGAAACATTTTATGATGATGAAATGAGTTTATTCATGCACTTGTTGGACTTGTCGATTCTTTTTTCTTCCAATTAGTCTAGTATGAAGTCTAATAATTTATTTTCATTCTCTTGTTTCTCTCCCTCTTCTGTGGCTTCCGACTTTGCACTTGTGTGTCTGATTGAGTTGGGGCATTGTTATCTGTAATATCTCACATTTTTATGATGGATAAGGAATGGTTGTGGCATCGGTGACTACACTAGGACTGCCAAATATTTTTAAAATGTCTGTGGGACATAATCAAGTTCTCACTAGCATGTTTTGATTACATTGTATGGGATATTTCTCATTTCAGCAACCATCTGATCTTGTCTGTGAATGCTAGTGGAAATTGGTGGTTAATCTTTGGCTATAAAGTAGTTTTTCAAGTGTCCATGTTTATAACAAAATCAAGTTCTCAGTAGTCAGTAGCATGTTTTGACTGGATCATATGAAATATTTCTAAGTTAAGAAACATTTATTTTGTCAGTTAATGCATTGGGAGATGCAATCACAGAGAGATGTTGACTAGAAGTTCAGAAACCAGCTTTGTTGATTCGTTGGTCAAATCAAATGTAGTTTATTTTTATTGCAGTATGAAGCATTTAGAGCGTTGTTAGTGTTAAGTTATGCCACGTAGTTTCACCTGTAATGAACCCAAATACTATCTCATTAGAAATGGAAAAACTATGGATTCATTCATCAGTCTTGATGTGTTGCCTTTGATAATTTAGAGTTCATTTCTCTCATCATTTAGAGCTTTGATAGTGTTAAGTTATTTTGTCTTTGTAGCATGTCTTTTCTCCTTAAAGGACACATGATAAACAAGCTTCCAACCATGCCACGAAGTTGCACCTATAATGAACCCAAATACTATCTTATTAGAAATGGAAAAACCCTGGATTCAATCATCAGACTTGATGTGTTGCCTTTGATAATTTAGAGTTTATTTCTCTCATTATTGTGTTGTTCTCATGCTTCAAGGTTAATCCATGCTTTTGTTTTTGTAGTATGTTTGTACTCCTTGAAGGACGGTCTGTTGAAGAAGCTTTTCGAATTGGTCATGAAATTGCATCAGAAGTAACTGCAATGAACCCAAAGCCAGTCACGTTAAAGATGGAAAAGGTTTACCATTCGTGCTTCGTCCTTACTAAGAAACGATATGTTGGTTATAGTTACGAGAACGTTGGCCAAAGCAAACCAGTGTTTGATGCTAAAGGTATTGAGACTGTACGAAGAGATACATGTGGGGCTGTGTCCAAGATAATGGAGCGCTCTTTAAGAGTCTTTTTTGAATATAGGGATATTGAGAAGGTAATTTTCATGTGTACCGACCTATGTCTCTTCCTTTAGTGTTATTAAACTCTTTGATTATTTAAAATCAACAAACCTAGAACATGCTTGACTATGCGGGCTCAATAGCGAGTTCTGACATGTCACGACATGTTTGTCTATGCATGATTCTTTTCAGGCATTTTACAAACCATCT
This sequence comes from Solanum pinnatisectum, assembly GCA_035578085.1. Taxonomy (NCBI): domain Eukaryota; kingdom Viridiplantae; phylum Streptophyta; class Magnoliopsida; order Solanales; family Solanaceae; genus Solanum; species Solanum pinnatisectum. The sequence goes on from CM069076.1 coordinate 58,499,520, forward strand.
TCTTTGCACAAAGCCTATCTAAGCATAGAAAATTTCCCGACTAGTAAATTGCATTAACACAGTATTGATAGGCAAAATAAACAGTCTTGAGTTGATGTTAAGCAACAATTACTGGTAGACGAATGACTGGTTTCTATCTAATCTGGTCTAGAACCAGCGGCTATTTGACTTTAAGCAGTCTTTTTATTATGTGTATATGCATGTGATGTGGTTGCTGAATATTTATCTTCAGTTCCTATTAATCTGTCATCCTAACCATAGCATCACATTCTTTTAGCCTTCTAGAACATGAAGTATAACTTACATTGATTGCCAAGTCTTGAAGGAAATCCCTTTGGAAGCTATTTTATAGGAGTCCTCCAGATGAAACATCGCTAACCTTCATGCACCTTTTCCAATTGGGGATGGGGATGATTCATATTGCTGACCTAATTAGTTTGGATTGAGATGCAGTTGATCTTACTTATCTGTTTGGTGACTGTTGTTTGTGAATCCTAAGTTCGGAATCTCTAGATCACCAATAAGAGGAAGCAGTACAGCAGCTCCAGCTAGTTCAATTTAAAGTAGTAAATTTACTAGATACTCATTTTCTGATTGGGTTGAAACAGTTATTGTCACTGCCATCAGGTTGATGTGTATGTTCATGGGAATTCCAAACTATGTAGTATCTGTTACCAAAGTTCTTTTTATTTGTGCACAGGTGAAATCTTACCTGGTGCGTCAGTGGAAAAAGATTATATCAGGCAGAGTATCTCTTCAGGATTTTGTGTTTGCAAAAGAGGTACGGTTAGGCACCTATTCTGCACAGGCTTCTTCACTTCCACCAGCAGCAATTGTTGCCACTAAAGCAATGAGAGTTGACCCTAGGGCAGAACCTCGGTATGCAGAGAGAGTGCCTTATGTTGTGGTTCACGGTGAACCAGGTGCCAGGCTGGCTGATGTCGTGGTAGATCCCTTGGATGTTCTTTCAATTGATTCGCCTTACAGGTTAAATGACATATATTACATCAAGAAACAGATAATCCCAGCTCTGCAACGAGTATTTGGGCTCGTTCGAGCTGACTTGAATCAATGGTTTTCAGATATGCCTCGTCCAGAGCGGGAGGCTGCCGGTAAACGTCACCGATTTACTGCAAATGCGCATAGAACTAGGATTGATTCTTACTATCTGTCAAAACATTGTATCGTATGTGGAGAACTGATCCAGGCATCTAGTTACGTCTGTCAAAACTGCTCCAGAAATGAAGCTGTAGTTGCTGCTGCTTTAACAGGAAGAACTTCAGTATTGGAAAGAAACATCCAACACCTTGCTGCTGTGAGCACTTTTAACTCGTCAAGTTTTTTTCTTTTATATTCTCTTTATAAAATTGATATTGATAGATGTTAATTTCAATCAAAAAGCAAAGTCAGGGTTGATGATGATCCTTCTTCCCCCTACCTGCTAATTGAGCTTCTCCTTTCTTCTCTTTAGAGCCACAATAATGATCCACTTGACAGAACACAATTGGTCCTGAGAAATTTCCCCCTTGGCTACACATACACATTTGCTGCATCCTAGATACTCCAATATCGTTTTACACCTAATAGCATGTTATCTGTGATATGCATGCTTACGATTATTACTGCCTTCTAGATATGTCGGCACTGTGGAGGAGGAGATTGGCTCATAGAAAGTGGGGTGAAATGCACATCTCTCGCATGTTCTGTTTTCTACGAAAGGAGGAAAATCCAGAAAGAACTGCAATCTCTCTCTGCTGTTACTACAGAAGCAGGTTTTTATCCCAGGTGTGTAGTGGAATGGTTCTAACTGATGCCTCATCTGTGTCAAAGATGTAGAGTGTTAAAAGGGTATTTAGATATCTAAAGAACAATGTCTATACATATGTTGTACAACATTCTCTGAGTCTATTATAAATATACATGTATGTGCTCCCCTAGTAGATCTTCCAATAGTCCTGTAAAATAAATTAAGCCTTGTTATACTATCTGATATTTAGTAATGGAAAGTGTAACCCAAATGTTGTAAAGAAATATTTTATTTTTTGACACGGAAAAAAAATTGTTCTTGTGTGATGGTAAGTTGATTGTGTGTAAATAAATTATATGGAAGTCTTCTCCTGTGAGGGCGAATTGATATTCCAAAATCCCGTTCTGCTGTAATCTGTTTCATATAATTACCATACTAGTATAAATAATGGTGTATAAAATTTCCGTACTATAGATCAAACCATTGCAATTGACTATATTGTGTGGTTGAATGAATTGTCGATTCTAAAATTTAATAAACCAAAAAACGACTTAGCATCAAATTTGAGTTTATACAAAGAAAAAAAGAAGCAGCAATCTCTAGCATCACATTCAAATTTAAAGGGGCCTTTTGAAACTCAAACAGAAACATATTTAATTAAAAAAAAAAAAAAATACTTATATTTTCTATAATCTATATCAACAAATAAAACATTCCAAGTTGGAAACTCCCGGTGGAGGTAAAAGAAATTTTATATTTTGAAAACAAAGGACTAATACCCCTATGGCCCTATATTTAGTTATTTGGTAAGAAAGCAATCTCTAGAAAAAAAAAATTCTCAAACTCTCCTAAATATTTTTGTCTAGACACTCAAATTAAGTCGTGTTTCAATTGAATATTTTAACTTGTAATATAATAAACATGTTTTAATTAGATACTTTTAGTTAAAAAAAAATTCACGTGTGTTTATCATTGGTTTACAAGGCAGTTAAGTTAACGACACGAAATATGTCATTTTCTTTAATTATACACATTTACCTCATGAAGTCATAAAATCCTAGACATATTTAATAGACAAATAAAAAATAGTGTAAAAGTTTTTCAAAATTTTGAACACTTTATTAAGAGTTAATATGTTTAATTAAAACATGATTTAGTTCGAACGTCTAAATAAATATCTTAGATAAATTTAAGGCAATAACTATGTATTAAGCCTTTATAAAATGCAACTTCTAAGATTCTCTTTATAATTTTAGTTATAACACAGTTTGTATTTATATATGAAGATTTTGTAAAATGGGAAAACAAATATGAATGTTAAAATATTTCACAGAAACTGATATTTGAATATTACAAGTTAGTCAAAAGTAAAACAATTTTCTATTCACTTGCAAGGGTTTAAGGTTTTCTCCCTCCAATGGCAGTGAGGGTTTAGCAGTTCTCCTTCTTCCTTTCTCCATTCTCTCAATCTACACAACCATGGTTCTTTCTCTTCTTCTCCTCAGACGCTTATCTTCCTGTAGAACAAAACCCTATATTTTCACCCTTTCGCAAACGAAAACCTTCTCTTCTTTTTCACCTTCAGATAAGCCTTCTTCTTTATCAGCTCGCATGAGCTTCGTATTCGACCAAATCGATGCTATTGAGAAAGAGAGGTCCGAGAAGGACCAAACCCTTCAACGAATTCGGGCCTGGCGTGAATCCAAAAAGGGGAATCAAACCCAAACCCAAAACCAAGCCCAGAACCAAGACCCGGTTGAGTCAAGTTCGGGTTTTTCTGATGTAGGGTCATCGGAAATGGAGTTGGAATCAAGAAAGAATGATGGGTTTGAAGGTGGTGGTGGGTTGATGAGTAAGAAGGTGGAATTGGTGCATCCGTGGCCCGAGTGGATCGAGTTAATGGAGCGTTTGGTTCAGCAGAATTACTTTGATCATAAGAGAAAAGATGAGGATAATATGATTGAGAATTTGGGGTTTAATTTAACTGGTGTCGCTGAAGATGAGGGTTTTGATTTTACCAGGGATTGGAAGACTGTTCAGACTGCTGTTCTCAATTTTGGCAAAGATCGTTTCGATATATTAAGGTCTGTTTTTTTATGAAGAACACAATTTTAACCGTTTATTGTTCCGTTTTTTCTTTCTGGGATTGAACTTTTAGCCATCAGATGAATTCATTTGCGCTGCATTGTACTCATTGCTCAAGTATTTAGCTGGGCAATACTTGTCAAGCTTAGAAATGATGGTGTTCATTTTATCCCCTTAATTCACGTTTACTTTAGGTAGCTATGTTAGTAACTTAATTGACTCTCACTAGTGAGGAGTTCTTGCTTTCTTCTTATATGACTATACTGTGAGAAGTTCTCCTAAGTTTTGATAGATGAATGAGATCCATAAAAAATGAAATTAGGTAACAACCTGAGAGTCTAGTTAATTAATTTGTTCAGTTTTCACTGTTCCTTTTCTTTTTAAATTTTTAATTATACATAGCGGGAAGGGGAGGGGGAAATGGTGGAGGGGATTACTAGATGGGGAACAAATTCATTACATACTGGAGGTTTAGGCAGCCACCAAGTGACCCCACAGTGAGTTTTCACTGTTCTTTCAAAAGCATTGCTGATAATTAGATTGTTTTGATTATTGAGTTGGAAGCCGTAGATTTTTATTTGATTAACCTCACCTTTTGTATGCCTCTCCCTACTCTTTAACTTGGAAGGAATTGAGCTGTTTGTTAAAGGACAATTAAAGTGTGCCATGACATTCTAGTGACAAATAACAACGCTTGATGCATAGGGTGATCAATTGATTTCAGGTCATTGTCGAGACAGGATCTCCAAATTTTGGTTGGTTATGGATGCCCTAGTACAGACAAGAAGGTGGTTTTTTCTTCCAAGTTATTGAGGAAACATGTCCATCTGGACGAAGGGGATGTAAGTTTGGATTCTTTGTTGTAAATATGTATTGCATAACTTATTAGAATTCCTGTTATTGATTCTTTACGAAATGTGGTTTCTCATTCCCATTTCTTGTATGTACTTCTTGTTTGGCTCAATTTATTTTCTTGATAAATGTGAAGTCTTGACGAGATTTGCCATGTGATGGAGAAAGTTCACAGTTCTTGTCATTTTGTGCATTTTCTGGAAGGCATTGTCCATTTTAATCTTCTTGTTCTCAAGATGCATTAAGATCTCCTGTTAGTGATTTTGCTTTCAGAAAGGGATAAACTTTAAACTTAGCATTACTGGGCATAAAGAAAGATGGAAAATCATTCCGGCTTGCATCTGGTGGTCTGTGTGGAAAGAAAGAAATCTCAGATGCTTCCAAAAACAAGAGTAATTCCATCCAGAAGATTAAGATGAACTGCTTAGTTTTGTTTCTTTTTTGGTGTAAACAGGAGTACATGGTAGATCTAGAATCAGTTACAAATGTTTTAGGTTCCTTGTAAATTTTGCTATAGGATTATAGATCTTCCTGCTACTCTCCACAATTGTAATTAGGAACCTGTAATTTGTTGTGGCAGGTTCTGGTTTTTTTGCTTTGGAATAGAATACAAGTTGTTACCTTCTTAAAAAAAAAAAAAAAAAAAAAAAAACTTAGCTGCACAAGATTTTGGTATAGAATGTTAAAATTCTATAATTTTTCTGTGTGAACTTATTAATAGGGGAATGTTCTGTGTACAAGCAATATACCAATATAGAGAGCCTACATGAAAACTGGTTCCTTGAGAAATAGTACTCAATATGGAAAATAGGAACCTCATGGTGGTGCACCAAAATGAAACTAAAACAAGAGGTTATTCCCAATGTGAAAAGTTATTTTCTGCCCCACCAAAGGATCTTTATTAACTAAATAAAATTGTTCATTTTGTATCAGCTAATGCTTTTATATGAGGCAGTTACTCAATTCAACAATGTATTAGCTTAAGATCTAAAGAAAAATCAAGTTCTTCACCCGATTCACATATAAAGATGTTTTCAGATAAGCTGAATTGCTCTTAATGTTTATCTTGGACTTGGAGTGCTTGAGTTGTATCTTTAAAGCATCTGAAGATAACCGTCTTATGGACATACTGTAACATCATGAACCAGTGTAAGGACGCTTTTAAATGTCTAAAGTGAGGTGAACATTGTTCTTTTGTACGGTGAATATTCACTATGATGACTTCATGATTTGCTGAGTATACTATGAGCTGGGCTTTTGCTATCTGTATTATTCAATGACCAATCCAAGTTATTGCATAATTATATTTTGGTATATCTCTTGTATACGGCCAAGATGACCTTGTTATTATCAATGAAAACACTACTTGATAAAAATAAATTGCATGAATGTATCAGGTTTGCAGTTCTTGCAATTTGAGGAGTTCTTGTGAAAGGGCATATTTACTTACCAATAAGGAGGATGAAGCAAGGACAATGGATGTCATGCGTGTCCTATTGACTTATGGTTTTGATACAATCAATGGATCAGTTGTTAATGAGTGTCTTGTGAAGAAGAAATCTGTAAAGACTGTTGTTCGTAAATTGCTTCACGAAGTAGTCAAGTTGAGTGCTGTTCCAATAGATCCAAATCTTCCACCTCCAGTTTTTAAAAAATCACCTCCAAAGGTGAAGCAGCCACCTCCCCCTCCGAGGAAGCGAGTAGGACGTGACGACATTGAGATGAAAAAGGGTGATTGGCTGTGTCCAAAGTAGGTTTCATATCTTTTCTTCTGCACTAAGCTGCTGTCATCCTTCTTTGGAAATCCATAAAGGGTTTGCAATATAATGAAGTTGTATTTCCTGATCCATCTTTAAACTTTATTTGGACCTTTTCTATGCTGTACAAATGCCATTGTTTAGAAAGCAGTCCCAATTGACATCTCTAAGGCATTGTATGACATGATGTGCTTTGACGTCAACTTTTTTCCGTTGGATGGTCCTGAAAGGTCTGCTGTGACCGTTTAGTATGCCCAGCACAAGCAATGCAGGGGTTCACCTTAAATAGGGTGAATTGCGTGGTGATAAATTGTCTTATCTTCTTTCTTAGTTCACTCTTGACTCTTATATCTGTTGATCTTGTATTTGGTTTTTATGATATGAACTTAGAGGGTTGGCGGAATAAATTGAACATAATTTGTCAAGTCCAGAGTTGAAACATCGCTAACAAGTTACATTGCCAGGTGTGACTTCATGAATTTCGCGAAGAATACCATATGCTTACAATGTGATGCCAACCGGCCGAAGAGACAGCTGCTTCCAGGAGAGTGGGAATGTTCCCAGTATGTGTTCTACTTGCCTTTTGTTATTAATTCTTTCTCTCTTCTGCTGACATGAGTATATTGTTGATTTTAGAGCAATATGTTAAATTAGTCAGGAAATGGTGTTTATTTTTGCATTATTTATTCAAGCACCACAATAATAGAAGCCTAGGCTTAGGCTTGAATCTAGTAGGAGTGGCAAGTTTAACAAGTTCGTCTTGATGAGGAGGACAATTAAGAAGAAACTTTTCGGTCTTCTCTTCATTGTCCAATCACTATTCTCTGTTGTGCCTGGAACAAGCTGCAAATCCTATTTATAATTGCATGTATGCCCTATTAAACTTGTACACTCATTTACATTCTCGTTTAAGTTGGCAATTTCCATTTGTGTAAAATGTTCAGAAAAATATTTGTTGAAAGGCTTTTTGCTTGAGGCTTTCACTTTCTGATATGTTTCTTATATGTTGATTTACCCTTTCTGTGACATTGACAAAAACACTTTTCTCCTTTTATGAATTGGCAGGTGTAATTTCTTGAATTATAGGAGAAATGTGGTGTGTTTTCATTGTGAATGCAAGCGCCCAGTTGATGACTATATGGTTGCTCAACAGCAAGAGAGGCAACAAGGATCTAGGACACAGATGGATAAAATATCTCGCCGCCAAGATGTTTCTAATGCATGGAATTTTGATTTTGATGATGATGAGTCAGATGGTGCAGACGTTGCTGCCTTTGAGACTGCAGATTCTCAGAAACGGGATGAAGAATTTCCCCTGGATAGGCAAGAACGAAGAGATACTTCTAGGAGCAATGAAGATGGTTTCCACAAGAGCAGCAGGCCTCCAAAAGGTTACGAAACTGAATACCCTGCACCTGGGAAACCAGGGGTAGGCTTTGACGATTTTGATGATGAAGAAGATGATGTTGACAGCTATGAGATAGACAGTAATGGAGCAAACAAAAGTTCTAAAATAGATTTCTCGGATATTGAGGTCAACTCCGAATCTGAAGATATTGATAGTGTTGACGACACTTTGTTTGTTGGTAGAAGGAACAGTTCCCCCGCAAGTGATGCACATTTTAGACAGAGGCATCAGAAAGGGGCTTTTCGTGGTTCTGAGGATGCTGAAGTGGATTTTGACACAGATGATGAGCTTCCAATTAAAACTAATATGAAATCTAGTCAGGTTTCTTATTCTAAACCAAGATCTAGGAACAAAGGTGCAAAGAGCTTTGACTCAGATGATGATTATGGCCTCAGCTCCGACTCCGATGATAGGGATTTCAGAAGTCAGCAGAATAAAGGGGATAAATGGGGATCAAGAAAGGACTTTGGAAGGAGAAGGAGCTCCTATAGTGAAGATGAGCCCTTCTCTGACTCGGAGAGCAACAAAGGTAGGTCATTTCACAAAAATAATCAAAGAGGTGGTAAGGCAGGTCAAAATGGCAGATGGGACTCTTCTGAAGGTCGTGGTGATAGGATAAGAGACAAAAGAACCTCTTTTAGAGATAACATGAAAAGAAGTCCCAGAGACTCACGTGGAAGCAGCAGGAGAAGCCAAGATAACGGATATAATGATTATAGAAGCCGTGGACGTGAAGAATCTTATAAACAGCAACGAGGAAGGAATAGTAATTATGGTGATCAATCAGATAGTTACTTGGACGATGAAAGACATAGGAGGCCAAGAATAAATGTACGATAAGGCTCAACATTCAGTTTATCATTTCAAGAGTTGGTTGGCTTGCAGGAATAGCACTATGGGTCTCCTGAATGAGGAAATGGAAGGGTTTGCAGAAGTCAGAAACAGCATGTCAACTTCTGAATAACCATCATCACGTCAGCTTGAGAGCTAGAAGCTTCTTACACCTAAGAGAGATGCGCTACAAGGAGAAGTGTTTCAGTGACTGGGGGGTATATATACAAGCCTGTATACAAAGTTGACTGGCAAAAGGTTCATACAAATAAGCCAACTGGGAAGTAGTGATGACAACCCTAAGCTTGACCTGCAAAGATGCGGTATCTTCAATCTTCTTCGAAGTTTTTCATTAAGTTGAGCTGATGATAAGATCTACGTGTTGCACCTATAGACGTTTTTCTGTAAACAATAATTTGCTAACTATTGATATTGGCCCCGTTGTTCGTAGTATACAACAGAATTACACTTGATTAAATGCAATTCTTAGCTTATCTGGTTGCCTAAGTCCTATAATCAAAAGGACATGAAATGTTGATGTTCTTTTTTCTTGAATGGTATCGATTAATTTGTTTACTAAAATCTAAATACACCTCATCATTGAGCTACTTTTCTGAGTGGAATTATTGTGTATTTTTGAATATTAAATTAATTTTATCCAATTTAACTTAAAAAATTAGTTAAACTCTAGAAGCAAATACAACAAGTATTAGTAATAACTTCTATTTCACCCCAAAACAAATTAAAATATTAAAAAGTTGCTATAGGAAATTCTTATGGATGTGTTTTATCATATTAATTAAGCGGGAAGGTTTTTAGTTCAAAGTTGAATTACGAAAATGCCCTTCAGTAATTTTTAAAATTAAAAATGTCTTTTACAAACTTCTTAAATAAAATAAAATGATGATAGCTCAACAGTTTTCTATCTTTTATTGAGCTTTAATTATTTATCCTTTTAGTTTTTGCCGTTAAACTCATTCCAACAACACTTAATGTTTTACACTAAATTCAATATAATTAAGATTGAAGATGAACAATCACAATCTCCTTAAATACAATCCAAAAACGTTTTTAATCATAATTTCCTTAGTTATTGTTGATCAATGTTTATATAATTTTCTGCCACAACCTTTTCCTATTCTTTACATTACAAAACTCTATAAAGGTACACAATAAGTCTTCTTTCTCCCATCTTTCCATCTCTTCATTCTGCCAGATTTTTTTTCTAGGTATATCCATTGGTTTTATATATGTATTTGTGGTTTAAGCCTCATCTTAGTATGTTTAATTAGTGGTACGTTGCTTGATGTAAAAAAAAATGATTATATTTAATTCAAAACTATTTATACCAACTTCTTAAGTTAATCTTTTGGTTCATATAATTAATTTGCACCTTATAGAAACAAAGATCAGATAGAGTTGGTCAAAAATTATATATGCATGGACAATGAGATATTAGAAAACATTGACCACCGAGATTAATGTTCATTGATTTTTTTCCTTTTTTTTTTTTTTTCATTTAAAATAGATAGTACTATATATGACAAAAGAAGAATGCAATTCATATAAGCTCACAATATGAAAAATATTCTTAAATTTGTGATAAAAACAATAACCAGAATTAAATTTATTTCTTCCGCATGTCTTTGCTAATTTCGTCAAAGGCTTTTACATTTTTTTCAAGCAAAAAGTCATCGTAAACTACTTGAACAACTGAGTTGTTGTTTGATTCTGGAAAAAAAAAACAAAGTAGGAATTCGTTGACATATTTATACCATTAAAAACTAAATTGCTACCGCATTTCCTATTTTATAATTGAACTTTATAAATATAATTTCTTTTATAGATATCCTACATGTTTAGCGGAGATATACATAATTTCGGTTCCCTCGGTCTTTGGGGGCTTCGGGTGTTATCTTTTTTTATATGCATTTATTTTTTGCACCATATAATTTTTGGTTTATATTTTTTTTTTCTACCATACTGTTAAATGTTAATATCTTACAAATGATTGTGTTGTACTTCATAATTCAATTATATGTATATAACTTGAAAAAAAAATTCTTTTGTCAAAATTTACAGATGGCAGAATTTATAATTTTGAATGAGTCAAAGAAGACGAAGGGTACATGTATATATAATTATTATTTATATATGTCAATTAAATATTTAAACAATGATCAATGATTATTTTATAACAAATAAATACTTTTATTTTGTAGGTACAAACTATGAAATTGATAATAATCTACTAGCCATCCTAAGGAAGACATATGTTGATCGAATCTCTCTATAACTATTGCAAAACACCACTCTCCTTCGACGACAAGTTCTCGATATGTATGCATCTGTAAAAAAGTGGAGGGTATTATTCCTTAAAAAGAAGACGGAAGCTTTATGGCATTAAATATTTTTTAACTATAATGTCGACATGTAAATTATGTGTTGTAACATATTAAAAAAAGAAGTTTTAACAAATTGAATACTTGATATATTATAAGAATTGTATAATTGAAGCTGTTATAGTATTAGTTTTCAAAACAATTCAGTTGATAACAATATTTTTGTATGATTTGTCTTGCAAGGATCATAATATTAGTTGAATATGTTGAACCGTTCATTGATTCGAGCTTGTATTTTACACATCGTACACATATATTTTGAAAATATTTATACTAATTAGCATGGTATATACGTGCAACGAACGTGTTCGAAAACTAGTTATGGTATATAAACAAAGACTTCTCTCATAAAGAACAATAGATCTAATAATTTCGTCCTAAAAAATAAAGAAAATAAATCTTCCTTTCTCTATGATTCATAATATATCTTCTTCCTTCCATAAGTTTCTGCGGCTACTTCCCCACCATCACTACCACTGTCACTACGCGCCTCAAACAATCCTCATCGTCTCCGCCGCCACTACCACCCATATACGCCGCCGTACTATGGCAACCGACGTTGGTCCATCCAGTACTCGTTTGGGATGGATCGGTACCGGAGTAATGGGCCGCTCTATGTGCGCCAACCTGATTAACGCCGGTTACACCCTCACTGTCTTCACTCGGACTCCATCCAAGGCTCAGGAACTTATCTCCATGGGAGCTCACTGGGTTGACACTCCAAAGGCCGTCGCTTCTCAATCCGACGTCGTTTTCTCTATCGTTGGCTACCCTTCTGACGTTCGCCAGGTCATCCTCGACTCAAACTCCGGCGTCCTTTCCGGTCTGCGTCAAGGCGGCGTCATCATAGATATGACTACTTCCGAACCTTCCCTGGCTGTTGAAATCCACTCCATAGCCTCGGCCGCTGGCTGCTCCGCCATTGACGCACCCGTTTCTGGAGGTGATCTTGGAGCTCGGAATGCTGCTTTATCCATCTTCGCCGGTGGAGAGGAATCAATTGTCCAAAGGCTTAATCCATTATTTAACCTTCTCGGCAAAGTTTATTACATGGGTGCCCCTGGAAAAGGGCAGTTCACGAAACTGGGAAACCAAGTAGTCATTGCTTCCTCTATGGTGGGACTATGCGAGGGCTTAATTTACGCGCATAAAGCTGGCTTGGATTTGAATCATTTTGTGAATGCAATTTCAACAGGAGCTGCTGGCTCAAAATCATTAGACTTGTATGGTAGCAGGATACTTAATAGGGATTTGGAACCTGGATTCTATGTGAATCATTTTGTCAAGGATTTGGGAATATGTTTGAGGGAATGCCAGAACATGGGTCTCGCTTTGCCCGGGCTGGCATTGGCTCAGCAGCTCTATCTGTCACTTAAAGCTCATGGAGAGGGCGATTTAGGAACCCAAGCTCTCATTCTAGCGCTTGAGAGGATTAACAATTTGTCCCTTCAATCTGAGGCTTCTGCTATTGGCAAACCTTAGACCGATTATCTCTTTGATCCTTGACTACTATGTATTCATTTCTTAATGTTAAAGTGTCCTTACATTTGTATTTGTATCGGTTTATCCTTCTATGAATGTTAATGTTCTCACCTATGTATAAGAAAGTGAAAGTGAGTCTGAATAATGTGTAGTAATTTGATGAGACTTCCAGGCAAACGATCTCGACTTTTGTCACTGCACTGAGACTTGAAGTTGTTAGCTACAGTTTCTTTAGTGTTCATTGTGAATCAGGGTATAAAAGGCCCTGTATTTAGGTTGTCCAGACAAGGGCTGTCCGCAAGGCAGCTGAAGAGCGTCCATAGTACACGATCTAAGATATAGTGTTTCTAGAAGTAAAAAATATTAAGAAATTCCAGGGAGAAACAGAAGGACAAAGGTCATCCTTTTTTATTCACTGCAATAAAATCAAGTACTATGGAGAAAAACACCACAGCTAAAGATCTACTAAAAGCATAGTTAAGCAGAAACAGTTCCTGATTTTAATAAATACTAATTACACCACAGCTAAAGAACTACTTAAGAAGAAACAGTTCCTGGTTAAAACAAGTACTTGAGAAACTAATTCCTTCCGACTCTGAAAATCCTAAACAAGCAAGCCTTGAAAACAATACAGCACCGATGATTCTTTCTCCATATTCCTCCGAGAAATGGAAGTAACTGTATCCCCATGACTTCTTTATTGTCAAGCTGCTAAACGTCACCAAAAACGTTATGACAAAACCTATTCCTGCACTCATTAAAAATCACAACCTTTCATCATCTTCTTCTTCTTCAATTTTCTTGAGATCTCTTTTTCTTGGTGGAGAGCAATCTGTAATTAATGGTTTCCCACAGAGTTCTGGATTACCTTCAAAACTTGAAGGATTAGTGAAGGTTCCAAATTGTTTTTTTGATGGGATAGGGCCACCTAGGTTGTTATATGACAAGTTAAGATAGCTTAGTGTAGTGATTGAAGTCATGCTCAATGGGATAGAACCAGAGAGATGGTTAGATGAAAGGTCTAGTGTCTCCAATTGCTGCCTGCTCCCTGTGTCCTCTGGAATTCTTCCTGATAATTGGTTCCAAGATAAATTCAGAGTGCCCAAGGCTGAAAGACCTGTAATCTCATTGGGGATTTCACCGTGAAGATTGTTGAAAGAAAGATCAATAAGATTTACTTGATCTAAGGTAGAGGTGTATGTCATATCCTTGTTCCCTTCTTAATCAACACCATCTTGGGCGTAAAAACATAGTTGAAATAGTAGTAATTGGGTTGCCACTTGTAAAATTTCACGGACTTAAGACCTCTCAAATTTCCTAAGCAGGAAGGGATAGAACCTGTCAAATTATTATGGGAAAGATCAAGAATTTGAAGGCCAAAAAGTTTGCGAAGTGTTGGTGGAATGTGTCCACCAATCATGTTTTCTGTCATCCTAAGCTTTTGCAAGGATAACAGTCTTTCTCCGAACCACTCGGGTATGGTGCCACTGATTTTGTTCTCTCCGATATCAAGTGTAAGCAAGCTTTTGCAATTGCTTAATGATTTTGGAAGTTCTCCAAAGAGGTTATTGCGACTCAATCTCAACCAAAAAAGTGAAGGTGGTGAACATAATGAAGAAGGAATACCACCTGAAAGATAATTCCCCGACAAATCTATGACATGAAGTTGTTGCAAATCTGCCCACCAGTCAGGTATCTTTCCAAAAAAATGATTGTCTGAGAGGTCCAATCTCATTAGCTGCTTCACTCTTGTTATTGAATATGGTATAGATCCTGTAAATGTATTTCCAGAAAGATCTATAACTTGGAGTTTTGTCATCACATGACCAATGTCTATGGAATTAATCCTGAAAACAGGTTGCTTGCAAGATTCAAATGTGTTACATTTGGCCAAAGAGGTAACAAACCATGGAAGCTATTGGAACTTAAGTCCACCACAACACCATCACTGTAACTAGAATAGAAGTCCACTGTCTGGCTTTGGGATGACGGAAAATTTACTAACCTTGGAAGATTTTCACCAATCTCGTTATCTGATAGATCTAGAAACTGCAATTGTGAGCACATTGTCCTAAGCCAAGGAGGTATAGGATCTGAAATGGAGTCGTTCGATAGAATAATAGTACGAAGCTGCTTTGAGTTTTCAGCCATGTCAGTAACTTGGAGCCCAAAGCACATTTCCTTATCTCGATATATGTGAGGCTAAATGGAGGAATCCATTCACTGCTCAAGTTGACAGCAAACCTTTCTCCACATGATATGGCTAAAAACTTCAGTTGATGGAGTCTTGCAAAGTCATTTTGTGAAAGATTGCCTTCCCAATCATTTGTAGCAAGGAATATCTGAGTTAATTCAGTGAGATTAAATATGCTTTCAGGTAAGGCTCCCTTCAGTTGGTTTTGTCCCAAGTTCAAAATTTCCAACCTTGACAGCTGCTTAATAGATGCGGGAATCGTGCCAGATATCTGGTAAAAAGATATACTAATCATCCTTAAGTTCTTCAAGTGTCCTAATGAATTTGGAAACTGCCCTGTCAACCGGTTCCAGCAAGGCCTAAGAACTCTAGGGTCGTGTTGCTGCAGTTAGACAACCCTTCCACTACTCTGGTTATGTCTCTGTTAAGTTTACTCTGTGTTAGATACAAATCCTGCAGATTACAGAGTTTACCCCACTCAACATTTGATATTGGGCCTTCTATGTTGCTGATTGCTATATCAAGTGTCTCAAGGGTGGTGGAATTAGACAACCATTTAGGCAACACAGAATTAACAAAGTTATTGCCTGAAAGGTAGAGATAAGAAAGGGAAGTCATATTCCAGTTGGGAAAGGAGTAAGGGAGATAGCGAAGATCACAGTTTTGCAAAATGAGTCACTAAAGATGGCAGCTTATTAAAAGACTCAGGCCAATGTGTTTCCGAAGAAAGGTTCACATAAGAAAGATCAAGATACTTCAAAGAGGACAAACCAGAAACCCAATTCAAATCTTTGATCCAACTCCTTTCAACAGTAGCATAAGGATAGGAATATGCACGTAGGCTTAAATATTGTAAATTCAACAGGTTCCCAAATGAAGGAGGAATACCAACGAGAGATGAATGGGTGAGGTTAAGATATTGTAATTTTTCAAGAGAACCCAAGAAAGTGGGAGTGGCAAGTCCTTGGAAGTCATTTCCACCAAGGTCTAAATACTCTAAATGTTGCAAGTCAAGAAAAGCAGGACTTATCTTGCCACCCAAGCACGTCGAACTGCCAGAAATCAGATATCCCATTTTCTTCTGATAGCAATTGCCTGATGCATCTTTGAGATCAAGCCTGATGACATTACCAGTTTGTACGTCACAAGAAACACCTTTCCAGATGCAGCATTCTTTGCCAATCCAAGAAGCCAATCGGTCAGAGGGATCCGTGAGACTTTGCTTGAATCTTAATAGGCCATTCCTCTCATTCTCAATACATCTTAATTTGGCTTTAGTAGTGTTTGTGAGAGGTAAAGAACCAGTGCCAATTACTTCAACTGAAACAAGTAGAGGAAGGGATTGAAGAAAGAAAATAAGTACAATAACTAAAACTTTCCGACATGCCATTTGAGATAATCTTATAAGTAAAAGAGATGGTAAGTTTAATAATGGAACTAATAAGCACTGACAGCATAAAATCTTTTACACTATCAGTGTAGTTTAACCTATGATATTATGTTAGTTTACATTTATTTTTTGAAAAAAAAAGGGCAGCCCGGTGCACTAAGCTCTCGCTATGCCTGATGTCCATCAGTGCATCGAATTACATTCTGGTTCAGCTATATGTGCCAACACTAGCAGGAAATGGATGGTAAAGACAAGTATTATTTGTGGTCCTCTATGTACCTTAACTGGAGTCAATAACAAAGACATAGTGAGACTGATTATTCAACTCCAAGAAACAAATTTTATATTTAACTTAGTTACATGAAAACAAGTAAGAAAAGTCAGCTTACAGTAAATGCAAATTTAAGCAGCAAGAGAAATAAAAAGAAAAAAAGACACTGATATGAACTTTTTGGAAATAAATATCACCCCACTTGTCTCACAGGTGAATAAGGACCACTTGAGTGGCTACAATATTGAGCCAAAATATCTTACTTTAGCCCTCTATTGCCTTCTTTTTTTCTTTCTCAATGATGAAGAAAGATGGAATGTTCATCTCTGTACAACAAAAATTCTGTAATTGGAACTTTAGCTTTCTTTCCAAGAACACCTGAGAATATTAACTGCCACACTTTTCCATCAACCTGTTCTTTTCCATTAAGTTCTACAAACCCCTTTGCCGCCGTTTCTTCTTCTTCGACAGTGAAGTGTTATGGTCAGAATTATGGGGATGAAGAACCTCTTTCTGCTTCTCTGGCATATGATGTTCTTGGTGTTGCTCCTAATTGCTCAGCAGATGAGCTGAAATCTGCTTTCAGGAATAAGGTACTATTCCCTCCATCCCAATTTATGTGAAATTGTTTGATTGGACACATAGTTTTAAGAGAGAAGAAAAAAAAGAACTTTTGAAACTTGTGGTCTAAAATAAGTCGAATTGGGAGGGGGGAATTGGGAAGTCTAAGATTCCTGAAAATCTTCTTTTTTATGATTACATCGGCAATAATCCAGCAAAAAGAGGATTATTTAGAGCAGGTTCAATGGATAACGGGGATGGAATAGCTGCTTGAAAATTGCTAATGATGGTTCTTTTGTTTGGTTTAATAATTGATGGAAACAGGTTAAGAAGTTTCATCCTGATGTAAGGAGAGATACGAATAGTTCAGATAAAATGATTCGCCGTGTCATTCAAGCCTATGAGGTAAATAGTGCTTATTGCTAAGGACGGCAAACAAATCAGCCAATTTGGTCTCATGCTTTTTGCTCAACATACTAGTTAGCTTTGAGTTATATAATAGGAAAATCCAAAGGATTTGTCTTTCAAGGGAATATTAATATGATTTTAACTGAGTAGTATGCAGACAGTAAGATAGAAAGGCTGCTGATAGATAGTCCTTTAATACCAGCTTTTTCATGTTTTTTGATAAAATGGTACAATGCAAAGCAATTTAGGATCATTCTGTAAGTAGTTACAAATTTTGGTTGCAAACTGTTTCATAAAACCTTAGAAAAAAAATTTAAGGCCTCTAGGTTTACAGAGGAAATTCCAAAATAAAAATGCTTTCTTTTAGTTTTTTAATTTTTCTCTCTCAAATGATAGCTGACTCCTATTGTTTAAAATGGACGCAGATGTTGTCCAACTTCACAAAGTCAGAGATAATAGAAAGGTAAATTGGCTATAAGATCATAATATCTAAATCCTGAAATTTTGAATTTTCACATCCTAATCTAGATCATCACTGCAGCATTTCATCTTCTTTTTTTTTTTTTTTTTTTGGAGTGGTGGTCCTTCAGGTAATAAGTTTTTGGCATATTCACTGTTTGAGTTCTGCAGGGAATGCTTAGATCCATTTGATCAGCCAGAATGTGAAGCATTTGATCTCTTTGTTAATGAGACTGTTTGTATTGGAAAAGGTAACGAGTCTTTTTACGAGAAATTTCCGTCATGATCACCACTTGCAAATAGAGGATGTTAAAAATAGTAGTTTGCTTCTTGTGAAATCCTGTTATCAGCTTCTTATTAAAGGCCTGCATTTCATATTTTATGAAATAAATGTGGCAATGGCCAAAAGTGCAATAGAAATCAGTATTTTAAACAGTTGTAATATCATTAAAAGCAGTATTGATGATTTGGTTATACTTTCATACTATTACTGATCAATGCAAACATGGTAGTGCAACTAAGAAAGCTCTAAAGTGTAGAAAAACCTTATTTTCCATATTTAAGGGCTCTGTTTGCCTTGTCTGAGTACTTAGGAGTAGTTAGTAAGTTGTCACACTTTGCACAAAAGGATCTCCTGGCTAATCCTGATACTAGTAGTTTTCTAAGGTCTCCACAGATATCTAAGCTCTACTCCAGCAATTTCATAACAATTTAGTTTTCATTAGTGAATCCAGTGATGACCTCCTCCATCAGTTTCTGTTAAATTATATTTCGGAAAAATGTCATAGCCTGCAAGTGATTCTTCCAGTAGACTGTCTTTATGGAAACATATCCCCTCAATTGTCAGAATGCTTTGAATGATACAAAATTTGTACAGTTCCTGATCTCCCTCTTTTACAATATATGCAGGTTGCCCATTTTCATGTGTTAAGAAAGCACCTCATGCATTCACTTTTTCCTCGTTGACAGGAACTGTGCAAGCAACTTCTCAAGGTCATATAATACTGCAACTCCTTTGTTACTTCTGTCAGAAATTAGTCTGCTAACAGGAAAATTTTAGTGAAATTTAGTGAACAAAAGGAAACATGGCAACCACTGAAAGACAAGATAACCTACATTATTTCTGTTTGGCCTATTAAAAGAAGGTTTTATCCTCTTTTATTTATCTGGCTAGTGAACCAAAAGTTCTATATGTTCAGGACATGGTGAAGATTACCAAGTCCGTCTTGCAGCTGGTCAATGCCCCAGGAGTTGCATACATTATGTTACACCTTCTCAAAGAATAGTTCTTGAAGAGCTACTTGGCAGGTATTGTTTACTCCGTGACTCAACTTTCGTCCTGCTTTTGTAAAAATGGAAGAAGGCAAACTTTCAAACAGGAAGAATCCCAAAAAAGAAGTTTATATAAATGTTTACACAGGATAGCACCTTAAGTTATTATGCAGTCTGCTCTCCTTTTGGCTCCAAGTCGTCGTGAAATATATTTAAATGTTCCTTTTTGCTGCTGCTGCTGCTGCTGTCCGTTATTTTCTAATCATTATTTTGTGAATTTTCTTCTTTGTAGCATCATGAGCACACCTTATGATACATCAGCAGAAGCAGACTTGCTTTATTCACTAATTGTAAAAGCTCGTTTTGAGAACAATCGCTACCAGAAGCCCAAGAAGCAACCTAAGGCCTCAACCGAATATGTAGACTGGTTCTAAATCTTGAAAGTCCTCATAGAAAACCACCTTGTTGTGTGAAGAAACTTGGAATTTGAATAGGGACTGCCACTTCAAAGGCTATGCAATACTGAAGTTATCACATGAACGATGGGGGAAATACTATTTGAGTTGACTGTCAACCTTATGCTATGTTATCGAAGTCCTAAGTGGTCTTCACTCTACAGCAGCATATGAAATGCTGGGCACAAGTGTTGGGAAAAGCAGCTGCAACTGACACTCTGAATATTTGGTGATATGAGATTGATGTAAATATGGAAAATTCACTTTGTTAAATAAATTATTTATAATATCAGTGTATTTTAAACTGTTGTAACAGGCAACCTACCTTATTTCCTAGTTTACTAATCCTATTTTTTATGGATGATTACTTGTAATTATCTTTTAAGTGACTTGATTATATAAAAATTATTTTGCTCTATTAGTGTATATTAGTTAAACTCTTTCCAGAAAGGTACCAGCTTTGTATAGCAAGAGAGATATAGTATACAGGTCTGCAGCAACCCACTCCCACATTCTAAGTTGAACGAACCTCAAAAGATAGATTTGAAGATGGAGCTTCTATTTTTATTTCCTTGGTTGTCGCCACAGCTTTTATCTTCTGGACAGAAACGTACCATTCACTGAGTAATGGTTTCATTCTCTTCTCAAGCTTGTGAGAATGTATGCACACATTTACTTTACATGGTTCACGAAATGATAGATTGAAACTCCTGTATGAGAAATGAAATGATACAGTTAAAGCAAATTTCATCTATAGGAAACCCATTGTTATTTACCTTATTGAGGAAGTACCTCACAATTTTACAAATCAAATTGTACAATCTTGAAAGTAATAGAAGCCGTAAAGGGGAAAATTCTCCTGTTGTACCAACTAAGAAGGACATTGAGAAAATATCTTCAAAGAACGAAGAATCCTTCAATCTCAAGCACAAACAATGAGTGATCACAATTCACATTCCTTGAACTGAGAATTGCTTTGCTGTGGTTGAAGCTCGTGGTCGCTGTTTGAGTCCACTCATCATCATCTTCATCCCATCAATCTTCTGTACAGATTTTTTGCTCTTTAATGGTGAAGCTAGCCTATTTACCAATCTTGATGGTGAAAATGACCTCATTTTGGAGGGTGAAGAAGCTATCTTGTTTGCCAATCTTGATGGTGAAAATGACCTCATTTTGGATGGCGAAGAAGCAATCTTGTTTGCCAATCTTGATGGAGAAAATGACCTTCTCAGTTTGGCAGCTGCAGACATCTTTGGGGACCTCTTGTTCAAACTTGTTGCTCTAGTAGGAGAGACAGAAATTTGTGGAGGGTTCCTGATTTTCACTTGAAACTTTGGCGGAGACTTCCCCACAAACTTAGTGCCCAAACTTGTTACTCTGATAGGAGACACAGAAAGTTGTGGGGGGCTCCTGATTTTCACTTGAGACTTTGAGGCTTTTGGTGGAGACTTTGTCGAGAACTTAGTACCCAAACTTGTCACTTTGGTAGGAGATGCATGAAGTTTTTGGGGGCTTCTGATTTTCATTTGAAGCTTTGGTGCCTTGGGTGGGGACTTCACCAAGAACTTATGGGGTGATTGTCGATTTCTTGCAATCACGGGAGATTGTGTTTTAGATAATTTCTGCTGCTGTGAAGTTGGTGATGAATGGAACAGTGGGTTCGGAAAAAGGACAGTCTTTTTCACCCATGGCCTATTCCTTGGGGAAACTCTATTAGCAATGTACTTGCAATTTTCATTCTCACATTCCCTCTGCTGCACTGGAGAAACCTTGAAGTTTATTCGTGATTTTGCTCGTCTTTTTGATGGTGTATCAGACTCTGTCCTCATTGTTTGCAAGGTTACCTGTTTCTCTCTCTTTCTACGTGATCGGAGCTCAGAGTTTTCAGGGCTTGGCTTCTGGTTTTGCCTCTGTGTGAGTGGAGTTTTCGGGTCATCGGACCTCTTGGGACCTACTGCCTCCACTATATCTCTAGCAAATTGACTTGCCTGTTTAATTTCAGCCACTGTCTCTCCTAGAAGCATTGCTGGTAATGACATTTGCCGCCATTCCCCTGTTCCCACCAAAGTCCCAAAATCATCAACCTTTGAACCCAAGAGTTGGAAGAACACAAGTCCATAATTATATAAGACAGTTAGTTACCTGCATTTGTTGGCAATTTTCCTGGAGGAGATTTACGCGAAGTAGCATTCTTGATCCTTCGAATTAGAATAGAGAATTGGGGTTACACTAAGATATTAAATTGTAAAAGAGAACAAAAGTCAGCAAGAATGAATAAAGGAGTTAGTATGTTGTACCTCAAAGATTCTTGTTTGCATCTGAGGCTAGTTCTCAGATAACCTCTGGTGCTGCGGGGACTGAGAGTTACACGAGAAATCACCTTATGACCACCTGTAACTGTGTATTGAAGCTCTAGCAATCGAGCCATACATTTATCCACCTTCAACAAAATAACCTCAGAAAGTTAGCTTCTATCAAAAGATCATCTTTTTGAAGATCCCAAAAAGGGAATTTCAGATATAGCAGTCAACAACCTATTAAACTGATTAAAATTCTGAGTCCTAACAACCCATTAAAAAATTGAACAAAGTCAACACGAAAGACATTTTTAGTCAGAAAGAGCAGACACCATGGAAAAATCCAAGGTCCAAATCATAATAAATTTCGGAAAATTATAAATTTTTCGAGTCCAAACATAGGTCCTTTAAATACAAAACGAAAACTTATTTCTCAGAAACTACAGAACCCCATAACTGAAATCACCTGCAGAATATTAAAACCCTGTTGATAGAATTAAACACTTAATAAAAATAAGAAATCCCCATCACTGATACTTTAATAGATTATACTAAACCACTTTAGAAAACAAGTACATTAAAGAAGATCAAAAGAGGAGTAGGAGAGCGTCATTGATATGGAGAGGAGTGGGGATAGAAAAGGATTAAACAAAAAAAAAGTCATTTTTCTTGATTGTAATAATGAATCCCACCAACCTTGTTTAGTGTTTCTCTAAGAAGAATGGGGTTTAGAGGAGGCACCACCATTTTCTTGTTCAGCAACTTTGGTGGGGTTCTTGCTACCATTTTCTTTCACTTCTAAACCAAACAATTAGAAAATCAAAGTGTGGGTCTTCTCTTCTCTACGCTCCTCAAACTACCTTTGTCTCCGAAGTTGGGGGTAGGTGTTGAGTTTCTACACGAGGCAGAGAGACAAGTATACAAGGAAAAAAAGTGTCTGACTTTTGCTGCCAACGGATATTTGGGTTGTAACGGTCGAATTCATATTCATCGCCGAAAATAAATCGAAACGGCTAATTTAAGAATTGTAGATTATAAATAAATATATTTGTTTCTTTATTGAGTTTTGCAACTTTTGGGCGGATTACTTTATTTGAAATCATTTTGGGCTACAACAAAATAAAGGCTTTTTAGTAGGTCCTTATGCTTACATGGCCCAACCATAAGATGGGAAATGTTAAAATTCACTAGCTTGATTGATTTGTGGAAAAAATTACATAAATAGGCATTTTATTTTCTATTAATCTTTAAAATTTTCTATCATTTAAAAAAATTACAAAATCTCCTCGAAAAAGCATTCATATCCTCTCTCAGATACATCGATACATCCATATCCTCTCTCGGATACATCACTCCTATTAAGTAATGTGTCATTTGCAATCAATGAGCTATGTATCCGCAGGTTTTCTAATGTATCTAAAATCCTAGAAGGGGAGAGTTCTTTTGTTCCAGGGCGGAGGGAGTAGCAACATCGCTTCGTCGGAAATTTTATTAAATTATATATAAATATTATGCATGATACATTGGACGAAATAACACTATTTGACGATGAATGTCTCTTGATGCGTTGATTAGCACCCAACTCCAATTTTGTTCTCTTTTGAGCTATAACAAAAGTAAATTATCTTAAATATTAGAATTTCTCATAATTTTTATGAAAAGTGGATCATTTCCAAGGTAAACACTGTATAAAAATCAGTCTAAGAGCAATCAATCACAAGTAAGAGCTTATACGAGCTCTAAACTTGGTCTACTTTTTGCTTTTCAAGAATTAATTAATTTGACCACTTGCGATAAAATTGGACACGAAGAAATGCAAAAACTCGAATGAATAATTAAATTATGTGACAGATACTACAAGCTAGTTCAGAAACTTCTTTTTACTAACCAACAACAATTATTTTCATCTTTTCCGCAGTGCATCATATATATACATATGAGGATCTCACAAACAGCATTAAACTCGTCAAGTACCCTCTCTGATAATTGTTTTTTAAGCGAGGGTGTTACAATCAAATAAATACACGAGCAGTTTGTACATACATTTCTATCACCATGTTAAACCTTACCATTAACTTGGCAAGCAAGTGACATTATTACAAGTTGCTTCAGCATGTCTAGGCTATCCCTTGGGTAAGGCATTCAACTATGCACTCGTCATAGAACAGTCTACTAGAAATAAAAGATTGTTAGCCTAAGAAAAGGCGAGCTTTTTGAGAAATATGGCGCAATTTCTCACCAATAGAAAATGCCTACAGAAAATTAGCTGTAAGAATAAGAAAAAGACAGTTCCAATAAAATTCAATACTTGAACAAAAATCCATTTTTTGTATCCTAGAATAAATTTTCAATTCAGTGTCAAATCCACATTCTTTGGATTAGATTGAGAGGCTACGCTTAAGCCTCTTCTTTATCGATAGGAATCCCATCAACACTTTCTACATCTGTCATTAGTAATCTCGTTTAGTTAAAACATGAAAAGTACCTTCCACCAGAAGGGTATCCAGTCAATCCAAATGGAACAAAAGTGTGTTGCTACTTGGTTCCGTTTTAAGGATATGATTGAATTAAGCCAGCCAAGATTTGTTCTATCATTGATAACCATAAATGTATCTAACTCGATGACCACATCTGACGGTCACCAAGATGTGTCATCATCAAGCAAGATTTGTTTTGAGCACCAGAGAGATATTACAATGAAGAAAAATAAGGAAACCAAGATTACTTTCCTCCATCAGCAACCACAGCATCATAAGAAACTACACAGCTAACCAACACCTTCATCGCCATTCTGTTAACTAGATGATATAAAAATAGAGCAGCTATACTATGACATGGTTGATGATAATAAGGTTGTGAAAATTAAAAATATAAATAAGGGAAAATTTGGGGATCCTCTCAATTTACAGACATTTCTTTCTGAACTCACTTCCTGAAAAAAGAGGGGGAGTCAAAAGCATGAGCCCATCAGGACTCCACAAATTCCGACCAATTACAAATGCAACTATGAGGAGAGGGCGTTGCTGAAGAGTAACTAACATGAGTGCCAAGCAACGGCTTCTTCATTAAAGCCACCACAACAAAGCCCTAAAAGGCAGGGTGATCATCTGGCTGTATCAGCAGCCGAGCAAGAACCTAAATACATCAGTCACTGAAATAATGCCTTCCACACGCTTGCTGCCAGCCTCCACAATGACAAGTCTCCTTGCTCCTGAAATATACACACGATTTTAAATAACTCTCTGATTCAAGTTATTGAAGGCTACAAAATGTGCAGGAAAATGTGCTATAAACTTTGATTCATACAGTAGATACTCACACAAGGAAAGCAACACAAACTAGGAAGTGAGGGGGAATACAGCTATAGCAATATCATACATCAGCAAAAAAGAAATACGATGTTGAGATAGTGGTAAGGTCTTTTGGAAACAGCCTCTCTACCTCCACGAGGTAGTCCTAAGGTCTACGTACACTCTACCCTCCCCAGACCCCAATTAGTGAGATTTCACTGGATATGTTGTTGTTGTTGTAATGTTGAGGAACAAAAGAAGGCAAACAAGATTAGAGAAAATAGTAGAAGGCTGATATAGTGGTACAAAAATGTGTTATACACATAATAGACCTCATGTAAAGGTCGTTCAAAGAAAATGGGATATTTCCATCTAAAAGATAAAACTGGTGATATTTCTCAGTGTTTGCATCACCCCATTACATCAGAAACAGATACAGATAAGGAAAAGACTTTCCCTTTGGCATAAGTTCAGCAGCCAAACAATCATCAGTTAGCCAAAAGAATCTCTGCCTCTAGGTAATTATCAAAAGCAAAGGCAAGAATGCAAACTGAGTCTCAAACAAATGGAAGACTGAAGACATTTACCAGGAACAGAAAGTCGCTCCATTACTTTATGCAAAGGATCGGACCTTAGACACATTTGACACCTCTGTCCATTGAATAATCCATGAGGAGAACTTGCATCTTGTCCCAATTGTATTGCCTGCGGAAGAAGCAGATAAAATGAGAGATCTAGTAACAGTTTGGGCATTAAATAGCAGCCTAAACTTGCATAAAAGGTGCATATACATGCAAAAAGATGCTTTCCATGCAATTTTCGTCTAAACTCCTCGGTATTATAGCATTATGAATAAGCATAAGCTACATAATGTGGACAAAAAGAAACAAGTAATCTCGTACTATTCTCACAGGGCATACGGCATGTTGCAAATATTGATGCTATGATATCAACTGGGTAATTTCTCAATACAACTCAAACTTAAAGATCAAAAGGATCTATAGACCAGACAAAGTCTGTATTTCCCGAATGTAAATAATCTGCTCAGAACAGAATCTTATTAACTTAAGCCACTACTGAACCAGTCAACGCAAGAAAATTCCACTAGCTCAAACTTTTGCAGAGCAGTCCATCTAATATGAATCAGGATCCACAGATGGTGAAAAGAACTGTATCAGCAAATGGGGCCAGACATGTATCGTTACATAGTGGAAAAGATTGAAAAAAATAAAGGCGGAATCTGATTGAACATGCATAAAGAGGTCTGGGACAAGACATGATATCTAATGTCGTAGTACAAATAGCTCTTAAAACACTTTTACCTGATGAATACTCAATTCATCAAGCCGAATCTGCGCGTACGCTCTGTCCTTTGCCAATGCAGTAATGTCACTGTCGCAAAATGATAAGAAGGCACATCATGTTGAACCAGGATTGTAATAGTAAAAGAATGTGTCAGAAGACTACATAAAGTAATAGCTGCACTGTAGGTTTACATCGAGCTAACTACCTTCTACAGTAGATATCCAGCAAGGAGTCATTATCATCCACAATTGGTATCGCACTAACTTCAGCTGTAAGGCAAAATAAAGAATAGGTTGGATGGCAAAGTGCACATAAAAAAATGAAATACGCAAAAATTTCTGAAGTATCTCAATTGGATTATGAGAAAGATTCACGTAATCTGTCGGCAAGTTGAGCAATTACCAGTAAATTGAACCAATTTTGAGAATCTTAGATTAAATGCTTGAACATTCAACAAAGAAAAGGAAAAAAAAAACAATGAGGTCTTCATGGCATCTGATTACCTCTAAACCTTTATGCCATAGGTCCTAGTCCCCTTCAAAGGAAGTGTCGTAATTGAAGAGTTTTGGGGAAAAAATATTGTTGTAAAACTATTAAGAGTATAGAGGAGCTTAAGAAGTTGCTAGACTTTAATGCTATTGTTTGATTAAGTTAAAGATATACTATTTTAGCTCAGATATTTGAATAATGCATTGTATCATCTTAATGAGGACTCTATTCCTCAAATTCCAGATTTCTTTTTGTGGAAAGCTGGCTGGCAGAGAGGTAATAGATTCTAACTTCCATCAATTCTTTTACTGTGTTCTATTCTCAACCTACACTGATCAGAGAACTTAAAATGTAGAGGGCTAGGTTTCCTAATTTTTCCTCCATCATTGTCTTCTGTTTACTAGTCTTGAGCCCCAAAATGCAGCTCAGCTGCTTCTCACTTAACAGTATATTGAGTACTCCCTCCGTCCTATTTATGTGGCATCCTATCTTTTTTAGTCTATCCCAAAAAGAATGTCACTTTACTATAGTTAGAAACAATTTAACTTTAAAATTCCCCTTTTACCCTTAATAAAATGATTTTCAGCCACACCACAAGTTTCAAAAGTCTTCCTTTTTTCTTAAATATAGTACCAAGTCAAACAGTTTCAGATAGAATGGGACGGAGGGAGTACTAATGACCCACTACAGTTACCAAGACCCACAAAAGCTACATTTGACTGTGGTGATGTGAGGAGCATTTGATCTTCTTTTTTTAACTTTTCATCTGTTAAGTATTGCAGAAATGTTTACTTCATTCACAGTGGTACACCCTCTACACTCTAAATAATTCTGAACATCATACAGAACTGTGTTAGCATGAGGTAAAGATCTTAAAAGTGATATGTCTACTACAATGTAATTTATTTGGGTAGGAAATGCACAATACCAAAATGCTGATTCCAACTATGTATCACTCTGTGTGGTTATCTTCGCCCTAGGGTGTAAAACAGTTGGAATTTGCCTCTACAAACATATTATTATCCTATTTGCAAAAATATTGGAGTCTTGTATCTTATTATTAGCTTCAAAGTATCTGAAATAGAACAAGGTTTTTGTCCGAGTGATTTTTTTCTTCTCATTCACTTATCTATTTTCCATCTCCTTTTACAAGTCCTTACAAGAAAGCAAAAAGTGAAAACCAGGCTATTTTTTTAACAGGAATTTTTGTTGAAGTCTTTTTGAAAACCAGGCTATTTAAGAAACAAATAGACAAAATAATCAAATGAAACCACAAAAATACAAAAGCAAACATGCGGAGATCAAACAAGGATTATCCCAACTTCAACTAAAGATTCACAAAGTAATAATACAGCGAAGAATCACCTTGAACTAATAAAGACAGAGCAGCACCAAGAGAAGCATTTGGTCTTAGCATTGCGACTGGCTTTCCACTTGATTCACCGATTTTCGGAACCCAGGTACCAATAGGAATTGAGCAAATTGGTTGCTGAAGAATTGGCAAGGAACTAGAAGAATGTTTAAAATGCCGGCAGATACCTGGACATTGATTAGACATTAGCCAAGGGCAAACAGTTCATTCAACACACGAAAGAGTAACTTACACTTTAGAATCCCAGAGAGGGTGGCCAGGTGTAGCAGCTGAGGAAATGAACCATCAGGTGAAGAAGAATGGATAATGGGAAGAGTTGAGACCTTGTTTTGCAGAAATCTTAAAGCGAGATCCTTCAAAGAGTCATAAGGCCCACCCTGCATGATGCAGAAGTTGGCAGATATTAATGCAAACAGTGATATGCAGAAGCCAAATTAAAGGGCAAAGCAACATAATAATTAAGGCCAGTAGAGTGTCAAATGACGAGCAATTTTACCTTAATGTCAAACATCCCTTCCCCATCCCCA
Source organism: Solanum pinnatisectum (assembly GCA_035578085.1). NCBI lineage: Eukaryota > Viridiplantae > Streptophyta > Magnoliopsida > Solanales > Solanaceae > Solanum > Solanum pinnatisectum. Next base: position 58,528,374 of record CM069076.1, read on the forward strand.
AACAAATTGACAAGGCTCAAATACAAGCAAAAGAAGTTCAGGTGGTTCTGAGACGAGCACATTTACAGATAAAAGAACAAATCAATATGCAGAAAGGACTCTCAAGGGGCCTTCAAAAGAAAATTCTTCAAACTAGAGAAAAAAATCAAGTAATGAGGAGGGAGATTTCCGAAAATAGACGCAGCTCTGCCTATATTATGTTGCATAAGCATCCACCAAACTTTGAAGTTCATACACCAATCAGGACACCAACCGTTTAACGCACCGTACAGTGCATCTCAGCACTCTAAAGCCAAACTTCCAACCAGAAGCCTGCCAGAGGCTTATTTACAGCAGTAGCTAGACTTTATGCTACATATATACCACTTAAAAGCACATTCTGGAAGGCATTTCTGTGTCTTTTGGTAGTATCCATAGGTATGGAATCTTTCTCTTTTAATTATCTCTTTGATCCACTCAAAGTTAAATTTTAAGTGGCATCATTCATATCCTATTTTATGGACTTGTTTATCACGCCTCTACACAACAAGATGCCAACCAGAGGCCTAAACTCCTGAATGTTCCATAACAAATGCATTTAGTCCAAAATATCTTCACATTCATGAATGTCATAGTTCTGTTTCTACACTCCTACCACTACACCAGAAAACTGCACATGCTTCAAATTACTTCAAAATATTAAAATACAAAAAGCAAGAAAATTATGAAAGGGAAAAAGACTGTCTAGTCAACAAAATTCTAAAGAGGAAAAAAATCGGAGTTAAAAAATTAAAATACAAAAAGCAAGAAAATTATGAATGGGAAAAAGACTGTCTAGTCAACAAAATTCTAAACAGGAAAAAAATCAGGCTCTCCATAATCAAGATAGGATACTCGCTTAAAATTTACGAAATGGCAAAAATCAACGAACACAGAAATTCTATTTTCAATAGTTTCAAAGGCTTGAAGGAGCGTAGCCTTATTCAATAGGAATTGATAGGATTTTCTCCTACAATAAGATAAGAGGTAAGAAGCAAGGAAGACTGTTTATGAACAAATATCACATTCAGAAAGACTACTGGCCAAATTTCACTCAATTATATAAACTATACTTGGTGTGATTTCTTTATGTCATTTCATCAATTTACACACATCTAGGCTAAAAGTTTGTTAGTAGATAGTATCAAAAATATTTAGATTAATAGATTAATGCTACAAGCAGTAGTAATTCAATAACAATATCATTTCAGATTTAATTTGGCAACCCACATATCTGATCCACTGCAAACATCAACGATACCCAACCAAATAAAGTTTCAAACAGACTCCACTTTCTTCTTTTTTCTCTTTTTTCTCTTTTTTCTCGCCTCTCCTATCCGTTAGATTTGCTTAGCAGATTTTGATGGGAAGACTTGGTTAAGGCTCTCAAGAAGCTAGAAAGAGAAAAGCTCAAGGTCACTCCTATAAATTCCTGGAAAAGTTAAAAGAAATCCAACAACTTATTGGCCTAAATCAAGAAAAAAAACATGATAAACAAATGTCAGGAGAAATGATGAGAATATTGTAAATGATTAGCTGAGAATTTCACTTACATGGACAAGACTTCTTGAATACGAATTCAAGTTACAGTCGATTTGCCTGTTGATGCGTAACTTTCCCCCTTTCCAAGCAGATATAGAGTGTGTCTCGAGCTCTTCCTCCGTCAAATTGGATCCATGATTCCCAAGCTGAAGTTGGATAACATATTTGTATTTATATTCATTTATTTGGATCAAAAGTATGTATATTCATTAAGAAAGAACGATGTAAAGTCCCTCAAAATTAAAGGGGAAGGAAAGAAACTACACAGAATTAGTTGACAAAATATGGAACCTTACATTCGAACCCCAAAAGACATACTTGACCTCCCCTCTAATACCAAGCAAAGGACAAGAAATACTCTAATACCATTCACAGCCTCAAACATATGCATTTTTTTTGCTAGTTTTTTGGTGTAATTATTGTACAAGATGTAGATGCAATGTTAGACAAAATAGCTGATTTGCACAACCCGTACGCTTGTAGCACTGGCTTAGCGATCTTTTTGCATAAAAAAAGAAAAGATACTGTGATTCCACTAAGAATAATAGTCCTCTAGGATATTCACACACAACATGTCTATCATGGAAATAAATAAGCAAACCCTTACTTTCAAGTTAAATAGCTCAGTTTGACTTTACACAATTGGTAGAAAAATATAATAATTTGCTGAGTAGGAGTCCAAATTACAGATTGTTCCATGATAACTGATTCAAAAGTAAGCTGATGGACTTATAGATTCACTTGGATGTCTGAAAGCTGAAAGTGGGATCCCTCAAAATTTTGATTGTATACTATAAATGGTGTGATATTTGATTTCAGGGAAGTTGACGTTAATTTGAGTTGGCGCCAGAAAGGAAAGCATAGCATTCAATTTGGAAAGGACCAAGTAGCCATGTTGCTCCTTTGAGCAGATTTTACAGAATTTCCTGTTTGAAGATAAAAGCTTTATCTGGCTCTGATACTTAGCAACTTCATCGAACGAAGTTGTAGAGGAAGAGAAGGAAATTTTCAGATAAATCAAATCCTAAATTAAGCATCTTATATAAATAAGAACAAGAACAAAAAAAACAGGAAAGTTTTATATATGAAGGAAGCAGAACTGAAGGTTGAAGTAAAGCTCAAGAATGACTCCACATGTAGATGGTGAGATAAGGCAAAGTTTAAAGTGAAACCAATAAACAATATCCTCAGCGAAGGATATCAACCACTCTTTCTTCACTGCAAGTTTACTTCTTAGTTATGGTATATGCTCTTCAACGTCTTGAGTCTAAGATGGTGTATGAGATGTTCTAATCTCCATTCCTTCAATATTGGCATGGAAGGGGTATCCAGAAGGCTTCTCACTCTCTCTGGAACACCATCCCGGCAGCCATTTAGTGGGCAATTTGAAGGAAAGAAACTAGAGATTTTTTTCAAAGAAAGAAGATTTTGTATTTAGGGTCAAGCACAACTGTAAAGTTTTGCTTAGACTATGTAGCAACATGACCACATTAGATGTAAATGATAGCTTGCCTATGCTTGACTTTATTAGCTCATTACATAGATTGCAATCGCCTTTCCTTTTGGTTGTAACTTCTCACTGCACTCTCTTTATGCATTTTTTTTAATAAAGTAAACAAAATTTATTAATGAGGGTGTAAAGCACCCATATACTAGTATACCCAAAAGTAGAAAATCTTACAAAAAGATATGGTTTTCTACAAAAATCTTAGAGGAATCTCCTGGGTGCACCAAAAAGCAATAAAGGATAAGAGACTACTCCTTAATTGTACAAAATAGTTTTCTGTTCCATCCGAACTTTTTATGCTGTTTTATGAATGAAAGCTACACCTTCCGATCAAGAAAAAGGAGAGAACAATATCCTAAGAGATGGAATTACTATGACGCTCACCTCCATAAGGATTAAGATGAAGTCGATCGCAGTGAGAACTCCAACAAACTGACCCTTGAAAAAATCCCACAAAGGAGCAACAGAGATTCCCTGGGATAAGCTTTAATCAGATGTCAGCAATTCCAAGCTGCTACTTAATGAAATTGATAGCAAGATAAATTTGATTAATGTCCACAGCAGTAAAAGGAAGGCAGGAGCTACAATTGACAAAGACAAAGCAAATAATGTCCCAATATTACCAAAACTCAACAGAATCATTATCAATATTTGCGCGTACAAATGGAAGTATGGCATATACATTCAATCAACTGCTTCAAAATGTTGGTTTTTGTAAATATGTATCCACTTATGGTTGTTTTAACAAGACTGCTGTTAAGGGGATTTTAATCCCCTCAACATGTCACAATGTGTGGTGCACTCTCCCGCCCCCACCCCCAAACCCCACACACACACCCAACGATGATGCAATATTAGTTATTCAATTATCCCATATTTTACCTACCTAATTCTAAATTTATTCTTAAAATTGTTCCATTATGAAGATAATTAAACATTTATAATTATAGATTTTGATTTTCTTTAAAAATGCTAACTATGCTTAATCACAGAGTCTTACTTTCCTTCTGGTCCCTTTCAAAAAGAACGTCACTCTTCTTTTTTTGGCAACTCTCTAAGTCTAACTTTCCACATGACACGTTTAAGACCACAAGATTAAAGGACATTTTTGTACATTTTACATATCTTTAGTTTTAAGACCACAAGATTGAAAATTCTTCTTTCCTTACTTAAACTCCGTGTCAAATCAAAACTAAACAAACAAATTGAAACAAAGGGAGTATTATAATGAATATATATTAAATTGGATAAAATAATACAAAAACAACTGAGGGTATTATTGGAAAATATTTATTCAATTTAAAACCACAAATACTTGAGATCATATATAGGAATCCATATTTTGCTCCAATAAACCAATATTACTTTACATATTAAAGATCATGTATAACTTGTATGCAAACATTGGCTCCTTAATGTTAATTACATGCAATATATGTTTTGATAAGAATCATAAAAGATATATAAGCAAGCGGAAAAATTGAATGTTTTCTTTTGATCAAATTAAAACTCCTTAATAGATTGGATAACTTGTAGCCAATTTCACATGAAGGCTTGGTATAGATTGCTTCGATAAATCTAAATATACAAATTCATCATTCCTAATAATCAATTGCATAGCAAGAATTATTCCAAGCCCTCAAAGGAGACAAACACTACGAGCACATACAGACGGACTCATTCCCCCCAGTTCCATTATGATTGCCTACCTAAACAACTAGCAAGAAATTCTAATGCCAGCAGATGGACAGCCAGATCTTATACAAACAAAATATAAATTCAAAAATCTACAGCCTATAACAGCATGTCTTCAATATGTATAACAGTATTTACCTGCTCATAGAGAACATGAAAAGCTTGTTTTACTGGAAGATTTACATCCAAGGCAATCACCTGCAGAAGAAAGGAGAAGGAATTTTTTTACATCTTAACTATTAAAAAAGAAAAAAAACTACATCTCATAATTATCCTGGACTTGTAGGCAGAGAATAGAGACAACATATATGTGTAGTTACCTTGCCAGACTCTGGGAGTAACTCATAGGCAGTATGTGTAGACAAAAATGCAGATATACGTTGACGCGATAACTCTATTTCAGCCTGTGATATCTGTGGAACTGCATCCTGCACATAGTATCTGATGGTGTGACCAAATTTGTACACCACATAAAAAGGTAGTGATGCTGCGATGCAACTGTTTATTTGTTGAAATGTGATGTCCTCAATATTGAATATCAAAGGTCAACTATTCTACCAATGTACTAGGTAAAATTTCAAACAATTAAAGTCTTAAATTTCCCCTGCAGGGAAAAAATTAGAGACTTTCAAATTACTGCAAAAATATGATGTTTTCTGCCAGGACCACAAATTGTATTGACAATAGTTTCAAACTCTGCATAATATTCCACGACAATGAAAAATGTTGCAAAAAGTAAGCTGAGAAAAACAGAACCTAATTGTCGCACAGAAATATCTCTTCTTTTTTATTAGGGTCACATAACAATAAAATGACAGACTATTCGATCACTTGAGAATATTCCTTTACCCCAGACATCTTATCCACACAATCCCTGTGGATATCGAATTCGTGGCAAAAAAGAATGCAAAAGCAAAAAGGGCAAAAAAAGGTACCAAGAAATATGAAATATATTCAGTAGAAGTGAAGCAGAGCAGGAGCCAAATGCATCAGCTAATAGAACATTTTAGTCATATGAGGTATGTTAATCCTCTTACCAGTCGAAGAAAATCATTATCGACATCCATATTAGATCCAACGGGTACATCTGGACTAAAAAGTTCAGGAATAGCATCCGACTCCCTGGGCAAGAAAATTGTGTTGACTACGCCATAATTTCCACTTACAACTGGCTGACGCTCATCATGACGCCATTCTCCATCAACAAAGAACTTGTACTGCAAGTTAGTGAAAAGGCAAATCAATTTATGCACTATTACAAAAACATTTTATTAAAATCCTAGTTTTTATTGAGTATGTCACTTGAATTGAAGTGAAGTATTAATATTTTCAAAGAACTGTCATTTCAACTATGTTTAACCAAACGAGGGGTGAAAATGTAATTCAAAAGAAATGAAAGAAAAAAAAAATGTAAATCTCGCCTCTACTAAACATATTCCCTATCAAAAGAAGAGGGAACAATGATAAAAGAACTATTTGCAACAAAGCATTGCTTCACTTTATTTCTTTTTACACTGAAATAGAAGCAAACATAAGCTTTGGCAAACATAATAGTATGGAGCAATGAACAAATTGGTTTTTGCTACACGGATTATTATTCTTTGCCCCACCATGTATGTTACACACTTGTCGACTGAGAGGATACCCAGTAACAAGAGGTTGCTGGTTTCCTTGAGCACACAGCAGACTGAAATAGTGGAAGCAGATCCCTAAGATCAAAAGGAACTAGGAATTGCGAGTTCCTAATTAGCTGGAACTCTAGCACTTCTATATCTTGTGTTAAGTTGTGTTTTATGATGTAGTTCCAGAAGTATTTGTCTGATTATGCAGTAATGTTTGCCTCATTGTCTGCAAATAATATGAATTGCCCAAAAAAATGTATACTAAATTTGATTTATTAATAGAATTTTGAAACTCTATAGGTCAACCACTCATATTTCAATTTCCTACTTCATTGCGTGTGTGTTTTTAGAACGATTCAATGTGTTTATTCAAATCCATCCGCACAGAAACAGAGATACTTGCCAATATAATGCAGGTAAGAATATATTTAAAGAGTCTATCATCTTCCTTGATATGCTTACAATGCCTTTGCATGCTACAATTGGAAGATTCACTAGTTTCTGTTATATTAGGTTTACATTGGGATTTCCTGAATTGATGTAATGATTTTAGATTTATCTTGTTTAATTTGTCATAATTTTAAAAGAAATTTTAACTCAAATGTATCTTTCCTTGCAATTATCCTCCCAACACATTCAAACTATTCTCCATCAAGCAAAACCATAAATCTCCTTCATCCCGAAAAACAACACTTCTCATAAGACACTTTCTTTAATTTCCTGCTTCACAATCTTTGAAAAGTTTACTCAAGTGTTTTGGAAAGTGAGAAGCAGGAAAAAGCGATAAGGGATCGCTAACGAAGCGCACGCTTTTTTCAACTAAAGAGCAGTTTAATACAATAATAAAAAATATTAAATTTGCATAGAAAAGAAAACCAAGAACTCAATAGAAATAACATATTACTTTCAATTTTTAAATTAAAAAGTAAATACTCCCTCCGTCCCATTTTGTGTGGCACTATTTGACTTGGCACCATGTCTAAGAAAAAAGAAAGACTTTTGAAACTTGTGGTCTAAGATTTGTGTGGGTGTAAATCATTTCATTAAGAGTAAAAAGGGAAATTTTAAAGTAAAATTGTTTCAAATTATAGTAAGATAACATTCTTTTTGGGATGGACTAAAAAGGAAAGGGTGTCAAAAAATGTGACGGAGAGAGTAATAGATACTAGATTAGGATAACAATGGTACAGATTTTCACCACAATCAGAAGCAAAAAAATAAACTGAATATTTGTAAGCAACAGCAAATACGAAAAGCTAAAAATAATTACAAAAGCGAGATCAGAAAAGCTGCAGTAAACTAATAGAGGAGGAGAAGAATAGAAAAAAATTCAAAGAAAGAGGAAAAGTGAAGAATAGAAAACAAATGAGAAAAGAGGAAAAGTAAAAATCGAAGAAAGAGGAGAGAAGAGAATACCTTACCTTGAAATCCTACAATTGAGAAAAGAAATGGCAAGAAGAACCGAAAAAATGCTAAGATTGTTGCAATCTTTAAAAAAAAAATAGACCTAAAATCTCGCTTTTTCATAGAAGTGACGCTTCACACTCGCCTCACTTCTCGCTTCTTCTGCTGAAGAAGAGATCTTTTTTCATCTCGTCTCGCTTTAGTGCCCTGAAGCAGTTGACCCTCGCTTCACGCTTTAAGTACTGAAGCGAGCATAACACTGGTTTCACCTCTCAAACATAATAAAAGAACTAGTTTTTTTGAGTGAAGTTACCATTTGTCAGTGGCACGCCCCCAAATAGCAGCTCATAAAAACTCACTGTTAAGGAAGTTACTAAGCATTTCTCTTAACAATGGTCAGCGACATGGCCAATATGTTTGAAAGCTACCAAAAACTTTACAAAGTACACTATAGGCGTTGACAAATGCTTGATATAATACAAACCTGGTGATATCCTGGTGTTAAGTTGCAGACAACCTGAAACACAGTTGGGCAGCCCTCCATGGGTGACATTGTTATGTGATCTTGCCACCTGCATAATACCAAATTCCATTCAAAAAAAATAAAGAGAATCTCTTACCTAAAAATAAGAGAAAAAAAAAATAGATAAAATAACAAACAAAAAAGAACATCAACACCTCACCTAGTGAAAGAGCCACTGAGCAACACTCTTCTTCCCCCATAAGGCCATACAAAACGTGTAGGCATCAAAACAGTACCTGCAACCCCAGTATGCTTCTGCCCACTATCACTACCAGACCCAAACATCTCCCCTTCACAAAGATTTACACTTGACCCCCAAAAAAAAAAAACTACCCCAAACAAAAAGGCTGAATTTCCACTTCAACTGATAAATAATTCAAATAAACAATCAGCAAAAACTAAATTTCTCCAATGCCCGCTAATTTCCAAAACCACAACCTTCTAATTAAAAACCAATTCTGGGATCCTCCATGCTATAGCAGGGGACCCCTCCTCACATTCTACACATGCAAACACAGAATCGAAACCCTAACACAAATTCTCAATCCGAAATCTCCAAAAAGAAAAAAAATCACCCAACTTTTCAAGAATGAACGAAACCCTCTAAATTATCATCAATTCACAAAATATAACAAAAACAATGCAATTCCAAGTCTGATCTGAAGTGAATCCAAAGATTTTCCGTACAAATCGAACAAGAACAAGAAAACCCTAAATTCAGAATTTGGAAAGATAAAGAAAAAAAAAAGATTCAGTTTTTGAGAGTAAGGATAGATAGTATCGACATTGATGATAGATCTTTGAAGTTTGTGTGCAATGTGGCGGAAAGTGGAGAAGAGAGAATCATCTATGGAGAAAAGGCAAAAAATAAGTTAAAGAGAGAAAAAAAATAAAAAAGAAAAAAAAGGACAGATGGGAAAAACAAAAAATGGTGAAATAATTGTATGTATGTGCGTGCATGTACAAAAAAGATTACGTGTACGGATGTGCAGCTGAGGTGAAAAGAGAGTAGAGGAAGTTAGAGCCCACTTTTGCAACAAATTTCAACCCCAAAAGAGAAGGAAAATTAATTAAAAGTTCTAATTCTAAGGTCATATATGGAGAAATGATTGTTATAATCATTTGGAATTAGCGGGGCCGGTGTTCAGTGTTCGATTAAATTCAAGTTTTGATAATTCGATCATCAGTAGTGAAAAGTAGATATCGAATATTGAATTTTTAAATTTTGATATGATAACTCCCTCTTCCTGTTCAGTGGGTCACACAAACGAAACGTGTCCAAGAACTTTTGTTCTTCTTGGCATGTGTTATTTTGGCACAAAATTTTTTGGTTCTTAAAAAGAAAGAGTTCGAGGAGGTTCAATTGGCCGAAATGAATTTATAGATTCGCAGATTTATTGACATCAAGTTCGTAAAAAGAACCAAATTCTTGTTAGCGATTATTTATGATAAAAAAGTGAAATTATGAAACTCCTTTGTCTTATTTAGGACCCTTCTGAAAAATCTACCTTACATATTCTTTTTCTACGAGATGCTGGAAATCCCGGACTCGAGAAGACCATATATATATACATGTCTGGTCCAGATCCAAGACTTTCACAAGCGATCATCTTGGTATGTTGTGTGATTTTGGGGTTTCATGCTCGTGTACTTGCTCTAATTTCACCCATATGTCTGAAGGTTCTGCAATTTTCAATTTCAATCTCACAGGTCTGAATTTGACTATGAAGTGGCTAAATATATATTATTGCTTTTTGGAAATTGGTAACTTCGAAGTGGCTAAATATATATTAAATGATTTGTGATTTTCAACTATATTTCTTTAGACAATGTTCCGCCAGGCTGTTATTTGTGCACTTGCACCTGCACCATATCCTAACTTGGACCTACCCAAAATGTCTGGAATAAATCCAACCTTAAAAAGAGGCCAGTTGAACCATTGAAGAGATTATGGACGGAGCTAAAAATGATGAAGGATACGATACCAAGAGCTCGAAACAAAGATCATGCAATGACTGATATTGTTAAACATAGACATTTCAAATTATGCATGTAAAAGCTTGCTTATCTCTATCCTGTGCAAGCTCATATGCTGCATGTTAACTTACTGAACAATGCCATTCTAACGAGAGAACAACCAAGAGATCTGGCCAAAGACAGCAAAATGGTTAACTTTTGCAGGAAAATTTGCTTATGAAGATTGTAGGCAATTGAAACTAAATCAAATTATATACAGGCAAATAAAAGGATAAAGCATATGCCAAAGCAAAGTCTGTTATAATATCTGAGCTATTGCAGTTTTTTGGTAGTTATGATTGCATTCCTCAGTCAGCAAATATGTATGAGATTTCTGCATATGTGCAACTAAGAAGTATCTTCTCCCCCGTAAGAGATGTATAGCATATACTGCATAAATGTGCAAATTAGTGAAGTATATTTACTCCTAACTAGTAAAAATGTTTGTCCTGCTAAATCCCAAAAAAGGAATTACGGACCTAACTCCAAACAGCACCAATAGTGGAGCCGCAAAAAATAGACTGTGTAAGAGAGTTCATCAAAATCTTCACTGGTCAGTAACACTGTTGGGCTTTTTGTTAGTGTTTTCTGTTATCTTTCCTGGGGTACTATCTGACACTATAATGTTGATAAAATATGTCACTTCTTTACCCAATGCTTAAATTGGAACATCTGGACAGTAATTCCTGTAATGAAATTCAAAATAAGCAATGTTATCAGAAATTACTTATATGTAATAATTTTTTACAGTAAGTACTTATAAGTAATGTAGTAAAAACTGTACTGTAGAACTACCACATGTTCTCCCTCAGGGGTTAAGATCCAGGAGGAACCTGGGGTACTGGGCTTTTCTTATTCTTCAAATGTGAATTTCAGGTTAAATGAAAGACCATGCAATTAACAATTAATGAAAATTTTGCAAGATCTTTGATTTGTTTCAACAACAAAGAGACTTATAATGTAGCAATTAAAAAGCTGTTAAGAGTATTTTGTCCTAAAACCCACATTTGTTATTATTCTCAAAAATTTCACACCTCACAGCACCAGAATCAGGGTCATCTAAATCTCACGAGTTCAGAAACCCTACCTTCTAATTGTCCACATTAAAAGATACAGAACAATGGTGGTGCAAGTTGTGATGTTCTGCAGATACTGTTGCAATATAAATTTGTAGGAGGTGCATTGAGAGCATTAATATGTATTCTCTTTTAGCATATAGAGACTAATAAAAAGAAGCAACCTGATATTTTGTTGAGTTGAGGTTCTCAGCCTTCTGTTTTTCAATCAGCTGACCTGTAGTTTCACCACTCAACTTCAGATGCACAACCTGAAAAGAATTTTCAGTTGAGAGTCACTAACTGGTCCACTCAAATTTTTTTTTTTTATGAAGTAGTTCCATTGATACCCATTAGATGCAATGAGTTGTTCACTAACATATTTTATCAAACGAAAAAGATTTGGTGACGAAAAATTACAGTGCCCATTCTCTTAAAAGGTAACATTCTTCAGAATGATAGTACAATTTAATGGTTTCTAAATCAACTGCAACGCATGGGTATGAGAAGCACTAGGAGAAGTTATTTCAAGAACTATAGTTGTGTACTGTTTTGCGGGGTTTGGTCCAGTCGCAAAACTCATTAACTCCTGAGCAGGTGCATTCACTTATTAGTAACATAGAAAGGAAATGAACAACCATTCTTCCACCAAGCGACATTAGGGCAAAAAGTATCGCTAAAAGGTATATTTTTTCTTGAGAGAGAATACACTTTATTAAAAGTTTGCTGGCACAATGTTGTGGCTTCATTTAAGCACATGAAACTCAAGAAGAATGGTCTATCCTCATGGTTCTCCTATGTAGAGCAGTTAATACAAAATAAGTTAGCAATGGTCTGTCTGGGAGGTTTCTGACTTGAGCATTTAGCTAGTCATAAGTGCTAAAGCCACAGATTCAAGTTGAAATCTAAGTGATGAAATATCCATAGCCATTATCTTTGAACAGGAGATGTTTTGATTGCATCTCATCTCCAAATTACTTCTTGAAGGCTAGATGTCTTACAAACCTATCTAGTTGGTCAAAATTGACCACTGTAAATAGCTGAGGCCAATTTTGTTAGCTCCCTAGATTTAACTTAATTTACTTATCTGGAGCTAACCAATCTCTTTTTGTTCTCTCAATGGTGCACTCTTGTATTTTTTTGCATCTACTTGGTGCCATTTAATGAATCTGCTTACTTCATAGAAGTTAATTTTTTCATCCCTAGCTATGTAACATATCCACACACAATGCTCAAGTGATCATGTCCGAGAAGAGACTAACATTAACCCCATGAAACCAGACGCTTAGCTTCTCAGATTTTTTTAAAATAAAAGCATAATTATGTGAAACCAATGATTACGAATTTTATACATTTAGGATACTAAACAAGGCGGATAGAACCTTTATACCCTCAAAATAAAGACTGCATCATATTTATCACTGTTATGATAAGAACAGACGAGTTTGGCGAAACATACACAATATTTGAATCCTTTAGCTCACATCATCAAGTAACATATTAAGAACTTGATCACAAACTGTAAGAAAGTAAAGGAATAAACACCAGTACCTGAAGTAGCTTCTCTACAGAGGAAGGATACAGGTATTGACTCAACCTTCCTTTTTCATCATTCAAACACCGTTCGACCTAACAATAGCACCTTTAATTAGAATAGTAGAGCAGAATTTTTTGTTAGAAAAGAGAAATCCTATGAAAGAAACAAATTCATCCAGCACACTGCTATTTTCAAGACAAGCATAGAAACCTTCAATATATAATCTGCTGAAGAATAGCTAAGGAGCCACTCGGAGGCAAATCGAGAGTAGCAACTGTATGTATCTGCAAGCAATTTCTCCTCAAACATGTAATAGTACATTCCTTTCTGTGGCCCACCATTTTCCCAGAAAAATGTAGAGAGGCCCTGTAGTAGGCTCCTGTCAATTGGTTCCTCCCTACGGTCTTGACTTATCTACATGTGGCATACTGTAAATAACTAGCTGTTCATAGTTGGAATCAACAAACAAACTTGACATGCTACTTAAAATTACCAGTAAAAGTGCAGCATCAAAAAGTTTTGGAAGGAGATCACAGCAAACCTGAAATGGACAAATGAAAATCAGTATATTACGAAGTTTCTGCGTCTACAAAAAATTAACTAGAGATGATTTTCTGTAGAATATACAGAGACATTTACCCTATTCTGGAAACAAGAAAGAGCAACCTCTTTAAGGGGTGCAGAACTTTTCTGATCGCTGCATTTTCTATCAAGGTAAAGGAAAAACCCTCCAAGACACTTCACCATTGCTTTGTAATTTGCCCAGACACGTAAGAATTCGGCTAACAGAGAGGTGCCACTCTTATCTTTCAGAAAAGGCAGAACCTAGAAGCAAAGTGAAAGTGATATTCAACACAGGATATTAGCCAGTGTTAGACAAGGAGAAATTGGTAATAATAGACAAACCCACATTCATTACATTGCTTTACAACAGTGCAGATGCAGCCGAAAACTACTAAATGTTTTAGTCTGCAATCCATGGCCAAAGTTCAAGAGACAAGGAATCAAGGACCAACATTTTTCCCTTAGCTAAAATAATCTCTAGTCTAAAACTCATCATTCGAGAATATAAGTTCTCTAAATAATGTAATTTAGTCAAATCACAATTATAACGACAGAGGTCGACTGCGTCAAAGAGCATATTAGATCACTTACTAAACCTTACCACCGAGTATACTCTTAAACTTAAGCTGATCAAATGGAACAGTGTTCTTTGAACTGCTGAGGCTCTGATAGTAATTCTCTTATTCTTTTTTTTTTTTTTGTGAGTGTGTGTGTGAAAAAAGTTTTTCTAAGACAAGTCCTCTTTGTTACTACAGAATTTCAGTTGCATTTAGATACACTATTACAAAGAAAAATCAATTTTATGAAGCATTCTATATCCAAATTAACCAGCAAACAGAAATAAACTGTACATCACTTGCATTCTACCTGTTCAAAATGTAAGAGTGACAACTTGTATGCTAATGACCAAAATAAGACAATAAGTTCATATTGAATTAAGATACTTTGGCAGATGTAGTCATAGTTAGGATAACACTGAAGTTGTTTAGAGAAAATATGATTTTTTTAATGAAGTTTCCCACTGATGGTCCATAAAAACTAACCTTGAAGTATATACTCTCATCCAAGACAGCATGATACCTTTGAAGAAGATCTGCTGATAAATCATGTGGGGGAGGTCGAATACACAAGAGATAAACACAGCTATCAAGAGTTAAAGATGCAAACTGCAAGGGAAAATAATAGCACCAAATTTTCTGGGACTATATTACATTATTACTACCTAAGAATTAAACACACAGGACAAGTATAAAGGCAAAAATAATAAAAGATATGCTAACACATCACTTGGATCATTAGTGAAAGGAACATGGTCTTAGATCTAACTAATTTGGGTAGTACTCCAATGCAACTAAAGAAAATAATTGAAAAACTGACCCTCAATGGTAGTTTCAAGTAAAATTGACAGTTGCAAAATCAGCAAACACGGAAATCATTATCTTAGCTAATAAGCTGGTAGAAGCCATGCTGATGTTGACATACACACAAGTTGGGTGAATGTACATGCATGAACTTCTCATGCATCTCTTTTTGTGCACACATGAAGATTAAAATGGTATTTCAGACAATAAAACAGCAAATCATTTTGATGAAACCTGTATGCATATTACTTGAACAAGCCATGGTTGTTGTTGTACTCATAATTACCATCAGATTAATGTAAAACAAATTAGAATACCAACAAGGAAAATACAAACAGAAAGGATCAAACAAACTGCCGAAAGAAAGGGAAACACTAACATCAATACCTACTACTAGTCTACTACTACACTTCAGTCCCAAACGAAGTTGGAGTCGTAAGGCAAACCATAACAAATTTCCAGGATACTCATAATATCTCATGTATTCTTCTGATGTTACCAGCTTACTGGCAGGGTAACCATCCATAATCAACTTCACTTTCGTAATGCCCTCCTCCAACGTCTTCATGCTCTCATCTAGCCTCTTTGCATCACTCATTCTCTCAATTCTTCAACCTATTCAAATTTCAACAAAACAACCACAACAATCAAC
Organism: Solanum pinnatisectum; assembly: GCA_035578085.1. Taxonomy (NCBI): domain Eukaryota; kingdom Viridiplantae; phylum Streptophyta; class Magnoliopsida; order Solanales; family Solanaceae; genus Solanum; species Solanum pinnatisectum. The sequence goes on from CM069076.1 coordinate 58,543,870, forward strand.
AACAACATACCAATGTAATCCCACAATGGACCCTGAGGAAGGTAGATTATACACATTACTCACCCCTACCTCGTGGAACAACCACAACAGCGGGGGTTTTACCCTGTACGCACCCAAAGGGTACTGGCAGCCAGTTTCCATTGTCATATAAAAACAATATAAGAAAAATATATGTAAACCCTAAAAAGTACAACAGAACCCGCACAGGGTACATCAACTCACATAATCCCTACACATTCATTCATCAGTTCAGATACACTAGTATATCACAATTTTTATACACTAGTTATCACAATTTTATATGCTTTATCAACCGAGTTATACAATTGTGAACGATCATTACTGTATACATGTACAATAAAAAAAAAAAAAAGATCAAGAGCACGAATAGAACGAACGATGAATCACTGAAAATTACCGAAAATTAGTAGGAAACAGAGAGAAAATCAGGCGAATCAGAGTGTTACCGATTAGGGTTTTAGAGGGAATGGAAGGAAGTTTTGTACTTTGCTTGGACGTCTGTTTCTATGTGATGAATGCATGAAAACTGGGGAAAAAGCGAAATCTAAGTAAAGTTGAAAGCTGCCTCAAAAGCTGATTTTCCAGTTGTAGAAAACAATACGGAAAAACGGTGTCGTTCTGTTCTGGGTAGACTCTCCATAATTTTATTGGGACATTCGGCGCATGCTTAAAATGTGGAGTAATTAGATTATTATTTTGTTACACCTTAAATGAAGCAACAATTATTCACTTTAGACTAGCAAATATGTCATGTTTCTTTCCCACCTACTTTATTGCACAGCATTTATACATATTAATCTTTCGTACAATTTATACTCATAGACAGCGGGGAACGGGGATGAAGGTTTTGCGAGAAGAATCAATGTTCCATGGTTCTACAATTGCAATAGCACTTACTAAAAAGACTATTCTACGACCAGCCGCCTATTTAATTACACTATGGACGTGGACAATATAATTATCAAAATTCCACAAGTGTAATTGGAAGAGGGGTGTGGGTGTAAGTAAACCTTACCTCTATTTTTGTAGGATAGAGATGTTGTTTAATACTGTCTCTATTTCAATTTGTTTGACCTAGTTCATTTTTAGTCTCTTTCAAAACACAACTCTTTGATTTAAACTTTTCAAATGACATATTTTTAATCACAAAAGTTAATGACAGTTTAATACGTTTAGGAGTCGTTTGGTAGAGTGTATTAGGAAATATATGCATGCATTAGGTGTGTGTATTATTAGTACCTTGTTTGGTACACTTTTTCTTGCCATGTATAACTAATGCAATTGTGTATTAAGTTGTGTATTACTAATACCAAGTAATTCTAGGTATTAGTAATACATAGCATTTTAACACTTGCATTAGATTAAATAATTACAAAACCACCCTCAAAGCCTTTTTAAAACATTTTCTCCTCTTTTCATCTTCTTTCTTGTCATACATTTTTATTTTTATTTTTATTTATTTTCCAATGTCTTTTAATTTGTTAGTGTCTTAATAGACTTTATGGCCTCCTAAGTATCATTTTTTTTTAAAAATCTAATTTCAACAGTATAATAAAAAAAATTTACTATTGTGGTGATAAATTTGATAAAAAATTTCTTTGCCAACTTTTTACAAATTTTTTTTGACTCAAATAATATAACTATTTAATATTATTTTTGAAAAAAAGAAGAAGAAGAGTTAATGATGCTTTAGAAAAAAAATCTTTTTTAATGTTTTAGAGAACTTTGTTGCAAAGGAAGTATATAAATAAATAAAGTGTGAAGGATACTTTTGTAAACATATATTTTTAAATAGAAATTATGCAAGATTTGTTATTTCTAATACATCCAACCAAACAGTGTATAAGAAATAATGATTGCATAACTAATGCAAGCCCTACTAATACAAGCATTACTAATGCACCCTATTTTGCATTACTCTTATACACTCTATCAAACGACCCTTTAGAATATCTTTAATTTAAGATCACGAGATTCAAAAGTTTTTTTTTTGTCAAATTTTATAAACTTCATGTTAAGTCAAAATAGATCAAATAAATTGAAAATGAAAGAATAATTTATAAATTGAACATAATTACTTTGATGTAATTTGGCTGTACTGGAATTTCATACGAAAACACCTGGCTTATCAAGTGGGACCCACTCCAACAACTAGATCGATTTAGTACTTGACAAGATAGTAGAATAGAAGCAATAATAAGAGAATAGAATGAGACTTGACATGATAAAAGAATAAAAATGACAAAACACATATGCCTAGATATCTTGTTGCAAGTGTAGTGTCCCATCAAACTATGACAGGGAGATTTCTTTATTAGTGCTCGTGTAAGAAGGTGTCTGTAAGTGCAAGACAAGGATCCAGGTAAAGTAGAATAAAATGATTTTTCTTTATATTATTCCCCCAAAAGTGGCATAATCTTCTGCACTTTATATGTAAAAGAAAAAGTTTCCCCTTGCCAACAAACTTGTCAAACCTCTTTTATCTTCACAAGGCAGGGGTAAGGCTGCATATACGCCACCATCCCTAGACTCCACTTGTGGATTGAACCTGTTGTGCCTTTGCTTAACCTCACTCATCAAGGGTACTATAGTCACAAGTCCAGTTTATCAACTCAGTAATGATGGTAAAAAAGACACCATTATTTCCAATTAATTGACAAAGTGCCCATATTTGAATCCAGAAAATACGCGCATCTTCATTTGAGTTGGCTTGTAATATGAGTTACAAGTTTACAGATATAAAAGTAAATGGTTATTTGGCCACAGATATCAATGGGACAAACTCTAATCTGTGAAAACTTTGTTTCTACGTTCCATTCTTTGCATAAACGAAACAAGAAAACAAGAATCATGGTAAAATTCCGTCACAACAGAGAAGAAAGGAACAAGATTTTATCAACAACACCTAAGATTAAAATTCATTTAAAGAGCTAACTATAGTACAAGGATGGGCACTTCGTTAAATATAAACATCTTCTTCAGGTTTGACTTTGTCTAATAACCTTGATTCCACTAGCATATGTGCATAGGTACGTTGTGCTTCTTTCAGCTCCTTCCGAAGCTTATTAACCTGCAACAACCACATGAAAAAGACATATGATGATTTTCATTTTGAAATCAGGTATTGCTTTCAACTACTGACGAGTTAATAAAGGAGACAAAAGTTTACTTAATCACACCTTTGAATGAAGTTCTTCCTCCCTCTTCTCACATTCTGAGCACCTGGGACAAGAACAAAGTAGTCACACAAATATATTTTACGGATACACAATGGTGCTGCAAACACATACGTGTGTTTATTTGACTTGTTAGTAATTGAATTTAATGTTTTCCTACGGGATAATACAAAAACTATACCCTTCAACATCTTATATTTTTCAACTACACACTTAAACTTGAGAAGTCCTATATAACCCTCCCTAAACTTGTCTGAAGTAGAATCATTACCCCTGAGACAAAAACCATATTTAAATGGAACAATGCAAGTCATGCACTACCCTTGTTCTAACTTAAAGAACTTCCTGCGCAATTCATGCCTGAAGTCTGCAGCAAATTCTAGTTTCGGGGTGGGTCGCCAACCCTTGTTTTCTCATCTTATTTTCATCCTGCTTCTGGTCCTCTTCTACATTGATTTTTTACTATAATTGTCATTATTGAAAATGTGATTTTTTTCCCTCCTTTTTTCTCTTCTTTTTTACCCTTATCTCTGGTCATCTTCTAAATTGACTTTTTTACTATAATTGTCACATCTTCTACACACTCCAATGTTCCAAAGATTTGAAAAGAAACCCTTAAATCTATCACCTTTTCCGTGAAAAACATACCCCAATATCCCCTTTTTGACTGGGCAAACACCAACATTTCCGGTGAAAAAATGGTCTGTAACTCTCAAATGCCTAGACCTTGAACAGAGCTCTTCATGGTCAAGATACCCACTGCTTCTCAAGAGAGGTATTGGTTTTATGGTATTAGTGTGAAGGAATGGGTTTTCTTAACCAGTTACGGTGTATAATGAACATGGTCTCTGCATTTAATGGAAAATGGGTCTATTCGGAGTGGGTTTTGCTTGGCCTTAGTGCTAAAGTACTTGGTGAGAAGTTAATATGTGCCTATGCCACATATTGGAATGTTATGCAAGTTTTAAAATAGGAATAGCTTTCCATATGATCTGTTGAAGACATGATTAAGTAATAAAACTTAAGTTTTTTGATAAGGTGGTCACACACTTCAATATGTTGTCAGAGATAGCAGAGATCCTTGGGTTCAAGTCTCATCGCCACCCATCAACCTAAAAATCAAATTCCCATGCTCGGCTCATAAATAAGAAAATCAAGCTCCCACGTGAGGGACGTGTTGAAAACATAATTAAGTAAATAACATTGTGGTCTCTAAGAGTTAAAGCTAAGGTTTACAAGAGATAACACACTTCAATATAGTCGAAGCATGTTTTGACATGGCTTGGTACATCACGTTTTCCTACTACTGTCTTGAACATCTCATTGCACAAGGCCTTCTCTTCTAAAAATTTTTGCTCATCTACCTTCTCTTCTAACAATCTTTTGCTTATCTATGAAAGTTGCTATAGGAGAATTTCTAATCGGAATTAGATTGGGAAAAAAAAAGAGGTCAAAATTATTGGAACAGGATTTGGAATACAAAGGTACAGTCCAAAGACAGGACAAAACAGGGGAAAAGAGCTAGCACAAAAAACTGAGTGTCTGCAATATGGAGAAAAATTTATGGAATGTGTATGAGTGAGCAGGAATTTTCCTTTGAAACTGAGTGTGTGTTTATTATTATTTTCTCCAAAAGAAGCTTTCCTGTATGTTTGAGTAAATGGGGTGTGAAGACATGACGCTGGTGTGTTAATCACTTGATGGAGGAGTGATAAAGCACAAAGTTGCCAGAAATGGCTTTTTTCGACAAGTACTATCAAAATATATTTCTAACCATAACCAAATTTTGAAAAAAGAGACAGGAGGAACATCTTTTTTTTTGGCCTTCATTTTTCAACTTTTCACAAACTCAAGTGGAGGTGCGTAGAATTTCTCTGTCAATGACAGCGCTCAAGGGTGTAAAATTCCACTAAGGATAAACGTGAGGGTTATAGGTCGCCCGCAAAGTTTAAGTATGTAGTTCATAATTCAGCCAAAATTGAAAGGGAAATTTATGTATTAAGCCTATTTCTATATAAATATATTTCTATTTCTATGTAAACACACTACCCCTCCATGGGCCTCACGAGCAAGAGAGATGAGAAAAGAAAAGTTAAGTTGTCAGACCACAGAACGTGTTTGTCATCCTTGCATTTTCTTCTATTAGCAAGATAAAATCATAATTTGGAAATCACATTATGACTCATTTATGAAGTACACTTACTGTGCGCGGAGCTTTTCATTCTCTTGAATGAGATGGGCAGCCTCTTGATCTTGTGAGCCACTTGAAGTGAGAGTCTACAATGGTCAAAAGGCAGAGATATTGGAAGGGAGAAGAAATAACACTAGAATACACTCATTATAAATGGCCATATCACTATGTCTCATCTTTGTCATCAGTCTTAGCTCTGCAGGCAAAGTAACTTATATGCAAGATAAGCGATTAAGGTCCATAATAAGATCATTAAGAAAAGATCCAAGGAAAAATACCACATTAACCTGTAATTACTATTATTTTACAAATTCAAGACAACTTAGGTTCTGTTGGTACAAAGAGGAAAGTAGTTGAAAACATTAAAACAAGCACTGAGCAATGCACCCTGCAGGGAAACACTCTTCTAGCACAAAGTACAAGGTATTTCTTCTGGTCCTATTGTGGGTTTCTTTTTTAAACGGAAAAATCTCAAGGGCCAGTGGGGCACAGTTCAAAATTTGGTGGATAATGTGCTTGTCCCTCTATCTTTCTCCACTTAAATACCAATTATTTTGCCAGCAATAAGTCTCTCCAGTCTCCACTAAAATACCAGACTTTTGCCTGCAATAAGTCTCAAGCCTATGACAATATCATACACTGCGTTTTTACCACTAGATCAAAGCCTTGGTGGGTTTTGGCATGTCAAAATAAAGATAAAGGAACTCAATCGTTCATAAAAGAAATAACAAATAACACTTCAGTTATTGTTCCTTTTTATATGAATTAATAGTCTTAGTTTAACAAGGTTATTTTCAGCAGTTAAGCTACCTCTTAAACTTAACATGCTTTCTATGGATAACATGCAAACATTATGCTAAGTAGATTTATCCCTTCCTCAAAGTTATGATGCACATTCAACATGCAATCAATTGTCAAAAGCAAATATTAGGTCTGACGGAGAAACAGAGATGTGGTAATATGCCTAAACAATTTCACAAGCCAAATCCAAAAATCAAAATATCTGATTTCAAGATACCCAGGAATAGGTGATGCCATGCTTTTTATGGATGCAACTCTATAAAACAGTACTAGTGAAAGGAGAGGAGAGCACACCGAAGAATACATACCAGAATTTCTTGACTTCGCTCACCACCAGTTAAATCAACTACTAGTCCAGCTGTCCGTTTCGAGTTTTCATGTTCTATTGGAAGATCAACTGCTTTCCTTTTTGAAGCTCCTGAGGTTCAAAGCAGACAACAATATTGTCAACGGTTGAAACACTTTATACATAGTATTCCAACTCTAAAAAGTAAAAGATGGCTATTCATCTAATTTCAAAAAGTAACGATGGTGATTCATATATCCAAGCAGGCAACTGCACAAAATTGCATGAGTTTTGTGGGGATCACCATTACTGCATCATAACTAATAACTTCATAACAACATACCTAATGTAATCCCACAAGTGGGGGTTGGGGAGGGTAGAATGTACGCAGACCCTACCCCTACCTCGTAGAGATAGAGAGGTTGTTAATGATAGATGCTCAACTTAAATAAAGAATTTCCAAACTGTTTGGAGAAGGGTAGACAGATATGAGAGCAATAACACAACACATTAATAATGTGAAATGGAGAGCATACAAAACAAACATAAGAAAGAACAGTAACGACAATGAAATAGTGTGATAACCGGAGCATAAGAAACACAAGTGATAACCAAAATCGAATAACAAGAAACTATGAGAATAGTGCTAATACTACGTAAGAAAGAAGATCCAAGTATGACCACTAAGCTTATCCTGAAGGAAAGCGAGATAACAATCAACTACCAACTAACCTTCTACCATAATCCGCGACCTTTGAACTCTCCTATATAAGGTCATGTCCTCGATAAGCTCAAGATGTCCTGGATATCTTCCTAATCTTATCTCTCCTAGTATGCCCACACATCCACCTTAACATCCTCATCACCCCAACTTTCATCTTCTAAACATGAGAGTTCTTGACCAACCAACACTCTGCCCATACACATAGTCGGTCTAACCACCACACCGTAAAACTTACCTTTAAGTTTTGGCGGTACCTTTTTATCACACAACTAATGACTTCCTAGCGTAATTAAATCACAACCTACAGAAATTTTGACGACGAAAAAAGGATACCCATTGCATATGCAATCATCTCACTTAGATAACTAATAAGGCACTATGATAACTCAATGGCAGGAAATGAAGCCAAAGCATTGAAATTTGAGGCAACAATTAAGTTACGAAAGACAGTCAGCAAATGAAGCCAGAGATCCTGAATTTACAAGCCGTGGTTGGGGTATGAAAGTAAGTAAATTGGGGAACTCTGCAACCAACCACCATATGTTAGAACCTTCACTGAGTAGTCATGAAGAACTGGAGGAATTGGCAGAGAATATACTGCCACAAACACCAATATTTCCAACATAGCCAACTTATGTGGCAGAGATATGTTCAGCAGTAATGAACCCCAGAAAATGCATGTTCGACATCCACCACAGGAACTTCCATCATTATTAGGCCTAAAACCCCGACACTAAATAGGAGCAACGAAACTATATATTCAAGCCATATAACATGTGAAGTGCATCTTCTTACAATCAGGATTTATGAGATTCTGAGGTCTCTAGTAGTAGTTTGTCTTTCATGGACAAGGAACCAACTCAAGATGTCTGCTTTTATCACGCCCCTCCCAAATGAGGGCAGACAGGGAAAGCCAAGACTATCCCATCATGCTACTGGAGAGAAGGATTTTACATCCCTGATGACTCAAATCCCAAGTTTATATTAAGAGGATTGGAAATAGTTATGTTATTAAGAGAATCTATTCTGTGATGGCGAGTTGCTAAAAATAATCTAGAGAAAGAAGGGCCTCCATCTCTCTAGAACTCCATTTAGCAACACTGTTCGATCTTCGAAATGATCTTCTATCGCTTTGACCAAACCAAACAAACATTCCATTGTCAGCCATGTCATGCCCTACCACAGTAGATATGCTAGAAGCAGAAAAGTTCAATACAATAGGTCGAAAGAGAAGCCTCAATAAAATAAGTTAAGACTGCCTACATAGGAAAAGAAAAGCTCCTTTCTGATTTTCAAGGCCATTAAAAATCTTCTCAACCATGAAATACCAAGCAATAGAACTATGATAACTCCCAAAGGTACATTAATTGATCGAGCACACAATTTAAGAGAGAAATGTCCATTATAGAGGTGAGACATAGCTTTCTCAATCAATACATTACCTTGTTTAGAGTTATTTTGGAAGACTGGTGTTACAGTTCCCCGTACTGTAATGTTTGAACCAACCACACCAGAGGAGTTTCCCAAGACAACAGGTTTATATGACCCATGTTGTTGTCTAGATTCAGATGAAGCCTGAGAAGTTACAGTTCCCCTTACTGTAATGTTTGAACCAACCGCACCAGAAGAGTTTCCCAAAACAACAGTTTTATATGACCCATGTTGTTGTCTAGATTCAGATGAAGCCTGAGAAGTTACAGTTCCCCTTACTGTAATGTTTGAACCAACCGCACCAGAGGAGTTTCCCAAGACAACAGGTTTATATGATCCATGTAGTTGTCTAGATTCAGATGAAGCCTGAGGAGTTATCGGTCCCTGAGGTTTTTTCTTTGGAAAGTAACCGAGGAGCCCGCAGTGATAATCCCTGTCAAAGGATGTGTGTTAAGTGAGGAAAATATATAAACAGCTGATTATGAAGAACTTAGATCTGCCTTTCCCATCTAATCCCATGGAAACATAGAAAATTGCAACTAAAAGCTGTTTAAATCAATCAATGCAGACAAGCTAAAAATCTACTCCTCCAATGCTTGCAAGTTACCTTCATCAATACAGAAACAATTCACTGACCCATTCTTAAATTCAAGTAATTGCTTACCAGTATTCCCATGTCATCTCCTTTAATCGTACTTCAAGCTTTTGAAAAAGAGGGGTTTTCTCGAAGTCCTGCTTATTATGGGTTGGCTGAATAAAGTTTGCTTCTAGAACACCTGAAGTGGAAGGACATCGTCAAATAAACTTTTTTTTTTTATAAAGAGGAAATCGTCAAATAACCTCTCTAACCGGGTTAAGGGGAAAAGTGGTACAAGCATAAGTAACAGTGAAACAATGTTAAGTGGTTCAGAGGCTGCTTTACCAACAACTCCTCTGCCTCTACTATCTGAGTACCTCACAACATGCCAAAACGGCTGCAAAGAGATGATAAAAAGATGTAAGACTTTAGGAGTTAGGAAAAGGTATCTAAAGAATGTCTATCTATTGAATCAGTTCGTAGAAGAATAATCCATCAAAATTGTAGATAGGTTATTGCTAACCCAGAAAGCAATTCTTACAGAATAGAGAAGGTAAAGCAAAGAAATCACCCGAAGAAGACAAGACATAGAAATTCTTGCATAGAACATATCTACAGTTAGATTTTTAAATGTTAGAATTACTTTCCACGAAGAAAAAGGTCATTAGTTTTACAGCCCCTACCTGTTTTCTAAACTTACACCATGAAGGAGAATTACGTAACATGATGATAACAAGTCCTCAAGTCCCAATTGATTTAACCCGAACGATAACAAGTGCTCGAGTCTTTATCAATGTAATCAAGGATACGGGAGGACTCCAAGATCCGTCCATATAATCCAGTTTTCGAACCTCACTAGCTACTCAAGCATTTCGATGCAAGAACAAAATTGTATCCATAGGTTAGTTAAGTTTAATGACCCTTAGTTTCTTATAACTTACAATTCTATAAGGAAATATACAAAATATAAAAAAGAAGTCAAAACTCGGATTTATTGAAAATTCGAAGAAAAGCCCTTTCGCCAGAAGTAAGAAAGAACTCTATGGGAAAAGAGGACTGAAATCTATAAATTGATTTACAATCTTTTTGACCATATGCATCAAAAGGCGCATGTATGGTTCTTGAAGGATACAATTTTTTACCCTAAATCGAAGACTTCATAAGAAAGAATACTTTTTTAAGCCAAGAAGTTGATAACAATATTTTCAATCAACTTATTGGCCTTACGGTGTATCACATTAGTGACGCGATTTAAAGTGCAGGTCTAGGCCTAGAGCGTATAATATCACTAGTGGGCAGACCACTACAGAAGCTATCACACCCACTCATATGTCAACCTTGTTGATGTGGGTCAGAGTTCCAACTTTGTTTAGGCAAATTCTAATAAGGCGGGGCAAACCTTAGTGCTGAGATTAGGCAAATCCCATGCAGTGAGGTAAACCTCAATGAGGACGCAAGAGAGATGTTGAGTATATCAATAAGCAGTCCTTACACACTAGTGAAGCATTTAAAAGTCTTGTGGGTTTAGGCCCAGAGCGAACAATAACACTAGTGCATTGGCTGTTACAATCACATAGGATTGCTAGTTGATTGTGTACTATTCAACCTACCCTTTAAATTGTGCAAAACAATACCATTGCCTTACTAAATTTATTGTTTCCCAGAAAAATAGTAAGTGTGACAAGCGATTTTGCTAAGCTAATAAATATTACTTCATTCGTCCCATTTAATGTGGCACCATTTGACTTGGCATGGTGTTAAAGAAAAAAAAGATAAAAACTTTTGAAACTTGTGGTCTAAAACAATTCTTAGATATTTGCCTAGGTTGAAAATCATTTCATTATAAGGGTAAAAGGGGTATTTTAAAGTTAAATTGTTCTAATTATAGTAAGGTGACATTCCTTTTGGGACGGACTAAAAAGAAAAGGGTGCCACATAAAATGGGATGGAGGGAGTAATTGATAAGAGTTGAAATGCCCTGTACTGTTTTAAAACGTTTCATATGACTTATGAGTACTTTACCGTATCTAAAGAAAAGTTTAGTTTGGGAGTAGACCTTGATAGATCCCGTAGCTAACGCGGGTTTATTAGGCCTGGTGTACCTTGTATCTACAATTACCGTTACAGTCCTCACTAGTGGGAAGGTATAACTAGCATACAATTACTGAAGTTGAAGCATGGAATAAAGACATGTAATAAGTGGTCAACAACGTGCTCTTAATAAGCACTTCCTTCCCTCCTTTCAGCCACTCTGCTAGTCACTTCTCAGCCCTTTGAAGAACCGGATTCCACATCGTTTGATACTTGTCCAAAACACCTAATGATACTCCTAGATAAGTAGTCCAAAGGGACTTGGTCTAAATAATCCAACTAGGTTTCAACTGCATCACAAAAAATCAAGATATCATCCGCAAACAACAAGCGAGACACTAAGACTACCCCTAACCCTTTAACTACAACATTAAAACCCTTTAAGTATCCCCTAAGACAACTCTAACTATCATCTGACTCAAAACTTCCATAACTAAATCAAACATCGCTAAAAGAGGTCTCTTTGTGTCAAACCGCTTGATCTCCTAAAAAGACACGCGAATTACCATTAACAAACACAAAAAACCTCATCGAAGAGATGCAAAAATAAATCCATTTCCTTCACTTCTCTCCCAAATCCTATTTATAGCATAATGGAATCAAGGAACCTCCAATTCACATGATCATATGCCTTTCAAGATCAAGTTTGTATGACACACCTGGCACTCTCGGCTCTCTCCTAGAATCCACCACTTTGTCGCCGGTACGTTGCATCCAAAATTTGTCTACTAAGTAGAGACAGTCTCATCCAACACCTTTTTAAGTCTAATGGAGAACACCTTAGAAATGATCTTATAAATGTTCCCCAAAAAATTATTGGTCTATAGTCCTTCATTTTCGTAGCTCCTTCCCGCTTGGGGAGGATCACAATGAACAAAGCATTCAAACTTCTCCAAACGTATGTGTTTTGTTAACTTTTAGGAAAAATAATGTTTATGCATGATTGTTATTTTGTTCATTTTGGTTACTTTTTTTTTTAGATAAGGGCAACAATGTATTCACAAAAGTGTCATCTTCAAATAATGATGAGCATAGGTCACTTACAATCTCATTAGAGCATAAAACAACCTACCCCTAAGGAGATTACAAATTGCCTATGAAATCAATAAAAAGTCCTATATCCCCCCTCATATCTCTATTCATCCTTATCTTCTCGATGTTGTTACTCTTGTCCTCAAAACCTCTAGCATTCCTTTCTTTCCATAAAGTCCACCAGATGCAAGTTGGTATTAACTCCCTCCCGTCTTCAATAGAATGTCCTCTTCCTATCTCCTTCCAACTGTCTAGCATACCCTTAGTGGTCTATGGAATTACCCAACATACACCAAGGATGCAGAAAAACATGTTCCATAGGTTGGTAGCTACCTTGCAGTGGAGGAACAAGTGTCCACTGACTTCAGCATCTTGATCACACACAAAACATCTTGAACAGATATGTCTTCTTTTTTTCTGAAGCACTTCATGCATTAGACGCCCTTCCACAAACCAGCCAAGCAAAACATGATACCTTTAGAGGTATTTTTATCTTCCAAATTAGTTTCCAAGGCCAGATTCTATTTCTTCTTTGACCAGCATTGCTACTCCAGTAGCAAGACTTCACTGTGAACACTCCTTTCCACTGTAATTTCTGTTAGAATAGAAATAAGTATTTCCTACTTAGAATAGGAATAGGAATAGGAATAAGAATAGGAGTCCTAGTTGGAAAAGGATTCTAATGTAGTGTCTATAAATAGGGTCACAATGTAACAATTTACAAACAATTCAATAATATTCTTTTCCTATATTTCTCACATGGTATCAGAGCATTGGTGAGAACAAACAAGTCACCTTATGTCTATGTCAATTTCCGGTGACGGTTGGATCTGATTTTATTATTCTTTTTTCTTTCTGTGGGTGCTGTGCGAAAATTAACACCACCACGAGGCTCGGAAAGCCCCCGCGACCAAACCCCAGCCAGAACCACCGGAAAACACCACCCCACGCGCTCTCACGCGCCGATCAGAGGTGGAAGTTTCCGACGACCTCTGTCTCACGCGCCGGCGCGTGACACCTTTTCTGATCAAATTTTTTGAGAGATTTTTTGACAGTTAGGGTCGTCCAGCCATTCCGACCAGGCTCATACTGTTTTTGACCATATTCGATCGCCGAAATTAGGGTTCCGGCTATTTCCAGGCTATTTCCAGGCTATTTCCGGCTATTTTCAGGCTATTTCCAGGCTGTTTCCGACAATCAGATCTGAATAATCAAGTTTTTTTTTATTTTTGCTGTTTCCAAGACAAATTTAGCATAATGTCTTTTGGGTGTGATGTTTTTGGTTCTAAAAATATAGGGATTGGAAGTTCTAGCCCTATAATCACTTCAGAACTTTTATTGGGAAGTTCAAACTATTTATCTTGGGCTTCCTCGGTTGAGCTGTGGTGCAAGGGTCAAGGTGTCCAAGATCACTTAACGAACAAGACTTATGTGGTAGATGTAAAGGCAAAGACTAGTGAGGAAGATGCAAAAGTCAAAGCACAATGGGAGAAAGTAAATGCTCAATTTTCCAGACGTGTTATACAGTTTGGGAAAAGGCTCGTGCTTTATACACTAATGACATATCTCGATTCTATGATGTGATATCTCGATTGACCAACTTAAAGAAACAAGAATCCGATATGTCTACTTACTTGGGACAGGTACAGGCAGTCATGGAGGAATTCGACACGTTGATGCCAGTTACTACGAATGTGGAACAACAACAAGAACACAGACAAACATTGTTTCTAGTTCTTACTCTTGCTGGACTTCCTCCTGATCATGATTCTGTGCGTGATCAGATTTTAGCTAGCCCTACAGTTCCTACAATCGATGAATTATTCTCTCGTCTCCTTCGTCTTGCGGCACCTCCCAGTCATAAAGTAGTTTCATCACCCACTGTTGACTCCTCTATTCTCGCATCTCAAACCTTTGAAAAGCGTACATATCAGTCTATGGAGAATCGGCGAGGGGGAGGGCGTTTTGGGAAACCTCGATCCAAGTGTAGTCATTGTCATAAGCCTGGACACACTCGTGACATATGTTATATTTTGCATGGTCCACCACCCAGTTATGATCCTATTGTTCTAAAGGAATATAATGAGTTCCTTCGAAATCGCGCAAGTAAACAGACATCTCCACCAGTAGCATATGGTGCTCAACCTAATCAACCATCCAATAATGCTCATATTGCTCAGACAGAATATGATGAGTTCCTTCAGTATCGTGCAAATAAGCAAACGTCTCCACAAGTAGTTTCGATTGCACAACATGATGTGTCTGTTGCGGGTAATTCTTTTGCTTGTGTGTCGCAATCTAGTACTCTTGGAACATGGGTCATGGACTCTGGGGCTTCTGATCATATCTCTGGTAATAAATCACTTTTATCCGATATTGTTTATTCACAATCTCTTCCATGTATTACTTTAGCCAATAAGATCCAAACAAAACCAAAAGGGGTTGGAAAAGCCAAACCCCTATCTTCTGTCACCTAGACTGCATTCTTTATGTCCCTGGTTCTCCTTTTAATCTAGCATCTGTTAGTCGTTTAACGAAAGCCCTACATTGTAGCATAACTTTTTTCGATGATTTTTTTCTCATGCAGGACCGCAGTACGGGACAGATGATTGGAACAGGACATGAATCACAAGGCCTTTACTATCTTACCTCTTCAATTCCTTAACGGCATGCTCCATTCTGATTCTCCGTTTAATTCACAAACGTTTGGGACATCCGAGTCTATCCAAACCGCAAAGATGGTGCCTAGTCATCAAGTTTATCCACATTAGATTGTGAGTCGTGTTAACTTGGAAACACACTCGTGCTACGTTTTCTCGTAATCGAGGGTCGTTCAGTCTATTTTTCATTAGTTCATTCGATATTTGGGGTCTAGTAAGTCAGTTCCACCTTAGGATTTCGTTATTTTGTTAGTTTCATTGATGATTATTCAAGTTGTACTTGGGTTTTCTTAATGAAAGATCGTTCTGAGTTATTTTCTATTTTCAAAAGTTTCTTTGCTGAAATACAAAATCAATTTGGTGTTTCTATTCGTACTTTTCATAGTGATAATGCATTAGAATACTTATCCTCCCAATTTCAGGAGTTTATGACTCACAAAGGCATTATTCACCAGACTACTTGTCCATACACCCCTCAACAAAATGGTGTAGCTGAAAGAAAAAATCGACATCTTATTGAGACCGCTCGTACTCTTCTCCTTGAATCCAATGTTCCGCTGCGTTTTTGGGGAGATGCAGTTCTGACGTCTTGTTATTTGATAAATAGAATGCCCTCTTCTTCTATTCAGAATCAGGTTCCACATTCCATACTGTTTCCTCATTCACATCTTTATCCTATTCCCCCTCGTGTCTTTGGGAGCACATGCTTTGTTCATAACTTAGCCCCAGGAAAAGATAAATTAGCACCTCGTGCCCTCAAATGTGTCTTTCTTGGTTACTCTCGAGTCCAAAAAGGGTATCGTTGTTATTCACATGATCTTCATCGTTATCTTATGTCTGCTGATGTTACATTTTTTGAGTCTCAGCCTTACTATACATCTTCTGATCATCCTGATGTATCTATGGTCTTATCCATACCTCAGGTTTTACCTATGCCAACCTTTGAGGAACCTACGGTTACTTCTACATCTCCAGTTGTAGTGCCACCACTACTAACTTATCATCGTCGTCCACGTCCAACCCAGTTCGGATGATTCATGTCATGCGCGGACCACTGCTCTGCTGGACTTGCCTCCTCCTAGCCAACCGTTTGCACTTCAAAAGGTATACGATCCACTCGAAATACTAACCACATTTTACCTTGTTAAGTTATCATCGTCTTTCATCACCCCATTTTGCCATTGTGTCATCTTTGTCCTCTATTTCCATTCCTCAGACTACTGGTGAAGCACTTTCTCATTCTGGATGGAGGCTGGCTATGGTTGATGAGATGTCCGCTACATAAGAGTGGTACTTGGGAGCTTGTCTCCTTCCCGCAGTAAATCTACGGTTGGTTGTCGTTGGGTTTATGCGATCAAAATTAGTCAGACAGTCGAGTTGATCGACTTAAGGCTCGCACTTGTTGCCAAAGGTATACTCAGATATTTGGGCTAGATTATAGTGACACTTTCGCTCCTGTGGCTAAAATAGCTTCTGTTCGTCTTTTTCTATCTATGGCTGCCGTTCGTCATTGGCCTCTTCATCAGTTGGACATTAAGAATGCTTTTCTGCATGGTGATCTTGCGGAAGAAGTCTATATGGAGCAACCACCTAGTTTTGTTGCTCAGGGGGAGTCTAGTAGCCTTGTATGTCGATTGCGTAGGTCACTCTGTAGTGCGAAACAATCTCCCGAGCTTGGTTTGGGAAGTTCGACCTGATTATTCAGGAGTTTGGCATGACTCGTAGTGGGGCTGATCACTCTGTGTTTTATCGGCATTCTGCATCAAGTCTATGTATCTATTTGGTTGTTTACGTTGATGATATTGTTATCGCCGGTAATGATCAAGATGGTATCACCGATTTGAAGCAACATCTCTTTAAGCACTTCCAGACTAAAGACCTTGGCGATTGAAGTATTTTCTAGGTATTGAGGTTGCTCGGTCTAGATCGGTATTGTTATTTCTCAACGCAAGTATGCCTTAGACATTCTTGAGAGGCGAGGAATGATGGGGTGTAGACACTGTGACACTCTATGGATCCGAATGTTAAACTCCTTCCGGGGCGAGCCGCTTAGTAATCACGAAAGGTATAGGCGGCTTGTTGGAAAGTTGAATTATCTCACGATGACTAGACGACATATCTTTTCTGTGAGTGTTGTAATTCGATTTATGACTTCCCTTGTGATAGTCATTAGGAAAGCGATTGTTCAGATTCTGCGATATATAAAGTCGACTCCGTGAGACTACTCTTTGAGATCAAGGCCATGAGAATATCATTGGATATCTGACGATTGGCGGGATCACCCTCGGCGGGCGCTCGACATCCGAATATTGTGTTTTAGTAGGAGGTAATTTGGTGTCGTGGAAGAGTAAGAAAGCAGAATGTGGTTGCTCGATCTAGTGCGAATCGAATATCGAGCAATGGCGACAAAGACTTGTGAACTAGTTTGGATCAAGCGATTCTTTGGGAGAACTAAAATTTGGCAAAATTAATCAGATGGAACTTGTGTGTGATAACAGCGCTCTTCATATCGCATCAAATCCAGTGTTTCATGAAAGGACTAAGCACATTGAGATCGATCACTTTGTCGGAGAAAAGATACTCTCGGGAGATATTGTTCTGAAATTTGTGAAGTCAAATGATCGACTGCAGATATGTTCACCAAGTCCTCACATGTCCTCGTATTAAGTACATACGTAACAAGCTAGTACATATGATTTATATGCACGACACTTGAGGAGTGTTAGAATAGAAATAAGTATTTCCTACTTAGAATAGGAATAGGAATAGGAATAAGAATAGGAGTCCTAGTTGGAAAAGGATTCTAATGTAGTGTCTATAAATAGGGTCACAATGTAACAATTTACAAACAATTCAATAATATTCTTTTCCTATATTTCTCACAATTTCCATATAGGCTTGTCGGGCTCTGGGAAGGTATTTAGGATCTGAAATAGAGCAGCGATCCTCTCTATCTCCCAATCACTGAGGGCTCTTCTAAACAAGAAATTCCATCCCTGAGTGCTCCACATCTAGAAATTGTGTCCTTGTTCTGCTGACTAAGTATAACCAAATCTGGAAATAGAGATGAAAGACAATCTTCTCTAATCCATAAATCATTCCAGAAGTCAATTTTCCTGCCACTTCCCACCTTAAGTGAGATGTTATCCTTGAATTGTGGCCATAGTCTTCTAATGGTCTTCCAAACACTACTCCCAAAAGTTCCCAGAACCTCCTCAGTAGACCAATGACTTTGCAGTCCATATTTGATATTTGTCAATGATGACTCTCTTCCATAATGACAGCTCTTCGGTGCAAAATCTCCACAATCATTTCTGTAGGAGGCAGGAGTTCTGGAGGCTTAGCTTTTTTATGTCCAGTCCTTCATGCTTCCTACTAAGTGTTACAATATCCCTCTTGAATAGCTTGTAACCTATATTTTCTCTGTTTCCATTCCAAAGAAAAGATCTTCTAAGTTTGTTGATCTTTTTTCTCAATGCTCTTTGGAATAGGGAAAAGGCTCATCATGTAGGAAAGGAGAGCATCAAGGACTGACTTGACCAGGTTCGGTCTCCCTCCCAAGGAGAGGTAATGGCTCTTCCACCTTGTAAGTTTCCTGTCACATCTCTCCAGAATATCATTCCACACTCTTATTTCCTTGTTTTGTGCTCCCAAAGGCATACCCAAATACTTTGTGGGTAGAGCAGCTATTTGGCAGCCATGTATTACTAAATTCTGTATTCTTGTTCCACCTTCTATGCATATAAAGGCATTGTTTGTTCCGATTATTCTAATTAACTAAATTCTAGATGTTCTCTCTACATTTATGTTATCTATCGTCCATATACCTCAGTCAGTAGTTCAGAGGTCGGACATCAGAAGAAACTTCTTGTCACAAGGAAACAAGGAAAAGAAAGGTTTTCACTTGGTCAAATGGAAGAACATTATTAGAAGCAAGGAACAAGGTGGACTAGGTATCAAGAATCTCAGAAAGCAAAACAAAGCTCTCAAGGTGAAGTGTCTATAGAGGTACCATCAAGAGGACCAAGCCCTCTGGTACAGGGTAATCAATAGCAAGAATGAGGAATTGAACAAATGGGTACCTAAAGAGGTTAATACCCTCCGGAAATATATTAGTCTTCTGGCATTTTCTCAGTAATCAATCAACTGTAAAGGTTCAAATTACAGAAAAACAAGTTTTTGGGTTGATAAATGGATGGGTACTGAGAGCCTCAAAGATCTCTTTCCTAACATCTTTGCTTTGGCTCAACATCAACAAACCACTGTTGCTGAAATGTGTCACAACAAGGATGGAATTTGGTCCTTAGAGAAACTTGAAAAATGATTGAACTTTTCAAGTTACTAGAGAATTTTCAAGGAACACAAACAGGAGAGGATTCTAGAATTATTTATGGTGGCATGGGCAAAACAAAGGTAGATACAGGGTGAAGGAAGGATATGAACAGACAATTTTTTTTTTGACAATTTTTTGTGATCACCAAGATTTCAAATTGCCTTGGAAGCATTTCTGAAGAATCGAAGTGCCACACAAAGTGGCATGCTTTACTTGGCTACTAGCCAATGAAGCAGTTTTGACATTGGACAATGTGGCAAAGAGAGGTTCTCTATGCAACAGATGCTCCCTATGTGGTAAGGATACAGAGACAATGAGACACCTCTTTCTACACTGCAATTTCACTGACCAACTTTGGCAGATTTTCCTTAATCTCAGAGGCATTTCCTGGGATATGCCTAGTAAGATTAATGAGATTCTATTCAGTTGGGAGGAGGCTGGAGTTGGGGCTACAACCGGAGAAAGATGGAGGATGATTCCTGCTTGTATATAGTGGACTATATGGAGAGAAAGAGAGAGAGAGAGAAATGATAGATGTTTTAAGAATAGGAACAACAATCTGTTTTTGGTGTACAAATGTCTACTCAGTTTTGGGGAAGATTATACTACTTTTTCTTCTTATTTGTAAATATGGTTTTTCAATACTACCTAAGTACTGACCTTAAATACAAATGTTACTAGTGTCGAAAAAAATTAACATAACATGAAGAATCAATTTCAAAAAAATTGATCGTCATAGTGAGATGTTGTTATTACAAGATGGATGTTTTTTTTTTTTGAAAATGTATTACTGGATGGTTGTTTTAAAGAGATTTGTCTGTAAACAGAGATTTATGCATAACTTATGCAAGTATTAATTACGCAGGCAACACAATGCATCATATAATGTTGAAAACAAGCTTCAAAAGGTAACCCAACATTGTACTATTAAAGCGGAGTTTTACACGGGTGTTATAACTGATAACATCTTAGAAATGCAACCAAACATCCCCAAAGTGTATTTTTCATGTATTTTCTCCCTACTCTCTCATCCCAATGTTGACAATATTTCTAGAACTCATATTCTTCCTCTTCGACCTCCTCTCTAAATAACACTCAACTCTCCTAGAGTTGATGCTAGCCTACCAATATTCTACCCCTACCCCCTTTCCTCTATCCATCACATAATGGTTTCCTACATTTGCTAACTTTCTATAAGACAACTTACAAACTGAATTGAGACACTTTTTAGTCAACAATTGTACCTCTTGCTGCTAATGTATCTCCTCACCTCCGAATATTCTCCTACGGGTTGACCAATGGTGCTCTTGTTTCCCATCAAAAGAACCACTACTAAAAAGGGTGATCATAGGGACCCATTCAGGAAGCCAAGAAAAATGAAGTTTAGTGGTGATTGCCCACATAGATTAGATGGATAGTGCAACGGAGAAAATGTTCCACTCCTTGTATCGAATGCATATTCCTCTTTCTTTTTTGTGGTGTACATCTGTTATGTAACCTAACAAGGAAACTATCTCATGATCCGTCAATTCTCCTAAATATGGAATTATTCGACTCTGATTCAGCTTACTTACAAGATTTACAGATAAGTACAAACAAAGCTAATTTTTCTCAGAAGTTCAAATTCACAAATTTTTAAAATCATAAAGCAACAGAAGCTAGTCACCAGTATTAACCGATTTTTGTGGTAGACATTGAACCCATGAATATTCACCACTGGAGCTTCCTTTAGGAAGCCAATAGTGGTAATGACTGAACCCTGCAACCACCAAAACAAGGAAAACATTAAGAGAAGCTCTGGAAACACTGGAGCTTAAATTGTTAATAGCAAACTTTAAGGAAGCAAAAGTAATTTAATGGTCACAGGTCAAGCATGATATGTATCTGATTCAGTTAGTAGACTACCTTGAGTAAAGGGAAATACACATGCTACAGTATGGAGAACTTAGAATATAAGATGTCACAGTTGGTAACTCAAAATTTGAACAATTCCAGAATTTCCTCAGATACCTCGACCTCTATTGCTAAAATCAAGAAAGTTAAAGCACTGTAGATAGAAATGTCGATATTTCAGCCAACTTTGTGTACATCTCTTAACAGACTTGACCCTTTTAGTTAATAAAACTATTACCTATTAAAAAATCTCTGAGTATAACTTTAATGTTCAGATCCATCTAATCAATGTGTCCACAATTCAAGAAAAGAAAGAAGTTCAGATCCATCTAATCAATGTGAAAAGGTGTTTCAAGTGATTCCTCCCTCCCAAGTCCCAACGTACTCAACACACTTTCTAGCATTCAAAATTCCAATAATGATTTACACTCTTTGAATAATATTTTGCTCCAGATATAATTTCGCAAGTTCATATAGCAATCCAAATTTTAAGCGTCATACAATGTATTCTGATCAAATGAACTTGTCAAAAACTTGAAATATTTAACCGTGCCTTTAAAAGCGACAAGGCTCATGGGGCATGAAGCGAAAAGTGAAAAATGAAGTGCACACTTCTCCAAAGTAATGCGTAATTTATGAAATAGTACTGTAATAATAAAATTGCTATTAAAAATGACTAATTTCATGCCAATATATAATAATGTCAATGTAAACCAACTTCTCAAGGTTGAGATTCAAAAAACCACCACTTTTCTTTTGAATCACTTAGAGCACTGTTTGAAGTGCACATTTATCTGAAACGCATGGCTTTGCCCGTGAAGTGATAACCCCTTGCTTCGCATCACTTAGCCCTTTTGCTTCTTTTTTAAAAAATTTAATTACCGCTTTGCTTTCTAGAACAGTGACACTTACTTCTAGTACCACCAAGATAATATACAAAACAAAGAACTTCTTTATCTTCAAAACAGGTCAATTTTTGCCACATGAAAATGGGTGGAGTGTGCAAATAAATCATAATATCTATCCCACAATATACCACTCATATTAAAGACAAACTATGGAACATACCTCTTTGAATCCAAGAGTTTGAGGCTTATACAAGATAAATTCGGGGTACTTGAGATCCTTAGCAATGTTATGGAGTTCAACAACCCGTCCACGTAACAGAATACAGAAGTTGTCTGGGATCCGCAAGTACAACACTGATAAATATGCCTGTTCAGTATGGGAACACCAAGAAGATAATGACCAATAATCCTCTGATTTAAATATAGAAGTATCAAGGGGAAACTACCAGGAACATAACTTACACGGAGTGAGTAACGAAGACGGTTCGCAAGATGCTGGTCACTTACTTTAATACGAGAGCCACTCTTCTCATTATCGTTTGCATCCCCCGAAAGGCGAATATCCTGCAGTTACAGAAAAAAAAAAGACATCAAATAAAGCTATAAATGACACTAACAGAAATCAGAAATCCCATTAAGATAGTCAAGCTGAACCTCAGAATCTGCCTCAAAGTCTAGCTCCATTCTGCCTTCATCATTATACCACAAATTGTAGACAATCACCTTTGTGCCATGATCACCAATGTCATCAAACTGCAAATAATATAAGGGAGGGAGCCGAAGTCGACATTCGTAAAAGGTCAGGAATAGCCTCACAAGATTGTAATGCAATACAGCAAGCTTTAATAGGAAAATAGGGAATTGCCAGGGAACGAAGATGAAAGCTATATTTGAATTGACAACATCAGAAGGTGCTAGTCAAGGCTTGGGAGTTACATTTGAATGTTTGCAAAACCGCGTGATTTGAAAGTTGTTTTGACAACTTTCTACCACTAAAACCTGCTGCTAAGTCTCAACATTGGAGCATATATATATTTTTGAATACTATAGGTATATTGGCATGTTTTCTGACTTGTCCCCAATTAAAAAAAATTGTGGTTAAGCCTTATTACTCTCCAAGCTAGTGACTCACTCCTTGATAATGTTTTCTTTACAAAGACAGCAGTTGAAGCAGACAAGGATTGAACTAGCTAGAACGCACGAATTGACAGTTTCTAGTGAGCGCCACATTGGCTTGCGTGGGCGAAGAGTTTATTAATTATTATCATACTTTCTTTAAAACTCTTAAGAATCACTCTTAAGTCAGTTTGTCAGTCAGGTTTCATAAGTACTTTGGTTATCGTAAGACTTAATGACTGATAATTGTGTTAAATTAGTTTGCCGTATTTTGACAGTGGAACTACTATTGTGGTGTTGAAATTGGATGATCGATAAAGGTGACATAGTTTGAATTGAGTCTATTTGTTGTCTTATATAGCTGACAGGAACTTTTTTGTTTTTGTATAGGTACGGATATAGGGAAAACCCTGCGTGATTTTTTGTAATTTCCAGTTAAAGCCTGCTTGAAGATCCTACCCCTTAGCGAGGGTCAAGGCCCTAAATTGGGTTGTCACACTAGGTCTGTTCTATAGAGGAAAACATACTTGTACTTGGCAAATAAGGAGATTGTTTCATCATTACTTCATTCAGGTGGCTAAAAGGGGTGTGAAAAGAAGTTCCAAATGATATCTATCTATCACAGTAATGCTGGAATTATGCCTGTTCATCAGAACCACTGATAGATCAAAATATCAGTAGACAAAGCAGCATTAGCATTCTTTTTTTCCCGATAACCAAAGGATTGGAATTTTTAGCTTAAAAGCAGCATTATCATTCTTAAATAACAATTTGAAAGGGATCTTAGGGTTGTTGTAAGTATAAATTTTTGGAAGGGAACTACATTTTGATGTAGTTTTACCTGTGGATATATAGAAGTAAATGTTACCTTTCTCAAAAAAAAAATAACAATTTGAAGACATGTTAGAAACAAAATCCAATACCTTTATTGCAGAACCCAACAATCTTCCTGCTATGCAGACATTCCAGAATGAACAATTTGGAACGCAAGATTTGGAATACTATAACCATTTGCTATTTGGTGTAAAATTTGGACAGAAAAACACACCAAATTCTTTTTAAGGCAAACAGAGGAATATATATAACCTTAAGCAAAGATGTGCATTTTGCTACCTTTTTGGTGCAACCTTGTAAATGATGTAGATTCCTAGATAGAAATGAACGAAGACTTCCACAGACTGTAACTTTGGACGCCTACCTAGTCTGCCTATACCTTCTATAAAATTCACCCTTATCAAAAAAAAAAGTCTATGCCTTTATATCTCCAGGATCTTTCAGGTACAGTTAAATACTCAGGTATACTTCCAACTATAGAACCTAAAAGCAGAATATAACTGATACTTCCAAAGAGGATTTGGCAGATGACTCTACTATAGATCATCACCAGAGAGTGATTTTTAGGTATGACAAAAGAAGTAAGTAAGATCTATAATTGTAACACTTAGATTGTTTGGTCCCCCACCCCCAAGATGCAAGGAGGAGAACTCATATAAAGGAGAAAGCCAAGCAAAGGGGAAAGGAAGTTTTATTATAAAAAATACCATGGAAACTGACAGAAAGTAAGCAACAACCTTGAAGACAACGAAAACTTACTTGCTTAAGAAGCTCTGCCTCTGTCGCAAATGGAGACCAGCGCAACAACAACGAGAGGTTATTCCTAAAATGTTGCTCACCATGTAATGAGCTCCATTTTCCAGCTGCTGCACTGAACTCAAAGTCAAGCTGCATCACCAGACGAATACTTTAAGGAAAAGGAGCATGAAGGTTGGAAGGAGAAAGAAAAAGCGAGAAAGTAAGCGGGAGTAACTGATGTTTGGATTACTGTTATTTAACAGCGTATGATCACATGGGCCACATGGAAGAATGTTGGTAGTCATCCCCACCCCCACACCACCATCCAAATTTACGAATATATGTTATTTTGTCCTCTTTCCTTTTTCTTCAGGGAAATAGGAGTTATGTAATAATAAGACATGCATATACAAATTTTGGAGACCCAAAAATAAAGGTTTCTCATAACAAAGCTCAAATAGATTAAACAAGAAACCATCAGACAGGTAGAAGTCCACATCTAAGTCCTACTAATTAATACAACACCTTACAACACTAATATATATCATGAGAAGCAAACTATAAAAACCATCTAAAGGATATAAGGAAAAGGTGCACTTTAAATTATCTGCTAATAAATTTACATATTAAAACTACAGTAGTGGCAATTTTGTTTTAATAGGGAAAAGGCACATATCCATCTGATTTTAGATGAAATAAAAGGACTCTGGTACATTGTTTGACTTATTGTATCGTATTAGTAAAAGAGGAACAAGATATTGTAGCTAAAAGGTCAAAGAGTGGTAGGGAAACCACCATATCAAGGTTTGAGCTATTAAAGACTATTCAGACTCAAATGCATGCTTAGACGGGAAAGGGAAAAAGGCTCACCAAGGGAACCACTATTCTGTCAAGGCCTGCTCGAGTCAGAAATGTCTGAGATAGAAGCCCAATGCTTTGTGTCAATTTCCTGGTCACAATAGCAACACAAAATTAGAAGGGGGTTATCCTGAGCATAGATCAGTAGCCTGGGTGAGCAATTGATATCACAAACGAAATAAAGCTTCCATGCCTTCAAGTTAAAATTGTGTTTATACTTTTTCTTTTTTGTTCTGGGTGGGTGGGGGTGGTTGTGGAGGGGAGGGGGGGTACGCCTAGAGATTTCAAGGCAATACCCTCCCTGAAGCTATATGCATTAGACAGATTGCAGATCATTCTGTAGACAACTCTGTTAGAACAGAATGCTAGAGCAGCTTAAACGAAAAAGGTTCAAGTAAGGCTGTAATCAGTATGTGAAAAGAAATTGTTGTTACCTTTTTCTACAGACAAAATATTATTGTCAATGGAAGGATCACAGAAATGCTCACTCGATGTCTAAATTGTGAATCTCTAGAAGTATAATCAAGTAGGTCAAAGAATGAACATTTCTCTGTTCAACTGTAACTGCACATGCTCCTCAAAGTGGCAATAAAGCCCCTCAAATAATATTTAGAAAAAGCTGAAGTTATTCTAAAGATACTTCAATAAGTAAGCAAAGACAACATTGATAACCCAGAAAGATAACCAATAAATCTGCAAGATCATGTGATAATAAATCTGCAAGTTCAGAACTTTGGCTAGCATTTTTATTTATTTTTTATATTAAAGATTTTATTATCAGCATCTAGAGGATGTATGAAAAATTCAAAGGAATTGATCTCCTGTCAATATGAGTAACATTTCTGAGATGACGTTTGCACTCCTAAGCAAAAAAATACGGAACTAACAATGTCCAAAAAATATATTAAGTGTTGACATAAGAACATTAGCAAAGCATGTTTCAGTTTATGGGTTTCAACAGAATTAATTTTTAAACACGGCAAGTTGTTTTCTACAACAACAGCCACTTTGGCAATTTCAAAACGAGCTTATTCTACTCGAGCTCCATCACTCCAGTATATATATATATATATATATATATATATTATCATCAGCATCTTGAGGATGCATGAAATATACAAAGGAATTGATCCCCTGCCAAGATGAGTAACATCTCCGAGATGACGTTTGCATTCCTAAGCAAAAAAATACGGAACTAACAATGTCCAAAAAATATATTAAGAGGGCGTTTGGATTGGCTTAAAAGTTGGTCAAACCTACTTTTAAGTCAGTTTTAGACTTCTGTCAAAAATGACTTAAAATAAGTTAGGAAGTGTTTGGTAAGGT
Organism: Solanum pinnatisectum; assembly: GCA_035578085.1. Classification (NCBI taxonomy): domain Eukaryota; kingdom Viridiplantae; phylum Streptophyta; class Magnoliopsida; order Solanales; family Solanaceae; genus Solanum; species Solanum pinnatisectum. Next base: position 58,570,806 of record CM069076.1, read on the forward strand.
CAAAAATGACTTAAAATAAGTCAAAAACCAAATGTAGGTCTCCACCTACTTTTTATTTTTTGACTTAAAAGACATTTAAGTTTGACTTTTTACTATTGACTTAAAAACTACTTTTTTTAAGCCAATCCAAACGGGTTCTAAGTGTTGACATAAGAACTTTAGCAAAGCATGTTTCAGTCTATGGGTTTCAACAGAATTAATTTTTAAACACGTCAAGTTGTTTTCTACAACAACAGACACTTTGGCAATTTCAAAACGAGCTTATTCTACTCAAGCTCCAGCACTCCAGTATATATACATATTCAGCCAATCGTAATCTGTTGAATGTTTCTCTTCCCCTCAGGCCTCAACTCACCAACTTTTGGGAGATGGAACTCACCTTAGAACTCCACCAGAATAAATTCTTCATTGCTAACATACCTATTGCAGAGGAGCAACTTCTATAGGAGATTTTTCTAGAGTTTGGCATGTCACAATCTATAGACTAAACAAAGATGTACACCATATTTACATACTATATTGTTTGGACTTCACACCTATTTTTCCACTATCACCAACAAGTTATCATGATTCATGACCATGTTAGACAGAATGAATCTACAAAATAATACTATGTCTTAGTCACAATTAGGCTGGGAGAGTCACAAGAAATACAAGTCAAAGAAATCATAAAAGACTCATTACAACTGCTAATACACTCGTAGTTGTTTTTATCAGTGAAAAATGAAAAGAATAATCAAAATAAAAGGGAGAACAACGAAAGATAAAACAGAACGCACAAGAATACTACTGTACCTGTTCTTTTTGCAGCGGCTAAAGACAATAACATCTGCCCCAAGTCTCATTGAACTGGTCTTAAAACCATTTCCATCTAAAATGTTGAGAGTTAGGAATTATAACAAGACAGGACACAGAAAAAAAAAGCCATGATTATTAATATGCATACACTGTCCAATAGTTGAAGCTGACTTCTTATCCGAAAACCCAAAGCTCATACAACGACGTATGGCTTCTGGATCCATTCCACCACCATCATCTGAAACAGAGATTGCAAAAATTCAGTATCTCATACTCTAACCATTTTCTTCAAACGAAACCAGACCAACGAAAGCATTAGTATCAAGCACTATTCACAAACAAAGAAATGGAATACCTTGAACCATTAAAGCTGAACTTCCATTCCTTGGATTTGGTGTTTTATCTACAATAACAAAGGAGGCTCCATTTTGTATCTAACCAGTGGAAGAAACAAGGGTGCGACATAGAGAGTAAAATATTAGCATGACGGTTTGGACAAAAGGGTTACAGCATCTCAACATTGTTGATACCATATAAGGCACATTACCATCAGGGGATCCAGAATAAACTTTATTCAGCAAAACAAACTACTCTCAGAGCAAACTTTTGAACATATACATATCCATATCATGAAGTACACATCCAGATGCCAAGAATATGTCCCGTAGAGTCTCATCCAATGTGTTACCCATTATAATTTCACTATCAGGCAGCTAAGCATTTACATACTTTATTTGCATAGGGGTTACCAACCATATTATACATAGCATAAGACTTCTATATTAAGAGCACCTCTAGTAGACTGTTAATTAAGAAAACAAGTTTTCCTATTCCACATGGTATCAGGATCTTTGCAATCTTGGTAGAGATTCGAGTAGCTTCAGCTTCCGGCTGGTACCGGCCAATGTGTGATGCCCACCGACCTAATTTTTTCTTTTTTGCTTCCTTGTGGTGCCTAGAGACTCTCTTCTCTTTGGCAATTAGTGTTGTTATCTTTGGACAACTGTTCAAGCGTCCCTCCTCTCTCTACGATAGCTAAGCACCATTCATCTCTTGGGAACTGATGCTTCTATCATTTACATGACCGAGTGCCCTCATCTACAACAACTACATCTCAATCCCAAACAAGTTAAACCCAGCTATATGAATTCTGACTGACCAATGTCTTAACATTGTTCTGCCAATTCAAGTTAGTTGATGTTCTAGAGATTGCAACACCATCTCTTTCCGGTGATTGAGAATAGATGTGCAGATACCAACAATTTTCCGGAGGAAAGAATTGCAACACCTCTTTTCTTTTTGGTGATGTGCACATGCAGCAAGATTTTGGCATCAATTTTCTATATTTTCAAAATAACCAATCTCTATTTGTTTTCCCCACTTTAAGTTTGAGGAGCATGTTAGAATTTCAAGTGAATATGTGTCTAGATTCAAACGCGCTAGATTTTTTGTACTTGAATAAGGAAATCATATAGAGTATTGCATAAGATACTTTAGGATATTTTAATTTATTTTATTTTTTTATGACAAGGGAAACCCGCAGCCAATACCCTTTAGGTGTGCTCGGCTTTAGGTGTGCACAGGGTAAAAACCCCGCTCCTATGCAATGGCTCGCAAACCACATAGGAGAGGCAAACCTTAGGATATTTTAATATAAAAAATTTACTTACTTATTAGCGTAGGCATACCATATTATATATAACCTATGACTCCTATATAAGGAGCACCTCTTGTACATTGCTAATTAAGTCATTTGTAAGTTCTTCTACCTTCTCACTGTCCTCTTTTGTAATAAATAAGTTGGTTTTACTAAGAACAAAGAGTGGAAACCCAGCATTCAAGAAAGAGAGTTGCAGAAAAGAACTAGCTTAGTGTATCCAGACATCTACACACAGGGATTTGCTACGTGCTCTAAAAATACACCAGAAAAATGTTCTTTACGTGTGGCAGTGAATATTCCTTCCCCAAAAGTGCCTCTCTGTTCCATTCTTTCCAGATTGTCCATATATGGCAGGTGAAAATATCTCTGCCATTCTGCTCATACTTGCAGCATTCTAAGAAGTTTCTAGCATTTCAAAAACTCAACGCCTGCTTTTAACATTACCCTGTTATACCTAATAGATTCTACTATATGAGTACTAAAAGGCACCATTTCACCAGAGTATAAAACTATAAATTTACAAGAGTATTGACTAATTAAGTCTTTTTGAAAGGGCAGACTCCTCACCATCTCTATCTCTCCAGCTACCTCTACTTTTTTCCTTCTCCTTGATATCTATCTATTGTTACCCTACTTTGTCCTGAACTACTGCTTTTTTAGCTTGCTGTAACTTTTTCTTTTCATGTATTACAGATACCATTCATTGTTCATAGTGAACAACCTTCTCTCCATGTATTTCAGTTTTTGGAAATTTTCAACTACCACCAATGATAATTATGTGCCCCTAATACAAGTATAGCCCGCCAAAAATGGAAGACTTGTGCTACAAAAAAAAGAAGGAGCTGCTATTCAGCTATTGATTGAATCAGAAAGAAGACAACCTCAAGCGGACCTTAGTAGGCCTTTCTGCAGTCAAATTACTAGTTTAAAGAAATCATTGACAGCTTAAACATTTGATTAAACAAAAAAGAATAAGCTTGAAAAAACGCTTACCTCATCAACAGCATTGTCAAGAAGCTCTGCCAAGGCTTTAGACACCACAGAACAACAATGACAATGTTAACACTCCGGTAATAGCATTTGCAATAATCCTATTACCGCACAAGAATATGGAAACGAAAAATGAACCAGCAATAGTACATACCACCAAATGCCCATTTATGGGAAGTGGCGTTTGAGTGAAGGAACTTCGGGTGAATATGCAGGAAACTGGAGCCTTCTGTATAATGCCACAAATAAGATGACAACATATTAGATGCAAAACACATACTTGAATTACAGATAAAGAATTCGGCTATAAGGCAATATAGAAAGGTAGGCAAAGAAAAGATTGACCAACTACTCAAAACAACTCACTTAGCAGGCATGGTTTATGCACGGCTAATCAATTAATTGTAGCCTATAGTCTTCATTTGGTATTTTACCCAATTGAACATAATGATCATTTGCTAAAAGTATTTTTATTTTTTTGAGAAGGGATTGTTTGCTAAGAATAAATTTTATAAAAAGGATAAAATGGGTACTTCAGTGCATAATACTTTTAAGGGTGGACTTAGTAGCACGCCCCTCATCATAATTTCCAGCTTTCCAGAACTGGCGAGATAGGGGTGCTGAACATATTTGTGATGTAGAACAAAGGCTTGAATCATCTATCGGAGACTGTTCTTGATCCAAGACAGTGGTTCCACTCTGTTCAGTGGCTGTAGAATCTTGCCTCCCGCCACTGCTTGAGGATTTTTGATATGGCAAGGAGTCAGCTTCACAGTACTCCATTTGTGGAATTGAACTTTCAACCAATTCTGGTTCCAACTTAACAGTCTCTGTCGCCCCACCTCCAAGATTGTTACTACACAAGCCAACCATATTTGTAGAACTCATCCCAGGACTGATAAGAAATTAAATAAGGGAAAGTAAGTATACAACTATATAAGCTAAAATGCGAGATAGAGAACTAGAGGGTTGAACATGATTGACAATGACTGAAAGTACAACAGGAGGCCAGTAAAACAGGACACAAGTCTAGGGATACTTGCATCTCCTAGAAATTTTGGCCCTAATGTCAGACTAATCAGATCTTGAAACTAGTTGTCAAATAGGTTGTCTGTTTTGCCTTGCTTAAGCAAGGCTTCACCTAGAGCACTGCGGTGTGTGCCTCATTCCACATTGATTTTGTCTTGTCATTGCACATGGATTTGTCTGAGAATGACACTAAACAATAAATACCTCACCTAATTGAATTCCTTTCAATTCTTTTTGTCTAATTTCAAGAATCCTAATTGAATTTCTTTCAATTCTTTTTGTCTAATTACAATTCTTGAAAGGACTAAAGATTAGAACATCATCCCAAACAGAAATTTCAAAAGATTTCTTGACTGTGGACTTTTTTTGACACCCAAAATTCTTTTTAAACAAAATTAAACAAGACAACTGCAAGGCAACACCCCATTCACCCTAAAATAATATGCAAGCAAACCTCAGTAATAATGGCAACGAAATAAAAAGATAAACCAAACCTGATACAAAGAATTCAAATATTCCTATTCACAGCCCTTTCTGTTTCCCCACAACTGCTTCTTGCATCACTCCCAAAAAAAAAAAACCCAAGACCCCAAGATTTTACTCTTTCTCCACCACCACTCCCACTAAGTCATCTTCTTGAATCCACATTCAACTTCTTGAATTGTATTTTCTCCTCTAAGTGAGAAATAAATTAGCCCCTAAACGTCAATTTTGCAGAAACTTCAGAAATTACTAGTTTCAATTCCAATTAAAACAAATAAAGAATTAGGGATCTAAGTTAGCAAATTAAAATTGGAAAGAATTCAAGAAATAGTAGTGAGAGGGAATCTGAAGTTGATTTCAAAAAATTGGGTCCTGTAAATTCAAGCTTCCAAGAGCTAGGGCTGAAGATCACTGCAATAAAATAAGGCAAAAATTTGCTGGAATGGACGAGGGCCCGGTTTTTTCTTTTTATTATTTTCACTAAACCCGGTTAAAATAGAAGAATCAGCTAGTTTAGCTTCACCAAATCTTTGCCTTGCTCTCTCCGCTCTTTATAGGAATAATAAATAATAATGGTCCATTACTCCATTTGTTTGATTTTATTTTTCCGCTTTCCTGAATATGAAAAATTGTGATCTCAATCCCTTAATGTGGATATTGGATTTTAAATTTAAATAAAATGTTGTTTAATATTATATTTACTAGGGTGAATGATTCATTTTTGAATATTATAAGGATGTTTTTAACGGTAGATGATTGGACTAATTAGTAAAACTTTATTAATTATTTAATATATGAACAAATATTTATTAATAAGATTCCACATAAATTCTACTAGTTTAGATCCTAATTATTAAGATTTTCGATAGTTTTAAATATTACCTTCTCTGCCATATTTCACGCTTAGAATACATGAGTTAAATCTGTGAGATACATGTATTTGTCTATTTTTAGAACTGAGATACTTATTTTATTTGCTTAAATTAATTAGTAGTGATTGATCTCCTTAATTAGCTGAGTAATTAAAGATTTTCAGAATACACAATTAACTCTGAAAAATTTAAAATAATCAAATCATTTCGTATAAGACGGAAATTTGATTTGATTTATTTCATTTTACTATTATTAAAATAATAAATTCATTAATTTGATGTATCTATTATCAATATATGGTGTGTCCAACAAACTAAACATTTAGATACATGAGTGTCTTACAAATACATTTATATATATCATAGAAATATCTAGTATTAATTTCGTTTATTTGTTATATTTGTCTATTATTAATTTCATATATCTATTTATATGATCTAATATTAATTTCATGTATCTATTCATATGATCTTATTTTAATTTCATGTATTTTTTATATGTATCTAAGTATTAATTTGATGTATCAGGTATCAATTCCATGCATTATATTCAAAAACATGTATCTTGGATACATATTTAGGAACAATAAATAAATTAATCACGATGGTAGAGTATATGTCTTATCATTAATCAAAAAAAAAGTAAAAACATTCAAAATTCTTCCTTTTTTGGCATCTGAAATTTTTTCTCATAGATACATAATAATTTTAATTCAGATACATAAACTCTTAATTAAATACACGTACACCTGATATGGATCCAACATTGTTGCACTTGATGTGTATCTAATGATGTACTTATTCTGTTAATTAAAATTTAGCGTAATTCTTCCATCTTGATTAGGTCGTTACTATATTTAGAGTTATTCTCGTCTTGAACATTGGCGGATGACAAATCAGTCCATCCAACGATAAATTCATGAGTGAAAATGAACAAATAAAAACTGTTTAATTTAGTATAATACCGTTAATGTGTAGTAGCTTTAACAAGAATCATCTGATTTTGAGAATGACCAGCCATTAAGTGTTTGAGAAACAACAAAATCAAAAAACATAAAACATAATCTGTAAAACTTTTTAAATTGAACTTTAGAACATCATAAATTTTAACTTGAGAAAAGGTTCTGATATATGCCTTAACTTTGAGCTTATACACCCCTCGTTATGAAACCGACTTATATACAACCTTACCGTTATACAAATGACTCACATCTTACCATTACAAAATGAGCTGACATATACTCTTCATCTAACGGAAGTGAAAAAATTAGTTTTAAATTTATTTCTTTTTACTTTAAATTTTTTAAAAATTCACGTAGGGGGTATATATATGATCCTTCCAGAAAAGTTCAAGTATATTTTAATTTTTTTCATACAAAATTTATTTTTTGACTTCTTTGATTAGTATTATTATTATTCGAGTTTCTAATCCTTTTTTTCACTAAAGAATAAAATTTAAAACAATTTTTTTGCGGCTATATTGTAATTTAGTTTTTGTACTTGTAAAAATAAAGTAAAATAATGGGGCATCTATATTACATTTTACAAGAAAATTAGGGAAACATAAATAAATTTGACCATCAAAATAATAAATTTAAATTAGTCGTTGAAACAAAAAAGTCAAAAAAAACTCGCGAGGAGTAACAAATATACCCCATATGAATTAAATTTTTTTTCAAAAAAATAATTAAAATTATTTTTTTCACTTCCGTTAGAGAAAAGAGTATATGTGAGTCATTTGTATAACAATAGGAGTATATATGAGTCACTTTCATAATTAGGAAATATCAGTTCTAAGTGATAAAGTTAAGAGGTATATTAGACCATTTTCCCTTTTAACCTAGATACAAAACAATATAAACAAACATATATGTATAATGTTGTTTTAACATGCAATCATGTATTGAGAGGATGAAGGAAGGAAGAGGGAGAAAATGAAGGAAGAAAGAGTGCAAGTGGACATGGGGAGGAAGGGAACGGCAAATGTGAGTAGAAAAAAAAAATTAACTTGTTAATGGTACATTAATTAAGGAGTTTAAATTTAAGATAACTATTAAATATCATAGTTAAGAGATTTGTGTATCTGATTAAATCTTTTAAATCTATGGTATAAATAATAAAAGTGGTAGTATGTGTAATTGTTATAATATATATGGTAGTAATGTATGTGCAGTTAGGTAGCTTTCCTATTTTTTTGGTAGATGATTGGACAAATTATTTAGAAAGAAATACATAACGTAACAATATAAAATACAGTAAAACTCCACTAAGTAGGATCATGAAATATTATTATTTTGTAGAGGTATATATTATTTAATTCATGAATTAACTTTTATTAATTTAAATAGTGTTTTGAGATTCAATGAACATTAATTTTGATTACATCAAAGTCATTGTATCTTACTAATTTATGTATCATATTTATTGAATTCACATACAAAATAAATCTATTATACATAAAGTACAATGAATATATCAAATCATTGTATCTTACTAAATAATCTATCATATTTATTGATTTACTATAAAAAAAAATAAATTCATTATACATTTTAGTACAGTGTATGTGTATGATTCATTGTAATATATTTTTCTGTTAAATGATTCATTATGAAATAAATTCAAGAATTCAGTGATTTATTGTAAAAATAAATTAATTATACACAATGTTCATTGTTTCTTAATAATCAAATAGCATGCGTTGTATCTTTACTAAAAACATTAAATGCATGATGGTGAGAAGATAAATTATTTAAGCAGTAAATTTATTGAAACCATTTCCAAAAATGGCTTCACATTTAAAAGATGCCACAAAATCAACAATGACATATCAAATACGTAAAACATTATGTGAATACAAAAGAGATCAATCCATATGCAATCAAAAAGATTTGTAGTCGTGACAACACTGGAGCTTTTAGATGCAATAAAAAAGTTAGAGATGAGCTTTAACTGGGTTTAAATTCTAACAAAAAATAATAGAATCACATTTCACTAAATTGTCTTAGATATATTTGTACTTTTAAATAATTATTAACTTATAATATTAATGAGACCATATATTTATATAAGGATCTTCTGAAAATATATTATCTTATTGAAATGAGTGATATTTTGCCCAAATCGAGACAAAAAAAAATATTATCTTAAAAAGATTATTAATCTATCGAGTATTAATTTAGTGGCATGTGTTTGGTCGTTTAGAATTGCAACGATCTTTTATTTTAGTTATAATTTTGAATTTTTTTAAAGAACTTTAGAAAAAAGACGTTTAAAGAATGATACTTATTATGAAATCAAAGAAATTTGAAGATAATTAAAAATTTAAAAGAGAGAATGACAATACTTGTTGCATTGAGTCACTGTGTTAATCTTGCATTAACATTAAAAATTATATTACTATTTATAAAAAATTAAAGAAAAAAAAACTAACCTAAAGGGGAAGGAAATATTTTGGAATTACTATAGATCATAATTTAGAAAGAAAAATAAATATTTTACGATATTTCTAGATAAAAAAGGAAGGTAAATATTCTACTATGAAAGTAAATTATAAATAAATGTTATTGTACATTAAACTTTTAACACACCATAGCGTAATTTAATTGAGACTTATATTCATATTTATGTTTTGCCAAAGCAAAATTTAGACTTACTTTCACATTTATTCTTTACGAGAGCAAAATGTACACTAATTGATATTTTTACAATTTTGAAGTTTAAATATTTAAATTTCTCAAGTATCATCTGAATATAATGAGAATGAGACAATTGTAGACCTTGAACAATAATGAGGATATTAATTCATAATATCAAATTGACAACTCCTAACTCTTTCCTATCAAATTTATTAGAAAGCACAAATTCATTATTTAGACATTTCGTTTTGAATGAAATGTCTAAATAAATTATTTACGAATTTTTGTGAGCTCCACATTGCTTCGCATGAACATGGAATTTATTTATTTGTTTGTGTCCTTTTATTTTAAAGCTCTTAGAGTTGCACCACCTGTCATTTTCATGTGTCATAAATATTCTTTTGTGGTAGAGTCTTGACTAATATTACACATTTTTTTGTATTCGAAAACAAATTTACGATAATTGTGCGGTAAGTGTTTAGTTGATAGATACTGGGATTGAGCGTATTTGAATTAACTTATTTTAAGCCTAAATAATTTTTTAATATTTTAAAATTGTTTGAGTAATTAAAAAATACTTAGGACTCGTTTGGCCATTGATTTCCTAAGTAATATTTGGGGGAAATTTTGACAAATAGCGTTTGTCCATATAATTTGCCATTATTTGATAAATATTTTTAGCAAATATCCCAAATTTTCAAATAATAGTTTTTTCTAGTATTTGGGCCAAATCTCATTATTTGGGATCTTTTAAAAATTGAAATTTTACACCAAACTTTTATCTTTTACAAAAACACTCTCTATAGTAGTTGTTTGCGTTGTATTACATAATTTTTTACATGAACACCAAAGCAGTGATGAAATATTCAATGAATATGAAAGTGATGATATAGTTGTTGATGAAAATGATGAACAATCAGCTCATAGTAACAAAGTCATGTGCTTTGTCTACTTCATGATGTATGGAATGATGCTTGTTGCACTCACTCCGAACTACCACATTGCTCCAGTGTCATGAACACTACTTGTTATTTGTTGTAACGAAGATCCAATTGACTTATAATACAAACTTATTGTTATTTTTGATAGTTTTTAAAACTTACAGGTATAAATCATATTTTTCTAAAAAAGTAAAATATATTTTTTAAATATTATGGCCAAACACATGATAAAATTTCGCTCAAATAATATTTGCCAAGAATATTTGAAAATCTAGAGCCAAATGCAGGCTTATAATCACTTGTATTGACTTATAAGTCAAAATCAAAAGTTAATTCAAACATGCTCTTACTTTGATGACATTGATTAGTTGTATTATAGATTTATGAAATAAGATAATTTTGAGTAGACACAAGTCAAGGAAACTTTCATCCTATTTTCCACAATTTTCGTTAAAATTTATTTTGGAATTCTAACAACAACGATCCTAAATTGGACTATGATAAGATGTAAAATCAATTTTTAAAAATGTTTTTTATGTTTAAACTCAACATAAATTTATGATTTGGTTCATAAAACAAAAAATTACCCTAATTGTGATACAATTATTTCAATTATACATCGAAACCAACCATTTTTTTTAAAAAAGTAACAATTCATTCGATTAGGTTAAATTTAATTGGTTACTTAATTTTAGAATTAGAATTATTTTGACACCGCTACCATTTTATACTTTAGTTTTGAAGGTCTCTCAGAAATGAAATGCCAGTTTATTGGAAAGAGAATTAGAATCGGCAGAGAGAAGATATGGCTGATTTCATGACATCTACTCATAAAACCAAGTGGATTTATACTCCCCAAGATATTGTGAGTTACAATTGTTCATCAAAACTTAATCTTGGAGAATATCAGTTTTTTTTTTTCGTTTTCCCATTTGTATTTGAGTTTTTGGGTTTATGAATGTTTTATTGTATTCACAGAAACATAAGTATAAAGTTGCTAATCAAAGGGCGAAACAAGCACTAGAGATGGTATGCTAGTTCCATTTCCTTTTTTTTTTTTTTTTTTTTTTTTTCATTTTCTGTGTGCTTGTGAATATGTTTTCGTTTTGTTTGAGCTACCCTTTTCACCTAATTATGTTTTGTTTTGATGAAAGCAATGTGAATGTGTTCTTTGACCTTTTGTTGCTGTAGTTAGTGTTTGTACTTAAGACATGGTTCAAACACACGTATTGAGATGTCCAAAACATGTGGTTTGTGTATTGTAGCTTGCTTAATCAATACAAACAAGGCAACATAAATGAAAAATATGGTACAGACATGAAGCGATAAGTTAAGTGAATAGAATGAACCTGAGTTCCGGTGCTGGTAGCTGGCAGTGTCACCGCGTAAGCTTGATCTTATTGATATTACTTCAGAATAATAGAATCATAGAGCTTCAGAGCTTAAGAACATAAAGTAAGATTATAATGCTGGTAAATGAGTAAAAATTAGATGGTTTACAATGAGTTGATATAAGATTATTTATTGCTAAGCCCTTGAGACCAACTTCCATGGATCTAGCCCACATTAAGTCCATCAGTTGCACATTTATTTCAGTTACGTGACGGCTGGCAGAGATCTCTGGCTCTTTGGCTGACAGAGATCTCAGGCTCTTTCCACTACGGCTGGACCCCTGACTTATCTCGACCTTAGCTTGTTTGGTCACAACTTGGTGGCCGGTCCCATATTTCCGGAGCTAGGCTGTCTTCACCGTTATGACTCCGGCCCCGTCTGTCTTGACTCCGGATTTTTCATTGATAGGATTTCCCTTACTGGTCATTTAGTGTTGTCCCTGCTGAGTCACTTTTGACCTATTCTTTTTGCCACGTGTCGTTTCTTGATTGTCCCAAGTCTTAAGTGCAACTTTTACCCCATAGAGTTAGATTGTGTAGAATTTCTTTTCCATTTTATGTGTATGGTGTATGAATTCTATATGCTTGTCTTGTGTTTTTTTTTCAAACAATTATGTATGTTACTTCCTCACTGCTTCAACGATTTGCCTAATTTTATAGGCAGCATTACCTGAAACTTTTATGGCCCAGAACATAGGTCTGATTTATAGTGCTTGTGGGTTTATGAATAATACTGATAGCTAATTCTATTGTGAAGTTTGGAACAACTCGAATGGAAGTTGATATTGATGGGACTTTCTCGTATGCTGAAAGTCAAAATGACGCAAAAGATAATGGTGAGATTATATTTATTCAGATGAAAGTAAAACTAGAGAAACTATAAAGTCTCTGGTTTACCTCCCTTTAATCTTGGTAGATAATCATAATTCTTATCATTCTTTTGGTTGCTATTTTGGTTGGCATGTTAGCTGAAAAACGTCCTAAACCACTCAAAGTTGAAGAAGAACAACTTCTTAGGGCTTTCTATGAATTCAAAATTCAAGACGTCTGTGATGCCTTTAAGTTCCCGCGTAAGATTCAGGTATAAAGTTTTGATTATTGAATCTGCTACTATAATGAATCAACTAGAAGATTAAGCAGTTCTCATGGTTGTTTGCAGGCAACAGCTCTCATTTATTTTAAGAGGTTTTATCTGCTATGGTCCGTGATGGAACATCACCCCAAAGACATTATGTAAGCTTGTTATCTCTCTTCTCTGTGCTTTCTCCAACTTCCTAATATAAGAAAATCTAACTAGTCTCCCCCTATATTTATGCAATGTTTGGTAGGTCATTTGCATAATAGTTACTTTTGCCAAATTCAAGTTGAAGTGCATTTTAAAAACATAAACAAAGTCATCTGGAATCCACATATAATGATGCATGCAGTAGTTGATAGTTGACAAAGACAAAGCTCACTAGCTTCCCCTTCTTCCTTTTTGTAGGTTAACGTGCATATATGCAGCTTGCAAGGCAGAGGAAAATCATGTATCAGCTGAGGAGCTTGGTAAGGGGATTGGACAGGATCATCATGTAATCCTCAATAATGAGATGCTGGTTTTTCAGGCATGGATTTTATTTAAAGTTTATTTTATTCTACATTTCCCTTTAAATCTTGCTTTAATCAACTTTTTTATAACCTTTCTTTTGCAGAGTCTAGGATTTGATCTTATTGCTTATGCTCCATATCGTGCACTTGAAGGTTTTATCAGTGATTTAGAGGTCTTTTTCTGTTGATCTGTTACACCTTCCCCTTTGAGTAATAATTGCTTTGTTGCCTTTTGATATCTTCCTTTTGATTGGTAGTTATTTCCACTCCTTGATTTCTTCATTGCAATTATTGACTATTGTGCTTGAAACTTTAGGAGTTCTGTGGAGCTCAAGATGACAACCAGCTTGTGGCACTGAAGGTAATTGTTATTTCCTTCCGTCAAGATAAGGTAATTCAAATGAAAAGTCCCTCAACCTTGAGCTTGAGAATTCAAGTTACGAAGGGATCTAAATGGAGGAAAAGGGCCACAATTGACTCCTGGGAGGGAATAGTGGTGGGGCAGATGTAGGTTAACATATAAAAACAAATTGTTATTTCCTTGGCCATACAGTTTTCTTTTTATCAAATAAAATGTTATTCCACGATTTCTGCTCCTTGTAAATTCTGGCTTCTAGCAATTGAATTTCATACAATATTTTTCAATAACTAGTAGTTTTGCAGTTAAACCCACCCAAACCATGTAATCTATTTGCGATATTGAAAATCTGCAGTTCTCCCTCCAATGAAACAAATGCTGATTTCACTCTTCCCATTTTTATTGTTTCTAATTCTTCCTTAGATAATCAAGGTTAATGCATCTTCTTGCTAGATTATCATCAATCTTCTTTTGAACATCATCAAAGTGGCATGCTGGAGAATTATAATTCAATTTCTTCTTAGAGTTTCATACCATAGATCCCTATCTAGCTGATTGAGCTACCAACCAACTAATATTTCTTTTTACTTTCAATTAATTTCTTCAAAACATTTTTGTGTATGCAACTTGTGACAAGAAGGAATCGACTTCCCTCATAAGTAGTTGGTAACATTCTGACATGCATCGATGCATTACTAACCGTGATTCATCTACTGTAGATAATGAATTAATTTGGTTATTCCTGATTGAGTTCTTACCTCATATATGGGAAATAATTCAATTCATATTACTCTGACCTCTGGAATCGTCTACCATCAAAGATTATTTTCTTCTGAAGTACAGGGTGCACTTGATACTGCTAGGATTGAAGCAGATAAGATTATGCGTAGTGATGGACCACTTCTATTCCCACCTGGGCAGGTTATATTTTATAATTTACATCCTCTATTGAAATGATTTTATACTGTATGAATGTGATTTCTGGCTCTTCCCACCTGCAGAGGATTATATTAACAAATACATACATTTTTGAGGCTTGCTTCATCTTTGTTGAAAGAAGAGTTTCATGTTCCACTCAGTCATAAACTTTTGATATTAGTTTGTTCCCTTCTCATATTTTTTGTTTCATGTGAAGTGTGGACATGGAGAATGGATCCTCTGTTATTGACAGTTAATTTTCCTAGTATGATTAGACTAGATCAAATCTAGTTCGTTTGAAGCTTAATAAAAAAGCAACTCTGGCTATAATTTCCCATAAGCTCCTTCTAACTAGCCGTGACAACAAACTATGACTATCTCTGACAACTAACCGAGGCTATACTTTTTGTCTGATGATTGATCGGAATTTTTTGGGAGAGGAAGAATGTCCATCAGTTAATCTAAAATAAAACATCTGATAAAGTGCAATAAATGGTTAAGTTTTGAGAAGAAAGGAATTCACATCAAATATAATGCCATATACGATAGGAGCGATCACAAGTGTAAGTATGGTGGGGAAGGGGAAGGAACAATGGACTTCTCCATGTGGATTTATACCCGGGATCTCTCTTGAGTATGTACTTGCTTAACTTAGTTATGGATGAGCTAACCAATAGTAAACGAGATGCCATAGTTGGTTCAGGATTGGTATTGTCCTAGTTATTTTTTTATTAATATACTGTAGTTTTTTTTTGAGTTAGGAATTATCCTCTGTATTCTTTTCTCTCAACCCAAACACACAGTATTTTGCAACCAGAGGCAATTCATGATTTGCGCATTGTGTGTTCGAGTTTGAATTTATAATAATCCATTTACTTCATTGGGTTCAAAGTTTATTATTTGTACTTATTTAGTGAATATTTAAACACACATGCAAGGTTTGAGCCAAAATTACTTGTTCGGATGAACCCGTAATTTATTATCTGGGTCCTTCTCTGTTTGCAACTCTGGTTCATACTGCTGATAATTCTCTTCTGATCATTTTAATGTTTTTCATTACCTTCACTGTCGATATGCGAGCTTGGGAGTTCCAAATGTTGTCTGTGGGTTTCTATAACCAAGGAAAGCCTCCACTCATAATTGGATAATGTGCCCATAAGGTGGTTGTAGATAGATTCTGGAGGAGTTCTATATTTTGGCGAGGTTGTGCCCATACGACTCATATTTAGCACAGGACAAATTATGTGATTAGTCAATATTAGATGATAGCTGTTTTGACACAGGACAAGACTGCATTTTGGAAAAAACTGAAACGCATAAGGAGAAACTTTTTCTGATGATCCCTGTATGATACCACACTTGACATATGAGAAATTCATCATCTGATGACCTTGTTGGATACCACAGTCAATTAGAATTCTGGCTTTTGCATTCTATGTGATGATTTGCTCTTTTAAAATGTGCTACAGAATACAGATAATAATACTCACATGCACATCTTCTTAGATAATTTTCTTATTTAAGCTTCTTTTTACTTATTTCAGTTGGCATTGGCAGCTCTGCATAGAGCTAATGCAGCGCATGGCATATTCGATTTTGAGAAGTCTCAGTTCCTTTCTCTTTTGGACAGATCCACAATAATCCGGTAACACTCTTATTGACATGATAATGATTCTTCTACCAGGTACCTGAGAAGTGTCCTATCACATCATGATCAGCCAGTTCATGCCATTTCAGAACTTACTGGTTCTATAAACGCCATTGATTCTTTGGCAAGTACTTAATCTTGTTATTACTGCATGCCTGGAAGTGTTTATCTTTCTCTTCTTCTTTCTTGAAATATTACTGACTTGTTCCCCAAAATCTTCGTTTGGGTTTAACATAGTCCTCTTACTGCCTGAACTCCTGGCATTTGAACAGATTGGTAAACTTTTGACTCCGACTTCCAAAGATGTGAAGCACATTGATCGGAAACTCAAATCATGTCTTGATCCGGGTTCACATGACAAGTGTGTTCAATCAACTCTAATTTGATTGTCATTTTTTCCATCTTTTGGTTTCGCCATAATTCATTCGCCCAGCCAGAAAATAATGCTGGTTTGTATTTGCAGGAGTAAAAAAAGGAAGCATAGATCCAAAGATAGCTCAAATGAGGTTACAGACATCTCTTAAGCTGCTCTTAACTCAATTTTGTAGCTTCAAGCATATGTTATTTGGCCGGTGGAAATAGTTCCTCATCACAGTTTCCTAATATAGAGCAAAAATTCAAGTCAGACCGGAAAACACGGTCTACTACATTTGCATCAGGTTTGAGAGAAGAAGCAGACGTGGAAATGGGATCAACGTTTATGATTCTCCGCATTGAACTCATTGTATTGTTAAAATTACGGGTTTTGATCTTATATTTGTTGAGATTTTAGTAGATATATCTTTACTCCATATCGAAAGTTATGATTCAGATGAACTTGTAGCCGAAAGGCAATATCTGTCCCCAAGAAGATCGCATTGGTAAAGATGTGTACGTATGACTGGACAAATGTGTGTTTTATATAACATTTTTGGTCTTATATTTACTAATTCTATTTTTTTTTTCAATTACTATTTGGTTTAAGTATACAATTCAGGTGTTTATAAATTAACAGCAGTATACAGATTTATATTTACAGTTAATAACTATGCCGTGCAACTCTAGTTTCCATCAACTAATTAATTAAGTAATTAATATACAATTCTCCACTTATCTACATAATTACTTCACTAATGCCAAAACACCATTAATCTTCCATCATTACATGCCGAGAAACAGGTGCATTTGAGATTTTGATCTGTATGATCATTTCATCTAATAATTTAAATTTCTCGCTAAAAATAACAATATACTCTTAATTATATTATGTCTCAACAAGTATGAATTAAGATCGATAGCAAACATATGGCATTACACATCATGAATGATGTCATTTACATATATGGTGCAAATCATTTAAAAATCAAACTAGTAATATATATAATCACAACTTTTTAGTGAAACGGGATGAACAGTTGATTCCGCTCCCCAGCTAGGATCCCTCTTCCAGGAAGATATTGGAAGAGTGGTCCCCCCCCCCCCCCCCCATTCACTTAATTACACAAACCCCAGGTTGCCTGCCTAAACCCTAATTCCAAAAATTTGTCTGGTTAATCAGAAGTTTTGAAAACCATTAATATGTATAAGTAAAGATTGCTACCAAAAATATGATGATTAGATGGTATATATCCTCACAATTAAAAGTTTAAAGTGTCTCGAAGAGAGGTTGGAGGGTAGAATAACTTTTTTTTGTTTCCCGTCCGGTGTCCGGAGCCTATATTGGAGCTCCAACTAAATTCGGATTGCGCACTGCAAGGCCCATTCGGGGGTGATGCTCCCAACAAGATTTTCACCATACCCCGGGCTCGAACCCGAGACCTCTAGTTAAGGGTGAGGCACTCCCACCAGTGCACCACAATCCATATTGGTAGAGAGTCGAATAACTGTTTAAAGATATACTAAGATCATGTGGTAATGTTCGATGAGTGGTGAAAAAGTATCCTGATTAAGCCAATGTTATTTGGAGTTCTGAATATTTATATATAGAGAGTCAAATGCTAATTAATATGGATGAGTGATTATACAAGAATTAATTAGCAAGATTAAAAATGCCACATTTTAGAAAGTGCAAAGCAAGCTAAGTAGCACACATTGATCTAACACAAAATGCTAGAAGGTCGCTTGAGAAGGTATATATCATCATGCCGAGGTTAAAAGGGATCGGAATTATAATGAGGTAGATCTCGAAACTAGAACCACACGAAAGAAAATTTACAATCTCTTGGAATCCTTGTGGAATGTTTCTATCATTCTATGTATGAGGATCGGAATATATTAATCATGTATGTAATTTCTACATTATATGGTCATTATAAGAATTGCTATGTATCACGCTTCAAAACTGCAGAGCAAATTAATGCTTGCTATATTTAAAAGGTCTAATTAGAACATTTGCATATATTAAAGGGAAAAAAATGTCTTAAATAACTGTGATCAATCAGTTGAACTAAAGATTGATATACATATACATGAATGGAAATAAAATTAAAAACAAAAAACAACAGCAAAGAAATAGCAACACCTGACAGAGAGGATTAATTAGTATGACACGTACAAATTGAGAAATGATCCAAATCTTTACTAATTGAAGCGTCTGCGTTGCACCCTTTCCATTAAATTAAACTCTAATGGTGCACTTGGAGCTTCTTCATCAAGTGTATTATCTTCATCATCATCATTTAAACCTAATTTATTTTGATTAGCTTTTACTCTTTCAAAGTCCCTCAACTTATACAAGTACCTCAACATAACCTCTGCATAGTTGTCAAAACCAAGTGAACTCAGTGCCCAACAGATGTCATCTCCATTAACCGTTCGACGATTCTCCTTGTGACACTTGTCAGATGCTTCACCAGTTACAAAACTTATAAATTCTGATGCACATTCTTGCATTGTCTCTTTTGTTTCTTTGGATATTTTGGCTGTTGGTGGCAAGATTTGTTTCATAATCCTTCCTACATTGGCTATTGGTACCAATTTCACTTGTTCATCCACCATATCTTATAAAATTAGTTGTGGATTTTTTGTTGATATGGCCGGCGGATTTAGGAATTTAAGTTAGTGGATGTTAATTCAGAGTGCGTGCACATTTATATATATATTTGAAATTTTTAACTGTATATATATATTTAAGTTGAAAACAGTAGATACACATGTATTCTATATTGGATAAGGTGAATTTCACCCATAATATTATTGTATGTATATGTACTTGTCAACATATGCATGTGCATGGAACAGTGTGATATATATGAATAATGTTGAATATATAATTAAGTAAATAAAAATATATTTTTTTAACAAATGTTTAAATTTTGTCACGATTTTGAGTACAATGTACTTATAACTAAATAAAAAAAATTAAATTCAAATCTTTTATCTTTGGTCAAAGTTGACAAGATTAGGGGTTTTAAACTTGCTAAATAATTTTTAATTTCCTTAATTAAACTGGTTTAAAATAATTAAAAGTATTAACACTAAAGATTGAAATGAATGGACGACGTTAATGCACGTTTACATGTGCTATTAAATAATCAAATTAAAGAGCAGAAATGGAAGGAATGATTCACTAATACGAAGCCCTAGTGTTTGATTACCTCATAAGATTTAGGTTATTGTCGGCACAACCCTTAATTAATTAAGCTTTTTACTATAATTTTACTAATTAAAAACACTACTGTATCCCCACATGATGAATGTGTACTGCAGATTCTGCTTTTAATGGAGTAATATTATTTTCCCTCAAAATTATGAAATCCTTAGTGTACTTGATCATGTTAATTACATTGTTTATTTGTTTGTGGTACTATGGCTATAGGATTTCTTATTTATTTTTTCTTGCTAATAGTAAATTATTTTCTAGCGGCCAGCCCATAAATGAGGATAAAATGACAATATTATTTTATTACAAGATTTGCGATTAATTTGACGCTCACTTTATTTACAAAATAAATTATAATTAATAAAAAGATTTCATGATTTTATCCCCTTTTGTTTTGATTTATTTATGCCAATGTCAAACACACATTTTTACATTTTCACTACTCAAACTATACTATTCATTAATTCGTCATACAAAAGACTTTTTGACTAAATAAATCAAAGTATTTGTAGACAATTTTTATTCATATTGAATGTATATATATGAACTTTAAAAAAAAATTAAATTTACTTGAAAATTTTATGTTTTAAAATGTGTATTGTTTACTACAAAATTGCTTGTGTATTTTTTTTGGAAAATACAAAAAACAAGTAAAACACATTCGATATTTAAGTTCAATAAGTTAACTGAGCTATCAAGCGGGGTGGTAATGGCATTGGGCCCCATGGTCAGAGACTTGGAGTTAGGTAGGACTTAGGGGTATAGACCGGCTTCTTTCATCAAAAAAATTACAGTATTTATATATGATTAAAAATATTATTTATGTATATATAGTACTCCTTCCTGCTCATTTTATATGTTATCCCTTTCTATAAATAGCTGGACCACAATATTTGTAATTTTATAAAATTTATGCATAAATTACCATATTTTGCCTATTATACCCTTGATAGAATAGTTAATTAATCTCATTATTTATTAATAAAGTTGACTTAAGAAAACATTAAATAAGGGTAGAAGGGTAAAGTTACATCATTTCTTAATGCAAGTGCAAAGTAAAAATGTGACATATAAAATGAGACGGAGGGAGTAGATGTTGAACTCTCATATACTTTTTGATGTGTTTAATTCTTCATATATCTTAGAACTTCTTAGTGCAAATCATGATTCCGTCATGAATTGAGTGTGTGTATATCAGTACTCAAATTGAACTTATAATGTAAAAAATATATACTACTAAATAATTAATTGTAGTTATGCAGAACATTCTTATTGGTCCGATAAATTTAGTTTTGCAAATTAGCTCAATCTCTTATTTACATGTATTTATTTATATTTATATTTTAAAGAAACAACAACAAGCTTCTCTTATTGACACATCTAGGGTTAGAAACTTTATAGGTATTCCAAGTCATTATTTTATGTGAAAATCCATAAAGAGACTCTCAAGCACCGCGTTAAGTTTTGGGAACATGTGGAGTATCTTACTGTTGAAACAACTAGAATTTTTTTTTTGAAAAAAAGTCTATAATCTAATTGGCCCAGCCTATTGCTACAGAACTCTATAGTCTATATTTACAAGATTCTTCTCTAAGTAATATTTCTATAGTAGATGGGCATGGCCCGTGCTCGGCACGGTCCCAATATTTTTTTTTAGCCATGGTCAATTTTTGATGATTTGCATAGCCCTTTTGATCATCAATAATCGGATAGTAAAGAACAAAACAATAACGGAAGACAACACATGAAAAAATAAAAGGCTCATATATGTAAAATGGTTAACGACAGATTCCATAGTAGAGTGTATAGAGTAAAGAGTCAATAAAAATTGTATTCGGTGTCCTGCTTGCAAAGGTGTATTTAACTGACAGAATTGATAATGTAAAATCAGAGTTAAATTGTCAACATCGACGATGCACTAATTCAACCCTCAATGGTAAAGAACCTTCAGAACTCACAAACTTAGCTAAAGATACACCAAGACATACATATTCTGCACATATATATATGATCTCCGACTTGTTGAAGCTCAAGACTTGTTCTCACAACCTTTGTTGTAGCTGATAGTCTCAAAAGCTCTCATTCATAATTTTTCGAGGACCAAGTTACCTCTTTGTCTACATTTGGTTGAACAAATAAATTTATTTATAAAATATGAAGGAAAAAGAGAGAAAATACGTGTACTCATGAAACATGTATAATGAGATGAAATTAAACAAAGCAGCCATTAATACTTGTTATCATGAATTCTCAAATGCATGTACAAAACAGTTCAGAATAGAAACAGATGAGCCAAAATATAAAATTTAGATGTATTTTTTCCATTAATCCATTACCAGAGTGAAAATGATCAAAACAAGTAAAATTTAGCAGCTATTGATTCATAATCAGACTTGAAGCAAGTTAAAGCAAATAGGATGTATTGTAGAAAAAGCTGGCATTATTCTAGAATCTTTCATGGAATTTTACATATACTCATAACTTAAGTTAAATGGTTAACACTTTTCATATAGCTCCAAAAGTACTGAAGGAAACTAAACAAAAACATTAAAACAAAATCAAGAAATCATCACTTCAGTGAAATTCAGCATACAGTCACAACTCATATCTTATATATGATGAGTACAACTTTTAATGGCTCAAAGATAAGGGAAAATTATTGTCAATTGCTTATGCTAGGAGTAATTGCTAATTAATGAAGTGCTACTTACATAGGAGTAATTTTCAACATGCATGTCATTACAATGTTGACAAACAATTAGTGTTTGGCTAGGCTTTTAAAAAGGACTTCAAAGTTTATTTTCTATTCTGAAAAGTGCTTTTTAAATAAACACTTTTGAGCTCGCTAATTTTTTTAACGTCCAAAAAAGTACTTTTGTTGCTCTCTAGAAGCACTTATTTTCTCCCTAAACTTGGTCAAACACCAGGGTACAACTTTTAATGGCTCAAAGATAAGGGAAAATAATTGTCAATTGCTTATGCTAATAACAGAAACATAAAAAACTATTTGAAGATGTAAGTGGTAGTGCAAAAATAGTACACAAACCGAAGCAAAAGTGAGACACCTGTTCATTCACCAATAAAAGAAAGTCAAATTTACTGTACAATTTCTACTACCTTTAGTACAATTAGGAGATGCTGTGTTCGTCCTTTCATTGTTCCCTTATTGATAAAAAAAATAAAGGTAATATTGGGAATATTTAAAGAGTTAGTACCCTAAACTCATAAACTATCAATGTTTTGCGAGTTTAATATTTGAACTAGCTAGGGTGATTGGTGTGTTAAGTATATTCTTCATGTATAGGAATGTAATAAACCTCTTGTTTAATAGTTTTTTATGCTCTACTGTGTGTAGATGATAGATCATGTTCAATTTATGATTGAAATTAGGAAATGAATCAAAAGATAATTTGTCTCTTAATTAAACTATTGAAATGTATTATATTTTTGGGAATTTTACACAAATTTCACAGTATTAAGAGCTAATTACATCATATTCCTACTCTTTTTCAAATTATATAAATCCCTTAAATTTGGTGGAATATGGATAGATTCCAAAACGTCCCGATACATCACGTCCCGGTTTTGAATACATCCCTCAAGTCTCAACATCCTGATACATCACTCAATGTTCCGATACATCGCATACATCCCGATTTAAACCGGTACATCGTGTAAAGTGATGTATTTGAGAATAGAAGAGAGTAGAAATTTTTGAATTTTTTTTAAATGATAGGAAATTTTAGAGAATATGATAAAATAAGTTGTGTATTTAGATAAAAAAATTTTATATTTTTCATCCTATTCTGGACAGCTTAAACTTGCAAATTGGATTATTTTGTGTGGGAAAAGAAAGAAAGAAAGAAAAGATAAGATTATTTGTGGGTTTTGAATAAAAGAAAAATGGGTCAGTAGCAAAACTGTGGATCCAATAGTTCAGTTTGCAAGTTTTCCTCCTAATGGCTGATCTTTAAATAACTTGATAAATTTGACAGTCTTGGACTGAGCCCAATGAGCTTCATCCTTTGTAAGCTCTTTGAAAATGGATAAAGAGCATCTTGGGCAACTAGCAAAATGGGTAAACTTATTCGCATCAATAAATGCATGTCATGTGTATAAATATACATAATTATCACTTAATCATAATCATTTTAGGTATATATTCATTTCATTATATCACTTAACTACGGTAAATTGCATCAGTTAATCAATAGTTTATTTGGCATAAGCTGGGTGCGAGGAATAGTGGACATGGTAGAGTGACTAGGATTAAATTGTGTGGCGTAAAAGAAATATTCATTCTTTGAGATGGGTCTCTCGTCTGCGAGGGAGCAACTTGTTTAGTCTTGCATACTGTTCATATTTATTATGAGAATAAAATAATGCCTCCATATATCTCGAGTCTAAGACTTTCGAATCTTTTCATTCAAAACAATAGTTTTTTTTTTTAGCTAATCTAGTGGATAAGATGACTCCCCGCCCCGACCCATGGATATGGTCATGTTAACGATACATGGACAGCAATTTAAGTTAGCCAATATCCCACTAATTCTATACATTGTGATCCGTTTGTCATAGCGCTAGAAATAAATAATTCAACGGCCAAAACCTAAATTTTAAACCAAATGGAACTTTAACGGTCAAGCCCACCCACCCCCTCAAAGTCAACGTTAACATATATTTATCTCACATAATTATACTAATAAACTTTGTATATCCTAGAGAAATGTGTAATAATTACTCTATCTCAGTTGATTATCTCAAATTATATATTAATTTAACACCCATTTGCCCTTTATCCAAGTTCATGAACATGCCCATATGTGTTATAAGCTTAGAATTCACGACTTTACATCTCTTTAGATCAATTGGTATTTGTTTCAAGCAATTTCTAATGCTAACTTTTAAGCTAATGTACACCATTTTATTTGAAGTTCTAGATCAATTTTATACCTTGCTGACCCAACTTATTTGAAACTAAGGCGTAGTTGTTGTTGTCCAATTTTACACATTCTTGGTGCTAAAACCAGGTAATTAATTAATGGCACTTGATCTGCTTCTTAGTTGATTATATGAATTCTATTTATGTGGGCAATGTTTATATTGAATCTTTGTTCTGTTTTTGATTATTGGGAAATCTTAGGATAGAATTGTTGGAATTTTAGTATTGATTGAGAATGGGTGAGTCCATCTTTTGTTTTAGAAAATGTAGATTAGGAAGAGTAATGGGTTGCATTCAGCTTGTGCTAGGTTCACTTGTTATACTCGTGAGCCTTTCGAGTTTATTTAGGTTTTATTCTGCTGGATTTTTCTTACATGATGAGGATATATGTCGCCATTTTTATGGTGTGAAGGATGTTTATGATAGTTTTGATGTAAAAGCACTGAGTTCTCGCGTTGATGAAGTGCTCGATAAGATGGAGAGTTTGCAAGATAAGATTGAATTGATTGTACAAGAGATGGAGAAGAACAAAAATGAGTTAGAAAAAGGGAGTATTCCCAAATTGGAATACAAGAAGTTCTTGGAAGAAGAGGTGATTAAGCCTTTATACTCTGCTCATATTGCCCTTAGGCAAATTAGGATGCCTAGAGTTGAAGGAATTGGAAATGTGACTATTAAGGAACATCCCTTGATTAATAACTTTGTGATTGAGGAGATCCGAAAGTATATTACCCCGAAGGAGAATAGACATAAGAAGGTTAATATTTTTGGAACACGGATGATTTATAACACGATAGGGCATGCTTGTGTGTCGATGAAGAAAGA
The DNA here is from genome assembly GCA_035578085.1 of Solanum pinnatisectum. Classification (NCBI taxonomy): domain Eukaryota; kingdom Viridiplantae; phylum Streptophyta; class Magnoliopsida; order Solanales; family Solanaceae; genus Solanum; species Solanum pinnatisectum. Next base: position 58,596,466 of record CM069076.1, read on the forward strand.
ATTGGAGGAATATATGGATTATGATATTGGATCTTATTGTAAAGATGATTGGAACATTGCTCAGAAGCTTATGATTAATGGTTGTGATCCTTTGCCAAGGAGAAGGTGTTTGACAAGGGCCTCTAAGCTCTATCAGAAGCCTTATCCAATTAACGAGTCCTTATGGAGGATCCCAGATGGGAGAAATGTTAGGTGGAGCAATTACCTTTGCAGGAACTACGAGTGTTTATCGAGTAAGAATCGTAAAAGAGGTTACACTAAGTGCACCGGATGTTTTGAAATGGATAAAGAAGAGATAAAATGGGTAACAAATTCTTCACTTCCTGTGGATTTCTTGATCAAAGATGTATTGGCAGTTAAGCCAGGGGAGATTAGAATTGGTCTGGATTTTGGCATTGGAACGGGGACTTTTGCTGCAAGAATGAGAGGGCAGAATGTGACAATAATCTCAACTGCACTGAATCTTGGAGCTCCTTTCAGCGAGACGATAGCACTTAGGGGTTTGATTCCATTATATGTGACACTGAATCAAAGGCTTCCATTCTTCGACAACACTATGGATTTGATCCACACTGCTGGATTTATGGATGGTTGGATCGATCTACAGCTGTTAGACTTTATCCTATTTGACTGGGATCGCGTTTTGAGACCAGGAGGCTTGTTGTGGATTGATCGATTCTTTTGTAATAGGACTGATCTGGATGACTTTATGTACATGTTTCTGCAGTTCAGGTACAAAAAGCATAAGTGGTCTATTGCTCCCAAGGCCAAGGATGAAGTTTATCTTTCTGCATTATTAGAAAAGCCTGCTCGATCTTTATGATCATACGAAGCATTAGAGCTCATGTCTTTGTTATACTGACATGGTACTCATAGGATTTATCTGCAACATTTGTTCTAGTGTCTGCAAATTGTAAGAAACTTGTGGTTCTCTTTGTTATACTTCACATGGTATTCATGGGATTTATCTTGTGTCTGCATAACTGTAAGAAACTTGTAGTTGGTTCTCTTTGTTATATAAAGATTCAGTCTCCGTTGTCATAAAATGCATATTTCTTTGTACATTAACCATTTGATGTTATTATATCATAATTAAACGAGACAAACAAATGATATTTCTGCTTATACCACAGCTACATTGCTTAAACACCATGGCTAACTTGCAGTTATTTACCCACAACAGTTAGACCTTTCTATAATTTGCAGTTTCTGGACTAAAATAGAGGGTCTCACTTTGTACATGTTGTCTAAAGACTAGGTACTAATCCAAGACTCAGTTTCTAACGTGATTTATAAGAATGACCTTGGGGGTGGGTGTCCTCGCTTGCATCATGGGCAAAACTTTAAGCATAACAACTTTACGTTTAAGGTTTGCCCGTGAGACAAATGAGACTCAAGTTCAAGACCACCAATTTTGAAATTCATTGGGGGTAATTTCTTGGTTTCTATCAGGAAATGGACCAACTTTGTATAAGGCAACCTAATACAGCATCATCTCGCGTTCGCATGATCCAAAGAAGGGACGCACCCCAAGAAATGTGATATAGATATAGAGATAATATCAAATCAAAGTTGAAGTAAACTTTAGGTGTTGCTTAAAGTACATGCTTAAAACAAAATAGAGATGAAAATAACAAGCATCATAGTTTAGGGGAGAAAATGTACTAAAAGTAAAGAGCTAAGGAGCCATGCCAAATGCTAATCCCTTTATCTATTGTTGAAATAAAATAAATAATTTCAATGTTTTTTTTTTGGTTATAATACAGAGGAGATGGACATAAACTGTAGTAGTCAAAAGTCAAATACAAATCAAAGCATGAGAAATATTTTAAGGGACTCAGACAGCAACATCCAAATTAAAGATGCTTGTTATTGGACTCTTATACACTGACATTTCAATTGCTTAAATTAATTTTGAAATGGAAATCATTATAATGACCAATCATAGCAAAATTCAAATTGTCTATGACATACCGATAAACACTTTTCTTTTTTTTCTTCTTTCTTTTGACAAAATAAAGAAGTTAATATAGTCATCATGTGCATGATTGCATATATTTTGTACCAATAGTGTGTATCGACAACTCGTCTTAATTGGAAAGGTTATTGATGGGTCTATATATTAATTTAACTCATTTTGATTCATTCACTTTTGTACATCTAAAAGTGTAATTGATATGTAATTCAAATTGATCTATGAAAAGAATTGTCAATTTCATTTTTTAGGAAATCATTTTCGATTATAAACAAAATAATAATAATTTAGGCACTTGAATAAAAAAAAAAATTAAAAATAATTAATGAGAGTTGAGCGATTTATGTTATGACTCATTATTTAGCTCATATTGACCCAATTCATTACATCTTAAGTAGTCAGAAAACAGTTTAGTACTGACCCAGTCATTTATTGACTCTGTTCATATTAACCCTCTTAAATTCAATTTAACGTGCACATTTCATACTCATGTCCAAAATATTCCTAATTACCCCAGAGCTCATTATTAAGATTTAAGGCTCTTACTACTGAATTGTTTGACCAATTCAAGTTAAGTTGCTCATCTTGTACTAATAATAATTCCATGGAAATTGATGGCAAAACACTTCAACAACATTGATCCTATAAATTATTAGTAGTTTAATAGAAGTATTAAATCAACTTTTCAAGAAGGCGTCAAGCCTTGCTTTAATTTTGTATTTTTCTATATTGAAATTATGTAAGAGTGATGTGTCTCTTGTTTTAATTAATTAAAGTTTGGTAAGTTTGAACGCATATATGAAAGTAACGTTGTTTAATTAAAGAAAGTGAATTATTGTCACATATCACAGTAAAATTTTCCCGTATAAATATTTTAATATGTAAATGATACGAGAAGTTTATATTCATGATAAGTATATATATACCAAAAGTCCAAAACATGAGAAATCATATCTTCGATTTTAGTTGATTGAATGAACTGAATTCTTATTTAATACTAGAGGATGGTAAGCCCGTGCAAGCACAGGCCTTAGGTAAATAAAGATAATTATAATTCAATTAATTTAAATAATATTTATTAAATTGAATTCATTTGATTTGAATATGAATTGTTATAGTTCTATAATTTCGAGTTTAGGTCAATGGGTTGATGAGTGTTCGATCTACCATAAAATAAAGGATTCAAATTTCAGTAACATTTTATCCTTAACATTAATTACTTATTTCCTAAATTAGTTTCCAAGACTTAATACTTGTTAGAAAAAATAATAGGAAATATAATTGACGAAGAAGAGGGCTTTGAGGCGTGTAAAATCACTTTCTTTAAAGAGATATTATCTGTATACATATTGGAAAAATACAAACAAATCTCTCTAGGATACTACAAAATCTTTTATTTATACATGCAACTTTTTCTTAGACAACTTATAGAGAGTCTTTATATTTATAGAACTTAAGAGATGATTTTTCATAAGAGTCATATTTTTTCATAAACATATGACTTTTGGTAAGAGTCATGTTCTTTTATGATCAAATGACTTTTTATAAGAATCATGTTTTTTCATGAACAATTTATTTAATTTAAGACTTCTATATATTACAAAACATCTAACAATACTAACATCAATTATTAGGGTTAATGTGTCATGTCAATCATTGTTTTCATAATGGATACGTCAAGTTCATATGTGATAAAGTAAAAAGTAAACAAAAAAAGTATTAAAAAGAATTCAAAGGTAAATTAGTAAAAATACTCTTCAATAGTCATGTCAATCGTTATTTCTTTAATGAATATGTCAAGTTCAAATGTGAAAAGTACAAAGTAAACGAAAAAGTATTAAAAAGAATTAAAAGGTAAATTAGTAAAATACTTTTTTTGTTTATGATTTTTTAAAAAGTGTATAAATAAAGATATCAACAAATAATATGAAGGAATAGATTCATTAATAATTGTGCATAGATAATTTTGTGGACCTCTTAATATTATGCATATGGAATTCAAAAAAAAAAAAAAAAAAACAACAACTAATCACGAAATGACAAAGCACACTTGTTGATACCTCAAAGGTAAACTCACTCTTCTATAATAGTAGTAGAATGATAGATTAAATAATATTTTAATACTCATATTATATATAGTTAAATCACAAAATTTAAAGTTATATCTAATTAAATTAAGATACTTAAATTGTAGAAAAAATTACCTAAATACATAACTTATCTTACCATATTTAAAAAAAAATTCTACCATTTGAAAAAATTACAAAAAACTCTACTATCTCCTATTCTCGAATACATCACTTTATGCGATGTATTGAATGTTGAGTGATATATACAAAATTAAGATGCGATATATCAAAATATTGAGCGATATATCTGAAATTAAAATTCAATGTATCAAAACGTTTTGAAATATAATTAACATTTAACGCTATGAATTCGCGTAAAAATTCCTAAATTAAAATGAACGAAACACATATGGGCCAGGATGTCGGGTCAGGATTTGAGTCAACGCTCAACCGTGACGAGTGAGAATCTTTCGGTCATTTCATACGGGCCTTTGCAGGCCTTATCGTGGTAATACGGTAGTTTGGCAATAACTACAGGGACTAATCAGGAAATACACTGCTTTTCGTTAGACCACTATCAGAAAAGGACAAACCGGCAAATATAGAAAAAAGGCCCGCCCGCCAAGCAATATCCGAAAAGTTGTCAGGTTTATTAGAACACCCCTCGAACTTATCTTTTCTAAAATTCACGGTCCCATAATTTTTGAATATGACAAGAAACAGCATATGTTTTCTTTTCCTCGTATAGTTTGAGGACATGGAGTAACTTTGTGTTGAATACTTGAATTCAAATCCTATTTTTAGTCATCTCTACCTTTCTTTCATAATTATAGATTTTTTCTTAGACATATTGGTGTAAAATGTGCTAGGTGGATCAAATTTGAACGAATTAAAATGAATTGAGTTTATAAATTGATTGGTTATTTGGTTAGAAGTTCATCTAATCTTTACCTAGTTTTAATTTCTTTGTTATAGTATTATATTTTATTTAATTACCCAATTCAATTTATATCTCGCTCAAATAGATCCAGTTGTTAGATGGACTGAATTGAATAGGTCAATTATATTGTAGAAGTTACTAACTTTTTTTTATGGAAGTCGAGCCCCCTCTGTGACGTAGTCTTAGATAGATTAATCACGATGAACCAAAAATTAATATAAATAGACAAATTATTAATCTGCACAAATTAAACTTAGATGGACTTGGACTTGCCAGATAATATTACCATGGACCGGGGGGGGGGGGTTAATCCATGGTAAGAGCTTTTTCTAATATTTATTTCTAACTAATACAATTAGATAAAGAAGTAGTTTATATCCAAAGTTATACTATCATTCCCAAGGGAGTAGCTTCTATATATAAAAATCCTTATTTGTTTATCTAAATTCAAAGATTCTAACTACTTGCCTTTGTTTTTACAAGTCACAATCAATCTATGAATAGACTAGATAGTTACCTATGAGAAAGGCAAAGAAAAAAAAAATAGTACTAATAAAATAAATTTAGACAAAGAAAACAAAATGGCAATTCCAAAATTATCACAAACCCTAATAAACCATCCAAGTAAGTTTTGCCAAATTACAATTTTTTTGTCCATCTTGTAACATCACCCCCCCCCCACCACCACCACCACCCACCCACCCATAAAAAAAAACATCTCTCCTCTTTCTTTAATTACCAGAAATCAGGGAGAATTTTCTGGTTCTTGTCTTTCTCTTCTTCTAAACAGCAAATCCTAAGTTTTGTTAGTTTCTAAAACCTCAAGTTATATAATAAATAGATAAGCCTCATCAATCTATATTTAGCCTTTTGCTTTCATTATTATTTACTCTTTCAATGTCAAACCTTTCTTCTGGAAATAGTAGTGAAGAAGCAGATGAAACTCCTAATGTGTTGTCAAGTACAAGTGATGGATCTAGTGCTCATCAAGAACAAACTCTTCCTAATAATAAGAAAAGAAGAAAATTACCTGGAAATCCTGGTAAATTTAATTTCTTAATTTTCACCTTAATTGTGCTAGCTGTAGTTTTAATTTACTATACATTTTCCTATTTTTCATCCATAGTAGTTTCAAGATTATGATGGTTCAATCTAATTACTACCTCTGTCTCAATTTATATAACGTGCTTTCTCTTTTTGGTTTGTCCCAAATTAAAAAGTATCTCTAATGAGGATTCTATCTTATTTTGTTCTTGTTTAAACTTTGTTTACAGACAAATACTTGTCACATAAATTAAAATGAAAATTAAAGACAATAATAGATTTTCAGATTAATTTTGGGTCACAAATTAGCTAATCATACAGTACCTTGGATCACTCTACCTTACAAAGATAAAAGATAAGGTTACAAACCTTCTTCATATTCTATAAAGATAATATTACACAACTCTCCCTATATTTTATTTATCAAATTATACTACTGTTATTAATTATCTAGTCATACAGTACTTGGATCATGCTTTAATGTATAAATATATGGCCGGCAAGAAAATTCAATTTTTGTTTGACGACAAATATTCATGCAGAAAAGAATTTGGATTTTACCCATTTTGTTTTCTTTAATACCTTTTTTTAGTGGTATACTAATTGTGTAAAGAATTAATTAATTAATTAATTAATTAAAACGAGATTGGAAAGTGATAAGTATGTGTAGGTAGTTGAAGGTTTGAATACTTCAATTATTGGTTCAATAATTGGAGTAAACTGTTGCATGCTGCGTAGATATGTTGGCATATTCATATTACTTCTTTTCTTTTTGTTTTTTTAACTGTTTCATGAAAGGAACTTTACATATGTTTCTTCATGTGCATGCATGGATATTAATAATATTAATTATATGTATCATGTCTGCATTTTTCTCTTCAATTCCATTTTTTATATTATAAAGTTATTTTCTTATTGTTGATATTATCCCCCCCAAAAAAAAAAAAATCGTTCATACACGGAAGTCATCCTTTTATGTTACAACTATATTTTCCTAATGTTACTTAATTCATATATAAAGCATTTTACCAAATGCTTAAAAAAAATGGGCACAAGGAATATAAATTCCTAATGTTACAACTTACAACTATATACTCCTAATGTTACATCATTTAAAATTAAAGTTATGTTGTTTGATTTGCATAGAGGGTTAGATGGATGAGTCAGACTGAATTTGAGTGAGTCAAAATAAATTGAATTAATAAATAGGTATGAGTTATTGATCCGCCCTAAAACTATATGGGCTTAAATGAATTGGACTGAAATGAACTAAAGAATGGACCGTAACTCAATCCGTTTTACAATTTTATTGCTTTTTTTAATTGTTTTTTAGTACCTAATAATTTTTTTTTTGATTATTATTATGGCTATATACATAACATATCAAATAAAAAAATATTTTTGAAAATACTTTGACAATATTATTTTTCATGGGTCATAGTGGGTCAATAATGAACAAGTTGGACGGATTATGTTTTCATTTTAGCTAATTTTTCATATTTGATTCTATTTACTAAAGCCATCATCATATATTGATAAAGCCTGAAAATAGTTAATATTAGTTGTTAATGTAATATGTGCAGATCCTAGTGCTGAAGTTATTGCGTTATCACCAAAAACTCTAATGGCAACAAACAGGTTCATCTGTGAAGTATGCAATAAAGGCTTCCAAAGGGAACAAAATCTTCAACTACACAGGAGAGGACACAATTTACCATGGAAACTAAAGCAAAAAACAAGCAACGAGATTAAAAAACGCGTTTATATTTGCCCAGAAAGTTCGTGTATTCACCATAATCCTGCTCGTGCTCTTGGAGATCTTACGGGGATTAAGAAACATTTTTCTCGTAAACATGGTGAAAAGAAATGGAAATGTGAAAAGTGCTCTAAAAAGTATGCAGTGCAATCTGACTGGAAAGCCCATTCGAAAACTTGTGGCACAAAGGAGTATAAATGTGACTGTGGTACCATCTTCTCCAGGTTAATACTAATAATTTACTTACGTGATCATCTTATCTAAAATTTTAATTGTCAACGTATAAATTGATTTACTTAATTTAAATTCACGTATAATGTTGAATTATCTGACTATTAAAGAGAGTAGGCCATGACGTTAGAATTATGTGACTATGAAAAAGTATACATACCTAGAAAAGATGACCCTTATATATAATATCATGCATGTCAACATTACTTTAATTTTAAGTGTCAAGTAAGTACTTCTTTTACTAAGGAAGACTTCGATATTTGTACTTTTAACATTACTATTTTCTTTGGTCATAACTGCAAACAATTGACATCTTAAATATTAAACCTATAGTATACTAATTAATTTTGTTAAGACCGTCCTAAATTAATTTTTGATTTCTAGTTTGGTCACTACATGTAATTGACTATTTTATTATGCAGGAGGGATAGCTTTGTGACTCATAGAGCCTTTTGTGATGCTCTAGCTGAAGAAAACAACAAAGTAAACCAAGTTTTAGCCACTGGCACTGGCAGCACCCAATTAGCCCCTGAACTTATTTCAACTACTCACACGTTGAACTTGCCACAAATCAGAAATTCAAACATGAAAATTCCTTCAATACCCTTAAACATGGCAGGAAGCATGTTTTCCTCTTCTTCTGGATTTAATCAGCTAGGCACAAATTCGTCGAATATGTCATCAGCAACAGCGTTGTTACAACAAGCAGCTCAAATGGGTGCAACAGTGAGCAATAACATGAGCTCTACTCTGTTTAATGGAGTTCAAATTCCAATTCAAAGTGATCATGATCAAAATGAAACACAAATAGGCAGCATATTGCAAGGATTTGGTGGATCTATGTTACAAAATAGCGGCGATGATCATCAGAAGTCTTCAAGAGTATTGCAGAATGAGCACGGGTGGTATAATAATAATAATAATAATAGTAATACTGGTTTGTTTAATGAAAAACAGAGGATATTGAATAAGGAAGCTGGCCATAGTAATGAGGAGAGCTTGACTCTTGATTTTCTTGGGATAGGAGGAATGAGACAAAGGAATTTACATGAAATGCATCACCAGCAACAAGAAATGAGTTTCGAACAGCAAGAAGTTAGTCACCAAAGTATTCAAGGAGTGAACTCCATATGGGATGATTGAAAGAATTACTGAATTCTGAAAACAAAAAGCAGAGGCGGAATTACAATTTAAAGTTTATATACTTGCGATTCAATTTTTTTTTTCATTATTAAACTCTAAACTAATAATTTGTAAATATTCAGTGAATTTCTTAATGAAAATATAAAATTTGGACTAAAGTTACTAGTTCACATGAATATGTAGGATATACACTTTGAAAGAAATTAGCAGCATTTGATAGACATTAATTGTGTGGTATTTTATTGCGACTTGCAAGATATGTCTGAAAAAAGTTCTGTAGGAATAAGACATATGTCTTAAGGCATAGTTTGAAAATGATGAACTTATGTTTTTATCGCGTTGCATTAGTTCGGTATGAATTAAGTTATATCGTGGTTAATGGCAGAATCAAGATTTTCAAGGAATTCAAAAGATGAAAAAGTAAACACATGAACTAGTCAAAGGAGATTCAACAACTAATATATATATAAATAAAAAAAATATTACCATATATAAATAATGTAATTTTCAACTGAAAGGGTTCGGATGACCCCCCTAGCCCCAATTTGGCTCCGCCCTTGGCCATGAATTATGAACTTCTTAAGGCATAACGTTTTAAAACTAAACTTATGTCTTTATCATTATAAGTTTCGTAGGAACTATAACTTGTGTTTTTTTTTAAAAAAATAGCTTGTGGGTTGTACCTGGACTTATGCTGCTAACACCATAAGCTCAATAGGAATTATAAAGCATGATTTGTATTATATTATGATACGAAAATATACTTTTATCTAGCCATTCTTTTTCCCAATCTCAGGGATATATTCAATCATGTTTGTTACTTAAAAGTATTGACGGGAAAAAAAATAATTAAAACTACTAATTTGAGTGACAAAAAAAAAGATCACCTCAAAATAAAAGCATTCATGCAAATGACTCATTGACAAAGCCACCACAATCCACAAGTACACAAAGGGCCGAAAGGCGAACAATGAAAATTTTGGGCCGTCTGATGAATAACTTTGAAGCCCAAAAGAAAAAAATTCTATGTTTGAGTGTTTGACCAAAACTATTTCCTGCCTTAGCTAATGTAGATAATCCATTTGTCAGTTACATAGTACTTTTTTGGACATATACTATTATTTAGGTTAATACTCCATCAATTTATTTTTATATACCATCCCTTCTATAAATAGTTGATCCATGATACTTGTCATTTATAAATTAAAATATTCTTCATATTTTGCCCTTGTGAGTTTTTAGCTTTAAAAATATACGTTTGACCTGTTAGTCCATATGTTACTATATTTGGGTTTTTTGTTATTGGGCCTATTTCCTATTAGGTTAGGTTTAGTTAATGAATTCCTATTAGGTTAGGTTTAGTTAATGGATTCCTATTAGGTTAGGTTTAGTTAATGGATGCTTATATATAGCATTCCTATTCTTTTGTATTTAGATGAATTCTATTATATTGTAATACAACTCTTGCTTCTTGTTCTTTAATTGAAAAGTAGTTCTGTTAACATGGTATCAGAGCCTCTACGTTCTTGGTAATCAAAGAGCTTCCGCTGCCGGCGGGTGGCTATTACCCATATATGCTGCCCGTCCGGCCAATGATTATGTTAGCAAAAGTTGGGTCACCATGTATCTTGCTGGTGACTATTTTCGTTTTTTTGATTTGTTCGAACTAGGGTTCAAATTTTTGATTTATTCATTTTGGGTTGGTTCATTTTTTGATTTGTTCGAACTAGGGTTCGAATTTTGATTTGTTCGTTTTGGGTTGGTTCTTTTTTGATTTGTTCGAACTAGGGTTCGGTTTTTGGGTTTGTTCGAACTAGGGTTCAGTTTTTGATTTGTTCGAACTAGGGTTCGGTTTTTGATTTGTTTGTTTAGATCGGTTCGATTTAAGGTAGTTTAATTTTTGTTTTGGAATTGTTCGTGTCTTGCTGTGTTTGCTTCTCTTTTGACAATATGACTGGAAAGGATGATTCTCTCCAATCCATTAATACTTGATATTGATCTTTGATAATTGATCATGGCTGGTGGGAACTTTATCGCTGCTGATAAAGGGGGTTTTGAGTACCCAGGGAAGTTGACACGTTACGTGGCCCTTACTTGTATCATGGCTGCAATGGGAGGGTTGATCTTTGGTTACGACATTGGAATTTCAGGGGGAGTTACTTCTAAAGTCCTTCTCAGAGTCAGAAAGTACAAACCTCAGCTACATTTATCAACTCTGATTTCGACATTCCAGCAGCTCACAGGGATTAACGTGGTCATATTCTATGCTCCCGTGTTTTCTGAAACGCTAGGCTTTAAGGCCAATGCTTCCCTCATGTCCGCTGTCATAACGGGGGCTGTCAATGTGGGTGCAACTTTTATTTTAGTGTATTTCGCTTCCTTTTGTTCCGTCGACCTTGCAGATTGCTGATCTTTTTACGCAGGCGCAGTCGGGGTCTCGATTTCGATTTTTTGTGTGACAAACTCTCAATGCTTATTGCTGTTGCATTGTGAGTTTGAGGGGGGATGTTAGTCCATATGTTACTATATTTGGGTTTTTTGTTATTGGGCCTATTTCCTATTAGGTTAGGTTTAGTTAATGGATTCCTATTAGGTTAGGTTTAGTTAATGGATTCTTATTAGGTTAGGTTTAGTTAATGGATGCTTATATATAGCCTTCCTATTCTTTTGTATTTAGATGAATTCTATTATATTGTAATACAACTCTTGCTTCTTGTTCTTTAATTGAAAAGTAGTTCTGTTAACATGACCAACATAGAAAAACTAAGTGAATAATTCATGTTCATTGGTTAAATTAATTAATTAAAATAAATTAATTCATATTCATTGATTGAAAAGTTGACTTAAAAAAAAATTAAATAAGAGTAAAATGCACATGAAATAAAAATTTGTGACATATAAATAAAAATGAAATACTTATTAAAAAGAATTATGTAAAATTTAAAAAAAAAAACATGTCTATGAACATATTACAATGCAATATAAATGATACAAATGTTTTCTATCTTTTGGTTCGATTGTGCTTAATGTTTTCGTTTCATATGAAACTAAATCAAATACTATTATAAATTTCTTATTTTTTATATTAAATTAAACAAAAGTAAATAAAAAAAAAAAAAACAATTTATCTGATCAGTTTGATTGATTTTTCGGTTAGGTGAAGGTTTTCTAAGAACCGTATCCCAACCATCAGGGAAGCGTACAACTTACGAACCAAAAGGTACCACACTAAAGCGCTGTCGATAAATGTCTGCCCCATTTCCAATTTATAAATCAACCCTTTAATCTTCTGACATATAAACGGTAAACCAAAAAAATAAAATAAAAATTAGAACCATTACTCCAAATCTTCACTTTCTTGTACAATTCATTGATCAAGATCTGAAATTGTGATCTGAAGAAAACGCACAAAAGTTTCTGAGTGAGTGAGAGAAGTGAAATGGCGATGGCGAGGGTAAGCTCTGGCCTCGCGTATCCGGAGCGATTCTATGCAGCGGCATCTTATGCTGGGTTTGATGGATCTTCCGACTCCTCTACAAAAGGCGTCAGCTCCAAATTCTCAAACGACGCTGCTCTTCTACTATATGCCCTCTATCAGCAGGTTCTCAATATTTTTCTGTCGGTTTCATTTACTTCTTATGTTCTACGCATTCATGATTTCATTTATGTACTTTGAGTTCTTCAAATGGCTTGATCTAGTGCTGCATTATGTGAATTATACTTGTGATTTTCATTTGTAATGCTATGAGCGTTTGATTTGTTGATAATTCAATTGGAAAGCGTGTTTGGAATATTGTTTTGGTTGAAATTCATGTAGATCTAGAGGGTTCATGTTAAAATCACATCAAACATAGGCATTGAATGTATGCATGTTAAGATAAAGAAGACTGTCTAGGAGTTAAGATTGCCAAAACCGTGAAAATTGGAAGGTTGAGTTGAATGCTTGTGTTGTTTATACTAATTAGTGGAATGCGAAAACTCTAGCTTCTTTATTAAGGTGTAATTTTTGTTTGACGTTCTAATTGCAGGCAACTGTAGGACCTTGTAAGATTCCTAAGCCTAGAAGTTGGAGTCCGGTAGAACAAAGTAAATGGACAAGGTTTGTTTTTCTTTCTTTTTTTCTCTATGATTTGCATATGTAAGCCTGATAATGTTATTCTAGGATAAGAATAGATGCTTGTTGTTCTTTATCTCTTTGTAAAACCTGTAGTTTGATTCTATAATTAAACGCGAGAAGATGGTTCTTGGGTGACCTTGTCAGTGAAGAAACAAAAACTGATAGTGTATTTTAAAGGATCTGTGCAAAGACTTAAATAATATATTATTTTTTTTGATAACCGAGAAATCCATTTGTGACCCGCCCTTTGGACCAATCACAGCCTTCTAAACTCGGTGGATAATGGGCCCGCCCCTCTACCCTTCTCCACTTAAATATCGGGCTTCCCTTTGCATGGTGTGGGGCTTGAACCTGCGACCTAAGCCACAAATCCTCCACCTTTTGGCGCTTGAGCTAGGCCTTGGGGGCAACTTAATAATATATTAGAGAGAGAGAGAGAGATGTCTTAATTTAATCATAAAGTTACCAGTGCCAAAAAGGGGAAATGTGTTGAAGCCCTTTCTTCTATATGTGGACCCTATTGCTGAAGTACTTATGAGTTGCATCGGTTACCATCAGTCATGGCTGATTAACACGTTCAGATGACTAAAGTTCAGTGCTAATGGGGCTTGACTATTTGAATGATCTAATTACTGACTGAACCATTGTTGGTCAAACTGATGAGATAAATGGAAATTGACCGCTGAAATGAGATGAAACCAATGAAGGTAATGATTTAGTGAAATCGTGAAATAATGACAAGGACCATGCGGCTTTTAAGCAAAATGAGAAAAGTGAAGCCCATGCTTCCTCGAGGTGAGCCACACAATTTACCAGATTTACACCCTTCGGGGTGGCCCAGTGGTTTGGGCTTGGGACTTCCATGTTGGATAGGGCTGGGCATAAACACCGAAAAACGAAAATACCGAACTGAACCGAAGTATTTTGGTATTTCGGTTTTCGGTTCTGTATTCGGTATATGTTTTTGTATTTTTCGGTATTTCGGTTCGGTTTTCGGTATGTAATTTTTGTATTATTCGGTATTTCGGTTTACCGAAATATATTATATTATAATTTATATTAATATTATATTAATTATTAATATTAAATAATAAATATTATAATTTAAATATAAAAGAAAATTAGGTCAAAGAAAAAGTACACAAGAGTCTTTTCAAAATTTTCTAACTTTCTTTACATAGGAGCCGCAGCCTGTCAGTTCAGTCTTCAGGCGTCACTCGTCGGTTTCCCACTTTCCTTCATTCCTTGTTTCGGATTTCTTTACACAGTAGCCGCAGCACTTTCCACTTCCGGGCTCCGACGACCAGCGTTGACCAGCAGCACGCGGCAGCCAACAACACAGCACGCAACAGCCGACCACTTTCCACTTTACGCAACCGACCGGCGACCAGCAGCGAAAATTCAAACAAAAAAATAAAAAAAAATTGCAAAATTTTAAATTTTAAAAAGCCCACTAAGCAGGTCCATAACAAAAACCAAACTAACAAAACCAAACCGAAATAACATAAACCAAACTGAACCGAATTATTTAGGTTCGGTACACGCTGTACAAGAACCGAAAACTGAAAAAACCGAAAAAAAAAAAAACTAAAACCGAACCGAATTACCAAATGCCCCACCCTAATATTGGAGGTCTCAAGTTCGAAACCCCTTGCCAGCGAAAGCAAGGAGTTTGCCTTCTGGGTCGAGCTCGTCGCACCAGGCTTGCCTAGTGAGAGTTACCTCTCCTATGTGGTTTGCGAGCTATTGCATAGGAGTGGAGGTTTTACCCTGTGCGCACCCAAAGGGTAGCGGCTGCGGGTTTTCCTTTAAAAAAAATAATTTTTTTTTACCAGATTTACAAAAATTATGGCATGAATTTTCTCGACTGCTACTAAAAGCACTAATTTAAGCATCAAGTACGTACTGATGACGATATTAATATGACAATATTTAAATTAAAGGTAGGCATAAGAAGTATTGGAAAGAGGTGATTAGACACGACATGTACACTGTCAGCTTACCAAGTAAATGGCTCTTGATAGGAGGATATGGAAGTCGAGGATTGGGATAGAAAGTTAGTAGGTAGTCGAGCGTCGTCTAGTTTTCCTTTTCAATATTGTTATTATTACTCTCCACTGTCATATATTTTTTTTATTGCTTGTTGTTTACTTGATTCGGTTACCATATTATCTATTGTAGTCACTGGTCCCTTCTCCTATATTTTTAGCATAACTTCCTTACTGGTGTATTTCCTTTCCATACTTGTTTTTGATATGCTTTACTTGAGCTGAGGGTCCATCGGAAACAACCTCTCTACCTACACAATGTAGGGGAAAGGCTGCGTACACAACACCCCCACCCCCTCCCATAACCCATTTGTGGGATTACAATGGGTTTTCTGCTGTTGTTAAAATCAAAATCAATTTTTGACTTTCAAATAATTAACCAAGGAAAACAAGAAAAAGAAGTAGACGAAGGAACAAGAAAAAGGAAGAAAAGTACTTCCTCAAAAAAAAAAAAAAAGAGGAAGAAAAGAAATAGAAGTTGTAGAAAAACACTCGGTGATTTCTTTCCATTTGTTTGGTGGACAAAGTTACTTGGTACCTGTGCTGGTGGTAGATAGCTGATATGCTGTGGAATTGATCGAGGTACCTGCAATCAAACCTGGGACAACAATTATTAAAAAAAAAGAAGATGCAACAAACTCAAGAAGAAGAAGAAGAATACAATGAAAACAAAGAGAACGCTTAAACATTACCTGTACTCAAATAGCCTTTTTATTTCCTCCTTTTTTTCATCTTTTAAGGCTATTGCGTTGAATGTTACTTATTTCTTCTGGTGGATTAGCTAGTTAGCTAGAAGTTTTGAGTGATAATGTATGTCCCACCTTTGATTGGTTGATCTCTCATTCCTTCTCTTCTTTTATTTGATCTTCTGTTTTACATATGATCTTAGAGGTCAGTGCAGATCAGTTCTTTCCTATCTTACTATACTAAGCATTCCCATACCAGTGATGTGGCTTGAGCTGTGTACTAAAAGTTTTTGGTATTTGTGAAGCTGGAATGGGCTTGGAAACATGGCTTCCACAGAGGCAATGCGTCTTTTTGTGAAAATATTGGAGGTTTGTGTAGAGCTAATTCTTCCCAACTCTCGATAATTTAGGAGTATGAATTAAACAAGTTAACATGTTTTGGTAGGAGGAAGATCCAGGATGGTATTCAAGGGCTTCAAACTTTGTTTCGGAGCCTGCAGTACAGGGTGAAAAGAATGTGAGTGTCTATTAGTTTATACGATTAGCTTATTCAACCACTTCTGTTTTCTTGTTGTTTCGTGCATCTGGACCTTCTTTTATTTGATGTCCCCAATTTCTTCTTTGTGCAGAATGAGACGATAGCGGAGACAGTTACTGAAAATGGAAATGTTCTTCCTGAGATAAAAACTATTCCTGCTGAAAATGGAATCTTGTCAGAACCTCAGGATAAAGATGTTGTATTAGAAGGCTCTGGTGCAGTTGGTGTGTATGACCAATGGGTTTCACCTCCTATATCTGGTCCACGGCCAAAATCTCGATACGAGGTAGTAGTTGTTTTGCATTCTTTGGTTTTAAATTTAATTTTAATTCTCTTAAAGCTCCCTTCCTCAAATTCTTCATCTCCTTTCACAGCATGGGGCAGCCGTTATTGATGATAAGATGTATATATTTGGGGGGAACCACAATGGACGCTACCTTAGTGATCTCCAGGTGGGTGAACTGTCTGCCCAAGGTGGTCTTTGATATCTCTAGGAGATCATTGATGATTTCTTGATCATCAGTTATCAAGTTTTTATCATGAATCAGCAGATTTTCTATATTCTGGCTATACCTTTTGGTGGTTGTGCTTGTAAGCTTGTTGTTAGTCTTAAAATTGTAGATGCTTGCATTTTTGTATCTTATTCTATTCTGTGATTTCGTCTTTCCTGATAAAAACTAGCTTTTCTTCTTTGGTAGCTGGGTACTCAAATTCTCTAATAAGGTTTGAGGGTCATTGCAGGCTTTGGATTTGAGAAGTTGGACATGGTCGAAAGTAGAGGTTAAAACATCTGGTGAGGCTTCTCAAGCGCCTGTAGCTCCCTTTGCTGGTCACTCCCTGGTTAGTACAGATATTGGTTTAATACAATGGTGGTCACACTCATTTATGCTCTGTATTTGTGCAAGGATTCAGCTCATTTAAGTTTGAAATTTCTCTTAGCTCATCAAGTTGCATTCTCTCTCTCTCTCTCTCTCTCTTTTTGCTTTTCCTTTTTTATTTGGGGTTTCCTTTTTGTGTTTCATAGATACCATGGGGAGGAAATAAGCTCATTTCAATTGGTGGACATACAAAAGATCCTTCTGAAACTATGCAAGGTTCGTTCATTTTGTTTAAGATTGGTTTCATTTGCTTTGACATTGTACAAGAGCAGTGTATGCCATGATTTTTAGTGGCAAGTTATATATTAGCAGCCTAAAAATTTATCTGAAGTGTGATCCTACCGGGAAGACATGCTAATTGGTCAGTTGGCAATATTCACTGTAATTGTGTGCATTCTCTTTTCTTGGTGTACGAGAGTGAACTTACTGCAGAAATGAAGCAATTTTTTGTGCTTATACTTTGCTAATTTAGGTCGCTTGTTTGAGTTTCTCATTACCCCACAAATTACTTCCTCTGAATTCTTTGCTGGAGCTCTGAGAGAAAATTGCTCCTCCCTCTCTCCATCCTGTTCTTTATTTAATTTTTTTTGGAATGATGCGCTTGGTAAATCAGTTTTGTGATGCAAGATGTGCACCCGCCTAATCCCCTCCTTTTTGTTTAACTTGTAGGAAGTGGAAAATGTCTTATGTAATTTTATATCGGAAATTGTCTCTGTGACTCTGTAATAGTTTCTTATACTTAGATGGTCTAGAAGCACAGCAGCTAACCTTTTTCTGATAAAGGTAACGTGATTTCATTTATCACATACCACAGAGGTACTTAAAATACAAAAAACACAGCAAAGCTGCTACATTCTCAGAGCCTCAACAAACTCCAAGTACTGAGAAATTTTATCTACCATGCCTCTCCTATATCAAAAGAATAAATTCTGAAGACATCTATTTCTTATTCTTACAAAAGCCATGACTTTTTTGATTTTCAAAAAATCTCTTATTCCTTTCTAACTAGATTATCCAAAAGATGCAAACAGGGACAGTATGCCAGATTATCTTTAAGTTTTTACTGACTTTCCGATTTTAACATACCAACAAGCCTCTCACATTTTATGGCATCACCCAGTTTACGCCACTGGTCAGAAGTACCACAGCTAACTATTCCTCAACTAGTTGTCATCTGCTAATTGAAGCTTCTGTATCTGTTCTGCTGATCTGTTCGAGCACATTTCATTCTGATACTCTCTAATTGGGAGTTCTTTAAGATGAGATTTTCTGTAACCAGGTTCTAACGTAAGTGTAACATCCACGAAGTCTTTTCCAACTAGTTGGTTTCGCCTAAATGGATTATTTGCTTCATCATTTTCTGCTTTTGGTGCATGGATCCTTAGAAATTGTACGTCTTTTGAGTCAACTTTTCTCCCTGGGAGTTTAGGTGTATGTCATTTCATGTTACCACTTTCTATGATTATAGTTTTGCAACTATTGGCTGGTGCATTTGGAAGTCTACATCTGACATGACAGATTCTCTAAGACAGCTTCTCTTATTTTATCTGTTATGTGTAGACTTCGCATCCTCAGTCATATGTGATTAATTTTAATTTTGTATGGCTTCATGTCCATATTAGCATGCACATTTTTACGAGAGCCCTGAAAAGGTGCAACATTCATTTTGCTGTAGCATTGCTTTCACAGTTGTCCTGTGGAACTTGCTTTCCACTTTGGTATCTTCCTATGACATAGCACTCGTAGCACTTCTCCATTTATTCTATTTGGTAGCATGTTAGTTTACATTAAATCATTCAGTAGCTCAGGTACTTGGCTAGGGATTGCTTCATCTTGGTGTTTGTGGTGTTCTTGCTTTATGACTTTCTTCTTAACAAATCTTAATTGCTGGTGGTGATTAGAGAAATATTGCTGTCAACAGATAAACATCTATTTTTTAGAATCTTATTCACTTGAATATTTGTTGTGCTTAATTTATGCTCCATTCATTTGCCAGTTAAGGTATTTGATCTGCAAACACATACTTGGTCAAACTTGAAGACTTATGGAAAGCCGCCGGTATGTCTGTTTATGCCATGACTCTTTCCCCTTTGAGTTCTTCAAATTTCATGACATCCTTGCTTCAGATTTTGATAACTACTTCTTTTAGATGTTTCCCATCTGAAGTTCTGTTTTCTTCATTACATTCAGTTCTAAGATTTGATTTCCTTCAGGATTACCATTTTTATGGTTTCTTTTGTCATTTTTGCACTTTCCTGTGTTTGGTTCTATGGCGGAGCATAAAGGGGGGAGAGGGTTAAGGAGAGAGAACTTAACTAGTCTACATTCCAAATGAAGTATTGATGTTTTGGTTAAAGTTGTTTGGTAGGTTGGAAGGTAAGTAAATGTGATACACTTACTCTTGCTTTAGAAGGATGGGAAAATTGAAGACAACTCTCCAATTTTACTTCATTTTATCAAACACTAAGTTGCTTGGACTCTTCACTTTTGGTGTTGCACCAGTGCCGACATGACGTGGGGGTGGGATTCATACCGGATCTGGTCAACTGATTTCGGGTACTTTGACCAAAACTGTTGGAGAAATTCAGGACAGATAAAAACAAAAGCTGAAGTGAAATTGAAATTGAAGAAATTGGAATACCTTGTATATGTAAATTTCTATGTAGTCCTTTTCCTTTTATCTCTGTTTGGATTCTCCTCTTGATCAACATTTTCTCCTCATAATACCTTGTAAGTTTTCCATATAATGTCTCATAAGTTCCCTTTTTCACCCCAACTAACATAGCATGGGATTAACATGTAATTGGTCATCTTTGGTCTTATCCATTTTAAACTCAAGTGTAAATGAAAGAAGTACACTTATTATTTTGTACTTTTCGTTTGACTAAAAAATAAAATTCCCTTTTTCTTTTGCAGTTATCGCGTGGAGGTCATTCAGTTATCCCTACGGGAACAAGCTTAGTCATATTTGGAGGCCAAGATGCAAATCGTTCTCTTTTGAACGATCTTCACATTCTAGACTTGGAAACCATGACCTGGGATGAAATGGACACATTGTAAGATGCTTTTAGGAAGTTTACGCATCTTTGTTTTCCCTTCGTATTTTCTTGCTTGCCTGTTGAAGGACAAACAAGTTTGTCTCCATCTGTGTATCTGTCACAAGCTTATGCTTTTCACAAGAGATAACCTTGTCAGGCGAGCTTGCTCCTAATGTTTGTGTGTGTAGGTACAATATCCCAAGGTCAAAAGTCTGGTAATAAAAAAAAAAAAATTAGTCTGTGTATAATATTCTCTATATCTTCTCTTTGAAAGCTTATCTCTACAAGCGCTTAGCAGCAATATACCTTTATCAACATGCAATAATCCTAGTGGTCTTACCATTTCATATTATGTAGAATCCTTATTCATTCACCTAGCTCTTTTTTGGTAGGGGGGTGGCTCCTTCTCCAAGGTCCGATCATGCTGCCGCAGTACATGCTGAGCGATACCTTCTTATTTTTGGCGGGGGCTCTCATGCTACTTGCTTCAATGATCTGCATGTCCTTGATTTACAAACTGTGAGACAGTGCATTCAGTTTTTAGCTGTTGCAAAACTGCTCAAGTACGATTCTTTATTTTAACGGGTAATTTCTATATATTCTACTTATGTAGATGGAGTGGTCAACGCCTACTCAACAGGGTGAAATACCAAGTCCACGTGCTGGCCATGCTGGTGTGACAGTTGGAGAGAATTGGTTTATTACTGGTGGAGGCAACAATAAGAGTGGTATGCATTTGTCCTCTTAACAATTTGCTCTGGATCACAACAATTCTAACTTCCAAGTTTTTATTCTTGAGAATTGTATATGGCAAGCTGCTCTAAGTGCATGTTGTGACATTTGCATGAACAAAACCTCCTCAGTGTTGTTTATGTTAGGATCTTGTACTTTTCCCCTTTTTCCTTCAATAAGGGTTGATGATACAAGTTAGAACTTTAAATCCAGAACTGAGTTATTGTTGACATGCTTACCTTCCAGGTCTTATTTACCTTTTTTAGAACTTTAGAAGTCACTGCTTAAATTCTGACATTATGCCTCGTAATGAAGAATCAAGACAGACTTGTGAACCTCTTTGTCATAACATTTGAAGGCCTTAATCTTATAAGAGATGATGATATAACCAGTCTCTTTTTAATTTTTTGTGAGTGGTGCGGGGCGCAAAAGAGTAATCATTCAATCAGATAAATTCCTTCTTTATGGGGCTGGGTGTAGTTTCAGATCGTCTCATGATAGCAATTGTGCTATCTATACTGTTGCAATGTACTTCTGATAGTGTGGGCTGTGAAGTGGCCTGCATTGTTGGAGAACTGCAATCAAGTGGTTCAAATCATTCCTAATTTCCATCTTAAAATATGTTTCATCTATGCTCACCTTCACATTTTTTTTCGTTGTGTGATTCTTCCATTTTAAAACTCTCCCAGGAGAAGGTAGAAATGGTTAATTGTTCACGAAGGAAGCGAATTCTAGTTCCAAAACATATAAAATGTCTGTTGAACCTGATTTATGGTAGCATTGGACTTTTTTAATGCTATGAAAGGTTGTAGATCAGATTCAAGTGGACATTTTTGGTTATTCTTCTTGGTCTGTATAGGAAGTAGTTTGGTCTTTGTATGACAGGAACTTTAGTCAGTGAGGAAGCCATTTTAGTTTCTTGGTTCTGATTATTGGTGAACCTGGAGAAACTATGCTTATCCAATAGGAGGACATACTTGGTCATTACACAATGTTGGCAATTCCGTGAATCACTTTATTGTTGCTTCAAAATTGTTAATTTTTGTTAACCAGTACCAAACTTCGTGTATTTATGTTATTTTTCCACTCTCTTGTACTTACTACAGGGGTGTCTGAAACTGTTGTCCTCAACATGTCTACACTGGATTGGTCCACCGTAACAACTGTTCAAGGGCGTGTTCCTCTTGCTAGTGAGGTATTTAATGTTCTGACTAGTGTTTGGGGTTTAAAATCACTAACTAGTTTATTTTTTCTAATTAAGCATTTGGTGGTTAGGTTACAAAGCCTATTTTTATTCTATTATAGTGATGGTATACTAGAAGCTATCTTGATTGGACTATCCTAATTTGAGCTTCTTGTCTGTAATATTGATATGGTGCATGTAGCTTTTCGTCATACTTTTTTCTCTTCAATATTTGCCTTAGTTTCTGTTCTCGAGGTGTGGTCAATACTCTGATCTAATCTGCGATATCTATCAATGTGACTTGAGGTAGTGGAGTTCGACTTGCAGAAGATTATCCATCGGAATTCATGAGCAGTTGTATTGTCTAATCTCCTTCATCCCTGATATTCTGTGGGTGCTGAAGATAAGTTTGACTAAACTCCAAATTGACCATAGTATCAAGATAGCTCACTCTCAAGTGTTACCAGCTTACACCTAAACGGCTAAATGACTTGGTTGAATAGTACAGTTCTGAAACTAGATTTCATTGTTGGGTACAAAATTAAACAACGCTGAAAATTGTTAGAGCTTAGAACTCTTGATGAACTAGAGCAAAACTTGTTTGGTGTTCTTTATTACTGTATGGACACTCATCATATGAGACTGAAATGTATACTTCAGACTTGAGATTGTATGGATTTACCATTAATAAATAACGGCATGTTAGTTTTGAGCATTTGCAGAGTTTGATAGTTTGTTTCTGTATATCTGAATGTTAAAATTTTATTAAATTGTGCATTAAAATAATTCTTGTGTCAACAGGGCTTGAGTTTGGTGTTGTGTTCATATAATGGTGAAGATATCCTAGTTTCTTTTGGAGGATACAATGGGCGGTATAGTAATGAGGTGAGGTTGCTAATAATTCTTCTTTTCTGGTACAGATGAACTTTTTTCTTTCACCTTTCCACTCTCAGATCAGACCTTATATGGCAGCTTGTGGGTTGCTTGGTTTCTTTATCCCTGTTATGACTACTTAATATCTTTGTTGTGGCTTTGCTTATTCTTTATAAGGTCAATGTACTGAAACCAAGCCACAGATCAACTTTGCAATCTATGGAGACTCCTGTACCTGATAGTGTTTCAGCAATGCAAAATGCTACTAATGCCACGAGGGATTTGGAGTCAGATATTGCAACAGTCCAAGAAGGAAAAATCAGGGAAATCGTGGTGGACAACATTGAGTCTGAACCAATGGTATTATGATATATCAAATATGCTATCTTGCATTAATTGTTGGTGATATGGATGTGAGTTTGGTTGCTTGGCTTTAGAAAAAAGAACTTCGGATTAGTTTGGTTAACGTCTTTGATACACAGCTGGTATGTTGGTCTATAAAGCTGGAGTTCGAAGGCCAGATATGATTTGTACTCTGATTAGAAAATAAATATACATGCCTTAATCTAGTAGGTGAAAGGATGTGCTTTTCAAACAATGAACTCCATTGAAGTGCTCAGCTCTGATTGATTGAATCCCTTCAAAGAGATATAACCCATTGCGCACCTACTCTTATCTAATTAGAATGCAATGACGATGAATTCATTTTGGATATGTAGCTTGGGCTTGGACAGGTACACAGACATGAGTCCAAGTCTAGCAAACTGATGAGTTTTATAAGTACACATGCA
Organism: Solanum pinnatisectum; assembly: GCA_035578085.1. Lineage (NCBI taxonomy): Eukaryota > Viridiplantae > Streptophyta > Magnoliopsida > Solanales > Solanaceae > Solanum > Solanum pinnatisectum. Next base: position 58,620,508 of record CM069076.1, read on the forward strand.
TGTACTTATGCTATTGATATGGGATCTTCAAAATTTCTCCCTTCTCTTACTATCCACTACATTGTCACGTTCTTTTTTATACTTTCTTCAGTCACAATACTTGTTCTGTATGATCATACTCTTCTCTGCTATCATTTTGTTTGTTTTTTCCTTGTCTTTCCCTTGAGACTTGTTCCTACGTCTCATCTTGCAGGTGAACAAAGTTGAAGAAACTAGTGAACGACTTTTAGCTGCTCTCAAAGCTGAGAAGGAAGACTTAGAGTCATCTCTCAGCAAAGAGAAGTTGCAAACGCTTCAGCTGAAGCAAGACTTGACTGATGCTGAGGCTCGCAATACAGATCTTTATAAGGTAACTACTCCTTCAGTTTGATAAGTCTGCTTCTTAGAGTGTTGGCAAATACTTAGGCAGTTTTTTGCTTCTTTCTAATTTGATGGAACTTGGGCTTACATTTTTCATCTTGGTTTTCTTCTTTCTACTAGTATCTTTTGCACTTTAATGATGCTTAGTGAGTTAGTAGGCTACTTGTAATTTATGGTTCCCTTCCGCAAAAAAAGTGAATTTGTCTGGAACTCTGGAACTGTTCTTCGAAGGCACCATGTTTCATCTGTCTGTATTCCATTTTCCATTGTAGTTCCTGGTGTATCTAGATTAAAGCAATTACTAATTTTCACTGTTACTGCTGAAGAAATGATTGAGTCACTCCCCTTTTTTTTCTTCGGTTTCTTAGTCATAATAAAAGCAATATCAATTAATGTGCAGAACTAGTGTCAAAAAAAAAAACATTTGGTGATCGGGAAAAATATCTGGCATTATGCATCCTTTTTGTGATTTGTTGTTTCATGTGCAATCGTCTCTTTCTTCTTCCAGTAGAGGTCCTTAATTTGCTTCCCGGCAATAGGGACACCACTGGGCATGATCCAACAGTAACATTCAGTTTCAACTATGATTCTCTTAATTATGCAGGAGCTCCAATCTGTACGTGGTCAACTTGCTTCTGAACAATCCAGATGTTTCAAACTAGAGGTATGGAATAGTTAAATTAATTACAACATATTAAAGAAAACTCATGTTTACACTTCTTTTTAAAATCCTTTTCTGGTGGGTGGGTGGGGGTTTTCCCGACTCTTATATACCGGAGAATTCCAAAGCTGAGAATATTATGAGGTATTGTAACTAAATGATGAAGATTTACCATATATTCTTAGCATGTGTCTCCCACTGTACACCCACCTACTCATGATACATGCATATTGCAGATTTAGAACCTTGGAGTAAGACAATAGTTACCTAACATGGAGCTGTAGTTGCTAGAATTACTCAGGCATGTGGTTTTTCTTTCTTAATAAAGATGTGAAGTAACCAAATTTAAGCTATTTCAACAGGTTGATGTTGCGGAGCTAAGACAAAAGCTACAGACTCTGGAAAGCTTAAAGAAAGAACTTGAGCTACTTCAACGACAAAAAGCTGCATCAGAGCAAGCCTTGAATGAGAGGCGAAGGCAGAGCTCTGGTGGAGTATGGGGATGGATTGCTGGAACTCCTCCTAATCAACAAGATGATGCTTGATGCAATAAGTTTGATAATAGAAAACCAGTTTTTCATTGATCATTTTTTATTAAAAATATTTTTATTTTGTTAGTTTTTCTTTTCACAGATAGAAAAAGATATGGAGTCGAGAATTCTTTAGGGTGGAGGGAAGTAATGTCTTTTGTATCAGGGCAGGCGGGACTTTTGTTGTATAATTATGAGTGGCTACTAGTGCTACTTATTTTTTGGTCGAGTATTCACCAGAACTATTCTCAGAAAGAGAATTAATTGGTAACAAAGTATAGGTCGACTTGTTATGGGGTTTTCAGATATTTATGGATTTTTGTAATACTTTTTTAGCCTATGGGTTGCATTCAGTTACTTCTTGTTTAAACTGTCATCCTTGGAATATCGACAGAAAAGTTAATGGGTAAGGGATAATAAAATTGCCAGCTTTCAAGAAACTGTTGGTTAGACTTCAGTTCAAGTTAATTTGAAGTTCATACTGTTATGAAAGAACCATTTTGGGTCTGTTTGGCTTAGTTAATGAAGTATATTACGTACTAAACACTTCAACACTTTTTTTAAAGTGTTGGAAACTAATCCTATAAATAGTTGGCTTTTAAAGAAGGATCGGGGAATGCAAAACATATTTAAGATACAGTAATTAAAAAAAATTTCGTCGCGTTATAATCTTACAAAATAAAAAAAGAGGGAGAAGTTTTGAGTGATAAATTTATGAATTTTTATTAACTTTCACTTTTACTAAATACTTAGAGAAGATTGCCTATAAGTTGGTTCCCTCTTTTAACTTGTTACTTTATGATGTGGCACATTACGTGCTATGCCTATTCCTCACTTGGGATGTTGTATTTGGATGATGGAGATGCAGTGGCAAATTTATTAACTAATTTTGGGTCATCCGATGTCACGACCCGATTTCCTCGAGCCATGATGGCACCTACTATAACCCACCAGTAGGTAAGCCGACCCGTAACCCGGAACAACAAGTAATGGGTCTGAGGGCGGAAACTACATAGGAGTAGATAAAATTTAATATAACAATAAAACAGGCGGGCGCAAACCAAAACATAAATACAAATAAAGATCCCTCCCAAAACCTGGAAGTCACTAGTACAGAGCTACTAACAAAAGAGTACAAGTCCCAAAAGTGGACTACAGAGACTCGACTGTCTCGAAAGGCAAAAGACAAGTCTATATATACAGATGGAGACTAAAATAGTACAGAACGCCATGTGCTCACCCTGCCTCGGATCGACTACCTAAGCTGGATCAACGCTGGCCACTGGTGCTCGGACCTGCATCACGAAATAGATGCAGAGCGTATCATGAGTACCAAAACAACAGGTACTTAGTAGGCATCATAGGCCGACTGAACTTGAAAGGTAAAAGCAATATGAAAAGAAGGAATAACACAAACAGAGGTCAAGAACGGAAAACTAACTAACAATGGAATGCACACAATTGTAGAAAGAACTAACTACAGTAATCTACAAGCTAATTACACCTAGCTGGACCCCCATAAGCCCAGAAGGTACACTCGTGCGCAAGTTTAAATTAAAAACCCGAACGGACCCCCATAAGTCCGACGAGTACACAGAAAACTATAGCTAAATAGAAAATGCCTATGAGAATCCAAGCACAAAGAACATCGAACCAGAACCTCAACTTCAAATAATAGAATCTGACAGTACGGAGGCTGGACCTCGAACCGGATGCTCTGTATAGATATCTGGGCGATAGAGGCTGGACCTCGAACCGGATGCTCTATATAAGTAACCAAGCGATAGAGGCCGGACCTCGAACCGGATGCTCTATATAAGTATCTGAACATTAGAGGCCGGACCTCGAACCGGATGCTCTATAAATGTGCCATTGTCGTTGCCGAAAGAGTCCTAATCGATCCATGCTCAAAATGTCCGTGGAACACCGTCTACATTTAGCTAATCAATGCAAGTCCTTGGAACCGAATGAAAACCAACTTCAAATCGCAAATCAGAACCAGTGTCACTGACGTACCTCATGAAGCCACAATATCGGGGAAAAATAAAGATAACTATCATCGGAGTAAGCGTATCGCCTAGCTAAGGTTCAAACTATCAGACTCTAGTCTGCTACACCAGTCTACAGGGATCTAAGTCGACCGAGCGACGTCGGGGCAAAACTAACGCCTATCAATTCCTAATCATAAATTTCTAAGGCAAGCCCTAGTCAAACCTAAACTAAGGCCCAACATGCTTCAAATAAATAATAATTAAACATACAAGTACTCCACATAGAAAGGAGGGTCAATTGATAATACCAAGCATACTCATCATAACTGGAATCCCGAAAGAGGCCGAAACATGATTTCTAAACACCTATGCATTATTCACTAACTACCAACCCAAATCCCAACTAATCAACATGCATTCACACTCCCAAGCTCAATCTAAGAGAGGGAAATCGTAGCCTACCTATAGGCCGACCACGCGTGCTCCAAAAGTCACTTCTTCGGAGTTTTCCCCTTCCGAACAGCCTCGAAACGCTGACACACTATCAAAAATAGAGTCACAACGTTATTACGATCATTTAGACACTAAAATCGCAAGAAACGAAGACATACCAATTTCGGGGTCAAAACGGGGAAAGTGGGGCCCGCGCTGGAAACCCCGAAATTAACCCCAAAAATAGGTTTTTAAACACCTCCCCGAACTTGTGTTCCAAAATGGAACACAATTCGAGGCTCAGAACAGCCCAACACGACATACAACGAAAAACCCAAAACACACTAAAAAGGAACAGTAATAGCAGCAGCTATTTATGAGAAAATACCAGAAACGAGGGGTCTACAGCAAAATCCGACAACACCACAATGTTCTCCTCGAAAAACCACTTAAGATAGCCACAAGAATCACTAAAATCGGACCTAAAATGATCAAGAAATCAGCTTTCAAAATTTCCCAAAAACTGAGCTCGAAAATGTCTATGACAGCAATTAAAACACAAATTTTTACCTCCAACGAAGCTTTGAATATGAAATCTAACCACACCGACGCGTTCCTTGCGAAAAACCACACAAGATGCACCTTTGGATCACTAAGTTTGGACTAGAAATGAGAGAGCTATGCCCTTTTAAAAGATTAGAAATGTTGCTGAATTTTCTGCAATTTCTGCACTAAAAAGAACTCCGACGGGGTACTCGGAATTCGATCGGGACCCGATAAAAATAAAACAGATATGCTACCCTACCAAATTCGACATTCCAGACTCAACGGCGCAGTCGAAATTTCCATCAGAGGTCATCTCGATAAAAAGTGGGTCCCACTTCCAATAGCCATTTTAACCAAAATTCACCGAGGAGCTCAAAATGAGTCCGGAGGCCTCGGGAGTCGAACGAAAGGTTGTTCTAGACCAAACTCAACATTCTGGAGCTAACCGCGCTGACGAAATTTTCATCCGAGCGCGTTTTCCAAGAATGTTGACTAAAGTCAACCTAAGGCCAAATTTCAAAGGCTAAAACGCCTAATCGCACTGACTCACGCTGAAAATCTCGGGAGTCATGCCGACCATGCTACTAGCCTAAAATGACCCTTCCAGAGCTGATGGAATCATCAGAATTGGATTCCGATGTCATCTTCTTAAACTTTTGATCGAAACTGATCGTTTAAGGTTCATAAGCTCCAAAACACTAAAACTCACACCAAAATCAAACGAACGACCAGGTGACCGAACTGTCAGTCCCAGCAAGTCATAAATGACTTGGGGTCGCTATAGGAATGCTCTAAACGACACACAGAAGGCAAGATACAGAAATGACCAGGAGGGTCATTACATCCGAACCCGTACTCATCCGACTAAACTCGATATATTACTTCTATAATTATTAAAGAATATATTAAATTAAAACTTGTTGAACCCGTTCTTAAGATAACTTATCTTTAAAGCAATAGTGCACCCGCTTTCTTGAAATCCTGGATTCGCCTCTGTGGAGATGAGATAATTAACGTATAATGAGAAGCCATTTCTTTTTAATGTATAATGTATAATGAACTTGTATAATGTGTTAGAATTTTTATAGAAAAAATTGATTGATAAAAAGTATCATTTTTTAAAATATATTATTTTATCCACTTTAACATCCTTTGTACTTTGTTAAAAATAAAAATTAATAGTGAAAAGTGTTGAACAAAGTGAATTACAAATTCTTTTTTATTTCTTTTTAAATTTTAGTTTCAAGCATTACTACAAGCATATTAAAATGGGGTATATCAAGTCATCAACTTCTTGAGTCAAATTTTATGGTTCTAACTCTTATCTTTATTTAATATTTGTCAACTTATTATTACTTATAGAATTATGTTAACAATTCATATAATAATTGCCTCACTGAAAGGATTATTTTCAATGCTAAGTTGATAAAATATTACCTAAAACTACTAACTGAAAAAACAATAATAAATACCAACAATTTTCATCTAAATAGTGTAAGAAAAATAAATTTTAAATAAACATGTATATAAAGTTCGTTTATATTTTAGGCATCTAATTAAAATTTTGCTTTAGACCCCCAATTACGCTTGAGCCGCCTAAGATAATCTTCGGACTAATCGTTTTTTTTTTCTTTCTCGACAGTTTAACCAAAAAATTATGCACAGTTAATCATTTGTACGTGGCGTAAAAAAAGAGCCATTGTAACACGTGGTGTCGTCCATTTACTACTCCAAAATTGGGCCTTAAGCAGCAGGTTAAAGCCCATGGGCCGGAAACTAATAAGCTCCATTCTCTCTCACGCATCAACAATTCTACATTTGTCTTTGGTTTTCTCACAGGGTTTGTACCGTAATATCCAGAATTCTCACTGTATCCGTGAATTTGCTGCATTTCCTGGAGAATTCATCGGTGTTCTTCCTCCTGAAGGTCCGTTTTGAAGTCGTATGGAAACGGAGTTTTAGCTCCAGGAGATGATTTCTGTGATGAGCAACAGATTCGAAGCAAATCGAAGTAACGATTCAGTAGAAGAGACGCAAGTTAGGGTTTCCAGTAGGACCCCCGCAGATGATTCTGAACAAGCGAGGGTTTCTATGGACGTAACGGATTCTAGGGCTTCGAATTCCCAAACAGAGGATTCTAGGGTTTTGGAATTGGAAAGTGAAGGAAACCAAATTAGGGTTAAGGAAAGAAAAGACCAAGAAGGTGGTAGCTCTGGGAAGTCAGGTCGTGTGAAGTTGGAGCAGAAAGGAAAGACAGCATTGGTTTCTAGTAAAACTGATGTGAGGAAGGGAAAAATGGAGCCTTATGTTTCTGAGTACGATTTAATGCTCTCTAAGTTTGATGAGTTTGCTGGAAATGTGAAATGTTGGTCAGTTGGTTATGGGTTTGAAATGGGTGATATGGTGTGGGGAAAGGTGAAATCACACCCTTGGTGGCCAGGTCACATTTTCAGTGAAGCATTTGCTACTCCGTCTGTGCGAAGGAGTAAAAGGGAGGGTCACATTTTGGTTGCTTTTTATGGTGATAGTAGCTATGGTTGGTTCGATCCAGATGAGCTTGTACATTTTGAACCAACTTATGCGGAAAAGTCTATGCAAACTAATGTGAAGAACTTTATAAAAGCAGTGGAGGAAGGGGTCGATGAAGTGAGCCGGAGGAGTGCTTTAGGTTTGGTTTGTTATTGTAGGAAGACGTACAGATTGCGTGCTGTGTCAATTAATGGGTTCTTTGCTGTAGATTTTAGTGATCTTGAGAGGAATTGTACTTACTCTGCTAGTCAGATTAAGAAGGCTAGGGAAAGCTTTAAACCCAAAGAGACTAGGGGTTATGTGAGTAGGTTGGCATTGAAGCCTAGGAGAAAAGTGCATGACGATCTTAACCTTGTTAAGAAGAAGGCAACCGCGTTGGCTTATAGGAAGGCTGTTTTTGAGGAAGATGATCCTACCTATGCAGAAGCTTTTGGTGTTGTTCCATCTAAACAAGCACACGAAGTGGCTCAGCCATTTAGACAACCCTCTTCAAGAGGTACTATGTTTCCCTCCCTTTGTTTTATTCAATGCTCTCCTATCAAAACCCCAAAAAATAACCTTGCAAATCTTTTGCCTTGTTAGTGTAGCCACCCCAAATATTGTGGAATGTTTAAATAAGTTGGCCAAAGTACCAATGTCTCCCCCAAGCATGAAATTTTACTATTGGTTATGCTCAATGAGGGCGAACTAGCCTTAATATAAAGGAATTGGAAGAAAGGGAAGAAAACACGAGATAAGTTGCACATTAGTGCATACTAGTTTGTCTTATAGAAGTTTATGCGATTAAAGACATAACTGCCTTGGACCCTTTGTCCCCCTATTAAGTGGGGAATGAAGGGTTCAACGTCAATGTTGTTAGCTCCGCTATTGTTATAGTGGGACAGGTGAACTAGAGCCTAAAGGCGAATTCAACCGTTTGGATATCTTCAACCATATAAATAACTAATGGTTGTAGTACGTGTTTTTACTATATGTATAGGGGGGGTTGTTTGGTAGGATGTGTTAGAAAAATAGTAGATCATTAACTTTGTGTATTATTAATACCTTGTTTGGTGCATTTTTCCAACCGATGTATAACTAATGTAAGCATTAGCTAGACACTCTATATTTGGTATTATGCTATGAATAATTAATACATGACAAAACATGGTAATAGCAATGCAAGGATTTTTGATGCATGCATTAGCATGGTTAAAGACAACATTGTCCCTCAAAGAATTTTCCTTCTTTTCCACATCCTTACCACTGTATTATACAGTGGTGGGTGTTTCTGTAAACATAATTTTTTAGAAATTATGCAATGCTTGTTATTCTTAATACACCAAATTTCTAAGTGCATAAGAAATAATTCCAGTATAACTAATGCAGTATTACTAATACACCTTATTTTTAGTATTATTTTTATCCACCCTGCCAAACGACCCTAAATGTATAACTCTATCCCCCAACCAATAAAAATAATAATAACAATTTTGTTTTAGCATTAATCAATAAGTGGATGGTAATTGAATCTTTTTTTTTAATAGGTAGCATAAACAAAAAATAAAGAAAAGAAAAGAAAAGAAAAGAAGAAAAAAGAGAGAACTATCCCTAGATCCTCCTTTATCTTTATAAGGACCCTAAAATGTCTACCATAGCGACATGATCATCTATATACTTTGAACTACATCCATAGCAAAATGTGATAATGCAGTTCATTTTAATCCTGTGTAGAGGGTTGCTCTTGTTATCAAAACTCCTAGAATTCCATTCTTTCCATATGGTCCACCAAATAACTGCTGGGACAATTTTACATCTACTCTTGTATCTACTACCACTGCCCTCCATATTCCAGCTTTCTAGAGCCTGTCTTGTTCCTTCTGGAACAATCCAACTTATACCTCTGAAGCTTAGTAACAAATTCCACAGCTGGCCAACCACTTTACAATGTAAGAACAGATGGTTAATTGTCTCTGCAACCTACTCACAAAAACAACATCTTGGGCACATATGTATTCCCCTCTTCATATGATTCTCTTGTGCAAGTACATCCTCTTTCACCACCAACCTAGTAAAAACTACCACTTTATATGGTATTTTAACCTTCCATATAAGCTTCCAAGGCATAAAGTTAACTTGGGATCCCATCTGATTCATATTTCTATATGCAGAACTAATGATTCATATTTCTATATGCAGAACTAACAGTGAATAATCCTTTGTTATGACATTTTCATTTAAGAGTGTCTTCTTCTTCCTTGAATCCTAAGAACTGATCAAGTGTTCCATAAAATTCAGCCAATCTCTTAACTAGTACTACACACAAATTCTTTTTGTTATCTCACACAAATTATAAGCTATTAGAAGGAATGTGTTGGGTTATCTTTATCGTCTAAGTTAGTGTTTTGGAAGGTAAGGTGACGAGGACCTGCCTCGTTGAGGTGAAGTGCTTGCCTTTTTTGAATTGATGCGCCAATAAATCCAAAAAATTAAATATCTTATTGACTATATAAATAATCGAAATCTCAATAACAATAATATATTAGCAAATATTTTAATTCAAAGAACTTGAGGACTCAAAATTCATTAGACAAGCTAATATTAAATTACTTAAAAGTAAAAAGAAAGATAAAAGAAGCTAGAAAAAGAATTTACCGGTGCCCAATTACCAAAAACAAACTTACTTTTTGCAATTGAAGTCTAAAGACAGATGGAGAACCAGTTGACATAGTCGATTGAAAAAAGGTAAGTGATAATAAAACCCTAAAATCACAAGCATCGTCTTTTTCTTTCTTTATAAAAAAAGTTTTGATTTTTTTTGAAAAAAGGACAATGCCTTTTTGCTAGTCTTTTTCACAAACTCTTGCCTTGTTGTAGAATGATGACCTAGTGATGCCTCATCTCTGCAACAAGTGTACAAAAATTATGTCAACTGAAGTGTTAATAATGGATGAGTTAGGCTATATCTTTGCAAATTGAGCCCAAAAAATGCCACAATGGTAAATAATATATATTGGCAATATGTGTTAATTGAGATTAAGCCAAAAAAAGTGTGATGGAAAATAATGAGGTGGTTGCACTATTTTTTTATTATGATGATTGTGATATTCGGACCAATTTTCACGCACCTCGATTTATTTCACGGTATACTTGTTACCTCCCACTGATAATAGGTACTAGTTAATTATTTCAACCAAGGCTAGGACGAATGGGAAGAATCACCTAGTATTTCTTGTTTTCGTTGGAAATTGATCTAATACCTCATGGTTCTCAACCATTTCATTAACTGTTAGGCCACACCCATAGGTGCAGTTGCACTATTCTGATGATGTTATTGTTCCTTCCCTTAATGTTCTACACTTCCCTTCATTGTAGTTTTTTTGTTTCATTACTATTTAGATTTGTTATATATTAGTCGAGGGTCCTTTGGAAACAATCTCTCTAACTCCATAAGGCAGGGGTAAGGTCTATTTTTAAATTTGGACATTTGTTTTGAAATACAGAAACATTCTCGTATCTGCAACAAGTGCAATTAGATACAATAACCAGAAAATATACCTATTTAATCACTAAATCCTTTTTCATATATCCAATTAGAAAACTTGTAATTTCAGTTGGCTTTTGTCAGCTTTGTTTATTTTGTTCCTCTTTCTATTGTTTCTTATTTAGCAATTCCATAATCTAACTATATGGTCTCATCGAAAGTTTACCCTTGTTATTTGAACATCACAAACTTGATGAACTATATTCAGGACTGGACTAGTGATTCAATTAATTGAACATCATTGTTAGTATTTTTGGTACAATTTTCATTCTTTGTATCATAAGCTACTGGACTAGAAATTCTTTCAAGAATTGAGGGAAGTCAAAATAAAAAAAAAAAGAGGAAGATGTAGGCTAATGAGAACTTCAAATAGGACGCAAACTTACAACTCATTTTTCTCGCTGCACATAAAAATGTAGCATTATTAATTTATGAGTCATAACAATCATTATACTAGATTATCAAAGAGGGAAATGATTTTTGGGTTTTGCTGGGGAGGGGATGAATAGAGATGTGCAAGCGGAAGGAGGAAAAAACAAACGTGTACTAAAATACAAAATACTAGTAGATAAACCTTCGCAACTATAAATGTTTAGAAATGACACCAAAACTTTTTGTGGATTCATATCATGAAGCAACTTTTGCTACGCCTCAGCCCCAAAAGGTAGGGATTGGTTATATCAATTCCCCCTTATTCATTTCATCATCATACATAATAAAATAAAGTAGAAACTAAGTGATCTCTAATTTGGAACTAGATTACCGCGGGGATCCCTACTGTCACAATATATGCGCAACTTTATTGCAGGGGACTTCAAATTATTGTCCACATGGGTTAACACTTTGGAAGTTGATTGTGATTCAACAGAGGTACTCCATATGGTTCAATAAGCCTATGAAATTTATAATGCCCTGATATATGAATGTGGGTCCCTGATGACAAGCCAAGAGATCCTCAAGTAAAACATATGTATTAGGATCATAACCAAGCAATTGATGCATTGGCCAAGGATGGAAAAAGAAGTTTTTTGTTGGACAGAGAGTTTTGCTACTTCCTCCCATCTATGCCAACTTTATTTTTTGGACAAAAAGAGTAAAAACTAGTTACAGTTGAACAATTTCAATCTATTTCAATCTGTAATATTAACTGGAAGGTTGACAACCATGAATTAATTTGGAACGCTACTACAAATATTTGGTAAATCCATTTAGTTAATTCATATTTCTTAGCTAGCCATAATAATAATGATAATAATAATAATAAAATATTAGATTCATGTTGATAAAATATGGTGCGTGATATATTTTTATAAAAATACTATACTTATCTTTAAGTTTTGGTGGTACCTTTTATTATAATAATACAATATTAGGTTTATGTCGCATGCTAGGGGAGGTATTTGAGGTTGGATATAGTAGGCATGATGAGAGGTTGAGACAAGTTGAAAAGGCATTAGGGAGAGGTGATTAGATAGGACATGACATAAATTTAGATTATTGAAGACATGACCTTAGATAGGAGTGTTTGCTTTTCGAGTGTCTAGGCTTGTTGTTTGTCGTTCTACTAGTTGTATTCTTGTGCTTCTTGCTATTGATATATATCATCATTTGTTTATTGGGTTTCAGTCATTGCACCACTTTGTTGTTCTTTTTCTTTTCTTGTAGGCTTTGAATTGGTTCTATTATTAGTGTTATGTTTTCTTTATTGTTCTCTTTTTCTTTATACTTGAATTTGTTGCATAGACTCGATGGTCTCTCGAAAACAGTCTCTCTACCTCTGCGAGGTAGTGGTAAGACCTGTGTATACTTTGTTCTCCCCATACTCAACTTATTGGATTCACTAGATATGTTGTTGGATGAAATCAATTATTATTTTCTTAATACTGCAGTTAGAGGGGGACTTAAATGGAGCGACATGGACTGTGGAGATTCATATAGTAGATCCCAACTTGGTTGGGTGGATGCATTGATCTTTTTTATTCTTGTAATCAAAACTGATTTTGAATTTTGTTTTAACTTTTCTCTAATTGTTGTTCAAGTAAAACTGAAAATATGCATATGCAACCCATAGTTTTGAAGTGATTTTGTTGACATGAATCTAGTATTTTTTTTTTTAATTATTATTATTATTAGGGAAAGGTTCAAAATGCCCTTAATGTATCATAAATGATTTAATAATATCCTCCTTCCATCTATTAGATAAAATATGTCCTCAACATTTTCTTTAGGTATAAAAATGCCCTTTCTAACTGTACAATGGCATGACAATGATGAGTCATTTAATGAAACAAATGGCTTCATCTTATTGGTCCACATAAATTTTTAAATTCAGTCTAAATATCGGAGATAAAAGACCCAAATCCACCCATTCACCCATTTTAAAATTAACCTAATCTAGTTTCACCCCAAGTTCCCTTAATTGATTCACTAAATCATAAGGAAATTCAAAGGTGAGTTTGTATTGTTTGTTAGAATCTTCTCACACTTGGCAGGATCTTAAACCACTCTCCCGACAACTTATGCTATGGAACAATGATTCTCCAAAGCATGGGATCCCTCACTCGAATATTAGCCTCATACACCATTGAACTCATGGCATCCCCCGTTGATGCTATTCTTGCCAAAAAATAGTTAAAATTCGTAATTTTAAACTTCAAAAATTTATGAGCAAATTCTAAATGGTAAAAATGATTTACTTTCAACAGAAGATCAATTTATTTTCACTCTAGATAGGTTAGGTTAATTTTTAAAACGGGTTACTTGGTGGGTTTAGGGTTTTTACCTTGGATAGTTAGATTGGGTTTAAAAATTTAGGTGGACCAATAAGATGAAGTTTCATCAAGTGACTCATCATTCCCATGTCATTGTGTTGTTAGAAAAGGACATTTTTAGACTGAAAGAAAACGTTGAGGACATTTTTTATCTGATAGATGGAAGGAGGGCATTTTAAAACCATTTATGATTATGATACGTTAAGGGCATTTTTGAACCTTTTTCCTTATTATTATTACTCCCTCCGTCCCATTTTATGTGGCAACATTTGATCGGGCATGGAGTTTGAGAAATAAATGAAGACTTTGAAATGTTTACTAAATTGCCCCTTTAAAAAATAGTCATATTAAAAAGTAGATTCATTTTTCTCTCTCCTCATAAATGTATTGGAGTACTATCTTTAAGATTAAGGAAATGTGACATTCTTTTTGGAACTGACAAAAGGAAATGGTGCCACATAAAATGGGATGGAGGGAGTACTATTATTATGGGTAGTTAGGAAATATGCATTAAACTAAATAAATTTACAAAACATTTGGAGTTTGGCTCCAAATTAGTTCATGGTTGTCAACCGTTGTGTTAATATCACAGACCAGAATTGTTCTATCTTAAGATTCTTGTCCAAAAAATAGAGTTAAACATACACGGGAGGAACTGGCAAAACTTCGCGTGGGGGGGGGGGGGGGGGGCGAGCTACAAGCCTTTTACAAGCTTGAAGTGTTGGAGGGAGTATCACGAACAAACTATAGCACAACCTAAATCCAGTTGGGGAAAATCATTGCCCTAAAACACTAGCCAAGCTGCTTCTTTTATTTCTTCAGGGGTTAGGTGTATAAAGTAGGTGGTCCATCAAAAAATTTCTTCCTTGGCCAAGGCATGAGTTGATAGGTTATGCTCTTGTAAACATGTTCTACTTGAGGATCCCCTAGGCTTATCATCAAGGATCCACATTTATATATCAGGGCATTCTAAATTTCATGGCCATGTTGAAGCATATGGAGTACTTCTATTGAATTACATTCAAATTTCCATAGGAGTTAACCTTTGTTAACAACAATTTGAAGTCCCTCGAATGAAGTTGCTCATATACCGTGTCAGTAGTATTAAGGGTTCCTTTAGTAAATCCAATTACCCATTCACCATTAGAGATCACTTATTTTTTTACTTTATTTTATTATGTATGATGTTGAAATGAATAAGTAAGAATTGATATAGTCTATCCCAGCCTTTTGGGATTGAGGTGTAGTAGCAGTAGTTTGCTGATACGAATCTACAAGAAGTTTCGGTGTCACGTCTAGATAGTTTATAGTTATGAAGGTTTATTTGTTTTATTTTAGTATGCACTTGTTTCTTTCCGCTTGTCCATCTTTATTAACCCCCCCCCCCCCTACACACACACACACACACACACACACACACAAAGAAAGAAAAAAATTCCTCTTTGATAATCTGGTATTATGACTCACAAAATGGATAATGCTATATTTTTATGTGTAAAGTAGTGATGGAAAAAACGAGTAGAAAGCAACTAAAACCAAACCAACGATATGAAGTCGTATCCCAATAGGAGTCTTCCATTCTTAGGAAACAATTGTGGTACTAAAGTGTTGAAATAAACTGCGAAGTAGTAAAATATGGGATGAGATAATTTGATAATGGTAGTATTGTGTGTACATCGTATAAAGGGTTCACTATCTTCATATGGTTGTGAAGGGTTTGCTATCTTCGTTTGTTGGAACTTGCAAGTAAAGCTGAATCTATCTTAAAGCTCCTAAATTTGCTATAGATTTAGATAGGGCTGTTTTGCCTTCCACACTTTCGGCGCAATGCCCATAATTTCAGCATATTTGTTGTGTTGTTTATGAATAAAAACTTTACCAATTACCATTTTAAAAATAGAAAAAGGGTGTCAAGTTGTAAATATTGTATTTGCTGATGAATAATTGAATTTGGTTAGGAGCTTTTTAGTTGTATTATTACACGCACAAAAAATGTCCTCATTAAAAATAAGCAGTAAAGAAATGTGGCATAAGAGTGAGAAGATAGCGTTTTGGGATGAATGTAATTAACAAGTGGCCAAATAAAAATTTTTACTCCTGCCTTACCTGTGTTAAGTTGGCCAGATGCAAACCCCGCTTACTTGAGTTTTTAACCTTCTTTTAATGTGGTGAAATCCCAGATGATAAAAGTAGATTTTTGTCTCTTTTGGCTGTATAAGTTATCCACATCACAATGCCTTTACTCTTCTTTGCACATATGGACAAAAGTGTTTTTTTATTTGCTGGCTTCCATCTTCTATTGGTCATGTTATTTGAGTCTTAGTCTTTAACGTGTCTGAAATTTTATTTTTCTAATATTAGTTTGAAGTCTTGTTTTTCTTTTCCTTCTAGTTCTCTCTTGAAACGTTTTGTATCATTATCTTTTGGAAAATAAGTGTGTATACATTTTTAGTAGAAACAAAGTCCTCAACTAGTGATGAGATTTGCTGACATGTGTCTTCTGTGCTTATGCAATTTTACAGCTCCTTTGAGTGGCAGATTGGTGCATGCAGAAACTCTGGGTAAGGGAAAGGGTTCTGCAAAATCTAATAAAATGAAGGACCAAGTTGAGAAAGACAGATATCTGTTTAAACGCAGAGATGAGCCTGTTAACCTGAAAGTCCACCAAGTTGGTCCAGCACAAGCAGGTTCTTCTGACCAGCCCGCTCATCTAGACGGCTCCTCCTTAGCAGGAAAAGATGTATCTCCTAGTGCTGCTGATGCGTCTGGCTCCACCTTGATTGAGAGCTTTAAGCAGCCCTCAAGTCAGGTAGCTAATGTGGAAGAACTTCATGGAGAGAGACAAGAAGATGGTGGTACTGATGTTGTGCTGCCTTCAGATAAGGTCAAGGTTCGTAAACGTTCTGGTGGAGAAGTGAGTGGTGGAAGTAGTCCGTCAACTGAGAGGAAGAAAAAGAAGAAGAAGGTGTTGGGCTTGAAAACTGACTCTAATCATGTGGATGCACCAGCAGCTGTTTCTTCAGATAATCCGGTAATGGAAAAAGTTGCAAGAGAGTCTGTCCAAGTTCCTCCAGTTTCCACGGAAGAACTTCAAAGGGATATTCAGCAAAAGGATGATCCTGCAGACAGCTCTGTGCCTGACCGTGTGGTAACAGAAGATAAGGCTGGGATTAGAACCGACAATATTGATCTTCGTCAATTACTAAGTGATCTCCATGCGATTGCTCTTGATCCCTTCTATGGTGCCCAGAGCAGAAATATAAATACTATACGAGAAGTGTTTCTGAAATTCCGTTCCCTTGTGTATCAAAAAAGCTTGGCTTTGTCTGCCACCGTTGAGAGTGAGTCAAGTACCCCCATCAGCAAGTTACCTGTTACAGCCCCTATGTCAGACACTTGTCCCAGCAATAATGTGAAACAAACATCAAATCTGAAGCCACAGAAGAATCCGGCCAGGCCTGATGATCCTTCTACCAAAGGAGGGCGAAAGCGGGGTACTTCAGATAGGCAAGAGGAACTGGCTGCCAAGAAAAAGAAGAAGATCAATGATTTGAGAACATTGGCAGCACAGAAGAAGGCTTCCAGTAAGACTTCAGAAGTTAAACCAGGTGAAAGCAAGGAAATACCTGCAAAGAAGCTGGTTTCAACACCTGTGAAATCATCTAAGCCAGATAGTGCCAAGAAGAATGACCCGGCAGAAAAGGTACCCGAACCTACCATGCTTATTATGAAGTTTCCATCTAATGGATCTCTTCCCTCCATTTCTGAGCTGAAGGCAAGGTTTGCCCGTTTTGGGGCTCTGGATCATTCAGCTACTCGGGTCTTCTGGAAGTCATCCACCTGCCGTTTGGTCTACCAATACAGGGATCATGCAGTGCAGGCCTTTAGATTTGCAAGTGCTAGCACAAATTTGTTTGGGAACACCAATGTGAGATGCTCTATCCGAGAAGTGGCTGCTGAAGCACAAGACACCGAAACTACCAAGAATGATAGTGGCGGGACTTCTGCACCAAAAGATAGGGCAGCTGATTCGAGGTCCTCGGGAAACCCTAGGCAGCTGAAATCATGTCTAAAGAAACCCCCAGGTGAGGAAGGGCCGACGACAGATGGTGGTAATGGTAGTAATAGGGGAACCCCACGTGTAAAATTTATGTTGGGTGCAGAAGATAATATTAATAGGGATAGAGGTGAGCAGATGAATGATATTAAGAACGTCAACAACACTAGTAGTATTGCTGATGGAAGTGCATCTTCTAGTTCTAATAACAACAATTATACAAGTCAGTCGTCCATGCTCCCTCTTCCTACTACTGCTCATTATGCCAATGCACCAAATGATATTCACTTTGCTCTTCAAGCTCCCCATAGAAATGCGCCCAATTATAACAATCAAGTGTCTGCTCCTGAAGCCAACTTTTCACAACAAATGCTATCCCTTCTCACCAAGTGCAGTGACATTGTGACTGATCTGACGAATTTATTGGGCTATTTCCCTTATAATGGCCTTCAATAAAATTGGTTCTTCATTTTTGGAAGGCTTTTCGGCTAAGCCACCAACTCATCGACACAATGCATAGCATTTAGTGTCTGAAGAGCAAAAGGATGCAGATCAAAATCTGCATATGTTAAAGGAGCTGTAACCTGCTTGATACTGGAATTGCTTAAAAATCTCTCTATTGTATACTTTCAGATGACCTGTATCAGAAGAAGAATGATAGTGATTGTGCCATCTTGTTTTTTTTTTTTGTTTGCTCTTCTACCGTCCCCCCCCCCCCCCTTCTCCCCCATCAAAGAAAATCTCGCCGCTTGAGATTCTCTGTATTGACATGTTATAATTTTAAAAACTGAAATTATGTAAAACTGCTTAGAAGTTGTTGGCATGCAGGTTCGGAATCTAAACGTAATCTTAAGAACCAAGTTAGAATTCACATCAACGGTAAAAAAAAAAAATGAATTTATCTCCGTTGGCGTTTACACCGACACAACGATTTTATGACAGTTTTTCAAATAATATACTGTTACCACATAATTATAATTAATTAATATAATGTACATAATTAATCACTTAACTACAGTAAGTATCTGTTTGTTTTTGTTTGCGCATAATGGACTTAGTGGACTTCTTAAAAAAATAAATGAAGTTCATGTTTTACCATGATATCCATATTAATTGGTGTATAGTTGTTGATGAATTTGAGAAATGATTTGAAAGGGTAGTTATAGTAAGGGTAAATTATGAAGGAAAAGAAAATTTTTGTTTTGATATATTAAAGTAAACAATTAAAAGTGAAAAAATATTTTTTAGTATAGTGAATAAGTAAAAAGGAAAAATATATTTGTTTAGCGGAAATATTTTAACAAAAAAAAAATAAGCGGCTCTGTCCAACAATATTTGTCCACTATTGATTTTGCATATCTTTTAAGAAACTATAAATAGAATTGTAATTTCTTTTTATCACCTTTTAAATATACTATCGATGTCCCTAATTACTTGTCCACTTTTCTTTTTTTAGCTATCCCTAATTACTTGTCCATTTTAACAAATCAAGAAAGAATAACGTTTTTTTACATGTTATATCCTCAATTAATTACTTTGAAAAAGGTAGAAGTTCCTTAAAATATTAAGTTTTTTTAATACATCTACTTCATAATTAATAGGGGTAAAATGATAAACTCACTATGTCAATAATTATTTTCTTAATAGGTGTGTCAATTCAAAAGTGGACAAGTAATTGGGATAGAGAGAGTAATAAATACTATAACTTGAGTAATGTAATTGGGAAATGACTATAATTAATGATAAGGACAGATTAGAAATTAAGTGTAAAATTATCTATTGGTTTTATAAAGTGGATAAATATTATTGGACATCTCAAGATAGTATATTGAACAATTATTGTTAGACATGGAATATTAATATTCCCTGAAATCACAATAGATCACTGAAAATGATGTATAGAATTGTAGATGAATTCACATTTCCTTTTACTCGAAAGATGTGATGAAGAATTCAGTAATGTTTTTAAGAATCTCAAAAGAGCTCTTATGTTAGATTGTGGATGGCAAATGGGCATATTGAGGGCCCGTTTAAATTGGCTTAAAAAAAGGTCAAAAATAAAAAATTAAATTGAAAAGAATTTTAAGTCAAAAAATAAAAAGTAGAGGAGATCTACTTTTGATTTTTGACTTATTTTAAGTCATTTTTACCTTGTCAAACACTTCGTAATTTATTTTAAGTTATTTTTTATATTTGTCAAACATTTCCAGAAGTCAAAAACTGACTTAAAAGTAGGTTTGATCAACTTTTAAGCCAATCCAAATGGGCTCGAGTTAAATTTGTGTGAGCTGAAATGAGTCTATTAATTTTCATCAATCACAGATGATGAACAGTAGAATTGGGAGTATTTTGAACTGAAAAAGAGAAGAGAAAATGTATTTCTTATTTCAACAATGACAATTGAATGTCTATTTATACAGCTGGCTTTCTACATTGTAGTTAGTTACAACAGATTTTAACAATTAACTAACTGACTATTCAATTAATGAACTAACTAACCGACTTAATGACTTCTTATGACTTAATACTCCCCTCAAGCTAGGATGGAAAACATCAAGAACTCCTAGCTTGGACAGAAGAAAATGATGTTGTGTTGTTCCCAAGCCCTTTGTAAGCAAGTCTGCCAACTGAGATTTAGTTCCAACAAACTCTAGTTTGATTAGGCCGTCTTTGAGCTTCTCTCTCACAAAATGACAATCAATTTTAATATGCTTAATCCTTTCATGGAAAATTGGGTTTGAAGCAATTTGCATAGCTGCTTTGTTATCACAACACAGCCTGACTGGAGTAGTAACATGTATTTTCAGATCTTTCAGTAAACCAACTAACCAAATAATTTCTGATACTACCCTTGCCATACTTCTGTACTCAGCCTCAGTTGAGCTCCTACTCACTGTATGTTGTTTCTTTGATTTCCATGAGACTATAGACTCTCCAAGCATAATGACATATCCTATTACTGATCTCCTAGTATTGGGGCATACAGCCCAGTCTGAATCACAGAAGGTTGTCAAGTTCGTAATTGATCCTTTCTTCAACAATAATCTTTGTCCTGGTGATCCCTTCAGGTATCTAAGGACTCGTAGTGCTGCATCCCAATGCGACTCCTTGGGATGTTGCATAAATTGACTTAGGACCTGTACTGCAAAACAAATGTCTGGTCTGCTGATTGTTAAGTAAATCAGTTTCCCTATCAACTGTTGATAACTATGTACATCAGTTAATACATGGTCATCTTTATTTCCAACCATTGAATCATACTCTATTGTAGTAAGCTTTGTGTTCATCTCCATAGGAGTAGAAACTGGCTTAGCACCACCTAACCCTACTGTGGACAAACAGCTCCAAGGTATACTTTCTCTGATTGAGTAATATTCCCTTATCTGATCTCAATATCTTAATTCCTAGAAAGTATTTAAGTTGCCCCAAGTCTTTCACTTTAAATTTGTTGTGTAAAGTCTTTTGAGCATCCTCAATCAAGCTTTGACTGTTTCCTGTAATTAACAAGTCATCAACATATACAAGGATCATCACTATGTCATCTCCTGACTGTTTTGTGAACAAGGAATGATCATGTGAACTCTGAACATATCCTACTTCTAATAGAGCAGTAGACAATTTAATATTCCATTGTCTAGAGGCCTGCTTCAATCCATATAAAGACTTAGTGAGTTTGCATACTTTAGTCTCCCCCTGTCTGTGAAAAACCTTATGGCAAAGCCATATAAACTTCTTCATACAAATCACCTTGCAGAAATGCATTATTAACATCCATCTGAATGAGAGGCCAATCTTTGGAAGCTGCAATTGTAATGAGAGTTCTCACTGTTACCATTTTGGCAACAGGGGAAAAAGTCTCATGGTAATCCAACCCCTCATTTTGATTATACCCCTTAGCTACCAACCTTGCCTTGTACTTGTCTATAGACCCATTAACATTGTGTTTGATCTTGAATACCAACTTAGAACCAATGGTTTGTTTTCTTGGAGGCAAATCTACTATATCCCAGGTGTGATTACTCTCTAGAGCAGCAATTTCATCAGTCATAGCTGCTACCCACCTGTCATCTAAAGATGCTTTCTCGAATGATTTAGGTTCAACTGGTTGAGAAAAGGTACCTAAATAAGCATGGTAAGGGGCTGACAGATGAGAATATTAAAGGTAATTTGAGATGGGATATGTACAATTGGCAGATTTCTTTGGATTAGTAATGTAGTCATTAAGCCAACTAGGTGATTTGATGTTTCTGGGAGGTCTAATTTTTGTTTGTGAAGTACTGACAGGTTGTACATCTGGTGATGGAATTGGATTCCCTTCATATAGTGAATCACTGTCATCTGTGACTGCAATGACAACATCAGGGACTGTATCAACCTCGGGTGGTTCAATGCCACACACAGATGGTTCAATCACTGTTGTATCTAACATAACAGGAACCACATCCTCATTGGGATATACCTGACTCAATTCTGAGCTATTTAACTCAAACATATCTGACTCAGGAGATAATGTATCTATATGATAAGGAAAAATATTCTCTCTGAAGACCACATCTCTGCTCACAAAGAAAGTCTTCTCAATAAGATCATATAATCTATAACCCTTTTGGACTTCAGAATATCCTAGAAATACTGACTTTCTAGCTCTAGGGGCAAACTTATCTCATTTAGGCAACCTAGTTGCATAGCATAGGCAACCAAACACTCTTAAATGATTAATACCTGGTGTTTTCTGATGTAACATCTCATAAGGTGATCTCCCTCCCAACACTTCAGTAGGCAATTTATTTATCAAGTACACAGCAGTCCTAACACACTCACCCCAGAAATGAATAGGAAGAGAGCTTTGAAACTTTAAAGCCCTTGCAACTTCTAAGATATGTCTGTGTTTCCTTTCTGCTGTACTATTCTGTTGTGGGGTATAAACACAACTACTTTGATGTACAATATCACATGAAGCAAGTAAATCAATAATGGATGAACTGAAAAATTCAGTACCATTATCAGACCTCAAAGTTTTCACAGACAAGCCAAACTGATTTTTTATTAAAGCAATGAAATCTTTAAGTACTACAATGACTTCACTCTTTGAATGAATGAGACATAACCATGTGTACCTGCTATAGTCATCTACTATAGTAACAAAATAATATTTCTTGTCAAAAGTGGGCTTTCTATATGGTCCTCAAACATCTACATGAACCAATTCAAAAACTCCAAATGTTTTGCTTGTACTAACAGGAAATTTTAATTTACATTGCTTTGCTAAAGGGCATATCTCACAGTTATGTTGCACCTCTTTATTTGATAGATGGTTCAAAGACTGAATGTGTTTTAGCACTCCAATTGAAGCATGTCCTAGCCTTAAATGCCATAGCTTTGTATCTCCATTCCCCTTGTCAACAGTCACAGCATGAACTATTGGCCTTGGTTGATTCTCTAGTATGTATAGTCCTTTATTTTCTTTACCAATCCCCAATACCTTGCCATTGTAAAGTCCCTGAAATATACAATAGTCAGGATAGAAAGAAACTGAACAAGAAAGTTCCCTGGTTAGCTTTGCAACTGATAACAAGCTAAATTTGAAATCTGGCACATGCAACACATTCTTAAGTTCTTCCCCTTCTAAAATCTTCACAACTCCAATACTCTTGATATCACATCTCTTCCCTATTGGAACTTGGACTCCAACATTGTTATGTGTTCCTTTATTAGCAATTAATAACTTCTCATTAGGTGTAATATGATGCGTAGCTCCACTATCAATTATCCACTCATAAACTGTATCTGTTTTGAGATCTAAAGAAGCCATACCTAACATGTTAGCAACACATCCTGATATTCCTGCTCGATCTATTTTGTTTCCCAAATCCTCATATTGAGATGATGATATCTGATTTTCAGCAAGCTTTCCTTTGTTGGTGAGATCATCAGTATTCTTTCTTAAGTGTGCATTTGGCTTGAAATCTGGCTTAAAACCATCAGGTCCTTTTCTTTTGCTTTGAAAATCTGGTGGATACCCTACTAGCCTATAACAATCAGCCATGAAATGGCCTTTGAAACCATAATGATCACAAATTGTTCCTGGTGGTACAAACTTCTTTGGTTTTGGTCTATTTCCTTGAGTTTTCCCTGCTAAAAGTGTTAACGAATCCCTGCTTTTATCCAAAACACCTAGAACTCTCTGACTTTCTTCTTGTGTTGCAACTGCGTATGCTTCATTTACTGTCACTACAGGCTTCCTAGCTAGAATGCTACTCCGGATATGTCCAAAACTCTCATTTAACCCCATTAAGAATTGCAACAATTTCTGAGATCTTAAATGCTCCATATAAGAAGCCGAATTTGCACACGTACAACCAGGTGATGGAATCATTACTTCCTATTCGGCCCATAAATCTCGCAATTTCGAGTAGTAGGAAGCCACAGAATCAGTACCTTGTTTGAGAGCTGCAATTTCTGACCACAAATGGTAAATTCTAGTAAGATCTGATCTATCAAATCTCTCCTGAAAATCTTCCCAAACTCTCTTAGCATTTGAAATATATATTATCCCTGGCAGTAATTCACTTGTAATTGTGCTCGCAATCCATGACAATACTATTGCGTTGCATTTCTCCCATTGCTCCTCTAATCTTCCTTTATAAGTCGTCTTCACACAAGATCCATCAATGAATCCAAGTTTCCCTTTTCCTCTAAGAGCCAATTTCATCGATCTGCTCCATAAGGCATAATTTTCTGGTCCTGTTAATTTGATTGGAACCAGAACTACTCCAGGCGCATCCGAAGGTTGAAGATAAAGTGGATCATTGTGATTTAGAGTTGTAATCTCATTCATTCCCATTGTTGTACTTAGATCTGTAACTTCATTTGTCACCATTGATGCTTATTTCAAGAGCTTCTTCTACAGCTTCTTAGCACCGCTGGATTTTTCTCTTCTACGCAGATGAATCCCTTATGATCAATGCTCTGATACCATGTTAATTTTCATCAATCACAGATGATGAACAGTAGAATTGGGAGTATTTTGAATTGTAAAAGAGAAGAGAAAATGTATTTCTTATTTCAACAATGACAATTGAATGTCTATTTATACAGCTGGCTTTCTACATTGTAGTTAGTTACAACAGATTTTAACAATTAACTAACTGACTATTCAATTAATGAACTAACTAACCGACTTAATGACTTCTCACGACTTAATAGAGTCACTTCAATTATTGGATCAAGATGCAACCTGCCCAAAGTTTGCTTGGGTTAAGATGGATCAAACAACAAATCATAACCCAATTCACTCAAAATGACCCAACCTTAACTTCCAAGAACAAATGTAATTAAGAAGGTAAATCAACACATAATTAAGATTAGCGTTTGATGTAAACTAATCTTCCAGTTTGCTTTGAAATCCAATTCCATTAGCTAGACCACAAAATAGGGGTGTAAATTGATCTTTAGAGCAAGCGAAAGAATTCAATTGTAAATTAATAATTGAAGAGTTCTATAATTTGACCAGACATATATATAAATCTCCCAATGATATCAGCATACTTTATATACTGAAATACATCTAATATGAGATTATATTTTAAAACAAAGTGTATGAAACTATTATTTTAAGTAATAAAGTAATGTGTGGTTTTAGCTAAGGCAGAAAAGAGAAAACTAGGAAGGCAAGAAATATTAGAAAACAGACATTTTAATGTATAGTTCGAACTTCCATAGAGGAGCGGAAGTTATGGGTACTCAATAATTTTGATTCAAATTATTATAAGTATTAAAAAATTAAATATATAAAATATTAAATTTTAATCCACTAAATTTTGGTGCTAAATTGCTTGTTAAATGAGTACAAAATAATGAATGAAAGCAACGATCAATGGAATAATGTGTAGATCACTATGAAGATCTATTTCTGCATATTATTTCTGATATGTGTGGGGATATGTAACTGTTATAACGGATCCCATATGTAACTGTCAAATTCAAATTTTGAACCCATACAATTTTAGGTTTTTTTTTTTTTTTGGTTTATCAATGTTTTGTATTTACACTATAGTCCGATTAAATTTGGATTCACATCGGAAAGTCACTCATACAGTTTTAGGAATTTTTTCGTTTTTGGTTTCCTACCTGATGTTGGGTACCCCATTAGAGTCTGACTAAATCAAGATTCAAACCGGAAAATCCACATTGTGGGTAAAACACGTCCTACAAAAGGTGATTCCATATTCAGGAAACACGAATCCGAAACCTTTGATTAAAATAAAGGAGTATTTATGACTCCACCAGCAGTATCTTTATGTTTTCTTTTAGTTGTAGAACTAATTTTATGAGAAAAAAAAAACCTTTATTATTGGAGTAGTTATTTCTTTTTTAAATTTATATTATAAAAACTGATATAATTTCTTGGAAATTTCGTCACAAATGCGTAGATTATTCCGTAAGGACCGTTTGAAAGTATATTCTAAAAAGCTGCTTACACACGCAGTGGACACGACGTTTGTGCGGAAATTGGGCGCCTTATATTATATTCTATTACTCTCTATCCTTAATTTTTTGTCCATTTTTAAATTGACACACATATTAAAAAATTAATAATTGACATGATAGTTTATCATTTTATTCCTATTAATTATGAAGTAGATAAATTAAAAAACTTAATATTTTCAAAAAGTTTCACCTTTTTAAAAATAATAATAAAAGATAAAAAAAAATTGGATAAATAATTAGGGACAAAAAGATATACGTATGAAATAGGGATAAATTTTCTATTCCTTTGGGATAACGCGTCTACTATTTTTATTGCTACTAAATACTGGAGCGCTCTCGCTTTTTCTGGAAAATTAAATCACATCAACAAAAAGTTTAATTTCCACCAAATATTTGTACCTATCCAAAGGAACGGTCATAAAGAAGAGCATATTTATCGTTCTTTTTATTTCAACTTATATGATTAATTTAATTAGATGAAGTTAAGAAATATATATATATATATATATATATATAATATTTTAAAAGTATTAATAATATCATTAAATATATATCAACTAAGAAAATATATCATTCTTTTTAATATTAGCTTTAATTTGTAAAAATATTTATTTAAACTATTTTTATATGTTTATTAAATGTTACACATATCAAATCCTGTTAATACTTAAAAACTTCGATGAAGCCTTGTCTTTCCATTGAGCCTCAAAGACAACTGAAATCATAGTCAATGGCTATTACTCCTATTTGATTGAGCTAAGAGACAAAATGAAAGAGAGTAGTAACATTTTAAATTTTTGGCACTACTTTTTAATTGAAATGATTTAACAACTACATCTGGCAAAAAAGAATACTTTAACAATTAAACTCCACGTTTAGTTTTACTTGTTCATTATTTTTAAAATATTTTTTATTTTTATTTATCATTATTAACATATTAAATAGATAATTTATTTTTTCCAAGTTTTATTCTTAGTATACTTTATGATAGTATCAAATATCAATTAATAGAGATAGTCTGAAAAAATAATATTATATAGGCATTGCTTACTTAGGAATAATTACGTAATTTATTAATTAGGGGTAAGGAATCGTTATCGTTGCAGAAGTCGGTTTATTCGAACCTTCCTCTTTATTTCCTTTTTCTCTTTATACTTCACCTATAAATTCGTTCCCCCATAAACAGAACCCAACAAAGACAACAAATTATCGGAGTTAGTTTCAACAAGCTATTTTTCTTTCTCCAAATATTTTTCTGAATCTGTTAGCTACCTGTTTCTTCAACAATCCAATATCAACAATGGAGTTACGTCCATTAGACATCAAAGTGATCTCTGCAGACGGCATAAAGAATGTCAATACTTTCTCTAAGATGGATGTTTATACAGAAGTCTACATTTCCAGTTACGCCAGCAAGGCTTCTAAGCAGAAAACTTTTGTCGATAAGAATAGCGGCACGAATCCTAAGTGGAATCACTCCATGAAATTCACTCTCGATGAATCGTCTCTCACGAAATCAGGGATTTACCTCGTCTTTCGTCTCAAATCTGATCGCACTTTGGTTGACAAAGATATTGGTGAGGTATCTGTTCCTATTAATGATTTGTTCAATTCTAATGGCACAGTGGAGAGGTTCGTTGAGTATCCAGTGATTACAGAGAGCGGAAAACCTAAAGGTACTCTGAAATTTTCCTATAAATTTGGGGAAAAATTTACAGCGCCTGTGCCGAAGAGAGACGTAAATCATGAACCTGTTACAGCTTATCCTGCTCCAATGCATCCTGGTATGGCTTATAATCAGCAAAATTCGGGCTACGGATATCCACCTCCGCCTCCTCCGGCTCATCAAGGTGGGTACGCATACCCATCCCAAGCTGGTGCACCGGGTTATGGATATCCACCACCACAACCTGGGTACGGGTATCCGCCACCACAACCTGGGTACGGGTATCCACCGGTGCAACCGCCACCGCCAAAGAGGAAGAACAAGATGGGAGGTGGATTAGGGTTAGGGTTGGGTGCAGGATTGCTTGGTGGTTTGTTGGTGGGAGATATGATTTCTGACGTCGGAGAGATGTCTGCTTATGGTGATGGGTATGGAGATGCTATGGATGATATGGGTGGTGGCTTTGATTTTTAGTTTAATTTTCCAAATTTGTAAATTTTATTTGTTTTTTTTTTTTAAATCTTTTCAGATGTAATAAACTTTGGTACTAAGGTAGATTTTGAAGGATGTTTATTTTTTATTTAGTTATTCAGATCAACCTTACACTATTACTTCCTTTTTTCTTTAAAATAGTTTGTAATACTTTTTGAGGGCTCGTTTGGTACTAGTAATAATAAAGAATAATTACAAGATTTTTTATTTTTATGCTTTAGTTAAAGGTGTTAATTAATTCTACAATCATTCCATCATGTCTTATAGTCTTATCATGGAATAACTTTTGATATAGAAATAGGTTTCTTGGGAGATATGTTTTCTCTTAATAGAGAATTTATTGAAAATAGTCTTTTATCTCACAGGTAGGGATAAGTCCTGCATGCTAAGGAGTTAACACGAATCATTTTTCTACCATACAAGATGAATAATAAGATGTGTGTCTAGTCATTGGTACTTCACATCTTCACGAGAATTCAATTTCAATACGCTCATATTAGAGACAATGCGACATAGAGACAATGGGACAGACGGACATTTGTTATATCATTCGTGCAGATGTCGTCATTTATTGAGGCGGACATTCAAAGCTTATAACATTTTCCTTCCAACCTTTAAGCACTATACAGGTATCATGGGAACTTCCATTCAAAGCTTACAACACTTCTCATTTTGATCTTTCAGCACCAGGCAAGTGTTGGATTTTATCTTTCTAAGTTTGACTTGTAGAATTATATTGACAATGATGTTGTAGATCTTGTATCGTGGAGTGTCATTGTACCTCGGATTTTTATTTTGTTTAGCAGAATATGCTTTTAGTTCCTAAGGAACAATTTTTCATATATGAGTTTCCATGTACCAACTATTTTGGTCTTACTATTATTATATTTGGTGAAGTAGGAATATTTCTTTTGGGGGGATTGAACAGTTGTGTAACAGTGAACAGGGAGCAAAAGGGGTGGGAGCTCCTAGGGAGGGTAAAAAAAAAAATATATATATATATATATATATATATATATATATATATGGAAAAAAAAAAACAGTTGTGTAACAGCATAGCAAAAAGAGAAACGGTGAACATTCATAGTATTATTTTCCAGAGAATAATCAATCAAAAGAGGCATTTGCAGTACACCTCACTGTGAATTATACAATATCAAATGATTTTAAATACAATCAACATGCCATTTAGAGCTCAACTTCAAGACTCCATTGCTGGTAGCAGCACAGCTTACACCACTTGATCACATCACTCTCCGACAACGTAAAATGCAACTCCTTCCTTCCTTGTCAAACTTGTGCTATATTTGAGTGAATGCGAATGTGAAATAGCATGTTGGAGCACAAATACAGTGATGCTTACTCATGTTTGTCAACTTAACGTTTGACCGTACAACAAATAGGTTATTTCCACTCATGTTTAATTGCATACACCAGAGAATTCAGTACAGATTTGCTGCTATTATCTAAAACTACATCAAGATATTCGAATTTATTCCACTGATATTGATTCTTCTTATAAATTCAACAAGAACTCAATGACCCACGAAACAAAACCTTGAGATCAACACAAAATGGGCCTTTTTCCAGTCAAATACATACACACACTTGACACGGATACCCTGTATCATTCAGTAATACGGTTAAGCATCTAAAAACAGCTTAAGCAATTAAAACAAGGAACAAAATTACTCAGATCATTAACCTTCATCTTGTGCAAGATTTTCATTCTACTTCCATGACTAATCTTTCACTTTAAATGAGAGATGTGTACTCATGTAATTTTGAAGGATGATATATAAATCAAGATGTGATAAAAATATGGAAACGCTGAAGGGTTGGTGATGAGATAGGATAGGACTACACTAATTCAAATTGAACTTGGATAAAACTATACACTGAATAGCACAGAAGATGTGCTGCAATTTGTTCTTGAAAATACTAATAGAAGTTATGAGTAATGACTTTCTTCTCCACTCAAACTCACAGGATCAAACATGGTCACCTCGTAAACCCCCCTAAAAAAGGATTTTCGAATGGAACTTTGATGTACAATTCATACAGATGGTGCATTAAATGAGATCGCAAACGAAAAAAAATCAAAGCATTCCTCGATGAAATCACAAGTAAATTGGACATCATTCATTACACAAAGATAATCACAAAAAACAGTCATACTATATACCTGTATAGCCAAAGGAAATAAGTCAATAACTCCTAGGAGATCCTCTTCTTCTTCTGCATTCTTTGAGTGCCTTGAGGCATTCAACTAAATCTGCAGTTCCACATTGTAAAGATGAAGCTATTATATGTAGTCTATTGGTTTTTTGGTCTATCCTAAATGTTAGAATTGCCTGTAAGTTTCCAATATTAACTTCAATAATAGAGTGCTAACTAAGCTTACTCTTAGAGCGAAAGGACCACAGGCAACTTTTGAGTAAAACTCTGGAGAAAAAACTAAGATGAATAAGCATGAGTGAACATATAATAGGATTACAGTAAGTTAAATAAATTTATCTAAATGGAAAACATATCGAGAGATTCTTTTAAAATAGTCGCAAGGACACAATTCTTTCTGTAGTCATCTGAATGTCAATTAACTTCGACAAGTGCTTTGTTCATTTTTTCACTGTATTTTGATACAAAGCTGATATTGTTGACAGAACTCGACATCGTGGATGTGAACAACTACATTAAGAACAATTTGACAATTTTCACACAATAGTACTCATGAGTTTTATGACCATCGAGTGTATCTTATTTGTTTTTTTTAGTATATGGTCTGCCCGATGGTATAGCTCACAAGCAAAAAGATCAAATAAAGGGATGACTTAGAGGTAATATGGTTGACAGATAAAACTTGAAATCACACAGGCCACCATTTTCCTTTTTGCCAACATAAATACCTCCATATATATAAGATCATCAATGATATTAGAGATTATTTGGAAGAACCACATGGCAATGACGTAGAGTAGAAACGAATAAACAACACAAAGGAAAAGTTGTATCCAAAATGTAACATGGGATGACATGCCAAATCATCTAATCAATTAGCTACAATTGTAAAAGTTCAGGTAATCTAAAGAAGAAGCAACTAAACTACACTTATTTGAAAGTTGTAAATCATACATTGTGGAATTTATGGCAGAGCAAATGTTGTCCTGAATCAGACTTGCGTTTTATGCCCGAAAAATGTCCTACCTTCTCATCACCAGGCATGCCCTTGTCAGCAGTAGCAAGCCCTGGTTGAATTTGTCCACTTAGAACAAGATGTGGAGTTTTAAATTGCGCCTGAGATTTTGTCATCCTCTCCGCAGATAGAGATGGATTTTTCATCTTCAGTTCCTTCTGGTGTTGCCATGTACGTTTCTTTTGCTTCTTCTTTCCTGGCCCCTTCCCATGAAATTGATGTGAAAATAACCGAAAAGACTCCTTTGGAGTTAGATTTCGCCCAAATTCATCAGTCCTGTTAATGTGTATCTCTTTTCCCACTTTCTCATCACCACAACGAACGCTAACGAGCTTGCTTTTCTTCTTATCCGTGTTTCGACCAGCCAATTCAATATCTCCCTCCTTAAGTGAACCTCTTTCTCTCAAAAATCTGAGTGCCTCTGACAAACCCTTCCCTATTGGAACTTCACGTATCGTCTTATCTGGTTTAATTTCAAATTTCTCCTCTTTTACAGAAAGTTCCTCTTTCTGTTTTGGTAGCACATCAACACTAGGTTCTAATTTATCAAACTGAAGACCCCAGACAAAATCTCCCATCTCTGTGAAGACAACTTGTGATTCATCAGATACAGAAATTGGATTATCATTATCAAGGGTTGAATCACTAATTAGGGAAGCAATTACCTCTGGAAAAGTTTTCGCAACGCCC
This sequence comes from Solanum pinnatisectum, assembly GCA_035578085.1. Lineage (NCBI taxonomy): Eukaryota > Viridiplantae > Streptophyta > Magnoliopsida > Solanales > Solanaceae > Solanum > Solanum pinnatisectum. Next base: position 58,652,439 of record CM069076.1, read on the forward strand.
TTTTGCTTTTCCGATGAAAGCTTTCTGACTCTTTCGTACGATTTTCCGAACTCTTCGTTATCATCATCATCAAATAATACTGCATCAATTCGGTCCATCTTCTCTTTCCCCATCACAAAAACGTTGCGAGTCTGGGCTTTGTTATTTGGAACAAAAGAGACGGAAAAGATGTATTTATTTATATTTTATAGAGAGATTATTCAAGGCCGGAGAGAAATGAGACAATATGTAAGATGAATTTTTTTCATTTTCTCAAAAGTGACTATGTCCTAATTTTAATTGACAGAACTACTAATAAAAATTAACACATATCTCATGAAATTAATTAAAATAAATATGTGACACAGCTAGTGTGATACAACAGTTATGGAAACAAAATTAAGTCCACAGCTAATTAAGTAGTCATAAACAAAAGAAAAAGATACTTTTGCTCCAAGGAAACGTGTTTCCAATTGCAGTCATCCTTTTGTTTCTAAAGGAGAATCTGATGCAACTTTATTATGCAATCAAGAGGCATATATTTCAGTCTTGGTGATGAAGAAAAACTATTGGTAGATCTCAGATTCGAACCTTAAATATAAAAAAATGATAGGAAGTATTGTTTCCTCTTCAAAATTCAAATAATAAGATCAACATCACATTTCCACAAACATATACAAACTTTATTTGCAAAATCATGGGAATAATCTTTGCAAAACCAAATCAAATAATACAATAACAATAATGTATTTAATCAAATCCCAAAGACCAATTTCATCTATCTGCAATATAAACAAAAGAATTACTCAAAATATATTCAGGGACCTCATTTTAATAATCCATATCGTCCATGGCATCATCGTACCCTTGATCATAGGCGTCCGTATCATCAGAAATCATTTCACCAACCAACATACCACCAAGCAACCCTCCCGCCAAACCCAATCCCATTCCTGCTCCCATCCCTCCAAGATTGCTCTTTTTCTGTGGCTTTTGCACTTGTTGAACCGCTGGTGAATATCCTCCGTAAACTTGTTGTTGTTGTTGTTGTTGCTGAACATATCCATATCCAGACGGTGGATATCCTGTTGGCGGATATCCTGATGTTGGATATCCAGCTGGAGGATATCCACCACCGTTATAATTAGGAGGATATCCTACTCCTGCTGGTTGTTGATACGGCATGCCATGATTGGGATTCGGCGTGCCATACCCCATGCCAGGTGGTGGCATATTATTAGCTCCTGTCTGGCCATATGGATAAGCCGTAACAAGCATATTTTGATTGTAGTTACAATTAAATTGATTTACATTTTTGTACGTTGGTTCAGAAGTTTGCTCATATTTCTTCCCAAATTTATAAGAAAACTTGAGAGTACCTCTAGGTTTACCATTAACAGGGGTAAAAACTTGATACTCCACAATTTTCTCGGCGCTGCCATCAGGGCCGGAATTAGATTGGCCGAAGATATCATTTATAGGGATTGAGACCATTCCGATATCCTTATCACCGAAAAAGCGAGAAGATCTGAGACGGAAACAGAGGGAAAGGCCAGACTTTGTGAGGGAAGGTTCGTCTAATGTGAATTTCATTGTGTAATTCCATTTAGGACTTGTTCCACCTTTTTTATCAATGAAGGTTCTCTTTGTATTTTTTGCATAACCGAAGATTGAAATTTCGACATAAACATCCATGGTAGAAAAGTAATTGACATTCTTTATGCCTGCGGCGGAGATCACCGTGACATCAAAGGGACGCCAATCCATTATATGGTTGAATTCAACAGCTTCAGAAAAGAAAAGGGAATTGATTAAAGAATTTCTTCTTTTACTTCCCTTCTTTTTTCTTGTGCTGTTGAAAATGTGACAAGTTTGTTAACGAAGAGAGACAAAAGTAATCGCTTGAATCAAATGTGTGAACTAGATTAATGGTCTCTATCTTCTCCTCCCTTCTTTCTCGCTAATGAGAATTTCAGCTTCTGTCACACAATTCCTCCTTCATCCTATTATCGTGGAAAATATTTTTTTCATAAACACAAAATCTTTTGAATCTCACTCCAAGAATATGTGATCAGGCATTCGTATTTATAATACTAAAAAGCTAAATTAAATTAGAATCGGAAGATTTATTCCAATATGAATAGACAAACAAATCCCAAGTATAATCAAATAAAAACCAAATAACAAATTTCTACTCCAACTTCGAATATATTATTCCAGCATATCATACTAAATTAATTTGGTATGGTTCGTCATTTAAAGTTAGGTTTTGATATTTTTATGGTATGGTAAATCAGCAATCATATAATTTATTCGACTTTGAGTTACATATGCTTGTATAAAGAAAATTAATAATTTGATTTAAAAAAAAAAGCGTTTCAATTATTATTTTATACTAACACCTTACATATGTAGAGATATTAAAAAAGGCACACCCAATTCCTTTTGTTAACCAAGGACACAAAAAAGAGATATAATCGTCAAAGTTTCATGGTTTCAATAACTAATTTTGTGCTAATAGTGATTTATATATCTTTTAGTAATATATGAGTTGTATATATAACTACACATTTCGATAAAATATTCGATATTTCTTTCTACAAATACTGAATACCGTATCAATACCCAAAAAAATTTAAATGCATGCCAAACATCATAGCTAATTTCGTAATATCAAAATTGTAATATAAAAAATATCAAAATCACAATGTTAAAAATACATTGATTCCGATATGGGCAGATCTAAATATAGATGGAGGTGCCACGGCCCCCGGACTGGTGTCTGTTAAATTAGCGTGTCAGCCCATTGGCTCACAACCTCATAAGATAACCAAATAACCCAATTCACAAGCCTGCGATGATTGGAGTTGCTTAGAAGCTCAGTCTTCGTTGATTCTAATTTTTTCATGATAGAGATCATATACATACAGTTTAATAACTAAAATAATACATAGATAATGTAAAATAAATAAATCATATTGCTGATGATTAGCTTGTCTCTGGTGCAAATGAAGCATATAACATAATCTAAACGTAATTTTTTTCAAACATGAGAGTTAATTTCGGAGAATGATTATTTAAATTTTGAAATGTAAAGTTTATTTTATCAAAACATCACATAAAAGATATTGAACCTAAATTTTAGAATACCTTTAAATGTTAAAGAGCAAATAAACTAAAGAAAAGCTTGTTTGATTATTCCAATTTCCATATAAATAATACTAACACTATGTTTGCAACAATCTTTAAAATTTTAAAGTGATAGAAAACAAATTACAATTACAAATAAAATATTGTAAAACAAAATATTTTATTGATAATCATTGTAGGTACAATTATGTTCCTCTCTTGATTCTTCTCTCATAAGATTTATCTATGATTTGAGGGTCGTTGGCATAATTCTCGAACTAGGATTATTTGAATTTGATATTTTTTATGAATATTTCATGAATTATTCCATGAAGATGTCTCTTTAATAATAGGCGTAAATTAGGGTTTAGGATTAGAGTAGCTCTAAAAAATCTAAGTGAAATCAAATGCTTTTTATAGAGTCTCAACTAGAATTGAATATGAACTAGGATATAGGGTTGAGTAGCCTCCAAAAATACTAATTGAAATTGAACACATTTTGTAGAGTTCCAACTCATCAAAATTGAACATAATTTGTAGAATATTACATTTCAGCCAACTTGATAATTACTGTTTATGAGTAATTAAGAATTATTGTGATTCATAATTTCAATCATACAAACAAGCATATCATATAAATTGACATTATTAATGTTATTAAAAAGTAAATAAAATTTTATAAAACATCATTCAAATCTTCTCTTATTCTCCGTCGACAATAATTAGATTAAACTAAAAATTATTGACCAAATATAAAACTTAATAAAACAATCCCAGGATTTAAATACCCATAAAGAGAAGTAGAAAATCTTAGAAACTAACTAAAATATAGTAGAAGTGGGACCCTTTAAAGTTTAATCTAGAGCAAGTGAAAGAAAACAAAAAAGCAGAGAATGTCTACAAGTAAAGCTAAACGGAACCTTCTGCCCGTAAATTTTCTTCTACCTTACACTTGCACCCCCTATTTTTCTTCAATCATTTCATTCTCATCCTCTTCTCTTCTCTCACCGCCTCGCTTTCTCTCTCTACGCTGTAACACGCAATTCCTCCGCCATCTGCCGCCGTTCTCCGCCCTACCTCATGACCTCTACCCTGTCTGCCTCCTCCGCTTGGCCCGAAAGCCCTTTCGTCCCCCCTCCTATGTCGGAAAATTCTCCTGATTCCGAAGATCGTTCCTCTCTCTCTGACCTCTCCGATATCTCAGCTGCCGTAACTGACGCCGTTGACGATGAACGCCGCTCTCAAACCTCGGTTACCTCTCCCACAAATGCAGCCGCCACTAGCGTACAGAACGTGAACCCTAGTCCTAATTCTATTACTCTTCCCGTTGATTCCTCTATTCCGAATGTTCTCTACCTATCCTTCAACCAGGATTACGGATGCTTCGCGGCAGGCACCGATCGAGGGTTCCGGATCTACAACTGTGATCCGCTCCGTGAGATTTTCCGCCGCGATTTTACCGGCAATTCTAATGGTGGAGGTGGAATTGGTGTTGTTCAGATGCTTTTTCGGTGCAATATTTTGGCGTTGGTTGGTGGAGGTCCGGAACCTCAATATCCCTTGAATAAGGTGATGATATGGGATGATCATCAATCTAGGTGCATCGGCGAGCTATCGTTTCGATCTGAGGTGAAATCTGTGAGGCTGAGAAGGGATAGAATTGTGGTTGTTTTGGCCCAGAAGATATTTGTTTACAACTTTTCGGATTTGAAACTGTTACATCAGATTGAGACAGTGGCGAACCCCAAGGGTTTGTGTGAAGTGTCGCAGGTATCGGGATCAATGGTTCTGGTTTGTCCGGGTCTTCAGAAGGGTCAGGTGAGAGTGGAACATTATGCTTCTAAGAGGACCAAGTTTATAATGGCACATGACTCGAGGATTGTGTGTTTTGCGCTTACAAATGATGGGAGGTTGTTGGCTACTTCTAGCAGTAAAGGGACTCTTGTCAGAATATATAATACTTTAGATGGATCTTTGGTCCAAGAGGTATACACTTACTCTGAATTGATGATCATACTTTCTTTCTTTTTTTTTATGACAACGAAACCATCATATGCTACCTTTGGGTGCGCACAGGGTTTCTCCTATGCAATAGCTCACAAACCACATAGGAGAGTTAACCTGCACTAGGCAAGCCAAGTGCAACAAGCTCGACCCAGAAGCAAACCCTTTGCTTTTGCTGGCAAGGGGTTTCGAACTTGAGACCTCCAACATGAATGTCCCAAGCCCAAACCAGTGGGCTACCCCAAAGAGTATTAATGGTCATACTTTGTTGAATTGTTTTGTTTACATGGTTAATCTGGCCATTTTTTTTTATTTATGGTTAGTATGGTGGTGTCAATTTCCGATAGAGAAATTAATCCAAGGTGTGTTGGGAATAGAGAAAAATGCTTTTCATGGAAAATGTGTTCTTTAGGAGATAGTTGTCCCATGTTTGGCTAGGTAATAAAGTATATGACAAATGATACTTGTACCAGTAAGAGCATAGGGTGTAAGGATAGTGTTTTGGTACTACTTTTAGATACTAAAGGTTGACGGTAATGTCTTAGTATTATTGAAGCAACTGATGTAAAGTAGGAACTATGATATTGGGGAAAAAAAATGAAACCCACTAGTGCCTTCTTTTGGTGGGTGACGTTTTCCACAACGGGAGGAATACATGGCAAACATTTTCTACGTTAAGTAACCAAGGTAGCCAAACATTTGAAAGATATTTCAGAAAAAGTATTTTCTGTCACTCCACAGACACCATAAGTCTGACGATGTTTTCTTCCAAATGAGCTGCTGCATCTGCAATATCTTACACGGGGATCTCAAGTATATTTCTTGTAGCCCTTGGACTTCTCATAGGTATTTTTATTGAACTTACCTTCGGCAAAATTTTTGAAAACCATGATATGAAGCTAGGGTGGTTTTTCTGGCTAATAAGCTCAACATGTGTGGAGTTCTTCCGAAATGGAACTTGGGTGGTTTTCCAATAGCTGTCTTACAGGTGCAACATCAGCAAAGATCATTGAAACGAAACTAGATTGCTCTCATAACCAGTTATTGATTGCCTTAACTTACATGGGTCTCTAAAGTCTAGATGTTTTTATCATTTTGTTAGATGGTACTATAGCTTCCCTGTAAATGGTAAGAACAGGTTTTTGGACTTTGTAGCTCCCTGATTTTAGTTTAGACTTTACTGTAATGGAGCTAACCATCTTTTGTAACCTTTTGCCCACATTACATTTTACTGATCCCTTCCAATGATTACTATGTACTTCATTAAAAAAAAACAATTACATGGGATGGTTTTAACTGTCACTTTCCCCTTTTCCCTCACTTCCAAGGACTGTGAAGTTACAGTTTTTCTAGGTACTGGTTCTGTTATGGCCTCAGCATGCACCTTGATTCTATCCCTTCGTTTCTCAACTATCAGACCTATCAACTGGCAACTAATGTTGTTCTCTGCTAAGTAAAAAGATAGAGATGAAGTGGATTTAAGTTGGTATTATTTCAAAAAGTTAGTTTTCAGTCTCATGATAATTTTATTTTAATGCATGAATATCTTCTAGTTTGATAACCAGTTTGCCTTTTTATTTCTTGTGGTGTAAAGATTTGTCTTAACGGTCTCATAATATTTGTACATTGCTTTACTATATGAATAGAATAACTAAGACGATGTACTTTTTTATTTTCTAGAGAATCAGTTTGCCTTGGTATTTGCTTGTATTTGGCAAAACCAAGTAATTTGCTCATTGTAATATTTTCCTGAGATTTGATGTTTCCATTTGATGAAGTTAGCCTATCAAAAAGTACAAGGAAAGTGGCCTCCACATACTTGAGAAAAATTTGGGCAACTTCACAACCAGTCTACCTAAAAGTATGAAAAAAATGAAAAGTAGGTTGATGTCCTACTCAATGCTAGTTACGGTATTCATGCATGAAACACGATCAAAATATTAGTATGTCCTTCCAATGCTTATTGCTCTTCCTCTTTTGAAGGACTAGCAAGTAGCAACTACGACAAATAATTAGGACAGAGACTCTGCATCAGGCATAAATAATCCTTTACATGCATTGCAAATGCCTTCTATTGATACCATTTCACTGAAAATTTTGAATACCTTTTGATTGTCAATGAACAATCTGGTGTGTTATTGGCTTATTGCTAACAACTGCCACTTTAGAAATGGAATGTGCTCTTTGGTCTTTAGATTTTGATCTTAAGAATGTTTTTTTGCTTGATACAGGTCAGAAGAGGCGCAGATAGAGCAGAAATTTTTAGCCTTGCTTTTTCTCCAACTGCACAATGGCTAGCTGTTTCCAGTGATAAAGGAACTGTCCATGTGTTCAATCTAAAGGTTGATTCAGCAGCTTTAGGAATTGATAGACCAAGAGGGGCATCTGAGTCAAATGCTACATCTCCATCAGCTGGGTCTCATCTCTCCTTCATAAGAGGTAATGGGCCTATTATATTATTGTCTTTAGTTACTAGACTCTAAATGCAGATGTTCCGGAGGAAGTGTGTGATATTTGTAGAAAATGTAGGAATTTGTTATTCCAAGTATGATCCTTCGGAAGAATTAGATGAAGGTAAGTAATCTGAAAGATAAATTATGCTTAAGAAAAACTTGCATTACATTAAGTTCAGCATATTTGCACCCCTAAATTATGTCTTTCTCAATTCAAAGGACTTTTATGTGCAGTTAATTTTGAAACATATTTTACTGCCATCATATGGTTTAGAAATTAGGAAGAGGTTCTTGCAATTTCAATCTTTTCTTGGTTTATTTTTGAGATGACACTGACTGTAGGTTTCCGTCGAACAGTCAGAACAGGTTTTGTAATTTTGTCGCCAATATACTCGGGACAGAATTTTTTGGAGACGTTGCAAAAGAATTAGTTGGAGAGTTTTGTTAACAACTCAATATTTTAAGCTTATTGACAGACCTTTGTGGTGTTCCTCCATGCAGGTGTGCTACCGAAGTATTTCAGCTCTGAGTGGTCTGTGGCACAGTTCCGCTTGCAAGAAGGTCTGCAGCACATTGTGGCCTTCGGTCACCAAAAGAATACGGTTGTGATTCTTGGCATGGATGGCAGGTAAGGGTGTTGTTGTGTAGTCCTCATATCATTTTTTTAATGTTGTCCCAATTTTTGTGACAAGTGAATCACATCTTTGGAAGTTCGATATTAATTCTTTGATGAATTGGAAATGCAGTTTCTACCGATGCCAGTATGATGCAGCAACTGGTGGGGAGATGATCCTGTTGGAACATCATAGTTTCTTGAAGTCCGAGGAGAACTTCTAACTTGGGAAGCTAGCTGGGTGCATGCTACCCTACTTCTTGTGTGGCTTTTGTTTTTATTATATCTATTTATAATTTCGCGGATGGACATGGTAGTGACTGTAAATATGCAGACATAATCCAAAAAAAAAAATGTACATATATAAAAGATGAGAACAGGTCGGCTTTTGTAACAACCTTCTGGCTGTATATAAGTTAGTGTTGTGTCATCGTAGAACTGAAGTATTGTTATGTGCATGTTTGCCATCGTAGTGCTGAAGTATCTATTTAGTTATTTGTCTGGCTCCTTACTCTTCTGTTTCTCTATTAAAAAAAAACTATGGCCAGTACATGAGGCTGCGGATGGAGTATATCATTAATGGTTTCTGGTGAAAGAGATAATCGTGTACACAGAATTTGACGCTTCCTAAAAGCTTAATGCAAACATGGCAACTAGAAAGTGCCAGCAACACAGAAAGCAAACAACATCAGGGAATGGTTGTTTAATACCGTCAATTATATAGTGACTGTAGGTCCAACTAGTTTCAATTTTATATATATCAACAACTATGATCGGCCTTCAATTTTCTAGTCCATAGTCTAGAAGAAAAGACGCAGACGTCTTTGCATTTTAGCCTGAAATAAAGGTTAGAGACGTCTATAATTTCAAAGACGTCTGCGTGTCTTTCCTTTCATTCTCTTAGCGATCTTAGTTTCAAAGGGCTTACTTGAGCTTACAAGATCTTGAAAAATTAGTAAGTTGTCAAGTGCCGCACGGAACTTTAGTGAAACTCTAAGTCCGTGACAATAGGCTCTAGTAATGATACAGTAGAACATAGTAATACTGCTTTTTGTGCTACTCCTAGTACTAATTTTTTGGGCAACAATGACCCATTGGATCTAGACAGGCAACTAGAGCCGCAGAGTAACCTGCCAATAATCCATGGTCTTATTTTCAGGATCAGATTTATGGTCCAAAAGTTGCCAAACAAAGGATCTGCACCTAGAGACAAACAAATTGAAGGAGACTTACACAAGGGGACACTATGTCTATCTTATTTATTTCACTAATCTCTACTCTAAATAGCACATCTATAGCAAAACTGGCACTTAGTGATAATATATAGACGTATATGTACGGTATATTTATACGCTTCCATATCAGATACTTAAACGCATACTCATTCATTTTATACGAGCAGCAAATGGTATTCTACTATTCTTCATATAATATGTAAGGATAGTTACATTTTTCCTCAAGAGTGCTATAGCGTCTAACTTCCAAGATATAGAAGAGGACAAACCATTCAAAATAGGCAGCAACTTACGTCCTCAATAAACTTGCCTAGGAAACAAAAGAAATGTTTCCACTGTTACATTGGATGCGAAATCTTTACAGCACTAACTACTAACCAATGCACTTTACAGCACTAAAAGTGTGATTGATCCTATAATTTACTCTCTCTGCGTGTCTCCGGGACCAAGATCACTACTTTTAACACAGCTGCAAGGAAAAAGGAACAACAAAACAGTTAAAAAGGACAGAAATTTTTCCTTGCAGATGCAAACACTTGATCAAACTAGATATATTAGGTCTCACAACAATCCAAGTTTCCCAAGTACACTTTATTAGACATGGTCATCCACATTTGATCTATGGCACAGAATTTATACACAGTATATGAGCAGCTGCATGTTCTGATCATATACTTCACAACACTACAATGGCTAAGCCAATCCCAGGATGAAACTTACTTGAAGTGCCTTCTTTCGCAGCTGGAAGTGCACTAACTAGATTTCACTTTACAGTAAAAAACCCAGAATATAAATCAGTACAGACAACAGTCCCTGCAAACACATGGCAATCTTCTAAAGCTTACATCGGTGATCAACCTGCAAAAAATATAATTTGCAAGGCTGGCTCATACATACATGGATAGTCACAAGTATGAGAATTGAATTCATACAAGTAGAGGGAGGTGATTGTACATGACTGTCATAGCATAATGGTTTGTGTACATGGCTTGAAAATGTACACAAACTTCCATCCATCTGGTGGTACCTGATGTAATGGGACTAAATGAAAAATAGCACTCTACTCTTGATATTTTGCTCAGTCTAAACTTCCATCCATCTGGTGGTACCTTGAGTAGTAAAGACTTGAAAGAATCTGATGTACCTTGTTCTATCCATGGAACACCAGACATAAAACTTGCCACAAATTTCAGTAACCACACAAAAGAACACTAGCAAAAAGGAAAATAGATGCCAGATATCCCTGAAGAGAAAATAAGCTGCTAACCAATGCACTTTACAGCACTAAAAGTGAAATTGATCTTTAATTAACTCTCTATGACTGCCTCAAAGTCCTAGATTACTACTTTTAACACAGCTGCAAGGAATAAGGAAGAACAGAATAGTTAAAAAGGTCGCAGAAATTTTTCCTTGCAGATGCAAACACTTAATCAAACTATATATATTAGGTCTCACAACAATCCAAGTTTCCCCAGTACACTTTATTAGGCAAGGTCATCCACATTTGATCTATGGCACATAATTTATACAGAGTATATGAGCAGCTGCATGTTCTGCTCATATATACTTCAGAACACTATAATGACTAAGCCAATCCCAGGATGAACCTTGCTTGAAGTGCCTTGTTTTGCAGCTAGAAGTGCACTTACGAAATTTAACTTTACAGTATAAACTTCAGAATATAAATCAGTACAGACGACAGTCCCTGCAAACACAATGCAATCTTTCAAAGCTTACATTGGTGATCAACCTGCAAAAAATATAATTAGCCAGGCCGGCTCATACATACATGGATAGTCACAAGTATGTGAAATGAATTCATACAAGTAGAGAGAGGTGTGATTGTGCATGACTGTCATAGCATAATAATTTATGTACATGGCTTAAGAAAAAAGAAGAGGATAATTCTTCAAATTTAAAGGCCCATGACAGAACATCAAGTACTACTAATAGCTTGCAAACAATCCAATGCCCTCCTTCTGCCCTTCACACCTATGCTTACTTCTTGAAAGCTGGAAGAGAAAGCAACCAACAGGATGGCAAAATCCTAGACTTGTTTTATCTCAAGAGGCATTGAGCAATGCTAGAAACAACATTGCACAGACTACTCCTGGAGAACTGACCTTCAGTTTACAAAAACTCTTCGAACGAAATACTGAATGAAAGAGCAAATCCACATTATTTCAAAGAAAGATAAATGGGACATCTGAACAGCTTTCTGAACCAAACTAGAACATCACATTGAAGTTTAATTAAAAGCAACAGATATGTTATTCCTGCCACTACAACAAAAGAGTATACAATGTTATCACACAATTGAAGATAATGCAATTAGAGACAAATAATACGGAATTGGTTTGGTTGTTCACTCGATCAAACCATTTAAGAACATAAAAGGATAGGCATCAATTGTACCTAATGTTTCGGCCAACTTTGGATTATAACACAGGGACCAAACAACCTCGATATCGCATCTATGGGTTTTAGTCATTCATTTTATCACTTTCTATATTTTCAATTTGACAGGCAAAGCGATACAAAGTTTCAGCTTATAATCAATCAAAAAATCAAAGCACACAGTGAACACAAAAGAGCTGAGACGAGATGATATGATAGAAAATGAGATAATTTCTATTATATTTCCAAGCATCTTACACCAAGGTTATCAAACCATAACAGAAATCTACGTCCTACTACTAGAAGTACCGATAAACTAGACAAAAGATTGACGCATATTTAACCCGACGATGAAACTTCTAAATGAGTCTTATGCCTTCTTTGGCGACTTCGCTGCCTTGGCTTTAGGTGACTTTTCCTCGGAAACTGCGGATTTCTTAGGCAACAGAATTGGGTTAATGTTAGGAAGAACACCTCCACTTGCAATTGTAACTCCAGCCAACAATTTTCCCAACTCTTCATCATTCCTCACTGCCAAAAGCACATGCCTAGGAATGATTCTGCTCTTCTTGTTGTCTCTTGCTGCATTTCCAGCCAACTCCAACACCTGTAAACAAAACCCCGTAAATCAATACAAAATCACTATCTCGTCAACAGAAAAATACGGATCTAAGAAAAAAAAATTGAATGGGTTTAGTGATTGATGTGTTTTAGTACCTCAGCAGCAAGGTATTCCAGAACAGCAGCGAGGTAAATTGGAGCACCAGATCCTACACGCTGAGCATATCGACCCTTCTTCAAGTAACGACCAATACGACCGACTGGAAACTGAAGACCAGCTTTGATTGACTTGGTGACGGACTTCTTCCTTGGGCCACCCTTTCTTCCTCCGGCACCTTTGGTTGTCTTAGTAGCATCCATTGCTGTGTGAAGAAAAGCTTAAAGAGAGTAATACAGAAGAAAGCTTGAGTATTTTGATTGAGATTTGAAAGCTGATGAGAACAAGAAAATGAGGAGTTTATTATTTATAGGGATGGATGAGATTGCCATGCTGGCGATCCGCGTGAGGAGCATCTAATTTTAACGAAGGGGATTCGTTTCTTACAATGTGATCTAACGGTTATAAAAAGATAAAAGGATAGCAATCCTTGTCTAACGCGAATAGCCAATGATTTAGTGACACGTATATGTGCTGAAGTGAATTGGTTGAGTAAGTGGTAAAACCGCGCGCGGGGATTTTGAATTTTAGTAAAATTTTATTTGCGCTAAGTTGAATATTCGTGAATGCTTTAATTAAGGAAATCCTAATTAATGGTCATGAACCACATATCATCGAGAAAAGTCTAATGGTGAAACTAGAGCTTATATGGATCGATTTAGTTATGATTTTTAGCTTATAAATACTTTTCGATAGACTTCTAATACGTTATATATTGTAAACATAGTTGATTTCACATATTGTATTTTTATTTATTTGGTCTGGTTGTTATTTTTATTTGGAAGATAATGAATTGAATAACTTATTGAGCAATTTAGCTCATACATTTCAAATAATGGCAGAAAAGAGTTGTTTACACTATACAATTTAATTTACTAAAAGATTAAAAGTATCAATTTGGTTCAACTTGTTCAATCAATATTATTGTATTAGAGCAATTTAGCTCATACATTTCAAATAATGGCAGAAAAGAGTTGTTTACACTATACAATTTAATTAACTAAAAGATTAAAAGTATCAATTTGGTTCAACTTGTTCAATCAATATTACTGTATTAGTAAGCGATATACTACATATGTTTGAATTAACACCCTTATACATATTACATAATTTATGAATGAATGAGATATATACCTCTCATAATCTATGAAAATCTATATTAACAATATGCAAATCTAAAACTTAACATATTAGATATGTTTATATGATTTGTAGATGATTAAAAAAAATTATATATGGTCTCGACAGTTGAATATGGATAATTCAAAAATATTACCAATCTTTGGAGGATGGACGTAGAGTCGTATGACATTTAGGTGGTTGATGTTGTAGAACTCATGGGATAAGGGTCACTAGCGATCTTTTTGATAGCGGTGACTTGGATCGAGACATCTAAAAATGTACTTGTAGTTCTTTCGGTGTCAACTATAAATACATTTTTATAAATTATTTTAATTTATTATTAAAACTGAGAGTCCAGAAATTTATTTATAATTATGAGAGTATATATATATATCCTTATCGTGTCATTGACTGATGAGTAATTTTTTAACAAGAAACCTTAATGATATCAATACAGTATATATATATGTGTGTGTGTGTGTGTGTGCGCGTGTGTGTGTATTGATTTAGTATCAATTAAGCGAAATTATCAACCTTAATTATTCTAATACAGTATATGATACTGATCTAATACCAGTTAAGCAAAATTAGTAGGGAAATATATAGTGTAATTATTTATTGGGGTATGAATGTAAGGGAGTATATGTTTGTAATTAGGGAAAAGGGTCAAATATGTCCCTGAACTATGAGAAAATGTCTAGATATACCCCCGTTTGAAGTTTGGCTCATTCGTGCCCTCGCCGTCCAACTTTTCGCCTATATATGCCCTTGTAGACATTAGTTGCTTTGCTGGAAATAACCAGTTCATTTTCCCTTTCTTTAAATAACAAATCGAATTGCCACATCCCCTTTTAATTACCACGTGGCATTTATTTATATTTAAAAAATGAATACACCTCTTTTAAATAGGATATCCGACCCAAGGTGGCCAGAGTTTCAATTCCTCCAACCAGATCTAAAATGAGATAACATTTGACATATGAAATGCAACTATTTTTGGGTCGTTTGCTAGCTGTCTTGCCAAACCAGTGAGGTGTGTGGGTTGGTGTTTTGTCGGTTATCTTGGGGGTGGTGTTCTGGAGCTCGTGGTGGTCGGAGCTATTTGGTGGTTATTTGCCTGAGGTTGTGCGAATTAGTGAGCTCATGGAGATCTATTGTTTGCTCATGGTTAGAGCTCGAAGCTCACCTTTAATGGTGTTTTTCTTTTAGGAGAAAATGATGGGTTTGGTTGGAGATGGCGTTTAATTTCTCTGACCAAAGGGATTTGGGTCAAATATAATTTATCGGCTTATGTGAAATATCCACCAAAGAAATTTGGGTCGGATAGGATTTACGTGTCGGATATTCTATGTACAAGATGTGTATTCATTTTTTTAATATAAATAAATGAAATGTGGTAATTAAAAGGGGACGCGGCAATTTCATTTGTTATTTAAAGAAAAGAAAAATGAGTTGGTTATTTCCAGCAAAGCAACTAACGTCTACAAGGGCATATATGGACGAAAAGTTGGACGGCGAGGGCACAAATGAGCCAAACTTCAAACGAAGGGTATATCTAGACATTTCCGCATAGTTTAGGGGCATATTTGACCCTTTTCTCTTGTAATTATAAGGTATTTGCTTAGTTTCCTCTGAATTCAAATGAGTTGGGTTCTTAAAAATCCAACCCAACATATTTTTATTTATTACTTAATATTTTGCATTTAAAAATAGCTGGGCTAAAAATCCGACGGTGGAAATTATTTTATGAATCTTATGAAATAAAGCATGTGTAGTGTTATAAAATGACAAAAAGAAAAAAGAGAGAAACAGAAAGACACAAATGAGTAGTAGTAACTTTTGTTTATTACAAAATGTTTTTTCTTTTCAATTACTGTTGTCTTTGTGTTATCCTATGAGAAGAGTGCTAAAGATATACATGTAAATACTTGGCCACCAAGTATATTATATATATGGTTAAGTTACAACACATTGTATGCTGTGTATATCCATCTTACACACAATGCATATTGTGTGTGTACATATATGTCACAAAATATATTTATGTGGACGTTTATGTTACAACACAAAGTATAATTATGTGGACATTCATTTTACAACAATGAGTACTGCATTTGACAAATTTTAAAAAGAATTTTGGAAGCTTGACGTTCATGTGATGCCTCTTCCCCCCTCCCACCCCCATCCCCCCGTGGTAAGCTGTGGGAATGGTATGGTATTTGAAAGTTACGATACCATAATTTTAGTATTCGATTTTTAAAACATTATACCATTATCATATCAATTTAATTCAGTATGGTTCAATATTTTGAAGTTCGGTTTTGGTATTTTACAGTATGGTAAATCGGTAACCATAGTTTGTTCAACTTTGACTAATTTATAGTCGTAAAATAGAGTATTATGACTTTAACAATTTTAAAAAGGTCTCAGTTGTATCATACCAACACATTACAAATGTAAAAATACATATTCAAAATAAAGTACAAACAACTCCTTTTCTTAATCAATTACATTCAAAGTTGCAACTTCTAAACATTTATAGTTTATACTAATACTAGGTTGCATATTTGTTAGTATTCTAATAATATATATGTTATTTATGTAACTATATACCTTGGTATGATATTCGATATTTCAACGTGTTATTTTTAAATACCAAATACCAAGAATAATTAAAATATATGCCATATACATACTAATTATATAATATCAAAATCACAGTATTAAAAAATTCAAAACGTATGATAATTCAGTATATATCATAACTTGCCCACTTCCACCTATGGTACTTCAATATGAAAAGATCATAATTGGGTAATAGAAAACTCCATATATAATTCAAGGGCCCGTTTGACCATGCGATATAAATCATGATATAAAATCCTAAGATGAAGTTGAAGTTTTGTTTGAACATGCAATTTAGATTATTTTTTTATTGTAGGTTTTCTCATAAATATAAAACCCTCACAAGTTATAAAAGTTAAAACTATTAAAATTGTCTCAATTTTTTTATACAATCATACCAAATAAGCAAAAGTTTATAAAATCATATAATACACTATCACAAAGCTATATATTCTTAAAAAATATAACATTTATTAATCAAACTTTAATCAAATAAGAAATAAAAGCGAACATACGTTGTAGTGCACTAGTCTTTAATATAATCCTTACACAGTACATACAACCTTCTCATGTTGAACTTGCATTTTTTGATCACATGTCCAAGAAGACGAATCAACACTGATACTTTTTGCCATTGGTAAATACATTTGATCAAAAATAATAAAATTGGTGAATGTAAATGGTAAAATAGGGATTGATTTGAAATAAAAATAAATTTTATGTTGATGAGAATAATCGTTATATGAGATATAAATAGTTTTAAAAATAATGATATGAATTATAATTTATATTTACACATGATATAAATGGTTAGAAGATATAAACGTGAGTTATTTTTACAAAATATAAACTTGCGTGCTAATTTTTGTATTTTCAAATCATGTTTTTTGAAGAATTTGAAATTTAATCCAACGAAATGAAATAATGAGATCAACGTTTTGGACATACATATCCAAAGGCCTAGTAAGTATAAAATTTACAAAACATTTACAATTTAGAGGTTTCTTGATATATTAACTACGTTAATTCAAATTGGATGACATTTTTCAAAATCTAAACCAAACCGTGCAAACTAAAATTAAAACCAAACACACACCCTTTTTTATTAACTGCGTAGAACTTTTCTCGAAATATGTATTTACATCAGATTATACTTTTAATTAATTATAATTAATAATATATTGAACATAAATATACATCTTTTAACAATGGGAAAAAAGTCTGAAAAATACTTCAACTTTGACCGAAATTCCTGTTACGATACCAAACTTTATGAAATATCTTCTACCCTTGCACTATTTAATAGTATATTTTAAAGGTATATATGTGTTTACGTAGTTTGGTATCATAACAATAATTTCGGTCAAATAGTATTTTTCAGACCCTTTATCCCTTTTATAATTATAAGATTTTTAGTATTAATAAAAACGCGTGGCGTGGTAGATACGCACCCCAGTGGATCACTTATATATATATATATAACCTTGGCTTTAATTTATAGGCGGGGCAAATGGCGCGCCAGCGGAGGGGATCCAGTTTTCCCTTTCTTTAGCACTAGGGTTACACTGTTGTTCGTCTACCAGATTGTAAGAATCTTTTGTTTGTTCAATTCTTGATTAGCGGTGTTGTTTTGAATATTGCAGCATTGAATCAAGAAAACTGATAGACTTTCCGAATTTCGTAGATGATATTAAGAACAACCGTTGTTGGAAAAAATAAACAGTCAGTGTAATGGGGAATATAACTTGGCGATAATTGTGAAATTATGTAAATATTGTGAGAACTTTTTGTTGATTCAATTCTTGATTTCTTCATTGAAGTTAAAGGATTGTTAAATTATCCTTTAATAAACCTTGACCCTAAATTTTTTATTGGTAATTCAATTATTGATTGAAGTTAGAGAATTATAAGATTATCAGTACACTTTCTAACCTTAATTTTTTTCTTGTCAATTCAATTCTTGGTTGAGCTTATAGAATTATAAGATTATCAGTACACTTTCCAACCTTGAATTTTTTCTTGTTAATTCAATTCTTGATTGAAGTTTGGGAATTATTAGATTATCAGTGTTGTTACAAGTGACTGCAGCATTCAATCAGGAAAACTGAGATACTTTGACCTTAAAACTATTCTTGTTTTTACAATTCTTGATTGAAGTTAGAGAATTATAAGATTATCACTGTTGTTTCAAGTGATTGCAGCATTGAATCAGGAAAACTGAAACACTTTCCGAGCTTAAAATTTTTCTTGTTAATTCAATTTTTGATTGAAGTTAGAGATTTAGGTTATCAGTGTTATTTTCAAGTGATTGCAGCATTGAATCAGGAAAACTGAAACACTTTCCGACCTTAAAAAATAGCTTTGTGTAAAATGTGATTCTCAATGTCTCAGAGTTATGTTTCTGTAGGGAAATCTTTGTGTTTTCTATTCCGGTATTGCTGACTGGGAAGGTTATCATTGTTATATCACCGTTGATTAGCTTGATGCATGATCAGATGGCGTTTCTGCTTCCTTCCTTGGATCTGGTCAAACTGATCGAAGTGTTGAACAAAAAGCAGTGGCAGGCATGTATAGCATCATTTATGCATGCCCTGAACAATTCTAAGGTATTGAGCAATTTTAAATTGTACTTCAAGTATAGTATTGGCTGGTGTTTGACAGATGAGTTTTCTGTTTTTCTTTTTTCCTTTCTTTGAGACTCATAAAACCCCTCCAAATCCTTGCAGAAAGTCTTGGAATTGCTCTATTTGCAGTCGATGAAGTTCATTGTGTTTCTAAGTGAGGTCATGATTTTCAATAAGATTACAGTTTTATATTCTTTTATTTGTTTGATAAATCAGGCTAATGCTATTATTTGGAATTGGTAAAAAAATTTCAGCACTGAGTAAGTATTTATTTTCTAGTTATTTCTCTTTTTCAATAATAGGGACTAATTTACCAGTTTAACGTAAATATGACTCTTAATACATCATGCTTATTAACTGATGAGAAAATACCATGCATACGACTAGACGTAAGTATTTATTTTCTAGTTATTTTTCTTATCCAATTACAAGGACTAATTTACCAGTTTAACGTAAGTATGACTCTTAATACATCATGCTTATTAACTGATGAGAAAATACCATGCATATGACTAGACAAACTCCTTGGATATATCTCTTATCAACTCTGTTCTAGCCAAGAAAAAGCTGTGGGAAAATATTGACACAAATTTTCCATGTATTATAGGCGATTATGTTTTTGAGAGAGAACTTTAGAATGGATACCATGAAGTTTCTGAAGTTTGACATTCCGATCATGGCACTGACTGCTACAGCCACTACTCGTGTTCGAGAAGACATTCTGCAGTCATTGCACATGTCAAAGGCAACACAAATTGTTCTCACTTCGTTTTTCTGGTCAAATCTCCGATTTTTAGTAAGTTAATCTACACCGTGCTATGGTAATTTTTTTGTTTGGTATTCCTTGGTGTCCTTCATTTGCATTTGCTGCACCGCTTCATTCTTCACTGTCTTTCTCTTATTTATTCCTTATTTTGTTTGTTGTGTGTGCATGTGGTGGGGGTGGGGTGGGGGGGATGTTTGAGAACTCACTTATTGATTGTAAATAATCCATACACTATTTAAACTTCCATGAAGTTAATTTCTTCAGAGAATTCAATGCTTAAATTGTGACATCATGTTTGCCTATCAATTACACCCTCTATTCACACTCAAGAACTAATTACTACTTCCATTAAGTGTTTTTAGTTTTATTTTTTGCTACAGTATTAGTGTTTGAACCTCTAAAGGTACAGTCTTCATACTCTGGACATATGCTGATAGAAATAATAGTAAATCACTTCATTTCTGCTGCTTGCATGTGAAGCACTCTAAAACATCATGTTTAGCATCCTACAAGAAGGATTTTCATGAACTGATAAGCACTTATTCCAGAAAAGGGAAGTCTGCCTTGAAAATCCTTTCTAGTGGAGAACTCTGAATGCTCTGATAATGCTTCTAATGGTTGCATGGATGAACATAATGGGATCGATGAGGTTAATGTAGACGAGGTTGAGAGGGATGCTGTTTCTGAGTGACAATGAAGTATCTTCTCCTGGGAGATATGGTTTATATTCATTGAAGGGTAGACAGTTGTCTGTTGAATATCTGGAAAATGAGTGTGATGTTGTGCAAAATGTCGATGATTAGAATGGTAAAACTTTTCTTTGGGTGAAAAGATCTGTTTATGCAGTACAAATCCAATTTAAGAGAAATTATTTTTGACCCCATCTTCCACGACACTAAAGATTACACAGCCATTAACTCGATTTGTTACCAAAGTCTGAAAGCCACATCAGAGACCTTGAAAATTGTTGTGTAAGCATAGGAAATTTTGAAAAATTTAATGTTTAGTGTGGATTGAAACAAGTCCTCTTGTTTTGTCGTAGCTGCAGCAGTACTTTCATCTACAATGTGAAGTGTTTTAGTTTCAATTTACTCACTTGCAACAACCACTGGACAATCTATTGTCACATCGGTGTAAGATTGTTTAGTATGAGATTTCAAGAGGATATAACCTTAGCTTGAGATAGATAAGCCCCTGACAATGGATAAAAGAAAAAACCTTGCTTCATCTTATCCTATGACACAACTCTCTTAATACATGATCAAAAGATCACATAAGATAACTCTTAATACAAAGTGTCTTCTTGAAGGTACTTAGTTAGAAAGAAAAGTAAACATAATAATGACACAGGTAACAATTAAGGAAGAAGTTGATGATAGGATTTTAGTGCACTTACTAGCAAAATAGATATGGTGAAAGGAAATCTGACATTGTCATAATATTACTATATGAATAGCTTTGGTGATAAGCAACCTCATGCTCCTTCTCCTGGGTTTAGTAGAGTTTATCCTGCAGTGCATAAAGTTTGGTTTTGATACACTTACACCAAATGCTCTCTTATTCAACTTATATTATCCAGAAGAGTCATGTTTATCTATAGATCTGAGACATCGGCTTCCAAGAGGAAGGAACTACATGTATTTTTAAGCTGTTTAATTTTTTTGTGAAACAGTTCTGTATGCAAATTTGTCAAGAACACCTACACTTCTACCAAGTCAAAGAAGTGAGGAGCAAACAAAACAAGCATATAAGATGTTATCTGATTGCTTTAGGTTGTAAGATAATTATTAATTGAACGACTTCAATTAGTGCTTTGGTTTCCATCTTAGGTGTTGGTTATGTTCAACAGATATGGAATGAACACTTCTTGCTATAGAGCCAAGACACTTGTGGAGTACTTTGGCGAGCACTTTCCTTTGGAGATATATCTCGTGTATGTCAAGACACACTAGCTATTGTGCTTTTTCTTTTGTTCCTTACAAGCTGCTTCATGTCAAGGATGTGTGCTTGTGCTTCTCTGTTAATTTTCTTCCACTTTTCTTTTCGGGGTGGGTGTGGAGGGCAAAGAAACAGCACTATTGATGAGCTATTAATTTGTTTCTAATATTTGATTCCTCTTAGGTTAGTCTCTAAATTGACGTTTCTGCTACTTGTTTTATCACAGGACATGCCACATAAAAGAGAGATTCATTTATAGCAGTTGAAGTAAAATGACTTCCTATGCATGTAAAGATGTGCCAAATGCATCCCATTGCTAATATCTTTTTCAGTTCATGCTTACTGATGTTTGCCTTTATCTCTGAGTAAAGTTAATTTTTGCTCAAGAAAATACTTGTTTATCATAGGTTTTCTTACTTGCAATGAGTTCAGTTTCTTAGTTTATGTCATTTACCTGGCACATAATGCACAGGTGTGATATATGCATCAAAGGTCCACCTGAAAGACAGAATTTAAAGGCTGAAGCGATGATCATCTTGCAAGTTGTTGCTACTCATTGTATGAGTACGTCTGCCATCTCACATTTGCTTGCCCTCCTTCATACTTTGTCATCTCATTTTGGCATTGCTGGTCATTGTTAATCCTTTCTGGCGCAGAGGAATTTTGCAGACATCTCCTATGGTGGTTATGAAGGGAGACTTGGCGAGAGGCCAAACATCAAGGGTTTAGTCAGCAGAATAAGGGAACGGGTACTTATTCTGCTCAAGGCCCTCTCTCTACCTCTTATCCCTTGCTATCTGCTAGTTTGATGTGCATGCCCCATTGAAATTCTACGTGAGGGTCCTTTTAGAAAGCATGTCTGCCAAGGGATATGACAAAGAACCTACAAATCTTCCTTTAATTTGACTGAGCTTCTTGTTACCAGTTTCTGGGATCTTTCATGCCCTGCCAATAGAGTTCCCTGGAGATATATCATGTTTGTAATTTGGATTGCTCTAGAAGAGACTTCTTCAAAATCTTTTTCGACATCAATCATATGTTGGGATGCTTATAATAATCTGCAATTCCAGTCTTATGGTGTAAAGCTACTACGTCATACTGAAAATAGGTTCAACTTGTCGAGCAGCCGTCCTCCTGCTACATGTTACTCTACTTTTAACAAGGTCGTGTTTTATTTTGCTCATCTCATAAGTGCCAATTTTCTTTTACAGAAAATTTTGTCAATCCGCTGTGCATTTATTCTGGTATACTATACCACTTTAAATTTATTCATTTTGTAGAGAGTACCTTTAAGTTACTCATGCATTCTTCTATTCTTGTAAATTCTCGTACTTATCGAGAATTATATTTGTATCTACTTTTGGTTCCACTCCTTCCACTAGCATATAACGTCAACTCTGCTCTTCTATTTCGTGTTCAACTAAGTTATGCATGAGAATTGCCAGATATTTCTTTTATTGAAATCGATCTGTGTTTGTTGTTTTCCAACATTTTTACAACATTGTTGCTAAGACTCTTTTGTATTTACCGTTTCCTATTGCAACTCTAATCTTGTCATTTGTCTTCTGTGTATTTTGTTGTAGTATCAACAATTTAGTGCAAGTGACCTCTTGTGGTGGAGAGGTCTTGCTCGACTGTGGGAAGTTGAAGGATTTATTAGGGAGGGCGATGACATGGTATGCTTTCTGCATAGTAACCTTAGTTATTTTATATAAGGTTTTACCGGCTAAGTTTGGGCACTATGTTTCTCAAATTCATCCATTCTTCGTTACTTTTATGACCTATTTGATATATCCTTCTCATTTTATACTTTACTGTATTATGGATTAAGTTAGTCATGCTGTTCTCACTGCTGAAAACTCTGATTTTAGAATCATGTACGATGTTGCAGCCTAGCAGGGAGTGGAAACAAATACTTGGAATCCTTTCTAATTTTCTATTACTGGTCTAATGAAGGTTCAAGTTGGGTTATTAAGTCAAGAAGTTTCACTAACAAACATCAAGTTGGTGCCAAAAAGTAGTACCCTTACGTAAGGATTATACTGCCCCCAATTTTTATGAAATACAAGGTGCTCATTGAATGCAAGATGCACGCATGACTTTGCTGGAGTCATACATTATCTTCCACCAAATTTGACCAACTATCTATACAATATACTATTTTTCTGTCATACCAAAAATACACGTGAAATAGAAAAGATCTTCTAATACTTTCTCTGTCATTTGCACTATTATGAAACATTCGCCTATTTGCACATATTTCGTTTGTTCTTGTATACTCCAAAAGACACGAGGCGGTTTTGTCTTCCAAGCTGCCTTCTTTCTTTGCCTATCCTCTCCAATCTCCAACTTGTAATTGTTTCCTCCACTGTCAGTGATTACACCCAAAAGATGTTAAGGAATGAGAATGCAACACTCCATAGTTGGATAGCCAACCATCAATGCAACGAGATATGATCAGTATCTTCTCCAGATTCTTCACACATACATACCAACTCACAAATATCCTCCTTTTTCTTTTGTTGTCCACTGTTAAAGTTGCATCTTGCACTGCACACCAAACAAGAATAGTTGCATTGGAAATTTTATGTTTCAAACCTTTTTCCACATATTGCTATTATGTCCCATTTATGACAACTCTAGATCATAGGTTTCAATGGTCTTTAGCACCCACACCTCTATTTCAGTTTATCCCCTCACTCATCCTCGGTTGGATAATTATATTATTTCTGAAAGTAAAGCAGTACTGTTGTTATAATTTGAAATGTCCTGGATATGAGTTTCTTTTAATTTAAGAAAGAGGTCAAGGGTTTTGGGACAAAGCAAGAAGACAATAGATGATTTTATTGGGACAGGACTGCCTTATGATAAGATTGTCTCCCAGAAAAACTGCAGTAGTTTGAAACTGTCACTGGGAATAAGACATTTAATCACCCTCCTGCTTGATGGAGAATGCGGAAAGATAGAACTAGTCAAACGTGTGAAAGTTTGATTGTTAAAACAGCTGTTGTTTCCTTGGAACTATGGTTTCACGACAATATTAAAATGATGCATCTTTAGCGGTATATTTCTTCTAGGAGGGGGTGGAGGGTGGTAAAGGTTTTCATTTGGTGCCTTATTTTCCACTTTCTTTATGTTATGTTACCTTTGAAATCAATCTTGAACTTGGAGTATGTTTGTATGTGATTATTTTCAATGATACGGATGATCGTTTATAGCAAATGTTACAGACCGTGTGCAGATAAAATATCCAGAAGTAACAGAACGTGGAAGGCAGTTCAGGAGTTCTGAAACATAGCAGCCATTCCATGTTTATCCCCTGAAGTAGATATGTTGCTGTCCATGACAAGTCCCAAGTCCTTTTCCAGTTTTGCTGCATGGGGAAATGGGTAGGCTGACCCCGAGATCCGTCTCCAACGCTTGCAAAGAAAGCGAACTTGGAAATCTCCAAGAAAATGAAAATGCCTGATTCTAATACAGTTCAAGGAAGATTGACTGCCAAGCTAACAAAAAAGTGGCACAAAGTGATGTCTATGTAGACTTACCTTGCCTTGAGGGTTTATTTAGGATTGAAGACGTCAAAATAAGAGAAACACTTTTTTGCAACCCCCCCCCCCCCCGCCCCCCCCAAATTAGTTTAACTTAAGTAGTATCATAGCACCCTCCCACGGCACTGACCCAGTTCATTTTTGACACATTTTTAGCATTATTCCTTTCTGGAATATAATTCACTTCAAGCAAGTGATATGAAGTTATGCCCCTATTGATTCAAAGTAAAGAATCAATTCCCCTTTCTATTTACTTCAACAACTTATCTAAGATGAATCCTAAACAGAGCCTCAATGTATTTTAACAACATCACCTTTGCAATTATAGGCTTTACATCATCATTCTTGCTATACTTGCCAATCTTGAGGAGGCGGCAAAAGAAGCAAATAGCAGAAGAGAAATGGAGGTTAATAACAGAAGCATTAGAACAAGCTGAGGACAGAGTTTTAAGATATGAAGAAAGACACGACAACATACTTAATCAAATATGTTCACATTACATTGTAAGTCGAGAAATAGTAGAAGCACTTGCTGATGCTCGAGAAGCGATGAATGAAGCATTAGAATTTGCAATTACTCTCAGAAATTTGCAGCTAGAAATTATCAGATTGTATCCTGATGATTATGAAAGTGCTTCAAGGCATGTTTGGTTAATTGGAAAAACAAGAAGACAAAGGAACAATAATAATTAGCATACATCAAGATACATGATCTACATCATTTCTTGATTACTAAATAGATACTACTTCCTTTCATCTCTAACCAAAAGATTTGCAATATTCCTTTTCTTTACATTGAAATCTTTGTATAATTTTGGCAATAGCAGGCAATTTGTCTAATATGTGATTATCATCATGCTAGTAGGGGTGATTACAATATCAACATCAACAACAATAATAATTACTTAACTACATCCCAGTTTTCAAACAAGTTGAATTGGCTATATGAATATACACTTCTTCATTTAAGCTCGGATTATATCATTATCAAGAGGTATTCACAAATCACAACAACATAAGTTAGAAATTTCAGGAGGGAAAAGATAGTAACATACGGAATAAAGAAAAAAAACAGAGAAATATGAACCAATAAACTTTTTTCCTAAGTTCGCGAAATTATCCTTAATCGAGAGGGAAAATAAAAGTTGTACTTGTTTAAAGAAAAAAATTAGGGGTTATATGTAATTTAAGGTTGTTTTGTGCACAAATGTGAAATAAGTTTCTCCAAAATTACAAATAATATTGTTTGCATTCCTAACATCAAAATAGTCCGCTGTAGCAGTGACAATTCTATCTTCTTGAAGAATCCGGGTTCAAATCCCCGTCAGCGGAATTTTTTTAATACATATTTTTCCCTTTATCGTTTGCGTAACATTATCTTTTTCAAACTTTCAATAATAACAATTGCTAAGTTAGATTTATTTGTATGAATGAAGGTCATTTTTTAGATCTTAATTATTAAGTGTATTTATTTTTTAATATGGTAATCAGTCAATTAATAAATATATTTCTATCGTGATTATAGAATATAGATATAACATAAATATATCCTCACTAAACTTGTTCGCGCTTCGCGCGATTAGAAAAGACGATTAAGATATTAATAATTTTATTAAATATAATATAGATAAAAGAGATGTGCATATATATACACATTACACATATAATTGATTTCATTAAGCCAAATTAAGGCATGAATATAATAAATATAAAAAATATAATAACTTAAGAGACTAATTTAATTATTTCTATAACGTCTTGTAATATCTATATTTATAGGACTAAAATATCATATAATGTCATGAGTATCTTAAAATTATTTTAGAGGTTATGATAATAACAGGTTGTGTGAGTAATAAAAATATAGATCATTGAGTTTTACATTAACGAATGCGAATGAATTGTCAATGGCATAGTTATTATTTTACAATAATAGAGAAGTAGGAGAATTTATCAAAAATCATGAAAAAGGAATTATACTGTCCAAAAAAGTTATAAATTAATATTTTTAACTAGCAAAAATTATAAACTACAAACAATAGAAATTTATATAAAATACAAAATAAAGAAAGAACCTATGGAAAAATAAATATATCATTCTTACAATCTTAATAATTAAAGATAGAATAAAAAATAAATACAAAATTAATGCAAAATCGTTCGATTTTTATTTGTCAACATCCACTCGCTCAAGTCGTTCATTATTCAATAGTCTTTCTTATCATTCAAGTCAAACTAAATCATGAATATAATAAGCATAAAAAACATACTTAAAAAAATGAGATAATTTCTACAAAGTTTTTACAATGTCTCTATTTATAAGACACTAACATAAAATATCAAAAAATATAATAAATATAAGTACTAAAAGTATTCCTTACAATCTCAACAGTAAATAACACTGTAATGCATTCTATCGTCATAATGGTTTTGGAGGATGATAAACTCTCCATGATTATTTTTATTTCTCTCTCAACATGCCTATTATAAAAATTTAAGACGGTTAGATGTAAAACAAATTGAGAAGGGAAGATACTTTCTCATCTTTTGCCTATGTGATGCAAATTCTAATTTGGTAGAGTAAAGTAAAACTTTCCTCAAACTTCATTATAGAGCCATCTTCTTACATAGGGGAATATCAAGTGTTTTTTTTTTCTTGTTCCTTTTCTTACTGTAATATAACAATAGCATGTTAATAATTAGTAGTAGCAAATGATGTTTCTTTTGGCTTGTTCCTTGTTAGATAAAAACTTTTTGAAATTTTAGGTGTTACTAATATAGGGAAACAAACGTTTGCTTAATGATGGATTTTGTATGTTTTGAATTAAGTTTAATAAGTTGAAAATTAAATGAAATGGTAAAAAAAATTTGAAAAAAGTAGAGAGCAAAAAACTGAATGGTCTAGAAAATCATAGATGTGTGTCAAATCACCTCTTTATTTATCTATTTATTTTATTTTTAATAGCTCCAAGATCTTTAAATTCAATTAATCAACTATTCACCTTTCAATACTATTATCATCATTATTAATATAATTTAAAAGCTATAATCGCCAATAGTCATGGAAATAAGGACAATTAAATTGTTATGCTTAAGAACATGAACGAATGAATAAATAAAAATTAACACATTCATTTTTATACAAAAATAACAAGAAGAAAAAATAAGAAAAGATGTCAAAAAATGAGAAAAAATATAAATAAATAGGATCCTTGGTCCAAAAAGAGGTGACACATTACTTTTCTTTTATCTAGTTTTATATTATATATAGCTTTCTAATAGATGTGCATCTTAGCTAAAACCCGTATGACCTGATATTTAGATGAGTTGAACGTCATGTGAAATACCGCCTCACTATCCTCTTCATAATTACCCTCCCCCTAATAATTTTCAAGTAAGTAAATATCTTTTTAAAATTTTTAAAGTAAGTAAATATCTTTTAAAATGTTTTCACTTGTTTTTAATTTGTTCTAGCGAAATGATAAAATACAATTTATGCACCCTAACAATTATCAGCCATTATTAATTATGTTTGCAAAACATATAGCGTTTTGATTTTGTATTTTTTTTAAAAAGTACTAAAGGTCAAGCATAACTTTTAAAATTTGGTTACAACATTTATATGAATTTAAAAATTAAAATTTATTGCGACAGAAAATGACTTCCATCTAAAAGTGAAGGAAGTTATGTTCTCATTTTAAAAAAATACAGTTTAGCAATCAAACAACAAAAAAATGATATACGTCTTTAGAAAATGTTCTTTAGTAAATATTTCTTTTAAAAAAAATTAGAAAATTAAGAGAAAACGAGAAACACATATAATTTACAAAATTAGGTTTTAACTCTAGAGGAAAAAGGTCATTATTTTTCAATCCAAAGAAAAGCTTTGAGGTTACGTGTAATGTTAATAGTCGCTCCTTCCATTTCTATTTATATGTCATCATATCAGATTTCATGTCACTCAAGAAATTAGGTAAGTTTATCACTATATCCTTATTTAGTGATTTCTTAAAGTCAAAATTGCAATAAATAAAATATAAATTAATTTATTTTGATTAATTAAATTACTAACTATAGTGGTTAAATTATATAGAGACTTCCTCCGGCGTACAAAAGAAAATTCAATAGCCTCAGCCAGTTTCTTTCATGTCGTTTAAATATACTTTTGTTCGCGATATTTATAGCTAATTAGTCCGTTGTAGCGCTGGCAATTTCAATTTGAATACTGAAATCCGGGTTCAAACCCCGGCAACGGAAATATCTTTTTTGATGCATATTTTTCCTTGCAATTTAATATTATCTTGATTTAATTATTAAGTGTATTTCCTTTTTAATGTTACAGTCACTTAATAATATGAATAAATTTGAATGATTGAAATATATAACACAATTTTAATATTATCAAGATGTTCATTCAATTTTTTTTTACAAAAATAATGGTTCACTAATTTCATTCATATTTCACCGTGATCGTCATCGTTTATCATTATAGACAAAAATATTTTTTTAATTAACAAAAGTGATTTTAGATCAAAAGTTTAACGAAAGGCGAAATTGTTCAATTTTCAATTTCTAACAATACATAAATAAATTTGGCCTTTTCCCCAAATCATAATTAGAACAAACTTAAGCATGACATCAAGTTAGGTTAGGACAATTTTGAAACTAGATGTGGTCAAATACATGATGATTGAACAAACGAAAATCACCAGTAGAGAGATAGAGTCTTGCTCCATTTTGAAAAAGATAAAAGGCTTCTTAATCTTTTCTTTTCGTCTCATTTTAACTGTCGTTTTAACTTTTTTCACTCTTATCACTCTTATAAAGAAAAACAATGAATACAAGATTTAATTTACTAAGTTATTCTTGATAAAGATGCTTTTTTTGAGAATTGAGAAGTATTTAAAAGAACAATTTCTTGGATATTATTAAGGATAAAGTTTAAAAATAATTATCAAATTTAATCTTAAATTCTTAAAATAACAGTTATTTTGAGATAAAATTTTAAACTAAAGCAATTATCAAAATGGAAAAGAGGAAGTAATATCCTTAGTTAAGTAAGAACATATAAAAAGCTCTTATTATAAGAGTTTTCTTGTTAATTATCCAGATAACATTCTATGGAAGTTGATGTTAGAACAACTGAACGAGAATGATAAAAATATAAGGAATCCAAAACAAAACTTGCTTGGCTTAGAGGCACGTTAATATGTTTCTTAAAGATAGTTGGAGTCTCTCCCACGAGCAATCGAAAGAATAAATAACAACTCTATCTTCGGAATTCAACTAAGCCACAAAACAAGTAGCATTCAAGAATGTTGCTCTTCTATTCTTGAATTGGTGATTTCACCTTTTGATTAATGTCTCACAAGTGTTTTTCAAGGGAAAGTAGTTTTGTTTGAGTGCTTATCTTTTCAACCAAAAGAAATTCAATTTATAGGACAAAAGTTTTGCAAGAAAAAGACTTTTAATTAAATAGTATTTATTATAAGTTCATGAATTGAAAATAAAACTTATCTTTCAAAAAATCCATAACGTAGAATTTTAAAAGTGTCCTGCAAAACATATATAACGTAGAATTAAAACAAAAATGAATGTTACAACTCACATTCATGTATTTTGTTATTTCAAAACTTTTAACGGATGAATTGTTTCAAAATTAATTGAAACACCAACTCTTATAATCCCCCACTTGTTTCAAGAAACTTTTATCTTTGAAGAATTCAAAAAATATTTTGAGACATTAATCTAGCAACATGCATCAATATTGGTGTCTTTTGGACTTGAACCATTAGCTAGTGAAGGCTTTCTAAATCATTGACTACTTAGTGAACGAATCATGAACTAAGTGGTTCATTGAATGAAATAGACAAATACTCCACGCATATCACTATGTTCCGGTGAAATCGAAATCCTTTGACACCTTACGTCCATGTGTCCTGAATCCTTTTAGCCAAGTGCTTTAAGATTTCCCTGTTAAAATCTTATTGAAGTTGCCTCCACTTCGCACTTAGTGCGGTGAATTCATCAAGAGTAACTTTGCATACTCCGACCAAATAGTCTATGAACTTCATTAAGAGAAATTAATCTCATCCTCTTTTATAGCAAAGTATCGGTAAATATATCAAGAGTATTCCTACACACTCCAATCGAAATCGATTTATAGACTTATTAAGAGAATATAATCTCATCCTTCTCTTTAGTAGGAATATCAAAAAAATTTATCAAGAGTTTTTTTTACTAACTCCAACCGAGATCGGTCTTATAAATTTATTTAGAGAAAAAAATCTCAATCATGCACATCTGCTTATTTCATTTTATTTTGAAAATGAAAATTTTATTTATGTGTTTCACAATTGTAACTTTACTTGTTTTTCCCTTTGAACCCAAGATTACATCATTAGGTAGGGCTACCATAAAGTACAATTAATTTACAACAGGCTTTATTCCCATCCCATTACAAGTTTCCACCACTAACTCTTTGCCTAACCCTTTAGACAAAGGATCCGCTAAATTAATCCTGGACTTCACATATTGAAGCGATATCACGCCTTCCTCCAATAATCTCCTCACATGATTGTGTTTGAGACGAACTTGTCTCGACTTGCCATTGTAGCAATCACTTGAAGCCCGAAATATAGCAGTTTGATTATCACAATAGATAGTTAAAGGTGGTACTGGCTTACTCCACAAAGGAATATCTATCAACATAGATCGCAGCCAATTAGCTTCTTCTCCAACAGAAGACATAACTATAAATTCTGACTCCATGGTTGAGTGAGTAATACATATCTGCATCTGTGATTCCAAGAGATCGCTGCTTCGGCCAAAGTGAAAATCCAAGCAGTAATAGATTTAGAGTCATTTGGATCAGAATTCCAAGTAGCATCGCTATAGCCTTCAAGAACAGCTGGAAATGTAGAATAATGTAGGCCAACATTAATTGTACCCTTCAGGTATCTTAAAACACGAATTAAGGCATTTCAATGTTCAATTCTAGGATTACTAGTAAACTTGCTCAAAGTTCCCACTACGTAACCAATATCCGGCTTGGTACAATGCATGACATATATAAGACTCCCAACAATCTGAGAATATGTCAACTGATCAAGAACATCACTAGAGTTCCGCATTAGTTTGATGCTAGGATCGAATGGCGTAGGTGCAGGTTTGTCGTCAAAGTGACCAAACCTCTTTAGAACCTTTTCAATATAACTTGATTGAGTAAGAGTCAAGTCATTCACCGATCTTATGATTTTAATACCCAAAATTACATCAACTTTTCCAAGATCTTTCATTTCAAATTGAGAAGCTAGAAAAGATTTTGTTTCTTTGACTCTTTCAATATCAGTTCTAAAGATCAACATATCATCTACATAAAGACATAGTATAACACTAGATTTGTTTTGAAATTTACTAAAAATGCAAATATCACCACCATTGATTGAGTAGCCATTAGAAATCATTACTCGTCTAAATTTCTCATTCCATTGTTTTGGAGCTTGTTTTAATCAATAAAGAGATTTAAGAAGCTTACAAACTTTGTGTTCTTGACCAGGAACAACAAATCCCTCTGGTTGTTTCATGTAAATTTCTTCATCTAGATCTCCATTCAGAAATGCAGTCTTCACATCCATTTGATGTATTACCAGACTATGAATTGCAGCTAAAGCAATCAAGAGTTGAATAGAAGTCATTCGAGCTACAGGTGAAAAGGTATCAACATAATCAATATCTTTCAATTGAGTAAAACCTTTTGCTACCAAGCGAGCTTTGTACTTATCTAAGGTACCATCAGATTTCAACTTCTTTCTAAAGATCTATATACAACCAATAGACTTACATCCCGGAGGGAGGTCTGATAAAATCCATGTATTATTTGACATAATAAAGTGCATTTCATCATCAATAGCTTCACGCCAGAAAGGAGCATCATGTGAAGTCATTGCTTCAACATAACTTTCAGGATCCTTTTCAACTAAATAGACTTGAAAATTAGGTCCAAAGTCTTTTGGTTTGCCTCATCTTGCACTACGTCTTTGTTGACTTTCTTCCAAAGGTTCAACTATTTTTCTTTTAAGAGGAGATATAGAAGAACTTGTATCTTGTTCCAAAGATTCTTTTCTCTTAGGAAATATATGCTCAAAAAAGTTAGCATGCAACGATTCAATAATTGTGTGAGGGCTTGGAGTATCAAGATTCAAAAATCTATAAGCCTTACTGGTTTGTGAATAACCAATAAATACACAATCTACTCCTCTATAGCCAATCTTAGTCAATTGTTGATTTGGTAATCTAGCATGAGCCAAACAACCCCATACTTTAAAATAATTTATATTCGGCCTTCGATTCTTCCAAAGTTCATACGGAGATGAATCATGTTTCTTGGAAGGAATTCAATTCAAAATATGACATGCAGAAAAGAAGGCTTCAGTCCACAAATTTTGAGTGATACCAGATCCATAAAGCATAAAGTTAACTATTTCAATGAAAATTCTATTTTTTCTTTCTGCTACACCATTTTGTTGTGGTGTATAAGACATAGTCAATTGTTTCTCAATGCCTTCTTTTTCACAAAAATCAATAAAATCTCATTTTAAATACTCTCCACCTCTGTCAGATCTAATTGATTTAATCTTCAAACTCAATTTATTTTCAACTTCTGCTTTATACGTTTTGAAAGTCTCAAATGCTTCATCTTTTGTTTTTAATGGAAAGACATATGTATACCTTGAGTAATCATCAATGAAAGTGATAAAATACCTCTTTCCATGACGTGATAAACAATCCATCTCACAAATATCAGTGTGGATTAACTCCAAAAGTGTGAATATCCTTTCAACAGACTTAAAAGGTTTCTTTGTTGTTTTACATTTACTACAAGTAATACACTTAGCAACATGATCCTTTCCACAGTCTTTAATTAATCCATTTTTCACCATAATTTGAATGGATCTAAAATTCACATGACCAAGACGTTCATGCCATAAATCTAAAACTCCACAACATAAGCAGAAATGTTTTCATTTTGAATATTGAGTTTAAACATTCCATTTGCCGCATAACCTTTTCCAACAAACATGCCTTGTTTAGACAAAATAAATTTATCTGCCTCAAAAATTATTTTAAAATCATGCTTCGAAAGAAGCGTACCTAACACCAAGTTCTTTCGAATATCAGGAACATACAATACGCCTATCAATGTGACCATTGCCACCAGTGCATTTTTTGTATTGTTATTTGCCTTTTCTTTCTTCTTTTCAGCTTTAAGAATTTTACAATCATGTGCATAGTGACCAATTTTATGACAATGATAACATTCATTCGATTTAGAATTGGAATTAGTACGCTTAAAATTCTTACTCTTCTTTGCCTTCAAAAATTTATTATTGTCAGTTTCCTCCTTTATCGATTTTTCTTCAACAACATGAGCTTTCATGATAGGTTCTTTCAAGATGTTATTGTCACGATATCGTGTCTCTTGTTCAATTTGCATGTGCTGCAATAATTGTTCAAGAGTCAAATCTTCCTTCTTGTGTAAGAGTTTGCTTCTGTACTCTTTCCAAGATGGAGGAAGCTTTGAAACAATAGCACCAACATGAATGTTTTCATCAAAAGCAATTCCAGATATAGCAATTTTATTATCTATAAGTTGAAATTCTTGTACTTGTTCAGTGATTGACTTGTCATCAACCATTTTGAACTCCATATAATTTGAAACAAGAAATTTCTTTGAACTTGCCTTTTCTACTAAATGAATAGCTTTAAGAGTATCCCAAATCTCCTTAGCAAATTTGCACTTAATATAATATTGATCATAATATTTATTGGACATTCATCCAAGAATATAATTCTTGCATAAGTAATCATCATCTTGCCATTGACAATTTGTTCCTTAATTAAAGTAGCCTCATCCGTTGCTACCTCAGAACTAGGAGCCTCAGGACAAGGTTTCTCAAGAACATATGCCTACTTTAATCGTCTTAAAAAGAATTCCATCTTTCCACGCCATCTAGGAAAGTCTTTACCATCAAATATTTCAAAATTAGGATTAGACAAATTTGAAACACTGTTTGTTATCGATGTGGATGCCATAGAGACAAATATCTTCAAATTGTTAGAACAACTGAACAAGAATGATAAAAATATAAGGAATCCAAAACAAAACTTGCTTAGCTTAGAGGCACGTTAATACGTTTCTTGAAGATAGTTGGAGTCTCTCCCACGAGCAAACGGAAGAATAAATAACAACTCTATCT
The DNA here is from genome assembly GCA_035578085.1 of Solanum pinnatisectum. Taxonomy (NCBI): domain Eukaryota; kingdom Viridiplantae; phylum Streptophyta; class Magnoliopsida; order Solanales; family Solanaceae; genus Solanum; species Solanum pinnatisectum. The sequence goes on from CM069076.1 coordinate 58,687,849, forward strand.
TCGGGATTCAACTAAGCCACAAAACAAGTAGCATTCAAGAATGTTGCTCTTCTATTCTTGAATTGGTGATTTCACATTTTGATTAATGTCTCACAAGTGTTTTTCAAGGGAAAGTAGTTTTGTTTGAGTGCTTATCTTTTCAACCAAAAGAAATTCAATTTATAGGACAAAAGTTTTGCAAGAAAAAGACTTCTAATTAAATAGTATTTATTATAAGTTCATGAATTGAAAATAAAACTTATCTTTCAAAAAATCCATAACGTAGAATTTTAAAAGTGTCCTCCAAAACATCAATAACGTAGAATTAAAACAAAAATGAATGTTACAACTCACATTCATGTATTTTGTTATTTCAAAACTTTTAACGGATGAATTATTTCAAAATTAATTGAAACACTAACTCTTACAGTTGAAATATTTAACAATGTTTTATTGCTCAAATTTAACGAACACTTGATGTGTTACTTATACTAATAAAATAATGGTGTATCGATCCTCCCTAGGAAAACCCAATAAACTTTGTAGGTTAGGTTTCATTTTTTTTATTCTTTTTAGGAAGTTAATCCAAAGAAATAGATGGAAAATCGTCCAATTTTTTGGCATGTATTTATATACATCGAGTAATTCTCTTATAGTGAGTTTGTTAATTCATTATGACCGATTACTCGAGTTCAAGAATAGGGATCTCCAGATCGGGGAGCTGCGACACTCTTGTTATTCTCAATTTCTTAGACTTTTTACGGATCATCCTGCCTTGGCCAAAAATGCCGATTCCAGCCCCCAAGAAGGCTTACTATACTTTTTTGATGATAAACGCCATGAACTTGACCGAGAGGACGGAACCCCATTAGTAAAAGACCAGAGAGAACTCCGCTTTTTGGATCAATTTTCACATGATCTGTATGTATCTATTGAGACAACTAAAAACCTAAAAGAAATTAGAAGAATATACAAATACAAATAAAAAATAAAAGTTTGAGATAGTTAGAAATAAAAAATAAAAAATAAAATTGCAAGAAGTTACGTGAAATTGTGGGAGCACGATTTGAGATGGAGACATAAAATTTTTGAAATCTGAAATTTGATTGTGCTTAAGTGAGTTCAGGGGAAAAATCAGTAATAAGATTAGAATGAGAGAAAAAGACTATTTGTATAACTGGGGAAAACAAAAAATATGATAGTATATGTTGGATATACAACTTCGAAAGTGATTCTTAATAAATAAAATGAAACATTAGTGGCGAACAATATATTTTTAAAATTATAGCTATGATAAATAATTAAGTAATACATATTTGCTTAGTCATGTAATTTTTTCTTCTTAAAACTCCAACCCAATATATTTTTATTTGTTACTTAATATTTTGCATAGTTAATATTTTTAAATATAGTAGAACTAAATATCTGAGAGTGGAAATTATTACATGAGTATTGCATTTTTTTTAAAAAATTTGGGAGCGTGACATTCATATGATACCTCTCTTCCCTCCCGGCTAGAGACAAACCCAAAATTTAAATTTTTTGGGTGTATTATTATTAAAAAAAGGATTCTGCTTGAGATTGAACTTTAGTAAGCAGGGTGAATCAATTAGCTTGTACCAACACTACACATCATCATTTCATGTTTTTAATGAGCACTATTAATTATACATTTTTTTCCGAAGTTAACAAGTCCACGTACGCTGCCATATAAACATGTAGGTCCGCCTCTGCCCTCCCCCTTCCTCCTGTTGTATTTCAGTATAAAAAAATTATAATTCATGAACAGTAGAAAACTCCATATATAATTTAAATATAAAATTTTGCAAAATATATACGCTTTAAAGGTTTCTTAATATATGAACTAAAAAATAATTTTGATTCGAATTGGATAACATTTTTCAAAATTCAAATCAAATAGTGTAAACCAAATTTAAAACCGAATACACACCCTTTTTAATTAAATGTGTAAGAATTTACCCGAAATAAAAATTTACATCAAATGAAATAATACATTGAAACAAATAATTATAATATAAAGTTTTTAGAAATAAAAAGGCATGTAAGTACGCATCACACATTTACACTCTATTTGGATCATTGTTACCAATTGTATTGTATCGTTACTATACCTACAATGTTTGTTTTAATTGTTACTTAAAATGTACTGTATTGTATTGTTAAATTTCGTTGTTACGTAATAATGAAAATTCCTATTTTATGGAACAACTGATTTGGTGTGTTCCCATTGTTACTTAATTTATTTTTCCAATTATATCTTTACATAATATTTCAAAATACTATTTTATCCTTTATCTTATATTATTTAATTCTAGTCAAACGTTCTATTCTAGAATAATTAAGGATATTTTAATAAATTTATAAGTTACAATACAATACGATACAATCAAATCAAACAATTAAAATGTTATTAAACAACAACAAACAATACAGTCTAGTCAAACATTGTATCTACTATAGAATACAGTATAATAGAGTACAATACAATATAATACAATATATTACGAAATAACAGATAACAATGATCCAAACAGAGTGTTAATATCCTCACTTATATATATTCGGTGGGAGACGACGCTGTAACAATATTTGCCTTCAAACCTTCGCTTTAATTTAGACGGGGCAAATGGCGCTGCAGAAGAGGGGATCCAATTTTCCGTTTCTTTAACACTAGGGTTTTCACTGTTCTTCGTCTCCATAGAAAGGTAATCACATAGATGATACTAAGAACAAATATTGTTGAAAATCTTTATTAGATTATCGGTCTTGTTTTCAAGATTGCAGCATTGAAGCAAGAAAACTGAAATACTTTTCGAATTCTGACATTAAAATCAGCCATTGTAGCTGTAAACGTGTTCTTTTTCCAATTCGTTTCATTGTATTTACATAGTCAGATAGATGATGTTAAGAACTACTGATTTTGGAAAAAGTAAACAATTAGTGTAATGGGGAATATCACTTGGCGATAATTGGGAAATTAGGTAAATAAAAGGTGTAGTGTGAGAACTTATTGTTAATTCAATTCTTGATTGAAGTTAGAGAATTATTAGATTATCAGTACACTTTCCTACCTTGAAATTTTATTGTTAATTCAATTCTTGATTGAAGTTGGAGAATTATAAGATTATCAATTCACTTTCCAACCTTAAAATTTTTCTTGTTAATTCAATTCTTGATTGAAGTTAGAGAATTATTAGCTTATTAGTGTTGTTTTCAAGATTGCAGCATTGAATCAAGAAAACTGAAATACTTTCCAACCTTAGAAAAAGTCAATGTAGTTGTAAGCGAGTTCTTTTTCCTATGTCCAGAAGTTTTCAATTTGTTTGATTGTATTTAATGATATTTAGAACAAATGTTGTTGGAAAAAGTAAACAATTAGTGTGTGATGGGGAATATCACTTGGCAATAACTGGGAAATTATGTAAATAAAAGGTCTATTGTGAGAACTTCTTGTTAATTCAATTCTTGATTGAAGTTAGAGAATTGTTAGATTATCAGTGTTATTTTCAAGTCATCGCAGCATTGCATCAGGAAAACTGAAACACTTTCCGACCTTACAAATTAGTTTTGTGTCTGTAAGTCCCCCAAAACAGTAAATATTCTGAAGTTTTCAATTTGTTTGATCGTAGTTCAATCTGGACTATCTGACTTTTGTGTGTATGTGCACTCTCAGCTGCATTGTTCTTGAAACAATTATTACAGTATGGACCCAGACCAAGTTGTTGCTGAATTGGTTGGAATGGGATTTGAGTTATCTGATATTACAAATGCTGTAGAAGTTGTGGGTTCATCAATTGATAGTGCGATTGATTATCTACTCGATGATTCTCGAAGAAACACTGCAAGTGCATCAACTAGTACTGCATGTTTCACCAGTCGTGCTGGTATGCTGGGAAAAAGAGGCCCCTCTTCTTCGTCTTGTTCTGCAGGCAAAATATGGCAATCGAGCATAAATGAATTCACTCAATCAGCAGGTAGACCTAAAAGAAGCAAGACAATGAATAAGTTGAATATGTCTCAATCAGAAGTCTTGCAAAGAGATACGGGAGGCCAGAATGTGCATCCTCCTCTAGAGGATTCTGATCTCCACGTTGCAATGGAAAAAGCTGTATCATCATCTTATTGCAAAGATGAAGATATTGGACCAGATTGGCAAAAGAAGGTCAAGACTTTGTTGCAGAAACACTTTGGATTTCCATTGTTGAAGGATTTTCAGAAAGATGCTCTGGAAGCTTGGTTATCTCACCAAGACTGTCTTGTTCTTGCAGCAACAGGATCAGGTATTAGCCCCTCGCACTTTTTCTTTCTTCACCGTTCTTTCCCTTGCTGTAAAATGTGATTTTCAATGTCTCAGAGTTATGTTTCTGTAGGGAAATCTTTGTGTTTTCAGATTCCGGCATTGCTGACTGGGAAGGTTGTCATAGTTATATCACCGTTGATTAGCTTGATGCACGATCAGTGTTTGAAGTTGGCAAAACATGGTGTTTCTGCTTGCTTCCTTGGATCTGGTCAAACTGATCGAAGTGTTGAACAAAAAGCAATGGCAGGCATGTATAGTATCATTTATGTATGCCCTGAGACAATTCTAAGGTATGGAGCATGTTAATCTTTTGAACTGTACTTCAAGGATAGGATTGGCTGTTGTTTGACAGATGAGTTTCCTGTTTTTCTTTTTTCCTTTTCTTTCAGACTCATAAAATCCCTCCAAAGCCTTGCTGAAAGTCGTGGAATTGCTCTATTTGCAGTCGATGAAGTTCATTGTGTTTCTAAGTGGGGTCATGATTTTCGACCAGATTACAGGTTTTTATTCTTTTATTTGTTTGATAAATCAGACTAATGCTATTATTTGAAATTGGTCCTTGCAGTTGCAGCTCAAGGAGCCTCTGTGTTCCTGTTGCTTCTGACACGCAAATATCGACTTCTTTCTCCTCATTAATCTAGTAACACACCACAACAACTTTGTTAAGTTCCTTGAGTTTTGTTATCATTCTGTTATGAAGGTAGTGCTTGCACTGTAGACAGTCTTTTGCTAGACCAGGCTATCAAATTACACCGGACTCTAATATGTCCCATTTATTTCCTAGTAATTTCTGCTATTCAATTACAAGGACTAATTTACCAGTTGAGCGTAGATATGATTCTTAATACATCATGCTTATTAACTGATAAGAAAATACCATGCATATGACTAGACAAACTCCTCGGATATATCTCTTATCAACTCTGTTTTAGCCAAGCAAAAGCTGCAGAAAAATATTGACACAAATTTTCCATGTATCATAGGCGATTATCTGTTTTGAGAGAGAGCTTTAGAATGGATACCATGAAGTTTCTGAAGTTTGACATTCCGATCATGGCACTGACTGCTACAGCCACTACTCGTGTTCGAGAAGACATTCTGCAGTCATTGCACCTGTCAAAAGCGACAAAAATTGTTCTCACTTCGTTTTTCCGGCCAAATCTCCGATTTTTAGTAAGCTAATTTACACCGGTATTTATTTTTGGTTTGGTATTCCTTGTATGTCCTGCAATTGCATTTGCTGCACTGTTTCATTCTTTGCTTTCTTTCTCTTACTTTTCCTTATTTTGTTTGTTGTGTGTGTGTGGGGGGGGGGGGTGTTGAGAACACATTTATTGTTAATAATCCATACAACATTTAAACTTCCATGACGTTAAATTCTTCAGAGAACTCAATACTTAAATTGTGACATTATGTTTTCCTATCAATTAATCATGAATTCACACTCAAGAACTAAATTATTACTTCCTTTGAATAGTTATGGTATTTAAACTAGATCCTTAATCTTTGTGTCACTTTATTTCTGCTGCATAATACCATGAAAGGGCTATACTGCATATTAATAAAGTTCCCATTGATTGTTTTTAGTTTTATTTTTGCTACAGTATTAGTGTTTGAACCTTCTAAATGTACAGTCTTCATTATCTGTACGTATGCTGATTGAAATAATGGTAAATCACTTCATTTCTGCTGCTTGCAGGTGAAACACTCTAAAACATCATCCTTAGCATCCTACAAGAAGGATTTTCATGAATTGATAAGCATTTATTCCAGAAAAAGGAAGTCTTCCTCGAAAAATAAGTTAATGTCTACAAATTTGGAGGAGAACTCTGAAAGCTCTGATAATGCTTCCAATGGTTTCATGGATGAATGTAATGGGATCAATGAGGTTAATGTAGATGACGTTGAGGGGGATGCTGTTTCTGACAGTGACAATGAAGTATCTTCTCCTGGGAGATATGGTTTAGATTCATTGAAGGATAGACAACTGTCTGTTGAGTATCTGGAAGATGAGTGTGATGTTGTGCAAGATGTTGATGATTTGGATGGTACTCTTCTTTGGGTGAAAAGATCGTTTATACAGTACACATCCAATTTAAGAGAAAATTTGATTGACCCCATCTTCCATGACACTAAAGATTACACTACCACTAACTCGATCTGTTACCAAAGTCCGAAAGCCACAGCAGAGACCTTGAAAATTATTTTGCGTGAACATAGAGAATTTTGAAAATTTTAATAGTAGTTACCTTAGTGTGGATTGAAACAATTCCTTTTGTTTTGTCGTAGCTGCATCAGTAGTTTTATCTACATTCTAAAGTGTTTAAGTTTCAGTTTACTCACTTGCAATAACCACTAGACAATCTATCGTCACATCGGTGCAAGATTGTTTAGTATGAGATTCAAGAGGATATAACCTTAGCTTGAGATAGATATGGCTTATCCCTGGAAATGGATAGAAGAAAAAACCTTGCATCATCTTATCCTGTGAAACAACTCTCTTAATACATGATCAAAAGACCACATAAGATAATAGCATCTCATCCTACTCTTTCTTGCATTCTCATACTTGACCTTTTTGTGTGACAGAGAGTCTCTTCATTTCTTAAAACCAAATAAGGGAAATGTTTTTTGTGGGTTTTCCTTAGCCTCTAACCGGCACTGTTGCAGCTTAAGTAAAGACTTCATCTTCTCGTCGAGGGTACTTTTTAGGGGTTTCCTCAATTTCTCATTGGCTACCTTGAATGTAAATTTATTATTTTAAATTATAAGCTTGGTCATTTACTCCTATAACTTACTTTATGAATTCAAATAAATTGTACTGATGTTAATAATTGCTGCAGTTTCTTGTGGTGAATTTAGTGGAAAACTACCACTGAAAGGTTGTAGTGGTTTTCTGTTGCACAAAACTCCTGATCTGGCCAATGATCCGGAAGAAAGAGCAAAGCTTCGACACAAACCGTTGGAGGATGGACCAACAATAATCTATGCCCCAACTAGGAAAGAAACATTAAGTATATCAAAATTTCTTTCTAAATTTGGGATCAAGGCTGCTGCTTACAATGCTAAGGTAATATATATCCATTCAGTTGAATTAATTATATTGCTCTCCCTCTGGTTTTATCGAGTTGCGTTTAATTCACCACAAATTATAATTGTTTGAAGGACTTCAGATAATTTTGCATGGTCACATGATGTAGGAGCATGTCTTTAGGGTGCAAAATACCATAGTTGTGAAAGTGGACTAAAGGTGATCATAAGAATGCTGTTCAATTGGTTTTCTTTCATGTAATTTAGGTATAACTTTTCACCGTGATATTATGTGGTAGATGTCTGCTAGATTATAGTCAAGGTCTAAAAATTTCACTGCTCAAGCATTTGGACATATTGTCCACTTTTGTGCAACTGACCTTACATATTGGTCTCTTATGCTACAGCACCATCGAATCCAAAAACACGCATACCATCCAAACTTATGGTATGTCTTATGTAACACCTCACTCATTTCTCCCTTTTTGATGTGAGATTTGCCTTAAGTGTCATATGTACACCTTATTCAGAAGCTTGCCAATCTAAAAACTTTCCAATCCTCATTAATTGAAAACTTTGACTTGTCCTCATTAACTCACCCTCCGTCGTGAGTGTCACATGAGGGTACCTCCTTACAACTAAGTGTCCTTGCTAAGATTTGCCCCATCATCGTACTTCAGGAACTTGGCTTTGATGTCATAGTTGGTGTAACATAAGCCTGTGGCACATATTGTGCGCTTTGGCTTAACAGAACCCACAGATTTGTCTCCTGGACAACACTATCATCAAGCCCAAAAGCACTCATACCCTATGAACTTGTGCTATATGTTCTTATATATCACTTCATTCATTTTTCAAACTTTTCGACGTGAGATTTTCCTATGGTGTCATATGTTACCCTCTGTCAGCAGCTTGGTAACATAGAAGCCTTCCAACTCTTTCTATTCGACCCGCCCGCATCAGCCCTGGGCATTACAAAAAATGATGCTGTTTAGGAATGAAGTTGCTTGATATACTCTTCCTTGTCAATTGAGCAGTAATGTTTGCTCTTTCGCTTTTCAGTTGCCAAAATCACATCTGAGGCAGGTGCATAAGGAATTTCACGAGAACACTCTGCAGGTAAAGCTAGGTGATGTGTTAGATGGAGTAATATTAACAAACATTTTGTATCGTAGTTAACAATTTATTGCATGTCTGTAGGTCTTTGATCCTTTGCACTCAATATTTTAGAGTGATATGTTTATACTCCCTCATGTTCATGAAGAAGAAATTCGTTGTTGAACTTATTGTCTTCATTTTTGTGTGAATCAAGTTCGATCAATCTCTATGTCCTGATCTCATATGCTTTATAGGTTATTTATCTGAACTTGGTCCAATTGAGGATTCATATGCTGAACCCTTCTAGTTTGGCATTGAGGCATAGTACTAGTAGTATTTGTTTTTATTGGTTGAATTAGTTTCGGTGTTGTCAAATCTCTGTACTGTCAGATACAATTTACAAATAGAGGATTCTAATATAAGAGGGTTTTTGTTCATTATATTAAGAATATAATGTGGTATGCAAATCTAGGTTTTGACTCTTTATTATTTAATTCCTGCCTCAATTCTTATGGATGAAATTTTTTAAAAATAATTTCTTAGTGAACTTCACTTCTAAAAAAGATTTGGCCCGTTTACATCATCATTAAATGTTATTGATAAGATGCCACAAAGAAGTCTGCAACATGGAATTGTGGTCCTACGGTCCTGTTTCACGAATCACGAGTGGTTATCGTATCTGTAAACTGTCTTCAAGTCAGGCGATATGATTTTCTTATTTCTTTTTGTTTTGATTGAACTGTCATAAGTAAGTCATAATGATTTGAAAAAAATTCCTGTTGCATATTTCTTTTCAACATAGGCTATCATTTTTTTTACCATTATTGATAACTGGTATAACAAGATGAATCCATTGCAAAGGTTTTCTGCTAAATCTTTTACCAAGGTCAGTGACATTCAAGCATGCTGTGCAATCCTACATCCACTTCAACTCTTTGATAATAGTATCTTCAAGATATTTTGACAGCAGATAGGCAATTTTCTTGAGCTTAAAGTTGTTTACTTACATTTAGGTTTTATGCTTGTTTATTAGTTAATTGAGGCTATGCATTGTACTTTCTGATATTCAGGTCATTGTCGCAACAATTGCCTTTGGGATGGGCATTGACAAGTTGAACGTGCGAAGGATCATCCACTATGGTTGGCCCCAGGTGCAATTACTCAGCTAGATATCCTTGATATAGTTTATTTAACTATGTCTGTTTACTCATGTAAACGGACTCCATGTGAATCTTGAGCACCTTTCTTATTTTGTCTTTCGTCCTTCTCAAAACATAATTGTATATATGTTTATGTGTTGTTAAGAAGCACTATGTGAGAGGGCTTGTTTGAACTATTTTCTTTTAGTTGCCTTTTTGTTACTATTTCAGTTATGCTTCTTGGTTAAGCTATTGTAACCTTTACAGAGTCTGGAGGCTTATTATCAAGAGGCTGGTCGAGCTGGTCGGGATGGAAAAGTAGCAGAGTGTGGTCAGTTGATATTTTTTTTTTAATGTGTTGTTTATTTGTCGTTATCTTGAGAAGAATCATTTTACTTCCAAGAGAAAAATAATGTTATCCACTGGTTCATCATTTATACTAATGTTTGGGATTGTGAGATGAACAATTTCCCAACTGATGCATGAGATCAGTTTCTCCGAGAAAAATAACCTATAATGGGCATTGAAGCAGTGCTATTTTCTAGTAAAATTGGAAGTTCTATGTTAGAATTCAAAAGCTAAGGACATAATTTCTATGAAATACTTAAATATTGTGAATTTGCAGTCATGGAAAAAGGTTATGCAACCTCTTAATTCTAATCTAACATGGATGCACATTTGATGTTCACAGAAATTTTGTAATGATTACATTTAACTGTTTCACCTTTTCTAGTTGTTTGACATTTTTTATGAAGTGATTGACTTTAAAAACAGAGGAGCTAATCCTAGAATCATATAAAAGAAATGCTAGACATTGTAGGGTCAAAATGGTTCTCATTACAAAAAGTTAAATGAAGGGATAAGGGTCTGAAAAATACCCCAACTTTGGTCGAATTTGTTGTTGCGATACTAATGAGAACCTATTACCTCCCTAGACTATTTAATAGTGTATTTTTTACCACTTGAATTATTTAATAGTGTATTTTAAAGGTATATATGTGCCCACGTGGACACATTACTATTTATAATTTTGCATTATTTTTTATGTCCACGTGGGCAAATATATATGTTTAAAATATGGTATTAAATAGTCTAGGGAGGTTATAGGTCCTCATGAAAGTTTAGTATCGCAACAGCAAATTCGACCAAAGTTGGGATATTTTTTAGACCCTTATCCCTTAAATGAATGTACAAAGTGTTTTCTTGAAGGTACTTAGTTTAGAAAGAAAAGTATACATAATAATGACACAGGTAACAACTGAGGAAGAAGTTGATGATAGGATTTTAGCACACTTACTAGGAAAATAAATATGGTGAAAGGAAATCTGACAATTGTCAAAATATTACTATATGAATAGCTTTGGTGATAAGGAACCTCATGCCTTCTCCTGGGTTTAGCAGAGTTTATCCTGCAGTGCATAAAGTCTGGTTTTGATACACTTACACCAAAATGCTCTCTTATTCAACTTAAATTATCCAGAAGAGTCATGTTTATCTATCGATCTGAGACATCAGCTTCCAACAGGGGAGGCACTACATGTATTTTTAAGCTGTTTGATTTTTTGTGAAACAGTCCTGTATGCAAACTTGTCAAGAACACCTACGCTTCTACCAAGTCAAAGAAGTGAGGAGCAGACAAAACAAGCATATAAGATGTTATCTGATTGCTTTAGGTAGTAAGATAATTATTAATTGAACGTCTTCAATTAGTACTTTGGTTTCTATCTTATGTGTTGGTTATGTTCAACAGATATGGAATGAACACTTCTTGCTGTAGAACCAAGACACTTGTGGAGTACTTTGGCGAGCACTTTCTTTTGGAGAAATGTCTTGTGTATGTCAAGACACACTGGCTATTGTGCTTTCTCTTTTGTTCCTTACAAGCTGCTTGTCAAGGATGTGTGCTTGTGCTTTTCTGTTAATTCTCTTCCACTTTCCTTTCGGGGTGGGTGTGGAGGGCAAAGAAACAGCACTATTGATGAGCTATAAGTTTGTTTCTAATATTTGATTCCTCTTAAGTTAGTCTCTAAATTGAGGTTTCAGGTGCTTGTTTTATCACAGGACATGCCACATAAAAGAGCGATTCATTTGTAGCAGTTTGAAGTAAAAGATGACTTCCTATGCATGTAAAGATGTGCCAAATACATCCCATTGGCTAATATCTTTTTCAATTAATGCTTACTGACATTTGCCTTTATCCTCTGAGTAAAATCAATTTTTGCTCAAGAAACTACATGTTTGTCATAGGTTTTCTTGCTTGCAGTGAGTTCAGTTTCTTAGTTTATGTCATTTACCTGGTACATAATGCACAGGTGTGATATATGCATCAAAGGTCCACCTGAAAGACAGAATTTAAAGGCTGAGGCGATGATCTTCTTGCAAGTTGTTTCTACTCATTGTGTGAGTACGTTTGCCATCTCACATTTGCTTGCCCTCCTTCGTACTTTGTCATCTCATATTGGCATTGCTGGTCATTGTTAATACTTTCTGGCGCAGAGAAATTTTGCAGACATCTCCTATGGTGGTTATGAAGGGCGACTTGGCGAGAGGCCAAACATCAAGGCTTTAGTCAGCAGAATAAGGGAACAGGTACTTGTTCTGCTCAAGGCCCTCTCTCTCCCTCTTATCCCTTGCTATCTGCTAGTTTGATGTGCATGCCCCATTGAAAATTCTCAACGAGGGCCCTTTTCGAAAGAGCGTGTCTACCAAGGGATATGACAAAGAACCTACAAATTTTCCTTCAATTTGAATGAGCTTCTTGTTACCAGTTTCTGGGATCTTTCTTGCCCTGCCAATAGAGTTCCCTGGAGATATATCATGTTTGTAATTTGGATTGCTCTCAAAGAGCTTTCTTCAAAATCTTTTTTGACATCAATCATATGTTGGGATGCTTATGATAATCTGCAATTCCCGTCTTATGGTATAAAGCTACTACGTCATACTGAAAATAGGTTCAACTTGTCGAGCAGGTGTCCTCCAGCTACATGTTACTCCTACTCTTAAAGCTACATGTTTAATTCTGCTCATCTCTGAAGTGCCAATTTTCTTTTACAGAAAACTTTGTCAATCCGCTGTGCATTTATTCTGGTATACTATACCACTTTAAAGTTACTCATTTTGTAGAGAGTACCTTTTAAGTTACTCATGCATTCTTCTATTCTTGTAAATTCTCGTATTTATCGAGAATTATATTTATATCCACTTTTGGTTCCAATCTTTCCAGTACATTATAACTTCAACTTCACTCTTCTATTTCGTGTTCAACTAATGCAAGAGAATTGCCTGATATTTCTTTTATTGAAATCAATCTGTTTTTGTTGTTTTCCAACATTTTTACAACATTGCTGCTGAGACTCTTTTGTATTTACCCTTTCCTATTGCAACTCTAATCTTGTCATTTGTCTTCTGTGTATTTTGTTGTAGTATCAACAATTTAGTGCAAGTGACCTCTTGTGGTGGAGAGGTCTTGCTCGACTGTTGGAAGTTGAAGGATTTATTAGGGAGGGCGATGACATGGTATGCTTTCTGCATGGTAACCTTTGTTATTTCATAAAAGGTTGTACAACTATGTTTTGGCACTATGTTTCTCAAATCCATCCAATCTTCGTTACTTTTATGACCTATCTGATATATCCTTCTCATTTTATACTTTACTGTATTATGGTTTAAATTAGTCATGCTGTTCTCAATGCTGAAAACTCCAATTTTAGAAACATGTACGTTGTGGTTGCCTGGCAGGGAGTGGAAACAAATACTTGGAATCCTTTCTAATTTGCTATTATTGGTCTAATGAAGGTTCAGTTGGTTTATTCTATATTGTAAGTCTAGAAGTTTCACTAACAAACATCAAGTTGGTGCCAAAAAGTAGTACCCTTACGTAAGGATTATTTTTTTGAAACTAGTAATGTTGTATTCCTCAACATTAAGGATATGCTGGTGACCTCCAAAAATTAGTACATAGAGCGACTAGGAAGGCTAATTACAAAGATCCTAGCATATCTACTAGTTGCTCTACCTCCTCTATACATTCCTGTTTACACCAAAAATACAAATATGCAATACAACAATTTTCTTTAACTTTCTGTATGGAGTTTGATTTGTTCTCATAGCATCTTCCATTTCTTTCCTTCCATATTGACCACCATATGCAAGCTGGAATAATTCTCCTCTCCTGATTCAGCAACTCAACAAGTCAGCAGTATGCTCTGGCATCGTCCAGCTGTTACCAGTGAGCCTAAAAAACAGAGACCATAGTTGATCTGTGACTCTACAGTGTAGAAAAAGATGGTTGTTGGTCTCATTTGTCTCATTGCATAGAAAACACCTTGGTACTAGTTGTGCACCTTTACTTTGCAGTACCTCCTGAGTCAGACAAACCCTCTTAGCTACCAACCATACAAAACATTTGATCTTGGTTGGTGCTTGGCTTGTCCATACATATTTCCATCTAGCCAATCTGAGGCCTTGCTGAGTTTCCAATTCCTTCTTATAGAGCTTGTTAAATGTGAACCTTCCATCCTCAGAGTGTACCCACGAGACTGTGTCTGGCCTTGCAGCAAAACAATTAAACTCATTGATTACATGTAACAATTGTGCCACCCTATCTATTTCCCAATCATTGAAATGTCTCATGAAAGATATATCCCAACCATTTGCCCAACTCTCAGCTAGAATGATATCTGGATTGCTACAGAAAGAAAATAAGTCAGGGAAAGATTGCATTAATACTACCCAAACATCTTTCTAGAATAGTATTTTAGCTCCATTTCCTATTCTGAGTTTGATGTTTCCTGCTAATTTGGTAGTTTGGTCCAGAGGATCTTATTGTTTTCCATGTTGAAACTCCATATGGTATAGTGACCTCATTGGTACACCATTGGGAGTCCTGGCCATACTTGTGATGTATAACTTATCTCCAAAGAGCCTGTTCTTCTTCCACATATCTCCACAGCCATTTCATCAAGTGACTCATTGTGGATTCGAAGAATCCTAACTCCAAGACCACCTGAGAGCTTAGGTAGCTGCACTGTCTCCCAGTTAACCAGATAGCACCCCTTCCTTTCTTTGTTTCCAAACCAAAGAAAGTCTCTTCTAAGTTTGTTAAATTTCTCCAACACATTAGCAGGTAAGGGAAATAGAGACATGACATAAGTGGGGAGGGAGTTTAGCACTGCATTTATTAATGTTTGTCTGACCCCAAGTGACAAGTATTTGAGATTTCCATATGGCTAACTTCTTCTCTGACCTATGGATTATCCCATCCCATATTAGTAATTCTTTATCTTTGCTTCCCACAGGCATTCCCAATAAGTTGTTGAGAATTGCTCAATCTTTCACCCTAGGATGTTAGCCAATCTTTGCATCTGTGCTACTTCCTTGATAGGGAATAAACTGCTTTTCCTCTAGTTAACCCTCAGACCAGAGACAACTTCCAGGATCACAAGTATCACTTTGATATATCTGATCTGGTCTTCTTTTGCCTCATAGAAGATTACAGTGTTATTAGCATACAACAATTGGCAAACCCCATCTGTCTTAAGATGTTTAGAAAAAACCCTCAATTTACATGGTCATATGCTTTTTCCAAATCAAGTTTGCACATGATGCCTGCTTTCTCTCCTCTTAAACTTGTGTCCACACATTCACCGACTATTAATGCAGCATCCATGATTTTCCTGCCCTTAATAAATGTCATCTGGTGCTTGTTCACCAGCTTGTTTACCACCTGTTTGAGCATTTTGTACATCCCACTAATTAGACTTATTGGTCTGAAGTCCCTCAGTGATGTAGCTCCACTTTTCTTTGGGATAAGTGCCATATAAGTGGCATTTATGCTTTTTTCAATAACTTGGATCTCATGGAAACACTTCATAGTGTTCAAGATGTCTTCTTTAAAGACACTCCAAAATTCTTTAAAGAAGCTCATTGGGAAGCCATCAGGTCCTGGTGCCTTGTCACTGACACAAAGATTAATGTCTTTTAAGACTTCTTCCTCCTTGAACTGTCTCTGCATCCAGATCTGTTCCTCCAAGCTAATGTTTGTGAAGTCTAGTAAGTTTAGATTAGGTCTCCATGTTTGTCTCTTTGTAGAGATTGTGATAGTAGTCTTGTATTTTCATCTTGATAACTTCTGGATCAGTGATATATGTCCCTTCCTCTTCAATTTTGTCAATGGTGTTACATCTCTTATTTGGTGTGGCCATTCTGTGATAATATTAGGTGTTCATATCTCCATTTTTCAACCATTGGATTCTAGACCTCTGTCTCCATGCTATCTCCTCATTCTTGACCACCTTCTCAAACTCCATTGCCAAATGAACTTTCTGGAGTAATTCATCAACCGTGAGTGCTCTTTGCTCCATGATATTTTCTAATCCAGTAATTTGGTTCAGGATGTCCTTCCTCCTCTTTAGTTATTCTTGTTTTTCTTCCCCCATTCTTTTAATTTTCCTTTTAGGAGTTTTAGTTTGGCAGTTAAGATGTATGCTGGGCTCCCAGTTACATTGAAAGAGGCCCACCATTCTTTTACCCTCTCTTTGAAACCATCCACTCCCAACCACCATTGTTCAAACTTAAATTATGACTTCTTGAAATCCATATCTCCACTTGTTAGCATGATGGGGTTGTGGTCCGATCCCAATTTTGGCATAAGTGATTGTTTGATGTGTAGATATTGTTCCTCCCACTGTGAAGAGTAGAGGAATCTGTCTATTCTAGAAGCACTCTCATGATTTTCACTCCTTCTCCAAGTGTAAGACCCTCCAAATAAAGGAGGGTCTACAAGCTCCATGCCATTGATCTATTCTGAAAACTGTGTCATTGATCCATAGATTCTTTGGCAGTTGGTTCCCTCCTCTGGATATCTGGTGATGTTGAAATCCGACCAAAGTTCCCTCCTTTCCCCTCACATTTTGCATAAATTGCACTTAAATGCCATGTCAGTTCTTGC
The DNA here is from genome assembly GCA_035578085.1 of Solanum pinnatisectum. Taxonomy (NCBI): domain Eukaryota; kingdom Viridiplantae; phylum Streptophyta; class Magnoliopsida; order Solanales; family Solanaceae; genus Solanum; species Solanum pinnatisectum. The sequence goes on from CM069076.1 coordinate 58,704,365, forward strand.
TCTATGCCTTCAAATCTACAAGTAAGCATTTGATTTCCCTTGTCTACCATTTCCCCCTTCCAAACTCTTTTGTCCCATAGCACTACTATCCCCCCCACTCCTTCCAATAGCTTCTACGTGAGCTTGTCCCAACCATATGTTGTTCTAGATTTGTTGGTAAAGATTTGAGTCATTCCTTGTTAGCGTAGTTTCAACCAACACACGAATGTCAGCCCCCTATTGAAGCAACAAATTTCTTACGAGTGCTCTTTTGCTCTCCCCATTTAACCCCCTAACATTCTTAGGTAATTTTTTTTTTTGAGAAGGTAACAACTTGTATTCTATTCCAAAACAAAAAACCAAAACCTGGCACAACAAATTACAGGTTCCTAATTACAATTGTGGAGTAGCAGGAAGATTTTCAATCCTATAGCAAAATTTACAAGGAACCTAAAACGTCTGTAACTGATTCTAGATCTTCCATGTACTCCTGTTTACACCAAAAAAGAAACAACACTAAGCAGTTCATCTTAATCTTCGGGATGGAATTACTCTTGTTTTGGAAGCATCTGAGATTTCTTTCTTTCCACACAGACCACCAAATGTAAGCCGGAATGATTTTCCATCTCTTTATGCCCAGTAATGCTTGCATAACTGCTCCATATCTTTAGAGGCTGGGTAACTTTGTTAGGCATAACCCATTTCATGCCCTTCAGATTGATGAAAACATATCACAAAATGTTGGTTATTCTACCGTGAAGGAAAAGATGGTTGACAGTCTCTACTTCTTCTTCACCACATAGGAGGCACCTATGACTCAATTGAATATTTCTTTTCATAAGATTATCCCGGGTCAAAACTGCCTGCTTAGCAAAGAGCTGAGTAAAACAAGACACTTTTTAGGGGATTTTTGTTTTCCATATCAGTTTCCATGACCACCTATTTCTCTGACTGTTACAAAAATTAAACTTCTTGTAGGCTCTTTTGACACTGAAATTATCTTGATTGTGATCCTGCCATCCCAAACTATTTTGTGCAGGAGTAGTTCTTTTGAATTGCCTCAAGACCTTGTAAAACTCTACCGACCTTTGGATCTCCTAGTCATTTAGAGGTCTTCCAAAACTCAGATTCCACCTTTGGTTTGACCACATCTCTGCCACAATGGCCCTTTGCTGCTGGTTTAGGGTGAAAATATCCGGGAACAAGATTTTTTAAGATCCTTGCTCTAGCCATCTATCTTCCCAAAAAGAGGTTTTCCAACCATTACCCAATTTAATACTGCAGTTTCCTCTGAGCTTTGGCCAATGGTTTCTGATGGCTCTTAAAGGCTCGATCCGTAAGTCCTAGTGACCATTTTAGTTATCCAGAGATCCTCTATTTCATATTCGGCCTGTATTACATCTTTCCACAGATCTTGCTCACTGGAAGCAAATCTCCATAGCATCTTCATCATAAGGCACTGATTTTGGATTTTTAAATTCCTTATCCCCATCCCCCTGCTTGTTTACTCTTAATAAGAGTATCCCACTTAACCAAGTGGAATTTCTTGGCTTCACCCTCCTTAAAGCATCAAGTCTGTCAATAACACCATCATGAATAGGGAAAAGCGACATCATATAGGTTGGCATAGAGTCCAAAACACTGTTGATGACTGTTAATCTTCATCCTAAAGAAAGGTACTGATCTTTTAATTCACCAACTTTTTTTCACATTTTTCAATCACCCCATTCCAGATGCCTATAGATTTGCTTTTGGCTCCCAAAGGCATCCCCAAGTATGTAGTTGGTAGGTTTCCTGCCCTTCCCCCCAAAATCCTAGCCAGAGAGGGTATCAGGGACTTCATTTCATTTACAGGATACAAGAAACTATTGTTCCAATTGATGTGAAGCCCAGAGATAGCTTCAAAAAGAACAAAGTTTACCCTTAAAATCTTGAGTTGGTTCCTATTTGCATCAAGAAGACAAGAGTGTCATCTGCATATTGTAAGTGAGTAATCTCCATAGCAGCCCCACTCTACTGGATACCCTAAAACCTCTCAGCCACAACTTTTCTTGAGCGATTTTCAACATATCATTTAGCCCCTCCATAGCAATAATAAAAAGAAAGGGAGATAATGGGTCTCTTTGTCTTAAACCTCTCTGTGAAGAGAAGAAACCTGTGGGAGAGCCATTTATTAGAACTGAGAATTTCACGGTGCTGATGCAAAACTTCATCCATCTTAACCATCTCCAAAACCCCTTTTAGAAAGAGTCTCCAACAGGAACTTCCAATTGAGGTGGTCATAAGCTTTTTGAATGTCCAACTTACATAGGATGCCTGGGACACTGCTTCTAGTTCTAGCATCAACATACTCATTAGCCATAAGAATGGCATCCACTATTTGTCTCCCTTTTATGAAGGCCAATTGTTGGGGGTCCACTAGTTTGTGCATAACCATTTTGATTCTCTCAGTGAGTATTTTGGAGATGATCTTGTACACGCTACCAATTAGGCTAATGGGTCTGAAGTCAGTGAGCTCCTTAGCACCCATTTTTTTGGGAATTAAAGCCACATAAGTAGAGTTGAAGCTTTTCTCAAAGACCCATCTTTCATGAAAGTTCTTGACTATAGCAATCACATCTTTTCCAATAACCTCCCAACAATGGGTATAGAAGGCCATGGTAAAACCATTAGGGCCAGGAGCTTTGTCACTAGCACAAAGTTTGACACTATCCCAAATCTCTTGGTCCTCAAATTCCTTCTGAAGCATGAATCTTGCACCCACCTGAAGGTCTCCAGGATATAATCCCATATAGAAAACTACAATTTCCTTCTTTATGTCTTTTGGATTCCTGACTACTCCACCCCCCAAAAGCAGTAATATATATTGATGCCGCTAGGCATCTACTTAGGAGATTGTCCGCCTTTGGATTTGCAGGCATGAAAAGAGTTTACCTCCTGCTGTATTTCTTGTTCTTTTTGAGCCCATCTGTTCCTGTGTAATGCTTCTTTATAATTCCTTTCCCCTTCTGTGTATCTGGATGTAATATAGTTTCTTTGGCATTTAATGCAAGCTGTGTATTCAAACCGTTTATGAAGCCTTCAATTTTCGTTGCAAGCCCCAACCACCCCTCATTAAAGTTGTTCTCAGGTAGAATTATTACTGATTTGGATGCACCATTTACTGCAATCATAGAGATGAATCTACCTTATTTATTGAACTTCAAGGATAAGTATAAATAGGTAACCAGATATTTGCCTCTCCACGATTTAAAAGCTTTCCCCCTTATGTCTGATGCCTCTCGCAACCTCTTGACTAACCATAACAATGCTGCTTTGCTAAGTGTCATCCTTCGCATGTGGAGCTTTGAGCTCTCCACCCAGTTGAACCAAGTTGTGTTAGAAGATTTTGTCTCAGTTAAGTTGTATGATCTACCCCCCAGCCTGAAATAAATACGATTTTCCATTGGAGGAGAGAAGGTTACATAAAGGAATGGTAAATAGATACCCTTACGTAAGGATTATATTGCCCCCAATTTTCATGAAATACAAGATGCTCATTGAATGCAAGATGAGCGCATGACTTTGCTGGAGTCATACATTATCTTCCACCAAGTTTGACCAACTATCCATACGATATGCTATTTTTATGTCATACCAAAAATACAAGTGAAATAGAAAAGATCTTCTAATACTTTCTGTCATTCTCACTATTATGAAACATTTTCCTATTTGTACATATTCCGTTCATTCCGTATACTCCAAAAGAGACGAGGCGGTTTTGTCTTCCAATCTGCCTTACTTTCATTGCCTATCCTCTCCAATCTCCAACTTGTAATTGTTTCCTCCACTGTCAGTGATTACACCCAAAAGATGTTAAGGATGAGAATGCAACACTCCATAGTTGTAAAGCCAACCTCCAATGCAACAAGAGATGATTAGTATCTTCTCCAGATTCTTCACACATACATACCAAGTACCAACTCACAAGTATCCTCCTTTTTCTTGTGTTGTCCGCTGTTAAAATTTCATCTTGCACTGCACACCAAACAAGGAAAATTACTTCGGAAATTTTATGTTTCAAACCTTTTTCCACATATTGCTATTATCTCTGATTTCTGACAACTCTAGATCATAGGTTTCAATGGTCTTTAGCACCCATCCCTCCATACCAGTTTATCTCCTCACTCATCCTCGGTTGGATAATTATATTATTTCTGAAAGTAGAAGTAGTACTGTTGTTATAATTTGAAATGAATGTCCTGGATATGAGTTTTTTTAAATTAAGAAAAGAGGTCAAGGGTTTTGGGTCAAAGCAAAAAGATAATAGATGTTCTTATTGGGACAAGACTGTCTCCCAGGAAAACTGCATTAGTTTGATACTGTCACTAAGAATAAGACATTTAATTACCCTTTTGCTTGGTTTGTGCTATATTTGAGATCTGCTTGTTTTACTTTTATCCGTCTGGTTCCTCCTGTTTGATGGAGAATGTGGAAAGATAGAACTAGTCAAACGTGTGAAAGTTAGAGTGTTAAAACAGCTGCTGTTTCCTTGGAACTATGGTTTCACAACAATATTGGTATGATGCATCTCTAGTGACCTGGGAGTATGTTTGTATGTGGTGCCTTATTTTCCACTTTCTGTATGTTATGTTACCTTTTAAATCAATCTTGAACTGGGAGTATGTTATGTTACCTTTTAAATCAATCTTGAACTGCGAGCATCTTTGTATGTGGTTATTTTCAATGCTACGGATGATCATTTATGGTGAATGTTACAGACCCGTGTGCAGATAAAATATCCAGAAGTAACAGAACGTGGAAGGCAGTTCCTGAGTTCTGAAACAGAGCAGCCATTCCATGTTTATCCTGAAGCAGATATGTTGCTTTCCATGACAAGCCCCAAGTCCTTTTCCAGTTTTGCTGAATGGGGAAAAGGTTGGGCTGATCCCGAGATCCGTCGCCAACGCTTGCAAAGAAAGCGAACTTGGAAATCTCCAAGAAAACGAAAATCACGTAAACGTCTGCCTGATTCTAATACGGTTCGAGGAAGATTGACTGCCAAGCTGTCAAAATAGTGACACAAATGTGAACTATAGAACTGGTTAAAAAGAATTCGAACTTTGTTTAAAATTCAAACAATCAGCCTTGTAACAAGGTTGAAAGATTCGTAATTTGCATTATCCGATTCTTTAGTTATTCGTCCATTATACGTTCTGGTTTTTGATTGATGGATTCTTCTAAGATGCCACGTTTCTCTTTTTATTTTTTTTGGGTCTGAACTTGGCTCCAAACTTGAGAATACAACAATATTATACCAGTGTTATTTTACAAGTGGAGTTTGGGGAGGGTGGTGTGTATACAACCTTGCTCTTACCTTGTGAAGATAGAAATTTGAGTGGAAAAACAGTACACGGGGAGGGGGTCATGCGTGAAGCGATACATTTCAACTTGAGATGCACGAGGGCATGAAGCAATGACCCTAAAGGAGAGACTTGGGCTGAGTAAGTGATAACAAATGTATATAGGAAAGATCAAGCTTTCAACATATATTACAACATACCCTAATATAATTCCAATATAATTCCATAAGTGGAGTATGGGAGAGTGATGTGTATGTAGACTTCACTTGCCTTGAGAAGGAAGCTCTGAAGGTCTATTTAGGATTGGAAATCAATGAATTAAAAATAAAAGAAAGAATATTTTAACACTTTTTATTCCTCTTCATATGATAAGCCTTGTGGTACTCCTCTCAAGATTTGTGTTTGCCTTTCCCCCTAAATTGAAAGAAGTTAGTTCACTTTACTAGTATCTTAACAATAAGAAGCGCATCTGGTGTAGTGGTATCATAGTACCCTCCCACGGTACTGACCGGGGTTCGATTCCCCGGATGCGCACTTAGTTCATTTTTGGTTTTATGCCTTTTCCATTTAGACATTTTGGTTTATGTCTAACTAGTGAATATGTTTGAGAAAAAAAATATTTAAATAAATCATTTCTTATATTTGAATATCAAAAATATTTTAAGAATCATTTCTAATTTTCAAATTCAAATAGATTTAAGTTTTAAGTTCTAGTTATTATTAAATACAATTTAAGCAATGTAATAACTGTTGAAATAATTTAATGTATTGTGAATTTTTTTGGATTAGAATCGTAATTTAAAATAATAAATATTTTCTTTTAACTGAATCATAATTGAATTTTTTTGGATTAGAATCGTAATTTAAAATAATAAATATTTTCTTTTAACTGAATCATAATTGTTTTGCCGAATTGTTGATGCACTTGAAAAAAATGGATCATACAGTATTAAATATGTTATATGATGTGTTTGATTTTTTGAACAAAATGGAAAGAACACAAATGGTCATCGGGCTAAAGGTTTATTGTAGCAAAGTTGTAGAAGTAAATTTTGTATAAAAAATATATCTTTTAAATATTTTTCATACATAATATTCATCGAAAATTCATCTATTCAATGTAGAAAATTGAAATAAATTGCAACACAAGATAAAAGAAAAATTTTAAATTTCTATTGCAATTATGCACAAACATTAATTTTTTTATTAATAATTATTAAGTACTATAATTGAAGATTGATCTCTTAATTTAGGAAAATATAAATGTGGAAGATAAAATTGTAGAACCTCACTTTGATCAAGATAATTATTTATTTTTTTATTTTTTTTTAAAATTTTTTACTATCTTTTGATTTATAAAATCTGCAAAAAATATATTTTATTTATTTCTCTCCTCACCATTATTACAATTTATTAAATAGTAAATAGTTTTCACCTCTCCTCATCATTACTACTACTACAATTTACTTTTTTCCACGTTCTATTTTATAGTTTTTTAAAATAAAAATTCTTGTTGATCTCTCCTCATTATTATCATAATTAATTTTTCTTATTCAAAAAATTCTCGTTTTCCTTAATTGTTTTCTTTCCTTTGATCTGTAATTTCTTTTTTAAAAAATAGATCTTAAATATTTTATTTATCTTTCTCTTCACTATTGGTACAATTTATTATAATTACTTTTTTGTTTTTTTTCTCGTTGCTATAAAACATTTTTTTAATTCCCCTTTTGTTGTCTAAAGAAGATCTTATTTATTTCTTCTCCTTATTACCACTATTATTAATTTATTATTATTATTTTAATAAATCCTTTTCTTTTCTTTTAAATTTTCTCTTGATATATATATATATATATCCCAAGAGTTTAAATCATCCTTCTTCTCCTTTTCTTGACTTTTATTTTTTTTTTCTTATTTATATTTATGTTTAAAAACTCAAAAGAAGTTATAAATAGTATCTTAATTAGTAGTAATTGTTTAACATATTTATAGTACACACCTTTATATTATGATTATGATAAATATATTTACCTTATTTATCTATCTTCTTACCATTACTACAATTTATTGTTTTTCATCTCTCCTCATCGTTACTATAATTTATTGTTATTTTAAAATTCATTTTTTTACCTTCTATTTTTATGTTTTTTTAAAAATGAAAATTTTATTATCTCTCCTTGTTATCATCGTAGTTTATTCTTATTATTATTCATGGAAATTTTCTTCTTCACAATTATTTATCTTTTAATCTAAAAAATTAGTTAAAAATTTTTAAAAAATCAAATATTTTATTTATCTCAGTCCTCACATTATTACAATTTATTACTTTTTCTTTCTAGCTTTTATTTTTAAAGTTTCCCAAGAATTTTTTTATTCAGCTCTCTTTCTTATTATCATAATTTAATATTGTTTATGAAATTTCTATTCTTTCTTAATTTTGTTATGTATATAATTTATATGAAAAATATTTCTTTGATCAAGAATTATAATTAATTTTTTCTCTCCTGTTCTTGTTTTTTAAAAATATTTTATTTATTTATGTGCTATGTTGATAAAAATCAAAATATTCTTAATTTATAAATTTTTATAATTTTTTTTCTATTTTAATGTTATAGAAAAAATAGAACGAGAATGATGTAATTAGTAAAACAAAATAAAACAAAGAGTAACGTATAAACTCCCTTTCCTTTTTTGTGTTTTCTTTTATGGTAGTATTTTTAATTATTATTTTTTTTCTTTTTTTTCTTTTCCTTCCTTTTACTTTTTACTCAATTTCATGCCTTGCCTTCTCATTCTTTTTCAAACTATCATATTATTCTTTTTTATCAGAAAAGAGAATCAATTTTTTTTATAACTTTCCATATTATTTCAATACCATATAGATAAATAAATAAAAAAATAAAAAAAATGATTTAAGGGAATGATATAAATGAGAGTAATGATCAAATTAAGGTAAGGAAGTAAAAAAATAAAATAGAATGATTGATGATGAATGGAATTAAATATGGACACTTTGATATTCAATAAAATTTGAAAGTGAAATTTTCAGTCTTTTAGAATTTAAAAAATAATATAAAATTTAAAACAAAAAAACTACAAAAATATAAATAAAATTTCAGGCCCAAAAAAATGTCACATATATATATATATATATATATATATATATATATATATATATATATATATATATATATATATATATATATATATATATAAACTTTAATTAAAGATATATAAAAAAAAATAAAAAAAACTTCAATTAAAAATATATAAAAGAAAATAAAACAAACTTTAATTAAAGATAAATAAAGAAAAATTCAACAAAAAACGTTTTTAAGGGAGGGGGAATAAAAAGACGTTTTTAAGGGAAGAAAAAGGAATTAGAATATACATTTATCCTTATTTTCTCCTTATTCCTTCCTAATTTAATAGGAATTCCATAAATAAATTGATTCTCTCTCTAAATATTTCTTCTTGCCCTTGAACCACTTATCATTCTTTCTATAAGTTTCTCAATCAAAATGATTTTTTCCTTCTCAATATATATTTTCTTGTAGAAGGAATTATAGTGCAAAATCCTTTCAAAAGTCTTTTATTTTAAAGAAAAATGATTATTACATGATTTTTCTTCTTAGATCAATATCTTTGAAAGAATCTTGAGATATTGCCTCTTTCTCTTTTCATGAAGAGATAACATTCCATCATCATTACAAAAAGAGACAAAGTGAAGGAGTCGGCGAATTTTTTGTTCATTATGAGATCTCTACTTCTCATCGCTAAATTAGCTTTCAAAGAGCTTTGTCGTTATTTGTAAATCAAAAAGAATAGAATGAGAGAATTAATATTTCATGGTGGCATCATTTCCACGGTTCACAAGTTGAATGTTAGAAGACGTTTTGATGTTTTTCGATCTTCAAGTATATTGAATTATTAAATAGGATTTCATTCTTATTTTGCTAGATCCACTTGTTGTAATTTTTGTTGGCATAAAATGGTCAAATCTACACAGGTATATTCTAACAAATTCATTCATACAAACATATCAATTTTATTTATTTATCTGAGCTAGTAAATCATCTCTTGCTATGAGTTCTTGATTTCATCTCCTGCATAATGTTTATTTACACAAATAAAGCAAAATTCAATTTACTTGAAGGAGTAAATCGGCTTTTGCAATGATTCTTCCATTTTGTCAATTTACCTTTAGAATATGTGCTCTCCAGCCTAGTTTTATTTGTACAAACAAATCAAAAATTTGATCTATCTAAGGTAGTAAAACTTTTCAAAAAATTAATTTATCTGAAGTAGTAAATCTTCTCTTCCAATGATTCTTCCATTTTGTCAAGTTACTTACAGATTATGTGATCTCCTACATATTTTTTTTATACTTTTTTAATTGATTGATTACAAAACCGTTATAACTGTTCATTTTCTATTGCAACAATAAATATATTCTTTATGTTAAAACTTTTCATTATCCTCTTTAATTGTAGTTTAATAGATGAATTAGAGGTATTTAGTAGATTATTATATTAATAAATGAATTTAAAAAATAAAAAATTGAGGAAAAAGTTAAAATGAAATGATGGCCATAGAGAGATGCCACATTAGCTTTTCTAGATTCAACTTTATATATATATATATATATATATATATATATATACTTCGAGATTCTTTCATTTCCTTTATATATATATACTTCGAGATTCTTTCATTTCCTTTACTTGAAGTTGAAGGAATATAATTCACTTCAAGCAAGTGATAAGAAGTTATGTCAATATTGATTCAAAGCAAAGAATCAATTTCCCTTTCTATATTTTACTTCAACAACTCATCTACTTTAGATGAATTCTCAACATGTATTATAACAACATCACCTTTGCAATTATAGGCTTCACATCATCATTCTTGCTATACTTGCCAATCTTGAGGAAAAGGCAAAAGAAGCAAATAGCAGCAGGGAAATTGAGGATAATAACACAAGCATTAGAACAAGCTGAAGACAGAGTTTTAAGATATGAAGAAAGACACGACAACATACTTAAACAAATATGTTCACATTACATTGTTAGTCAAGAAATAGTAGAAGCACTTGCTGGTGCTCGAGAAGCGATGAATGAAGCATTAGAATTTGTAATTACTTTCAGAAATTTGCAGCTACAAATTATCAGATTGTATTTGTTGATTACTTAATGGATACTATTTCCTTGCAATGATCCTTCTCTTTACATTGAAATCTTTGTAAATTTTGGCAATTTTTCTAATGTATGTGACTATCATATCCTGGTACTAGCATGCTAGTAGGGGTGTTCGAATATCAACATCAACAACAATAATGATTATTTTGTCACGTCCCAATTTCCAAACACTTCTTCATATAAACGCGTATTACATCATCATCAAGGATATTCACAAGGGTGATAGTAAAATAATAAAGTAAGAAAAGAGAAATTTATATACCATGAAAGAGGAAAAATAAAGTTTTATTTGTTCAAAGAAAAAATATGGGCGTATATGTAATTTAAGGTTGTTTTGTGCACAAATGTGAAATAAGTTTCTCCAGAAAGGTACAAATAAAATTGTTCCCACTCCTAATACCAAAAGAGTCCGTTTTAGCACTGGCAATTCTCTCTTGTCTTAGGCAGAATTCCGGGTTCAAATCCCGGCAGTGGAATTTTTTTAGTACATTTCTAGCGGATGTGCTCTTTAGGTAAAACCATTGTAACCTGATATTTAGATGGGTTGAACGTCATGTGAAATACCACATCACTATAGTTCATGATAAATATATTTAGATGGGGATTTTGGAAAGTTTTCCTAATAGATTTGCTTTCACTTATTTTTTTTTTTTAAAATAGTCGGAAATTTGTCTATTTTGGTCCAGGATTTTTCTTAATTGCTTTATTTCATTTTATTTGGCTCCTATGTGTCATATAAATTTAATAAGAGGTTGCTATTTAATAGTTAGCATTATGAATCACAATAATTAACAAAATATTTGAAAAATATATTAAAATTTTGATCAACTCTCATTTTTTTACACAAAAAAAGTAATATATATTATCTGAAAATTATGTTACGAGTACTATAAATCATAGCTTAAATATTTTACAATATGATTAACTCTCAAAATTTCACATGAACCACATAAATTAGGACAAAGGAAATAACACATAGTAGTATTTAAAAATTACTTTAACTAAGATTACTATAAATTTGATTGACTTTTAAATTTCACATGTGTCACACAAATTATGACAAAATACGTATAACAGATTTAAAAATCATGTTAAAATATTATAAATTACAATAATTAAGAATTCAAAACATAAATTAAAACAAATAATTATAATTTTTTTAGAAACAAAAAGGCGTGTGGCGTGATATGTACGCATAAAGTGGTTAATGTCCTCACTTATATATATGCGGTGGGAGACGACGCTGTAATAATATTTGCCTTCAAACCTTCGCTTTAATATAGGCGGTGCAAATGGCGCGGCTGAGATCTGATTTTCCGTTTCTTTAACACTAGGGTTTTTACTGTTGTTCGTCTACGATATTGTAAGAATCTTTTGTTTATTCAATTCTGGATTTGATTATCAGTGTTGTTTTCAAGATTGCAGCATTGAATCAAGAAAACTGAAATACTTTCCGAATTCCGACCTTAAAAACAGTCAATGTACGCGAGTTATGTTCACAAGTTTTCAATTAGTGTATAGATGATATTAAGAACAATCGTTGTTGGAAAAAGTAAACAATTAGTGTAATGGGGAAAATCACTTCGCAATGATTGGGAAATTATGTTAATAACGGTCTATTGTGAGAACTTCTTGTTAATTCAATTCTTGATTGAAGTTAGAGAGTTAATAGATTATCAGTGCTATTTTGAGTTATTGCAGCATTGAATCAAGAAAACTGAAACCCTTCCTGACCTTAAATTTTTTTCTTGTTAATTCAATTCTTGATTGAAATTAGAGAATTATAAGATTATCGGCACACTTTCCAACCTTGAATTTTTTCTTGTTAATTCAATTCTTGAATTGAAGTTAGAGAATTATTAGATTATCACTAAACTTTCCAACCTTGAAATTTTATTGTTAATTCAATTCTTGATTGAAGTTGGAGAATTATAAGATTAGCAGTTAACTTTCCAACCTTAAATTTTTTCTTATTAATTCGATTCTTGATTGAAGTTAGAGAATAATTAGCTTAGCAGCGTTATTTTCAAGATTGCAGCATTGAATTTAGAAAACTGAAATACTTTCCAACCTTAAAAACAGTCAATGTATTTGTAAGCGGGTTCTTTTTCCTATGTCCACAAGTTCTCAATTTGTTTGATTTTATTTACATAATAAGATAGATGATATTCAGAACAAATGTTGTTGGAAAAAGTAAACAATTAGTGTGATGAGGAATATCTCTTGGCAATATTTGGGAAATTATGTAAATAAAAGGTCTATTGGGAGAACTTCTTGTTAATTCAATTCTTGATTGAAGTTAGAGCATTGTTAGATTATCAGTGTTATTTTTAAGTGCTTGCCACATTGGATCCGGAAAGCTGGAACACTTTCCGACCATAAATTTGTTCTTGTTATTCAATTTTTGATTGAAGTTAGAGGTACACTTTCCAACCTTGAAAATTAGTTTTGTGTTCAAAATAGTCAATGTTCAGAAGTTTTCAATATGCTTGATTGTAGTTCAATCTGGAGACTCTGACTTTTGTGTGTATGTGCACTCTTTGCTGCATCGTTCTTGAAACAATTATTACAGTATGGACCCAGACCAAGTTGTTGCTGAATTGGTTGGAATGGGATTTTTGTTATCTGATATTGCTAATGCTCTAGAAGTTGTGGGTCCATCAATTGATAGTGTGATTGATTATCTACTCTATGATTCTTGAAGAAACACTGCAAGTGCATCAACTAGTACTGCATGTTTCACCCGTCGTGCTGGTATGCTGGGAAAAAGAGGCTCTTCTTCTTTGTCTTGTTCTGCAGGCAAAATGCGGCAATCAAGCATAATGAATTCATTCAATCAGCAAGTAGATCTAAAAGAAGCAAGACAATGAATAGGTTGAATATGTCTCAATCGATCTTGCAAAGAGATACTGGAGGTTGAAATGTGCATCCTCCTCTAGAGGATTCTGATCTCCACGTTGCAACTGAAAAAGCTGTATCATCATCTCATTGCAAGGATGAAGATATTGGACCAGATTGGCAAAAGGAGGTCAAGAATTTGTTGCAGAAACACTTTGGATTCTGATTGTTGAAGGATTTTCAGAAAGAAGCTCTGGAAGCTTGGTTAACTCACCAAGACTGTCTTGTTCTTGCAGCAACAGGATCAGGTATTAGCCCCTCACACTTTTTCTTTCTTCACCGTTCTCTCCCTTTCCGTAAAATGTGATTTTCGATTTCTCAGAGTTATGTTTCTGTAGGGAAATCTTTGTGTTTTCAGATTCCGGCATTGCTGACTGGGAACGTTATCATAGGTATGTCACCGTTGATTAGCTTGATGCACAATCAGTGTTTGAAGTTAGCAAAACATGGTGTTTTTGCTTGCTTCCTTGGATCTGGTCAAACTGTTTGAAGTGTGGAACAAAAAGCAATGGCAGGCATGTACAGCATCATTTATGTATGCCCTGAGACAATTCTAAGGTATTGCGCATGTTAATCTTTTGAATTGTACGTCAAGGATAGTATTGGCTGTTGTTTGACAGATGAGTTTCCTTTTTTTCTTTTTTCCTTTTCTTTCAGACTCATAAAACCCCTCCAAAGCCTTGCAGAAAGTCGTGGAATTGCTCTATTTGCAGTCGATGAAGTTCAGTGTGTTTCTTAGTGGGGCCATGATTTTCGACCAGATTACAGGTTTTATTCTTTTATTTGTTTGATAAATCAGACTAATGCTATTATTTGGAATTGGTTCTTGCAGTTGAAGCTCAAGGAGCCTCTGTGTTTCTGTTGGTTCTGACAAGCAAATATCAACTTTTTTCTCCTCATTAATCTAGTAACACACCACAACAACTTTCTTAAGTTCCTTGAGTTTTGTTATCATTCTGTTATGAAGATAGTGCATGCACTGTAGACGTGGTCTTTTGCTAGACCAGGCTATCAAATTACACCTGACTCGAGTATGTCCCATTTACTTCCTAGTAATCTCTCTTATTCAATTACGGGGACTAGTTTACCAGTTGAGCGTAGATATGACTCTTAATACATCATGCTAATTAACTGATAAGAATATACCATGCATAGGATTAGACAAACTCCTCGGATTTATCTCTTATCAACTCTGTTCTAGCCAAGCAAAAGCTGCAGGAAAATATTGACACAAATTTTCCATGTATCATAGGCGATTATCTGTTTTGAAAGAGAACTTTAGAATGGATACCATAAAGTTTCTGATGTTTGACATTCCGATCATGGCACTGACTGCTACTGCCACTACTCGTGTTCGAGAAGACATTCTGCAGTCTTTGCACATGTCAAAGGCGACAAATTTTTCTCACTTCGTTTTTACGGCCAAATCTCCAATTTTTAGTAAGATAATTTACACCGTGCTACGGTAATTTTTTTGTTTTGGCATTCCTTGTATGTCCTGCATTTGTATTTGCATTTGCTGCATCGTTTCATTCTTTGCTTTCTTTCTCTTACTTTTCCTTATTTTGTTTGTTGTGTTTGTGTGTATGTGGTTGGGGGGGGGGGGGATTTTTGAGAACACTTTTATTTATTGTTAATAATCCATACACCGTTTATACTCCCATGAAGTTAAATTCTTCAGAGAACTCAGTACTTAAATTGTGACATTATGGTTGCCCATCATTTACATCCTGTATTCACACTCAAGAACTAAATTACATCTTTCTTTGACTATTTATGGTATTTAAACTAGATCCTTAATCTTTGTGTCACTTTATGTCTGCTGCATAATACCATGAAAGGGCTATACTGCATATTAATAAAGTTCCCATTGAGTGTTTTTAGTTTTATTTTTGCTACAGTATTAGTGTTTGAACCTTCTAAAGGTAGAGTCTTCTTTCTCTGAACATATGCTGTTAGAAATAATGGTAAATCACTTCATTTCTGCTGCTTGCAGGTGAAGCACTCTAAAACATCATCTTTAGCATCCTACAAGAAGGATTTTCATGAATTGATAAGCACTTATTCCAGAAAAGGGAAGTCTTCCTCGAAAAATAAGTTAGTGTCTACAAATTTGGAGAACTCTGAAAGCTTCGATAATGCTTCCAATGGTTGCATGGATGAACATAGTGGGATCAATGACATTAGTGTAGACGATGTTGAGGGGGATGCTGTTTCTGACAGTGACAATGAAGTATCTTCTCCTGGGAGACATGGTTTAGATTCATTGAAGGATAGACAACTGTCTGTTGAGTATCTGGAAGATGAGTGTGATGTTATGCAAGATGTTGATGATTTGGATGGTAAAACTCTTCTTTGGGTGAAAAGATCGTTTATACGGTACAATTCCAATTTAAAGAAAATTTGATTGACCCACATTCCATAACACTAAAGATTACACAACCAATAACTTGATCTGTTACCAAAGTCCAAAAGCCACAGCAGAGACCTTGAAAACTATTTTGCGTAAACATAGAGAATTTGAAAATTTTAATAATAGTTACCTTAGTGTGGATTGAAACAATTCCTTTTGTTTTGTCGTAGCTGCAGCAGTACTTTCGTCTACATTCTAAAGTGTTGTAAGTTTCAGTTTTCTCACTTGCAACAACCACTGGGCAAATCTATCTTCACACCGGTACAAGATTGTTTAGTATAAGATTTGAGGCTATAACATTAGCTTGAGATAGATATTGGCTTATCCCTGGCAGTTGATGCAGGAAAAAACCTTGCATCATCTTATCCTACTACACAACTCTCTTAATTCATGATCAAAAGACCACATTAGATGAAAGTATCTCATCCTACTCTTTCTTGCATTCTCAAACTTGACCTTTTTGTGTGACAGATAGTCTCTTCATTTCTTAAAACCAAATAAGGGAATTAGGGAAATGCTTTTTGTGGGTTTTCCTTATCCTCTAACCGGCAATATTGCAGCTTAAGTAAAGACTTCATCTTCTCGTCCAAGGTACCTTTTAGGGGTTTCCTCAATTTCTCATTGGCTACCTAGAATGTAAATTTATTATTTTAAATTATAAGCTTGGTTATTTATTCCTATAACTTACTTTATGAATTCAAATAAATTGTACTGATGTTAATAATTGTTGCAGTTTCTCGTGGTGAATTTAGTGGAAAACTACCACTGAAAGGTTGCACAAAACTCCTGATCTGGCTTATGATCTAGAAGAAAGAGCAAAGCTTCGACACAAACCGTTGGAGGATGGACAAACAATAATCTATGCCCCAACTAGGAAAGAAACGTTAAGTATATCAAAATTTCTTTCTAAATTTGGGACCAAGACTGCTGCTTACAATGCTAAGGTAATATATATCCCATAAGTTAAAGTTATTATATTGCTCTCCCTCTGATTTTATTGATGTTGAGTTTATGTCGCCACCAAATTATAATTGTTTGAAGGTCTTCAGATAATTTTGCATCGTCGCATGATGTAGGAGCAGCTCTTTAGGATGCAAAATACCATAGTTGTGAAAGTGGACTAAAGGTCATAAGCATGCTGTTCAATTGGTTTGCTTTCATGTAATTTAGGTATAACTTGTCTCTGTGATATTATGTGGTAGATGTCTGCTAGATTAGAATCAAGGTCTAAAAATTTCACTGCCCAGGCCTTTGGACATATTGTCCACTTTTGTGCAACAGATCTTACATATTGGTCTCTTATGCTACACCACCATCGAATCCAAAAACACGTGTACCATCCAAACTTATGCTAAGTCGTATGTAACACTTCACTTATTCTCCCTTTTTGATGTGAGATTTGCTTTAAGGGGTCGTTTGGTACAAAGATTAATAACACAGGGATTAGTAATGCAGGGTTTATTTTTATCAAGTGTTTGGTTCATTTTTTCCCACCTCATCTTGTGTTTGGATTAAAACTCTATAAAAAGTTTCTTTCTAATTATACCCTTGAATTATTATGCAATTTGGTCACGGTAGATAATTGACGGACAATATTAATTTTCTTTATGACCTTCTAACTAGCTATGAGAGGAACAATTTTGTTGTCATGTTTGCTATTTTTTCACTTGAATTATTTGAGGATAAATAATTGTCAGCTTAATAAATTGATCACTAACAAAATGTCAACTTTTAGTTTAAAAAAGATAAACCATCTACTTTTAAAATTGAAAAGACGATCAACAATGGTAAAAATTGAATAAACCATCTACATTTACACATAAAATTTGCAAGTTGGAGTTTTAATTTGTATGTAATTTTTTAAATTGTTCAAAATACAAATAACTAGAACACCCCCCCCCCCCACACAATATATATATATATATATATATACTCCTCAAACAAAATAATACAATAATAGCCTTACTAATAGAATTAAATACAAAAGTAGATAAAATACTAAAAGAAAAACAACCTGAACAACAAGTTCATAATAATACAGAAATAGATAAACTAATAAATCAACTTAAACAAGTAGAAATAACCCCTCAACAAGAAGTTTGGAAAACACCTTTAGTTTTGCCATGTATAACTACATAATATTTAAATTTATTGTCTCTATTTTTGTCTACAAAATATTGACATAAGACATTTGATGCAGCGATAAAATATTTAGTATTTTGTTTATTATAAGCTATCCATAGATTGTCGACTAAGCATTTTTGAGGTTTATCTAAATTACAGTCTGAATTTATTCTAAATGATAAATTGCAATTGGGGTATGATATTAAATTAAACTTACCAAAATGTATTCTCTCCATCATGTCTGTTGTACTCTGAGAAAATTTCTATAGGACGCTCCTAGACTTGCTACGTGGCCTTAATTATTAATGGCCGACAACTTGATAAGATTCCTTTAATAATGTAGGTCGGGTACTCATTGGGCCCCATCGTCACATGCATCATTCTACCGACGCGTGCTATGTCAACAGTTTTTTCCTCTTTTGGAGGGTAGTGATAAAGTGACAACACACTCATTTTTACAGGACACGTAGTGGGTATTTCCATATACTAATTAATATTACAGGACACGTAGTGGACATCCCCACCTAATATGTTGAAAACTTTATACTACTTAATAGATATTTACATATATATATTTTTTCCATGCTTACCAATATGCCATTTTTGACTTTTCCTTTCTTTTCCCATCTTAGTTTGTCTTTTTTCTAATTGTGACATTTCTTGCTTCCGTTATCTCCTTTGAACTTTTTGCCATTTAAGTCTTTGTCATCTTGTCTTCATGCCATTTAGTCTTCATGCCATTTAGTGACTTGTCAATTTTCTTGCCATCTTTTCTTTGGTTTTTGGTATAAAAATTATTTACGTGTCTAAGTTGTGTAGTGCAACTGTATCAAAACTTATGCCTGAGTCATCATCTTCATAAGGGTCTTGTGAGTCTTGAATATTATTTATCTGTTTTTCGTCTGATAGTGAAGGATTGTCTTCCGAACCATTACTTGGACTAGGAATTATATGTTTGTCTTGAATTTTGTCGTGAAATTTTTTTTCCAAAGTTTGTTTAATTATTTTTTCTAATTTTTTATTTTTTTTCTTTTTTAAAGCTTTATTTTTTCTTAATGAGTCTTTTTGAAAGTATTTAGGTAATCTCCTTCGTGAGGAATAAGACTCCTCTTCTTCACTTTTTGGCAAAGTGACAGCCTTTAACGGATTTGATAAGTCTTTATCGGTCACCGTTTGAATTGGACTAGCTGTATCATGCTCCGATACAGTAGAGTTCTTAGCATTCAGAGGGAAATGCACACCCGTCTCATCCATTTTTAATTGAGATGGAGAACTCATGTCTTCGTTCTGAGTTGTACTGTCTGTTCTTGGAACATATTTACTCTGAAAATGAGTTGTACTGTCTGTTCTTGGAACATATTTACTCTGGAAAGTCTCGAGCTGTTTAACAAGTCTCATGTTTTCTTGGATAAGGATTTCATTTTTTGTATTGAGTCTTTTGAAACCCTCAGTCATAGAAGAACAATGGTCACAAAATATTATTTTGTCTGAGTCTTTTTGAATATTGTATTGTGGTATTTGATTTGGGCATTTTCTAAGAGTTGGCGAAATATAATAATTTGGCCCAAGTATTTCTCTTGCATAGTCTAAAGCTTCAGTAAAATTATTAAAACCTTTAAAAAATGATTTTTTTATCCCATTTATAGAATCTACTACTTCTATCCATGTTTGAAAAACACCTTTAGTTTTGTCATGTATAACTACATAATATTTAAATTTATCGTCTCTATTTTTGTCTGAAAAATATTGACATAAGGCATTTGATTCAGCAATAAAATATTTAGTATCTTGTTTATTATAAGCTATCTATAGATTGTTGACTAAGCATTTTTGAGGTTTATCTAAATTACAGTCTGGATTTATTCTAAATGATAAATTGCAATTGGGGTATGATATTAAATTAAACTTACCAAAATGTATTCTCTCCATCATGTCTGTTGTACTCTGAGGTCTAAATTTTTGTCTTTCTAATAAAGTCTGAGCATAAGTATCTGGCTGGGCGATGCCCTTGCCTTTGTCTGCTGGCTGTTGGCCAGTTGGTCTCATACTGAAATAGAAATTAGTTAGTTTTTAATTGTAGTCTACTTAATTTATCTGCTAAATCATTATCTTTTCCCTTAACGTATTCAAAAACTATATTATTATATATAGATATTATGTCTATGAAATTTAACCATCTTCGTTTACTACTAGCTTTACTATTTATTTTTTCATGGAATTTAACTATTGTTTCGCAGTCTGTTCTTACTAATACTTCATTTTTGTTTAAAATGTATAATTTAAAACTATTTAATCCGTATATTACCGCTAATACTTCTGTGTCTATACTACTCATATTACCTTTTTCTTTGTATTGTCTATTTTGGTAGGCACATATTTTTTCTTAATTTTTTGGACTATATTTATTTGGTCTTGATTTTAATATAGCTCCCCATCCTAATTTACTACCATTTGTTTGGACTATTAAATAATCTGACTCTAGGGGTATTTGTAAGTCTGGTATATTTTTAACTTTATCCTTAATTTGTTAAACTAATTTAATATCTTCTATATTAAAGTGTTTTGTCATTTACTACCTGTCTTTGCATATAATGGACCTGCTATTTTTCCTAAGTCTTGAATGAAATTTCTCGCATAATTTACTAATAATAAATCTTAGCGAAAAAACTCAACAACAAGATCAAATTATAATAAGACTTTTAGAAACTATAGAAATAATACAAAATAGACAATTTAAGACATTAGATAAATTATAAAAGAATTTCGATTTCTTAAAAGCACAAGAACTAGAAATAGATAGAAAAGTTCAATATCTAAATACTAAATTTAATTTAGAAAAAATACCTACAAAAGTAGAAATAGAAAAATTGATAAAAACCATAATAGAAAAACCAAAGGAATTAGAAATTAAAAATAACCAAGTAACAATAAAAATAATAGAACATGTAGAAAAAATAACTAGTGAAATTAGTAATTTAAAAGAAATAATTAAAAGACTTGAACAAATTTCACTTTCATGAGTGAAGTAGACATAAATTATAAAAAAACATTAGAATATACAAAAAATTTCCATCTAGAATCAGGATTTTCCAATCATATTTTCTCTAGCCTAACAGACAAAATACTTCTCAAACAAAATAATACAATAATAGCCTTACTAATAGAATTAAATACAAAAGTAGATAAAATACTAAAAGAAAAACAACCTGAACAGCAAGTTTATAATAATACAGAAATAGATAAACTAATAAATCAACTTAAACAAGTAGAAATAACCCCTCAACAAGAAGAACAAAAAGTAATTAAAAGACCACAAAAATGGACTTTCTTTCAAATGCATTTAACAGCCCAAGAAAGTCGACCAAGTTTCTCAGAAAATAGAATAGGCAATAACATAATCTCTAGAATACTATCTAGAAGAACATCAACCATAGAAGAAAATCAAGAATTAAATGAAATAATAGATATAGACAAAGATCTACAAATATTTCAACAAAATCAACGCAAATTATTAAATCCTAGAACATTATACAATACAAAATACTTTTCAAAAAATAATCAACTATACCGACACTATAGAGAAGAACAGATATCTGCTATAGGAAAAGACTTTGCAAGACTAAATTTAGTAAACCCTGCTTTTATAAAGACAGTCAAAAATCCTAAATTAATGCTAATGCACATAGGATTAATAGTTATAGGAATAAAAGGACTAACTAGAAAGAATTTAGGATCTAAAGTACTTGTAGTATTATATGATGACCGATGGTCAGACTTAAAGAAATCTATCATAGGACTAACAGAAGTAGATATGACTAATAATGGTGGAATATTTTATATTAGCCCAGGTTTTTTAATAAATCTAAAAGAATTTGGTAAACATATTAAAATAGGAATCCAGACCAAAGGATATGAAGAAATGAATAATGGAAATAATTTATTAATGTGTGTAGATTTTATAGGAAAAATGACTTTAAGTAGCAATACAAAATTTAAACTCCAAGTAAATGATGTAGTAGAAGTAATGGGTAATAAAGGAATAAAATTAATAAAACCAATAAAGATAAATCCAGAAGAATATGCAAGATTAGAGTGGGTGTGGAGGCAAAGAATGTCCACAGCACTGTAAATGTTGTTTCTAATATTTGATTCCTCTTAAGTTAGTCTCTAAATTGAGGTTTCAGGTACTCGTTTTATCACAGGACATGCCACATAAAAGAGGTATTCATTTGTAGCCGTTTGAAGTAAAAATGACTTCCTATGCATGTAAAGATGTGCCCCCATTGCTAATATCTTTTTCAAGTCATGCTTACTGGTGTTTGTCTTCTTTCTTTTGAGTATAGTTAATTTTTGCTCAATAAAATACATGTTTGTCACAGGTTTTTCTTGCAATGAGTTCACTTTCTTAGTTTGTGGCATTTACCTGGTACATAATGCACAGGTGTGATATATGCATCAAAGGTCCACCTGAAAGACACTAACTTAAAAGGCTGAGGCAATGATCTTTTGCAAGTTGTTGCTACTCTTTGTGTGAGTTTGTCTGGCATCTCACATTTGCTTGCGCTCCTTCGTACTTTGTCATCTCATTTTGGCATTGCTGGTAATTGTCAATCCTTTCTGGTGCAGAGAAATTTTGCAGACATCTCCTATTGTGGTTATGAAGGGAGACTTGGCGAGTGGCCAAACATCAAGGCTTTAGTCAGCAGAATAATGGAACAGATACTTGTTCTGCTCAAGGCTCCCTCTCTTTAGTATGGGGAGAGTGACGTGTATGTAGTACCTTGCCTTGCTCTTAAAGGTCTATTTAGGATTGGAAATCAATGACTTAAGAGAAACACTTTTTTCCCTTCATATGAAAAGCCTTGTAATACATCACCTCCAGATTTGTGTTTGCCTTTCCCCCTAAATTTTAAGGAATTAGTCAACTTTAGTGGCACCATTAACAACAAGAAGCGCATCTGGTGTAGTGGTATCATAGTACCCTCCCACGGTACTGACCGGGGTTCGATTCCCCGGATGCGCACTCAATTCATATTTCCATTTTTGTCTCAATTCCCCAGAGCCTCAATGTATTTTTAACAACTTTACTTTTGCAATTATAGGCTTCACATCTTCATTCTTGCTATACTTACCAATCTTGAGGAGAAGGCAAAAGATCCAAATAGCAACAGAGAAATTGAGGATAGTAACAGAAGCATTAGAACAAGTTGAGGACAGTTTTAACATGTGAAGAAAGACATGACAAGTATCAACAACAATAATAATTACGCTACCACTTCCTAGTTCCCAAACAAATTGGATTGACTATATGCATACAATTTTTCTTCAGATAAGCTCGCATTATATCATCATCAAGGGGTATTCACAAATCACTACAAAAAAAAAGTTAGAAATTTCAAGGGGAAAAAGATAGTAAAATAACAAAGGGAAAAAAAGTGAAATATATACCATGAAATTTTTTCTAAGTTTGTAAAATTATCCTTAATCGAGAGGAAAAATAAATGTTTTATTTGTTCAAAATTTTTTTTAGGGGTTATATGTAATTTAAGGTGGTTTTGTGCAGAAATGTGAAATAAATTTCTTCAGAAAGATACAAATAATTTTGTTCCCACTAGCAACACCAAAGAGTCCGCTGTAGCACTGTGCGGAATTTTTTTAATACATATTTTTTGCCTTATCATTTGGTAACATTATCTTTTTCAAATATTAAATGTGACATTATTAACAATTGCAAATATTTAAGGCCGAATTATTTGTACTTTTACGTTATTATCATTGTAATTAATATGATGATGCTGTTTAGGAATGAATTTGCTTGATATACTCTTCCTTATCAATTGAGCTGTGATGTTTGCTCTTTGTCTTTTCAGTTGCCAAAATCAGAGTACCTCTGAGGCAGGTGCATAAGGAATTTCACGAGAGCACTCTGCAGGTGATGTGTTAGATGGAATAATTTTGTATCTTATTTAACAGGTTATTGCATATCTGTAGGTCTTTGATCCTTTGCATTCAATATTCAATATTTAGAGTGATATGTGTATATTCCCTCATGTTCATGAAGAGGAAATTTATCGTTGAACTTATTCTCCTGTGAATCAAGTTGGATCAATCTCAGGTTATTTATCTGAAGCTGAGGATTCATATGCTAAACCCTACTAATTTGGCATTGAGGCATAGTACTAGTAGTATTTGTTTTTGTTGATTGAATTAGTTTCGGTGATTTCCAGTCTCTGTACTGTCTGATACAATAATACTAATAGATGATTCTAATATAAGATGGCTTGTTCATTTAGAATATGTTGTGGTATCCGAATCTAGGTTTTGACTCTAATATTTAATTCCTGCCTCAATGCTTCTGAAAAAGAATTTTTAAAAATAATTTCTTAGTAAACTTCACTTCCAAAAAAGACTACATTGTTACTGTTTCAGTTATGCTTCTTGGTCAAGCTGTTGTAACCTTTACAGAGTTGGGATGGAAAAGTAGCAGAGTGTGGTCAGTTTATTTGATTCTTTTTTTATCTGTGGTTTATTTGTCGTAATCTTGAGAAGAATCATTCTAATTCCAAGAGAACAAAATGTTATCCACTGGTTCATCATTTATAGTAATGTTTGGGATTGTGAGATGAGCAATTTCCCAACTGATGCATGAGATCAGTTTTTCGGAGAAAAATAACCTAGAATAGGCCTTAAATCAGTGCTGTTCTTAGTAAAATTGGAAGTTCTATGTTAGAATTCAAAAGCTAAGGACATAATTTCTATGAATACTTAAATATTGTGAATTTTTAGGCATGGAAAAAGGTTATGAAACCTCTTAATTCTAATCTAACATGGATTCAACTTTGATGTCCACAGAAATTTTGGCATGATTACATTTCATTGTTTCACCTTTTCTAGTCTGTTTGACATTTTTTATGAAGTGATTGACTTTAAAAACTTAGGACCTAATCCTAGGATCATATTTTTAAAAATGCTAAACATCGTAGGCTCAAAATGGTTCTCATTACAAAATGTTAAATGAATGTACAAAGTGTCTTCTTGAAGGTACTTAGTTTAGAAAGAAAAGTAAACATAATAATGACACAGGTAACAAATAAGGTAGAAGTTGATGATAGGATTTTAGTGCACTTACTAGGAAAATAGATATGGTGAAAGGAAGCCTGACATTGTCAAAGTATTAATATATGAATAGCTTTGATAAGGAACCTCATGCCTTCTCCTTGGTTTAGCAGAGTTGATCCTGCAGTGCATAAAGTTTGGCTTTGATACACTTACACCAAATGCTCTCTTATTCAACTTAAATTATCCAGAAGAGTCATGTTTATCTATAGATCTGAGACATCGGCATCAAGAGGCACTACATGTATTTTTAAGCTGTTTGTTTTTTTGTGAAACAGTTCTGTATGCAAACTTGCCAAGAACATTTATGCTTCTAGCAAGTCAAAGAAGTGAGGAGCAGACAAAACAAACATATAAGATGTTATCTGATTGCTTTAGGTTGTAAGATGAACGACTTCAATTAGTACTTTGGTTTCCATCTTATGTTTTGGTTATGTTCAACAGATATGGAATGAACACTTCTTGCTGTAGAGCCAAGACACTTGTGGAGTACTTTGGCGATCACTTCCTTTTGGAGAAATTTCTCGTGTATGTCAAGACACACTGGCTATTGTGCTATCTCTTTTGTTCCTTACAGGCTGCTTCATGTCAAGGAAGTGTGCTTGTGCTTTTCTGTTAGTTTTCTTCCACTTTCCCTTTCGGGGTGGGTGTGGAGGCAAAGAATGTCCACAGCACTGTAAATGTTGTTTCTAATATTTGATTCCTCTTAAGTTAGTCTCTAAATTGAGGTTTCAGGTACTCGTTTTATCACAGGACATGCCACATAAAAGAGGTATTCATTTGTAGCCGTTTGAAGTAAAAATGACTTCCTATGCATGTAAAGATGTGCCAAATGCATCCCATTGCTAATATATTTTTCAAGTCATGCTTACTGGTGTTTGCCTTCTTTTTTTGAGTATAGTTAATTTTTGCTCAATAAAATACACAGATTTTTCTTACTTGCAATGAGTTTAGTTTCTTAGTTTATGTCATTTACCTGGTACATAATGCACAGGTGTGATATATGCATCAAAGCTCCACCTGAAAGACAAAATTTAAAGGCTGAGGTGATGATCTTCTTGCAAGTTGTTGTTGCTACTCATTGTGTGAGTACGTCTGCCATCTCATAGTCCCCTCCCCGGATGCGCACTCAATGCATTCTGTCTAATTTACAGCTCCCATATTCTTTCATTTCCTTTACCGGAAGGAATATAATTCACTTCAAGCAAGTGATATGAAGTTATGCCCCTATTGATTCAAAGAAAAGAATCAATCCCCCTTTCTATTTACTTCAACAACTCATCTACTTTAGATGAATTCTTAACAGAGCCTCAATGTATTTTAACAACATTACTTTTGCAATTATAAGCTTCACATCTTCATTCTTGCTATACTTGCCAATCTTGAGGAAAAGGCAAAAGATGCAAATAGCAGCAGAGAAATTGAGGATAATAACACAAGCATTAGAACAAGCTGAGGACAGAGTTTTAAGATACGAAGAAAGACACGACAACATACTTAAACAAATATGTTCACATTACATTGTTAGTCAAGAAATAGTAGAAGCACTTGCTGGTGCTCGAGAAGTGATGAATGAAGCATTAGAATTTGCAATTACTCTCAGAAATTTGCAGCTAGAAATTATCAGATTGTATGCTGATGATTATGAAAGTGCTTCAAGGCCTGTTTGGTTCATTGGAAAATCAAGAAGACAAAGGAACAACAATAATTAGAATAATTGCATTAGCATAGATCAAGATATGCGTTCTTTTTTGTATTTCTTGATTAATTTCATCTCTAACAATAGATTTGTAATAATCCTTTTCTTTACATTGAAATCTTTGAAAATTTTGGCGACAGTATTAGGCAAATTTTCAAATATGTGACTATAATATTCAAATACAAGCATACTGTAGGGGTGTTCACAATATCAACATCATCAACAACAATAATTACTTTATAGCGTCCCAGTTTTCCAACAAGTTGGATTGACTATCCAGGGGTATTCACAAAACAACGACAAATAAGTTAGATATTTTAGGAGGGAAAAAGATAGTAAAATAGTAAAGAAAAAGAAGAAAAGTATATACCATCAATTTTTTTCTAAGTTTGCGAAATTATCCTAAATCGAGAGGAAAAATAAAAGTTTTATATGTTCAAAGAAAAAATTTGGGGGTTATATGTAATTTAAGGCTGTTTTGTGCACAAATGTGAAATAAATTTCTCCTAATGGTACAAATAAAATTGTTCCCACTCCTAACACAAAGTGAGTCCGCTGTAGCACTGACAATTCTATCTGATTAAGAATCCGGGTTCAAATCCCGGCAGCGGAATTTTTTTTAATACATATTTTTCCATTATCGTTTGTGTAACATTATCCTTTTCAATCCTTCAATAATTAAATGTGACTCTCAACACTATTAACAATTGCAAATTCGGATTTAGTCGGGTTACAATGTGGGTACTGGACATCGTGTGGAAAATAAAAAAAAATCAATTGCAAACATTTAAGGCCGACTTATATATAACATAAATATACCCCTATTTCTAGCGGTCGTGTACCTTAACTAAAACCCGTGTGATCTAATATTTAGGTGAGTTGAACGTCATGTGAAATACCACCTCACTATGCTCTTCATATTTCACTCATCCCCTAATAATTTTTGAGTAAGTTATATCTTTAAAAATGTTTTCACTTATTTTAAATTTGTTCTAGCAAAATAATAAAGTACAATTTATGCACCCAAATAGTTATCAACCATTGTTAATTATGTTTTCAAAGACAAGAGAAACACATATGAATTACAAAATTATCTTTAACTTTAGAGGGGAAAGGTCATTATTTTTAAATCCAAAATAAAACTTTGAGGTTATGTGTGATGTAGTAATAATTATATCTCTTTAATAAGACAACTAAAATTTGTTCCCTAAACAACTACCAAAGGTTCCGCTGTTGCACTGTTTGGAATCCGAGTTCGGATGACGACTTTCAAAAAATAGTAAGCAAGGAGAGCGTGATTGAAAAGGAGGTTCAATCTGTAAAAAGACGGATATTTTCAAGTACACCCTTGAAATGTGCTCCAGACACACAATCTAAAAACTTAAGTTGAAGAATGCCTAACCCATTCAACATTTTTATGCATCCTAACTATTTTTTTTGTTTTAATTTACATGATACGTTTTAATTATAATATGAAATTTAAGAAATAAAGAATGAACTTTTATAGTTATGACTAAAATAAGTTATAGATATTTCTGTGATTATAAATTATCTAATTAAGAATAAATGATAAATTTAAAATAAAGTTTTTCCAATGATGAATTCACGAAATAGGTAAATACATTTTGTTCCCAAATTAATACCAAAGTAATCCGTTGTAGCACTGGCAATTTCTATCTTAAGTATTGGAATCCGGGTTCAAATCCCGGCAGCGGAAATATATTTTTGATTGTAATTTGTGTTACATTATTATCTTTTATAAACATTCAATAATTAAATGTGTCATTCTCAACATTATTAAGAATTAAGGCTAATTTGTGTGTACTTAATGAAGATTGTTACTTAGATCTTAATCAAATTGTATTTCTATTTTAATGTTATAATCACCTAATAATATGAACAAATTTAAATAGTTAAAATATATAACATAGTCTTAATATCATCAAGATATTTATTCAAATTCTTTTTACAAGAATGATAGTTCACCATTACATTGATATTTCACCGCAATTGGCATCGTTTATCATGTAGGCAAAAATAATTTTTTGATTGACGAAAGTGAGAATAGGTCAAAAATTTAATGAAAGGCGAAATTGTTCAATTTCCAATTTCTAATATAATGCATCAATAAATATGGTCTTTTCCTCAAATCATAATTAGCACAAACTTAATCGTGACATCAAGTTAGGTTAGTGCAATCTTGAAACTAGATGTGGTCAAATAAGTGATGATTGAACGAAAGAAAAAATCATTAGTAAAGAGATGAATGGAGTCTTGCTCAATTTTGAAAAAAAAAGAAAAAAACTTCTTAATCTTTTCTCTTCGTTCCATTTTAATTGTTGTTTTAGCTTCTTTTTTTTTCATTCACATTAAGAAAAATAATAAATACAAAATATAATTTACTAAGTTATCCTTGGGGTAGATGTTTTTTTTTTTTTTAATTGAGAAGTATTTAAAAGAATTGCTTCTTTAATATTAAGGGTAAATTTAAAAATAATTGCCCAGTTTAATCTTAAAATTTTAAAGTACCCGTTATTTGAGACAATTTTTAAAGCTAAAGCAATTATTAAAATGGAAAAGAGGGAGTAAAATCCTTAGTTAAGAACATTTAAAGAACTCTTTCTGTAAGACTTATTAATTTTTCTAGATAATATTCTATGAAAGTGGGAATATTTAACAATATTTTGTTGCTCAAATTTAACGAACACTTAATGTATAATAATAATAATAATAATAATAATAATAATAATAATAATAATAATAATAATAATAATAATAATAATAATAATAATAATAATAATAATAATAATGTGTATCGACCTTTCTAGGAAAAACCAAATAAGATTCTTTATTTTTGTCCTAGTTAATTCTCAACCGCAGCATATCTTTTGTGCTCTTATCTTGATGGGGCCTCAAGTAAAAATAAATAAAAGGAATGTAAATATGATGATATTTTTATTTTGAAAAATAAGTAGAATGAAATGAATGACATTGGTGGTTGAAATGAACCTTTCATTAACAACCAACAAGCTTCATAAAGAAAACTAATAATTGAAAGACAAACCAAATCTAGTTTTAAAGATATATAGTTGATACTTTTGTTGTATGTTTTTGAGTAAAATCATTGAGTATATGGACTGCATGTGAAGACTTTAAAGAACATGAAAATCAAAACAAATAAAGCCACCAAATGCCATCCACCTTTTGATGAAATCTTTTTGTTAATTTTTTTAAAACTTGAAATGACATTGTCATGATTTGTATCAGACCCTACTCACACTCACACCTTGTGTTGGAAGATTTTTTTTTTTTTTTTTTTTATGTTGGGAAGATCTCTTTAGTACAATAATGTAACATTTTGATATTTCTAACTTTTAACTTTGGCTAAATTTGCTCCTTTAGTCATTTGACTATTATTGTCGGTGGAGATAATTTCTTCAAACGTTGATGATATTTTCTTAGAAAAATAAAAAATAAAAAAATTTATTTTCTCTGTTTTAAAGAAAAATGTTTTCATGTTTTCTTTTTAACTTATTCAAGCTAAAAAGAAATTATCATATTTCTTTTGTTAAATGAATTTTTAGATTTTCCTTCTTCTTGTTTAAATAAATTAATTGAGAGGAGAAACTCTTTCAATAATTATCCAATTCTTTCATTTTTCTTTAAAAATATCAAATGGCTAAATCGCAAATAGCAATATTTTTATTAGGATTTGATTGAATATTTGGACAAAATGTACTAAATATTTTCAAACTTTCAATAGCAAAAGTTGAAGGGCCATCAAAAGGGTTTTAACTAGAAAAAGGAAAAGGGGAATTTACATTGCGCTAGGCAAGGCTCTTTTTTGTTTGATATTTATTACTCCTCCCCTTTCATTTCATTGGAATGTAACTATTTGAAAAGTCAATTTGTTTTTTTTTTTTTAATTATAATATTCGAATTAATTTTTTTAAAAATATTGATATTTACTGATCTAAAGCAAACTATTGTATAAATATTTCAATCTCTTTGTTGCATTTGATTTCACCAAGAAAAGATGTAACAAAAACATGTTAGCATTTTCAGGGGGGAAAATGGTAAGAATTAAGGAAAGAGAAGAGAAACTTATGAGTACCAATGTACCATGAAAACTTATTGACAATTGCAAATACTTAGGTCTTATTTGCTTACACTAAAATTTTAATTTTAATTTTTCAAATCTCAATTATTAAGTTTACTCGTTTTTTTTGGGTTGTTTGACAGAGTTTTGAAAGTCCATCTAACACAATAATTAGAGATGTCGTCAAGCTGTCTTCCTTTTTTGTCACTTCATTTAGTTTTTTTGAACTCTATTCTTGTGTAATATTTCATCAAATCTTGTTTCAATTAAACAAGAACCAATTAATTATATATATACGGACAAAGAAAATAAGAAAATGAAAGAAAAATTAGAAGGATATTTTTTTGGGCAAATTACAGAAATCACATACTTTTAAGGCAAAATTACAATCTATCCTTTAAAAGTTTATAATTACAGAAATTCCTCAAATGGATACAATAATATAAGCGCTGATACATTAATCGTTATGTAAGATACATTACATTTTATACATGATACACTAATCTGATGTACATTTTATACATGATACACTAATCTGATGTACATTTTATACATGATACACTAATCTAATGCGCGAGATACAATAATATAAGTGCTGATACATTAATTTGATGCGCAAGATACACTAATCTAATGAGCGAAAATGAGAAATTTTGGAGATTTGTAAAACTTATAGGGAATAATGGTAATAAGTAAACTAAAAGGTGAAATTTCTGTAATTTTTCCATTTTTTTATCCGGTTAAATCAAAAATTAAATTGTGAAAAGACATAATGAATATTTTATTAGTTCAAGTATCAATTTAGCATGTACACAAATTGATAACTAATAAATCAAATCGATAATATACCATATCAAACCAATATCGGAACCCTTTGACATAAATTGGGACAAAAGTGAGGTTAAGGATATTATTGGCAAAACTAAAAAAAATAAAAATGAATGGGGAGCTTCTACAGAGGAAATATAGACTCGATGGGTTGTTTTGCAATATTCGTAATAATACTCAATTGCTTTGTACTATAATTCTGTTTTGTCTCTCTAATTGGAGATATAGAAAAACATAGTTGTGGTCCTTGTGGATCGTCACTATTATTTTACTACTTATTACAATAATTATGAATACACTATTTGCCGACAGTAAAGACCTTTAAGTTATACACTCATAAATTTAAATTCTTTTAAATTGTTAGGTGCAAAATTTAATTGCTTATAAAAGATAATTACTCTATTTTTCAAGTCAATTATATTTGCTTGACATGATGATAAATTGCTTTTATCCTAGGTCAATTTTATACTGACAAATGTAAATTATTTGTACTATGCTATTGTGAGAAAAACTACTGCTGATTCAGTAGATCTTAATGAAATGAATTTTAGTCGATCAAGTCAAATAATATCATATAAAGAAAACAAATTATAAGTGACCTACCGAACAACTCGAATAATAGCAATAATGTGAAAATTAGCAAGTTTTCTACTTCAACATGAGAAAAATATTCTTATCTCATCTCTTTTTTTCAACATGAGAAACAATATTGCTTAGTTTAAATTATAATAACTCTTGCTTAGTTCTAGATAATTCAAATTTATCTCTCATCTTATACCAAACGGAAAATACTAAATTAACTCAAAAAACTTAATTTGATTCCTTCATTGTTTTTTAATCTACTATACTTTCTGCAAGGAATCTAATTCAAATCTTCATCAAACCTTTCCCCTCATTTGACTCATTTCCTCATTCTTTTATTCTCTCTCAAAAAAAAAAAAAGCATTGCAAGTAAAAAAGTGTAAACATAAGAAAAAAGAATCAAAATGGATGGTCCACACAAAGAAACAGATCCACATACAACTTTTCTTTGTTCACATCATGAACAATGAAAAGCTGAAAATTCAAACACAAAGCATTCAAAAGTTTTTTGAGGCTCAAATTATTAACAAATAACAGTCAATATCAAACAGTCCTCTGTAGTAAGAAGAAGACAACACAATTTCAAATCCAGATCTGGAAAAAACTCAGAAATGCCAATAATTTCCATTCAATGTCAATAGCAATAAGTTTACTCAATTTGTGCAAACAGAGAATAAAAGCCAAAATCATTAATAAAAACAGATAGTACCAACAGTATGTTTAAATTGAATTATTGACAGACAAATTCAGTTTACTATAAGCTGTAGTATATAGAAACATAATTAAAAGAGAAAAAAATGAAAAAATAATTTTAAAAAAAGAGTTTATGACAACAATCAATACCCATTAAGAGCATCTCCTCATTCGTATACCAAACAAACCCCATCTCCAAGAAAAAAAAAAGGAAAACAAATAAAAATAAAAATTCAATATACCAAGAGAAATACATTTTTTTTATGGATCCTGTGGAAGAAGAAGAGAAAATAGAGAACCTAGCTCCTGCAACGAGTAATAGCACTGCATCCACGACTGTAGGGATTTGCTTGAGCTCCAGGTTTGCAGTTGTAGTAGGAAGCTCCACGGCGAGAACACGGCACACTGTTCTTCTGGAGTGCACCATAGCTGATGTACTTTTTGGTTGCTAAAATACGCCTGTTTGACTCACTGTCAAGGGCAAACTCATCTTCTTCAGCCATGCACTCTGCAATACTCCCCTTGCATTCACCGGATCTCGCCGGCACCATCCAATCGTAGCTACCACTGTCGCCGGCGGCAGCCATTGAAATGAAAAAAGCTCCAACGAGAACACAAACAATCAAATACGAAGGAACTCCCATTTTTTTCCTTGAATTAAAAAAAAAATGAAGAGAAATTAAAGCAACTTTTAGCTAATTTTTCTCGTTTATATTTCGACGGCTGGTTTTGCTGTATTTTCGATGTTGAAAATTTGTTAATTTCTGCAAATTGTGAAGAAGACAAGTTATAATGGGCAAGGCCAGTTGTATTATAAGTAGGGGTGGTTGTTTATCCACCCATAATACTAGACTTTATTACCAAATTGCCAGCAAGGATTAGAAGAAGACTTTTGATACTTTGCTTTATTGGATGCCCACTAAGTTTTAATTTCAACGCGGAATATTTAGAAGAAGAATTTTTTTAATTTTTTTTAAAAAAAAATTAGAAGCCAGCGTTATACATACATAGATAAATAATTGGTATTGTAGCTATCAAATATTGAGAAAATTCCAATCACGTATTGAGATTGACGATTTCCACTAAAAAAAATATTTGCAAAATATATACTTGATATATAATGTGATGTTTTTCATATGGACCAAAAAGGATTAGCTTGTTGGATCAATTTCATATAAATACAGGTTGTTTTAAAAAAATTTAAAAATGCTCTTAATAAAAATTGATACTACCTAATAATACAAATAAAAACTGACATCACATATTTTTGGCAATACATTTATGATGGAAGTTTCATAAAGCTCCTCGGTGTATCTTACAATTTATTTTCCATAATTTAATTAAATAAAGAACTTAATTAAAGATTATTACAAGTGTGTTTTAAATAATTTATCTATTTGAATAATACTAATTATGAAGTAAATTTTTATATGATTCTTTTTTTTTTTTTTTTGTAATTGGGCGCCCAAAAAACAATATTTGAAAGAGTGACTACGAAACTTTATAATGCAAGTTGCTTTTGTAATACTAACAGAAGTGATTGCTCAAATAGCTTATAAAAACACAAAATGTTACTATTATTTACAATATTTGTTAATTTTTCTTTGACAAAAATTCTTTTCAAATATATAGTGAGACTATGAGGTAACTCTATGTTGAGAAAACTCATATCAAGGGATGATTTGACATTGTTCAATAATTTACAAGTTAGTATAAAATACTTTGTCTAATGTGTGGTTTCTTATGTCACAAAAAGATTAGAATGAAAATTGGTCTTTGTTAATGTGCTTACCACTACTTAGTATGTAATTCTATTTAGTTGCACATAGTCAATATGCACACTTATTTAATCATCAATTTGATAACTTTGAAATTTTCTTTGATCAGCCATTTGAAATTCTCTTGCTAAAATAATCTTAAAGTATAAAATTACTTTTCACTATAAAATTACTTCTAAAATTTTTAAATTTAGGGATAAAAACTTTCTTTAGAAAACGTTTTTATTAGAGAAAATGTGAATAGAGGACACCTCATTTAAACGATTAATAAAACAACATTTTTTTTATCACTTTGAATTATAGAGAAAAAAAGCACTAGTTATGATTTTTAAATATTAAATGTTCAATAATATTCTCTCTTTTGCACAAGCTTTCAGCTTAGTGGAACTAATACACATAAATTTATATATTTAATTTCAACTAATTTAAATAGAAACACAATTGCTAGATTAATCAATCTTATAATTGAAGCAAAGCATAAATAAAACACAAAAATATGCAATTATTTATTACGAAAAATAACCATGAGTAGGAGCAATGTATATGATCATTCCTTAACAAGAACAAACAAAAATGATTGAAAATGATATAATTATTATGACAACAATATCTCTATGAAAAAGAAAGGATAAGAAAAAAAGATTAAAAGGCAGTTGATAGGGTTAGGTAGGGGCAAGTATCGTAATAAGTAGGAAATATGATGTCCAAATTGGGTAGAAATCGAAAAGATATTCGGTTGACTGAGTTATCAATCGCTCACGTAGCCAAGAAAAGAATAGTGGGGGCACTGTAGCCGTGGAATTCCGTCTCTTGTTACGTTTTTTTTCGTCGAGATTAATTTACATGAATTTTGATCCAAATATTAACTATAATTTTATCAAATTTATGTGAGAAAGATATTAAATTTTCTTATAATGCTAAACATGACAAGAACGAAGAGGCTAATATTTTTTATTCAAAATAAAATAAAGAGTTGGATTATATAATTTAAATATAAAAGAACAAAGACGGCAGAGTTAACTGAAACACGTTTTTGCTCTCCTTTTTCTATCGTAATTCGTAGCTGCCTTTTGTGTACAGCTCATTTCCGTCACCGTTGCAGATTCGCCGTTATCAATCATTGTGCTTCTGCTCAGTTTTTTATTTTTATTTTATATTATAAATAAATACTTAAAATGTATGTCAGTAATTAATTAGTTACACTAATTTGACTTACTTTGATTAACCACAACAATTAAATATCTTTTCTAGATCTGGTTTTGCTAAAGAATAAAACTTTCCTGCAATGCTACTGTATTTTATGACACTTCTTTGCCGGTCATTTCAATTTATTCTTATATTATATTTATGATCATACTTAAAATTGGTTGAGCATAACACACGCTTAAACATGTGATATAAGGTTATAAGTAGACATGCATAGTATATCGAAGTAATTAATAGGTTCACGTTTTACTTACTTGATGTGTGTAATAGGTTAACCTTGTAAGTTAAGATGTGTAAAATGAGAAAAACTATACAAGTTAAAGGATAGTAGTGTATATATACTATACTATATAGTCTAGAAAATATTACTATAAAAACAACATACATTAATCAAGGTTTTGGACAGAAAAGAGACAAGATAACATTTTCAAATAAGGCAACGGTAAAGAAGTCAGTCTCGAAATGATCACTAAAAAGTTGGGGGAAAAAAAGAAGGATAAAAAAGATTACTACATTTGTTTCATATTTACTCGAAAATTTTAATTAAATGTGTATTTTATTATTAATATTTTAAAATTTTAATTTGACTATTACATATTTACTTATATGTAGTTATTTAATACGAAGAAAAATATGAGAAATAAGTAATAAAACAGAAACAGAGGAAATAGTACAACATCAACATATTTATTGAAATTTCACCGGTGGAGTCTGGAGAGGATACAATTTACGCAGATATTACTATATTGTAGAGGTAGAAAAACTGTTTTTGGAAGATCCTCGACTCAAGTGTAGTAAATTCAAAGAATAAAAATAATAATATAACAATTAACGAGAGAAGCAACGCAAATGCTACCAAATAAAAAAGAACAAAATCACAAAATACTCTAATAATCGAAACACAAGAAATAATAAGCGATGATAAAGGAAGAGTAACGGCGTTAAATTGAGTTTGAAAAGTGTAGTTGAGTATCCGTTATATTAGTGTGTATGGGTGGGGCCGTATAACAGATCACAGGATGAGTCGGTGTATGCGCGTCCCTAAACAAACGCCAAAGCCAGCTGTATCTTTCCAATTAATTATATACTCAAAAATGCACCAACTTAATTATTTTTATCATAAAACTAATTAATACATACTATTCCACTGCCTTTTGTTAAAGGGAATTTAGCCACCACATAAACATATATGTATGCGCGCTGTTTTGGTAACTTCATTCATTTCCCCCCAACTTAAATAAAGTTATGTTGGTTGAACTATTTCCTAAAACAATATAATAACATAACAAATGAAATTTAAGTACTTTATGTGTTTCATATTAGTATAAACAAGTTTGTTTTAGTAACACTACCTTTTTTATTTATGAATTTTTAAGAGACGTGTAAAGAAGAAAGTGAACAACTAATATGAGATGGACATCATATTATTTAAAGAATAAAGCTTAGGCTTTAACTAATGGAGTATTTACTAAAGTAGAACTTATTAGCTGACCTTTTGGCATCCAATAAGTTATTTGTAATATTGTACTGATTTTACCTGATTTCTAGATGGCCTAGAGGATACCAAATTCCCTTTACCAAACCCTATAATGTTGGCTAAATGGACTTTTATGTTCCTTAATTGAGAGTAGTTGTAATAATTTTTAATAAAAGTTGAATGACATCCTGTCATGTAAGCATTGTCCTAGGATCATGCTAATGTGAACTGTATCACACCAAGATTAGCTCAATTCTCATTGACCTATGACATTCAATATATAAGAGGAACCATTTAAACATCTAAAAATTCATGGAATGATGTTACTCAATGAAACAACTGTTCTACAAAAAGTGAACAAATTAAATTACTGCTTTATAGGGATTATCCAAAGTATAAAAAGATTGCAAGACCTCTGAAGTTCTCTTTATTGATGGGAAAGCACTAAAGATCATCAAGAAAATTTCATGATCTGTCACATCTAATAATTTTAACAGGATACATTTATTCATTGGCCACATTGAGAGATGACATTTCAAGAAAGAAAGAATGCTCACTGAGCAGTATAATAAATAAACGACTAGCTATGTGGAGCCTGTGCTGAGAACGAGTCCGGGTCCAAATCCAAGTCTAAGTCCAAGAAAACTAACTGATGCCGGCATTGTAAGAGCTGAAGGCCACAAAACTGAGTTGCAGAAACTCAAAGATGGGAAACCAAATGTTGTTTCAAGCTCCACCTGATACGGAAAGTCTGGTAGGTAAAATGCCGGAGATAAAGAGGAGGAAATGAAGAAGCAATAACCGGTTGGGTTTATAAACAATGCAGACAATCCATCGGTGCAAAACTCAAATGCAATTTCAGAGAGACGCAATGAACACATATGCTAGAATACAAGTTCAATGTTGTGCCAGTAGCATGACTATTAGCAACCATAGATTTCCTCAGCAGGCATATTGCATCACACACAAAAAAATATACCAGAACAGTGAAGCCGTAAGCTAAACACCAAAATACAGTAGGAAAATTTGCACATGTAAGAGCTGCCCCAAACTTAAACGAATGAATTTTATGCATCGTTCTGTTCTTGCAGTGACAGAACTAGATAATTTCTGACATCCAGAAACTAAGAATACCAGAGACCGTATCTATAGCACTTTTGAAGCCCCTTTTCATGTTGCTCCATGACAGAGCTGATGTGTTTTGAAAAGAAAAAAGGTTCAATTTTCAGCCAATAGGATTGAACTCAGAGAATGGACAACAAAAGAATAGTCCATTATTCATGCAGCCACAAAATGAACCAAACAAGGTTTATACCAATCACGAAAAAAATTCTGCACCATTTTAAGCATTAACGGTATAACTAAAAACCCTCTCACAAGCATAGCTCAATTATGTACGCAATTTACTGCAACAGTAAGGAAAACAAAGAAGAAAAACATGCGTCCATATAGAAATTTAAGAAACCATACAATATCTGAGATACAGAAAGAAGGTATCGTAAGTCTGGATCTTGATGTTAGATACTTTCTTTACAACATTAGCCGACTTCAGTGCAATTTTAACTTTGGGCAAGGCAGCATAGTTCCAATGTGGAACATAAACTGATCATCCAATTTTGATAAATAAACAGGAAAAAAAGGGAGTCCCATATTGCAACTTCCTTAGGAATAAAAATGCACTCTTTAAGGTAATTAGTACATACCATTTTCATTCCATTTCTTCAACCAGCTATCGGGCAAAATACAAACTGCTGTTCGCACTTTGGAGGACACTCTCCATGCCAACCTTCAAATTATGCTATGGCACTCTTCTATGCTTATGTTGAATAAACAAACACAAGTCACATACTAAAAGAAAAACAAAAGGCAATTTCCGTCGTTCACCTAAGAAAAATGCCACAAAAGCCATTCGTCTCATCTTTAGTGATGATAGGACAATTGAAAAAATCATATGGACAGACCAAAAAAACTATCAGCACACCCAAATAATGAAGGCAAAAATTCTGAATCACCTACAGCGTAATTGAGCAAAATAATAGCTTGGTTGCTCCAACTCTTCAGAAATATAGACAGGTCTGTGTCAAATCCTCCAAAAGTAGTGCATTTTTTGAGGATCTGATACAGGTACGGCAACATAGCATAAAAGCTATTGAATCTACAACATCTTCATTATTGTCATCATCGTCTTAGCCAATTTGTGGTGGATTAAAGGAATTGAAAAATCTTTTGCAGGTACCAGTCCTGATTATAGGTTTAGCATCTTTTGACCCCTTCTTTGACTTCCCTTTTAGGATCTTGTGAGTCAAGCCTTTACCTGGATAGTACCATTCAAATGTCGGTCCTACAAGACATCCCACATCAAATGAACAAACAATAACAGGATCATATGATATAAACCCAAGAAGTTAAAACCTACCATAAGGCCTTCTCCAATTTACGCTCATCATCATCAATCATGTGATAGGTTTTAGTAAAGACAGAACTCTTGAGAAAAGGTTATGTATCAAAGAAAGAAGCGAAACTTAAAACCCTTTAGATCAATAATCCTGCACCACTTGATATCTTGAGGTAATTTTAAGTGTCTTCATCATGCTGTAAGATCTAAATCAGAATCATTTGCACTCAGTTAAATGATTGGTAATTTATTTTTATTTTTTTGAAACTAGTAAGATTGTATTCTCCGGCATTAAGGGCATGCTGGTCACCACCAAAAAGTGTCACTTACAAATTTCCTAACAAATCTACAATCTGATCTGTATCTACTATACACAACTGTTTACACCAAAAAAGTAGAGATACTATACAATTCCATTTGACCTTGTGTATGGAATTGGATCTATTTTTGAAGCATCTACCATTCCTTTCCTTCCAAACTGACCACCATATACAATGATGGCATTAACCTCCACCATCTCCTCTGACTCTTGGTGCCTTCTCTCCTTACCCAGCTCTTCAACGGGTCTGATGTACGTTCTGGCATTGTCCAATACAGATTTGAAATGCTAAGGAACAAATTCCAGATTTGAGCAGTGAAATTACAATACAAGAAAAGGTGGTTGTTAGTTTCACTTGTCAAATTCCATAAAAAACACCTAGGGACCAGTTGTCTACCCTTTCTTCTGAAGTACTTCCTGTGTTAAACAAGCTCTCTTTATCACTAGCCAAGTGAAGCATTTCACTTTTGTAGGGATATCCCCCTTCCAAAAATAGTTCCAGAGGTGTTTTGGTCTCCCTGCTATCACCTGGAGACCTCTTCTGTAAGCATTGTTGACTGCGAAAAGGCCATCTTTGCTGTGCTTGCACAATATCCTGTCTGTGGCATTTGTGTTTATGATCACTCCACCTAGCATCCCTAATAACTCAGCCACCCTTTCCACCTCCCAATCATTGAGAAGTCTTCTAAAAACTAAATCCCAACCCTGTTCAGTCCAGCACTCACCAACATGAGCATCAGTATTTCCACAAATTTGAAAGAGATTTGGAAAGAGATCCAGAATATTTACATGATTTGTTATTTACCTCCTCTGCGAATATCTCATTAATCTTCATTGCAGTCCGCCAAAAATTGAATACATATCTCTGCACCAAAATTGCACACAAATAACAAAGTTAAAGCCTACCAATCAATATGCATGGATGAAAGGAATATCCAATAAATACCTTTTAATCATCTCAGTCTTTTCATGCTTGCCCTCATGGGAATTGGGAGCTATATTAACACCCCACACTTCGACAACCCCATTCATGCTTTGTAAAGACTTGGGCCTAACTCAACCCCAAAAACTAGCTCGTGAGGGGAGAATTGCCAAAGTCGATATAAGCAAACCACAAGTCCATTCCCCAACCAATGCGAGACTATAACCCACTCTAACATCCCCCTTCAAGTCTAGGCCTGACTGGAATGTGGACCCGGAAACCAAATGGGGAAGAACCTGCATATGATACCATGTAAATATATGACACTTGGGCATAACTCAACCCCAAAAGCTAGCTCACGAGTGGAGGACTGCCCAAGTCCATATAAGCAAACCATCGGTCCATTCTCCAACCAATGTGAGGTTATATAAGCCACTCTAACAGTTATTACATATTTGTCCAACACATCCGCAAAATCATAAAACATAGAAAGACAGCCAAACTGTATGCCATTTTTTCTATTTGGAACGGAAAGAGCTAATTTCAACTCCAATAAGCAGACGTTGAACAAACAACTAAAACATATTCTTCTTACCACAGTATTCAATGGTTCATACATGTTCTGGCATTTAGCTTCAAGCGCAGACATCCTCGAAACTTTGCTTCAAGCTCTCATCATGTTGGTTCTATATTTAGAAAAATCATGTCAAGTCTTTGTCTTCCTTTTACAAGAGGAGCAATTGAAATTTACTCAAGCATGTTAATATACCAGCATAAAGTAAAAAACTTAATCCACATATCATATAATTGACCTGACTAGTTTGGTCCTTGGGGATTGAATCATCGATGTTGTTGTTGTCATTAACACTTTTTCTGCATACCAAACTACCCCATATTCTCCAATTAACTGTCATATTTCTGCTGTAGGTTGTCACAAAGTGTGTGGAAAATGAGAAAAAGAAATTCTACACTAACAAATATCTTTTGTCCTTTTATGATCAACACCAATAAGCTTAGAAACTTGAAAGACTACTCTTTACAGCATCTACATGATTTAGGAGATCTTGTATAGTTGCTGAATTTATAGCTCTAAAAATAATCATTGTAAATGGATTGAATTAAGGGAAAAGCTTATTTCTTGTAGGTAATAAATATAAAACATTTTGACTTCCAATACAATTGAGTAGAAGTAAATGAGGTAGAAACCAAAAAAATGGGAAAGAATAACTTACGAAAATTCTGGAAAAGCAGATAAATGTCCTGATTTCTCTCCTTTTTCTTCAGGTCCTTTGCTTTATTTGGTTCTTCTCATCTGCTCGGTTCTCTCATCCACATAACTTAACCTGATGTTTCAAGAGAGAAACCAAAAAAAAAAAAAAATAGAATTCCATCCTTCAGAAACTTCTTATTTTTTCAAGAATCAACTCTGCTTTGTCTTGTGCCATCTGTTCAACCACCATTCTGTATCATTTTCTCCCGATTTTGAAAAGCCAGGATTGATATAACAAAGGGTGGTTTCTTTTGGAGTGAAACCTTTATCTTTCATCTCCTCAAGTAACTTTCTTACCTCACTCCGGCATGACAGTCTCAATGACCTTTCAAGCTCCGGCCTTTTTGATAGCTTGCACCATCCAACTAATAGTATGTCATATGTTGAAGAATTTGGTATTACCCCTCTGACTTGCATCTCGTGCATTAGTTCCTGGGCCTGTCTCATTTTTCCTGCCTTAGCAAAGTCAAAGATGAGTACATTATAGGTACTAGTGCGAGGAACAAAACTTTTTGTAATCATCTCACAGTAAAGTTTGATGGATTCCTTTTTATTTCCAATTTTCCCATGGCCAGAGACTAAAATGTCGTATGTATTAGCATTAGGGACAAAACCCCTTCCCTTCATTTCATTGAACAAATCAGCGGCTTCATTCATCAGTCCAACGGCTGACAGAGATGCTAACATAGTGTTGTATGTTGCAACATTAGGAGAAACTCCTTTAGCCAGCATCTCAGAATATGTTGCAAAAACCTTTTGGAATTGGTAACTTTTGCAATATCCATGTATGAAGGCATTATAAGTGGTAGTATCAGCTGAAAATCCTCTTTCTCTCATGTTTTCTAGTACTGACATTGCCTTTCTGGTCATCCCTAGCTTGCATAAAACAGCAATAAGAGTGTTGTGAACAGTCTGATCAAGCTTAAGTCCCATGCCTACAAGCCGCTCATGCATTCTCAGGATTATATCTGCTCTTCTATGGGCTGAAGCAGCATCGAGAACAATTTTGTGAATAGCTGGTGAAGGACGAAAACCAATTGTCACCACATCCGTTAACAAATCCATTGCTTTTTCAATATCACCTACTTCACAAAGTCCCTTCACCAATATATAACAAGTGATTGAATTAGGCATTATCCCACTGCTCTTCATTTCAACCCAGACTTTGACAGCACTTTCCAGCTTCCCCTCTTTGCAGTAAGCATCGATTAAAGAATTGAAAGTTTGAATATCTGGAACTAGACCAAGTTTCCTAATTTCAGCATAAACAGACTGTACCTCATACTGACCAATTCCCAATAATCCGTTAAGCAGTACATTGCACGCTATTGTGTCGAAGCATATTTTTTTCTCTTTCATCTCTTCGACCAATTGAAGAGCATCTGACTCCTTCCCTTTTTTAAAGAGTCCATCCATCAATGATGTGTAATTCACATGATCGGGTGACAAACCCTTAGATACCATATCCATAAAAATGGCCTCAGCTTCATCCATTTTACCCAGTTTTTTCAAATTATTCACAAATGTATCTAACAAGAACTCATTTTCCTCAACACCATTCGACTGCATTTCTTCATACAGAGCAAGAGCCATATCATGTTTACCAGCCTTAAAGCAGCCATCAATCAGGGTATTATATGTGAAAACATTAGGGTCAACATTTATGCTTACCATTTTCCTCATAATTTCAATAGCTGCCTCAACCATTCCACTTTTGGCATAACCATTAATTACAGAAGAGAGTGTGACAACATTTGGTAAAACACCTCTCTGTTCCATTTGTTGCAGTAAAATCTCTACACTCTTTAAGTCACCAGATTTGCAGTGCCCATCAACCAATGCAGTATAGGTAATATGATTTGGAGTTATGTTAGACTTCAAGAGTGTCTGAAACATGTCTTTTGCCTCCCTGGATTTTCCAACTTTAAAAAGCCCATTTATCAAAGAGGTAAACAAGACAACATCGAAAGGCACTCCTCTAATCACTATTTGACTTTGGAAGTTAGCAGCAAGTTTTTCGGCCTTATTTTTGTACAAGTGATGAATAAAAATAGAGTATGTCACGTGATTAGGATCCACACCCACTCTTCTCATCTCATCAAGAAGTAATTTGGCCTCATGAAATCGTTCATTTTTACAAAGACCATATATAAGGGAATTATAAGT
Organism: Solanum pinnatisectum; assembly: GCA_035578085.1. Lineage (NCBI taxonomy): Eukaryota > Viridiplantae > Streptophyta > Magnoliopsida > Solanales > Solanaceae > Solanum > Solanum pinnatisectum. The sequence continues at coordinate 58,748,866 of CM069076.1, forward strand.
AACAATGTCATGGAAGAAGCCAAGCCTTGTCATTTCTTCATATGTAGCAAATGCTTTCTCAAACTGAAACCACTTAATATATTTACTAATCAATGTGGTGTATGTAATAGTATTTGGTTCTAAACCCAAGTCTCCAACTACCAGGCCCTTATTTTCACCATCATCATAGTCATGTTTTTCTTCATCACCGACATAACTAACACCTATATTTTCATTAGAGTCCAAGAGCTCATCCATGATACAATTTGCAGCATCAAAATCTCCCATTATGCTGAAACCATTAATCAGAGTATTATATGTAACAATGTCAGGTGATAAACCTTCTCTTTTCATCCTCTCCATCATCTCAAATCCACCACTCATCTCAACAGCCTTACAATATCCATGAATCAGAGTGTTAAAACCGACAACGTCTTTACAAACGCCCCTATGTTTATCACTCAACATTTCCATCACCAATTCTGCATTATACAAAAGACCCTTATCACAAAACCCCTTAATTATTATATTATAAGTGATAGTGTCAATGAAAATACCCTTCTTTAACATATCAGACACCAATCCAAAACCCATTTCAACAAACCCAATTCTGCAGAACCCCCATATCAAAGTGTTATAAGTAACAGTGTCACTTTCGTTCTCTCTAAGTAATTCAAGCGCTTTTTCCAGTTTCCCAACTTTGCAAAGCGAATGCACGACTATATTGCGAGTAACCACATTAGAAGCCACTCCACAAGCAAGCATATCAGAATAAAGGATAATTACCTGATCAACCAGACCTGCTGAATTGAAATGATGCAAGAGACGATTCCATGAAGGAAGGTCAGGGACAAGATTGTAATTTCTCATTGAAGAGAACGCTTCCGTGGCTCTGGAAAGGCGATGGCAGCGAAGGAAGAGATGGACAAGTGTGCAGAAAAAGGAGGTGTAGAGGCTTTTCTTTCGATGAGTTTGGATTGGTGTACCAGTGGGCGTTGCCGATGAAGAGAATGGGAGGCATATTCTGAGCTGCAATGAGATAGCAACGGAGAGCAGTTGGAGGCTCTTTGTCCTGCCTATCAACTGTTTGATGAAATGCCGCTGTGAGTTCATTGTCTCGCAATTGCCACCATTCCCGCGGGCGTATATGTGGAGCTGTTATTTTCCGGCACAAGTAATAGTAATAGCTCAATTTTGACACATATTTGACTATATATCAAGGGAGTGTTTGGATCCATTTAAAAATTGGTCAAACCTATTTTTAAGTCCGTTATTTCGGAAAGTGTTTAACAAATATAAAAAATAATTTAAAATAAGTTAGGAAAAATTTGACAAGATTAAAAATGACTGAAAATAAGTTTAAAATAACTAAAAATAAGTCAAAAATCAAAAGTAGATTTCCCTTATTTTTTATTTTTTGATTTAAAAGTTATTTCAGACTTTTTATTTTTAATTTAAAAATTACTTTTTTTAAATCAATCCAAATATGCTCTCTAAGTGTGCAAGATTAAAGCTCTAAGTGTGCAAGGTTAAAATTAGCTTCTTGTACTTTTATAGGAGATGGTACTACCTGACCATTGATCAAATATGTTTTTATTATCTTATCAACGTGCATTATTTCAACTTTCAAAATGCGAATCAACAACAAAAATACTCCTCAGTATAAAATAAATTGGGATCGACTATATAGATCTTCACTATTTTATTTAAATTCAATTCATGTCATCATCACACTACATATGTGACTTAAATTTCAATTAAAAAAAAAAACAAGAGATTTAACATTACTGTTTCCCATTCTTTACTTTTTCATCATTCAAATATAACTATTTAATAATAATTTTAGATTCTCTTATAACAATCAAAATCAGATACTCCAAAAAGTAAATCGAATGCAATATACCCCTGATATTACTAGTAAATGAGTTATTTTGAAGAAGAACAACATACATTTGTGTTTGTTATTTTTGACATTACAAATAACAAACACTACAAAATAACTTTTCTAATATTCTTTTATTACACAAAGAGGGGAAGTGAATGGGAAATTAGCGAGAGTATTACAAGACAGACAATCAAACCTTCACCAACAAAATGAAAGTCCAGCTAGTCAACTAACCGACGTTGATCTAATTTCTAAGATTTAATTAGTGTTTTCTTTTCAGATTTTTTTGTAGCATTTTTTATCCCGCACTCTAGTTTTAACAAATTTTTAGCAATGTTGCCATTAGCACCACGAGGAAAGAACCCGCCATGAGCATTTTCACTACCAGTGTTATACATAATCCTTAGAATCTCTTCAGGAGTTCGCCACTGAGAAAGAGAATAGAAATCAGCTGATAATATGTTTGTTGTTGTCCGATTCTCTGCACCAAGCTGCCATGGCACGAACAAACCTTCGTCTTTAATACCACACATTGCCAAACGGTTTCTTAAATTGGAAATGTGGATTGTGAACTCCGCCACAGTGTGTCTGTAAGGGTATACTACTTTTCCAGCTCTCTCGTAAAGGTACATTCTGATCATCGCGTCTTGTCCTGATTCAACACCTAATAGTCCTGCCAAAAGCTGCATAACAAATACAATTTGAATTTTTACTAAATCTCGAATACTTAATGAAAATTTAAGATTTATTATTTACCCTTTTTGATTCATAGCCTTGGATGAGGGGATTTGTACCAACATAGCCAACTAATGCAGCATATGGTAGTGCATAGCAAGACAACATGAAATTGAGACTATCTCTATAAGGATCAAATGGGGGCTGTAATTTGTAACCAAATGCTTCATCAAATAGATGTGCAAAGTGTCTAGAACTTAGATCCATCAAAGGTCTTGGCAAACCACCTACTTTCGATCTAAGTGCCCTGCAATTATCCCAAAACAGAACAAATTAGTCATACTTTAATGGAGCGTTGCATTTAGTTATCGTTTGAGTGACTTGATAAGTAACTCTTTTTTAATATTGTCAGTGTATATAAGTTAAACTGGGATAAGAGCGGACCTTAGATGACCAACTTCTTGCATGGCAAACTCATTGATGATGTTACTTGTAAAAAAATCAAGATTTGCTTTGCGGACACCAATGGGGGGAGGCCCTCCCATGGCTAATTCTGGTGCTACAATATCAAGACCATAACCATGTACAGCCCACAAGAAGTATTCAGCTTCCAAAAACTCTAAATTCTCAGAGAATTGCAACAAGTCAATATCTTCTTTGGTTACTGGGAGTCCGACCTTCGGAGTCCCAGTTGGACAAAGAAGATTTTGAGAAACGGAAATGCAGAACATCTTGCTTGACAACAAAATCATAAATGTTGTTATTAAAAGATGGGAAGGTGAAGTAATTGATATTATAGGCATCTTTAGTGTTTCTTTTTTTTGTTGTTGGTTAATTAAGTTGTAATGAAGATTAAAAGAGAGTTTATAGGGATATATACTATGTATTATGACATACTTTATACCTAATTTTAGGCAATGTGATTTGGATTTCTATCAATAAACACCTTATTAGTGACTAACCAAAACAATGTGAAGTTTATATGCCTTAGCTAAACTCTACCTGCCTCCAACCTACAACAAAACAAAAGAAAGATAAATTAAGCCTGGAAACTCGACAACTTAACGAGTGTGTTCAAGTTAAAAACATCACTTAATTAGGAACATAGTGAGTAACTTCTTGATCTTTAACATGTATTTTAAGAATTCTATTATATTTGTACACAAACTTTGTATGATTAACATGATTAAAAGAAAATCAAATAGTTGATGAACTTAAAAAATCTCCTAAGTTAAACGAATCTTTTGCTTGACAACCCTATAAAATCCCCACTACATCAACCTTCACATTTCATCTTAAGAGAGTTAATACTACAATTTGTTTACTACTATAAACCATGGCCAAGAAAAATTGCCTTGTTACATTTGTCATTTGCATTTTCCTACTTGTCAACTTAGCTTTTGCTAGTGAAATTTCTGATTCATCCTCAAATGATGAAACTGCACAAGCTAAGGGACTAGATAGTTACTTTCCATGGATTCAATATACACGTCCCTGGCTATTTCCTCGTCCATGGCCATACGTTTATGGTGGTTTTCATCCTCATCAATGGCCATTTGTTCTTCCTCAAATGCCTACTGGTTTCTTTCGTCCTAGGTTTCCTTATTTGTGGGCTTATCGTTTTCCATGGTCATTCGTGTATCCACCAGCTCCGTCTCCACCTAAAGGAGACGAAGAAGCAGGGAAGAATTAAGAATATTCACTAATGAAAACAAGTGAATTGGATCAATATGTTATTGATCACATATTTGTTTCTAAGTTAATTTATGTCTTTTAAGATCTTATTGATCACATTATTCTGATTTTCAATGTTGTTTGATTCGGCTTGTTATGAAATAAAATCTGAATTTTCATTTTTGTATGAATTGCTCTCCATATCCTGTTTTTAGTCAATATAACTTGAATTTCTGTTCATGAAGACTTAATTAACAATGTAAACTTTGTATGCCCCAACTAGACTCCACCTCATTCCCACCTATAATCATAAAAAGAAGAAGATTTACAAAAAAAGAAGAGTAAAAAATACAGTAATAATTAAAAAAAAATAAAAGAAAGAAAATAGGCCGTATATCCATAGGATTTAGGCCCCGAGCCTAGGAGTTTATATATGTCTCGCCTTGTGCTGCCTTCTTTTTTTAGTTGTCATGATAACATTTTGCACAACACATCAAGGGTATAAAGTTGGAAAAATAATTAATTCTCTCTTGATTTTTAAAATTGACAAGTATTTAGAAATAACTATATTTAGAATACATGACAACTAAAAAAAAATCGAGGGAGTATATGTTATTTCATATATCACGAAGGGTAAATGTTTAAGAAGAAAACGTTTTTTTTTAAAGAAGATGCATATTTAGGAAATTAAACAAAACACGTTTCTTTAGTTTTTTCATTTTGAAATTCAACTTTTATATAAAAGTGCGACGGCAACGAGCTGTGAAGTGTAAACAATTAAGTAGTATTTGGTTTCTGTTAAAATTTTAAAATATAAATTAAAGAGATTACTTTCAAGCAAACTCTATTGATCCAATAATCACTACTATTATATATCTTATTGATTATTAGACTTATTATAAGAATTCTATTTGTACACAAACTTCACTTAAGATTAACATGAATAAAAGAAAAACAAATAGTTGATAAACTTAAAAACTCTCCTAAACCAAATGAATCTCTTGCTTGAAAACACTGAATAATCCCCACAACACCAAACTTCACATTTCATCTTTGATACAATTTCTTTACTTACTAAAGATGGCCAAGAAAAATTATATTGATACTTTTGTCATTTACATATTCTTACTCATCAACTTATCTTTTGCAAGTGCTACTAGTAGACAACCTAAAGGACTAAATAGCTTATATCCAATATGGATTCATCCTCATCCATGGCTACCTCCTCGCCCATGGCCATTTGTTCATCCTCTAATTCCTCCTCCTGCTAATTTCCATCCTCATCCATGGCCATTCATTCATCGATTCACCCATGCCCGCGGCTGGATTTCATCTTAAGTTTCGTTATTCATGGCTATATGCCTATATATTACGTGCATCCACCATCGCAAGAAGGAGGAATTAAGAATACCCACTAATGAAAACAACTGTGGGATCAATATCTTATTGGTCACATATTTGTTTCTACGTAGTTATTAGTTTCTATCAATTTCCAATTAATAAGTAGTTTCCTTTTGCAGGAATGTTGTTTGATTCGACTTATTATGAAATAACATTTGGAATTTTTATTTCTATATGAATTGTTCTTGTTCTCCCTTTTCTCTTATGTGACACTTTTAAGTTAAAAGCTAAATTTCATTAGATCTAATTCTACATAAAATTAAAATTTAATATTTAAAATTTATATGAAAAATACTTTTAACTTGTAATTATTCTTGTGTCAATATAATTAAAAAGATATTTTACAATGTGATCAAAGTTCGATTATTTTCTTTAATAATCTAGAAAATGCAAATTTTGGCTATTTCAAGAGTGAGCCTAGCAAAGCGAAAAGTTTTTAATAGTGAAACATTTTAGAATTTTAAATTAAACTATTCAAATTTTTATACTAATAAATATATTTTTTACATTAACATCTAAGGTAATCTATTAAAAATAGGCTAACATCTTATTAAACTAAATTGCTACTATAAATAATCCTCAATATGGTTAAAAATAATAATATTCTATTAATACTATATTTAAAAAAACAATTATGAAAGAATTTTTTTTTTATATTTAAGCCATTAATTTTATTGAAATATGTCAGAACATTGTTCGGAAGTAATTGGACACAACTACAATTACCTTTCAAATAACAACTAACTAATAAATAAAAACATTAATGTGAATGCAGAGGCTCGTTCAAAATTCTTTTCTTATTTTTATAGAGTGATGGATGAGCTCAGGCTACGTTGTTTTGTTTGATTGGGACCCTTCTGTCTAAATTTTGTTTCTAATTTTTTTGAATAAATGGTTAACAAGCCACCAAAAAATGTTTTTTTTTATGTCTACTGCTTACTTTTTTGGGTAGATAGTTAATTTAGTTTCTATTAATTTCCAATTAGTTTCGATTACCAAAATATTGTTTGATTGAAATAATCATGAATTTTGAATTTTTTAGTTAAACCATATTCATTATTATTCACTTTCATTTTTATATAGTTATTATATTTAATAATTATTGTTCTTAAATCCAAATAATTATATGTTCAATTAAATATATAAGCATGCTAATTATTATGAAATTGTGTATCTAAATTAAAATTCTTTTAATGACTATTTATAAAATACAAACATAAAGAATTTTACGAACTTAGTTGGCTGAGTGCCTAAATTCTCAATTTGTTGGTGAGCTTCGATTCCCTACATTCCCAATTCTCAATTTAAAAAATAAAAAGACTAGAAAATGCATAGACAACTATGCAGCCACACGTTTATAACTTTTTCAGACACAGTTATAATGAATAAAACATATTACATAACATCGTTTTATATAGTTATAATATAATGAATTAGTGGACACCTTTAATTACTTATTTTCTTCAGCATAAGATATAGTTGCATGCACAACATTTATTTTTTCTTTCCATTATGATGTTGTCCTTAATCTATTGGGGCCGAAAACTCTTGATTGCTTAGTGATAGTATCAAAGAGATTTGGAATGAGAAAAAATTAAGGAAAATTTTAAAAAACACGTTAAGGAAATTAAATAAAACAGTATTTTACTTCATTTACTGCATCTTAATTATGTAAGCAAAATTCTTTCAAAATTAACACCATACTACATGTTTATTTTATTTCATAAAAAATTATTACAAATATATATAATGATAATTTAATTATTTCCATGGCTATTTCAGAAATTCCTTTGCAATTTTTCCATTAGCACCCTTAGGATAAAATCCACCAGGCAGGTGTTCATCTCCAGAACCGTATACGATCCTTAGAATCTCAGCAGGAGTTCTTTTGTAGGAAAGTGAACCAAAATTAGCTGATAATACGTTACTTCTAGTCCGATTCTCTGCCCCGAGTGGTGGTTGAATGTATACGCCCTCATCTTTGATTCCGCAATTACCTAATTTATTTCTTAGTCCTGATATACGAGACGTGAAATCAGCCACTGTGTATTCATAAGGGGGAACTAATTTTGTTGCTCTCTCGTAGAGGTACATCCTGATAACTGCGTCTTGTCCTGATTCAACACCTAATAATCCTGCCAAAAGCTACAAAAGAAAAAAAAGTATTATTTGCAACGAAAAAGGGAAATGAACTAATTTATTAAACAAAAGAGTCATATTTTTGCCTGTACTATTACAAATAAGTATATTTGTCATTCGTTATATTGTGTCAATATATTTGACGTTTTCATCCAACTTTAGAGTCATATTTGTTCAAATCTTTTGCCGGTCTTGAACTTTTGATAGTTGTTTCACTCATGGGCAAACCTTTTGGTGTTAGAAGTTAAAATTGTTGAACTTAAAATTTTGCCCACGAGACAATCAAGATCAAAAGTTCAAGATCACCCACCTCTAAAAATTTTCTCGTAAATCATCTAGGGAGGGGGAGTGGAGGATTAATACATATATATTTACTTACCCTTTTGGTTTCGTAGCCATTGATATTGGGATTTGTACCAACATAACCAACCAATCCAACATATGGAATTACATAGCAAGATAACATGTAGCTCAAACTGTCTCTATATGGATCAAATGGAGGTACCAATTTGTGCCCAAAAGCATCGTCAAATATCTTTGCAAAGTTTTTAGCACTAAGATCTAACAAAGGTCTTGGAAAAACACCAACTGTCGAGTTAAGTGACCTGCAAAACAGCCAAACACACATTACACAACCTAATTATATAAACACTTTGCACCATGGTACATAAAACTTAGTTTTCGTTTGAACATGCAATTTAATATCATGGTTTGAAATTTGGATATGCGACGTCAATGCTCCAAATTATTCATGATTCCAAATTTCAATATTTTAAAATGCAAAATTTGAATTCACCTTAGATGACCAACTTCTTGATTAGCAAACTCCATAATAATATTGTTGGTAAGTTGATCAAGATTTGCTTTTCTAGCACCAATAGGAGGAGGCCCAGACATAGGCAAATTTGGTGCAACTACATCAAGCCCAAATCCATAAGATGCCCATAAAAAGTACTCTGCTTCTAAAAACTCTAAGTTCACTGCAAATTGCATTTTGTCTACATCTTCTTTCTCCACTCCCACTCCCTCCTTTGGGTACCCTGATGGACAATTAGTGTTTGTTGTATATGAAAATGACATCAAGAAAATTTCACTAAGGACCATGTAAGTCACTAAGAAATGGATAAAGAGTAATTTAAAAGACATAATTAAGATTAATGTAGAAAAAGAAAAGGGAGTTTTTTATTCAAGATGTTGTAAATGTGTGCTTTTTTGTTCAATATATATACTAGTAATATTAGTTGGAAGCTTATTCGGGAAACACCAAGAACAAGGTCCTCATTCATCTCTCCTCTCCTAAACGATTCCTAAAAATATGAAAGTTCAGATACTCAATAAATTGCGCTATTAATATTTTTCTAACCCTGTCTGATGTGGATTGTGAGGATCATGTATTTGCCGGAAGGTAAAAAAATGTTATTTTTAGGAAAATGAGGAAGGTTTTTATTTATTTTCTTATATTGTATATATGAAGATACGTATACGTTATATATTCATGGACTAATATTAGGGCAATCATAATTCCACTATTAATTTGTGAATAATATTCATGAAGCAATATTAGGACAATGATATTATTACCAAATGATACCAAGCACAATAATTGGGTTCATTAATTACTGCCAACACATTGCCACCATGCATATATCCCACATGTTGAATTAGTAATACACTCTTTCTTTCCGTTTCAATTTGTTTTGTTTATTTTTTTAGCTCTTTTTTTAGTCCATTAAAAAGGTATGTGATTTTTTCTTTTATTTTATGGGATTTGTTTTTTTTTTATTCTAACTTTTCGGTGTTAATATAATATTTTAAGAGTTAAAGACCACAAGATTAAATGGATATTTTGATACATTTTCATATCTTTAATTTAAGATCCTAAAATTTAATAATCTTCTTTATTTTCTTAAACTCCGTTATTGTCTAGTCAAAATTTTAAGAAAAAAACAAATTAAAAGTTCTTGGATTATATCACCCCGATGCCTTAAGATTTTTTATTACAGAAAAATAATAGTACAAAAAAGACACGTTTTTCCACCCCTGCAAGAACAAAATGTCTATTAATCTTGGTTGATGTGGTCTTAATGTTGCACCAATTACACGGGCATCATTATTATAAAAATAAATTTAAGAATTTATTAAGATAAATATAAGTTTTAAAAAAGAAAATTAAGAAATTTATATTATTTCTATATGAATATTCTCATCATAATTTAAATTTAAAAGAGTTTTAAATTGAAGAGTCAAACAACTTTCTTAATTTGATTTAATGAACCAAAAACTCTTCAAGAAGTAATCACATATAGTTTATTAGAAAAATAAATAAGAATTGTGTTTTTATTTAATAGAAAGTCGCACATAGGCACCAAAATATTCTCTAATTTTGTGGCTTAAACCTATTACACCAAAAGTTGAAATTAAAAACATTTACTAAAAATGAAAAGAGATATTTTTTTGAAATATACTAAAAAGAAAAATAAGACAAACAAATTGAAACAAGACAATACAACTGAGCATGCCATCACAAGGTGGAATATTATATTTACCAATTGTTAGTTTTCATAGAAGGAAAAACATAACAATCTGATTTTATTTTGTTATTGAACAAGTAGGAACATTAGTTTGATAAACCAACAAAGAAAAAATTTATGAAAGCAAAAAACTGCTAACTTCATTATAAAATAGATATTTATAGAGTTTACAAGTAAACCAACTCCTAAGGATAGGATTAAAAAACTAACTAAGGATAAGATAGAAACTAATTAACTGCTAAACAGTAAATAACTACCCTAACTACCCTACAATACAGAGAACTTGGACTATTGCAGTTCTTATGCATATTTCTAACACTCCTCCTTGCTTTAAGAGCTGCAAACTCCAAGTTTTTGCCTGAGAAGTTGAAATTTATTGCCTGATAATGGTTTGGTGAAGATATCAGCCAGCTGCTCTTCAGCTTTGCAATAGAGCAGAATCACGTCATCATTATTTTGCACTTCCCTCAAGAAGAAAAGCTTGATGTTGAAGTGTTTTGTTTTCCCATGAAATACAGGATTAAGAGCATTTATTTTTTGAGGGATCTGTGGGTGATTCATCAAAGTTACGATTGTAATCAAGAAGACAAGTTTATCAATCATGGAAGCAGAATCAAGTTTTTCCGTAATGGCACCACCTGTTTTTAATGATGATAACTATCAAATTTGGGCGGTAAGGATGGAAACTTATCTAGATGTCACGGATATGTGGGAGGCAGTCGAAGAGGATTATGAAGTTCCTCCGTTGCCTAACAATCCTACTATGGCCTAGATCAAAAACCATAAAGACAGGAAAATCAGAATATCAAAGGCAAAAGCCTGTTTATTTTCAACAGTATCTTCTTCAATCTTCACTCGATTTATGTCTCTAAAGTCAGCAAAATCCATCTGGGATTATCTTAAGGCAGAATACGAATGGGATGAAAGGATCAGAGGTATGCAAGTGCTAAATCTTATAAGAGATTTCGAGATCCAGAAGATGAAAGAAACTGAAACCATAAAAGATTACTCTGAAAGACTCTTGAACATAGCAAACATGGTAAGATTGCTTGGTTCCGTGTTTAATGATTTACGTATTGTTGAAAAGATTCTGGTAACTGTGCCGGAAAGATTTGAAGTAACCATAACTACTTTGAAAAACACTAAGGATCTGTCCAAGATCACCTTCGCAAAGTTATTGAATGCTTTGCAGGCTCAAGAACAATGAAAAGTTATAAGAGAAGAAGGAAATACCGAGGGAACATTATTTGCCAAGCCTCAAGATAGAGGCAAAAACAAAAAGAAGAAGAACAAAAAGAATGGGGAAGGCATTTAAGCAAGTACTACCAAAGGAAAAAGTGGACACCCAAAGAAAAGTTATCCTCCTTGTAAGCATTGTAACCACCATATAAATGTTGGAGAAGGCCTGATGCTAGATGTAGTAAATGCAACCAACTTGGGCATGAAGTTGTCATTTGCAAGTACAATGGTCAGCAACAAAAAGTAGAGGCTCAAATTGTTGATAGTGAGGTCAACTCTTTGTTGCTACATGTTTTTCAAGCAAATCATCGAGTGAGTGTTGGCTGATTGATAGTGGATGCACTAATCATATGACAAATGACATGTCTCTCTTCAAGGAATTGAAGTCCACGACCATTACTAAAGTCAGAATAGGTAATGGCGACCATCTTCCTATAAGAGGGAAATGAACCATTGCTATTCCAAGTCATTCAGGTACTAAAACAATTTCTGATGTGCTTTATGTCAATTGATGGAAAAAGGCAACAAATTAAATTTTGAAGATAATCATTGCTTGATCAAAGATGCTTCAGATCAAGAAATGTTTAAAGTAAGAATGAGAGGCAAAAATTTCTCATTAGATCCATTTGAGAAGGAGCCTGTTGTTTTTTCAGCAAAAGAAAGTGTTGCAGAAGTATAGCACAAGAGATTCGGACACTATCACTATGAAGGGTTGGTTAAAATGCAAAAAATGAAAATAGTTAAGGACTTTCCTGTTTTAGAAGTACATTCTTTAAATTGTCTTGCGTGTAAATATGAAAAACAAAACAGACTTCCATTTTCAAAGACAACTTGGAGAGCCTCGAACAAATTGCAACTAATTCATACTGATATAGCAGGACCTCAAAGGACTCCTTCACTAAAAGGTAATCTTTACTATATCATTTTTATAGATGATCTAACCCGCATGTGCTGGATTTATTTTCTCAAGCATAAGTCAGAGGCTGCTAATGTCTTTCAGAAGTTCAAAGCAAAGGTAGAAAATGAAGCTAACTGTAAAATTCAGTCCGTAAGAATAGATAATGGAAGGGAATCCACTTCTTACCAGTTCGACATGTTATGTGAGGAAGCAGGGATTCATCATCAGCTTACTACTCCCTATACTCCACAACAAAATGGAGTAAGCGAGAGAAGGAACAGATACATTATAGAGATGACCATATGCATGTTGCATGAGAAGAACTTGCCAAAGAAATTTCAGAGGCATCAAATACATAAGTTTTTCTTCAAAATAGGCTTCCCATAAAGGCAGTGAAAGAACGAACTCTATTTAAAGCTTGGTATGGATTTAAACCATTGTTAAATTTTCTTAAAGTGTTTGATTGTCTCTATTTTTCCTACATTCCTTATGTTAAACGAGATAAACTAGATAAAAAATCTGTCCCAGACATTTTTATTGGATATAGTTCAGTTTCAAAGGCATATAAAGTCTTCCAACCACAAACTGAAAATATAATCTTTAGTAGAGATCTGTATTTTATAGAGAATGAAGAGTGGTGTTAGGAAGACTCGAAGAAATCTGTCCTTAACACTTCTGACAAAGCAGAAAAGTCTCATATCAAGTTTTTTGAAAAGAAAATATCACTCTCATGGCTGGATGAAATGGTGGATCATTTACCAGTCAAAGGTACTCTACAACTCGCTGATATATATCAGAGATGCAATGTAGCAGTATGTGAACCTACTGGGTACAATGAAGCCAAGAATGATGAAAAATTGGTGGTTGCAATGAAAGAAGAGTTGTTTATGATTGACAAGAACATGACTTGGGAGCTTGTTGATCAACCTGAAGACAGAAAGATAATTGGGTTGAAATAGGTCTTTAGAACCAAGCTAAATGCAGATGTTGTTGTTGTAGTACGACTTTTCATTTCTTGTTCGGTCTTTCAATAAGTAGTTAGCTACGGGCGTAGTCAAACTTAACATTGATTGAAGCAACTGTTGGAGAGAAAGCACCAGTTAGATGGTTCAGTGAACAAGCATAAATCAAGACTTGTAGTTAAAGGGTATGCTCAAATTTTTGATGTGGATTATTTTGATACATTTGCACCAGTAGCTAGGCTTGACACTATCAGGTTACTTCTTGCTTTTGCTGCACAATTGGGTTGGAAAGTGTATCAGATGGATGTCAAATCAGCATTCCTTAATGGCTTTCTTCAGGAAGAAATTTATGTTGAGCAACTGGAAGGCTTTGTGGAGAAAGGAAAGGAGAACAAAGTTTATAGGCTAAGAAAGGCACTTTATGGACTTAAACAAGCACTAAGGGCCTGGTATGGTCGAATAGATGGCCATTTACTTGGCTTAGGCTTTGAAAAGAGTCTATCAGAATCTACTCTTTATGTTAAGCATCATGGCATTGATATTCTTGTTGTGTCTATATATATGGATGATGTACTAGTTACAGGAAGCAATACAAGGCATATCGAGGATTTCAAGCAAGAAATGATGCAAGTCTTCAAGATGACTGATATTGGTCTAATGTCTTATTTTCTTGGTATGGAAATCAAGCAGGGACAGGATGAAGTTTTCATTTGCTCGAAGAAATATGCTAAAGAAATTCTCAAGAAGTTCAACATGAAAGATTTCAAGGAGATGAGTACTCCTATGAACCAAAAAGAGAAACTAAGCAAGAATGATGGAGCAGAGAAAGTGGAGGAAACGTACTTCAGAGGCTTAGGCGGTTGTTTGATGTATCTCACAGCTGCAAGACCCAATATTTTGTATGATGTAAGCATTCTATCGAGGTTCATGCATTGTGCTAGTGAGGTGCATCTGAAAGCAGCAAAACGAGTTGTCAGATACATCAAAGGTACCATCAATTATGGTGTCAAGTTTCAAAAAATATTAGATCTGAAACTACTTGGGTATTCTGATAGTGATTGGGCTGGATCCGCAGATGACATGAAGAGCACATCTGGATATTGTTTCAGCCTTGGCTCAGGAATGTTTTCGTGGTGCTCAAAGAAGCAGGACATTGTGGCTCAATCCATTGCAGAGGCAGAATTTGTGGCTGCAACAGCAGCAGTGAATCAAGCATTGTGGTTGAGGAAAATTTTTGGTTATCTGCACATGAATCAGACAAAGGGAACTGAAGTATTTGTGGACAATTAATCTGCGATAGCAATTTCTCATAATCCTGTATTTCATGGGAAAACAAAACACTTCAACATCAAGCTTTTCTTCTTGAGGGAACTGCAAAATAATGGTGACGTGATTCTACTCTATTGCAAAACTGAAGAGCAGTTGGCTGATATCTTTACCAAACCATTATCAGGCAATAAATTTCAACTTCTCAGGCAAAAACTTGAAGTTTTCTTAAAGCAAGGAGGAGTGTTAGAAATATGCATAAGAACTGGCATTTCCATAAAGTTTTTCATCCATTTATCATATGTGGATACTTTGTTGAGTCTATTGCCTTGTAATTTGCAGCTATTTTCATGGTCCATAGCTACAGCTACAAGGAAAAAAAGTACTATTAACACAGACGACTCAATAAAATTAGTGACTTAAAAGCTAAATTTTAAATTTTGTAATAGTGGGAGAGACATTTATTTTTCTTCGGAGAATTTAGCGGTCGTGCCGAGGCTCTTTGGGAAGGGTGTTTTGGCATGATGGGATTGTGAGGCCGTGTCTCATTTATGTATTGAAGAACCTCCAGAAAGTTATTTTAAATTTATTCAGCTGTTATAAGCACGTAATTGTTCATTGATTGTCGCTAATTTAATTGTATCGTATTGTATTGCCTCTAGTTAGCCAAAACAGTGGTAACAAACAATGACCTAGTTAGTGTAAGAGACTAAACAGAATAAGTAATTTTCATCCATTTAGAGTGATAAAATTAGTTCATCAAATAGAAACATTTATATTCAGAATAATAGTTTACATCATTTGAGATTAGGCTATATATTACAGTGGTTGGTCCTGCATTTTCACTTGTTTAGACAGAACAGAGTTTGAAGTATGTCTGGACAACATGAACTCCTCAAACGTTCCTGAAAATATATAATGGAAATGATTTAACATTATTCGTGAATCTTAGACAAATGCGTTAATCATAAATGAATAATTCTTACTTTGTTAGAGTCATTTGTTTGATAAGCCTTCTCCATTTCCCTGCCTAATCCCATCCAAACTTCAGAACCTATCTCATTTTCCAGAGTAACAACATAGGCAACATTCGATTTCTCCTTAGTTTCCACTGATCCGGTCTGTTCATCGTTTAGTTGCTGAGACTTTGCAAGATCAATGGAAAAGCATTGATCGCTGAATTGATAACTCGGGGTTTGTTGAGCTTGATGATGAAGTTGATCTTGACTAACGCTGATTTCCTCCGTTCCCTTCATGTATATTGATAGTAATTCCATCAACTCATCACATTTATCACCATTTTTTTCTGTTTTTCTTTCATCAATATGTGTAATAGCACATGAAATATGTGCATCAAATTCACAAGAGCTGCAATGATAAAGCCACCCTTTATAACTAGGCTTTTTGCATAAGTCACATTCGAAATCATAAGGAGGACAAAATTCTAAGTCCAGTTTATGGCAATGAGATGGAAGTTCCATTGAAAGAGGTAATGCTAATAAACATAGTGTGTGATAATAAGTACAACATTTGGCACACGCGTAAGAAAATCCCAAGATTTCTTTTCTACACGCGTTGCATTTTGATGAAGAAGGTACTGTGGTTAGTAGAGTAAGATGGTGGATTGGATCCACTAGATGCTGCAAACTTTTGGGCATATTGAAGCATTCTTGATGAAGGAAAAACGAACACGTACTTTGACATTTGTAGTAGAATTTACCAGACAATATATGGAGTTTACATCCAGAGCAAATTGCATTACTTTGCTTATTATTGATGTATACAAATTGATGTCCATGACTAAAATGTTTGAATACACTATTCTCCTCTGTTTTTCCCATCATTAAAAGTACAAAAATCCCCTTCTTTCTTCCTCATTAAAGGCGTTCTGAGCGGCAAGTGTTTGTTTTTTTTATGTTGTTTGCTTTTTCTTGGAGGCAACGGAAGGTGAAATGTTCAACTGTCTTGTTACAAGAAAAATGCAGCTATCAAGTAGCTTTAACCTAAGTTTATATTCCTAAAATGTGAATAAAGGACATATAAAATGCCTCTACTAAAGATGCCTTAACAACAAGACAGTACATTTACAATGGAACATAACCAATTGTTTTTTTGGGAGAGTTTGTTTGTATGTAACTAAAACATAGAGACAACAGAAAGTTATTTTAATTTATTCAGCTTATGAGTTTGGAATCCTATGTTATGGAGTTCTTATAGTAATAATTTGTACATATTCAAATAAATTTTCTATCAAGACAAATATAGTGTTTGAACTAAATCTACTAACGCTGAAATATTAAATTTTTTCCAAATTATAATAGTGACCCATAAACTTGTCAACATAATTTAGTTTAACGCTAGAACTCCAAACTTGTACCAACTGAACACTTATACTACTCAGAATATATGTACTTATTAGATACAAAATTTAAATAAAATAATATTTTTCATTGTATAGAACATCTCTTAATCTTATTCAATTTGCACCAGCCAAGGCTGCAGCATCTTTGAATCCCCTAAAAACAGCTTTGACAACATCAGGTGTAGGAAGACTTTGTTGAATAATAGGAACTTGAATGAAATTGTTGATCCATGCATGTAGACAAGGGTATTTTGTTGAATCCATTGCTTTGAATTCACCAATTTCTTCAATATATTGGAACCAATAAGCAATCCAACCAATTATTATGTCAAGGTACCCTATTTTCTCACCACCAAAAAACTTTTTCCCAATTATTTGTCCTTCAAGAAGATGTAAACCCTCTACCACTGATTCAACCCCCTCTGCTTTTGTTTCTCCAGAGGAGAAAAATGCCCTCTTAGCTGCTTCATAGAACTGCATCAATGATTTTTAAAAAATAGAGAAATCGTGAACCAGAATAGAAGAGCTTGCCCCACTCAAGAATAAATATTTCATAGTAGCCTTATATTATGAGGCTACAACGACAGTTATTAATTCGTTAGCACCACGTTAAAACATTCCCCTAGACTCTAGAGTAGTAGTTAATACGAATAAGCAAAACAACTATATCTAGACAGTATTGGCTTGATCCAATAATTTAACCTAACCACTTGCATCAATAATTAAGTTCAGTTGCCTAATATTAAGATCCATCGCAATTCGCATCGTTCATAAGAACTGAGATTAGTACGATAGAAAATAAGAAAATTATCCGTTCAACAAATTAAAATACACTAATAGTTTTACCTTGCCATCAACAAAACGAGCCCAAAAACGACCAGAAGCTCTTTCAAAAGGATCCACAGGGAATAAAGGATTAATAAGTGGCCATGTCTCTTCAATATACTCAAGAATAACAAGTGATTCAGCTAATGATTTTCCATCATGAACAATAACAGGCACTTTATTGTAAACTGGATTAAGTTTCACAAGCAATGGACTACTTCTGCTGGAAAAATCTTGCTCAATAAATTCATAACAAATACCTTTTAACTTAAGTGCCCACATTATTCTTTGAGTAAATATACTTTCTTTTGTGCCCAAAAGTTTCACATCTTCCATTCTTAATAATTTCTCCAACAAAATTATGATAAATGAAGTTTCAACTTTTTTGTTTCACTTTTTTGGGGAGTGAATGAATTTAATTTCTGTTATTCCATGCAAAATAAGATTACAAGAGGTTAGGGACAAAGTACCTTATCACTTTATAATGAATGAACATGGACATGCACTAGCTTTATGTCACAATCTTATTATGTGTTAGAAAACTACACGTTATCACTAAGATCTTTTTTTAGGGGTGATGATTTACTGATTTTAAAGGAAAAATATATATGAAAGATTCCATTGATACAAAAAAGGAAACAGCATAAATTGCTTTTAGGCCACTCTTTGTTCTAATGAATAGAGAACTATGTAACACAACAAAGGATCATATGAAATTTCATAATGAGCAAAAAATAAAAAGGGGAAAATTATGTGGCTTAGCTAACTCAACCCTCTATTTATCCTTCATAGTAATAATTTTAAAAAATTATATAGTGATAGTTTGGAGTTTAATAGCAAATATGCGGATACATTTATTATTTGCAAAGATGTAATTAAAGAGATATATTGTATACACATGAATATAATATATTCCGCTATCGAACTACTATTATATATGTGCGTATACACTTATTTTGTACACTAATACAATATGTTTGACTATTATTATGTACATGAATACAATATATTTCATTACATTTTCAACCAAGATGCTAGTATTATGTTTTGTAACTAACTAAAATCTCGCTATTTTTCACAAATTTGAGCTCAAAATACCAATATTTATTAATATTTCCCAATAAAATTGAAAAAACTACATAATAGACATACTTCACTACTATATATATCATTATTATCTCTACTTTTAAAATATTACATATCTTACTACTAATTAAGAATTTCTTATGTATCTTACACTTAGATATATATATATATATATATATATATATATTTGCTACCAGATACACAAAAATAAGGAGAGAGGCGAGCAAGATTGGAAAAGGAGGCGGGTGAGATTGGGGAAGGAGAGGCTACATTCGTATATATCTCATATACATGTGAATCACACTAAATACATATATTTGTATGTATCTGTTGTGATTCACATGTGTCTGGGATACCATATACATATGAGAGTGGCGAGCGAGATGGAGGCTAATGGCGAGCTAAATGGGAGAGAGGCGAGGAAGGCGGGGGAGATTTGTTATGTATCCCATACATGTGAATCCATTTAGGATATAATGTATCTAGAACAAATTACAGCTAGATTTGACTCCATGTATTTGAGATATCTGAACATATTTAGAGGCATTGAAATCTGATAAGATACGTAATATTTAGAGGTATCAAAAATGAGTTCGACTATAGGTAAACTTGGAATACTCAATTGAGCCCAATTTAATCTTCAATTTCAACTCATTTAAATACTCTTTATTTGCATTGATGTAATGTATGTTCCAATGTTGAATTAATATATGAATTACTATTTATTTTATATATTTTAGGATTTATTTATCTATTTATAACTCCTTCTTCTTTTTTAATTTTTCTCCAAGTTGAAATTTTAATTATGGTTATAAAACTTAAATAACTATACATTAAAATTGTTGAAATTAAGCGGGTCAAATTAGGTTGGTCAAGACCCAACCTATTTTTAGGCTCATTTGAGCCCAAAGTAAACTTGAACGAGTTAAGACCCAACCAAATATTTATTTCAGCTCATTTTAGTATTTCTAATTTCAACTCAACCTACCTATTTAACACCCCTAATAATATTACAAACCTAACAATATTACAAAATATAATATACATAAGTAATTTATCTAGTGAACTAGTGAATTTATGCAAGATTCTAATAAAATTAGGCACAATGCTCAAAGGTGCTTTAGTTGTTTTGAGTTCCCGATGGGTGTCGGGCCCCTTGAAACGTAAAAGTCCTAAAACCTATACAGACTAGGCCTGTTATTAACCATGTCAGAGATTCCAAGTTCTAACTGTACTTTACTTGTATGTTTGTATTTTATATTAACTGAATTTGTAATATAATAAATATATATAAAGAAAAACATTAAAGAATATTATAATTTAAATTATTCATTTTCGTAAAATCATAAATATATTTTTATAAGTATTGTAATTTATCTGTTAGAAAATATAAAATTTTAATAAATAAAAGGACAAATATGGGGAAAAAAAATTTAAATATCTATTTTAAACTTTGAACAATGAAAAAAAAGTCTCAAAAATTCACTTAATATAAAATAGAGAGTACCGTATTTAGAGATTGTTTAATCGATGCTTCATATGGAAAAAAAAAAAGTTTATCACCTGTCCAATTAACACTAATAATTGTGTTAGTGTTGAGACAACTCAACTTATTGCTTTATGTTTTTGAATTACTCTATATGCTTAGAATCTTTCTAACAATTAACGCAAGGATTATAAAATTTGAGGGGTTTAGCAAAAACAGTAAAAACAGAATATTTAGTTGACTTATTTTTGTCTAACAAAGTTTATAGTATTTAATATTGAACGTACATTATTACTTACTTTAGATTGTTGAAGAAATATGTTTTTTGGCAAGAGTATCAAATGAACGGGTTGAGTTAAATTTGGAGACATTAAAATGGGCTGATATAGATATTGAGTTGGATAATGACTCACTCAAATTTACTTTGGGTTCAAATGAGCTAGTAATCAGGTTGGGTTATGACCCATTCAATTTGACATGTTTAATCTCAATAATTTTAACATGTTATTATTTACCTTTTATAATCATAATTTGAATTTTAACTCAAACAAATAAAAAAAAGTTACAATGGATATATAAATCTTAGAAGAAATAAAATAGATGTAGTTCATACTTTTAATATGAGAACATACATTGAACCAATGCAAATAAAGAGTTTGAAAATGGGTTAAAATTAAAGATTAAATTGGGCTCAATTGAAAATTCTTTTAAAATGGAATAAGAGTTGAATGGATTAAGATTGAACTCAATTCAAATTATCTTAAACTCAACCCATAAAATTATGAACGAATTACCTATATTTGGACTCATTATTGACACCCTAAATATTCATCATGAAAAGAAAAAAGCTAAACGAGATTTTCTGCTTAAAGAATTTAAAAAGGAACAATTTTTTTAATTAGAAGAGAGAAATATATAATTAATTGGGAGGTTGTTAGTTAATGGAGTACTTAATATACCTTCTTAGACTAGGTAATCAATCTTTTCAAAATCAAGAAAAGGGATGGAGAAGATTCAGCAATTTGCTTGGACAAACAAGTGGACAGAAAAATGTTAGTTTTAATGTAACTTTTTATTATTATTATACATACATATATATATATATATATATATATATTACCAATGTATTATTTATTATTATTATTATTATTATCATCAAATCATTTAAAAGGTATAAAAATAATATTTTTTCTTATAAAAGAAAATTTGTAATCTTAAAATTACGATAATTTACTTATTAAAGATATGACCTGATGATGTAAAAGTTTCTCATACGAACTATATGTATTATTTAAAGTCGTCATATTGACGATGTTTTGTTTAGTCATTTCTTTTTTCTAATTAGAAACAATTAAGTAACTAAGTAAGTTATGATCTGATTTATTAGTGAGAGTTTTGAAGCTTCTAGGACCATCAAATTAAAGCAAATGATGACAGAATTAATGGAGCAAAAGATAACTTTTGAAAACATTGAGGACCCCAACAAATACCATTATTCCAAGGACTTCTACTTCAATTATTGATGATGAGTTGCAAAGAGATTTTTATTTTTAAAAATTTTGTTATTTTGCAGATCATTCCCTTCTTTCCTAATGTTATGATTATCCAAAGATACTCCTTTTGTTTCTAATTATTTGTCTATTTTTTTTTAATTATTCCTAATTATTTATCCATTTTAACAATCAAAAAATGACAAAAAAAAATTCCTTATAATATCCTCAATTAATTACTTTGAAAAAAGTAGAAACTTTTGAAAATCTTATGTTTTAAATTCATCCACTTCATAATTAATATGGATAAAATGATAAACTCACTATCATGTTAATCATTATTTTCGTAATAAGTGTATTAATTTAAAAATAAATATGTAATTAGGAACACTTAGAATACTTTTTAAATCATTAACTATCAGACAATCAAACTTTTACTATCAAGGACTAGATAGCAAATTATAAGGTTGTGAAGCTGCTTGGAAGTCAAATCATTAATCAAAGTTTCATTGATTTTGTACAAAGATGGTACTGTGGCTGTGGGGGGTCAGTTTTTATGCATTTTTGATTATGTTATTATCTTCCACTAGCAAAAGTAGTAAGTAAATAATTTTGCCATCAAAACTTGAGGAAGACCTGATTGGAAGGATACAAACTTATAATTAAAATTTTGACATAATTACATAATTTGGTCTATTTGTCTGGTAAAATAATTATTTGATCGGCATGAAATTAGATGCAATAGAGATGAAGCAATTACACTCTAATTCTTAAGAAAATGCATTGATTTCAGTAAGTTTTTTTTTTAAATACAGATAAATACTAAAAGAATATCAAATTGTGTAGTTATATTTGTGAAATCAAATAAGACATCAAAAATTACAGTGTGATTATTTTATGATAAATAAACATGCTATCACAATTATTATATTATGTAATTATTTCTCTTATAACTTTCACATGAATGATAAATAAATGAAAGAAAATTACCTAATATTTTTATCAATTACCAATTTAACCGTTAGCGATCGTTTGATAGGAGGAGTAGGAAATAACTAATTTCTTAATAAATTTAGGATAAATTTATTTAATATTTGATTGAGATTAATTATTCTAAAATTATATATGTGCGTAAAGATTCAATGATTATTTTTTTGTTTTTCCATCTGATATTTGGTATCCATATTAAAATTCGCCTAAATTCGAATTCGCGTTGGGAAGTCTCACGGGTAAAAATGTTCTCTAACAAAGGAAACCATGTATCTAAGGAGACTCAAATTCAAAATCTCTTGATTAAGAATGAAGAAGTACATACCGCTTCAGTTCAACTCGGATAAAGATTCATTGATTTGCAAGCATGAGTGGGTAGTAGGCAATTCCAAGAATGTCATTCATTCATATATTCTTTTCATGGAAAATGTGATGTTTGAGCCAATAAAAACTCTCTTTTTTTTAACTCTTCCCTACTAACTCAACAAGTGCGCTTCACTTTTGGGGTCAATTTTCCTATCAAACCTTTTAAGAAATTCTAATATTTAAAAACCATTTTTTTATTACTGTCATTATTATTATTTTGACAGAAGCAATAGTGAAATTAAAGATAAATTTCCAAATTTAAAATTAAAAAATTTATGGTGAGAGTGACAGTACCTACTGAATATTTCATCAATATGAATTTAAATGAGAAGTATTTTTAGTAATTTAGATATGGATATTCTGGATTTTGACCAGCATCCAACTAAAACTAGAATCAGATCTGAAGAAATTCTGATAAGAGTAACTGAAAGCATTTAAAATAGGGCATCAAACAGTCAAACTTGTAGTCAAAATGAACCTTTTTTTTCTTTGTCACCACTTAAAGACAAAGGGAAAGTAGTTTTGTTTTTGTTTTTGTTTTTGTTTTTTGTTTTGTTTCTGTTAAAAGAAGTGATGGTTAGAAAGAAAGAATAGGAAGCAGTTTGGATCACATGGGGAAAGTGCTTTAAAGATTCAAAGTAACAAACACAAAGTGAAACACATCATTACAACTAATAAATAAAACAACTCATTGACTACCTAGGGTATAAAGACTTTATATTTTATACTCATTGTATATTGTTATTAGGAAAAAAAAAAAAAAGATTATGATTACATCTCAATTATAACTTATAAATCTCAACTTAAATAAATTTTAATGTAAATATTTTAAAGGATAGTTCGATAAATTAAATCCCCCTATACATGATATTCGAAAAAAAATTGTACCAAAACAATCTATTGTATGCAATTTTATCTTTTTGCTAGTAACTGTTTTCACCGTTCAAACTCGTATGCTCATATGATCACATGACAATTTTACTGGTTATAGAAAGATTTTTCTTTTTGTAGTATATAATAGCATAAAAAAGTACCTACATCAATATTGATGCATATAACTCAACACTCGGGTATAAAGTATGGTATAGTTTTCTACACTCGTCCCATGTTATGGGTACATATTTCTATTAAAAAATATATATAAAACTTGTTCTAAATAATAATACTAAAAATTATTGTTATCTTTTGTTTTACTTTTAAATTTTTATGATTACATATGTGTAAGACAATAAAATTTAAAGTATTGAATATTAGTATTAAAATTTTATCAAAACAATTATCACGTTTCACTTTTTAAGAGTAAGAATCAATTAAATCAATTTTTATATTTAAATTAAAATAAATTAAATAAATACTATAATTTTTTAATACTACAGTTTAATTATTTAAGAATTACATAAATTTTTTTTATAAATTATAACTTTTTATATTAATATGATGATAAAGTATTAATTAAAATTCATAATACAATTTAATTATTAAACAGAAAGTGTCTAAAATGCCCCTCAAGTATTTGGATAAGTACAAAACTATCCTTCATCCACCTATCAGCCCTAAAATACCCTTGACGTCCACCTTTCAGCTCAAAATATCCTCGATGTTAATCCTTTGACTCATATTTGCCCTTATTTTTAATAGCACCCTAAAAGTAAAATTATTAAATATTTATTTATTATATTACTTAATGTGATTGGTCCAAATTTAAACCCTTCTCAAATAAATAATAAAAATGATATTTTTAAAAATTCAATTTTTCTATAAAACCACTTATGATTCATATTTTGACCCGATACACTTGAAAATAATTTCATGATATCTTCATATTGGCTTATTTTAAATCAACCCTAATTTATTAATTATAACGTAACTCAACTCATTAATGGGGATTCAACTAAAATCTATACTTATCCCGACCGATTGTCCATCTAAAAATATTATTATTTTCATTAATATAAATTTTTCTCTCAATTATCCAAATGTCTTGTTCATTTTCTCTTTTATTCCTTATTTTAATTTCTTATTCTTAATTAAGATATCCGAAACTCAAACTTGAAATGACTCACATATTTATATTCTTTTAATTAGTATTATTGCCATGATGTGATGACGGTGGGGGATAAAAGAAATGATTTTTTTAATTCTTTTATTTTTAATTTTGGGTACACAAAAAAAAATATAATATTTGTACATATTTGCTTGATTAAGTCATCTTTTATTGAATTAATTATTTTTATATGAATGCATCGTTATTTTCCTCTTTTTTTTCTCTCTCGTTTGTCATAAATAAAAAAAAAATTATGGACAAGATCCAAATAGAAAAAAATGGAAGAGATAGGAAGTGAAGGGCCAGGGAGGGAGTAGTTTAGAGAATAGATGCCTAACCTTTTTATAATTTTAAATTTACTATGAAATTCAAAATAAAGTAAATTATGTGAGCTTATATATTAAGTAATTTCAAATTATTTTAACAGAAAGGGTCCTAAAATGCCCTTAAACTACGAGATTCGGTACAGTATTACTCTCCATCCACCTAATGAGTGTGATCCATTAGACATAAGGGTATTTTTGAGCCGAAAGGTGGACGTCATGAGTATTTTAGGACCGATAGGTGGATGGATGGTAATTTTGTATCAATTTAAATACTTGAGGGGCGTTTTAGGCCCTTCTCCGATTATTGAAAAGTAAAACATGACAAATATTTTAAAACAGACAAAGTGTAGTTAACCTACATTAGAATTCAGATAATACTGAAACAGGTGGTGTATAAAAAGAGTGGTAAGTATCTTTTTTTTTTTTTAATTAAGAAGTTTTGGAGTTTGAATTTCTTTGAATATAGAATTACATTTATTTGGAAGTATTTTACCTCTAATATAAAATTGTTCAACATAAATCTGAATTTAATCTAACTCTAATATAAATATTTTCCAACAGTGTGAAACAAAAAATGTGTGGAGAAGAAAAGAGAATAAAGTGGTTAGTGTCATAATTAGATTAAGCAACAAGGACAAAAGACAAAAGAAACCATCAAACCCTCAACTTGTATTTTGCGACTTTTCATGAAAGCCCTCTCTTCCCTAAAAGAAACACAAAAAACAAGGACGTCTTCCCCACTTGCCTAACCTTCGCTCCAAGGTGTTCGATAATTATATTAAAATTTGATGAAATTTAAATTTGTACATATATTTTTTATAGTAATGCTGTCAAGAGAATTTTTTATTTTTTATTAAGAGTTTGAATTTAAAATTTCTTAATTAGGAAAGAAAAGATCCAACCATCCCACAACTTATGTTGGTCTTTTTGTTACAATTCTGATCATCACCAACTTCACTTTACACATCATTTAAAACCTCTCATGGATTTGCTTGCCCAAATACAGCAACAAAATTAATGCATATGTACACTCCTCATTTTTGTGGGGATTTTTTCTAATTTTATTGAATTTGAAATAAAAAGTTTTTTAAAAGAATCTTTTGGGCATCAATAGCTTATATTTATTAGCATCTGGCGTGATTTAAATAATTATTAAATAGGAATTAATATCATTTTAAATGTCATTAAAAATAATTAATATTTCATAATTAAAAGATATTTTTGGTTAACAAGTGTTTCGACATTTCTTCATCAGCAAACAAAAAAATAATTAATATTTGTATATGTAGGAGGATTTGTCTAGAAAATAAGAAACCCTTTTAACATTTTTCGACATTTCTTCATCCGCAAACAAAAAATTGATGTGGAAATAAAGAGCCACGAGGCTGATCTTTTAATAATAATAATAATAATTAAAAAAATATATGTAAAGTTCTTAAGTGAATTGACTTATTCGAAAAAGTTCTTAGCATATTAAAATTGTCTTTATGCATAAATCTCATGTGACGAACTTACTTAAAAAGGCTTAAGAAAATAGAAGAAAATTACAAGTGAATCAATATTATTTCAGTTGAAGTAATTTATAATATTGTAATATAATGTTTAATGTATATCGCAAACATTGAAATTTGATATTTGTATTACTGAAATACTCCTATTCATTACGATGAAAAAATGATTTTTAAAATCTTTTATATATAAAAATGAAGATCTCTTATAAAATATTTGAACGTAAAACTAAAAAAAAATTTAAAAAAAAAAAGGAAAATGGAATCTCACATGAGCATAGATTCCGGTTCTCACATGAAACGTGCGTAACAACGACTAATAGCTAGCACACATATACTCACTCACTCACTAATATAAAATGGGACAAAATCAAATTTCAACTTATTATAATTCCTCTACAATATATATATATATATATATATATATATATATATATATATATATATATATATATATATATATATATCAATCTCCTTAAATTGATTTAATTTTGAACATTGATTGCTCAATTGTTTGGTGTGTCAAGTTAAAAGGAAAATATTGTTTGCTTCTCTGCTTTAATTAAAATGGGAAAGAGAACAACTTTATTTCCATTCTCTAGTCTCTAGGAATTATACTTTGGAAAACAATTTAGCAGAGTAATTATTTATACCAAACTTTATTGGTATTCCATAGTTATAATTGGTAGGTTTAGGGAAGATCACATGCTAATCAATTATGACTAGAGAGAAAAGAAAGGTGTACATTTTATAGTTAAAAAAAAGAAGCTTAAATGGTTCAGACATATGAAGATCTTAGAGGAGTGTGAGAGGTTGACTATCGTGGGTATGAAAAGAGGTAAAGGTTGGCCAACAAAGTATTAGGGAGTGATGATTAGACATGATTTGACTCATCTGCAACTTAATAAGGACATGCCCCTAAATAGAAGAATATAAATGTTGTGGATTAGAATAAGAGCTTTAGTATATAGTCACATTGTCTAATTTTCTTTATGAGTGATGTTATTTTATCTTATGGCATTGTGTTTTGCTCGGCTTTCATATTATTTGTTGATGTTAATGGTATTCTCTACCGTATTACCTCCCTCCCTTTTTTGTTTTTTGTTTTTTGTTTTATTGTTTTGTTATGCTATATTTGAATGGAGTGTCTATCGAAATAACCTTGCTATCTTCATATGGACTATTGTAAGAATAAGCATATACACCATCTTTTGTAGATTTCGTTTATGAAATTTTACTAGAGAGTTATTTTTCAAAAAAGGTGTATATTGAAAAAAAAAAGTATCGTATATTCATTCTTTTTTGTGAGAACATAATATCTTAGCTAGTTATTTGGAAACTAAATTTTATACTTGATGAGTTAACATTTTGATTTACTTGGAAACTAAATTTTATACTTGATGAGTTAATATTTTGATTTACTTGGAAACTAAATTTTATACTTGATAAGTTAACATTTTAATTTATTTGGAAACTAACTTTATACCTGTTGAGTTATCATTTTGATAAATTTGGAAATTGGATTTGTTGGCCCCATTTTATTAAATCGAATAGATACATTGAATCTAATATATACCTTTATGTTAAACTTAATGAATTTTTAAGACTCAAATCTATAGTATTTATTTATTTATTACTCTCTTTGTCCATAGTTGCTTGTCTACTTTTGAATTGACACACCTATTAAGAAAACAATAATTGATATAGAGAGTTTATTATTTTACCCTTATTAATTATGAAGTGGATGAATTAAAAAAAACTTAAGATTTTCATGAAATTCTATCTTTTTCAAAATAATTAATTGAGAGTAAAATAAGTAAAAAAATATTGTCCTTACTTGATTTGTCAAAATGAACAAGTATT
This sequence comes from Solanum pinnatisectum, assembly GCA_035578085.1. Lineage (NCBI taxonomy): Eukaryota > Viridiplantae > Streptophyta > Magnoliopsida > Solanales > Solanaceae > Solanum > Solanum pinnatisectum. The sequence continues at coordinate 58,777,861 of CM069076.1, forward strand.
TAGTAACAACTAAAAAAGAACAAGTAATTAGAGACATAAGGAGGACTTAATTAATTGGTCTACTATTTAGGCGGAATACCATCCTCCATTGTTATTCAGAGATTGTAAAAAGCATAAAAAATAGGAGGACGGAAAGTGAGGAATAATTACAAAATTACAAGTTCTTGTATAGATCAAAGTTTATTAGTTATTCCGTGATTAATGTTGAATACTTAAATTGGTAAATCTTAAACATAATTAGAGAGGAAATAAGGAGATGAATGAGGCAAAAAGGCCAAAATACAACTAAGCATTACAAGGCTAAGCTACTTTTAAGACTAAAAAACGAAAATGTTTACTAAATAAAGCTACAAACTTCAACAAAGAAGCAACAACCCACTAAAAGATTAAAGACCCCCAACACTAACACCTAACATTTTCTAAATTATACCCTAATTTCTCCATTTTTATACTTATATCTACATAATACATGTACTTATACAAGTAGTATAAGCCCGTATACACCGAAACCCTATGTAGGATTTTGTAATAGCATTACATAATAAAACATCCGTTAGGATTTTCATCACTAAACATTTCAAACGAATCCAACGGCTGGCGTGGATACGTATCCACATCGGACGGTGGAGGTTCCGTTACATGACTAGGACCGGAATACGTATACGCATACGAAGTTGGAGGTGCCGGAGCATAATACGACGCCGTATAGTTAGCCGTAGGTTGAGCCGTATTGTAGCTAACGACGTATGCTGGTGCTGGTGGTGGGGCGTAGAATTGTGGGCCCTGTTGCGGGTAGTAATTATAAGATGGTTGACGTGGAGGGTTATCATTGGTTGGGGCAAAAACTTGTGGTCCCATGTTGTGATTTTCGAATTCTGGACCAGCCGGAGCAACAATTGATGGTGTGCCTTCAACGTTGTTACTGTTTTGCCCTTTCTTTTTCTTCTTTTTACCAGTACTGCCACTTGCTTCACCAACTGGGCCACCACCGCTTTTTTCGCCACTAGCAGAAGCATCATCACTATCAGCAACCTTTTTCTCTGCCGCCACTGGAATTTGTTGTTTACCAGCAGAGTCGGTTACCGGTTTTACACCTTCAGATTTCGATTCCTTAACTGTTTGATCGCTGTTCTCTTTTTCAGCCACCGCCGGTTTATCACCAGAGTCGGTGCTGGTTTCTTCCGCCGGTTTAGCTGAACCGGTGCTGGGTTTATCCCTCTTTTTCGGTACTGCTTCATCACTTGCATCTTGAATTTTTACTGAAGGTTCTTTGGGTATTGCAATTTTTTCATTTGATTTGACATTTTTGTGGGTATTGATATCGGGTTGGGTAGTTGATTCTGTTTCTTTGCTTTGTGGGTTAACTTGTTTCTCTCTCTTGATTTTAGCAGACTTTTTTTCCTTGTGATCAGTCTGTTGTGGTAATAATTCAGCGTGTTTACCGGATTTGTGTAGTTTCTTGAGGAGAGCTTCTGGTTCTACGTTCCCAGTTACTGTTGCTTTCTGTTGCTTGAGATCAATATCTATAGTATGCACTCCTGAAAGAAAAAAAAAATGAGTTTGAAGCCTCAATAATAGAAAATAACAGATACAGAAACTCAAAAGTTGTTTTGTTTAGATAAATTAACAAGAGCATGTTAAAAGCAAGGAAGGGATATGGTTATATTTACCAGCTACTTGTTGGAGAATTTTCTTGACTTTCCTTTTACAGCCTTCACAGTGAATGGAAACTTTCAAGACCCACGTCTATATAAACAAAACATAGCAGAAAATGTTAGAAAAAAATGGGATTAAAAGGGAAAAGAATAAGAAGGGAAGAAAACGAACGTTGTAGTTGAGGAGTTCTTCTGGTCGATCTTGTGCTGCCATTACTAAACTATACGCGTAGAAGAAGAAAATGAAAGATTTGTTTGCTAAAGAGAAAGTATGAAGAGATAGATTTGCTTTATTCAGAGAGAAAGGAAAAGGGGAAAATGGAGATGAGTGAAGCGCGAAGCTATGTGAATGTTTACACGGAGTGTATTTTATACTGTCAAGTTTCCGGACTTTTCGGGTTTTAACCAACGGGTCAATTAAATCTAAATTTTGTTTTGCATTATTTTGTGAATCATTTTGTCTTCCTTTTAGGCAAATATTACTCTTAAATAAATATTAATTATAAGTAAATTTAAATTATTTCATTTTTATTTTTATTTTAAAATATAATCTCTCTTCGTTAAATTTTTGTTATGTAAAGGTGTTAGTAATCTTTGAAAATAATTATTACTAAATTTAAAATTCAAAAAAAAGATAGAGTAGTTAATTTTGTTTTGAATTTTTAAAATAATAATTTAGAATAATAACAGATAAATTTGAGACAACTAGTGCCAAATTTATGATTTATCTATCATATTCTTCTTTTAATGTCATTTTACTAGATATTAATGAAGAAGAGTTTAACTATTCATGTCCTAAAATATAATTTTTCTGTAATGAATATTTACTTTATTTATGTTTCAATTTTTAAAATTGAAATGTTTATAATCCTAAAAAATAATTCTGTAAAATGGGAAAAGGCAAACAAATTTATCTGTAATTTAAAAATAAATAAATAACTTGAGACGGATGAAGTATTATTTAACCAACCTGCTTCGTAACTTGGGGAGTGATGGAATAAAGGGACAAAAGAAATTTATTTGAGAAAATGGGAGAAATTTTTTGGAGCGTCTTTTAAAAAAAAGGTTATTGTGTACAATCATTTTCTAGTCGACCTTTCTGTTTTTTTGCAAGAACTTTATTTTATTCGTATCAATTTTAAGAATTTGTGGCGATAATTATAACCAAAAATTATTTATTAACACAAATGTTAATTAACTGAAAGTATATGCACTAAGTCATATGCTACGAAGGACATAAATTAAATGTTGAAGCTCATAATTCTTTTGAAAATAAAATTGAAAGAGTAGATCAAGCACAACATTTTTATTCGTTTTGCAAGCTCATTATTATCGTTGATAAATTTGTGAATCAAGAAATTTATTTTGATCAAGTTAATCTTTTCGAACATTCTCTTTTTTATGAACCAATAAGATGTGTGTCAAGAAGAAGAAAAGTCCTCCAACATATAATGAAACTTTCATCTTTGACGAAACATATAACAACTAGTAAAATTAACAATTTTAAATTAGTGTGAAATTTCATCTAAACATATGATTGGAGAAACATTGAATGGTCCCATCTCTGAAATTGTACCTGTAAATATGAGTTACTAAAAATTAAATTACGGATATTCCTTCATGAAAATTAAACTAAAAGAAAAACTTTGCTTTAGTCTTTGTTCTTTTTCTTTTCCATCAACTTTTGTCAATGCAACATGTAGACAAAAAAAGTAGCTAGAAAATAGTAATATTTATTTTCATGCGTTTGTACGAATGAAAAAAAATAATCATTTTATATTTTTGGGCTAAGACTTTGATTTCTACGATGAGAAATATGTAATTGAAGATTTGAATTCCAATTTCTATGAAGAAAATGTACTGGATAAAGAAGAAAACGTGTATGTGTGGAATTTATTTCCAGAATAAAAAAATGTCTTTGGAATCGGAGCCAGATAGAATCGAAGAGTTATTTAATAGTAGATATTAAATTTTTTTTGACTTTTATTTTTCTGAATTTAATTTTAATGGAAATTCTGACTTCCCTATTGTATGTCTCATGAACATGTTCCTATAACATGGTTGCTTTGTGTGTTTTTAATTTGTTAAATACTAGTACTACTATAAAAGTAGTAAAAACTTTATTTGAACAAATAAAAAGGAGACAATTTTGGATCAATGAATTTCTTAAAGAAATATTAAAGTGTGTTTTCAAGTATACTAAATCAGTAAGTTTTATCTTTTTGTTTTCGTCGAAAGCAAACCTTCTATGATCAAAATCTAAACTATTATTTCTTCAAGTGGATATATTTTTTTTTTCTCAAAACACTAAACTTTTTCCTTAAGAAAATTGTCTATCCTAATTAGTAAAATTGTGTCAAGATGAAATTCCTGTCCAACGTCTTTTATTTTATTTTTAAATATTTTGTTTCTGTGAGAAGACGATGCACTTCATTTATGGATAAATAATAACTATTCGCATTGATATCTATATCATATCAAATAATTTGATTTGATTATCATTAAAGTGAGTATGAATATAAGCTAATTATGATTAAAAGATAATTATGTTCATAAAAATTAAAAACAGCTATCTTGAATTCATTAATTTAGTAACCCTTAATGTGTAATGATCTTCAACTTTACTTAAGAATCTCAAACACAGAGTTTATAACATGTGTCAACAATTTTAATAACATGGACAAGACCATTAACCATATCATGAAGTCATCTTTAATTATTTGTAAATTAATTAATTCTTGTTCTAATAACTACTAACCATCATAATTAATGACACGACTCTATGAACTGGGAGACACATATAATTTTGAACTTGCTCATAATTAGTTTTTACAATTCTCCAATTGATAATAAATTGGATCAAATTCTTTCAGTTTCTTATTTGAGGTTTGTTATTTATTTTAAATGTTGATTAAATTCGAATTTATATAGTAAATGTCTAAATTGAAAGGTAAAATGCTTTATTACACAAGCGACTTCAAATCTAATATACGAACTAGTGAATAATCAAAATTTAAATAGAAAAGTACTAATGACTATATTTACCAATATGGATTGTGGTGCAGTGGTGAAGTTGTTTCATCCTTAACCAGATGTTTCCAGTTCAAGCTTTGGTTATGGAGAAAATTACGTTAGGAGTGCACCTCTGAATGAGCCCTGTAGTGCGTAATCCAAATTTAATCAGAATTTTAATGCGGACTTCGAACGCCAAATACAAAACCCAAAAAAACTATATCTACGTTTAATTTTTGTTGTACATGTTGTTACATGATTTATTATTATTTTGGATAAACTTTACTTAGCTTTATTATGTAGTCTGAGATCAAGATACATTTCTGATTTCTTTACCTGTGACTTTCACAAATTTAACGAATCATTAAAAAGCTAAACCATTCAAAAATTTGATGAATATTCATTTTTGTATGGTCTCATCTTTATTATATATTTTTTTGTCTTTCAAATCAAAATAATTTAGTTCTAAAATCCTTTTATGGCTTTATTATGCTAAATTTGTATTGTCACTTTATATTTGAAGGTAATATAGTTCTAGCAATAATTTAAATATCACTTATTTCCAATATAAAAAAAAATACAAATCAAAATTAAACTTGTTTAGCCAAATATTAAGTTTACCACAACGTTACCAGAATTAATCAATTAGGGACTAAAAGTGCGAATATTCTTATTTTAAAAAAAAAAAAAAAGATTCCTTTTCTGAATCCTTTATCTTTTTTGTATTTGCTCTCCTCTTTTATCAATTTTCTTTCTCTTTATCCTTTTTGTATTTGCTCTCCTCTTTTATCAATTTTCTTTCTCTTTATCTTTTACCTTTTCTGGAGTTTAAATTCGTATGAGATTTGTAATCATTATCGAAGAAGAACAAATTTTACCAACGTGGACGTTATCGTAGAGTGATAATTATTTCATTATTCTTAATTGTAATTTTTGGTTTCAAATTCCATTGGATGCAGAATCATATTTGTCAAAGAATGTTTTATCCTCCATGTAACACTTCACAATGTAATTTAAAATTAATCAAATTTCAATATGCGTATAGAATATCGAATAAAGAAAAAAAAAACTTTAAGCAAGTATGTGACAGTCCACATGCATTGAGATGGGACAATGTACGAGTTTTACAATGGTAAGTCCTTCAGTAGCAAGTTGGAGCAATGATATCAATATGAGCTGTGGTGCAATGACGGGATTGTTTCAGTCTTAATCGAAGGTTTTGGATTCAAGTCTTAGATATGAAGAAATTCCTATTGAAAGTGTCATTTTCAAATGAACCTTATCGTGCACGATTTAAATTTAGTCGAAGCTTCAATATGCAGGCTTCAAACACCAAGTGGAAAACTATTATAAAAAAAAAAATAATTGGAGTAATGATGGGAAAGAAATTAAATTGACACTCTTTGTTTTGTTAGAAATTTAAATTCCTGAAAAAGACAAATATTGTCTTAAATAAAAGCTCATCAAAATTATTCAATCTTCTATCTTAAATACCACAGCTACTACTCTTGTCGATTCTGTTTCTATTATTATTGTGATAGGTGTGAACATTAATTTTATTTAATTTTGCGCTTTATTGCATATTGATTGTTTCAGCTATTGGAATTTATTTCCCAACCTTAGAAAAGAGAATCACAAATCTTGAATTTGGTTATGGAGAAAAATTCTACTAGGCAGCTTATTATTGGAGTCTTATGTCACACGAATTTAAATTAGTAAGGGCATTATTATGCGGGTAGGGGACAACTGATAAAAAATCAAAAAAAGAAGGAAAATTTGATTGGATCAGTTCAAAAAATATGGGTCATTTACCCACTCAAAAAAATGAGCTAAAACTGAGTCATAATTCAACTAATTCAATTCTTACTACTCCTTCGGTTTGATTCAAAATTTGATTTCAAAATAATTTATTTGAATACCTAATAAAACATTTCCCTTATATTATCACTATATAAATCATTTCAAATAAAAAATATCTTATTAAAAATATTTAGAAAAAGTTTCAAACGAGGGCTACATCTCTGACCAGATTTAGAATGAATTGAATTATACGGATCAAAATGAGTTTAACTAAAAAAAAAATAAGCAGGTTATTAATGTGTCTAAACCTAAACAAATAAAATGGTCATAATTTTATGGGCTATTTTGCCAACCATAGTATGACCATGTACACGAGATAATTCCAAATCTGCAATATATATATATATATATATATATATATATATATTATTTATTTTTAAAAAAGTAAAAATGTATCATAGAATAGAAACCTGCTGCACAAAATTAAATTAATTTTTGGGTGTGAAAATTTTATTCACTGTCAATGTGATATAACTAAATTTATTTCTTTTCTAAATGCACAGATATGACCATTTTTAATTTTTATTGCTTCAGGCTATGATTGTTTTCCCTTATATTATATGCTGGTTGGTCCAAATTCATATTTAATGTCTCACTTAAAAAGTTGTTGCAGTAAATGGTTGCCAAATGTAAACTTAACATTGGCATATTTCTTTTTGCCTTAGAAGATCAAAGACTTACAAAAGTTTAAATAGTTGGACTTTATCCCCCCAAAAATTGACAATTAGTAATTAAAAATACATCCTCTTAGAATTAGGGGCTTTTTTTTTAAAAAAAAAAAATTTATAAGGAAATCAAAAAATATTTTTCCAATTTTTTTATTGACGGTGTTCTCTCCGCCTCCAACACACCTCATTTTTACCCCTTTTTCTTCCCCCACCCCCCATCCCCGCCTTTCCCGTCATAGCTCCCATCCACACGCCCTAATCTCTGACCTCAGTTCTCATAGTATTTATCTATTCCTTCGGTTTCATATTATTGGACTCTTGTTGATTTGACACATCTTTTAAGAAATTTTTAATTAGGGGTGTATTTTATTAAACTAACCTTATTAATATTATTTGAAACTCTAAGTTCAACTATTACTACTTTATATAGCTTCTTTAATACTAGGGTAGTATGAAGAAAAAAACTCTTTTGATTTACTAAAATGTACAAGTAAAATAAAACATTCATTTTTGATATAGGGATCAAGTAAAATGAAACGAAGAATGTAGTTAATAGATAAATATTCTTAGGATAAAATTATTACTCCCTCTATTCCTATTCATATGTTATCATTTTAGATTTCACGCCCCTTAAAAAATTAGATAAGTCTATCATTGTACTCTTATTTAGTGTTCTTTTGAAATCAAGTTTTTATTAAATGAACATTAATGAATTTGACCAATAAACATGAATTAATTACTTAGTTTTTCTACGTTGGACAATTTCTTATTTTCAAGATTAATTTTTTCTACGTTGGACAATTTCTTATTTTCAAGATTAATAACTCTCAAGGGCAAAATAGGAAAAATAGTGTTATTTATGCATTTTTGAGAAATGACGAGTATTAAGGAATATCTATTTTTAATAAAGACGATATATAAATAGAAACGGATGGAATATTACCATGAAATTAAGTCTAAAAGCTAAATAAAAAAACGTAATTATTCAATTGGAAAGTAAGATTTGTCTACTTCTAAATCCTTTTTCTGCTAGTGAAGGTCCACTTAGTTAGGTACTAGTTGTGGACTTGAACTTTTATGTACAACAGGACATGAAGAAGACAGTATAATTAGAGGAGATAAACAACAATTAGGATATACTTAAAAAGTCTAATTAAAAAATCCATGAATATCGCTTTTTTTTTCCTTGAACCTAATCATAGTACGTCCCTAATCATGTATAAATACTTTATAAAATGTTGAGAAAATAACAAAAATGGTCCTTTATGCTTGATGTAGGGCTAAAATAGTCTCTTAAATATATTTCTTTAAGTAGAAAATCATCTACACCACGGACTTTGATTTAAAAGTCTAACTCTCCCTCAACTTTGAAAAATATCATTCACCCTCTCTTTAAATAAATAAATTATTTTATGCAAACTAATTAGCTTTTTGGACTCAATATTTCCTTTTCGTTTGTAATATGCTGTCCCTTTCCAACTTTTCCTTCTTTTTTATTTCCTCTCTTTTTTTCAATCATAAAAGATATGTAAGAAATCCAGGTATATAATGGTGGCTAAATTGACACCTATTTATTTTTGCATATTAGGATCCAAATCAAATAGAGGAAACCTCAGAGATAAGGTATATATGAATATATATATATAATATATGTTTGCCTAATTTTTTTAGTGGAAGCTATTAAAAGCAAATTCCAGATAGATTTGAGTTCTAGTAATCAACTTTACAGGTTAGAACTTTATATAGCTGACAATATATTTTGCTTTCTAACATCATTCCATATTAATTGGAGTCAAGCTCAGCATGCATCTCAAAAGTAAAAAAAAATTTTAAAAAATGAAGAAAACATATTATTATATTACATAATAATAAATAAATACCTATGAGACTTATTTTACATATATAATAAATAAGTTTTAATCTTAGAAATTTTCTTTATGAAATTCAAACTTTGTGCCTGTCTTGTGTGAGAAATCTTGAGATAGATGTCTTAGTTCTCCAACTAGACCTTGTGGACCACAATAAAACACACCTGTCATATACATAAATTCAATGATAAGAATGTTAAAAATGAAGCAAAACATTATTAATATGACAACAACAAATTCAGTGTGATCCCACAAGTAAGTTCTGAATAGGAATGTCTAGGTAGACCGACCTTACCCCTACTAGAGAGGCGGTTTTCAATAAACCTCAAAACTATATTAATCTTAATGAATAATAATTAAAGATGCTAGATAAGTACTAACCAATTCTTTGATCAGGATGATTAATTGTAACACGTTTGAAAACTTGACGCCAATTTGGTCTAGCAAAATGAGTCTTGACCCTTGTCCCAGAGACAATGTCGACGCCACTCTTAGCTTGGTGGATTGATTGAAGCATTGTGATAAGTGCAGACCGGGCATCACCTTCTTCATAAACGCTGGTGCAGTAGTTGTGAAGCTCAATTAGGCCTTCTTGATCGTTCTCCGAGACCTCATCCATCACACCCTTGAACCACTCAAACGAGCCTTGCTCGCGTGTTACCCAATAGAAGTAAGCTCGTTTAGTCGCAAAAGGACTTCTTTTACTACCTTTAGTGCCATCTTCGATGTCCTTTTGTTGCTTGATGTTATTGAGCACATCTTTTACTATACTTATCAAAGGTGTTGCCCCAATGCCAAGGCCTACTAAGAGGACTACGTCGTATTTCTTGTAATCCTGTGCTGGTGCTCCATAAGGGCCATCAATCAATAGCTTTGGCAATCTGTTTACATTGATATGAATCAAAATGTGTACAGAATTCAGGGGAAAATAAGTTAAAACACTACTTTACTCCCTTACCTAGGCTTATAGTCGGCCTTCGCTATGTCTGCTCTTAAAAGGCCACTTTGATCACCAGTTGGAGGCTCACAAACCTAAAATATGTTCAGTACAAGCATTATTAGTCTTCCAAATGAGCATAAGTTTCTTCAAAAGATTTCGTCTTTGCTGCGTTATTACTGATTTTATGAATTCGATACCTTAGAGAATAGAGTTTTAAGCTGAGATGTCCAATCACCCAATGTTCGAATGTGCATACTTAGGTAATCATCTCCTGGAGCTGAGGAGATAGTAAACGGATGCCTACATTACAAAATGTGCGTGATTTTTAGAAGTTAAATAATAATTTGTATTCAGTTTATTTGATCAAGAGCTTAGTTTATTTCAAACTTACCATTGAAATGAAGAAACATCAGAGCAGTTCACAAAAATGTACTGTCCACTTGTGTACTTAAAGCCCTGAGGCTTAGACATGTGCACTGCCATTACATTTCCAGGATATACAGCTACCTGGAAACTCGAATTTTAGATAAAAATTCTATTCACATGTAATCGAACTAGGAGTCTTAATGCTTGCAATGGTCTAAGCTCTTGTGTACCTTCAAAATCTTCACTGCCTTGTACCCGGACCTAAATGCACGAAGCAGACGTTCACTAGCATATAGTATCATAGGCACCGCGATATACATCCATGTCTGCTCAATGTTTCGGAGAAAAAAGAAAGATATTAGGTTCATTTTATGGGAAGGCAGGGCATGATTAGTGTTAGATATAATTTACTTTGTTAAGAACTTACTGTCTTCTTGTACCATTTCTTCGAGAGGTAGAGGAAGTATCCATGAATGATGAAGAGGACATAGACTATAACAAATAAGTGATGGGAGTACCAAAAAGCGTTAAATCCAGTGAGTTTCTTGATTGTTGATGGAAGATTGAGTCGATTTCTACGAAACCATGGTTGGGCTAGTACATAGGCTATGATCATAAGGACCACCATCACAACACCGGTCCATCCTTCCGTGCCTTTCACAAACCACCAGTAGTTGTTTGGCCTTTCATCTCCGAAAAATGGCTTCATTGGCTCGTATTCCTCATCCGTGGCATGTAACAGCCGGGGAAAATCACATGTCAAGTGTGAAATTGCATGTAAGCCTACACCAACTGCTATTCCAAATGCAATTACCTAAAAAAAATTGCATCAAAGAACACGAAAAAATCAGTAGAACTTCAAAGATTTCGTGTTTCCATTTCTATTTTCAGGCTATATACCTTGTGGAAATTGATGTTATCATCGAAGGGAATTATTTTCCCAAGCTTAGTCCTACTTCTTAGCCAAGTTATGGTATTTCTGCATACTGGCAATAGAACTAAAGCCATGTTGAATTTTGTTGTTTCAGCACCTCCTTTTGCTACAGAGACACAATAGCCCATAACATCAAAGACAGCGCGACGCTTATATTGAATAAATTTCCATGTAAAGAGTCCTGCACAGATTGATAGCCACAAAGCCATCACCCAAATCCTCTTCCAATTGTCCTCAATGAAATAGTCCAGCCTTCTTTTGCATCTTTTAAAGGGATTTCGCTCTTTCGTTGGCTTAAGCTTCTGACTGAGCATCTGACTCAGAACTCTGCTGTTTGTTGAAAGATTCATCGAGTGGCCCGGAGCCTGAAGAAGCAATGTCTCCAAGTTGTACAGCTGCATCAAATACAACCATTTATAAGCTCATGTCCTTGTTTAAGAATTTGTTTTATACGGTCAGTGTAATAACTTAAACTCTTGTTTCAAAATGAACCTCAATGTATCCAACATTGCCTGGATCTAGTTCTTCCATGATGAGAGCTGCATATTCATCTGAATTGTCTTGGATTTTTGACAACTTATTTGCAGAAGCACTAAGACTGATGATCTATAAGTATATAAACAAAGTATGAGTTCTTCGAATTCGTATAATTTCATGAATTAGTTCAATAATCATCTTGAGATCTAACCTCTTTCACCTCTTCTTGAGTAATTCTCCCATCTGCATCTTTGTCCACCCTATTTTTTTTTTATCAAACCATTATTTGTTATCAACAATATTGACAAAGTGCTGACTTAATCGAAAATGTTCAAAGTAGGAGCGATATGTGGCATGTAATAGACTTGTGTTACAGTTCAAGACATCATTAGCATTCATTATGTTATAGGGCTGATTCATAGGATAGTTACTCAACTAATAGTTATTATCTCAGAAAACCATAATATAACTATTTTGTTGAGTGATCATCTGAGAAATCAACACTTACATTAGAATCATATTTGTGAAATTCTATCTGTAAAGAGTTATATAAAATCTTACATGTCGAAGAAAGTTTGTAGCCGGGCATCAAAGCCAGTATCTGTTATTTGTTCCCAGAATTCGCGTAGCTCATCTTTAGTCACCGCAGGAGATGTGATGCATCTCTTCCTAGCTAGAGCATCAAATAATTCCTCAGCAAACTCACTTGATTCCTTCATACCTGATTACAAGTACAAAATGTTATTATTAGAAACTTTATTGTATAAATCCAAAAGATTAGGTGAGAATTTGTGTAATGAACAAACCTATGCATTGACCAAACAATGATTTTGTTAGCATTCCATTATCAGCAAGTTGATCGAATCGCGATTCAACTTCAGACCATGCTTCAGTTCCTACATTCTTGTTCATGAACTGAAGTCCACGTAGAGCACGAGCAGCACCAGACTTACTCCTATCAATTTTCTGAAACTTATTAGAAGAAGTCATCCTTTTCAATTCCTTCGAAACTTGCCTCAAATGAAACGAAAGTTGTGATCCAAGCGTATTGTTAGGCCTCTTTTCGAGCCTGCTAGCTAACAATGCAGCTTCATGATCAGCTCCCTTAATGTTTTGAACCGAAACAGAATCATCGCGAACATCAAGAGTGATCTCTACATACGATTCATCATCTTTGAACCTTGCACTTTTCTTCCCACTGACTAATGAACCGCTGAATCCTACTCTCGATCCTCTCATACTATCTGAATCACTCGTGTTTTCGATCTCCATTTGATTTTCCCGCTCTTTTGTTTTTCAAAATGAAATTAAATAGCCTTAAATTGCACTGATCAGTAACAAGTAGTATCGACCTATGCAACAAAAATGTAGAAAAAAAAATTATGAGAAAGATTGACAAAATAGTAATAAGAGTATTGAGTTGAGAAATTGAAGAAGAAAGGTGATGTATATATAAATATATATATATACAAGGAATTAAGGGAGAAGGGAAAAGTCAAATTAGAGGGAAATCAGGGGGCGGATTTTGTATTGTTTTTGAATAATTGGGAATTTCTCTTCAACTTGCAAAAATATAACGAACTCATGTAAGTGGTCAAACATTTTATATTTATTTGTTTTTCTATATGAAATTGGACGTAATTATAAGGTCAAAAAGTTGAACTTGATAGTCCTATTTAAGAAGATATAATACATGAAAAAGATGAATGTAGGAATTTTAACTAAATGGATGTGTAATAACATCTCACCTAATACTTGTTTTGTGATAATAATATATAGAAACTTGGTAGTGTGTAATAGGTTTAACAAAATTAGTTGAATTGAATATATAGGAGATATGCTATTGTGAAATTGAGAATAAACATATCACAGTCATAGGTTTAACAAAATTAGTTGAATTGAATATATAGGAGATATGCTATTGTGAAATTGAGAATAAACATATCACAGTCATGATTACATTGATAATGTTTCTTCTCTTTATTTTTATTTTTCCTTTTGACCTATCTTATTGAAGTTTTGCAATCAACATGCTTATTTTTTTCTCACTCATTTCTTCCATGCATTTGGATAGTAGAAAATGAAAGACAAATAAATATCTCTAAGTTCCGATATACATGGAAAAAGTCATTAAAAATGGTGCAAAATGATCATCTAACGCCTATGACTACTTTACACACATATATATAGAGTTCAGAGCTAAAAGAGCAAAAAAAACTTGAGCAAAATTTTTTAAAGGGCAACAAAAATTGAGGATCAAACCAAAAGGGCAACATTTGGATGGAATGATTGATGTTGTTAAATCGTAGGTTGGAAGGCGCATGCTGACATGAGACTTAGACGCATGCTGACATGTAGGTTGAAAGTTGCATGCTGATATGAGCCTTGTAACGCCACGCTGACATGAGCCGTGTAAGAACAACATATAGATATATAGAGTGCATGACAATAATCCTATAGGGTCATGCAAATGTTTAGTATGGGTAGGAGTTCAATGACGCCTTTGATAGATCACATGCGTATCGCATGTCAATTGAACATCCTTAAACCTTATAGATTCAACTTTTAAAGTTTAATTTTTAGCATTGAACTTAGCTATAGAATTTTTGAAGTTATCGGTTTCATATCTACCCTCCTTATATAATTTTAATGAACTTTTACACACAAAATTATGTATTATGAAAGTACTAGGTACTCAATATCAGAAAGTTGTATTAGCCCTATTTGTAGACATTAAAATTTTGTGGGACTCAACAGACGTGTTTGATTCCACTTAGGATTCTTGGAGGGTACTCTACCCTAAACTCTAGTTCATGCCTATGCAAATGGTATTATATTCCTTTAAGAGGCATCTCAAAAATTTCATAAATTCATGGGATATTCAGAAACCAAGATATGACCTCCCACGTTCGAGAAATATGTCATTAACGACCCTAAAATCAGAGAGAAATCTAAATATATATTTAATATTTAAATTGAAAAAGGTTGAATTATGGGATGATGGCACTGTAAACTCTCATGACATTTTGTGGGTAGTTCACCTAAAGAATCTTAAGTGATTTGTCATGGGATCATAAAGATGTTTAACAATTTGCTTATTTCCTTAAATTACATTTTATTACAGCTCATATAATAAATGGCTGGCTTTAGTTGACTCTTTCATGGTGCAGCCCACAGTTTTAACTTCCCACATCTATTCCATTTTTCACCTACTACTACTAAAAACCAAGTTGTATTATATGCCAAAAAAACCAATAAACAAATAAATACACAAACATTCATGATTTGTTGAGGTTTACCAAATCTCTCAAATAATCCTAGGTTTACGGCTTAATCATTCTAGTATTATTCCAATTGAAGTATAATTATATATCCCATTTACTGGTAAAGTTGATAATATTGCTGGTGTAGTTTTTGACTAGAGGTGGAAAAGAAAATTCAAACTTAGCTGATGAAATATTATCTATCAATATGCTTAAGCTTGGACGTGTTAATGACTCGTTCATTTATACAGCTTATTTTAACACAAAATGATTCATGTGAAATATTGATTTGCAACACAAAATGATTCATGTGAAATATTGTTAAAAAGATTTTTTATTTTTGTTTGATGTGTTATATATAGATAGCTACAATAATAAAAAATATTTTTTATTAGATAATTAAATTAGTTATTAGAAACAAAAAAATAAATTAAAACTAATTAAGAATTAAGCGAATTAGACTATCACAGTTATTTAATTTCTTTTGACTCGGATTATTTTAAGGTTAAAATAACGTTTTAAGCAACTAATTCTCTAGGGTGATAAGTACAATTAATTTTTGGTTTCTATAATTCTATGTTAAGTCCTCGTCGACAATGAAGATTTTAGGATAAGGTTGAATGGTGTTATTGTTTTTAATTATTTTTAGTCTAGGTTAGTTAAATCACTAACCTTTTGAAATCATTATACGTGTAGATCTAGATTAAATTGATTTGATTATTAACAGATGAATTGATCACAAGACAAATAGTTACTCTCCAGCTTTCTCCTCATTTTTTATTTTTTATTTTTTACGAAAAAGCTGGAGGGACTACTAACTTTTTGGGCTGGTATTCAAAGTGTAGCCATCATTTAAAATATAATTAAAAAATATAAATTTTTTAGAGTGAAAATAAAATTTGAAAGAATTTAGAGTAATTGTGGAAAACTCTACTTTTCCTTCTCAAATAATGTATCGTCATTGTTACTTTTACACCCCTTAAAAATATTAATTAGGAGAAGTTTCAAATTATTTTACTCTTTATTGGTATTTAGATAATCATAACATAATTTATAATTGATGTCGCTATCAAGGGTAAAATGAAAAAAAAATTATCTTGAACTTCTAAAACCAACTTAAAATAATTATTTTTAAAATCACGATAAATATTTTGAAATAGAGAATTGATATAAATAATGGGGTTTGAACATTTTCATCAATTCGGGTTCCCAAGTTTTTTAAATTTCTTGGAATTTTGAACTCTCACAGTCAAAACTCCATGATTTTTTAAAATGAAATTTCGAACTATAAAAATATAATCAATAGTTAATTTTCTTTCTTTTGGTTGGGGGTTGAAGGGAAGTTTAAATAATCAAGCAATTAGTGGTCAATGGCTTAAATGTCAAAGTGCATTCCATTAACTAACTGAGACATCCATCATTAACAATTACTAATGAGTACTCCTCCAATAGAAAAATGAGCAAAATAGAAAACAATATCCAAATGGATTAATGCTCATCTTCCATCAAAAATAAGAATATTATTGTATTCCCTCTGTTTTAATTTATTTATCTACTTTTCTTTTAAGTTTTATTCAAAATGGATGTGTCTTTTTTTTTTTTTTTTTATAATTTTTACCGTTCTTTTATTTCAACTTTCCACGTAACATATTTAAAATCATAAGATTAAATAACATTATGATACTTTCAATGTGTCTTTGATTTACAATCATAAATTCAAAAATCTTCTTAATTTTTTTAAATGTGTGCCAAGTCAAAATCAAACAAATAAATTGAAATAGACGGAATAGTAATAGATGTTCATGATTTTGGTGTGTTTACAATGTAGAGTATCGAACCCTCATGAATAAGATAAAAATTTAAATAAAAAAACCCAAGCCAACTGAGCTACTATGATTCCGTGCATACATGATTATGATTTAATAATGGTAGTGGAGATTATTATGGATGGATGAGTAATTGGGAGTTGGTAAGAGGGGAAAAGGTAAGCAGCCATTGAGTTCAGACTTAAGAGCCTCTTGTTTTAGGGCAAAACCACTAAACCATAGGCAGTGGTAGACCAATTCATTATGACACGACTTAAAAGCCCTATACATAGGCCATCAAATTTCAATATGACTACGCGGAGAATATCATATAGCAATAAAATCAATTAATTACAAACCTTAAAAGCTATAACCACCAAAAAGCTAAAGCTCAAAATTTTACCTACATTTGTTGGTAACCAATAACTATTCCAAATCAAAATAAAAGCTATTACTGGTAAGTCGCCTTTGTTAGAGAACGATTTATCACTTAATGTGAGACATTTCAGCGTAAATCATGATTTAGTCAGACTTCAAAGTGGATACTCAAGGTAAAAAATCAACATAAAATAAAATGAAAGCAACACTCATCAAGAAACATCTTAAATAAAAAAAGGTATTAATTCATATTTTTAATTAAGAGATAAGTAACAAATAGTTCAATAAATTACAATACATCAGTCATCATGATGATGATGACACACAAGAGACGTGAAGGGCCTGGCATGAGATACATAATATCCTCATGACTCCACCAATAATGATACACTCAAAAAGAATTAGGGAAATACAGCTTAATTAAAAGCACTTTGTTTTAAGGATCGTTAAAATACTCACACATAATGCATATTAAGTTTTTTTTATAAAATCCCTCTTAATATTGATTATGATTTTAAATATCTCTGTCCTTAGTGCACTCTGGTGGCGGAACAGGGTACCTCGCTTTATCAGTGCAATAGTTATAAACAGTGTATTTTTGACGGACCCAACGGAGTCTCCTGTATTGTAATGCATCTAAATCTTGGAAGGCCTTTTGATCCCACCATTTCATGCCTTTAGTGTTACAAACTTGGACTTCTTGTGGCGTGGCAGCTTCACATCCGTCCACGTGGAATGATGTGTATGACGCGGTAAATGGGGCATTGGACCAATTGGTTTTCTCAAGGCCACCTCTTGTGGCCCATTCATCTGCGTCCCAAAGACTTGAGTATATCTTCATTGGCTGATTGAATGGGAATTTCACACCAAGGTCTTTTGAGTTTTTGAATGCTCTAATTGGGACGTCGTCCACAAAGATTCTGAAATGTTAACACAAATATATTAGCCCAATCCATTTGGTAGAGGCCCAATGTTGAATAAGAGTATAGTATTGTATGAAATAGAAGAAAAAATTGTTTATTGCTTTTGAGCATCTTTTCAACTACTGTACTAAAATTTCAAAGCCAAGTGGTGAATAGTCTTCCACAGAACTTTTGAAAGAAAAGACGATCACTTTTTACGAGGAAACATTACTTTTAGGTGCAAGATAGAAGACAAAAATTCTGTCGCAAGGACACCAATTAGCCAGCTTGCTTAAAGTATGTAGGACCAAATAATTTGAAATGGACATCATTTAGACACAAAATCTGGAAATTTCATACGAATCGTCACGATTTGTTTAACATCATATACAAATTTAAATGTTTAATATAAGGTCATATATGTCAGTTTTGACCAAGGTCTAACTAAAAATTTGTGATGAAGTCAAGAAGGAGTACATGTATTATGTATAATAAGCATTAACATACATACTATTATAAGTATATTTATCAAAAACATAAATCTTGATTAACACAAAAGGACCAACATACATACTCACATGACAAAGGTTCTTAGTATAATGTTTATACCATGTTAAACTTACAGGTTTTCATGCTTCTTTTATCCTTTCAACTTAAACAATTCCTAGACAAATGTGCATTTTGTATTAAACAATTGTTACCACACTAGTTCTAAACAGTGTAGTTGTAGGACCACCACGTAGAGTAAAACCAAGTGCACGCATCCCAAGAAATAGATTGGGACCACAGCAAGAATAACTTTACAGAAACAACAATAATGAAAATATTTAACAAGATTAAAAATCTCTAAACTATTTCATCCTGCTGTGTTGATTAGATGTATTAAATAATTATGAATGATAATTTATCTTACTATTAATATCTAAGTAATGGATGAATATGGAATAAAATAACTTGTTAATACTAAAACTAAAGAAGTAGTAATAACTTACACAATGAGGTATGTGTTCCAAAGAACAGAATAAGAATGGTAGCCCTTGGTTGGGTCAAACCAAAGATAGATTCTCTGTTCTCTGTTTCCTTTTCCTCCTGTGAATACATTTGTCTGCAATATGTATGGCTGCCCTGTTCTGTTCCCCAAAAATTCAAAATCTATCTCATCGTGCTCTGCATTATTCGATGATAGCTGAAAAACAAATATTTCATCACTTCATTATTACTTCACTCTGAACAAAATGACAAAAAAAACATGGGAGTTTAAGTTCGTATAAAGGAGGAGAGTTGAAGTAAATCCAAAATCGACATAAAATTAGTCATGATAATATGTCGTTGAAGAAATGAGAAAAGAAATACTACTATACGTATCTAAGTAGTGTCCATTTTCTAGCATAGTGCAACAAAACAGAACTACTCCAAGTAATGAAAATATGTTCTCGTTTTAAATTGAGCATATGCATATAATATAACAAAATGCAGTTTTATGATTATTTTCAAACATACCATCTGAGATGAAAAAAATAAGGAATTACTATAGAAACTTATGTTTTTTTTAAAAAAAAATAAATAAAGAAAAGTAAGATACATAAATTGAATCGCGAGTAGTACTATATACTTACGTAAAATGCAGTGACAACACCAGCTGAGTCTCCACCAACAAGCCTCATTTTCATGCTAAAATGCCCAAACAGATATGATTTCTTTGACTGAAATCCAGCTCCTTCAAATGCAAAAAGAAAATGTAAGAATATAGAAAATGTGAAGTTTACGATAACTCAATTAATAATTATTATCTCAAAAAATTATTTCTCAGACATCAAATTGAAAAATATAGTCTAGTTAGTACCTGAAGATCTGTCAAGAATAAGATCAGTTGTGGTACCACCATTGAGGAACTTAATATGGTGACTAGCCCAACTTGGCTCATAGTTTTTCCAAAAGGGCACATCTACTGGCCTTCTAGGATACCCACAAAATCCAACAAGTGACAAATTAATCAAAACAATACTAAATAAAACTCCTTTTATGGTACCCATGATGAGAAAAACCAAGCCAATCAGAGATCACTGTTTAGTTTCTGTTGTGTTTGTGTTTTTTACTTTCTTTTTTTGAGAATGAATATGGCCCAATGGGAGTGAGGAAAACGGAAGTGTAATGGCTGGTTATTTATAGGTGTAAAAGGGAGTGAGTTGGACTTGAGGTTGAAAGTGGAAACGAAGTTAGATTTTTGAGATTTTGGGTAGTTGTAATTTGTCCTTTAACCCACAAGTATTCTTTGATCCTTAATCAGCCGTTTTTAAACAGATCTGAATTTCCTTTGATGAAAAATTATATTATTTATATTTAATTAAAATAATTTTTTATGTATATATAGTAGATGTTGAAACCTTCATCGACTACTTCGTATGTCTATTTCTATAAATTTTGAACTCTCTTATTGAAAATTCTGGCTCCGTCGCTGGTCTCGAATTCGAATCTCCCTTAGTACAAAGTCGTTTTTGTTAGGTAACACTTTACCACTCAATGTAGACTTTTCAATACAAATTTAAATTTAATTGAGCTCCAATATAAATATCAAACAGACGAAAAACAAAAAATTAAATAAATTTGGCCTTTCAAATAATTGTCCCAAAGAGAGGTTAGAGTTAGTGGGTAATTGCACATTGAGGGAGTAATTAACGGAGACATGCACATGCCCATATCAGAGAAAAGCTCTGTCACCCTCAGACCGAGGAGGAAATTTCTATGACCCCATTCATCTCACTCGACCTAAAAGCGCGTGTTTTTGTTTTTTCGATTTATACGAATTTTTTAAAAATAAAATTTCAAATTAAAAATACGTCTAATAAATTTAAAAAAATTATTAAACCTTGTTGTTTGAATTATGTGATATATAAGTGCATTTCATAAAATACAAATATAATGCATGCTATATGTAAGTAAAATAGATGTTATAAACAGGTAAGTTGTATGCGTGTTATATGAGTGTATTTCTGGATGATGATTGTAAAGTGTATTATGTAATTAAGTTTATCATATATCCGCATAATTTAAATAAATAGATACTATATGAATATGCTTATTATACGTAACAAATACAATATAATGTCTCATGCTATATTTTAAGGGCCTGTTTGGATTGGCTTTTGGCTTATGACTTATAAGTCAAAAGTCATAAGTTAGGATTTCTAACTTATGACTTTTGGCTTATTTTTGTTATTTTGACTTTAAAATAAGTGCTTATAAGCACTTTTTAATTTTATCCAAACACTTCAAAACTGCTTAAAAATTATTTTGGCTTAAAAACACATAAAATAAGTCAATCCAAACGGGCACTAAAACTAGTGTTGCTATATACAAATTTTCCTCTTATTTTAATCAGTTTAAATTTAATTCAGACCATCCAATCTTAATATTTAGTAAATTACAGTTGAAAACGAATATATTTTGTCGGGATATAATTTAAACCCTCAATTTCTATGAATTAAAAAATTTCATCCAACTTGACTAGCTTAACCATGTGTACATATATTTATTCGACTTGACGCTTTTTTTGTTAATGGCGTAAGTGTCTTATAAAAATAGACAGAAGGATAAATCTTAATACAACTTTTTAGATAATGCAAAAATACTTTTTATTCACTTATATAACACAAATATGTACTTTAAGATTTAGCTCATAATTCAGAGATGGTTTTAGCCAAAAGCTCTTAATTCATCTAAAAAATGTATTTTTTTATCCGATAACTATTTAATAATACATCTTTATTTTGTCATTATTGGGTTTCACCCAATCCTCTACGGAAGAAATATCAACTAAAAACAAATATTAAAGTAACTATAATAATGATAAGTATAACAAAAAAATTATTTTATTTCTATGTAATGATATCATGTAAATTGAGACGAGGTATGTGAATTGACGACCGACGAATAGAGAGAGAGAAGAAAAGTGGATAAAGGAAAATGACGGGTAGTGAACAGCGTTATTTGTAGTGCAGTTACCCAATAAGTGCATGTGGTATGGTTCGTGTTTCTGCTTAAATTTTGACGGCTAAACCAACGCGTCGGTGCAGACGGGGCCCTCCATAAATGGGCTGGCTCTGCTACACTACACACTTAATTTGGCAAATTGGGCAAGACGGAGACATAATCACATACACCTTCTTTTGGTTCCACTTCATGCCACGTTACCGAAACTTCCTTATTAATGTTAACATACCAGAATCTAATAATTGAACTATCTATTTTCAATTCACATAAATAATAAAAACAGCCATGAATACTAAGTAATCAAGTCTCCATCCTAAAAGGGACGATCTATAAGAATCCATTAATTGACTTTGTTAATGATATTACGGATCGTTTGGTATGGTGTATTGCAAAAAGATAGTAGAGTGGGAAAAGTCCCATATTTAACTGAGGAATGGACTGGTGGTCTCATTAGATGAACTTGGACAATTATTTTTTCATGAACTAGCGTTTGGAGTTGAGTTAGGTTCAGATGTCATATCTTTAAACATATTAACTTTGTGTATTGTTAGTATTTTGTTTGGTACATTTTTTAGCCTATGTATATGTATACTAATGATTGCATTAGTTATATACATATTGAAGTGTGTTGTATTACTAATATCATGAATTTTCATGTATTAGAAATTAAAAAAAAAAAAGTGTCAACACATGCATTAGATTGATTAATGACATAAATATCCCTCAAATGACCTCTGAAGATATTTCCCACTTCCCAAAGCTAAAGAATATGGAGGCTATTTCTGTAAACTAATATCTTTATTGTAGAAGGTATGTAATATGTTTTTTTTTAATACATCAGCCAAATCAAACACTGCATAAGAAATAATCTCAATAAATCTAATACAAACATTACTAATATACTCATTCAACATTATTATTCTTGTATACCTTATCAAACAAACCCTATGTTAGTTTGTTAATTCTGAATAGGCATACTAGTGAATCGCTATGAAGGCATAATATCAGTGTTTTAAAAAACTCTATTGGGACTCGCCTTGGGGCTCGCGCTAGGGCGGGCCTCTAACAAAACACCTTGAGACGCAAGTGCGGGGCTTAGTTTTCTAAGACTTACGCTCGAGGCTCGCCTAACAAATCTTACACAAAGTATGTGTTAAAATTTTTAGTTAACATCGTTGACCCTCATAATTCTTGAATAATTGAATGATACTTAATAATTTTTATTTTACTGAGATAAGAAGATTGAGAATAACTCAAATAATAAGTTTTAGTATCGTATCTTTCCTATTTGGTAACACCGTGAAAGTAATTATATATTATGTAATATTTCTTTTAAAAATATGTTGCGAAATTTTACTTTTTCACTTATTATTGGTCTTTATGGTTTTGTCATATGTCTCAAAATTATCATATTTTATTTAGTCATTTGAAAGTAATTTTATTTTTATTCATGATGGAGTGATGTTTTTATCATAATACTGATAAGGTTATTAATTATTTTCTTTTAGGGGGGTAAATCGTACCGTATGATAAAAATGTATTTTTTGGGAAATAATAATTCTTTTATTATTAGAAAGTTAAGATATTAGATTATTTATACTTATATAATCATGTTAGAACTTTTATTTTTTATTAGTTTATTTAATCATATTTATAATTATTTCAAACTATTGATTTATTTTTATAATTTAGTGTTATTATATTATTATACTATAAATTAAAAATTTAAAGATCCATATAGGGCTTACGCCCCACGTCTCGAGGCTTAGGCCTCGCCTATACTAAGTAAAACACCTCCCCTCACGCACCGCCGTTTAAAACACTGCATAATATCATAGCAAGCTATCAAAACCAATTGATTTCCTATTTATTTATTTGATCTATTGTTAATTTAATTTTTCTCTTATCTGGGATATAATGGAAATTACATTCTAAGTCCAATGGCATAATACATAAATTGGACCCTAAACTTGCTTCAAATTTTAAGTATGACCTCTAACTTTTAAAGTGCACAAGTAGGCACTTCAACTATCCAATTCTTAAACAAAAAAACACGCGAATCCAACCTGGCATAACGCGTGATTGAGACGCAATTCAGGCGCGTCAGGGGTATTTTTCGAGGCCCACAACAGTAAAAAAAAAAACGGAAATGACAATTTTACCCTTAATGAATCCCTTTTAAATATATTTTTATTTTTTTCAAATCAAAATCCCATTTTTCTTCTTCTTCTTCCAAATTCTAGTACTCAAGCTTTTTTCCTCTTTTTGTGCACAATTTCTGGTCGTTTTTATGTAATGGCTTCTAATTTTTTTTGTCAAAATCGAGCAAATTGGGAAAAGAAAATACGACCCTACCCTTTTGTATTTTAATTTTTTTTAATTATAAAATACGTGTAATTTTTTTAATTACGTGGCAGCCACTGAGTGGCTCAATAAGCCACGTAGGCGCGTTTGTATATCACACAATTTGGCTGTTGGATTCGCGTGTTTTTTTGTTTAAGAATTGGATAGTTAAAGTGTCTACTTGTGCACTATGAAAGTTAGAGGTCATACTTAAAATTTGAAGCCAAATTTAGGGTCCAATTTATGTATTATGCCAAGTCCAATTCCAATAATTAAAGATACTAAGAAAATATATTTTTTGGAATAAATATTTTTTCTAATAAAAAAGTAACATGAATAGGTAGAGATTCTAACATGATTGATACCAAATGGGTGGTCAAGTGTCATATCATACCATATGGACAACTGATTATTATAGCTGTAGCTGATATCAAATTATTTAATTTTATTGGATATATATTTGATACTGTCGTCACAAGGAATTAAAAAAATTAATATATAGTGCACCTCTGTCACCAATTTCACTATCCTTGTTACTCCTATAACACTTCCAAATATAGAAATATAACCATCAAACTTTGAGATATATAGGTATTTCATTAATTTATAGAGAGAAAAAAATGGTTATCGGATAAAAAAAAAAATATACACAAGAACCTTAAATATGAGGGTGTTTTGGTATGAACAAAAATATTTAATACTTTTTTTAATTTTTTTTCTGCTGAATATTTATATGTAATTTAAAAAGAAGAGTTCTGAATTAGGGGAAGGAGCACCATATAAAAAATATCATTAGCGATAATTAATTAACGATAATAGTTTAACTGTTGCTAAATATGTATTTTTAGCTACAATTAATACTTGTATGTCACTCAAGCCTTTAGCGACATTGGTTCTAATGACACTTAACTAATTCTCGATAAAAACTTTAGCACTTTTAATTAATGTCTATATTTTTTACCGCTAAAAATTATTTTTGTCGTAGTGGGGTGTCGAGGGTGGTAGGGACTGGTGTGGTCAAGGCGTGATGGATGGATTTGTCTAGATTGGGAGGAAGATAATAAACTTGAAATACCAGTTATAAAAATTATTTTACCTTGCTAGTCATCCTACTAGAAAAGTCATTTTATAAATTAATTTCCTAGAGATTTTTATTTCAAAACATAAAAAATTACAAAAAAATATTTTCGTCAATATCAAACACATCATATGCTAAACCATCAAAATGTTTTTTATTTCTGTTTGGTTCAATTGCCAGCACATTTTTGTTTTCTTCATTTTTTTTTTCAATCCATGTATCATTTTGTCTCGTGAATATGATATGTTTGATTATGTCATTGAAAGATAGTATGCCTAATTTTCCTGTTATTATAATATTTAACATTAATAGTTCAAAACCTTAGCATTATCTTACTCATCAACTCATATATACAAATTGAACTTAAACATATATGCCTATTTATCAAAATCGAATATATAACTGCACACCCGTTGACAAAACCATAAAATGGTTCTTTTGTTTATATTATATTCCATTTTATTATTTATATATATACACACACATCTATGAGGGAAAAAAATAGGAAACTTGCAATTGAAATATCTCTAAGCTAATTTTATGTGCTGGAGGATCGATACCATATCTCATATTATTTGAATAATATTACAATGAGCCCCACCCCAAAAAAATACAATTAATTAAAACACTGTGAAAATCAAATACTAGTGAAGACAAATTTTGACACATCTTGCACCGTCAAATTTGACCCAGAAAAAAGACAAATCTCAAATCACTATATACGGGTCATTTAACTTAATTTCATATGACATTTATGTTGTCCAATTATGAGTGCGCGTGAATAGATATTTAAATATATGTAAAGTTGAATACGTAGATTATATGCGCATGACATTTCGAGTGATGTGATACAAGCTAAGACATTTAAATTTGTATAAAATTTGAGTGTATCTCACTCAAATTGTCACTTATAGTAAGCTCTAATGAGCCTATAGTTGCCTATTGCAAAGATGATCGAAAGGTGTAATTAATTGGAAACTTTGCAAAAATGACCTCTTATAATTTATGAATGAGTCTCATACGTAGGCCTTGGTGTATGAATAATTTATTGAATCGAAGAACTAAACAAAATATCATGTTCATTAATAATATGCATGTCTTCTAGACTAGTATAGCTAGTATCAACATATTTGTATGTCCCATTTGTTATAATATTGAGCACATGACTTGTAGGGGAATGAAATTTGGACAGTCAGTCTTTCTTTAATTGAAAAGATGAGACTACACCAAATTTCCTGTTATATATATAAAATATATTTAAATATTTAAATAAAAAAGAAAAAAATAAAGCATTTGATATATATATATATCACAGTTATGTTCAGAACTACCATAATCATTGGCGGATCGAGCAAGAGTTTTACTTTGTCTACGGATTCAACAAAATTCAAGAATTTTGGTTCATATTTTATATTCGTATTGAAAAATCACATAATATGTATAAATATATATTTATCAAAAAAAAATTTAAAATTCAAAACTTATAAACTTAAAATCCTAATTCCGCATGTCTCATATAACCAGATCACATGCACTCAAAGAGTAGAGTTCCAGTGAGGTTTTTCTCGAAAGAAAAACAAATGTATCGTGCAAGTTGTTAATTAAAAAAATACAAAGAAGTCTGTCAACTTATTTTCAATCACTTGCAAGTTGGCAGTTAGGGAATAATATGTCTTTTTCAATCCTTACAATTATTTCTGGAAATAACCCATCTTTATCCGTAGTGTTCAATTCAGATGAAAAAACAAAAAATTGTACAACTATATCCAGCAAATTTTAATTAAATATATTTTACAAGTGGTAACATTTCGTGTTTAATTAGATGAAGTTATTTCTCATAAGTACAACTGTCAATATAAGCCGATCCAACATACATGAGCTTTGAAGTTTGACGGGAGAGGGTGAGTTGGCTTACGATTTTGATGGGGCTTCAAATAGTCAACCAATCCATTGCTAAACGGGTTGCGAGTTGGGTTGAACTAATCTAACACCAACACATTTTGAATCCGCTTGTGATAAGATTGTCTTTTAACAAGTTGGATCTACATCTAAAAACTATGTACATGCGCTTAGCTAAAAAGCCTCATTTAGCCTCAATCTTAAATGAGTTCAAAAGTGTTTTAGTCATGCCCTCTCAATAAAGGGATATTTGGGCTGGTTAATGGGAAAAGGGTGCAAAACGTTGCTCAAGAATATGAAATTAATTTATAATATTTGTTCGCCGTTAATAGTTTGACCTAATCATATGTTTATTCTTACTAAACTGGGCTAAATATTCTTTTATTTCACATAAAATTGACAAAGTATAATTAGAAGACCTAATGGAAAGGACAGTTGATCCAATTTGATTCTTAGCCGTTATTATGCTATATTTTAATTAAATTGTAAGCAAAAATTTCATCAATTTAAGACATTACCTAAAATGTATTTTATAGCATCTTACCAATATTATTTTATCCAATTTAAATCAAAAGCTGTAGATATAAGTATGTTCTTATGGGTAAGATAACGTTGGAGAAACATGATAAAAAGGAATATTCAAGAAATTGGACTGGGTTTTCTTTTGGGTCTTCTCCATATGGGCCAACATATTTTACATAGGTCTTCGAGACAATGGACTGGAAAGCAAATATTTTCATTTGCTTATATAATAGAGCAACTTAAAAAAATAACTATATTTATAGGGTTAATGAATATCAATAGCTATAAGTATGTTATTTACAATAAATGACTACAATTTATATCACTTTTTCGCTGTATTTTTGTATAGTTTTTTATTTTTTTTATTTATACATTAATACATCTTTAAGTACAACAAACTAAATAAGGAATTGACTCTAAATATAACCCACTATCCTAACATTACGTCCATACAATGAGAAACTTTCCATAATTAACTTTATAACTAAAAATTACTTATTTAAAAACATATCAGATCATATTCTTTATCAGTTTAACAAAAATTGTGATACATCATACTCAATTTTTTTGTTGTCTCCATATTTCTTATTCTGGCATCGTAAAGGTATTAATAATTTTTTTTGTTAATTCAAGTTATTGTATGTAAGCAAAATATTGAATTTGTGAATGAAGGTTAAGTATTTCGATTTTGAATAGGTGAACTACATGGCAATAGATACACTAGTTGTTAAACAAAAAATTAATACACCAATATAGAATACAATGAATGCATTGTTGTTAAACACAAAAATGAATACGTTGGATACAACTATACTTGTATTCCCTAATCAACTTTTTATCTTGGATATAGTACTTATCTATCTCGATATAACTGTATTCCCAAATCAACATTTCAATTTGTGCTTATATAACAATACAAGTATCTATGTATATAAATATGGATACATTTAAACACCGTTGTTAAGCAAAAATATGAATACATTAGACAAACGAGCAAAAAAGATACAACTTTTGGATATCAAACTGTATAAGTATGGATACATTAGACAAACAAGCAAAAAAGATACAATTTGTGGGTATCAAACGGTATAAGTATTCTTCTAAATAAAATTTTGGAAAGGCCAACAATATAGTATTGAGGTATCCAACTATACTTGAATTCCCTAATCAGCTTTTTGAACTTGACAGAATACTTATGTATTCAAATATAATTGTATTCACAGATCAACAATTCAACTTGTGGTTATATAATAATACAAATATCTATGTATATAAGTATTCTATTATATACAACATTGACAATCAGAGAACCCTCAATCTCTTTTTTGTTCATGTTCTTCTTGTACTCATTTTTTAACAACTATATACATACGAAATCAAATTTTCTAACAATTTCAATACAAGAGGACAATCCATAATAACAATGGCACACAATACATGTGTTGAGATATATAAGTAAATGATATTAAACTAAAAAAATAAAGCATACAAATCTCAATTTCATTTTCCTCTTGTTACTGCTCAATTGCTCTTTTATCACACCCACTTGAATCAATATTGTTGACTTTTCTCCTTTTTTTCAAGATTAGTTTTCACTTCTGAACCTTTTTTCCTTTTTACTAATTTTGCATGTTCGATTCTTCAAGCAGATTTAAGGGTATATGATCATTAGCCTTTTTTGTTCTTCTTTCGTTCTCCATTGCAGCAATAGAGCCTGAAATTTTGGCTTGTTGTTGAGTAATACACAAATTAAAAGAATAAATGTATACCTCTCATAACTTTTCTCGGAGTATCAATTTCAGCCATTGAAATGAATAAACAAATTCTTAAATCAAAATCCTATGAAAATAGAAGGAAGTGTAGATGTGTAGATATATAATGCTCATAAAAACAAGATAAATATGCAATTAAAACATACCTAATGGATACAAAATCACAAAAATGCTCCTGCAGTGATGTAGAGGATCTTGAATTTGAATGAATTTGGGGGAAAAATCAGAAAATATGTGATGTATGAATATTGATGAAAGAGAAAAATTTGATGATGGTAAACATGGGAAAAGATCACAAATGTGCCATTCAATAATTACTTTCTTATTTAATATTTATTTATTATATTTAATATATATAAAAAAAAATTATTTAGTTGTATATAATTAACTTTGCTATTTATAGTCTAATTATATCCATATAACATGAAAAAAAATAAAACGTAGCTATTTTTCTTGAATATACTTGAATGTTTGCCATATTCTAAAGTTTTTCCTATATAATAATCATGGTGTTCGGACCAATTTGCATTATTGCATTTGCATGCACGTCGACTAATCTTAGACTTCATGATTTTCAGTATATTTCATTAATCGCTTGGATAGTCAACCCATATAATTTTCATATCACCAATTGTAGGGTTACATTGTAAATAATTCATATGGAAGAAGAAATTAAATTCTTATAAAAAAAAAAAAATTACTTGGATGGGCGTCTTTTAATGAATAATTATTGATTTTAGCAATATTTTTTATTTATTATCATTTATAGCAATACTATGTTAAATCTGCTATATGTATTAAAAGTGAGTTAAGTATGCAATATATATGTATTATAATTGTTTTTAAAATATATTATGTTTGTTTGGTAAGAAGTTGGCACATTGTATTATAAGTGTAATAAAATGTGTGATAAATATATTATCCATCAATAAAACTTGTATTATATGTGAATAATAAATTGTTCTTTGTAATATGTATTAAAACTGTAGTAATAATGTATTAAAAGTAATCAAGTGAAAAAAAAAATATTATTGCTATAAATGGTAAATATATATATTTTTTTAAATAGTATATTTATGTAAGTTCCCCACAAAAAAATCATCAACTGTTTTCAACCACAACATGTTTTTACATTCCATGAAACCACCAAATGCCATTATTTCAATAACACAACAAACATACCAATTGTTTCAATAACATATACATACGAATAACTAGAAAGAGATTTTTTTTTTTTTTTTTGAACAATGAAACATTTCATAAATAATTGAGAGAAATAAACACGAAAGATGACTTCAATATTATTATGCCAGCCACAGACCTGTATGAGGGGCATATTTGGCCCAACTAAGTAACGGTAGGAGCATGAATGAACCAAACTACTAACAAAGGACAAATATTGTGAAGTTTCACATTCCTAAAGGACATCAAGTATAAAGTAAATCATAACAACAATGTTGAACAAGAAACATGGTTTTGCATTAAACTTAAGAATTGAATAAAGAAATGTAGTCTACTCATAGCTTTGAATTTGACAACAAAAGCGCAAAACCCAAACTTCCATGAAAACGTTCAGACGTTTTTTTCTGTTTATGGAATTGAAAGGGGTAAAAGATAAAAGGAAGGTCCATAACAAAATACGAGAAAGAAAATAAAAGACGAATGAGAATGTTCCATAGTAAACTAGTATTTTCCACCTCTGCTACTAGCCATTGAATTCCCTGGTGATCTAACTCTTTTTCATCACTCGTTGGGCTTGGCAAGGCTGCAATAAGAGGGATACAGATATAAATCAGTTGACAGTCACAAGGCTAGTTCCTTTTTGTTCTTCTTTTTTATTATAATTCTAATACGAAGTTATTAAAAACAAAAATAACTTACCCTAAGTTGGGGTTCAGCTTGAATGCACGCAAGTAAGGATCCATGGGTAGACCCATGGCCGCATACCTTGGATCGTATGGCTCAAATGGAGGACTGCATTTCAAGTCACATAATTAGTATAACAACAGATAAAGTTAATGTAGGCTTTGGATTTGGTTTTGACAAAAAAATTGGAGGAAAGTTGTATGTTGAAATTAATCTTAAGAGAAAATGAAAAGAAAAAACCTACATACACTTTAGGATTGTCTTCGTATATCCGAATAAAGGTGTTTTAAATTTATGGAAATATATATTTTAAAGGCTTTTGTAAACCAAAATGTGGAATGTTACCTGATCGCCTGAGGATAATCTATCCTGCTCTGTCTATGTTCGGGCTCAACAACTTCTATCTGCATTCATTTCATAAAAGACGGAAAATTAGGAACATAGCACTTAACTATTTTTTAAATCATTACATATAGACATTTATTGAAAATTTTAATTTTTTAAAAATAGACTGGTTAAACTATTGAAAATAAATTAGGGATGAGATATACTCCAGAATGAGAAGATGATTGATGCAGACTTGGCACTCTGTTACATGCATAGTCAGTCTGCATTTATTTGCATTATTAAACGATGAGCTATTCAATACAGAGTATCAAAAAGAAGGTTGAATTTACATTAATAACTCAAGAAAAGAGAAAATGTCATAATTAGAGACCATACCCGTTTTCTTTTAGTAGTTGAACTTTCCTCACTTGTCACTTTTTGCATTGCTGCAGTACAAGGTATACAGATACAGAGCAGTTGATATTACACAGTGCTAGTTCCTTTTTGTTCTCCTTTTGATTTATAATTCTAAGAATACAAAGGTATTTTAAAAAATAAAATAACTTACAAAAGTGTGGATTCAGCTTCATTGCACGTAAATAAGGATCCACCGGTAGACCAATGTCAGCATATCTTGGATCATATAGCGTATATGGAGCAGGCCTGCATTTCAAGTCACATAAGTTCATGATTTAAATTTTGTGGTAATTTTACAGGTCATCACATAATTAGTATAACAGGTGTTTTAAAGGCTTTGGATTTGGTTTTGACAAAAAAATTGGAGGAAAGTTGTATGTTGAAATTACTTTTAGAGAAAATGAAAAAGAAAATATAAAACTATATACATAATACATTAGGATTGTCTTCGGATATCCGAATAAAGTTGTTATCAGTTTATGGAATTTTTCTTTTTTTTTTAAAAAAAAAAGCCTTTCTAATCCGAAACGAGGAATGCTACCTGATCACCTGAGGCAGAGGATAATCTATCCTGCTCTGTCTATGTTCTTGCTCAACAACTTCTCTCTGCATTCATTCCATAAAAGATGAACATTTAGAAACATAGCACACCTACTTTTAAATGGTTACATTTAATTTATTGAAAAATTTAATTTTAAAAACTAGACTGGTTAAATTACTGAAAATAAATTAGGGATGAGATATACTCCTGAATGATAAGATGATTGATGCAGCCTTGGCACTATGCAACGTGAATAGTCAATCTGCATTATTAGAAGACGGCCTAGTTGATATGGAGTATTAAAAAGAAGTTTATATTTACATTAACAACTCAATAAAAGAGAATTTGATAATTAGAGACCATGCCCTTGAATTATTAGCGGCGTAACCTGCTAAAGCCAATTCGAGTTGGCATTATATTTCTGTACCAAAAAAAATTTAAAAATTATATGCATGGTAAGGCTGAAATACAAGTATTCAGCTATCACAAGAAAGATTTCAAAAATAAAATAAACAAGTGATAAAAGAAAGAAAGAAAGAAACAAAGAAAGAGGTTATAGAAACATACCACGTAATTTAAGCCGTTGGTACTTGCATCAACAAACACATGCCTAGGAATGTTTAATACTAGCATTTAGTGGATTGTAAAAAAAACATTGCCGTAAAAACTGAAGGATAATCCATTAGTAATCAAAAAAGTAGAGGAAAGAATACACATATATTGTTCAAGTTGATTAACAAAATGACTACCGCGAATATGCTCTAGGTAAAAAAAACATACTATTAATTTTACCTGGAGGTTGGAGACACATCAGGTCGATTCATCACAAACTGATCTGTTGGCAATTGATTATTGTGATGATGTGATTGATAGTGTTCATTGAATTGCCTGTGGAGGTTACATTTTCCAAGATATGTAAACAGAGTACAAAGGATATGAATAGACCATAAGATGTAGCGTAACTAAAAAGGAATTATAATTGCAGCTGATAACATCCACATTCAGAATGACTCTAAATGTATGTGAAAATTTGAAATGAGAAAAAACATCTCTTTAATGTATCGTACACTTGTAAATGAGTTAAATCAATGCAACCCATTGTGACATATTTAAAATAGAATATGATTTCTCATGAAGAATTTTTTTATGTCACTAACATGCATTTGCACAGCCTTTTCGTGTATATGAACAAATTAATCACAAATAAATCATCTCTCTCTTTTAATATCTTAAACCTCTGAATAAAGTAAATGAACCATTTGACAGAGGGATCCTTTCATTCTGTTTTTTCAGAAAGTCCAGAGATTTGAAACCTCCAGGCAATGAAAACATGAGATTTCCAAGTATTCTTTTATGAATAGGGATGTTCTATTATGTTAACATACTTATTTACACGAACCAAATAACTACTACCTGTGGCTGCTGAGTATAGACGATTCCTGCAAATTTTTTGGGTAGGTTCGGCAGTCAAAATAGTCAAGAATTGGTGGAACCTCCCCAAAGTAACTTGTGAAATTATCATCGGTTTGGGACCTAACACAAGCATAAAACAAATTGTTAGAATCACTTAGATAAGCAAGTGTAAGGCCCTTTCTTTTTTATAAATTGGTACAAGTAAAATTATAATAAAATGACAATTACAGATGAATCCACAAAAGAATAAAAACCATTATTTAGATGGTATAGCAAAAAATGTTTATTTGATAAAACACACTTAAGACACTAGCAGTGGTGGCAACAAATAGCGGTGGTTGTCAGTGGTGATAGTTATGAGGTGGCGATTGGTGATTGTCATGGTTGGTGAGGGGCTGTAGTGGTGGTTTTGCAGTGGTGGCTGATGATGGCTAGTGGTGGTGACTAGTTTCATTCCTTGTTGCTGTGATGGTTTGCAGTGATAGTTGTACAGGGGAGGTAATTGATGATGGCGGTAGTGGATAGAATGGTGGTAAAAGGACATACTCACAGGAATTTTTAAGTGAACAGCAAGTTCAAAATAATCTATATGACTGTTCTCTTGGACAAGCTTGTTTCCAAGTCTATCAAATTTGATCAACTATTAACGAATAATCCTAATGTAGGTGGATTTGGTCGGGAGATACACAAATAGTACTTCAAGACTTAGATCTGAATGAATTAGACCTAATCAGAATAAAGAAGTAATATAAAAAGGAAAAAGCAAATGTTACACTATGAGCTGACATCTGAAAATGAACGCAATTCAAACCATTATTAAGGTCTAAGGCCTCATTTGTTTGCATTTAATCATTAAGACCTCAATCATTAAGTTTGTTTGTTTTCAGGGTATGAATTTTAATCATTAAGTGTGTTTGTTTTCTTATTTTACTTCATCTACTTTCAATCACCACTCACAACCCATTTCAGCCACAACTATCACCACCGTCAATCACCACCACCTACCATCCTCGGCCCAACCATAACTATCACTACTGTCAATCACCAAAACCAATCGTCATCACCTTTACCATTATTTGCAATCATCACCACCAACTACTATTAATTACATCCCCTAATCACAATCGATAATTACCACCATTAGTTAACAATATATATCGCTAACCACCATCATCATTCACCACTAACACTAGTTATCAGTATCATTCCACTACAAATTATCAGTCATCAGTACAAACAATCACGATTAATCATTAGTGCCAACCACTATACCATAAGAAGTCGTTTGGTTTGAATTCAAGTTATGATGAAATTATTTATAATGGAATAAGTTATGATAGGATTCGTTATGATGGGATAACTTATGCTAAAATTATTTTTTATTGTGTGTTTTGTTTGTTGTATTCAAAATAATAAATTTTAAGAACAATTTATTTGTTTACAAAAATACCATTTATGAATGTGAAAAGTAACGTATAAAAAAGGTTTAACGGTATATTTTTGTCATTTACTTATTTGATCCCGAGATTACTATATTGTCCAAGGAAAGGGATAACTTATCCCGATACTAATTATTAATCCCGGAATAAGTTATCCCGGACTTGCCAACCAAACAACAAATTAAGTAGCACTATAATTTAATTCTAGAACTAATTGGTGTTAACCTTCACACCAAACGACCCCCACAACCACCATCAGTAGTCAACGTCATCCCAAATCGATACACACAATCACCATTGTTAGTCATCACCACCACCAATTGTCATATAAAAAAATTAAAATATTTATTGATATAATATTAGATTAATTTAGTATTTTTAATTGAATTTTATATTTATTATTTTCTAAACAAAGATAAATTTTATACATTCAGATGTTGAGAAAACAAATAGTCTTAACTATATAGTATTTAGATTCAGACCTCTAAATCTTAAAGAACATCTTAATATTCATATGTGTATTGAGATTCAAACGTTTTAATCTTAGTGAAAATAAATGAGGCATAAGACATATAACTGGGAGAATAAAAAGAAAGCAAGAGAAATGTTCTTACATTGTGAAATCAAGGAAACAAGAGAAAACCAGAGAGTGATAACTTCAAAGACGACCACACGTTTCTGCAAGCAGGGAGGATCTAGAGCGTAGGCCCCACCTATTCGACAATGGATGGTCACGCCGCACCAGCACCCAACCTTTCTTTTGCTCTTCCTTCGATTTGCCTCCAGGAACGCGCCACTTGGGAACCCTAATAATATTCAAAAGCTGCTACATAAGCATCTTATTTATAATGCTCAGAATTTAATTCCTCTCAAGCAAATGGAATGAAAATGAATTATTTACTTCTAAATTAGGAAGAAAATTTAAATAAAATTAAATTCTAAACATACGAGTGAATTAAATATTCATACTTCTAAATTAGTAAGAAATTTGAATGAAATTAAATTCTAAGCATATGAGTGAATTAAATATTCATACTTCTAAATTAGTAAAAAATTTGAATGAAATTAAATTCTAAGCATCCGAGTAGATTGAATATTCATAGTTCTAAATTAGTAAGAAAATTTGTTCTAGATTGATGTTTAGATTACCTTCACATGATATTGAATTATGTGTATTATTACTTTTATATTCTAGATTCACTTCTGGTCCATAATATTTGTGGACTGTCGTAGACTTGGAAGAACATAAATTTTTTTCAAGGGAAGCTAAAAAAAGAAATAGTAGGAAAAGGAAAATCTTTAATTTAAGCTGGTGATCTGCCACTGTACCAACAAATTCCAATATTCTCAAATCTCAAATGTCATCGGCAATCAATTAACTTGGAAATTCGTTCATCAACATCTCCCCTCGAACTAACAAGTGTAAGTCTGCTCTTGAATCTTTAAGAACATATCAGTTTGCATACTATGCTAATGTTGCAAGAAATTCACCAATATTGGGCTACATGGAGTGTTTTCAACCTAAAATTACAAGAATTTGAGTCAAGTACTCTCTCTAATGCACCTGCTTGTTTATAATTTATATGTTAACCAAATATATGAGCTAATATAGAAATATGTCAAGTATACCTTAGTCCAACAGCATGGGATGAGATGTTTTGGTTTCTTCTCATCAAATAGTTCCTCAGGTGGCTACTGACAAATTCTAAGAGATGAGAAAAGAGGGAGGGCCAAGTTCAGTTCATTGTTATGATGACACTAGTCAACTATAATTACGAAAACTATAACCTGAAAATTTTGCAACGCGCTTACTAGTGCATTTATAAGCTCGAACCTCTATGTTATCTCCTCTAAAGATCTTATTTTCATGGAACATATCTTCACGACTAGTTTTGCGGACAAGTTGTCTTGTCAGGTCTTTTTTTTTTTTTTTTTGATGAAGTAAGTAGATTCATTCAAAGGCATCAAGAAGATGCAAGCTTTACAAGGATAGATCAGTTAAGCTCACAAAAAAAGGATTACTCTAAAAGACTCTTGCTTGACTCAGAATAATCTCATGAGGAGGAAATTCCAAATAGTCAACAGATGCTACATGTGCTTGTGCAACTCAGAATCTATTAATCACTTGTTCCTTCATTGCATAGTTGCAACAGGCCTATGGAACATGTTCTTCTCACTTTTTGGACTCACTTGGGTCATGCCAAGATCATAGAGAGAGGCTTTTGTGTGTTGGAGTTCTTGGAAAGTTGGGAAGTCCATCAAGCAGGTCTGGTCTTTGGTTCCAGCCTGTATTTTGGGGTGCTTATGGACGGAGAGGAACAAAAGATGTTTTGATGGCACCCCAACTCCCATCTCTACCTTTAAAGCAAGATGTTTGATTACTCTTTTTGGTTGGGTTAATCTCTCTCCTGTACTTATTGCCGAATCTTTCCTGGAATTTATCAGCTCCATAGATCTCTGTTGTTAGCTGTTTAGATAGCTTTTTTTTGCCTTTTTGGGAGCTGATATTTCTTTCTTTTGTAATCTGTGCATCTGCTTGATGCTATGTTAATGACATTCTTCAAAAGGATTTGTAACCTCTTTCTAAGCTATAGAGCTAACAAAATCCAGGAAGAGTTCTAAATTATTTATAGGGGTCAATTTGGACCAACCAAAAAGGCTAACTAGACATCTGCCTCGCAAAAGATTTCTAGAAGTTGAAATTCCAATATAAACATCTTTTGTTCCTCTCTGTCCATAAACACCAAAAAGATAGCACCAGGGATCATCATCGACATACTCTTGATGGATTTGTCAACTTCCCGTGAACTCCAACTTTCAAGAGCATCCCAAATAGAGAAAGGCATGACCTAGGAAAGACCAAAAAAGCAACAAAACATATTCCAGAGGTCTAGGGCAGCAGGGCAGTAGCAAATGGTTGACACTTTCTGTGTGCCTGTGGCAGAAATAGCATCGGTTAGCAAGTTGGAATTTCCTTTTGGAGAGATTATCTTGTGTGAGGCATGAGTTACGCAGTGCAGTCCAGCTGAAACAGATCACTTTTGTTAGGTAATTTTGTCTTCCATATATGCTTCCATGGCCATTTGTCAATTATTGAGTTCCTTGAGCATAAACTGTGTTATCCTTCCTTTATTGTATAGTGACCTTTTCTTGAGTTACCCCATTTCATTCTATCAGGCACTTGGGGCGAAAAGGAGCAAGACTGCAATTTGGCAAAGAGACCAAATATGTCATTAAGTTCCTAGTCATTTAGGTTTCTCCTAAACCTTAGGTCCCAAATGTCGTCTGATTTGTTGGAAGCTATGGTAGAATTTGGTTCAGCTGCAATGAGGTGCAAATTTGGAAATTCCTCACCCAAAGTTGTGTCTCCCAATCATGTCTTTCCAAAATTTGATGTGAGATCCATGCCAACTCTAAATGTGAACAATACAAACAAAGAAAAAAAAAGTTTTGAAATAAGGAAAATGGCAGGAAAAGGTGGGAAAGGGCTAGTGGCGGGGAAGACAGCAGCTGCAGCGGCTGCCAACAAGGAGAAAGACAAGAAAAATCCAATCTCTTGTTCATCTCGTGCGGGTCTGCAGTTTCCAGTGAAGACGAGGAACTTGACAACCTTATCAAAGGTACCATTGCTGGTGGTGGTGTCATCCCTCACATCCACAAGTCCCTCATAAACAAAACCACCAAGGAGTGAAATTCTCCTGTGTTATCTTAGATGTATCTTGACATTGCGTGTGCTTATGTTTTTTTCCTCTTTATCTGGGTTGACTAATGACAGGGCACTGTTGGTTGTGTTTGA
The DNA here is from genome assembly GCA_035578085.1 of Solanum pinnatisectum. NCBI lineage: Eukaryota > Viridiplantae > Streptophyta > Magnoliopsida > Solanales > Solanaceae > Solanum > Solanum pinnatisectum. The sequence goes on from CM069076.1 coordinate 58,817,392, forward strand.
TTAGAATAACTTATCTGATGTTATGAACTTATGAACAAAAAAAAAAAAAAAACTCTAAATGTGACGTTCCTAGCAAAATCTGGCCAAAGTTTACTGATCCTTTTCCATACACCAACTCCATATGCATCTGCTGAGACTTTAGTGGACCAGTGAGTAAGCTCACCATGTTTAGCTTTGATCACCTCTTTCCACAATCCAAAGTCTTCAGTTCCGTACCTCCATAACTATTTCATCATCATGCTTTTATTGTGAGCTGCAAGGTCTTTGATACCCAAACCCCCTTGAGATTTAGGTTGTGTCACTTTTGCCCATTTAACCAAGTGAAACTTATGATCCTTGATGTTGCCTTCCCATAGAAAATTCCTTCTCATTTTGTCGAGCTTTTCGAGATGCAGGAATAGGGAAAAGGGACATATGATATGTAGGGATGTTGTCCATTACACTATTAATCAATGTAACTCTTCCTCCAAAAGAAAGATAATGCATTTGCCATGTTGCTAGTCTATTTTCAAACTTCTCAATTATTCCCAATCATTTCTCGTTAGCCTTGAAATTTGCACCTAAAGGCAACTCAAGATAAGTTGTTGAAAAGGACCCTATGTTGCAGCACATGATTCCTGCTAGCTCTACCAGATTCTGCACTGAGTTTACAGGATAGAAAGTGTTTTTTGACATATTTGTGTGTAGTTAGAGACAACTTCAAAAATGTGCAAAATCAAGTTTAGCCTAATAACTTGTGATCTATATGCCCCACAAAATAGCAGAGTATCATCTGCATAAAGCAGATGTGAAACTGTGACATTGTTTCCCGTGGGACTGCCTACTTTGAAGCCTTCAATCAATTGTAGTTGACATGCTTTTTGGAGTATCTTACTAAGGCCTTCCATCGCAAGGATGAAAAGAAAGGGAGAGAGGGAGTCTCCCCACCTTAGCCCTTTTTGAGGAGAGAAAAAACCTGCAGCCCCCTATTTATGAGCACAGAATATTTACCATTGTCAGACTGTATTTGATCCACCTATTCCCAAATCCAATCCTTCTCAAGATTGTGAACAGATAGGCCAAATTAAGCTTGTCAAAATATGTCAAGTTTAAACAACGACCCTGCGTCTCCTGATTTCTACTTCCAATTCAGCACCTCATTTGCTATCAATACAACATCTGAGATTTGTCCACCCTTAACAAATGCATTTTGGTAGTCTCAGCTTCCCAATTACAAATTTAAGTCTCCACAAGAATCTTTGCTATTAACTTGTACACTATCCCAATAAGATTGATCTGTAATCTTTTAATTCTATTGCCCCTTTCTTTTTAGGAATGAGGGCAATAAAGGAAGCATTATAGGACTTGACCATATGACAGTTACGGTGAAAGTGGTTTAGGGCCCCGATTACTTCATATTTAATGACTTCCCATGCCTTCTGAAAAAAAAGGCCATTGTAAAGCCGTCAGGGCCTGGAGACTTGTCAGGTGCACAAGCCTTGATGGTAGCATGAATTTCCTCCTCTTCAAAATTTCCTTCCAGTCAGTCTCTTTCATCGAGAGAGATGGATGACATATCCAGTTCTGCAAGATCAATGTAACACCCCGTAGTTTCTACTACGAATTCGAGTTGTAAACGCCGACAAGTCGGTTTAATATCCGAAGACAAAAGTTGAAAATGGGCAAGTATACCAAGGACCCCTTACAATAAGTCATTTAAAGAATTAGATTTAGTTAGAGACCAAAGGAAGCCTTAGAACAAAAGTTGAAATTAAATAGGACTATGGTGGAGTATTTCAAGTGGTTCCGAGTATGGACTAACTTTTAACAAGCATATCTTCCAGCATATGGGGATCTAGAGGCTGAGTTACCTATAAAAAGGAAGTCCTATGAGTCAAATTTCCAGCAAGCCAAACCGCGCATCCATCTGACTTTGGAGTAAAAAGTTTATACCCATTTTACCACACCATGCTTAGTGTTGAGGCAATCGACGAGCCAAAGTATGGTCGTGAGTTGAAGTACGACTTGTGAATTGGGTCGTGAAAAAGTTTTGAAAGGGTGAAAAATCAAGTTCTGGACAACCCCCAACGTAAGGTGGGATTTATGGGATGCGGATTGATCCACGACCGTGAATTATTGACGACCGACAGTCAGTCTGTAGATTTAAGTCGTCAGAAGCTTTTTAAAAGCATTTAACACGATTCAAAGGCCTTTTTTCATTATTTTCTTCACCCATCTCCCCTATACGCTCTCCAAAAGGGTTTCTAGTTGATCCAAGGTCCCTGGTAAGGATTTCTCATGGCTCGAGCTCAGTTTTTTTGCCTGTTACCACTGTAGTTGCTAACTTGGGTATCTTCTTGGCTTCTTATTTGGAGGTGAGCTACTTGCAGAACCAAAGGTCATTGGAATTGAAAATTAACAGTGTAACATAACACTAAAAAAAGGTTGATGAATAGGAAATAAGTGCAATGAAAACAAAAGACTAAATTCAAAACTAGACAGTGTAAGCACTTGGGTGTAAATAAATAGGAAAATAAGTGCATAAATGGAAACAACATGCCACTTTCTGTAACTCTCCTGAACATATTTGATAGTCCATATAATTTGTCATGCACCTGCAGCTATTCACTCAACAAATGGTCTGTTACCTACCACAATTAGGGACTCATAGAAGACTGTAAATGGCTTTTCGAGGAAAGACAAAAGAAAAGTGTGAATCTAGCCGAGAGCCTGCTTCAGATACATTTTAATACTATTGTTAAATTTAGTTGTTATCATAACAATATAAAGCAATATTGTTTACTTCTATTTCTTGTTGTTTCATCAAAATCTTCTAACAATTAACAGTGAATAACTGAAGGTTATACCAAATAAAATACCTTGAACTCTGAATATGGGAAAATAGTGCCATGATACACTCTTAACATTTTTGCCCGTTCAAGACGAGCTTTCATGACTTCTCGAGTTTTCCATTTCTCCACAAGATAATTTTGTACTTCCATCGGGTCCTATACTCTCTCGTTAATGACATTCTTTTCCTAGCTCCCTTTGGTGCTTATAATTGCTTGTAAATTCTATGTGTGGATCTCCTACTTGTTGACTTTGTTCCCAATCCTTAACCATAACAAAACTCTTGCTCTTTTCCAACAATTTTCATAAAGGCACCACTAACAATGCAGTCCGTAGAAATTCCCTCTTCTGACTCTTGAACTTGCTCAGCAACAAATTCTTTCACCTTTTCCTACAAACAAGTTAACAAGCTCTGACTTTCGGTTTTTATTTCACAGTCTTCTGTTCTATGAGTTAAAAATTAGAGTTTGTATACACATTCAATTCAGTAGAGGCATCATCAACCCATTGTCTATTTGTCTACATGTGAGCCAATTTCCAAAGTTTCTGAAGATTTTGTTTCTTTTCTGGTGGTTGGATTTCTCTACCAGAGTAAATCAAATTATGTTATTGAAGAAAGGATTATAAAAAATCGTTATAATGAAAGAGATATTGCTCGGATGGATTTTCTAACACAAATATGTTCCATTCCTTGTTTTGCCACTTACTAATTTTGTTCGCTGGTTTTCTGCATAGACATATTTTGATTTAAGAATAAAAAGTAGAATAATAAAAGAAACCATAGAATATAATTATATCCATTGAATTCTGATAAAATAAATATTTGATTTGCTGATTAGGGGTGATTAGAAATACATTAAAGGGTGTGTTTGGTACGAAGGAGAACATTTTTCATTGTAAAACAAGAACATGTTTTCTTGAAAAATAAGTTTGATTTCTTACTCATTCTAGTGTTGGTAAAGGGGTGGAATGATCAAGGGTTAGGGATTGGGGCCGTTGGATGGGTGGGGAAGATAGAATTAACAAACAATGTCATTGTAGAACTTGATTTCCCTATATAAATCAAGAAAGTCATTTTACTCATTTTCAAGAAACTAGTTTTTCACCATAAGTGGAAAATTAACTAGTTACTCTACAATAGAGCATATCAGAATAAAAGAGAATCACCTGATCAACCGGGCCGGAGGAATTGAAATGATGCAAGAGACAATTCCAAAAAGGAAATTCAGGGACAAGATTGTAATTCTCATCGAAGAAAACGTTTCCGTACCGGCGGCCATTGCCGATGAAGAGATTGGGAGGCGTATTCCGAGGTTTAATGGGATAACAATGGAGAGCAGAGGGTGGTTCTTTATATTGTACATAAACTGTTCGACGAAATGCCACAGAGAATCGTCTACTTCTCCGCTTCATTATTTTATACAAGTGTTCTTTTTCAGCTCTCGCCGAACAAAATACCCGAAGTGAAAAGCTTGTGTTATCCCTATTAAATATTAATACATCTAAAATACACGCATAAGTGGAATAAAAAAACATGAAGTATTACTTTACTAAACATATTCGACTACATCTAAAATTCACGGATAAGTGGAATGAGAAAAATATATACTTTATCTGTCACGATTTATGTGGGACTTTTTATTTTTTTAGAGTTAAAACTTAAATAGTTTAAAGTTGATCGAAAATTTACACATGAAATTTTTAACTTTTTTTGAAATGAAATTTATATATTTATTAACGACATACCAAGAATTAATTTAAATTTTATTTAAATAGAATAACTAGGTGCATGTATTTACAACCATTTTTGTATGTATAGTTATGACTTATGTCATTCACCTTTCCATTTTACGCACTTGGAATATTGAGTAGTTATTCCTTTAACCATAATTGTCTAAATTCTTTTACCATATGTTGCTTCCGCAAAAAAGTTTAAATAAGTAATTTTACCCATAATGTATTCTCAAACTTTATTTACAAAGACAATAACGTTTAATCAAATAACCACTAATAAACAACAAGGAAAAATTATCCAACAGAGCAAACATATGTTCTGTATTTACTCAAAATATTGAGGATTTAGAAAAATTACAATGCATAGTAAGGGTTTAGGTTTTATCGTTTTGCTATGTACCTATTCACTTGAAGTTGTATCAATTATTTGATGTATCTGTTCACTTGGAGTTGTATCGATTAGATGTATCTGTTCGTATTAATATAGAGCGAATCGATACACTATATAACAAGTCCTCAACTTCAGCAGCAACCTGAAGGACAAATGTTTTATGGACTTGCCCCAAATTCAGCCCACTGGAAAATGGAAGAGTTGCTGGTGCTGCCCAGCCCAATTTATGAAAACTTGGATTTACCAACTATTGCCGACTATTGTGTCAATGTCAGACTGTTACTATTAAGGTTGAAGAATACATTGTACTCATTAATTTGCATTGTACTAATTGTTTTCAAAAGTTGACCCCTATTTTACACCCATATGAACTTTAGATATTTTTTCAAAAATTGCTGTAATATGGTTCTCTGTACTTGTTTGTATGAAGTATATATTATAAAGTTGACGAGATGGAAAACAAAACAAAATAGTACTAAAAACATAGGGTTATCTTAAAATTGACAGGACAATTGACTAACAAATTTCTTCTATATTTACCTATATGATTGACTCAAAAGATAGTGTTGATGCTGATCCTAACTCTAATAAATAGAAAAGTCAAACCTAACTAACTAACAAAAGACTTTCTACTGCTGGTGGGACCAATCAATGTAGCTTTGGAACTTTATAATTCATTAATGGTCAAAGTAAAACCTAAGTTAATCAAAAAAAAAAAAAAGTCAAGGTAAAACCGAAAAATATGACTTTGAATTGGACAAAGTTAAATCAAAATGTGATAGAGGGTGAATTAAACTGCTTCAAAAGTTTTGAATTCAAGCTTTAGCACAAATATTTTTCTACCATTAATCGAATTTGTAGATATTTTCTGCAGAATATAGAAATCAATATCAACAAAAAAAAAAAAGTGATAGAGATCAATAACATCTCCCTTTTTTCTTACTCCAAGGGTGGGGAAGAAAATACAAACATAGCCTAAAGCTACAAAAAAAAAATTTGAGAACTTTAAAGGAATAAAGGCACATACATATCATAAGATAGAATAATCATGGTAAAAATTGGTTGAACCAACCAACCATTCAAACATGATAGTGACTAGTTACATAAACACACAAGAATAAAACAATCTAGCTAGCTAAACCAGTTCCTTATTTCACTCTACTTTTTTAGTAAGAGAATTGAGTTTGGCATGACTAAGGTTAACTGGTCTAATGAAATAGGCAGCGTAAGATACTTGACAACATTTCATTTTAGCGGCAACGTAAAGCCAATAACCAAATATGCGCGCCCATGTCACTGTTGTCGGTTACAAGCGGCCATTTGGTTTTCTCTATTCCACTCCATGTGGTTTGGCACAACATAAGAAACCAAAAAAAAAAAGTTTTTAGCATTTATTATTCAAAATGTTACATTGTCAAACCTATATTACATATAGTACTTTTTGTAATTAACTAATCAATTAACAAAAATGTGTACCTTGAAAAGGACATATGGCCTTGCACATAAGATACTATTTTTTCTTACTTATAGAACACATTTTTTTTATTTAACGATCATGATGTTTGAGTCAACTTTCGTGTAACTGGTCTAATTTCACAAGATACCATGCAATCTCTCACCAGCAATAGCTATTAGGTGACCTTGTCCAGGAAAATTAAGACAGATGAAAAAAAATCAGCTAGTATTTTTTTTGTCTATGCTAGGGTTTGAACCTAACAGCTCATAATTCTTAACTAAATTCACTGACCATTAGGTCACATCTTGGAGGTAGTACGCAACACATCTTTTCTTACTTAATACTCTTTCTCTGTTCAACAATACTTGTTCACTATTGATTTTGCGCACTTCTTAAAAAACTATAAATAGAAGGATATTTTTATTATACCACCCTTTGAATATACTAATAAATACAATATCTTGAAAATGTAATAAAGAAATAACTATAATTAATGATAAGAGTAAATTAGGAACTAGAAACTAAGTGTAAAATTATCCATTGATTTCATATATTGGGAAAATATTATTGGACATCCCAAATTAGTATAGTGGACAACTATTGTTGGACGCATGGAGTATTACTCTCCATTACAATTTATGTGACATAGTTTGAATTAAGACTTAAAAAAATATATAAATGAGATATTTAAAACTTATACAATATTTGTGTGTATAAATTTTTGAAACCTATGGCCCTAAACATGTTTGTCATAACATTCGTGGCATTATAAAATCTTTTCATTAAGAATAAAATGTGAAATGCTTAGTTAATCATTTTCTAATTTGGAACAAACTAGAAAAAGAATGTGTCATATATTGCAGATAAAAAATAATTGGATAAATGAACTTTTTGTAGATTAAGAAATGATAGAAAACTTTTACAATGACAGAAAAAAGAGTGTTAATGAATTGACTGCAAAAGAAGTAAGTCCCAACATTGTGATAGTGTTGGAGATAATTGTGTCAAGTATGACGGCTGTGATTTAATAGTAATAGAGATCAGCAGATTATAATCTCTATAAAATAATGCAGCATAAGAATCTAACTTTTTCCTTGAATCTTTTTATCACAACATAAATTTCTAATTTATTTTCATAAAAATGTATCTATGTGAGTGGATCACATGAGAAAGTGATGGACGATTTCTGTTTCGTTTTCTTACACATAATAAATTGTCACCTTCCTATGATTTAAGGCAAGTCCAACCAATTTCGACCCTACCACTTTTTTAGATTGAAAAATTACAACTTTTTAGCTCCAAAAACCTTTGTTTTTCAAATGCAAAATACCCATGAATCTGTTTTACTAAATTGAAATTATGCAAATCAAGAAAAAAAAACATAGTCTTTTCTTGATTCTTGATTCTTGTTTCTTGGTTGTTTAGTTATTAGTGACTGGAGAATATAAAAGACATAAAGACAAAAACTCAAAAAAGTAAGCAAGAACATAAGTGTACTAATGAAAAATGATGTACTACTATTAACAGCATTCAGCAGGGAGAATTAATGGAGGGAGAGGAGAGAAAAAAGAGGTAACAGAGAGAAAATAAAGAAGGTCCAGTACACCTACAACTGCCACAACTCAGGGATTCCTTGGAGTAGCAATAAAGATTTCTTCTTTTTTCTCTTTGGTGCATTACATTTTTATTAACAGAGAAGAAAAATAAAAAGAATGTTGGGTTGAATTTATATTTGCATAAAGGTTGATGATTTCTTTCATGATTTTTGATTCAAGAAAATGGGTCATCATGGTTTTAGGATTCTTTTACATTTTCTCTTTATCATCACCTTCATTCTTGTATCTTTCTGTTGCACACATATTTTGGTTAGGGATGTCTCATTGAATGCTGCAAAGTACTTGAATAGTATTCATGGCTTTAAAGAGCTACATTATATGGTTAGAAATGAGGATGAAAATGAAAGTCCAATTGGAAAGATTTATGGAGGGAAGCAAATCTTGATTGTGGAAAAGTTCAGAACTTTGCTTGGACTAAGGAGGTTTAGTCCAAGAAATGGTGATTTTGCATATTTTGCAGTATCACCTTCACCTTCTCCATCACCGTCAATTGCCCCTGAAGCTCCAGCTCCTTCGCCGGTGCCACGAGTTCACCGGCATCCTCATCCACATTCTCATCACCATCCCTTTATCCCAGCTGCACACAGGGTAAGGGAGAAAAGAAGAGGGAGGAGTACTAGAGTTTTAACAGCTGTTCTTGTTTCTGCTGGGATTTCAACTGCATTGTGTGCAATTGCCCTTTTTTGGGGCTGCAAAAAGTTCAAGAAACAAAGAAAGAAGTCAACTAGATCAGTGTCACTGTTCAGCAGTGAAGCAGGAAGTGTATGTAGATCAAGGTATGGTAGCTCTCAGAATTCAGTGAAAAAGGTAACTTCTGATCCAGGCCCTGACCTTTTTTACCTTGATTCACTAGAAGTTGCTCTCGAATCATCAGAATCGATTTGTCTAAATAAAAGTTCTGTAATTGAAAAAATTGACTCAAATGAAAACATAGCAAACAATACATTGAGTGAGAAAGATGAACAAGAACAGGAAATCAGTGTGTCAATGCCTGATGATGATAATTGTTCAGGTGTTGGAGAAATTGTGTGTGTTTATGAAAGTGCAGATTCAATGAAGTGTGATATCAATGATTGTAACTCTTCCAGTGGTGATAAAATAGTTCCTGAGGAAGCTCATTCATCAGATGATGAAGAAATATTCCATTCTTTATGTAATTCGCATTCGTCTAGTAATAGACTATCCAATGTTTCAGCTGGTAGTTTTATAGATACCTCAGAAATTATGCCTCAAGAAGAATTAAAAACCTTAACTTGCTCTGTATCCTCCTCAACACACTTGTCTACTCCACCCCCACCGCCTCCACCTCCACCGCCTCCTTTGCCTACATTTCCAACTCAATCTCCTTGCAGGCCTACAGCTTCTTCAGTGAAAATGAAGTCTAAAATTTTGAGTCATGCTTCATTGCAAATTGAATCATCCACTAGAAATTCAGATAGTTCTTTGGAAAATGATTTGTTACAATCACCTCCAAATCAGGCTATGCCTGCTGGAGGAATTCCACCCCCACCTTGTCCTCCGCCATTTGCAAGTGGAAGTTCTAGTCTTTCAAAAGGCCCGCCCCCTCCACCGTCTTTGCCTTTCCAACAATTGGCATTAGGCAAAGATGGAAGTCCACTCCCAAAATTGAAACCACTTCACTGGGACAAAGTAAGAGCTGCACCAGATCGATCAACTGTTTGGGACAAGCTCAGACCAAGCTCGTTCGAGTAAGTGTGTTTCCTTTTTCTCCTTAAGGTTAGATATTATTATTCCTTATTTTCGTTATCAATTTTGCCCATTTACAAATTTATGTTCGTGGAGCAGATTTGATGAGGAAATGATTGAGTCGCTTTTCGGCTACAATCTACACAATTCTATGAAGATTGATGAAGGGAAAAGCAAAACTCCATCTCCAAGCAAGCATGTTCTTGAGCCTAAAAGACTACAAAACATAAGCATACTGTCCAAAGCTTTGGGTGCGACTGTTGAACAAGTTTGTGAAGCACTAATAAAAGGTAAGCAATTCTAACTTTCATCTCCCTTTGCACAATTGTGTCAACTTATCTGCACATTATTCTGTTTCCTCATGGAATTAATAAGATTAAGTGTCATCGTCTCTTACAATGTCTTCCTAATAGGAAACGGATTGTTTTTGCCACAACTGGAGGCTCTGGCTAAGATGGTACCTACTAAAGAAGAAGAGGACAAACTGTCAAGTTATAAAGGAGACATCAATGAACTAGGGTCAGCAGAGAAGTTTGTAATGGCAATGCTTAAGGTGCCATTTGCATTCTTGAGAATAGAAGCCATGCTTTATCGCGAGACATTTGATGACGAAATTCATCTTCTAAAAAAATATTTCTCAATGCTAGAGGTAACTAACCAAAAAAATAAAGTAGGTCTTCTCACTTTTCATCTGATAATAACGACTAAAGTTAACATTTTACTCTCTCAGGAGGCCTGCAAGGAACTCAGATCAAGTCGACTATTCTTAAAATTGCTAGAAGCAGTGTTGAAAACTGGAAACAGGATGAACATTGGGACAATAAGAGGAGGAGCCAGAGCATTCAAACTTGATGCCTTACTTAAGCTATCCGACGTAAAAGGCACGGATGGAAAAACCACACTGCTTCATTTCGTCGTTCAAGAAATCATTCGATCAGAAGGCTTGAAAGTCTCACAAAGCATTATGGGTAAGATAGACGGGAGACGCAAGATTAAAACTATTGCAGACAGAGAGGAAGACTACAAAAGGATGGGTCTTGATCTTGTTTCTGGTCTAGGTATTGAGCTATGCAATGTCAAGAAAACAGCCACAATGGATTTGGATGTCATAGCAACCTCAGTCTCAAATCTATCAGAAGAAATGAACAAGATAAAAGCACTAGTAACAAATGACTTGTCTGCAGTTGAAAACAATGGTAACTTTGTGCAATCAATGACAACATTCTTGAATTATGCAGAAAGGAACCTAAAGGAATTACAGGAAGAAGAGAATCGAGTTCTTTTACGCGTTAAAGAAGTCACAGAATACTTCCATGGAAATGTAAGCAAAGATGAATCCAACCCTCTCAGGATTTTTGTCATCGTGAGAGATTTCTTGAACATGTTAGATCATGTATGCAAAGAGCTTAGAAGCTCAAAAACACCTAATAGTCCTAACCCTTTAGCCCCATTCAGATAGGATTGTGTGTTAATAGTTTTTTGTATGTTTCTTCTTTTAACAATTTTCAACTATTGTGTAAGATTTTGTATCAAGAATTCAAAAGTTATTTGCCTCAATAACTTGTAGTCATAATGAATAACAGTGTACAATAAGGTCATCGAATGTGGTAACCAAACCTTAAAAGGTGGCAAACCATTCCATCTTCTACAAGTTTAAGCTAGTGTTTGGCTATATATCAGATTTATCAGTTTGACTATGAAATTTGATCGGATTTTGAAATCAAATTTTCAAATATTTTCAACAAAGTGTAACCAAATCAGAAGGTACAAAATCAAGATTTGAGATTCCCCTTCTGTTATGAAAGGATTGAGATTCCTGGAGGCCAATTGAAAACAAGAAGGAAACTGTCTCTAGCAGAAAGTAGACATCATCATTTAACCACTTTACCTTAATACGGATTTCTGATTTCTGACATGCACTCATAGACCTAGTTGTCAATGCAGAATTTGTATTTACAAGAAGAATATTGACTCCTTTTTCAACATCAATAAAAATAACTCAGCAGCCTCAACTGGATAACAGACAAGATCACCATCTTTAGCTATATTTAGGAGGCGTTTGGCCTTTAATTTTCTACATATTTTTTGGAGTTGTGTTCCAGAAAATATGTATGGCCAAAAAAAATTTGAATCCAACTTGAAATTGAATTATAAAATTTTGAAGAATTTGAAAAATAATTTTTAAAAAAAAAAGGTATTTTCACTTTTTTCCATTAAAACTACTCACAAAAGTTAAAAACAACTCTAACTTGTATTTGTGGTTAAACACAACTTTCAATTTTCAAATATCATTTCACTTCATAAATAAAAACTTCTTTTTTTAAAAATCATAATAAAATATGACCAAACGCCTACTTAGACTATGTTTTTGTCAAAAAGGTAGTAAAATAATTAACACGTTTGATCAATCTGCAAAATGAGCTTATTTTGGGAAGTATTAGAAGTATTTGGGGATAATAACAATTTTTTTTAACCAAATAATGAAGCACTTGGGTTGGAAGCTTGTGTTTGGCAATATTTTTAAAATAAAAGAAAATAAAAAATACCCCTGTGAAAATGGTTCGCAAATGTCTCTTCTTTTTTTTTTTTATTCTTTTGATCTAAAAACATCATATATCCTTATTGTTTACTTTAATATATCTCTCTTTTCCACCTTTTGTTTTAAAACTTTCATCAAACCTTTTTTTTATTATAGTGATAAATGTTTAATCATTATTATCAGCGAAAAAGAGTGCGAAAAGCAGCAGGTAATATACACCAAGAAACTTGAATAAAAAACATATTTAACATTTTTAGAGAATGAAGTATAAAAACATAGCTTCACTAAATTAATTATATTATTACAAAAACAAATGGTTATCCTAAATTGGAATTGATACGAAGTTTAACCGATTGAGGCTTTGTAAACTGGGATCTACAGAAATTAAAATTGAGACGACATTCTACGCAAAACAAAAGAAAGAAAGAATTGGGATTTCATGTCTGTCTCATTTATTAAAGAAAACAAAAAAAAAAAGTATAGTGAATAATAATTTAAAGTTAGAACAGGAATCTATTTAGGCTTGTTATTTTTTATATTTATTTAATTAGACACTAATTGGAATTTGTAGTCCTAATTCATATAAACTAGATTTTCTAATTCTCGTTTAATTTGGTTTGTATATATTTTTATATTACCGTAGTTGCTCAATAAATCAAGAACATTCGGGGAGTTTCATTAACCGAGCGGATACCCACGTGTTTGATGGTAATTGGTTGGTTGATGTGTAAAATATTATTGAAGCAACAACAGCATATCAACTTCTTCTACTGGAGAGAACACTCTAGTTTCGTGTCATCGAACTAAAAATTTCACTCAACTTTAAATAGCCTCAATTATCACAAACATTCATCAATCAAGATAGAATTAATGAGAATGAGACGTTCAAAGGATTTCAAGAACTTAGCATTCTTGATTTTGCTTCTTTTTGCTTCAGGTCATGATCATCTAATTACTCTTATTACCTTTACATGTTTTCTTGTTTTTTTGCCTCCTTTTACTTCTTGATTTTACTTTTGGTGTTGTTTGTGCATTGCTATACATGCACAAGTTTGTTTTTATATATTGTTGAAATTATTAGGGTGGGTTAAAGTCTCCACTTTGGCTATTGTTTGTTTATATGAACTTAGACAATTCTACTCTCGTAAGTTAACTTTTGGGTTTGAGTTAGGTATCAGAGTAGGGTTTGTCTCGTTCGGGCCCGTTCCATGAGGGTGTTAGAGCTTCTTATATGATGAACTAGCTTTTGGGGTGAATTAGAATCAGATAATTTGTTTGCATACTAATGTTTTTTATAATATATCTTCTCTGTTTTCACCTTGTGGGGCTATAGTAAAAATAAAAATTTTCCCATATAAATCAGTGTTCTTTTCTGTTTTGTTGTGTTTACCAGGAATTATGGTTTTACTATGTCCCAAGCGGTCACAATTTTCCTGATATATTTGTTTGTATTTAGATTCTTGATATTTCTAATTGCTGCTCTTGTACTTCAAGATAAGTTGAATTTTACTACATATGACCTGCTGACTGTTTTTTTTTTGTAATGTTCGGGAAGAGCTTTGCTTAGGAGTAACAGTAGCGGCTGAGAAAAAACAGAAACAGAATCTTGGAACAGTGATTGGAATTGATCTAGGGACAACATATTCTTGTGTGGGTGTATACAAAGGTGAGAACAATGTCGAGATCATAGCGAACGACCAAGGAAACAGAATCACCCCTTCATGGGTTGCATTTACTGATACAGAGAGGTTAATTGGAGAAGCTGCAAAGAATCAAGCAGCTCTTAACCCCGAACGGACTATATATGATGTTAAACGGCTTATTGGAAGGAAGTAAGTTTATGATCAGCTAAAAAAAATTGTTTTGTTGTGAAAGTTGTATTGTGGAGCTTGTGTGATTTTTGTTGTTCTGATTTCATTTTGTCGGTGTTGTTTTGGTAGGTTTGATGATCCGGAAGTTCAGAAAATTATCAAAATGCTGCCTTTTAATATTGTGAACAAAGATGGCAAGCCTTATGTAGAAGTGAAGATTAAAGAGGGCGACAGTAAAGTGTTTAGCCCAGAGGAAATTAGTGCTATGATTTTGCAGAAAATGAAGGAAACAGCTGAGGCATATCTAGGGAAATCAATTAAGCACGCTGTCATCACCGTTCCAGGTAAACTTAAACGACATTAAAAAGATATCGATAACATGTATTTTCACATAATTGTTATAACTTTGATCATGAAAAAGTAGTTCTCTTTTTTTTTTTTTTTTTTTGTTGATTGAGTTATTTGGTTCATATGTAGCTTATTTTAATGATGCACAAAGGCAAGCAACCAAGGATGCTGGCACCATAGCAGGGCTGAATGTAGTTAGGATAATAAATGAGCCGACTGCGGCTGCTATAGCCTATGGATTGGATAAGAAAGGGAAAGAACAGAACATTTTGGTGTATGATCTTGGTGGTGGCACATTTGATGTTAGCATACTTAGCATTGATAATGGTGTTTTTGAGGTCCTAGCAACAAATGGTAATACTCACTTAGGAGGAGAGGACTTCGATCATAAACTAATGGACTATTTCATCAAGTTGATTAAGAGGAAATACAGCAAGGATATCAGTAATGACAAGAAAGCTCTTGGAAAGCTTAGAAGAGAATGTGAGAGAGCCAAGAGGGCCTTAAGTAACCAGCACCAAGTACGTATTGAGATCGAGTCTCTTTACGATGGTATTGACTTCTCCGAGCCATTAACAAGGGCGAGATTCGAGGAGTTGAACATGGATTTGTTCAAGAAGACAATGGGTCCAGTCAAGAAGGCATTAGAGGATGCAAACTTGAAGAAGACAGATATTGATGAACTCGTGCTCGTTGGTGGGAGTACTCGAATTCCAAAGGTGCAACAGCTCTTGAAGGATTTCTTTGATGGGAAAGAACCTAACAAGGGTGTTAATCCTGATGAAGCTGTAGCTTACGGAGCAGCAATACAAGGAGCAATCCTTGGTGGTGAAGGAGGGGAAGAGACCAAAGGTAACTAACTTGTGTTTTTTCCTCTGATATAACAGAAGCACTTTTTGTTGTGTTTCTTTTTTAGTTTGCATAACATGGTTTTAACATTCCTTTTTTGTTCCTCAGATCTTTTGTTGCTTGATGTGACTCCTCTAAGTCTGGGAATTGAGACAGTTGGTGGGGTTATGACAAAGTTGATTCCAAGAAACAGTAGGATACCTGTCAAGAAAACCCAAGTTTTCACCACCTATCAAGACCAACAAACATCTGTAACAATTAAGGTAACATTGCTAGAATTTCAGCAATTGTTTGACATCAGACTGAAGTCTGAACTATAGTTGGTCATTGTTCTTACATGTTGGAAATAAGAATTAACACAATCTTATGGATATCCTTTAGGTATATGAAGGTGAAAGGAGCTTAACGAAGGATTGTCGCGAACTTGGAAGCTTCGACTTGTCTGGTATACCACCTGCTCCAAGGTAAGTTTTGATGAATGAGAAGTAGCTAAAAAAGGAAAAAAAAAAAACCTTTAATATCATTTTCATGAGCTTTGGTACTTCTGATCCAAGTACATAATGTCAAAATCTTTTGTAGGGGAGTGCCACAAATTGAGGTGACTTTTCAGGTTGATGAGAATGGAATTCTACATGTAACAGCACAAGACAAAGCAGCTAAGAAATCGAAATCTATTACCATCACTAGTGACAAGTCGCGTCTAAGCCAGGAAGAAATCGATAGAATGTTGAAGGAGGCAGAGGAGTTTGCAGAGGAAGACAGAAAGGTAAAGGCGAAGGTGGATGCTCAGAACAAGCTCGAAACATACATTTACAACATGAAGAACACAATCAACGACAAGCTCGCAGAGAAGATTGATTCTGATGACAAAAAGAAGTTAGAGAATGCTCTTAAGGAAGCTACAGAGTGGTTGGATGATAATCAAAACGCGGAGAAAGAAGACTATGATGAGAAGATGAAAGACTTGGAAGATGTATGCAATCCTGTCATAAAGAAGGTCTATGAGAAGAGTGGTGCAAGTTCTGCAAATTCAGGAGATGAGGAGGAGGAGGCGGCTTATGATGAATTATAGAGCGAACACACTATATTTTGTATTTTTGCACTCATGAGTAGCTTTCTTTTTTCTTTTTTTCATTTTTCATTATTTGTTTATCCTTTAAGATTGTAGAGTAAACTTGGGCATTTAATTTGACTCTTTACTAGTTTTATTTTCACCTGCATTCTTTTCTTCCGTTTGTTTGAATCGCACAACTGGTTCTAACGCATAGCACTACTATTACTCTTGAGTTAAATAGAAAACCAATTTGTTTATTAGTTTACATAATAATACTATTACCAAGGACTGTATTTTTGTGTGATCTGTAGAAACTTGAATTAGCGTTGTGGAAGAGCTAAAATGTTTTAAAAGGAGACCTGAAAATTTATATTACCAGGTTTTATTGAAGGCCTAATGAGGCAATCCTCTTATTGAGTACAGCAATTGAACATGCAACTCAGTAACACACAGAAGTAGCTATTGGCACTCGGAAATTACCAAATACCAAAACATTTTTCTACCGTAAACTCTGATATTACGAAATACTAATGAACAAAATAATATCAAAAAACATTGAAACTATATTTACAAAACGCAAGTTCTATCAATTTGATCCTTCAAAAATTTCATATTGCAAGAATGGCTAGCCTATCGCAAGAATGGCATCTCCAAAATAACTCAGTAATGCTACAATTTCATATCATTCATAATTTAACAGGGAGTAAGATTAAAACCATCAACAATATATGAAGAGCCTGATAATGTCACATTGGAATAACTTGAAAGTATATCTCAAAAGACACAAACGAACAAGGAACAGAACAAAACTTGTAGTTCTCTAAAGATCAACAAAGATAAAATTACCCTGCTTGGAATATTAAGTTTTAACAAGAACATGAAAATCCAAGTGATTTCATCATCTGATTTCAAAATTGAAACAACCACTAAGTCTAAGATGGCAGGAATCTAAGAGAAGCTTGAACTAGTAGGTGCACCGCCACCCAAACCTCCAGATCCACGGCCGAATCCAGGTCTTCCACCAGAACCCTATAAAGTGTTAACATGATAGTTTAGAATTGGGTGAAATAACACAAAAGATATTTGATCCAAGATACTTTCTCATGCACCAAAGTATCGCCAACACAACTTAATGATGATTTACGCACCAATGAAGTGAAGAAAAACAAAACTCAGGTATCAAGACAATAATAATTCTAAAAGACAACACCCTACTGAGAAGAAAAATGTAGCAGATTACTGACATTCAGACCAAAGATACTTTTCTTAACAGGTGAAGCTGACTTGTGACAGCTAGGTTCTCCCACGGGACTACAAAACCCAAATAAGGCAGTACATAGGAGAACCCAAATCAACAATCAGCAACTTGCTTCTCTGCTTTTTTGTATTTCCCTGACTAGAATCTCTATAGACCTAATATTGCTTGGACTCTTCCAAAGTAGTGAATTTTATTAGAGGATCCAACAATGCTGTGGCAACATTTATGGAGTCCGAGCAACTTAGCTATAGGCAACAGCTAATCTGAAGCAAATAACATACTGACAGTTAGAATGAAGTCTAGCAATAGCATGACCAACGAATTCAAGTTGATCTTTGGATAAATTAGGTTACTCAAGTTTTAGGTTTCAATTGGCAACTAAAATATGCACTAACCGGGAACAAGACCAACAACAAAATAATAACATCTAGAGGCTGCAGCTGATGAATATGGTGACTTCATTTTATACCAAGGGAACAGTAAAAACTCATTTGAATCTCCAAAGGGAAACTTCAGGAAATTTTGTTAGAATTCGGAAGCTTGTTTGAGCTATTTCAGACACTTAGCAGTAGCATCAACATTTCCTTTCAACAAATACAGAATAAATAGATAATTCTTATTCAATCAACAGAAACATAGTCTATTTACTTCAAACAACAAGAAGACAAGAAAACATTGCTCATAAATACAATTGTTAGGCCAACTAAAGTAAAAAAAATGCTTCAGGATTTAAAAGAAAAGAGCAATTACCCTGAAAGCAGGCTGGTAGTCAGCTGGAGCTCCACCCTTCTCACCTCCAAACTCACCAGGTGGACCTCTAGGTCCAGCACGGTAACCATCTCTGTCGCCAAACCTTGGCCTATCACCCTCAAACCTTGGTGGTCCACTGCAAAATCCGTAACACATCCATAATTATTTTTTTGAACAAATACACAACGAAAAATCAATTAGAACTCGCAAAAAACTCAATTTCAAACTACTCAATCAAACTGAAAGGATAATTACCGTGGACGATCGCCTGGAGGGCCACCCATGGGACGACCAAGGGGTTTAGCCGATTTCTTCAGTGTAGCGGGGACAATTTCAGATGGAAGGTTAAGGTAAGTCCTGAGGAACTCAATGCCATCATTTGTAAGGTACCAGTAGTAGTGCATCCAAGCGAATGTCTCGCGAACATACTCCTTAGATTTGAAGCTCTGCATCAGTTTGATAACCTGTAGATTTGGCACATCGATTAACGGATGCTTGGCCAAGTTGTAATCCTTCTTCGCGTAGCACACTCCCTCTACAACAACACCAAAAAATCACATCAGAAAATGAAACTTACGAAATGACGTACAGAAAAAGATAAAGAGATAAAGATACTGACCTTGGAAGAGGTATTTGGAGATCTCTCTACGGTTCTTCTCTGAGATAATCTGAAAAAAATTGACAAATTCGAATTAGAAACTTCGATAGAAAACAGAAGGCCTCCATAGACGCAGATAGAGGAAGAGAAAATACCATGGCTGCTGGAAGAAGATTGAGGAAGTTGTGAGAGAAATCACACAGTTGCCTCCAGCGATTTCAGCAGCAAAGTTTTCTGTCCTTGAACCCTAGATTGCGACGTTTTATATGATAGGTTTGGAATCCTAGTGGGCTTTTCTTAGTTCAAGTTGAAGCCCTAAACGGCCCATAGAAGAATGTGGATAATGCTGGCCCATGATACTTGGTGGATCCTTAATGCAGAAACAGATGAGATGGTTAGAGACTTGAGTTATGCAGCCTAGGATTAGTTGTAAAAAAATTATTTATATTTTTTATGTATATGATTAGTTAGGTAAAGTTAAGTTAGAGTATTTCATTTTCTATTTTTGGTATAGAATAATACATATTTATATGAGTATTAATTATGTTAGGTTTGTAAATCGCAAATCAAACACCTAATTACTTTTATATCTTTATAAATTACTTCTTAATCTACTATCGAATATATGATGCTATTATTTATACATAATTAATACCTGCAAAATTCACTATCAAATCAACTATTGAACAATTTACTTTTATATCTTTATAAATTACTTCTTAATCGACTATCGAATATATGATGCTATTATTTATACATAATTAATACCTGCAAAATTCACTATCAAATCAACTACTGAACAACCCCTAAGAGCTTGTTTGGATGATCGTTACACTACGCTTTATAATTTATGATATTGTATTACCCTATATTGTTTTGATAAATATGATATTTGGATATATTTATAAGAGGCAAATAATTTTTCATTAAACATGCATGATAATTTTTAATTGCAAAAAAAAAAAAAACGCCCACATATGAATAATATGAAGAATAAATTTATAATGTTACACACAAAAAATACAGGATAAAGTTATAATTAGGAAAAAAAAGACATGTAAAGTATAAAAGCATGATTACAAATATTAGGAGAAATTAAGGAAAAGTAAAGTATCAATGTGATCATACTGAGGGGTCGTTTGGAATAATTATTTTAAAGTGGCTTATACGTTAAAAGCCAAATTAAAAATATCCAACACAAAATAATATTTTTATAATTACTTACTAATAAACTAAATAATATGATATTCATTACGTGTCATTTTATATCTCTTAGTTTGATTACACACAAAGTTAAAAAAAAATAAAGAAAAAAATCTAAATGTTACTATCTTAAACTATAAGTATATGAAATGTACTTAAATGTCTTTCAAATCCTATTACACTGAACATGACATGGGAATCATTGAAATGAAAAAAATTATTACATATAAAGAGTAATGTTCTCTTAATATATGCTAAAAAGAAATAGATTGAATAGTTTATTTTTTAGTTAGTGAAATCGAAATTCTTGTGAAAAAACACACCTTAATGAAATTACATATAAAATTTAAGGAGGCCTATGATGGTTTTAGAGTCAAAATTCATATATAAAATCAATATGGTTAAAACATATATATAACAATGTATATCATGTCTCACAATACATTATACAAAATTTTGTTATGTGATATACAAAAGATGTGTGAATATATAAAGAAGATGTATACATATATACAACAGAAACATACATTACGCGTCAACTCAATTTATTCGATGCATAAACTTAAAAAATCGACTAGACAATAACTCTTCAAATCAACTCCAAGTAAGCTCAAAATTCAGCATAAGCTTCACCCGTATGTTCTCAACAAGATATTTGAACACCCACCTTCAAATTAGAATTAACACATTTTGTGCATTTGTTAAATTTGAGAGTATCAACATTAAGGATGGACTTTAAGTTCTTTTTTCAAATTTAATAATTTAAATATACTTTTTAGGGTGTTTTGATGAATGAAGATAAATATGCAATAATTCCACATAAAAGTTGCTATAATAAGGAATGATAAAAAAAGACGGTTAGTTGGTGACTTCATATATGTAATCTAAGTGGGAGACACAATCTATTTTGCATTTTTATTTGTGAAAATTGAGATTGAACATAGGACTACAAGCTTTCTGCATGAGGCTTTCCTATTGATTATTTAAGCAGATTACTAAATATGTTTTTAAAATTTATTTTCATCTTGTATTCAATACTTATATTGAAGTTTAACTAAAATAAAATTTCTATAAAAAAAATTAATATTTAAAATAAAACGCTCTCTAATAAAAAAAAGAAAAAGGTGCATCTCTAGTTTAATAATTTTCTTTTCGTTGATGATCAAAGTCGATGATGTTAATGTTTTGCACCCTTCAAACAATATTGTTATTACTATTAATCCTCTTCAATGAATTAGAATCACATGAATAACATTTCTACTAATGGATAGGGTGAAATCGAAATGCAAATCAAATTGCACAAATTAAATGCTAAGCTAAAATCTTTAGTTTTCTTATTCACTAGCAATTTAGTACGAAATTAATTACAAACAATATAATAACATATTAGGTGTAATTTTATTAGTTTAACATATTAGGTGTAATTTTATTAGTTTATTTTGAAGAAACTAGTATACAGATAATCTAATTTTTATTTTATGAAAGATAAAAGGTCTGCTTCCAATATATTTTGGATTCAAGTAAAAAACTATACTTAATTAATATGGACAATTTTTTACACCGTGATAAGTTATTCTAAAAAATTAAAAATGATGAGTTTTTTTTATAAAATATAAATTAACAAGTGAAATTTACATTTTAAAAATATTGAAATAATGATTTAAAATTTTAATTCTTTTTTTTTTAAAAAGAATTTTAAATTTCAAATCCTGATCCCAAATCACATGTTCAAACAATTTAAAATCATAACTTCATATTTATAATCCCCCATTTTATCATCATGATCTCATATAAACGGACCAATGATATTAAATTTAGCTCGACTTCTAGAAGATGGTAAAAAGGCCAAATAATAAATTAAAATAAATACTTCACAAATGACTTAGCCAACAAGTAGTAGTCAGCAAAGTCCACCACCTTCACACAATAGAGCTAAAAATAGCACAAAATTACGGAATAAAGAAAGTCGGTTTCTCATTGGCCACGCGGTTAAGTTTCCTTGCCCGTCCACTCTCCTTGACATGCGTGCCCCCCCGTACTATATAAGCCCTCCACTGAAAGCTAACCAAACACGAAACCCCAATCGACGTTTTCTTCATAACTTTTATTCAATTTGCGATTCTTCCATATCGAAATCTCTGTGATCTTTCTATCATGGCCGAAACAAACCCTAAGCCTCAACAACCCGAGATGGTAATTTGAATTTCAAATTAAATCTTCATGTTCGATTGGTTTCTTGTTTGTATCGGTTTTTGATTTGATGACATTTTTGCCTTTTTTTTTTTGTCTGATTTTTGTTTTTTTTTTAATTTGATTCTGTGGTGAAGGCTCAGATTGAGGAAGAAAAATTGAAGTATTTGGAATTCTTGCAAGTGGCGATGATTCATGCGGCGCTCTGTGTGGTGAAGGTGTATGATTACGCTAAAGAGAATTCTGGTCCCTTGAAGCCTGGTGTTCAGACTGTTGAAGGCACCGTCAAGACCGTGGTTGGTCCTGTTTATGATAAATTTCATGATGTTCCCGTCGAAGTACTCAAATTTGTCGACCGCAAGGTATAATTCCTTATATGATTGCAATGGAATTTTATTTCTTAAAATGTATTTGAATTGCATTATTGTTCACTTTTTGAGATGGAAATTCTACATATTTTGTTATTACTATATTTTATTTCACAATTGGAACATACATTTTCTTGGGTCATGACAATAATACTGAATCCGCATTTTTGAAATAGAAACTTGAAATTTGCTAGTTTTGTACTAGTCAAATCAATTCTATGAATTTCATGGATTGCAGAAAAAATTAATTGGGGTGTATTTTGGATAGGTTAGACGTTATGGACTTAATTTATTCATTTTCTGGCATGTGCACTTGGAAGAGATTGAATTAGTGTATATGATTAGGATTGGATGTTAAAGGGTGATGAAGTATTGGTTGTTGTTGGTGAGCTTCTGTTGTTAGACACAACCTTAGTTAAAACATTCACATCTTGTTAATCCGTTGCATACAATTCCCCATCAAAGGATCTCATAATAGGAATGCTTTTCAGATTTCGCCAAATGTTGTAAAATCTAGGGCTGTTGTGGTGCAAATTGCCTCTGTTTTGAGGGCATTCGGGTGTCTAATGTATGTACATAATGGTGGTTAGTGGATCTGATAATAATCTTAGATGATGTATAAAGTATATCACAGCTTTTCCTTATGCGAAAATAGGGGCAGGGTGTGATTGAAACATAGAGCTAATGGCACCGCATATCTTGTAGTTAAATATCATATTAGTCTATGTCTATCCTACAGTTCGTTGAAATGCTGCAAGTTGTTATTACAAACATCGAGTCAAATTGTTGAAACCTCTTGGATCTTGGATCAGTTCTCTTACCATTTATTGGGTTGTAGCTTTGAAGTTCTGCACCATATTGACATATGTGATTGACATGAATTCAACCATTTTTGCAGGTTGATCAGTCTGTTCGTCAGATTGAGACTCGTGTTCCCCCTATGGTCAAGCAAGCTCCTGCAGCTGCTCGCTCTGTTGCAGCTGATGTCAGAAGTGCTGGTGTGATGGGAGCTGCATCAGGACTTGCTAAAACAGTGTATGCCAAGTATGAGCCCACTGCCAAGGGACTTTACACCAAGTACGAGCCAATGGCCGAGGAATATGCTGCATCAACTTGGTTCTCTCTCAACAGGTTTCCCATTGTTCCTAAAGTCACTCAAGCCGTTGTTCCAACAGCTGCTTACTATTCCGAGAAATACAATGTGATGGTTCAGCAAACAGCAGAGAAGGGATACAAGGTTGCTTCATATCTTCCATTGGTACCTACAGAGAAGATTGCTAAGGTGTTCAGTACTCAGCCTGTGGCTTCCAGCTAAGAAGGACCTACTGGTTTACTTAATGATTCATAAGTAGTAGTTTAGTTCTATGTGAGGTTCTCCATATGATTTGGAGTGCTTTGAAACAGTTGTTATTTGTTTATTGTCTTGTGGATTGTTTACTGTGTGAATTATATCGTGTGTTTGCCTATTCGGTTTTCATTGTTGTTTGGGAATTCTTTTTTGCTCTTCGGGAGAGTCTCTGATCAACATAAGCAATATTTTTGTAAGATAATTCATTCATTCAAGACTATCAAAGTGCCTTTACAAAGGGGAGACAACTTCCTACGAAGTACTAGTAAATTTGGGATTTTTTCAGAACGTAGAATGATGGGTTATTAAAGAAACCATATTGTCCTGTTACTTAATATTTGATATTTTCATGGGCCAATCATCCTCCAAAAAAAAAACTATTTTCTTTTATTTTTTTAGGATTATGAATAATATGTTTCTTCCAAAAGACTAAATTGTATCCATTGGGGTGATTGCTCACGAAGACGATAGATTATGAAGAATGTGTTTGTAGGTAAATTCGAAGATAGTCTAAATTGTAGTATCAAACGAGATGAATAACATTTTTTTTGTTGCTATATCTCAAGGGTGAAATCTCACAACTTCAATAAATAAATAAATTTTAGTTTTTGTTGCTATATGGCGAGGGTGTGAAATCTCACAACTTCAATAAATAAATAAAAGTTAGTTTTTGTTGTTATATGGCAAGGGTGTGAAATCTCACGAGTCCAATAAATAAATAAAATTTAGTGGCTGAGTTCTTATGTTTTGGACCAATAGATTATATAAAAAAAAAAAAGAGGGAGAGGTTTTATAAATAATTATACTTTGAAGTATATTTGGATTTATATGTTTGCTCAATTTAGTTGTATTAATACGCATAATTTAACTGAATACACCATATCCAAGCAAAATATATTGTATCCAGTTCTATATGAGCACATATAACAAGTGCACTTCAATTCTTCAACACACCCGAAAATGCTACTCATGCAACTTACAATTTATATACCTAGGGAGCGCTTTACTCTCAATGGGACTTTCCGGCGCGAATCCGTATTTAGTCGGACTTCAATGTGAGTATTGGATACTGGATGGGGAACAAAAAAAAAAACATACATTTGTATATGTCACTGTATTTGAGTGTATCAAACTTATATTTTATGAGATACACATGTATCATCGCTAAAAACCACCCAACTATCCCTAAAAGCACTTGTATGTTGTTGTGTTTGAGTGTATCACACTTGTATTTTATGAGATGCACTTATATTATCACCAAAAACTACCTCAACCGAGCTGTATCCATCAGCAAAAAAAAAAAAAAACTTTAGTATCACTGTGTTTAATAGTTTAATGAAATTATCCGTTTGATAAATATAGTTTCGAAGAAGTTAAAGTAATTTTTTTCTTATAATAATGGTAATTAAGAGCCCATTATCGACCACAGGTTAACGGCATGAGCTATAAGCCCATTCCGATACATGGACTGGTCGGATCTCTCATGACCCGACCTGATTAAGTCACACTATCCAAATTCCCCATCCTCATTGGTTATACTTCTAGAGCTCAGTTTCTTCCTTTCAAGCTTCCGTTGAAAGAGACCAGAAGAATCAAAACTCATCCGTGGAGAAATCATGGCCACGTGCTTGCGGTTGCCCATGGCGTCCTCAATTCCATGTTCTTCATCTTCATCGATGACGCTGAAACACCGTAGCTTCAACATTCGCTGTGCAGCCTATAGCAATAACAGTTCAAACATTCCGATGCCTCCTTTTAACCCTAAGGACCCATTTCTAAGTAAGCTTGCCTCTGTTGCTGCAAATAATCCAGACGCACTCTTCTCTCGGCCTCAAAATTCTGATATGCCGCCATTTTTGGACATTTACGACTCCCCTAAGCTCATGGCTACTCCTGCTCAGGTATGTAGTTGATTTTTTCATTGGCTTAAATGCTTAATAGTTAGTCTCTGTCCCAACTCCCAATTTGTTGGCAATATAGTAGAACGGTCTTCTTTGATTACATCTTTTTCAAATATTTTCTGAGTATTATTGTTAACTAAAAAAAATGTGTTAACGCAAGCCACTGTACCTTGTCTATTTGAGTGGAGAAGGGTAGATGAGTGGACCGTTATCTACTGAGTATCCAACCATACGCCGTGGACCTTTCGGAGATTTCTCCACCATCAGAAAAAAAGAAAGAAGAAAGGAAGCTGTCAATTAGAGTACTCTGCTATTTATGTATTTCATAGATATGTAATTTTTTTTAGAGAATAAGAAATCTATGTATAGATTCAGACAATTGACCCTCACATTCTCTTCTTTCGGACAGCATTTTTTTTTTTTTATTTCTATCAATTTTTTTGTAGATTTTATTAGAGATTGTTTGGGAAAGAAGCGGCTGCAATAGGATGCTTATGTTGTTAGGAGTCTGTTCTGAACTGAATTCATTTGGTGTGATTTGAATTCATTTTGATTTTAGTTTTGGGATGATTTTGTTCTCCTCCCTTTTAATGTTACTGATTATATGTAAAGCAAATTAATAATGTATCAGAAGCTTTTTTGTTGTTTTTGTTTTAATTATATTCTGATGGGTATTGTTTGGTCTGTGTTTTTGCTATTTGAATTAGGTGGAGAGATCAGTATCATACAATGAGCACAGAGCCAGTACACCTCCACCAGACTTGCCCTCTATGTTGCTCCATGGTAGAATAGTTTATATTGGCATGCCGGTATGTCATCTTCTTCATCATCTGATGTTTTCTGAGTTACCCTGTGTTTATTAGTGACTTTTGCAAGTAGGTGTTTGGAAATAAAGGCTAACATTCAACTTGTTCCTTCTACCATCTTATCCTAGTTCATTCTTGTGCTTTAATGCCTTGTTGTTCTTTCTCTGGTAGATTTGCTGCCCCTTCCAAGTTCCACTCTTTCTCCTCATAAAAATCATGTTCTTACAAAAAATTATATAACTAAAGTCCCTACAGATACTTGATCTTTCTCCACGCTTTTTGCCTTTGACAACTTTGGATGCATCCATCTTTGTTCTGTTTGCTAGCAGTCAGCATAAAAAGCCAAATAAGAAATGTGTTGATGAGAAAGGGCACTTCTTGGTTGGTATCCTTGTATTGAATGGTGAATGTAATGTTATTTTGTGTCGAGAAGATTCCTCAAGATCGATGGAAGGAGAGAATTGGCTGGTGCACGCGATGTTGTTGAAGCTGGTAAAATCAAGATGATCTATGGTCTACGTACTGGGATATGAAATTGCGCATGAAATCTTTAATTTATTTGAAATGAAATTTATATATTTGTAAACTACGTAAAAAGTACTAATAAGTCATAATAATTGATAATTCTAAATGTTTAAAAGATCTATGGAAAATTTACGGTCAAAGATAGACTTGTTTGAATCTCAAAATTCGAAAAGTGCCACATAAGATGGGACGAGGGAGTACCACGTTTGGTAGCTAGTTAAAGAGGTAGATTATTCATGAATAAAATTAATATTGTGTTTGATTTTGTTTTTAAAAGCATGCATAACTAATACATGTATAAGTTATGCATTATTTTATGCATGATAGAAGGTTGAATAACTAATACATGTATTACTAATACATAAATAACTATTACGTAGATTCCCTCACAACTGATCCCTACATTACTAATACCTACATAACTCTTTAGTAAATTAGACATTTCTTTGAGATGCTTGTATTGGACATTGTCATCCCAATATGTATAACGTAGCTGTTAGATCTTCAAAGAAACTACTTTGTTTCTCCAGCGCAACCTATCTGCTTTAGTTGGGGTCTCTTGTATGTGCTGTTCCATTTTATTAACAAGGTTCTCATGCCCTCTCTGAAGGCGGCTTTCCAAGAGAAAAGAAAAATGTGAGACGCGTCTGCTACTTTAGAATTCTTTGTTTAGTCCCATTCAACTATCCTATTTTCCTTGTTGGATTATTGCAAGATGTGTTTGTTTTTCTTAAATGGAAACATACTTTTGCATTCCATGACAACAACAACTACAAGTCTACAACAAACATAAACATAGTGTAATCCCATGAGTGGGTCTGGGAAGGGTAGTGTGTATACATACCTTCCCTCTTACTTGTAAAGGTAGGGGTGTTCATATGGCTTATAAAAAACACAAGGCCCAAGGAAAAGGTCACAAGACCTTGTAATTATACTACTAAAATTAATTTTATTAATAGTTAACTTCATCTTACTTTGAGGATAATGCTAACGTTCCCAGTTGATATATGTACTATATTTGTCATCATAGGTTCATTGCTGTAAGTTCTGGTGACGGGGATGCTCATGGTTATCTGGTTTACATCAGAAACTATATTGTAAAAGAAACATAAATCATGTAAAAGATGATTTATTGTTAATTACTCAAGGCAACATGCCCAGATGTTTTTAATCACACCATGTCAATCTATGTGTCTTTATTTGTTTACTTGATTTAGAGGTACAAATGACCATCTTAATTTTGGCGTGCAAAAATTTTGTAGTAGGCTTAACTAGCTAAGGTTTATGTGCGTTTTACAGCAGGTAAACTGTCTAAAATGGAGAAGTTTTTTTACATGGCTTCATATTAATTTAATCTGCAAAGAGCTGAACACTCTGATACCTACTTGTTTCATTATTTGGACTTTTGGAGTTTCCATCTGATGTACTACTTTTAGTTTTGCCCAAGTTAGGCCATTTGGGATATGTTATATGGTTCTTTGGCAATTGAATTTTGCACACATGAATATTGTAAATATGTTGAGACCCTGAATTTCTAGTTTGGTTTGCAACAACTTGTGCGTTGCTACTTATATTTGCAGTTCAGTTAACTTCCCTTTACTCTTCATTTCTTCATTAGCACAAAATAATCACGATTTTTCTTTTCAGTTGGTGTCAGCAGTCACAGAGCTTGTGATTGCAGAGTTGATGTACCTACAGTATATGGATCCTAAAGCGCCAATTTATCTATACATAAATTCTACTGGGACTACCCGTGATGATGGTGAAACGGTGAGTTTTCATATAGGGGCATGCTCAGTGCCTCTCTCCTGTAGTCCTCATAGAGTATTATAGGAATCTCATTGTTTATGCTTACACATGGTTGCTGAGTTACCTTTACCCTACATTTTCTCATATTTTGCCCTCATTAATTACCTAAAACCACTCCCACCTGCCCCTTCCTAATTGATGTGTACTGTGTAGTGTGACTTCTTGGACCTCATTAATGCTTTGTACGTTCTTCTTAATAAAAAAATATAGACACTTGAATTATTATTTATTACTCCCTCTATCCCATATTATTTTTCCACATTCTAAAAGTATTTGTTCCAAATTACTTGTCGATTACTAAAATCAAGATATAATTTTATTTTTTTCTCATTTTCCCCTTAAAATTAGTTCTTTTTGAAAGTAATAAGATTGTAAAGTTCCTCCATTGTTAATCTTGGTATTGATGGATAAGGCACATAAATAAAGTGTATTAATAAGAGTTAAAGCGTAAACTAGTAAAAATACTTCTTTTATTTATGATTTCTTAGGAGGCCTGTAAAGAGAAAAGTGGACAAGTAACATGAGACAAGGGGAGCATTATTGGGTTAATTTGTGCAAGACTATAAAGTTTAAACTAAGACTATAAATTTATGTAAATTTGAAGTTATGGAAAAGCTTATTATGTTATTTAGATGGTTCTAGATGATGAAAATATGGGTCTTTGTTAATACGTATGAAAACAAAATACATTATTAAATTTCAAATGAACTTAGGGGTGTTTGGTGTTGGGGTCGATGTTATGCTCAAATTATCCGATCTTGGGATATTTTATCAATGTAGGTTGGTATGGAAGCAGAAGGTTTTGCAATTTATGATTCCATGATGCAACTTCAAAACGAGGTAAGCTCTCACCAACTAAAATAGTTCTTGCTAGAAAGTGTTCCATTTTAATCTTAGCATGAGAATGTAGGATTTTTCCTTATCTAGGTCTTCTTTTTTTTTTTTTTTTAAGTCAAATTTATTGGATAAGAACAAGACAACATTGGCCTTTTGACTTGTGATTTTGTTAAAAGATAAGTTAGTTTTCTTTTCTTTTCCTTGTGATTGTATTGAATCTGCATGAGAGTTTTGGTTTTGTTCAAAGTCGGTTGCAGTCTTTGTGTCGAACTTAATTGGGACAATCTATTGTTAGTTGTTTTCCTTAATCTCTAGGCATTCAGAGCAAGTACATTGAAATTAAGCTTCATGTTTACCTCTGAAAGCATATATCAGACTTTTCCATTTATGATTTTGTTAGGATTCTCAGGTTGTTAATTACCCGTGCAGATACACACTGTAGCAGTTGGTGCTGCCATAGGTCAGGCATGTCTATTGCTTGCAGCTGGTACCAAGGGCAAAAGGTTTATGATGCCACATGCCAAAGGTGTCAAGTTTTCTCGTTCTTAGTTACAATTTTGACAGCATGGATTTTCTTTCATTTTCAATTTTTTTCTTTTTGATGATTCATGTTGTTTGGGTGATGTTCTATTTCAGCCATGATTCAACAGCCCCGTGCACCATCATCTGGATTAATGCAGGCCAGCGATGTTTATATCCGGGCAAAGGAGGTTAGTATGATGTCTTCTTCAGTTATCTTCCATTTAATCTACAAAACAGATGTGTCTTCATGGTAGTGACTAGTAGAGCTTTAGGGTATGATGGTTGTTGATGAAATCTCTGATCAATGCTTTTGTTTTTACTTACTGTTTAGATTCTGATCGGCCTTCTATTTAACGGAACTATGGAATCTTCTTTGTGGGATTTTTTGTTTTCATTCTGAAAAAAGGTATCATTGTGGGACCCCTCCTTGCCATCACGTTCTGTAAGGTTAAATGACTATGACGTCATAAAAAAATGAAGAATTGTTGCCAGTTTCACCATCAAATAAACATTTTTGTTTACCTAAAAGATATTATGAAAAATATGAGGTTTTGTTTTTTTGACACTAGTAACATTTGTATTTCAGTCAGTACTTAGGTAGTACTGAAAAACCATATTTACAAAAAAGAAGAAAAGATTAGTCTTTCCAATGCTAAAGCAGGAACTAGATGAACCCTAAAGCATCTATGATTGACTCAGTCTCATTGGAGTAGACATTTGTACACCAAAAACAGAACAACAAAATACATTTAAGCTTGACTTCCTGCAGGTTGTTGTTCCTATTTTCAAAACATCTATCATTTCTCTCTCTCCATATAGTCCACCATATACAAGCAGGGATCATCCTCCATCTTTCTCTGTTTGTAGCCCCAACTCCAGCCTCCTCCCAACTGAAATGCCTCTGAGATTAAGGAAAATCTGCCACAGTTGGTCAGTGAAATTGCAGTGTAGAAAGAGGTGTTTTACTGTCTCTGTATCCTTACCACATAAGGAGCATCTGTTGCATAGAGATATACCTCTCTTGGCCACATTGTCCAATGTCAGAACTACTTCATTGGCTAGCAGCCAGGTGAAGCATGCCACTTTTTGTGGCACTTTGACTCTCCAGATTTGCTTCCAGGCCATTTGAGGTTTTTAGCTCAATCCTTGACCAATTGGTCTACCTGCTGATTCCATTGGATAAGGTTACCTTATGTTTAAAAAATTGTTTCGGCTTTGTTTCTTTTCCTCAAGTTTTAATTAAAAATTCTCATGAAAACATTATAGAAATGAGGGTCTTTTAGTAAATATATCTTAGTTGACACCTTTAAGTTTTGAGGAGGCGAGGTCTGTTTAGTTTCCTAGGCCAGATTGGAGGTGTGACTGTGAGTAATTGGACCCAAGATTTAACGTCATTGTGCCAATTTAATTTTTTCAAGTTGATAATAGTTCTTACATCAAGAACTTCAAATTCCTTTGTATTGATCAGTAGCTATACATTTCTAGTCAATGGGTACTGAAAGAGAGTTCATGATATCAATAGATATTGAAACTTTCGTGGTCTTAACATGTTGCCCCATTGTTTGTTGAGTAAGGCTTTGACTGTTATAAAGTGTTCTGTTAACTTAGCATTTATATATGGTGTTTTTTCTTGCATGCTGATTCTGAGTTAAAGGGAGGCAGGGGGGTTCAATTTAATCACCTTCGCCGAAAATTGTACCGCAAAAAATAGTGCAGAAACAATTTTTTTTGGTTATATATGAATTGTTGAGTCCCTTTAATTAGAAGGTTGAAATATAGTGGCAGAGAGAGTTGCTTTTAATCATCGGTCAAATCCTAAGTGTGGCACTCTAGTATTTTTCTAATTCCTTTAATGAATTTCTGGCTCCACCACTTCTCGCATGTGTATATCTTTTGTTGATGTGTGTGCACGCACACTTACGAATACATGCAAAGTTTGTGACTTGCGTGTTCTAAACATAAAGAACATACAATTGATTGTTAAGTGTGTAACCTTAAAATTGTTACAAAGTAAACTACATGCTAGTTAGTCAAAGGGTATTTTAGTCAATTATGGCTTATTCAGAATTCCATATCATGTTCAGTGTACCCAAAGGATGGCTAGTACTTTCTCAAAATAAATCCATCTAAAACTGAACTACCTCTGGATGAGCTCATTGCAAGCTGTCTTACTTAGGCATCAGCTCTTCCTTTGTGAACCTGAATATATTCTATTGGGATCGATCAGCTGATTATTCTCTTTTGCAGGTAATCGTTAACAGAGACACACTTGTCAAGCTTTTGGCTAAACATACTGAAAATGTAAGTAGCGAACATTTCTTGCGTGTTGTCCATTTGTAAATCAAACAGAAGGTATAATGACATTTGCTGTTGTATCTTACCAGTCGGAAGAGACTGTTTCCAATGCTATGAGAAGACCATATTACATGGATTCTATCAAAGCTAGAGAATTTGGCGTTATTGATAAGGTAAACAACTTTCATTATTATGCCAACTGTATCATGTCTTAAATGTCTTCTGAAGTTGCTGGAGGTGCTAAAGGTTTATCAGGTGGCTTTTCTGACTAACACCAGTTCTTGGGTTTCAGATTCTTTGGCGTGGCCAGGAGCAGGAGCAGATTATGGCAAGTGTTGATGCACCAGAGGTGTGGGACAATAAGGCAGGCATCAAAGTTGCTGATGCTATTTAGGTCCTTTCAATATATAATCTGATGGTATTCTCTTCTTCCCCTATTTGTCTTTTCAGTAGGTAAATGTGGGTTAGTATAGCACACAAAACAAAAACTAAAATTAGATTTATATATAAACTAAGATCTGCGGGTAGTGCTTTCTCACGATGTTTGGGCCCTTATGTTATTGCTATCCACAATCCAAATGTCCATTCTTAGGTGTGCACTCAGTGTTAACTGTTAAGAGTCCTACCTTGGTTGAGGGTATGATTTATAGTCTCTTTGTGGTTTTAGGCAATTTTCACCTCTTGATTTAGATTTTGGATTGAGTTAATCCATGATTGATTTTGCTTCACGTAGCATCAGAGCCTCTATGATCTCAGTAAGAACTTAAGCAATTCGGTGAGCAGGTGCCTGGCCGAAATTTCATCTTTTCTTTCTTCTTTTCGACTTTTCGGAATTTAGCACTGCCTCTTTTTGGCAGTGGACCTTACTCTCTTAGCTACTGGCACCGTTTATCTCTTCAATGGATGTTTTACTACTTATCTTTTCTCACATGGTATAAGAGCCTCTACGACCTAAGTAGACTCTTAAGAAATTTTGCCTGCCAACAGAGCCTGGCCTTATGCAGCGTACCAGGCTGTGATTTTCTATTCTTTTCTTCTTTTTGGTGTTCGGCACTGTTTCTTCTTGGCAACCTTCCTCCCTCTGCTATCAAGTATTAGCACCTGCTCATCTTTCCAACGACTGTATAGCCATTGTCTCTCTGTACAGAGACTGGCGTTGTTCATCTGCATGACAACCAATGCTACTAATATCTACTGCAGCTGGCACCCTCCTCTTAACTTTGTATTTTCTTGTCACTGTTTCACCAATTCAAATTATGTTAGCGTAGAAATTTCGCAAACCATACCTCTTTCTAGTGACGGATTTCTTTTTTGATTTCCATGTTATTACAAGAATCACTTCCTATTTGTGCAAATTGCAAATGACTGAAGACTCCATTAGAGGAAGAATTCTATCTTTTCTTTCCCTTTGATGATTGTGCATTATCCTAATGAATTTTGGTGGCAATCTGTTAGATTTTCAAACAAGCAAACTCAAGTTGTTTTCTCTACTTTGAGTTTGAAAGTGTGTTGAATTTCATGACAAAAATTATGTGTGTTTAGATATATTGAATTTAAATAAACAACATATGATAAATATTCTGTGTTTTAAGTATCAAATAATTACATGCCATATTAGAAATAAAGATTATGACATTCTATGTTGTTTGTTGCCCCAAATTCCTATATATGGAGCTTCACTTGCACATTGTTAATAGACCAATTCAAATGCACTTTTTTTTTTCTGTTGCTTTCTTTACAATCCGATATTGACACTCATAAAGGTGATTTGTTTCCTTCTGCCTAAGCCTTGTTGAGTAAAGTCATCCGGTGCTTATGCTTTTGGAATAGTCGAGGTGTGCACAACTAGACACCACACCATTTAAAAATGGTTAACAAGAATGTTATTTTCCATCTCGTTTTACTTTTCTCATGAGGGTTCATTGAATCCTTTAGTTTTTTGCTTTTCTAATGTTAAATGAGTCAAGTTTATACGGTCTCTTGGTTTGTTAGGGTATCATACAACACTGCGTTCAGTAGTGAATATATTTTGGAGAAGCAGTTATCTTGTCAAGTTGTTTTAGACTTCATGATCTCTGCTAAGCTCTTTTAGCCATTCATTGACAGGGAATATTGATGGAAGCATCTCAACCGTCAAGGGGACTGAAAGTCCGGTTCATTTCACAAGTAAAGAGTGTTACCAAATGAGAGAAAATTCTGGTTTGAGCAAGTCTTGAAATGTACACACTCGCTGTAGCTCTCTAGGATTATCCAAGTATCATGATGAGATGCTTACTACATAGTAACCAAGAATAGGATTTTTGCTTTGGATTAAAAGCATTGTACACAAATTGTTGCTGGTTTCTGAATTTGTGAGTGAGTCACACAATTATCAGCTCATGGGCAAATCTTTTTTTCTCTCTAGATTATGAATTTATCCACGTTTCTATTTCCTATTTTTCCTTGAATAGTTGGAAAAAGTCTCTCGTGAGAAATTGTGGCGATAACTTGAGTCATCAACCAGTCGGACTTAACAATGCACTGCTATTAAATTCACGGTATGCTCTAAATTTTGGAGAATTACACTTTGTTTGGATGGTTGTTAGGTATTGTTTCATAACATATTGTATGATATTGTATTCTTATAAGTAAAGTAGGGTACGAGGTAGAACTACTGTGAAAATGATGGGTAAAGGATAAAATAAGATTATTAAATAATAATAAAAATAAAATTAAAAGAAAATATTAAGGTAATGAATATACACTGAATTTAAGAACAATCAAAATGAATATTATATTTAAATTAATACATTACAACAGTTTAAAACCATTCAAACAAGGTGTTGCATTACAACAAATAATATATCTTAAAATCCTCCCAACGTTTTATTAGCTTAATTCTTAAATTCAGAGGTGTTATTGTTTTTCTTAAATTTTTTCAAACCCAAGAGAACATTTTTGTTTACATGGAGTCCTTTAGGTTTATTCGAGGGGAGAAGTATTGAAAATATTTTATATTTGATGTATATAATTAGTTTTATCTCAGAACTATTGATAGTATTAAAAACACATGTTGCTTGACTAACTAAACTTAGGTACACAATCAATCTATGACATGACATAGCAAGTGGTCTCAAACTCTTGTAGGAGTATGAGACTCTTAATAAAAAATCGAGCAAAGTGTTGAAAACAGCCTTAATTTGGTGAGAATTTAAGAGTGTATTTCACTTATGTTACAAAACTTGGGAGTATTACATTTTAGTTAATCAAGTAAAAAGGTGTTTTTAAGGCGGTCAATAATTAAAAAATTGACGAGAGGGAGTTGCTAAGATGGTAAGCACCCCTCACTTCCAACCCAAAGGTTTCGAGTCCGAGTCACCAAGGGAGCAAAAGGGTCACTTCCAATCCAAAGGTTGCGAGTTCGAGTCACCAAGGGAGCAAAAGGGGTGGGAGCTCCCAGGGGAGGGTAAAAAAATAAAAAATAAAAAAATTAAACTAATAATTTTCACTGAATTTAGGTGTGTTTTGTCTCTTTAATTTTAATCGAGTGTCACCTCACGACCAAAAAACATACTCTCTCTGTTCGTTTTAACTTGTCACTTTTGACATATCAAGAAAAGACAATTATCTTTTTCGTTTTACCCTTGGCATTAAATATTTATTCCCCAAATCATTTTCTAAGACCTAATACTCCCTCTATCCCTATTGATTTGTCTATTTTTGAATTGACATACCTATGAAGAAAATAATAATTGACATAGTGAACTTACCATTTTACCTCTATTAATTAATAGAAAGACAAATTTTAGGGATAACAAACACATAAATCATATTAGCGTTCTATAGCTACAGTTTTGCTATTTGGCGAGAGCATCTAATTTGTATAAATCGTAGGCAGGCATCTCATTTGTATAAAAGCGCAATGATTGCATATGTATATCGGTTAGATAATTGTATATATGTAACTACTGTAACTACTATGTATATGTATCAATGATTGTGTATGTATGTCTGCATAAAATTTGAATTTGTATACAATTGAATCGAATTAAAATATTTGTATATCAAATCTTTTTCTCTCGCTTTATAAAACACAAATTATACATTGTTGTATAAAGCGAGAAAGAGAGAAAGGCAAAAGAGAAATGGGCAGGGGAAGATCTCTATTTGTATAATTATAAGTGTATAAGACGAAAATATATGTATTTGTATTTGTATTTGTATATACAATTATCTATTGCTTTATACATACACAAACACAATTTATACATTTGTGTTTTGTATCAAGTGAGAGAGGCGAGCGAGATTCTCTGAATGACAAAGTGTTTGCTACAAATTTGAATTAAATGAAACTGTAGCTATATTATTTATTTTGAATTAAGTTTGCTATAATGCATAATTTTCCCTTGATTAGAATTCCAAATCAATTTACTCATTAAAGATGTTCTACCTTTCTCAAAAACATTAACTTTCTAAATAAACTGAGAATATAATAGGTAAAAAATATTATTTTTGATTTATCAAAAATAACAAGTAAAATGTTAAAATTGGACAAGAAGAAAAGGAATAGAGAATACTAAACATCATTTTATAAGGATAATTTAGTAAAATATCTATATCAATATTAAGTTAAACAATGACAAATAAAAATAAATAGAGGGCAATTATCAAAGCTCCATCTCTATATATTGTGTACTCGGTACTCCAACACATATCTTTACAGGAGCTCGCATTTAAAGCCAATGGAATTAGTGGGATGACCCCAATTTTCAGAAGGGAGAAGAAAAATGTGCCGGCCATTGTTCTCTTTCAAATTCGCCTTCTTCTTCTCCCTTTCTCTTGCCGCTTCATACACTGTCACTTCAACCCCAACATTCTACTCCTTCCGTAAGCTCAAACTACGTTCCTCCTCTGCCTCCCCGTCCGTACCGAAGGCCTCAGCCGCCGATTTACTTGCTCTGTTGGGCCCACCTCAACAAGCCTTAGCTGTCAACTCTCAAGAGGCGCGTCAGCTACGTTCTTGCTTCAAATTCCTAGTTCCTTTTTCTCCGAGTTCTCAGACTCCGAATAGACGCTCCTTGAGTTCGAAATTGAGTGATGATCGAAGGAGTATAAGCGAAGAGAATGAGCTTATTTGGTGGCCGCCGGCGCCAGTCATGGAGCTTGCTCGGCTCGCTGTTGACTCTGGTGGTGATACTGCGTCTATTCAAAGGACTCTTGATCCAACCGTCATCCCTGTGAGTTTTCATATCTCTCTATTTCAACAGCATTTTCTGTAATGGATTTGACTGTCCTTGTTTACGGTGTATTTTAGCCATGGTTAAGTGTTAACAGTCTCTGCAAATTGGCTTGGTGTAAACACCGGGCGCGGATAAGTTTTTACCTTGTAATTATATATAAATCAGATAAGACATTTGTTCATACATTTCATTGCAAAAGCAAAGCCAATTATTTCAGCTCATTGTATGCAGTACATCATGTTGTGATGAAATTGCTCTTTGAAGCTAATAGTTCATTTTTTTTACAATAGTAGTAACAACATAAAAGGAGAACAAAGAGAAGTAATCTGATATATTGAACTAAGCATGATGTTATCTCGTTCTTGTTTCAAATTGCTTGTAACCAATGTGTTGCATTTCATTTCACAAAGCTGAACTGTCTTGAAAAGTGTTAGTATAGTGATTTAAGTAAATAAAACAGGTTATAGAAGTGGCAAGTGTTATGGCAAAACTTAATAAATACTAAACACACAACTGAGAAGTGAGACTTCCAGAAAACTTGATTCAGAGGAAGGCAATGGATAAATGCAAAAATTCAAAAAGTGGATATAGGGATGGTAATTCGGCAGGGTAAGGACTTAAAGTTTAGCAGGGCAGGGTGGCATTATTTGCCTCTGGCAAACACTAATTCAGGGCTACATACCTATTATAATTCTATTAAGAATTAACAACAAAATAGTTCTTGCTTTTATCCTCTTTGTCGTGAAAACATTTGTGTCAAATTCTATACAGATAAATGATAAATGCACAAAGATATGTACATTTTTGCCTTTTTGTAATGCCTTGGGTGGCTGCACGATAAAGAGTGCTGATCATCAATTACATTCTAACATGGATGGAAATTTTATTGGTACACCCTTTGTACAATACTGTTAAATGCAATATTCGAAGTATCTTACCTGTAACTTGTGTAAAGGAACGAATTTCAGCGGGAAAAAAGGAGATAGTTTTAGCTTGCGATGTCCATCTAAAAACTTTATGATGGCCCTTACTAATAGGGTCTCTTAAGTCACTAGCAATTTATCGAAGTGCTTCCTCTTTCAATTGTCTTTCTCAGCGATTTTTTACAGTAAGTGCATCCTCTTCAATGTGCAGGTTCCTGACATTGAAGGATCAAAGGAAGACCGCTGTGAACTTACCAGAACTCCTTATGGGAGACTGTTTATTAATGAGGTCAGCATTAGAATGGAACTTCTAAATCCTCTTGAAATGAGAATTTCTGTTGCCGGTTAATGTTGAGTTCAAATGTTGTTTTGTAGGAGATAAATTCATACCTCGAATCTTTGTTTGAAATAATTGTTGCTCGGGGACTCAGTGTTGGGCTGAATGTATCATTGTCTCGCTTTGATTTCTTTCATGGTCATGTCTTTCTTGCCAGAGACTCTGGAAGACTTGGGATCTTGTAAGTTAACATGAACCCTTCACCGTCTTGAGCACAAATGACAAAAATGGTGCTTCTGTTTCTCGAGTGTTCCACCGAAAGTCGTGCCCTAAGAACTCTTCGTTGTAAAGGACCAAGCAAATACAGTCAGATTTGCGTCTAATTACTTGGCTAATTGGATATTTGGAAGGATATTTTTTCTTTCAAGTGTTTCTTTTACTTTGGCAAATAATAAAGTGAACTAGGATAACAGAAAAGTAGAGAAGAAGACCGTTCACCTATTGGAAGAATATGATGGATGCTCATATAACTGATTCAGTTGCATTTCTATAGCCTTAACTCAATCCATCTAAATAGCAGCAGGAAGATGGTAAAAGACAGATTTAGTTGAATTGTAACGTTTCTGCTACAAGCAAAGATAAAAAGGCAATCTGATCGGGTTTTTGTGATTTTTGTCTGTTATTGTAAACTCAACCATAGTTGTTGTGTTTTCTTGAATATCTTTATCTTGTGTTATATATCATATTCCGTTGTCGGGAACCTTAAGGACAAAAAGCATGTAACGTCTAATTCAACTTGAATTGTCTGCTTGTTCAAGACTTGAAGCTGTAGTATGCTTATTCTGCTATGCACAATAGTTCAACTATAAATCTTCAATTTCTTTTGCTTAATCTTCCAGTTAATTTCTTTTGCTTAATCTTCCAGTTATAGACATAGCTATCATCTAGCAATAATGCTTTTCAGTAAGATAATGGTTTAACAAGGTGGATAAATTCCACAATTAAAGTGAATCCTGTTGACAGATCCACAAGAGAGTGTGCGTTAATAAACTCGAATGAGTT
Organism: Solanum pinnatisectum; assembly: GCA_035578085.1. Lineage (NCBI taxonomy): Eukaryota > Viridiplantae > Streptophyta > Magnoliopsida > Solanales > Solanaceae > Solanum > Solanum pinnatisectum. Next base: position 58,857,617 of record CM069076.1, read on the forward strand.
TCTTCTTTGTTGAAGTAAAGTATTCTATGCGGTTGACCACTGGCTGCATGTTCTCAAAGGAATTGGAGCTTTTGCTGCTCTCTGCAGTGTCTATTTTCTGCAAAAGACTGAGTCAGGGGTTTCTTGGTTTATGATTTGGTTTTCTTTATGGGGTTTAGTGTTGTAGTAGCTATCATTGTGAGTGCACTGAAGCTACCTCGAGACGTGCACTAGATTTCGGATATAGGGCAAAGAGCAATGGGATGAAACCATTCATGGATCATCACTACTTTCTCTCAATGAGAACCAGATTGGTAAGATGGGGATCTGTTAGGCGTTTAGTTGTAGAAGTAGAATTCTCGTTCCTCCAGTTTGCTTAAGGAGTTAGACTTAGTAATTTATGGGATCGAGGGACTTCACTTATTTTCAGCAGCCCAGTTTGGCTCTATTGGAAGTCCATATACACTAGATTATGTCGTTGAGGAAAGTTAACATTCTATCCACTGTGTTTTGACATCTTCTAGTCTATACCAAAAATCCAAAAAAGAGATACAACCATGATTCAGAGTATGAGTGTTTTCACATATGCTCTAAAAAAACATCTTTGGTTTCTTTTCTTCCACATCTCTCACCAAATGCAGGCAAGGATCGTGATCAAGATTCTTCTAATCCTGTAATCTGAATTCCGAAATACAAGACCTCTTGTTTGTTAGCTGGTCAGAGGCAGCTCTTAAAAGATACTCTGTATTTAATTAAATATGATAAGGAGATCCTCTTGTCTGTTAGCTTGTTAAGAAGTAGAGAAGGTAAGAAATTCCATTTATCCTGTAATCCAAAATACAAGATTATCCATTGTCCCATTTCAATTTGAAACCTTCCTCCAACCAGTCATACCCTCTCTACTCTGTTGACCGTAAGATGGATGTGGATGTTTCTTCAATTTTGTTTCGTCCTCACAAACTACTTTTTTTTTCTTTTCTATATTTGTTTCTATTTCTGCTAATGTTTTTCATTTTCTTTTTGTGTGGTGGTTCATCATAAATTGATTAGTTTTGCACTGGTTGTGAGCCTGCTGCAACCCTACTCCTTTATCTGAGACGGGATGGTAATAAAAGGAACTTGTCTTGAAAGACCTACAATCTCTTAGAATCCATGTAGACATAGCAAAATAGTAGGCCACAATAAAGTAAAAAGATCTATATAGGCGATACCAATTAGTTTGGAATATGTTTAGCATGTTAATACATTTACTTTAGGTTTTACTAGGAGTCTGTTGATCTTGTCAGAGATTTGTATATCAGTAGGAAATATAGGAACTTGCGCTTTCAATTTTTATTTTGTATTTTATTGGTTCAAAATAAGCTTAAATGGGTGATATGATCAATGAGGATTCATATAGTGATCCCAACTTGCTTATGATTTAGATGCAAATTTTTTGTTGTTATCTTGTGTGTGTGTGTGGGATGCTTGTGAGGTTAAAAGGTGCAAACACTTTTCAGGTTCCATGCTAAGGAGTATCCAGCATATGATAAGGAAGTCTTTCCTTGCAACATGGGCTACTGCCAAATAGGTAGGTCTGTCTGCATCTTAACCACTTCCTGTGAGATCCACTGAATGTTCAGAATTGGATTTTCTCAAACTTTATTTACCATCAGCAGTCTTCAATCCATCAGCGTATTAGGACAATAATGATGTTCTTTATACTCATCGTAGGTTTTATTGTTCTCAGGAACTAATGTTTCTTATGACGATTCAATGAATTTGCGTAACATATTGTGGCTAGCTCCATTAGCTAGCAACTCCTCAAATGAATGGTTAGCACCAGGTATGTGTCTTTGATGTTCTCAAATTAACTTATAGTGGAATGTTTCCGAGTGCAGTGTACTTTACTGCACGGACCATATCAAAGATGCGGAAGCATCTCTACGACTTGCATTTTCTTATTTCTTTTTGTCTTTTTTTTCTTTGGGTGGGTGGGGATATAGAGGACATTATGTTTGTAGAATATAATGGAGTTCATCAACTATGCCTCAATCCCAAGCTAATTAGATCAGCTTACTTACAAATTACAGATAATAGCTGCAGAAATGCAACTATAGTTTGGAGTTTAACGTGTTACCAAGATTCTTGGGAGATTTATGGGGCTGTTAATGAACACTGTTCTGGCATGTATCACTGGGATAAGAGCTTTCACACATCACCCAGATTTCCTCTTGATATTCCCCTTTGACAAACAAACTCACAGTAAGGAACTTCCTTTGGCTTTATTTTTTAATAATAAAACCTTCGAGTTCTCTTTGGATAAAGTAGCGTAAATAGGGAAATGATGCTGTTGAATTTCTAAAGAAAGGTGATCCTGTTGCTACAACTAAGGTAGGGGTAAGGTCTGCGTACATCCCACCTCCCCAGACCCCACTTTTAGGATTACACTGGGTAAGTTGTTATCTTTATTAGCAGAGTTCCACGTCTCTTTTTAGCTTTCCCATATGTTTGTCCATGTTTCTCAAGTATTATTTCGCAGTATCTTGACAATGTTCTCCAACTCTGAAGCCACATAGAGCAGAGGAACAAGTTGGCTGTTAAATACTTGCCTTCATAAGTAACTATAAAGTATAAACTGAACATGGTTTGTCTTCAAGAAAATAGAGTCACTTTATTAATACAGTAAGGTGCTAGATTGCTAAAAGTTGTAAAAGATATTATGGAGCACAAAAATAACTTGTCATGAATGTGTAATTGTCGTCGGTTTCTTAAAGAAATATTTATCCTTGAGTTTAGCTCCTAAACTAACTTTTTTCTGTGGATCCCTTCCACAAATTCACGTTATTAATTTCCTGTTGTTTTGATGACATGTTGGTAGAAGTTCTTTCTAACTCTCTGGACTATCAGTGAAGTGTCTTCCTGTTTAAAGACATGGTTGACACTTCATTCAATTTGTCTTGCAATGTTAGTAAAAGTTTTAGTCGTAACAAGTTTGTGTAACTTTTTGATTTGTGGACAATCAATGAGATCTTCAATGACTTAGATAAAAGCCCCGGCCTATTGGGCTGTATGACAATCACCTTTTTTTTCTGGTGAGCGACAGTTTAGTACTCTTGGGGAGAGGGGCCAGGGAGATTGGTGGGGTCGGCAGAGGCAAATTTTTGGTTCAGTTGAAATGATGGGAAATGATGAAGATGGATAGTATCATTTTGGGGCTTCAAGTAAAACACTGCTCAATTAACTTAAAGTACCTAGTACAAGCTACAAAATGACAAATCCAATCTATTAGGATAACCGTGAACATCCTGATGATCTGTAGGAATGAATTAATTGGGAAGAGATGGAGAGAGGAACCAGTTTTCTCTCGCAGATAAAAAGGGTAACAAGTTTCCTGTTTGATTACCTTGTGACTTCTGATGTAGAGAATTTCATGTTGACAGCAGCAGGGACTGTTCAATGCCTTTAAAAATGAGGCATCCGTCTTAGTCCCAAAATTTGAGACCCCATTTTTCTTTTTAAAGTAATAATAGAATTATTGTAAGTATTTTTTAACAAAAAAATAAATTATATAGTGTCTTTCATATAGTTTGTGTCGAAACATTAAAGAATGTTTCTTTCTTTTTTGTCAGTTTTTAAATTTAACTTTCACATGACATATATATATATATATATATATATATATATATATATATATATACATATATATAGTTTAATACCATAGAAAAAATAAAGCTTTTTCATTAAAAAGAACAAATAACTTTGGATTTCAAAAATAAAAGCTAGGCTTTGGCAACTAATAACCGCCACTGGACAGGAGTCTTAGTTGTCCTGGATGCACGTCCAACTGGAGTCATATACAAGGACCTCATACCCGAGTATGTTCAAATTGCCAGGACCCTGTATGAAGGTTTGAATTTTATTTAAATTTGAAACAACAACTCAAAGTTAACCTTATTATGAAAACTTTGGAAACGTTTTATGATACAATCATTTGCTGTTTGCCAGATGATTTTGGGGACGTTGCTTTTGACGTTAACTACCTAAACACAGGAGGTGAACCACCTAAGTTTCAAATTTTCATTTGCTGACCTCTTTGGAAAGGTTTGATTGTCAATTTGCAGTTTCACGAAGTGAGAATCCATGCTCTATAGATTTTGCTTATCAATGTCATGTAATTTCTCTGCCCGAATCGAAATGGATCTTTGAAATATTTACTTGCAGCACTACTGTCAGTATTTGATTCTAGCGCATTCAAGTGGATGATTGTTTGGAAAAGGCATTGTTTGAAGGAGATATTACTATTGGAATCGCGAGTCTTTAGTCATTTAGTTTGTGAGGGGAAAATCCTTATGACATATATCCTCTCTTGATTGTCCTGTGAAGCTTGGACAATGAAACAATGATTGAACTGTGGGATGTAGAGTAGGATTTGTGGGTTCATAGAAACCCAATAGCTTTTGTTTATTCCACGCTTATATAATAAGAAATCCATTAAACATTGTAAACTCAGTTATTACTCTATATTAATTTGAGGTTGCTTATGAACTTGTATGTATCTGCTTTTGTGATCGAATTTTGTATCTTAAAGACGTCATTACTCGAAAGGGTTCATACTCTACGTTGTCTCTTAGCTATTGTGGCCTTACGGTAGTATAAGTAACTCTTAGCTATTGTGAACTAATTTTAGGCCTTGCGGGTAGTATAGGTAAATGAAAAAGAAAATGAACTTTCTTAAACTTTAAGCAATGAGATCGTTAAACCCAAGAACTCTTGAAGATTTTTAAAACTGATAATTGGACATTTTTTTCAACCAAAGAAAAAGAGTGATTCATAAGGTTTTTTTTAGGCTGGTGCCATTATGAGTTTTTACTGATTCATTTTTTTATAAATCCTGAAAGTGAAAAGAAATTTATTAAAATTTAATGAAATGTATAAGTGAAAATGAAATAATTCATCAAATTTATTAAATTAACTAATTTTTACTTCTCGAATGAGTATAATTGGTCCTTAACTAAACATCGAAAATAAAAAAAAATTATTTTACGTTTAGGATGTCATACAATTAATGCAGTTGTATGAAATATCTTTTTTATTTCACATATTAGTAAATTTAAAAATATTTTTTTTCCATAAATATCTCTTACTAGTTAGTGTACTAGACCGAAAAAATAAATAAAGCAGTGCGTCTCCACGTAGATTTCGGAGCCCACAAAAGATATTTAAGAAACTCGTAACTTTATCCGTTTGGACACGACTTGCGCACTACTTCCCCTTTAATAAGTCATATAGGAAAAGGAAAAAAAAAAAAAAACTACTAATCGAAACCCTTGTGCTTTTTTTCTCCTCTCACTACTCTCCGCGCTTCGCTTACTCATCTACACAAAGCTTGGATCATCTTCACCGCAATATATATATTATTTATGTATAACAATTGCAAGAGGTGAAGAGTTTATTGAGAATGGTTTCAGGGAGGTGGATAGAAACTGGAGCGGATCTATGGAAAGATAGGGCACGATCGCTGCAGCTTCGTCTTAGAGACCGACTTAGAGTCGCCGTCGATCATCATCGTCGCCGTCCGAAGATGTATGATGGTTACTTATCATCTACCGTCGAACGGTGGCTCCAACGGTTCAGCGATTTCCGTAGAGATACTCTGCCTTCTTCTTCCACTTTGTACCGTAAAAAAGGTCAGTTTCCTTTTCCTTGCAAAATTGCATTTAGTTTGGTACATCGAAAATCTAAATGCAGAAACGCTGGTATTCATAGGTAGAGTTTGCAACATGGTTAGACTAAGAATTCAAGAAAGTCACGGTTGTTAGTTTATTCAAGAATGTTTTCTTCAAGAAAGTTTATTCAATAATGTTTTCTTCAAGAAATAAAGTGACTGTAGTTAGTTTATTCCATAATGTTTTCTTCAAGGACTGTAGTTAGTTTATTCAAGAATTCAAGAAGGTTTTCTTCACAATAAGTATGTGATTTCGTGCTGAAAATTAATCATCGTGACTGAAATTGCTTGCTAAAATTACTCCTATTACCTACATTTGTCTGCCTTCGATGAATTTAGGGAATTTTTGATATATTAAATCCCGCCTTTCAATTTCCATGGCCCCCTTCATGACCTGGAAGGTTATTTCCACTTAACTATTACTCACTTGTATTTGCTAACTTTTAGATATTCAAACTCACAAAAAGAAAAAAATTAACTTTCGGTTAAGAGTATGAAGTGATCGCATTAATAAGTTTCTTTGGTATGACATCCGGGCTTGTTTGGCCATGGAATACTATTTCGGTACTTGGTAATACTGAGCTTCATTTTTTGAACTTAAAGTGAAATATTGAAATATTGGTTGAAGGTGTATTTGTGAAATGGACTTTTCCTTCAAGTGAAGTTCATCCCGAACATAATTTCAACCACAATTCAAATACTGCCCAAATGCCTACTTAAGTGCACCATCATTGTGTTGCCTCCCATCACTTTAAGGAATAAGGAATTGTGTCTAATAACATTGCTTATAACTGCAAGTTGTGCTGCAAAAGTTACATGAGGATTCTTCAAGATGCTTTTCATGGTTGATACTTATAAATCTGTATGCTTATGACTGCAGTTAGCAAGGATATTGATCCAGAAGCAGATTCAGTCCTGACTCGCATGCTGCAGGCTGTGGCTGTTCCTGTGCTTGGAAATGTTTGTCATGTGTTTATGCATGGCCTCAATCGTGTTCAGGTAAGCTAAATCCGGGTGAGTTACTATTTCAGCTGTTGCCTAGTTGAGAAAAAGAACTCTACAACTTTTGCAGATATATGGTGCAGAAAAATTACATCAGGTGCTGGAAAATCGAATGGAGAATAAACCACTTATTACAGTAAGCCATGTTCCTGAGTTACTTCCATGTTCCTGAGTTACCTCTTGTTCCACATACGATTGTTACCTTTCTAAAAATAAAAGAGTTACCTCTTGTTCCTTCTTTTAGGCCTCACCTCAGACCCCTGGATTTTATCTTTGATATCTAGTTCTGTTTTGTAAATCAACTCAGGTGAGCAATCATGTTGCTGCTATGGATGACCCACTAGTTATTGCTGCATTACTTCCTCCCAGTGTTATTTTGGATGCACAAAATTTGAGATGGACACTTTGTGCAACTGATCGATGTTTCCGCAATTCAGTGACATCTGCCTTCTTCAAACATGTCAAAGTTCTTCCTGTGTCCCGTGGGGACGGTATTTATCAGAAGGTATTTTCTTTCTGAGGTGCTGGTGAGATGAAGTTCTTGATATTCTGATTGTTTCTACATCACTGTTGATGGATGATGTATTAGATGTCTCGCTCAGCCAGTCTAAGATGTTTTCTTTATAATGGTGAAAGAGACTGATATAGTTTATAGCTAATTCTCAGTCTATTTCTGCATGTACTGCAGGGGATGGACATGGCTATTTCAAAATTGAACCGTGGTGGATGGGTGCACATATTTCCAGAAGGCAGTCGCTCTCGAGATGGTGGCAAAACAATGGGTTCTATTAAAAGAGGCATCGGAAGGTACTCATTCTTTCTAAGTAATAAATTGTGAATTATATGATTATCCTTAAGTAGGTAACTTGTGAATTCCATGATTGTCAAAAAGAACACCAGTTTGTTGAATTTGTTAATTTCATATTATTTGGAGAAGAAAAAGACCCAGAGACAAGGTATTGTTGGAGTTCTGTAGATATCATGGGCAGATTGATTCAGTTGTATTTCTGTTGATTACTTGTTCGTTTTTGCTCTGCTATAAAATGAAAAAGATCCCCTCCTCTCCATCCTTCCCCTGTTATTTAATTAGATTCATGTTGTCTTTACAAGGGTTGGTGCTATGTCTGAGACTTTTGGTTGCCTTAACAGATTGATCCTGGATGCCGACAATTTGCCAATAGTCATCCCTTTTGTGCATACTGGAATGCAGGACATCATGCCTGTAGGAGCCAAGCTTCCCAGGATTGGAAAGACGGTATGTAATTATCATTTTGAGGATGATGAATAATGCAGCGGCATGTATCATGCACCAATATTATTAGGTATAGAGAAAGGGAATCAAAGAGAGAATCAATTGCCATTGCTCTACTTTAGTTACCATTTTCAACTTCTAGTATTTATGGTTTACATTCTCTTGGTATACTCTTAATGAGCTGTAAAAACTGCAGGTGACTGTTCTTGTTGGTGATCCCATCAAGTTTGATGACTTGCTTGCTGCGGGCGAAAAGGATAATATGCCAAGAGGAAAATTATATGATGCTGTGTCAACAAGAATTGGTGATCGATTACAGAAGCTCAAGGCCCAGGTGGACAGACTAGCTGTCCAGGAAGCACTACAATCACTACACTACCATGATCATGTTGCTGAACGAGCTGCTGGGATTGTGCAGCACGTTGACTGGGAAGCTCTAGGCATGGACAATTACATGAGCATTGGGGAGGATCATGCCTCTCCTCCAAGGCAAGAACCTAGTAGTGAACAGCCATTAGTTGAGAAGCAGATGGAAGAAAATAGTCAGGATAGGTACTTTCGGTTGGGCTTTTCCAGGGAAAGTGGAATCGTATCGAGGATCAGAGGTTACATGGGTTCAACTGAATTAATGCTATTTTCTGCTAGATGTTTAGTTGCTAATAGTAGGGTAAAAGAAAATTTTGAGAACATTCAAGAGATTGCTCCATTGAAGGCTTGGAACAACTTTTGGATGCCCTTGTATGAGAGTCAGGTTTGTAACCGGGAGATTTTACTTTAATTGAAGAGTTTTACTGGTATATATTTAATACCACTATAACTCGTTAAAATATACTAAAAGAATAAATTTAATTTTACTGTATCAAGTTAAAGTATCTTATCGCATTATTGTGCTATGGTTTATGGTCCCTTGGCCAGCCCATCCCATTTCCAAGAAGGTTTGCATAATCTGTTCTGTCATGGTGGCCCTTCATTTTTCCTCTTCAATTGGTCCCTTTGCTCAAGTTTGTGAGTTTCTGCCACTTTGGGGTCCTATTGGGTGTCAGGTCACCCGTCACCGGAAGGTACAATAATGCTTCTTGTCACGATTAGGGTAGATGGTTATTTGGTATGAAGTGTTTGTTTTGATTCTCGAGGGGTTTAGTTGTATTCTTATAGCATCTTCCTTTTGATTTCACCATCACTTGTTGATTGTGTTTAGGTTATCACATTATTTTATAGTTGTTACTGCTTCCTTATCCATTGCTTTGTCACCTCCACGACATAGGGGTATGATCTGCGTACACTTTACCTTCTTCATCCCATTTTGTACAATTTCATTGAATATGTTATTATTGTTGTTGTTGTCGTCTAGATTGGGTTTTCACGGAAGTGACAAAATCAATGCATTTTGTAGTAATTCATTGAATTCAATACATTCTAAGTTTTATCGGATTGTAATCCATGGCTATTGAACTTGATTGAATGATTCATCAATTCTTAGGTCAACCTAATGTTATTTAACGGATCAAAAATACAATTTATACTCAAGCATCAAATTTTAACAATGTAGTGGATCAAAAAGAATAAATTACAATGTATTAGAAAAAAATTAAGCGGGAACCCATCGGTGGCCCCCTAAACTTGGCACGAAATTTCACTTAGACACCTCAACTGGACGATGTTCATTTTAGACACCTCAGGTAGGATTCCGTTGTGTCATTTTGACACTTTTCGCTGACATGGCATGGTAAGTGTAATGCACCCAAAATCGGTAGCGTGAAGGGCTCTTTTCGTGCCAAAAATAATATGTAAAAGGTTTTTACTATTCTTTTTCCTCATTCTCTCCTCCACCACACACCATCCATTTACCACCGCTGCCACCATCGCTATTAATACAATCAAATTAATTTTTTTATTTATTCAGCTCCAAAAATCACCACAACCATCGTCATCTTCTCATTCTTATGCTTTAGAAAATAGCACAAAAGAGATATAGAGTGTATGAAAAAAGACGATTTCCAATTCCACCTTTTTCGCTGGAAAAAATGGATATGAACACTCATATTTAATAATTTTTCTTTCTTTCTCTCCTTGTCTCCCTCCTCCTCCTCTCTTTTTCTCTCAAAACAACACTAAGATAGAAAGAAAAAAAGAATCTAAAACTATTTTAAAGAGCAAATTAAGAAAACAAATTAAGAAAATTATTGGGTATAATAGAGAAGACAACTACCATGGGGGGCAAGGAGGGGAGGGGTTAAATTGATTTTTTTTAGAATAATATTTTTATTTTATTTACTAAATAGATTTTAAAATAATTTTTAACTTAAAATAACACATGTAATCATTTAATTAAATGCCGTTTGTCATCAAAGAACGACAGTGTATTACACTCTCCTTCACCTTTTTTCTTATTGTAAAAAGGGTTAAAAGAATATAACTGAACCTCATACGTGCTAAAATGAGCATTGCGATTAAAAGTGAAATCGCACAATCGTTGTCAAAATTTAGCTAGTTTTGTGCCACCGATGGTTCCCCAAAAATTAATCAATCAATCTGAGTATGTCAAACTATTACTGTTGTTATTATTTTAGGAAATATCAAATGATGGCATTGAGTTGCAAAAGAAAACATATTTGAGAAGGGGAAAAAGACTAATCAAACGGTTAAGATTACGTGAAAGAGCAACATAACGTCCATCTGACGGTTCAATCAAACTCAAGTGAGACCCACAGTCAACCCCTGTACATATTTCTCCGGTGTAGCAGCAGGGACAAAAGTGGAAAATTAAAAACTGGAATTCCTCTGATTTAACAAAAGAGAGGGGAAAGCTACTCTGGTGGGGTTGATGGTATCTTCTTCGAATTTGAATTGAATTGAATTCAATGGAGAAGAATATCTGTTAATAAGATTGCAAAAAATAAATGATAAAAATGTTAGAAGAAGACGAAGATTTTCTGGAATCAGAAACACAACTTACCGATGACCAGAAAATTGAGATTGCCAAATGGTTCCTTCTTAATGCCCCCGCCGGCGAAATTCAGTACGTCGCCAAAGGTCTTCTTCTTCTCTTTCATTTATTTTCTGCGCTAATTTTTTGTATTTTGAAGGTTTTTTCGTGCTTGAAATTGTGACCGCATTGGTGTTCGTTTGCGATCGGCAGTTTATTGTTTCCATTTTTGGTTTTGAACGTCATTCGGTTTGATTTGCAGATGTTAGAGCTATTTTAAAGGACGAAAATATATATAAGAAAGCGGCCGAGGAGTCATTTCCTTCGTACAACAAATCTCACTTGATTTGTCTCGAATTCCCTAACAGAAGTGGCGATGTAAGTCTCTCTCTTGTTTTCTTTTTTCATTGGGTAAGTTAGATCTTTGAAAATGTAATTTAGACTAATCGTGTCATTCAAATTGATAATTTCAGATTTGATAGTTTTCCGTAGTTGAAGATTAAAATATTAAGTGAACTGTAAGCAATACTTATTGTACTGATGTTGTAATTTTCCTTAGTTGATAATTTCAGATTTGATAGTTTTCGGTAGTTGAAGATTAAAAAATTAAGTAAATTGGAAGCAATATGATGTTGCAATTTTCCTTAATTGAAGGTTCATGACCTCTCTATGCGTCCTTTAGAGCTCAAAGACTGAAAGAAAGCAAAGGATAAAAGTTATGCTTGAGAAACTTTAAAAAAAAAAGTTGCATGAAAAATAAGTAAGATTAATCTAATAAGTCTCCAAATAAGGTTTTTAGGATAGAGATATACTTCATGGTACTTGGATGCTGGCGCTACTATATATGAAAGAGTTGGGTGTTGTTTGTTGAGCACCATGTTTATGGACAAGTTCTCTACATCTGTTTAAAGCTTGTGTATAGGGAATTTCCATCACTTCAATAAATGATTACTTCATCAATATAGAAAAGAAAACTTTCCGGAGAACTGTTCTTTATGAAGTCTTAAGATTTTGTTCCCCTCTTCTAAAAAGAAAATATAATGCTTTTCATTTATGTAGTAATGGCCACTTGGAAGCTATTTTCATGATCTAGCTGTGTAAAGTTGCTGCTCACTAATTTGTAGGTACTGATTACATCATTTAGTGAGGTTGATAAGGATGAGTATCTTGATCCCCGGACTGCCCAGGTTGCCAGAGTTGACCATGTCAAGCAAGTACGTTGTTCAGTTAGTATACAATGCTAAATGCTATTTTTGGATTTTTTACAGTTTGGTGTTTTGACTTTCTTCTTGTTGATAAGATTAATAATTTCATTGGATGAGGCACCTCCTTCCATGTGCCACTAACAAACTACCTTGCAAAAACACAAAAGCACCAAAAATGGTGCTGGAATTTATCATCAAATCCCCAGTCTCTTAATTTCCCCAATAGTTGCATGATATGTAAGTTTAAAAGCTCATAATCTTGAAGGGAATCATTTAATAACTTCTATTATCTTTTTTATAATTGAAAAAGTCCATTTCACTGTTCCTATCAGTTGAGCCGACAGAACTTAATAAATGATAATCTAAAGTGACGATGAAAAACTTATCTTTTTCCTTCTTTTCTTTTCGGGGCATGGAGTGGTGGGATCCATAGACGAGGAAGCAGGTTTGTAAGGATGAGTATTTTGTTTAGAAGGTAATTCAAAAAAGCAATAATATGGACAGACATAAACAACCTGGTAGAGATGGTGGGACTATATCCAAAAATGTGCTTATTCTGAAAGAAAGGAAAAGAAAAGTAAAAAGATCAGGACGAAGTAAGAAAAGAAGAAAGAGAAGCATACATATAGTGCTGGGTGTACTCCTTTTTATGCTGTGCAATTAAAAATCTCTACATAAACTGGTTTTATGCTCATGGTGTTTATCTATAGTTTAGTATGTTTAGACATCTTCTGGCTGATTGGAACTTGATTTGTTAAACACATTCAGGCATTAGGGATAAAGAACAAAACACCAGAGTGAATTGTGTTAACTGTTAGGTTGGTTTTCATGATAGAAGTGGATATCAAGAATGAAGATATTGTAAACTTGAAAAATGTGCTTTGATATAGCAAGCTCTTGATTATCCTCATTATTCAATAGTTATGAACTTCACATAAGATGCATTTTCTATTCTTGTTAATGGTGATGGAGTGAATACCAATTTTGGAAAAGTAAAATAAGTCTCTTCTACTATAGCTGGTCCATGGTTTTAAATTAATCCTCATTAGTCTACAGTGCTGAATGTCACATAACATGCATTTCTTTTCTATTCTTGTTAATGTGATGAAGTAGATGTAAATAGATTGGAAAAGTCAAATAAGTCTCTGCTTAATATAACAAGTGCATGGGTTTATTCATAATTCAAGGGCTGTGAAATTAAATGTATTTCCCTTCTCTCTCTTTTTTTCCTAGTTATTGTTGCCGTGTAATAATTTATGCTCCCTTCTTGTAAGCTCGTGGTATGTCTGCATTCTAGGTTTGTAAAGACGTTAGGCCAGCAAGAGATGAAGAACTTCCATCTGCTTTCGTGGAAGAGTATAGGTAAGCATCTGTAGGGCATGAGATATATTTCTCAGTTTAATATCTTTGGTATTGCTTCCCTTTTTAGTTACTCACATTCTGTTTTTTCCATTGAGATGTTGAAGTTTTTCTATATTATGACATTCACAATTATTTTGCCTAATTGGGCTTATTTTTTAACCATGCTCAACAAGACTTGCAAATTCAACCTCAGTTCTCAGACGGCACTCAGATTATAGTTTAAGATATGCTAGAACAGTTGCATTTCTTGTGGAAATTTTCTTTCCGGCTTAATTGAAAAAAAAGCTGCATGTTTTGGTCTGCGCTTACCGAAATCAGTCTGAAAATAAATAGTTTAGGCTAATCTCTCCTAATAGATGCTCTTCTTCTTAATCAGTATCATTTCTTCTCTGTCCTTCTATATTACATTCTATGCCTTATCTTTCAAGATATTCTTAGTAATCTTCACCTCAGTCCTCAAGTGTTAATAAGCTATCCTACTTCATGATTCATGTGTGTGTTTATTCCATTAAGAAATCTGATTCATAATACACTGGTTTACCTTTTTGTTCATCTTTATCGGTGAGGAACAGGTGTCTCCAAATTAATGGGTAATGACATCAATGTCAAATACTAAAATGGTAGTAAGACACCTAAATTTGGTATTATTGGGAGGCATTAAGAGTATAAAAGGATTATATTCTGAGAGCGCAGTGAATTCTTCAATAGTTCCTAATGCTTGACATGCAGATTATAAAAATCATGTTTTTGTTTTATGTGAGTAGTTCCCTTCTTAACATGGTTAGTTATTCTTCTCATTAGAGGCTTTGTTTATGAGTACTGACTTTGTGATTACCATTGCTTGCCAAATTCTCCTAATCATGGTAATTCTTGTGTAGGTCTGCCATGGATGCTGAAATTATGAAGTATGTGAGTGAAACATATCCAAAAGGCATCTGTTCAGTTTACTGTACGAAGGGAAAGGATATGGAAGAGCCAGGATTCGACTTTGAACTTGTTGTGGTGATTTCAGCTGCTAGGCATAGTCCTCAGAATTTCTGGTGTGTTAGATTATTAAAATTCTAACTCTGACTAATTTGTGCAACACTCCCTTCATAATTCCTAAATAGTTATACTTATTGTGGTGCAGAACTTGTAAACAGATACTGAAGTAATAGGTTGCTATATATAAACAAAGAATGAGGGATTCTATTGCCTATTTTTCCTGTCGGCTTCACACTTGTCACTTGCGTCAAGTGATATCTTGTTATAGCACGTCTGACTTGTCAATTGGGTCAACTGATACTTCTTATAGCTTTGTCTAAAGAACCTGATACTATATGCATCTTCTGTAGCAATGGAAGCTGGCGATCAATATGGAATATTGAATTTAAGGATGAAATTCAATCTGTAGAAGTGAGAGGCGAGATGCAGGTATGCTTTCATCAACAGTATGAACATATAGTGTTTGCCTTTTGGTTTCCTGATCTTTATTTTAACCCTTTCACAGTTTTCTGGTTTCTTCACTGACTTATAGTCATGAATGTAGACTCTACTGAATTATTCTTTTTGGATTGAGCCGACCCTCTAGTTTAGGGGTGAGGGTAGTTGTCGCTTTGTTGTTGTATCAAAAGCTTAATTATTCAAACTTGTATATCCTTACCTGCTCTGTATTCAGGTTGGCGCCCATTACTTTGAAGAGGGAAATGTACAGCTAGATGCAAAACACGAATGTAAGGATACAACGCTAATTCAGGTAAGTGACTATAGTTTGTTCATAAACTTCTCTTTGCTTTGTTGTCGTGTCTCCTGGTCTTAACTCATAAGGGTATAGCAGCTGTTCTCTGCTGTAGATTGTGCTGTTTCTTTTGTTTGTTTCTTAACCAGTGCTAAGTGTTAACGCTTCAAAACAGCTCATAGAGACTGTAGATTGATGCCTCGTGAAGGTACTCGGAGAATGCAATGAGAGTTTAATTCTTTTGGCAATAAATCATGATAAATTTTCTCAAAAGAAATTTAAGGGCGGTCTTGAGTTTAGCTATTTTTCACCTCCCTTCTGCAGTGTGAGACTCTGGTTGTTGGTACTTGTTTTCAATAAGCAAAGTCTGTTAGTTCTCAACTTCATGGTATGTATTGTTTCCAGATTACCATGTCTGGAGCAAAATTATAAGCATTACTATCCAACTCTAGCAGTAGAACAGACTTCCGTCTATGATAGCTTTTTTCATAAATTTCTTTCATTTAACACGATTTGTCCGTAATTTATACTTTCAATGAGAGTAAAAAGGCACTTGGATGGTTAGACAACCAAGAAAATGAAAATTGATATAGTTGCTTCTGCACATCCTACTTTGTGTATCTGTGTAGAGATTGAAGGTCATATTAATATCAACACTTTGTATCTTAAGCAATCTGATTGGAAATCATATTGTAGAAGAATAGAAGTAGCATGTTAAGAAAATAAATGGTGAGACACAACAGTTTCTGGATATCCTATATTTTGCTGGTCTATTGTTGGAAAAGGTTAAAGCTAAGATTAAAAAAAAATATCTTGAGTGATCTGATTAGTAATCGAACAGGGAAAAAAAGAAGTAGCATGGTCAGACAGCCAGAAAGAATAAGAAGTGAGACAACTGTTTCTGGAAAACCTATTTGCTTAACTAGTGTAAAATTTGAAGGTCAGGCTAAGGGAGAAGTTTTTTTCTTGAACAATCTTATTAACTCGAAGAAATAAAAGTTTGATCAAGTCTATCTTGTGATTTTGTTTATACTTACAATGGTTCAAGTTTGAATTTACTGATTTTGTGGTGTCTTTCTTAGTCCCCAGATGATTCTGCAATTTCCTTGGTCAACATTATTCGCCACCATGAGACTGAGTATCTGGCTTCTCTTCAGGTTTTTACGTTGTTCCCGCATCACATTCAACCCCTCTTTCTATCATGTCACCTAACACTTCCCCCTTCCCTGCCCCTCTCTTCCACCACTTTTCTATCAAGTCTCTGTTGCCGGTATTTTTGTTCCAAGTTACTGATCAACTTTTTACTGGCAGACATCTTACTTGAAATTGCCTGATACCACTTTCAAGGTACTCCTTCAACTTCAAAGTCTTTAAATCAAAATATTTTAAATGAAAGATGCATGAGTGCTTGTCATTACTCATTACAATCATACAGCAGTCATGTTTTCTCACTATGTCTTAGCTGGGAGAAACACCTCTCAGCACCTTGCACCATTAAAAGGATACAAATAAATAAATTCTCATCTTTTGCAGGACTTGCGGAGGAAGCTTCCCGTTACTCGTACATTGTTCCCATGGCACAACACTGCACAATTTAGCCTTACAAGAGACATTGAAAAAGAACTTGGAATTGGAAAATAGAAACATTGCATGTCTTTTATACAAGTGGAACATGTATACACCATTCTTGATATGACAAGCGAGTTTACTTGAGATTGCCGTCTCCGGCTATTTGTTGTCTTCTCCCTATTGTATTCCTTTGAGAGAGGGATTTTCATTTTCAGTTATTTTACCATGTTTGCTAATGTGTGAACTGCCCCTTAGTTGTTAATTTGCCAGTTGGCCTGAGAGAGTTGTGTATGCTGTGAAGAGTTGTAAAGTACTGAATTGGAAGTCTTTCTTCATGGTTTTTAACCTTGGAATGACTGAACAATGCTGGTAAAGAATGATACTTTTTAGTTGTTATAATGTACTTGCTTTTTTCAAACGTTTGAAAGGTCGAGGCGAATCTAACCATCAAAATGTTCAAACTTTGTTGTAATTTCATTTAATCTGTCCCTTTAAGATTTTGTTGGATCATAAGATCTGTGAACCTTTGTTTGGATGATTGTTATATTATTTCATAATTTATCCTATTGTATTGTCATCACGGTTGGATAGATTGTATCATTTTGTATGTCATGTATGACCAATTTGAAGGACAATTATGGTGTATTGAATTGTATTCTCATCAAGTTTGGATAGATTGTATCATTTTGTGTGTTACATATGATCAATTTGAAGGGCAAACCTTTAAGAAAGGTAGGGGAAAATGAATAACTAAAAATGTATTATAAATTATGATAAAGTATGATTAATAGATAATAAACAAAGATAAAATGAGAAAAATAAATAAGGTACTGTAAATGATAAAATATGATTAATAGATGATAAACAAAGATAAAATAAAAAGAACAATTAAGGTAACAATTGCTTAAGTTTGTACAAAGTATAAGTGAAAATTTCGGAGGCCACACAAAAAAGTTCCGTTACCGGGAATCGAACCCGGGTCTCCTGGGTGAAAGCCAGATATCCTAACCGCTGGACGATAACGGATGTTATGTACCTTGTTATATTTAAAACAATTTAACACAAAAGTACGAACTATCGTCCAATTTTGTCTTTTCCTATATTGTACCAGGTGACCATCTCCAACCCACCTATATTTTACTATTCATTATCAATATTTAGAGAGTAAAGATAGAGAATGGGCAATCCAACCCCTCTTTATTTTAGTCTCTATTCTTCATTTTTAGAGAGGTGAATAGTAGTTTTATTATTTTATTATTATTTCTATTATTTAGTAATTAACATTATTTACATATAATGTCATTACTTAAATATCTTATATTTGAATTTTTTTAAAATGTAATATAATATTTTTAAAATATATTATTTAACATATACTATATTCATTCCGAATTAACAGTATTTCAATATTTTTTAATTTTCCTCACTAATATAATTTGATTTTATTATTAATTTTCACTATAAAGAATGTACAATTAAAATGATAAGATGAAAATTCTAATTTAAAAATACAATACATAACATAATAATTTAAATACAAGATAAAAGTCCTATTAATTTTCACTATAAAGAATGTGCAATTAGAATGATACGATGAAAATTCTAATTTAAAAATACAATACATAACATAATAATTTAAATACAAGATAAAAGTCCAATACATAAGATGATAATTTAAATGCAAGATAACAATACAATACATAAGATAATAATTTAAATACAAAATAACAATACAATAAATAACATAATAACTTATTTATCACAACAATATTTAGTAATTCAATAGGTCATTTTCAAATTTAGCAATATTCTGAAAAAAATAATAATGTACGATTCAGAAAATTATTGTAATTACGGTTGTGCATATTGATTTCTTTTTTCAATTATTCATAGTTGTTCTTTTTGCATGTAATCACGAACATTTGGATCGCTAATAGCCTCTAAATTTTTCCTTAAAATTTTACTTTCTTCTATAAATTCCTTGAGTTTGATATATCCATCTAGCCTTTCACCGTCTCGTTGTTTGGACGTAGCTAACTCTAATTGAACCAACAAAAATGATGGTAGATGAAAATCTCTTATTTGAACAATTTTTAGTTAGACGTAAAAAATTAAGGATAAAAATGTTAATTTTGAACTCCGTAATGCATTATCAGAGCATTTTTGGGAGTAACATAATAATCTTGAAAGTTGAGTATTTATGTAACGTTTAAGTAATTGTATTTCACTAATGATTTCACTTTTATTTGGATTGTGCATTAATTTATATATTATATAATATTTGATTGCAATTTATGTTATTTAGAAATTTAGAATAAAATATAATTTTATCTTAAAAATAAATTTGAAAAAATAAAATATTATATCACATGAAAATTATATAAAATGATTATTTGGGAAAAGAAAAAAGCAATAATTTCTATTATGAAATAAGAAAATAAGAATGATATAAAAATAATAATATAATATTAAAGAAAGAGAATAAAATTCTATTTTAGAGAATAAAATAGAAAATCGAATTGAAGTTGATTTGCTAAATAAAAAAAAATTGAGTTGAAGTTGATTTTTTGAAAAATAAAAAAATTATATATTTGGAAACTGAAATAGAAAATATGATTGGAGTCTTGGAGATGTATAAAATACGGTGAAATGAAAGTAGTAGGCGATTCAATTTACAGCCCATGAAACGTGGAGCCCACCCAATTCATACTTCATAGCCCTAAACTACAGAAACTTTTCAATTTACAATAAAGCTGGACTCCACTTGGTACAGTTTCGGTTTTTATTTTTGTCAACAAAGAGAGGAGAAAGACGAAGATCAAGCTAGGTAAGGCTTTGAATATCTTATATGTATTAGCAAAGGTTATTGCGTATAAACTCATGCGGTGTCTAGGTTTGAATGTAAAAAAGAGAGAATTTACAGATTTAAGTTTTCTTTTTTTGTGTGTGCAATTCTTCGGGATCAGTTTTTTGTTTTATTGGTAATTCCTGTGTAATGACTTTTGCAGGCAATCTTGAATTCGGAATTTCCCCCATCTAAAGATGGTAGGTTTAGCGACAATCGCCTTCTGAGCTGTAGGGTTAAGGTTAGGGTTTTGAGTTCTTATGAAGCTCTAATTTTTATTTTTCTTCTGTCTCAGCTTCCCCTCTCTTTGCTCAAGACTGCACAGGGGCATCCCATGGTAAGCTTTTGAATTCATGTAGAAGAGGGGTAGTGTCTCCTTTTTTTTTTTTTTCTCTTCCTAGTTTATTGTTTAGGCTGATCTTAACTCTTTTCGGTGTGGTAATGCAGTTAGATCAATTAGATTTTTCCAAGTGCTGCATGTTTTGAATGAACGAGAACTTATTAATAACATACAAAAACAACAAACCATGTGAATAAAGTAGTTATAGGAATACAGGAGTGTAATTCTCCTGTTGTAGCTGTTTGGGAAATTGGAGGGAGAATGACAATAATGATTTCATGTTTTGTCCTGTTGTTAGTTGAGGCTTTTGGCTAACATTCTTAAAAGACAACAGATTTTTTGTTGGTATAGTTTATCAGTTTCTGCATATTTATATTGTATCTCCAAAATATGCCACAAGTCCCTGGAGCCCACAAGATTCGAGGGATTTTGAGAATTCGTACGGGATTATTGTATTTGTTCAATTATCTCAATCTGGAAACTTTTGTTTTCTAATACAGTTGGTGGAGCTAAAAAATGGAGAGACTTATAATGGTCATTTGGTGAATTGTGATACTTGGATGAATATCCATCTTCGTGAAGTTATCTGTACGTCAAAGGTAATTCATTGTTTTTTAATATGTTATTGCTAGGTTTTCAAATGTATTGGTGCAAGACCACCTGATTTTTGAAAAATTAATGCAGGATGGAGATAGATTTTGGAGAATGCCTGAATGTTATATTCGTGGCAATACCATTAAGTATCTTAGAGTTCCTGACGAGGTTAGTTTATTTTCTTAATTACTATGATTAATAATGCTTTCATGTAGTATTATTTGTTTTTCACTTGCAACATAGTGTGTATGGCATGTTTGGACCTTGTACTAAGGGAACAGAAGATGGCTATTTTGTAGTAGTTATTTGTATTATTAAATGGTTGCTTTGCAGGGGTGACTGTAAAATTTGTATACTAGTTGTGGAATGGCAGTTTCTACTTAAATACCTAGGACTAAACTACTTGCTTTAGTGCTATCACTCAACATGACAATGAGTTTGAAAAATCTCTAGTTTTCATAGAGAGTACACGTTAATATACACAATATTTTTTTACACAACTCCTAACTTGCAGACCTGAATTCTTTTTCCCTTGCCAAGCACACAAAACTTATTTTCTAATAATGGGTGGGTTGAGAATTGCACCATCTGATGTAAAAGCTTAAGTTGTTAGGGAGGACACATTTTAATTTACTTAATAACATCTTGTACAGAACACGGAGGAACGGAGGACGGTCCATTTACACCTTTATGGTGGTGCATTGTAGGCTTGGTTTGATGTAGGTAGGTGGAATCAAGATACTAGCTAATCTTGGTGTGACCAGACTCATGGATATACTTGTCTGGTTACTCACTCAATGGGGCTTTTAGGGGTGGGTTTCAGTTGTGCTGTTGTAGGCTGAAGTTATGTTACTAGCTAATCTGTGGTGTCTGGGCCTATGGGGCTAAACTTACCTTGACATACTTGGAATCAGAGCAGGAAAGCATAGAGAACCGGGTAGAAAAGTTAAAAGAGGTATTAGCAGTAACACATGTCTGAGCAATAATGCAGGGAACTGAAGGTTGAACTTACAACACAACTCTGATGTTCCTAAAGGCTAAATATAAATGCATCCAATATTCTTGTTGCCTCTTTTCTACTGATAAAATAGATTTCTTGAAATGAAATCATTGCTGTGGTTGGAACATTAGTGTTTTAGACTTTGAACATAGTGTTCTTCTCAAATAAGATGTGTAGCCAAGTGGTTTTCATATAAGATTCGGAAGTTAGATAATTCTTAGTTCTTAAGTAATTATTTTCCAATATTACTGGCTTATTTTATATCAGATATCCTATACTTAAAAAATATAAAATGTTAGACATCATAAGGTTGAACCACTATTGATGTTGTTCTTTCTTGCATGCCTGTAGTCCACTGTATGTTCATTTCCCTATGACTGTGAGTAGAACATTCCTGTAAGAGGAGAATTGATTACGCTGATGTGATGCAATTTAGCCAAATCAGACATTGTTCTGCTCCCTATGGACCGTGAATCTGACACCTTAGGTAGGAGTGCGACTTTATGAAGATGGCAATGAGAGATTGTTTTAGCAATGACGAGCTTCCATGTGAAATCTAACGTTTGCAGTTTTGACTAAATAAAGTGGTGGTGCCTGCTTTCTGCTTTTATTTTCTCCTTAGAGCGTATTATGCACTCTTCCGCCCCTTTTTTTTAATAGCTCATGACAGGCACATATGGGAAGTTATCCTAGCTTCTCTCGTCCATTCGCCTTCCACACATTCATAGTTGATTCAGGAATGACCTTTGAGTTTTGGAAGTTATCCTTTTGTTGATCTTTCAGTAGTGCCAGGAACCATCTTTTCCCAGTGTTTGTTTCCTCTGTTAGATGCTTTTCTTTTTGTTTGTGTGGGCTTTCAGTACTAGCTAGGAAGGCATATGATGTTTGAATACAGCTGTTATCCTAATTTTCTTTACTTTTCCTTTGTTTGGACACATGGGGGGTGGGGAGTTTGAAAAGGAGAGGTAGGTGAGAAGAGTTTTCATGGGCAGCTCACATTTTCTTTTAAAAAGTCATAATGTTAACAGATAGAAGTAGCTGTAAAATGAAAACCCCCTATATCCTTTCAGATGTAAATGGCAGATTTACACTTTCACTTCTACAAAAATGGAAAAGAATGCAGATTGCCTTTTCTTTTATACATGGAATAACTTTAGTATTGCAACATTATTTTACTGAGAGGCTAGCTTTGTAGATATTCTTGATTATATAGATTTTAAAATATGGACATACCTACTTGTGTTTACTGGTTTGAATAGTGCATTTTTATCACTGGGGTTGGAGACTGAGTTTGCAGTAATAAATTCTGGAAGCTTAGTCTGCCCTTGGCTCTTCATTTGACCAAGTTAATAATCACTCTTAGTGCTGTTTGGTTAACTATGCTATAATTTTCCAGGTGATTGATAAAGTTCAAGAAGAAACAAAAAGCCGTGGAGGTACTACTTTGGACTATTAATTATCAGGAATTGTTATAACCAACTTCTAATTAGCTATTGGATCAGTGTGGGGTTTGTTGATTTTACAAATACTGCCCTACTAGCCTAGAATCAGTGTCTGAGGATTCAACTTAATTAGTATATTTTTAAATCCTTTTGCAGATAGAAAACCACCTGGTGTCGGTGGACGAGGAAGGGGAAGAGGAGGTAGGGATGAAGGTGCTGCTGGAAGACAGGCGAAAGGCATTGGGCGTGGAATGGAAGATGCAGGTGCCAAAGGCCGGGGCAAAGGAGGACCTGGTGCCAAGTCTGGTGGAAAAGGTATTAAGTGTTCAATATGCAAGTTATAATGTAATTTTATTCTCATTCTGCTAAAGCTTATGTATCCCCGAGTCTCAATCCACAGCGACCATGTTCAACACTTGAAATTAGTCTCCATACAGCAAGTCTCTATGTTGTAACAGTCCTCAAGTATATTTGTGAACGCAATATTTATATAGCCATTTGCTAATCAGATGATTCTGGATGGTATTTATTGTACAGGTGGTGGCCGTGGACGTGGCTAATCGTCGTCATTTAGAGACAGAAGCCAGATGACAAGCTAGATATATTGTATCTAATTTTGTTTGTACTTTCAAATTATAAAGCAACTTACCGGAGAAAAGGCCTGCTTCCAGTTATTATTATTTTAAAATGAATGTATGTAGGCTTGAAATGCTCACTTTCTTTCCTTTCTGATGACATGTAAGAGTTCGTGTCTTGAAAATATTTGGCACTCAATTGTTATTTTAAATGAAAACTGAGCTAGCTTTCTTTACCCAATCCGAGAAGCTGGATTTCTAGTTAAAGACGCCTTTCACTTTTTACTTAGAACGTTAAATAACACGAGTAAATATTTCCGTACTTGATTGAGATTAGGGAGGCAGACATTTGGTTTTATCTATTATTTTCCAAAAGATGTGATTATTGCTTCTTTATTTGTAGGTTTCAAGTAATGCCAAATTTGGATGAGTTCTCGTTGAAAATATGATTTTTTATTTTTTGAAAAGCTATGTAAATAGACATACTTTACTACAGCATATATACAATTATTACTTATATTTTCAAAATATTATGTATTTTATTACTAATTAAAAATTTATTGTTATTACTTATACTTTTAAAATATTAAGTATCTTACTATTAATTAAAAGTTTCCTATGCATCTTACACTTAGATACATGTATATTTGCTATGAGAGAGGCAAGTGAGATAGGTGAGGGAGGTCAACGAGATTCGTATGTATTTCAAATACAAGCGAATCACACTAGATACATGTATTTGTAGAGTGAGAGAATTGTTATGTACTCAAATACATGCGAATTCATTTGAATAGAAAGTACCTTTTTTTGTATTTTCTTTTATAATTCCTGTTTGTTTGAGGTTTGACGAAAGAAAACTTATCCAATAATTGAAGCCACTTCAAGGCAGTCACGGAATCTTAGTATAAAGACAAATTGATTATGGGATGCAGACAAAATGTTGCTATATAAAAATTAAATATCATTTTGTGTTGGACATATTTCTCTCCTCATCATCAGCCGTTAAGTGTAGTTGATGGCTGGCATCAAAGTAGATATGGAGCATGTGATAGTTGAATCACAAGAAATGGAGAAAGAAGAAGAAGAAGAAGAAGAAGAAGAAGAAGAAGAAGTAAAGCCTCAAAAGACAAAGCGAGTTGCTTCCCTTGATATTTTCAGAGGCCTCACTGTTGCAGTAAGTTTGACCATCTTTCTCTTCTTATGGACCTTTCCTTCTCCTACTTGGCGAAGATTGGAACCATGGGATTATAATTCTACTTGGACAATGAAAATCTCATAGATTCATGAGAAGTAATGACCTGGATTCTTTAAACAGAAGAAATTGCGTCACTATCCAATACTTACTAAAATTTAGAAACTACTTCAAATGGTCTGTCAGAGAAAAACATAAATGAAGAAAGTTGTTTTACCCCTTTTAGTGAAAGGGGAATATCATTTGGTGTTTGATTGTTAGAAAATGACTTATTTTCTGGAAAATGTTTTCCTCTGTACCACCCTTAGTAGTTACCTTGCTGTGGAATGTTGGAAGGTGTCTTGAGATCTGGAGAAAAGAAAATAGTTAACACACAGAAGTTTAGGGACAAATTTAGAATTTTGTTTTGTTTTTCTGAATACTTGTAGTTTTGGGAGACAATTCCTTGATAATTTTATGAATGTTATGCTTGTAGATCTTAAGGGTATGAAACTTCTGAAGTCTGTCTTCGTTTCTAACCTTCTTGGCATGACCAGTAAGGAGTTGAAGATTTCACAAGAAAAAGTACTTATGCTATAACATGATTGATTTTGTATCCTTTTTATTATTTTAAAGAAAGGAGATTGATTTCTGTATCATATTTGTCTTGTCCCCTAATGAAACCTGGCAAATTATAGAGTTTATCTTCCTGAATGAATTTAAATCATTATCTTTATTTAATTACCTCTTGTATAATCTTAAGAATTCATCTCCTTAGTCTCGTGATTTGCTTGGACTAGATTATAGTAACCTGCTTAGTGCATTGGGATGTTCACTAATTCAGACATCGAATTTGTTGCTTTTAAAACTTCCTGACAGAAAAAGGTTTATCAAATTTGTAGCTGATGGTCTTGGTTGATGATGCGGGAGGAGAATGGCCTATGATCGGGCATGCACCATGGAACGGTTGCAATCTTGCAGATTTTGTGATGCCATTCTTTCTGTTTATTGTGGGAATGGCCATAGCACTTGCATTAAAGGTTAGGTTAGCTTCGCGTTCTTTTTTCTTCTTCCCATCCTTAAGAAGATAAAGTAGGGTAATTGTTCTTACTCATTGGTGCTTAACTACTTATTGTGTAGAGAATACCAGAAAAGCTAGTGGCCATCAGAAAGGTGATTCTAAGGACACTCAAACTTCTATTTTGGGGCCTCCTTTTACAAGGTCAGTTATCTTTCTTTCCTTCCTTTTATGTTATTCTTCCCTTCATGTTTCCATGCAAGATGCATTCTATTCATATCCAATATATCATAGAAAATCTAGGAGGAGTGTTGGACTTACAGTGTCTACAAGCTTCTGAAATAAGGAAGTAGCCTTTTTTCCCCTTTGTCTGGTGACGTTTCACAGTTCGTTAATGCTATTGACTGAATGCATAATCTGCTGCAAATCTGAAAATGTAATTTAGGTTGTCTTTAGTGGATAACATCCATAGTAATTAGTCGATGTTGTGCTTTAGAAGTTGATGAATAGCTCTGTAGGACTTAAACATATATATATTTTTTTTGGTAACCTGCATATTTCATTCATAACCAAAATTGTATTTTTACAAAACAAAGTAGTATTGGACTAACTACTCACTCATAATACAAACAAAATCTACTAACCTATAGCCTTCTAGACAATACAACCTGAATAGATCAACGATTCAATGCTATATATAGCTAAACCAAAACTAAGGGTAGACATTGAGTTGTTGAAGTGCATTCTTCCATTTCGCCCTGGTCTGGCTCTTGATATGCATATGCATTACAATTTCCTTCAAAACTTCATATATTGGATCTCCTAAAGTAGTCACACCTATTATCCTTAGGGGATTATTGTTTTATTAGCCCTTTCTCTGTGATTCTGCCAACCTTTGTGATTTTAATAAGTTGTAACTACGTTTTAGCTCTGATGAATCTACAGATCCTTTCTCCTTTCTAATGGATACCTATCCCAGAACGAATGATCAGTAATGACATCCACTGATTAGCTTTCCTTTAGGAAACAGAATTATGTTTGGCTTCAGATAGAAACTTTCAACCAAGTGGGTATCCATTTGTTAAACCTGGTCTTGCATCTCATCTTTCCTCTACCCAAAGTCATTAGAAGTCTAACCTCATCCTTTCAATTGTGAAGGGGGTTATTTCCATGATCTTGACAAGCTAAAATATGGCGTTGACATGAATAGGATAAGGTTGTGTGGCATCCTTCAGGTAACAGTTTCTGATCCCACCCCCTTTTCTGTCTCTATTTTGAATGCTAATATCTTGTGTTGGTGATAATTCTTCTGCCTCTTATCTTTGTAGAGAATTGCTCTCGCTTACTTAATAGTGGCCATAATAGAAATAACAATAAGACAAGCCCAATCCAAAGAACTACCAACGGGATGGTTCTCCATTTTCAAGTTATACAGCTGGCAATGGTGAGTATATTTTGGTGTTTCTAAAGTGGTGATAGCATTAAGGATCTCCAAGTTAGTACTGAACATTTCTTCATGATTTCAGGGTTATTGGAGCATGTGTTTTAGTAGTTTACTTGGCCACATTATACGGAACATATGTTCCTGACTGGAATTTTGTTGTCCAGAACCCGGACAGTGTTGATTTTGGGAAGACTTTAACCGTGAGTTTTCCTCGTCCATGTTCCAAAGTTACCTTTAATATTTCTATATTTAAAGTCAAAAGATTTTGCTTTTGGTATTAGGTAACTTGCAATGTGAGAGGAAATCTTGATCCTCCTTGCAATGCAGTGGGTTATATTGACAGACAGATACTTGGAATCAATCACATGTATCCACGTCCGGCTTGGAAGAGATCCAAGGTGATTGGTTCTTCACAAAATTATATCTTCCCTCTATTGTTGTTCTTTGTGATTTGCCATCTCCATTATCACCGGATTAAGTTCATTTGTAACACCTTTGATGGATCTTTATTCTACAGTCTTGCACTAAAAATTCTCCATATGAGGGACCTTTCAAGGATGGTGCTCCATCATGGTGTTGGGCTCCTTTTGAACCTGAAGGAATGCTGAGGTAGATTCATATCATCAATTCTCTCTTTTCATTAAAGTCTTGTGTACTCGTATCATCAATACAATCTTTATCTCCGGATTTCTAGTTGCTTGATTAATAAAAGCTTTTAAAGTCTAATACCTTTATGCTACTTACCAATGTTCAATTTTCCCTGTCTGGTAAATTCTTCTACTTATGACTACAGCTCAATTTCTGCTATTCTCTCTACGGTCCTTGGAGTTCATTTTGGGCATGTTCTTATTCATATGAAGGTTAAGTCAAAATCTTCTAGACTTGACCGTCTCACCAAATTAAAGCAAAGTTACTGATATATTCCAATTTTTGTAACTCCAGGATCACTCGTCCAGACTTTTGCATTGGATTGGCATGGGCATAGCTCTTTTAGTTTTAGGAATTATTCTCCACTTCACAGATGGTAAAATTCGCAGTTTATGAAATGCACTCAAAAGCTGGATATATCTTCTTTTCTCTTCCTCATTTTTCCTTTGATGGTGCTGAATGCAGCTATTCCTTTAAATAAGCAATTATACACCTTCAGCTATGTCTGTGTAACCTCAGGAGCAGCCGCGTTAGTGTTCTCTGCTTTCTACATTCTGGTACAGTAGTCTTGTCCAAAAATCTGGTCACTTCTATTATATGTTCCTTGCTACAAATTGAACTGATCAACTTGGTACATTAGATTTGGAAGTTTTAGACTTCTACGATTAAATCACACTTCCCTCTGAAATCCAAGGCCATTCATTAGAAACAAAAATCTCAAGGTTCAAGTTGATGGAAAATGTTCCAAGTTTTATGTTTTCATCAATCAGTACCGGGTGATATAGAGCAGGAGAATGTGTAGCTGAGACTTTACAGAATGAGTATTTTTAACAAGAAAAGCTTAGAATGACAACATTCTGATGTGTCATCACCGTAGCAAGATTCACAAACTTCTAATCCTGATCCTTTCCTTTTGGTCCTTTTGGAATGCAGGTTGACATTTTGAACTTGAAGTACATATTTCTTCCACTAGAATGGATTGGTATGAATGCGATGCTTGTTTATGTAATGGCCGCCGCAGGAATATTTGCAGGTTTCATCAATGGCTGGTATTACGAGGACCCTCATAACACACTGGTATTTCATTCACCTCTTCCTCACTTTGATATGCTGCAGTCCATTGTATACAAATAGTCAGAGGCGGATTCAGGATTTGAACATTATGGGCTCGAGTTTGAAATTCTACCACAGCAGATAGGTTACTAGGTTCGAAATTTGTACTTATATGGTGAATTTCTTAACACAAACAAAGTTACTTATGCAGTACATCTGCCTCTAGCCATCTGCTTTCTGCAGCCAGTTGTCAAAACTTAAATAGGCCATATGACAATTGTTGCTTCTGGTTTTGCTTACAATCTTTGACAGATAGGATCGAAAATAAGAAGTGAACTCAATTCAATGTTTTCTCCTGTATGAGTTCATAGTTGTGCAAGTAAACTGATTGAACTTGCTCAACATTTGCAGATATATTGGATCAAAAAGCACATCTTCATTGGAGTGTGGCATTCAACAAGAGTGGGAACACTTCTTTATGTCATCTTTGCTGAGATATTGTTTTGGGCTATTGTTGCTGGCCTACTTCATCGATTAGGCGTATACTGGAAGCTTTAGTTCTGATGAAATTTGCCTCTTTTGCTTGATTGTTATCTTAAGATAAGATATAGCATTGTATGTACTTGAAACTAGAAAAAGCTTCAGCTAGACATGAATCTCAGTTTGATTTCTCTCTGAGAGCAAGTGACTAAGAAGTTCAATACATCTAGCAGTCCAAATGAACAATACAGATAAAGCTATTCTTTTCATATTATCAATTCGGGGTGGGGCATACAAAAAGTGCTCTGGAGCACAAATGAAATAGATACCTTATGTAGCGAAGTGGTAAGGCACTAGGTATCATGAGAGAATATTATTTAATCAATGGAAAAAGTTGAAATTCGAACAATAAAAATTGCAACAAAAAAAAGTTAAGTTTTGCCTTTAAAAGTTTGGAACTTCTTTTTTTTAGTTAACTAGATAATATTATTAGCAAAGAAGCTTAAGTAACATTACAAAATAAGGGAGTAGTACTACTATTCCCGTTATATATTGTAGCATTAGTTGCTATGAAATTACTATTATGAGTCAAAATTTCCCTTGCAAATGTAGTTCCTAGTATATCTGCCCAAGCTTTGCAAACATCAAAGCAACTTGCAAAACTCTTGTGCGATCAAATAATTGCTTCTTGGCCCTTTTCTTGGCTAAGAGGTCAGCTAATTTGTTCTGCTCTCTATAGGTATGCGAGAGTTTTGGATCTTCCAATAGTTGCATCAATGATCTGCATTCATGAATTATAGAGCTATAAAATTCGTGGTCATTGTTAATAAAATGTATTACCTCGATTAAGTCTGTGGAGATTTCCAAAGGCATCAAGTTATTATCTTTTGCAATCTAAACCTCTACATAAGAGTTAATAATTTCGTAGAGTGTTAATACTACTTGAAATACCCTTTATAAAGCCTAGTATTCCAATCACCTCTATTATTACGTATAAGTCCTCCAATACCCTGGAGTTCCACCAGGAGAAAAAAATTTGGACTCCAAAGCAATTTCTTATTTTAGGTAATGATATTTATCTTTTATCCATTTTTTTAAAATTTGCCCTAGGCTTTTTTGCTTTCTGGAGGGCCGAAAAAGGATACTGGGCCAATAATGGGCCAGTACCAACAACATTGAGACGGCCCATGTAACATATTTTTCTTGGTGAAGAAGACTGCAAATATTGGCATCCAAAAAGAAGAGAATATAAAGCTTTTCGACTGTACAAGCCTACACAGATCGACTCCTTCTCACCAATTTCTTATAATGACCCTACAGGTCATTTTTGCCTTAATGCCTCCTTTTCGTCGTTTAGAGCATTTTATAGCGATCCCAAATCATTTATGACTTGCTGGCACTGACTGTTCGGTCGCCTGGTCGTTCGTTTGGGTTTTATGTCCATTTCCCCATTTTGGAGCTTTTGAAACTTAAATAGTGGACTTTAGTCAAAACGTCAGGTAATCGACCTCAGAATGAAATTCTGACGGTTCCATCCACTTTGGAATGACCAAATTAGGCTAATAGCATGGTTGGCATGAGTATCAAAGTCTTCGGTTCGAGTTTGGACCATTAGGCGTTTTAGCATTTGAAATTTGGCCTAAAGTTGACTTTGGTCAACATTCTTGAAAAACACGCTTGGATGAAAATTCCGTCAGCGCAGTTAGTTTTGAAATGTCAAGTTTGGTCTAGAATGACCTTTCGTTCGACTCCCGAGGCCTCTAGACTCATTTCGAGCCCCTCGATGATTTTGGTTAAAAATGGCCTTTGGGAGTGGGACCCACTTTTTATTGAGATGACCTCTGATGGAAATTTCGACTGCACCGTTGAATCCGGAATGTCGAATTTGGTATGGTTGCATATCTCGTTTGCTTGCACGGGGCTCCGAAGGAGTTCGGAGCGCCCCGTCGGAGTTTTTAAGTTTTCGAAAAATGCTGAAAATCTAGTGTATTAACGCAGAAAAATCAGCACTCGTTCTAAAACCTTAAAAAGTCATAACTCTCTCATTTCAAGTTCGATTTTAGTGATTCGAAGGTCCATCTTGTGTGGTTTTTCACAAGAAACGCGTTGGTAAGCTCGGAATCTGATTTGAGGTCTCCGTTTGAGGTAAATTTTGTGAAATACCTGCTGCCACGACCCCTTTTTGTGAGCTTGATTTTGGGAAATTTTGAGACTTGATATCTCAGCCATTTTAGGTCTGATTTCGGTGATTCTTAGGGCTATCTTGAGTGGTTTTTTGAGGAGAACGCATTGGCGTGGTTGGAATTCGTATTTGAAGCTTCATTGGAGGTAAGAATTATGTTTTAGCTGCTGCCATAGCTCATTTTCCAGCTCAATTTTTGGGAAATTTTGGAAGATGATTTCTTGGACAATTTAGGTCCGAATTTGGTGATTCAAGAGCATAGATTGTGGGGGTTTTCGTGAGGATCATCGTGGTGTTGTTGGTTTCAGCAGTTGGGCCCTCGTTTCTGGTAATTTATTGTAAATAGCAGCTGCCATTGTTCATTTTTAGTGTAATTTTGAGTTTTTCGTTGCATGTTTGTGTTGAAACTGTTCCGAGCCCCGAATTGTGTTCCAATTTGGAACACAAGTTCGGTAAGCTGTTTAGAACCTAAAATAAAGTGATCTTTGGTATTCTGGTTTTTACATTTTCATGAATTGTTTTGGTTTCTTTCCTTCGCTTCAGGTGATAGCAACAACAAACAGAGCTGATATTTTGGATCCTGCTTTGATGCGATCTGGTCGTTTGGATCGTAAAATTGAGTTCCCCCACCCCACAGAGGAAGCCAGGGCTCGGATCCTGCAGGTGGGTATTCTGCCAAAACATATATCATTTCATTCCATTACCTTGCCTTGTTAGCTAACACAAAATGAGTTCTTGAGTATTTCGCTTTAACATATGAGAATTCTTTACTGGAACTACTGCAGATCCATTCCAGAAAGATGAATGTTAACCCAGATGTTACTTTGAAGAATTGGCTCGGTCGACAGATGAACTTAATGGGGCACAGTTGAAAGCTGTATGTGTGGAGGCAGGCATGCTAGCACTCTGTCGCGATGCCACTGAGGTCTCTATTCTCTATTCTGCTTCCTACGGTTACATAATTTTTTAACTCACGAGTCACAATGAGATTTAGAATTTTACTTTGGTTTGATCAATAATCTGGATTATATATAAAAACCTAATTAAATTGAACTGGCCTGTTAAGTCTGCCCTTTTTGTAGTTCAATGGTGATTAATACGGGTGATGATCTGTATTCCATCACAAAAATGCGTGATGATCTCTACTGCCTTTCTCCATACGATTAAGTTCGTCCTTTGAGAACTAATCAACTGTGCGAAAATAAAACCCCATAATTTTTATGGTTGGCAAGCTGGATAGCAGTAATTCCGTCTCCAAACTCTTGCAGGTAATTCATGAAGACTTCAATGAAGCTATCATTCAAGTTCAAGCCAAGAAGAAAGCCACTTTAAACTACTATGCCTAAACTTACTGCAGGTGCCATGGCAAGTAGCTTTTAGCTTTTCAAAGTTGAACATGGCTACTGCATGCCACACCCCCAATCCCCTTTCAGTATCCCCCTCCTTCTTTCTTTCCGTTCGGTAGGGTTTGGGAATAGAAGCTTTGCACATTAGCCTCTGTGCAACTCTTGCTTGTTGATTACTGATATTAAAGAGGTGTCTGGTAGTATGTGGATCTCTTCTTGAATTTGTTCATTTGTATACTTTCCTGCTGTATGACTTTAATGACCTAAGCTATATTGGCAATTGAGACTTGTCAATTGGAACTTTTATCTTTAGTTTTGGACAATAGCTGCCCAAAATAAGATCCGTGTTATATGTGCTTGTGACTGGGGATGACTTAGTTGCTGCTCCAACCCTGTTTCTTGTGTTGTGGCACACCTGAACCTAATAGGAAAATTCACCAAATTGGTCCAGTGATACCAGCAATCTTCGAAGAGGCTGGTTCCCATACCTCTTTTTATCAAGAGGGACTCAGACCGGTGTATTGACCACCTAACCTCTATAGGAGACTGGTTCTGGAGGGCACACAGACCAAACTAACCCCTAATTCTTTGGTTTTTCTTAATTGAAATGCAATATTACCAATTATTATTAATCTATCGAAAATAAGGCAAAAAATCGTCAACTGTAGTATCATAACTTGACGAGAAGGCAGGTATTCTAATTTAAGCGCACAACTTCCCGCAATATCAATTTTGCAGTATGATTATTAGTGATATTGGTGGTGGTGTTATGCATGTGTAATGAAAGAAGAAATCAGTTTTTTGGGGAAAGATTTATTCGAATAACTGTCATATTGTAATATCGAACTTTTAAGTAAGATGGACTTATATATCAAGGTAGCAAATTCTTGATAGAAGATTCTTTCAAAAGAACGAAAATAAATATACCTTTTGAAGAAGGAATCAAATTGTTCTTGTTCCATCATATTAATTATATACTAGCATTCAAAGATTAAACAAGCGTGTCACTATTAACTTTGGGCACGGTCTTTCTTTTCTTTTTACTTTCGTGTCGGTATCCACTACTTGTATTGAAGTCCGATTAATTTATATTTGTGTCGTGTAAGACGTATCTAAGAATTTAAGAATTTTTGGATTTGCGTCATGAAAACCCGATCAGGAAAAGCATTTTCTTGCTAATAATTTTCTTCATATTCAAAACTTGAAATTATTGCTTGCGCTCTTAACACACTTTCAACTTTAATCCTCCGAAACAAATGACACATTTTACATAATTAGATATAAAATAATTTTTAAAAAATCATTTATTTTCTAATTAACTAATTTACTAAAAAACTTTGTCACAAAAATTAGAAAAATGGTTGTGTGTGGGCGCGGGGGGGGGGAGGGGGGGAAGGGTGGGCAGTAGCGTAAAATGGCCTTCGCTCCTGTTGTGACATGGTGCGGACTGCGGCGGCATTCAGAACCCTACTCAAATTGGGATAGGCAATCACGTAATTCCTGATTAAAGTCGGGTTTTTTTGGTCAATTTACCAAGCACTCCAGCTAGATGTATTTTTAATTTTTATTTCAAATTTAAAACTAGTAGCATTATATATTTTGAACCTATATTTTTAAAATTTAACGATTCAATGTTAAGAACTTAAAGATCAAAACGGACAAATTTATATCTTAGATGCATCTTTTCATAATAATACACCCATCCTTCTGAAATTGTGAATACGCCTCTGAATGTGATGCACTTGAAACATTATAATATGAAGTCATTGTAAGTTGAGTAAACCTGGGAAGTGCATATGCAAAATTACCCAGGAATATGGTCATTCACCCATTAAAAATCACTTTGATAAATAAGATATAAGTATGTCAAACACGTCTAAGCGAAAAATAGAAAGAAAAAAAGTGCATAGATTTCAATTGGATACCCTTCTTCACCCGCCCTAAGAAAGATTAGTTCACGCATCTTCTGCGTAGTACTAACACAAACTTGTCCTCAGGATACAATATATTGTTCGGGAAAGGTCCAAATATACCCTCATACTATGAGAAATTAAGCATATTTTCCCTCTGTTAATACTTCAAATCACTAATGCCCTTAGCGTCAAATACTTGGTCCAAAACATGTTGTGCAAGTCAGGCCATAGAATTCTCTGTTTAACCCTATTTGGATTTGTTAATTTAATTCATAAAATTATAATGTTATTGGTAGTTTCTGTAAAAAGATATGTATCTCTTGATTTTGCCTTTGCTCATTCATTGTGGTGAATATTTGCTCTAACGGATTAGTTCCTTTTAGTGAATGTCTATTTAAGATTTGTTGATTAGATTTGATACATCCCTCTCCTCTCAGATACATTCCTCCCTACGTATTCAAATGTCTTATCCCATCTCTTATACATCCCTCCCCTCTCGGATACGTCCCTCTCCTATGTATCCGAAAGTCCAATGATATATTCGAAAGTCCATAAATTTTAAGGAATTTTTGTAATTTAGAAAAGAGTAGGAAAATAATGTAATTAGGTCTTGTGAGATTTATGTAAATTATACTTTTTTATTTTCCAACTTTTGGGCCATAATGCTCAAAAACTCAAGTCCAACATCCATTACAGGCCCAATCTCAAATCATCTTATATCGTAGTTCTACACACGAGCTGAAAGGTTCTCGTTTTTTTGCTTCTCCCTCAATTGACATGGGAACACGAGAGGTATACGAAGAAAAACTGAAGAGAGGGAATCTCCATCATGATCCTACAATCAAACCTGGCCTCGGCTCTGCTAGATGTCCTCGTTGTCTTTCTCTCTTGAACTTCAATTCAGTATGTATCATATTCTACTCATTTTTTTATTTTTTTTTTGTGTTTTTGTAATTGTTCACATCTTGCCTAGTACATGCTTGATGAAATGCCTAGCTAGTAATTTGAGCTGTTTCTGTTTGATTTCGGTTGCAGAAAAGTGGAGAATGGGCGATTACTCCTGTTCTACATGATTTCACGGCTGTGGTTAGTATGCTATATTACCTGTTTCGAATGGTATTTGAACTGCAAGATCGAACTAGCCAAATCTGTTGTTATGATTAAAATTTACCTAAGTAGTCACAAATTTTAAGATTGAATGGTGTTGGTATTTGTGATCAAAGTCCCACTTTGGTAGTTGAAAATAAAAAGTAAGCTACTAATGATAAGTGTTGGCTATCTTAGGAGTCGTTTAGTGTGAGAGATAAGGTATAATAATCTTAGGGATAAAATGCGGGATTATTTTATCCTGCGTTTGGTTAGAGGTATTAGGCAGTCTTGGGATTATTTATCCCACCATTTAGACCTTAGCGATGGGATAAGTTATCTCATATATACGGTGGAATAACTTATATCACGATGATTAATTCCGGTATAACTTGTTCTCAACCAAGGGACCCCTTAATAGTATGAGGCCCTTTAGGGAAACTGTACATGCTTGTCCCAAAGCGGACAATATCACACATGTTAAGTGTATCTTTCAGCTGTTTAACCTAATGACTGCGAGATGAGTAGGGAGATGACGTAGTGATGGTGTAGGGACCAGCTTTGAATTAGCCCATGAATGGTAATGGATCATGTGGAATTTAGTTAATGGGGGAAATTATTGTGTGTGCGTAAACAAAGTCCATACTGGTAGCTAAAAAGAAACGTAAGCTACTTAGAAGCTGTTGAATCCTCCTCTTGAGATTGGTAACCTAGCCCAAAACCATGGTCATGGAAAAAAGTATGGGGATAGTCTTAATGGCGTGAGGCCTTTTGGGAAATCGTGCAGGCCTGGGCCAAAGCACAATATCACACCATGTTGATGCTGAAAGTGGTTGATGCCGAAGAGCTCTTAATGTTATATGAGTGTTTTGTATATGTCCAAAACTTCAAGATTTTGTTTCATAGTAAATTGGAATTGAGCTTAGTCGAGTTCTATGCAGAGGAAAGTTTCTATTGTGACCCCTGAAAGAGTTCCGTTTTTGAATGTCTTCCACCTGAAAATCTGAAAGACTATCTTTTACCTGAAGCCGATTATTTTACCCTTGTCTTACTAATCATAATTTTTATAATCGGTTGGACAAGGCTAATAAACCCATAGTGAACAGATTTATAGCGCAATCATAATATGAAGAGCTTTTACCATCTAGTTAAAGTAATATTCTTTACCTTTGTGTAGGCTGGCTCTGGAATTGGTGGACTGCTCAGTGCAATTCATGGTTTCAATACAGGCGTGATTAATTAATCATCTCTTCTGTGCTTATCTTTGTTTTCTTTATTGTATTACTCTCCTTATAGTAAATCGTGGTTGAAATCTTAAACTATATACTTCCCTCTATTTTATCTAATGAATTCATAGCTGAAGTCTTAATGCTAGTACTTTTCAGGAATTCCTTTTGTCCAGAGACACGTGAAGGGTCCAAAGTGGCTTCCATTTGTAATAGGGGTAGGCACTTAATCCACTTTTCTGATCTTAAACTCTTTTCTTCCTCTCTTCCTCCTACTCATTGTATTCTTGATTTTTGTGCTGTACTCAAATCTATGTATAGTTGAGTATACAATTGATGTGTTATCTAAAGCTTCACCTTTCCCCTTGTTTTGTTCTTGCAGCTTCCTCCACTACTCATGTTCTCTGCAGCTAGCGCGACATTTGGAGGTAATTCTATGAAGTTCTAATTTCATTCTAATCTTCATACTTTCAATTTAGCATGTGTTATGTTATGAATTGATGATAAAGTTGCCATGACACTCAGCATGTTAACTTCTTTTTTTTTTTTGATAAGTAACCCTCAGCAACAATACTTCCCTATGCACCAATACTTAAAAGTTGGTAATTTGAAGGTTAATGCAATAATTACTTGCTAGGATATATATTGGGTATCTCTGTTTTAGTTTATTTTCTCTATCTTAATATAATTGGATATCACTTTATCCCATCAGTATTTTGAGTATTTAAGAAAACCTAATGTATAATCTTCCGTTTTACGCAAGTATATAATTGTTGGTGATATTTTCACTCCCTGCTTATCTACTTCTAATGAACATTGCTTTCAACTATATCCTGTAAGGAATCAGAATTTATAATGGATGTGAAAAGAATGCTGTAATCAAGAAGACATACCTTGATCTGTTTCTTGCTGTACATAGAGTAGAATCACTTCGATTCTTTAAACTTGACGAAAAACTGCTTTTGCTCCTGTTCAACCTTACTCCAGTTACTTTTTTGATGGAAATAACATATTTTTGGTGAGAGATATCACCAGTTCTCGAAAGGTCTTGTATTTTCATGTTCCATCAAGTGAGAAGCTAACTATCACATATATCAGAAATAACCCCTCTAGGTGTTGATCTGTCGTATTTTAAAGGTGTACCTTATTCGACCAAATAAGATAATTGTGGTAATAATATAATGTGGGCACAGCAGGGTGCATTTTATTATATTTTTGAATGACTTATGTCTAAACCCTACTTTGTAGTAGAGGTAAGGTCTATCGGAAACAGCGTCTTTACCTTGAGGTAGAGGTAAGGTTTGCATACACTCTATCCTCCCCAGACCCAACTTTGTGGGACTACACTGGGCATGTTGTTGGGATGAGTATGACTGATGTCTAAACCAGCACTAAGGAAGTGCTATGACACTTGATGGAAAAGTAGACGAGCCTCACCTGGAAATAATTCTCGGAGAAAAGAAAAGGTTACATCACACCTGTAGCTTCCGTGGCCATGTGGTTGACAAGTTCATTCTCAAATCATGTGAACTAAGTAGCCACAAAAACTGCAATCTATGCACATAATAAATTTAAGCACCTTTTCCTTCCTTACAGCTCAATGTCAAAAGTGGAGTAGTCCACAAATTTTGTGTCTTCTACAGTATAGGTACCCGTTTTTTTTCTTATAAGAAAATTGCACATGTTCTGGTACCCGTATTTTGTTGAATGTATGCCATATATTCGAACTTGTTAGTTTCAGATCATTGTTGAGCAAGCTTTCTGTTATGCTAAGGTTAATTGTCTTCTTCAAGATATGAGCATCTTCTTGTCACGATAAGAAATGTTGAACACTTGAATAAGAGGCGTGGTCAGTGAACAGTAGTGGCATGCCAGGCACAATCAAGGATCCAAAGATTCAAATACTTCTAAATTTGGAGAATGGTAGACATAACTGACTTTACTAGACTTAGTTTTTTTAGTTATCGCTTTGTCGTACTTATTCTTGGTACCAAGTTTAAACAATATACAGAGAAGGTCCAAATATACCCTTATACTATGCAAAATTGAGCAGATTTGCCCTACGTTAGTACTTTAGTTCACTTATGCCCTTACCGTCAATTACTTGGTCCAAATACTATGCGCAATTGAGCAGAATAAGGGCGTATTTGGACCAAGTATTTGATGCTAAGGGCTTAAGTAAATTGAAGTATAAATGGAGGAAAAATATGCTCAATTTCACATAGTATGAGGGTATATTTGGACCTTTCCAGAACAATAGATTGTATCCAGGGGACAAGTTAAGCTCATAGGGCTGACGCTAGTACTCTGCCGCAGATGCGTGAATTGGCCTGCTGAACTGATCTTGCTTAGGGTGGGTGAAGAAGGGTATCCAATTGAAATCCATGCACTTCTTTTTCTATTTTTCTCTTAGATGTGCTCGGCGTCGAGCACCCGGAGATTGATTGAAAAAGCAGGCCAGCCGACCCTCTCCCCCTACTTGTCCCAAAGAAGTATTTCTTCACTTTATTTTTCAAAACTAGAATTTTGTATATCAATAAATTAGGCTCTTTATAATATTTTGAAGGAATAATTCATGGGAAAGTGGCATTTAAAGGAAAATAAAGTAGCCACTCATTTTTACATTCACTGGAAAGTACTTTAATGACAATAATCAAAGATCTTTTCCCATGCTTTAATCTTATTTATGAAAGTAATTTTCGATGTGTAAATGACCAGATTTTGCATTACAGGATATGCACTTCCAAGGTTTACTCAACTTACGATGACTTCATATTACACTGCTTCAAGTGCCTCACATTACGGAATATCATTGCTTACCAGACGTATTGAGGAGGCCCATACTCCTGGTGTTCAACCTAAAAGACTCAGCTGATTGACTTGAGGTGCACAAAATCAGAGCCAAACTTTACTTCGAATTTTGCAACGAATTATATATAGTTGGAGCAATTGTCAATTCAAAAGATGCATGTTCATTGCTTTGGTGACTTCTCTTTTGATAAAATATATAGTTTTTACTTTGTAATAATAGGAATGTTTGAACTTGGAAGAAAACACTTGAGCTTCTGTCAAAACTAGATCTTGTATCTAAGTGCTTTGTATTAGAACAAAATGCCTTGTCATTGTTTGTAAATGGGTACATCCTCATCGGTGCTAACTGCGACTAAACAGCCCTTTAATTTCTTTTTTAAGTCGAGAGTTTTCTACCCCACAAAGGTACGGGTGAGATGTGCATACATCCTACCTTCAGACTCGGCTTGTGGAATTAAACTAGGTATGTTGTTGTTGTAGTCACTTATCTATTACTAACTTTATATCTCCGAAGGCTGCAGGGGTGTGTGGTTAAAGAGAGAATTTTATGACCTGACTTGCAGAACATGTTTTGGGCCAAGTATTTGACGCTAAGGGCATTAGTGATTTGAAGTATTAACGGAGGGAAAATATGCTTAATTTCGCATAGTATGAGGGTATATTTGGACCTTTCCCGAACAATATATTGTATCCCGGGGACAAGTTTGCGTTAGTACTACACAAAAGATGCGTGAACTACTTAGGGCGGGTGAAGAAGGATATCCAATTGAAATTTATGCACTTCTTTTTCTTTCTATTTTTCGCTTAGATGTGTTTGACATACTTATGTCTTATTTATCAAAGTGATTTTTAATGGGTGAATGACCATATTCCTGGGTAATTTTGCATATGCACTTCCCAGGTTTACTCAACTTACAATGACTTCATATTATAATGTTTCAAGTGCATCACATTCAAAGACGTATTCACAATTTCAGAAGGATGGTGTATTATTATGAAAAGATGCATCTAAGATATAAATTTGTCCGTTTTGATCTTTAAGTTTTTAACATTGAATCGTTAAATTTTAAAAATATAGGTTCAAAATATATAATGCTACTAGTTTTAAATTTGAGATAAAAGTTAAAAACACATCTAAACTGATAAGATGAGAGATTCGGGAAGACGAAAGTACCTTTGTTTGTATTGTGTGTAGATCTGTAAAACTGTTTGATTTATTGCCCAACTCTTTTTGGCGGTTAGTTTTTGGTGGGAATTCTCAAATTTTTTACTTTCCTTTCAATTTCGAATTTTCGTTAAATTACTAGTTTACCGGGCCACCTTAACCTGACAAATGGTTAGTAAACCTATGGCCCAAATCCAACCACGTACATGTCCTTTTCTTTAGATAAC
The DNA here is from genome assembly GCA_035578085.1 of Solanum pinnatisectum. NCBI lineage: Eukaryota > Viridiplantae > Streptophyta > Magnoliopsida > Solanales > Solanaceae > Solanum > Solanum pinnatisectum. The sequence continues at coordinate 58,898,902 of CM069076.1, forward strand.
TTTCATTTCGAATTCGTTTTTTATTTTTTAAAAACTTATGCAAATGTAAACTCGAGATAAATTATACTTTTGAATTATTTTACATTTTGGTCTAATGATTGTTTTGCTCGTACTGTTTTCAATCTTAATACTCTATTTGATTGTCAACTAACGCTCGTCATAATTTATATTAGAAGAATGTAGTTTAATATTTTCTTATTAGATTTTTTGTTTGTTTTGAAGAAAGATTATGATTTAAAGTGTCCTTAAATTATACTCCCTCCGTCCACTTTTATTTGTCATGTTGCGCTTTTCGAAAGTCAATTTGACTAATTTTCAAAGTTAAATTAGATTACATTAATTCGAGATTTTAAACAAAAAATTTAGATATTCAAAAACTATATGAAAAGTACTATAAATTGCAATTTTTTGCATATCAATATGATGAAAAAATGCATCTTAAAATGTTAGTCAAAGTTCTTATAGTTTGACTCTAAAAATATAAATCATGACAAACAATAGTGGACGGAGGGAGTAGAAAGAAAACATTTATTAAACTGATGTCCTAAAAATGGGATATTGGATTAAAACCAAATAGACAAAGTAGAAATTATTGTCCAATTTTGATTTTTTCCCGTATCGCCCAATATTGTTTTTTCTCGTATCGTTCCGATGGTTAGACCATCTCCAATCCACTTCTATTTTAGTCTTTATTTTTTATATTTTGAGACTAAAAATAGAGAATGAGCACTACAATCCCTCTTTATTTTTATCTCTATTCTTCAATTTTAGAGAGGTGAATATTAGTTCTACAAATTTGGAGAACCACTTTTACATTATTTTATTATTATTTCTATTATTGTGTAATTAACATATTATTTTACATCTAATGTTATTACTTAAATATCTAATATTCGTAATTTTAAAAAATTTAATATAATATTTTTAAAAATATATTATTTTAACATATACTATATTCATCCCGAAATGATAATATTTCAATTTTTTAAAATTTTCATCACTAATATAATTTGATTTTATTATTAATTTTCACTATAAAGAACGTACAATTAAAATAATAAGATGAAAATTCTAATTTAAAAAATACAATACATAACATAATAATTTAAATACAAGATAACAGTCTAATACATAAGATGATAATTTAATTACAAGATAAAAATACAATACATAAGATAATAATTTAAATACAAAAATAACAATACCATAAATAACATAATAACTTATTTATCACAATAATAATTTAATAATCCAATAGGTCATTTCTAGTAATATTCTGGGAAAAAATAATGTATGGTCCAGAAAATTGTTATAATTGCCATTGTGCATATTGATTTCTTTTTTTTCAATTATTCATAGTTGTTCTTGTTGCATGTAATTACGAACATTTGGATCACTAATAGCTTCTAAATTTATCCTTAAAAATTTATTTTCTTATATAACTTCCTTGAGTTTGATACATCTATCTAGCCTTATGCCATCTCGTTGTTTGGATGTAGCTGACTCTAATTGTACCAACAGAAACTGTGGTAGATGAAATCTCTGATTTGAACTATTTTTAGTTAGACGTAAAAAATTAAGGATAAAAATGTTAATTTTGAACTCTGCAATGCATTATTAGAGCAATTTTGGGAGTAACATAATAATCTTGAAAGTTGAGTATTTATGTAACGTTTATGTAATTGTATTTCATTAATGATTTCACTTTTATTCGAATTATGCATTAATTTGTATATTATATAATATTTGATTGCAGTTTATGTTATTTAGAAATTTAGAATAAAATATAATTTTATATTAAAAAATAATTTGAAAAAATAAAATATCATATCACATGAAAATTACTCCATAAAGTGATTATTTGAAAAAAAAAAAAAAGAAGCAATAATTTATGTTATGAAATAAGAAAATAAGAATGAAATAAAAAAAAATATAATATTAAGGAGAAAGAAATAAATTATATTTTAGAGAATAAAATAGAGAATTGAATTAGGGTTGATTTTCTAAAAAAATAAAAAATTGAGTTAAAGTTGATTTAAAAAATAAATAAATATATATTTGGAGACTAATAGAGAATATGGTTGAAGATATTTAAAAGAAGGTGAAAGCGAAAGTAGTAGACGATTCAATTTACAGCCCATGAAACGTGGAGCCCACCCAATTCAAACTTCATATAGCCCTAACGACGGTACAACAGAAAATTTTCCATTTACGATAAAGCTGGACTCCACTTGGTACAGTTCAAGCTTAATCTAGGAACCTTACGCTTTCATTTTTTTTTCGACAAAGGGAGGAAAAAGACGAAGATCAAGCTAGGTAAGGCTTTGAATAACTTATATGTATTAGCAAAGATTATGCGTATAAACTCATGCACTATCTAGGTTTTGATTGTAAAGAAGAGATAATTTACAGATTTATGTGTGTCTAGGTTTTGAATGTAAAAAAAGAGAGAGTTTACAGATTTAAGTGTTCTTTTTTTTTTTTTTTGCGTGTGTGTGCAGTTCTTCGGGATCAGTTTTTTGTTTTATTGGTAATCCGTGTGTTTTGACTTTTGCAGGCTATTTTGAATTCGGAATTTCCCCCATCTAAAGATGGTAGGTTTAGCGAAAATGGCTTTCTGAGCTGTAGGGTTAGGGCTAGGGTTAGAGTTTTGAGTTCTTTTGAAGCTCTAATTTTTATTTTGCTTCTATCTCAGCTTCCCCTCTCTTTGCTTAAGACTGCACAGGGGCATCCCATGGTAAGCTTTTGAATTCATGTGGAAGAGGGGTAGTGTCTCCTTTTCTTTTTTTTTTCTCTCTTCCTTGTTTATTGTTTAGTCTGAGCTTATTTCTTTTTGGTGTGGTAATGCAGTTAGCTCAATTAGGTTTTTCCAAGTGCTGCATGTTTTGAATGAACCTGAACTTATTAATAACATACAAAAACAACAAACCCTGTGAATAAAGTAGTTATAGGAATACAGGAGTGTAATTCTCCTGATGTAGCTGTTTGTGAAATTAGAGGGAGAATAACAATAATGATTTCATGTTTTGTACTGTTGTTAGTTGAGCCTTTTGGCTAACATTCTTAAAGGCAACATATTTTTCGTTGGTATAGTTTATCAGTTTCTGCATATTTATATTGTATCTCCAAAATATGCCACAAGTACCTGGAGCCCACGAGATTCGAGGGATTTTGAGAATTCGTATGGGATTATTCTATATGTTCAATTATCTCAATCAGGAAACTTTTGCTTTCTAATTCAGTTGGTGGAGCTAAAAAATGGAGACTTATAATGGTCATTTGGTGAATTGTGATACTTGGATGAATATCCCTCTTCGTGAAGTTATCTGTACGTCAAAGGTAATTCATTGTTTTTTAATATGTTAATGCTAGGTTTTCAAATGTATTGGTGCAAGACCACCTGATTTTGAAAAGTTAATGCAGGATGGAGATAGATTTTGGAGAATGCCTGAATGTTATATTCGTGGCAATACCATAAAGTATCTGAGAGTTCCTGATGAGGTTAGTATATTTTCTTAATTACTATGATTAATAATGCTTTCGTGTAGTATTATTCGTTTTTCACTTGCAACATAGTGTGTATGGCACTTTTGGACTTTGTACTAAGGGAACAGAAGATGGGTGCCTATTTTGTAGTAGTTATTTGTATTATTAAATGGTTGCTTTGCAGGGGTGACTGTAAAATTTGTAAACTAGTTGTGGAATGGCAGTTTCTACTTAAGTAACTAGGACTAAACTACTTGCTTTAGTGCTATCACTCAACATGACAATGAGTTTGAAAAATCTTTAGTTTTCATAGAGAGTACACGTTAATATACACAATAATATTTTTTTACACACCTAACGTGCAGGCCTGAATTCTTTTTCCCATGCCAAGCACACAACTTATTTTCTGATAATGGGTGGGTTGAGAATTGCACCATGTTGAGATGTGAAATGTGTGATCATTTGATGTAAAAGCTTAAGTTGTTAGGGAGAACACATTTTAATTTACTTAATAACATCTTGTACAGAACACTGAGGACGGTCCATTTACACCTTTATCGTGGTGCATTCTAGGGGCTTGGTTTGATGTATGTAGGTGGAATCAAGATACTAGCTAATCTTGGTGTGACCAGACTCATGGATATACTTGTCTGGTTATTCACTCAATGGGGCTTTTAGGGGTGGGTTTCGGTTCTGTTGTTGTAGGCTGAAGTTATGTTACTAGCTAATCTATGATGTCTGGGTCTATGTGGCTAAACTTACCTTGACATACTTGGATTCAGAGCTGGAAAGCATAGAGAACCAGGTAGAAAAGTTAAAAGAGGTATCAGCAGTAACACATGTCCAAGCAAATAATGCAGGGAACTGAAGGTTGAACTTATAACACAACTCTGATGTTCCTTAAGGCTAAATATAAATGCATTCATACTCTTGTTGCCTCTTTTCTACTGATAAAATAGATTTCTTGAAATGAAATCATTGCCGTGGTTGGAACATTAGTGTTTTAGACTTCGAACATAGTGTTCTCAAATAAGATGTGTAGCCAAGTGGTTTTCATATAAGATTCGAACTTAGTTCTGTGTAACCTCAGGAGCAGTCGCGTTAGTGTTCTCTGCTTTCTACATTCTGGTACAGTAGTCTTGTCCAAAAATCTGGTCACTTCTATTATTTGTTCCTTGCTACAAATTGAACTGATCAATTAGCTACAATTAGATTTGGAAGTTCTAGAAATGCACGATTAAATTACACTTGCCTCTGAAATGCAAAGCATTCATTAGAAACAAAAAAACTCAAGGTTCAAGTTGATGGAAAATGTTCCAAGTTTTATGTTTTAATCAATCAGTGCTGGATGATATAGAGCGGGAGAATGAGAATGTAGCTGGAATTTTGAAGAATGAGTATTTTTAACTAGAAAAGCTTTGAATGACGGCATTCTGATGCGTGATCACCATTGCAAGATTCACAGATTTCTAATCCTAATCCTTTCATTTTTGAATGCAGGTTGACATTTTGAACTTGAAGTACCTATTTCTACCACTAGAATGGATTGGTATGAATGCCATGCTTGTTTATGTAATGGCTGCCGGCGGAATATTTGCAGGTTTTATCAATGGCTGGTATTATGAGGACCCTCATAGCACACTGGTATTTCTTTCATCTCTTTCATTACTCTTATCACTTTGAAATGCTGCAGTCCATTGTATACAACTAGTCGGAAGCGGATTCAGGATCTGAACATTATGAGTACAAGTTTTGAAATTCTACCACAACATATAGGTTACTGGTTTTGAAATTTGTGCTTATATGGTGAATCTCTCAACACATGAAGAAAGCTGAAGCCAAAGTTAGTTCGGGTGAACTGATGCACCATATCCACCTCTGGTCCTCTGCAGCTAGTTGGTCAGAACTTAAATAGGCCATACTACAAGTGTTTCTTCTGGCTTGATAACAAAACTTAGACTGATAGAACTGAAAATAAGAAGTGAACTCAGTACAATGTTTCTCTTGTATCAGTTCATAGTTGTCTAAGTAAACTGATTGAACTCAACATTTGCAGATATATTGGATCAAGAAGCACATTTTCATTGGAGTGTGGCATTCAACAAGAGTGGGAACTCTCCTTTATGTCATCTTTGTTTTGGGCTATTGTTGCTGGCCTACTTCATTGATTAAGCATATATTGGAAGCTTTAGTTCTGATGAAATTTGCATCTTTTGCTTGCTTATTATATAAGATAAGATGTAGCATTGTACTTGAAACTAGAAAGAGCTTCATATAGGCATGGATCTCAGTTTGATTTCTCTCCGAGAACAAGTGACTAAGAAGTTCAATACATCTTGCAGTCCAAATGAACAATACAGATATCATTGGTTTTTTCTTGCTTGTAAGAAAGCTATTTTTTCATAGTGGAATCATATTAAATCTTCAAGTTTATTTGGACCAATGTTTTCAAAGGTGAGTTTCAGGGATGGGGCGTAGCAAAAACGCATTGGGGCAAATGAAAGGCGTAGGTCCATAGGAGAATTTGGGGCATACGCTCCGGGTGTTAAATTTGATGTTTGGTGCATAATATGCTGAAACTCCTCGAAAAGTTCTTGGACTTTAATATATGGAGTTTGAAATAAGATACCTCAAGTAAAATAATGACAGTTTTAAAATAGGTATCATGGGAGAATATTATTTAACCCATGACACAAATTGAAGCAACATAATTGTGTCATCGAATTCAAACAATAAAAATTGCAACCGAAATAGCATGATAGAGTTTTTGCCTTTAAAAGTTTCGAACTTCAAAACACAATGTTAGAGTTTCACATTTAAAAGTTATGAATTCTAGTATAATATTGGAGTTCCACCAGGAGATTTTTTTTTAAACTCCAAAGCAATTTCACTGAAATCCCAGAGACACCTAACTAAACTAAGGTCTTATTATTCTTGAATTCATTTTTTTTGTAATTTTGGTATACCTTTGGCTTACGTGGCACACTCCGTGATTCCACGCAGTTGGTATATCCTTGGAATTTCGGTCATAGTCTAGAGCTACTTACATTTTATCTCATATTTTTCTTTTATCCATTTTTTAAAAATTTGAACTAGGCTTTTTTGCTTTACGGCGGGCCGAAAAAGGATATTGGGCCAAAAATGGGCCAGTACCAACAGCATTGAGACGGCCCATGTAGCCTATTTTTCTTGGAGAAGAAGAAGACCGCAAATATTGGCAACGAAAAGAAGAGAATATAAAGCTTTCCGACTGTACAAGCTTATACAGATCGACTCCTTCACTCCAATTTCTTTCCGGAATCCCATACAAACACAATCTCTGTCGACGATGGCAACGCCGATGGCTGAGGATAGCAACTTCGAAGATGACCAGCTCCATGCTATGTCCACTGAAGATATTATTAGGGCTTCACGCCTTCTTGACAATGAAATTCGAATCATAAAGGTTCCGATCTCTCTTAGTTTTCCCTAATCACAGTTATCATGAGTTATTTTGTGTTTGTTGAATGTTTTATTTTGTCTATTTGTATCAATTTTGGGGCTTAGTCTTACCGAGGAGATTGACTAATTGACTTGAATGATGGATTATAGGAAGAGCTGCAGAGGACGAATCTAGAGTTGGATTCATTCAAGGAGAAGATAAAGGAGAATCAAGAGAAAATTAAGCTCAATAAGCAACTTCCTTACTTGGTCGGCAACATTGTTGAGGTGAGTAATTAGGTTTTCCTCAAATTAGTATTTCTCTTGCTTCAACGTCTATCTTTAGCAAGTTATATTTACAAAAAAGGGAAAAAGAATTTTGTTTTTAGAAAATGAAGCTCAATAAGCAACTTCGTTATCCAGTTACTTGATCGGCAACAAGTTGAGTTGAGTAATTAGGTTTCGTCAATGAGTATCTCTCTTGTTTTGACGCCTATCCGTAGCAAGTGATGTTTACAAAAAAGAAAAAAAAGAATATTTTTTCAAGAGTGAAGTGCAGACAGGGTTTAGGACCTCTTTGAATATGGGGATTGGCAACATTGAACCTGAAGCCTGCTGTGCAGTAAGTTTATGTACCACACTGTCCACAGCATGCTTTTTATTGGTTATTCAGCATGCATTTCACTGGGCTTATACATTCTTGGCTTTCAAAGCATGGTTTTATATCCCCTCATGATGGCAGAGTATAATGAGTAACCTTGTCGTAGGCAGGAACTTTAGATTATGGGATAGTTACAAGTACCAATAGTGCTATTACATAAGGAGTGCAGGTCTTTGGCTGCACAAAAATAGGAAGAGGAACTTGGGTAATTCATTAGCAATTGTTTCATCAACAGGAAGAGTACTGTAACATGCTAAATTTTCAATGCCAGAAGCAAGATGTTAAGAATTTACAAAAGGAAAAACTGGAGGTTTCTAAGGGACTCAAAGGAACAGCTTCTTTGTTTGTGATGATATCTCAAGTATAAAAGAATTGTTAGATCGGTTCTTGCCCTACTTTTTAAGTTGATTTGAAACATCTCTTGTCCTAGGGTAAAGAATTTAGTTGTTTGCAACTTTTAGGATGTGTTTCGGTACCTGACTTATATATATCTTTTGCTTGGAATAATTTAATGTCGCGAAATAATTTTCTCTATAACACGGACTATAGACGAACTAACATTCTAAAGATGCATATATTGTTGTGGATTTTATTTGAAGCATATATATATATATATGTGTGTGTGTGTGTGTGTGTGTGTGTGTGTGTGTGTGTTTTGCCTGGAATAATTTAATGTCATGAAATAATTTTCTCTATAACACGGACTATCGACAAACTAACATTCTAAAGATACATATATTGTTGTTGATTTATTTGAAGCATTTTCTTGTTCAATTAGTTGAAGAGTTCACGGAAAAATTAATTGAAGTGTCAATATAAGTATCAAAACTGCATTTTTAGGAGGGGATGGATGGGAAAATATGTACCTCTAGTCCATGCTCCTATTTCTGTTTCTTTTTTTTGTGAAGAAAGAAAATAGGAGGATGAACAAGAGAAACATAAATTGGGCAGTACAGAAGGAAATGACCATTATGCTTCCTTTTCTTCAGTTCTTGATCTGTTTTTCAGTAGATTGAGGTCTTATATTTTTAACACATTGAACTGTGAGGATGCAAACTTTGAATTTCTTTGTGTTTTTGTTTTGGGGTATTAGGAATATGGGTTCATGGAAGTAGTAGTAGGGAAGTCTGGCTTTGAGGAACTCATTTATTTCCGGTCTTTTTCAGATTTTGGAAATGAATCCTGAGGAAGAAGCTGAGGAGGATGGTGCAAATATTGATCTCGACTCACAAAGGAAGGGCAAGTGTGTTGTACTGAAAACATCCACGCGCCAGGTAAGGTGTCAAATTATAGGATTACATCATTTGCTTCTAGGTGATTATTGTCGGTATTACTATCCAAAATTCCCTTCATCTATTTCTCTTGAATGGAATTGGTGATCTTGTGCTTTATTCTTATACTACAGCTTTTTTGGGCTATACTCTGTTTAGATGCTTAAGTTCTTTTACTAATTGAATTCTTTTATTGCCATTTGTAGACAATTTTCTTGCCTGTTGTTGGTCTTGTTGATCCTGACAACTTAAAACCTGGTGATCTGGTTGGAGTAAATAAAGACAGTTATTTGATATTGGATACCTTGCCATCTGAATATGATTCTCGGGTAAAGGCAATGGAAGTTGATGAAAAGCCAACTGAAGACTACAATGATATTGGAGGCTTGGAGAAACAGATTCAAGAACTTGTCGAGGCAATTGTGCTGCCTATGACACACCAAGAACGGTTCCAGAAATTAGGTGTTCGTCCTCCAAAGGGAGTCCTTTTGTATGGGCCTCCTGGGACTGGGAAAACCCTGATGGCCAGAGCCTGTGCTGCACAAACAAATGCTACTTTTCTTAAGCTAGCGGGACCTCAGCTTGTGCAGGTAGATCATCTTCGGTGTTTGATCCTATTGTGTTTAATTGCACTAGATTTGTACTAAATTGAACTCTCTTTTGCTCTAGGTGGGAGCCTAGTTTTCCCTCTTTTCATTTTTTTTTTTTGAGGATAAGTACATTTGTCTTTTCTGAAGTAAATATAATAAAATTTTAATATGTAAGATGGCTCTCTACTTGAATTTGTATGAAACCGGAGGATTAATCTTAGAGAAAATGACAAAAATGGTCCTTTATATCTTGGGGTAGGTCTATAATCATCCTTCTTTTTTGCCACTGAACATGTTTACTCCTTTGACTTTACCAAAAGGGAGCACTGGTGGTCTCTGTTTAGTTTTAAATAAACAGCTCTAACAGATCCTGTGTTAATCGTCTTCAAAAGCGAAATTTAGTTCTTGTTTTTAACTTGTGATCGTGTAATTAAGTGCGTAGTAGTCTATTATATTATTGTTTGGCTTTCTAAAGTTAGCAACCAACTTCTGCATGGGAACTTTTACAATTTTGTTAAGTTGCAATTTAAAGTAATTGACTCAAATATGTGGCTGATCAATGCCTGTTTTAACTTTAGATGTTCATTGGTGATGGAGCAAAACTTGTTCGTGATGCTTTCCAGCTGGCAAAAGAGAAATCACCTTGCATAATTTTCATTGATGAGATTGATGCTATAGGCACAAAGCGTTTTGATAGGTACAGTATATCTTTGTTTTCCGATGCTTATATATGTGTCTAACCTTGCATGCTCATAATATCCTCAGTCTTGGTGCATACTGGTTAAGGAGTAGCGTGTGCTTGCAAAAAAGAAACTGAGCACTATTACCTTCCTCATAGATGTGTCTGCTGATTCTTCTCTTACTGCGTATGTTGTTCTCTTGCAGCGAAGTTAGTGGGGATCGAGAGGTCCAACGAACTATGTTGGAGTTACTTAATCAGCTTGATGGTTTTAGCAGTGATGATCGGATTAAGGTTCTTTTCTACTTAAACCATTTATATATACATTTTTTTCTTACTTTGTGGTTCGGGTATTGATCACGATATTCCTTTCCAAAATTTTTACCTTGTTGGTTTCTTGATTTTAGCTATACATAACTACAAAACCTAAAACAAAGTGATCTTTGGTATTCTGGTTTTTTACATTTTCATGATTTGTTTTGGTTTCTTTCCTTCACTTCAGGTGATAGCAGCAACAAACAGAGCTGATATTTTGGATCCTGCTTTGATGCGATCTGGTCGTTTGGATCGTAAAATTGAGTTCCCCCACCCCACAGAGGAAGCCAGGGCTCGGATCCTGCAGGTGGGTATTCTGCCAAAACGTATCTCATTTTATTCCCTTGCCTTGTTAGCCACAAAATGAGTTCTTGAATATTTCGCTTTAACATCTGAGGATTCTTTGCTGGAACTACTGCAGATCCATTCCAGAAAGATGAATGTTAACCGAGATGTTAACTTTGAAGAATTGGCTCGGTCGACAGATGATTTTAATGGGGCACAGTTGAAAGCTGTATGTGTTGAGGCAGGCATGCTAGCACTCCGTCGTGATGCTACTGAGGTCTCTATTCTCTATTCTGCTTCCTGACAGTTGCATAATTTTTGAACTCATGAGTCACAATGAGATTTAGACATTTACTTTGGTTCAATCAATAATCTGGATTATGTATATAAACCTAATTAAATTGAACTGGCCTGTTAAGTCTGCCTTTTTTGCAGTTTAATGGTGATTAATACGTGTGATGATCTGTATTCCATCACAAAAAATGTGTGATGATCTCTAATACCCTTCTCCATATTATTAAGTTCGTCCTGTGAGAGCTAATCAACTGTGCGAAAATAAAACCCCATACATTTTATGGTTAGCAAGCTGGATAGCACTAATTCGTCTCCAAACTCTTGCAGGTAACTCATGAAGACTTCAATGAAGGTATCATTCAAGTTCAAGCCAAGAAGAAAGCCAGCTTAAACTACTATGCCTAAACATACTGCAGGTGCCATGGCAAGCAGCTTTTAGCGTTTCAAAGTTGAACATGACTACTGCATGCCACACCCCAAACCCCTTTCAGTATCCCGCCTCTTCCTTCTTTCTGGCCCCGTAGGGGGTGGGGATAGAAGCTTTGCACATTAGCCTCTGTGCAACTCTTGCTTGTTGATTACTGATATCAAAGAGGCGTGTGGTAGTATGTGGATCTCTTCTTGAATTTGTTCGTTTGTATACTTTGCTGCTGTATGACTTTAATGACCTAGAATAGCCTTGAGCTATGTTGGCAATTGAGACTTGTTAATTGGAACTTGATCTTTAGTTTTGGACAATAGCTACCTAAAATAATATCCTAGTCTTTTATGTGCTTGTGACTGGGGATGACTTAGTTGCAGCTCCAACCTTGTTTGTTGTGTTATGGCACACTTGAACCTGATAGGAAAATTCACCAAATTGGTCCAGTGATACCAGCAATCTTCTAGGAGGCTGGTTCCCATACCCCTTTTTATCAAGAGGGACTCAGACCGGTGTTTTGACCACCTAACCTCTATGGGAGACTCTGGTTCTGGAGGGCACACAGACCAAACTAACCCTTGATTCTTTGGTTTTTCTTAATTAAAATGCAATGTTACAATTATTATTAATGTATCGAAAATAAGGCAAAAAATTGTAAACCGTAGTAACATGACTTGACGAGAAGGCAGGTTTACTAATTTAAGCGCACAACTTCCCGCAATATCAATTTTGCAGTATGATTATTAGTGATATTGGTGGTGGTGTTATGAAAGAAACCATTTTTTTGGGGAAAAATTTCTTCGAATAACTGTCATATTGTAATATCGAAGTAAGTTGGACTTATATATCAAGGTAGCAAATTTCAGATAAAAGATTCTTTTAAAAGTACAAAAATAAATATACCTTTTGAAGAAGGAATCAAATTGTTCTTGTTCCATCTAAAACTATTCTTAAACGTAAAATTAAAAAAAAAAAAGAAAAAAGGGACTTCTCAAGAATAAATATACGTTTCAAGGGTTATAGATTTTCCCAAAGTTTGTCCAATATTGATTACATACTAGCATTCAAAGATTAAATTAGTGTGTCAATATTTAACATTGGGCACGGTTTTTCTTCTTTTTTTTTTCCTTGTCAGTGTCCGCTAATTATATTGAAGTCCGATTAATTCTCCTCGTTCGCTTTTACCTATGCCATGATGCTCATGGACAACTTATCTCTAATTGGATTTCCTTATCTTTCTTCTTCAAATTACGAGATGAGATTTGGGGAGAGTGGATAGGACAGGGTGGAGGATGATGTTAAGAAAGGGAAGGCCCATCCCGTGCTACCTATTTGAGGAAAAGGCTTCGTATCTAAGAGTTTTGGATTTGCGTCGTGTAAGATCCATTCGGGAAAAGTGCTTTCTTGCTAATATTTTTTCATATTTAAGACTTGAAATCAAGACTTCTATTAAAATTATTGCTTAAGCTCTTGGTTCTAATTCATTTAACACACTTTCAACTTTAATCCTCTCAAAAAAATGTCACATTTGATATAATTTTAAAAGAATCTTTTATTTTCTAATTAACTAATTTACTAAAAAACTTTTGTCACATAAATTAGAATCAACATATTTTGATTCTGGTTAGTAGCGTAAAATGGTTGTGGGCGGGGGGCAGTAGCGTAAAATGGCCTTCGCTCCTGTTGTGACATGGTGAACCCTACTCAAATTGGGATAGGCAATCACGTAATTCCGGATTGAAGTCGGGTTTATTTGGTCAATTTACCAAGCGCTCCAGCTATAAAGAAGCCGTACACCACCCAAGACCCTCCTTCTCGAGCCTTCACTGGTCCGTCGTTTTCTTCCTCTCTCTTCCTATCAGTCATCCCTTTTAGAGAGAGAAAGCAAAAGGCTACTCTTCAACCATGTTGGTTTATCAGGATCTCCTCACCGGTACTCTTCTATCCTTCTTCAGTTTTCTAGTTTTTTTTCTAGTTTCTGTCGCACTCTGTTATATTTTGTGTTAAATTTTTGGTAGAAAGTTGCAATATTGAAGTTAGAGTAGTTCTGTTTTAGCACTCTGTTTAGCGAATCTATCTTGGATGATTGGCGCTTGTTGATGATTCCGCTTTTGTTTAACGATAACGGAATTTTGCTCAGTTTTCTGTTTATTTGATGTTTGATCTGAAGCTGTCAATACGATCTGGTTGATTTGTGACTGATGTTACTGACTATGTGGTCTGCATAAAGGCCCTAAACTATTAAGGCGGTGCTGTTTCTTTTTTCTTTTTTATTGGGAATTAAGGAACTAGATCTACTAATCTGGATCTTATATTTTAACACCGTCTTGCAGAGGATTTGATCTCAATGTTTTTTACCTTGCTTTATGATCTAATATTGTATATAAGAGCCATATATGAGTAATTTGGATCTGTAAAGTCTTGGTATAGGTTGCTTCTAGTTTAGCTAGACTTGTGCCTCATGTTATTTAGGAAATCCTAGTTTTATGTATCCGGATATTGCAAATTTATGTAACGAACACAAAAAGATGTCTTTTGCATTGCCAGCGGGTTTGCCTAGTGTGGATTAAACTGTGTGGTTTGCGAGCCATTGCATATTTTGCCTTAGCAGTTACGAAGTAGACGTCATTTATTGAGTTGAAGTGAAGTCTTTCCGTTCCTGATTCAATTACAGCTGTTCTCGCTAAAGCCCGATCTGATCCCGCTTTGATTCAGTTTTCGCATCCTGTTTACATGCGATTTGGCGGGTCAAGTTCTTCATCCCTCTCCTTTCAGTCGAGCCGCAAAAGGGCTGATCCAACTACAGAACGAATATAGGAGGGGGTGGGTAGCGGTTGTGGCTTTCTATTGTCGTTAAAAAAAAGGTTTTGTTTCTGTGAAACAGCTTTAAAGTCTATCCGAGTTACAGTAATCACAATTTAATCTTTACTCTTTGGTTAGTAATCCATTCAAGTATTTATTGTTATGTGCACCTTCAAGTTGCTGTCTCTGCTTGATATGCGAAAATTCACTATTCAAAGCTTGTTTGTAACTGTGGCTTTGGACATACTGTTGTTTGTAACTGTGGCTTTAAAATTTTTGTTTATGGCCCTTTCTTGGTATGGTGCTGTTCTTGAATACTTAAAACTCTTCAAAAAAAATATTGCAGGTGATGAGCTTCTCTCAGACTCATTTCCCTACAAAGAACTTGAGAATGGAATGCTTTGGGAAGTTCAAGGGAAGGTAGGGTCTCCAGTTAATTATTGCTCCCAAAATTTCCATATATTAGCAACCAAATTTTTGTGGACTATCTAGTCTATGTAAAAAGAGAGAATGTGATGTGTTGGTTACATTACAGTGGGTTGTTCAAGGTGCCGTTGATGTAAACATTGGGGCAAATCCTTCTGCCGAGGGTGGAGGTGAAGATGAAGGTGTGGATGACCAAGCTGTCAAGGTTGTCGATATTGTTGACACTTTTAGACTTCAGGTTTGTATACATAGTTATGGAAATTTCAGTCGATTTTAATATGCCTGTTAATTATATGTGAATAGATAACGGTTTGCTATTTGCAGGAGCAACCTGCTTTCGACAAGAAACAATTTGTTACCTTCATTAAGAGATACATCAAGAACCTGACACCCAAGCTAGAAGGAGAAGCACAAGATGCATTTAAAAAGAACATTGAATCAGCAACTAAGTTCCTTTTGCCAAAGCTCAAGGACTTTCAATTGTATGTCCATTTTCAATCTTAATCAGTTTATGACATTGTCTAAGCTAATTCTTTACTGAAGTTGAATCTGTTTTGTTTTCCTTCTACATACTCGGCACCTTGAAATAGAAACTGATACTATGTGTGTGTGCTGGCAGCTTTGTTGGTGAGAGCATGAGTGACGACAGTGCCCTGGTGTTCGCGTACTACAAAGATGGTTCAGCTGATCCTACCTTTTTGTACCTTGCACCTGGCTTGAAGGAGATCAAGTGCTAGATGTCTGGTGGAGTGCTTCTGCTAGAAGTTTTGCATTGGAGTTTATGTTTCATGTAGTTTCAATATCTGGTCCTATTTGCTAATTTGTGTCTGTTTCTTCTAAACCTTGGTACTTGTTGTAACCAGTACCTGCAGTTTTTCTTCATTATAAAATCTTATTATGTGGGACAGCAAATGACCCTCTGATTGAATTGAAAGTGTTCTCTTCTATTGATTAGCAATTTTGCCTATTTGATTCAACTCTCTGAGGCCTTGCGAACTTGTCTCTCGTCTAGCTTTCAACATATTTGATACGACCTGTACTTGTTGGTTAGTTGCTTATATAGCTTCTTTACTTGTCATTTGTTGTTGAAAAAAATGGATGCCTAAAAGGAAAGGCCGATGCTTCATAATTATATGAATTGGGGAATCAAGGTATGCAAGGGATCCCGTATGTACGACTAAAATTTATTTTTCTACCAAGGCACGCCTACATGTTTTCCTTAGATGGATGAATGAAGTCTAGGTCAAACATGCTAGAGAGGCTCAGTGCATCTCCAACCCCATACTCTATTATCTATTTTATTCTCTAAAAAAAAAAAAAATTCTTCTCTCTCCTCAATATTATATTATTATTTCTATTTCTATTTCATTTTCTTATTTCATAATATAAATCCGTTCTTTTTTTTCTCAAAATAATCACCCTATATAATTTTCATGTAACATAATTTTTTTTAAATTCTTTATTTAATATAAATTATATTTTATTGTAAATTTTAAAGAACAACTACGAAAAATTGGAAAAAGAAATCAACAAGCACAACCGCAATCACGAACACAACAATTTTCTAGATCACACACTATCTTTTTTCCGAATATTATTAAATCTAAAAATGACCTGCCGGATTACTAAATTATTGTTGTGATTTTAAAAAATATTATGTTATGTATTGTATTGTTATCTTGTATTTAAATTATTATGTCATGTGTTGTATTTTTAAATTAAATTTTTCATTTTATCATTTAAATTTTGTGCATTTTTCGTAGTGAAAATCAATAATAATATCAAATTATCTCTTAAAGTGAAGAAAATTGAAAAAAATATATTTAAAATATTATTTATTCGGGATGAAAGTAGTATATATTAAATAACATATTTTTAAAAATGTTGTACTATATTTAAAAGAATTACGAATATTAGAAATTTATTTAATAGGCCTTATATTAAAAATAATATGTTAGTTACAAATAATAGAAATAATATTAAAATAATGAAAAAGTGAAATAAAGAGGTGAATAGTAGTTATTCAAATTTGGAGAACTACTATTCACCTCTCTATTTAGAGAATGGTTGGAGACCTAATTCTCTATTTTACTCTCAAAATATAGAGAATGGAGAGTAAAATAGAGTGGGGTTGAAAATGGTCTCAGCGACCAAGAGAGGTGGTCACGTGTTCACTTATCATTTGATTAATGTGTTCTCGTGCACAAGATTGGTTTTGGTCACTCTCACTCGTGTACAACAGGTGTTCTGAGATTGGTTGCATATGCAATTGACATTCATAAGTGATTGATTAGCAATATATCAGAATTCATATATCAATATTGCCCTCGAGAATTAATTATTCAGTTGGTCAGTTGAATCTATATAAGACACAAGAATCCAAAGGCAATAATAATATTAATAATATATCATGTGCCTACTTTTTAATGAACAATCTTAAAGACATGTGTATAACGACTAACGAGCAAAGAAAGACATGAGTTATGGTACCATATCTTACATGTGC
The DNA here is from genome assembly GCA_035578085.1 of Solanum pinnatisectum. Lineage (NCBI taxonomy): Eukaryota > Viridiplantae > Streptophyta > Magnoliopsida > Solanales > Solanaceae > Solanum > Solanum pinnatisectum. Next base: position 58,916,058 of record CM069076.1, read on the forward strand.
TCGTCATATGTTATTATTATTACCCTTATTAATAAGTGACAGTTGGGGGACCAACACAGCAACAGATGGTTGTACCAAAAGCAACTTAAAGTGTACGTTCAAGTTGTTCCCGTTTAACACGTATGATACACTTAACTTTTCATCAAACCACCTGTATCCCTCAACAAAAAATAAACATGCATCTCATAAACACCCTTCAAAGAGCAAAATTAATTTCACTGCTTCCAAGCTTTAGGTTTCAAAGGTCTATGGATTCTCTTTCTCCTATTCTCTTCTATTTCAATTTCAAGTTTATGTACTCGTGATTTTTTGTATCTTTTTTTGTTAAATTTATTTAGAGATTTTTAAATTAGATAATCGAATTTCGTTGATTGAGAAGCTGAGTTTGGTCTCAAAGGGTTTTAATGGAGATTCCAATTTCTCTCGACAACATGAAATTGGAAAGTGTCAAAATTTTCTAGGTAGGAAGTACCTGTTTTATACATTTTTTCCCTTATTGTTCATCCCCTGTTTTAGGTTTTTTTTTAGGGCATTTTCATCCTCCAATTTTCTCTTAGTATAATGAGCAACCCTAAAGATAACTTCAATGTTGCCGATCTTAGTGCTGCTCTGAATGCTGGGGACAGAGCAGACCTTGTTAATGTTCTCAAAAATCAACTTCAAGACCTTACTGGGAAGCACACAAACTTGCTTGAACATCTCTCGCCCAATGTTAGAAGGCGTGTCGAAGTTCTGAGAGAGATTCAGTCTCAGCATGATGATTTGGAGGCAAATTTTTTTTTGAGGAGAGAGATGCTTTTGAAGCCAAATACCAAATGTTGTATCAACCTTTATATACTAAGAGATTTGATATTGTGAATGGAGTTGTTGAAGTTGATGGTGCAGTGACAGAGGCAGCAGCAGTGGACCAGGAAGAGGATAAAGATGCAGCAGGGAAAGGAGTCCCTGATTTCTGATTCACTGCAATGAAGAATAAGGAAGTGCTATGTGAGGAGATTTCAGAGCGAGATGAAGGAGCACTCAAGGATATAAAGTGGACGAGGATTGATAATCCTAAGGGATTTAAGCTTGAATTTTTCTTCGATACCAATCCGTACTACAAGAATACTGTGCTGACTAAAACATATCACATGATTGATGAAGATGAACCAATTCTGGAGAAGGCCATAGGGACCGAGATAGAATGGTATCCAGGAAAATGTTTGACACAAAAGATTCTAAAGAAGAAGCCAAAGAAGGGCTCAAAGAATGCCAAGCCTATTATGAAAACAGAATAATGCAAAAGTTTCTTCAACTTCTTTAGTTCACCTCAAGTTCTAGAGGATATTGATGCAGATGCTGCTGAAGAACTTCAAGGTTTGATGGAACAAGACTATGATATTGGATCAACTATCCGAGATAAGATCATTCCTCATGTGGTTTCTTGGTTCACTGGGGAAGTTGCTGAAGATGATTTTGCTGACTTGGAAGATGAGGATGATGAAGATGATGACGAGGAGGATGATGAAGAGGACGAGGAGGATGATGAGGAAGATGATGAAGATGATGAGGCTGAGGAGGATGAAGATGATAGCAGTACCAAGAAAAAGTCATCATCTGCTGCTCACAAGAGGATTGGTAGAGCACATGTAGCAGATGGTCCGGCTGGTAAGAGGCCACCGGAGTGCAAGCAATAGTAGTCATTTGTTGGAGCTGGCTTCATGATATTTATCTTGAAAATATGGATGGCAGAGAAGAGATCCTGCAATTTTGTTTGCCTGTTATTCGTCGAGTATGCTAGAACAATCTTTTTAGTCATTTTGCATTATATATGTTTTCTGGTTTACATTCTTTGCCTTTTTCAGTTTGCCCTTTATTATTCCTGGTGTAGTAGTAGTAGTAGATAGGATTTGGAAGTGTGATGAGACTTATTGTACTCTTATTGAATTGGTTGGAGATTCACAAAATTTTTTTTTTTACATTTTAATTCTTTGATTGTTTTTTTTTTTTTTAAATCAAGTTTTGCATAATTTAGAATTTATATCTTTTAGGTTTTAGCACATCATCAAAAGCAACCTCTATACCTCTCAAGGTTCAGGTAAACTAAGTATATTGTCGACTTGTTGTTGTAGAGTTTATTACATCGTTCATATATTATGATTGTCGTTTATCTTGATGGTTTTGTAAATAGTATTGTAATCTCTCCTTAAAGTTGTCACCCTCACCAAATTCTTGAAATTTTGATTAATGAATTCTTGACATCTTGCTTATATGTCTAATGTCATATTTTGTTATAGTTTCAGGTAATATAAAGGATGTATGCCCCTTATAAACTTTGCTTGGCTGGAGTATCAAGTATGGTAAAATTCTTTTGCATAGACTCTCAGAAATCAATAAGTCGACAACTATGAATTAGTGTGATAGACTAAGGCGATATCTTAGATAGAGTATAGAATTATAGATTTTCTGACATTAAGAACTAGATTAAAATTATTTTGATGAATGGTGGTTGGATTATACTTGAAATATATCCAATATAGTATATAAATGTGGCCATAAAAATGTTTCTCATAAAAAATGTGGCTTTTCAGAATGTTGTGCTTGGTTTGTTCCCGAATGCGAGGAATTGTTTCTTTCATTAGTGAAAAGCACCTCATTGTAGAAAGCTAAACTAACTCTAAAGATTTACAACAACTAAATTTCTTTCACGGTGAAAAACGATCATTCGCTAGCAGGGGAAATATTAGAGGTCTACGGACCGCATCTCATATTGGTCATAGACCCTTGCACTTGCTATTCCACGGGACCAGAGAGCTTTAGATGAACCACTTTTGTATGGTGATACTTCACGACATCTTGGGTCAGCTGTAAAGCAGTTTGGTCCACTTAATATACAACTTCAATTGACTGTTTACAAGGTCACTATTGAATAAACATATGTGTTGGACTCCTCCTTTAGCAGATCAAACGTGTAACAGTTTAGAGTAACATATAATAGTAACTCACTGAAATTTCAGCTCTTCTTCATTGCGTCAAACTATTATCTTATTGATGTTCTTCTTCTACTATATAAAAGTTGAAAAAATGTGTGTTGTGAGGTCCTCCTTCTTCTTTTGATTGTTCTCTGATTTTTTCCTCTTTTGAGTATGTTTGATGCTACTTTTTTACTTTGTGAAGTGTTGTATGTATAAAAGTATATTTGGTTTATAGTTTCATCATTTACTAATTTTAATTTTTTACTTGGGTTTTATATCGAGGTTCTAAGGGTGAAATCAACCTCTCATTTGCAGATGGAACAAACTATCAAAAAGCTTCAAATGCAAATAAAGGTTATTTGGAGTTCCAAGTGGAAGAGAAAGGAAAGGACGGTAAAGAAATTGCTATACTGATCTAGGATAGCTCATATTGAGAGGTAAGGACTGAAATTTTACTTGTTGAGAAAATTATAAAAAGAATTGCGGTTAATCAATTGAGTTCTCTTCCTCTCTTGCACTAAGGTTGTACGTTTGGACTAATTTGTGTAAGAAAAAAGAAAATATAAAAAGTTTTTTTTTTTTGGATCATTTTTTCTATATGAGTTGGCCGATTGGAGAATTTCATAATTGAGAATTTGGATGTAATTTGGAGTTTTGTAGAAAGGATAATGATTTAACTTCTTATGCAAATAAATTCACTTTTCAAATGAGGTATGCCTTCCTCCACATGATGTAATACTTGGGATGATTGCTCACAGATAACAATTATAAAAATGACACTGAGACTATACATTGTTTCATGTATGCTTTGTCTTCTAAAGTTGCAAGACACGAACTAAGTATTTATTTCACTTTGTGAAGTTTCACTCCATAATGAGAAGCTAACAATGAATGGCGAGGTTTCTATCCCGTGTTTTAGATATATTTCATGCTTAATTTGTGGCCTTGAGTTATGGGATTGCTTATAATTTTTGCGAACTTTTATTAAATGAATTTGCAACACTGGATACATTTTATAGCTATTCTTCTTGGAAGATCTTTGTAAAATTTCAAGATCTTTCTCTTTGTTGTTGTGTCTTTCAAAATTTGCTTGTAATGAATGAAATCACTTTGAGGACGATAAGAAAGGAATACAACTTCACATATACACTACATGAAAATGTCGTCACACGTATATTTTTATTTAGTTTCTTAAGATTATAAACGGGGTAGTACAGTTTGCGTGTTAGAGTTTGAATTTCAGTGAGATGAGATGTACTCTCATTTTGTTCCCGTTGATAATTCTTTTGTTAATTGCAAAACCTAAAGGAGTAGCGATTTACTAATTTCAGTGTTATTATCATCGTCAAGTTGCAAGTTAAACTTGTAACAAGGGGTTGACTTAATCTACATGAGGGCATTGCATTTGAGCCGATTTTACGAACTGTTGGTGAGCTGTTTCATGATCAATTGATTGATAGAAGGGCCACTATATTCTAGCAAACATATACTCCATAGAACATTTCTATCAACTTACCTAAAACAATGCCCATTCACTTTCTACGTGAATTTCGTCATATTCTGGTATTTACAAAGTAAGACCTAAATTCATGTCCAACTATAGTATTTGCTTGGATTAGACAAACTTTAAGGCCATTTTTTATTTTCTACAAAGGTAGACAACTTTCCTTTCTAAAGCAGATCTTTACTATTACTCAAATTCCTCTTCAACCTTTGAATTTCATTCGAATAGTGTAGTATAATTTTGTGTGACTTGAGAAACATCCATTTGCGGGGGTTCTTAGCTTCATAATAATGCTAACTCACATAGTTACTTAAAAAGGAAAAAGAGGGAAGCTAACTTTGATATTTAATGAATATGTCAGTAGATGTTTGTTTCTCTGTAGGGTAGTAGGAAAAAGAGATATCTTAGATTACTATATAACAGATTCATATCCAATCAGCAAGTCACACGATTTTGGACACTTAACCTTGTGATACAAATAATTGTTCGCTTTCCTTGTTGTTTAAGAAAAAGGAAGTGGAAAAAATAGTTATAAATTGGTATAAAATTGTCGTTCTTATTTTTTATAGTAGGGGGGACGCTATCAAGCCTATCTATATATTTGCTTAAGAAGTATATCGATATACATTTTACTTGAATAAAAAATATGCCTGTTATCCAGTTCAGGCCATTTGCAGTCTGAGTTGGTGGGGTTGCTCCAGATAAGCCTGTTGATTGTGTAAGTCATCTAAATCAATTTTCTACACCAAATAAACTAAAGAAAATATCAATCGCAAAGTAAATTATTCTAGTAAATTATTCTTATCCTTCCAAGAAAGAAAATTTCATAGCTATCTTATAAAAATATTCATTTTATTTCTCAAATTGCATGTATTTGATATTTTTTTCTCACATATAAATAGATTTTCGAGGCTTATATACATTTCTCACTAATTTTTAAATCAGCAACAAGAGAAGGATATCAAAGCATATTACAGTATCGAGTAATATTGTTTTTAAATTGTTATGGCTGAGCAATTTTTGTATGCTTTTTAAGGGAAGTGTTGAAATTTATTCTAGAGAGAAGATTGCAGGATGGAAGGAAATTTTTAAATGATAGATGCAGATGATAGTGGATATATTATGCTGGAAGAACTAAAAAAGAGTTTTGAAAGAGTCGGTGCCAAGCAAAAGGATTCAGAAATAGATGATCGGATGCAAATCGTAAGTGCTGCTTATTAACTTGATGTTTGAAGCCTGCTTTGAAACCTCGCAGGTATCCGAGGTCTTCATTAGGTAGGCGTACTGGAGTTTGCAAACACGACAAAAATGAGCTTGCATCAACTTTAGAAATATTTTCAGTTTCTGCAATTTCATAAAACACTTTTAATTTGTATATGTCGTCATAATTCAATTAATGACAATAATAACATAGTAATGCTCTCAATAGGTATTCACCCAACTTTTTAGTGAGAACTTTACCTATATTTTGATAACCAAAGTATTATGTTGAGCCCGTGCATCGCTCGGGCTTGTCCATCTAGTTCTATCAGATATACGAGTACATGTTGTATATATACTTGTATAGTCGGTGAGCTCTACTTCTACCTGGACTTAAACTGTGTCTAGTGCTATTAATATCATACATAAATAAATAAATAAAATATTAATATAATATTAACATGATGGTTTAATATAATTAAAATATCAAGCAAAACAAATTTAAAATTCATTCGACAAATTAAACCACTATATATGAAAAATTCACCACAAAAATAAATAAAGTTTTTCATATTTTTAATCCTACAAAAATATCGTTGTTACGTTTATTTCTAATTTTGTAAAAGAAAATGTAAAATAATATATAAAATATAAAAATAATACTAATATATAAACATAAAATAAAATAAAATTTTATCATATAAAAACTAAAAAATAAAAATAAAATTCTTGAGTGAAATTTAACCAAACTTATGAGATATGCTAATGAATTAATAAGTGATATATTGATAAATATATGAAAGAGATATTTTAGTCTTCGAAAATATAATTTTTTGCTTTTGCTTCTCTTTTTTCTGAAGAAGCAAAAATTTTTAGCTTCTTACCAATATTCCAAACGACAAAAAGAATTATATCTACTTCATTTAAAATCAATTTTAAGAATTTATCAAACACTTAACTTTTTTCTTAAAAAAAAGACATTTTTGGTCTTCCAACAGCCACATAAACGAGCTCTTAATCAAGGTAATTTTAATCCACCCTGGTGCGGACTGCGGCGGCCGAACCCTACAACAAGCGGTTATTTAACTACGTAATTTTGAAATTTAAGTCGGTTTATTTTTAGAATATAAATTCCAAATCCCACTCGGTTACAGCAATCCCGAATTCTCCGGGTATAAATACACGCTCTCGAGCCTTCATTAGACGTCTTTTTTCTTCCTCTCTCTTCTTATTCTACTCCTCTTCCCTTTTAGAGAGAAAGCAAAAGGTTAATCTGCCATCATGTTGGTTTATCAAGATCTCCTCACTGGTACTTTTTAATCTTTGTGTTTCTTTACTTTTATAGAATGTCCGGTTCTGTTCTGTGCTCTTTTTTATATATTTTTTTTTCTGGTTATTGTTTTCCGTCATTCTCTTGCTTATGTTTTGTGTTAATTTTTTGGTTGAAAATTTGTGATCTTGAGTTTGTTTCGGATAGTATTGTTTTATTGGCATGTATCTGATATTGATGAGTCAGTTTTTTGTTCTAAAGATGATGAAATTTTGTATGAATTTCTGTTTCTTTGATGCTTGATAAGATCTGGTTGATTTAGCTGGTGTTACTGAAAGATTTCCCGAGGTCCTAAGCTCTTAACGCTTCCTCTTTTTTTATTTATTGATTATTGGGGGAATTAAGAAACTGGATCTGATCTGGATTTTACGTTTCAACCCCATCTTAGACGATTTAAGCCCCAAAATCTTTTACCTGCGATCCTGAATAATGTGTATGAGTGATTTGGATCCACGAGATCTTAATTTTTGTTGCTTCTTGTGTGAGCTGTGAGCAACACTTAATTTACTCTACCTATCTGTTTATATTGCAAATTTTGTCAATTTTATGTAACAACCATTAAAAAGATGTGTTCTTGTGCAAGCTCCATAGATCTGCAAAAAAAAAAAAATTGTGAAGGCAGTGGATTCTAGTAATTTCAGTATCAATTTGAACATCTTATTGTTTATCTGGGCTACGGTAATCATAAAGAAAATTAGAGTATGCAGGCTTCTTTCTTCTTTTTTCTGTTTGATCTTTGATTCTTCTATTGATTAGCTATATTATTGGTTGTTTGGTGCACCTCCGAGTTTCTTTATATGCACAAGTTCCCTAGTTTCTAGAGTGCTGTTACTGTGGTTTTGGACAAACTGTCGAGTTTTACCTTGCTTTCTGCACTCAATCTCAATGGTTTCCTATATATCTCCGCTATTTGGATTCTCAGAGCATGTAGGGTTTTTTCTGTTATACAGACTTTGAAAGAGGACATTCAGCTTGTAGGAATTTTTGGTTTTCATATATGTCCCCTTTATGATATGTTGCTACTTTTGAAATTTAAAACACTTGAAAACATATTGCAGGTGATGAGCTTCTCTCAGACTCATTTCCCTACAAAGAAATTGAGAATGGAATGCTTTGGGAAGTTCAAGGGAAGGTAGGGTCTCCAGTTAATTATTGCTCCCAAATTTCCATATATTAGCAACCAAATTTTGGTGGGCTAACTAGTCTATGTAAAAAGAAATAATGTGGTGTGTTGGTTACATTACAGTGGGTTGTTCAAGGTGCCGTTGATGTGAACATTGGGGCAAATCCTTCTGCTGAGGGTGGAGGTGAAGATGAAGGTGTGGATGATCAAGCTGTCAAGGTTGTCGATATTGTTGACACTTTTAGACTTCAGGTTTGTATACATAGTTGTGGAAATTTGAGTCGATTTTAACATACCTGTTAATTATATGTGAATAAATAACGGTTTGCTATTTGCAGGAGCAACCTGCTTTCGACAAGAAACAATTTGTTACCTTCATTAAGAGATACATCAAGAACCTGACACCCAAACTAGAAGGAGAAGCACAAGAAGCATTTAAAAAGAACATTGAATCAGCAACTAAGTTCCTTTTGCCAAAGCTCAAGGACTTTCAATTGTATGTCCATTTTCATATCAATTATAATGATGTTGTCATAGCTAATTCTTACTGAAGTTGAATGCGTTTTGTTTTCCTTGTACATACTTGGCACCTTGAAATAGAAACTGATACTATGTGTGTGCGCTGGCAGCTTTGTTGGTGAGAGCATGAGTGACGACAGTGCCCTGGTGTTCGCATACTACAAGGATGGTTCAGCGGATCCTACCTTTTTGTACCTTGCACCTGGCTTGAAGGAGATCAAGTGCTAGATGTCTGGTGGAGTGCTTCTGCTAGAAGTTTTGCATTGGAGTTTTTGTTTCATGTAGTTTTAATATTTGGTCCTTTTTGCTTATTTATGTCTCTGTTTCTTCTAAACCTTGGGTACTTGTTGTAACCAGTGCCTGCACTTTTTCTACATTATATAGTTTTATTGTTGTGGGATAGCAAATGATCCTTGATTGAATTGGAAGTTGCTTTTATTGATTTTCAATTTTGCCTATTCAATGTGTTGGGAAATATTTTTAGGTCAGCTATGTTACTTTATTGAACAAAGGGGAAAAGAAGTTCTCTTTGACTAGTGGTAGTGGTGTGCGAATATAAGAATCAAATTGTGTGATGGAGAGGATTTTGCGTGGGTGCTGGAATTATTTTTATGTGATATTTACCTTTTATTCAATGTCTCTGTTTTTATGTGTTTACTTATTTGTTACTTTAGCTGTATCTATAATTACTTCAATTTATCATTTAATCATTAATAAATAATGGAGTATATTCGTGCCTTAAAAATCGAATATGCTGTCTCGGTTCTTTTTTTTGGTCCCCTACAGTTTATTGGACAGATGCAAGTTCGCATACAACGGTAAGTGGTGCAGTACTCGGTATGAATTAGACTTCAAAATTATTAAAATGGAAAATCATGGCCTAGTTTTCAACACAGATTGAAAGATTTTAAATATTAAATTATTAGTAAAGTTTCCAACATAAAGTCCTCCTAATAAGAGCCCTCTTTGGGTGTGTTTAGTATGATTATAAGAAACTATTTTTCATAAAGAAATCACTTTCTGGTAGCCTATTTTTTTTATCTTTAAGGTTGTTAATCTCACATCTACTCTCTTTTTTCTATCAACGGAACTCCAATCAACTTATTCAAGTTCATCTCTGAATTTATTGTTGGTTCTTTGGTTTTTCCTTCTTCTTTTCAAGGAACCTTTTTTAAAAAAAAAAAGATTTTTGCTGGGTGAACTCTAGAACTAAACATGTCCAATAGGTTAATCTTAACCACTATTACGAGGCCTCCTAATGCACAAACATTCCTCTACCCTTTGGGTTGTACCGACATTTTGTTAATCGTAATCACTAGAAAATCACCTCATTTGCAAAGATGTTTTAGTTGTGTTACCACTCCTTGGGCTGAGTAATAGAATCATAATTATTTAACTGGGGTTTCATTTTCTTCGTTGTGTTTGTTCATCTGATCTTGTGTAGTATATGATTTCAATGAAACCTTTTAGCAAACAATACCTAGAAAATATGTATATAATCATATGCACCGTGGTTTCTAAGTTAATTTTAATTAATTTTTAAGTTCAATGATATGGTAAATATTAGCAATTCAAGGCTTGTTTGGATAGAGGAGATTGGATTTCAAATTCATAGCAATAGGTTTATATGCTTCATACATATTTGGCTCACCATGCAAGATAACATTTGGATTTGAAATATCAACTCCAATAATAATTCATTGCAACCCTAATTTAGATTCAATTATTTTTTGTCACCAAAAATTACGACATGGGATCTAGTTCCGCTTGACTTGACATATTCTTCTCAAGTAATAATAAAATATAATTTTACTATACCATTCTTAATTTTTATAAGTCTTGCGAAATGAATTTGAATTTGAATTAATTAAAGCATTAATAATAAGGATAAAATAGGTATAAAATAATAAATTATCTTTTGATTTTTAAAATTGAACCAATAAAAATAGACACTTGAATTTAGTATACTTGACAAGTATTCTAAAACGCAACGGACTCATGAAAAGAGATACTTCTTTTCTTGTTAATACTCCTATTTGTCTCAAAAATAAGTATTGTTTTGCTCATCTCATGATGTTCATTATGAAAAATAATAAATATAAAGTATAGTTTATTATGTTATCTCTATTTGTTAGATGTTTCGTGAGAATTGAGCAAAAACAATAGTTTTTTAATATGGAGATATAATTGAAAACAATTAATTATTCTATTATTTTTGTCTTAAATTTGGAGAACGAACTCTTATTTTGGGTTTTGTTTATTTATTTATTTTGCTAAGCAGTATTTATTTTTAAAACGGATGCATGTACATAAAGTAGCAAAAGGGTCGTGGGGGAGTTGCTCCGTAATAATTGTCAAAAAAATATTTTTAAAAAATGGGCACCCCATTAGCACGAAAGGAATAAGAATATTCGTGGGATAGCAAACTTGCTCTTTGTCTACATGCATAGTTCTTTGTGTTTTTTTTTACGAGTTCGAAATTCGCATTGGAATTTGAATATATCCGTAAGGCCCATTCGAAAGTAGCCATTCGATCAAGAATTTTTCAACATTTAGAATTCTAACTCAAAAAAATAATTTAAAAAAAACAGTTTCATTTGTCAAAAAATTAAAATTAAAATAGTTAGAACCTTACGGTAACCAATAAAGCGGCAAATAATTACTCGCACTTAACAAAGAAATTTAGGAATCTACAATAGAATAGAGCTAGGGGTAGAGTAATCCATTTCTTTATTTATTCTTTTGTTGTAATTCAGAATTGTCAGTCTGTTTGCATTATGGTTCATCCAGAGATAGATATATGGCCAACAAATTAATAAATTCTTGTGTTAAAGAGGTCAGAACTAATGATTTTTAGGCTAAAAATTCATTAAATTCTTATCTTTTCTTGTTAATTACGCCCTTCAAATCTAAGTAGGTGTACGTTTGGCCATTGATTTCAAATAATTTTTACTTTATTTAAAATTTATAGAGTTGGAGTTAGATATGAAATTGTGTTTGATTATATCTTTTGGAAATTATATTAGAAAAAATATAATAACATATTTTAAGACAACTTTAAAAATGAAAAGTGAAATGAAAAATAGGATATAACTTGATTTACAAATTTAAAATACAATTATCAAGTTGAATTTTAAAAAAATTATGATCAAACACTAACATTCAAATAAAGTAAAAAATAATTACAAAAAAATGATTTAATACCATAAAAAAAAATTAGAATTTCATATTAAATTAAAATAAAATAAATAAATTACCACGGAATTTCTTTTTCACTTACCCACCTCTCATCAAAATGATGACTAGTTCTGACCAAAGTGCAAAGGACCACACAAGTTCCCGTTCATAGAAGTCATAAAAGGTGCACTAGTCTTCATTAAGACAGCCAAAAGTACAAGTGTATGACTAAACTAATTGGACATACCAACGGAACTATGGTAGAATGGTAAGTATTCATTCATTTTTAATTAATAGTCTCATATACGAGTCTCTTTGGGGATGGAGTCACGTTTTACTCTTAATGTGGGACTTTTCGGTGTCACACCAAAATTTAATTGGAAAAAGGACAAATATATCCCCGAATTTTGATAAATGGTACGTCTATGCCCTCCGTTATACTTTCGGGTTGTGTATACCCTTACCGTCAATATTTTGGTACGTATATACCCTTAATTTAAACGGAGGGACACGTGTCATGATCGTAATGATCTAATTTAAATTTGGATAGACCATTAAGATCATGACATGTGTCTCATAGACCATTAAGATCATGACACGTGTCTCATAGACCATTAAGATCATGACACGTATCCCTCCGTTTAAATTAAGGGTATATACATACCAAAATATTGACGGTAAGGATATACACAACCCGAAAGTATAACGGAGGGCATAGACGTACCATTTATCAAAATTCGGAGGTATATTTGTCCTTTTTCCCAAATTTAATTTTAGCTTCAATGTAGGTATCAGATATCGGCTAAAAAAAAAAAAAAAAAACTAATTGGACATGCCCATGTTAAAAGATGATGTGGGATTGACCAAATTGAATGGACTATGAAGTTGGCCTGTTTTGGTTTTCCTATAAGCAATCTAATTCCTTCCCAAGTTTGCAAATTGCATTGCCTCTTTTTTCCCCTTCCTTTATCTTTACTTCTTTTGTTTAACCCAACTTAAAGTTTTCTTGAAATGCTCCAACAAACAAGTAAAAATATTGTCAGTATCAATTATTGCAACCTAAAAAAAAATGTTTGGGTGGACACTAATTATGATAAACAATTCAGAGTTTCTAATAATTTATGTGTAACGATTTTTTATATTTTCATATTTTAGCTCGAATAAAATATAAATCTTAGATATGTTAGGTAGAAGTGTGCATCGTAAAAATTATGTACTCTTAATTGAATTAGCGTTGAGGCAATTGTCATCGAGTCCACAAGGCAGTGAAGTACAAGGATCGAAATGACTGTTAGAAGAACTGATTATTGTTAAGTGATTAGTTGAAGATAGTTAGGAAAATATTTATATTAATTAGCCTAGTATATAGGTAATTAGACATTTTCTTTTCTTGTAATTCAATTGCATAAATTCATTTTGACTTGTTCACAATTGAGGACTATCTCTATACTTTATGACTTTTTGTTAATACCTCCTTTAATAGAGTCTCTTATATGCAAATGATCTTTTATCACATAATTCTCTCTTTTTTTCTCCTAATGTTACTTTTTTTTCATTTAACTTTACAATAAACAAATTCACTTATTCACTTATGCACAATCAATGTTTCGAATATCGATGTTTAACACGTATTTTAGGTGAACCAACCTAGCTAATGTGAGATATTAACCAAATAGAAGAGAAACATGATTTGGGCAGCAAACTTGATGATAAATAATTGTTCAAATATAAGTTATATAAATAAGAAGTGTATGATTAGTAGGTGATGGGTTGGAATGAAATTATGTTTACTTTGAATTATCATAATATTACGAACATTAGTCCCACAAATCACAAGAAACCAAACATTATCTTGTTCCATTTTTATTTGGACTCTTGGAAACCACCTCATTTTGTCTCTCTAGTTGATTATTAAAATGCCCAAAATGATCTTAGTTTGACCATTTCTAGTCGACATTATTCTAATCTTTTCTTTTTTACAGTTGGTTTACTACATTATGGTCAAATAGGTACTTTTTATTATTTATACACTAGTTTTCTAAGTAAAAATAATTATTAAATGTGCTACTTTTCTTATTCATGAAATAAATCTAGTCTAGTATTTAAAAAAGAAAGAATACATCTCGTAAATAGCATTAAAAAATGCAAAAAAAGAAATCATTTTAACAAATAAAAAAAAATAGGTACGTCAAACAAATTCATTGGACTAGAATTGAATATATAGTTGATGTTGAGTTTACAAGTATCGAGTTCGATCCCTTAGTATGGAGAAATTTTTGATAGAGAGTGCTTACATGACGCAAATTCAGAATAGTCGAACTCAAATATGGGTATCTACCACTGAATAATAAAAAAAAAGTTGCAAGTATTATAACATATAAATAATTTAGAAATTGCAAAGTATGATTCATTTCATTTTAATTTACTTTTTTATACTAAAAAAAACTTATAATTTCTTTCCCTTTATTCTTTTCTTCCATCTTCTCCTTGCCCCACATGGTATGGGGCAAAATTACCTTTTCTCTTCTGTTTATTTTTTTTTCACCAAATTACTTTTTCCCTTTTACATCTACTTAATGTCTCGTTCACGTCGAATTCTTTTGTCCATTTATTATTTTTTTAACAGTTGAAGAAACAATAAAAATTTATTACTCTATCTATTCCGTATTAACTAATTTTTTACATTTTCAAAATAATTAAATTGTTTAAAGTTCAAAATGATTATTTGAATTTTTTTTATATTTGTCCTTTCATTTATTGAAGTTTTATAGTATTTTTTTAGGAGATAAGTTAAACTACTTACGAAGTTATATTTATGGTTTCATAGAGAACAATAGTGAAAATTATGGTTTAAATTATGTCCTTAAATGCATTTTAAAAAAATTTGTATGTATATTGTATTATCTCACAAATTCAGCTTTTTTTTTAAATAACACAAATTCAGTTAATATAGAATAGAAAGAGTAATTGTATTTATTAATTACATCAAGTGTTTTACTTCTAGAAGAGTAAACGTTATAAATGATTCCACACTACTGAAACTATTTGTGTTACACTTATTAAATGTTCTGTGGAACTTTAATTCCATTTAATAAATGTTTTACTTCTACAATAATAAATGGTTGTTTTAAATCTTTGTTTTTCATTTTGTCCTGCCTTTTTTGAGTTTTTCTTTAATTACCTCATTTAAAAAGTTAAAATTCTTACCAACTAAATATATTTCATAGCTTCCTTTTACAATGTTTCCTACGGGCAAAAATAAATTTGTGACCGTGAAATAACACTTTAAAATCTAGAATGCTCTTTTATCATGTATGTGGATTACTTGGTCGATTACCTGATTGCACTAGTCTCATTGCCATCTTTTTAGCGTCCCGCCATTCCTTCTTGTTAACATAGGAAATCTAACTCATTCCGCACGCAGTAATTGGAAGTCCTATTACACTTAAGGCGACTAGTCCAGTAGTGGGTGAGTAGAGTCTGTGCTTTGGTGGGTACCGGGCATCCAGTAAGAAGAAGTAGCTCCGCCAACAGTGCACGCAAGCTGCTTAGGAAGGCTCTAGTTTCGGATGAGCTTCTCCCAATTATGTCTGGTAATAGAATAGGGCGGCTTGCTCTGACCAAGACTCCACTTTTTGCTCCGTCCGCGGAGCATATGAATTTCCTACTGCTCCTGCTAATGCTATTGCTACCTCCTCCTTTGCTCCTTCGTTACATGCGCCAAGCAAGACCGCCCTTGTCCCTTTCTCTCCTCTTGCTCTCACTAAAAGTACAGGGCGGATCCAAATCAAATTGTGAAAGACCCCTTTTCCCTTATGTCACTCAGGACCCACCCTACCCTACCACCTATAGGCGGCCGTCCTACAGCCGCCCGAAAAGGAAATCATAATGTTTAGGAGGTCAAATTTAATGATCTTTGCGCTAAAAAATTATTACAGTTTGAATTCTTGTTAAATATTCCCTTTAATTATAAATACTAGTCAATTTTACAAATTAAACTTGTTTGTAAAGAGTTAATAAATTGATTTATTTGGACAAGTATTTTTACAAGTAAAACTATTAAATGTTTTGACAAAAAAAAGGTACACAAAGATTACAAAGACAGAATATGAATCGATAATATTATGTTAAAAAATCACTAGCATTATGTAAATAATTCAAAGACTGATGATGTTAAAATCCCCTTTTACGTTTTTGATTTCTCGTAGAAATGACGACTAATTTTGATGAGAGTTTAAAAAAAATTAAACAGACTTTAAACTCAGGGTATTTAGATTTTTAAAAAATATTACTTAATATTTCTTTTCTCCACTTCTTTCCAGCCTGTAAATTGAAAAAAAAAAATTAAAAATCTTTTCTTTGTCTCTTTCTTCTTTTGTTTAACCAAACTAGCAAATTTCATAAAATACGCTAAGAAATACGTACAATATGGTCAACATGCAATTATTATTGGTAGCAGTTAGGGGTTGCTGGGTTTATAGAAAAATTATAACTAATGACGTAGGAAGTGTAATACACAAATTAGTACGTAATTTAGGTGATTAATATGGCTATACTGCAAAAACCAGTACAGTCCATATATAATATATGATTTAAAACATATGTTCACATTTTAAGCTAAATAAAAGAATTTGTTTTTACTATTACAAAGGTAAGTTTTGTCATTTTGGTGTTTAATTCATATTGTATTATTACTACTCTATTCTTCTTTCGCATTATAACTTATATAAATTAATAGACATATCCACCCTAACTTATTCACATGTTAAAAGCACTAACTAGACATTGCATTACCTAATGGTGAATTTGTGTGAAAAATTAAGAGGGTATTTCGATTGGTTAAACCTACTTTCAAGTCAGAATTTGATTTTTGAAAGTGTTTGACATGTATAAAAATAACTTAAAATAAGTCAAAAATGATTTAAAATAAGTTAGGAAGAGTTTGACAAAGTTAAAAATAACTTAAAATAAATTTAAAATGACTTAAATGAGTTAAAAACCAAAAGTAGGTGGCCCTACTTTTTATTTTTTGACTTAAAAATCATTTAAGTTTGAATTTTAATTTTTAATTTTATAGCTACTTTTTTTAAGTTAGTCCAAACAAGCTCTAAATCTACTTCCCTGACCAACCCCTTAGAATCATTTAGTTTGCAGAGTAAATTATAAGTACATAATTCTAATATTATGACCAATAATATCTAGATCTTTTATTAATTATGATTTGTTTAAGTTATGACATTAAAATTTTTTTTTTTTTTGTCTTCTTATAATCTAAAATATTTATTTAATTTTAAAATGAATAAATTTATATGATTTTAATTTTTAATTTTTAATTTTAACCTTAACCTATATGGATAAAGCTTTAAAAAAACTTAGTAGAAAAGAATTTACTATTTTACTTATTTTGTCAAGGGATGACCAATTTTAGATTGGTATCTCACATTAGATATGTCATATTATAGCAAAGTTTGAGTATACAATCGCAAAGGTATTACGATAAGAAAATTGGAAAACACCAACAAAGATTGTGGTAGAGTGGCAAATATTCATTCATCCTTAATCAAGAGGTCTCGGGTTCGAGTCTCCTTGGGTACGGAGTCGCCTTTGTTAGGGAGCACTTTACCTCCCAATGTGGGACTTTTCGGCGCAAATTCAGATTTAGTCGAGCTTTAATGTGGGTTTCCGACACCGGGTGAAAAATTAAAAAAAATAAGAAAATTGGAAAACAGAAAAGTTAATCTCCAAAAGTTGTACATTGTTTTATGATGTTAGGTTCCATTTTTTACTTTCCATAAAAACTTCACTATAATGTTTGATTTTTAATTCTTCGTATACTAAATATCGGCATCAATTATGTGTAATCGAATGCGAGGATTAGCAATATAAGTATTGAAAATATTAAATGACCAAAATAAAATAAGCTCTTCACGTATAGATCAATATTATATTGAGAAAATTACACGGTTAAGTAGATATATACTACATAATTAGATAACATAGCTACAGTTTGCATTAATTACAATTTCAAACTTACTTTTACCTATAATTACATTCTATCTCTTGACTCTCTCATCTCTTCCTTCTCTCGCCTCTCTCCCCTTTTTCTGGAATCTCGCTCGCCACTCTCCTCTTTTTCATTCATCTCTCTTGTGCCTCTCTCCTCTCCCTGCCTAGTCTCTCTCAATTTTCTTATGTCAACTCTCTCTCACTTTATACAAACACAAATGTATAATTTGTGTTTGTGTTTGTATAAAACGAGAGAGACTGGATATTCAAATACGAATACATCTCTCCGCCCTATACATTATAATTATAAAAATACAAATCTTCCCCTGTCCAGTTTTCTTTTGCACTTCTCTCTCTCGTTTTATACAAACACAAATTATACAAAATATTTATTTTTTTATGACAAGGGAAACCCGCAGCGGCTATCATTTGGGTGCGCACAGGGTAAAACCCCCGCTTCTATGCAATTGCTCACAAACCACATAAGATAGGTAACCCGCACCAAGCAAGCCTGGTGCGACAAGCTCGACCCAGAAGACAAACCCCTTGCGTTTGCTAGCAAGGGGTTTCGAACTTGATACCTCCAACATGGATGTCCCAAGCTAAAACCAGTGGGCCACCCCGAAGGGTAATTATACAAAACATTTGTGTTTGCATTTGTATAATTTGTGTTTGTATAAAACGAGAAAGAAAGATTGAATATACAAATACATATGTTTTACCTCGATTCAACTGTATACGAATTCAAATTGTATGCAGATATACAAATACAATCATTGATACATATACATAGTAGCTACATATATACAATTATCTAACTGAAATACATATACAATTCACCTCTCTCTCCGCTCTATGCCATATGTTGCTCGCCTCTCTCCTGCCTCTCCTGATCTCGCTCGCCACTCTCCTCCCTATAACATGTAGTTACGAAGCGTAATTATCAAACTATATCTATGGAGAATAACTAAGTTATTTTTAAGTGGATTTATGCGAAAATTCCCCATTAATAATCACAAACAAAGTTACTTAATATATACGTTGTTAAAGAATATAGCAAATACCACATAAAAACAGTGAAAATGTGCGGCAACGCCGAATATAAATAAAAGTGAAAAAAAGATCTTCTATTAGAATTCGAATATGTAAGCTTATCTATGGACTAAATTTAATATTCACGTGAATCAATAAAGTAATATCACATATTTAATTAAAGTTCCGGATATGTCCTTATAAATTATCTAAAAATAAGCATTTAAACCCAAAATCAATGACAGTAAAAATGTAATAAATACAAATAAAATAAATTTGAACTATTTTCAATATATTTAAAATATTTTTGACTGAATTGAGAAAGAAAAACACAAATATAAAACGAGCTCTGTATAAAGGGAGATAAAAAGATATGAAATTTTAGGAAAATAGAAAGAATACGGTTTGATGATTTCTCTTTAAAATGACTATTAACTTTGACTAAAGTTTTAAGAATCAGATAAAATGGACTTTGAAGTCATGATATTTGTCAAAAACATTGACTTGCTTCATTCATTTGTAACGGTAAATTGCAATTTTTTGTTTTTTCTGTATTCTCTGCTTTCATTTTAATCAACCTTTTAATTTTCATAAATTACGCTAAGAAATACTACAATATATCCCGTATTCAATTCTAATTTTTTTCCTTCGTATATTTTATTCTCCTACAATTTGAAAATACATGATAGTTGGTTATAATTTAATATTTTTTTTAATAGTAAGATTTTGTAAGACACAAATAGACATATATACATCATTGTAGATTACGTAACAATACACATGCTTAAATATTAAGTAGGTTCTTATTGATCATAGTTTTGTAAATCTTTTCAATTAAATCAATTGTTATCAACATTGTTTTATAAGCATTTAAAAATAAAATTAAGACTTCACTTTATTGAATATGATAACTAGAATATCTTTTTTTTTTTTACTTGTACAAACATTTCATATTACTTTTAATTACAAATTTAGATCTAAATCATCAATATTGTAGTTAGTGTTACTTTTATAAGACATTTAAAATTAAGATAATGTCTTTTAAAATTTAACTATTTGATAATATAATTAGTTTAAACTTGCAATGTCTAAGAAGATATTTTTAAAAATTGAAGATAATCTTACAAAGACAATATTAAAACATGATTGATTCAAATTGAAGTGCATTAGACAAATTAAGAAGAGGAAATAACTTCAAATTTAATTACATATGACATTTAATTATAATTGCATTAATTTTATATTTTAGAAAATAATAATTTTTAAAAATATGTGCATAATGTTTAACAAAGTATTGCCAATCAATTATTAAGGAAATTTCAATAAATACATAACTAAATATGTTTTTATATATAACATTGAAAAAAATTGGAACTCTTATTTTTTTTAAAGCCTAAATCCACTTTAGATTTAGAGACGAAGTAGTAATGATGAGTAACATGGGCGGAGCTACATTATGGTCACGGGGTTCATCCGAACCCCTTTAGTAGAAAATTATACTATTTATATATGGTTAATATAATTTTTAATGTATACATAATAGATGTGAACTCCCTTTGAAAACTCTTATGTCTACCTCTTTAAATTTTGAACCACTTAGTGAAAAATTGACTCCGCCACTGATGAGTAATATAGAAAGTATAATACAAAATTTAGTAATGCATGATTATAATGTTGAGACAAACTAGTACATGAGATATGGTTTAAATCATATGTTTACATTTAAGCAAAATAATAGTATGTGTTTTTATTATTATGATATGAAGGTTAATCTTTTCTTTGGGTGTTTAGTTTATTTATTATTAATACTCTATGTTTCTTCTTTCACACTATAACTTATATAAATTAATATATAAATTCACTCTAACTTACACATGTATTATAAATTATGAGAAAAAAGTATCAAGTAGATATTACTTACAATGATAAAAAAAAAAGCAATAAAACACAGAAGATCACGGTAATCAAACAAGAGTTTGGTTGGAAAATTAGAAAAGTTAAACTCCACATAAAATTTGTACATTTTTCATATAAATTTTAGCTTCATTATTTACCCCCCACAAAACCTTCTTTACAATGTTTGATATTTTACTTCTTTTGTATAATTAATTTCCGCATAAATTCTATGTGATTGAATGTAAAGATTTAAATAAGATTTATTTAATAGTATAAATATTGAAATTACTAAATAGCAAAAATAACTCTTCGTGTATATCAATATTATTTTGCTAGAAAATAACTTTTTTAAACTACACACTGAATAATATTTTTTAGTACAACATACCCAAAAAATAATAATTGCATTATGACCCCTGCTATAATTTCGATATTACTAATTATTGCACAATTAATTGTTTGATTAAACTGTTCCAAATTTGATGAACATATTTAATTTTCAGCAGAGTAAGAAAAATGCAGGCGATTCTTTTATTTATTTATAATAACAAACAAAGATAATTAATATTTATGTTGTTATGATATATCAAATACTAGAAATGGAGAGACTTGTGTGCAAACACGTTCAAATACTACATATAATTATAAAAAAAGTAATTTAAAAAAAAAGTTTTAAAATGTCATAATATAGTGGAAGTGACTAAAATTTGTTCTCTAGTGGGAGTGCTTCACCATTAACCAGAAAGTCTCGGATTCGAGTCCTGTGTATGGAGAAAATCTTGTTGGGAGCGGCACCCCTGAATGGGCCCTGCAGAGCGTGATCCGGATTTAGTCGGAGCTCTAATGTGGACCCCAGACATCGAGTGGGAAACAAAAATAAAAACTAAAATTTGTTCTCTACTACCATTTATTTTCCGATTAAAAACACACTTCTTTCATTGATTGAATTTCACTTGCCCTCAACATTATATTTCGATTTGAAATACCCTTGTTTTTAACAAATTATGATATAATATATATATATATATATATATATATATATATATATATATATATATATATATATATATATATATATATATGGGGCCTTAATTAATGCAATACTGATTTACTAGTCCTTAATTAATGCAATATTGATTTGCTAGTCCATGTAGCCCCTTTTATAAGTAACACAATCCATTAAAGTTTAGCCGAAAATAAACTTAAAATATATTTGAATTAAACATTACTTGATTTAGCTTCATTGGGCTCGAAACTATTCAGTTCGACAATTAATATACTTCAAATGAAAAAATTGAAGAATTATAACTAATTTACGTATTAACTCAAGAATTCAAGAAAACTTTGCGACTATAATTCAATTTTTTGTGGAGTCCATGCAAAATGATGTTTTGAACCCAAAATTATGTCAAAATTCCATACTCAAAATACCAATAGACCTCACGTTAAATTTTTGGAGATAAAACATCAACTCATCTGATAATTGCTTGATAATGACTGTCCATAGTTTCTAATAGAAAATAATTCAAGAAATAAATTTTAGAATTAATCGATTTAATAAGCTTTTCAATCTAAGAAAATGATCAAAGTCAAATAAAATCACAAAATTCAGATTTGTTCGTAACCTATTTTTTGATGTTCCACATTTTATAATTATATGAATTTAATAGACAATAACGTCTTCATCCTTTGAAGTTGCAATTTTAGTTCAAAATTATTGCAAACTTCAATTAATTTTAGATCTAGGTTCAACTCAACATGTTTATCCTTTAATGTAATATTAGTGGAATCTTAAAAATTCAGTTCAAATAATTATCAAACAAATAATTCGATAAATTCAAATCATTTATAAGTTTGAATTTAACATTCATAAATCAATATCACATGTTTAAAGGGAAAAAAGTCCGAAATATATCCGAATTTTAACCGAAATTATTGTAACAATATCGAACTTTAGAAAGGACCTTTTACCTCCCTGCACTATTTAATAGTGTATTTTAAAGGTATATATGTGCCCATGTGAACATCACAAATATTGCATAACTATTAATAGTAACGTGTCCACGTTGACACATATATACCTTTAAAATACACTATTAAATAGTGCAGGGGGTAAAAGGTCGTCCATAAAGTTTGGTATCGTAACAAAAATTTCGGCCAAAGTTGGAGTATTTTTCAAACCCCTTTCCCCATGTTTAAATAAAGTCCATGTGTATATCATTTTTTTGGATAATGTATAAGTACCCCTTAATTTATGACTAAAATCTCAGTGACGCATTTAAACTTAACTAGGGTCTTATTGTCACTCTAAACTAATCTAAAATGGAATAAACACATCTCAAAAGCCGACTCGATAGAGATAGTATCCACACTCTCTTGAAGGCAAGTGAAGATCGAAAAAAATGGACAAATATTTGTTTTTAATTGGTCTGTTTACAACGACATTAAAACCTATATATTTTTAATGTTAAAATATTTATTTCAATTTCTTCCTCACTTTAAACTTTTTACTTTTTCTCTTTCACTTTTAATTATGTGTATTTTTTTAAAAAATAAAAAATTAAGAAGTATCCTTTAATTTTTAATGTTTTAATTTTTATAGGTTTTATTTGATTTTCTTCACTTATTTTGATATTGATACGAAATTAACTTATTTTAAATACACAACATTTATGATTAAATTTGAAATCAAATAAAAAGAAAAAACAAAGAATAGGAAAAAAGAAAAAAATAATTAATGAAGGTAAAAAGAAAATGAAAGAATAAAGGTTAAAATACAAGACAACTTTTTTTAAAAAATATTTATGTTTATTGAATTTATTTAAATATAAGATAAAAGATATTAATTTTTTTTTTTTCAATATGTTAAAATTTGACCAAAATATAGAGTTGAAAGCGGTCAAATATGAATTTTTGGGTATTAGAATTTAAGGAGAGGAAATAAAAAAGAAAAAGAAAAGAATAAAACAAAACAGGCGGTGAGGAGAGAGAAGATGTTTTTAGGAAAATAGAAAGAAAAGAGGTTCACAGTTTTTGTACAGCCTCATCCATCTTCTTTCCCCACCTATCCCCAAACCGCTTCCTCAAAATTCCTTTCATCTCACCAAGACCCTTTTGCTTAGCCTTCTTAATCGGATTCTCTTCTATTTTGTTCATGTTTTTAATTTATTTTTCATAATTATCTTACATACTTTTTTTCATCAACAAAGATCAACACAAGATTACCGTTTTTTTTTGGGTGTAAATTAAGGTAGGAGTAAACCAAGTTGTAGGTTGTGTTTGCCAGTAAATTATGGGATTGAATGATGTGGATCTTACGGATGACGGCGACGGAGGAGGAGGAGGAGGAGATGTTGGTGGAGGAGAAGATAAGGCATCGGCGGTTTCGTGTTCGATTTGTCTTGAAGCTGTAACCGACAATGGGGATAGATCCTGGTCTAAGCTCCAATGTGGACATCAATTTCATCTTGGTTAGTTCGTCTACCAAATTACTTTTTTAATTAACTAAACGTAATTGGTACTTCTTTGTTTCATAAGCAAGCAAAAAACTTGTTACTAGTTAAATTCCGCTCTGGATTGTCTGAGATCTGATTATCCCTAAAGTTGTGGACTTCTGTACTTCTTTACTTTCTCTTGAGAGGGCATACTTTTGATTTTATGAAGAATTATTGGTTCATTTTCTACAATCTCTAACTTAAACAAGGGGGTCGAGCAGGTTTTGGTCTAATTTAGACCACAATTGCCTAGTAGAGACTCATCCTCGTGTATTTGCCAAAATTGCGACAGCTGGGTAATAGAATTGAGTGGACTTCATTGCACGATGATGATTATTCCCTTTACTTATTACTTAGGTTAGCAGTTTCCAAAACATGGCATTGCATGCATCAGTTGCCTGGGTGACTTGGGTATGTTTTAAAGCAGCTCAGCGGTTGAAGTTGAAGGTACTGGGTTTCAGCTTAGCTAAATTGAAGAAATACCAAGAATGGCTAGACAGTCTAAGCAATTGTCAACTTGTTCTTTGTCCAATAGAACTCTTTAAAAAAAATTACAGTTTCAAGGATTTAAAGGAGATTCAGTACTTTATAATTTTGATAGGAACAAGGAGCAAGAAAGGAGGAGGTCAATCCATAAAGAAAGAAAAAAGAAGTTGATAAATTAAAGGTTAAACTGATTATCATGCCTGTATCGTAAAGATGCAGTCTTTAGACATTACGATGCTAAATAAAAGAACTTCAATCATACTTCTTTGTTTGGGATTGCTCCTGTCCAGTTTTGAGTCTTAAATCTGGGGTCAAGTAGCTGTAACAATGATATGATTGCATGAGATATAGCCAGTTCTATGATTTTTGGATACAAATAAGGTTTTAGATGAAAACCAGAAAAACTAACGCATCAACTATGAAAATCAGGGGATAAAAGGTCTTAGTAATCTCTCCATTTGATATCAACAATTATTGTTGTTGAATGTATTAGGGCGAAGAAGCAGGGGACTATGGAGTATAGTAACATATGCTTGTGGCGTTCTTTAATAATTTTTTAATGAGAAGAAAATGTGTGTATTTCATCTTGTTGACAACTTCGCATTCTGGCAATTGGTGTGCAGATTGCATTGGTTCTGCCTTTAACATCAAGGGGCAAATGCAGTGTCCCAACTGTCGGAAAATTGAGAAGGGTCAATGGCTATATGCAAGTGGTTGCCGTCCCCTACCGGATTTCAACATGGAAGATTGGGCCCATGATGAAGACCTATATGATCTGAGCTACACTGAAATGGTAAGTATGAGTCATCTCTTACCTACTGTTCAGTAATTTAGACAATCTAACCCATAAAAAATATATTAAGTGTTCTGATCGATCTTGTTTTTATGCGCGGTTCATTGGACGTTCCTGTTCCTTTTTCTTTTCCCTGATAAGGAACATTGGGGACATTCCTTTAGCTGGACGTCATAAGTTTCTTGTGGATTTTGAATGATGTGGTTCCCCTACTGGAAACTGATTGAAGATTATTATTGAAGAAGTAGATAGACATGCCTTATCTGACTGACAATTTCCTTTTCTTATGTTCTTGTGTATATACTTTGTCTGTTTTGGATTGCTTAACTGCTTCAGTCATGGTAGCTGTATTCAGTCACCCAAACCTGTACTGTTGGTATATTATCTTCTTGTTAACAATAAATGAAGTTCTTTGAGTGTAGAACTGTTGATTTGGTATTCCAAGAAATCTAAACAATCCAAGTAAAATATTTTTGATAAATGAGTTTGCATTCGCTGACTTTGACAATTTAGGCTTATATAAACATTATTATTAATACAAATGGCCTATTAAAGTGTTCTCATGGGGCATTCTATTAGGTATTTCCTCCTGATTAATAGGATAGACTTTTGTTAAGATGTCCTGTCTGAAGTATTTGTTTGTGTTATTTACAATTTGTATCTTAGATATGTTATTTGCCTGCACATCTTGTCGACCTGGGTTTGTCTTCACAACCTACATGAAGCAATTAGGATAAATCCATAACACGGGATATCCTGATCTTTCACATTTTTAGAAAGTCATCTACAACAACTTATTGAAAGGCTAAATGTACACTGGATTTCTGAATAATTTGCCTAAAGAATTCCATCAGGTTACGAGGTTTGTAAGACCACATAAGTCTTAGGATTTGTTGACAAAGGTGCTCCATATTTTTGTCCATCATAATTGCTGATTCTATATCATCATGAACATCCACGTGAGAACACATTGCCTGTTAGTATGGTAGCTGTGTTCTATCCATAGCAACTGCGATATATGCACTGGCTGCTACAAAGTTGGATGTGAGGATTTTTCGTTTTTGAATGTAGTTGTCAATTATTTTTAGGAGCAAGAAACTACTGCAAATGGCGTGTGTAAAGTTCCATTTCTCCTGTACTTCTACAAAAAAAAATCTCCATTTCTCCCGAGTCCTGTCAATTGCAACAGAGAACATTAAAAAGAAAATTCCTGTTCGGCTAATGAACATTTGTTATTGCATTAATAGTGCCTAAATGTAGCTTTCGCTTTTCGGTTGCCGTCCTTTTCTTGTGTGATCTGCTTATTGTTGATTGCATTTGTTTTCAAGCCAAATATAAATTTTACTTACTGAATACTTTATTTCCTGTGCATGGTTTTGCAGTCATTTGGAGTTCACTGGTGTCCGTTTAGTGGATTGACTCGACTACCATCATCCTTTGAGTAAGAACAGCTTTACTCTGAATTTTTCTTTTTTACTTTTCCTTCTTTGGGCCGAGCATATCAGTTTTACTTTTTTGGTTGAGATTGATGGTCTTTTTATCCCCTTTGTGATTTTGTTACTGATAATGTTGCCTCATTAGGGGAGCTTGTAATCTTGAAGTGTCCCTACAACAACATACCCAGTGTGATCCCATAAGTGGGGCAATGTTGAAATGTCACTGTTCTGCTTATATAGTCTTTGAAAGAGAATACTGACATCCTTTATGTGATTTGCTTGGAATTCTGTTAGACCTGTTAATGGAGAAGGTCGATTTCCCTTGTCATAAAATATTGAGGTAGATTTTGCCATTTTGGTGTGAAAAAGATATACTTGGAAGAAATGGGTTGGTGTGTGTATAGAGATGAGATACTGGCAATACCATGAAATAGTTCATCAGTTCCCCTTACGTAGTTGAAGGGAAAATTCTTTTGCTTTCTTGCTTCTGTACATAGCAGGGCTGGTAGTGTCCTCTGGGGTGGGGCCGTTGGGGGGGGGGGGGGTTAAAAGCAGGATGATTTTTTACCTAACAAGAACTGAGAGCCACATAGATTCTTTACCTTTTGAATTTCGAGTTGAGTTTGAATTCATCTCTTTCTATGCTATATTGAGGCTGAGTTTTGAGTTAAGTTTGAATACATTGTGTGAAGTGGAAGTAGTCCATTCATAGAACATTTTGTATCTTCATAGATCTGAACACAGGCCTATTTAGCTAGTTTGAGTTCAGCATGTTGATGGGTTTGCTGTTGGGACTAATTAGCCTCAAGCATCTAAGTAGCTCACTGTTTGCAGAGGCCTTGAAGTATGATATGCCCTTAGATTGTTGCTTTCTTTTTTGATGGGCAAAGAGTTGAGATTATCATTTCTTTTTTTGCCTCATGTGATTCTAGCAAATTTGACGTGAGTCAGGATAAGGATTCTTAGATTTCAGCATCAATTCAAGTGGATCAAGCTTCTATGCTGAGCCTTCAAAAGGCCCATGTACAACAATATACCCAGTGTAATCCCACAAATAGGGTCTGATGTTAGTACATGATTTAAGAGAAAAAGAAGATTGAAGTCTTTTATTTTTCTCAAAAAAAGATTGAAGTCTTTTAACTATTAGTTAGCATATCAGAGTGAACAAAGTATGACACTGATGATGTTCTGCTCTTTCACTGAGTTGTTCCCACTAACTCTGCAGTTGGCACGTTTCTATAGATTGTTGTCCCTAGAATTGGCTGCAATCTGTCTCTAGACTGAAGCTTGGAATTGTACCTCCATAACAGTCCCTTAAAGGAGGAGTCACCTTGGACGTTGTGGCTTACATACCAGCTACAAGCTCATTGGTCAATGTGTTTTGTACTTCCACTATTAGAACTGTTTCATTTGGACAATTACTGTTATTAGGGTTTGCGATTGGTTGATCGACATGCGTTGAAGCTTTTCTTAGATGGGCTTGTGTAACACTCCTTCGGTTTTGATGTTGTTTTCGAAACCATTCTATTAATAATATTATTTTATACAATTGCTTGCAGGTTCCAAATTGAATTCATTTAAGTAATCAAATTTGAACTTTGATGTGATGATTACTCTTATCAAACTACTTGTGTTAATTCAATTTCTTCATTAATGTTTTTTCCACTACCTCTTACACTTACATCATGAATAAGTGAAATCAACATTTTTTAATTCTTTCTGCTATATCACATGGGTTGGAGAGTATAGATAGGACTTCCATACATCCTAATATTCCATGTGACATTAGAGTTCAACTGCGGATGCTAATACTTCCTGTTCTGTGCCTGCTTGCCAATCGGTGAGCAAACTTTATGTGCCTGCCCTTGAGTTCCCTTTTATTTACACAGAAGAAAACAAAGGGTAGCTATGAGCTAATGATAGAGAATAATTCCTCAACTTTCTTGCTGTTGATGGAGTAAGGTTTTTGGTTTTTTCCCCCTCTTTTCTTGCTTTCGCTGTGCTGTAGATTTTGCTGCTTGTGTTAATATATAATTCACCTGACCACTGCATTTCACATGCCTGCAGCGAAGGGGAGCTTTCATCTAGTGCATGTAAGATTTCCGACTCTCTGAACTGCTGTGTAGTACCTCTTTTTTGTCAAAGCTTCAATAATGAGAGGGTTTTTGTTACTACTTTTGTAGATCACGATCTTCTTGGTCAGCATGCTATATTTGCTGATCACACGGCTGTATCATCTGCTGCTCATCCATGCCCATATATTGCCTATGTTGGAATTCACCCATCATCCTCAAATTCGAGTGGAAGTATCAATGATGGCCCTAATTTCAACAATCACTGGACTAGTCCATCTGTTCCCAACGAGATGCCTGCTTCTTATGCTTTCCCAGGAATGGATGTGCATTATCATAGTTGGGACCATCATTCTTCTTTCCCTATGGCAAACAGTCGTGTTGGTACTGCTGATCAGTCCTCGGTTCCCTCTGTTACTCAGAGAGTTGCCAGAACCAATGCTGATATCCCAAGACCAGGATCTTTTGTCCCTCCATTCCTTGTTGGTCACGGGTATGATATGTGGAATCAAAGGCAATAAATTTGTTTCTGATTAAATAATTATCAAATTCTGAAAAATATGGGTTCTAGTTTGTACCTCACAAAAAAAAAAGTTCCTCCTACATTCCTTTTCCTTTTTTTGTTAAGTGTTGTTTTTGCCTTTTAATGTGTTTTCCTCAACTACTTGGGAGTGGGGAGGCATGTTGTTTTTGTACTGATATTCAGATTGTGATGTTCATCGCTTTTGCAGTTCTGCTGCCAGAGCTGGAAGTTCAGTTGCCTCACCAATGATACCTCCTTATCCTGGAAGTGTAGCTCGGGCTCGTGACCGTGTTCAAGCTCTTCAAGCATATTTTCAGCAACCAAGTAATTCACCAGCTGTACGCACTCCTGTTATGTCTGCTGCTCGACGATCCAACAATCACAGAGGGTTGGCTCAAATGGGGCCGGCTGCCTCATCATCTGATCAGGCTGGTGGCTTCTACTTCTATCCTTCAAGCTCTTCAGGAAGAAATTTCCAAGAAGCTGAAAATCCAGTATCAAACAGATATCATACTTGGGAACGGGACCACTTGCCCGCCTTCCCCTTGAGTCAGGTTGACAGAGATCCTATTTGGGGGCCATTTCATCACACAGGTGTTGGATCTGATAGTGGTAGCCGATCTGGCAGCTTCCGCCCGAGGCATGGGTCTGAGAGGATGCCGTCCCAGAACCGGTCATGAACTTCTTGTGCTGTTTTGATGAGAACTGTGATTACTATGAATGAACCCAATTTATGTATGT
The DNA here is from genome assembly GCA_035578085.1 of Solanum pinnatisectum. Taxonomy (NCBI): domain Eukaryota; kingdom Viridiplantae; phylum Streptophyta; class Magnoliopsida; order Solanales; family Solanaceae; genus Solanum; species Solanum pinnatisectum. The sequence goes on from CM069076.1 coordinate 58,946,344, forward strand.
TTTGAGAAAACGATCTATAATGGTTGGAGTCTTGTCAATATGGCAGGTTCAAAACTGTTTCGTGGCCATGAAAAGTGATCCCTTTCTGATGGCCATGAGTTGTGTGATGGGACTGTGGCGTCCTCTTGTTTCTGTGCTGTGGGGTATAAATAACATCACAATGTTAATGGCAAAGTTCAAGCTAGTGATTTGCCTCTTTATTTGCAGTGCTTGGTTACCCATATTTCTGTCATATTAGTAAATGGTTTAAACATTACGCCATTGATGAACCTGTTGAATATAGTTTTGGTCAACAGAACCTGTTATTCAGATTGGTTCTACGGTTGAAGCACCCACTGCATCCTTGTAGGGTGACAAAGAATTAAGTGTTGAAGCTATTAGACTCTTTAATTATCGTATATTTAGTGATAATGGTTCTATGGTACATTTTGAATGAAATAATGCTTATTTGTCACAAGTCTTTTGTGGGAAGAGCCAAACATAAGAAAAATAATAATGTTCAATTATGTCTAGACTTTTGCTGTGATGTTTTTCCACGAACACTGTTTCAACCTTGTGGCATTGCAAATCTTATTGCTCCTAACTACATTTGGTACATGAAAACATAGACCTCAGAAATTGATAATTTCTTCAGTATCAGCCTACTTTCCTGAAGTAACTTTCTCTTGTTAATTTTTTACTACTAGCATTTTGTTCAAAACTAAAAATTCTTAGTTGAAAGATTTGACATGATCCATAATAAGAAAAGAGATATTAATTGAAGGGTATTTTACAATGCATAAGTCTCCCAGTTCACTGTGAAATATCGTTGCACAAGAAGTCTAGTTATCAGTGAACTCGCACGTTAAAAAGTCTCAAGGAAATCGTAATTTTGCTTAGACTACATTAGCAAGTCTACCAGATGTTGAACTTGTAAAATTTGAAAAAAAGATAATTGTGATCTGTTGAAAATTGAGATTAGATCAACTTATTTTTAATTTTAAGACATAATCCATAAGATGTGAAGGGAATGAAGCTACATAGAATAATGGAGAATATAACGCTATATATTCAGTGAGCCACAAAGAAAAAATCCTTCAACAGACCATCACATGAATAAATTAGCAACTCATATGCGCAGGCAGATCCAAATCTGAATCTATAGAAAATATTGGGGAATCCCAAAGACATCCAAATTGGCTAAATCTAGTATAGTGGGTCTTGTTCCGATGTGGAAAAAAATCTTATTAAAAGGCATCTCGGCAAAAGAGGATTGAGAATCATAAGGCGAGACAGACATAATAAAAGGGTGTGGAGACAACCAGGCCAACATTTTTACCGAATATGGGTCCGGACAATCCAAGAGCCTGGCACTAAAACCCAACCGAACTATATTTTTAATCCCTAGTGCCCCTACTACTGCTACAAGTGTTGAAAGAAAGAACATGATTATTATAGTGTCGACGTATCTTTGAAGGGCATTCAGTCTGATCGTCTTCGTTCATCGAGTAATAGCTATGAAAGTTGTGATTTTGATTAACAAGTCATTTGTTTGGAATAGCTAGATTCAAGAGGGTTTATTTAAAAAATTGTGAATCAAACATCTTTTAATATATATATATAGACAGAGATCTAGGTGTGTTCTCATCTTTTTCTTCTTTGGCTTTATGTGTTGTAAAAGGCTCTTATTTATGTGATTAACTCTAATCCACATCGAGAAAAAATAAAACTAGTTTAAGGTTTAATACTAATTAGCTGGTTGTAACTAATCGCCGAGCTATGTAACGTTGGCTTGTAACCAAGTGTGGCATTAAAGTGGTTTGGATGTTTGATAAATGGGCTTCAATGATGCGGGTTCCGTAATATCTCTACTCTCGACAATGTGCACGCCACAGCTCTACATGAGCTGGTAGTACAAAATTAAAAAAAAAAAAAAAAACTTGATTTGGGGTTAAGCCTCGAGAGGGCCGCAAAGCTCTGCAGGATGGTCATTCTTACAACCACTTTTTGTAACTTCAATTGGGTAATATCATAAAAATTAGTGAATAAACAGACCAATCAAACATACAACCACAATTGGGTCATATCGTGCAAATTAATGAATAAAGAGAGAACGAAAGGTTATGAATTACAAATTATTTTTACTAGAAAACATAAGTATAGCTTTTAAGTGCTTCCCTTTGTATCAATTAAGCGCCTTATTGGTATCAGTAAAACGAAATTAGTTGGAGGATATATAGTGGTATTTACTTTGTTTCCTCATTCTGTTGGGCATCTCTACTCTCGACGGCAGAACTGTGTACGCCATGTTGCCCCACAGCTTTACATGGTCCAAATGGTGCCACTAGCCAGCACCTTGCAGTGACGATTTTTTCGGTTCTGATTAAGTGCCTATTGGTCCAATCTAACATACAACTACTTTTTTCAACTTCAAATACTCCTAAAACATTTCAAGAAACAATATATAACAAAGTTGTTTTTGGGTCTTTTGATTAAATTGCTCAACAAGATCTAAGAAATTTGCAACTAACTAGCTCCATCCCTTTTAGGTAACTAATAACAACGAAATAATGTAGAGCTTTTACTTGGTTGCTACTAATTTGTGTGGGGGTGGAGTGTCAAGCGATGTTACCTTTTGTGGGATCTTTTATCTTTCTTTTTCCTTTTCATATATATTTTGTGTTGTAGAAAGCTCTATATTCCCACATCGAGAAAAAACAACATTGGTGTAACATATAAGTGTGATAAGCCAAATGTGTTATTTATTGCTGAGCCAGGTAACGCTGGCTTGTAACCAAGTGGGGCATTAAAGTGGTTGAATATTAGATAAATGACCCAATAATATGCAGAGCCTGACGGACTTCCCTACTCTCGGTAGAAATATGCACGCCACAGCTCTAAATGAGCTGGTAGCATTACAAAATTTGTCTCCGGGGTGAATCTCGAGAGGCCCCGGCGTTGTGGAACTAACTAGTGGTCCCAAATGGTATCACCAGCCAGCCCACATCTTACCATGGATCCTTCCTTCGACTTTGATTAAGCGTGCATATTGGGTTCAATCTAATATACAATCACTTTTTTGAAAATATAAACATAGCCAAATATATTATGAGATATCCGGAAAAGCCAAATATATTATGAGATATCCGGAAAAGCATTTTAAAAAGGATAGGTAGCTTATTATGAGGTGTTGATGGAGCCCAGTGGGCACGCTTATGATAAGGTGGCTGACAGCCTACATCTTACAGAAAATGATCCTTTGTATCGGCATGTATATTCGATTCAATCTAACATATGGTTATTTTTTATTTGAATTTTCCGCTAGATTTAAGTAAAATATTTCAAAGATAAACAGATGAATAAAAAAGATAATTCATTTCAAGTGTTTGACGTATTTTTCACGTGACCAAATATTTTGTTAGATATAATATGCTTAATTTATCGGAAAAAGAACCTCATAACAAAAAGGGGAGATGGCTTATAGTGTTCATGGGGAAAAGTTCTTGAGATGAAAGAAAGAAAGACAGAGACTCGTGCAGTAATTTTGCTCAGGTTTTTTTTTTTTGGCATACTTATATTGACAGACTATTATACATCCTATCATAAGTCGCAACATTGATATTTAACTCTTATTTTGAATTTTATGTACAAAATTATCCCAAATATTGCAAAATTGAATGAGGAAGACTATTTTGATTGAACGACACTATTTTCCGAGGAACTTCCCTTCATATTCTCAAAAGCAGTCTTGGCAGCAACACCACCCGGCTGCCAGTATTTCACAACATTACCGCAAGTCTTGCTCCACAAATCTTATGGCTTAAACGAAAAACATTTGATAATGGGTGGACACACTTATAGCAGGCAACAAGTGACAAATCACGGGTCATATGTAACAGATATACATCCTCAAGTTTTACTTGGCAGTTCAAGAAGCATGCATGGCGATTAAACTAGAACAAGTTTCTAAAACGCGCAACTAGCTAGCTAGAATTCAAAGCTCCATCCTGAAATGTTACAACAACTCAAAAGATTTAACTATAGTAAGCACTGCGCTAAAAGCCAGTTCCTTCACATCCTGCAAGTCTGCATACTACTTTATTTTGGCTACAATCTCCGCTTTGTTTCTGTAGAAGTCTCATTCCGATATCCCCTGCATATAACATCCTCAAATGATAAACATGGAAATAGGTCTAATGATGACATGAACGCTACAACCACACAATGACTATTCAATCATACCGAAGAGCGAGAATAGGACAGACTCCTGCTCCTGCTCGGGCTCCTTCCGTGCCTCCAACGAGGCGGCTACAAGGCAGCAAAGATTATGAAAGCATAACTCATATACATGACTTAATATAGCACAGTTGGAACTTCAATATCCATAAAGAGGAGTTAAAAAGCTAGTGCTACTTACAGGTGAAAGTGGAGATCTGGATCTTGATAGAGATCTGCAAAAACCCCAGAAACAATTCTAGTTAATATCAATAGAATTCTGTGGCCAAAAGGTTCCAGAATGACCTTTCCCAAATGAATCCATGCTATACTTCCACGTCCACAATCATAGTATTTATCAAACAGCTGCCGCAATCTCTAATACCAATCACCGGACAGGAACACATTAAAACAAGAACCATTTGCAACACACTTCCTGGAGGTTGCATGTCCAATTTATGAGAGCCATAACAATACAAATGCCTGCTCCAGCCCCACGCTCTAAAAACAAAATAATTTTTATTTGTCTATTGGATTGCGTTCCACGAAAGGATTAGCCCCAAAACAACTTGATATATTGTTGTGAGGTAGATCCACCTTAATAACATACTAAAATGCAATTTACCATCCAGAGTTTGTCGGAGGTACTCATCCACTAAATCAGGTTACAGCCACAACCAAACGAGTTGTCTGAATTTGAGCACCATTAACCATCACCTGTCTATATAGCAATTCCCAGATCGCCGCGGAAGCCAGATCTAGAAAACAAAAGAGGCAATCTTCGTAATCATCTTACTAAACCAAAAAGCTGGTCCGCTCTGAAGAAACCCCCCATTCAAAGAACACATAGAGGAAGAAGAGAACAATGGAAAAAGGAAACTGAGTCTCAATTCTCCCAGGAATCTTAGAAAACTAGACAAGAAAATTTAGATTCATCCACCAATATTATTGCTCCAGAGTTCTTTCACGATGTCATTCTCTAGTGGTTCTGGAAATCAACTTTTAAGTTGGAAATTCAAATTAAACAAGTCTATCAAATCGTTCAACTAGAAAGGCCCAACTTACAAAATCCTTCCTCATAACTCAATTGACAACCAGAAAATATTCAATGAGAAACTACAAGAAGTCGTAATGGTTACGCCCTGAACTCCATCTCCCCAAGCCCCCCAACCCCCTACCCGCAAAAGAAAAACCCCATTAAATTCTTCTGATGTTCTCTTCTTTAACCATTCCTCCCCTTCACCCAAAACAAGAGGAATTGCAAAGAGAACAGTGTTGCTTACGAAAAACGTAAAATGATGGCAATCTTTCCTTAACAAAAAGTAGCTGGTATGCGAAGTACAATAGAATTGCTATACAAAAACTTCAAAACACATGGTTCCTGGATACATATAATGCAACGCCAACAACACACCCGGTATAATCCCACAAGTGGGGTTTGAGGAGGGTAGGATGTACGCAAATCTTACCCAACCTTTGGGCACATATAATGCACGACATAATAATCACAAAATACAAACAATTATGTAGATAAAAACTAATATATTGCAATTAATTGAAATAATACAAATTAAAGTAAAACCACATAATCAAGTTCAAAACCCCTTTCTTTTAAAAAAACCCTATTTAGATGCAAAATATGCAATTTTAGACATCTAGCTCAGCTTGAGTGACTAGCTTCTTACACTAAGTTTCTAATTTCCTATTTCTAGTCAATTTCAAACTCTTTCAGGACGCTTCTTTGATATCACTTTACAGGCTATATTAATTGTAGAGTGATTATCCTCTTTAATAGAACCCCATCAATTAACTTTAGATCTTATAACCAAAGCATTTAATTAGCTGGTTTTGGTTAAGACTTGAGACACACAATTTAGCAACATACACCAACTGCATTGAATCTTACTTCAAACCTCAAGTGCCTCTAACAACATCGAGGAGAGAATAAAACGTATGAGAAGACTGCAAAAGAGACGAACTAGGCAACTGTAAAACTAAGCATTCATTCTTCCACTACTTAGATTCGGAATCTTCTAGATTAATAGAAGTGGAGGCATAAAACTACAGAAAATAGATGGTACAAATCCATCAAACTAAAGCATAAAAAGAGAGGTAGGTCATCTCATAGTCTCATGCTTAAAGAGGGACATCTCCTTGTATAACTTCTGGACTCGGGTGGACTCTGATAACTTGGTGCCTGTAAAACTTCCCACATAACAGACCAATCTATAACTTATAAGCTTCTCTCATTCGTCATTCTAATAGCACCAAATTCCCAATTCCTCATCTATCAACCGCACGATAAGTGTCAAATTCATATCCCTCTCCAAGCAGGGGCGGATCTACACGGAGGCTAGGGGGTTCACGAATCCCCTTCGTCGGAAAATTACACAGTATATATAAGGTCAAATTCTGTTCTCATGTGTGTATATATTAAAATGAACCCCCTCAACACATGTTAAGAGGCTAGCTCAGTGGCTCAACACATGTTAAGAGGCTAGCTCAGTGGTAAAGGAGGTTCAAGAATTCGCCTGGACGTCTTGGGATCGATTCCGCGCAACAAAACTTTCTTTGGATTTTTTTTCTGTTTTCTTCATTTGAAAAATCAAAAAGGCTGAGATGGGCTCAACATTTTTGGGCTGGAGCTTTATTATTATTATTTTCATTTTTTTTAATGTTATTTCTCCTTTTCAATATTTATTTGTTCGAATTTATTAGGCACATTATTTTCATTTTTTGTATTTTACTCTTTTTATCTCTATTTTTAATTTTATTTTTACGTAACTCTCTTTTTATATACTAATTCAAAGGAACTTTTTAAGAAACTGTCAATTATTCTTATACTTAAAATTGAGTAGAGAAAAAATATTTTAAAGATGAGTTAAACTAATCTTAATCGAACGAATAAATTTGAAAGGCATGATTATTCATGATATTTCTTTCTCATTTTTCCAATTCTATTCTAGAGAGATGTAAACTACATTTATTTGATTTATTCGTCATTTTTTACCAATGGAAAACCTTATAAATTGAATAAATGAACAAAAAATTGGCGATGCCATTTATTTATCCTTTTAATATGCATTATAATATTAGTAACTCAATCCCCACACATTTTTAAAGAGTATTAAACAATTTTTAAAGTAACATATGATTGAATGAACACTAATTTAATTTATTTTAAAAATTCAAATAAAGTAAAACAATAAAAATTCAAAGAAAAAAATCACTTTTTTAAAAAAAAGAATCAATGAAGCAGGGTAAAAGTAGGAAGAAACGTTAAACGCGGCATGACAAGACAAGTTAAATTTAACCGATTAAGGATAATTTTTTTCTTCCACGATCCATTTTGCTCCATTTTTTTATTTACTTCTTTATATGTTGAACCCCCTCCACGAAAATCCTGGCTCCGCCACTGTCTCCAAGTATATATAATTATATGGTCATTGCTATTCCTACGCATTTCCAGTAATTATGATATCCTTCTATAGCTCACAAAAGATAAAGAGAGACACCAGATGTGTACTTCTCCATACAAAAATCCTGGCTCCGCCACTGTCTCCAAGTATATATAATTATATGGTCATTGCTATTCCTACGCATTTCCAGTAATTATGATATCCTTCTATAGCTCACGAAAGATAAAGAGAGACACTAGATGTGTACTTCTCCATACATTATGGTGATACTACCATGAGTCTTTTCGACTCTACATATCACTGAAAATGAAACATCAAAAAAGAAGTGATTGATCAGCTAACCAGACATCACCGCAGGAAATGTAGAAAACTAGCCACCGTGTAGAAAATTGTGAGCTGTCCTTTCTCCAACAAAGGTGTCAATTCTTTAACCAGTCAAAACCACGAAGAGAAGAAGAGTTAAAGATGCAAACAACAAAGAGACTCCTGATTCAAAATAGATTTTCCAATAAACAGTCAAGCTGCTAGTCCTCATGCAGAATTCTATCAAACAAGCATAAAATCACCACCAAAGATGGGATAATGCTCAATTGAAGGAAAACAAGGATCCTAAGAAGAACAATAGCAACCAGACTGCATCTGGCAGAGAATTCAAATAGGGCATGCTCATATGCAATCAAAACACGAAATAGGACTGTTTAAAAACCCATCTTCAAAACGTACATGAACACATGATAATTTCGGAAGCATAAAAAATAAATATAAACCTTGATATGAAACAAAAAAGTACCTTGAAAGAGAGCGAGCAGGGGAAAAAGCCCTTGAGGGTGAGACAGACACAGAGCGACGAGAGTATTTACCCCTAGGAGATACACTGTCAACTGACTGTTAGAAACATGCTAAATTTTCTGGGGGTGCAAAGATGAAAAGAAAGTCGGGAACCAAACCTTCCGCTCTGGCTGCTGTAGCTTCGTCGCGGACTCCTGCTTCTTGAATAACTTCTGCTTCTTGAATAATATGGACTTGGACTCCTGGAATAGCTATGCCTCTTATCATACTTGTCCACCTAAATAGTAGATAACTGAGTTAAATTGATGCATGGACACAGTATTGGACCCAGTATTTCTACTAACAACAGAGAACAGACCCTAATATATGCTCGAGAGAATTGATTGCGAAACAGAGAGTCATCAAGTTTCTTTATCTGCAAAAGCAAGAAAGAGGATACATGAGACTGACAGAGCATAGAACTTCTTAAACCACAAAAGCATTATTACTACAGAGCAGAAAAAACCAGTGATGATGTTAAAGATCAAATAAGTAAATTAAAGACTTTATATAGCCTACCGCATATCTCATATCATCATAGTTGGTATAGTCCACAATCCCTCTCATACCTGCAAAAATAGCAGCAGTTACATCAACTGCTTCCAGTACAATGTTTACACATCCTTAAAATTTTGTGCTTTAACTAGAAACAATGGAGGACAAAAAGAGTAGACATTTTCCTTTAATTGTCAAAAGCCTTGGCATGAAAGCAATGTACAGAGATTTCGCGCCATACAGTGTCTGATTAGGAATTGTTTGTATAACTATATTTCCTGAAGAACTTTCCCTATCCCAAGTAACACTTCTAAGAGCCATGTTTCTCGAGTCTTTCTAAGATACAAGCACAAATAATCAAGAAGTAACCTAATTGTCTCATGTGTCAATTTGTTATGTTCGGCACTCCTTCAGCAAAAATGTCTAAAATACTATGTTTCAAATTTTTTTGTCTTGCTTCCTATTTTAGTATATTTTCAAAAAGAACACCATTTACTACAGAACACCATTTACTATATTTAGTATTACTCTTTACATCCATCATCCTAGATGACATATTTAGGACCACAAGATTCAAAGAGCACTTTAGTAAATTAGACACATCTTTAGTTTAAGATCACGAGATTTAGAAGTCATATATCTTTTAAAACTCCGTGCCAAGTCAAACTAATACAAACAAATTGAAATGGAGGGAGTATAACTTTAAAACAAATGTACATTTCCATCCTTGAGAACATATATGGATGAATCAAACACATCAAGAATTGAATAAATGCAACCATAGAAACTCCCACAATAAACCTAACTCACCATCACGATCTCGGAAAACTTGAGAGAAGCAGACATCTCCAGCTCGTCGCATGTGATCCTAGCAAAACCAAGTAAGAGAAACCACATTGATCCAAAGCTCTAGCAAGTTCCCAATTTTTTACTGATCATAACATGACAACTGTTAAAAATTCTAACCTTCAAGTCTTGCCATGAAGCAGAAGATGGTAGTCCAGAGACCAGTACTGAAAATATTAACATTTTAGCAAGCAAGTGAAACCATATGAAATAAGTTAACTTTCAAGGAGGCAAAAATCATGATAACACTGTCAAAATCAGACTAACCGCGATAGTCAGAGCGCCTAGAAAGTCCACCACGACTCCCACTACTGTAACTACTGTGGCGATCATATGATGATGATCCTCCCCCACCATGTGCAAGTTCAACCTACAAAGATCATAATAAACAACAATATGGTAAAAATATCCGACTTCCAACATCACCACATCACCAAAAGAGGGGGGGATGTGAGACAACTAACTCGCAAGCGATGCCCATCAAAGTCATAGCCATCACGCCCACGGATGGCATCATCAGCATCACGAGGATCTTCAAACTGAAACATAGAAACAGAATTGACACCAATTAGATCTATCAGAAATTCTGTAGAATAAAGAAACGCATGCAGAAAATTGAGCTATCTGCCTATACAATAAGGGATTGTTTGGTTTAGAGGCCACTTAAGCCAGTATTAGTAATGTAAAGATTAATAATAAAAGGATTGTGTAATCCGATTATTTCTTGTTGGATATTTAGTTTGATAATATTACATATTAATAGTATACGTGTATAATTTTAAAATACATGCTTTCTTTAAAAAAAATTAACTATTATGAATGATATTCTTGGCATTTACAAATCCATGTATTACAGATACCCATATTCTCATTTCTCATTCTATCCCACATAAAATGATTCCCGCATAACTCATGCATGTATTATTTATATAACGAAAACAAAAGGGAACAACTAAACAGTGTATCAAGTAATCTTGTTTTTCTGTAGAGACTAAAATCAAACCCCAATCAAATATTGTGTAAACTAAAGTTGATTTTTATGTGGGGTTATATCTCCAAAACCCCTAACAGAATGATCCCTAAGGGAAAAACTAACATCTTAGTGATTCAATTTTTAGCAAAGAACTCACCTCTACAAACGCATAACCAGGTGGTCTAGGTGGAACTTTCAAATCAATTTCCACAATGGGACCATACTGCAGGACATCACCGAGAAAATTCAAAATATTAGCACTTGGCATATGGAAGAAAGACGCGGGGGAAGGGGGGGGGGGTATCAACACAATACTGGTCCAAACAACCAAAAGGTAAGTCAATACATATCAAAAAATCCATAACTTATAATATATCTCAAGGAAACCTACATAGAAATCAACCAAAAGCAACAAATGAAATGACAGAAAGACTTTAGCAATAAATTTAAAACATGTCTAATTTATACTGCATAGCAAAGTTGTGTGGCTTCTCTATTAGGAAAAGAACACCAAAAGTACTAAATTAGATGACTTTCAGGAGCTACTTGGAAAACTGAAAGGCTGAATGAGTACTGTGACAGTAATGGAAGCTCACGGAATAGGTCCGGACCATTGAAGAGATTAAGCTTAAATAAGGAAAAAACAAGTATTATCACACTCTAGAAAAGCAAAAAGAGATGACTACGCTTTCATTAGAACATGAATTTGGATTAGACACCTCTTATCACTTTATTAGTCGTACAGGGTATACTAATCCACTTAGGCACAACTTACACAGAGGCAACCAGATATACACCATATTACAAGAATGAAAACTTGCATTGGTAACCCCCCCCCCCCCCTTATCTTTCCCTCTGTGTTATCAAATTCATTCTTCCTCCCATCCAGCCAAAAGTACAACTTCTCATGGAACCTATTGGTGCTCTTTTAGGTGGCATTAACACAAAAGGAGCAACAAATTGAAAGGTAAATGTATAGCTTAGTGATAGCGAGCACGTGAAATTTATCTAAGTAACCTTGTAAAACAAATCTTCAACTTCTCTCTCCCGAATATCACCAGGAAGATTTCCGACGTAGATAGTCCGACTTAGTCGACCCATATTGCCTGAAATCATTATCCAAAAAAATAAGCAGCTTGTTCGAACATTGGATGTGGTAATGTGGACAATTTTTTTAATTTGTGTAATAAAGTGAGATTTAAGTGGTAATGTAGACAGTCAAGAATGCAAATAAGAGAAGTTTATTTTCTTTTTGCTTTTTGGTTTGGAGGGAGGAGGGGCTTACCAGAGTTGATCGAAGCTCATCAGTGAAAGGCATTAAGGAATGGCCAAACTAAGGAAGGGTAAAACAAAGAAGAAAAGTAAAGTAACATTGCAACAAAATGCAAGAAGATAATCTGAAACTATAACAGTTCTTGATTTGTTAAAGAAAAGCTTCTTCATAAAGAATAATGTTACAAACACCAAAATCAAAATGAAGTTTTATATAATAAGAATCAGAATAGCAAAAACCATGTATTTTTATCAATCTAAATCAATTCTTAAAGAATATGCTTGTCAGCAATAGTAGTCACATCAAACATCAGATATACAACGAAATAACTTCCGATGATATTTTCCAACATATTCCATCAAAAAGGAAGAAATAACTTCGGATCATTTATGGACTCAACTCTCAACTCTCAAGTCATTTTTCTTGCACTTACTATCAACATGTATACCTAAAAGTTTCATCAGAACAATACCAAAATTGTTAATACTATGATTAATCTTTAATATATAGTACTACTTTTTAGGGAAAATAGTCATCACGGCAACACCAGAAAACATTTTTTAGGAAATTATTTAGAAACCGCCGATTAATAGGACCGGGAGACAGAAATCAAGAAATTCAACCAAATTCGTTACTGATATATAATCCTTTAGATATTTAAACGGTTCTTATTATAAGTTCTTGATATGATCGCATAAAAAAACAGTAGAAAAACCCTAAAGACTCTTCAAGAACTAGGAAATCAAAAATTATGTTGCACAGAAAAACAGAGTTTTGCATAGACAAAACAGAGAAGCAATGAAAAATTATAGTATGTAGTTAATTAATTTTACCTAATAAATTGGATTAGGGGAAGAAAAAGAGAAACAGCTTACCTTGAAGATGCAACAACGAGAGGTTGCGTAGAAAGGAAAAAAAGAAGATTGCAGTAAACAAAATAAATACAAATGGCTTTAGAAAATGCGCGGAAGTTATATATAAGGGTGAAAAAAATCGCTAACGTACGCTACGTCTAGAAACTTTCCTAAATCTAAACACGTCAATACATGACATCTGTCCTAGGACACTTTTGAATATTTAATGATAAATAACCCATAAGTAAAATGATAAGGGGAAAATAAAATAGACTTTTCCAATTTGGTTACTTTTTCAAAAGATAAAATACATGACATCTGAAGTCTAAAATTTTTAAAAAGACATTTTAACTATTGCGGATGTTTTATTACCTTACTAAATAATTTTGAAATAATATTATTATATCATTTTTTATCTACTTGAATTAGGGTAAAGTGTTCATTTATACCTTCAACAGCACCGAGATATTGGCCCATGACCATGTTTACTTCATCGTCCCGAATTTTTAAAAAAACATTTTAACTATGCGGATGTTTTATTACCTCACTAAATAATCTTGAAATGATATTATTATATCATTTTTTATCTACTTGACATAGAGAGTATATGCATTTTCTTAAAGAGAGTGAGCAACCTAAAATAACAAATATAATTTTATTTTTACAAGTATTTTATGCATAAAATATATTTCTTGCTTTTTTTATTATTATAACTTTTTCTTCTTATTATTTTTTCTCTTTCTTTATTCTTCAAAAATTCATTGTCATCTTCATTGAAGATTCTCACTTTCAATGTCACCATATTTACACTATTTCACCTTCTTTTTTTAACTACTATTAGTTTAACTCTCTTCAATTTTTAAATTTTATCTAAATATTTTCTTACATTTCAAACAATTTGATAAACTCATTAGATTTCAAGATGATTAGAAGGTATCATATAGTTTTTTTATCCAATTTCAATCAAGCTCTTTCAATTTATGGAAAATTCATTGATTCTTTCAAAATTATCATTTCTAATTTTGAAATTATATGAAAAGGAGATAAATTAATTGATGATACCTTCAAAATTTTGAATCTACTTTAAAAAAAAAATAATCATTTTTGTTATCTAACTCAACAAAGTTTAGAAAATAGTATGATTTTTTTAACAAAACATACTGAAAGAAAAGAATTTGCTTGTAGAAGAAGAAGAAAAAGAAAAGAAAGAAAATTGAAAGGGGTTCAACTTGACATGGGGGTGGATGAGGATGGAGGTGAAGAAAAAGAAAGAAATACAATAGATAGATGGGGTCAGCTTGAAAATGGGGGTGGAAGATGAAATCAAAATTAAAATAAGTTAAAAGTAAGAAAGAGAGAGAAAACTTAAAATGAAAAAATAATTATATTTTAAATTAAACTAACACGTGTCATGTAATGATTGGTATGTGATAACACTTGCTTCTAAAAATCTGGAACTAATCGAAAATGATGTAATTATATCACTTCAAAATTGTTTAGAGGGTAATAGAACACTCACACAATTAAGGTGTCTTTTTGAAAATTCGGAATATTTTCGAGTGTCATATGTCTTTTCTCTTTTCAAAACAAAATCCACTGCATATAAGAAATTAAATACACAAAATACGTTTTTTTAGGATTAGATTATAATTATGAATACACAAAATACGTTTTTTCAGAATTAGATTATAATTATTCTTCTCTTATCTATCTTATTATATTTTTAGAAACAATCAAGCATCATATAAACTTTCGATTTATAATTAGTATAGAGGTTCAATTTTTTTCTAAATAGTTGCTCGATAGTTTCGTCAGTAACAACATAATTTTCTTATTCTTTTCAAACTACTTGATATATAATTGATCCTTCTTCATCTGTCTTATTATTGTTATCTTAAGCAAGTCCTAGGCATTAAAAAGTTAATATTTGATCACTATAATATGGTATCCTTAATCTACAAAATATAAATTCCATTATTATTCAAAGCCATCAATATAGAAATAAGCAAACACCAATATATAGAAACTCTTTAAACTTGGGCATAAATGGTTGGTCAAGGGAGAGGATGGTGAATCTTGATAAAAGGATAAATACGACATATAGCACAAGCAAGTAATGAGAGTACAATATGACCAAACTGTTTGGGTTATGAAGGTGATTAGGGCGTCATGCGGAAGCTTACAATTTGCAAATCATATAGTTGATAAATCAAATAACAAAAAAAACTTATACTAAAAAATCAAAATATTATTATATCAAAACTAATATAAAGAAAAACATTGAAACTTTAGAGAGAATAAATCTCCCCATAAACATGACTCTCTAAACGACTACATTGTGGATTCTACCGTTATTGTGTTAGAAGAAACAAACCTATATTTATAGAGTCCTAAAACCTTTTTTTACTAGAAAAGGACCAGCTAATCTAAAACTCCTTTTCCTAAAAGGAAAGAATAAACCAAATATGAAAAAATATTATATTTTCCTTTCAGGAAAAATAAAAACATTTATGGTAATGTTTTATCTTTTCTTTAAAGAAAATAAATCTTAAATAATGGTAAGAAAATCAGGGCAAAACGCTAACACAAACAACTCAATCCAAATGCCTATAAACAGTCAAAGCAAAAGACAATATTATACGCTAATAAATCTTATCACACAAGTCATTCCTGTGAATTTCTCAAATTACCACTGCCCACCAACAGAGGCCAACAAAAACATAACCCTTTATAGAATTCGAACTCATGATATATTGAGCTCTAAAGTTTAGCCTTCAACCAACGCACCAAGATGATTTTTGTTTATTTGGGTGCATATTTAAGCTGGTGTTTGGCCATAGATTTCCAAATATTTTTGGCAAATATTATTGAGAAAATTGTATATAACAGCAAACTACCAATTCAAATTAAATGTTATAACCATAGTTTGATTTAATTGTACCCATAGCAAACTATTGTTATTTCGCCTCTCTCCGGGTGAATCTCGCTCGCCACTCTCATTCTCGCTGGGCAGTCTCCCTTGCCCCTCTCGCTTTTATACAACCACAAATGTATAAAATGTGTTTGTGTTTGTATAAAGCGAGAGAAAATTACATATATATATATTCGTTCCCCTCTCGCCCCTCTCCCAGATCTCGCCGCCACTCTCACTCGCCTCTCTCATTTATACAAATATATACATTGTGTTTGTGTTTGTATAAAGCGAGAGAAAATTGTATATACAAATACAAATGCATATATTTTCGTCCTATACACTTATGATTATACAAATACGATCTTCCCCTGCCCAGTTTTCTTTTGTCTTTCTCTCTTTATCGCTTTATACAAACACAGATTATACAATTGATCTTTTATATATGTGTACCGAAACAGATTATACAATTGCTTTCTTTTGTATATGTATAGCGAAATATACATATTTATGTTTGCTATGGAGTGCAATTATGCAAACTATAGCTATAGCATACAAATATGATTCTTATGTTTGCTATATGTGAAAGTTGCTCAATATTATCTGGGTGAGAAATTGGGGGGAATTTCACCATGTGTTTGACCATAATATTGAGGAAATATATTTCACTTTTTAAATAAAAATGATTTATACCCATAAATTTTAAAAACTATCAAAAGTAACCATAGGCTTGTATTACATAGCAAGATAGAAACGTCGACGTAACAAGATTCATGACTTCTGCAACATGTCAATTGGATCTTCGTTGCAGCAAATAACAAGTAGTGTCCATGAAATTGGAGCAATGCAGTAGTTTGGAGTGAGTGCAACAAACATCATTCCATACATCGTTAAGTACGAAGCACATGACTTTAATATCCTAAGCTGATTGTTTGTTATTTTCATCAACATTCATATTCGTTGAATATTTCATCACTGCTTTGGTGTTCACGTAAAAAAATTGTAATACAACGCAAACAAATACTATAGAGGGTGTTTTTGT
This sequence comes from Solanum pinnatisectum, assembly GCA_035578085.1. NCBI lineage: Eukaryota > Viridiplantae > Streptophyta > Magnoliopsida > Solanales > Solanaceae > Solanum > Solanum pinnatisectum. The sequence continues at coordinate 58,963,179 of CM069076.1, forward strand.
AAAAAATATAATTTGGTGTAAAATTTGAGATTTTTAAAACTTCCCAAATAATGAGATTTGGCAAAATACTAATTTTTTTTAGTATTTGAGAATTTGAGTTATTTGCCAAATAATGACAAATTATATGAACAAACACTATTTGCCAAATTTCTTCAATTTTTACTTGGGAAATCTGTGGCCAAACGAGTCCTATATATATTATCTTTTTATAGACTATTTATATATATTACAAGTTACCGGTGCACCCTCACAGGTGCATGTGGGTCCGCCCTGCCCACCAACGAGAAACCACCAAATAATTTCTTTGGAAAAATTCTTTTGGCTAGAAAGGTAAAATACATATTTCACACTATGTTATTTTATCTTTTTGAATATTTTTATCCTTTTAACTTTAATATATTTTAATTAAAAAAAAAAAGATCAGTTTATTTTAAAATAAAAAAGATACTATAAACCTTTTAAATTTCTGGTCATTTAGCATTACCCAAATTCTTTTTGCTAACTAAACTAAAGCATATATGAAATGTTCTAAAGATCGACAAAAAAAATTAAAGTTTCTCTTATCTCTTATACTTCCAAGAAAAATGTAGGAATAGGCTAAAGATAATTGCTTAAGTTAAAAACACATGCGAAATTGTCAGCCACTCTTCTTTATTTTCAAGCACCAAAAAAAATTATTTTAAAAAAATTAAAAATTGTTATTGCTGGTTATATTATTATTAGTGCACTTGGCCGCACGAAGTCCGGCTATGAAAAGAATTAAAATAAAGTTACATACTAATATTAATAATTACTTTAATAAAAGAAATTTTTTATTAATCACACAATTTATAGAAGAGAAGCTATGAAAAATATTTAGGTTAAATATGAAATTCATTAAGAAATCAATATATGTGAACTTCGGAAAGTTAAATATTAAAAATAAATTTCATAGAAAAAAAGAGAAGGTAATATTAGAACTACTGAAATGTGAACTTGAGATGTGATCATTTTTTTTCTTTTTTATTTGAGATCTTTTTTAGTATAATTTATATATATTGATGTAAACTTAAAATCTGGCCGTTCTTTTCTGCTTATTTGTAATCTTTTTAGTTATATTCTTAGTACAATTTTTCAACAATGTGTAACTCAAATTGCCATTAATAGTTATTATCCATGACTATATCGTTAGCCAATACTAATTTTAATCATTATCCACAATTACTATTACTTGTCGTCGTCATCACCTAATCATCACATGTTTTAATTATTTTTATTGTACAATATTAGATTAATTTAATATTTGATTAATAACTTTTTAATAATTAAATTTTAAATAAAAAAAGTTTACATATTTAAATGATGAAAAATAACAATCTTAATTAGTTAGATTCCATATCTTAATATATTATTATTATATTTAGGTTCAAATAGCCAGTTATTTTTGGAAAAACTTATATTGGAAAAACAAAAGAATGTAAAATTTAAAAATAAACATAAAAGAGAACAAAAAGGAGAATTAACTACGCAAAAAAGATTCAAAAAAATGACACATACAAATTTCTATTTCTTTTAAATTTGCTTGGCTTAAACACAAAAATATTAAAAAGTATATTTCACATTTTAAATAAATATTACATTCAATATAATAAATTCCTAAGAATAAAGAGTCACAGTAATTAAGAGGATTAACAATGTGGCTTTGGACTAGTTTGTAACATAATAGGAGTAATATTTGTACATTATTACACTAATAAAGAACATTAGTTGTAGAAAATGAAAAGACAATCAAATTAGAGTTATTGAGACAAATATTTTATTATAAGTAAATAGAAGCAAGGAAACCAACTATATTTTTAAAATTATAAATTAATCGCAATTTTGAAATAACTTGAGAGCTCATGAAAAACAACAAATATGAAAAATATAAAGACTGCAACTTGACTTATTAATAAACAACTTGAAATCTCCTAGAAAACAACAAAAATGAAAAATTTAAAGATTGCAATTTTGCACATTAATAAATAATTTATTTTTAATAAAACAAACTATATTTTCAAAATTATAAATTAACTTTACATTCTCATGTTCTATCATTTTTTGTTAATAAAAATTGCTCCACCGGATTATGGAAATATATGTACGTATTTATTTAAGTAGCATATTGATATCCATTTACTCATTTCCTACTTCTATGTTTTAAAACATTATACCCCACAAACACAATAAATTAATATTATCAACAAAAAATAGTGAGATGAATTTACTTGAACAAATAATTTTTTTGAAGAGTGTTATCATTACAATATAATTAAATTATCTAAGAATTACATAGAGGTCTAAAGAGAATAAATTAAATGTTTTTTTTTTTCTAAACTCAGGATTTATATCTTCACGAACACAAACAAATAATATTAAATGTATGATTTCAACAAAGAAAGAGTTGTAATTATGTAATGACCCTCCTGGTCATTTCTGTATCTTGCCTTCTGTGTGTCGTTTAGAGCGTTCCTGTAGCGACCCCAAGTTATTTATGACTTGCTGGGACTGACAGTTCGGTCACCTGGTCGTTCGTTTGGTTTTGGTGCGAGTTTTAGTGTTTTTGAGCTTATGAATCTTGAACGATCATTTTCAATCAAAAGTTCAAGAAGACCACCTTAGAATGGAATTTTGACGATTCCATCAGCTCCGGAAGGGTCGTTTTAGGCTAGTAGCATGGTCGGCATGAGTTCCGAGGTTTTCAGTGTGAGTCGGTGCGATTAGCCGTTTTAGCCTTTGAAATTTGGCCTAAGGTTGACTTTGGTCAACATTCTTGGAAAACGCGCTCGGATGAAAATTTCTCCAGCGCGGTTAGCTTCGGAATGTTAAGTTTGGTCTAGAACAACCTTTCGTTCGACTCCCGAGGTCTCCGGACTCATTTTGAGTCCTTCGGTGGATTTTGGTTAAAATGGCTATTGGAAGTGGGATCCACTTTTTATCGAGATGACCTCTGATGAAAATTTTGACTGCGCCGTTGAATCCGGAATATCGAATTTAGTAGGGTAGCATATCTGTTTTATTTTTATCGGGTCCCGAACGAATTCTGATCCCCCGTCAGAGACTTTAAATATTTGGCTAGCTGAATCTGGTGCAGCAAATTTCAGCAACTTTTTGAATCTTTTAAAGGGCATAACTCTCTCATTTCTAATCCAAATTTAGTGATCCAAAGGTGCATATTGTGGGGTTTTTTGCGAGGAACGCATTGGTATGGTTAGATTTCATATTCAAAGCTTCGTTGGAGGTAAAAAGTTGTGTTTTAGCTGCTGTCATTGCCATTTTCGGGCTGAAATTTTGAGAAATTTTAGAAGCTGATTTCTTGATCATTTTAGGTCCGATTTTAGTGATTCTTGAGGCTATCTTGAGTGGTTTTTCGAGGAGAACATTGTGGTGTTGTCAGATTTTGCTGTATACCCCTCATTTCTGGTATTTTCTCGTAAATAGCTGCTGCTATTACTGTTCCTTTTTAGTGTGTTTGGGTTTTTTTCCATTGTATGTGTGTTGGGCTGTTCCGAACCCCGAATTGTGTTTCATTTTGGAATACAAGTTCGGGGAGGTGTTTAGGACCTAATTTTGGGGTTAATTTCGGAATTTTCAGCGCGGGTCCCACTTTCCCCGTTTTGATCCCGAAATTATTCTGTCTCCGTTTCTTGCGATTTTAGTGTCTAAACGATCGTAATAACGTTGTGACTCTATTTTTGATAGTGTGTCAGCTTTTCGAGGCTGTTCGAAAGGGGAAAACTCCGGAGAAGTGACTCTTGGAGCGCGCGCGGTCGGCCTACAGGTAGGCTACGGTTTCCCTCTCTAAGATTGAGCTTGAGAGTGTGAATGCATGTTGATTAGTTGGGATTTGGGTTGGTAGTTAGTGAATAATGCATAGGTGTTTAGAATTCATGTTTTCGGCCTCTTTCGGGATTCCTCGGGTAACTATGAGCATGCTATGTGTTATCAATTGACCCTCCTTGCTATGCGGAGTGCTTGTATGCTTGATTACTATTTATCTGAAGCATGTTGGGCCTTAGTTTAGGTTTGACTAGTGCTTGCCTTAGAAATTCATAATTCGGAATCGATAGGCCTTGGTTTTGCCCCGACCTCGCTCGGCTGGCTTAGATCCCTGTAGACTGGTGTAGTAGACTGGAGTCTGATAGTTTGGACCTTAGCTAGGCGATACGCTTACTTCGATGATAGTTATCTTTATTTTCCTCGATATTGCGGCCGCGCGATTCGTCGGCGACACTAGTTACGCCGGCGATTGAAGTTGGTTATCGACTAAATTTCAAGGACTTACAGTGATTGGCTAAGTGTGAACGGTGTTCCACGGACATTTTTGCACATGGATCGATTGAGACTCTTTCAGCAGCTACATTGGCACCTTTATCGGGTTTCCAATTTCGAGCTCTAGTTTAGACCTCTTAGTTACTTATATAGAGCATTCGGTTCGAGGTCCGGCCTCTATTGCTTGGTTACTTATATAAAGCATCCGGTTCGAGGTCCGGCCTCTATTGCTTGGTTACTTATATAGAGCATCCAGTTCGAGGTCCAGCCTCTATTGCTTAGTTACTTATATAAAGCATCCGGTTCGAGGTCCGCCCTCTATTGCTTAGTTATTTATACAGAGCATCCAGTTCGAGGTCCGCCCTCTATTGCTTAGTTACTTATACAGAGCATCCGGTTAGAGGTCCGGCCTCAGTTACTTGATACTTGTGATTGGTTACTTGGGTACTTCTAGTGAGCATCCTGTTCGAGGTCCGGCCTTCGTATTGTCAGATTCTATTATTTGGGATTGAGGTTTTGGTTCAATATTCTTTGTTATTGGGTTCTCATATGTAATACTCTTTAGCTATAGTTTTTCTGTGTACTCGTCGGGCTTATGGGGGTCCGTACGGGTTTTTAATTTAACTTGCGCACGAGTGTACCTTCTGGGCTTATGGGGCCCCAGTTAGGTGTAGTTAGCTTATAGATTACTTTAGTTAGTTCTTTCTACACTCGTATGCATTCCATTGTTACTTAGTTCATTTTTTTTCGTTCTTGACCTCTGTTTGTGTTATTCCTTCTTTTCATATTGCCTTTACTTTTCAAGTTCAGTCGGCCTATGATGTCTACTGAGTACCTGCTGTTTTGGTACTCATGCTACGCTCTGCATCTGTTTCGTGATGCAGGTCCGAGCACTAGTGGCCAGCGTTGATCCAGTCCGGGGTAGTCTGATCCGAAGACGGGAGTGAGTACACGGCGCTCTGTACTATTTCAGTCTTCATCTGTATATATAGACTTGTCTTTGGCCTTTCGAGACAGTCGAGTCTCTGTGGTCCACTTTTGAGACTTGTACTCTTTTTATTAGTAGCTCTGTACTAGTGACTTTCAGGTTTTGGGAGGGATCTTTATTTGTATATATGTTTTGGTTTGCGCCCGCCTGTTTTATTGTTATATTAAATTTTGTCTACTCTTGTTTAGTCTCTGCCCTTAGACCCATTACTTGTTGTTCTGGGTTACGGGTCGGCTTACCTACTGATGGGTTATAGTAGGTGTCATCATGGTTCGAAAAATCGGGTCGTGACAAATTATATTAGACATATCAAATTATTTTACCTTGTAAAATCAAATTATGCAAAAATGTCTAAACTATTTTCATTATAGATATATCTTCGATAATCTGCAAAATATGATTAAATAAATTAAAAAATTATCTAGCAAAAGAAGAAAAAGATAAAGAATAAGGAGAAAATTGCATTTAATCATAAATCCTCCTGCACATATAATCATTTTTGACAAAACATAAATAATTCAAAAGGAAATAATATAATAAAAACATTACTTCTTAAGCACCTAAAAAAAATAAAGAATAATCAATATATATAGCTCAAAATCCATTAATCTCCATCTCTGGAAGATTTCATTTCATCCTATATACAAGAGTCAAGAAAAATAATAACAAATAGATTATTAGTCCTAAAATGAATCTCAAAGATAACAAAACAAAATAATTTATCTAGAAGAAATAAAAATATGCTTTGACATATTAGCCTTACTTGCTAATTAAAAGTAATATATGAAATCATATTTGGAAAAGATAATACACCTCAAAGCTTACAAATATTGTAACATGTCTGCCCCTAATTCTCTAACCAAAGATGACTACAAAATAACACACAATTTTAGTGTGATTTTATAGTGTTAATATAACCTTCCACATTAAATAATTAGAGGTCATGAATATGAAAGGCTTGAGAGGTTATGAATATGAAAGGTTTGAGAGTTATGAATATTATTAATACTAATTTAAGAATAGAATTTATACAATTGAAGAGGTATAAGTTAAGAAGATGATTTTACAAGAAAAAAATAATTGAAAGAAAGAAAAAACGTCAAGAAAAAAATAAAATAAATGGAGACCATAGAAAAGTGTCACATCACCTTTCTCTGTGTTCCTCTTTATATAGATATATAGATTATTATTATTATTTAATTAAAAACAAGAGGACAAAAGTGTTTTGCCAAGTTATTGAAAAAAACTTCCCTCTTTTTTTTTCCCACATGCTAAAAAGATGCGGGTGCCGTTGCTTCTCATGTTGCAAATTTCACTCTTCTTTCTCCTTCCATTTCTCTAACCGCAAAAAGCAAATATAAAAGGCATGATAGCAATACAATTTCATTATTTTTCTGTTGTTTTCTTCACATCTCTCTTACCAAAAAATAAAATAAAATTGGATTCTCCATCTTTGTTCTGTTCTAAAGATGGAGGCATCTAATAAAAAAACTACATTTGAATCTGCTAGGGAATGGATTTCTGACCACAAGCTTCGCACCGTCGGTAATTTTTCATAAATTCCTTTCATTTTTTCAAATCTATTTGTTGTTAATTTGAAATTCATATTTATCATAACTGATGATTTGAATGTATTTTTTTCTTAAGGATCTCTGTGGCTAAGCGGAATAGTGGGATCAGTGGCTTACAATTGGTCAAAACCCAGCATGAAAACCAGTGTCAGGCTCATCCATGCTAGGTACCAATTTATCATACACTGATTTCTCCATTATAATCAGTTATTATACTTTTTTATCTTATAATTATATATATATACTGAATATTAAATTTATTATTAGCTGTTATGTTTGTTGGTAACTTTTTTTTTTTTGTTGATGTGAAATAAGATTGCACGCACAAGCACTTACACTCGCCGCGTTAGCCGGTGCTGCAGCAGTTGAGTATTATGATCATAAAACCAACAACAATGCCCAACGATACCCCAAATTCATCAACATGAATTCATTTGCACAGAAGAAATGAAGCAAGGAATATTGATGAAATTTGTAAATTTTTGTGGGGTTACTTTTTGTGTCAAAATTATTTGTGGTAACACGAGCCCTATGCTAGCTTCCTCACATGTTTTTTGTAATCGATGTGTTGAATAAGAAATTATCAAAACATAGAGAATTTTTCCTATCAACTAGCAGTTTTTGTTTCTTTTTTCATTTATCTTTCCGATTCACTGAATGAATGGACAAAATTGTTGCTGGTTGAATTTTGAGTGGCAATAATTTTTATAATAAAAATTGTAAGGTCTTGTTCCTTTTGATTCATTTGTAATTTGGCTGTTAAAGAAAGTTAGAAAATACTTGATAAAAGTATAGGAAAGCAAAATAGCAATGCACTCCCACCTTGTTGAGGGTTTGATTACTCGTATTTGTAATCTCTCATTTTTTTTAAAAAAAAGCAATATGCATGAACAAGAAGTGTGAGTTTACCATAACAACAATATATCTAGAACAAAACTAACACAGTTTATGTTTGTACAGTACAATTGTCAACCAACAACAATTTTAGCAAAAAATAAATCCTTCAATATTATTAAAAATAAATACATCTGAAACACAAACTGATCTATAAAAAAACAATTTCCTAAAAATGAAACTACTCTTATAATATGTTATGTGAAATCGTAATTAAATTTTGTCGATCCTTTAATTAAACATTTGGGAAGAAAATTAATAAAGAAAACATTGAGGGTAAAATGACTTTCGTCTAGTTGAAAACATCAACAATGATAACATATACCTATTTGATTGGTGAAGTTCATTAATAACAAATTAAGTCCTTGGTTGATATGTCGTGGATTATTGAATTATGTCCCTCATATGATATATATATACTTACCGTGAAAGACTATATATGTATATAATATTTTTTTAAAAGGGGGTTTAATTTATTTATTTTAAAAAGGAGGTTTAATTTATTTATTTTTTTACAAAAAATTACAAGTTCTTTTTTAGTGTATTGAGATGTAGAATAGTCATAATGAATGAAACTATATTGATTTGTAGTAGGATTGCTCCTATATCACAACTTGTGTATGTCCTATTAGTGAAAATCACGATAAACAACAATGTTTCAAGGGTATTGTGTAATAGATATGACACTTAACAACAAGAGTTCTCGATTAATAAAGATTCAAAACTTCAATAATTATTTTAGGGCAATTTTGGAGCAACGATAAAGTTATTTTTGTGTAATCTATATGTCATAAATTTAAGTCGTGAAAGTAGTCATTATTGCGTTAGAATAGTTTGTCTACATTACACCACTTAGGATGCAGACCTTTTTTCAAGAAACACCAGACTCCTCCTTTATATTTTGATACTAGATATGTGGTGCCCGTGCAAGGCACGGGCAACGGGCGTATAACTGTTATTATTCTTTGTATTAGACAATCAGTTGTTACAATATTTGTAAATTGCACAATGAAGATACTTTAAGAATGAGTTGAAAATTTTTATGATGGAAAATAAGTACAACGGAGAGCAATTAGACGAAGCTATGAAGAAATATTTATACGTGGCCTTTTTTGATTGGTTTGGTCCTAACTTGGTTTTACCTACGTGGCCTTTTTTGATTAATTTGGTCCGACGAAGGAACCACCACTTATTTTTTTGATTGGTTTGGTTCGACGGTTATTTTTAAAATATAACTTGGTTTTACCTACATGGCCTTTTTTTAAATAGTACTACTTTATTTTTATTTTTAAAATATAAGTTGGTTTTACCTACGTGGCCTTTTTTGATTGGTTTGGTCGGACGGTTATTTTTAAAATATAACTTGATTTTACCTACGTGGCCCTTTTTTAAATAGTACCACTTTATTTTTATTTTTAAAATATAACATAGTTTTACCTAGGTGGCCTTTTTTGATTGGTTTGGTCCTAACTTGGTTTTACCTACGTGGCCTTTTTTGATTGGTTTGGTCCGACGAAGGAACCACGACTTATTAAGAATTTTTAAAATATAACTTGGTTTTACCTACATGGCATTTTTTTAAATAGTACTACTTTATTTTTATTTTTAAAATATAACTTAATTTTACCTACGTGGCCTGTTTTGATTGGTTTGGTCTGACGGTTATTTTTAAAATATAACTTGGTTTCACCTACGTGGCCCTTTTTTAAATAGTACCACTTTATTTTTATTTTTAAAATATAACTTAGTTTTACCTACGTGGCCTTTTTTGATTGGTTTGGCCCTAACTTGGTTTTACCTACGTGGCCTTTTTTGATTGGTTTGGTCCGACGAAGGAACCACCACTTATATAACTTGGTTTTACCTATGTGGCCTTTTTTGATTGGTTTGGTCCGACGGTTATTTTTAAAATATAACTTGGTTTTACCTACGTGGCCCTTTTTTAAATAGTACCACTTTATTTTTATTTTTAAAATATAACTTAGTTTTACCTACGTGGCCTTTTTTGATTGGTTTGGTCCTAACAACTTAGTTTCACCTACGTGGCCTTTTTTGATTCGTTTGGTCCTAACTTGGTTTTACCTACGTGGCCTTTTTTGATTGGTTTGGTCCGACGAAGGAACCACGACTTATTAACAATTTTTAAAATATAACTTGGTTTTACCTACATGTCCTTTTTTTAAATAGTATTACTTTATTTATATTTTTAAAATATTACTTGGTTTTACCTACGTGGCCTTTTTTGATTGGTTTGATCCGACGGTTATTTTTAAAATATAACTTGGTTTTACCTACGTGGCCCTTTTTTAAAACTTGGTTTTACCTACGTGGCCTTTTTCGATTGGTTTGATGGGACGGTTATTTTTAAAATATAACTTGGTTTTACCTACGTGGCCCTTTTTTAAATAGTACCACTTTATTTTTATTTTTAAAATATAACTTAGTTTTACCTACGTGGCCTTTTTTGATTGGTTTGGTCGTAACTTGGTTTTACCTACGTGGCCTTTTTTGATTGGTTAAAATATAACTTGGTTTTACCTACGTGGCCCTTTTTGAAATAGTACCACTTTATTTTTATTTTTAAAATATAACTTAGTTTTACCTACGTGGCCTTTTTTGATTGGTTTGGTCCTAATTTGGTTTTACCTACGTGGATTTTTTTGATTGGTTTGGTCCGACCAAGGAACCACCACTTATTAAGAATGAAAAAAAAATTATTTTGAATATAAAAGCTAAATAATAATATAAACTCTAATAATTAAATATTGTTGAATTGTATTTACACCTCACAAAGGTAAAATCTTATTTCAATACTTACTTCGAGTTAATAAATATATACCTGATTTAAATTAATTTGACGTTTTTCTTAAAGAATTATTTATTAGGAGTTTAATTTTTTAAAATTAATTTTATTAAGGTGGCATTTTTTGATTGAGCCAAGTGGCATTTTTTGATTGTTTTGAATTAATGATGAATTATTTATTAGGAGTTTAATTTTTTAAAATTAATTTTATTAAGGTGGCATTTTTTTATTGAGCCAAGTGGCATTTTTTGATTGTTTTGAATTAATGATGAATTATTTATTAGGAGTTTAATTTTTTAAAATTAATTTTATTAAGGTGGCATTTTATGATTGAGCCAAGATAAAATGACGGTACTACCCTTCGAATGTCCGACGAAACTCTCTCTAATTAAGAATGAGATGATGATAATATATTTATTATTCTAATATACAAAACGAATTATAGTTTGACCAATATACTCTGCTATCACTCTTTTGTTATCCCCAATTTACCCCTTTTAATGTACACCCTAGATTGGGAAAATCTTACTAATAATAATGGGCCTAGGCGAGTGGACTCATAACATAAGCCCAAAATGCTGATGGACCGCAACGACGATCCACAGAAACATAAAATCTCACTCAATCATATATAAACCCCACGCTCAGAAACCCTAGCCATTTCTCTTTTCATTGTTCCTCCCAAATCGCCGCAGCTTTTCAGGTCAGTTATCTGATTCCCTCTTCCTAATTTCGTTTGACAGTTCGATTCTTTGATGTGCGATACTTATGTGTTTTTCGTGGAAATGCAGGTAGGGATTTTTCCTGTAATCGTCGGAGAAGATGAGTAAAGGAAGCAGCGGAGCCACCAAGGGTGGGAAGAAGAAGGGAGCCACCTTCGTGATCGATTGTGCAAAGCCTGTTGAGGACAGCATCATGGAAATCGCCTCTTTGGAGAAGTTTCTTCAGGAGCGCATCAAGGTTGGAGGAAAGGCTGGAGCTCTTGGTGACTCCGTGACTGTCACACGTGACAAAACCAAAATCACTGTCACCTCCGATAGCACCTTCTCCAAGAGGTAAGGCTTTCACCTTTGTTGTTGACCCATGCTTCTATCCTGTATCTGTTTATGGAGATACGGAACTGTTACTTTTTTGAATGCTGTGGCGAGTACAAGTTCTAAAGTTATTATTATAAGTTGGTGATGCTATTTGATTATGAATTAAGATTTATGGATAGTCTCAGTATATAATTTGAATGTTCAATTTATTGTTAATTTTCTATATACGGTATTCCTGATGAAGAACTAATAAAAGGGTCAGATGTGTTGATGATAACTAGTCTTTAGGTTTATATTTCTATCCATATATTTGGAGTTTTGGACATATGGAAAATGTGAACAGAAATTATGTGGAACTGATAGAAAGAATTAAATTTTCAATACAAAACAATAAAGTCACCGGCTGAGGATGGTTCAATTACCAGTGTTGGATAATTGTATGTATTACCCAAAACAGAATAAATTCCTTGGATAAATGAGCTTAGAAGGGTGACTGGTGGATGTAGTATTGTATCAAATCCTTTGGATAACATAGTGTTGGTTGGCGTAAAAGTGAGTTGATGCTGCAGTTTGAAGCTGATCTTGTGCATGGGTTCATTGCTTTCATATGCAGTGGAAGATAGCAATTTATTGTGTAGTGCAGTGTAGAATAGTTCAACAAAAGTCACTTTTCACTTAAGTGGATCATATTCTTTGGTCTGTTTATTTATTTGTCTTTAACAAAAAACAAAGTTAGAGGTAATGTAATTTTGGCAACGTTAAGGTCCAGTGCAACATCTTTGTTGGAGTCATTTGTCAAAAGCTTGCTTGGCAATTCAATTTACGGTCCTATGATACTGCATTGCTTTTTGTGGATAAAATCTTTTTTGCATATTAGGCTCATGTTAATGAATTTAATTTTATCTGTCAAAACAAAATTCTCATTACTTTTGTTTCATTTTAATCATAAATTTGATTGGTAAATCCTGTTGTAATTGTCCAGCTAGTGCTTATTTTGCAGTACAGGGGGTCCTCTTAACTACCCCTGTCATGAGAGCTTACTATGAACTTATTTTCACTATAATTTGGATATTACAACTGTTGTGATTTGCCATATTTTGCTGTAGCTTTTTTGTTATAAAATGTTTTTTCATCCATTGTGTTCTATGTGGTAATGTTTGCTATTTTGAACAGGTATTTGAAATACTTGACTAAGAAGTATTTAAAGAAGAACAGTGTCCGTGATTGGCTCCGAGTAATTTCCTCAAACAAGGACCGTAATGTTTATGAGTTGAGGTACTTCAACATTGCTGACAATGAGGCTGAGGAGGAAGACTGAGAAGCTTGAATTGGTCAGCTTGATAGAACGTCCTTTGTTGAACTTTAGTTTTGTAGCTTTTCATTATCTGGATTTTTTTTTGCCTTGTGAGACGTTATTTACAATTTTGTCAATGAAGTTATAACTATGCTCTTTTCCCCTAGATGGAGAATGTGATTAGCTAGCTATCTTGTAGTTGGTTTATTTCTCCTGCAATGCAATGTTTTAGGGGTGAGTTATCAATCTTCTCCTATTGTTTTCTAAACGTTTGCTATTGAGAGATTGCATCTGATCAACGATGCTTGCTGGTTGGTTTTGCACTGCACTTGCAAGAATATAATTTACCATATCAGTACTTAGCTTTGCTGCTGTAAAATGTTGCGAAGTCGCTATCTGTCGTTCCCAAATTGTTGTAGGTGAGGACCTCATCTTTGATGCTTAAGTAAACTTTGTAGTATGCGGTGTTGTGATTTCTTGTTTGCTTATATGAGAAGTTGAATTCATTATAGTATTAATTGAAGTAGAACAAAAGCTTGGAAGCTAAGGATTTCAAGTATTATTGGTTAAACCAGAACAATACTAAAAGAATATTAGACAGTATTGATATCATGCGATATCTTTTTATTGCTACTTTTCCTCGAATACAAGTTCTTTCCCTCTGGATGCACTTATTATTATTTATATCTTCAACCTCAAATTTTATCTATTTTTTAGAACTTGGAACAGATCGTGCCAAAACTACATGCATACTCTGGAAACTCTCCATTATTTATAGCTTTGGCAATTCCGGTTGATCGTCATGTAGCATGTTGTAATTTAGGATTCTTGCTATTGCAAAGGGGCACCAAGATGGGTTCCCACTTTTCTTTTTAGAGAGGAGTAAATACATACCCGCTCTTGCAACATGAGTAAAATATACTTCTGAACCTCGTCAAGCTTAGTGTGTTTTCAATATTTTTCTCGACTATTTATTAAGAATTTTATGCTCTTACATGAGTTGGAGATCACTTGCTATGCCTTGTGGCAAGACGTTAGTAGACAAGCCGAAGAACACGTGCTTTGGTTTGAAACAAAAACCCGGTCTTAGAAGCAAAAAAAAATAGTAACACGCTTCAATCTCTATGACATGGGTTGAAGACTTGAAGTAGTGGTATTAGATGGGTGGGTTTTGACGTATGAGTTATTAAAATAGATTGAAATAAAAATCGGGTTGGGTTATGACTTGTTCAAATTTATTTGGGCTAAAAAGGGCTTAAAATCGAGTTGGGTCATGACCTTTTTTGGCCCGCTTAATCTCAATAATTTCAACATATTGTTATTTATCTTTTTGAACCATAATTTGAATTTCAACTCAAGAAAATAATAAATAAAAAGTTAGAAATGAATTGATAAATCCTAGAAAATATAAGATACATAATAATTCAACCTTTAATATGAAACATACATTATATCAATGCAAATAGAAAGTATTAAAACGGTTAAGTTGGTGATTAAATTTTGCTCAATTGAAATTCTTTTAAAATGTGTAAGGTTTGATCGGGTTGAAAATTGAAATTGACTGGATTCAAAATATTTTGAAAGTTCAATCCATAAAATTCTAGGCCGGCTTGGATGATTACCTATATTTTGGCTCACACCCCAAATTGCAAAGTGCTAGTAATGTTTCAATTAGCTGGCTTAGCAGAGTTGGTAAAGATTCCTTCATCAGTTTCTATTGCTTTGAATGTGAGAAGCAGGAATTTCACTATCAAACAGAAGTGCAACTACCATATATGCATTTTTATGATGTCGTCTGCGCGTAATATGTACTAAATGAAAATTCAATACTCATGCTACTTCATTTGTAGTTTTTATCATAGCTACAAGTAAACTAATTTCTTGTCCTCACTGGGGGATCCATAGTTTAAATGCTGCAAGTTCTTGAGAGACTACTAGCTATTGAAACATATATCCAAGTGCAGGTTCCAGTTACATAGTTCTTCTGTCCATCGGAATAATGGAATTGTGTTATGCTCATTACTAAATTTGTTGAAGAAATGAAATATACATAAGGTTTATCTTTTTTTAATTAGAAGTTAAATCGATCATCAAAAGAAGAATTAGAGGGAAAATTAGGATATATTATTGAGAAAATAAATCCTCCATCGAAGAGATCAAGCAAATGAAAGATTGCCACTCAATGATTAGAGCGTCAATTTACCACTAACTGAATGTATTATATCTAGACTAAATTAAAAAAAATAAATTGTTTTTTGCATGACAAGGCAGTTTAAATTCCAATTTTAGAGAGTAATATAACTCTAAAAGGTAAATTTGGATACAAGATTAAAAGTTCGAGGTGAATGTAAAAAGACAAAAACGAGACAGTAAATTACTTTAGAAAGCGACTTAACTGAAGTAAAGACAATAAAAGGAAGAAACAGAAGCATTTGCTGGTCTCCTCTGCTCTGCTGTACTATTTAATCCAATGTAAGCAACATTTAAGAGTTTGCTTGCTTTTTATATATATGTTGTCATTGACTTGCTAACTTGGTTATTCCGTGCTCTTTATCTCACAAGCGGATCTAGGGCACGTTTTGTGGTGAATCGTGATGATCCTCTCCATTGAACACGTTGCTTTTAGTTCAAATTATGTATATATATGTGAGAAAAAAAATTGAAATATATACATATAATAAGATCAAACTCATCACGAACATGTTAATTGTAGATCTCAAATTCACCTATCTCACATTGCTATTTTGTTCATTTCTTAGATATCCAATTGGGTCAACAATTTTGACGTCTAGCTCTAGTGGTAACTAGTAAGCATTTTCTTAATATATATAACCTCCCAAAGAAAAAAGTTATGATATGAAATGATTAATTAATTGTAAATTATTATAAAGATCTACATGACGAAATGTATGTATCTCTCATTTCAAACTTGCATCGAGTTAAATATAGGCAGAGGAAGAATTTGAACTCAATGAATTTTAAGTTTTATGATAGTGATATCAATATTAGTAAATTAGTTTTGAATTCAATTTATATACATTTTGATGATTTTTTTTTATATACAAACATAAAATTTGATTATTATGTTCGGTCAAATTTGTAGCTAAAGTTATAAGCTTCTCCCCAGCTAAAAAATACCAAGTAGTACATTGAGCTATCGACATGATCCTCATCGTCAAGATGTTCAAAACCAAGTGTTAATATTCAAATAAGACATCATCAATACGGAGAAGAAAATAAAATCGTTCAATACGGAGGTTTCTTATTAGATAGGAAATATTTAATATAGGGGGAACCCATCGGTGGCCCCCTAAATTTAGCACGAAATTTCACATAGACACCTCAACTGTGCGATGTTCATTTTAGACACCTCATGTAGGGTTCCGTTATATTCTTTTGGCACTTTTTTTACAATAAGAAAAAAGCTGAAGGAAAGTGTAATACACTCGTTGATGACGTGACAAACGACGAATTAAATGATTATCTGTGTTATTTTAAGCTAAAAATTATTTTAAAATCTATTTAGTAAATAAAATAAATATATTATTCTAAAAAAAATCAATTTAACCCCTCCCCTTCCCCCCTTGCCCCCATGGTAGCTGTCTTCTCTACTATACCCAACAATTTTCTTAATTTGCTCTTTAAAATTGTTTTAGATTCTTTTTTTCTTTCTATCTTAGTGTTGTTTTGAGAGAAGAAGAGAGGAGGAGGAGGGAGACAAGGAGAGAAAGAAAGAAAAATTATTAAATATGAGTGTTCATATCCATTTTTTCCGGCGAAAAAGGTGGAATCGGAAATCGTCTTTTTTCATACACTCTATATCTCTTTTGTGCTATTTTCTAAAGAATAAGAATGAGAAGATGACGATGGTTGTGGTGATTTTCGAAACTGAATAAATAAATAAATTAATTTGATTGTATTAATAGCGATGGTGGCAGCGATGGTAAATGGATGGTGTGTGGTGGAGGAGAGAATGAGGAAGAAGAATAATAAAAACCTTTTAAATATTATTTTTTTGGCTTGAAAAAGAGCCCCTTCACGCGCTGATTTGGGGTGCATTACACTTACCATGCCATGTCAGCGAAAAGTGTCAAAATGACACAACGGAATCCTACCTGAGGTGTCTAAAATGAACATCGTCCAGTTAAGGTGTCTAAGTAAAATTTCGTGCCAAGTTTAGGGCCACCAATGGGTTCCCCCTTTAATTTAATAACCAACTACTCAATTGTAGGAGTGACAAATGAGTAATTTGAATTGTATTGGCTCGTATCAAAATAGGCAAAATGAATAAATGAGTCATTATCCAACCTTGATATCCAAAATTAATTGGACTAAGATGGGGTAGGTCAAAATAAACTAAACACACCTGAACAATTTTTATAAAATCTTGTTTTTTAAATTTTGATTTGTTTTCTTATAATTTATTTAATTATCAAATAAAATTAATTTGGATTGATCAAAATGAGCTAACTAGTTAATATTCATTGATTTGTCCAAAATTAAAAAGATTGGGCATAACATTTTTTGAATAAATACTTCTTGTGACCTAATTTACATGACATATTTTTTTTAGTTTATTCAAAAAATAATATTAACACATTTCTATATTTAGTAATAATTTTCAGAGCAGAGCTTGAAGCAAGGGTAAGAACTTTAGACGGGGCCTTTGTCGATAGAGCTAAAGCAGTCATTAATCATTAATTCACCTTTGACATACTAAGCAAAAGGGCTGATCCTACTACAAAACAAATACAGACATAAACATAAAAAATACCACACAGAGTGGCCCGCTCTAATAAGCTGCCCTCCGGCATTTGTCCTTCAAACCATCCACCAATTATTCAACACAACCAACTATACTTTAAGATACTTATATTATCATTAATGAGATAATTTATAAATACACAAAAATTAATAATTTATTTTAGGTTCTAAGTTTTAAAAGTATTTTTAACTTTTTTAAATTTTGTGTCTGATCAAACAATATTGAAAGAGTACTATTTTATTTAACGTGAGAGAGAAGCTGTATTGAGGATGATTGATGAGAAGAAAAATTTAAGGTGGTGGAGGAGAAGACATAAATTACCCCTCAGAATTCATGGGGGAAAAGTGCTACGAGTTAGAGGTGGTATACTGGAAGAAGCAAAACCTTTCCTTTGCTAAACTTAGAGAATCATATCTATCTTGGGACTCCCCTGCCTTCCTCAAAAACATATAAATTATGCACTATGCCAAAATAATAAAAAAAATATTTAAAAATTCTATTACAGTCTGCACTATTCAAATATCATGTTTTTACCCATCTACCAAATTTTATAAAAGACAAAAAGAAAAAATTGGTTCACCATTTTCATTTGTTCTTAGAACTATATACAAAATGACATTGTAATATACTCATCCATTTTATTTTTTTTTGGAAAAACAATAAATATATCCCCGAACTATCGTAAATGGTATGCAGATACCCTCCGTCATACTTTTGGGACATTGGTGTCCCTGCCATTCAAAAACTAAAGCATATATGTCCTTTACTCTAACGGAAGACTAAATAGGGACACATGACACAATCTTATCAGTCGATTCGATATTTAATAAATGTCGAGTCGGTGGATAAGATTATGACACGTGTATGTCCGTTAGTATAAAGGGTATATATACTCTAGGTTTTGGACGGCAGGGGCACCTGACTTCACGTATCAGGACACTACTTTCAGTTCAAGTGCCAACGATCGTGAGTAGTAATATAACCCAACCAAGGGGTGGGATCATTCCCACAGGGAGCGGTTTGTAATTGAGAATCAATAGAAAAACAAAAATGTGTTCAAATTAATCATAGTTATAGACATTAACGAGTAAAAACATAATAAATTAAAAAGGTGACACAGGTGTCAATTATCAATGGGGGTTTGTATTCAACTAATAAACAAAAATAGCAAGAATATAAAGATGCAAATTAGGGAGACGGGATTCTTGGGATGTGATAGGAATATGGAATAAAATAAACAACTGGGTAAATGTTATTGATAGTAAATTGCTGAACATTTGTAACTAAGTTAGACTTTAGTAGGGGTAAATTTTCTCTCGAACAACTTACGCCGAATCAACTCGGTTTCTCTCGAACACCGAGTTGCAGCAATTATGCACAGCCTACGCCATAGCCCATTCACTCTATCGAGCTGAATGTGTGGGAGAAGGTCTAGGGTTCACTCTCTCAAGCTGAACCCACGACGATCTAATAACCACATGCTATCGATTTAGTAGTTTTGGTTTTAAAACTTCTCTATCGAGCAAGCCAAAAACACTAAGATGAAATCGTATTTACAACTACAATTCCATTAAGTTCAAACACAACTACTAAACGAAATCACATTTAAACAACGAATAAAATACCCAATAGTAAATTTAACACGTATTCACATAATCACACCCCAAGAATTGGGTTTTAACTATACATGATAAAGAGATAGAAATCTATACCAAAAATCGTTTCCATCAAATGGGTACAATAGAAAATGTCTTTAAATACGTCAAGGATGAAGATTCTTCAAGACCCACTTCCAATTTCTTGGAATTGTAAACCTTCAAATCTTCAAAGCTCAAGAACAATGTCTCCCAAAAACTGTGTTGTAAAAACTGGTTTTTGAAAATATAAAACTTGATTTCTAAAATTGCATCCTAAACTAAAAATACAAACATGTATTTATAATTGTAAAAAAATGTGCTGCGAAGGACCATTCGGCGCAATAAGTAGGGATTGCTGATCCACTCGGCGATCCGCCTTTGGTCATTTCTATCGCCTTTTTGCTTTAGCCTTCAGCAGTTCAAGCTCTGTAACTTTGGGCGATATGTCACTGCATCGCGGAACTGTTCGGTGACTCGTCAACTGCACCTTTCTATCGCCAACTTGATTTTCTCTTTCAGGGCTTGGCACACTGGAACATTAGGCGAGACCAAGGCCATTCGGCGACTCACCTAATGGTTTAGGCAAACCTTAGGCCTTCTTTTCTTTGTTCTTTCAGCTGCCTCCTTCCTTTTTGTTCAATAGTGTTCATGCTTTGTCCCTAAGTCCAAATACCTTAAATTTAAGGATTTACATCAGAGACAAATATATGCATTCGAGGACACTAAATCTATTAAAATAAAGCCCTAAATTAGTTCAAATCACGGACTCATCAGCATCAATATCCTAAAAGTATGACGGAGGGTTATGCATACCATTGACAGTTTGGAGGTATATTTGTCCTTTTTTTTATATTCTAGTCTAACAATTTTTAAATTTTAACTTTTTACACAAAATATTAAGACACAAAATTAAAGAATAATTTCAACATTCTACGTATTTATTGTTTTAAAATTATAAAATTAATTTTTTTTACTTTATTAAATTTTGTATCAAATTAAAATAATGCAATAAATTGAAATGGTAGAAGTAATTAATAGTGAGGTGAATAACTCGCGCAGAACACGCAACCCCTCTACGTGCATTTTCTTACCTTGCTCAGGTAAGACTTGTATTCCTGCTACTCAAATCCCTTTTTTCTCTTTCTTGCAAAAATCAACAAGTCTCTCTCTCTCTCTTACCATCTAAATCTTGTCAATCAAATTGTACACTTACTTCGTGAAAATATGATTCACTTAAGTTTAAATTATAAAATTTGATTAATTTCGAAAGAATGAAGAGTTTTTTGAAAATAATTTTTATTCACAAGAAATAGAAATAAGGTTGTTTGCCGTAAATTTTATGTAATCACAAAATAAATATAAATTATGATTTTATTTATCAAGATTGTGAGTATAAATTTGTATATTCTTTCTATTATTCTTTTCAAAATTTCTTAGTGATTCGAGTGGTGTTAGTGGCGTAATTCTCGAATTAATTTCTAGAAGTATTTGGTAGTCAAGATTAGTATGCGATCTCATCTTGATCTCTTTGTGATTATTTTATGAATTTATGAATTTTTTGAGACGCATCTTCAAGGAAATACATTATCCTTTATATCGGCATATGTTATATGATTTATGATTGAGTAGCATCCAAGAGCTTTAATTTAAGTGAACTCGTCTTTAGAGTCTCACAATATTTTGATATCTACAAAAATTTACATATAACTCACCTTCACCAAATTCCATTTTTGGAACCACACAAAATATGTTATTGTTGTTGCTATAGTCTATCTAAAATGTTGGGCTAATTTAAGTTTAATATGTATATTCAAATTTACATATTAGCTCAAATACTTGAATATGTATAGCGTAATTCAAAAACCAAATTCATCTTACCTCTTGTTATAGACTTATTGATTTATTAATTCAATTCATTTTGATCCGTTCAATTTCAATTCAACCGGCTCATATTACCCACCTAATCTTCTGCTGTAGGTCCATTGGTGGAGTGGTGTGTGCCGTCATCATTCATCACTTACTTTCCCAATTGGTCAACATTAATAATAATTAAAAGTCATAAATAATTGTTCCATGACACGGGCTATTAAATATTTATTATAGTTTGGCAGTGTGCAGGCTTAGCTGCAGCAGGAACATTCAGTATTCTTGTAGCCTTGAATATCCCTTTGCTTATACATCTTATTTCCTTCTTTTCTAAATCTTCCTTTCCCTTTGCTATTTTTAGTACCATTTGGATCAATCCTACACTGAAATCAATTAAACCCGTAAACATAATTACAAAGTTGAAGAAAGAAAAAAGAGTAATACAGACTTTGAAACTTACTATCTAAAACAAATCAGAGATATTTATGTGGATGTAAATTTTGTCATTAGGCGGAGATATTTATGTGGATGTAAATTTTTTCATTAGGCGCAGAATGAGAAAAGTGAAGAAAGTAGTCATAATCCAATTTCAAATGTCGATTGAATAAGAAGGAAACTAAAAAAGAAGTTCACTAGGGTTGAATTGGTGGTAAAATGGAGGTGTCAAATAGGAGGTCAAATCTAATACTCCATTGGTTTCAAAAAGAATTATCTAGTTTTCTTTTTAGTCTGTTTAAAAAAAAAATGAGCATTTTTTATTTTTGACAACACTTTAACTTCAACTTTTCACATGGCATGTTTAAAGCCACAAGATTAAAATGCATTTTGGTACATTTGATATAACTTTAATTTAGAACCACAAAATTAAAAAGTCTTCTCTCTTTTCTTAAATTCCATTTCAAGTCAAACTAGGTCATTTTTTTTTAAACGGAGGGAGTAATATTTCGTGCTTTGATAGGTTTGAAATGCAAGCCATACACTTTGGACATGTAAACGTATGCAACACGTCCACACAAACAAGGCTGCAATCAAAAGAGATTGATGTTTGGGCATTTCATTGCAAAAAAAATAAAAAATTATCATCTATAGTACTTGTGAATATTTTTTCCCTCTGTTTTGAAATCTCTTTTATCCCATCAGTCCTCCTATTTTTTTTTTTCTCTAGTAAGTTGTAGTAGAGTATAGTATTGTGTGGTAAATGTTATAAATTGTGGGGGATGGGATGGGATGGGATGGGATGGTGTGTTTTAATTTCTTGCAAAGTGATGGATAGACTTTTTACTCCACAGCATCAATTGGTATTGAAAAATCAGAATCAATGAGCCAAAAAGACAATTGTGATAGCCCCTTTTCACTTGTTTACTTGATTGCTTCACCCATGGGGTCTTTAAAGATTTGCCCACTCCAAGACTCCAAGCTTTAACTCTTCTTGTCCCTCTTTACTTAAATTCTGTCTATCTTTTTATTTATTCACCACCCCACCCCCACCACACCCTCACATCTTTTTCCAGCTATAAATACTGGAGCTATCACAAACTTCTTATTTGTCACCTCAAGATCAAAAATCAACAATACCCTCACACAAGAAAATACCTTTTTTTTTTTTTTTTGGTTGTTGAAGTTGTAGTTAGTTTTGGTACTTTTATGGAAATGTTGGCAATA
Organism: Solanum pinnatisectum; assembly: GCA_035578085.1. Classification (NCBI taxonomy): domain Eukaryota; kingdom Viridiplantae; phylum Streptophyta; class Magnoliopsida; order Solanales; family Solanaceae; genus Solanum; species Solanum pinnatisectum. Next base: position 58,985,986 of record CM069076.1, read on the forward strand.
ATGGGTGGGTAGCTCATGTTGGAGAAGCAGGGCACGTGCAAATTCTTGTATTCGATGATATATGCATTACTATTGGTAATGCATGAATTTTGCACGTGTTCTCCTTCTCCAACCCGAGTTTCCTACCTCCTCTGCTCTCAAGATTCTTCACAATTTTGACGAAATCCCAACTTATTTTGACCTAATGTGACTCAAGACGTAATTGTTGTAATTAACGTTACTTTTTTAAAGTATACTCTATATATGAAGGGAATATTAACGAGTAATGGCATGCATGACTATGCCCTTAATTAAACAGAGTAGAACAAATAATTTTCATTATATTATTTACAACATTTTTGTTTGCAAGGTTTTCTATAGAGAATTGACAGTTGAGTTTTCTATTTATGTAGCATAATGTGTAGAAAGAAGGAAAGCTATATAGATTTATAGGTCATTTTTGTCATGCTGTTTTTAGGTGGCAATGAAGGGAGATGGACCAAACATGGAGCTAATTGTGGTCCTATATATGCAGTATGGCTTAAAGGAGTCTGTCTAGGCTATACCCATAGTGTTCTGCTTCAACTTAATATGGCATTTGACATCTTGTACTTAATAGTGTAGTAAAAAATTATTGCATCTTGTAATTATAGCGTAGGAAAAAAATTGTTCGTACTCTCTATTCTACTAATTGTTTATATATTCTTGGTTGCAATTTTGAACTTCAGCTCGTTAAAATATGTTAGCCACTTCTTTGAGCTCCAAAAGAGAAAAAAAACAATCAATTAAGGTCTAATCTTCCTGATTCCAAGAAATAGAAGTAAGCTAAAGTTTAACCATAGATTTTGAAAATATATATTCAAATATATATTTCGAAAATTGCTTTTTAAAAACTTTCACTTACAGAACTTAAATTTTTTTTTCCATGTTTGATGCATGTTGAAACAAACGTCAAATTTTTATGTTTCAATATTTGGTGTTAGGAAAAAACATTGAAGATAAGATTGTGGGTGGTCCTAAAAGTATAGATAGAGTATCTTTTGTTAGATTTTGTTAAGAGAATTGATGTACTAGCTATAAGCTGCTTGTTACACTCAAAGGTGGTCCACGAAGATCTAAAAGCAGCCTTGTACGTACCTTAGCCAACATAAAACAAAGTTTCTGCTAACTTGACGTTCATATGCCAGTTTTTACATATACTAACACATTTGGCCAATGTCATTAGAAACTACTCTATGGTTTAATTCCCACTAACTAAAGAGTTAGGAATATAATAATAAATACTTGAAGAAAAAACAGCTCAATTTAATTTTGACACATATGGGCCTTGTTGTTTTGTTAAAATTGTGCAAATAAGCAAATATATACTAGTTAATTAATTAATATAGCTATAGTTTGAATTAATTACAACTTGCAACTTAATTATAGTTGTAATTACATCGCTTATACATATATAAATACAAATTATACACACATATATACAACTATATGACAGATATACAAATACAGCTAGCCTCTCTTCGCGCTCTCTGCCCAATCTCACTTGCGTCTCTTCTCCCTCTTCCAATTATCTTGTTCGATATACAAATAAAAATCAACATAGGTCAAGTGTGTATATATATATATATATATATATATATATATATATATATATATTAACATACTTCCCTTATGCTTGCGTAAGCATCTATATATATAATCACATCACACACTAGTCAATAGTCATCATTTTATGACTTGATTTGGCAGTCAAAATGAAAGTGGAGGGGTTATAATTTACCTAAGAAAGTGGGGGATTTTCTTGTAGCAGTCGAAACTGGAGAAGGTTTCTTTGCTAGAGGCCCATTACTTATTGGAAATTGAAATGAAGTTAATTTAAATAATTTTGCAGAAAGAAGTTAAGAGTAGAATGAATAAATAAAAAGAAAATGGAAAAAACAATAGCGTAAAAAAGTGAAACAACAGGGGACAAGTACTAAAGGAGTAGTTGCAGAAATGGGAATCAATGTAGTTACTACTCAATACTCACTAGTTTATGTTTGAACACGCAATGCACGCACCTCGAGGCCTTTCACAATATATTTCCTCCGTCTTATATTACTTGATCCTCCATGATCTGACAAATCAGTTAAGACAATTTTAGTTTGATTTAATGATGTCTTGAACTTTAAATTTTATGATTATTTAATATTAATGATAATATGAGAAAAAATAAAATTATCGTGATTAATTTGCTAAAATGAAACGGAGGGTGAATAATATAAGAGTACTTCCTATGATCCATTATAAGTGAATTGTTAAGGTATGATAATATAAGAGTACTTCTAGTTCCATTATAAGAGCCCATTTGGATTGGCTTAAAAGTCGATCAAATCTACTTTTAAGTTTCTTTTTGACTTCTGAAAGTGTTTGACAAATATAAAAAAATTACTTAAAAATAAGTTACAAAATGTTTGGCAAGTTAAAAAATGACTTAAAATAAGTCAGAAACCAAAAGTAGGTCTCCCCTACTTTTTATTTTTTGACTTAAAAGTTATTTCAATTTTGACTTTTTATTTTTGACTTAAAAGCTACTTTTTTTTAAGTCAATCCAAATGAGCTTGAAGTGAATTGTTGGGGTATGACACATTTTTAAGAAAATAAACAAAGAGCATAAATTAAAAGTTGATTTTTACAATTACATCTTTGATTGTTCACAAACTATTTTTTCTTAGAACATGTAAAATAGTTAAAGAACCACATTAAATAAAAGATAAAAATGAAGGAAAAAAAATCTCAATGTGTTTTTTCACTTGAAATAATACACTTATTTTAAATTATGATTTATTTATTTTTTTACAATTCTGTGTGAACCAGATGGAGTAGTATTAGTTTTTTCCTAGGCTTTGTTCATGATTCATGATTATCAACAATTATAGTATAGAATGTGCATTCAACACACATACGTGCCCTTCCCTTTAATCATATTCTTGCCAGTCCTCTCATTTACTTCTCTTTTGAACAAAAAAAACACTAGGAGTTTTGTTATTAACTTTCCCCAGTAAATAGAGACCGATCTAAGATTTAAAAATATATATTAGTATAATAATAATTGAGTTTATAAATATATATTTATGAATATCTATATTATTATATTGTATATTATATATTATATATTATCTTAAAAGCATGAACTCCTAATTTGAATGTTAAATTACTATAATATCTCTAACTTAGTTTGTGACTTTTCCGATAAGTTGTGACTTTTTTCAAAGTGTTGTGATTTTTCGATAAGTTGTGACTTTTCCAAAGAGTTGTGACTTTTTCAATAAGTTGTGACTTTTCCAAAGAATTGTGATTTTTTCAATATGTTGTGACTTTTCCAAACGTTATGACTTATCAGAAAGGTCATGACTGTTCTGATAAGACACAAAAATCATTTGTTCATACTAGCCTTTGTTGACTATAAATAGAGGAACTTCCTCTCATTTTTCAACCACAATTTTATTTTAATCTTCTACTATTCTTCTTTCTTGCATTTTAATTATTATTTTTTTGTGATTTATTGTCATTGAGTGAGTTCGAAGTTTAGCGGAATATGAAGTACCGCTATTCTGATGAAGTAAGTCATTTTATCCTAAGAGAGTATATTCCATAACCTCGAGTACTTGAGGAAAATAGTTTTGATGATATAATAATTATTTTTTTGCTTAATATATACATTAATATGTAATGTTCCAATATATGAAGTTAACATCATGTAGTCTAAATTCTTTTGTTTTTGTTAACAATTTTTCTTGTGATGTAGATATATACTTCTGAATATCGTTTTTCAAAATTTAGAGAATTGTCACGATTTTTTTATTCTTAAAACAAAAGAATGACTTTATTTATCAATGCTACTTATGTAATTCAGACTGTAAGGAAGTTTGCTTCAAAATGTTTTTTTTTTTTTTTGGTTTCCCACATCGCGCTCTGCAAGGCCCATTCGAGGTTGGCGCTCCCAACAAGATTTTCTCCATACCCAAGGCTCGAACTCGAAACCTCTTGTTAAGGGTGAAACACTCCCACTAGTGCACCACAACCAGAGGCGTATCTAGAGGGGGTGCCGTGAGTTCACGTGAACCCATGCTCCCCTCTCTAGATTATATATAGTAGTGATATATTTTTTAAAAAAATATTTAAATATAGATGTGTGAATCCATGTTCAAAGTATCATATAATAATGCGATGATGATTGAGAACACTTGTCTAAGTGAGGATAGAAATTTAAATCTTATATCTATCTTGTCTCTTTGAGTAACACTTTTTGAAGTAGTTATCAATTACACTTTTGTGGGTGTAAAACAGCTATAATGAAAATGAAAAATGAGACGGAGAGAATATCACTCAATAGTACATTGGATAATTTTATTGTGGACTTAAATTTTGTTAGAAAAACTATGTAATAGGAATATCTGACAAAAAGAAATGTTTTTGTACTTAAGATGTTCAAATTTAAATTTTTAACAAATACATTTTATGATTTTATATTTAAAAAAGAGTAAATTTTAGGAATAACAATTATAAAATTATATTAGCGCCCTATAACTATAGTTTTGCTATCTGCGCTTCATCATAGCAAATTTGCTATGGAGCTTATGATTGCATGAATTCGCAGGCAGCATCTGATTGTATAAAATCGCAAGCATCTAATTTATATAAATTGGGCGTTTGTGTCTATGAAAATTACGTTTGTATATGTACATGTTCTTTGTGTTAGGCTAGAGTGGTGAGCAAAATTAGGAGAGAGGCGAGCGAGAGAGGGCAAAGTGTGGAGAGATGTGAATTGTATATGTATATCGGTTAGATAATTGTATATATGTAACTACCATGTATATGTATCAATGATTGTATTTATAATCTGCATAAAATTTTAATTTGTATATCATTAAATTGAGTTAAAATATTTGTATTTGTATATCAAATCTCTCTCGCACTTTATTCAAACAAAGGTTATACATTGTATTTTGTATAATTTGTGTTTGTATAAAGCGCTAGAGAGAGAAAGACAAAAGATAACTGGGCAGGAGATAATTTGTATTTGTATAATCATAAGTGTATATGACGGATATATATGTATTTATTTTTGTATATACAGTCTTTTTCGCTTTATACAAACACAAACACAATTTATACATTTGTGTTTGTATAAAGTGAAATGGGCGAGCGAGATTCAAATAGAGTGGACAATGGCAATAGAGTTTGCTACGAATTGGAATTAAACGAAATCATAATTATAGTATTTATTTTAAATTTATAGTTTGCTATAATGCATATTTTTCTATTAAAATAAGGCTGGGCCAGCCATGCCCGCGAGTGCCTCTTAGGGCTGGGCTAACATTTGTAAGGCCCGTCCTAGTAATGGTCCCAAACGGCCCAGCCAATATAAATTTCAAAGCCCACGTGAAACGGTTAGATTGGGTTGACCCCATCTTTATTGATAGCTCCACTTCTAGTTATCGATGACTTGTCATTTTACAAAAGGCGCTCAGTCCACATGTAAACCCAGATAAGAGTGACAAATTATCTTTTTAGATTCTAATGGTTTGTGAAATCTTAATAGTTCAATCGATTGATTATCTGAGTTTTTCACTTTGTTGATGAGGATTCGATAATTAACCTTTTAATTCCCTTAAAGTAAACTCATTCATGGAATTACAAGTATTTTGCTATTACTGTATGGTTATTTCTTTTTCTTGGGGTATAGTGTGAAATTATTAGATAAAACAGTGGAGTGGGTGAGGGATGGGGAAGAATTGTCTTGTACAGGTAGCACTCAATATGATTAGACATAATAACGCTTAGTAGCATTAGTGTAACGTTAAAGATCTTATCTTAATTATCTCATCTTATCTGTCTTTGATCCAACATGTGCTTGTCTATTGGTGGGTTGTCAATTGTTAAAACCTGCTTGTAATGGAAAGACATTTTTCTTCCTACCTCACATCCCCTTCAAAATACAACAAGGATAAATAAAAAATCAAGGCTGCTAGCATTTTTTATGTTGACAAACTTTTTGGATAGCCAATGGCAAATTAATAGACCATTCTATGATCTGTTTAAGCATAAAATAAAATACATATTTTTAGTGTTTCAGGAATGAATTTCAATATCTATAAATACTTCTTAACCGTAAGTATCGGTTTCAATTTAAACTAATATATATAAACTTAGTTATTATTAAGTAAAGCTTCAACGTGGGTATCAAAGAAAAAAAGAAGAAGTTATTATTATAAACTAATTTGAAAATAATATAAAAATATGTAAATATCAAATTTTAGATCCGCCTTTATTAAGTTGAACTTTCAACTATTAGCCAAGAAAAAAAAGCTCCTCCCTCCTTTTTAAAAAAAAGACCCAGTTTGACTTAATTAACACAAAATTTGAGAAAATAAAGAAGATTTTTCAATCTCGTGATTTAAAATTAAAGTTATGCTAAATATATCAAAAAATTCTTTAATCATGTAACCTTAAACAAACCACGTGGAAAGTTGAAAATAAAGTGTTACAAAAAAAGGAAAGGGGTCATTTTTCTTAAACAAACTAAAAAGAAAATAGTTGATTATTTTTGAAATGGGGAGTGTAAGATTAAATATTTTTAAGATCTTAAACTCGATAACCTTACATAGAGATCGTTAGGGGCACATACCTGATGCGGAAGACATCATCACAGAGAGAAGCGAAAGCGTTAGTCGTAAATTGGTTTCTACCTCCTTACCCTAACTTTATGTTACCACAACCGTCAGCGATGGAATTATTGTAGAGAATATGTGGTAACCCTAATGGGTGGAGGGAGGACCAATTTATAGAGGTTATGACTTAATATGGTATGTCTATCAAGTAACCAATGAACGGACAAGATCTATTCCTTATTAAATATTATTTATGGTATTACTTGAATTACAAGTAAACTTGGGCAATAAGTAAGAAATAATTAATAAGAATTAATAATAATAATTCTTACATTCTCCCACTTGGCCCAATGACCATATAACATTAATATTTCATAAACATTAGTGGCGCATGTAATAAATCTCTTCTATAATGTCCATCATACATACCACAATATAACAAATTACTAATGCGAGTTATGACGGTTGTACATAAACTTTAAACTACATACTTCCTTTCATCTACTACAACATTAGCAACTCATCATACTAGGTTCATAAGCTATAAAACATATAACATTATGATCCACAATAATGTCTCACAAAGACTTATCTTGTAATATCTCAAAACAATAATGTGTACACCATTATGAGAAACAAAAAATTTATTCATGTATATCAAAAACACATAATTTGAGCTCAGAGTGTAAAAACATCATAAATGCATCAATCATAAGCACAACCAAGACACATTCTTTGAACATGCTCTTTAAATGTCTTTGGTCGTATGCCTTTTGTTAACGGATCTGCAATTATGAGATCAGTTCTAATATTCTCAAGTAACACTCTTTGTTTCTGAACTTCTTCCTTGACGGTAAAGTACTTTAATTCCATATGTTTGGCACCTTTGGAGTACTTATCGTTCTTGGAGAAGAATATTGCTGCAGTATTATCACAATAAATTTTCAGCGGCTTGGTAACGGTGTCGACAACCCCAAGTCCTGAAATGAAGTTTCGCAGCCATAATGCATGAATTGTGGCTTCATAACATGCCACAAATTCAGCTTATATTGTGGATGTAGCAATAACAGATTGCTTAGCACTCTTCCACGATATTGCTCCTGCAGCTAATAGGAACAAGTAACCAAATGTGGACTTTCTAGTGTCAACGCATCCAAAGTAATCAATTCGAGTATCCATTAACCAAGTGATTGGATCTCCTATACATGAGCATGTAATCCTTCGTTCCTTTCAGGTACCTTAAGACTTTCTTTGCAGCTTTCCAGTGATCAATTCCAGGGTTACTTTGATATCTTCCTAGCATTCCGACCGCAAAACTAATATCCGGTCTTGTGCAAGTTTGAACATACATCAAACTTCCAACAATCGAAGAGTAAGGAATTGTTTCCATTTCTTTTCGTTCTATATCATTCTTTGGGCATTACATGAGATTAAATTTGTCTCTTTTTTGAATAGGAACTATTCCTGCTGAACAATTATTCATGTTAAATCTCTCTAGAACTCTTTCGATATAACCTTTTTGAGACAGTACTAATAATCCTTGTGATCTATCACGGAATATTTCTATCCCTATCACATAGGATGCCTCACCCATATCTTTCATTTCAAAGTTCATAGAGAGAGTCTTTCGTCTCACGCAATATGCTTAAATCATTAGCAGCAAGTAAAATGTCATCAACATACAGGACTAAAAATATAAACTTACTCCCACTAATCTTTTGGTATATACATCGATCAACGGTAATTTTCTTAAATCCAAAAGATGTTATGGTATCATTAAACTTTATATACCATTGTCGTGAGGCTTGTTTGAGTCCATATATTGACTTCTTTAGTTTACACACTATTTGATCTTTTCTTTTAATTTTGAAACCCTCTGGTTGGTCCATATAAACATCCTCCTCGAGGTCTCCATTAAGAAAGACAGTTTTCACATCCATTTGATGTAACTCTAAATCATAACGAGCTACCAAAGCCAAAATAATTTTTAATGAGTCTTTCTTTTAGACTGGTGAAAATGTCTCTTTATAATCAATGCCTCCTTTTTGAGTGTATCCCTTGGCAACAAGTCTGGCTTTATATAGTTCAATATTACCATTAGAATTGTTTTTGGTCTTGAAGACTCATCTACATCCTATTCTTTTAGAACTTTCTGGTAATTGAACAAGATCCCAGACTTTGTTGTGTTCCATGGATTTTAACTCTTCATTCATGACATTAATCCATTTATCAGACTCAGTGCTTTCTATGGCCTGTGAAAATGAAATCGGATCTTTATTAATCCAATGTCAAAATTTGACTTTTGCAAATAAATCACATAATCATCGAAAATGACCGATTTTCTTTCTCTTTGAGATTTTCTTAATGGCACTGTTTGTGGTTTATTTGCGTCAGATATTTATAAGTTAGTTCCTTCTTGAAGTGTTTCATCCAAATATTGTTCAATATTGTTAAAGTGTTCTTCAACAAGAGGAACAACATTTGTTATTGGTGTGGAAGTAGGTACATTTATGGGCAATGAAATATTTACCCTTACCTCATTAATTTTCAGACTTTGTCGTTCAACACTCCCACTAACTTCACCATTCTCAATGAATTTTGCATTACCGGTTTCAATAATTCTCGAACTATGATTTGGATAGTAAAATCTATACCCTTTAGATTTCTCTGGATAACCAATAAAGTAACCACTTACCGTTCGAGAATCTAATTTGTTTTCATGTGGATTATAAACTCTAGCTTCTGTTTGACAACCCCAAACATGCAGGTGTCTTAAACTAGGCTTCCTTCCCGTCCATAGTTCAAAAGGGGTCTTTGGAACTGCCTTACTAGGAATCCTGTTTAATAAATATACAGCGATTTTAAAAGCATACATCCACAATGATTTGGGTAATGAGGAATTACTCATCATACTCCTAACCATATCCATAAGTGTTTGATTACGCCTTTCTACAACACCATTTTGTTGAGGTGTTCCTGGCGTAGTATACTGTGCACATATGCCATGTTCTTCAAGGAATTTTGCAAATGGACCTGGACATTGTCCTGATTTGTTATACTTTCCATAGTATTCACCACCTTTATCTGACCTAATGATTTTCACTTTTCTATCTAATTGTCTTTCAACCTCATTAACATACACTTTGAGAGCGTCTGCTGCTTGAGATTTTTTCTTTCAACAAATAGATTAATCCATAACGTGAAAAATCATCGATAAAGGTGATAAAATATTTTTCTCCACCAAAAGATGGAACATCAAAGGATCCGCAAATATCAGTGTGTATAATTTCAAGAAGCTGAGCGCTCCTTGTGGCACCTTTCTTGGTATGTTTGGTTTGCTTTCCTTTAATGCAATCCAAACATATATCAAGATCAGCAAAATTCAAATTCGGAAGAATTTCATTCTTTACTAATCCTTTTAATCATTCTTTAGATACATGACCCAAACGTTTATGCCACAAATGAGCAGAACTTTCATTTAGTGAACTACGTTTAATTCTAATATTTTGATGAATAGTAAGCAGGGATTCAGAAAAATTATTATCGAGTTTCAATCTATATAAACCGTCAATAAGAACAACAGAACCATAAAAAATAGTATTCTTATGTAAATTGAAACATCTATGTCCAAACTTAAAATCAAATGCAGAAACATCAAGTCTTGAAAGAGAAATCAAATTCCTAGAAACTGAAGGAACATAATGAGTCTATAATAGATCAAGGTGATGTCCAGTCTCCAAGATCAATCGATAAGTTCCTATGCCTTCAATTTGAGCCTTCATGCGATTTTCCATGAACACGAAATCCTTAATTGTATTTGTAGTTCGGATCGTAGTGAATCCCTGCAACATAGTGGATACATGAGTAGTTGCACCAGAATCAAGACACTAAGTATTATTAGGAACTTCTACAAAATTTGATTCGAAACATACAAAAGCACTAAATGTGCCTTTCTTTTCAAACTAAGCTTTACGTTTCAGACAATCTTTCTGATAGTGTCCTTCCTTTTTATAGAAACGACACACATCAGCCTTGAGTTCCTTATGAGCATCCTGTGGAACTTTAGCAGGTGCTTTCTTTTTCTTAAACTTGTTGGCTTTCACTTTAAGTCCTTTACCAGCTCCTTGACCTATGAAGTTAATGGAATGACCTCTTTGTTTCTTAAGTCTTGACTCTTCTTGAGTAAGCATACTAGACAATTCACTAACATCACACTTATCCTTAATAGTGTTATAGTTATTTTGGAACGATCCATACTCAAGAGGCAATGAGTTTAGAATGAACTGAACCAAGAAGGTGTCATCCACTTTCATCCCTAAGGTCCTAAGTCTTGTTGCAATATTAGTCATCTCGATGATGTGATTTTGCATACTACGCGACCCATCAAACTTCATGGTCGTGAGTTCAGCCATTAGTGTACCAGCGAGAGAGTTATCGTGAGCGAAACGCTCTTCCACAAACTTCGGTATTCCGCGCACTACGTTTGTGGAATAGTACTCTTAATGTTGTTAGCAACAGTCATTTGCATGAACATAAGGCTTAATTTGTTAGAGCGTTCCCATGATTTATGAAAAGTCTTCTCATCCTCACTGCTCTTATCAGTAATGACAGTAGGGTTGTCATTCAGCAAAGCCAAGTCAAGATCCATTACACCTAAGTGGAACTGTACTTATTCATGTCATTCAGAGAAGTTCAATCCATTGAACACAGTAACAGACGAAGCATGCGAATGAAGAGGAATAACTGCAATATAGATATACATGCTCACAAATTAGAAAATAATGTCAATTCAGTACAGCGATAAAAAATATATCGTAATTTTCCTTTGGGTAGATACTACGACACATTATCATAATTTAAATGACAATTTTATCTTTAATAGGTAATTGAATATTTTTTAATCAAACATATATGACATCTTTGGATATACAATACATGTTTAACTAAAAGATTAATTTACCTCATAATTTTCACTATTCATAGAATGATTGATTCACCTTTGGGTAAATTCTTAAGTTCTACCAATAGTGAAAGTCAATTTATCTATTTATTTTTCAATATATAGGCATTTCATTAACCTTCATAGATAAATGACAATTTTATGAATGCATATTTTTCTTAACCATACTAGTTTGGCCACTTTGGTGACTAACAAGCTATATGAATACAAATGCATACATAATCTCATAAAATTTTGTGCATGTGAATAATTTTGAACATTTTAGTTTGGCCACTTTGGTGACTAACAAACTATAGAAACATAATACATGTATCAAGTGATCATAAATATTATATGTGTAGACGTTAATTTATCTAGTTTGACCACTTTGGTGACGAACAAACTATTTTGCACAAAAGTACACACATATTATCTATTGCTTAGTATAACGACCACTTTAATTTATTGCACAATCTAAAACAAAACATAATTATTGCATTATGGGAAGATTAAGATTTTTTCAGAATTTGTGCAATCTAAAACAAAACATAATTATTTATTTATTTGGAAGGAAATTCTTCAGTAGCATGGTGAACTTAACACGTTAATGATGATAGGCACAATGTAGGAGAAAACAAGATACGTAACTCGGCTAGACATACTACATTAACATAGAAAATAATTTCTCATAATTAATATGTAAACATATGTTAATTATAACATTAGTCTTATGAAAATATTTGTTCAATACATAATTGATAATTAATGATATTCCATTATTTAAATAAGTCAGTAGATCTTTGATACAATAAGACAATAATTTGTATAAAGAATCTTCGGGAAGTTCCGTCACCAATACATGCAATCAAGCACAAAGATACGGCGAATATATAATTTTCATTTCTTTTATATACGAAGATTATCCGTTCAAACAATCTATGCTCTGATGCCACATGTAAGATTAAATATTTTTAAGATCTTGAACACGATAACCTTACATAGAGATCGTTAGGGGCACATACCTGATGCGGAAGACATCATCACATTGAGAAGCGGAAGCGTTAGTCGTAAATTGGTTTCTACCTCCTTGCCCTAACTTTATGTTACCACAACCGTCAGCGATGAAATTATTGTAGAGAATATGTGGTAACCCTAATGGGTGGAGGAAGGACCAATTTATAGAGGTTATGACTTAATATGGTACGTCCATCAAGTAACCAATGAACGGACGAGATCTATTCCTTATTAAATATTATTTATGGTATTACTTGAATTACAAGTAAACTTGGGCAATAAGTAAGAAATAATTAATAAGAATTAATAATAATTCTTACAGGGAGAGCATTAGAATCCATATGATAGAGAGTTTTGTGGTGGTGGTGGTGTGGTGGGGGTACTGAGGATCTTTATGCACAAACCTTGTAGTGGAATCTAAAGATCCATGAGCTTGACATAGGACCTAAATTGATAATGGCCATCACTTACAGTGTTTTATGCAGATGAATAACTTATCAATGCCCTCAAAAGTCAAGTCTTCACTATTAAGAGTTGTCCAAGTCACAATTAGGTATGGTTCAGCAAACGGTGTTCACAAGATCCTTGTGGTTTAGGGGTCTTTTAAATGTCAAAGTAGTTGAGATATTATTGTTTCCATTTATTGTTGTATAAACTTTGTGGTTCATGATAAATGAGTCTTGGACATAATGAAAATTCATTATCAAGTCAAACCAAACATTTGAATTTTATGCAATAAAGTACGTAAATAAGTGGACTTGAACGTTAGACTAAATGGGCAGACAATATAAGTAAAGTGGAATCAATAAGGAGATTATATTAATTATAAGGCTAATAACAATATATAATCATGAAAGAACCTTTTATAAAAAAAATAAAAATTTTATTGCAGCAAACATAATGATTGTTCCTCCTCGAATGATAGAGAAAGTCAGACGGAAAAACATGTTCGGAATTAATTTAAAATGTGAGCTCAATAAAAACGTTTGAACATAAAAAAATATAAAATTTAAAATAAAAGGACTATATTAAAATAATATTTATACATAAATACCAATTGAAATTATTTTTAAATTTTTGTAAATGATTTGAAATGTAGATAGTGAAAAACAAGTTTTAAAATTTTTTCAATTTTAAAATTAAAATGTTAAATTCCAAAAAATTATTTATGATTAAACGGACAATATCGAGTTGAACAACATTAGAAGTGAGGCTCAATAGAGGTGTGGTGGAGGTCACGTATCAGTTCCCCGCAAGGCCCCAATAAGATGAACCATAACTTGAAAGGTCGTTTGCTTTTAATTAAAGGTATAGCATCACTTGCCTAATTATTAAAACACATGTTGCTTATATAAAACAAAAGGTAATTACTGATTAGGTAAGGATTTATATTTAAAAAAAGGAGTGCATCTTTGACCTTTCTAAGCATTGAAATGACTTGGTCCACTGTTGGAATTCAAATTTCTTATTAAAAGTGATTGAAATATAAAAGGTATATACGAAGAAGTAATTAAAAACAGTTTAATATAAATATATAAAAAATAAATTTTAATTATTTATAAATAATATCAGTTTTTATAGAAGAGTGTTTATTTTGAACATCTCAATCCTTGCTAGCTCTTATCCTACTTGGCCCTTGGTTTTAACATTTATCTACAATGGTTATTAAGGAACACTTTATTCCTAATATTAACATTTTCGACACAAACTCAAATTTAATAGAATTTCAATATAAATATTGATATAAAAAAACAAACTTAAAAAAAAAAAAGGTTTGGCCCCGAAAAGGGACTTGCACCTACTAAGTATGGCATGATTGACATTATTCAGAATTAATTTTTTAAATAGATAAGTAGGTATACTGGTATAAATATTACTTTGGTTAACATCAACACACAGCTTATGGAAAAGACGGCGTACATAATGCTGTTTCTTTTTGTTTTTAAAATAAATAAAATTACGTATAACATAATGGTCATTTTATATGATGCTACCAAATACAGTGCCAAAATTATAATTAGCTTCTTGGGCTTGCCTAGATATTTTCTTGGGAATATTATGTAGAATAGCAAATATTTAAATTATATTAAATGTTATAGCTATTATTTAGGAAAATTTTTATTCACAGTTATAGTTTCACTCAATTTTGTTATTAATTTGATTTATATAATTTGCATGATTTGTATAATTCAATTTCTGATTATACAAATTCAGAATTTTCAATATGCTTATCCTAGCTATTTATATACGATTTATGAAAAAATTCATAATAAATTACCTTGTTTGTATATTGCAAGCAAAATATACAATTGGAGTTCTGAAAAAATCTAAATGTATAAATATAAAATTTGTATAGACTTACCCTATTTGTGTATTTGTTGGGTTATGAAGGGTGATTAGGGCATCATGCGGAAGTTTAAAATTGCATATCATATGTTTGATAAATCAGATGACAAATAAAATTATTCTAAAGATATATTATTAATATGGTTTGGTCAAGCGACTTATATATGATAAAACTAATATTGAAAAACATAAACATATTGGGAGAAAATCTCCCCATAAACCAAACTCTTAAGGGACTACATTGTGGATGTTATTGTTGTTTTTGATATGAGAAGAGGGGTCTTCAATTTATAGAGTTCCAAACTTTTCTTCCAACGAAAGAATAACTCAAATATGAAAGAATATTATATTTTTTTTCCTTTCAAGAAAAGTAAAAACATTTATGGAAATGTTTTGTCTTTTCTTTTAGGAAAAAAATAAAATTTAAATAAGGTAAGAAAATCAGGAAAAAATCCTAACAAATCTCCCATTTTGGCTGGATTTTCTTGACAAAATTTGATCCACCTTGTTCTCATGCATGATAATCTTTGTTCTTCACATAGTCTTCATCACTGCTGCTTGCCATGGTTAAAAAATAAAATTTAAAATATATAAGTTAAAAATGGTTTAAAAATATTTCATTTTTATTTTTAAAATTGCAGCAACAATAATGTTGAAAATATGGTTGAAACTTCTTCTCCACATGTAGTTTGACAAAAATCTTCATTATCATTAAATTGATTACAAATTGATTTGAAACCATCTTGAGCCTGTCTTCAACCTCATGTTCAACCATTGGATCATTGGACCATGGGATCGTTGGACCATGTGCTCTGATGCCAATTGTTGGGTTATGAAGGGTGATTAGGGTGTCATGCAGAAGCTTACAATTGTATATCATATGTTTGATAAATCAAATGACAAATAAAACTATTCTAAAGACATATTATTGATATGGTTTGGTCAAGCGACCTATATATGATAAAACTAATATTAAAAAACATAAACATATTGGGAGAAACTCTCCCCATAAACCAAACTCTTAAAAGACCACATTGTGGATGTTATTGTTGTTTTTGATATGAGAAGAGGGGTCTTCAATTTATAAAGTTCCAAACTTTTCTTCAAACGAAAGAATAACTCAAATATAGAAGGATATTATATTTTCATTTCATGAAAAGTAAAAACATTAATGGTAATGTTTTGTTTTTTCTTTTAGGAAAAAAATAAAATTCAAATAAGGTAAGAAACCAGGGCAAAACCCTAACAATATCCACAAGTAAAATATACAAAATAGTAGAAATATACAACTGCAGCTTTTATAGCAAATGAAGTATAGATATATGAAGCGCTATTATCAAAACTATAGCTAATGAGCTTTATTATGTCTATTATACTTGCTATTTCTGAAATTTTCTCTATTTTCTTCGGTCTCCCATAGTAAATTCGTGGTTATGAGTTGCATTTCAAGGGGGGTGGAACAAGATTTGGAAAAAATTATCTTGAAGTACATAATGGAATGCTTATTTTATTTGTTCTTTCTAGAGCGGATTGTTTATTTTATAATATGGAGTTATGTTTACACATAAAAATGTATAATTGTGTTTATAGACATGATTCAAGTAGAAGACATATAGATTGAGATTGATCAAAATATATAGTTTATGTATTTTGTAACGTGCTTGAGTAGTATGAACAAAATACTTGAATGTGAAATTAAATAAAAATAGTAAAGTAAAAAAATAGAAGGAGCATGAGGTCTGAGGTTTAATGTTGATGACTAATAGTATCATTAAACGAACAGCTAGACAATTTAGTACAATAAATTATAGGACACAAGAAATTTAGAATATAAAATATCAATGTATTATCTAGTGAGTAGATGATAAATCAATGTTTTGGAACATAGAGAAGACTATTTATAACTAAATCCTATGGTGTAGTTTACGTGAAACTCTTTTAAATAAAGATTCTCATTTACTTATGTCTGTAATCATTGAATCTGTAATCATTGAATAACGATTGACGGGAATCTCATGCCTTTGTGCAACGATTGGGCTGTAGATATGATCTTATAACCCCGAAGTTAGATAAATTTACACGCGTAATACTGAACTCAAGTATTTTGGATTCAAATTCTCCATGCTTTTTTCAAAGATAACTATTGGGACACCTGACTCCTCCGTAAAGTTGAGTCAGTCTTGACTTGTCCTTATCCTCTACGTGCCTTTTCTTAATTCACCCATGTATCTAGATCGAATTTTATCCAATATAAATTTATATACCAAAAAAAGTTCTAATTGATTTTTGAATTTTACTCTGAGAAAAAATTTATAAATCTAAACTTAGTAAGTAATGAAATATAAGTTAATACAAATGACATACTTATACGTCTCAACTTATTTGATAGTTTTAGATTGGCCAAGAATTATAAAGTAGCTAAATAAAAGAAAAAAAGATCCTTTCAAGATGTATACGGAATATGTTTTTAGTATACGTTAAAAGTAATTATTTCTGTAACCAAGTGAATTCTCTATCAGAGTAATCAGTCACAAAAGTAGAATTCATTGACTAACTAAATAGTTTCTAAATAAATAATGTTCCATCTTCTTTCAATGGGAAAAAATCGCACAACTGAAAATAGTCCATATCATTGCTTATAAAAGAAAAGAAATAGAATAAACTATTTTAACGAAAATAACAATAAATAATCTCACAAAAATAAATGTATTCAGTCTTTTTCTTTTTTATACAAATAAAAAGATTATTTTGGAAAAATGATCGACTCAACTCAAGTAAACACATAGGGTGTGTTTGGTATGAAGGAAAATATTTTTCAATTTTTAAATGTTTGGTTGGATAAAATATTTTTCAAATCAACTCATTTTTCTCAAATTCAAGGAAAATGACTTTTCTTCAAAACTTAAGGAAAACATTTTTCAAAACTTTCCTCCAACTTCAAATTACAATTTTTTTATCAGAAAATTAATTTTTTTTATTGAAAAAATAAATTTAAAGTCTATATATAGTCAATGACAAAAATTAACGACTTATCCAGAACATTTCCGGGTCAATCTCAATACCCAAAACCCAATTCACCATTATCTGGATAAAATAAAGGACATATCCGACATTTCATGTGGATAACGACCGATCACGTGACATTCTTGATCAGCTCAATGTTTATGAGCCACGTGGCTAAAAGCCAAAGGTAGAAAGACGCCGGCTTTGTCACGTCGATCTTATCTCCATATACGTGCTCTTAAATCCAACCGTCCATTTCATCTCAGATCTGAAAGATGAAAATCAACGGCCTATAACCGATCTTATCCCACAAACCTGCAAAAGCCTTTACGCTTCAGCCGTCAATAAATATCACTCCCCATGGCATCACTCACTCTTCTATAGAACACAACAAGCCGAGAAAGTTCTATCCCTGCGGACGCAGAATTTCCTTTTTTGTTCTTCTCTTCTTCTCCCCTTAACGTGAGCCGATTCGCTAACCTGAACCATGAGCTTACTTGACAAGCTCTGGGACGACACCGTTGCCGGTCCCCGGCCAGATAGTGGCCTCGGGAAACTCCGGAAGTATTCTACTTTTAGTCCGCGTTCAAATTCCGGCAAGGGTACGCTTTTGTTGCTATCTTTCGCCGGCGTTTGCTGATCTTTATTGCTAATAACAAACAATAATCAGTACTATATATTATTATTGGCTTATCAAATCCGTGTTAATCTGAATTATCACTTACTATAACGTATTATATTTATCTGTGAACGTTCACAAATTAGTGCGATTTAAATAAGGCTATCTATTATTTTTTCAAGGAGATCTGATCAGTAATTTAAAGTTATTTGACTATAATATATATGTTAATTTCTGTCTCAATTTGAATGCTGAAATTGAAAGTTACTTTTTCCGAATTAAGGACTGGATGATTGCTTATCAAAAAGAGAAGAAATTAAGGCGATTTTGATAGATAATTTGATCCGAGGATTCTGCAATTTTCGCTACCGAAAATATATTCGATTCTCATGAAGCATTTTTTTTTTTTTTTCATTTTGCTTCAGAGTCAGAAGTTTCAACACCGAGATCCTTCACTGAGGAAGCAAGTGAGGACGCGGTGAAGGTGACGAGAAGTATCATGATAGTAAAGCCTTCCGGGAGCCAGAATAGAGATTCACCTCCCGTTTCTCCGGCCGGTACTACTCCTCCGGTATCTCCTTTTGCCGGTAAGCTGCCACTTTCTGTGATTAGCTTTCCGATCTAACTAGTTCCTACTACCTGTTTTCCCGTCGTCGCTTCCGCGGCTGCATCGCCGGCTTTTACCATTAGAATAATTTGTTCGATTCTTAACCGAAAGTACCCTCCAGGAAAAGAGGAGAAAAAAAATCTAGAAGAATCTTTAAAGGTTATTATTGTCAATTCGTTTTGGGAAGGATCATTCGGGCATATAGGGTCTCGGGGTAAATATGTAATTTTCTTTAATTGAAGTAACTTAGCGGATAATGCGAAGCAATAATGCAGATATTAGGTGGACGCAATTATTTTAAGAATGGTGGTGTCCACTTAGATAGTGATATCCTTTCTAGAGTCCATTGATGTGTTTAAAAGACAATTTGTGTTAGGCCACACCCCTCCACATATACGTACGGTAACAACTGTGCATGGCTGCGTAGCTTACGCATATACCCCTAAAATTGAATAATTAGCTATTCATCTAACAGTTTGGATAGTGGTCCAGGTTACTTTGATTCTCTTAATCTGCTCATGACTTTGCCCACGTTGCCATTTTGGTAAAACATCAATTTTTAGAAATGAAGGACCCCCTATAGATCCTGACCTTTCAGATATATGTGTAGTTAAGTGGATAATATATGTTGGAGTTCTTATCTTTTTAAAGTTTTGAGCGATTGCTTTAGTGGTCTTATAATTGGAACGACCTGATAATAGTGGAAGTGTAGCATTTACTTTGTTGGATAAATATAATACAGGGAGTTTCTACAAGCTAGTTACATGCATGGTGAGTACTCTGTAGAGTGAGACTAATTATTTGATGTGTAATGATGATCAGGCTCCGCTGGAAGAGAAGCATTTCGGTTCCGGCGGCGATCAGCGTCATTTGCATACGAGAATGCCAGTGGGGTTGGACCCAGAAGCCCTCGTCCTCCTTACGACCTGTGAGATATAGTCGGGTTCTCTTTTTTTGTTATCCCTCTTGAGGCGGCTGAATGTAGTATAGCTAGTTGACATACTCAACATGTTCCTGGTTGAGAATGTTGTTTTGTGTGGTGTTTTGTTTGCTTAATTTTGTAAATAGTGCAAGTGGTTCTTCATCTTGCAGATGTTGTGACGAAGGTTCAGCACAATGTAAGGTCCAAGTTCGTCATGTATTCTGCTTTGTATTACGAGTTTTCCTTTATAATGTTATTTTGATTTTCTTTGTCTACGAAATGTATTTTTTTTGGGTTTCCACTCGATGTGTTGTACTTATATTGGAATTTGACTAAACCTAGATCTGTGTTAGAAGTCCACCTTACCGGGTAAAGCGCTTCCTAATAGAGGTGATGTTTGTACCCACTAAGAGTGAAGACTTGAGCTCCATACCTTTAATAAAAAATGAAGGGAGTATTTATTACTCTATATGTGTTCAAAAATGTTAGGAGTAATAATTTGACCTTTCGTTAGATTTTTTATTTGGTCTTGATCAACGTACAATGGGTCTTTGCTTGATGGCGAACGAAAAAACAAATATCTTAACTTCAGCAAACTAGGAACGAATGGGTGAAGAGAGAAAAAAGGGTACGCAAATGGCTATGGAGGCAAATGGCTATGGAGATTTTATTGAGGATTTTTGTCAAAACACTTGAATAAACCGATGTTAGCATTAATGCGTTCACTTTCTTTGTTGGGATTTAAGAAGCTACCCGTTTCTTACGAAAATCAGAGTATGGATTGCTAAATTGACGAGCGATACTAACCGTTCAATATCTGAATTGGCGTAATGAAACACATTAAAAAATAATGAAAGAGTTTATTTGTAGAATAGTTCAAGAAAATGCTATTTGTTGAAATTGCTGAATTATTTTTCATTTTTACCCCTTAGTTTCTGTTGTTAGAACTAATTCTCCTAATTGGCTAATATTTGAAATGAGATTAAAAACGTCATCTGCACATATGATGAAATTTTCATAGTTCGTTATTTTATTACACTACATGGGGAACTAAGCAACTATTTAGAGTAGGGGTCTCTTTATTTTATGCTTATAAATGTGTTTGAAAAATCATGGCATGAGGAAATCAAGCACAATGATTTTCGAGATGTGTTATTTTGAAGTTTTAATTTTCGCTTATTTATGGGTAAACCTTTTAGGTTAAAAGATAATTTGTTAAATTTGAAATTTTAATTATACAGTAACTAGTATCAAAAAATTGAAAAATTATGATTATCCACTACAGACTCTTTTTATAATCGTCCGATAAATGATTGGTATATGAATGCTTGACTTGGATAGAACAAAATGATAACTTAAAAGGATACCATTTTTCAGTGACCAAATTAGACGGCGATGATTATTTTATACTGTATTATTTTGTTTCATTGAACTTTTATTTCTAATATGATAAATACAGACAGACATTTACTGAGACTCTGATGTATTTTTATTCATTATTCAAAAAATTACTTATTTGTTTCTAAAAAAGTTCCCTAAAACTTCATTTTTTTAAAAATAAGTATTTTTAATTTTTCAAAACTTGACCAACAGACTATAAATCCTATTAGGCAGTGATTTGCCGATTGAGCTATTGGGTTATTAATAATTTGATTACATAAGTAATATTTTTAGATATACTTACATCCAATTCATAGTGGTGCGGAATCCAGTAAAAGTTTATTTATATAATTTCTGAAATCTTAATTTCCAAATAGCTTATGTATAACCTTAGTTATACTTTGCAGTACAAAAAAAAAAAATCCTTCCGCTAGCAATTTTTTAAAAGTCCCCCTATTGCTGCTGAGTAGGGATATCAATGGTACAGTTCGTCGGTTATTTTTTAAAAATTATAACATCCTAATTTTTTAGGTATTTTATAATATATAATCAAAATTAGATTTGTTAAAATCATCTCAATCATATTGGTTTCTCCTCAGTATCGGTACGGTTAATTTTTGATTTTTTTTACTTTTAAAATGTCACATCAAAATATAGAGCAACTTTTATATGTAGCAAACATAAAAATCATATTTGTATGTTATAGCTATAGTTTGCATAACTGCGCTTCATATCAAATTTTATGTTTGCTATGAAGCTTTTGATTTGTATAATTTGCTAGATACATCCAATTGTTCAGTTTTGTATAAATTCATTTATACATTGTAATTTGTATAATAAGATCTGTATTTGTATAATTATAAGTGTATAGGACGAAAATATATGTATTTGTATTTGTATATATACTTTTCTCTCGCTTTATACAAACACAAACGCATTTTATACATTTTATACCGAAATGTATAAAATGACTAATTGTATACCGAATCAGATGACAAAAAAATAGGATGTTTGCTGCGAATTACACATAAAATAAACTATGGTTATAGCATTTAATTTGAATTAATAGTCTGCTATTTCATACAATTTTTTCCAAAATATACTACTATTAAATATTTCTTTTGCAAATATGTTCTTGAAGAAAAACTTTAATTTTCACCAAGAAGACAAGAATGTAAAACTTTATTACCGTATTGTTTGATCTTAAATATTTAATAGGAGTGTCTGCATGTGTTTTGTTGTACTGTTTCATAGAGTTCCTATTACAATATCTTTTAATTTTAAACCTAATTAAGTAAAGACTAATTCAAGAGCAAAGACCCGAAGTCGTTTAGTCACCAGAGGCCTAGGACCTAGTGTAATCATTTAAAATTTATTAAATATAAATTTATAAAAATAACTCAGATTATATTAAATTCATGAATATATTAGTTATATTTATATTTGAAAAATGTTATAAAACATATTTATATATATTAAATTTAACCTATTGTTAATATACAAAATATATATACATACATGTAAGGTTATTTGGTTCGGTTCGGGAATTTTTTTATTTTTTTCATATATTAAAATAACCGTCCCAATTGTTCAGGACAGTTATGCACTTCAATAAAAGTCCACGATTTTATTGAAAAAATAATATAAATCGCTTCGATTTGGTTCGATTGATTCGATCGATTTTTCATATTCTTTTGTCACCCTCCTACTGCTAAGTGCTAACCCATAATTCCATTAAATATTAATTTTTGAAACCTCAATTTAAAAATTACGAGTTAATTTCATATTACAAATTTTATCATAAAAAATGATTAAACTTAACAAGTGCCCTATTTTTTTTAATTTCATGATAACTTGCATCCACTACAACTTCTGTCATAGTCTTTGCCCTTCGGATGAGCACTATGTGCTAAACACTTTGTGCACATTGACTAAACCCCCACAATGTAAAAGCGCGCAAACCATATAGAGGATATAAATTACACTAGACAAGCTTTATGCGACAAGTTCGACTCAGAAGACATCGAGGGGATCAGATGACCATCCTCCAAATCAATTGAGTTGTCTCAAAAGACACAAATGCCCCTATTGCTAAGCCATAATTCCAATAAATATCAAACAATAAAAATAAGAAGGAAAATATATATACAAAGAAAAGAAAAAAAAAAAAAAGAGGGAAGAAGAAAGGGGTGGTTAAATTAAATTACTAAGCAGGGAAGAAGTGAGAAGAGAAGGGGAATGAAGAATGGAATTGAATGGGCAATTCACTTTGGTACTGCTGCTGGCAACATCCTTTCACCTTCAGCTACACTACGTTTCAGGTATCATAATCCTACTCTTTCTAGCTTCTACGCAACAAAAACTCAAGCCCTAGGTTCAAACAATCCCCTGATTTTCTGCAAAATGAGTTAATTATTTCGTTGACTTAATATCCAATACTCTCTAACGAAACCTCAGATAAATAAAATGAATGATTGTAGTAAGGGAATCCTATTTTTATTAAGCAATTAGGCAGTTAATTTTGCCGATCGAGCTATACTCGATTTTGAATAATTCGATAACCCCGTAAATTTTTCGATGTATTTACTTCCAATTTAAATTGGTGGATTAGTCACCAACTGAGCAGTGTGTAGACTGCAATTTTATTCTTGATGAAAAGATCTTGACGCTCTTCTCACTAGTAGTTTTTTTCTTTTTATTATTAATCTTACACTCTACTGAGCTTACTTTGTGAGACTACGCTATGTTGTTATTGTAGTTGTTCATGTATCTAGCGTATGTAGTGTTTTGTAAGGATGCAAAAGCTTCCTACAGTAATCTGATTTAGTATGTGAATATGTTAGGCTAATAAAAAGTATATGTTTAGACATTGGTTTTCACCTTTGCATATAGATCAGAATGTTAACATAGCCAAACTTTTCACATGTGACAAGCCAGTATAATGATCTACAAAACCAAACTTATACGGTTCTAATTTAGGTTGCAATTCATATTATTATTAGCGAATTAGAAAGAAGCGCCTAGTGTTTGGAGTTTTTGTAGGGGTTTATTATGGGCCTAGATCATGTGAATACATAATGACGTGCAAGGAAGCAGCATGCAAGAACTGATCAAATTCATCAAATAGAGGTGGAGTTTTCCAGCATGCTAGAAAATAAGATGGGTAATGCTAATTGTGACGAAGTCCAGAAATGTTGGGTGGAAAGTGAGGGGTCGTGATGCAGTGCATCCTAGGTGTTAGAACTTAGAGATTATATTATCAGCTAATTGGATTGCTTTTAAGTGGAACTATGAACCACACTTCCTATTTTTAGGTTAGATACTTGTTGCAGAAGCATCGGAGGAAATATTTAGGACCTTTTGTTGTAATGGATCCAAAAGTATATGTGCACATTAAGAGATTGCTTACACATATGGTATTGTAGATACTAAGAAAGTTTGTTTTGGCATGAAGTTGAGGCTGAATGTGTTAGCATCACCTGACATATCTTTTTTTTTTTGTAATAAGTTATTAAATGGCATCAAGAAGATGCATTGCAAAAATTACAACAAAAAGGGAGATGTCTACTCCTACACAAAAACTTCCAGGACAATTAAGGGGCAGACAAAATCCGAAAAGAGTTCTGCACTAGTGTGAGAATGGTGGATAAAGATTAGAGGGTATAAAGGAGTTTTCCCTAACCACGGGCTTACACCAATGATTTGTATTGTGTCATAGCATATTAAATATGTATACACTGTAAATGATATGTTTGAAGGAGATGACACTAGTGTGAAAACGGTGCGTAAAGGTTATAAAGAAATTTTTCCTTAACCATGGGTTTTACACTAAAGATTTGTATTGTGTCATAGTTGTTTACCCTAGTTATAATGATCCAACTTACCTGTGGCACAATACTGTGTTTACTGATGAAACTAGCAAGGGTAGCAACCAAAAGTTTGACCTATGGAGAAGCACTCTAGAGATAGGGATGTTGGGATGAGTAGAAGTACGATTGATATATGCACAACAAGTTTTGCTTAACATAATTAGAGTGAAATGAGTGAGGCTATACGGGATTGTAGAGCGTAAGTGCCAACAATTCAGATAGCTATGCTTCATGTTTCAGCTAAATTGAATGTTAGATGAATATATAACAAGGAAAGTGCTACTGTAGTATTATGCAATAGGAGGATACCTACTAAATTTGAAAGTGCTACAGCAGATGCAAGGGTCACACCTAGAGGATAACTCTTATAAAAGAAAACTTGAAAGTAAAATTAGAGAGGTCACTTGAGATGGTGCTGGTCATGTCCTATGTCGACTTCAGAATGCTGGACCCTAGGTGTAAAAAAATCGCTACTGAATCTACTAAATGAGATAGGTAGACCTAAAATCACTGGGCAGAAATTGTCTTGAAAAACATATGATCTCTTAGAACACGTAGCAAAGAAATAGCAATAATGGAAGGAAAAAGTTCATATAGGCGGTACCAAGTAATTGGGATTAAGTTCATGTATTATGCATATTTAGGTTTGTTAGGAGTTGCTTAATCTTGTTAGATATTTTGTGTGCAACCTATAATGAAAAAGATATATGTATGTCAATAGAAAATGTAGTGATTACCCCTGTAAGAGAGCATAAAGTATTGAATTTAGCAGATTCTAAATGAAGGGACTTGAATAGTGAGGATTCATATCGCCAACTCCAACTAGCTTGAGATTGATGAACAGTTGTTGTGTAGTGATGTTGTCAAAGTTTTAACTGATTGTAAGAAATGCGAAATCATACTACTTCTTGGATAATGAGGGCTCAAGATATTATGATCTGATTATTAATACTAGTCACGAGTATTAATTTTGAAGATCTTAAAGAAAACATTGATGGGTCTCAATTAGGATTTTTATTTCTAAATCTTCTTTTCTTACAATGAGTTACTGAATCATTCAAATACAGGTAAAGATAATGGAGTTTGCATTTCACCTGGTGGTCGCTTCCCTAGATTTTCAAATGAAGGAAAACCTCCAAGAAAAGTAAAAAAGGGCCCAAGAGATTTGACCCTCTGTAGGGTATTTCGCGGGAAAACTTGCTGTGACGTAACACAGACACATCCTGCTTTTATGTCCATTAGGAGGCTTGCTTCAACTGGAGAAGCGAGCCAGGAGTGCTTGCACTTATGGGAGATGTTAGAATGTTCAATCTGTGATCCACGTGTTGGTGTGCAGGGTAGACCCCCTGTTTTATGCACCTCTTTCTGTGACAAAATATACCAAGCTTGCTCCAACGCATACTTCTCCGTTGATGCTAAGACACAGGTTTGTTTAGTGCTCAAGTTTGTTAACAGAATTTTTAGATGAGTTATTTAGCAATGGAGTATCTAAATCCACCAGACAATAGCTTTTATTGGATATTTTGATTTGGTATTTTGGATCATATACAAAGATT
Organism: Solanum pinnatisectum; assembly: GCA_035578085.1. Classification (NCBI taxonomy): domain Eukaryota; kingdom Viridiplantae; phylum Streptophyta; class Magnoliopsida; order Solanales; family Solanaceae; genus Solanum; species Solanum pinnatisectum. The sequence goes on from CM069076.1 coordinate 59,012,873, forward strand.
CTGCTTTTTACTCCTCAGGTTGAGCTCATTAGCTCAACGCCTACGACATCAATTTTAGTTTCTTGTCATGATTGTTCTTATCAGTTATTGACATATTTCACATCTGATTATAAATTATATGTCAGGTTCTTGCACCCTGTGCTGTAAACGACTTTGTGTGTGGTAGAGCGTCCGAATGGATCTCTAATGGGACAGATCTCTGCCGCGTTGCGGGTTTTTCTGTGAAGTCTTTGTCTGATGATCCTGAAGAAGTTTCTTGCTATGGTGGAAAATCTAGTGTGGAATATATTGCCGATTCATGGCGGACTTCACGATCCAAGGTGCAAGAGAAAGCTGACAGTTCTGGACTAGTGGAAGATTTCAAGCAATGGCTGGAGGACATGACATTTAAAGAGAGAATATCTTGGGCTGTAGGAGGCATGGTTCTTACAGCAGGACTTCTATTTACCAGGTAAGTTAACTCCTATTTAGTAGTTGTTTTTTTAAATTCCATCAGAATAAAAAGAAAATATAACTAAAAACAGTCTAATTTTGAGCTTCGTGGACCCTCTCGCGCACTGTTGTAGTCTTAGAATGCTAGTTGTTACTAAGAGCCGTATAATCACGTGGACTCTGATTCTTACTCTGTTAGAGTGATCATCATACATTTGAAAGTTTGTTAATGTCTGTACACTTGTGATATCATACTTCATCACTGTCATTTACGTTTACCATGCAGTCAAAGGAAAAGCCATAGGCAACGACAGAAACTAGCGGCCCTCCAACGTACTGCCAAGAAACTAGAAGGAAGGGGGAGTCCAAGATCTCCTACAACTTTAGGAATCCTAAAGGGAAGTTAAAGATGATAACTAACTCCTTACTAAAAGGAGGAATTTCATCTTGTTATTATACTCCCTGACGAAATTAGCAATGAATACAGATTTTAATTGTAATTGTACTTCAAGTGTGAACCAGTGAAGAAAATTTTTCGTGCAACTCTGATGTCGCTGCCTCTCTCTCTACCTCTTTTATCTTGTTACATATGGTGCTATTCTCAGAAACCATATTGGTCTCGACTTTAAAGGCAAGTTCGATAACACGGAAACCGCTGGAATCTATAAGCCATTTCAGTTACCTTGTGATAGCATCAAGTGGGTTCTCTGCTGAAAGTGCAGGCACGAGTCCGATTATAGAAAAAGATCAGTTGCAGTGCTTGAATTTACTCTTGTTTTTTGAAGTGATGGAATAACCACATCATTTTACGCAGATTTAGGGATTGTTAATGGATATTTTTTCTGTTAATTACCAAAACACTGCTATTAAATCAGCTTTTAATTAAGAATGAACGGTTAAATTTTGAGGAAGTTTTTGATAGATTTAAATCGTTCATCTTTCCAGTTACCAGTTGGCTTTTTGATAACTATGTCATGAATATGAAAATAAGCGTAAATCAAACACGAATCCACCTTTCTTCAAAGACTGTAAAAGAAAGCAATTATATTTTGCTGATACCGAACTTCTATATTTGATATACTGGTAAAATATAATGAACTTATTTGAAGCGTATTTTTAGGGTATAATTGTTACGGCAAAAATATAATTTTCACTTAAGAAGAGAGGCATGTGACGTAGCTAAGGGTATGAGCTTGTAACATTTTCATCATCAAGTAATCATTATATTGTAATTACAAAATGGTTGTGTTACCATTAAAACAAATGATTTATAAAACTGGTAATTTTACAGAATTTTGTAAACTATTGAATGGTAAGAAATACCAACTCATTCACGATCAACAATTATCAAATTTCTTGAGTGCTAGTAAATACAAGAAATAAACAAAAGGTGTCTAAATTAAACAACTGAAACATCTTACGTTTTTCTGAGGATACGTTATGTTGCTGATTTACAGAATTCTTTTTTTCTTTAATTGTAATAATACCCCTGGCGGCCACCGTTTCCAAAGCCGAAAAGGTATTTGGAAAGGATGGCTTGTGTCAATAACAACAAAATATAAAGAGGAGTGTGCTTGTCATTCTTCACTATATACTGGATAAATCTCCATGTACACTTTCTACTGTATCACATCCCTCCAGCCTTGGGTGGCTGTTCAAATCAAAGAAACGAACCATAAAATATCTCGTAGAATCTTCACTGCAAAAACTTACCAAGACTGGGGCGGCTCAACACAATCATTGGCCTAAAACTAAAACTTAATAAGATATATAAATATTTTTATTAAATTGTTCTACAAAGGAAAATGACAACAAATGTACGGGAATCAAAACCACAGGATAGATATATATCCTATTTAATGAGAGATGCAAATGCAACCCGATTTTCTCACCTGTTTAAACTTCTCCAACTAAAATCTAAAAAAAATGAAACATTACATTTATGACAATTAAAAAAATTACATCTTATATAGAAATAAACCACTTCCAAGTTTTTTAACATGAGGAATTATAATTTTCTTGTATAGTGACATTAGAATGCATTAAGGCTTTTAGTTAAATGACTTTAGAACTTTGTTTGATATTTTAGAACTTTTATTCAAATTTTTTTAAGTTTTTAGTTAAATGACAATAGAACTTCGTGTGATATTTAGAACTTTACCACTCAAGAGTTCATTATTTGGGGTCTTTTAACTGTTGGAGGCCTAAAGCAAGTTCTTATACCCTTGAGCCACCATGACCAATACAAACTCTTTCATGTCGAAATCACAAAGGTAAGTGGTAACTTGAAAAAATATATGCAAGATTATCATACCTTCTTAAGGGGCAACTTTGAACTGCTAGATAATACCGGTTTCAATATTTCAAAGGAGCATACAAGTTGCTCATCAACACTTAACAAGGCACCTGCATTATCAAATTCTCCACCATAATTGGGAGCAGAAAATAGAGTCACAAGTCTTCGCTTAGCAAAGAATTCATATCCATCCTCCACCACCTAAAACAAAATTTTACGATCAAAATACATAATGGGCAAACATAAAACTTAAGCAAATTGAAATATTAAGGGCTTAGAAGCAAAGCTGACAACTACTACAGATGTAACATTATTGAAGTGCTTCAACAATGACTGTCGTTCTGAATTGCCCCAATATTTGGAAGAAAAAAAACAGAACTATACTAGAACTATTCATGTCATGAACTCGATAAATGCTTTGCTAGATGTTTAAGAGTTTCTTGAGCGATAAAGCTTGAAAATGAAAACACATTTTCTCATGAGAAACATATGAAATTCTGTAGTATGGGCATCTTTTAGAAGTGGACACAAGAAATGCCTGAATAGCATCCACCTATTTGTAAAAGACTTTTTTTCCGTATCTTAACAATGATAATGCAATTCTAGTTTTGACCGGCCAGAGTATAGTATACCTGATGACCCCGGCAGATGAGGTCTAACTCATTCTTAGCCAAAAATTCAGCAACTACGTCAGGTCCAAAAGTACAAGAAACACCTCGATCACTATCTGACCAACCCTTAATTCTAGGATCAGGATCAGCCCACAACAGATCACACAACAAGCCACCATCTGGAATCTCAGCTGGCCGCTCAATTTCGTTTATTAGGTCCAAACTTTTTAGCTCTGGCGAAATCCCACCATGCATGCAAAGGATCTTTTCATCTATAAGTGCAGCAACAGGCAAGCAATTAAAGCAATCTGTAAATATCTTCCATAGCCTAACATTGAATCTCCGTTTACATTCATCATAAAATCCGTAGACCCTGTTGATTTTTGCATCTTCATGGTTCCCCCTAAGGAGGAAGATCTTGTCGGGATACCTTATTTTGTAAGCCAAGAGCAAACATATTGTTTCTAAACTCTGCTTGCCTCGATCAACATAATCTCCAAGAAATAGGTAGTTTGCTGAAGGAGGATAGCCTCCATATTCAAAAAGTCTTAATAAGTCTTGGAATTGGCCATGTATGTCACCTGCAAGAATGGCAAAGGAAAACGATAAATTTACGAGAACATTAACAATCAGACGACGAGCAACATTTATGACATCCCATTAGAAACTAATTGTTCTATCACAAGCAAAACTTTTCAAGAACCTGATAAAGGGCCTCCAAAAATTACTCCATTTGAGATGATCAAACATTTCACAGACACTAAAATTTTGGTAATGCAAGCCTATTATCTAAGACATCAAATTTACCCAATTTTGTTACATCAGTTTTCCTACATAGTAAACCACAATTTGTCTTAGAGAATACTATATAACCAAACTCTAGCATTGCATAGCTATCTATGAATACTTATCCTGTAATAAACCAAAATTTACCATCAATTGTTCATTGTATATGCAACCGTTTTTAATCAAATATATACTATCTTATTTTTGTACAAGGACATTAATCTTTTCAATCAAATATATAGCTTTCTCGGTCACAACAAAACAGTGAATTAGAAACATCCTTTTTTCTTAATCATCATAGAATAGATCTCGAAGCAGAGAGGTCCAATTTTCAGCAATGATACAACAACAAATATAGATGGTAAGAAAAACCATCACATATAAAAAGTGTTGAGCTAATACAATTCATCAAGTATAGAAGCGCATGACATTGGAAACATACCACAGATCCTAACGGGGGCACGAATCCTGAGGAGATTAGGCTGAGAGAGGAAAATCTGTCTGGCATTAACACAAAGCTGTCGGATCTCAGCCTCAGATAGCTGAACTTGTTTCCCTCCCTTCTCTTCTAATAACCTCCCTATTATATCATCCAATACCCCTTTTTCCATCAATCCCTCCATTATTTCAACAATCTAAACCAAAATTGTGACATGAACCAAATGTAATTGACTTACTCAACAACCCACTTTCCCAAAGAAGAAAAAGGGGGTATTGCGTATAAGTAGGAAAAAGCAAAATGGATTATGATAAGGGAAAAAAGGGGAAGTGGGGTGAAGGAAGGCTTAAGAACGAAGGTAGAAAAAATGGGTAATTGGGGATGCGTGCTATGCTCGTCCTATTCTCCTATTATCTCTCTTTATTTGTCCTCCATTCTTTTCTTCATTATTATTTATATTTGGTTGGAATGAAAATGTGACAACTGCCAAAAGAAGATTCAAAAGGCTTTGAAATCTTCAAATTACCAACTCTTTCTTGCGTTGTCAATTGTCTTTCTTGTGTATAAGGCGCGGCGGGCACGATCATTTTGGACCAAAACATACCTACATACACGTGCTCACTTCGTGGCAATGGGAATGTTGTATCATTAACCTCTTGTCTTTTATTATTTTATTTATACTCTCACCCTCCTAATAATTTGACTTAATAGGAGACAAAGATTTTTAAATTTGCGGTCTAAAATAAATTATGGTATAAAATGTGTCATTACATATATTTGTTCGTTTACATATTCCAAGAGGAAAAGAATGGATAACAAACTAGACAACAATTGTTCTCTAATTATTAAATTTAAATCCGTGATACTATAAATGACCCCATATAAAATTGGGATTTTAACGCACTTAGATTAAGTGCAGTTCCGTAGAACAACACATTAATAAAGAACAATTTCATGTTAATTAATTTTATAACTGCCAAAATCAACTTATATAGAAACAAGGGAAAAGAACACTTGTACTCCAAAGGAAAAATTATTTACAAACGATTATTCTTTACTTTCATACCATCTATTTTTAATTGCTAATGCGTGTTTACTGTTTGATGTTATCAAAATATATATATATATATACTCTGATTGTATCAAAGAGCAAGAAGTTGTGCTTCAGTGAAAACACTACTTAATTATAAGTTCAATCAGAATAAATATATTGGGTTGGATCAAACTAACCGGAGAACTATATCAAATTGAATAGAGACCGAACCAATTGGACCATTTCCCTGTCTTTGGACAAGCGGGCTAGTCTATAGCAGCCTCATTGGGCTTTTTACAAGGAAGGAATTGCTCCCATTATCAATACATGAGCAATTTGATAAACATTTTAGTTGCATGACTTTGATCAAGCCTATTACAAAGTCAATGTGATAAGCTAAGTTTGCTTATTGTAATTGGCCCAGACATGTCAATTTGGGCGGTTGACGCCTTTGTACATGTCAATTTAGACCAAATGAAATAATACATGCTACCTTATATATTATAAATAAAATACAAAGTACAAACCTTTTTGAGGTAGCCGTGACACTAAAACTCACAGCATATATTACATACAAATACTCATGTTTTCAAATTCTTGAAAAACATTAACAGCTAGCATCAAAAGGGTTGTCGTCATCACATTTCAACATATAATTATATTGTAACGGTAAATTTTCTTATCATTTTTCGCTTTGCAAAAAAATATATGTTTTCAAATTTCACAATGAAACATGACCAAACGTCCACTTAGTACTCTTGATTTGAGCTGGAAGAAGGTGGCAGCAGGCATTCTGTTTGGTCTTCTAATTGTTGCGTTAAATGGCATATATAACCAGTTGCGCTGCTCCCAGAAACCATCCCAAAACATTTGCTACCTTTACGAAATCACATTATATGTGGTTAGTACTAGTAGTAATTAAACATTATTAGGTTATCCATATAATATTTGTGTTTAAGGCGTTTTTGATTGATTGGACTATTTTGTGATACCAAATTGTGTCTAGTAATTAATATATTTGTATCCTGAAAAAAAAAATTGTGTGTATACGTATGAAAACAAGATTAAGTACTTGTAATTATTTACAACAAATACTATAAGACCCATATTATAATAAATCCAACTAGTTGCCTGTAGGTAGCTGAAAAGAGAATCAAGTCTTCTTTTTTTAATTACAAGTGGCATAGACTGTGTTTGGTACAAAGGTTTTGAAAAATGTTTTCTACGAAAATATGAGAGTTTTGTTTAAAAAAAATATTATTTGGTAAGTTAGCAAAAAATATTTATTTATAATTTATACGAATATTATAAAAGATTTGGGTAGTAAGTCCACAAAGATGTATTTAGCAATATACAAATGTATGGAAGGCAATCAACCAAAATCCCTCTGCACATACATTTTTCACAAATCAAACTAGGGATCAGAAGAATTAACAACTTTAACTAAATATTATGCTAAATTTTCTTTTGTCTTGTAATTAATTAATTAATTACTTACACTGGCGAAAGAAACATGAGAACTGAAATTGGAGGGAAAAAAAACATACATTTCAGCAGAAAAAAATATATATCAAATTAGTGATTTGAAATGAAATGTTCCGATGGGCTAGAGGTAGGGGATTATACCTTTTCGTTTGGTTTAACTACAAGTAGAGGTACATGATCGGATTGATTCTGTCAAATATCAAATCAAATCATTTGTGTCGAATTTTTGAATTTATAAACCAAATCAAACCAATAAAATTTGGGTTTTTCAACCTCGGGTTTTTTTGGATTTTCGGGTTTTTTCGGGTTTTTCCGGTAAAGTATTTATACAAACATATAATTTACTTACACTTCAAATATTTTTTTAGTCCTATCAAAATACAACTATCTAAGGTGTTTCTTAAGAAAATAACACAAAATACGATACGATTAATGACACTAAAATATCTAATAAAAAAATAATAAAAAAATTACGTAAAACAAATATTGTAAATTCATAAGTCATAATGAAAATGATCATAATTTAAAAGCACTAAATCATGCTAAAATAAGTTTAATAAGTATTTGTTACATGCGTAAATATTAAACGAAATTAAAATTAGATTATGTATATTAATGGTCTAAACCTATGTAAAACTAAAGAACATATATTCAATATTTTTGTCATTCTTAGTGTTGAATTTATTTTCTTTTTGCATTAGTATTAATTTGATTTTGATTTAAGCTTTATTATAATTACCAACATCTATGGACTATAATATTTATTGGACCATTAGGAATTCTAACTTCAAACATGAAATAATATATTAAAAGATAAAAACTATGAAAAAGTATAAGAAATATTTAAAATTTTTATCAAAGTAAATATTCTTACTTATAAAATAAAATTTTAAAATTATATATATAAGGTCGGGTTGGTTTGGTCTCGGGTTGGTTTTTTTAAGTTGAAACCAAACCAACCCAAATATAGTCGGATTTTTTTTTTTTCCAATACCAAACCACTGGTCGGGTTTTTTTTTTGGTTTGCGATTTGGTTCGATTTTCGGTTCGATTTTGTACACCCCTAACTACAAGTTAATTATGCTAGAATTACTGTTTTAAGTATTTACTAATACACGATTAAATATTAAAAAATAAAATAAAATTAGGTTATGTATTTTAAATGTCTAAACTAATGTGAAACTAAAAAACAAATATTCAACATAATTGTCATTCTTTAGTGTTAAATTTTTTTGTTAGCATTGTATTGATTTGATTTTGATTTCAACTTTGTTAGAATTACTAATATCTATCGACTATAACCTTTATTGGATCATTCAAAAATTTTGATTGAGTTTTTTTTTTCTTCGTTTAACTCAATTTAAGATTTAATTCGATTTTCAATTAGTATTTTACACCCCTACCTCTTATCTTCAAAGTAGACAGTAGATAAGAAAAATGTTATCGCAAAAAGATACTAATCTTAATCAGGTGGCCGTGACACTAAAACTCACATTATATTCCAATGAATTTAATGACATACAAATACTCATTTTCCAAACTCTTGAAAACATTAATTAATTAATGCATAACCAAAACATGTAGTACAATATAATTAAGCAGACATGATTTTCATTTCATGTAACAGCTAGCAATAGAGTTGTTGAACATCTCTTTGCTTCAACATAAAATAATTATAATAATTACCATATTAACCTTAGGTTTCTACTCTTGAGTTTGAGCTGGAAGAAGGTGGCAGCAGGCACTCCGTTTGGTCCTCTAATTGTTTTGATGAATTAGGGTTCCGGTAAATGACGTAAATAATCAGCTGCACTGCTCCCAGAAAGCATCCCGTCCCATTTGATACCTATTGTGACAATATTGCATCATATATATAGTTAAGCAGTCATTAAACTTAATTAGGACTAAAATCATCAAATTTGACTACTGTACAGGGGCGGAACTACAGTCAACTAAGGGTGGTCAGCCGAACATCATTTCCCAAAAAATTAGATGGTGTATATAGATAAAATATTCTTTATTATGTGAATATATTAATAAATGAACACCCTTAAACACAACAAAGGTTTGTGGTCCAACGGTAAGTGCTCTCATTTAAGAGCCTAAGGTCCCTGATTTGATTCTTGCTTGCTACATTTTAATAATTTTATTTTTTTTATAATAAGGAAATAAACAGAAATAGTTGTCCTGTATCTTTTTATTTCTAGCCTTAAATTTTACTCTCTCTATCTATTCTTAATTATCATAGTTTCTTTTTTTAGAATCAAACGATAAAAACTTTGACTAACACTAATTTATTGTATTTTTTGATGATATTCCTAACATGACAAAACATAATAATTGAGAATCTCGAGTAACTTGGGCAAAGTTACTAAAATAGAGATAATTCATCATGTTATAATAAAAATGGTCCTATAGAAAGTCCCTTTGTTCCTAACCTGAAAACTCTTATGAAAAATTTAAAAATATGATTCACTTATAATCCTTACCTAGTTGGATTAATAATAGGTTGTAGCTATGTTGTTAGGTTGGAAAGTAATAATCTATGACTCTATTTAATATATAGAAAATTAAGAAGATTAGCATTTTATCGATGTCAAGTAATGACATGTATAGTACTTGCATTGATCCCAGCTCATAAAAATGTAACGTTTTGTGATAAGATGCTTACATTAATTACTTGTCGTGCAGAAACGTGATGTAGATTGCAAACTACAAATATCATCAGATTTTTTGTCTACTAATAAATGATGAGTATTGAATATTTGATGATAGAAAACTTACTCCAACAAACCAGTCACCCACAAGCAAGGCGTACAAAGTCCAAACGCCGCCATTTAAGAAAAGGAAAAACGATAGAAAAAATGGCATATACTCTACACTCTTCGTTGTCACTACTGTTTTCTGTTAAAATAAATAATTATGAGTCATCCAAAAAAAGATTCAAATATAAATTAAATTAGATAAACCTTTCAGTAATTAATTACTTTCCAAATTAAATCATAACACATTTAAATTCTGAGTACGTCGTTGTATGTACGTACATACGTTATGTAAAACATAACTATTGCAAATAGTTTATGATATTGCTTTATAAAAATAGAAAGATTATTTTTTGGAAGATTAAATAGGCAAATTACCACAACACCAAAAGGGGAGCTATACATGATGATGGTTAAACCTGCGGTAAGGAAACCAATTACGTTAATTCTCATTTGACCATGTAAAAGTAACTGTCCCAATAATAGAATTGTTGCTAAAATCCCCAAATTCAGAACCCCAGCTAGGCTGGCTGTCTTATTCTGTAAAAAAAAAAAAAAAAAAAAAAGGAGACATGAGTTTGTAAATATATATATAGTTGTTACGAAGGAAAGTTAATAAAAAAGTACGAGTTAAAACCTGAAAAAATATTTAAAGAATTATATAAGAATGTGTCTCTAATTCAAACATAAAACTTCTTTTAATTTTTTTTTTTTGAACCTTCTCTGAGAGGAAACATTTTTAGAGCACTATCAAGATCAGAAGATCTTGACTTTTTTAAATTGATTCTTGTAATGTAATATTTCATCATTCTTATAAGTGTATATCTCTATCGAACGATTCACTTGTTATTTTTTGTGTAGCTGTATAATATAAAATTTTCCAAAAATATGTGCATGTATAAATTATTTTTCTTTTATGAAAATTTTGAATGTTATGTCTAGAGCAGAATTAAAAATTCCAGTTTGTATGGACACAAAATAACAGGATCGACAGCCTAGTGGCCTAACTATAGTTCATTGGAAAGAACTTTAAAAGATTTTTCTGCTGCCACAAAATTTTCTCCTCAATAAACTCTATTTACTTTTGAGTTGGACCCTATACTAGTTACTAATTAGTATTACGAACAACCACATATGTGAGTGTCGGTTCTAATAGAGTTCGTAATTCCACCTACATGAAAGCCTCAAATAGTTTTTTTTTTAAAAAAAGTTCCAAATTACTATTCAACTAACAAAAGTAGGGTAAATATATAATTATATTGAGTGTTCACATCAAACTATAAAAATTTATTATACATATAAGTAATTTAACAAGATGAAATTGCATATAAATTGATCATAATTAAGTGCAACGAGCTTATCTACAAATATATGAGGTGCATTTATTGATTTTGAGTACATATCATATGCGAATAAGTTTTTTCTCAAAACATCTCTTCCAAAACATAATCCAAATTCTTGCACTTGTTTTGTACCAAAAAAAAATATAGCAATTTCTCCAAAAATAAACTCAATAATAATCATTCTCTAATCAAAATGCATCTTTAGAAAAAAAAAATTATAAGATCACTTAAACATATAAATCTGTCAAGAAGGCTATATTTTACATAAATTGCACCCAGTAATTTTGGTTGAAATACTTATGTCTTGAAAAAACATTTAACATGTACGAATTATCAATTCAAAATCAAAGGACTAAAATTTTAAACTTTAAATCTTAGATGCACGAATAATGCAACAATTCAGTTTCCAAGTGTACTATGATATTAATTAGATTACTCACTCTCATTTTTGGATGAGCAAATTGAAGGAACAAAGCAATGTAGATAGTCTCAACAATGACTCCAAAACCATTGACAGTAGAGACAAGGTAGCTGCCTGGCTTAATAATTCCATAGTAAGTCCACAAAGATGAGTTAAGCAATGTACAAATGTACGGAAGGCTATCAAAATCCTCTGTTGATCCATTCTTTACTATTCTATTAAATGTCCCTCTGCACATTTTTCACAAATTAAAAGTTCATTACAAAAGGGATCAGAGCCATAAACATAAAGAATTAACAATTTTAACTAAATAATACTCATAAGTCGAATTTTTTTTGGGTCTTTCAAATTACTTACACTGGGGAAAGAAACACGAGACCTGAAAAGATGTTACCTACCAAAAAATTAAAGAAGAAGCACAATTCAGCAAAAAAAAAAATTAACAACATTTGTATTAAGAGAAAATTGACTAAAGATGTTAATCCCAAAATGGTTCTTTTTTGGTAAAAAAGTAAATCTCAAAGTGCTGTAAATGATTTAAGATGAAATAGTAATACCTAAGAATCCAATGATGAAAGGAAGATTTTCCATCTTGACCCTTTAGGAAGAGGAGCACAAATGTGTGTGTCTGGGTGTGTGTCATTAGAGAGAGAATGAGAATGGTATATATACCATCTACGGATATGGTGCAGTGAATGAGTTGTTTCTCATGAAAGCAAACGAGTTAATTAAATTTATAATGTATAAAGTACTATCTCAAACTATATGGTTTTATTTGGGCTATGATATTAGTACGTACGGTCCTTAATAATTTCTTGAAATGACATTCTTTTGGTTTCAATGTTGAATTGTACATGTTTTAAGCTGTTGTTGTATTGTGTCTGTCATAGTTTTTTTAGCTCCAAAAAAAACAAAGAACGTTGAAATTTTATTGGTATTTATTTGTCATTGATTTTAATGTTGTTATAGGCTTTAATGAAATTTATTAAGAATAATGCTAAAATGTAATTGACACTAATAATGGACTTTAAAAATATATATTTAATAACAATTAAATTATAATTATTAATTAATCATCGTTAAAAGATCATTTTTGGTTTAATGGTACTCTTTATTAAAATGTTGTCAAATCTAACGACTGAAATGTGGTATTCACAATTTCTTCTCTTCTATCTTCTTTCTAGATCTTTTGATCCTTTCCCATTTCTCTTTCTGACAATTCCACCTATTCTTCCTGGTCGACAATAATACTACCTCCTACTACTACTTTTTAATTTGGTTGACTTAATTATTGTATGAACAGTTAATTAAAAATTTTATTTTATCATAATTTATTTTAAAAAAATTAACAATCATAATATATATATATATATATATATATATATATATATATATATATCCAAATTCACATTGAATTAATTAATTTAATCCTTAATTATACTCATATTTAAGCAAACAAATCGAAACAAATGAAAATTCGTATCTGCCACATCTTTAAGACATAGGATCGTAAAAAGCAATTACTTTATTGGCGACCATTATAGTTGTCCTGGAAATAAAATTTTAAATTATTGGATCGCCAAAAATATATAAATATCTCTTTTTGCGTGAACAATATTTGATTGAGAAAATATTTGTGGTTATCTTTCATTTTGTGAAATGCAAAACTGTAAGTTCCTAGTTTGATTTCATTGAATTTTTTCTATAAGTGGTGTAACCATTTAAAGTAAATAAAAATGTAAAAGTAAAAAATAAGACTGAGCGAGCGAATTTAAACCCAAAACCTCTCACACAAAATTAGAAATTTTGGGTTTAAACTTCAAAGAAGATGAACAAGTGTATTTCCATAGACCAAATGAAATAGTACATGTTACATTCAAAGAAGATAAGACTATGGTATCCCCCAAAATACCGACCTCTACCAAGTAACTGTGACTTAAGTTGTTTGGACTCTTCAAAAATATTGTCATATTCGTGTTAAATCCTTAAAAAACACTATTTTTAGAGGATTCAACACGCATCCATAGATTTTTTTAAAAGAGTATGAACAACGTAGACCGTCACCCTAATACTCGCAGAAATGAAATAACAAATAAATAGTACTTATTGTGTTGGGTGTATATATCTACTGTAGTGTTGGGGTGGAAGAAGGTGGCAGCAAGCGTTCCGTTTGGTCTCCTTGTTCTAAATCTTCCACAGATGAATTAGGGCTGCGGTAAATTACATATATAACCAGCTGCACTGCTCCAAGAAACCATCCAATTCCATTTGGTACCTTTTGTCAAATCACATTAATTATATTATATACACTTAATAATTACTTGTAATTCAACCTCATTGGGCACTTGATCATATATATATATACACACACACTCCTATTGAAAAATTTGCTAAATATTTGTGTTCAAGGCGATAGATTAATTGATTTAACGTTTCTTCATGATAAAAGAACTAGTAACAACTCCCTCTGTTCCAATTATGTGACATAATCTTCTATATTTAGTTCTAATTTAATTTATAAATGTCAACTTTACTTTTAATGAGACGATTTATAGTCACACAATCATTCATCACTTGTTTTAGATCACAATTTTTTTTTAAAAAATCTTTCTTTCTTTCTTAACAAAATCACATATATTAAGACGGGGAAAAAATAATATCATTGGATCTGAAACTTAAAGATTGTGTAAAGAAACTTCTCGTACATACGTGCATAAATAAGACTAAAAAGATTTGTGTAAAGAAATTTATCGTGCATATGTGTGTAAATTAAATAAGACTTAATTAGTACTTGTAATTTATAATTACTAGACAATAATATTATAATAAATCCAACTTGTAGGTAGCTAAAAAGAGAAGTCTTCGTTTCTTAATTATAAGTGGGCGTCATTAATATATTGTTACAGGTAATTAAATTATAAATTGATTACATAAACTTGTCTCAAGCCACTTGCCGCTTTATGCGTGATCCTTCTAAATTTAAAATTTTCTTCGTGTTCCTTATGCAAAATATACTTGGATTGACTTATTTCAGATTTTTTATGTCAAAATAATTTTTAAACAGTTTTAAAGTGTTTGAATAAAATAAAAAAATACTTATAAATACTTATTTTTAGATCAAAAATCAATCTGCTCAAATATAATTAACAGGATTACGTTGACAAGGACTTTGCCGAATATATCATCAAAAAAAATTGTACGAAAAAATAAAAATATATTTTGATGAGGAATAGAACTTACCCCAAGAAACCAATCACTCACAAGCACGGCGTACAATGTCCAAACGCCACCATTTAAGAAAAAGAAAAATGAGAGAAGAAATGGCATAAACTCAACACTCTTACTTCTCACCACTGTTTTCTGCAAAAATAAAAAATAAAAAAATTGAAAGAGTGACTTATTTTTTTTAAAAAGGTAGCCCACATGAAACTGAATTAGCTTTTTTTGTTTATTTTTTAATGTTTTATAAATTCAGTATTCCACATTTAGATAGTCTGACTAATTTGAATTTGCATAATGTAGGACTTACAAAAGATTTAGCACACCATTTATTATTTAGAATTTCACCATTCTCAAAAAGCTCAAAGTTGATCCATATCATCACCATACTACTTGGTGGTATTTAAATAACTAATTAACCAATTATGAAAGTACATCACAAAAATTGCTTGAGATTATCTCATGAAAATATATATGTGCAAGAATCAAGTACATACATTTCAGCACGTAGCATATATAGACCATAACATTTAAATTTTGGATTCATTATTTTATGTATATATTTCGTTTAGACCATAATTCAGGCATATGATGTTTGACAAAATTAGGAGAATTATTTTGTGGAAATTAAAGCGGGGAAATTACCATAACGCCAAGAGGGGAGCTATACATGATTATGTTTAAACATGTGGACAGGAAACCAATAACGTTAATTCTCATCTCTCCATATAAAATGAACTGCGCCAATAATAGAATCGTTGCTAAAATCCCCACATTCAGAATCCCAGCTAGGATGCCTGTATTTTTCTGTAAAAAGAGGACAGAAAAAATATTAGTTTTTCATTCATTATAATTATGAGTTTTCGACCTTTTAGTGAGTTTTTTCACCACAAAAAATAATTCGGAAAAGGGCCTAAAATACCCTCAAACTATTAGAAATGGTACAAAAATACCCTCCTTCCACCTATTAGCCCTCAAATACCCTTCACATCTACCTTTGGGCTCCATACTACCCTTATTTCTAACATACCTCAATTTAAATTCAATTAATAAATTCGTTAAATGACGTGGCAATCATCTATTGGTCACCCTGTAAATCACTTAAACTAATTTAAAAATATTCCACCAATTCAAATCAAATCAACTTGCCCCAAATCAAATAAAACCCGCCCCAAATTAACTTTTGTTTCTATAGCTGGAACAAAGACCAGCTCAAATGAAGAATCATAGACCCATTTGGGATCATCAACATCACATTTCTCTAATAAATGTACCATGCATCTTGAGTAAAAAAATTGACCTATTGGCTATATTAGTAACCGTAAATAGGCGAAAAATTGATGGAAGAAACATAATTTTCTCATAAGAAATTGAATTCTAGCTATGTCGTCTCGGGAATAAAATAGAAATTAGTTGTTTGAATAATTTAACAGATGTTGTAAACTTAAGAACTTTGATTCCAACCACCGAAAATTCACAAAATTTCATGATAAGAATCTCATCTTTGTGGAATTTATTTATACATTTTTTGTTTCACATTCAAAGCTAGATAAGTACACAATCTCAAAATTCCGAGCTATAATTAAAAGCAATAAGAAAGCGAAAAAAATCAACCCGATTGTTTTTTCTGAGTGAGCAAAAGCACAAAGAATCACAATATTCAAAATATGAAACTACTAAACAAGAAAAAAAACAAAAAAAAGACGAAACTAGGGCTTTGGAGAATAGAAAATATAAAGAGATGGAATGATAAAAGCAAGAGAAATAAAAAAATGGAACCAATAGTAGAATTTTCGGCCGCAGAACAACAAACCGCACTTGGAGAAAGAGATGGGAAAAGCTTAAGTTAGCAGTTAATATGGGGCTGATGGGTCAAGTTGATTGGGGCGGATGATTTGATTTGGGAATGAGTAATTTTTTAAATTTGTTTAGGTTAATTATAAAGTGACCAATAGATGATTGCCACATCATTAATGAATTTATTAATTAGATTTAAATTGAGGACTGTTAAGTATAAGGGTAATATGAAACCTAAATGTATATGTGAGGGTATTTGAGAGCTAATAGGTGAAAGAAGGGTAATTTTGTATCATTTCTAATAATTCAAGGATATTTTAGGCCTTTTTCTAAAAATAATTTAAAAAGTAGTTGAAAACATTTCCCCTCGTGCTTAATTTTTCTCGAGAATAATAGAGTATGCTGGGTCATTCTTGTCCAGTTGTGTGGACAAAAATGAACACGACACAAAAGATGTACACATTGACAGCCCTCAGGTGCATCATTACCGCACAATTTGAAAACAACTTTATGTATTGTCCTTTTCTTATTTCAATTTGTTTAGTCAATTTTGATATGATATGGAGTTTAAAAAAAAATTAAATATATTAAAATCTTCATTAATCTTATAATTTTAAATGTGTTATACTGAAAGTTGAAATTAAAAAATTATTAAGCACAAAGAAAGTCTTTATTCATATTTAAACCGACTAAAAAAATTATGTCAATAAAAAAAAATATATGTATTCTTGGTTTCGACTTTGGAGCATATGATTATACCACCATATGTATGTTTAGTGTCGGTTTTAACTTTTAATAGAGGAGGTACATAATTCCACTTTCATGAAATCCTCAAAAATAGTTTCAAATCATTAACCTTAACCTAGCTAACAAAAGAAGCTCTTCCAAAATAAAATCCAAATAGTCAAATTTTTTTGTACAAAAAAAAACATGTCAATTCTTCCAAAATAAACTCAAAAGTAATCATTTATATATACAAAATTTAGAATGCAATAACTCAGAAAGGCTAAAGATTTCGAACCCATTGAGATCGACTTCAAATTCTGACTCCGCACCGATGCAATAATTCAGTTTCTTAAGTGCACTATACTAAGTGATTAATTAAATTATTACTCACTCTCATTTTTTTATCAGCAAATTTGAGGAACAAAGCAATGTAGATAGTCTCAGCGATGGCTCCAAAGCCATTGACAGTAGAGACAAGGTAGCTGCCTGGCTTAATAATTCCATAGTAAGTCCACAAAGATGAATTAAGCAATGTACAAATGTATGGAAGGCTATCAAAATCCTCTGTTGATTTATTCTGTACTATTCTTCTGAATGTCCCTCTGAAAATTAAAAATAAAAATTTAACAATTTTAACTTATATTAAGTTATAACTAAGAATTCATTTAGTGTGAGGGATAAAAATGAATCGTCCTGAGATAGAAAAAATAATTCAGGAATAAAATTTTGGAGTCTTGTTTGGTTGTCAAGTTAGAGATAACTTATCACACCATTTTATACCGTTGTGATGGGATAAGTTATCCCAAGATAGCTAATCCGATATAATTAATCCTGAAATAACTTGTTCCCAACCAAACAAGCCCTAATTAATTACTTACACCGGTGCAAGAAACATGAAAACTGAAATGATGTTGCCTGAAATTGGAGAAAAATAACACATTTCAGCACTAAAAAGTATATATCAAATCAGTGATTATATATTTGAGATGAAATATTATATATAACCTATGATTCCAATGATGAAAGGAAGAGTTTCCATCTTGACACTTGAGGATGAGGAGAAGCAGGAGAAATATGTGTGTGTGTGTGTGTGAGAGAGAGAGAGAGAGAGAAAGAGAAGTATTGTATATCAGAGGCTAGTATTTTCTTTTCTGGCTTTATATAAATAGGCAAATTACTTGGATTATGCACTAATGGGAAATCGATATATTTTCTTGGTTGTTTAATCAATAGAATAAGGAATTTTCTAGTTATTTAATAACAATGAAAAAGGTTATTAGTTTTTCTATATATAAGTTGTATTCTTTGAGATAGTTTACACACACTTCGATTAAGTATATCATTAAATACATGTTACCTTTCATAGCTACTACGATAAAATAGTTTTTGGCGGTAATAAATTAACATATTAATGAAGTGTGTTAAAACAAAATTAATTGTCATTGGATCTAATATCATTAATTATAATGGACATTTACAAGAGTACTAATAGCTGCTAAAAACATATACTTAGCCGCTAAAAACCATTTTTGATGTAATAATGAGCAGAGATATTAGAGAAATCCATCTATTATAGAAAGAAATTACCTTGCCTTCCTTCAGATTTGAAACTGAAACTTTGTAAAAGCAAAAGGGTTAACTAAGTAAACGGGAAAATGGTCAAAATTATATCCTTTAATTATGTTTGGGATCAAATCTATCGTTGTCGTGTATGTTTTGGACAACAAATACATTAAAACGTTATCTTTGTCATTAAAGCTGACATGACAGTCCACCCATGTAGTCCAATATGGCAAAAATATCTCTCTCTCAATAATGTTGTTCTTCCTTGTTCATCCCTATCACAAAAAGAAAATCAAATATAATTTTTCATTGTTCTTGTTTGAGTTGTTATTCGAACTTTGGAACTCCAATTTCAAAGTGCTCTGAAGTTTTTTTGAAGTTGTATTTGCATGTTGAAGGATCGATTTCATTGTTTGGGATTTGGGATCATATGTTAAAATTGACAGGTAAAAAATAAAAATTTATTATACAATATTAGACAAGTAAAAGTGAATAGAGTACTATCTTCAGCAATATGATTTTATTTTATTTTGGCCATGAGATAGGTGCGATTTTTAATAATTTTTGAATAACATTCTTCATGTTGCAATGTTGTGTTGTACATGTCTAAGCTCGTATTGTACTGTCCTTTGAGTCCTTTGTTGAAATGCTGCCAAGTGCCACCTCTACAATTGATTAGCTTAAAGGAAACGGAATTGCCCTTTAATTACAATTTATATATCATTGACTATTTTTTCTTCTATATGGAATATGTACCACACAGAAATCCGATTCAGAGATTATTAGTTAAATCACCAAGTTGCACGTAGCATAAAAATACTTTGGTCATTTGCCTTTGTGCCCTTTTTTGTTTTTCTTAATTAAAAAAAATAGCGAATATAAATATATATATTTTTGAATTATAATACCTTCCATTACTTAACTTTAGTTTTTAAAAAATGTATATTTTGTCGGAAAAGGCAAGGCACTAACAATAATGTCAAACAGGATAGCAGCGGAATAATATCCAAATCTAAATTTTCCGTTTCAATTTGAAACAAGAGAAGACAAACCAAATCAAGTAATATGAAAAATGGACGGCAAGTATATCAACCAAACTAAAGCAATAAGATAAGAACAAGTCAACCACACAAGACACAACGATTTACGTGAAAAACCCTTTAGATGTGAAGAGTAAAATAACCACAGGACCAAAAGCTCCACTATAAACACCAAGAGTTACAAAATTGTTCTCCAAAATTGGCCACAAAACAAGCGCCAAACGAGTAACAACAAATCAAGATTGCACCAAAACTAGAGAATTAAAGAATAGATTTCACCCAAAAATGCGCTACTGTTCACGCCCCAAAATCAGAAGCTACAGATCTCCAAATCCGATCTCCACCGTTGAATTACAAGAACCAGATGCTGAGAACTCCCAGTTCAAATTTGAGCACGATCTAACGGTTAACGAAGCGGCAACTCTGTCTGAGCAGAAAATTTCCAAAAGCAAAAAACATAATTTTTCTCTTTTTCTCTCAATCTCTAAAACGAATCTCTCTTGATTTTTCTCTCTTGTATTTCTGAAAATAAGATCAAATAAGCCTTATATATGTCACATAATATCTGGGTTGTGGACTAAAGTAGGCTGGTTCTAATAAGACTTTTATTTATTAGGGAAAAAAGGATTCTAAATCCAACATTTTACTTGGCATAAACACAGTTACTAAAGCAAAAAATGAAAATCAATTATTTTAAAGGAAATTCTGCAATTTTATGAAATGTTATTGGTTATGTTTCGTCTTGTCACAACAAAAGTTTTATGAGTATATCATAACCATGCTAGCCTATAGACAACAGTTTACAAACAATTGACAGAAACTTGTTACCAATAATTAATATCTTAGAATAAAAAATTAATTTCAGAAGTTGACATTTTGTCAGTGTGTTTGGCATGTATAATTGTTTATTATTGGATAGTAACATATACTATTGGTAATTATTTCAAAGTTCATACCTTAGGGCATAGATGCTTTTCTTATTAGTTTTTTTTTTTGTAGACATAACTCATGTGACTTATTTTATAGGAAAAATCCTTTTCGCTAGAAATTTAGTCAGAATTTGGTCAGAAAATTAAAAAAAAAAATGTTATTTTACCTTTTGAAATATTTTTACCCTTTTAACTTTAATACATTTTAATTAAAAAATGGAAAACAAATCAGTTTAACTTTAAATAAAAAGAATATTATAGATTTTTTTAATTTTATAACCAAATTTTCTGGCCATTTAGCATTATCCTATTTTATATTACAATTACAATGTTTGTACAACTTTCTAGTCGATGCTCCTCCTCATTCTAATTGCAATTTTTTAAGTTCTTCAATGTTCACATATTAAACTTGTTTCAATTAACGGGGTGCGCACTGATTTCAAACGCAAAATATACTCATATTCGCGTTATTAAATGTATGTTCAAATTACTAGTTAATTTATAAAATTAATAAAGAATTAATTTATTTATTTTCATTTAGTCCATATAAAAATTAATTCTTTTGAAAGTAAAAAATTTTGTAAAATTCTAAGAAAATTCCTCTATTGTTATTATTGGTATTGGTGAATAAGGCACATAAATAGAGTATATTTAAAAAAAGTTCAAGTACAAATTAGTATTTTTTTTTTTTATTATTTATGACTTTTTAAATAAGTATAAAAAAAAAAAGTAGACAAATAATATGAAGCGGAGGAAGTATGCTTGACCTTCCTTGTGAAGATTTGTGGGATCAACACAGATCTTTTTAACTAGTATTTTAGTTGATTTTAATAGATACAAAATCTCTAATTAAAACAATTGTTAATTAGTAGGAGAAATGCTTTTCTAAATGCTAATCAACTATCCACTTGATGGAAAGCGGCAACTTTTATATATATATATATATAGATATATATATATATATTATTCAATTCTAACATTATTGGAAAATTAAGCACTACGCGTTGTCTTTGCTATTTCATATGAGAAAATAAAATTAGTCAAAAAGTAATAATTTTACCAACAGTAGACACTGAAATAAGACTTCTCTTATTTTCCAAAATTATAAAATTATCATCATCAAACTAGACAAATTTTATTATTTATATTAATCTTCCTTGAAAAACACACCAAAAGAAAAGAAGAAAAAATAGCGAGCTCGGATTTAGAGCTTCGGCTATTATTACAACACATAAAGGCCCAATAAGAAAAAAAATAGTTGGGCCTATTTCGTGAATAAAATTATAAATTTAGTGGGCTTCTTTGAGGCCTTTTTCAATATCATTTACATTGTGTGAGCCCAGAGAAGATGGGGTATTTGAGAGAGTCTTTACTAGTCTTTCACTATATTGACGAACTAATGATGGCTTGGGAAGGCTTTTCCCTTTGTGAAGATTTCTATTGTTCTCATTTTCATGGGCTCTATTAACATCTTTCATTTGAATTTCTCTTTTCATTAGATGGGCCGAACCTTTTTCTTCTGTTGATTTTGTTGGGCTTGACTTGTAATACATGAAGTAAAGGATTAATTGGGCCGCGCCCAATATGAAGCCTATCCCATTTGGCACCTGAACAAAACACATGAATTTATCAAGGCAATAATATTTCAATAAATAAATATTACTCTATCCATCAACTTCTTTTTTAGTTCATTTTAAAAAGGCAAGAAAATTTGATGGAACCTTGTATTTGAATGAATTTGTATTTTGAACCCTTTTACTTAATCTTTTATCAACAAAACCCTTAAATTCAATGAAACTTGACATATTAAACCCCTTTGACTATTGATCAAGCTTATATGACAACTTAATTGTTGACTTGAAACAATTGTGTGATATCATGCACAATAGGAGCATAACATAACAATCCCCAATCCAATCCCCCATTTCCCTCTCTTTCTCCCCTTTCCCATGGCTTTTCAGTTTCTTCTTCTTCTTTCTAAACATTTTTATCCCTCTATTGATTTTTACAAGATATTGACTTTAAACAATATAGCAAATCCTGGAGTGGACCACAACAGATCTGGCAAAAAAAAAAGGTTAGTAAATCTCAAAGCTAAGGAGGAAGAGTGTGGAAGTAATCCTTACCATGATAATTAATAAAGCTCCCCACCATGAATGAACAAAAAAGAAGATGGAAAAGCTCAACTTCCAGACTCATCTCTTTCCACTTCTCAAAAAGTTTTTATTTCCTTTTTGCTTTAGTTTCTAATTTGGTATCCTTTGTTTAGTTTTTTCTTCCCATTTTTACAAATTTGAACAGATCCAGGGTTCCTATGTTTTGCGAACATCTTTTTGACCAAGAAAATTACATAAAGGGATATTAGTTTCTTTACTCCATGGGGATTGTGTTAAAAAATTATCACCCTTGATTTCTACCTAGAGAATTTTACAAGACATTGATTTTTAACTTGAAAGGGATATTGATTTCTTCACCCCTCTACCATCACCGTTTCTTCCCCACCCAATCCCCCACTTCTCTCTCTTTCTCCCCTTCCCCAAGCTCCAGATTTTTTTTTTCCACTTTTTTTTCCTCCTCACATCAGAAACGAATTGTGCTATAATTTGTGAGGTAATAAATTTAATAATTTTGATAGGTAGAAAATAATTGTTAAATGTTATTTTGAAATCAGATAGAGTTTTGTGTAGAATTGTGTACAATATTCGGATATATTGAGGTATTTTAATGGTGATGTATTTTGCATTTTCAGAGAAAAGAGGTTTATGGTGTTTTAAGTGATGAAGAAGTTTTACAAAAAAATATAACTGAAATTTATGAATGATGAAAACATAGAAAAGAATGGTGATTATTATGATCTAGGAAAGTGGTGATAATGGTGAAGATAATGGTTGTGGTGGTGAGATCTAATGTAAAAAAATGGAGAGAGATGGTTAAAGAGGAATGAAGTGAAAACAAAATTGATGATTTCTTAAGAATAAATAATTAATGATGTCATTTAAAATCTGACGTGGATAATGACGTGTCATTTTTGTTGAGCGTTTGAAGTTCACACAAAGCCAAGTTTAAAATGTTGAGTTTCATTGAATCTAAGGGCTCAGTTGACAAATAGTTAAGTAAAATGGTCCAGAATACAAATGCATACAAGTATAAGGGTCCATCAAACCATTTCATCTTTTAAAAAATATATCTTTTTCCTGTTTTGATAGTTCAGTTATTTCAACTTCCACATGACATATTTAAAACCATAATGTTCAAGGACATTTTGATATATTCTATATATTTTTAGTTAAAACCTAAGTTTCAAAATTTTATTTTATTTTTATAAACTTCGTATTACGTTAAAATTAGACAAACAATTTAAAACGAAGAAAGTACATTAATAGAAAAGAATGGGCCTAGCCAATTAGTGGGTTATAAAGGAGGTGGGTGTAAAATTGGAATTCAAAAGAGCATTGCACATGTGTCCTAACTCCGAATCAGTGGAGGTCCAAACTTCTCAATTATTTTTCATTTTCTACTATTTTTTATTTACAATATTAAGTTAGTCCGAACCTCGACTAATATATCAAGGCTACTATATAAATCAGTAAAAAAAATATTATCTAATTATTTCTTTATTCCAGTTTATATGAAACAATTTTCTTTGTTAAAATATCCCAAAAAAAGTAATTATCAACTTTCTATAATTATAAACAGTTTACCTAAACAATCTTTCTCTGAAAAGTTTAGGTGTACGCACCCCTTTTATTTATGTGTAGCACTTATTTTACTTGGGTGAATTCATTCCTATTTTATGTGGTTCACGATTTATCAAAAATATTAGTATTATCAGAAATAGAAAAATAAAAAAAAATGAAAAGGACAACTTACTCCAATAAAATAATCTTTGACAAGAACTGCATAAGCAGTCCATACCCCTCCATTAAGGAACTGGAAGAAGGAGAGGAAAAATGGAATGTACTCCA
Source organism: Solanum pinnatisectum (assembly GCA_035578085.1). Taxonomy (NCBI): domain Eukaryota; kingdom Viridiplantae; phylum Streptophyta; class Magnoliopsida; order Solanales; family Solanaceae; genus Solanum; species Solanum pinnatisectum. Next base: position 59,037,720 of record CM069076.1, read on the forward strand.
CACTCTTCATTTTTATCACTGTCCTCTGTACATGTTCAATTAACAACTTCAATTTCGATTCTTCCAAATAAAAAAAAAGTATAAAAATAACGTATACATATTACTTATATGATATTATTCGTGTACTTTAACCTGTTATAGTAGATAGCCTTTCATATCTTCAAGTTAATAAATAACTCAATCGATAAAAACAGTTTTTAGGCAGAAAAAAGAATTACCGTAGCTGCTAGAGGAGCTGCATACATGCCAATATTCAAAGCAGCGCATAAAAATCCGACTAATGTGAGTCGAGTGGTTCCGTGCACAGCTAGTAAAGTGATTGCTATTACAGCCCCAAGAAATGCTATATTTATTATTGCCACCAATTTCATTGATTGAATCTGAAAATAATAGTAATAATAATTATTTACTTCAAAACAAAAAATAATTAAAAAGTGAAAATGAATAAGAGATAAAAAATTATGTACTTCATTTTATTTTATTTTTTACCTTGAGAGGTTTGGGAGCATAAATGAGAAAGAGAGTGACATATATGATGTGCAATATGGCACCAGCACCATTGACTGTGACCACTAGCAAACCTCCAGGTTTGAGTAACCCATAAAATGTCCACAAACATGTGCTCAATAGTGTTGTGATATATGGTATCCCTTTAAAATCCTCTGTTGATTTCTTCTTGATTATCCTTTTGAATGTTTTTCTGAAATATTAATAATTATTGAGGGGGGGATATGAAAAATACATTAACCAAAGTGTTACAAGTCATATAGACTATATCGTAGTTTAATTTTAATTTAATTTAATTATGAAAACAGAGCATGATCATAACCTATCTACTCGTTACAGAATCTAATATGGTTACGAGATTGAATTTTAACATGTCTCGAGACAATTTTAACTGGTTACAGCTAGGGTGCAAATTAATCATTGTTTTGAAAAATAACTTGAAAAGGTATGCACCTTATGATTAGTAGTTAATTTAAAATATTACCAAGAAAATAAAGGATAAACTACTACACAGCTATAAATATTGTTGGCAAAGCATACGACTAGAGAAAACGTAATAAATTAATTAGACTTACATTGGAGCAGCGAACATAAGTATGGAGATGACATTCCCTGCAGAAACATAGTCATAAAAACAATGATTTTCATATTAATAACAAACTAGAATATATTTATCATTTATTGGTCAATTTAAACTTTTTTATTTGTGAATTTAAAGATTTAATTATATGAAACTTACCAATTATGCCAAGGATGAAGCTAAAGTTAGCCATGAAGGAAGTAGAATTAAGGTGGGAAAAAAAACAAAAGAGATGAAAGTAGAAAGGTAACAATTATAGTAGTAAGAGTTTGGTGAAGAAAAAAGAAAAAGTAGTGGATGAGAAATAGAGTTAAGAGAAAGAAACAAGTACTGCGTAGATGTAAACAATAAATAATGGTAGCAAAGCCCAGAAAGTTGGTATCCAAAAGGTCAAATATATAATGAGCGAGCGATATTCAATGTTACAAGAACAGGACACGTTACCCTTTGTAGTTTGGTACTTCTGGCTATATTTACCCAAAGCGGTCAGAGGCGAATACATAACTTAAATTTAAAGTGAATCATTTAATAATATAAATTTTTGAGAACTAAAAAAATAATTACTAATTTTTTATTTACTTATATGTAGATATGATATAATTAGTTTATGAAATCGTATATCATTCAATTCCCTCAAGTTTAAATTAACTATTGATCTGTCAATTTATTAATTTAACTTACTTCATCCTATTAAATTTTAGGCGGGTGTTTAGCCCAAGTTAGTTCATAAAGAAATCTTACCAAAAGTGAAAGGAAGATAAATCTATAATATATGGGAAGGTTCTAGAGGAGGTTGGACCCTTTAAATGACTTGGCCATCTTACTAACTATGAGGTTCAAGACTTAGCTGGTTATTTAATTATGTGTTATGATCGTCATTCCAAACTGAGTATTGCAGTTATAAAAAAATATTCTGAAAAAACTCCATAATTTTTTTATTATTATTTTCAGGTCTACACATTTACTCCTCTTAATCATCATGACTAGAGATAATGTTGAATTCCAGTACTCTAATAAATATGCATTTGTTTCAGTCTAAACTTTTTACGTTTCTTGTTGTAGATATTTTATTTGGTATACAAAAAATCTTTCTTGGTTTTAATTAGTCCATTCCATCCAGTTTTTTTCTCTTAAAAGATTTATATTCGGAAACTATGTTGATGGTTGATTTGAGGCCTTTTCATATCCAAATCATGACCAAGAGTTTCTTAGTATGATCAAGTATGAAGTACCATTGATTATTTAATAATTGTGACTTTATCTTCAATGCATGATCATATAGTACTACTATAGTTTGGTAAACACGGAGCTAGCCATGTGTTATGTTTAAAGTCCATCAAAATTGAAAGGGTGTTCGCATATAATGGGACGATTGGTTTTAAAAATTTATTTCCCATCTTAAATTGTTGTCTATATTATTTTTGCAATTTCCACATACATATCGTATCAACTCGAACTTTTAGACTATGGTTTTGAACCATAAAAATAGTGCGAGACGAAACGGGTTAAAGTCTTTGTAGATTTGCCCCGCAAGTGGTCGGTTCGGCCCGTTTGCCATCCCGTGTTAGGCAGATATTCAATTTTGAATAGGAAATTTAGTTTAAGCGCCAATGCATACTAGATAGTACTTTCTCCGTCTTATTTTATATATCACCTTTTTACTTTACACTTGCATTAAGAAATGATATAACTTTATCTTTCTACCCTTATTTAATGTTTTCTTAAGTCAACTTTATTAATAAATGACAAGATTAATTAACTATTCTTCAAGGGTATAATAGGCAAAATATGATAATTTATGCATAAATTTTATAAAATGACAAGTATTGTTATCCATCTATTTATAGAAATGAATGACATATAAAATGGAACGGATGGAGTATATCTGTCTACAAGATCAAATTTTATCAATTCATTCAATTGGATTAAGATTTGTCGTTTATTTCTTGAATATAAGGCAGAGGATTATTGTTTCCTCTAAGAAAAATCACTACTTGTAAATAAGAGAAAAGCTTACTACTTAAATTACCATGCTACACCTAACAATTAATCAAAACCTAATCAATTAGTACAACCTTCTGTCCACTTTTATTTGTCATGTTGCATTTTTCGAAAGTCAATTTGACTAATTTTCAAAGTTAAATTAGATTATAATAATTTAATATTTTAAACAAAAAAAAATATAAATTCAAAAACTATATGACAAGTACTATAAATTGTTATTTCTTACATATCAATATAATGAAATAATACATCATAAAATATTGGTCAAAGTTCTTATTATCTGACTTTAAAAAAGAAAACTAGGACAACTAAAAGTGGACGTAGTATTTAATTAAAGAAGTAACACCAATTATTTAAGCTAAAGTTATTGAGATCAGGTGAATCTATATCGGAACTTTACATCAACCCCAGTTTGAAATGATTAATAGAGGTTAGGATAATGACGGTAGACAGTACACATGGTTAATTTCTGTTGTGAGGTAATTCATTCCCGCAAAAGTTACAAACAGAAAAAATAATAATAAAAATAGAAGCATTATTGAAGAAGTTGCGTCATTTAATAGAAGTACTTTTGATTGGGAAAAAAAAAAGTTTGAATGTTACAGCCACAAACTTGGAGTCTTACCCATAAATGTACCTGTTGGCACCACCAGTTGCAGCTTCTCTACTTGCTTGCCAATTCTTGATTATTATGTTGCCTTTTTTTTTCTTTTCATAATGTTACCTAACTTTTATCTCAAACAAAAGAATGGTTGTTATTCTACTTCATGATTCCAAAGAGATTTTGGACAAGATCCCTTTTTTTTTTTTTTGGGCAACAATTTCTACATACGTAATATGGATAGTCGTTCTACTTAATCTGGAAGTGTAATGGAATGTGAATTTGGGCATTTGAATTTGTTTTTGATAATCTCGTGATAGCAATAAAAATTAGGTGGGACGGTTAGTTTTTGGGTGAGTTTTAGGCATCGTTTGAAAAGTAAGAGGGAAATATAGCCACACGTGTGAAATAAAATTCAGACTTAAATACTCTTGCTTGAGATATGGAAAATTTTATTGAAGTTTGAACCGTATAAATCATTTTTTGGTTTTGAACTTACATCTTTTGTTTGAGTTCCTTGTTTTAGTAGGAATATTTTTGTCCAAAATTTTTTGTGCCAAAAAAAAAAGAAAAACGGTTTCATGGAGTTTGATTTCAAGGAATAAAGGAGGCTGTTGTTTATTTTTTTCTATATTCTATTAGTGAGAAAAAATATTGGTATATAATCTACATAAATACTATGAAACGTGAGGGTCTGGAGTGGTGACGATGAAGGGTGGAAGTGAAGAAGAGGTGTGTTGAAAAGTGGAAAATACATAATTAATATAGTAATGAAACTTATTTTTCCTTCTTCTTCCGCTGGAGAAAGTCATATTCATCATTTTTTTTTAAAACTTGTTTTTCTTTTAGAGAAAATCATCTTTCAAAAATTTTGATCAAGTAAACTTAAAAAAGCTAAAAAGTATTTTTCCTCCCTACCTAACATACCCTAAATGTAAATAGCTTTAAAACTAATGTCTAGTATTTGATACTCCCTCCGTTTTACAAATAATGATCTAGTTTGATTTGACATGAGTTTAAGAAAGTAAAGAAGACTTTTGAATCTTATGGTCATAAATTAAAGTTATATCAAATGTACAAAATTGCGTTTTAATCTTGTGGCCTTAAACATGTCAAGTGGAAAACTGAAATTAAAATGTTATAAAAAAAAGGTCATTCTTTTTAAAATAGACTAAAAAGGAAATAATATCATTTTTTTTTAAACGGAGGGAGTAGTAGGTATTAAAAGTAGCTACCTTTAGAACTAATTAAAATTCGATTAAATGACGATTGTTTTGCCTAGAACACGTGCTGCTAATACTGTATTATGGATTTTGTGTTTAATTTGATGACGTTTTAATCAAACGAGGAAACTAAGTTGGTTTTGAATTATTCCATAGTTGACTGATAACTAAATTGGCAGACAAAAGTAACCTAAGATCACAAAAGACAGCATTTTATAGTTTCAAACCTTCTCTAAAGTTAAAGTTGAACTACCATATCTCTTTATGTCTATGTCATATTATCATTATGATATTGTTATTTACTTATTTTGTTTCCGCGTGCAACTTTAGATTTATACTAGCTATTTTATAGTGGACATCATAAGAACATTATGAATTGAGTTGTCGATAGTTTAATTAATAATAATTACTTATTTAAAATCATATTTTTATTTAAAAAGTTTTAAAATCTTTTACCAATTGTTCGAGTGGCTATATATATTTTGCTATGTCCGGTAACAATTATAAATCATGTCTGACATCTCTTTATAGTAAAATAAAGAGAAAAGACATAAAATTACCATTTAAGTTGTCTCGAATTTTTAAAAATACATCTTAACTTTGCAACCATCTTATTATCCCACTAAACAATTATAAACATATATTATTATATCATTTTTCCTCCACATGATATAAAGAATGGTGCACTCTCAAAGAGAGTGAACAACCTAAAATAACTAATATAATTTTATTTTTATAAGTATTTTATTATAAAATATATTTTCTTATTTTTCTTATTATTTTAACTATTTTTTCTTTTTAATTTTTCTCTTTCTTTCTTCTTCACTTTCAATGTCATCATTTTTACCACAACTTCACCCTTTTTTTTTTTTTACTACTATTATTTTTACTCTCTTTAATTTTAAAACTTTATTTAAATATTTTCTTACATTTCGAACATTTTGATAAACCCATTAGATTTCAAGATGATTAGGAAGTATCATATAGTTTTTTTATCCGATTTCAATTAAGTTACTTCAATTTTTGGGAAATTCATTGTATTATCATTTCTAATTTTGAAGTTATATGAAAAGGAGTAATTGATGACACCTTCAAAATTTTAAATTTTATTAGAAAAATAATTAATTTTGTTATCAATAATTCAATAAAGTCTAAAAAATAGTATGAATTTTATAAAGAATTTGACCGGAAAAGATGAAAAAGAAAAGAAAAAAATGGGAGTGCGGTTCAACTTGACATGGTGGGTAGGGTGAGGGTGGGAGGTGAAGAAAAAGAAAGAAAATAGAGGGATGAATCACTTAAAAGTGAGAGGTGGAAGGTGAAGTGAAATTTAAAATGAAATCAAAATTAAAATAAATCAAAAAGTAAGAGAGAGAAAGAAAAAAAAGATAAAGAAAAAACTTAAAATGAAAAAAAAACATTTTTAATAAAATTTGACACGTGTCATGTAATGGTTGATGTGTGAACACACTTGCTTATTAAAATCTGGAGCTGATAAAAAAATGATATAATAATATATGTTTAAAATTGTTTAGTGGGGTAATAGGACGATTGCAAAGTTAAGACGTCTTTTTGAAAATTTAAAACAACTTCAATAGTGACTTTATGTTTTTTCTCTAAAATAAAATATGATGGGTATTTGTGTAAAAGAAGGTTCTACTATATTTAGTGAAATAGTCCACTAATCCGACTTGGCCCAATAAAACCCAAGAAAGCAGGCCCATTTGTTTTGAAAACAAGTCCTTCTCTTTCCCTTGCCTGTTTGGTATGGCAAAAAAAAAAACAAGTAGGAGTAGTTTTTAAGTTAAAAAATAAAAAATTAAATTGAAATAAGTTTTAAGTTAAAAAATAAAAAGTAGAGGGAGACGTACTTTTGATTTTTGACTTATTTTAAGTCATTTTAAATCATTTTTTATCTTGTCAAACACTTCTTAACTTATTTTAAGTTATTTTTTTTTATAGTTGTCAAATACTTACAAAAATAAAAAGTCAATCCAATCACTCAGTTCTCTTTGACTGACCAAACATGAAGCCAATTTTTGAATGATTGAATTCAACTGAGAGTCGTTGGCCAAATCACCTATTTGAACAAATATTACTATTAATTAAATTAAAAGAATAAATTAATTGAGTTCTATCGTCCTTATGGGACCAAAAGATAAGCAGAGTGAGATCCAGATTGATCACTGAATGAGAGATTTTCCATTATTTGCTTAAAACTTGAACCCTTTGATAATGTTACGCTTCTACTCTTCATATTATTGCTGCACCCTTCCTCAATCATTTCTACTGATGTGTTCATCACTTGTGTAGGTTTATTCTTATAAATTATGTAAATAATTAGCTGTGCTGACCCTGACGCTAATCCAACCACATTTGGTACCTGATTTTCAAAATTTAAACAATCACATCACTTACTATTAACATTAAACTAGTAAGTAAGCTATACTACTAATAGCAAATTGAAATATGGAATTGTGAAAGTACTTACGATGAGATAAGGATCTTGGAGGAACATAGCAAAAGCAAACCAAGCCCCAGCATTGAGTAGCAGGAAAAATGAGAGGAGAAATGGCATACATTCCACAGTCTTCGACCTTATTACTGTTATCTGATAGTAAATTAATTAAGAAAAGATATAATAATGAAGTTGTAACTAATTTAAGGTCATTATTTGTGCAAATAAATTAAAATAGTGGTGTAAAAGATATTTACATAATCAAATCATACCATGACAGAAAGAGGGGATGCATACATGGCTATAGTAACAAGTGCACATAAAACACCAATGAAAGTATTCCTGACATCACCATGGAACACAACAACACTCAAAGCTATTGCTACTCCTGGAAAAATGATGTTCATTATAATCACCAAAGTAATTGCCTTCACCTGATCCATCAAATCACCAAAAATAATTAATTATAAACTTTAGGACAAAGCAAAAATATAGTTTTAAGATGAAAAGAGATCATACTTTTTTATGGCAAGGAGCATAAATGATATAAATAAGAAGGTAAATGATTTGGGTGAGCACACCCACACAATTTACTGTTATAATAAGCAAACCATCTGGAGAAAGAATTCCATAAAAAACCCATAAAGTTCTGCATAATAGTTGACACATGTAAGGAAATGCATTGTATTCACCAGCTGATTTTTTCTTCGCCATGCCCCAAAATGCACCCCTACAAATCCAAGTCCCAATTAAATATTGTACTTTAATTTACTTAATAAAAAAAATGAGTAATGTATGGCTCATTAATTGTACTTACGCTGGAGATGTACAAAGTAGAATAGTGATGACATTTCCTGAAAAATTACATCAAACTGATTATGTTACAAATCAAATAAGGATCAGCGAACTAATCATAACTTAATTAACGAAAAATAAAAAAGTGCAAGCTCGTAAGAGTGATTATTCAAAGATGAAATTATGACAACCTATAATTCCGGCCATAAAATCCGGTTTAATATTCATGGTGATTGAATTCGTCGATTGAACGGTTTATTTATTTATTTAAAAAGAAGTGAAAAGAGAAGGTTGATATAATATGCGGCATTACGAAATCTGTAGAAGATGTTATATATATACTATATGTTTTGATGATCATTTCACTAGAGATTGAAATTTTATAGGCTCTACAACATGTGTTTGATTTCAATTAGAATTTTCGAAGACTACTCTATCATAAATAAACTTATAATGCCTATATAAAAGATAAGATATTCTCGAAAAGACATCTCGAATATCCTATAAATTTTTGAACAGAGATCATAAAGACGTCAAATATTGTCATCAAGGAATAAACAAATTTGTAACTACAATATTTATTAATTAAACTTTGTTTCTTCATATTTTATTTATTATTGTGATTTATTTTCTATTGCTTTAAATTTTATTATAAACACCTGCAATGTTGTTTGTATTTACAATGCATGAAAATTGGATAATAGAAGAATATTTACTTGTGTTCTTTGTTCTGCCTTATGTATGAGGTGTAAGAATTTTGTTGTCTGTCTTTTATGCCACCGAGGACATATACAGACAAACGCTTTGATTTTTACAAATATATGTTTCATTAATTTTTTTTTTGTAATATTTACTTTTATTCATTCGTGAGACCACATATCTTAGCTTCTTTGAGTTTTAATTTTTTTATCATGCAAAAGATTAAAAAATCAATTTAATTAAGGAGATGAACAAAACAATGTGGGAGTGAATCTCCGTTGCATTGTGTGTTTAAGTTGCGTGTGAGTTGTTCTATAGCTTCTTGTACACTTTTATGTTAGCCGAATCATAAAAATAAAATAAAAAGGACTTGTCTAAATTAAGAACCAACCAAGAAAGCTCCCAAAGTAAATGATAACACACTAGCTTCTTGTTATCAATTATACTTTTATCATAATATAAGTATCCAAGGGAAAAGAAAATGGCATTATATATCTTTATGCCAGTTAAAAATTAAATAAAAGAAAATAACATTATAGATTTCGTATATTTAAAGATGAAAAATCTTTTATTAAAAAAAATATATGACTAAAAAATATATTGTAAGTAGCCTATAAATTCAATTCTCTTGATCATACATACCTAATATTTTATATCAACACAAGAGATTTTGTTGGTGTATATGTTTTGTTCATTTTCTTTTTAACCGTAATTTGTCGTATTTATGATATATTACAGTTTACACAAACAAATTTTGACATGAGTGACTTAGAAATGAAGTAGAAGGACCTCTACTCGTTAGTGGATACTGGATAGGATTGGTATAAGATTTTTAAGCCCATATAGAACTTTTGGCTAATAGTTTAGAAGCAAATAGGCCCATCATCCCTTTTGGCAAAGTGCGCATAGATATGATTTTTGCAAATAGCAACTATAATAAATTTAATTATGTTTCATAATTATAGTTTGTATATTTATGAGTAGTAGCTATAGTTAAATTGTTTCGTTTGTATAATTAACAAGTATATTTGCATAAACTCGAAATAAAAAATTTATACAAACACAAACATCTGAACTTTAAATAATTATACAAATTATATTATACAAAATTACACAATACAAAAGTTATATAAATTCTGAATTATACAAACGTGCGAATTGTACAAAATCGAAACTCCAGCCGTGAGTGGTAGTTAACTAAAATTATAGCTATGATGACTGATTAACTAGTACTTCATATGTTTGCTTAACCATGTAATTTCCCCGTATGTCTTTTGGACTGTTACTCCCTCGTCCCATATTAGATGAACATTTTATTAAAAATATTTTTTTCATATTACTTGATCACTTGCTGAATAAGGATAACATTGATTAATTCCCCCCTCCACCCACCCCACCCCCCACCCCCCGTTTTATTCTTACAATTATTATGGTCTTTAGAAGTTTAAATGAAATTTGAAGATCTAAGAATTTCTTTTTCAAGAGACTTAATTAATTAATATGAATAAAAGGCAAAATAGTAAAGTTTATCAATCTATTAATGATTTCTTAATCACTGTGTAAAATACGCCCTCTATCCCGAATTTCTTGTTCAAATTTCTTTTTTACTCGTCCGTTTTGACAAATCAAGAAAGGACAAATTTTTATACCTATTATACTCTCAATTAATTAATTTTGAAAAAGGTAAAACTTTTTGAAAAAATTTTAAATTTTTAATTCATCCACTTCATAATTAATAAGGGTAAAATGATAAACTTGTTATGTCAATCATTATTTTTTAATAGGTAGTAGAAAATGTCCATTTAATATGGGATTAATGTAGTATTTAATTTGTACGTAATTTTTTCTTTTGGCAAATTTATCTATTTCGAGCCTAACTTCAAACATATATGATGAACATTTTTTTCTGATGTTTGGTATGATTTGCCAAAGTCAATCTTATACATTTCTTTTTATTAAAAAAAGTTATGGACTAGACAAGGCTAAACTTCGGTAAGTATTAGGGGTCGTTTGGTTAGAAACTAGTTATCCCAAGATTAATTATCCGAGGGTTAGTTATCCTGGGATAACTTATCCATCCTGTATATGTGATAACTTATCCCATCACTATGATATAAATAGTGGAATAAGTTAATCCCAAATATATCAACCAAACAAGACAATAAACTTTTATCCCATGATTATATATTTTATCCCTCACACCAAAGGATTCCTAAATGTCTAAGTGATTACTAAAAACGTTAAGGTATCTAAAGTGATAAATTTTGTAAGTTTAAAGGGTTATTTAGGTATTTGGGAAAAAATAATTAGAGTCAGAACTCAGAATCTCAGATACGTTTGCTTCCTTACAACGCGGCACGCAGGGACGGGAGCTGTCAATAAAATTGAAAACTCAATTTCCAAATTTGTCAATTCATCGCTTAAACCCTACTACCCCCGTTCCCCCCGCGCTCTCTCTCTCTCTCTCGCTCAGCGTCAGCCCGTGAAAATGTTCAAGAAGTAAAGTGCATTTGTCTTTTTTCTACTCTCTTTCTTAATTGAAGGTTCAATTCGCCATATTTTATTCATTTGATTCTCTTACGTTGGTACTACCTTCGAAGCCTGATTACTGTTTTGTTTTTCCTATACTGTTTTGGTTAAGTAGGGTATCTGCAAGTGATTTTGTAACTAGGGTTGCCTTTTCGATCGCAATGGAGAAATTGATTTTTGTTGTTGTACTAAATTTCTTTAGTTTTGGGAAAATAAATTACTTAATTTGGCTGTTTGACCTGAGAATTTGATCCAATTCTAACCACTAATTGACTTCCAAATCCCCTAATTTCATCCTCTTTAAAACTAGGGAATTGAGCAATGGGTGATTTATTATGGACTCTGTCTATATTATCGGACTTATATGCCTTTTTGTTTCTACCCTGTTGGAGTGATTAAGAATGTTTGCAGTAAGCAGGATCTAGGCTCTGTATGTTATAATAAGTATAATCAAAACATTGATGTTAGTCAGGTAGTGTAGGAATAAGTATTTCTTGCAAAGGGAAATGAGCAATGGGTAGATGTGTACTTCAGCAGATCCTTATCTATAGAGGTGGGCGAAAGAATTGAACAGTTCACTTGCTTGATTTAAATGTGCTGCCATCTTGCGACATGCTAAACTTTAGAATGTTTTGTTGATGGACGCAATTCATATCTGGTTTATGATGGGTGTTCTTTTTCTGAATCAGCAATGTACAAAGTGAGCATCTCCACGATTTACTCAGTCAGCTTGCTCTCTCATCCCTCCTACTACCTATGCTTTGATTCCCTTCACTCAGAGGCGTATCTAGAGGGGGTGCCGTGGGTTCACGTGAACCCATGCTCCCCTCTCTAGATCATATATAGTAGTGTTATATTTTTTAAAAAATATTTAAATATAGATGTGTGAACCCATGTTTAAAGTATCATATAATAATGCAATGATGATTGGGTGCACTTTTGTCGTTTCAACTAGTTTTTTCTTTTGTTTTCTTCCGTTATTCTTTCAAAATTTTCAAGTGTGTTACATAGAGAATTCCTAAAAAATTTAGCATTGTAATTTTTTTATATAATTAAATCAAATGTGTATATTAAAATTTAAAACTAGTAGTATTATATATTTTGGACCTATAATTTTTAACCTTTAATGGTTCATATTATGAACTAAAAGTCAAATCGATCAAATTTATATTTAAGATACATTTTTTCGTAATCGTGCACCCATCTAGCCGAAATTCTGGATACGCCTCTGCCTTCACTAGTTGATTGACAAGTTAAAAGTCGCAAGTTATGCATGATATACATTGACAAAATGAAATATTGTCACCTGGTGATTTGATCATGTTTTCTGTAGACCTCCATATGGACAGGTCTTAGGTATGACCCTATGGTGATTGAAGGAGGTGAAAACTAGAAACAAGATCGACCTAATCATAGGGAGAAGCCATCTTAAAGAACCTTCGATCTCTTAGAATTGATTATTCGTTATGGATTTAGCCAAGAATATAACTTAATGAAGTAAATGACCTATATAAACAATAGCTACCAGTTATGACCCAAGCCACAGTTGTTTTACATTATGTCCGATGTTTGCGAGAGAGTCTTTATTCTGGTTTAAAAACTTGCATATCCATGTCGAGAAAGATGTGAGATTATAACAAGATTTTTAGTTTTGAAGAATCCTTGAGTTGCCTTAAACATAAATTATCTAATGTTGCAATGTGATATGTTATATGCTTAAATAGAGTGGAATGGATATGGAAGATTCATGTAGCCTACCTATTTTTGATTGAGGCCTACTTGATCAATTGTTGTTTGATTGATTGTCTTGTTAGCCTATGTCTTTGGTAGTATGCATGTCATCCCCGTGGTAGTTGATCCCATAACCTACATGTTCAGGGGCGAAGAACTGCCTTTGGCCCCTCAGACTTGTGGAAGCTTTCAGCAGTCCAATTACTTGATTGATATAAACTACATTTAATTATCCAGAAGGAATTACATATACTTTTATTTGGTATACATATACTTTTATTTGGTATTGCAACCAATCAATTGACAATTATTATGTAATTGATTTAATCAGGTAAAATCATTCAAACTAAGTAGGCCCTTAACCTTGAATATCATTAAGTCAAATTTCTCTAAAAGAGAATATGTTTGTCATTGGTCTTATATCTTGTGTTCTCTTGCTCAAATTTTTCAAGTTTGCAGTGGCCCACTGCAGTTTTTTTAACTGAGCTATATTAATTTGTACAACTCAATCTTGTTAATAATATAGGTTTTCAACTGAAGAAGTGTCTGGACAAAATCAAGTCAAGGCATCTGTGCAGCGCAGAATTCGTCAAAGCATTGCGGAAGAGGTCCTGACTATGCTACAAGCCACTTACTTTGTTTCTTCCACTCTGTATTCCAACTAAAGGATTTCCCTGAAATCATTCTACGCGGTTATAATGTGTTAATAATGCTAACATTATTTCCTTTTTGCAGTACCCACTACTAGAGCCAGTGTTGGAAGATTTGCTTCCAAAGAAGTCTCCTCTCATTGTTGCAAAATGGTTGATTTCAACTATCTTAATGCAGTTTTTTTATGTGCTTTTTTTCTTTGAGTGACATTATATTTCCTTCTTTCATCTTTTCTCTGTAGTCAAAATCATCTGAATTTAGTTGTGGTAAACAATGTACCCCTGTTTTTCAACATACGTGATGGACCTTATATGCCTACTTTACGTCTTCTGCATCAATGTAAGTTATCCGATTTTTATCTTTTTTCCTCCTTTGTTTTATCTTTTCCATTAAATCAAAGTTCTTCCTTCCTTTCTTTTGCTAATCTTTCTGAGTGTTGTGGCATACCTTTTTCAACCTTCCAATGTTTTACTTTGATAAGTCTTTTACCAGTGAAATCACTTCAAAAAATTAGACTGGTTAGAGTGGGTCACTACTAGGACATTTTTTGTTGGCAGTATGTATTTCTGTTATGGTTCCCGGTTATGGATCTAGTTATGGGACGCTATAAGATAAAATCTGAAGTTTTCTTTTTTCTACCTGTGGTGCTGGTTCGTTAAGAGAGTACATGCGATCTCTTGAGTTTGAAGTACTCAAAAACTTGACTAATTTTCTGCTTATCTTTCCATTGAATTCAAATAACTTAAAATACAACATTGGTGATTAACCACCCACCTAATAACAAGGAAATAACTTCCTACTACTACTGAAATGAGAAAGTGGATGAATAACCTCCTTACTGCTAATAACTACTACACAGAAAACAAGGGAAAACACTGTTACAGCAGAGAAAAATAATTAATAGCTACTGCTTTAATTTCCATGCATAAAACTGTTGGTAGACTAAAAGGGTGCTAACAATTTCCCTCAATATGCAGCCATGTTGGCCCTTGTGGGCTGTGAGTAAAAACGATAGTTTCATAAGAAATCTGAAGAACGTAAAGAAAGATAGTGGACTTCTCATCTATGGAGTTTTTGGAGATTCTAATTGAACATGAACCAAACACGATGACATAGATCATGCTTAAATATGGAATGGCTATGACCGATGCAACAAATAATTCACGCCAGCTGAATGCTGCTGATTAGCATATGAAAATAAATAACCAAGCAATAATTAAAAGGATATATCGTTCACATCAGGAAACTGATTAGAAGGCTCTTGATATCAGCATAACTAGTAGTACTATTCAAAGCGTGTGTACTATACCAGTTTCCCATAACATTAATTAGTTGACTGAATATTAAATCAAAGAAGATACACCTGCTTAATTCAATAAAATTAGCTGTCACAGTCAAGTGATCAAACATTTGTTTACTTCTAATAGACTGATAGGCAATCAGTTAATTGGGTCTTGCTCCTTGTAAGTATGTGCATGAAAGAAAACATACAATATTGTTTTAATCAAATGAAAAGATTATTCAGTTTTGAGATGGAGCGAGCAGGTTTCTGATTGACTCATCTTCATATACATATGTATGAGCACGCAAATGGTTGTGATTTGGTACTTTTCAATGTATGCCATTGATGAACTTTATTTTTTTAATCTGTTGATGATTTGATTTACTCTGTGATATCAATGCTCTGTATAACCTTCTTCTTTCCAATTGTACAGATCCAAATATAATGAAAAAACTACAAGTTGACAGGGGCGCAATTAAATTTGTCCTCTCTGGAGCCAACATAATGTGTCCAGGTCTTACTTCTCCTGGGGGTGCTTTGGATGTTGAAGTGGGAGCAGAAACTCCCGTGGTATGAATAAGGGCAATCTTATGCTATAATATTAGTAGTTGTCGTTGCTACAACTTTGTTGTGGAATTTTAATGTGCGGCATTTTGTTTTTAGGCTATTATGGCTGAAGGGAAGCAACATGCTCTAGCTATTGGCTTTACAAAGATGTCGGCAAAGGATATGTGAGTTGCTATGTAAATATTTGCTCGGCTTATGTTTCGTTTGTATGCTAAAACATGCCCCTCTGGTTCCGTGTGATAGAACTGAGATGTTTACCTTTTAGGTTAAATATGTTCTGCCCTTCCTTTATCTAGATTGTCTAATGCCCCTAATGTGAATTCTCTATAACAATTTATTGCCTCAATTGTCCCGAGCAATATGTATCTATTTGAAATTAACATTTTACCTCTTTATGTCAAGGTAATCAGCTGATGACACCTTCTAACAGTAAAAATACATATATTTCTTTCATTCTCAAAAAAAATACATATATTTCTTTGCTTGACCTTGAATAATTTTGTCAGTTTATGTATAGTGAGTTGTTGAAAATGGCAGAAATACCACTTTTTTTTGTCATTGAATTTTCAGTTGGAAACATCAAGGTTAATTAGTAATCAAAATTTTCAATATTGTGAGTATTTGTGTTGGGCATCAATAGTGTATTTGTCTCTGAATGTTTTTTGGTGTGTGCGTAGTGGTGGTGGCAAATGGGCAGGTTGTGTCAAATTTGGGCGGGTTGAAAATGGTTCAACCTAAAATGGGTAATAATTCAACCCGCCCATATTTGATATGGGTAAAAATGGATTGGGTGACAAATTGGTTGGATAAAATATTAGTTTACCCATATTTTCATGTGTAAATAGTACTCTACTTAAGAATTCAACATGGAGAAAATATTTTAGTCTTTTTTTGGATGAAAAATGTTGAAAATGCTTCATTTAGTTTTATTGTATCATAAAAGTAAAAAAAAAATCCTATAACTTTTCAATATAAAATAAATTTATGTAATAACAAGAGGAAAATATTTTTAATTTCAAAGTAAATGAATATTTGTATTTTAGGACTAAAACATGCTTAATGCACTTTAAGCGTTTGTCAATACTAATACATGATTTACTTATTTTACACTATTATTTATTATCCAATATAAATTAAACAAATAAGGAGGGCCAAAGACTTCACCTTTTCAATTATAGAGAAAAATAATTAGTTCTATAGAAGAACATAAAAAGGAAGAGAAGTTACAATATTTTTAGTGATATCATGAATTTTGAGTGAATAAAAGTTAGAATCTTAACCCATTTGGCTAATCCATAGTTTACCCATATTTTTATGGGTTGAATATGGGTATCAACCCATATTTTACCCATGTAAAAAGTCACTCACCTAACCCATTAAAATATGGGCGGGTTGTATGAAGTAAGGATGGATGCTGTCAATAGCATTCCATCTGCTTCTAGAGGTGGATATTCTGGCAAGTTCTGGGTAGGGAAGATGACTGTCGTGTTGGCCAAGATCAAAGGGGAGGGAAGAAATATATTTTGAGGTTTCTTTGGATATAATTAGTGGTAAATATCAGCTTAGAGTTGGTGGAAGGATCCACGTTGTAACATATATCTCGATTAACAATGGGATCAAGGTAATAGTTACGGTTGAGCAGTGGGTTTCCATAACTATAAGGGAGATGGTAGATTTCTCCGTACCCTAGAGAGCTGATGCAGAGAACTAAACATCAAGAAGTATTTTATACTTTTTCTGAAGATTAATGGCCTTTGATTTTTCAAAAATATTTATTTATTTAAGATTATGAATGGCCTTTGAAGCTGATCATCATTTTATCTCTTACAAACTGTCATTTAGGTTTTGGTATATTTACAGTGGACTGCATATTGGATTGTCCTTCTCTTGTGAATGGCCTTTGGCACTGATGATCTTGCTTTCGTTCAACTTCTCTGATTGTTCCTTTTCTCATGAGGACTGGTAGATTTTCTTGATTATATTTACCCAATCTGTCTGTAACCCTCTGTATGTGTGGAAAAGACACTTTATGTTATGGGGAGTACCAAATGATTTTTTCAAACTTTGGCACGGACAATCTTGCCTACTTCCTACTCCGAGAACCAGTTTTTCGACTTCTGTCATTTATGTTTCTCACGTTTGAGATGTATACACCTCTGTTGTTTCAACACCTGAAAAATCATGTCCAACTTTGCAGAAAGGCAATCAACAAAGGAATTGGTGTGGATAACATGCATTATCTTAATGATGGCCTCTGGAAGGTACTCACTATCTTGTCATGACTCCTGTTGGAGCAGTGAATTTTGTTTCCTTATGGTTTATAACTAGGGCATTCTGTTTGTTGATCGAATCATGACTAATCTTTGCATTTGTAAGTGATGTGAATGCTTTTTCATTATCTGTTTTCTTGTTGACAGATGGAGCGACTGGATTGAGCTTTAAATGCCATCTTTACTAGATGGACAATGTTTACCTGCTGCAAATAGCAAAGACTTGCTCTTCTTTATGCAGCTGTTATTTTGTTTCTCCAGATGTTAGTGACCAAGCTGAACAAAATTTTCTTAAATTTAATGAAGGAGAGCCAAGTTTCTAGGGGATTTATACAATTTATGATTATTGTTTTGGAACTACAAATTTTCTTTATCCGCACGATCAGAGGTGATCAAAGGAAGGTGTTTGTGTCTGAATTTAACTTTGGAGAATCAAAATATAAAAAGTTAAATATATAAGAAGGCCAATGAAATTTAACATTAAAAACATATAATCTAGTTACACAGTGTAAATATTTGTCAAAGGGGTGTTAATTAACTCTTTTTTGACAAGAATTGCTTGCTCTGATCATGTGGTTATTATGAACTTGGAAACGGGATGAGATCAGAAAATTTATAAAACTGAAGTGATAATATTGGAAGAAATAAGTGTTCAAAATTTTCAGTATGACCAAGGAATATAGGAAAATAAAATAATTAAAATTCTGTATTCACTTTCATTTTTTGCATATTAATAACTGATAAATAAAAATAAAAATGTTGGAAAATAATAAATAAAATACTAAACATTACTCATTGTCAACTTATCCTTCCAAATCAAACATTGGAAAAGTGAAAAAATATTTAACATAATGGTAAAAAATATACTTAATATATCACTTTTTGTAAGTTAAAAGGAGGTTCAACATCTACTATATACATATAAAAATAGTAATTTTAATTTTATATATATATATATATATATATATATATATATATATATATATATATGGTGTAATTTCTAATGAAGGGGGTTCGGATGAACCCTTCCGCCCTTTCTAGCTTTGCCCTGGCTCATTACTCAATTTGATCCATTATTTTTTTAAGTTATCTAAATTATCACTCTCTTTGTATCAAAACATATCAATAATTAATTGTTTGTGCGGTGTATGCCCCATTATAATTTTTTAAACAATGTCAAGTGGCACTCTACATTACTAATTTTCTCCACCAAATCTAATTTGGATGTTTATTAATGAGTGTAGTTAAATGGATAAAGGTTGTTAAAAGGGGTTAAATATTAAAATGAGGGCTCAAAAACAAAACCCTAACTCGTAGAGAGGAAAAAATGATGCATCATAGTAAATGAAGACGTGTCGAACATCTAAGTAAGGTGCATAAGAGTTTATTGTAGACCTGAACCACACAAAACACAAGGGCAACACAAACCTCTCTAAAAACCCTAGCCTCCTCATTTCACTTGATATATTAATATAAGAGGCGCCTCCTGCAGCCATTTCTCCATCTCTCTCAGCAGAGTCCAGCCAGCCATGGGTATCGATCTGAAGGCCGGAGGTAAGAGTAAGAAGACCAAGCGTACCGCCCCTAAGTCTGACGATGTTTACCTCAAGCTCCTCGTCAAGGTATATATAGATTCAGTTTGTTTTCTATATGTAATTTTCAATTTCTTTGATGGCTTAAAGTTTGTTGTTTGATGTGCGTTAATAGCTTTACCGATTCTTGGCAAGGAGGACCGGAAGCAAGTTCAATGCGGTGATTCTTAAGAGGCTCTTCATGAGCAAGATTAACAAGCCTCCACTTTCTCTCTCGAGGTTGATTTCTTATGCCGAAGGAAAGGTATATTGTTTGGGGCTTTTTTTGTGTTTTGTTTTGTTGATTTAGATGTATATGTTATTTTGTTTGTGTGTTTGTGGTTGAAGTGATGGTTTTGATATTTGTTTATCAGGGCGATAAGACTGTTGTCCTTGTGGGTACTGTTACCGACGATGTTAGGGCTTATGAAGTTCCAAAATTGAAGGTGTGTGCTTTGAAGTTCACAAAGACAGCCAGGGCAAGGATTGAGAAGGCTGGTGGTGAATGCTTGACATTCGATCAGTTGGCTCTCAGGGCTCCACTTGGACAGAACACGGTATTGAATCAGATCCTTATAGTTCTTTGCTACTTGCAGTATTTTGTTTCAGGTGTATGTGTGATTTGTATCTATATTTTCACTTTTAGTGAAGTGGTTGATTGTTTTTAATTGGAAAAGTATGATAAGTCCCATTTTTTCAGCTTTTGATTTTCCTACTTTTGTTTAGTACTTGATTTTCATGGATTTACTGAACAGAAAAGCTTTTGATATTTGGATATCAAACCTTGAATGACCTTTAATTATCTTGCTGCATTTTCGTCGTGAGTTTGATTCTCTGTACACATTTGAGTGGCTTTGATGTTTTCTGTATGTGACTAACAATTGTGTCTTTCATTGTATTGTTATGGATACTTGTCAAATTGAATAATTTATTCTTGTTAATATATTACCAGAATGAACTCTGTTATTTGGATTGTCACTTTGCATGGTTAAAGGCTAGTATGCCTATGAAATAGTTGGTAGGTATAATTTAGTGTGTTGGTCTTATCTAGTAAAACACTTGCTCGCACAGTGAAGGGTGCACTTGCTTTCATGTTTAACCCAATGACAATTTGACATTGTTTGGCCATTCTTTCCTATCGGTTGATTTTATTAGCAATTCAGCTATGTCCTCTGTATTTTGAATGTTATTTTTAGTGGCTTTTTCTCTGTCCATTGCACCCTATGTATTTGTTGATCCCAGCTGATCATTTGTTGCACATCGATCTTCTTGGAAATCTTCTTATGATTTCAAAGATTTTATCTGTGCGTATAGAAACCCATAAAAGATCCTATCTGCTTAAGCCTTTTCCCAACTGAATATATGGAGTTGTGCTTCAATGTATTGGGATTACATTTTTCCAAATAATTAGTATGTTGTATAATTGTTGAGTCTCTTTCAGGATGACTGCAGATTTTAAGACGAACAACATATCCTCTTGTTTTACTAAGTATTTGAAAAGAATGCATTGAATGCTAATGTAACATGAAAAAGTACTATTGTCTGGATGTCTGTAAGTTTCAAGATTACCTTAGCTGTTCATTTTGTCGCACATTACTCTTCTGTGCAATCTTCTTATGATTACAAAGATTTTTTCTGTGCGTATAGAAAACCAGAAAAGATCCCGTCTGCTTAAGCCTTTTCCCAACTGAAATATATGGAGTTGTGCTTCAATGTATTGGGATTACATTTTTTCCAATTTAGTGCTCAAGTCTTTTCCCAACTGAAATATATGGAGTTGTGCTTCAATGTATTGTGCTTCAATGGTTGCAGATTTTAAGATGAACAATATTCTCTCTTGATTTACTAGATATCTGATTAGAAAGCATAGAAAGTGAATGTATCTTAGCTGTTCATTTATCGCACTTAGTTCTTCTTGGAAATCTTTTAATGATTTCAAAGATTTTATCTGTGCGTATAGCAAACCAGAAAAAGATCCTATTTGCTTAAGCCTTTTCCTAACTGAATCGATGGATATGTGCTTCAATGTATCAGGATTACACCACTTCCAAATATTTGTTATGTTGTGTATATTTTTGAGTCTTATGGATGGTAGCAAATTTTAACAGGATAAAGATATCCTCTCTATTAACTAGATATTGGATGGAATAGAAAGCACATAATGCCAATGTAACATGAAATAGTACTATTATTTGGAATTAGGTTAATTTTTTTTGTGATAGAATATTTATTTATAACGGGTAAGTACCCCCATTTACTTTTTTTTATAAAGTATAATATTCCCATTACTGCGTTAATTTCTAGTTATAAAAAGTCCCAGCTTGTTTGAATGCTAATATTGTTGATTGATTTGCAGCTTCTCCTCAGAGGTCCTAAGAATGCCCGTGAAGCAGTGAAGCACTTTGGTCCAGCTCCAGGTGTTCCACACAGCCATACCAAACCATATGTCCGTGCCAAGGGAAGAAAGTTTGAGAGAGCTAGAGGAAAGAGGAAGAGCAGGGGTTACAAGGTTTAAGTTGATTTCTATTATTTATCTAAGAATGGTTGTTATTTGTATCGTGGCAGTACAAGTTTTTGCAGACTCTAGTATGCAGTTGCTTATGTTTACTCCCGTCTTGTTGAGGATATTTGATTTTTATCTACTGTCAAACCAACTTTTAGTTTAAAATGATTGTGGTGCATCAGTTTATTGTTAAGCAAAAGTCATATAATATGACTAATTGTTTTACATTCCCCCATCCTCATGTTATATGGATTGGGTTGTTTGGAATTGCGAGCTCAAACGTAGGGATTCCAATGGTTGGTTTGCCTTTCCCTTCCTAAGCAACAGCTCAATCCTCAAGGTCCCTTTTACAATAGTATCTACACCTGCTACGCTTCTTGTTGCCACAAAAATCAACGACCGCTTGCCTCCCTCTTTTACTTCTCGGCTTTGGGTTGATTACTGGTGCTACCTACTTGCCTTTTATTTCAACTGTACTGCATATTTTCAATCAATTTACAATAAGGACTTGGTTTATTGCTTGTATGGCTTTTTGATGTTTTGATATAGTAAATTGAAAAATAGAATACCAATTTCAAATGTCCTGTTATATTGCAATCGAAATTTTCATTGGTGATATATAGGGGTGTCAAATGGGCGGATTGGGTTGAAATTAGAGATATTAAAATGGATTGAAATAGAAATTGGGTTGAGTCTTGACCTGTCCAAGTTTACTTTGGGCTCAAAACGGGTTGGGTCTTGATCTGTTCAATTTGACCCGATTAATCTCAATAATTTTAACATAGTGATATTTAACTTTTATAATCACAATTTGAATTTCTACTCAAGATTGTTTTTTTAAAAAGTAATAAATGAATAAATAAATCCTAAAAGATGTTAAATAGATAATAATTCATACCTTTAATATAGAAACATATCTTAGTAAAACGTTTTAAAATGGGTTGAAATTGAAGATTGAATTGGGCTTAATTGAGGATTCCCTTAAAATGAGTTAGGCTTGAATGAGTTAAAATTAAATCTAATTCAAATTATCTTGAGCCCAACCCTTAAAATTTTGAATGGATTGGATGGGTTACCTATGTTTGGGTTATTTTTGACACCCCTAGTGATATGTGTAAATCTTGCTTAATAATCATGGTGACGGTAGTTTATTAGGAATTGCTTTTGTGGATAAGCAAGCGAAGTGGTGGAATGATTTATTATTGCCCATTCTGTTGTATAATCAGGTGTTCAATATAGGAACGAAACTTACAATGTAAATTTCAGTATACAAATGTGAAACTAACCCTCAAAATGACAAAAAAAATAGAGTAAATGGTCTAAAACCCCCCCAACCTATACCCAAAATCCCAACAACACACTCTAACTTCACGGGTGTCCTATCACCCCCCTAAACTATTTAAAACTAAATTATTTTAATAAAATTTCCACGTGTCAAACGCGTGCATTTCACTTATCAACATAAAATGTGGTTGTGAATTTTTAGGTGTGTAATTATTTCAATTTTTATTAGTTTAGGGGGGTGATAATTTAGTTTTAAAGAGTTTAGGGGGTGATAGGACACCCGTGAAGTTAGAGTGTGTAGTTGGGATTTCGGGTATAGATTGGGGGGGTTTTAGACCATTTTCTCAAAAAAATAACTATCAATACCACACGTTGGAAATTATAGGTCTTAGATTTTAGTCAACCACTTCTAGCTACATGTCACATTTTATCCTAGTGTGATTGGCGGATGGATAGGGCGGGCGAAGCGCGAAGGGGATGGGTGTCTGAGCGGTTGAAAGAGTTGGTCTTGAAAATCGAAGTATTTTTAGAAATACCGGGGGTTCAAATCCCTCTCCACCCGCGTGAGCATAACATTACATTAAATTACGAATGTAACTTCTGAAGGATCGACCACTATTCTAAATGTAGTGTTCTTGCCCATTGTTCACCCGACAAAAATTGTTTAATTGAATTTTAGCTTTGTGTAAGTCGATAAGGATTTATTTTTATACGTACCAAGTCCTATCTCCATGCACGATCCCCAATATTGAGCATACTTACATTTATAATTTGAGTTGGGTGTTCAATATCTAATCTAGTCATAATAATTGTAATTTAAGAAAGCACAAACGTTGAATAACAAGTGAGACCACTCAAATAAAACTTCAAAACCAACGTTGTGCCGAGTTGAGTAACCTGAAGTGATTGAAAAGCAGTACTACAGCCAACAAACGAGTAACAATTAGATCAGAACTTGTTAATAAAGTGAAAAATGTGAGAGTTAGTCTCTTGAGCTCTTTCTTGATTAATGAAATGGGCAGCTCCCTCCAACACAACAACATCCTCCAACATTGGCACATCCTTCTTGAAACCTCCTCCATGTACATACTCTTTCATTCCTGGTGTTGTATACACCACATCCAAATCACCAACCACGAATTTCACAGGGACATTCACTTTCACCCCTGTCCACGGAGCTGTCAGCTCCCAGTTCCTGCCCAAAATTCAACGGTACGGTTTAAGAAACATATAAATCACATTCAAATTAGAATATAATTAGGGTCAATGGAACGTACAAATCAAGAGCGCGGTAGTAGTTTAGTCCACCAGTGAAGCCCTTTTGGTCAAATTTGGTATAGTAGTAGTTGAGATCATCTTGAGAAAGCCATAAAGGCAACTTATCATCAGTGGAAATGCCAAAGGGGTTGTCCTTGGGTAAACAAGGTGGTCCTGGTTTTCTATCTATCAATATCTTTTTCAGTACTGCTTCACTGCCGTATTTGGCCATCTCATCTTCCATGCCTGGGTCCTAATATCAAAATCACCATCTTACATTAAGCCCTCGTTAGAGAAACAAACATAATCAAATCACAATCACTTTGTATCAATTTTTATAATAACTACTCTTTTACGATAAAATTATATAAAAGTCAATTAGTAGTATAATGAGTTGTGGAACTGCACCATCATTAATTAGAAGTCTCGCATTCGAGCACTGATATGATATGAAGAAATCATGTTGAGAGCGCCACTCCAAATGAACTCTACCGTATGTAATTCAAATTTAATTGAGCACCAAATACCAAGCGGAAAACCAAAAAAGGTAGGTGTTTCAACCGACCCAACCAACCAATTATAGCAAGATATATTCACGTGACAACTTGGACGAGAGAGCAAGCATTTATTGAGCCAGCATCAGTCACCCCACTCGGCTAGTTTTCAATCTTATCTGATGAGCTCTTATTCCTAAGTGCACGATAAGACAAATTTACTGACAACATATCTTTTTGACATTTACATAAAGTTCAAACAGCATAGTACTCAAGTATTTAGGGAACAACACTATAATATATGGAGTACATATAGTGGATTATGTTGTGCGTTAAGAATTACTCTACTTAATTAAATTAAGACCAAATACACATTCCAAAGTGCACTGATTTGTAGTCTTGATACCCTATTACGGTCCAGGGACACTAACAACTTTCTCCAAATTAGTAATTTAAACTAACAGATTAGTTTAGATGAGGTACTTGTACAACAACACTACTACAAAATCTATGTGTTGGTCTATATATGTTAACGAACAAATTAAACTAACACCTCTCCGTATCACTTTAGGTCATTCTACATATGATAAGGAGCCAACCAATAAGTGATTTTAGCAAATAAAAAGTAACTAGTGCTTATACTTCTTGTAAATAGTACTTAATTCACAAAAAGAGATAATTTAAATTTCTACATAGAATATTTTTTTGCCAAAACGATATTTATAACACACAAGTACGTTACATCATTAAAATCGACTGTACGAGCAATTAGGGTTGTACATGATCGGATTGGTTCAGGTTTTTCAAATATCAAACTAAATCATTTGTGTAAAAATTTTAAATTTATAAACCAAACCAAACTAATAAAATTTAAATTTTTTCGGGTTTTTCAACCTCGGGTTGGTTCGGGTTTTTTAAATACCAAACCAAGTCATTGTGTCAAATTTTTAAATTTATAAATCAGACCAAACTAATAAACCTCGAACTTTTTCAGATTTTTGGATTTTTTTCGATAAATTTGCATACAAACATATAATTAACTTGTGCTCCAAATATTTCTTTAGTCCAACCAAAATACAATTATCTAAGGTGTTTCTTAAAAAAAATAACACAAAATATGAGATGAGTACTGATGACACAAAAATATTCAATAAAAAATAATAATCAAATCATCATATAAAATAAATATTGCAAAGTCATAATGAAAATGATCATAATTTAAAAGTACTAAATCATGCTAAAATAAGTTTAATAAGTATTAGTTACATTACTAAATATTTAAGGAAAATTAAAATTAGATTATGTATTTTAATTGTCTAAACCAATGTGAAACTAAAGAACAAATATTCAATATTATTGTCATTCTTATTGTTGAATTGATTTTATTTTTGCATTAGTATTAATTTGATTTTGATTTAAGTTTTATTATAATTATCAACATTTATGAACTATAATTTTTATTAGACCATTCCGAATTGTAAGTTTTAAACTTGAAATAATATATTAAAAGATAAAAATTATGAAATAGGATTAGAAATATTTTAAAATTATATCAAATTAAATTTTTTTATGTATAAAATAAAATTTTAAAATTACATATGTAATGTCGGGTTGGTTTGGTCTCGAGTTGATTTTTTTAGTTAAAACCAAACCAACCCAAATATAGTTGAATTTTTTTTTCAATACCAAATCACTAGTCGAGTTTTTTTTTGTTTGACTTAATTTACAAATTGATTCGATTTTCGACTCGATTTTGTACCCAATGAGCTAATTAGTGACTCTACGTTAGTGCTGCAAGTACATTTGGACCCCATTTTGATCCAATGAGGATAAAAATAAGAGGACTGTATTGGACAGCCAGATTTGACAATAACAGTGTGTCAGTGCTAACTTTAATCTGTCTATTTAACAAGGACCTTTAATTTGGATCTACTGCTCTTTCTCAAAAACAACGAGTCAATAATGTACAACAAACAAATTTCTTTAACAACTCTTTTGTTATCAGTATTTTTACAAGCTTAAAATCTAGAAGTTGAAAGGAGTACTAGAAAAGTAGAAGTCAATTTATAATCACTTTGGAAGAAAATAAAAGATAGAAAACCTATTCTAATCAAGTATAGTGCTTTTAACCAGAATTTTCTTTAGAAAAACGGATGGTGCTTAGAGTGAAAGTTACTCTCTCTCTCTCTCTGTCTCTAATGATCTATGAATAGTGAAATTGACAACCTGAAAATGTGACAAATAAGTTTTATAATTGATATATTTCACTAATTGTGTAATCCTTTATTTGTACGCACTGTGAGTTACATATCATTTGATTAATCATACATGCAACAACAACCACAACAGCAATAACAAATCCAATAAAATCTCACAAGGTGGGTTTCAGAAATGATAGAGTGTATCATGTATGCAGATCTTATTATTAACTCACTGAGATACAAGACATTTATTTTCAAAAGACTCTCGACTCAAGCAAATCTAAACAAGAATTCAAAGAAAAACATTAAAGCATATAAACAAGTAACCGTAACAATACGTACCTGGAATCTGCACATGTAGTAATCATCTCCAAGGAAAGCTCTCATAGTAGGAATAGGCTTCATTTTAGGATGCCTTGGCCTAAAAGGCACACTAAGACAAACATATGCCTTCACTAAATCAGGCCTAAACAAACACAAGTACCAACCAATCATGGCACCCCAATCATGCGCCACTAGAAACACACTCTCCACACCTAACGACTCAATAAGCGCTACCAAATCACCCACTACGTGAAAATAGGTATAGCTCGTAACTTCCTTGGGCGCGTCCGTGTCCCCGTAGCCACGTAAATCAGGCGCCACGGCACGGTAGCCTTGGTCAGCCAAGGCTACAATCTGGTGGCGCCACGTGTACCAAAGCTCGGGGAAGCCGTGGAGGAAGAGAACTACGGGGCCTTTGCCTTTTTCAGCTACGTGCATGTTGATGCCATTAACGTTCACTGTTCTGTGCTCAATGCCTTCCATTTTTGTTTCCTCTCTTGTTCAAGATAAGAAAAGACAGCCGCTTTGTTTTTTTATGAAGGGTGATGTTTGATAGTAGTGTATTATGTGTATATTTAAAGGGTGGTTATATGAAAAGTAAAAGGGAGAGGCGGAATGGTGACCGCTGAAAGTAAATAAATGCGCCTGCCATAATATTCATGGCTCTAAATAATGGTGCATCGGAACGAGGCGGCTTAACTATATTACTTTCCCTTATTTTTCAAAATATTTATCGTATCTACGTATTTCAATTAAAACTGGTGTTTGATTACTTATCTTTTTTATGGCTCAGATATTATAGTCTTTCTTGATTGAATATAATGGAGGTGTTGATAATATTTAAAAATAATTAATTGGAGGTTGGGGATTTTGAGGGGGGGGGGGCGGGGGATGATGAATGATTGATAAAAATTAAGACAGGTGTTATCATTTTCGAAATTCAATTTGATTAATTTATAAAATAAAATAAAATTATATTAATTTAATATTTTAAACAAAAAATTTAGATATTCAAAAAATTATACGAAAAGTACTATAAATTGTAATTTTTTATATATCAATATGATGAAAAAATACATCATAAAATGTCAGTAAAAGTTTTTATAGTTTGACTCTAAAAAAAAATATAACAATTAAAAGTGGACGAAGGTAATATTATAACTAGACACAAGTGTCCGTGTTAACACGGGCCCAATATATGTTATTTTTTTGTCTCACTTTATGTGATATAAATAAAATTTAGAGATTCAATTAAATTTTAATATGCTTTTAAAATATTTTAAGTTGTTAATTATTGTAATTTATAGTACTTTTTACGTAATTTTTAAAAAATATATATTACTTCCCTTGTCCCAATATATGTAGCACAAATAAAATTTCAAGAGTCAATATGTTGTTAATAATTGAGATTTACAATACTTTTTACGTAGCTTTCAAATTAAATAATACATGTTACTTCATCAAATTTTTTATTAGAAATCGATTTTTTATATGTTTTTTGTAAAAAGTATTTTAAGTTGTCAATTATCATGATTTGTAGTATTTTTTTACGCAATTTTTAAATATATAAAAAATTAAAAAAATAAAACAAACAAAATAAAATGGAGGAAACGAGTAGGAAAATATATATGTCAGTGTGAAAACACACGAATAAAACAAACATGTTGACTGTGACTTGTATTGTTATCCACACTTATATATAATTAGTGGATCTATGTGTTATATGATATGAATGCCACGCTAGTGCGTTGTAACGCCCCAACTATTTAGGGCAGGGTACGTAATTGGAGTGGGGGACGGTGAAATCGAGTCTTTTTTCATTTTATTTTATAGGATATATGTCCCCTAAGGAACGGAATCTTGAGTACTAATATTAATGTTTGATTGAATAGAAAATTTAAGGGAAAGAAAAGTACATTTTGAAATTTTATGATTTTAAATATAATATACATTTGGTTATAAAGTTGTGGATTCAAAAGGAGTACGTTCTAGAATTTTAGATATAAGCTTTTGAACAAATAAGTGTAAGATATAATATGAATAGTGGAAGGCCATACGGTGGACAAAGGAAGTAGTATGAATTATCTATTTTTAGTGAAGATGATAAGAATTTTGGAATATAAGGAGTAACTAATAGCCCACTAATAGACTCTCTTTTGTATAGTATATGAATGTCTTCTTTTTCCTTTTTGTGGAAGGGGTGGTTGTGTAGGAAATTGAGAGTCCTTGAGAATGAATATAAACTTTATGTCATAGGAGCAATTGATAGTACTACGAATGGACTCCCGTTTATGTTATTTTTTTCCCCTTTGGTGATACATACTCATTAATTTGGTTTCTAATTTTTGTTCTTGAAATGTTATGCACTCTATAATAGTACAATCAAAACGTGATATAATTCTTTTTAATTGCGAGTGCATGATTGTAGGATACTCAAGTGGTTAGAATCCATGTTACGTAATAAATTTGAAGGGAGCCACACCCATTTATTTCTTGGTTGTGAAGTTGCTGAAAAGTTAAAACTTATATTTTTTGTTACATATGTTGAGCTGTCCCAAATCGTCCGTGGGATGGAAATTTGACGTTCTTATATGATCTTGAATAATTCATATTTATATGAGTTAATTTTTGGATTAAGTTAGACTCATAATTTATTTCTTATCATGTCATTAAAGTCAATATTAGCCAATTATTTTTTACTCGAGTTGGGACCTTGTATTACGCTGTGTTTGTGGAAAAGCAGGAGAGGGAGGGGGTTGTTGAGTTATCCCACATTAATTCATGTGAGATAGGTGTAGACAATAAAATTTGCATCGAAAAAACAATAATCAAGAACGAAAAAATTATGCAACAATTTTATTTATTATTTTAAGGTGCTAGTGTTACAATCTCTGTGATTTCTCTGAATTTGCCTTTTCAGATATAACTTGATCTTGAATTTGTCTTAAAATTGCACTTGATCTTGGATTCAAGGGCTTTGGTGCTTGTTCTTGAACTTGAACTTGGATTCAAGGGCTTAGGAGCTTGTTCTTGAATCTTCGATGAACTTTATCTTGATCTTGAACTTGATCTTGGATTCAAGGGCTTTGGAGCTTGTTCTTGAATCTTCGATGAAGTTGAACGTAAACTTTATCTTGATCTTCTAATTGACTTCAAGGACTTAGGAGCTTGATATTGAGTCCGGTGGTCTTGATCTTGAATTTGGAACTTTATTGAACACTTGAATTCTTGAACTTGTAACTTGTAGAGAAATCTGTGGCTTTTGATCCACGAGCTTTCTCTAGCTTCTTGTTAGAATTCTTGGTTGTCTATTCTGAATTATGAGAACCCATATTTATAGTTTTAGAATAGAGGAGTTGTAATAGGAATAAGATTTCCTTCGACCAATCAGATTTAAGTGACATCACATATGGATTTATGGAGCAGATTTTAATTAAATCCCATATTTATTGGATTTAAATAATTAACTCAATTATATTAATTCATAATATTTATTTGGACTAATATATTCATGAATTTAATATAAGTCGAATCATTTAATAAATTTTAAATGATTACAATAGATTTCTTTACATAATTTTAAACGATCATCATTTCATGAACTAGCTTTTAGAATACTTTTTCCTCAACAACTTAGGCAAACGTTTTTTTCTGGTGGAAATAACTGTCCCATGAATAGACTGCATATAAACAAATTGTTTGGCTACCTGTTGCCACCTACCCGTTTTGATATTATGTTGAGGTCCATTTTAGACCTTTTGCTCTTAATTATATTTACATGCACAATTAAGATAACGGTCATCTTTCGAAGTTTATACTGAGTATTCATTAAAGGCCATACCTCGAAGGCACATCACATCCTCATAACAAGCTAAGTTTGACTTTTTTTTTCTCGTGATGACAAATTTGAAGCTTATTCAAAATCTCAACTACTTCAATTGCTCTACAAAAGTGAAGGCTTTCTTTTTTTATGATACTCCCTCCGTTCCTTTTTATATGTCATTTATTTTTATAAATAGTTGGTCCATAATACTTATCATTTCACAAAATCAATGCATGCATAAATTACCATATTGTTCCTTTTTTACCCTTGTGAGTTATTAGCTTTGAAAATATACATTTGACCAACTTAGAAAAACTAAGTAAATGATTCATGTTCATTGGTTAAATTAATTAATCAAAATATATTAATTCATATTCATTGATTGAAAAAATAAGGATATAATAGTAAACTTATTTAGTTTCTTAATGCACGTAAAATTTAAAATAATGACATATAAATAGAAACAGAACAAGTATATTTGAAAGGAATTAAGAAAATCGAAGAGTTATATATTCACAAGTACTTATTCCCGCATCACATCACAAAATACTTCCTCGGAGCTTCCTCCATCTTTACTTTTCTATATTTGACTTGGTATTCAGCTTTAAGAAATAATAAATAGAGAGGTAATTTTACTATATCAACTCTTTTAATTATAAGTCATTTAATTATTTTTTAATTTTTTAAATTGAACAAATAAAGTTAAATAATTATTTTTAATATATTGGACAAATAAAAATTGACTTTAGTGGTTAGGACTTACCAATAATAGAAGGAAGTAGATGAACCCCCATATGCCCACCCAGTTTATTTATTATTGCTGTATCATTTATTTCTCGTCTTTTCTTAATTAATTAATCTCCTTCCTTGGGTAAAGATCATGTACCACCTTTATTAAATTTTAAAGAAAGAAATGATATATTTCTACAAATGTTAACCAAACTACTGAATTAATTTTAATTTCCCAAAGTTAAGTATACACATTTTCGTAAAATTAAAATTTGATTTGATGGCTCTTTGCTTTAAGAAAGTGTTGAACAAAAAAAAAGCATCAAGACAAAGAGACATTTGGTGGCCCGTGATTTTCGCATCTTCTAATAAAATCATTAGTATAATTTTGTTAATAGTGTAATTTTTAAATTAAAGTAGAATTTATTGTTGAATAAAGCTATGGACTTACATTTTTCTTTTCTTTAAAATTATTTTTATATATGTTATGTTAAAATTTGACATAAGAGTATTATGCTATATTTTTTGTTTTGAATTTATAACTTATGTTATATTTTCAATTTCATTTTTCTTAGAAGTATTGACTCGATATTTTACATTACAAGCTATTTTGTTTTAAGTTAGACTTGATACTTGATAGATTATCTTTTTGTCAAATGTTTATAATTTTATGACATTATATCTATAATATTGATCTTTTTGTCAAACATGCATTTCATGTTCATTGAAATTATGTACTTTTAGTTTTTATGATTAATTTAATTAAAGTATACTAAATTGAATAATATTACGTTTATTAATTAATATATTCTCAAGAGACAATATATATCTTAAAATTTTAATTTAATATCATTTATAAAGACCTTTATTTGTCTAATATAAATTTTAAATAATTAATATTTATTTTTAAAATTCAATATAACCTTATGAGTACACTTGTAATTACACTGTGGCAAACAAAGCATAATTACTAGATTGTGTAATTACTAGGCTGATAATTCTTATCCTAGTAACTATACCAATTCCAATTACTTTCAAGACCCCAAGTCTTTATGTTTATTTTCGAAATCATTTCTTCAGTGTGTTCTTATATACTCCCTCCTTTTTACAAAATATATCTGGTTTGACTTGGCACGGAGTTTAATAAATAAAGAAGACTTTTGAATTTTGTGGTAATTAAAGTTATGTCAAATGTATAAAATTGCTCTTTAATCTTGTGGCCTTAAGCATGTCATATGGAAAACTAAAATTGAAATGTTACCAAAAAAAGAAAGAGGTCACTCTTTTTGAAACAATCTAAAAAGGAAAGGAGATCATTCTTATTTAAATGGAGGGAATAATTTTCAGAAGAATCGGACCAACTGCACCTGGGGAATGATTCTGCAACGACAAGAGAAGAGGTCCACTAGTTTTATCTATGGAGTTTCAAACCGTGCACCTTTTTTTTTTCTACTACATATCAAGTTGCTTTATTGATTGTTTATACTCATGGAATTACATACATATGTATATATATAACCAACCATTTAACATAAAGAAGTGACTCTTTATAATACAAGAAACAAATTTATCTATCAAATCATCTGAGAGATAAATTGTGATAGATATACATATTGCGATAACTTACATACGTGCGTGTACATATGTTCTTTACATTTATTAGTAACACAATATATAATCAACTCAATATTGAGAAGGAGGAGGAGCTGCATCTGAAACTGGATCGTTGCTGGCAGGAGAAGCTGCATCAGTCACTGGATCATTGCCGGCAGGAGAAGCTGCACCAGTCACTGGATCATTGCTGGCAGGAGGATCTGCACCAGTCACTGGATCACTGCCGACAGGTGGATTTACATCAGTCGTGCCACTAGAAACAACCGGAGCAGCTGCACCTGAACTTAGGGACGCGGACTGAGACATTCCACGGCGTGGACGAGTTTTCTGAGATGCGCACATTTTTCGCAAAGATAATCCTGCACATATGTATCAAATAAAATAAAGAGGCCTAGCTAGTGTAGCTTTTATCAAATGTCATGTGAATACTCTAATCATAATGGAATTATATTGTGAAGTTTTAAATTTGTATAAACTACGTTACTAAGTAATATTATTTGAAATGATCACTAGGTGTTTTGGTCATGACTTCACTTGCAAGTTGAAATTTGGCCAAAAATATTTCAAATGAAGTAGTACTAATTTTCACTCTCAAAATTTCAATTTCACAACTTGAACTTAAAATACTTTATTTTTTCGCCTTCAATAAAATATTATCCAAACACCTCACCTTCAGCAGAAGCGACACTGGAGTAAAGATCGATAATGTTGGGGCAATTGTTGTAACAGTGATGTGAACATAGCTTGGCAATGAATTTAGAATCAACAAGGACATCTGAAGAGAGGCCAAGAGATTGCCTATCAACACCACATGCACCAACGCATTCATCTGTCTCTATATATTCCTGCAACATTTTATTACTTGCAAATGCTTCTGAAGTCTGGCACTCCACTTCAATATTTCCTTCTTCAGACGGTCGAGTCTCCAGCACACACCTTTTCCCGTCTGACGCAATTGAAAGCGCACACATTTCAACTGGTAATTCCTCGCATATCAACTCACCTGAAAGTTAACAAGTTGAAATTAACAAAACTATACTAGTTATTACTCCATTTGGTTCAATTTTTTCTCTGATTTTGACTTGACATAGAGTTGACAAAGTAAAAAAAAAAACTTTTGAATTTTGTGGTCTTAAACTAAAAATACATAG
Source organism: Solanum pinnatisectum (assembly GCA_035578085.1). Taxonomy (NCBI): domain Eukaryota; kingdom Viridiplantae; phylum Streptophyta; class Magnoliopsida; order Solanales; family Solanaceae; genus Solanum; species Solanum pinnatisectum. Next base: position 59,072,568 of record CM069076.1, read on the forward strand.
AATGTACCAAAATATCTTTTAAACTTTATATATGATTTAAACATGCTATGTAGAAAGTTAGGATTAAAGTTACTAAAACAAATAAATTGAAACCGAGCTAGGGAGTATCAAGGATGAAGAAGAAATTAAAGATATTACCAAGAGCTCCTTGGAGGAAGAGTGATAAACCAAAGAAGAGTATGAACTTCATATTGATTGATTCCAAAAAAAGATATGAAGGAAGAGACAGTGATTGTGTTTGCATTGAAGGGAATATATAATTTTGGAAATTGTGAGAGTTTATATAGAGCTTCCTAGGGTCAAAATAAACTCTTTTTTTATGGCAGAGGTCAAAATTAATTGGAAAGGAGAACTTGTAGTCAACTGCTTTCCCAAATAATCCGGACAGATTCACCTTACAAAACTGGCCATGTCCAAAAGAAAAGGTCATGTAATAAGTTGATCAATATTTTTTTACTATTATAAGGTTGCATGAATAATGTGAAGTTGCTGGCAGATTGCCATTGTCTATGGAAAGTACAAAGATGAGCAAGTCTTCAAGATAAGCAAACCGTAACACCGTTCTTTGCTGGCTGTTTGTCTTTTGTACTAGGTGGAGTTGTAACACGAGAGAAAGCTTACGTTTATACATAAAAAGAAAGGAAAGTACCAAGTTTCTTTCTTCTAATTTTAGTAAGTTTATTTTTTCTTCTTTAGTTGTTTGCATGTATTAAATAATAGTAATGACCTCCTTTCGTCATTCCAAGTAGTGCCAATATAAAGTTGATGAGCGTTGCGCAGTCGAATTTTGGGATTTTATGTGTGTTGGGACTCTGGCTATTCATTTCACATCATCACATGTATTATGTTTAGGATTAGGAAGAAAAGATAACCTTCAGCAAAACTTAATTTTGGCATAATACCTTAAAGAACAATCCATCAAGATTAAATCTTGAATCCTCTTTTAAATAACAAGGAGTCTTTGATAGAATGTGGTATATAGATAGATTTACCATGATTTAGAACGAACAATCCACCCTGTAGATTTTGGCTTAGGTAGTTAACTATATCCATGTCAATAAATATATTTTCAGTATCTTCATTTTTTAAATCCCTTTTGAAATAATATGAATAGTCAAGCTAAGACTCGCAATGGTGCCTTCAATTCATTTTATTTCTTGTTCTGCAGTAAGTAGTGTATGCACATCTAAAATCTCCAGAATCCTGAGTCCCTTACAAAGATGGACTTCATACAATAAGAACAAACGAAGCTAATATAAATAAAATCACAGGAGATGCCCTACTCACCAAGCAAGGTCATAAGAGTTCCTATTATCTGCCTAAACCAATAAGGCAGACAGAATTAACGGCAAAAATTTAATTTCAATCACCTAATCACATTTGGTAAAACAAGGGGGTAAATTTGTACTAGTCAAATATAAGTAAATATCAAAAATCGAGACATGGTGTCTAAAATTAGACGGAGTTCAGTTTGTAAGTTAGTTATCCTCAGAAAACAAGGGTGGTTTCGTCCCATAAAAGTCACCAATGATCAGCCAAAACACTTAAATAATTTAACATTACATTGTATGGTATTGTAAAACCATATATGAAAGCTTAATGCTATGGTGCTTTCACAAACTTCCCACACTGGTAGCAGCAGAAATGCAGAAGCATGGTATTGAACTACAACTGGAAGCTGAATTCAACCAAACCCATCGCACCAATAAAGGCAAAATGATCCAAGTTCTGTATACAATGAGAACATTGATACTTGATGATATATTACTTCAACATTTGCTTGGACATGTGGGAAGCTTACGCCAACTTTTAGGCTTTAATAATCAATCATAACTTGCATTCAGGAATTTGAGTAATTCATTTCGTTTACTCTCTGCTTCCTTATCCTCCTTTGTCTTGTCTAGCTTCAAGAGAATCTACAAAATAAGAAGATTTAACCACTTACATTCCACAATAAGAAACGAACGCAATACAGCTTTAATGCCACCCATGTTTCAAGGTGATTAATACACAAGCTACAGGTAACAAACACCAGTAGAAATGTTCCCCAGAAAGATGAACATACCTTTTTTCCAGAGACAGCACTCCGACGGACCCCATCATCTTTGTCACGACCTAAAAACTGGATTTGGTACATTACACATGTGAAAAAAAGAAGGGAGAAAAATCCTAAAAGAGAACTACAATTTAAGTATGAAACCGTAAAACCTTAGAGAGCTGCACAGGGCCACTACTTTCCACCTGCTGCTTCTGCATATGGCTCGCATTGCCACCATAATCCACAAGCAAGTAACAAAACCATGCAAGTTATCGAGCATCCAGTCATCATGTCCACAGCTCCAAATTTGAAGAGCCATAAAAAACAAACAGGCAGAAAAATACTATAAGCATCTCATACTGTAACAAAATGCATTTACTCCCAATAACTGAAATCTAAGTTCATATGGACTGTGAAACTGTACACTCTAACATTTATATGCTCAGTGTAACTATGTAAGACACGAGAACATAAAATGCAGAAGAAGTCTGGCAGAATAGATGAACACTGCTTGATCATGAGAACAAAAATCTACCTCTTTAATTTTATTCTTATGACGTTTTTGCCGGTGACTTTTCCCTTTCTCTTTATCCTTCTTCTAAAAAGACAACAAACTGGTAATATGTCAATTTTCAAGCAAAACATGTAATTGAATGAATAAATCAGATCTTCTGAAGCAACCACCTTTGTGCCTCTATCTTTCTGTATGTGTCTTTTTGAACTGCTGACTGCTTCACGCTCACTGTCTGAAGAACTGTCGGCACAAGAGTTGTAACAAGATGGTTACAAGGAAAAAGGAAGCATCCATCTAATTGATAAAGACTTGAGACCTCCCACTAACAGCAGGCTAGAATCAATAAGCATTTTGCAGAACACATAGACATAGCATGACATGCAGTTACTAAGATAGCAAGAGGAGCCCTCCACAATATAACACAATCACACATCTGAAAATTGATATGTTAGTGTAAATACTAATTTAGGATAAAATTCATGGGTTAAAAGGTTTCCCAAAATAGCACGTTACTTAGGTTTTATGCTTTCTAGGAGTAGTTTAACCTTTAAGGGTCACTTAGTTCAAATCAAAGTTGTCCCAATTATAATTCTGGGATTTTGGTATAGTGTTTTTCCTGGTTTTAGCTAATACCCACAGCCAAGCATGGAACAAACTTCATATCAAGTTTTGTAAGATACAACCCTTATATCCCTATATCCAAACAACCTGTAAGAGAATACTACAATTCTAATAAAATATATTTGTATTAGCATAATATTGCCATGAAGCATGAGATGAGTATAAATGGAGTAAAATGGTCAGTGACAATTCATATAGGCGAAGACACAACTAGTTTGAGACAAGAGTTGTTATTGGTGCTTGATTTAAGCTAACATTACTGCAAGCTGCAGTTCAGAAACTTTCTTTCCCTTGGTTGAGAAATAGATGACATTCTTTTCCAATTCGCAAGCCAACTTACTCCAACTTGCTACAAGTAGTCACCAAGCAACTTTCCCAACTTACATAGAAAAAAATCAGGTATAACATTACATTACCCTAGAACACTGACAGATTATAACTTATTACTTGTCTGGCTCTTAATCCCCAACTTTCGGCAATTAACAGTGAATTGAGAGGTATAGATAAGGCGCTAGGGAACACCTCACTATCTATTTATATTGACAAGGTGACAAATATCTTCGTGAAGAATACACTGCAGTTCTCAATACTTATTAGGCCTAGAAAACCGATTTCAACATAAGCAAATAATTTGAAGCAATCATTTGAATAACTCATATCTAATTACAGGGCTAATTAACCCTAAGTTCATAAAGCAAGATCGTCAAATCCCTAAAATCATTCTCCATAAAACAAATTATGTATAAGTAAACCTGTAATCTTCGGATGATGAGGAAGAAGAATAGCTGTCGGACGATGAATGACGGCTACGACGACGTTTAGTGCGAGAGCGGCTCTTCTTGCGGATCTTGAGAGGGTCCTTATCTCTGTCTTTGCGGTTGCGCCGATGACGCTTGCGGTCCCGGTGAGCTAAAGACGATGAAGACTCCGATGCCGATGAGGACGAAGAGGCGGCCATGGAGATCGACCGATGAGTTGAGCGCTTCTTTTTTCCCTTGTGAAGAGACGAACAACAAACTGAAAAAATAGGTAAAAGTGCCTTATAGGTTTTTAATTTTTTTTTAAAAAATAAGTGGGCCCCATTACTTTTTTTTCTTTAATATTAATAAAAAAAACCTCAACTAATAACATCTTTCGTAGTTGTCTGCACAACTACTAAAATTGTCTGAACAATTACTGAAGTTGTCAGACGATTAAAAAAGTTGTCGGAATAACTACGACAGTTATTGGACTAAAGTATAAAAGTTAAAAGTTTGAGACTATTGAAAAACATTTTTTAACCTTAATTAATATTATTTGTCACTTCTATCCAATTTTTAAGACTTGAAGGACTTCTACCTAATTGACTAACTAATTTGTCCCATTTAATAGACATTCCCCGACAAACTGGTGCAAGTTGTATCTGGTTGGCATCATTTCTTTGGATTTTACGTTTCTCGAAAGAGTAATCTTGATATTACGCTACTATTCCATTCAATAAAAGTAAAACCCCTAAACTTCAAACTTATGGCTTGTTTGACAAAGGTTTATAGCGTTTTTGTTTTTTCATAGAAAAATAAAAGTATTACTTGACAGATTTCATAGTTTTTGGATCGACTTTCTAGATATAGCTATATATATTAATTTATTTTTATATTTTTATCACCTAAAAATAACTGTTTTAAAGGTTGTTTTTTTAAATATTTTCAAGTACCACGAAAATAGAAAAACTTAAAATAAGGTAATTCAAACGCTCTGTATTCGACATCATATTTAAGAAAATTAAGTACGATATGGAAATCCTAATTGGGTAGACAAATGATCTTTATCTAATTTATTTTATAGGCTTTTTAAGGCATTATATGATAGAAGTTATCCTTAACGATGAAAGGATATTCATAGGTCTTACTTGACACACGTGTATTGATATGATTTGTGCAAACAATTGAAATTAATTATGATAATGATGTTTAGTGATGATAAATGTAAATGGTGGCTATTCATAGTGACAGATAATAATGATAGTTGTGGTTGAGGATATTGAGTGGTGGAACATAATTGATAATGATGAGCGACAATGGCAATAATTGATAAAGGTGGACGATGATCGTAACAACAATTGAATATAATTAGTGAAAGTACTATTTTTGTAAAAATCTCTAACCATACACCTTAGTGATATTAAAATTTTACTACAAATCTTAATCCGTCATATTTGTTCACTCCATTAAGTGATTTAAACATAAATAAAATAAACACATTTAATAATTAAGATCAAACTTAAAAAAACAAGCGAACTTAATAACTTAGATATAAACAATTAAAATCTCAATCAAAGGATAAAATATTTTAATTAAATTTATATTGAATTTGTACTTATTTACAACTTCACCCTTAAAATCACATTTTAAAAAGACTGATTAAATACAAATAAAAGCGTTTCCTAATTTGACAAAATAGGAACTGCAATAATTTTAAAAGCTCTTTTTCTCTTAAGAAGCTTTGACGAATTTAAACTAATCAATTTTCAAAAGTTTAATCAAACAAACTTCTAAATTAAATATAATAAAAATTAAATATAAACTGCAATGAGTGATTAAGATACATCAACTAATGACACACTATTAAACTTTTTGACTAAATGGTATATCTTCCTTCATAGTTAAATAAATATTTCGATTCAAATCTTATTAGAAAATTAAAATAATTTTTTACAAATATAAATTTAGATTAATTGAGTTCAGGTAGATGCCCTCTAGACCAACAACAACGCTGGCATAAAATTTTTCATATTGTGAAATTATCAATAAAGAGTTGGGAAAGAGAAAATCCAATTATCTTACTATTTTCACCTAATTACAAATATTCAAGCATTTATCATAACAAATTCCTAAATATACTCAAAGACATTAAAAAGAAAGGAATATAATTACAGGTCAGATTATGACAGAGAAAAATATCAAAAAAAAAAAAAATTTCCAACAGAAGATTTTTTTTTTTTTTTTTTCTTTTTCCTATACAGAGTTTTTATCTGTTCGAGCGGTTAGCAACAGTTGGGTTATATCTCCAAATAGTAGCAAAAATTGTTGACGGGAAAGGATTTGAATGAAAGCTGATAATGAAGGAAATTTCCAATTAAAGAAGATGACAAGCACATGATTATTCTCATCAAAAGCTTATAAACCAATTAGGCCCCAAACACCTAATTTCTTGTTAGGGGCTGCCGTCACTCCCACTACCCTGCAGCCAAATTTGTCCGCTCGGAGATTCCGCTGAGCTTGGTGCTTGTGCTGTTGCCTTATATTCATCTGTATCTGCTGCCGGAGATTCTGTTGGAGATGTTGACGGAGATTCTGCCGGGGACTGCGACTGAGATTCCGCTGGGGATTCTGACGGAGATTCCTCTGACGATTTTGACTCTGGAGCGTCTGCTACAGATTTTGTCGATGGAGCATCTGCGGAAGATTCGGTCGGGGATTCTGCGGGAGCTGACACCGGAGCTGCAACTCCATCCTCTGTTGGAGTAATGTTCACAAGGTTATCTTTTTTTTTGTTGTTTGTTTTTAATTCAATTTTACTATTCTAAGAAATTTATCCGACTAGCAATAAAAAAAACAACAATAATTTCGCGTCAACCCAAGCAAGTTGAAGTGTGGTAGTTCTATTATTGATTGATGGTTTTACAAATTCAATATAGTTTCTGGTTTTGTGTACATGTATGTATGTATGTATGTTTGCATATAGCAGATAGATATGTACACGCATTTGGTTTTATATAAAAAGATAATTTCTTTTTAAGAAGTTGTTTAGAAGTGTTTTATGAAGCTTTTAGTAATTATTTCTTAAAACTGTCTAAAGCCGAGATTCATAAGAAGTTTTGTCTTTACCACTGGCGATGTCTTTGTATTCTTGGTCATCCACTGGGGAGTATACGATGGAAGAATCAGATTGTGGTGGCGATAAGAAAAATCCTGAGGTATAAGGGACACCAGTAGATGGTATCCACAAATCGGCATCTATGAAACTTGATGTTGTGAATCGTTGAACACGTTCGATAGGAAGTTCCTTAACACCTGACCATCTTACACGATCTGTTTTGGATGATCCTGACCCTTTATTGTTGAATTCAGTATAGAATAGTGTCTCAAAAGCGAATGTTTTGTTCCATTCCAACCATCCTTCTGGCTGAATCAGATCATCTATATTAGATTCCATTATGACAGTTCTTGAATACTGTTTCCATGGACGACCAAGATATGTCTTGACTTCCCCCTTGACCTCATTATAAGATTCATCAGCCACAATGCTGCAGTTTTGAAAGACAAGTCCCGTTGGCTGGCGGGCATCTGTCCTGCCTTGTGCTGTCACAATGCAGTGTTGTTCTTTCATAGGCTTTCGTACTGCGAGAGTGCAGTTCTGGAACACAGCAGCAGCATCCCCAAAAACAAAATCGATGGTGCCTCTGATCGTACAATCCCGATAAAATTGTCTATAGGTGTGGGCACAGAGAGTGTCTTGGTGACCGTCCACATGGCAATTGTAGAAGATTGATTTATCTGCTGCCACTCTCAAAGCTATGGCCTGGTGTTTATCTGGACCGGCAGTGTTCTCGAAACCAATGTCCTTAGCAACGAAATAATCTCCCATTATAGCTACAATAGTCACAATTACTCTTCTATTAAATCACAAACAAGAGAACATGAAACAATTATATACGTAGTGTTATGAAATAAACTCCCTCTGTTTCATTTTTTAGAATAGACCATAAGAGAAGAATGTCATATAAAATGAAACAGAGGGAGTAACTCGTATTTAACTAATGTATAAGTAATTTGTTGTGTACCAAAACTTACCAACAGTTGAAGTTTGATAGGTTGGAATGCCATCTTTGAAGCTTTGGTTTCCGGTGATTCTGGTCTTCGTCGGACCATCCCCAATGATCACCAAATTCGACATGGTGCTAAGAATCTCCACTTTCTCATTATAAACACCCTCTTTGATGTACAGAACATAAGTCTGGTTTCTATGCTCTGGGATGTGTTTGAGAGCGTCATTTATAAACTTGTATTTGCCTGATCCATCCTTGGCAACAACCACATCGGGTTTGATTTGGTTAGACATGTTAACAGCAAGAAGTCTGCGCCTTCCCATATCAATCCAATCAGGTAACAACTCAATTCCATGACCCAAAATAGGGGTATCATCAAAAAGGAGACGACGACGATTGGAGCCTGCGTTGAGGCTTGTGAAGACATCGGAAATCTCGGTGATCATTGAAAGGGCATTGCTAGTTAGCTGCACAGAAACATTCAGTGCCTTTTTCATTTTCTCCCCTGCCTCTCCGGTAGTGTCCTCAAAGCCATCCAAGCAAGTTTCTTGATATGTAATTGCACCACTCAACCAAATCTTCAAATCAGCAATCCAATGACTCAGGTCATGGAACTCAAAACTTTCGAATTTGAGGTGTGTTCTATTGAGATCATTAACGGCTTGCAACTCTAGCATCTCACAGTTCTCCAGGGCCATTTTTGCTCTTGGATCCTTCTCAAGCTTTTGCATGAATGTTGAATTGTCAATTGCTTCCTTAATTTTCTTAATTGTCACCTGAAATGACTTTTGGATAAGGTCTTTGGGATCTGAGGAGCATTCACCCGTGGCCTCAAGGCTTTCAACACATGTTGTTTGATACTGTGTAGTCTGGCATATGGATTCAATAGCTTTTTTCGTACTCGTAACATCTTGAGCCTCAGCCTCTTTATCATTCCAATTCATCGTTACGACTACTGCAACTACCATAGCCACCAAGATTAATGAACATACACCAATAATGGTGAAATTCCTCTTACGATTATTTCCCGCCATGCTTGATCTCTACTCTTAAATGTATTAGATATGGTAAAACAAATAATTAGAAATATTACTGCTTCACGTTCAATTCACCAAATTGTAACGGAGAAGGGCCTGGAGGATTGCTCTTGACCCTCTCCTCAAAATGGCTGAAAAAAGAACGAATGAGATTAAAGACAAGTTATAGCTTTTCCCCAAACATTGTTCTGTTCTGGATAAGAAGCTTAGAGGGAAACAAGCATATTGACAGAGGATAAAATTGAAAGTTGTTCATTTGTGTCTTATTATAGGTTCCAAAAAGCTAGGAGATTTTTAACACCATCCATCAACTCCTAATTTTTTGAATGATCAATATTTAAACCTAAACTTATGGGGATAAAACAGTGATCTTTAATCATGGTTCGTTGGCAACTTTTTATCCTTTATTTCTACACGCCTTAAACACACGAGTTATACTTAACCATAACTATAAATATCATATGAACACGTTTATTTACGCGTTTACAGGCTAAATAACCAAGAAATGAATGCATCACATGGTAAAAATAAGAAAAAGTAGGGGTGAAAAAGCAAATACATAATGAACTAGATAAAGTGATCACTTGGAATTAGCTGAAGAACACAACCAAATAAAGAATTAAAAAAAAATTCTTGCTTATAAATATAAACCACCAGTGTAAGGGACTCCAGTCCAAGGCAGCCAATAATTCCCGAATATGAAATTGGAGACAGTGAAAGAAGATGCATCCATATAACTAATTTCACCGCGATAACCACGCCATCTGACCCTTTTACTGGCGTCCGATCCTGGACCGTCGTTCTTAAATTCAGCATAATACAACGTACTCAGCGCGAAATCATCTGTCCAAATCGACCAACCATCAGGATGAACAAAACTATCCAAAAATGATCGCATATAAACAGTTCTCGAATACTCTTTCCACGGCCTCCCTAAATATGTCCGTACTGGTTTAGTGCCAGTATACGAGGCCAACTCAATAGACGGAGTAATGGTACATTTGTGAATGGATATGCCTGTGTTCTGGTTAATATCTGTTCTGCCCTGTGCTGTAATTGCATTAAACTGACCGGGCAATGGAAGACGCGGATATATGTTACAATTTTGGAAAACAACAGCTGAATTTCCAAAAATGAAATCTATAGTCCCGTAGATATTACAGTCCTTGTAGAGTTGTCTCTGAGAATGTGTGTAAAGTGTGTCTTGGTAGCCTTCAAAGCTGCAGTAGTAGAATGCGGATAGATCAGCGCTATTCCGAACGGCAACAGCTTGGAACTTTGCTGCTCCTGCTGTGTTCTTAAACGTAATGTTCATTGCTACAAATCCTTGCCCATCTACAGCTGCATCAGTCATTATATACATTTAGATCCATGAAAAAAATAATTAAATGAAGTTATGTGCTTTAACAGTGTTAAACGAATAGTTACACGTAATGAAATACGCTACTATAACAGATTAATTACACCAGTCTAGAAAAAATTTATTATCAACTAATACTAGTTGTATGAGGGGATTATTTTGTTGATTTATATTCTGACTCATGGACCCACATTATATTTTTCTTCTTTACCTTTTATTTCTCTTTCCTACTCTTCTCTTTCCTCTTTTTTCTCATTTTAAGTTTTTCCTAAATATTTTTTAAACCAATATAATTACTCCCTTAGTTTGTATATATGAAAATAATTTATTTTTAAAAAATTATTATTTTTATCTAAATAATTAAAGGTTAAGAGTATAAAATAATTCAAGTTAATTTTTGAATTGTCACTTATGTCATGAAAATTGACCACTAAAATTATTATTTTTTCTCTCATTTTTCATTTATCATACTTTAAAAAGTTTATCTTCATTTTTCATATTTTTTTAACTTCTACTTTTAGGACTCATTCAAACATAATAATTATTTCTTAAAAACAAAAATAATTTTTCACTTAATTTGAAAATTGATGTTTGATAATGAAAATTTGAATACAACTTTTTCAACTCCAACATATATTTCAAATATGAAAAACATGTTAGTATAATCTGATTTTTCAACTCACTTTTCATTTTTAAACAAAAAATTTAGATATTTAAAAATTATACGAAAAGTACTATAAATTGTAATTTTTTGCATATCATGAAAACACACCACGTAAAATGTTAATCAAAGTTCTTATAGTTTAACTCTAAAAAAGTAAATTACGATAATTAAAAGTGGACTGATGGATGACTAGGATATACGTAGTTATTTAAGAAGCTTAAATAAGAGTATATGACTTCTAGGAAATATATAATCCTTAAACAAAGGACATGGGAACTGCATGATGTACTAAATATGCACAGAAATTTATCATGGGCGATTTTTTCTCTTTTGTAAAATCTTTAATAAATTATACTCTAGTACTAGTACTCAAGATCTGGTATATATTCCAAACTTACCAAATGTGGCAGAATTAAAAGTTGTCCATCCATCAGGTACATTTCGATTCCCAGTGATTATAGTTTTGTCTATGCCATCGCCAACCATCATCAAGTACTTCTTGTTTGCAGCAATGGAAACATACTCATTGTAGACACCAGCAACCACATATATCTGATAATAGCCTTCATCTTCTATGCTATCAATTGGGGCAGCTGCGATCGCGTCGTTGATACTAGTATAGTTCCCACTTCCATCTGGATTCACCACCACCTTTTGTCTAATTTTCAACATACTCACACTTATAAAATCACCTACACCAGAACCAGGATTCCACCCTTTCTTAAAAAGTGCAAGTGACACACTGCATATCATACGACCTGTTGAGACATAATATAATTAAGTAAATTTAAATCGTGCTAGCTCTCTCTAAACAAAACAAGCTCTAAGCTTTTAAATAAAAATGATTACAAACTTTAACACGACGTACCTTTAGAAATTAAAGGTGTAATCAGGTTAGCAACCTGTAAAACAGAAGGTGCGTCTAGAAGACCTTCCAAACAAGTTTGTTTATTAGTAATAGTTGCACTAAGCCATGTTTCACCATCATAAGCTTCTAAATTTTCAAGTGAGTTATTCCTTTTCTTAGCAACATCAGCAGCATTCAGTAATAAATCAACGTTTAGGCGAAGGAGGTACTGGCAATCATGGAGAGCAGAAACTGTGCTTTTAGGCAGTAATAGATAATTTAGATTGAGGAAATCAATAATTGAGTTAACAATCTGATTAGTTGTTGAAAGGGAAAGCTGAATGGAGAGCCTTCCTGAGTCATAAATGTCAATAGAATTGTTTGGAGGGAGTAAGGTTTTGCAAAAATTAGGAAAAGGGGTGATGCTGCAAATTCCATCAGAAGAGAGATCAAATGCATGAGAGGCACTGAAAAAGGACTGAATTATGAAGAATACAAGAATAGAATGTGTGAATGCCATGGCAAACAAATGTATAGCTAGGCTTATAAATATGAAGACATGCATTTATATAGCTATTAAGTTTCATAAGCAATTGTCATTTTTTTAATAATATATAGTTGGATTTGATTGATCATGGTGCAACTTGGATACCATGGTGTTGAAAAGTGGGCTATATTTTATATTTGGTAATATCTGATTCTCGGGGGTTGCAATACTTTTCTTATCATGCAAAATTTACACATCGATTTGCAACCAAAGTCAAGCTGTACCTAGTGAACTTTAAAAACTTTCAAGCCTCAGTATTTAAATTCCATCTTGAATTAGGAAGGATTTGTTGGGTTAAAATAATTTTTTTACGCCAGTAAGATAATGATCCAAAAAACCCCCCCACCTACCCCCCCCCCCCCCCCCCAAAAAAAAAAAAAAAAAACAAATTAAGGAAAAAGATTTTCTCCTTTTTTACGAATTAAGTAGCCATATTTGTTCATATTCTTGTGGGTAAAAAATAGATTGAAGCCCACATTTTATCCAATTGAAATATAAATGATCTAATTAATTTAAAGATTAATCGTGTGTCACTAATATTAACCGAGTAACTATGGTCACCAAATTCCACTAGGATATTTTTTTGTGCATGCATCTTTGAAACAAAGATATAAAGGTAGTAAAAGACACTAAACAAGATTCTACACAATCACACTATCATCTCCATACTCATCTCGCTAAATCATTCATTTTGATGTCAATTATTGGGCTAAAATAATACAATGACAAACTTGTACAGTTTTTCTTATAAAGCCACCTTACATGAGTTACACAAGTAGCTAACTTTATTTTTCGGCTAGCTATTAATATGAAGCTTTGTCATACACTTGCAACAGGTTCTCCATCACGATTAAAAGGGAAAAGATTAAATAAAGGTGCATTCCACACAAAAGGTAGGAGAACAATTTTGAATAAAAAGATTTTCGTTTTATGGTTCTTTCATATACGTTTATTTTAATTGAATGAACGTTCTGATTCTCAATTTATCAAAATACTTCAATTGGTACACGCAAGAAATAGGCTAATTCAACCGTCTTTTGTTCAATTATACAAAAATAAAATTGGCCTTGTTTTACTGGCCATTGATGATTGATCATGGATGAGATCATTTTGTACTAATAAATGACTAATGTCAAGAATTGCTGCTTCAATTGTCCTTTTGAGTACAAGGTGAGGGACAAATCGGCACAACTTACAAAGACAAATTTGTGTTGCCGTTATCTTGAAGTATCAATAGAGGGCAAGAACATCACTATTGACTACGTTGCATTAAGCAATTAAAAAGCCTAAAAAAATAATTGTGCAATATATATATTTCACGTGGCAAATTATGCACACGGCAAGACAAAATTAAAATAGTAATCACATGATTTTAGGAGATTTCGAACTGTAAGTCAACTTTTTTGCTTTCACCAATTAGGAGAATTCTAATACAAAGAAGGTTCAATCATTTTAGACATGAAGAAAAGATTATTAATTTAAGTTATATACATCGTTAATATTATATATGGATAAATGTACGTAACTAATTTAAGACGTGCCAAGCTGTGGAGATCTCAAACATTCAATGCAGCACATTCTGTTCCTCATCTATGCAATTTGACAACGTAACACAGCTAAACATAAGTCAACTTAAAACAAATCTTCTATATCTTGTCGATCAACACATACATATGATAAAGTCAAGCACACTTATAAAATATTTAATCATAGACATGAGCTGTATGATATATTAATAAAAAGTAATGGCATGTTACGTTTCTAAAAATCAAAGTATACACATTTTGCAGTTTTCCTAAGCATTCAATGTAGTTTTTACACCTTACAGCTCATTTTAGCCTTTGAAATTATTTTTCAGTTGAACTGCATAAAATATGTGTAGTAGGGTATAACTATTGCTCTTCAATACAATGCCATTTTGAATTATATACACAATATAATGAAACAATTAAACTATTACTATACGTTACTGTAGCCTAATTAGTAAGACCAGCTGAGAACTGGACGCCGGTGGCCGGCAACCACGACATGCCGTCGATGAAATGTTGAACGGTGAAGAAATTAGCCGATGAAGGATCTTTGATAATATGGTAGCCGGGCCACGTAACCCGACCCGAAAGTGATGATCCAGGCCCATAATTCTTATACTCACCATACCACAAACTATTCAAAGCAAAATTCCCATACCACTCCAACCATCCTCTGGGCTGGACCATTCCACTCATGTAAGTATTCATGTAAACAGTCCTTGAATACATCTTCCAGGGCCGGCCCAAATAAGTGGGCCTACTGGCGTAAATGTAGCTATCTTGGATTGAAAATCCAGTGCTTTGATCTGGGCTTTTTCGACCTTGGGCCGTGATTGTTACCTTCTGTAAAGGAAGTGGAGGTCTAGTATAAATCTTGCAGTTTTGAAGAACTGCAGCACCATTGCCAAAAATGAAATCTATGGTGCCATAAATGTTGCATTCTCGATAGAATTGACGGAGTGAATGGGCGTAAAGCGTGTCTTGATATCCTTCCATGCTGCACCTGAAAAAGGCCGATTGGTCCGAATCCACACGAAGGGCCACACCTTGGAAGTTTTTAGGCCCAGCAGTGTTGCGAAATGTTATGTCTCTTGCAATAAATCCCTTGCCCGAAACAGCTGTTAAATAAATCAAAAGAGAAAGGGAACTAGTTGTCAGATAGGATGCATGTGTCTGTTTATTCAACTTTACACAACTTGTGCATATCTAAAGTTGAAGTGCATGAATGTCAGTTAAAAGACGCATTTATGTATTATGCCTACAGTCTACAAAGAAAGGTAGAAAAAAGGTTGATGAGAAAACTACGTACCAACAGTTGCAGTTCTAAAAGTAGTCCATCCTTGCATGAAATTTCTGTTACCAGTAATGACAGTGGCTCCAATGCCATCACCCAGAAGCATGATATTTGTTTTTTTCTTCTTCAAATCAATATTTTCATGGTAAGTTCCCCTCTTCACATAGATCACATATCTCCTGTTACTATAGCTTGGAGCCTCATTTATAGCCTGTGCAATTGACCGATAACGGCCGCTTCCATCTAAGGATACAACAGCATCTACATGCATTCCATTTGGATTAGAAACTAGCAAATCTTTGTCACCATTTGTCATCCACTCTGGATACTTTTGATTTTCATATGTTATGTTCTCATTTCTTGGTGGTTTAAATGGTAAGCTATGCAATTGAACATACAAAGTTAGAACATTGCTAATGAGTTGTGTTACTTGTGTTAAACTTCCCTTGATGAAATGTTCGAGGTGTCGGTCTGTGCCTTCAAATCCTTCTAAGCATGTGTCTTGATTGCTCAATGCAGCACTCAGCCATGCCTTGAGGTTTCCCTCATAATGAACATTCTTTGAACCAGCTCGGATTTTTCTCATTTCACCTAAGGACCATGCTAGTTCAGTGACTGAGAAATCGAGAAGTTCTTGGCAATCCTCGATGGCCATTTGATCCCTGGATGAAGCTGATAATGTGCTGAATTTTGTGATGGATTGAATGGTTAGCTTTGCTTGATTGAGGGAGTTTTGAATGGCTGCTTTGAGGATTGAATTGGGGTCCCTGTGGACAGGATCATCAAGATTGGATTGTATGTGTGACAGGCATAAAGCTTGGTTTTGGATGTTGTTGCAAGCTTGAATGATCATAGCATGAGGATCAAGAGTAGGGGATCTTTGATATGGATGGAAAGTTTCATATTCATATTGAGAGAGAACTTGGTAGAAAGGTAAGAGAATGAGAATAAAGAGAAATTTGGTGATCCCCATATTATTTTTTTTGGATGAAGATTGGAAAAAGGGAATGGTTGCAATGGCCAATTTAAAAGAAAGATTGATAGGAAGGGCACACAAATTGAGAATTGTTTGTCATGAAAGAAAAGGAAGAGAAAATTCTAAATGCTTTTCTCTCTTTCCAACTTTCAAGTTATCCTGCATGCCTTGTATGACATGGTTAAAAAATTCCCTTTTTTACAATGTATTGTCAATTTTCTCATGGTGGCTAACTTAAGTAGGCTATTTCTGGATACCTAAAGTGAGATTCTCCAGTGTGTGGGCTCCATTCAATATACTTTTTGGTTTGTAAAAAAATGTTGGTCTTCTCCTTCCTTTTCTACTTACTTAGTTTTCTGGTTCACATTTAACATGGCCACAATAACCAGACAACAACATACCTAGTGTAATTCCACAAGTGGGGTATGGAGGGTAATATACATGCAGACCATACCCCTATTTTGAGTGGTAGAAAGACTGTTTCCGAAAGACCCTCAACTCAAGAAGCAGGCGCAAAATGGCAAAGGGATTAATAAGAAGATATTCTCTGCCATTAACTTTAGAGATCCTCTGATATGATGTTTTATCATTCATATAGTTGATCTCCAGACTACAAAGGTACACAAGAAGTTTATACAATGAGTCCACACAAGTGAAGAGTCGCGCAAAATCTCTTCGGTGGACTTACAAAACAATATGATGGAAAATGGGAGAACTTTTAGGTTCAACAGCTCAAATGTATTGGTAGTACGTAAGTTGGGGGGGGGGGGTATGGTAACACACATTGGCATGTACTGTTGGGATATTGTACCTTAATCCCACCTAATCCTGCAACCTCTTGCCTTCAATGTCTTAACTATGTCCGGCGAAAGATGAAGTCTCAGGGAGGCAATCAACTTAACTTTTTTCAGCCGAACACAGGAAGCCCGAAGAGCAACCTCAAAGCCATTGTTTGACACGTTGTAAAGGTTTACGAGCTTGGCATCCTGCAACCGTGTCAAGTTCCCCATCACCATGCACAGGCCCACATCCGAGATTGCACAATGACTCAGATTAATCTGCCATCAAAGATTTATTTCAGCAGTTGTAGACAAATTCATAAGCCTCTATTCCCATTTAGGTATTCAAGGACACAAAAATGGTATGAATCGCACAAAATGTACTTTATTTAGGAATACATGAGGACTAACGATAAAAATCTAGAAGAAAATCTGCTGCTCATACTACTGCATGCATAACATAACCAAGTTCCAATGCATAGCAAGCATCAACGGTGCCAACAACAGCTACATGCATCTACTCACAAATGAATTTAACCATACTTGCACAAACTGAGTCAATTCCGGCTAGTATAACTTAGTGAAATTGACATGAAAATGTCTATTTTTTTTTTGATACGGCAAAATGTTTGTATTACACTTATTATGACCTTCATTTTGAACTCAGTCAACTTGACCAACATAAACAAGTATATAACCCATTTAAACTCATAAGAGATTGTTCATTAAACCATAAAAACATAGAGCAATAGCAAGGCAATCAATAGATCTGATGAAAGCTCATTTCAGAGATCTACTAAACAAATGCACTGTCAAGTACATCTGATTCTTGAACAGACAACAATTATAAAATTCAACCAAGCATGTTACAACTTTCAAGTCGAGTATGGAATCAAAATTTTAAAATAAATAATTGTGCCACATGCCACAGCTTTGTGCAAGAAACAGTGACATGATTCAAACTGATGATCTGATTGAAAAGTGTAGTAACCATCATACAGATGCCTGTGAGAAAGGTGTTAAAACAGACGTCATGGTTGAACCTTGTCCTTTTATTTACAACAACATCAACAACTATGCCTCAATCCCAAACAAGTTGGGGTTGGTTATATGAATCCTCACTGACCATGTTTCTCCATTTAAACTCAACTCATGTCATCGTCATACCAAATAATATTTTTTTTTTTAAATGAGTTAAATATATAAATAATAGTAACACTAATATTGAAAGTTCTCTATATTTTGACTGACATATAAATTTATGGTAAGGTCAAAATACACCCAGAAAAGCACTAGGTTCAAAGTCAACCTACTAACAAGACTAAAATGGTAAAACCTGTTCCCAACTAGTAAATATCACCTATTATGGATGTTTTTCTTCCATTTTGCTCTATCTATAGCTAAGTCTGCATAGGTTCCAAAAAAACTGTAGGTCTTTCGAGACAACTTCATTCCATGTGATTCCTTTTGTCCTTTAATTGATATTGAAAAAATATAGTTAATCCTCAGATGGTCTCAATTTGACACCTCATGAGTATGCAGAAAAAAAAAAAATCAACTCAAAAGTTCAAGTACGATCACTACCTGTTCATACATCACTGACACACTGTTGCTGGTAAGAATATTAAGCGACATGACATATCTGAAGCTAATAAACCTTAAAGGGGAAATGGAGTAAGTGTATATGTCGATTATTTGAGTTGGTAAACTCAATATCAAGTTTGATCAGTCAAAACGTTGTCAGTAATATTTTGCAAAAACTGTGATTGATATCCAAAAAGTAGGGGTATTCTGAACTTTTTAAGCATTACAACCAAGAATTGACCAGTTGATTAGGGTTAATGCAACATTCAGAGTCCTTTCAGTGTGGTGCATATAGTGAAATGATAATTCTCAATCCTGATGAATGGCCTACTAAGTCCAAAGGCAACAAAGTGGATATAGTTGCGAGAAACATAATTCTAACATATCTTATCATGGGTTCAGAAAATTATACAAAAAGAGTTATCTAGCAAATCTACTAGTGAAATTTGAACCATTATGCACCGCCAAGATTACTACGCTATTTTGAACTTTTAACAAAAAGAAAACCAGGACTGCTTGATCCCAACAAACAGTCTTTTTATAAAAATTGATTCAGTTTTATGAAAGACTTGAGGCCAAAATCTGTTGAAGTATTTATAACCTAATTTATCACGGAAAGTTTTGTTAGACTCTCAAAAGGGAGCTGATACATAAAAGGAGCACAGACTCTTGTAGCAACTAAATCAGAGTTACAGAGTTGCTGATAACTTCTACAAAAAATATATTCCTGGCACTTATATAAATGTAATTGTGGACCAAGAGAAGAGAGTTATGTTGTATCAAACAAAATTTTGAAAAAGGATTACAACTCAATTACTGTTCTCAGGATTTCGAGAAATGATAAACACTGATCAAAGGTGTATAGTTATTTAACCATTACGAATCAACTGGTAATGCAGAAAGCACATGCCAAGCAGATTCAACAGCATCATACATTACAAGAAGTAGAGAGAGTAGTTCAAGATTGAGAAATTATACCTGTTGCAAATTCCTAGAGTAATAAGCAAGCGCCATGAAACCTGAATCATCAATGCTAGGACAGTCTTTCACATCCAATTCAGCAAGTCTCTTGCATCCCGTAGCAAGTGCTGTTAAACCAGTGCCTGTGACATTCAAAAGACTCCGCATCTCGAGGTCAGAGAGCTCTGGTAGATGGCTGAGACACTCAATTCCTCTATCAGTAACCTCACTGCAATAAGACAAGTTTAACTTCTGCATTCTTTTGCAACCACTTGATAAAGCATAGAGTCCATCATCACCAATTCCTTGGCACCTGCAAATGGTTTTCAAGATACAATATAAGAAGACATTTTCAAATTCACAGGATAAGTTAGATGGGGCAATCACTTTACCGGTATAGATCAAGTTCACGAATCTCACTGCAATTTCTAGCCAAACGGTACAGTCCCTTGTCAGTAATGTTAGTACATAATCCCAACTTTAGGCATATAAGCTTTGTACATTTAGACAGGTAATAAAGTCCTGCAGAAGAGATGAGATGCAACACATATTAGCGCGGACCTAAAGCATAGCTGAATTCCTAGCTTGAAATGCTTAATTTAAAGGTATGTCACCAACTGCACAAGTTTTGGAGTAACCATATCATCGAAGACTTAACACGGGGAGCTTTGAGACATGAATGCACAAAGCTTCACATGCCATTAAAAGAAGAACAAGAAAAAGGAAGAAGAAGAAAATTAGATGTCTTGTTCTTGAGGAATGGGAAGCCAACTCAAAAGCCCAAAACTTGAAGAATATAAAAATGGAAATAGAATCCAGATGAGACGAGGGAAAATCAGATGTCTTGCTCTGGGTCCTTCAGAATAAATGGAAATTTACCTTTATCTGAATGGTGACAGAATAAATACGATAATAAAAACAAAAGAACAATGGCTTGAGCCTCACCAGTGTCATTGACTCCAAAACAATCAGTAAGATCAAGCTCCTCAAGTAAGGAACAATGTAATCCCAGGTGATATAGGCTCTTCTCTGTGAGTAAGTTGCAGCACTCCAACTTGAGGCACAAAACACTCCGGCAAGAATCTGTTATAGCTGATATTGCATTATCGGTAAGTTCGCTACAGCATGTGAGATTCAAGATATTTAAATTAACACCCCCCGATACCAGCTGGAGAATGCCCTTGTCAGTCACTCCTTTGCATTTTCCAAGCCCTATTTCGACCAAATATTTGCAATTGAAATTAATGATCTTGAAGAATGATTCAGAAACCGGTGCTCCATCAAGTATGAGCTTTTTCAGATTCTTTAGGTCCTTCAGCCCTTGGATGACTTTAGTAGGAAACTCCTGGTGCATCAAGATTCTCAATCTAAATTGCAGAACCAACATCAAAAACTCCCCAAGGAATTATTCAAAATGTAGGTTCTAACAACAAATTTACTCACATGGAAGCAGTGACTAGCGTAGACTTGTAGCATTGAAGGATGTCCATTAATCAAGAAAGCTAAGGCAGATGAGCTTAGTCTGTCACACCTTGATACATCCAGTGCCTGTACATACAAGTTTCTGAATAGTTATGGCAACCCAAGAAACTTATGTATGCTCACTAACCTGATGAAAATTTCATGGCCAATTCTTCTAAGAGGTAAATTAGCCACATAAAATGCTAAAGCTTGAGCTTTAGAATACTTATTTCAGATATTCATGGATAGAAAATTGTTTTCCACTATAAATATAACTTGAAGAAAGAAGAAATACGAATGCAGCTGGTATGCTTAAAGATCACTAGAAAAGCTGAAAGTGGGATTCATAAAAAATACAAATAGATAGATAGATAAAGAAGGATCAGAACTAGATCATGCAGCATCAAGTGATGCCTTTGTTCGCCTACAGTCAGAATACCAGGAAATATCACCAGCCATAAATCATATTTTCCAATAAGTATTTCCTGTATTCCAGATTCATGTGCTTACTGCATAATTTGGTCATCAGGAAAATGTCATATGCACTGTCTCAATTTCCATCCATGACACCTGAAACGAGTCATTCACTCTGTTCCTTTTTATGTGACAATACTTTCGTATTTGTCTATTCCAAAAAGAATGTCATATATCAATATTTGGATATTATTTTTTTAGTGACTGAGAAATGCATATGGAGCCAATCCTTTGGGCCAACCACAGCCTTTGACATTCGGGAATTTGTGACCAAAGACACAAGTCCCTCAACCTTTGCCAATTGAACCAACTTTAACGTAAAACTTCTCATTCTATACTCAACGAGAAGCTTTTATAGCCGCATAGATGTTATGGCATGTTTAAGATAACAAGTTCCAAAATTTTTATAGCAATACAAATATTATAGCATGATTAAGACCACAAGTTTAGAAGTTTCCATTTTCTTCTTTAACTCGGTCCCGAGTTGAACTACGTCATATAAATTGGAACTGAGAGAGTTTAAGTTAACAAAAACAAATTTAAGCCCATCTTCACTCTATGATAAATAAATATAATTCCACAAGCTATAAGAAAATGAAACTACATGTGCTTATTTATGAAGCAATTGTGTTTGCATACAAGGTTTATTTTCAATCTTAAAATCGGCAAAAACCAGATAGCAACATGGTAAAGGTCACCTTAAGAGAGGAGAACAAAACTCCAAAAAACAGCTATGATCTCATATTTTTCTACAATTGATCACAATAGTTTGACAAACGTGTTAATCACCTGAAGCGAAGGACACCCTTTTCCAAGATAATGTAGTCCTTCATCGTCCACAATGCCGCACCCAACCATAGCCAAAAGCTCCAACTTCTCCATACTGCTTATAGAATGCAGTGACACACTAGTAACCTGAAACAACACCAAGTCCACATTTTCACAAACACAGATACCTTATATGCTACGATCAAAAAGAAGGATAGTAAGATAAACAAACCTTTAAATATGAAATGTCAAGCTGCTTCAGTTGTGTACATTTCTTGGACAAAAAATCAATCCCAAGATCAGTAATCTCAATACACCACATCAAGCTAAGTTTCTCTAGGCATTGACACTCAATTGCTATTTTCGCCAAACCAACATCAGTAAGACCCAAACACCTGTCGAGCTTTACATCCCTTAAAGACCCACCAAAAGATAAAGCCGCAGCTTCCCTATCACCAAAACCCCAGCAGTAAGACACGTCAATAGACTCCAAAACAGGACAAGACTTCATAAGCATCGCTAACCCGGCAGATTTCAACCCAGTGGTTCGACTCAGCACCAGCCTCCTCAACCTCCTACTCCAATCCGGCAACCCATAACCCACCAGCATGGAAACAGCTCCGTCATCAATTTGAGGGCAAACGGAAAGGTCAAGGGAGTAAATACGTGGGAATTTGGAGAAAAGGGTTGTAATGAACTCAGGACGAAGGATCCGGAGATGGGTACGGTGGAAAGAGTCAACCCGGAGGAATGCTTTACAAACCAAACGGAAAGCTTTGCGGTCGGAATCATGGCTAATGAAGGAAAGAATTCTGATAAGAAGATCCTCGTTAAGAACAAACAGAGCAGAATCCATGAAAACTATAAGAAACAACAACAACAAAAACTACTTGTACTGATTAAATGAATTCTAACTACTCCTTTATGCCCATTTGAATCCGTTTAACATTCAATACCCTGACATACAAATCTTGAGTACTCTGGAAAAAAAAAAAATCTCAACTAGTCAATACTTTCTGTTCGGATCTTCTTCTTCCCACCAAAAACTACAAGAAAAGAAAAAGGGTTGTAACTGTATTATGTCGGGACAAAGAGGAAGAGGAGACGAGCGTTGAGAAGGGGTTGAAGGGTGGAAAAAGAAAGAGTACAAGAAAGACCAAAACGAGTCTTGCAGACAAAGATGATCATGGTAGATGCCTAATTCTCCGGCGATGTTTTTCAGGTGGGTATCGGAAATTTCCAGGTGCTATGACGACAGGCGTGCCATAGGCAAAAGAAGACAAGTAATGTGTGTGTGAGAGAGAAAGAAAGGATTGTTGATATTGGGAAGATAAGTGGAGTGGTGCTGGAGATGCATTTTCATTGATAAGTGATCTGTAAACTCTGGGATGGTGGCATGTTGATTGATGCCTACTAATAAGTGGCCAAAAATTAGGAATCTCACGTGAGTGCCTGGTGCCCATTTGAAATTTATTGCTAGCATCTATTTTCACAAAAAATAATTAAGTTGTTTTAAACTTTCTAAACATAGTAACAAATTCTGCTTTTTTAAAAAAAGCACAAGCACAAGCAGAAAATTATTTTTTTAAGATTAAAATATCCCTTACATAGATATTTATCAATATATTTCTTATTGATTAATTAATATATTTCATAAGTTTGGTTAATTTTCATTCAAAAGTTTTATATTTTTTATGTTTTATATAATATTTTTTTTATGTTTTATATTATTATTTATATATTGTATTGTATATATTACTTTACGTATTATTTTACAGAAATAAAACTAAACAGCAAAATTTTTGTAAGATTAAAAAAAGTAACAATTAAAGATTTAGACTCTCCCATAAAAGTAACAAATAACAATTTTTTCTTTTCTTAATTTACGTATTATTTTATTTTAATTTGAATTTTGTAAAACTTTAGAGTATTATAACCAAAAAAAAGATAATAGCTAAGATTGGATCCAAAAAAATAGGTAACAAATAACAAAAATATTCATCTTCTCAATATTTTTCAATTATCTATATACAATATTGATTGAAAATTTGAAGATGTACATTTTAACTAATTAAATTAAAAATGTAATTAAAGTTCTTGTATTAGATGTTTGAAATAGTTTATCTTTATAAAATAATCTTAAAAATAAAAGTACATTGAGATTTACCCTTTTTCATAATTTAACTCTCAAAAGCACTTCTTTAAAAAAGAAAATTAGTCAAATACAAATTGTTTATCAAAAGCACTTTTAAAATGAATTTGTCAAATACAAATTGCTTTTATTGAAAAATACATTTCTGAAAATCTATTTTAAAAAAGCGCTTCTAAAAATAAACAGTTTTTAGCAGCAATGTCAAACATGCTCTTAGTTCTAAAATAGATTTTCATTTTGGAAAAATCCTTTTGGCCAGAAAATTTTGCCAAAATTTGGCCAAAATGGTAATTTACTTATGTCATTTTACCTTTTTGAACATTTTAACCCTTTTAACTTTAATACAGTTTAATTAAAAATGAAAAAAGATCAATTTATTTTAAAATTAAAAAAATATTATAATTTTTTTAAGTTTCTAGCCAAATTCTGGCCAAATTTTCTAGTCATTTAGCATTACCCTTTCATTTCTATTTGTTAATTATCATTTTTGACATATCAAGAAAGACAATTTTTTCTTATTTTACCATCAACATTAAATACTTATTCTCCAAATCGCTTTCCAAAGACTTAATACTCTCTTTGTCCCTAATTACTTCTTCAATTTTCCTTTTTCTACTTGTTTATTTTGACAAATCAAGAAAGGATAAATTCTTTTTATCTATTATACCCTCAATTAATTAAATTTGAAAAAGGTAGAGCTTCTTGAAAAATTTAAAATTTTAATTCATCTACTCCGTAATTAATAGAGGTAAAATGATAAACTCACTATATTAATCATTGTTTTTTTAATAGATGTGTCAATTCAAAAGCGGACAAGTAATTAAAGACAAAGAGAGCACTAAACAACATTTAATAAGCATAGTTTGGTAAAATACATATATCAATAATTATTTTCTTAATTGATGTGCTAAGTCAAATAATGACAAGTAAAAATGAATAGAGAAAATAGATCGAGTGATGCCAGGTTTAGTTGACACATCTTGATTTATTCAAAATTTATTTAGGTCCAGATGCGAATTCAGAAAATTTGAAAATGATGAGGTATTAATCCTTTTAATATACATATGTTAATTGTGTTTCTTTGTATAATATAATGTAGGCACTATAAAATCTGGTAAGGAGATCTTTGAAACTAAAGGAAAAAAAAACAACAAAACAAGAAATTGGTATATATAAGTCTGTAACTACAAAAAAATGTCACCCTTTTTTTAATAGACGTTACTTAACTTATTTAATATGTATAGAAAATGGTCAAATGCCTTCCTAACCTATAGTCGAATTCTCAACTACACATTTATATTTTACGAGTGTCCTATTACCCCCTTAATCTATTTTAAAATGGAATTAAGCACCTTAAATGCTGACATGGTGCAGAGAGTGTGTTCACTCTCTTAAAGGCATTTGAGAGATAAAAAACTGATCAAAAAAATATTTTAACTTTTTGTTAAATACATTTTCCAACTTTTACCTTTAATTTTATTTTCTTTACTTTTTTCATTTCTTTTTCCTTTATCATTTTTTGTCCTCTCTCTTTCTCATCACTCAACACCCTCCCTACCTATACATCTCCATCACCATTGTTGAACCACTATGGCAGCCCCATCTCCTCACCCATCTTCTAATACATTTTCATAATTTGTCTCACAATTACTCACAACCCGATTTATAGATTTCAAGCTTCAAATCTTATTTTTTTGTCTTTATAGATTTAAGTTTCCTTGTTGTTTTTGTTTTATTTTTTCTTTTTACCTTTTTTTTCTCTTTTTGTTTTCTCTTCACCGGAGCAACACCGGCGGCCTCAACTCCACCATCAAGTCGCCGCTCGCGTCGTCAATCGCCATCTACCTCCATCGTGAATCGCCGCGTTCATTTTTAAAGTTGTTAAGCTCACAATAATTTCAACCGAAATTCAGAATCCACTTTGAAAAATCAAATTTTGAAGTCTCCAAATATTGAACACTATCAATATTTTTGTGTTCACCACTAATTTTCCATTCAACCCAAGGATGAATTTTCAGATGTTAAGAAGGTTTATGAAGAAAATTTCACTCAATGACTTCTAAATTTAAACTTGCTTTGTTAGTTTGAAAAATAATTTGGTTAAAATAAAGAAAAATTGGAGCAAGAAAGGAAAGAGAAGAGAAAGAGAAAGAGAAGAAGGATATTATAAAAGGAAAATTAGAATAAAGGAAAAAATAATATTTTTTTTAATTTTTGAAAAGGTAAATTACGTGGCAAGCGCGTGTGTTGACACCCAATTTTGACCGACCTTTATTCATTTTTTTTTTGAATGCTATTCGATTAAACACGTATTTTTAAAATACATTTCTAGTTTAAAATTTTAATCAATTTCGTCTTAAAATTATATCTATTTTAGCACGCATGATTTCAAAAATTATTGTAATTATTTTATTTATTATATTTTATCGATAGTTAAGCTCGGACTAATTACTTTCCTCAAATGTTTTAAAATTTAAATGTATATAATTTATATAAAATTATTTAATATATGTAGTATTTTATTAATTGAATAGCATTTCTTAAATTCCCTCCTTTTATTTAATTTTCAGACCATTTCTATTTCAAATTTATTTCAATTCAAGCCATTCTTATTCAATTCATTTCGATTTTAACCACTTGAATTCAAATTCTTATTTCAATCATAGCCACGTTTTATTCCAATTCTAGCCATTTCGTATTTCAATTATAGCCCTTTGAGGTCCAATTTCAATCTGATTTTAAATCTCCTTTAATCTCGTCCGTCCATCCAGTCCGATTTAATCGTGGCCCTTCATCTCGATTGATCTCAACGGTTGAGATCAGCCCTCCTTTTTTCCTTTTTAAAACCTAACAAGACCTAACCTAAACATTTTCACTCTCTCCTCTCCAAAGAGATCACCGCGCCCCTCTCCATTTTTTTGGCAGCGCCGCCTCTCCATTTTCCGTGGCGCCGACCTCTCCTCTTCTCTTCCCATTCTCTCTTTGTCGCGTTTCTCCGTGATCGTGAGGACAAGGAATGACAACGGCCGCCACAGCTCGAACACGGCGACGAGGGCCATCGGCAAGAAACCAACAGCTCCGGCGGCAACAACGATGGCGTCTCCGGCAAAGCGCCAGCGCCACCCGTCTTCTCTCTCTCTATGCTCCTTTCCTCTCCTCTTTTTCTCATGTCTTTACAGGACCATCAAGATAGATCCGGCGAGCGGCAACGAACGGCCGCTCCGGCGAGACAAACAACCAGGCTCGGCGGCCACGAGCCACCGTAGAGCTCCGGCAAACCATCAACAACCAGGCAAGGCCGATGATGCGACAAATGACAACCCGGCTTAGCGGCTCGAATTCTTAGGGTTTCACAAAGCGGATCTCTTGGATCCGCTCGGGTTTGGTTTCTAATCCGTTTATCGTTTTCTCAATGTGGGATATAGTTGAATTGGTTGTCTCGCTTGTTTCGATTGTTGAGTACTCCGTTGGTTGTGGTTTATTAAAAGGAGCATGTCTAAGTTGTGATCTCTCTGCTCAAACTTTGGGATTATTGCTCCTCTTAAGTATTTGCCTATGTTCGATTGGAATAGCGTTGAGCTAATAGGTCCCGTTATTTTCTTCGAATTGTGATGCTTTGTATTGTCGTGTTACATTAGTGTGATTATTATACATGGTATGTAAGTTTTGCAATTATCTGCTCAAACTCTTGTTCATCATTATTCTTTTAGCATACTTTGCTCTAAAAAGCTGCTTTAATAGGTAATTTGAGATCCTTGCATTTATATAAATTAGTCTTTGATTTCCTCTAATTAAGTTCTATATGATAAATTCATGATTTTCGGTCCTAATTGATGAGAAACGATCTTCCGAAAGATTGTCGTGTCTTTAATATGCAACATTATTGTTAGTTGAAATCTCGAGTTGATTACGATAATTGACGCCAATCGATGGGCAATTTTGTTAATTATTCTGTCAAGGATCCCTTAAATCTGTGATTTAGCTAATTGGCCCTTTCATCGTGATTGAATTTGTTTTTGCCTATAATTAAGCTGCGTAAGTATGGGATTTATTTGACTAAAAATAATAATAAAATAAATTAATACATT
The DNA here is from genome assembly GCA_035578085.1 of Solanum pinnatisectum. Taxonomy (NCBI): domain Eukaryota; kingdom Viridiplantae; phylum Streptophyta; class Magnoliopsida; order Solanales; family Solanaceae; genus Solanum; species Solanum pinnatisectum. Next base: position 59,101,068 of record CM069076.1, read on the forward strand.
CCTTGTGTTTTGTACTTATTTTAATGGATAGTGCATATCTTTATGTTAAACGTGTTTCCTTATATGTCTATTTGTAATAATATAATATTAATAATATATGTCTTCCTTATGCATGCTGATCTGCCTTAATTATTGCTTAATTATGGTAGATAAATTTCTTACTGTTTGTTTTTTTTCAGTAAGATTGTGGGGATTTCATCCTACTTTATTAATTTTAAATGATTGTTTGGTTTATATCCGTAAATAAGGTAAAATAAAATACCATTGATTTAGTCATGATTTAGGGGTGCTGGGAATAAAGAAGAATAATATTTCTTGATTTACCTCCTTCCTTATTAGGTACCCCTCCCTTATTATATAATCAGATGCTTCCCCTCCTTGTATAGACCTTGGACCTCGGCTAAAAATATATATACATACTTTGGCTTAGACAAAATATTGGCTCACTACTCTAAAAAAAAAATTTCAATTCTTTCGTTACTATTAATTTCTTCTCTGTTGTTCTTTGTTTCTTTGTATGCAGGTCAACTTCTATAATAATTTGGTCTTCATTCTTGACTTATAAATGCATAACTGGTTAGCTTTCTTTTCCAATTAGTTTAATTTTAAGCGTGCATCTTTATGGGTATTGATTGCTTGAAATAAATAAAGGAAGCGCTCGGGTCAGTTCTCTTCTCCCTGTATATGTGTATGATTATGTGTGTACAATGATTTGGTTGAAATAATGTGTATGTGCTATTTTGATTGGGCCTACACAATTAATATTATATAGGTTTGTGTATTATTTGGAGGGTATTGTTGTTTTTTTAACAGGGTCGTGAATTTAAAGATTTAAGATAGTTGAAGAGTTGCCATGGAAGGAAATCATCAGACAAGCCGAATTTATTCAATTTGGATTTTTGTATTATTTGATCTCTCTTATCTTTTGTAATATTTTTGTATAACTCGCCACTCTCTCTATATATATGATATGATTCGGGGGATCGTCTAGGGGGAAGGGAATATGTGCTAATTGCTTATTTTGTTACGTCATATAAATCTGTCTAGATCGCTTAAAATTGGATAAGCGTGTCATAACAACCAACCTAAAATCAAGCCTTTGTTAAATTATAATCTAAATATGTCAATATGTGAAATTTAAGGTTCACCTCCACGCTAAAATCGGTAACTATGTCAATGTGGTAATATTCATGTCATTCGGTGTAAATATCTATTCCCGTATTTGTTATACTTGTAGTATATTCTACTAATCATGTTTAATAGCCTTATACATGTTAATTAATTTCTTAAAATAATCAGACTATATTAAATTTTATATGTTAAATTCAAGCTCTAATAAATTTAGTAGTTAATAAACTTGTCAGACGTAAATAATTCTTTATGTGTTTTTTAGCGTGTCTTATCATTTAGAACTTTGCTTTTTTGGACTCAACATCAAGTTTAGTATATTAGGAAATCGATATTAGTTTTGGTGTTTTGATGATATTGTTATGTAATGGAAATTATGTTTATAGGATGTAAATAACTTTGACTTATTATGTGTAGTAATTGAAGTTTAATAAATTTTAATTCTAGATGACATACTTATAGGATCTATTTTTTTTTTTTTTTAAAAAAGAGTAGTGGATATGCATATAGGTTAAATAGTTATATATGCTTAAGGTCAAAATTTAAGTCTAGCATGTTTTATCACTTAGAGACTATGCCTATAGAACTAAATGAAATGAATAAAATAATTTTTAGCATGTTCGTAATCGTTAAATATTGCAAGTTTAAATAAATTAGCATCTTCTTTTACATGTTAATTGGCATTATTCCATCCGCTTATGCTATTCATCTGTTTTTATAAAATATATAAAGTTAAATTTTGCTTTCGCATGCCTTTTCAAATCTGGTTCTAAGTTACGCCCACATCATGTTATTTAGTAACGCCTCTTTCAAATTAGAATGCGTAATTAATTACACCGATTAAATGACTTCGTGCTTCCCTTTAACATTAGCCAAGATCGTTTTAACATTGATGTGCATATTTTCGCCATTTAGAAGTCATGCCTATGGAACTCAAATAAATAAAACCAATGTTAATCGATCGACTAAATAATTTCCAGCATGTTAAAATGACCAAAATAATCACTGCGATTTTCTCGCTACTCTTAATATCGGCTAATAAATGTAATCGCCATCTATGTTAACTTGTTAAAGTAAATGCCATCTGTGTTAACTTGTTGCTTTACCACTTAAAGCAAATAAGTAATTATTGTCTGCATGTCTTCTAAAATCGCTACTTTCAAATCTTAAATCATGTGCAAAATATATCACCGTGCATTTTAAATATTTGTCCGCCACCTAAAAGAATAATTCTACACCGTCATTTTCTCATTCCGATTAAGTTTCTATTTGAATCAAGTAATTTACGTATTTAATAGATTTGTTTGGCTATAGTAAAATAAGTTAGTGTTTTCCTAACATGTTGACTAGCAATAACTGTCTGCTCTATAACTAATAGTCTGCTTTTTTTCTTGCCCTCCCCAAAATCGTAATGAGTATTTTTATGCTTTTATATTGCTTCTCGCCTCTTCCACATTTTATTTGTTTGTATGCACACATTCAAGCATGAAACCTTTCACCAATTACTTATGTTTGCTATCATGATAATAATTAATAACTTAAGAGGCTAACTTGAGACTTTATTTGCTAATTGCTCGTCCAACATGTTTTAATTTGGTGTCTAGGCGGGCCTATATATTTTATATTTGTCTAAAAACTAATCCAATAGCAGTCCAATGCCTCTTGGACATTACGGGAACGATAGGCACCTTCTTAGGACGAAAAGCATGCGGTGGTGGGGTAGGGTAGTCTAGGCCCTACGGACATGATGACACCGACTCAGGCTTAAAACGACAAACTTTGGTTTTGTCTGTCCCTATCGGTAGCCTAAAAATAAAGAAAAGTCGAGTGCTGATCCGTAAAATCTTTTAGAGTCTCCTTTCCCTTTTTCCCTTTTACTTGTTTATAATTATACCTATTTGGGGTAGCTAAATTAAAATAAAATTATTTGCCTACCTATTTGTACAATTTCTGTCTTCTCGCTCCTCTCCGTTAATTGATTAATATCAGTCTAATTGTTTATTTATTGTTTGTTATACTTGTTGTTTGATAAATCACCTAGATCTGAATGTTTGATTAATTAATTAAAACAACTAAAAGTTTAATTGATAATATTTATTTGTTATTTTGTTATCACCTAGTTTCGCATGCTTATCAATTAAATAAATAATAAAAGTAATCTTAATGCTTAAAGTTATTTATCACCTAGCGAGCATATTTAAATCAAAATAAGTAATAAATGAAGTGACCTTAACTGCTATTTGTAACCCCCACATAATTGCATGAGATACGGCCGACCACATTTGTGGACCTCGAGGGATGCCTAACCCCTTCCCCTCGAGGTAACTTGAATCCTTACCCGATCTCTGGTTCGTTGACCTTAGCTAGAATTAGTTAGGTTAGATAGGTGCCCTAACGCACCATAATTCGTTAGGTGGCGACTCTTCATCATCTTCCCGAAACCCAAAAGAGTCGTTAGGTCGTGCACCAAAACCCGCTTTGAGAAAAATGGGCGCGAGAACGGCGACTACTGGGATTTTAGGTTCAAACCATTACGTGTTTCATGCTTTATGTGGGTATGTTAGGTTATTTCATTGTTTGTTTGATTATTACCTTGCTAGTTGTTATTTGACTATCACGTTTATTTGCTTTCCTTATATAGATTTTTTTTATATTTAGTTATTTCCATGTTTCTACCTTTTCCCTTTTCCTTATTTGTGTGATTTTTATTTGTTTATATTTATGTATGTATTTATTTATCGCTTTCTATAAAACTGTTTATATGTTACTGTTTTTCAACTACGTGCTAAATGTTTACCGCGTTGATAAATGGCATTCCGTTCATACTCCCCCAATTGGGACCCTCTTCCTTTTTTTTTTATTTTGTTACGGTGATGTTGTGCCTTTGCACCTCTCACAACTACTCCAATTCTTTTCAAACACCTAATTATAGAGAGTCGGCACATGCGTGGACGGAACGGATAGTTTTACTACCGGGAAACCACGAGCCTTCTCGCATAGAATCCCTCTCTAGTCCGTGTCAAACCAATTCTTAGAAAATCTTACTTAGGTCATACATGAGGCATAAGCCCTAGGCAGTTTGACCCTTGGTGTCAATCCGCATAATTAGTAGCCACCCTATCATCTAAAGGGCCCCAACACCCTTTAGACAAATTGCATATTTATGTGTCAACGTGGTCATAATAATTAAATTAAGCCAAATTTGCCAAACGGAGTTTAGAATTTGTCTGTTGTTTTGTTTGCAGAGTCATGGCCTATCCTCACTTTCCCAACACACAAATGGTGGTTAAAGTAAACCGTACTTTGAAGATTTGGTGGAGGGATATTGAGAAGAATCGAGGGTTAGAGGCAAGCGAATTACTAGGTGGCTCATCGCTTTAATCTCCGTCGAGCCAGATCGTTATTTGATCAAAGCATTGTTAAAATTTTGGGACACCGAGAGACTAGTCTTCAAATTTAAGGACTTCGAGTTAACCCCAACGATTGAGGAGATTGATGGATTTCTTGGTCTCCCTTACAAAGAGCAGGAAATGATTGTTCCCCACAAGCCAACACCAAGGTCCTTTTTGAAGCAAATGGGTATGCGTCATAATCCAGATCTACTATGCCTGAAAGAAGGATAGATTTCTTTAGAATTCTTATATGCACGCTTTGGAGACGAGGAGGGCTATGAAAACTTTAGTAGAGAATTTGCTTGTTCTTCGGCAAAATGGGAAAAATACCGTCTTAATGCATTCGCTGTTGCACTCTTAGGCTCATTAGTTTTCCCTATGGAAAGGGGAAAAATCCACACAAGCCTAAGTTATGTGGTTCGAATGTTGGCTCGAGGTGGAAAGACTATAGTTCCCATGATACTTGCCGAAATCATAAGGGCATTGATTAAATGTACTAGAGGCAAAAGGTATTTCGAAGGGTGTAACTTTTTATTACAACTTTGGGCTGTGGAGCATTTCTACCAAAGGGCTAATATGGTAGATATTATTAGAGGGAGTATGGGAAATAAGATCAGCAATCATGCTTCAAGGATGAAATATTTTGTTTCCCCCGTAGGAACGGAGGACTGGTTTGTGTACTTAAGAGAACGTTCGGCCACCCAAATTCAATGGAAGTACTATTGGTTGAAACCTCGTCGTGCCATTATAAGAGGTAATGAGCTTTACTTTATTGAGCTCGTTGGTTTAAATGGCGTACAACCATACGCACCACTTAGAGTTCTCCGACAGTTTGGGCAGATACAGATGATACCTCTACGATCCCATATGAGCCACTATGGGTATGACTTTGGGTCAGAAATACCACATGTAAGTACCATACTACGAAGGTGGGAGAGAGTAATGACTATTGATGTTCAAGAGCATCGACCCTTCTGCACACCTGAATATTATGTATGGCTTTGAGGACGCGAGCATGCAGATTCGAGTGAAGAGGCATTTCAGCTTTGGTGATGAGAGAGAAGATGGGCTCGCAACCTTCTCAACAACAACTACGAGATCACTCCTGAAATGAAGCAGCAGATCGTTCCCAACATTGGAGACTAGCATTGATTTTTTTTATTTTTATTTTTTCCCCCTATGTTATCCCTAGTCCTTTAGTCTATTTCTTTCTATAGTATGATGTAATAAGTTGAAATTTTTCAATATATGAAGTTTTATTATTTCTCTAACTCTAAACTCCAATTGGCAAATAAGGCTTAAATTAATTATCACATCACTTATATGTCGCCTTAGGCCTACCGCTCAACGAGGCTCCTCGCATTTAGGCGTTATTTCAAACAATGTGTTATTATTTACTCTAACCTCCTAACACCGTTTTCTGTTGATTGTATTGTTTTCCCATTCCTAAGGTTGATCTGTTCTTCACCCTGGCACATACAAGATCAAAAGGGACTCCTCCTTCTCCTCCTCTCCAGAGAGCAGACTACAGAAACAAAGGAAAAATGGTTGACAACAACAGTAGCAATGAAAGAGGGGAAAACTCTGAGGGAGAGCAACTCCCAACTGACCTTGTCTTTAGACTTGAGCGAAAGATCGAATCGGAAGAGAAGTAGCTCATATGCGGGACTCCAGCCAAGTTGTCTATTTCTCTGAACCCATTTCGTGAAAATGCAGACAATCCTCCTCTCTCCAACCAAACAACCCTACTAAATAACCCTCCAATTAATATATCCCGACCTGAGCCTACTCACCCAAATATACTCCCACCGCTTCATGCCCAAAATACTCAAATCCCTTTTTACCATTACCATCAGCAAACCAAGCCAACTGTTCCAGAACCAATTCCAAATGCAAACCCTCCATATAACCCCGGAAGTAACAACCTCAATCCAATATATGTCGAAACTGCCCCCATGACTTATAACTACCATGAATCGGAGTCCTCCCAAAAGGACATTCTGATTAAAAACCTGACCGAGAAACTAGATAGCTTGCCAAGTGGTGCAAAATGTAGAGGAAGCAAGAGGTCGGAGGTTTGAACTACGAGGATTTGTGCATGCACCCTGACGTAGAGTTGCCTGAAGGATACAAGCTTCCAAAGTTTGAATTATTTAATGGCATGGGAGATCCTAAAGCTCACCTACGAATGTATTGTGACAAGCTTGTAGGGATAGGGAGAGACGAAAGGATACTCATGAAGTTCGCATGGCGAGTCTCACTGGGGAGGCTCTATCATGGTATATTGAACAAGATCCTCGAAAATGGGTCGAGTGGGTAGACATGGCCACAGATTTCATGAACAGATTTGGGTTTAACATAGAAAATGCACCTGATTGGTTTTACATCCAAAATTTGAAGAAGAAGCCCAGTGAATCCTTCAGGGAGTATGCCATAAGATGGAGGTCCGGCGGCTTAGAGCTGCACTCCAATGGAGGAATCTCAGATGAAAGATTATTTCATCCGTGCCCAAGAGCCACAGTATTATGACAGAATGATGCTGGTAGCTGAGAAAAGCTTCGCTGAAATCATCAGATTAGGCGAAAGAATTGAAGAGGGCATAAAGAATGGAACTATCATCAACCTAGAGGCCTTACAAGCCACTAATAAAGCTCTGCAGTCCGGTGGGATGTCAGAAAATCGAAAGAAAACAGGTACGGTCATGATGGCTCAAGGAACCAGAACCCCGTATAAGTACCAAGCCTCCACCCCACCTCCATCTCCATATCCTCAAACTCCATACCCTTCAGCTCCACCACCTACATATTACCAAAATGCTCCTCCCCAGTATCAACCAATTTCATATCCCGTCTACAACGCCCAACCAACTTACTTCCAAACTCCACCACCTAATCAAACTCCAAACTACCAAATGCACTCCATACGAAAAAGACCAAAGAAAAACTACACTGGGCCGAGCCAATAGCTCAACTTTATGAAAGATCAGAAGAAGCGGCTATGTGACTCTGGGCCTCGCGCTGTCATGGATGTTACAAGAAATGGTATGACCTCAACAAGGTTTGTGCCTACCATTCCGGATGAAAGGTCATACCATCAAGTTTGCAGAGCCTTAAAAGATAAGTGCAGATGTTGATTGATACAAAGGCCATCCAACTCAAAGACCGACGCCAAATGTTGCAAATAACCTCTTCCTAACCATCAGTCAATATGGTAGGTCGATGATACTTCGACGGGAGCAATCCATTTGGGCCCGCGATCCGTAAGAAACAATAATCGCCCCCGCCAAAACGCCAATCATAGTACAAAGGCGTGCTCCATTCGAGGTTGAGGTCGCAGTGCCCAAGACCCCATTCACCGCTTGTAGGCGCCTCATCCTGCATAATATGATACTACGCCGTCCCATGGAACTATAAAAAGAAAAAGCAAAAGTGGAAGAGGCAGACACTGCAGCAGGAGTGACCAGATCCGGAAGGATTTACACTTCTGAAAATTTGGTACAGGGTAGTTCCAGCAAATCCAAGGCGCCAAATGTTGAGCTTGAAGACCAAGGTATTTGGAATAAGGTACAAGCCAAAGAGTACTCCATTGTTGAGCAATCGAGTAAAACTCCATCTCAAATATCAATCTCGCTTTGCCGCATCTTCCAAACTCATCTAACGCCTTTTGAAAGTCCTAGGTGAAGATATGTCCCATCTAGCATCACTCATGAGAAGTAGCCCAAATGGTCGAAAGGTGTCTTTGATGCATACGTAATATCCTTTCACGAAGATGAGTTGCCAAGGAACAATTTCACAATAAGGCTTTGTACATTTCACCAATATCGTGATAAGGTTATCACCAAAGCTTTGGTGGATTCAGCGCCGGTTTAAATATTTGCCCTCCGCACGCTGACAAGATCGGGCGTGGATAGTGCAAAGATCCGCACTTGGCAGATGAACGTGAGAGCATTTGATGGCTCTCAGCGGTACCATCGGGGAAATAACTCGACACGCTCATCGGTCTCGCATTTTCCCAATAACCTTTCGTGTTTCGACATTCCATCCTCGTATAACCTATTGTTAGTCGCCCTCGATTCATATGGTCGAGCGCCTGGCCCACTCTTCATCAATGTTTGAAGTTTGAATGGATCATGAAGAGGTCGTAGTTCACGGGAAAAGCGGACATCCAGATATGCAATAGAAGAGGTCATCCGACGGGAAATGTATCATACCGCTGAGCTTGTTGGCAACATCAAGTGCAACTCGTTCACCGTAAGATCATAGACATGATGGCTTGGTTTGGTTTCGAGCTCGGAAAAGGTTTGGGAACTAATCGCAAGGTATAGTGAACCTATACACTGCTCACACTCAACCACCTTCGCCCGGGATACAAATATACCACTAAGAGTGGTCGATTGGCATCCACCTGTAGACGGGTACTATTATCCTTTGAAGAAACCGATACAACCGCCGCACTACCATTCCGATCGCAGGTTTCATGGGCGGTATAATTGACGGGCTTCGTGAAGAGTTGAAGGGTTTGTCTCGACTAAGGAAAGGAGAGGCGCCGCAACGCCGTGATCAACTTAGGAGAAAGGGACCCTGTAAGTGATGAAGCAAAGATCGACCAAAGATTTGGACATCAACTCCATCCGCACTTACTCCGGCCTCCGGGTAGCCTTGGAAGATTTTCTATCAAATTTCAAAACGCTTTCAATAAATGCTTTTAATTTCAGCCATTATTATTGTTTTCAACTATCGATTTCAAACTCTCAAGTTTTAATCAATAAAGTTTTGTTCCTATCTATTTAATATTTATTTGTGCTTTATTCTTTTTCCAAAGAAAATTTGTTATAAAAATGTTGAATCCGAGACTATGGCATATAATGAGATCGCATAACTTGACATTAATGATTTGTAAGGTTTGAGGAAAATGAGGTCCCCAAGAGTTAATCGTAAAGGTCGAGGAATTCGGAAAAGCCTAATCCAAACTCGTGGAAACAGAGGTGGTAACTGGGAAATTCAGAGGTAATACAAGAGACACGCAGTAAGCATCCACATGACGGAAGAAGATAAGAAAGAATACATCGAATGCCTCTTAAGAATAAGGATATCTTCGCATGGTCCTACGCAGACATGACAGTACGAGTACTCAATAGTTGCTCACCGGTTGCTCATCGATCCAGCTTTCTCCCGAAGCAGGTTCAAAATACAAACCCGAGTTGAGTTTGAAAATCAAAGAAGAAATATCAAAGCATTTAGATGCTGGAATCCTTCAAGTGACGAAGTACCCAACCTGGCTTGCAAATGTCGCTTTCTGCGCCCAAGAAAGACGGAAAGGTCGAGTTTGTGTGGATTATCGAGATCTTAATAAAGCTAGTCCCAAGGATAATTTTCCATTGCCCAATATACATATATCGATTGATAATTGCTAAGCATGAAACACAATCATTCGTGGATTGTTTCACGTATCATCAAATTGAGATGCACAGAGACGATGCCGAAAGATCGCTTTCATCACACCACTGGGTGTCTACCACTACGCGTAATGCCTTGGGTCAAGAACGCCGGGCTACATACACAGGGCAATGACTACCTTGTTTCACCATACGATCCACAAGGAAATTGAAGTTTATGGACGACGCCATCATCAAGTCAAAGAATGGTTCAAATCATCCGATGATTCGCGAAAAGTTCTTTGCCGACTCACGCAAGTATAACTTAAAGTCAATCCCGCAAAGTGTGTCGGGGTTCCCGCCGGAAAGCTTCGGTTTCATTGTCACCACGGGTATTGAATTAGATCCATCAAAATCAAGGCCATTCGTGATTTACCTCCACCTAAGAGTAAAGGAGGTGATGAGTTTTCCGGGAAGACTCAATTACATCACCGCTTTACAAGACACCCATCGTTATTCGCGAGCCTATTTTCAAGTTGTTGAAGAAGGATGCCGCGTAAAGTGGACAAATGAATGCCAACAAGCATTTGATAAGATCAAGGATTACTTATCCAATCCTCCCGTGTCGTTCCACCGTAACTGCATCATTGCCGCTTATACATATCGCCGGATAATGCTTTCACCGCATTCTGGCGCATGATGAAACGTAAAAGAAGGAGCAGCGATATATTACATGAGCAAGAAGTTTACATCATATGAAGCTCGATACTCTATTAGAGCGCACTGCTGTGCTTTAACTTGGGTCGCCTGAAGTCGCGACACTACTTGTCTTCGCACACTACTTATCCGATCTCGGCGATGGATCCTTCAAGTATATCTTCGTAAGCCCATGCCTACAGGAAAATTAGCTAAGTGGCAGATACTATCGAGCGAATTTGACATAGTATATGTTACACAAAAAGCAAGGCCCAGCATTAGCGGATCACATGGCGGAAAACCCCATAGATGATTACTGCACTCATCAAGACTTACTTCCTGATGAAGAAATAGCTTTTTGGGGAGGATATTTCAAGAATATGATGGTTGGAGGATGTTCTTCGATGGAGCTAAGAATTTGAGTGGATCCGCATCGAGTCGCTTTTGATTTCACCAATCGACAACACTATCCAGATCGGCAAAGCTCAGTTCCTTTGTTCAAATAATACGGCCGAGTACGAAGCTTGCATATTAGTGGCTCCGACGCGCTATTGATTCGGATGTCAAGGAAATGCCGATAATAGGAGATTCGCACTTGTTGATTCATCAGTTCGAGGCGAGTGGGCTACCAAGAATCGAAGTTGTTACCCTATGTCGAACGTGTGCATAGGTTGTGCAAAAGGTTCATCAAGGCAGACCAAGACGTGCCAAGGATCCGTAATGAATTCGCAGATGCATTAGCCACTTTGTCTTCCATGATTCAACATCCCGATCATAATTATATTGATCCTATTCGTATCCACATATACGAGCAACCGCATATTGCTTTACGTCAAGAGGAGCTCGATGGCAAGCCTCGTACAATGACATACGAGTATTCAAGAACGCGAGTATACGGAAAAGGCAACAAGTGTACAAAAGCGCATAATTCAAGGTTAGCGACCGCTTCTTTCTAAGCGAGAAATCCTTTATGTAGGACTCGACTTAGGGTTGCTAAGGCGCCGTTCGGAGAAGCTAGCGATTAATCAAGAGATACACGCGGGAACACGTGGTCCTCACACGAATGGTTTCACTTTGGCGTTAAGATCTCGAGGTCGGGTATTTTTGGTTAACCATGGAGACAGCATCGCATTCACTATGTTCGTGTTGTCACCGATGTCAAACTCACGCGATATGATTCGAGTTCCTCCCAACGAACTCCATGTTACTAGTTCACCTCGCCCTTCGCACTGGGGCATGGACGCCATCGGTCCAATCGAGCTCGCAGATCCAACGGACATGCATTCATTTTGGTTGCAATCGATTATTTCACCAACGGGTTGAAGCCACCTCATAAATCGTGACGGTTAAGGTCAGGATGATTTTGTCAAAAGTAATATCATCCGTAGGTTCGGATTCCCGAGTCAATCATCACCGATAACGGAACCAACCTAAATAGTGATTTGACGAGGTCATCGCGAGAAGTTCAAGATCAATCATCGAAATTCTACAAAGATACGCACTACGATTTAATGGAGCGGTCGAGGCCGCAAATAAAAACATCAAGAGGATATTGCGAAAATGATCGATAATCACAAACATTGGTACGGTGGTTACCTTTTGCATTGTTGGGATATCGCACTACCATTAACTTCTACCGGGCTACACCTTATTTTCTCGTGTATGGTAGTGAAGCCGTGATACCACCAAGTAGATACCTCTCTAAGAATTATTCAGAGGCGAGTCGAGTGACGCTGAATGGATACAATCTCGACGGTGAATCTGCATTAATAGATGGAAGAAGGATTAACGCCGCTTGTCACGGTCACTTTATCAAAATAGAATGGCCGAGCTTTCAACAAGGTTAGACCTGCATTTCTCACCGGGCAATCGTTCTCAAACGGATCTTTCCAAATCGTGATGAAGCAAAGCGGTAAATTCTCACCAAACCGCAAGCGTCCATACATAGTCTCTGTATCGACAGAGTGAGCTCGCATTTGCAGAAATGGATGGAGAAGTTTGGCCCAAACCTATCAATTCGATGTGAAGAGATATTACATCTAAGTTTGTTTCACGCCTTCGCTCAGTAATTTGGAACTACGCTGACCCGATTCCCGCTAAGAGGGATACGAGGCGCTCTTTCGAGTTCGGTCTTACCATAAATAAAATTTCATTTTCCCGCTTTGATTGTGACAGGGGCGTAATTTTGAGAGGACTCAAAATTCCTACAAAATAAGAATCGCGTAATTTTCGGCGGTCTCAAAATTCCTTTAATAGGCATTTCCGCACAAATCAAGATCGCGCACTTTGAGAGATCTCAAAATTCACATCAATCAAGCTACAATCATGACAAAGATTATAATGATAAGGCTATCAAACTAAACTTTGAACGCAATGAGCCGATGTTGTAAAATCTCAAATTGTGCCATGGTCAAAGATTCAACATTACTTTTACAAAATTAATATTTTCAAAAGCTTTTCAAAAATTCTCTTCTGCTTATACTCTCTCCCAAAGCGAATGCCCGAAAGGTCCGACGGCGAGCCAAAGGAAGACAACGGTCGAAATGATCAACCGCCCCATTTTAAACTTACTATTTTTCTTTGAATGCAGAAAAGACAGTACATATACAAGAAGCAACTTACACCACGACGGCGGTCAAGCTACAACACTTCAAATCAAAATTCGCCACAAACGGCACTCAACCTGCATAACTAGACGGGCGACTGTAATATGTTATACCTCACCAACTATTATATTATGCTCAATAAACTACTACGTTATGCCGAAAATTCGCATACGCTCAAGATCGCATTGAGCCCGAGATTGCATTATTATCAGACGCGCCGCTTATCAGATCATTCCCAAGATCGCATTGAGCCCGAGATTGCATTATTGCATGTGCCGCTTATCAGATCGTGCTCAAGATCGTGATTGAGCCCGAGATTGCATTATGCATGTGCCCAAGATTGCATTGAGCCCGAGATGGCATTATCGCACGCGCTCGCTTATCAGATCGCGCTCAAGATCGATTGAGCCCGAGATTGCATTATTGCATGTGCCCGAAGATTGCATTGAGCCCGAGATTGCATTATTACACGTGCCCGCTTATCGATAGTGCCCAAGATTGCATTGAGCTCGAGATTGCATTATTGCACGTGCCCGCTTATAAAGATCGTGCCCGAAGATTGCATTATGCCCCGGTATTGCATACGCTCGAAAATTACATTGTGCCCGAAGAGATTCTAATCAAATTACAAATATCAATCGATGCCCGAATTACAGATACGCTTTCTTTACTCATTATTTATTTTCCTAAGGCGTCATGGTCTAAAGGCATCATTTTCATGGCCTGCGGACATCATATCATGGCCTAGGGATTAACTTTCTGCTTATCATAATCCAAGGGTATCATAGTCTAAAGGCATCATTCTCATGGCCCGCAGACAACATTTTCATGACCTGAGGATATAATTTTTGCGTATCATGGCCCTAGACATCATAGCCTAAGACATCATCTTCATAGTCTTAAGGCAAACATCATGGTCGATATGGGAAATTGCATCATATTTATATTCACAGTTTATTTAATATACATGCTCTAATCCTTCTATTACAAGCTATAGATTTGCAGAGACTAACATTTTGCAGATAAGATCAATTGCCCTATCAGCTACAATTGCCTTACTGTCTATCGCAACGACACCCAATACGACATTCAGGCTCGTCCGCCTTACAATACGACATTTCAGGCTCATCCGCCTTACAACACGATATTTTATGTTCGTCCACCTTACAATCAGACATTTTTTCTCTATATACCGTCAGAATTATTTGAGGTTAACATGATCCTTCGGAGAGGGGTCGCAATTCTTCAAGAAGTCAAGCCAAAGACTATCAAGGCACGCACTACGTCTCTCAAATCAGATTCTTCTTTCCATTTCATCTTTTCTTTATTATTTTATAGCACTTATATTTTATCATATTGATTCGCACTTATCAGATTTACGAGCTAACATTTATTAGTCATATTAGAATTTGAAAGCGTGATCGATCGCCTCTCTCAATACGATTATCATGTTCCCATGTTTATCGCAAAGGCCCTAGCAAAATCTTTGCTACCGCTCATTTAAATCCTGGCTACTCATATTACCTCCGCTTCATCGGGTACTTCGCTCTTCGCCGGAAATCTCTCTCATGCCTTTCTCGTTACTCTAATCCTATCCATTCAAGCCAATATCGTTCCTGGTCGAATAGCGTATCGTCTTTTCAATTTTTAGGAGTTTCGTTTGCTCCTAAATCTAGAACTACACACGACCTGATTCTCGTATAACCAGAGATATGTAGGCGGCTTAATACCAAAGTCTCTGGCCGCACTCTTCCCAATTTTTATCATTTCAACCGATCCCACCGACATCTTTCACGGGCCGACAAAATCGCCATTGTCAACGCTGGTTGCCCGACAATTCATTCTTCATTCTCAAGCAACCAAGGGGCAGCTGTTGACACCCAATTTTGACCGACCTTTATTCATTTTTTTTTTTGAATGCTATTCGATTAAACACGTATTTTTAAAATACATTTCTAGTTTAAAATTTTAATCAATTTCGTCTTAAAATTATATCTATTTTAGCACGCATGATTTCAAAAATTATTGTAATTATTTTATTTATTATATTTTATCGATAGTTAAGCTCGACTAATTACTTTCCTCAAATGTTTTAAAATTTAAATGTATATAATTTATATAAAATTATTTAATATATGTAGTATTTTATTAATTGAATAGCATTTCTTAAATTCTCCTTTTATTTAATTTTCGCATCATTTCTATTTCAAATTTATTTCAATTCAAGCCATTCTTATTCAATTCATTTCGATTTTAACCACTTGAATTCAAATTCTTATTTCAATCATAGCCACGCTTTATTCCAATTCTAGCCATTTCAGATTTCAATTATAGCCCTTTCGAGGTCCAATTTCAACTGATTTTAAATCTCCTTTAATCTCGTCCGTCCATCCAGGTCTGATTTAATCGTGGCCCTTCATCTCGATTGATCTCAACGGTTGAGATCAGCCCCTCCTTTTTTCCTTTTTAAAACCTAACAAGACCTAACCCTAAAAATATTCACTCCTCTCCTCTCCAAAGAGATCACCACGCCTCTCCATTTTTTTTTACAGCGCCGCCTCTCCATTTTCACAGCGCCGACCCCTCTCTCTTCTCTTCCCCATTCTCTTTGTCGCTTCTCCGGCAATGCAGGACAAGGAATGACAACGGCCGCCACTCACTCCAACACGGCAGAGGCCATCGGCAAGAAACCAACAGCTCCAAACGGCGACAACAATAAATGGCGTCTCCGCAAAGAGCGCCAGCGCCACCACCGCCTTTCTCTCTCTATCGCTCCTTTCCTCTCCTCTTTTCTCATGTCTTTACAGACCATCAAGCAGATCCGCCAGAAAGAAGAACAATGTACCGCCCGGCCGAGACAAACAACCAAAGCTGACGACACGAGCCACCGCGCAGAGAGCTCCAGAAACCATCAACAACTGCAAGGCCGATGATGCCAAAGAATGACAACCCCAAATTAGGCGAAGCTCGAATTTGTGGTTTCACACAAAACGATCTCTTGGATCCGCTCGTTTGGTTTCTAATCCGCTTATCGCTTTTCTCAATGTGGGATATAGTTGAATTGGTTGTCTCATCGCTTGTTTCGATTGTTGAGTACTACGTTGGTTGTGGTTTATTAAAAGGAGCATGTCTAAGTTGTGATCTCTCCGCTCAAACTTCGGGATTATCGCTCCTCTTAAGTATTTGCCTATGTTCGATTGGAATAGCGTTGAGCTAATAGGTCCCGTTATTTTCTTCGAATCGACAGTGGCTCGTATTGTCGGTTCATAGCATGTGATTATTATACACGATCGTAAGTTTTGCAATTATCTGCTCAAACTCTTGTTCATCATCGTTTCTTTTAGCATACTTTGCTCTAAAAGCCCGCTTTAATAGGTAATTTGAGATCCTTGCATTTATATAAATTAGTCTTTGATTTCCTCTAATTAAGTTCTATATGATAAATTCATGATTTTCGGTCCTAATTGATCGAGAACTTCTTCCGAAAGATTGTCGTGTCTTTAATATGCAACATTATTGTTAGTTGAAATCTCGAGTTGATTACGATAATTGACGCCAATCGATGGGCAATTTTGTTAATTATTCCCGCCAAGGATCCCTTAAATCACTGATTTAGCTAATTGGCCCTTTCATCGTGATTCGTAATTTGTTTTTTGCCTATAATTAAGCTGCGTAAGTCGTGGGATTTATTTGACTAAAAATAATAATAAAATAAATTAATACATTCCTTGTGTTTTGTACTTATTTTAATGGATAGTGCATATCTTTATGTTAAACGTGTTTCCTTATATGTCTATTTGTAATAATATAATATTAATAATATATGTCTTCCTTATGCATGCCGATCCGCCTTTAATTATTGCTTAATTATGGTAGATAAATTTCTTACTGCTTGTTTTTTTTTTCAGAAGATTGTGGGGATTTCATCCTACTTTATTAATTTTAGGCATTGTTTGGTTTATATCCGTAAATAAGGTAAAATAAAATACCATTGATTTAGTCATGATTTAGGTGCTGGGAATAAAGAAGAATAATATTTCGATTTACCTCCTTCCTTATTAGGTACCCTCCCTTATTATATAATCGATGCTTCCTCCTTGTATAGACATTGACCTCGGCTAAAAATATATATACATACTTTGGCTTAGACAAAATATTGGCTCACTACTCTAAAAAAAAAAAAATTCAATTCTTTCACATTATTAATTTCTTCTCCTCCGTGTTGTTTGTCGCTTTGTATGCAGGTCAACTTCTATAATAATTTGGTCTTCATTGTCGACTTATAAATCGCATAATGGTTAGCTTTCTTTTCCAATTAGTTTAATTTTAAGCGTGCATCTTTATGGGTATTGATTGCTTGAAATAAATAAAGGAAGCGTCGATTCTCTTCTCCTGTATATGTGTATGATTATGTGTGTACAATGATTTGGTTGAAATAATGTGTATGTGCTATTTTGATTGGGCCTACACAATTAATATTATATAGGTTTGTGTATTATTTGGAGGTATTGTTGTTTTTTAACAGTGGTCGTGAATTTAAAGATTTAAGATAGTCAAGAGTTGCCATGGAAGGAAATCATCGCATGTCGAATTTATTCAATTTGGATTTTTGTATTATTTGATCTCTCTTATCTTTTGTAATATTTTTGTATAACTCGCCACTCTCTCTATATATATGATATGATTCGGGGGATCGTCTAGGGGGAAGGGAATATGTGCTAATTGCTTATTTTGTTACGTCATATAAATCTGTCTAGATCGCTTAAAATTGGATAAGCGTGTCATAACAACCAACCTAAAATCAAGCCTTTGTTAAATTATAATCTAAATATGTCAATATGTGAAATTTAAGGTTCACCTCCACGCTAAAATCGGTAACTATGTCAATGTGGTAATATTCATGTCATTCGTGTAAATATCTATTCCCGTATTTGTTATACTTGTAGTATATTCTACTAATCATGTTTAATAGCCTTATACATGTTAATTAATTTCTTAAAATAATCAGACTATATTAAATTTTATATGTTAAATTCAAGCTCTAATAAATTTAGTAGTTAATAAACTTGTCAGACGTAAATAATTCTTTATGTGTTTTTTAGCGTGTCTTATCATTTAGAACTTTGCTTTTTTGGACTCAACATCAAGTTTAGTATATTAGGAAATCTGATATTAGTTTTGGTGTTTTGATGATATTGTTATGTAATGGAAATTATGTTTATAGGATGTAAATAACTTTGACTTATTATGTGTAGTAATTGAAGTTTAATAAATTTTAATTCTAGATGACATACTTATAGGATCTATTTTTTTTTTTTTTTTAAAAAAGAGTAGTGGATATGCATATAGGTTAAATAGTTATATATGCTTAAGGTCAAAATTTAAGTCTAGCATGTTTTATCACTTAGAGACTATGCCTATAGAACTAAATGAAATGAATAAAATAATTTTTAGCATGTTCTGTAATCGTTAAATATTGCAAGTTTAAATAAATTAGCATCTTCTTTTACATGTTAATTGGCATTATTCCATCCGCTTATGCTATTCATCGCTGTTTTATAAAATATATAAAGTTAAATTTTGCTTTCGCATGCCTTTTCAAATCTGGTTCTAAGTTACGCCCACATCATGTTATTTAGTAACGCCTCTTTCAAATTAGAATGCGTAATTAATTACACCGATTAAATGACTTCAGTGCTTCCCTTTTAACATTAGCCAAGATCGCTTTTAACATTGATGTGCATATTTTCGCCATTTAGAAGTCATGCCTATAGAACTCAAATAAATAAAACCAATGTTAATCGATCGACTAAATAATTTCCAGCATGTTAAAATGACCAAAATAATCACGCGTATTTTCTCGCTACTCTTAATATCGGCTAATAAATGTAATCGCCATCTATGTTAACTTGTTAAAGTAAATGCCATCTGTTAACTTGTTGCTTTACCACTTAAAGCAAATAAGTAATTATTGTCTGCATGTCTTCTAAAATCGCTACTTTCAAATCTTAAATCATGTGCAAAATATATCACCGTGATTTTAAATATTTGTCCGCCACCTAAAAGAATAATTCTACACCGTCATTTTCTCATTCCGATTAAGTTTCTATTTGAATCAAGTAATTTCAGATTTAATAGAGTTTTGGCTATAGTAAAATAAGTTAGTGTTTTCCTAACATGTTGACTAGCAATAACTGTCTGCTCTATAACTAATAGTCTGCTTTTTTCTTGCCCTCCCAAAATCGTAATGAGTATTTTTATGCTTTTATATTGCTTCGCCTCTTCCACATTTTATTTGTTTGTATGCACACATTCAAGCATGAAACCTTTCACCAATTACTTATGTTTGCTATCATGATAATAATTAATAACTTAAGAGGCTAACTTGAGACTTTATTTGCTAATTGCTCGTCCAACATGTTTTAATTTGGTGTCTAGGCCTATATATTTTATATTTGTCTAAAAACTAATCCAATAGCACCAATGCCTCTTGGACATTACGGGACGATAGGCACCTTCTTAGGACTAAAAGCATGCGGTGGTGGGGTAGGGGTAGTCTAGGCCCTACGGACATGATGACACCGATCAGCTTAAAACGACAAACTTTGGTTTTGTCTGTCTCCTATCGGTAGCCTAAAAATAAAGAAAAGTCGAGTCCGATCCGTAAAATCTTTTAGAGTCTCCTTTCCCTTTTTCCTTTTACTTGTTTATAATTATACCTATTTGGGGTAGCTAAATTAAAATAAAATTATTTGCCTACCTATTTGTACAATTTCTCGCTCCTCTCCGTTAATTGATTAATATCACTAATTGTTTATTTATTGTTTGTTATACTTGTTGTTTGATAAATCACCTAGATCGAATGTTTGATTAATTAATTAAAACAACTAAAAGTTTAATTGATAATATTTATTTGTTATTTTGTTATCACCTAGTTTCGCATGCTTATCAATTAAATAAATAATAAAAGTAATCTTAATGCTTAAAGTTATTTATCACCTATGAGCATATTTAAATCAAAATAAGTAATAAATGAAGTGACCTTAATCGCTATTTGTAACCCCCACATAATTGCATGAGATACGGCCGACTCACATTTGTGGACCTCGAGGATGCCTAACCCCTTCCTCGAGGTAACTTGAATCCTTACCCGATCTCCGGTTCGTTGACCTTAGCTAGAATTAGTTAGGTTAGATAGGTGCCCTAACGCACCATAATTCTAGTGGCGACTCTTCATCTTCCAAACCCAAAAGAGTCGTTAGTCGCACCAAAACCCGCTTGAGAAAAATGGGGCGCGACAGACGGCGACTACTGGGATTTTAGGTTCAAACCATTACGTGTTTCATGCTTTATGGGTATGTTAGGTTATTTCATTGTTTGTTTGATTATTACCTTGCTAGTTGTTATTTGACTATCACGCTTATTTGCTTTCCTTATATAGATTTTTTATATTTAGTTATTTCCATGTTTCACTTTATCCCTTTTCCTTATTTGTGTGATTTTTATTTGTTTATATTTATGTATGTATTTATTTATCGCTTTCTATAAAACGCTTATATGTTATCGCTTTTTCAACTACGTGCTAAATGTTTACCGGTTGATAAATGGCATTCCGTTCATACTTCCCCCAATTGGGACCTTCTTCCTTTTTTTTATTTTTACCGTGATGTCGTGCCTTTGCACCTCTCACAACTACTCCAATCTTTTTCAAACACCTAATTATAGAGAGTCGGCACATGCATGGACGGAACGGATAGTTTTACTACCGGGAAACCACTAGCCTTCTCGCATAGAACCCCTCTCTAGTCCGTGTCAAAACAACTCATAGAAAATCCTACTTAGGTCATACATGATGCATAAGCCCTGGGCGCTTTGACCCTTGGTGTCAATCCACATAATTAGTAGCCACCCTATCGTCTAAAGGGCCCCAACACCCTTTAGACAAATTGCATATTTTTGTGTCAACGTGGTCATAATAATTAAATTAAGCCAAGTTTGCCAAAATGGAGTTTAGAATTTGTTTGTTATTTTGATTGCAGAGTCATGGCCTATCCTCACTTCCCCAACACACAAATGGTGGTTAAAGTAAACCGTACTTTGAAGATTTGGTGGAGGGATATTGAGAAGAATCGAGGGTTAGAGGCAAGCGAATTACTAGGTGGCTCATCGCTTAATCTCCGTCGAGCCAGATCGTTAATTGAACAAAGCATTGTTAAAATTTTGGGACACCGAGAGACTAGTCTTCAAATTTAAGGACTTCGAGTTAACCCCAACGATTGAGGAGATTGATGGATTTCTTGGTCTCCCTTACAAAGAGCAGAAATGATTGTTCTCACAAGCCAACACCAAGGTCCTTTTGAAGCAAATGGGTATGGCCATAATCCGCATCTACTATGCCCGAAAGAAGGATAGATTTCTTTAGAATTTTATATGCACGCTTTGGAGACGAGGGCTATGAAAACTTTAGTAGAGAATTTGCTTGTTCTTCGCAAAATGGGAAAATACCGCCTTAATGCATTCGGCCACAGACTCTTAGGCTCATTAGTTTTCCCTATGGAAGGGGAAAATCCACACAAGCCTAAGTTATGTGGTTCGAATGTTGGCTCGAGGTGGAAAGACTATAGTTCCCATGATACTTGCCAAATCATAAGTGGCATTGATTAAATGTACTA
Source organism: Solanum pinnatisectum (assembly GCA_035578085.1). Taxonomy (NCBI): domain Eukaryota; kingdom Viridiplantae; phylum Streptophyta; class Magnoliopsida; order Solanales; family Solanaceae; genus Solanum; species Solanum pinnatisectum. Next base: position 59,122,936 of record CM069076.1, read on the forward strand.
GAGGCAAAAGGTATTTCGGGCGGTGTAACTTTTATTACAACTTTGGGTCATGGAGCATTTCTACCAAAGGGCTAATATGGTAGATATTATTAGAGGAGTATGGGAAATAAGATCGTGAATCATGCTTCAAGGATGAAATATTTTGTTTCCGTAGGAACGGAGGACTGCTCAGTGTACTTAAGAGAACGCTCGCCACCCAAATTCAATGGAAGTACTATCGTCAAACCTCGTCGTGCCATTATAAGAGGTAATGAGCTTTACTTTATTGAGCTCGTTGGTTTAAATGGCGCACAACCATACGCACCACTTGTAGTTCTCCGACGGTTGGCGTGATACAGATGATACCTCTACGATCCCATATGAGCCACTATGGGTATGACTGGGTCGAAAATACCACATGTAAGTACCATACTACGGTGGAGAGAGTAATGACTATTGATGTTCAAGAGCATCGACCCTTCCGCACACCGAATATTATGTATGGCTTTGAGGACGCGAGCATGCAGATTTGAGTGAAGAGGGCATTTCGGCTTTGGTGATGAGAGAGAGAAGATGGGCTCGCAACCTTCTCAACAACAACTACGAGATCACTCCCGAAATGAAGCAGATCGTTCCCAACATCGAGACTAGCATTGATTTTTTTATTTTTATTTTTTCCCCCTATGTTATCCCTAGTCCTTTAGTCTATTTCTTTCTATAGTATGATGTAATAAGTTGAAATTTTTCAATATATGAAGTTTTATTATTTCTCTAACTCTAAACTCCAATTGGCAAATAAGGCTTAAATTAATTATGGCATCACTTATATGTCGCCTTAGGCCTACCTGCTCAACGAGGCTCCTGCATTTAGGGCGTTTATTTCAAACAATGTGTTATTATTTACTCTAACCTCCTAACACCGTTTCATTGATTGTATTGTTTTCCCATTCCTAAGGTTGATCTGCTCTTCACCCCGCACATACAAGATCAAAAGGACTCCTCCTTCTCCTCCTCTCCGCAGAGCGGACTACGTAAACAAAGGAAAATGGTTGACAACAACAAGAAGAATGAAAGAGGAAAACTCGAGGAGAGCAACTCCCAACCGACCTTGTCTTTAGACTGAGCGAAAGATTGCAATTGGAAGAGGAAGTAGCTCATACACGGGACTCAGCCAAGTTGTCTATTTCTCTGAACCCATTTCGTGAAAATGCATAATCCTCCTCTCCAACCAAACAACCCTACTAAATAACCTCCAATTAATATATCCCGACCTGAGCCTACTCACCCAAATATACTCCCACCACTTCATGCCCAAAATACTCAAATCCCTTTTTACCATTACCATCAGCAAACCAAGCCAACTGTTCCAGAACCAATTCCAAATGCAAACCCTCCATATAACCCCGGAAGTAACAACCTCAATCCAATATATGTCGAAACTGCCCCCATGACTTATAACTACCATGAATCGGAGTCCTCCCAAAAGGACATTCTGATTAAAAACCTGACCGAGAAACTAGATAGCTTGACAAGTGTGCAAAATGTAGGGAAGCAAGAGGTGGAGGTTTGAACTACGAGGATTTGTACGCACTCTCGACGTAGAGTTGCACAAGGATACAAGCTTCCAAAGTTTGAATTATTTAATGGCATGGAGATCCTAAAGCTCACCTACGAATGTATTGTGACAAGCTCAGGGATAGGGAGAGACGAAAGGATACTCATGAAGCTGTTTATGAGGAGTCTCACTGGGGAGGCTCTATCATGGTATATTGAACAAGATCCTCGGAAATGGGTCGAATGGGTAGACATGGCCACAGATTTCATGAACAGATTCGGGTTTAACATAGAAAATGCACCTGATTGGTTTTACATCCAAAACTTGAAGAAGAAGCCCAGTGAATCCTTCAGGGAGTATGCCATAAGATGGAGGTCCGGCGGCTAGAGCTGCACTCCAATGGAGGAATCTCGGATGAAAGATTATTTCATCCGTGCCCAAGAGCCACGATATGATGTAATGATCTTGGTAGCCGAAAAGCTTCATTGAAATCATCGATTAGGCGAAAGAATCAAGAGGCATAAAGAATGGAACTATCATCAACCTGAGGCCTTACAAGCCACTAATAAAGCTCGCGATCCGTGGGATGTCGAAAATCGAAGAAAACAGTACGGTCATGATGGCTCAAGGAACCGTAACCCGTATAAGTACTCAAGCCTCCACCCCACCTCCATCTCCATATCCTCAAACTCCATACCCTTCACCCACCACCTACATATTACCAAAATGCTCCTCCCCAAAGATCAACCAATTTCATATCCCGCCTACAACGCCCAACCAACTTACTTCCAAACTCCACCACCTAATCAAACTCCAAACTACCAAACAGCACTCCATACGAAAAAGACCAAAGAAAAACTACACTCCTGGCCGAGCCAATAGCTCAACTTTATGAAAGATCGAAAGAAGCGGCTATGTGACCGCCTCTGCGTTACTGTGGATGTTACAAGAAATGGTATGACCCCAACAAGGTTTGTGCCTACCATTCCGGATGAAAGGTCATACTATCAAGTTTGCAGAGCCTTAAAAGATAAGTGCAGATGTTGATTGATACAAAGGCCATCCAACTCAAAGACCCGACGCCAAATGTCAGAAATAACCCTCTTCCTAACCATCAGGTCAATATGGTAGAAGTCGATGATACTTCAGATTGGGAGCAATCCATTTGGGCCCGCGATCCAGAAGAAACAATAACTGTCCCTGCCAAAACGCCAATCATAGTACAAAGGCGTGCTCCATTTGAGGTTGAGGTTGCCAGGCCCAAGACCCCATTCACCGCTTCAGGCGCCTCATCCTGCATAATATGATACTCATGCCGTCCCACGGAACTATAAAAAGAAAAAGCAAAAGTGGAAGAGCGGACATCGCAGCAGGAGTGACCAGATCCGGAAGGATTTACACTTCTGAAAATTTGGTACAGGGTAGTTCCAGCAAATCCAAGGCGCCAATTGTTGAGCTTGAAGATCAAGGTATTTGGAATAAGGTACAAGCCAAAGAGTACTCCATTGTTGAGCAATTGAGTAAAACTCCATCTCAAATATCAATCCTGTCTTTGCTGCAGTCTTCCGAAACTCATCGGAACGCTCTTTTGAAAGTCCTAGGTGAAGCATATGTCCTATCTAGCATCACTCACGAGAAGTAGCCCAAATGGTCGAAAGGTCTTTGATGCATACGAATATCCTTTCACGAAGATGAGTTGCGATTGAAGGAATGTTCACAATAAGGCTTTGTACATTTGATTCAATATCAGACAGCGTTATCACCAAAGCTTTGGTGGATTCAGTCTTGGTTTAAATATTTGCCCTCCGGGCACGCTGACAAGATCGGGCGTGGATAGTGCAAAGATCCGCATTGGCAGATGAATGTGAGAGCATTTGATGGCTCTCAAAGCGGTACCATTGGGAAATAACCCCGACATGCCATTGGTCTCGCATTTTCCCAATAACCTTCGTGTTTGGACATTCCATCCTCGTATAACCTATTGTTAGTCGCCCTCGATTCATATGGTCGAGCAGCCCGCCCACTCTTCATCAATGTTTGAAGTTTGAATGGGATCATGAAGAGGTCGTAGTTCACGGGAAAAGGGACATCCAGATATGCATAGAAGGAAGAGGTCATCCGGACGGGAAATGTATCATATCGCTGAGCTTGTTGGCAACATCGTGCAACCTTGGTTCACCCGTAAGATCATGTATACATGATGGCTTGGTTTGTTTTCGAGCTCGGAAAAGGTTTGGGAACTAATCTGCAAGGTATAGTTGAACCTATACAGCCTGTTCGTCACTCAACCACCTTCGGCCTGGGATACAAATATACCACGGAAGAGTGGCTTGATTGGCATCCACCTAGAGATGGGTACTATTATCCTTTGAAGAAACCGATACAACCGCTGCACCAGTCATTCCGATCAGCAGGTTTCATGGGCGGTATAATTGATGGGCTTCAGGAAGAGTTGAAGGGTTTGTCTCTGACTAAGGAAGAAGGAGAAGGCTGCAACGTCGTGATCAACGGGGAGGAGAAAGGGGACCCTAGAAGAAGTGATGAAGCAAAGATCAGCACCAGCATTTGGACATCAACTCCATCCGCACTCATCCGCCTCTGGGTAGCCTTGGAAGATTTTCTATCAAATTTCTGAAAACGTTTTCAATAAACAGTTTTTAATTTCCAGTTCATTATTATTGTTTTCAACTATCAGTATTTTGAAACTCTTGAAGTTTTAATCAATAAAGTTTTGTTCCTATCTATTTAATATTTATTTGTGCTTTATTCTTTTTCCAGCAAAATTTGTTATAAAAATGTTGAATCCGAGACTATGGCATATAATGAGACTGTACAACTTGACATTAATGATTTAGAAAGGTGAGGAAAATGAGGTCCTCAAGAGTTAATCAGAAAGGTTGAGGAATTCGAGGAAAAGCCTAATCCAAACTTGGTGGAAACAGAGGTGGTAAATCTGGGAAATTCAGAGGTAATACAAGAGACACGAGTAAGCATCCACATGACGGAAGAAGATAAGAAAGAATACATCGAATGCCTCATGAAGAATAAGGATATCTTCGCATGGTCCTATGCAGACATGACAGGGCTGAGTACCTCAATAGTTGCTCACCGGTTGCTCATCGATCCGGTTTCTCCCGCAAGCGAAGCTCAAAATACAAGCCTGAGTTGAGTTTGAAAATCAAAGAAGAAATATCAAAGCAATTAGATGCTGGAATCCTTCAAGTGACGAAGTACCCAACATGGCTTGCAAATGTCGTTTCGGTGCCCAAGAAAGACGGAAAGGTCAGAGTTTGTGTGGATTATCGAGATCTTAATAAAGCTAGTCCCAAGGATAATTTTCCATTGCCCAATATACATATATTGATTGATAATTGTGCTAAGCATGAAACACAATCATTCGTGGATTGTTTCGCCGGGTATCATCAAATTGAGATGCACAGAGACGATGCTGAGAAGACTGCTTTCATCACACCATGGGGTGTCTACCACTACAAGGTAATGCCTTTTGGGTTGAAGAATGCTGGGGCTACATACATGAGGGCAATGACTACCTTGTTTCACGACATGATCCACAAGGAAATTGAAGTTTATGTGGATGACGTCATCATCAAGTCAAAGAAGGGTTCAAATCATCTGGATGATCTGCGAAAGTTCTTTGCCAGACTACGCAAGTATAACTTAAAGCTGAATCCTGCAAAGTGTGTCTTTGGGGTTCCTGCTGGAAAGCTTCTGGGTTTCATTGTCAGCCGCCGGGGTATTGAATTAGATCCATCGAAAATCAAGGCCATTCGTGATTTACCTCCACCTAAGAGTAAGAAGGAGGTGATGAGTTTTCTGGGAAGACTCAATTACATCAGCCGTTTCATAGCACAATCTACTGTTATTTGTGAGCCTATTTTCAAGTTGTTGAAGAAGGATGCTGCGGTAAAGTGGACAAATGAATGCCAACAAGCATTTGATAAGATCAAGGATTACTTATCCAATCCTCCTGTGTTGGTTCCACCAGAATCACTGTAGGCCGTTGTTCTTATACATATCGGTCTTTGGATAATGCTTTCATTGCGTTACGAGGCGTGATGAAACAGAAAAGAAGGAGCAGGCGATATATTACATGAGCAAGAAGTTTACATCATATGAAGCTCGATACTCTCTATTAGAGCGTACCTGTTGTGCTTTAACTTGGGTCGCCCAGAAGTTGCGACACTACTTGTCTTCGCACACTACTTATCTGATCTCGAGGATGGATCCTTTGAAGTATATCTTTCAGAAGCCCATGCCTACGGAAAATTAGCTAAGTGGCGGATACTATTGAGCGAATTTGACATAGTATATGTTACACAAAGCGATGAAGGCCCGGGCATTAGCGGATCACATGGCGGAAAACCCGTAGATGATGATTACAGACCATTGAATACTTACTTCCCGGATGAAGAAATAGCTTTTGGGGGGGAGGATATTTCTGAAGAATCTGATGGTTTGAGGATGGTCTTCGATGGAGCTAAGAATTTGAGTGGATCTGGCATTGGAGCTGTTTTGATTTCACCAACTGGACAACACTATCCGGTATCGGCAAAGCTCAGGTTCCTTTGTTCAAATAATATGGCCGAGTACGAAGCTTGCATATTAGGGCTCCGACGTGCTATTGATTTGGATGTCAAGGAAATGCTGATAATAGGAGATTCAGACTTGTTGATTCATCAGGTTCGAGGCGAGTGGGCTACCAAGAATCGGAAGTTGTTACCCTATGTCGAATGTGTGCATAGGTTGTGCAAAAGGTTCATCAAGGCAGAATTCAAGCATGTGCCAAGGATCCAGAATGAATTCGCAGATGCATTAGCCACTTTGTCTTCCATGATTCAACATCCTGATCATAATTATATTGATCCTATTCGTATCCACATATATGAGCAACCGGCATATTGCTTTCATGTTGAAGAGGAGCCTGATGGCAAGCCTTGGTACAATGACATACGAGAGTATTTGAAGAATGGTGAGTATACGGAAAAGGCAACAAGTGTACAAAAGCGTACAATTCGAAGGTTAGCGAATCAGTTCTTTCTAAGCGGAGAAATCCTTTATAGAAGGACTCCCGACTTAGGGTTGCTAAGGTGCGTCGAAGCTGGAGAAGCTAGCAGATTAATTGAAGAGATACATGCGGGAACATGTGGTCCTCACATGAATGGTTTCACTTTGGCGAAGAAGATCTTGAGGTCGGGGTATTTTTGGTTAACCATGGAGACAGACTGCATTCACTATGTTCAGAAGTGTCACCGATGTCAAACTCATGCGGATATGATTCGAGTTCCTCCCAACGAACTCCATGTTACTAGTTCACCTCGCCGCTGCGGCTTGGGGCATGGACGTCATCGGTCCAATCGAGCCTGCAGCATCCAATGGACACAGATTCATTTTGGTTGCAATCGATTATTTCACCAAATGGGTTGAAGCCACCTCTCATAAATCGGTGACGAAGAAGGTTGTGGATGATTTTGTCAAAAGTAATATCATCTGTAGGTTCGGGATTCCTGAGTCAATCATCACTGACAACGGAACCAACCTAAATAGTGATTTGATGAGGTCATTGTGTGAGAAGTTCAAGATCAATCATCGAAATTCTACAGCATACAGACCACAGATGAATGGAGCGGTCGAGGCTGCAAATAAAAACATCAAGAGGATATTGCGCAAAATGATCGATAATCACAAACATTGGCATGAGAAGCTACCTTTTGCATTGTTGGGATATCGTACTACCATTAGAACTTCTACTGGGGCTACACCTTATTTTCTGGTGTATGGTAGTGAAGCTGTGATACCAGCTGAAGTAGAGATACCCTCTCTAAGAATTATTCAGGAAGCGGAGTTGAGTGATGCTGAATGGATACAATCTCGATCGGTGAATCTGGCATTAATAGATGGAAGAAGGATTAACGCCGTTTGTCATGGTCAGCTTTATCAAAATAGAATGGCCAGAGCTTTCAACAAGAAGGTTAGACCCAGACATTTCTCACCTGGGCAACTGGTTCTGAAACGGATCTTTCCAAATCAGGATGAAGCAAAGGGTAAATTCTCACCAAACTGGCAAGGTCCATACATAGTCTCTCGGGTATTGACAGGAGGAGCTCTCGTACTTGCAGAAATGGATGGAGAAGTTTGGCCCAAACCTATCAATTCAGATGCTGTGAAGAGATATTACATCTAAGTTTGTTTCACGCTCTCTTGCTCTGTAATTTGGAACTACGTCAGACCTGATTCCCGTTTAAGAGGGGATACGTAGGCGCTCTTTTGGAGTTCGGTCTTACCATAAATAAAATTTCATTTTCCCCGTTTTGATTGTGACACTGGGGCAGAATTTTTGAGAGGGACTCAAAAATTCCTACAAAATAGTAACTGGGGCAGAATTTTTGAGGGGTCTCAAAAATTCCTTTAATAGGCATTTCCGCACAAATCAAGACTGGGGCAGAATTTTTGAGAGGATCTCAAAAATTCACATCAATCAAGCTACAATCTGCGACAAAGATTATAATGATAGAAGTGCTATTGAAACTAAACTTTGGAACGCAGTTGAGTCAGATGTTGTAAAATCTCAAATTGTGCCATGGTCAAAGATTCAACATTACTTTTACAAAATTAATATTTTCAAAAGCTTTTCAAAAATTCTCTCTTTCTGTTTATACTCTCTCCCAAAGCGAATGCCCGGAAAGGTCTGGACGGCGAGCCAAAGGAAGCCTGGTCGGAGCAGATCAACCGTCCCATTTTAAACTTACTATTTTTCTTTGAATGCAGAAAAAGCGGTACATATACAGAAGCAACTTTCACACCACGGCGAAGGGTCAAGCTACAACGAAATCAAAATTCGCCGACAAATGGCACTCAACCTGTACAACTAGACGAAGGACCAGAATATGTTATACCCTCAGTCAACTATTATATTATGCTCTCAATAAACTACTACGTTATGCCGAAAATTCGCATATGCCCGAAGACTGCATTGAGCCCGAGATTGCATTATTGCATGTGCGTATTCATCATTCGAAGCGCATTGAGCGAGATTGCATTATTGCATGTGCCGCTATTGCATCGTGCTCGAAGAAGCGCATTGAGCGAGATTGCATTATTGCATGTGCCGAAGATTGCATTGAGCGAGATGGCATTATCGCATCGCGCATTATTGCATCGTGCGAAGCGCATTGAGCCCGAGATTGCATTATTGCATGTGCCCGAAAATTGCATTGAGCTCGAGATTGCATTATTACATGTGCCCGCTATTGCATAGTGCCCGAAGATTGCATTGAGCTCGAGATTGCATTATTGCATGTGCCCGCTATAGCATCGTGCCCGAAGATTGCATTATGCCCCGGTATTGCATACGCTCGAAAATTACATTGTGCCCGAAGAGATTCTAATCAAATTACAAATATCAATCGATGCCCGAATTACAGATACGCTTTCTTTACTCATTATTTATTTTCCTAAGGCGTCATGGTCTAAAGGCATCATTTTCATGGCCTGCGGACATCATATCATGGCCTAGGGATTAACTTTCTGCTTATCATAATCCAAGGGTATCATAGTCTAAAGGCATCATTCTCATGGCCCATGAGACAACATTTTCATGACACGAGGATATAATTTTTGCGTATCATGGCCCTAGACATCATAGCCTAAGACATCATCTTCATAGTCTTAAGGCAAACATCATGGTCGATATGGGAAATTGCATCATATTTATATTCACAGTTTATTTAATATACATGCTCTAATCCTTCTATTACAAGCTATAGATTTGCAGAGACTAACATTTTGCAGATAAGATCAATTGCCCTATCAGCTACAATTGCCTTACTGTCTATCGCAACGACACCCAATCGACATTCGTGCTCGTCGCGCTTACAATACGACATTTCAGGCTCATCCGCCTTACAACACGATATTTTATGTTCGTCCACCTTACAATCAGACATTTTTTCTCTATATACCGTCAGAATTATTTGAGGTTAACATGATCCTTCGGAGAGGGGTCGCAATTCTTCAAGAAGTCAAGCCAAAGACTATCAAGGCACGCACTACGTCTCTCAAAGCAGATACGTCTTACCATCTCATCTTGTCATTATTATTTTCTAGCACTTATATTTTATCATATTGATTCGCACTTATTGTATTTACGAGCTAACATTTATTAGTCATATTAGAATTTGAAAGCGTGATCGATCGCCCTCTCAGCTACGATTATCATGTTCCCATGTTTATCGCAACAAGGCCCTAGCAAAATCTTTGCTACCGTTCATTTAAATCCTTGGCTACTCATATTACCTCCGCTTCATCGGGTACTTCGCTCTTCGCCGGAAATCTCTCTGTCATGCCTTTCTCGTTACTCTAATCCTATCCATTCAAGCCAATATCGTTCCTGGTCGAATAGCGTATCGTCTTTTCAATTTTTAGGAGTTTCGTTTGCTCCTAAATCTAGAACTACACACGACCTGATTCTCGTATAACCAGAGATATGTAGGCGGCTTAATACCAAAGTCTCGGTCGTACCCCTTCCCAATTTTTATCATTTCAACTGATCCCACCGACATCTTTCACCGGTCAGACAAAATCGGCTACTAAGTCAACGTTGGTTGCCCGACAATTCATTCTTCATTCTCAAGCAACCAAGGGGCAGCTGTTGACACCCAATTTTGACCGACCTTTATTCATTTTTTTTTTGAATGCTATTCGATTAAACACGTATTTTTAAAATACATTTCTAGTTTAAAATTTTAATCAATTTCGTCTTAAAATTATATCTATTTTAGCACGCATGATTTCAAAAATTATTGTAATTATTTTATTTATTATATTTTATCGATAGTTAAGCTCGGACTAATTACTTTCCTCAAATGTTTTAAAATTTAAATGTATATAATTTATATAAAATTATTTAATATATGTAGTATTTTATTAATTGAATAGCATTTCTTAAATTCCCTCCTTTTATTTAATTTTCAGACCATTTCTATTTCAAATTTATTTCAATTCAAGCCATTCTTATTCAATTCATTTCGATTTTAACCACTTGAATTCAAATTCTTATTTCAATCATAGCCACGTTTTATTCCAATTCTAGCCATTTCGTATTTCAATTATAGCCCTTTGAGGTCCAATTTCAATCTGATTTTAAATCTCCTTTAATCTCGTCCGTCCATCCAGTGCGATTTAATCGTGGCCGCCATCTCGATTGATCTCAACGGTTGAGATCAGCCCCTCCTTTTTTCCTTTTTAAAACCTAACAAGACCTAACCCTAAACATTTTCACTCCTCTCCTCTCCAAAGAGATCAGCCGCCGCCCCTCTCCATTTTTTTTTCGGCAGGCGCCGCCCCTCTCCATTTTCCGGCAGGCGCCGACCCCCTCTCCTCTTCTCTTCCCATTCTCTCTTTCGTTTCTCGTGATCAGGACAAGGAATGACAACGGCCGGCCACCAGAAACGACGGGCGAGGGCCATCGGCAAGAAACCAACAGCTTACGACAACAACGATGGCGTCTCCGCAAAGAGCGCGCCAGCGCCACCGCGTCTTCTCTCTCTATTGCTCCTTTCCTCTCCTCTTTTTCTCATGTCTTTACAGACCATCGATAGATCCGGCGAGCGGCAACAACGGCCCGCTCGGCGAGACAAACAACCAAACGGCTCGGCACGAGCCACCACAGAGCTCCGGCAAACCATCAACAACGAGGCAAGGCCGATGATGCGACAAATGACAACCCCAAATTAGGCGGCTCGAATTCTTAGGGTTTCACACAAAGCGGATCTCTTGGATCCGCTCGTTTGGTTTCTAATCCGTTTATCGTTTTTCTCAATGTGGGATATAGTTGAATTGGTTGTCTCGCTTGTTTCGATTGTTGGAGTACTACCGTTGGTTGTGGTTTATTAAAAGGAGCATGTCTAAGTTGTGATCTCTCTGTTCAAACTTTGGGATTATTGCTCCTCTTAAGTATTTGCCTATGTTCGATTGGAATAGCGTTGAGCTAATAGGTCCGTTATTTTCTTTGAATTGTGATGCTTTGTATTGTCGTGTTCTGTTAGTGTGATTATTATACATGGTATGTAAGTTTTGCAATTATCTGTTCAAACTCTTGTTCATCATCGTTCTTTTTAGCATACTTTGCTCTAAAAGCTGCTTTAATAGGTAATTTGAGATCCTTGCATTTATATAAATTAGTCTTTGATTTCCTAATTAAGTTCTATATGATAAATTCATGATTTTCGATCCTAATTGGTGAAACGATCTTCTGAAAGATTGTCGTGTCTTTAATATGCAACATTATTGTTAGTTGAAATCACGAGTTGATTACGATAATTGGCGCCTAATCGATGGGCAATTTTGTTAATTATTCTGTCGAGGATCCCTTAAATCTTGATTTAGCTAATTGGCCCTTTCATCGTGATTGAATTTGTTTTTGCCTATAATTAAGCTGCGTAAGTCGTGGGATTTATTTGACTAAAAATAATAATAAAATAAATTAATACATTCCTTGTGTTTTGTACTTATTTTAATGGATAGTGCATATCTTTATGTTAAACGTGTTTCCTTATATGTCTATTTGTAATAATATAATATTAATAATATATGTCTTCCTTATGCATCTTTGATCGCCTTAATTATTGCTTAATTATGGTAGATAAATTTCTTACTGTTTGTTTTTTTTCAGTAAGATTGTGGGGATTTCATCCTACTTTATTAATTTTAAATGATTGTTTGGTTTATATCCAGTAAATAAGGTAAAATAAAATACCATTGATTTAGTCATGATTTAGGAGTCTTTGGGAATAAAGAAGAATAATATTTCTTGATTTACCTCCTTCCTTATTAGGTACCCCTCCCTTATTATATAATCAGATGCTTCCCCTCCTTGTATAGACATTGGACCTCGGCTAAAAATATATATACATACTTTGGCTTAGACAAAATATTGGCTCACTACTCTAAAAAAAAAAAAAAATTCAATTCTTTCGTTACTATTAATTTCTTCTCTGTTCCGTGTTCTTTGTTTCTTGTGTACGGGTCAACTTCTATAATAATTTGGTCTTCATTGCTGACTTATAAATCTGCATAACTGGTTAGCTTTCTTTTCCAATTAGTTTAATTTTAAGCGTGCATCTTTATGGGTATTGATTGCTTGAAATAAATAAAGGAAGCGCTCGGGTCAGTTCTCTTCTCCCTGTATATGTGTATGATTATGTGTGTACAATGATTTGGTTGAAATAATGTATATGTGCTATTTTGATTGGGCCTACACAATTAATATTATATAGGTTTGTGTATTATTTGGAGGGTATTGTTGTTTTTTTAACAGGGTCGTGAATTTAAAGATTTAAGATAGTTGAAGAGTTGCCATGGAAGGAAATCATCAGACAAGCCGAATTTATTCAATTTGGATTTTTGTATTATTTGATCTCTCTTATCTTTTGTAATATTTTTGTATAACTCGCCACTCTCTCTATATATATGATATGATTCGGGGGATCGTCTAGGGGGAAGGGAATATGTGCTAATTGCTTATTTTGTTACGTCATATAAATCTGTCTAGATCGCTTAAAATTGGATAAGCGTGTCATAACAACCAACCTAAAATCAAGCCTTTGTTAAATTATAATCTAAATATGTCAATATGTGAAATTTAAGGTTCACCTCCACGCTAAAATCGGTAACTATGTCAATGTGGTAATATTCATGTCATTCGGTGTAAATATCTATTCCCGTATTTGTTATACTTGTAGTATATTCTACTAATCATGTTTAATAGCCTTATACATGTTAATTAATTTCTTAAAATAATCAGACTATATTAAATTTTATATGTTAAATTCAAGCTCTAATAAATTTAGTAGTTAATAAACTTGTCAGACGTAAATAATTCTTTATGTGTTTTTTAGCGTGTCTTATCATTTAGAACTTTGCTTTTTTGGACTCAACATCAAGTTTAGTATATTAGGAAATCTGATATTAGTTTTGGTGTTTTGATGATATTGTTATGTAATGGAAATTATGTTTATAGGATGTAAATAACTTTGACTTATTATGTGTAGTAATTGAAGTTTAATAAATTTTAATTCTAGATGACATACTTATAGGATCTATTTTTTTTTTTTTTTTTTTTAAAAAAAGAGTAGTGGATATGCATATAGGTTAAATAGTTATATATGCTTAAGGTCAAAATTTAAGTCTAGCATGTTTTATCACTTAGAGACTATGCCTATAGAACTAAATGAAATGAATAAAATAATTTTTAGCATGTTACGTACCTTTGTTAAATATTGCAAGTTTAAATAAATTAGCATCTTCTTTTACATGTTAATTGGCATTATTCCATCCGCTTTTATGCTATTCAACTGCTGTTTTTATAAAATATATAAAGTTAAATTTTGCTTTCTGCATGCCTTTTCAAATCTGGTTCTAAGTTACGTCCACATCATGTTATTTAGTAACGCCTCTTTCAAATTAGAATCGTAATTAATTCTGATCGATTAAATGACTTCGTGCTTCCCTTTTAACATTAGCGATCTTGTTTTAACATTGATGTGCATATTTTCGCCATTTAGAAGTCATGCCTATAGAACTCAAATAAATAAAACCAATGTTAAGCGATCGGACTAAATAATTTCCAGCATGTTAAAATGACCAAAATAATCTGCTGCGTATTTTACGCTACTCTTAATATCGGCTAATAAATGTAATCGCCATCTATGTTAACTTGTTAAAGTAAATGCCATCTGTGTTAACTTGTTGCTTTACCACTTAAAGCAAATAAGTAATTATTGTCTGCATGTCTTCTAAAATCTGCTACTTTCAAATCTTAAATCATGTGCAAAATATATCGATCTCTGCATTTTAAATATTTGTCCGCCACCTAAAAGAATAATTCTACCTTTGTCATTTCTGTTCCGATTAAGTTTCTATTTGAATCAAGTAATTTACGTATTTAATAGAAATTTGTTTGGCTATAGTAAAATAAGTTAGTGTTTTCCTAACATGTTGACTAGCAATAATGCAGTCCGTTCTATAACTAATAGTCTGTTTTTTTCTTGCCCTCCCAAAATCGTAATGAGTATTTTTATGCTTTTATATTGCTTCGCCTCTTCCACATTTTATTTGTTTGTATGCACACATTCAAGCATGAAACCTTTCACCAATTACTTATGTTTGCTATCATGATAATAATTAATAACTTAAGAGGCTAACTTGAGACTTTATTTGCTAATTGCTCGTCCAACATGTTTTAATTTGGTGTCTAGGCGGGCCTATATATTTTATATTTGTCTAAAAACTAATCCAATAGCAGTCCAATGCCTCTTGGACATTACGGGGACGATAGGCACCTTCTTAGGACAAAAGCATGCGGTGGTGGGGTAGGGTAGTCTAGGCCCTACGGACATGATGACACCGACTCGGGCTTAAAACGACAAACTTTGGTTTTATGCATCCCTATCGGTAGCCTAAAAATAAAGAAAAGTCGAGTGCTGATCCGTAAAATCTTTTAGAGTCTCCTTTCCCTTTTTCCCTTTTACTTGTTTATAATTATACCTATTTGGGGTAGCTAAATTAAAATAAAATTATTTGCCTACCTATTTGTACAATTTCTGTCTTCTCGCTCCTCTCCGTTAATTGATTAATATCAGTCTAATTGTTTATTTATTGTTTGTTATACTTGTTGTTTGATAAATCACCTAGATCTGAATGTTTGATTAATTAATTAAAACAACTAAAAGTTTAATTGATAATATTTATTTGTTATTTTGTTATCACCTAGTTTCGCATGCTTATCAATTAAATAAATAATAAAAGTAATCTTAATGCTTAAAGTTATTTATCACCTAGCGAGCATGTTTAAATCAAAATAAGTAATAAATGAAGTGACCTTAACTGCTATTTGTAACCCCCACATAATTGCATGAGATACGGCCGGGACCCACATTTGTGGACCTCGAGGGATGCCTAACCCCTTCCCCTCGAGGTAACTTGAATCCTTACCCGATCTCTGGTTCGTTGACCTTAGCTAGAATTAGTTAGGTTAGATAGGTGCCCTAACGCACCATAATTCGTTAGGTGGCGACTCTTCATCTTCCCGAAACCCAAAAGAGTCGTTAGGTCGTGCACCAAAACCCGTTTTGAGAAAAATGGGGCGCGACAGCGTGTCATTTACTTTTTGATATAAATCTGGGTGAGAGCTTTTAAGGGGTATATATTATACTTTTAATATGTTCAGGTGTGTATAAAAATAGAGAAATATAAAGTTCAGGTGGGTAATAGAACATCCGTAAAGTTGGAGTGTGTAGTTGAAATTTCGAGTATAGGTTGGAGGGGTTTTAGACCATTTTCTCTAATATGTATATACATATAACACATACATTTTTTTTAATATTAGGGATTGATGACCTCCTATCCAAGTTTCACCTCTATTTGGGTCAAAATAAATTGAGTTACGTTTCCTAATTAAAATTGTATAATTCAAATTTAAGTAAGTTGATCTATTATACTTTCTTTATGAATATCATTATTTAAAATTATTGCATTGGAGAGCTAGGTCAACATGATATCAATAATAGTTCACGTTATAGTAGTACGTACTTCTCTTATCCAATAATATTGGTTCATTATTTATTTTACATACTTTTTAAAAATTTATAAATAAAAGAGTAATCGTACTATATTATCATTTGAATATAATAAAAGAAAAATTTTTTTGGCCAAAAAATTTGGTCAGAATGGTAAAATAACATATTTCACACTATTTTATTTTACTTGCTTGAACATTTTTACCCTTTTAACTTTAATACCTTTTAATTAAAAAATAGAAAAAAATCAATTTATTTTAAAATAAAAAGGATATTATAGACTTTTTAATTTTCTGGCCAAACTTTTTTTACCCTATAATAAATAGAATATCTTAAAAAATATAATAGAGAAATAACTATATATAATGATAAGGTAAATTAGAAAGTAAGTGTAAAATTATTCATTGATTTTATAAAATAGAAAAATATTACTTTAGACATTTCAAAATAGTATAATGAACAACTATTAATGAACGGTGGAAGTAATAATCGAACGATTCCTTACCCAAAAAAAAAAAAGAAAGAAAATCTAAGGATTTAATTTTGTTAATCAGTTTTGTATAATTAATACCTCAGCAGTTGATTAATTATTCTTATTATTAAATTCCCAAGTCTATATTGTTCCTCTTTTTCCGTGGCCGTACCACTTGTGGTGGGTCCCTCTAATAACGCAAATTTGTAGAAGGACAATAAAAGATAGAAACGTGCAATCACCGTACATATCTGTTAGTTACCCTATCTGCACCAAAAATGTTGGCTGTTTTTGGAAGAAAAATTCATTACTAGTGGAATGAACTGGAATAATCTTATAGACTCGACTAACGAAGTTATCTAAGGGGAAAATAATTCTATTACTCAATCATAGAAATACTATTGGAATTAGGGTGAAGGATGATAGGCAGGGGGCAGAGTCAGAATTTTAAATAAGGAGTTGAAAATTTGAAGAAATAGACACACAAAGTAGTCGAAGGGGTTTAACATCTATTAATCTATCTAAAAAAATTATTTTTAACCATATACAAATAATATAATATTTTGCCGAATGAGGTTCGAATGAATCTCTAACTATAAGGTGGCTCCGCCACTAATGATAGGGATGGAAGTTATTGAGGTAGGAATAAAGAGGATGTGTGTTTGAAACTGAGAAAGACACAATCAAATATAGAGTTAAGAGTGTCTTAATAAGAACGGTGACCTAAAGTCAACTTTATCAAGAGACGTTATTGTTTATGCTTAATGTTTTTTAAAAGAACAATTAACTTATAAATTTATTATAGGTAAAATTTGAGTTTCATCCTTCCTTGACTAGACATTTTGAGTTTGAACCTCAAAATGAAATATATTTTGGTAAGGAGCGGTTTCCTCTTTAATCGGCCTTAGGTGTCTTAAAATAAAATAAATCGAAAAATTTAAAGCTAAGATACTAAACACCAAATGAAAAAAAAAAAATTGAAGCAGCCTCGCGTTAGTGGCTTGACCTTCTTGCCACCCTGGTATAAAATGTCATTTATAGAATTTATGTTCTCTACTTTCTCTAAAAAAGTATTTTTCTAAGAAAATATTTTTCAAAAAATTTAAACTAATGTAACATTGGAAATATTTTCCTCACTAGCAAACACACCTCTAGTTGAATAGATTTTTTAAAAAAAAAACAAATTATTGTGAATCGGAGAGAGTAACATACTATTTTGGATTTGATAATATGACTCAGTAACATGTGATTTGACTAACACTTAATTGCTTTGATACAGATTTTTCACATTGAAAGCATCTCACTTTAATTTCAAAGACAAAATTCCATAATTAGTGGGTCATAAAGAGTAGGTAGATCCAATGAGAGGCATTTCTTTATCTATAATATAATATAAAAAATTGGATCAAAGACTTTGCATCAAAATAACGTTGTTCTTTTGACCATCCTATATCAACCAACACAAATTCAGAATCTAATACAAGTTGGAGATCTTATATTATTACTTACTGGTTTTGCCCCTTTACTCTCAAAATTTAGCTACATATATTAGTTAATCAGTTGACTACCAATGGAGATTTTAATTTCCATCCTAGGTGTAGGAAGCTGGGAAGCACTCATATATGCTTTGCTGATGATCTTCTGATGTATTGCAGGGCTGATGTAGTCCCTGTTAAACTACTGCATTGTGCATTTCTAAATTTTTCAGAAGCTTCTGGCTTGCAGGCAAACACAGACAAGAGTGCTTTATACATTGCTGGTGTGGCTGACCATACCAGGCCGGAACTCTTAGATGAACTGGGCTATGTGCTGGGGACCTTACCATTTAGGTACTTAGGTGTACCATTGGCGACTAAAATGCTGAATATAAATGCCTACTTACCCTTAATTGAGAAGATAACAGCAAGAGTTACTTGTTGGTCAGCAAAGTTGTTATCTTATGCTGGTAGGATACAATTGATCAAAACTGTGTTATTTGGGGTTCAAGCTTATTGGGCTCAAGTGTTCATTATTCCCAAGAAGGTCATGAAGACAATTGAACAGATTTGTAGAACCTTCCTATGGACAGGAGCTACAAAAACTTCGAGGAAAGCACCAGTCTCGTGGGAAACCATATGCTTACCAGCTACTGCAGGTGGGCTAAATGTCATGAATCTATGCAAATAGAATGTAGCTGCAATTCTGAAACTTCTATGGGATGTACCAAGGAAAAAGGATTGCCTTTGGATACAATGGGTTCATAGCTATTACATAAAACAAAGAGATATAGAGACCATCCAAATACCCATGAGTGCATCTTGGGTGGTGAGAAAAATTTTGACATCAAGGAATCAAATACAACAGCAACAGCAAGGAACAGGATCAATCCACGCACTGTTGGAGAAAGCTCAATATGAAGGTAAATTTTCAATTCAGAAGATGTACCTATTACTCCTACCAGCTTATCCTAGAGTTGAATGGAGACATCTCACCTTGCACTCAAAGATGCATCCAAGACATAAATTCACTCTATGGTTGGCTGTGCGTAGAAGATTAGCTACTGTTGAAAGATTGCAAAAATTTGGCATTGTTGTACCACCAGATTGTGTATTCTGTGGACAGGGTCTGGAATCTTTCACACATCTATATTTTGCATGTCATATTACAAGGGGTTTGTGGAGTCGAGTATGCGCTTGGCTGGGATATCAACGGCAGATTCAAAACTGAAATATTGAGGTTACATGGGCTTGCAAGCTAGCAAAGAGCAAACGTGGAGTAGATGAGATTACTAGTTGTGCATTTGCCATGGTGGTTTACTTGATATGGCAAGCAAGAAACTCAAGCAGATTTCAACAAAAGCCTATTCATGTTGATGCACTGATCAAAGAAATGGTGTTACACTTGCACATCAGAGGGCGGAATTCAGGAAAATGGCGAGATACCTTGCAGGACATTCCTCGATTTCCTTAGATGGATATTGATAGTATTGTTTTTTTTAAGGTGTATATTTCTTAGGCTTCATATATGTATTGTTGTTAGTGAAGCTAGAGAATAGGTGCAGGAGAGATAGTTTGTCAACTGTCAGAACTATATTGTAAATATTTGGTTGTCAATGAAAATGTCGCTTAACCAAACAAAGGAAGTCAAGTAATGAAGATGCTTCTCTACTAACCCCATTCAATATAAAAGTCTTCTTTCTTTATCATGTATGAATTACTGTTTTCTTCGATTTGTTTTTGCTTGAGCCGAGAATCTAGCTTTACAAAACAAGCAAAACAAGTCTTTCCCTCAGGCCATACGTTATTCAAAACATTAGAACTGCAGAAAGAAAGAGCAACTGGACCTTCCAAACAAATTATAAGTTTATCCTGTTCAAACCGCGCTAAGCAAACTTAATCTTAGATAAATGATTTAAGGCTTTATTTATATCCAAGACTGCGTCTTCTGTACAAGGGTGTGCCCTCTAGCATCAAGTCTTTGGTGCAACTCGCCTAGTGTACACATACATAACTATGACTTCTAAAATCATTTGGTATACCGAAGACATGATGATACTCATTACCCTTTTAATTAGTCACTCAGCTAGGTAGAGCTGGTAAGATATGCTTATACCATATAAAGAGGTAATAGAATGACTTGAGCTGGAGTGCACATACTGTTTCAGAATCTGTGCTTGAAAAACTTCTTCAGTTCCGTGTTATTAGGAAATGGTAATTTGTCCTAATTGATTATCCCATGCTTGTACAACTTGTCGCCACCTTCAGCTGGTGTATAAGTCAATACTGGAGCTTGTAGCCTTGGGATATTGTCTACACCTTGCAATCCCATCACTGCTTGCACATTCCAATACCAAGGCTGAAGGTAAGGTGAAGAGATCGATGGAGAATATGAAGAAGCATGGACAACCACTGAGCCCCAATCTCTGTCACCAAGCTTTGCTTGTTTTATTCTTCTTCTAATCAACAGGCTTCCTACATCTTCCTTTTTCATTTCTGATATGCTTCTGATAATTGACATGCAAAGAAGAAGTATGAATACAGCATCTTCTTCAGGTGAAAACTCCACCACCATTAACTTCCAGTTAAGAAGTGCTGTAGCTTTTCCAACCGGATTATCCTCAGAGAACCTAACTACTGTTATGAATCCATCTTCTTCTTTGTCTTCAACTTGTTTTAACTTTTCATTTGGCACATGTTCTGTCTCCTCACCTAAGCCAGATTTCTTGACTTCGTACTGCATTTGTCGCCCTTCCAATAACTTTACCTGCAAGGATTGTGTTCTTAAGCATCACTCAGATGATCAATACTCTATAGAATTCCAGCCGAGATCAAATCAGAATTCATACACACTGTACCACTGAATCAGTTGATTGCCGGTTTATTATGCTAAAACTTAAGCCTGAAGTGGATCTTGATGATTCCCACTGTACTAATAGCTCATGTCCTGTTGAAAGATTCCAAAGAGCATGCCATCCTTCTGGTGGATCTTTTGGTTTTGCAATACCTACCACTTTCTCTGTACTAGATGAGAAACACAAGCAAATGACACCACAAATTAGAGTTAATATCTCAAAAGGTCACTAAACTTTGAGAATTTATCTAGCAAAGTCATTGAACTTTGTTTTATATCACTAAAATCACTAAACTTAGACCTTTCTATCAATAAAATCACTCAATCAAATTTATTATTAAAAAAAAGTATTGGCATAGCAAAATAGGAGACATCCACTGGAATGTGGTAACCAGCATGATCTATGAGTTGATAACTAATAGACTGTTGAAATGAATGTTTGGCCAGAGAATAGATAGAATCAAGTAGACAGAGGAATTATAACATACCAGGCACTCTACCGATGGAACCAGCAACGTAGGACCAACGACCTTCACGTATTTCTATAATACGGTCCTCCCATTTTACAGCTGAAGGAGTTTCAGCTCCTCTCCTCCAAAAGCCACCTCCAACTCTAGCATTATTGTCAACAACACAAGATCAGGAGATAAAACACAAGGAGACAGATCATCACTTGGACAAAATAAAAAAGTTCACTACCTAAAACGAATAACAAAGCATTCCCTGCCTGCATGATCCAGAACAGTCCGAGATAACCATCTACCTTCTTGGGGATGATATTGGTTCATCCTCAGAATAACATCAGATATCATAGCACCTGAATCATCTGATACTCGATCAGGTACACATTTCAACAAGTAGGAGGCTTGGACAGGAGGAGTTATTGATGTAGCTACCCTGACTTTTTGGTCAATTTCTTTTGCAAAATTGAGAGAAGGCGCACGTAACAAATCATTCCAAAGAAATGTTACACTCTCTCTCAAGCTACTTCCTTTGATGCAGCCACCACCACGTTGGCGAACCTCAAGAACCATTCCTTTAGTTCCAAACTCACAATACAGATGCAACGCTTTTTGCCACCTTTGAGACGTAAATTTGCTGAGTGGTCTATCTATTTTGAGCTCCCTGTGACATCTAACCATCTGAAGACGTAAAAACTCCTTTGACGCATCCCAACTCAAAGGTTTCATTTTTGGTTTTAGCTTCACTGTTAAACAGACCTGTAATGCAAACCATAGCACAGCCAACCTTTTAGTCATTCCTTCTAGATACCACTGCAACGCTATTCCCGCACACATCCCACCTCCAAACCCAAAAAAGACAAGTAAAAGAAACATGAAGAAGCTATAGATGATAAACCTGATTGTCTGATGATATCAAATTAACTAACTAGATTGGGCTTCTGATAGAACTATGTTTGAGCTCAACAGCCACAGGATTCAACATGTAACAGTCTTTGTGATGTCATACAGTTTTAATCAGGCAATAGACATTAACCCCTTTGAGTAATTTTGCTCAAGTTTTGTCATCCAAGTAAATAAATCAGAAATCTAGGAATAAATGCTATAATCAAAGAAAAGCTCCATCCATGAAACCTAGTCTCTGCCTGTGCGACAGTGACAAAGGAAAATCCCTCATAGTACAATGCCTTCATGGAACTGGTCTGCTTCGTAATCATGCTTGAGGAAAACCAACTATATGTTGCAGGTCTTGGTGGATTGACCATTTACAAAACTAGTTAATTGTAAACTAGGTACCCCAAATTATTTCTGTTCTTTATTACATCAATGATTTTATCTGATTCACACAAAAATCCAGCAATAGAAAAGGCAAGAAGATATATGCTCATGCATAAGGAGCATGTATTTTGCAGATTTGCAAGCAGCATCCTAATTTTAGTTCTAGAAAGAACAAAACAAAGTAAAAAAGTCCTCATGGTATAGCAATGAATAAGCAGGATCGATGTAATATATTCCAACAATATCGGTTCATCTCACTTCTAAAGCATGAAATCCTTAAACTTATTCTTCTTTTTACTAGTTCCAATTTATCGAAAAACCATGAGAGGGAAAGTATTGGTGGTCTCAATGGGAGGAACCAAGCCATCCACACTACATTTCAAAGTTCAATTATAAATTCCGTGTATGCTATTATTTCAGATTCTTACAACAGATTTAATTTATTTATTATTTTCAGAAATTACAGAGAGAAGCAACTTTAGGACAATTGCTTACTCTTTTTTCCTGATTCTTAGAAAATTTTCAAGTCATATGACAAGCATCTCCGAACATTGCTTTGATCTGCAATTAGTCAATTACTAAGCCAAGAAAAGCAGTAAAAGTTCACCATATTTTGTTTATATCTTACAACTTTTACTTCCCACTCTAATGAAAGTGTAGGTAACAAATTGCTTTAGCACCTCCCTCTTATATACTTCTGCAAATTCATCTTCAACACTCAATATTCCTTTATCTAGGATAGCAACTATCATTGTATTAAATTGGCAAGTAGGCGTGTATGAATAAGCAATTAAATTCTCAAGATGAAAGCAACACACTAGACTTATCAACTGATGCATACATGAAGACGACTCATTCCAACCAAAAACATGAAAACATAAAATAATAGATGGAAGAAGAGAAAAGAAAGGAAAAGTAGGACTGATCCAAAAAAGAAACATCAATAATTAAATGTGACCTAATAAGATGATGATAGGGCCAACTTGGATAAAAAATAATATAACTTTATAAGTCTTACTTGAGTTTAGTATAACTGCAACTGTTGGAGAGAGGGAAAAGAATAATTAGTCCCTACACTCCCGTGACTACATTTTTCAATATGTCCTAATTTTAATATTGTCAAGTGGGAAATTGCAAAGCCTGAAAGCATAAGATCCAACTAACCTCAAGCAAGAATCGGGGTAACATGGATGAGTATTTCGCATTGACATCAGTATCTGTGACTTCCCAGTATATTCGTGGCTTGAGATCAACACCCTTTCCAATGGCCAAGCCACCAGCTTTCTCATATGGCTGATCAAATATTCTTTCCCATAGTTTATTCGTGTTCTCAACATCTTCTTCCTTCACATTCTCCCATCCTCCAACTACTTTTCTCATTTCCTCCTCCAACCCCTTTGTGTCCAAAGTGTATGCAGTAGGATAACTCTGTTTAATCAAATACACAAAAAACCAAAAAAAAAAATGCATCAGCATCAATGCACTAGTCATTATTGATCAATAGACAATAAACTTATCTCAACTTGATGGAATCATTCATTTGAAAAGAGAAAAAATATATATATTAATATTTAAGTAAACAGCTAGTACAAATCCACATAGACCGATTAGTCATGAATCATGGTTAACAGACATCAGGATTATGACATTAAGGTTATGACAAACACTTCGGAAATTACAATAATGCTCAACAACATACTACCTAAAAGCTGAATAAAATTGACAGTGTACTATGCATTTGAATAAGGTATCAAAGTATTTAACTCTCAGGGCAATATTAAAATCAGAAATCTTTTACTAGCAACGTGAAGACCAACGAAGATGACCAGGAAGATGCCTAAAGGATCTTATCTGCTTAGTAAATTAATGATCTTTTTGGCTTTCTTCCTTTAGATAATGAAGACATAAAGTATTTTGTAAGAACAATCAACCCAAAGTTCATTAATCCATTATGAATTATTTAACGTATCTTAAGAAGTCATGCTCAAGTTCCCCAAAAGTAAATGGAAAAGGAAATTAAAGATTTCCCCATAGACAAAAATTTTAGTATGTAAACTTCAAAGAAAGACCTTTACCTGATGAGTGATCCACATTAGAAGAATATCTGAAGTAGGGACCAAAACAGAACAACTATCTGCAAATTTATGCATCATATACAGAAAGCCCTTATACCGTTGCCGAGCTGCTATCAGATACACAATCTCTGAATAGTAAGGCTCAGAAAATTTAGTGTATAAATAAAGTCTTTGTTTGGATACTTCTTTCAGCAGTTCTTCATAAAAAGTGGAAACTGGGTTCTGCAAATTGGAGTCATCAGATTCATTCTCAAAAGGCTCTGTTGGGTATCTCTGGACCCAAATTTCTTTGCATCTGTTTAATGCATACTCTTCATTTTCTTCATTGAAAATAGCTGTCTTTCCAATAAGTTTAGAGAATCTTGATTCACAATATTGTCTGTAACTGACCTGAATTGAAAATCAATTAGGTATGTAACTTTACTCTTCCATAAACTAGAAGTAAAAAAAATCATATGGTAGCACTTTTTACTGAAACCTTTCACTGATAAAGATAACATCTTTTTTTTTTTTTTCGGAATATTTCTCATAAACCAAGTAAAATTAAGTACACTATTTTCACTGTATCTCTTACCGGATATAAGGTGTGACAGTACCAAACCCATTCAATATCAAGAGGAGGAAGAATCATTGGAGGGTTTGACCCATTAGAAAGATCAGAAATCAATGGCATCCATAGCTGATCATACCTGCAAAAAAAATTTTTTTAAAAAATCATCATCAAGATTTCCAGGACTCACAAGAACAAGAAAACAGGAATAGCCAGATGAAATAGTGTAATAATAAACCTTCTAATAGATTCAAGAATGTTGGGTCTTTCTTGAAGCCATTGAGACTCTGTTACAAGTCTCAAGAACCCAAGATTTCGTCTTGCAGCAGCTACAAGATCGATACTCAACCGTACAGTTTCTTCCTCAGAAATTTCACTTAGGCTTCTCATGGAAGCAACATCCGAAGTTGACATTCTTGATTCTTGGAGAATTTTCAAGATTCTGCTAGACTGCTCAGTACATGAAGTTTTTTTTTAGAGTAAACAAGATTTTGTTTCTTAAAAAAACATGTTTTTTAGGTGAAGAAGAAGGTTAATAGTTAATCCTCAACTATACAAATGGAAAAATGTCTATGGTGGCAAATACAGTACTATGCCTTTTGTTTTATAAGGAATGGGCAGCCATTTATAATGAGAAACGTGGAATGTAAGCTTTGAACTTTTCAGGTGCGAAGAACACTGTTGTTGGCTGAGACCACTAGCCATCCTTGTCGCTTTGCCTATGTTTTCAAAGGACAAGGAATAAAATATCTTTAGATTTATTATACGTGGTTTGGTATAAATATTGATAAATGCAGAGATTACTAACACATGAATTAATAATATAGAGATTATTAATATAGGGATAAATAATGTCAATTTATTTTTATCAACATTTTAATTTATTATTTTTCACTTAATTTTGTGTTTAATTTAAAACTCTACAAAAAAAATTATTTCATATTATACATTTGTCTTATTATGAAATTGTTTATTTCATATAATTAGGTCAAGGTAGATAACTTTCGGACAATATTTTTTTATTTATGATTTTCTATTTCATTTAACTAGTTAAGTTATATATATTGTTATTAATTATAAGGTGTGATGTACCACTACGGAGATTCTTGATGGTATGGTATATTTCTAATTTTTTGTTGGTCAAATATATCATAAACTTAACATAGATTTAAGGCTATTTAAATTGTTTAATACCTAAAGCTTATTTTAAAAAAAAATAGTAGTGGTTAATCGATAAACTACATTGAATAAAAAAATCAAAAGAATGGAGAAAAAAATATAAGTAAAATCATCAAATTACAAAAAATGGATTTGGAGAATCAAAAAGAACATTTATAACCATTCCAATATTCAATTGAAAGTGTTCAATTGGTGTAGAATATTTTATTAAAAACTAAAATATTTAAAATAGGCAATTCAATTAATTATTACTTGTGTTTCATGAATTTGGGATGAGATGAGAATATATATTGGTGTTTAATTGTATGATAAGTTAAAATATAATATAATATAGCAAGAATAAGAATAAAAAATTAAACAATAATTTTCTCTTTCGTACCAACTTTTTGTCAACCTTACAAATTTATTTAAATACTTTTATAAAAAAGAAAAATTGCTTAAAATTTTCAAATAATTTACTTAGAAATTTTAAAAATTACCAAGTAATAATTGCACACAAAGTTTTTTCATTAAATTTTGTTTGGTAAAATAATATAAAGGAATTAATTTTTTTAATTTATTTTATAATCTTCATAAATTCTCATTTAATTTATATATTTGCCTTGTAGAGACACAAGTTCGATGAATTAAATAGGTCTATTATTTTTTAAAATGATGATTCACTAACATGACATATCAACTAGAATAGAATTTGAGATATTTAGTATTTATTTTTTTTGGATAAAAACGGCAATAATATTATTCACTTTCTTTTTTTTTTCAAGAAAAAAATAGTGTAAGCATGAATTTCAAAATACACAATTAATTTTATTGTAATTAGTTAATTGACATTTAATATTATTGATTCATTGCAAAATTTATGATTAATTGATGTAAGTTATCATTCATGAGTGATATGTATGTCGATTTTTTTTTTGAATGTATTTATTTATAAGTATTCAAAATTGATCATATTATAGTACGTTTTAATAACCTATTCTTCATAACATAAAAAACTACAAAATTTAATTATAATAAAAGATTCTTAAGTATGAAGTATTCTTAATAAACTAATATATTTTTTTAAAAAAAAATTAATATGATCATTATTTTAGTTATATGTGTTTAATGAATCAAATTAATCTATTATTAAAAAAAGACTTTAATGGCATATCATGCTAACTAGGAGAGAGTGGGGCTTTTAAAGTTTCAAGTATATTTGAAGGAAAATAGGGATAGTTGAGTAATATTTTGATCCTAAATGAACAATGAATGATATTTCAAGGTAATTTCATAAATTTGGGTGACCATTTAAGAAATTGACTCTCTAAATATCTACTTAAACTTATTCATTGAACTACTCAAAAAAAAAAAAAAAACACTTCAGAATATAGAGTAATAAGCCTTCATTGTACTTTTTTTCTTCCTCAAGTCATTCAAGAGATTATAAATCTTTAAAGACAAATTGTTTCACGTCATTTTAAGTCTATTCCTTATTTTAGTAACTTTAATCATATAATGTCACACTTACATACTAGTGTGAACAAACTTTATATGTAGCACATAATTAAATAATGTCATGTGATGTTCTCTTGATACCATAAAGTGAACCCTTGCTCATGGCCGACTCAACAATATCGGGGTTTAAAATAAAACTTAATATTTTATTTTTTTATTATATATATTTTTATTTAAAATCTAATGTTCTAGCTATTTTAGTTGTGAAGTCATTAAGTACTATTTTATAATCAATTTGTTTTAATAATTCCTTTTCAAATAATAATATAGCTAATTCATTCAATATCTCTTGAGATATTGTTGATCTTAAAGAAAATTTAATCAATTTCAATTTCGAAAAAACATTTTTCGGCTGAGGCAACGGTTATAGGAACTGTTAACATTATTTTATAAGCAATATGTGTATTTGAAAAAGAATCAAGTCTTTTTATTTGATTGAATATTTTCATTAGATCATTATCTTCTACTTGTATTATTTCTCGTAACCTTTTAATTCAAAAATAAATTTAAACCATCAATATCAGAATAACTATTATGTGTTAAAGAAAGTTCAAGGTTAAGACAATATTTTTTAAAATTCTCATTATCTAGTGATCTCAATATTTTACCACTAAATAAGAAGTCAAAAATATTTTCATATACTTAAATTGGTTCAAATCTATTTTGAAGTGAAAAAATAGTTTGATCCACTCTATATATATAAAGTAATGAATTCTAAAAGACTCTTCAAGGAAGTTTGTGATTTCGTTATCCATATTCTCATCAAATTGTTTCTTACAAAACTCGGGCTTATATTCATCTCATATGCAATTTCCTTAATAGAAATCAAAGCACTCATAATACATATAATTTTTTTTTAAATAGCTATATAAGTAATTATTTTTTAAAAATGGGGGCCTAAAAAATCTGGGACCCCAAGCGATAGCTTTAGTGGCCTAGGGGTTAAGATGGACTTGGGCCTTGCTCCATTTTGGCATAAAATAAAGCCATAGAAATCCTCCAGAATGGGAAGAAAAGGTGTGCAATGTACAAGTGAGTTGGCTGAACACATGGTGTATATTCTTTTTCAGAGCCATGATTAGGTGAACAGCAGGCACTATGTATGTATTTGTGTTGTTGCACTTGCATATATTAGAACTAGATGGGGACGGCCCGTGCCCAACATCAAAGCAACATAATGTTCTGGAAATTTGGTGTGACACGTTAAAAGACCTGCGTTTTATATGACTAAGAAAGTCCTATCATGCCATTCCAATGAAGAAGTTGATATACATATGTGTGTGAAAAACCAATATATATGGTCTGTACATTACACAAGAATAAAAAAAGATAACTTTTTCATGAACAAATAGGTTTAGTATCACTGTTGTAGTAGTAATGTGAAAACCCATGTTATGGATAAAATATACTTGAAACAGGGACGACAACATGATCAATTCTTGCTAAACAATTTAGTGTAGCCATCTTTAATCTTCACTTCTACATGTCATCTTTGCTCATATCTTAATAATCTTTTGAACTTATGTAACATCAATCCTGCCAAACAACACTAACAATTCAAATTAGGATACCAAAGATCTCAAGAAACACAAGCACCACAATACTATTATGCTAATTTCACACAAAAATACTACTTAACTGATTACAAACTTACTTCCAATGAGCCTTTTAACATCATATATAATATGTTCAGAGTTAATACCTTACCATACTCCCTTGCTTCCTCCTAAATTTACAAAATCACAATTCCATAAACTACCCCAAAAATCTATAGGAAATTTTGCAACTTTAAAAACATTACATGCATATCTTAGTCATCATTCATTGTGAATACCTTATTTGCGTAGGAACCAACTTGTCTTTCTAAGAAACAATAATATAAATACAAATTTGTTCAATAGATTGAAAAAAAAGTAACACCAACCAAGGAAATGTAAAATTGTCATCATATGCTTTTATTGGGATCATGTCTTCTAAAACTCAGTAATCATTCATTCAATGGCTATTTATATTGAAAGTTGAAACACAATTATAAATTTGTTTTTATGATTTTTGAGATATATAAAATAATGATAGGAAGGATAAGATAACATATACATTCATATTCCAACAATTTCAATTATTAAAGGAATAGTTATAAAGATCCTTAGAAGTATAATGTAAGAGATAGTTAATTCATATATTGTTGCCTTCCTATGAGTGTCTGTTCAGTCCCAAATTACTTTTAAAAAAAAAAAAACAGAGAAATCTGAATAAGTGTTTCCTTCCTATGAGTGCCAGTTCAGTACCAAACTTAAAAAAATAGAGGATCCTGAGATATCCTTCCAACAGTGGTCTATTACAATTTGCAAAATTGCAGGCTTCTTAAGTTAAACTCTATTCTATACTTCCTTCGAGATTCTATAACTGGTATAATATTTTTCCTTCCTTTTTTTTTTTTTAACAAAAAAATTAACATCATTCAAGGATATTCAAATATGGCTAAACCTCTATTGTCCATTTTATCTAACAGTAAGATGAAAATGAAAGGATTAAGAATGCTTTGACAGTTTAAAAACTCAGTTTTGAGATCTACATAAATATAATCTTTAACTTTCATCATTTAGAAAAGAGATCAGATCTTTGATATATTCAAATATATCAAGTGTCAAACCATAACTTTAAGAATTAAGAAACTAAACAAAGTAGCTACCTTGGGGAAAAAATTGCATGTTGCTGTATGTAAAGTTGAGTTCTTTCTCCTTCATAAACACCAAAAAAGAGTAAGCAAATTTTAGTTTCACATCTTCATTGTTGATGATGTTTATATTTAAATGTTGCTTCCAAGAAAAAACAGGTAATACATTTGTTGGATATGTATTCAGCCTGCAAAATCTTGAGGGAAAAAAGTTAAATTTGGTAGATTTAAAAGCCCAATCATTTATTAACAGAGCAAAATCATTTATTAGAGTAACATGCACAAAGCTCCATATCATATCTTTCCTTGTAAAAGGAAGGTTGATAATGACCAACACAGTCCCTAAATGTACATGAGAAAGGAGGAATAAAAAAAGAAAATAAGATCAAGGAATTTAACTGAGAAGGTTCAATGAGAGAGAGAGGAGAAATTTGGTTCGACATGAGTAAATGAAACAACACGTGTCTTCACTGCTACAAACATACAATAGATATTTCTGAAAGGGCATTAGTATACAGGGCTTTTCATATTTCCTCCATACAAAGCTATAGGCTTTTAATAGAAGAATAGTTGAACCAAAGTAATAAATCAAAAATGTAAATAAACCAAGGATTTTACTCCCTCAATAGTAGATGCTTCAACATTTTAAATAAACAAATTCTTTTACCGTCTCACCCTTGAGTTTATAACCTCTATTATCAATGATAACAGAGACATAATATCTCTTTCAATAGACAACAAAACAGATGAAAAAAAAAAAGATAAATCTCTGAACAAGAACACTACAAATTCAACGAAGAAGATCACTGAAAAGGGAAACGATCAAGTTAGAAGATAAACTTACTGATGAAGGAAAGAGAAAGGCATAAGAAAAAAAGGATCTAACCTCTATTGCTGAAATCCTATCCATTTCACCTTTAAACACAACTTTAGTAGAATAATCTTTGAGCATTTTAGAAAATCAGTTGATGTCTCAATAATCATATCTAGCTAGCCTCTTCATTTTACTATGATAAAATATGAGAAACAAATTTTAAGCTCAAAGACAAAATCTAATGCTAAGAGCTCCTAAATTTAAGTGCAAATAGTGAACATCTTAGAAAAGATAACTATCAGTGAAGTAAGTAAAAACTTATTGCATTTAAAAGTATGTATTGACAATACAACCAACTCTTGAAATGATTACTATTTTTATTTATCGATCAACAACGTTTTTGGTACATCTGAAACATTGGAGATCAATGAAATTTCTGTATTTGCCTTTAAGTTTAATATCATAAGTGCAATTGTTCAAAAAAAAAAATAAGAGAACCGCCATTCACCCAAAAATAGAAGCACATAAGAACTGTAGTCATAGAGAAAGAAGAACAAAAAAGGAGGCTTAAACTGACAACAACTCATCCAAACCATCCCACAATGAGCCAATGTAATGGAGTTGGCGAGAATTACCTTAGAAGAGGAGAAAATGTGCACGTACTTGCAACCCAATGCCATTTGTTGCTTGTCAAAAGTCATTAATCCTGAAAAAATCAAGTAAAATCATCGAGATATAGTAATGGGATCCAAGTTTTCAACAATCAATAGAACAGAGCTCAGTGTCACAGTTGTGTTATACTGAGAACATATGAAAAGATTATAGAAATGAAGAAGTGGAGACAGAACACTAATTTTTCAAACAAATTTTGATCTTACTACTATCAACAGAGAGAAAAGGAGAAAATTAGAAAGCAAAAATTGATATCCTAATAAATAGAATAACATAATCATGTTAACGGGCAAATGTATATAGAACTGGACAATCAAGAATTAATAAATTCAAATATTAAAATTATATAAAATCAAATGATCCTATAAAGGAATCCTTGACAATTATCAAGTGAGAGCCTATAACAATCCACCCCAATAAATTAGGGCAGGCTTCAGAATCTTACGGATCATGTTACTCCATTGAACATCCAATTCCCTAACTTATATAATCCACATGCACTGAAATTGTTCACTTGTATAATTTTGAACAATTTCACTCTTAAACTTCTAATTTCCATTAACTGTAGGGGGGGGGAGGGGGGGGGGGGTATTCATGTGCATATATTAATTTTTTGATTGCTTGGTAGTGATATGGGAGGAGAATTTCGCTCTAAACCCAATTTTCAAACTTTGAATAAAAATTTCAAACTCCTACACAAAAATATAAAGTGAAAGTATAAGGACATAAATAAACAAACAAAAGAAAGAGTGGCAACATAACACACCATCAATAAAAAAATTATACACTTTAAAAGAGTGCAGAACATAGAAAAGGCATATAGCAATATATATGGACCCGAGATCCGACATTGAAGTTTAGAAACTATAAAAGCAGTAAAGCACAAAGAGTATAAAGCTCACCGGGAAAATTAACAATGAAGGAACTTGCATTAACAATCTGGGTTTTCGGCTCTTGTGTTTTTGCGTTGAAGCATAGTGCAAGAAGTACAAGGACCCAAAACAGCCCTTGAATATTAGAATCAGGGACTTGATGAATATAATAAGCCTTGAAGAGAAAATAGGTCATATTAGCCGGATTGAGAAACATGTAAATTTACCTTAAATCATGAAGAAATACTTCGGCAAGGCATCCCAAACAAACAAAAATCTTGAGGAAACCTTCACAGAGAGATTTAAAGTATCTACACAAAGAGAAGACACTCAGCAACAATGGATTCGCCATTGAAGAGTTGAGAAAATAGACCAAGCTTAGCAGAGGAGGAGAGAAAAATCTATAGAGAATTGTGAGATGATAGTGCAAAACTTGTACACAAAGTGAAGAAAAATGAGACACGTGTTTATTCATCAATGAAAAAGGGCCAAATTTACTGTACAATTAGTACTACCTTTAGTACAATTAGAAGATGCAGTGTTCGTCCTTTTTAACTCCCATTTCTAAATAAGGGTAATGTCGCATATAATTATTAGTACATGTCACACTATACCCCCCAAATCAACTATGGGGTGGTCCATTCCACTTCGAATATGACCAAACAATGTTCTATTAATCAACACCAGCCCCATCGGTCAATTTTGTTTCATAGTCGAGTAATTTAATGACATTTTGTGTGTTGTATCATCGATTTTCTTCTTTTAGAAAGTATCTTTCTAAGTTTGGGATAGAATTATAACTTCGACGTACCAAAAAAGCTGCAACATTATTGGGGTGTGGCACAAATTACTGGGCTTTCTCCTTTAGTTTAGAAATGAAATTTATAATTCAGATATTGTTTGGAGGTTCTATTGAAACGAATTTTTTACCTCACAAAATATTTATGCACACACTATATTCTTCAAATGTCATGTATGAGATTAAATTGAATATGTTGTTAAAAGTACCACATCTCATACTTGCTTCAACTACAAAGGGTCCAAATGAATTAATTAAATTCCTAATTTAGAGATGTCCATTAAGTGAAAAAAGGAAAACAAAATAATTCTAGTTTTATATATCTGTCTACTTGTTGCCAATTTATCAAAGGGGCATCACTCCTATGTAGGACTTGAATCAATTATTTTATTTTCCTTAATTTCACTGGAGGGATATCCCTAAAATTAGGGATGTAATTATATTATTTTTAATCTTTTTATTTGGAGTGAATATTAGTTAAAATATTTAATTTTAAAAGTATAATTTTGGTAAAAAAAATTATACTTTAAAATAATTATTAGCTAACTAGTCAAAATACCTAACATTATTAGTAAAAACAACTATACTTTAAAATAATTATTAAAAATATCAATTTTTTAGTTACATAGCAAATAAAATGTATCATAATATAATTAATTTTTTTTCCTTTAATTTCTCAAGTCAGTCCACATTGGACTCATTTTTACCCCACTATTTGGTGAAAAAGGAAAAAAAAAAAAATGACCCATTTCCCCCTCTTTCTAGGTTTTACCTCAAATTCCTCCTTTCTCTCTCTTGCGTTTTTCACCATTTTTCTCTCCTTACCTTGTCTAAGAAAATCATCTCTTTGAAATTCCTCAACTTTGTTCAAGAAATCTCAAAATTCACTCAAAAAAATAATTCACCCACCGATAAAGGTTTATATTGTCACCAAGTATCTTTTGAGATTTCCCTCTTTAATGTAGTTTGAATTTTTCATCTTTTAAACTGTAATGTTTGATTTTTTATTTTATTTTTCATATTCAAGATATAGTAGATTGTTATAATCTACCTTAGCATTTATATATTATATATTCTTTGAGTTTTTATACGTTCATACATAATAATTTCGAAATTTTACTTATAGGGTTTAAAGTTTGGGAAAAGCATATGTCTGTCACTATAATGTCTAATTCAATGAGAATTACAAGAGGTATCCAAAATAATATTCAATTTTTGGGGGAATTTTCCTCGTTTGATTTATGTATTATCTAAGAATTACTCAAAAATGTAGGCTCCGCAGCTAAAATATCGTAAGAGAGCAGTCCCAAAAAAAAAAAAGTTATGGGTGCTGAAGATGCTGATGAACAAATTTTCGATCGTCAAAGCGATGAACATGTATTAAATTATGTTTCACAAAATTAGTTTAAAATATTTTGAATGTTCTGTAGTTGTAATTAAATTTGTGTTTGCATATTTATTTTTGATTGAGTTATAAATTGAATGTACATAGACAAACAAGATCTGTATTTTGTGTATAGTATTTGTATTTAACCCATATTTGTATTTCATAGTCGATTTGCATAATGTATATCTTAGTTGTTCCCCTTTAACACACATTTGTATTCTTATTTAGAAATTGTATTTATTTTTTATGGTTATAGTCACCTCAAGAATTTTTTGCAAATATGAATTTTGTAATTCATGAAAAATCAATTATATCCTTGCATAGTTTAAAGTCTCTATTTTATTCTACATTATGTATCTTTGTTTAGTGACAAAATATTATTTTCTCTTAGCTCAAGTATCTATCACAAATAAATTGTATCCAAATTATGAATTATTTTAGCTCAATTATGAAGTTGTTTAATATATGTATTCATTTGAATGTTTTTTGTTGTTCTCAATTCAATTAGTATCCAAACAAAGAAGATATCAACCTTTCGTCGAAATTGTTATTACGATATCAAACTTTATGGATGATCTTTTACCCCTGCACTATTTAATAGTGTATTTTAAAAGTATATATGTGCCCACGTGGACACGTTACTATTTATAATTATGCAATATTTATGATGTCCACGTGGGCACATATATACCTTTAAAATACACTATTAAATAGTGAAGGGGATAAAAGGTCATTTCCAAAGTTTGGTATCGTTACAGCAATTTCGATCAAAGTTCGAATATATTTCAAATCTTTTTCCCTTTATTTTATAATTTTGTAGTCATGAATTCTTGTCATTTAAGCTCCTTTGTGTATTCTAATTTAGTTGTATCCATCCAATGAAATATATTGGATCCATGTCTCATGTTTATCTATCATTTTTCTGATTGTATTCTTTTTTTGCGTATCAATATATGTATTCTCTTTTTTTTCTTTTGTGTATTCTAATTTAGTTGTATCCATCCTATGAAATATATTAGATTCATTAGGTCTTTTTTCAATTGTATTAGTATGTATTCTTTTTTTTTTCTTCTTACATTAGTATGTTTCTCTGATTGTATTCCTTTTCAAAATACATCCATCATATGAAATATATTAGATTTATTATGTCTCATATTTATCTATCCTTTTTCGAGTTTGTATTCCTTTTTTGAGTGGTAGTATGTTGTAAATTGTATTCTTTTGTTGTGTCTTAATATGTTCACTGATTCTATTCTTTCTCAAAATGCATTTATATATCTCCACATGTTCATCGTGGCATCTTTAACAATGAGATTAAAGCTAACCCGATTAACTGTCTACATAGGTTTGTGATAAGGTGTTGAGAACACTTGTTTTGATCACTACATACAAATGCATAACTATTGCGCTCATACATGTTAATGGATCAATTCTTTGATTCACACTCAGAAAATTTGCTTTAATTAGTGCGTTAGTAATGAAGAAGATTTCAAATTTGACACTCAAAAACCCAACAGATTGATCAGTTACTATTTTCAATGTGTAGACTTAATCCGAAAAATAAATTTAATGGTGAGTTTTAATGCCAAAATTTGGGGTGATAACATTAAAATGGTTTGAAGTTTGTCATCCTATTTTTTTTTTTATCCAAACTGTTATAATTTCTGGGGAAAAAAAAAAACAAAAAAGTTCCCAAATTTGATTTTGACATTGTTGAAATTAGGTACATTGATTTCCCCTGGGTTAAGAAAGCATTTCTCTAACCATGTACCTACCACTTTCATGTAGTCTGAGAATTTTTGGTATTTTTTTCCCAAGAAAAAATACAGTTTGGATGAAAAAGATATGATGACAAACTAAGTCATCCTATGTTTTCAACCCTAAATATTGGTATTACCACTCTCCATTAAATCTATTTTTCAACCTATTGAGTTTCGGGATGACAAATAATTCTCTAAGCATGAATCGAAGAATGGATCCACCTACAACACCTATGTATTTGGGCTTGAGCACAACAGTTTTTGTATACGCATATAGCAACCAAAACAAATGCTCTCAGAATACATTTTATATACAAGATCATGCAGATAGTTAATCAAACAGGTAAATTTATGTTCAAATAAATGAACACACTTTTGTATTAAGTACAGATATATCAATTTATTTTGAAAAAGAAGGAATCAAAACATACTAATACACAACAAAAGAATACAATCTGAAAACATACTAATACACAAAAAAAAAAAAAAAATACAATCTGAAAATATCATATTTGTTTGCTATTGGGTTTTAAGTCTGAATTGCTATTGGGTTTGTTACAATATAACAAGTCTAAATTTCATTTTTGTTTTGCTAAATAAACTTTCAAGAAATCTCCCTCAGATAAATAACTTAAGCTTTTCTTCAGAAAAGATATTCAGAATTAGCATGGTCATTTTTACATCACAGGGAAAACACCTAATTTTCCAGATTGAAAAAACACAAAAGAAATTTAGTAATGTAAAACTTGATATTGATTTTGAATTCAGAGAATCAATAAAGAAAAGTAAGGCAAAGCTCAGATGTATGTGTTGGAAACGGAGTATATTCCCAGACCTTAGAAGTAAGGTCTCATAATGAGCTGGGAAAAATGTATCATCATCGCAAAATTGACTCTAATTTTATACAATCAACAAAATTAAAACAAACAAGAAATTGAGACATAGTCTTGTTTTCAATTCAGAATAGTAGAGAAAATGAAAGCGAAGCTCAGATATATATGTGTTGGAAACAAAGTTTAATCCAAGACCTTAAATATAAGGCCTCATAGAGCTGGGATTAATGTCAGCGTCATTGCAATCGCCACTGTGTTTTAACACTATAAACAAAAATCATAAAAGGCCAAACAGAAACCGCAAAGAAACAAAAACAATCATATGATAGAAAAAAGAAAGGCAAGGCTCAGTTTTATATGTGTTGGAAACCAAATTTAATCCAAGACCTTTAAATAAGGTCTCATAGAGCTGGGATTAAGGTAAACATCATTGCAATTGCCAAATTGAAACAAAATTGACTAAACCGAATCCAAAAGGAAGCAAAACAAAAAAACACATCATATTGATTTTGCATTGAGCGAATCAATAAAGAAACGAAAGGCGAAGCTCAGATATATGTGTTGGAAACGGAGTATATTCCCAGACCTTAATATAAGGTCTCATAATGAGCTGGGAAATGTTATCATCATTGCAATCGCCCAGTTTCTGTTACACAGTAATAAAACAAAATAGACCAAAAAGAAACAAGGATCTACCGGAACTATATCAGGGAGCTGCAGAGGCAGTAGTTGCTATTGAACAAGAAGGAGGCAACTGCTTTAAATAGATTGGGGCTAGGGTTTCAACAGCGCTTTCACTGAAGTTCAGCCGTGCTTTCTTGGGCCTTCTACATTTCTATACGTGCTCAAAGAGGACAGAGGCCCATCTAATCTAAAGTTGGGCCTGACTTACTTATTCATGTACCAATTACACCTAGTAGCCAATTTATACATTGCTATAATGCTATTTAACTTATATTCAGGTTTTTTTTTTCTCTCTTTCTAATAAATAATAATTACTTACTTAATATGTAGACGAATTGACAAACTTCTTCTTCTTCAAAAGATTTGTTAAAAGATCAGCATATATAATTCTCTTTTTGTTTTTTTTTCAATAGTTTGAAGTCAATTCTAAACGGCTAAATCAATAAAAAATTCGGCTATGACTTCTATAGTTGCCCTTAATAAGGTATTTGTGTATAGAATTCACATACGTATTTAGTAAAAAATTCCAATAAGAGCAACAAAAAAAATAAAAATAAAAAGTCCCTTGGTTAGTTAATAAAATACTTGGGTCTTAGCTCAATGCCCTCAACAATAAGGCCTCCTTTAAGGTGTTCACCTTTAATTTCTCTAAGGCACATTGTAACTTGTTTATCATTGACTCCATCACAATAAAATTCACCCAATTCAATCTCCAACCATCCATCATCTCTTTCACATAAAACATGTTCTTGATCTCCTCTATCAACTCTTGATCTCAATGTCTCCACCCTGTGTCTCATTATCACCATTTCCAATTCTTGTTTCCTATTGTTGCCATTGTTACGTCGTAGATATACGATTCCTTTCGATTCGTGGTCACCTACTTTGACAGAGACCTCGGATGGCAAAGAGT
This sequence comes from Solanum pinnatisectum, assembly GCA_035578085.1. NCBI lineage: Eukaryota > Viridiplantae > Streptophyta > Magnoliopsida > Solanales > Solanaceae > Solanum > Solanum pinnatisectum. The sequence goes on from CM069076.1 coordinate 59,162,316, forward strand.
CTAAGCCGAAAGCACGACCAGCGAGATTGACAATGAGGTAAGCTCCGTATGTTGTACCAGGAGACAACATCCGAGTGTTTATTTTTCCTTTGATTTCTAGCCAACATACCATAATAAGCTCCACGCCTTCTGGAAATCTGTTGGAACACAGAGAATTGGATTAAATGTTGGACGTGAGTGTCCAGTTGTTCAATTATTTATAAGTTTAAGCGTATACTTGTGAACACCCAAAATTGAAGAGCAGTTGAGTCAAATTAGAAATAAAATGCACTACTGGTCATCTAGTATGTCATCCAGTCATTTTCATGTCACAACATTTTAGCTTGATCATGAAAATTAAAATGATTATTTTAATCTTGTAGCTGTAATTCTGAGAACTATTCCCTATAGAATTGTTCAAGGCCTTTCAACATCTAATAGTGAATTGAACTGATATTTTGTCAAATACTTGAAAAATTAATATCTGGGATTACGTAGTCATCTAGGAGTAAATGAAAGACATTGTAGGTAATCATTTTATTAACAATCTACTCAAAAATATCTAATTAAAAATTTGCACTTTTGTAACAAATACAGAAAAACAAAAGGAGAAAACAATTACTCTCTCCATCTCAATCCCAATTTATGTGATGTAATTTTACTGGGCATCAAATTTAAGATATACGAAAACGCTTTGTCAAATAAATAGAACTTAACATGAATAAAATGTTGAAGTATTATTAAATATTTGTTAAATAATATATTTTTTTTAATCATTTTTTAATGACAGACTATAACGAAAAATGAATCATACAAATTGGGAAGAAAGAACTATATAATACCTTGAATGAAGAAGGGGTTTCCAACACCAGTAGAGGGGATTGGTGGACCAAGTAATTGACAGCTCCCTTGCACTCAACATATAACACTTTTTACTTGTTGTTCTGTCTATTGAAAAGCTCTGGAATATATGTTTCAACAGAAATAAGAAAAATGAGAGGACGCAATATATATGTTAAAAATAAGTACATTTTTAAAAATTTATTTTCTAAGGTACATTCATATATTATAATAAGGGTCCGGAATGGGGAGCGAGTGAGTGTAGGGGTGAAGGTGTCTGATTTTGAATAAACTTAGTATAGTTTCCCAAAGAAAATATCTTCATCAACTAAAAATGAGAAAGTTAAAAAATATTTCATGATCAAAGATCATATACTTTTTTCTTCATACCAAGATCTTGAAAAAAAGAATCATCTCGTTGTTCATGTTAATTGATACCAAGAATAGAAATAAAGCAAGTCACGTTACGCACGTACCTTGCTACCACCATCAATGAGAAGAGGTTTAAAGAGCTTAAGAAACAACTCTTTCTTTGACGTAAACACAATTGGCAATACTAATCTTTCGCTGATTTCTCGATAATCAGAGGGCAAGAATTTCTCCCATAACAAGTCTGATAGGGCTGCATCACGAACCATAGTCGAAACCAAAGACAATTGAGACGCATCATGAGGAGATGTGAACGATAGGATTTGAACGATACAATCTTCTGGCAAGAGGTCCAGTTTCATCTCTCTTTTATCTGCCATCATGAGTACTTTTGAGTATATATAACTTAGAAATTAAATAATGGAGAAGGTACGTAATGAGAGATTATAAGGGCAAAAAATTGGTATAGCTTTCTTCAAGATGACGACATGTAATTAACATATGAGGACATGGGACTCGAAAAAACATATGAGGACAAATTTATAATTCTAACTTGTAACATTTGACCTTTAAAGTGAAGATAAAAATTCCATCATTTGTTGAAATTATCAAAAAATAATACTAATAATCTTTCTTACTATCTTAATTATTCGATAAGGAAATTATAGTTCATAAACAAAATATCAGAATATCACAAGGTGTCATATTAACAAATCATATATTTTTGTGTTCCATTTATAAATGAATATTTGCGATTATATGTTGCTTGTAAACTCATTTGTGCTTTAATTTGCCCGGTCATGAAAAACATCATTAAATTTATGAAATTATTTCTCTATAATATTTTGAAATTTAAATTATTTCTCTATTTAATATATAAATTTGTCAAATTGTCTAAACAACGGATTTCAACGTTAAATAAAGGAAATGGTCCTCTCCAGTAAAATATTGTCCAATAAATGTCAATATAAAAATTGTTTCTTGCCATGTGTCTAAGGTAAAAGTTGATGGTTGGGATTCATTTTCCATCAAAGAATTAACAAGGTAAGCAATTTTAACTTTCATATGGATTCTATTCAAGGCCATCTCAATTTTAATAGGCCACTAAAGCAATTAATAAAAGATTCCAAATTATCTTCTTCCTTAATTTTTCTTTATTTGAAATTGGTATGTAATAGACACTTGGTGTTTATTGCCATTTATCAAAATCTTTGAAATACTAGTACAAATTATTTGGTATACATATAACTAGTACCATACCATTATGTCGTTTTAAAATAGATTTGAAATGTTCAAAATGTATGAAATTATTTTTAATATTGGATAATATTTTACTGGAGACTTGATAAAATTATCTTAGCTTGGATGTTACTTCAAAACTCGTTTGTATTTCTAAGTTCTAACCAAGTTTAACAACACATAATTTGGGTTGGCAAAGTTAGTTAATTAGATAACAGTAGAGTGGGCAACCTGAGTCTTTAGGCACGGGCAAAATGCAAATCTATCTATATATACTAGATAGAATTAGGGGAAAAATTTACCCACACCGACTGTATACATCAAACTAATGCAATTTTCATTATTATGTGATTTAATGCCCTAGAAGGAATTAGCCCGTGCAAGCAATGATGGTAACATCCTTTTATTTTATTTTTTTGGTAGAGTCATGTTGTGTTTGATATTTACATTGAAGTTTGATTAATTTCTATCAAGAATTTTTTTATAACTAAATTTTGAATTCAAAACTTCTAATTAAGAAAGGAACAACTTTATTCACTGCATCACATTCTTTGATAGCATAACAAACTATTTCCATGAAATCATATCAAAGAAACCTGGAATATTTAGTTAATATTTTTTCATCTATAAAAAGTTAGTGAAAAATTAATTATTGTTCGCTCAAAAATTCATCATTATATTTACAATAACCATTTTTATTCCTGATCAAAACTGTGATGGTGAAGCTATTTTCACGATAGACAGATTCATATACATACCAGATACATTAACATGAAAATCAGATACAAGACATTAACAACTTAGATACATTAACCATAAGCAGATACAAGACATTGAAAGCTTATAGATTTGTGTATTTGATTTAGCTTTTTAAAATATATGATATAATTATTAAAAAGTGATATTATGAGCAATATTTTTAAACTTTAGGTAATATATATATATATATATATATATATAATTAGTTAAGTGTGTCTAATTAAGTAGTTTTTTTTTTTTCATTTTTTATTGGGCCTAATGCATACAAATTTTGGACTTGTTTGTAAAAGAGGATAAAGTGGGTTTATTGGAAGAATTGAGTTGAATCTACAAGACATTGAAAGCTTATAGATTTGTGTATTTGATTTAGCTTTTTAAAATATATGATATAATTATTAAAAAGTGATATTATGAGCAATATTTTTAAACTTTAGGTAATATATATATATATATATATATATATATATATATATATATATATATATATATATATAAATTAGTTAAGTGTGTCTAATTAAGTAGTTTTTTTTTTTTTTTGATTTTTTATTTGGCCTAATTCATACAAATTTTGGACTTGTTTGTAAAAGAGGATAAAGTGGGTTTATTGGAAGAATTGAGTTGAATCTAAAAGACAGTGAAAGCTTATAGATTTGTGTATTTGATTTAGCTTTTTAAAATATATGATATAATTATTAAAAAGTGATATTATGAGCAATATTTTTAAACTTTAGGTAATATATATATATATATATATATATATATATATATATATATATATATATATATATATATAAATTAGTTAAGTGTGTCTAATTAAGTAGTTTTTTTTTTTTTTTAATTTTTTATTTGGCCTAATGCATACAAATTTTGGACTTGTTTGTAAAAGAGGATAAAGTGGGTTTATTGGAAGAATTGAGTTGAATCTACAAGACATTGAAAGCTTATAGATTTGTGTATTTGATTTAGCTTTTTAAAATATATGATATAATTATTAAAAAGTGATATTATGAGCAATATTTTTAAACTTTAGGTAATATATATATATATATATATATATATAAATTAGTTAAGTGTGTCTAATTAAGTAGTTTTTTTTTTTTTTTTCATTTTTTTTTTGGCCTAATGCATACAAATTTTGGACTTGTTTGTAAAAGAGGATAAAGTGGGTTTATTGGAAGAATTGAGTTGAATCTACTCCGGATTAACATTAGAAGAGTGAATATTAAATTTGAAGTAGTTTGGATTGCTAAAATTAGTTAAGTGTGTCTAATTAAGTAGTTTTTTTTTTTTTCATTCTTTATTGGGCCTAATGCATACAAATTTTGGACTTGTTTGTAAAAGAGGATAGAGTGGGTTTATTGGAAGAATTGAGTTGAATCTACTCCGGATTAACATTAGAAGAGTGAATATTAAATTTGAAGTAATTTGGATTGCTAAAATTTCTATACAATAAGTTATTATGATTATAAGAAGTTTAGCTAATTAATCTTGATGAACCGGTGGAATTTCAGTGTTAAATACTACAAGAACCTGACGATCTTTTAGCATCAAACATCAGTCACCCCTCAAAGAAAACCAGTATATTGTAATATTTCATTATCAATTCTTTTTGTTTTTGTTTTGTTTTCTCACCAACTTTTACACGAACCAAATAAATAAATCATTAAAGTGACAGAAAAAAAGATCAATGAAATTTATGATAACAATCTTTGAATTTTCCTTAGTCTTAGTGTTTAGGCCTAACTTCAATGCCTTCAATGACAAGTCCACCTTTTACATGGAATCCCTTCACCTCCTTTAAACTCACTGTAAATTCCTTATCTTCATCTTCATCTTCATCTCCACCGTTGAATAATTCTCCTAACTCAATTTCCATCCATCCATCTTCCCTTTTATACGGCACTCTTTGATACCTCTGTTTTTCTTCCGGCAGATCTTTTTCCCCGTTCCGGTGATCCAGAATCGCCGTGTGAACATCTTTCCGATTGCCGATTTCTACACTAGTCTCAACCGGCACTGAACTCAGACCAAATGCACGATCTGAGATTTTCATTATGAAATAAATTCCATAATTCGTGTTTGCAGAAAGCATACTCGTCCTTAGCTTTGCTTTTACTTTTAATTTGCATATCACTTTCAGTTCAGCCACTTTTGAGAACCTGTGGGAGAAAGAAGAAAAAAACAGAGCATGTTAGAATTTTCAAGAATGTAGGAAAAGATTGAATTTTTTCAATATAATTACTTGAATTATTGAATACCCATTATTTATAAGCTAAAATTAAAGGGAATCGAGCGATCAAACCTTGATTCTGGCACAGATTTCCAAGTCCAATGATCTGGTTCTTCCCCATATAAAAGGGACAATTCTTCAGCTGAGATTATATATAATTTTTTTCCACTTGATTTCTCTATCGCAAAGCTCTACAATTATAACATCAACAATTATATAAAAATGAAGCCTTTTAAAATGGAAGATTGAAAGATGAATTCAGTTGTATATACATACCTTGTTACCACCATCAATGAGAATTGAATTACAGAGACGAATGAAAAGCTCTTTTTTAGAAGAATAATTCAATGGTATGACAGATTTGTCAATAATTTTATTATAATCAGAAGGCAATAATGTTTCCCAGACAAAATCAGATGCTGCCACTAATCGGAGAAAGGATGAAACCAGAGAGAAGCTTATTGTATCCTTAGGTGAAGTAAGAGAAAGAATTGAAGAAATGCAATCTTCTGGTAATTCATTGAATACATCTTCCCTTACCATTATCTACTGTTTGCCTTTTTGTTGATTTGGGCTAATTTTTGTTGAAATTAGAGTGAGATTATTTGATTAATGTATATATATAGTGGAATGGTCTAATAATGTGCAACTTTGAAATGTTCATTCAAATTAGGATGAGTTGGTGTGCCTGAGTAATATGTGAAGGACAATCATTTGTCTCTCTCAACCTCGTTGGATACTTTTTTTTTATAAAACATCTATGAGCTGATATTTCAAACTTTATTCGTTCTATATATATATATATATAGAAAAATGTTTATCTGGATATAAAATTAAGATAGTTTAAATTTGTTACTCTATTTAATTATTACTAAATATAAAAATGTTTTATTGTTTCAATTTATTTTTCTAGTTTTGATTAAGTAAAGAGTTTAAATTAGTAATTTTAAATTAAAGAGATGTAAAATGTATCAAAATACTCTTTAATTTTGTATGTAAAAATTTAAAATTGAAGAATTGCCTGAAAAGAAATAATCATTCTTTTTTAAGACGGACTAAAAAATACAAAAGAAATAAATTGAAAGATAAGAAGTAGTATTATTTTTCTTAGATTTTTTTAAAAATAAATTGTCATATAAGTTGGGTCATAAGTAGTCAAGTACTAATTTATTATCATTTGTTTGCTTTTAAAGAAGGTCATTTAATTAAAGATTTCTGGTGGAATTCATTGAATGATTGTGAATCTATAGGAAAAGGTTATGGGTGGAATTGAAATTTGACACTTAAAAGGTAGGGATGTTAAAATTAAATTTAAATCCATATAAAATTATATATAACTTTAATCCACCCTGTTCTGCATTAGTTTTGAAAAATTCCACTTCAACTTGCCCGCATCCCTCCTGCCCACACAACCTTAAACTCAACCCACTCCACACAGCTTTAAACCCTCCCAGTCCCGCATCCCCCGCCCTATTGCCAGAAGGCTGAAGCGAAGTACATTTTCAATTTCTTTCATAAGGTCTGAGTAAAGAGCATATAACATTAAAATCACCAACAATGATTGTGGTGGAGTGGTAAGTACTCCTTCATCCTTAACTAAGAGGTCTCGGGTTCGAGCCCCCTTGGGTACGGAGTTGCCTTTGTTGGGCTCCAATGTGAATACCAGACACCGATGAAAAATTAAAAAAAATATAACATTAAAATCATGTGAATATCGGACACGGGTGGAAAACAAAAAAAAATATAACATTAAAATCAGAGGAACTTTCATTTGAAGTATGGCCGACAAATTAAGAGCATAGGTATAATTATTAACCAAAGGGCAAAATCTCAGAAGAGAGAAGGGAAGTTTCTGTGAAAAGAAAGCGTGTGAAAATCTTAAGTTGTGTCAGTCAATTTTGGTTTCTTCTTTAGTTTTCATCATTTTTATTTGACACCTAATATTCCAGGATGTCCACAAATACTAGTAACAATTTCAAAGGATGAAATTTACACGTGTTTTTAGTTTTGAATAAAGGCAAGTTGTTAGGAACTCAGTCAATGTGGTCAAGTTGTAACAACTAATATCTTGGATCTTATTAGCTAACGAATTTAACTTTTATATATTACTATTATAAATTATAATTGTGTACGTTCTTTGTTTCATACTAAAAATAATTATTTGTGGCTATGTGTGTAAGTTGTAACAACTAATATCTAGTATGAAACAAAGAACGTACACAATAATTATTTTGCCAGCCTCACTCGACCCAAGCCTTGCAGGTCAAACTTGTAATTCTATAACATCAAGAAAATGAGAAGATTTTCAAATCAAATATGACAAACAATGGTGTGTTTCAATAGCACTAGCAAAAATTTAATGTAATTAGCATGTATCTCGCATACTAAATAAGCGAGTGAGATAAGAGAGTGACAAGCAAGATGGGAGGAAGGCGAGAGTGCGAGATTTGTATATGTATCCTAGATACATGCAAATCTACTTTGATAGAGTGTATCTAGAACAAATTAACCTAATTTTGAATCCATATATTTCGAGATACATGTATCTTGGTACGAAGATTCATAATATTACAACATAGCATGTATTCAAATTATTAAATTATATACTAGTGAGATTATTGTAAATTACTCTTGAATGAAAAGTTTTGGCCCATGGGTCGACCCAGGCCCAGCCCCCATCAAGCCTCAAGGGCCAAGGCTTATATGGGTCGGGTTTATAAGCCATAGTTTTAAATGAGCTTGAAAAACTCTATCCCAATCCTATCCCAATAACGGGTAAGGTTGGGCCGGCCCCATGGGCTAAGCCCATTTTGACGGGCCTACTCTTAAATAACAACTTTTCAGTAGAAAACGAAGAAAATAAATGAAAGAATATGTTCGTTTACATAAAAAAAATAAAAATAAAAATTAATCTCTTCACACGACAAAAAGCATTTAAAACCACAAAATTAGTCAACTACATCAAAAAAAAAAAAAAACATCCCACTCTTTTCTTTTTCAAAAAAGAAAAAAGGAAAAAAGTCTCATGTTTGACTAGTGTTTAGGCCTTAACTCAATGCCTTCAATGATAAGCCCACCCTTAATATGATAGCCCTTCACCTCCATTAACTTCATTATGATCTCTTCATCACCATTTCCTCCATTGAACAACTCTCCAATCTCTATTTCCAACCATCCATCTTCTCTTTCACGAACCATTTTTTCCTCCCCTTTGTTCACTCTTGCGTTTAACGTTTCTACTCTGTTCCTGTAAAACAGAGACTCCAGCTTCTTGCTCTTTGGGTGCCGTAGATAAGCAGTACTGCTGACGGTTTCTTGATCCCCAACTGAAATACTAATCTCTGACGGAATAGAATCCAACCCGAATGATCGATCCGAAATCTTCATGAGTAGATAAGCTCCGTATGTTGTGTTTGGAGATAGATCCCCTGTTTTCATCTTCCCCTGTATTTCTAGTCTGCATATTGTTTTCAGTTCAGCTACCTCTGCAAACCTGGAAAGCGACTAGTATTAAAAATTCGCATTTAGAAGTCTAACAAAGTAAGAAAGTAAGAAAATAATAATATTAATAATAATAATAATAATAATAATAATAATAATAATAATAATAATAATAATAATAATAATAATAATACTCCATCGATAAGCAAATTAGACGGTGCACGACTAATATTTTACTCACCTCTCTATCCTCTTTATCAAATTTTTATATTTAATGATGGTAAAGGGAAAATGCTTTAAAAAGAAAGGAATTTACCTTGATTCTGGAATAGCTTTCCAGTTCCAATGAGTTGGTTCGTCTCCATATAAAATAGAGAGCTCTTTTGCAGACATGACATATGCCTTTTTCCCGGTTAGTTTATCCAAAGCAAAGCTCTGAAACATAAAAATTAAAGAAGTAATCAACAATATGTATTAATTGTCTCCCACACATGGAACAACTTGGATACCAATATTAGAAATAAACACACGTCAGCTAGATATTCGTTTTATTAGTTAATCATGATTAAGAGTTAAGACTACAGGATGGATATGATTTGAGTTTTGTACTCTGACGATATAAAGATATAAGAATTCACATATGATTCGTAAGTGTTACCTTGTTGCCATCGTGTATTAGAATGGAATTGCATAAGCAGAAAAAAAGGTCTCTTTTTGAAGAAAACTTCAAAGGTGCGACTGATTTTGTAGCAATATGTTGCCAATCAGAAGGCAAGAAAGCATCCCAAACACAATCCAACTCTGCCACTGACCGGAAAATTGAAGAAACCAGTGACAATTTTAGTGCATCACGAGGAGAAGTGAGACATATTATGCTACTAATACAATCTTCTGGCAGATCATATAAGTGCTCCCCTGTTGCTACCATTGTTGTAACTTGTAACGTTTACTATTTTTTTTTTTTTTTTTTTTTGGAGGAAGTCAGAATGACAGGAAACAAGATCCCGATCAAATTGAAGTAATCAAATAAATATAGATATATCACAAGTACATAGCAGTTTGAATGACATACACTCTATAAATATATATGGAGGCACGTAATGATTGAGCGGGTACTTATGGAGAAGTTTCCTTATATAATTCACCTGGTAAGTCGCATGGTTTTGGTCTTTGCTTTATCAATATACTTCGTGTGTCTCAATTTATGTGTCTTAATTTGATTGAGTACAAAATTTTTAAAAAAAATTAAGTTTTTTTAATCTTAAATTAAACATGTATATAATTTTTTAAATCTTATAATCTTAAACTTGCTATGTTTAAAAAAAAATAGGGAGATTAGAACAGGAGAAAGCTGGTCCACTATCGGTAGTCACAGGCATGACATGTCCAAACTGGTCAAATCTTTGGGGTATATTTTTAAATAAATGCACCGATGACTTCAGATTGCAAATTGGTCAAAATCTGTGTTATCACCAATTTTCTTTTGACCGGAAATTAACAACCATTCAATTTTATGCAAACCCAGTGTTACAGTTGGGAATCTCAATTTGTTCATGACTACTGGAAAAAGATAGAATCACGTGTATACACACATCAACTAGTCTTTATTTAATCCACATCTGGAAAGGTGTTCAATTTGGCTTGTTATAGGACTTCCCAAAATCTTCAAAATTTTAACCAACTCAAAAAACTATGATATTATAATAATGCCAGTATTTCATATTACTATTATTTTTGGACGAATTAAAAATCAATTACTGTTATGAATGGGCCTAGACCAGTATTGGCAAAGTGGCCCAACACTGAATTAAGTGGCTATGTGTGGGATCCGGATTGATAAATAAAGACTAGTGAGAGAAAAATAGGTTTATGCAAATTATGATTATGCTTAGGCAAAGACTGTGCTTCTCATCCTCAATTCTCTCTTAGTTCCCTCATCCCTTCTTCTTTATAGTTACTGTTATTGTTCGAGTTCTTCATATTGTAATTGCTCGTTTTCGTATGAATCAAACCTTGTTAGTTTGTTCTCTCTATTGTTTGGTTGTTGAGTTGAGAAAATCACTACAACCATTTTAGTGTTTGTTACATTGGTGCTTTCGTTGTTCTTACTCCAAATGGCAATGGCGGTATTGGATCGATTCAGTGGTGGCAACGATCCAGAGGGTTGGATTCTTCGGGCCGAGCAGTATTTCACCTTCCTTGGCTTCTCCCAGAAGGACTGGCTACCTCTTCCTTATTTCTACCTTGATGGTGAAACTCTTACTTGGTTTACGTGGTTGCATAGTAACAAGCAATTTTTCGATTGGAAGCATTTTAAGGAAAAATTGCTTATGCGATTTTCATAACGCACAACTTTGGTGAGTATGGCCGATACTTTTTGAGCCTATATTGACTATGCGCTATACTACATTTGTTCCTCCGGCAATCTCTCCTTATGCAGTTGTAGATTTAAGCCTTGTCACATACTCATCTGACTTGGAAGATGCCTTCACAAGTGGAATGTCACGACCCGAGCCTACACCCTGGACGTGGCCGGCACTCGAGAACCATTGTTGGTCCCCAAGCGAACCATCATCCTAGCTGACTACAAGCGGAAAACAGATTCAAGCATACAAAGCTTAAAAACTGAATAAAATTTAATAAATTCAACTCTTCAAAACTTTAACTCAAATGAACAACTTAGAATAAAAATAATATATTCAACTTGCCATAAAATAGGCACTTAAGTCTTTAAAACATTTAATAAAATAAATGAATAATACAGACTTCTCAAATATATTGACTATCTATGAAGCTTCTAACTGATAAAGATGGAAGTCGGGACAAGACCCACGACGTCCTGACTAAACTGAAAAGTAAATAAAATCCTTCGAAAATAAGGAGGCTCACCATATCTAACTTGAACTTTCGGATGTACTAATGAAATTCCTGTTGATGATCCTGAATACCTATGTCTGCATCATGAGAAGATGCAGGACAAATGGCTCAGTACGTGGAATGTACGAGCATATTAGAAGAATGCTAAACACAACATAGGCTTGAAAGGAATCTGAAAGAAACTAAAGAACTTACCTGGCTTAACTCAACTCAACATAACTGAACTCATTTCAATATAAAACAATTTAAAACATGTGCAATATAAAAAAAAGCTGTTTAAAAAACATAATGTCAACTCTGTGTGTATATAAAGATACATATACCTCTGAGATGTATATAAAAATACAAATAATCTGATGTATATAAAAATACACAATACTGCTGTGGGAGTTTCTCTAACCGACAACCATCACATAAGAGCTATTGTGATGATACAACGATCTTCCTCACGCTGCCAGCGCATCCTATTCCTTGCCACAGGTATAGGACCTGAACTACTAAGTGGATCCACTAGTCTATGCGAAAAGGATTCATCTAAAAAGTATGACCCTTTTCTACCCATGATGGCTACATGGTTTATGGGGGTATGACCCTTTTCTACCCATGATGGCTACATGGTTTATGGGGGCTGTGAGTTATCTGAACTCTCCCCCATATCGGTGCTCAATACTACTCCCAAAATATACTAGCTTTTTATGTTTTAAAAACATACTTCTTTCTATGATTTGAGATTAGTGCTAAAAAAAAACTTAGCTCAAAAGCTATCTTGGAAATCTCAGTTTCCTCTCTTGCTTCATTTAGAAAGCGATTACTCTTTTCTGAAAACTAGCCCAAAGACTCTTTGGAAATCTCAGTTTTTGTTCTTATTTAAATGTGAAAACATTTTATATCTCTTTGGGAATACATAGTCCCCATATACTTTTGAAGAAATAAACTTCAACTTTACTCTTTACTGAACTCAAAACTTAAGTCTTAAAACAAAGTTAAAATATTTGTAAAAGACTTCTTAAAATATAGTTCATGCCGAATTATGGACGTGAACGACTCGATGCAAGATTTTCAATAACCATAGATAGATCTCAATACTTGGAACTCAAGAACTTCACTAATACTACTCATTTCAAGAATGCTCAACTCAGTCACGCGGAATTATGAGCATGAACTACTCAACTCAAGGACTCCAATATACTTCTCATATCAAGATTAATCGACTTAATGTTCGTGCGGAATTATGGGCATGAAATGTTCAACTCAAGGACTCAAAGATACTTCTCAAAAGGGATTAGGAACTCAACACTTAAAGGCTTAGAACTTGAAGATATCGCTTCTCTGAAGGATACTCAACTTACGACGTTCATGCGGAGTTATGAGCATGAAACAACTCGACTTGATGATCTACATAACAATTTGGAACTCATGTATACGACTCTTCTCATTCTCTGAATTACTTCCTCAAAACTTAGTTCAAATTGATAGTTGATCTCAAGGATTCACAATTGAACTCAAATGTTTTCTTGAACTCTACTCTTAACTCTCTCTTGAATGTGAATTATGAATTCAAGAATTATGCTTCATAGTTTGAAGGATCTTGTAATGATAAAGTAGACTCATTAATACATTCTCCTTACTCGTACTCACTTGCTCGAGTCTTGAAAAAAGTTATTAGAAATTGTAGAAGACTCCTCAAAAGGACTTAAAGGACTTTCTTAAAATGTTCGAAAGAATTCTTAAAACTTAATTCTTAACTCTACCTTGAACTTGAATTATGGATTCAAGGTTGTGATTTGTGATAGAAAAAATCTCATGATATTTAGGATTGATTTTACATAGCTAAACATGAGAAAAGATAAAAAAAAATTCACTGCTTGGAAGCTAGTCCGCGACGCGGAGACACATTAAATAATTGGTCGCGAAATAACTTTTGAGGCAGAAAGGATCATGACCTCTCCGCGACGCGAAGGCAACTTTATGAAATGGGGAGGCAGGTTCGCAACGCGGAGCCAAGTGCCAGATTTACCCGACTTTTTTCTTCTTCATTTTCTAACCTCAAATCGTCTAAATTCGATTCTTTTGCTCAACTTTTCTTTAGATTCAGATAACCATCACATGTACACAAGAATCTAACTCAAAACTACTCTATAAATCGAAACAATAATCTCAAGAACTCCTAAATCTCAGCCCAATTCAAGAATGAAAGCAAACGCAAGAACACATATCAATAACATCAGATTTTTAACTTTCTAGAACGAACTTAACGCTGAAATTTACATGATTAACGTGTGGGTGAACAAACCCAACACTATGGAAGCTTACATACCTGAAAGAACTATCTTCTTGTAGTACTTGAAGGAAAATCTTGAGAGATAAATCCTAGCCTTAGCGTTTCTTGAATTTCTTTAGCGTAGAATCTTTGGAGTGGATGAGAGGGTTTGATTTATGAAAAACTGGTTTTCTACACGTTTAAGGCAATGTAGATGACCTCATAAGGGTTTTTAGGACTAAAATACCCTTAAAGAAATAATTAAAATGAGTTGGGAGTCGGAATGATTTTTCACCAGGCAGTGAGGTCCGAATTAGCTCCGCATCGCAGAGCTGCTGCCAGGTTTGCGCATCGTTAGTAAATCAGTCATAACTTTTTACTCAGAGCTCGAAATTTAGAAAACTTGGTGGCGTTGGAAAGAGGACTCAAAGGGGTTAAATTTTATATCTTGTAGCTTACCTAACTCATCTTGTACTAGGAGTTATGGTCATTTGAAGTTGACCCAAAACTTAAGAAAAACTTAGAAATGACTTGAATGAACTCTCTTTAGTTCGTGCTACATCTAGTAACTTTAACACTCAAAAAATTTTAAATTCCTTGAAAAAATCTCACTTGCTACGAAGAACGGTTTGAGTTTTAGCTTAAAATTTTTTTGGGGTGTTACATGGAAACACAGAAGCAGGCCATCTGCTCTAGAAATTGCCTGAGAAGTATACCAATGTGGATTCCTTGGCAATGTTTACTGGAAGTGATGCAGAGATCGCAACTCTTGAAGGCCTGGGAACTCCTCAAATTGGAAATGCAAAATCAGTAGAATCAGATTCGGTACGGGAATCTTCTTACCGAAGGTCAGGTGTTCGATGAAAATTCACATACAACTGTGACCTCTAGCATTCCTGAACTTAATTATAGATTTTGCAAAGATATTAGTATGCAAACCAAGGTCCTTTCTTCGGTATTAACTGATACGAAAGAATCAAATAGTGTGGAGGAGAAAAAATCACTAGATAATGCTGCTTTGTTTAACAAATCTCCTCAAAGAGATGCATCTAGTACTCTAGCTCCTTTTACTAAGCAAGGACCTGTGTTGTCGAATAAGCATATTCGACTTACTAAAATAGTATATCCAATTGCGACTTAGGTATCACTCTTAATTCCTCTTGTTGGTCGAGAAGATGTGATGTCGAATGAATATCTCGAACAAGATATGGCAAGGAGGTATGTAGTTACTAACTCTATTGGTAGTGGTCTTCCTAAATGGAAAATTGATTTAGGGACATTTACGGCGGGTATGACAGATTCTTTTCTTGATAAATATTTTTTGGAGAATGAGAGTGCCATCTCACCTAGTGTGTTGCATTTTGTTGGATTATTTCTTGCCGTTAAAAATGGAAAATCTATTAGGGGATTCAATGATCAGCATATTTTGTGTCAATTTCCATTAATTGCTTCTGCTAATTTCATTATGCTTATTGTAACCGATCCCATAAGTGCAGTGGATCTTTGTGTATGTGATCCATGAATAGGTTTTAGATTTGTGGCTCTAACCGGTTACAAAGAGAACGTGGAGGAGCTACTATTGTTGGGATGTAATGACATGTTTTTCTTAATTGTGTATTCAAAATTCTATTAGTAGAATATGGGATCTCGGACAACTAAGATGTGTAAAGTCCAACTGGTTCAATGTGTTCTCTATTGTCGATGAATGCAATGTATTAACATGTCCTTTAATTGCATATTCACTGGTCTTCGCTGAATATTATGTGGTAAAACATGATATTTTGGTCGCCAACTTTCAGCAAACATCAGTGTTGCATCTTCGTTGTATCACTGCTCTCGTTGGCATGGTACAAGTGTGGGAGGTAAAAGTGTCAAGGAGATTATACAAGGTGAATATTGTGTACTCTGCTTGTTACACACTTTATGGGGTCATAGAGATAGAAGAGTCGGCAGCGCGTCATAAATTACATCATGGCTTAGATAATGCATTAGTTTTTGTTATCCTTTTGAACAAATGTGTAGTTGCAAGGCAAGTTATAACTGAACTCAATTTGAGAATGCGGAAGAGTTTTATTGTGAATCAGAAAGATCATGGTTGTAATTGGTTGTTTGGTGGAAGGAGAGCTTTGACAATTATTGCTCAGTACTTCGAGGTGAACAATTGTAGCATTGACAAATCTGAGCATGGTACGCAGTACTATTTTTATGATATTTCAAGTGCTTTTGGACCTTTTTTTGATCCTATCAGTAGCCTTGGTGAAATTCTCAACATCCCATTATCTGGCAATAGGGTCAATCATGGAAATATTTCATTTGATAAAAAAGGGACTGATGGTAAGGAATAATGGAATGAGATCAAGGACATTACAGCTTCTATTTGGCATCTGTGTGAGTTGCTGCTTCAAAATTTGACAAAGTTCCCTTATGTGGCTGCCAATAGTGCTTCGACAAGTTTGGATGATATCATTATGTGCATTGCTCTTTTGGAAAAATCTCACATTAGTATACAATTTTGCCATGTTTATCAGAAGCTAAGCAATAATGAGACCACCATGTCTATAGTACTCCAGGTTGCCAATGAAGTTGCTTCGTTGTTGCTTACCAATCTGACTATACGAGGGGATGTTGATGCTTACTCGAACCTTGAGGAGAAGGTTCTTATTGGAGTTGGGAGTATTGCTATGAATGGGCCTAGACTAGTATTAACAAAGTGGCACAACACCGAATTAAGTGGCTGTGTGTGGGATCCGGGTTGATAAGTAAAGACTAGTGAGAGCAAAATAGGTTTATGCAAATTATGATTATGCTAAGGCAAAGACTGTGCTTCTCATCCCCAATTCTCTCTTAGTTCCCTCATCCCTTCTTCTTTATAGGTATTGTTATAGTTCAAGTTCTTCATATTGTAATTGCTCGTTTTCGTATGAATCAGACCTTATTAGTTTGTTCTCTCTATTGTTTAGTTGTTGAGTTGAGAAAATCACTACAACTATTTTAGTGTTTGTTACAATTACAACTTGGTATTTAGCTAAATCATAATCCAAAAGCAAGGAACCATGACAGGTGAAAAAGACACATATTCTATGGAGGCTGGAGCATTTTTATTCGTGGGAGGGTTTGATGTTTTGGCAAAAAGCCTTTCTCTATCGAATTTTAGAACGAAGACAAAGCTATTTAATGCAAACTCAACTTGGCAGACTTATTTGTTTTGCGCTATAGTGTTTTATTTAAAAATGAATTTAAGACTGATTTTAAGAGTCACCACTTAATTTTTAAAGTAAAATTAAGAAAATTATTTTTTTCAAAAGACAAAAACAGAAAATCTAATGAAAACTTAAAAGGGGTTTTGGGTTCTTTATAGCATTTTGGGAAGGGATTTAAAGCACCCGAAACGCCCGTTAATACGCGGTTATCCGGCAATTAATTATTTGGCTAAAATAATTTAACTTAGCTTGAATTGCAAAATTGAACTATTTTGTAGTTAAGACCATCTTAAGAGAGAAAAAGAAAAATATTGGAATATTATCTAAGCGAAATATTTTGTAAACATTTTTATTTATTTATTTATTTATTTTTCAAGTCAAATAAAAGACGAATAATTTAGTTAAATAATTAATTCAAAATGGGTGTCTTTCGGGAATTTGAATTTTTAAAACCTTAAGATTATGTAGCAGATATTGATAAGTAAATAAACACAATAAAAGCAAAGGGGGAAAGAGACTTGGGCCCAAATCTAGTTTTCCTATCCGCCTGGGCCAGTATTTGGGCCCATTTTCATTTTGGGTCTTTGGCCCATTTGAATCACTTGTACCTGTCCTAAACTAACATAAAAAGAAACATATTTTTTATCTTTGGGCCTTAGGCCTAATTCTTTCACCTGTTCTAGGAACTAACAAGTATAGCAAATAAGTGGGCTTAGGCCCAAAATAACAAAATACAATTTGTTTTGGAATTAAGAGTGGGCCTTTGACCCAATCTTTTCAATTTCTCGATCTATTGCTTTTTTCAACTTCGGAACCTGTTCATCGATATTTATGGGCTGGTAGACTCGATGAAGGCAGAATATAAGCCTTTATGGCTCTCCGATATGCAAAAGGAAGGATGAGCTCATAGTGAAATCGGATAAATTTCACATGCAAGAAAGGAAAATAAAAATTAAAGTGAAAATAATTGGCAACAAGTAACACTTTTGGTAACAACTGATCTTTAAGATACAACAAAGAAGAGGTAAAAGCTTGAGGCAGAATTAAGCACATGGACAACAAAATGAGAGGAAATATTACTGACATCTAACATGCTTCCAAATAACTGAAACCAAGTAAATAAATTGTGACATCTAACATGCTTCCAAATAACTGAAACCAAGTAAATAAATTGGGCATGTGGACAAATTGCCATTATGAACGAAATGGACTAACATACAGTGATATCAAATTGACACCATATAGTGATATCAAAATAAACAACATAACCGATTAGATCAGTAACAAATTTGAGAAAATAAATTCACCCACTCTAAATGTATACATTTATTCAATAGTCAGTTAAGCAGAGAGCATCCATGAATATTATATGCTAAAGAACGAAAGAAAGTATTTCTCTGAGGAAGACATAAAATCTAGGACATGAGTCAAGCAGCTACAAAAACTGAATACGACGAAATTTTTTACTAATAATTAAAGCTCCGCTACAGAAAGTTTTAACAGCAAACCAATGCCAACTCACTCAAAATGAGTATATTAAATATAAAGGTATCTTCTAGCAAGTGATATTTTAGCAACTAATTCAGATTATAATACTTCATTTGACTATACTAGTTCTTTCAAAAGGACATGTAACACCAACAGTAGACCCTAGCTATACCATAAAACTACATCAACATACAAGAAATTATACCATATCAACTTTTTTTTTTTGTTAAAAAGAAACGTAGGGAGATAAGCCATAGATAATACTACGCACAACAATTGGAGTATACTGCTATAATAGAACACGCTAAGCTGATTCGATTAACTAGTTTCAACAGAAAGATAAGATATGCCTATGTTCAAGATGCTTCACAAATAGAGTCTCAACAGTGAAAAAGGCCGAAAAACTTATATTCAATCTGAACAGATTTTCAATCAAGAATATTGGAGTCAAAATAAAGAAGAAAACAAAATAAAGCTAAAGAAACCCAACCAAAAATAGGTTCATCACATAACATCAAAATAGAATATAAATGAGGGAAGAGGTATTACTTTTTTCCGGGCAGCGAACAGGGGTAAGAAACTCGAGCAGAGGAATACGACTTTTACCATGGAGCTCGGACACGAATCAGCGAACAAGAAAATCTCCCTGTTTTCTTGGAGTATTTAGAATGTATTTTAGCTATTCTTCCTTATCAGTATATTTTCGCTTGAAACAAAAGAAAAATCCCACTAAAAATCTCCCACCCCTACAAATGAACAGAAAAGATATTTATATAAGGGGAAATTAGGGTTCGGATTTTGGGGGGAAAAGATGAGGGCAATTTCGAGTTCAAGGCCCACAAATTTGAATTCCAAAAATCTTTCACCATTAAAGGAAAACCTATTTTTTTCTGAAATTTTCGCCCCATTCCGAAAGAGGAAAGGAAAAAACGTGTGCTTTCTGTTTGCTGTTGTGTGTGTTGCGTTGTGAACGTTGGAGTTTGTCGTGGGAATTGTACGCGTCTGTTTCTAGGTTTCTGCTTCGCTGGCGTGAAGAAGAAAAGAACGAGATGGGGTCGGGTCGTTTTTTTGGGCTGCTAGACGCGTTTCACAGCTGGACTAGGCTGGTTTCGAGGTTGATGAGTCCCTGCTTTCTGGAATTTCTTGGTTTTGATCGTGAAGAAGATGAACAGGAGTGGGGTCAGTATTGTTGTGTATGCGTATGTATTGAACTGATGGGTTTTTGGTATTGTTGGGTCTTTTTGGAATTGCATTGCTGAAAGAAATTATATTGGGTCGGTTTTTGTGAGAAGTGGGCTCGGTCTTTTGGTGGGCTATTTTATCTGTAGGAAAAGGATTTGAAGATAGCAATTTGGGTCAATTTTGGGAATTTGAAAAGGAAGCATAGTGTGGTCAATTTGAATTAAGAAAATAACCCCATAAATTGCAATCTTAATCAAATTGGTGCAATTGGTTAAATTCGACCCAAAATGAAAATCAGATGAATTGTTCTCAATTAATTAACAAGTTTCTTAATCTTTAACAAAATAAAATAATTAACTTAATTAAACTAATTAATTTAAAAATATTAACTATTAATTAACTAAACTAATTGACAAAAATTTAAGTAAAACTAAAATCTTTTTGAGACGATTTCCGAGTATTCATAAAATGTACTAATTATATACATAAATATATAAAATATAAGTATTCTCTAAAAATTATAATAAATGACATAACTTATTTAAAATAATTTGCAAACTATTTTTGAAATCTATAAAACTGATTATTTTAAATCGTTTGAAATCTACGAAGCTCGAAAATTAATCGTTATCGGGGAGGGTCAAAATTGGGTGTCAACATATAGGACTACCACTTGAACCACTTGGACAATTACTTGGTTCAATCTTATATTACCACTGAAAACGAAAGTAAAAAGAAATGTTCAATTTGATAGAGGCATTTTTTTGTCTAGGTCAACTTTCACGCATTTTGACTAATTCTACGAGATACCTGCAACATGTAACATATAATTTTGTCCACCAAAGCTAGGACATATGGAAAGAATTAACTAGTGTTTTTTTTTTTTTTTTTACTTCGATGAGTTTTGAATTAGTTACTTTTTAGGAAAAATTACCTAAATAGACAATTTATTTTACTATATTCTCTAAAATTTCCTACCATTTGAAAAAATTACAAAAATTCCTACTTTACGCGATGTTTCGGTTGGATGCATCACTTTACGCAATGTATAGGGACGTATGTGATGCATCAAGATGTTACTTTACGCGATGTATTAGTCGGATACATCACTTTACACAATCTATCGATTGGATACACCACTTTATGCTATGTATCGGGACGTTGAGTGATGTATCCGAAATCAAGACGCGATGTATCGGGACGTTGAGTGATGTATTCGAAACCAAGACGCGATGTATCAGGACGTAGAGGGATGTATCCGAAATCGGGATATGATGTATCGGGACGTTTTGGATGTATCTGGATCCCACCAAATTTAAGAAATTTTTGTAATTTAAAATATGATGTAATTAACTCTTAACACTATAAAATTTGTATAAAATCTACTCATTTTTACACTTCACATTGGCTCAATAATGTGAGTAAAAAAGTAAATCTACTGTATAATTGGTCCGAGTGCACACATTTCTGCTTAGAGGATCACTATTTAAGATATAGCCATCACATAAAGTATTTAATGTTTAGCAGCCACTTCATATTAATCAACTTGACAAATTTTTTTTCCCCTTCAACCCATGCTGATCACTTGAGCTATGTAATTTGTTCTCTATCAAGTTTGCCATCTTTGTTTCCAACAATTTCTTTCACAAGTGTAGTATTGACTGGCTGGTCAAGATGCATAGTATGACAATTATTCGATGCCCATTTTTTACTTTTCATCACAAAATACCATCCAAAATTACTCGCGATTTTTCCAATATTAATATTTCCTAAATATTTTAGCTTGTGGTGCTCAATCCTCCACCACCATGGCTGTTCGAGTTTGAGTTTTTCATCCCTTGGAAACCCTAACAACCCATATATGATGTTAAGCCCACTTTTCTCTAGCCCATGAGCAATCTCTTCTATGTCCTCTTTAGAAAGGAAATATTCAATAGCTACCAAAAGAAACAGAAAAAAAAAAGGAGACCCTTTTGATCTTTTTGGTTCACACCTAATAATAGCGGCAACACAAATTATAGAACTCCGACAATTAACTCTACATAAAAACAAAACAGATCACATGACACTTATTTTGTTTTCAAAATCCAATACAGAAATGAGGAGGGGAAGGAAAAAAAAAATATTTTCAAAAACAATAAAGAGTGAGATGAAAAAAAAACAATGCAAAAGGTGCCTTTTTCGCATTTTTTTTTCACCCCTTAAAAACACACAAAAAATTGGACAGTGAGAGAATGAGTTGGATTTTATAGGTAAGATCTAGAAACCATTTTTTGCTCAAGTAAATAAATACAAACATGTTAGACAATGAAGTAATTAAAATGATGTATTGGGTCATTTGATGCTCGTAAAAATATTCGATCTGAAGAGTTGTTATACATGGCACACCGACACGACGAGAAATATGTTACTTATGACAATAGTTTACGCACTATCATGGTTTAAAAATATACGATTTTCTTAGTCAAAGGAAACTACTCGATCAAGAAGATAAACTAAAAAAAATGCATGCAGTAGTTATTCTTAATCAAAGGAAACTACTCGACCAAGAAGATAAACTAAAAAAAAATGCATGCAACAGTTATTCATTATACTCTACACCTCAATTTATATATATGACACAATTTGAATTTTGAGACTCAATAAAGTTTTTCTTTTATTGAAATTTCTTTTTATGTTTTTTTTAAATATTTTAAGTTGTCAATTATTATGATTTATAGTATTTCTAAAGTAGTTTCCAAACGTATAATTTATATTTTAAAACATCTAAGCCTTTTGTGTTCGAATTAACAGAAAAAAAAATAGAAATTTAAATTTTAAAATTTCAATTGTATGATTGTATCACATAAATTGAGATATAATGTTTATAATAGTGAAAGAAGAAAAGAGAATGAAAAATATTCAAGATTAAAACCTTTTTATGTATTTTTTATATATATGTTTATAAGTACTAAATTTGATAGTATAAAGAGACTGGAACTACAACGCCATTGTACAAAAAATTAAGCTCATCTAAATATTATATCGAGGCGTGTTGTCGTAACGAAAATAGGTATATTATTGCTAACACTTTTGTAATGGTTGAGAGTTGTCAAATGGATGGGTTGAGTTGAAATTAGAGATATTAAAATGGATTGAAATAGATATCGGGTTGGGTCTTGACCCGCCCAATTTGACCCGATTAATCTCAATAATTTTAACATAGTGATATTTAACTTTTATAATCACAATTCGAATTTCAGCTCAAGATTTTGTTTTAAAAAAGTAACAAATGGATAGATAAATCCTAAAAGATGTTAAATATATAATAATTCAGACCTTTAATATAGGAACATATTTTAGTAAAGAGTTTTAAAACGGGTTGAAATTGAAGATTGAATTAGCTCAATTGAGGATTATCTTAAAATGGGTTGAGATTGCCCCCAATTCAAATTAGGGAAAATTTCATATATGGCAAACAAAATTTTCAAAATAACGCTCTATGGGTATAATTTATATAATTACATTCCATGGGTATAGTTGAGTTTGCTATTAAGCATTTATTTTGTATATAACCTTTTTTTGGTTAAAAATTTATACAATATTTTATTTTTTAAATAAATTAAATCATGAGCATCTCCTTAATCAATAATTTATATATTCAACGCAGGTAATCGTTTCTTTGAAGGAAACTTCATGTTTTGAAGCAGCAAGAAAGCATACAATTGATCTGTATAGTATATAGTTAAAATTTTGAATAACGAATAATTTTTGTTTTGTTGGTTCTGATGTTTTGCAAAAATTTGTATTCGTTTATACAAGATTAGAGAAATCGTATATTAACAATTCTATTCTATTTTTTTGTTCGAAAAAAAGTTGAATGATACGATTTGTATATATGTATTGTATATGATTCGAAAACAATTGTGTTCTTTAATGCGAGTAATTTTTTATATTTTATACAATTACTTATATGTATACATATATACTTCAAGCAAGTTGTATAAATACATATCAATATACAAGTGTGATTTAGGCAAAACTATACATAGACTTCAAAATAAAAATTGTATATAACTAACAAAATATACAAATATCAATATACAAAATTGGATGTTTGCGCATGAATCTAATTTCCTGTAAAAAAAATTAAAGATACAAAATGTTTCAATTAAGTGTTGCATATTGTTATATGCTTTTATACAAAACTAAAACATTTGTATAAATAAGCTATATTTGTATTTGCATTTTCTATGAATATAGTACTTAAAATATACAAAATATATTAACAAATACCTCAAGCAATATTTGTATATATTAACTCAATATACAAATCACTATATACATATATACTTCAAGCAATTTGTATAAACATGAATCAGTATATAAATGTGATTTAGGCAGAAACTGTACATAGATTTCAAATCAAAAATTGTATTTAACTAACAAAATATATAAATATTAATATACGAATGTGATTTAAGCAAAAAATATGCATATATACTTCAAGTAATTTGTATAAATACATATCAATATACAAGTGTGATTTAGGCAGAAATTATGAATAGACTTCAAATTAAAAATGTAAATAACTAATAAAATATACAAATATTAATATACAAAATGTGATTTTAGCAAAAAATAAGCATACACTTCATGCAAATCATGTTCCTGATGTTCTTCAGATTTGTCAATTTCTGATGAAGTAGATCCAATCTCCTCTGAATCACTGTTTATGGCTTTTCTCTTACTTTCTCCTTCAACAATTTTAATGCCGCTAGCCTACGCGTTGTTGATGACTTCCTGAATTGCCATTGGGTCAATTTTTTCTTGGAACTCAATTCTTCAATAGATTGTTCATCTTGAACTTGTTTAGATTTTGTCATAAACCTTACATTGACCCCAAAATTCTGAGTTAAACCATTGAAAACGAAGGTGGATTGTCAACAACATTGACATGCAATGGCATACCTCTCTTAATCCTCATAGATGGAGATGAATCATTCATTCTGATTTTGAAAAACTTATAATCTGGTAAGTAAGATTTTTTTTTAAAAAAATATGAAAAAACTAACAAGCATAATATATATACAATTATTGAAGAAGGAAAAAAGAAAAAAAAATGGATTCATTCACGATTTTGGCGGTTACCTGCGAAAAATGAAAGCACGACTGGAAGGAGAAGGTGGAATTCGAAATTCAAATAGAAGATGGAAGAGTGATTTTAGGAGAAAGATATGAAATGGGGATAGGAGAGATAAGTTTAATTTTGTATAAAATTATATACAAAAGCATATGAAGGTCTTTGTTGGTTCGGTATACAAAGAGGAGGTGGGTCCCATTAATTATGGCAAAAAAACTGAAACTATATTTACTTACAGTAAATAAATTAAACTATACCCTTATTAACTAATTACTAAAGGATGTTTGCAAACTCACGTAATTTTTCCTTCAAATTATTTTGAGCCCAATCCTTAAAATTCTGGACGAATTATCTATGTTTGAGTTTATTTTTGACACCCCTAAGAGTTAGCATCAAGTGTTAAAATATTGATTTAATTTTAATCATGTGATACCCCATTTTATCACATTAAAAGTTACAATTTTTTTATCGACCTTTCAAAAGACTAAATTACTTTAAGGACTATAATTCAGAAATAATTTAATCTGCCAAACGTCAAACATTTTTTATACTACTGAGTAATTTTTACTTTTCTCCATTAATGAATACCCAATCGATCTTTGAAAAGATTCTTGGGCCACTACTCTTACATGTCATACAAGTAATTTGTACTTGTTATGGTAGATAGTATATCTTATTTTTATAATTTAATATTTCATATTTTAAAAAAGATTTACTTGTAATACTTTTCAAATGACTTTGAGATCATACGTAAAAATTTTCTTATATAGATGAGATACAAAACTTAAATTCATTATCAAATCTTTTAATCTTGTGTATTTCAAGGTTATCACTGTACTTGACGGCGACCATTCGATTACCCAGCTAAGCAACATTGATACGAAATAAATAAATAATATTGGTCCTAACAATTGGGTCTTGATTGTCATTAGGAATAATTTGTGGAATATGATCATGATACCTCTGACAAGTGTTTGTGGCTAATTTAGCATATACTAAATTATAACTTGAATATTCCAAAATTTATTCTTTTATGGGACATTCAAGAGTTAATGGGCTCTGAAATGACAAGTATGTCCTCTGATTTGTTTGTTTAAGCAGGATAAATTATCGGCGGCTCTTAAGTTTCCAATTGATTCTACCATAGATAGACAACACCAACTCTATCCCCTTCCTTTCTTAAACATACCATACAACTTATAAGTGAATAAAGAATGAAAAGAAAACTGAAAGTTTTGTCTTTGAAAGTGTATATAACAAAAACAAATTATAAAATGTTTTCGAGTATAATCATATGATTACTTAATCACATATCTTGCCTAGGGGTAATTCTGTCACTTCTTATTAAGAAGTTAGGACCAACTTTTTTTTTCCTTTTTTCGTGACACCATCAGTTTCTGAATTGCACCACGGCACCAAAACCATTACTGTCAACAAATGAAAAATCACCACGTGTAAAACTGACCCACGTCACCATAATCTATGTATACGTGTCACCATTTCAAGAGATCTTCACGCGAAATACATGATCTCACTTTGTTATTTAAATTTTATCATTAAACTCATGATTAAAAATTGTTTTGATCATATTGTTATCTTTACTTTTTTTATTAAAAATTTATTAAGATGATATAATATGTGACATTATATAATCACGAAAAATAATAGTATAGGTAACAATAGGCCAAACACACTGTTTCACTGCCAATATAGAAAAAACGAAAAACTATAATTACTTCCAAATCACACCAACTTCAATTTCTCCATAAACTATATTTCATACAACAGAATATTCGTACATTTTTCTCTGATTCCCGGGAAAGCCAAACGAGATTTTCATAATTGGAGATTGTTTCAACTGTAGAAGAAGATAAGTCGACTTGATTCAAGTGGGAATTAAGTAGCAGCAGGCAGCAATGTCGACGGAGAAACTTATAGAAAACCGGCCGGCGTCGGCACTGTCATCAACGCATTCGCTCCGATACTACACCGAACCAGCGACTATCTTCGAGGAATTGCCGAAGGCGACTATTATTGGCGTGTCAAGACCAGATGCTAGTGATATAAGCCCTTTGCTTTTGTCATACACCATTGAAGTCCAGTACAAGCAGGTGAAAATTCTTTTTAAGTAATCAAATTAATTTCTATGCGGAGTTCATTTTTCTTAGTCACAACTTTGACTTTAAATACTCCTATGAGTAGTAGCTTTGGATGTTGTGATTTAATTTGTTGTGTTTCTACTTCTCTTTTCATTTGGTAATAGTTGCTATACTACATGATTTTATATTGGTATTATATTATCGTGTATGAAGCAGAAGAGGTTTAATTGGATTAAGAAAATTCTATCATTATGGTATAAGTTGCGAATTACGTTTCAGAATTTGTATCTATTGTTCAATTGAGGTGATTCAAGATTTGAACTTTATGAGTTTGAAATGAAACTGGCCATTTGAGTTACTGGGTTCAGAATTTAATATTTGTACATATTTAATATGCTTTTGACCCGATGGTTTATGCTCTATATCTAACCCCATGTTTAAGGAGGCACATTGGAACAGTATTTCTGTATAGTGATCAAGGGCATCATGTGATTAGCTTTTAGATCATTTTGTAATGATGTAATTATTGGAACGGGCCTCATAAATACTGTTATGATTGGCCGTTGTGGTTAGGATGAAAGGTGACAGCAATGCTATAGATCTTTTATAGAGAAAGGGACCATGAGAATATATATGTAGAGTCATCAAAGAACTCACTGACGTCACTGAGGTGAGAATGTCCAATTGGATATGCTATGGAATGCATGGATGTAGACAGTCATGAAGCCTATGATACTGGGTGTATTGAAGTTCAACAGGTGACTATGAACAGCTCAGTTCATTTGATAAAATAAGTACAACCTTCACACCTAACACCTTTTTATGTCTGGTACAGTTGACCGGGTAAAAAAGAGCATGTAAGCAGGGTTTCTTGATACTAATCTTAGGTCATCATTTTCTATTTAATATCTGAGTATTGTTTTTTAGGTTTTGGATTTCCCTACTTATGACAATTGTGATGGAATCTGCTATAGTTTCTCTTCAACTGGTCATTATTAAATCATATTTTGTATTCCGGCTATTCCATATCATGCACTTGGCTCGTCTACCTGGTTTAAACTAAAGTTACTATCAACTTTTCCTTTCGATAATACAGTTTCAGGTGACCCTATCAAGAATGCCCTTTCTGCTAGCTATTTCCCCTTCACTCTTTTATGCTAAAATATTGAAAAGATTGAGCATTTAGCAATTTGGAAATCGTTTTTTGAAGTCTTATTTATTTTAGCCTCTTTTTCTCGGGTAAAGAAATGTCGAATTTGTGTTTGCTTCCATTCTGACAGAAGCTAGTCAATGAACTTTCGTTTCTATAAAAAGATCTTGTGTTCAAATTACATGACCATGCCCTCTTTACTTTTCCAATTAGCAGTTCAAGTGGTGCATATTGAAGAAGGCCTCACAAGTTATTTATTTACACTTTGCATTGAGGAAACGTGCAATAATTGAGGAACTCCACGAGAAACAAGAGCAGGTTTATCTCTCTCTTTGCTTCACATATATGAGACATTTCTACGCCTTTGTTATTTCTTCATTCCACGAATTTGATAATGGCCACTGTCTAAAAGTCTTCCTAATCTCATTCTCAAATACTTGTCACAAGGTTAAAGAATGGCTTCACCACATTGGTATAGGAGAACAAGCAGCTGTCACACATGACGATGATGAAGATGATGGAGCTGTGCCAATTTACAATGAAGATAGTATTAGAAATAGGTGTCAACATGTTTCTGTTTGAATCTTGTTATGCTTAGCAGGCTGGACCTTGCATAGCGTTCTGCAAATACCAGATATGATTCTTACCTGTGGGTATATTTGCAGGTGTGTTCCATCCCGGGCTGCTTTATCAATCATTCGTCCATCATTGGGCAAGCAGCAAACCATCACAAGAAAAGCAAAAATTGCTATGCAAGAGTATCTAAATCATTTTTTGGGGAATTTGGACATTGTAAATTCTCGAGAGGTGTGTATATTATTCTGTTTTGATCTCCAGCAGTTTGTTCAAAGACAGATATATTTTGACTAGAAAAGTTTGTATGGGGTGGACAGTTGTTGCAGAAGTTAACTGTTAGCAGGGGTATTCAGTGACGTCTTGGAGGTCATACACTAGTTAATCGCTGAAATTTCTCCTGAATCTTGAATTAAGCATGGGAAAAGTGCTTGTAACATCTGTTGTAGCTCAATATTTTTCCAGTT
Organism: Solanum pinnatisectum; assembly: GCA_035578085.1. Classification (NCBI taxonomy): domain Eukaryota; kingdom Viridiplantae; phylum Streptophyta; class Magnoliopsida; order Solanales; family Solanaceae; genus Solanum; species Solanum pinnatisectum. The sequence goes on from CM069076.1 coordinate 59,191,591, forward strand.
TAGGAAGTATGCGAAACATATACTTCCTTCCGATTAGGCAATTAGCTTCTGTGCTCCTATAAGTGAGGTTACTTTTCTCTTTAGACTTGTACTGTTGGATACTCTTGTTTCTGATGATATTATACCTTTCCTCCAAACAATAGTTCCTTAGATACCCCAGCCAAGGGAGCAATTTATGGTTTTAATAGTCATAAAACAGTATATTTGATTCTTTGGGACTTTTTTCTGCTATTGTTTCTTTTCCTTGGTTGTAACAAATAGAGAATTTAAAACTTCAGGTGTGCAAGTTTTTGGAGGTCTCCAAGTTATCATTCTTACCAGAGTATGGCCCTAAGCTCAAAGAAAATTATGTAATGGTTAAGCATTTGTCGACAGTTCCCATAGAGGAGGAGAATGTGGGATGTTGCATATGTTATTGGTCTGGCTGTTGCAAGAGTAAGTGGCAAAAGGTAAATGATTAACATAGTGCATAGTTTGCTGACAACATTTGTGGAGATAGTTGTATGCACAAACTTTTCTGCACATAAGGTCTTTTATCTTTCTGAAAGCTGGAAAGCTTGGTTGATTCTTCTATTACTTGACAAATACTATCTTACAGAGATATGGTATGAGAACTGATTTTGTTCTTACACGAAGACTGATATGCCTTTTTATGTTGCATTCAGATTAGAGAAATATTATTACATGCAGAATATGCATTCCTTCCTCAGCCTCCTTCGAGACAGACATAAATATGGAAACCTGAAAAGCATTTTTCCTCTTTGGTGACAAGATGAATGGACAGTTCATTTATTGTGAACAAAACTGCAAATCACTCTTGTTACTTTTGACCTTAAAGAAACATAGTGAATGAGGCATGTTATGGATGAGTAGAGGTGGTCAGACACTACGAGATAGATAGCCACATATGCATTTTGAGAACCCATCTTGGGAACCTTCAGGTCCTGAGTTTCCATGGTTCCTACTTCCATGGTTGTTATCATATATTATCTAAGATTCTGCATCTTCTAACATTGTCCACTTTCAATACCAGTTTTTCCATGCCCAATCTAGAAAATGCCATTAGTTGGATTTAACTAGTTATTAACGCCATGTGAATGAACATTTTTTAACTGGAAAGTGGAGTTATAGTTTTGATGATAACAATTGCAACCGTAGCAGACACCTATTAGGTAAACGTAGATCTAAGGCAAAAATTATCTTTTAGCTTTTCTGCTATCCTGAACAATCAACTTGTCTATGGAATAAGTGTTGTCTGAATATGACCTGTCCTCCACAATGGTTGACCCTATTAAATGTTTTTGTCTTCCTTGGCTTAACTACTTATACTATGTCATGCAGGTTTGGGCTGTTCTAAAACCTGGTTACTTGGCCTTACTAAACAATCCTTTTGATGCAAAACTACTGGACATAATTGTTTTCGATGTGCTTCCAACTTCTAATGGGAAGGGAGAGAATGCGGTATACTTAGCAGAGGAAATAAGAGAAAGAAATCCTTTGCAATATGCATTTAAGGTCTGCTTCCAGTCAAACACTGCAGAAATTTCTTTTATGGTGTTTTAGCAATGCTGGAACTTTAACTCAATTTTTGACCATTATGATTTATTATTTATTGGTTACATGTTCATTTTGTTAGTGCTCTACTACTACAGAGTGCTAATTTTATTACTCAAGATATATATGTCAAATAAAGTTGTGTATTTTAGTTGCTTATCATGCACACTCGCCTGAATGTGCCTGAACCTGAAAATTATCTAGTTTTGAAAGCAAGAATGGGTACAAACAAGAGATTTTGTGCACACACTGAAGTAGTAGTTTAAGTTTAATCAATTAGATGTTCTATTCTTAAATCTGTATGATGGCTTGTAAATGATTTTAGCTGCTGGAATGGAGGAGATGATTTAACCTAAACCAATCAGGTCTGCCCTATAACAGTAATGATTGAGCTTGTTTCAAGTTTACACTGTTTACTTCTTTTCCCCATAAATTCACCATTCAAGTAGCGTTGATAGATTTTACTAATCTTAGGAAGTTTAATTCAGGAAAAAGTAGAAACTGACCAATAAATTTAGTCAAACTGATGAATTTTCTTTTTAACTATCCAGCAACTTCTTGGTCAACCAAGATATGTGGGGAAGCCACTTTTTTCATCTACATAATATTGCAGTCTTTCGGGAAATCCATATTCTGTTTCTTCCCCACTTAATCAAATAGTTGTTCAGTGTGACATGATATGGAGTTGTATGTCGCAAATTTAATTAACCTCTTATTTCTTTATTTAGTAAGTTATCTCATTATTGCTGGATTTACTTCTCAAAGAGTCCATGTTTTACTTGCTTTTGCATTAAACTGACAGTTGTAATGGCTGAAAGGTTTGTTGTGGGAACCGTAGCATAAGGATTAGAACCACGAGCCATGCCAAAGTCAATGATTGGATATGTGCAATTAATGATGCTGTTCTTAAACCTCCAGAAGGTTGGTGTAACCCTCACCGCTTTGGTGGTTTTGCTCCATTGAGGGGGACAACTGATGATGCCACTCAAGCTCAGTGGTTTGTAGATGGGAAAGCAGCATTTGAGGCAATTGCTTCTTCAATAGAGAGTGCAAAATCTGAGGTTGATCTACCAACTTTTTACATCGCAATCATAAATTTTCTTACTGCAGATAGTTCCACCTAATTTAATCTTACGCAGATCTATATAACCGGATGGTGGCTTTGCCCAGAACTGTACTTGAGACGTCCATTTCACAACCATAGCTCCTCTAGACTTGATGCATTACTTGAGACTAAAGCTAAAGAAGGGGTCCAGGTGCATATGCGACTGATCTCTACCTAACATGTTTACCTTTATAAATAATTGAGAAAATTAGTTACCTTTACCTCAAAAAAAAGATTAAAATTTTGCATGTATAAATATTCTTATGCTTTAATGCCTGCCAGCAGTAATAAGTCACACATTTGTTGAAAGACATTTACTCAAGTCACTTGTGATAAAGATTAGGAACTAGGCATTTTGTCTTGTATCTAGACACATTGTGTTTAACAGAGACACAATGAAACTAGAGTGTTACATGTAACAAAGTGTATCCAGCAATTTTGATGTGCATTCTGCTCATATTAAGAGTTTTTAGTGCTTTTCTTGCTTTCTGAAGTGAAAACGAATATGCCTGAGCATTTACTGAATTTTGATTAGATGGTATATCAAGTAGTTATGTACAAATGTCTGTGTACTTTATTTGTTTATCGATCTTTTTTTAAGGAAAGTATCTGTTATTAGATTCTACATTCAAAAAACAAATGAGTAATGTATGTGTTATTTGGCCATAGAGAATGTAGATGGTAATAGGTGCATTAAATGGTTGACCATGGTTCGCTTGATAATACCACGTCGTTACTCATATTGGTTCTTGGTATCTTTATCTTAAAATTATTTTATTCTGTAAAAGAAGGGATCATGCTTACATCTCATTGTTCTTTTTTCATTGTTCACTACAAGACTTTTTAAAGTTAGAAAGGAATCAAGGATACAAAAAGAAGTGTTTTCTATAAAGAACTGTTTTCTATACAATTCTTCCATTGTGATTTTTAAGATCCAGTCTAACTTCTAAAAATATATGTTGATGCAGATTTATGTTCTTCTCTACAAGGAGGTTTCTATTGCTTTAAAGATTAACAGTTTATACAGCAAAAGAAGGCTTCTGAAAATTCACAAAAATGTTAAAGTCCTGCGATATCCGAACCATTTCTCCGCTGGGATCTACTTGTGGTATGCAGTTAAGAATTTAATACAGCATAGACTCTGATGTAGTCATGATTTAGAATAGATTTTCCATCTGTATCTACACTCTATGTATATTAATTCCTTCTATTTGATAAGCTTATTAAAACTAAAACACAGTTTCTACTTGCAGGTCACACCATGAAAAGCTTGTCATTGTGGACAACAAGATTTGTTACATTGGAGGTTTAGATTTATGTTTTGGCCGGTATGACACAAGAGAACACAAGTTGGCTGATCAGCCTCCTTTTATTTGGCCTGGGAAGGACTACTATAACCCAAGGTAAGCTAGCTATGATATGTATGTGATCTAGTCATGAGCTTGAAATTTCCTTTGTCAAGTTTGTATTTATAACTTAAAGCAAATGGCGCCATTACATTTCTTAACAGGAGTTCTTTTCGAACTCCTTTAGTTAGTATGTGTTTGAGAATAGGTCTTCATTAGCATTCAGATGATGAAATAAATATGTTTGTAACCTGTTGAAGTTAGAAATGGAATATGTAGATTTTGAAAAAATTCCACCATAAGTAACATAGTTGAAAGAGCTATTGCTCTCCATGTTGAAATTGTGCCGACGGATTTAAATCAAATTTAGTTATCCATTTTTCTGCTTTGTCCCAGAAATGTGACAATTTAAGGCAAAAGAAGGGAAACTAATGGAAAGTTACACGATTTGTCTCCCTTCTTTGGTTTGCGTGTTACTTATCTAGTATTCACGTAGTTTAATGTGGAAGGAGGTTAAATTTTCTATTCATTTCCTCTTGTATGTCAAACTAAAAGAAAAGAAGCAAACAACTTTCCTTCATTTTGTCTTCAGTTTTCCTTTTCTTACACAGATATATATATATATATATATATATATATATATATAGAGAGAGAGAGAGAGAGAGAGAGAGAGAGAGAGAGAGAGAGAGAGAAGGCATCTAATTAAAATTTAAATTTGATTGATTAAATGAATTTCTATTCTTGAAACTAGTGAAACTCATATTAATAGTATCATTAATAGTTGTCTCAAATGTTAGAGTACCATGTAAGAGCAATGTTCTAGACCTCCATTAGATTATTTAGTTTGATTCAATCAAAGTTTCTTGTTTGGTGGGTGTTCTATTAGACTCATATTTGTCCAACTTATTGCAAACGAATATCTAATTTAGCTTGAGATTATTCAAGTTGATATCAATTTTGTATATGGAGAATGAAAAGAATTAGAGCATTCTCGTAAGTTTGACTGGTTGTAGAAGTCACTCAAACCCATATGCAGCAAATGTAATATTTAATTATCTAAATTGTCATTATTATCCAGAGAGTCCGAGCCAAATTCTTGGGAAGATGCCATGAAAGATGAACTAGAGCGGGAGAAATATCCCCGAATGCCATGGCATGATGTCCACTGTGCTCTTTGGGGATCACCTTGCCGAGATGTTGCCAGACACTTCGTTCAACGCTGGAATCATGCTAAGGTTCTTTTCTACTCCTCAGTGTACTTCTTGACGAAATTTCAAGTTGCTAATATTTCTGACCATTGATGCAGAGAAGCAAAGCTCCAAATGAACAGACTATACCACTGCTTATGCCACAGCATCATATGGTTCTTCCACACTACATGGGCAGAAGCAGAGAAATTGAGGTCGAAAGTAAGACAGCTGAGCTGAACTCGAAATATCTGAATGGACAAGATCCATTTTCGTCTGGGTCACCACCAGAAGACATCCCGTTACTTTTACCCCAGGAAGCTGATTGTGATGAGGTTTCCTGTGCGGACGAGAAGTTGACTGGTCTGTTCTCTAGTCTATTACTTAAGTTTGATTTATTTTTAGTTAACACTTTGTCATTAGGTCTGAAGATACTTTTTCAGATGATCTTCATCACCTAGATGTCCAAAGCCAAATGAAAACTCATCAACTAGATAATTGGTGGGAGACACAAGAGCGAGTAGCAGAAGTGGTTTCAACTGATGAAATAGAAGATGTTGGTCCTCGAACCCGTTGTCACTGTCAGGTTAGCTTAACATTATAGTACAATGAGGATGTCATTTGGTGGTGTATTGGGTAGTTTTTACATTCTGCTTATAAAGGTATAATGATTATTGACATTGTTTAGTATCTAGCCTTTATTGCTCAAGGATAAAAACAAGGAGAAAATTAAGGTTAATTTGAGCTAGTATTAGAACCTTGAAATTAGACAATTTGAAGAAATTCTAAATATAAATCTGGCGGAGAAAGTATGGTTGGACCCCCTCCCGCTTTGGGTGAACCATTAGAGGATAAAGATATTGAACAAATGAAGGTAGGGATTAGTTGCAGCCTCTTAGTCAAACAATACTTCAAATATTTTATACTTTCTGCTGATAATGTTTAGGTTCATAATATTCCTTTAAACTACTTCCTAGATGACCTGAAAATTTAATTCATTTTCTTGTTTACTCATTTTCGCATATGTTTCAGTTAATTCTCTACTGCCATTGACATTTCTTATGGTTAACTTGTCATAGGTCATTAGAAGTGTCAGCCAATGGTCTGCTGGAACAACTCAAACTGAAGACAGCATTCACAAAGCTTATTGTTCTCTTATTGAGGAAGCAGAACATTTTGTGTTCATTGAGGTATGCACTAATTACAATTGATTGGCAGAATTTTGTGTTAATTGAGTTGTGCTTTGATTAACCACGAAGACGATATTGATTGTCAAAGCTTTTCTGCTTTGAGGTAATACTGGCAAACACACATTATTTTCAGCTATACGGATTTTAGTAGTGCTATCTTCTGATCCAATCTCTACACTATGGAATGCTAATATCCATCTTGTCAACCTTAAGTTGACTGCCACCAGTGGCTCAGTGGGTTTATTGTTGTTAATGTCCAGTTACAAGTGTACTCTTCTTGTTCTGAATCTCTGAATGATTTCTGTTTTTGTTAGTTCTGATTTGTTTGATGATGGTTGTGAGCAAAAATATAGTAAAGAAGCTCACTCATCAAATGAAAACTCATGCTTTTATTTGCAAAACTTTCAGAATCAATTTTTCATCTCGGGTCTTGCTGGAGATGAAATTATACACAATCGTGTAGCTGATGCTATATACAGACGCATAAGGCGAGCACACAAAGAAAATAAGTGTTTCAGGGTTATAATAGTCATCCCACTATTACCTGGCTTTCAGGTAGGCATCTTCTCTTCACGTTGGAGACTGTAAGTTGGTTTTTGAGTTTTCACGTTTCATATCTAGCTTCAAAATTACAGGGAGGCCTGGATGACATTGGGGCAGCAACTGTGAGAGCCTTAATGCACTGGCAATATCGGACTATTAGCAAGGGCAACACTTCAATACTGCACAATCTTAATGCTCTATTGGGTCCGAAAACTTGTGATTACATATCTTTTTATGGTCTCAGGACGTATGGCCAGCTTTCTGATGTTGGCCCTATGTTCACGAGTCAGGTAATTTCTTGAAGGTCTAACAGTATAAATCAATTAACTGAAACTCACTTATATACTAAGATAGATCCATTCATTGGCACGGACTGTCTTTGAATTGGTGAGAACCAGTCAATCTAATATTTGTTATCAACTTTTGCCTCCAAGAAAATTGATGTAAATACCAGGCGGAAGTATGTAATGTTTATCATCTTCTCTCAATGTTTGCTCTTCTTTCTCTAACATGCGACCTGTATCTATGCTAGTTTACTTGATTTTGATTGTTCCAAAATTTGGTGTTCTATTGCACTAAAAGTTCTCAAATTTTAACACAGGTCTATGTACACAGTAAAGTGATGATAGTGGATGACCGTATAGCCATCATTGGATCATCTAATATAAATGACAGAAGTTTGCTTGGATCTCGTGACTCTGAGGTAAATCTGTTCTAGGCCTTTAGCATGTGAAGAACATGAAATTTTACTCCCTATAAGAAAGTCTCTCTCTTCGGAGAAGAAGAGAAACAGCCTTACTTCCCGGGAATAGCTCATCTACGTTCACATGGTAATACAAATAAATATTAGAACCATTGTGGACTTCTGTTTTGCAAACATTCTAATGTCATATTGCTAGAACTGTCTCTTGAGAGTCTATAGACTTTTTTCTTCTTTCAAGGAAACATATTAGTAGAAGCAAAACTCTAAACACTGCACAAAAATTAGAAAAAGAAACACATCCAGCTTTTATCTAGATAAATCTTGCTTTTGTCAGTGAATTGGTTCATCTACCACAGGAAACTGTAGATTCATACCATTTTCATGTTGAAATTCTGTCTGTCGATTCATATAGTTGGTTCATGTATACCTTGCTTATACCACACATGCTGCTTGTGAATGAGAGCTGTCCCCAGTCGAAAGATAAATGTATGACTTTCTAGCTTTTCAATTTCATGAGGCCTCACATTTCAATTTCTACCTTGGATATCTGCAATTGAATTCTTTCAGCTATGCATCTCCAAAAACAGTATCTTGTTCTGTAGATACTTTTAAACAATAGATTAAAAAGACATTACAAAAAAGGAACTTCTGACAGAAAATTGGTGGTTCCAGATTTGTGTAGTCATTGAAGATAAAGATTTCATTGATTCAAGCATGGATGGAAAACCTTGGAAGGCTGGAAAGTTTGCTTTTAGCCTTCGGGTTTCTTTGTGGGCAGAGCACCTTGGCTTACATGCTGAAGAGGTTAGTGATGCTTCGAGCTTCCAATGGCATAAGATTTCCTCTCATGGATGTCACGTGTCTTGACATGCAATACTTTTATACATATGTTTTAAAATACAGCAACTAAAGACCATCCTTTCTTTTCCAGACTTGTCAAATTAAAGATCCTGTGGCTTACTCTACTTACAAAGATATATGGATGGCAACTGCAGAGGTGAGACTGGTGTTCTTACTTTAGTTGATTGCCTTTAAAGAAAAGCAATAGGCAAATATGATAATACTAATTCTCAAAAGAAGCACAAAATAATTCTGCCATATGCCTATGTTTTGATAATGATACATGGATACACTAACATAGGAAGAGAGCGCCTTTATGTAACCGCCCATTGACAGAAAGATCATTTCTATGTAGTAGCCATGCCTGAAATCTTGTTCAAACCACACAATCTGGTCACTTAGACATTCATCTCAGAGCATCAATAACTCTTCGTATCTCTTTATGTTTCAGTCAAATGCCATAATTTACCAAGATGTATTCTCTTGCATCCCAAACGATCTTATTCACTCAAGGTACGTGACTGCCAGATCGACTTTCCACCATCTTTTTCTCTTTTATGGATGCGGGGGCAGAGTAGTTAGTAGTGCAAAGTCTTTGATCATGCTCAGTTGCTTATGTTATCTAATGTCATCCTGGAATGCAGGTCTGAACTTCGACAGTGTATGAACCATTGGAAAGATAAGCTTGGGAACACTACTATTGATCTAGGTGTTGCTCCTGATAAACTTGAATCTCACGTTGATGGGCAAGTAAATGTAGTGAATACGAAAGAGAAGTTAAAGTCAGTCAAAGGACATCTAGTTACTTTTCCCTTGGAGTTCATGCGTGAGGAAGATTTGAGACCGGTGTTTATGGAGACCGAGTTTTATACTTCTCCACAAGTGTTCCATTAAGCTACAAATTAAGTTGTGATATGTAGATATGTAGGCTCTGTGTTTGAGAAAGTGTACATATGTTCTTATTATGTATATTGGAATGCATTTTACGACTGAAATTTCTTGTGTTTCAAGATACCAAACCGCAATTCTTTCCCGAGCCTCTCCTGGGTATTTTAGAAACCATCCTTATTCTTTTAGGAACTACCTGAGTTTGTCCAAATATATCCTTGTGTTTCCTGAAAATAATATATATATATATATATATATGTAAATTGCTGTTCAGATCTTCTATTTACAATTTATGTTACACTCTATAATTGTCCTGAATTGGTTAGTGAGTTGGAGAGCTACATCTCCAGGCTACATTATAGAAGAGTATGTTGGGAATTCTCTAGTGGACAATGGATTAAATGTAACACATATGGTGCATCAAGAGGTAATCTAGGTAAGAGTGGTGCTGCTGTGGTGTTTAGAGATGCTGCTGATGATTTTTTGTGTGCTGCTACCCGTTCAAATTAATATGTACTCCGAAATAATCTGTGTGCATAAAGGCTTCACAAATGTGGTGATTGAGACTGATTCAACCATTGCTAGACTGATCATGGTACAAGTGACTTGAGCATAACTTATTAATTTGTTTGATCTAATTTTTAAAAGGATGACCATTTTCTTTTAATTTTAATTTTAATTTTTGACATGATTCAGACAATAATATTAAAAGATACAGTTGCAATTTAATAGAGTTTAATGCAACCTCCAAACGAATGAGAATTTTCCATATCCCATTTCCCAATAGAGAACAAGGCGGGAATTTTTGGCGCCATTTCATTTTTGATAGTGAAAATTCCTCTACATAAACCTCCCACTCACTCTACAAACCCAAACATTTTCAGAAACTTGTCTTCAACATTCCTGCTTCCAAAAATGGTAGAAAATCAAATCAACTCTCCTGAGATCATAGAACCTTCTCCCAAGATTCAGAAACTGGACCACCCCGAAAACGGCAATGTCCCTGAAATCCCCTTTTTCCGAGTGAAGAAGCTATCTGAAAACGCTGTTTTGCCCTCAAGAGCCTCTTCTCTTTCTGCTGGTTACGATCTATCCAGGTTTGCTTTCAGACTTTCACTAAGTTTTTTTTTCTTTAAATCCATTTGGAAGCTCCAAATGCTTTTCTAAATTGTTTATTTTCTTGGTATATAGTGCTGCAGAGACTAAAGTTCCCGCTAGAGGCAAGGCTCTAGTACCCACAGATCTCAGCATCGCTGTTCCTCAAGGAACCTATGCTCGTATTGGTAATTTCTTTCTTACTTTTTGAAATCTAAAAATATTTGTGATTGATTTTTCCCAGTTTTCTTAGGGTATGTTCCGGTGATTTTTTAATTCCTCGTGTTTAAAAATAATTGTATGGGGGAAAATAAGTTCTTTTTTAAGTTTAAGAAAATAACTTCGGTAGGGTAAGAAAAGCAAGTGTTTTGATTATGTCAGTTCTACCTTTCAACACAACTTATCTCCATTCCTACCACACACCTATGATTTCTCACGATTAATATTTTTGGGGTGTTTTTTTCGTTCGGTTATAGCGCCTAGATCTGGTTTGGCATGGAAGTATTCTATAGATGTTGGAGCTGGAGTCATAGATGCTGATTATAGAGGGCCTGTTGGGGTAGTTTTGTTCAACCACTCTGAAGTTGATTTTGAAGTCAAGGCTGGTGATAGAATAGCTCAGCTTATAGTTCAGAAAATTGTGACACCAGAGGTTGAGGAAGTTGATGATCTTGACTCAACTGTAAGAGGCTCTGGTGGCTTTGGATCCACCGGAGTGTAAAAAATCAGCCTTAACATCATGACAGTATTAAAATATTATCTAAAGTTTGTTTTTGTAGGTCGACTAATATTCGGATTCTCGGTAACACTAAAATCCTAGTAGTTGGTTTATAGATGAAGCAGTGGGAGATTTTGGAATTGTATTTTGGATCAAATGTATATCTCACTGATCTTTAATCGCCTCGGCGCATGTTGATCTATATTTAAGTACTTAATGAATATATTGTTCTAACTTAATGCAAGCAGCAATATGTTTTTATCTGTTACTAACTTCAGCATCTCCAACATGTTTATCTCCCAACTTAAATCTCATTTTTACGAATTGAGGATGTTGCAGGTGATGCCATGTCATCATCAGAACGATCTATTGGGATGAAAAAATCTAAAGCGAAGAGAAAAATCAATGAAGGTTTTTTATCTGTTATGAGAAAACTTCTATCTGAACGAAATCAGCTTCTTGAGTTGTTGGCAAAGTCAATTGCTGAGAGGCAACTAGATATGGAGAGAAGATATAGAGTTTTGAAATTAATGGAATTTAAGGAAGAAAATAGAATGTTAATTATGTAATTTAGATTCTATTAGTGAACCAAATGTTCGTGAATACATTCGACAAGAACAAAAACGAATAAAAGCTAAAAGAAGTCAACAATGTCATCTAGCAAAACCATAACAGTCCCATGTTCCAACCAGAGGCGAATCCAGGATTTCAAGAAAACGGGTGCACCATTGCTTTAAAGATAAGATTAAAAAATTTATAATAACAATAACTAGACGAGCAATACATAAAAATTACATTGCCACAAAAAATATCATCAATTTACAATCAGATTTGAGACTTCATATTTTGAAAACGATCTATAATAGCATCATTACTTACATTTTCAAATATCTTCCGCTCTATCTTACAAACTAAACAGCCATTCAAAAATTCTTCACCAATGCTATTACGTAGATCATTTTTGATGAGCTTCATTGAGGAGAATGCTCTTTCCACACTTGCCGTAGGCATCCAACCCCAAGAATACAATCAACATTTGAAGAAGAAGGTGTAATTGTCTCTCTTTGAGCTTCTAGAACTACATGTGAACTAACAAATGGACCGCTACTAGAACGTGGTTGCTTAATCAAAAATTTATCCATTCAGATATTTAAGGATAAATGTTCCTACATATTCAAATAACTATTCAACTTAGTCACAAATTTAACTAGCAAATTTAAAAAAAATAAGAGAATCGCATATCTTTCACAATAAAAAATAAGGGAATCACACCCTTGCAAGTTCAAATAAAATAGAGGAATCACAATCCTTGCAAATCTAACTAAAATAGAGGAATCACACACCTTTCACATTTATCAATAAGAAAATTACACATTCATAATAAAAAGAGGACTTATGCCTCTTTTGCATTCAAAATCACATATTCATAGAAAGAAGAGGAATCACACCCCTTTCACATTTGAAAAATAAGGGAATCACACCCCTTTCACATTAAAAAAAATAAGGGAATCACACCCCTTTCACATTAAAAAAATAGGGGAATCACACCCCTTTCACATTAAAAATAAAAAAGGAATCACACCCTTCAAAATTGATAATATAATATGAAACACATTCCTTACAAGTTACATCCGCAAAATATGTAAGTTTGAGATAATCAATTCTTTAGCTATTGATGATTTCCTATTATAAGTAATGACAAGATTTTTTTATATGAAAACCCTAAAATTAAAGTGATATATATATATATATATATATATATATTATCTTGTTAGTTTGTTTATTAAAAAGAGAAATCATAAACTAAAATTACCTTAAACTTTGACAATGATGATTTCTCTATATTCTTGACTTGAAGTTGGAGACTTGAAAGCTTGCCTTCTTCTTGTGTGGAAAATAAAAAAACAAATTTGAGGAGAGAAGAAATATATTGTTGGAATTTGGAACTTCAAAAGTGGGTGGGTCATGGGTGGGAAGGAAACTTTTGAAGTTTTGACTTTTAGAACTTTTAGAATTTAATTTTTTTTTTTTAATAAAAAACATGTTTTTAGTTAATAAAAATAAATTAAAGCGAATTGGGGCTGCCTGGGATCGAACTTGCGATCTTTGTGTTGAAATCTTGCAGTCATACCAGTGAGCCATCCAGCCATCTTGAGAACGGGTTCAACAAGTTTTAATTTAATATATTCTTTAATAATTATAGAAGTAATATATCAAATTTAGTCGAATGAGTACGGGTTCAATTGACCCAAAAAAAAAGCTTAAATTCGCCCCTGGTTCCAACACAACTCTATTTTGATGATGATGGATTTGTAATCAACCTACTAGTACTAAGTTGTTACAATTTTGTAAAGTATTATGTTATTTAATCGATTTAACCTACTAGTACTATGTTATTGTTATAATTTTGTAAATTATTATGTTATTTAATGGATTTTTTATTTTAATGTCATTAAACAATTTATATTATGTTATTTAATGATTATTGTGTTAATTTTTCATTCCAGTGATGGTTAAGTCTCAGTTTCTAAATTCACAATTAATATGTAAGGTTGGGCATTGGATTGGAATGAATTGGTATTGAACCGGAACGGAATGGTTTGACCGGGTTGTTGATTGGTATTGGGATGAACATGACCGCAATTGTTGGTATGGAGGCTCGGTTCCGTCCCGTCCCATTATATACCGGGATAGAATTGGGATGGAGGATTGGAATGGACCTAACGGAACGGGATGGATAAATTAGGTGGCACATAGCTATTTCAATTTTTTTATAATTTTTTTGAGTTATTTTGAATTATGAAAATATGAATATTTTTTTATTTTTCTAAGTTTAATAGTTTATAGTATTTAACTTTGAAAATTTATAATGTAATTTTACTCAAGTTTATTTTAAAGATATTTTTTAAAATTTTTACTTGTATAAGTTTGTAAGTTAAGTTTAATAAAGTTTTTTTTTTAAAGTTTTTGAGCTTATGTTACAAGTTTTCAAGATTTGAATCTTTCGAAGTTTATATAAGTTATTAAGTTATACTTATAACTTGTAATTTAAATAACTTAAGTTTGTTATTTTAAAAAATTAAATAAACAAAAAAGAAATAGCAATAAAAGTATAAAAACAATGACACAAATACTATTTTTAATTTTAATTAAAAATGATTTACTGAGACCGGAACGGAACTGGGATGCATTGGTATCGGTACCAAATCATGATACCGTTCTGTTCCGTGTACCGATTCAATGTATCCCATTCTGTCCCGAATACTATCGGACCGGAATGGTACCCGGTCCGGTGCCCAGTCTTACCAGTAATATGCATCGATATAGTAATGGCTATGTTAATGGGGCAAGTCAAATACTATCATTTTCTTAGCCGTTTGAAATGGTTACTTGAGTTGTACAATTATAGGCCTTAATTTCCTTGTTGATATGGTGCAGCAAAGTGGCTTTTGCTTTCTTATTTTCTTGGGCTGACTTTTTAGCCACACGTACATGTAACTCATTGTTTAGTCTGGTCCTATGTTAGGGAAACTTGCCAGAATTTATGGAGCAGAAAATTCAACACTTTTCCTTCAATTGCAGCTAGGCTTCATTCAACTTTTACTTCATCATCTAAGATACCTACTTCTGTAATTTATCATTTTTGCACCACTTGGAAGTATTCTCTAATGGAGAAATATTGTCACTAACTATTCATATAGTCAGATTCTAACTTGTTTGGGACTGAGGCTTACTTAAAGAGCACCTAGTTCTAAGACTTGTTTGATCTAATAGAATGACTTTTTTGTATCTAGACTAATACCAATCCATTTCATGAATAAACTGTGAAAAAATAAACTAACCAAAGGCAGGTAGATGGAGAACATGAGACAGAAACTTGCGTTTTCTATCACGTGTTATTTTGGAGTAGTTACAGGGTAAATATGCTGACAGAAATGCTTAGAATGAAAGAAGAGTACAATTGCTGAAATATCATCTACAGCTATCCCTCTCCTCTTACGTTTCCAAGCACGTACAGCACATTGAACAAGATGCTTGGCTGCTTTTGCCCTATCTGGAGTTTCAGATACAATTTCTACAGCCTCTTCATTCGATATAACATCCCATACCTGCATTTAAGAAACTACACTTTAGTAGTCATCAAGGAAATTACAGTTAAAACGAAGATTTCTCGAAGTCTATGTAATACAATGTTGTTATCGTGGCCATGCCCTTCTGTTGAACTGATGAATCTTTGATCAAATACATATGCTTATCATTTTAGATATACCTACTTTTGTTCTTCTGTGCATAATTAAGAAATATGATAAGAGTACTATATTTGGGGACAATCCAGAATGCCAAACATACCCCATCTGTTGCCAGCACAACAAATTGGTCTTTGCTTGTGATATGCCTTTGAGTCACATCAGGCACTGAAATTAGACCAAAATCTTTCACGCAATAGTCCCCGAAGGCTCTAGACATTGCCAATCCAGGGGAGGATTCATCGGGCAGCCATAATCGGTGCACCCCAGATTCATCATCTAAGCAAAATACTCTACCATTACACTGCAGTATTCTCTCAGTTTCCTCTGCAAGAAAAAGAAACATCAAACTAAAATACACATATATCCATTATATTGGAGTGTCATGTACAAGGAAGATAGAGGTATATATAGGGCTCACGAGGTAGATTAGGCTTGAAATCAACAGTGAGCTGAACTGGTACCAAGTTGCCATCATCGCAAGTGGTAGCTAATACTGCACGTGAGTCGCCAACATTTGCTACAAATAAAACCTCACCCTGCAACACACTTAACATTAAGATAATTAAGCAAATTTTGCTGATCAGGGAACTATGAAGTTCATATTTCTGTAGAGATATAAAACATAAACTTAAAAAGTGTTAGGCTTTAAACTACTACCTCACCCAAGGTTTAGTTTACTCCCTCCATTTTAAACATTCAATAATTCAGCATACTTTTCTTACATTGAGTTTTACTTATAATCTGTTAAATATTTAACTGAAGGGGACACTCAAAAGCACAACATGACTCTACACAACAAGTTTTAGTTTACTACATTTTAATTTGTTTATCTTACGTTGCATTTTTTATACATTCTACATATTTTTAGTTTAAGATCATAGATTCAAAAAAAAATTACTTTCATAAACTCTGTGCCAAGTCAAAAGTCAAAACCTGACAAACAAATTGAAACGGATGGAGTACTTTTTACAAAGCTAAGTTGGCAAAAATTGGAGGACAAGACAAGAATTACCAGATAGCTGAAGCAATTACCTGTCTGACTATTGTCAAAGCAGTGGTTCCACTGTAAAATGTATCAATTTTGGGATGGTGTTCCAGCTCCTGATCCACAGTTGCACATGCCTTTAAGAAGGACTCTTTCCATATGTTAAACCTTTGAACCTTTTTATCCAAATCTGGATCAGCTGAAGCCTCAGCTAGACTCTCCTGCCAAATGCAAAGCAACGATGATGCTATCGATTCCCGAACCTGCTTTGACACAAAATGACCCCAAGGACCATGCCCATCAAATATACCACAGAATGTCATGTCTTGTTGGCATCCAAATTCCTGCAATGGTACAAAGAATCCATCATCATATACAATGCTGGATCTAGGATTTTCACTCATGGGGTTCGAAAAATAAAAATTTTAAAAATAATGCTGTCCCTATGAATCATCCAAGTCTACCCTATATATACGGTGTAAATTTTTGCTGAGGGGGCTCAGGTGAATGCCCTCCCGCCCCTCTAGATCTGCCACTGATCATATATAGCTCAAACCAAAAGAAACTCTTACAAATTTATAGATACCACAACTGAGACTAGTGACTTAGTATTGATCACAAATAGGGAAGTAATTGATATATACCTCCCAAACAATGAAGCAATCTTGATTTACGCCTTTTTCACCCCTCCTTGAGAATAATGAAGCAAAATTCTTAGAACCATCAACATTTACAGTCCCTGAAGACCTTAATATCAAGTCATTTCTCTTGGCTTCTTTTGCCATAGCTTCAACAGCATCTCTACCATCATATTTCCCATTTCCAGAACTATTCTTTCTTTTCTTCAAGGAAAAAGACCTTGCTAATCCATTAAACATTGAAGAAAAATGCCCCATTTCAACCTTTCTTTAATTTAACTACTCAAATACCTCCTGCAGAAGAAAGGCAAGAAAATCTTGAGATTTATAGGTACAACAAAACCTCAAAAATATGCATATCATATTTAGTAAAAAACTGAAAAATACACTCACACACCATGACATGAATCAAGTAATTAGATATACTTAGCTGAGGTAAAAAGGGATGTGATCCGAGTCAGAAAGTTAAGAATCTACAGGTTTTAAAATTCAGAAATATCCAAAAATGATGAATCTGAAGAAGGATTAAAGAACCTTTTAACTATGCAAGAAAAGCAGAGAATATACAAACTCCAACTCGAATTCCAACAACATAAAAATGTCAGAAGAATGACAGATATCTACCCATTAATCCATTAACACTAGACAATTCCCACCATGTATTTTTTAACATAAACATAGAAAGACAACTTCTTTACACTTGAAAAACCTTGTCCCTTTTTTACCATTTTTCTCAATTACCAAACACAGTTTAATTAGCTGAGAACATAAAAACCCCCAAATAACGTTTGCAACAGATTATTGAAAATTGAACCCTCGTCCACAAAGCAAAAGATCAGATAGTCAACCAACTAACCTATCAAGATTCACTAAAAAGTTTAAAACTTTACTACTCCATATCTCTTTTTCTTCATTTTCTTGGTAAAAAAAAAGTCCCAAAAAAAGAGAACAACTTGCTTAACCAAATAACACCCTTATGTTACTGAAACAGGGAAAAAAAGAAAAGACCATGTGAACCACCTTTGGTTTAACTTTCCGGTGGAATATGGTCGGAGAAATGGCCGGAGAATTTTTGACAGGTCGGAAAATCAGAAAAAGGATTGCCGGAAAATGACGAAATTCGAAGTGGGTAAGCTGAGAAATCGAGAGAAAAGAAGAGAATCCATTAAAAGATTACGTTGGTTTATGATCCTTTAAAGGGCAAGAGAAAAGGAGACAAACAGAGTTTGGTTTTATTTTTGTACAGTGACATTACTAACATACACGGTGCGTACATTAATAAACATGTGGTGTGCAGCTTCCTTTGTACCTGTATTAATATTTTCCTCAAATTACGAAATGTCTATATTACCCTTGATTTCGTCGAGATATTTTTTTGGTCATGCATTAATTTGCAATTATTATTATTTTTAACAACCAAGTTCTAAATTCGAATCTTTTAGCTGGAATTTTTGTTGATACTCAACGAAATAGTACAATTGCATGTACTAATAAAGAAAGTCAATAACTTGTAAAAAAATTGAAGTAATTTTTTATTTTAACTTTTCACCTACATGTTTAAGATACAAGATTAAAAGTCATCTTGGTATACTTTACATATACAATGTAGTCTAAGATCATAAAATTCAAAAAAAATCTACTTTCTCAAATTTCGTGTCAAATCAAAATCTGACAAACCAATTAAAATGATGGGAGTATTAAGTTTCCAAAAATTATTATTCCATATATCTTATTTTATAAAATATGGTATTTAAATATACGATATTTAAAAAAAAAAAATACTTTTAACGCATAAACTGAATATGGGCATATACATGAAACTACATATCAAAAATAACTTTAGTATTTGTGGTTTTCGACATGTCGTATCAATTCGTATTAGAACACACATTCAAGAATAAAGAAAAAATGTTAAATAAAAAAAACTATATATATATAAAGTTGTGGATCTTCTCAATCAAACAAACAAAAAGGAAGAATCTCCTATAATAGAAAAAGGAGATACTCATAAGTCATATCATGCATTCGTAGAGGTATGAAATTTCATTTCTTTACATCATTAGAAACTTGAAACTTTTGTTATTAGCTAAAATGGATGTTCAAATGTATATGTTAAAAAAGCATAATGACTGAAAAAATAAGATTAATCCTGATTATGGTTACAACTTATTACAAACTATACGTTTTTAGTTCATTTTTCCAAAAAGTTACGTAATAAAGAACCTTTTTTTAACGTACTAAAGAACTTATTTACCCCCTTTTTATCATGGTATATATTTGATTTAATATGGAATTTTAGATTAAAAATAGTAATATATATATATATAGAAAGTTTAAATTTGAAGAGTTTAATGAATTTGAATTCTTGAGAGTTATTTGAATTTCAAAGAATAATGTCATATAATTGAACGGTTTGGTTGAGTTCATAATTATGTGAGAATACTAAAAATAATTGGTGCAATCATGTAAAATAATTTATTTCCTTAAATAAATTTAACAACAAAATATGATATGCATCGTGCATGTATGAACAGCTGATGCCTTTTGGAAGATTAAGTATGTTTTATTGTGTTTTACTTAACATTCTCATTTACAATAATGGAAATCTCATTTTCAAATTAATAACATGATCAAATCATGTAGGTTGTCAAATATTTTGTGTTCAGAG
Source organism: Solanum pinnatisectum (assembly GCA_035578085.1). NCBI lineage: Eukaryota > Viridiplantae > Streptophyta > Magnoliopsida > Solanales > Solanaceae > Solanum > Solanum pinnatisectum. The sequence continues at coordinate 59,211,301 of CM069076.1, forward strand.
AGTTATTGAATATGAATTATTTATCTAAATATTTAATGTGTTATTCAACTAACCATGTGAGTTAAGGTCGGAAATACAATTTCCTTGAAACATTGTAAGCTGTCAAAATACAGTTTTTTTCTCTTAATTAAAATAAAATGATAATTCTAACTAATATCGAACAAACAATTATATAATGATTAAAGTACTTGAGTAAACTAAAGACGTGGATAAACTTGGAAGGTTGAACAAGATTGAGTTAATTAATTAAATAACTAGGCGGTCTACATTGCTGTGCGAAGTATTATATATATATATATAGTTCCTAGATAACGCAATTATGTTGATATGATTAATAATTAGTTGTTGGTTTAATAACTTTTAATTATTTAAAACACAAACGTACCGTTTGTCTCCAGATGCCATCCGTAGAGATTACTGAACTGTTGGCTAACACTATTTGATGAATTAGAGGTAAAAGTTACTATAGGTAGGAAATAAAAATTCTCCGAGTAACCAGAGGCCGAGGTAAAATTTGAGTTTTATGCTTTCAAAATTTTAATTTTTTAAGTTATTAAGTTCAAAATTGAAGTAATTTGTATTGAATTTTCTTAAATAAATGAGAATTTAAACTAAAACTACTGAATTCGTTATAAGTAACGTAACTATGTTGACCTAAGAAGTACATTTATTACTATAAGAAGTAGAAAAGTTTTTATTTTGGGCGAGGCACACATACTGTCAGTTGTGTGAGGCCTCTTTTGGCTGCCACATGTAGGGGTGTACAAGTCAAACCGTAAAGTCAAACCGAACTGACGAACCAAATCAAACCGAAAAAAAAAAACGATTTGTGGTTTGGTTTGGTTGGTTTGGCGATTGAAAAAAAAAACCAACCACTCTTGGTTTGGTTTGGTATTAAAAGAAAAAAAGTCAAACCGAACCCAAACCAAACCGACATAATATTTTATATATATATATATATATATATATATATATATATATATAATTTAATATTATTTATAATCTACGTTGTTAATAATATATTTTTAGTTAGTTTATAATTTTCAATGTTTATATATTTTATTTCAAATTTTGGCTTGTAAAATTTTGTAAATATTATATATATAATTTTATTTTATTTATAGATAAAAAATATTATTTATAATCTACTTTGTTAGTATATTTTTAGTTAGTTTATAGTTTTCAATGTTTATATATTTTATTTCAAATTTGGGCTTGTAAAATTTGTAAATATTTTATTTTGTATTAAGATCCGAAATTACAATTATATTGTTATATGTTTTCAAATTCAAAGTTAACAATTTACTTTATAAATATTTCATTTTGTATTTAGTTTGACTGTATTCTTTAATCTTATTAATTTAACATAATGAACGTTGATATTTCAAAAAAATATATTTTGTACTCATGTGAATTTTACTATATTTACGAAAATTTTTATTCATTTAACATTTCTTAAGTTTAGCTTATCACACAGGTAAGTGAAAATATATTTGATCTCTTTTTCAAACACCGTATAGTTGTAAACCAAGAAACCGAAAGAACCAACTAAAACCGAATCGAAAAAACAGACTTTGCGTGGTTTGATTTGGTTTTTAGATTTAATAAACCGGCATAATTGGCTTAGGTTTTTTTTAATAAAAAACCAAACCAAACAGATCTATGTACACCCCTAGTCACAGGTATACTGTGGGACCCATAATGTACTTATTTCCTTACATTTCCAATTTAAATCTTTTCTTTTACTTTTTCTTTCTTACCTGTATTTTCTGTTTTGCTTGTTAATTCTTAGTGTAAATTTTATTTTTTATTTTTTGTTTTAATAAAGAAACTTTGAAACTCACCCACGGTATCTATTATATATTTTATAAATCTATTACTATTTATTTGAGGGGAAATTAAAGTAATATGTTGAAAAAAAATTAAATTTATTTATTTTTGGATGAATTCAAGAAAACTAAGGATAGTGAAATTAAAAAAAAAATTGAAATTTCTTCAATAAAGTAAAAATTCATGTAATCAACCAATTGAACTACTAAAATTCAATCGGCATTATTTATTACACTTAAATATATATTTTAATTTTAATTAGTTAAATTTTAGTCATTATTTTTTTTTTTGAGATTTCAATTTTAATCACTCAATTCTTAGTTATCAAATATGTTTTTTAATTTATTTTTGTTTATGCTTAATATTAATAATAATGTATTAATGATATCAAACACTCAATTATCTTTTCTTTTCCAGATTTGTTAAATTTTCCACTTCTATGGCATGTATCCAATAAATATTGCCAATATTGATTTTGTGTTTCTCGTTAAAGATTTTCTTTATGTTTAGTATCTTAAAATGTGAAATGAAACTTTTATAGATTCATTTTTTTCTTGTGGGTTATGAAAATTAATAGAAAAAAAAATCAACCAAATGAATTTGTGAAAGCACAAAATAAAGAATTGTATGAATATATATTTTTTTTCACTAAAGGTAGGACTACAAAAAGAAGAAAAAAAGCGGTAAAAGTATTGGTAAAGAAAAGGGTAAAATATGAGAAAATGGAAGTGTGACAATAGGAGGGATCCACAGAAAACACTTGTCAAAAGAAAATAGTGTCTTCACACAACTATTGTTGGTTGTGCCTCAACCACCATAAAATTTTTCGACATAAGCAATACTAGCGTAGGAATGAAATTCAAAAAGACAAAAGGACAGTATACCTTATCTTCATGTATAAACTTCCATGTTAAGTAGGATAAAACATGATTAAGACCTTAATAATCCAGCATAGTTGAGCATTTTATGCCAATTCTATAGCTAAAGATAATATAAAGTGAGGTTTGACTTGTAAAAAATGTAGCATCCAATACTCAATGGCATCAAACTATAGTTATCATACATTAATATCGCAAGTTTCACATTATTAGTTCCAGTACATAAGAATTAAAATAAGGATAGTAAATGCATAATCTCAAATCAAAAACAAATTGTTCCTAATTAAATATAGTAGTATCGCAGTTTATACAAGATCTTTTAAAATCTTGATAACCGATAAAAAAAAATGTTAAGAAACAATATTTGTTCTTTTTAATAGATCTTACACGGCATAAATTTAAATTAGCGACAATCTTAAAATGGATCCGAAACAGCAGCTGAGAGATAAAAAAAAATCTTATCCTCAAATCCCAGTTATTTGGCTGCCAAGAAAGCGGAGATAAATTAATAGAAAATAAAATAGGGTAAAACATTTTTTAAAAATTATAAAAAAAAAAAAAAAAAAACGTGACAATGGCAGTCTAAGGACTGAAATGTATTTAATCCCACATGGTGTAGACTGAACCCAGATATGGTCGGGATAAGATCCAAGAATAACATATAGGACCCTCTTCTTGAATCATCTTGATTATTATTCTTTTTCTTTTTCTAGTAACTATTGATTTTCAACGTGCCTTTATTTTGAGCATGTGGTTTTGGCCGCAATAATGTTAGAAGATACCATATGATGTTCGACAATTATTCAAATTTTCAAATTTCATGAAAACAGACTCTAATATCAAAGATATTATAAATGGCCTATAAAATTAAAAAAACGTGTATTCCTCAAGTCAAAAATTCGCTAACTACAACAAGAAGGGAAAATGACTACTTGAAATCAAATTTCGTCTTTAAATTCTCAATACTTTTATCAATCGGGAGTGTAAATTGACAACAACAACTATGCAAATTGACACACGACTTCAAAACATAGTGTATATTGAAGAAAGAACCTAATATTTTGAACCACAAATTTATAAATCAAAGGTGAATAAGTAGTTTTAATTGAAGAAGAAAGATGCATGCCAAAAAGGTGAGACGTGGCATTTAATCTAAATTGCACTAAGAACTCACAATTAGGTCTTTCCTTAATAGGATACTTCAATATACATCATTTCTTGAAGAATATAAAATAATTACAAAGGGACAAATATACTTTGGTTTACCAAATGGGAAAATATAAAATGTATGGCATTGAAACATTATTACTAAATTAAAATATAAAGTGTGATGCCAATCAGCTAAGAAATATGTGGAGGAAATAGAAATGTCGGAGTGAGGGTCCCCTTGTGTTTACTTTACTATATTGTTCAATATATGTAAGTAGTAGTTATTAATTAAATATTGATATTCCTTTGACGACCAATTAAAGATTTTTTAACTTGAAGGTTTAATTCCATTTTATTTGGGTTAGATGGTCACACTCACCTATCAATGATATTATTTATTGTGGACCCTATAATTAATTGGTCACTAGATTCGCTGGGTCGGTAACAATCCAATACAAATTATTACCCCACTTACATAATTATACTTTCTACATAATCATAATGACAACTGTTTCCAGAATAATCCTAATAATCATTAATATGTTCCAATTGATCACTTAAACACACGATTGAATTGTTTCTGTTAAATACTTTTGGTTTAAATTTTATTTGTGTCCTCAAGTATTGTTACATAGATAAGCTAATCACTTAAATTAGATTTCCTCCTTTAATTAATGTATTAGCTTCAATTTGAACAAACTTGAGATTTTACGGATTTTTAAGGCTAATTTAGCTACGTTACATACACTTGAGAATATACACTATAATTGAATTAAAGATATTTAATAAAAATGCTTTATCAATATTTAAGTGGTCATGAGTCAAAAACAAATTAATAGTTCGATTCATGCAGCTACTATAATAATAGGTGATGTCTTCATGATAATAAGATGCTCTTCTGAAGTAAGTTGGCAACAATCACATGTGGGGCGGCAGTGGCACTGCAAAGTTATTGACTTTTCTCTTTGGAATACTGCAAAATTGACCCTTCAATGCTCCCACTAAGTACTGACTTCATACTGTATAAACATTTTTCTTAATCTCTAGGCATGTAAAAAGCTTTTCGTATTAATAAGGCACTTTCATGAGATAATTTTCTTTTGTACCGTAACAAATTAAGTCTCAATCTCTAAAAATTATTCTTCCCTCTACCTAGTAGGTTACCGCCTTCTTTTCTCTTTTTCAATCACTACTGTAGGCAATAACAAAAATTAGGGCAAAGCTGTAGAAATCAATTTTCAACTAAAACTTCCGCTCTTGTTTGTGATTATTTATTCCATGTCATGGTCTTCCATGTCTAATATTAGGCTTTCCTCAGCCGCAAATGTGCGACAATACATTGTATCCAAAAAAATATATCTCTAATTAGTATAATTGTGCTAAAAGCAAACTTAAGTCGATCAGTTTCACTACTAGAAAATTTTAAATTACTTGGAGATTTTACTTGGGGATTAGTTTCACAAAAATTTGCTACGAATTTTCATGCGGAAATGAAAAACTCCTAAATTCTTAACTTTTTTACATGGGAAAATAATTTTCCCAGAAAAATTAGTATGTAAATTTGGCGCCATTTTAACAAAATTATTACCTGGGGAATTATTTGGGGAAAATGATTTGCAAGTACCATTTTCATAAGTAAATTCGCAAGTAATGATTTTTTTTTTTTTTTTGTCTATTTAGTAAAAAACATCGCTAGATAAACTTATCTTCAAGTTTAGCTAGGAATACTTGAAAATTTATCTAGAAATAATTTTATGTGTGATATTACATGGGAATTCATGTTCTACAAATTTTGTTGGGGATTTATTTCTTGAGGATTTACTTGGAAATTTTTCTACTTTAAAAATTACTTGGGGATTTTATTATTGTGAATTTGGTTGGTGATTTTTAGAGGAATTTACTTGAAAATATGAATACTTCAAAAAATTTTGATATAATTTTACTGAAAGTGTTTTCTTGGAATTTAAGGATTATTTTTACTTGGAATTTTTAAGGAATATTTTCTTAAAAATATTTAACAAAATTTAAAATTATAATAATATAAAAAATGATAATGACATTAGGATGAATTTTATTATGCAATATTTACTCTAACTTTAGGTTAAAATTATATGGCTAGTTATTCATCCAATAGAAATATAACTGTCATAAATGTAATTAATTTTGATTTAATACTATTTTACATTAAATTTTGTATTTGAAATAAGTCAAACATTATTTTTAAGTAGAGAAAAATTCAGTTATTTACATTATTAATGTGAAGTTTGATTTACTTGTGATTTTTTTTTTACTTCTACATCCAATTGATATATCTTTTTTGCAAACATTAAAAATGATATAATTCTTCTATAGTAAGTTATTAAATAATATTATTTGTAAATATAATTGATTATGTTAAAATATAATTATCAAGAGATAAATTAAAATAATAAATGTGACAAATACCTTATAAGCTACACTATCAATTATTGATAATAACTTTTTTGCACTTTAAACTTAAAATTTATTTATATTTTTCATTATTTATTTATAAGATTTTGTATGTATAATTTAATTTTTGTTTGTGTTTAATATGCTTAGATATGTATATTATCTCATTGGAAGTGTAAGCTTAAAATTTTCATGATATGTTGGGTGATAGTGATTTATTTTAAATATATAAATAGTAATTATGTTTCATTTTTTAACTGTCAAATTATATAAATGATAGCCAACATTTAAGATATATTTTGTAACCATATTTATATGACATGAATTTATAATATTTTTTGTGTAATCATGAATTGCTAAATTGTATTTTAAATACTTCATTTATTTAATGGTACTTCTTGTACGACATCGATGGAAGACATCAATAGTTTTGCATTTATAACGCTTTAACTAAGAATAATGATGGAATGCAATTTGAAATATGCAGAGGGTAGGCGTTGGGCAGTGGGTGGGGATTAATTTACTTATCATTAAGTTGTGTAATATAATTGGTGGGCAGTGATTAATTAACTTGTGTTGCAATATAATGGGTGGGCAGTGGAGTTAAATACTTGATTAACCCAGGAATAAGTCAATATGTGAGTAGGGTTTAATGAACAAAATAAATAATAGAAGATAATAGAGTTAATATTGTTTAGGAAATTAAGAAAATTCATTTTTTTGTTATTTTTTATCAAAAACTATTGGGATATTTTTAATATTATTTGCAAGTAAATTCCCAAGTAATTAACCTGCGAAATTTAAATCCCTAGGTAAATTATTTGCGGATTTTGAAATCCGTGGGAAATAACTACCTACGAAGGTTTTATCATCGGATTCTTTTTCGTAGGAAATCCATAGAAAACTTAGTTTTCTACGAATTTTCGTATATAATTCCTAGAAAAAATCCTCATGTAATTGACATTTTTCTTGTAGTGTTTATAACTTGTCTGTTTGATTTTAATTAGCTTTCCAATTTAATTCGTCCACATTAGGATGACCAAATCTAAAATAAGTAAAAATCATATCTAAACCACCTCCAACATTGTGACCTAAAAACGTAAGTTAGTCAAAAAGATACCCTCATGAAAAGGCAAAAACTTGGTCCAATGCAAAATGTACAACAATTTTAATTTTGTCAAGTTATATAGGAGTATTAATGATCATTATTTGGTCATCAACCACGTCCACATGAAAGGGAATTAATAAAGTGAAATGTCCTAAAAGTGAAGAAAAATATGTGGACACGGAATGTAGTATATAAGTTGAACTTGACTCACAGGAAAATTGAAATTAAAGGATATTATCCATACTAAGGCCATGCGTCTGCAGTAACTCACAATATGGATCAAAGACAATTGAGACAATGAGAACGTAATCTAGTACCCATACTTTCTTTTACTACACATGTATAATGTATATGTACAAAGATTTCTAATATATGTACGTTGAAGAATGAAAAGATGTCTCACGTTGGTTGTTGATGAGTAAGCGTGGTCTCCTTAAAAGGCTTGATCAGTCCTCTTGTATTTCAGCTAGTTTTTGAGATGTGAGTTAGATCTCAATATTTTATCTAATTCTATCTAAAGAGTATAATTAAGATAAGTTACTCTATCACTCGGATACATAATTCAACTTTCATCAACTAACTTTTTCTTTTTCATTATTACGAGTCCTTCCAAGCAAAAAAGTTTTATTTTGTGTCTTGGTGGTCCTTGCACCCACAGTGGACCAAGACAAAAGTTCTCACTTAATTTCTGCCACTACGATAGGAGTTGCAATTTTGTTTTGGTTTCCCATTCGGTGTTCGGAGCCCACATTGGAGCTCCGATTAAATCCGGATCGTGCTCTATAGGGCTCATTCGGGAGTGGCGCTCCCAACAGGATTTTCTCCATACCCAGGGCACGAACTCGAAACCTCTGGTTAAGGGTGAAGCACTCTCACCAGGATAATCAAAATAATATGTGAAGCGCCTTGACGCGTGCATGTAAAGACAGTATACTTAAATACATTTTGCCAACCACGTATTCCAACGCTCTTTTAGTATAAACTAAAATAAAAAAAACAATTGAAATTACTAAACTTCAATTGTATAATAATTTATTTTGAGATAGTACTAGTCTTCTTTCTTTCGTCACTTTTATATATTTGTCCACTTTAGATTTTACACGCACTTAACCAATAATCAATATGAGTACTATTTTACCACAATATTCATGTTAGTTAATGTATAGTCTTATGTTTGGAGAAATAATTTGATGAGGGCAAAATAGAAAAAAAAAATCTTTTCTTTTATATGTTAAAAATAACTAGTAAAAATAAAAATTTATTAAGGACAAATAAAAGTAAACAGACAAAATATTGTTAACTAGTTTCTTCCCAAGACGATGGAGATGGGACTTGTCCCCATGAATTGGGCCACCGATGCATTACCATTTATTAGAGACAACAACAATTAGTCATCGACCGATCAATTCACAACCGGAAACTTGCTGGAATTTGGACGGTGATAGATATGACTCAACACGGAGACCAGCCCTTTTTGCCTCTCTGTATTTTCAATCATTTTTTATTTGATTTTGACTGGATTAATTGAAGTTGTTATAAGTATCGCAATATACTGCGTGTTATCAATTTAGTCTATAAGCCCCACCTTAGATCCATCTTAATAAATTTGTTCATTCATTAAAAGCTTTGTTTGAAATTCTATTCAGAAGAGGGTCCATTATATATATCATTGCCATTGCGAAAAATGTAATAGAGCACCTTATAAGTATGATAATGCGCGCACATCATAATTCTTGTAAAGGGAGCATGCATGAAACAACAGGTTAAATCATGGCAAGTGTGATTTAATTTCACCCTTTTATTTTACATCATTCACCGCATTATTATTAGAAAACAAAAAATTAGTGACACATAAAATTTTGTAGTAAAATTTCATTTAGTTATAGACTAAGAGAGGATATTAACCAAAAAATTCCGTAATCAATTCCATATTTTCTAGCAAGTGTCTTTATACATGGTTCCAAAATTTCTAAGGTATACCATATATGGTTCAAAAATTTCAAACACACCTCCACAGTTCTCTCTAGGGGTGTCAAAAATGAACTCAAACATAAGTAACACATTCAATCCGCCCAAAATTTTAAGAGTTGGGCTCAAAAAAATTTGGATTGGGTTCAATCTCAACTCATTCAAGTCTAACCCATTTTAAGAGAATCCTCAATTGAGCCCAATTCAATCTCCAATTTCAACCCGTTTTAAAACTTTTTACTAAGATATGTTTCTATATTAAAGGTATGAATTATTATCTATTTAACATCTTTAGAATTTATCTATCAATTTGTTTTTTTTTTTAAAAAAAAATCTTGAGCGAAAATTCAAATTGTTATTATAAAAGTTAAATATCACTCTGTAAAATTATTGAGATTAATCGGGTCAAATTGAGCGGGTCAAGACCCAACCCGCTTTTAGCCCATTTGAACCCAACCCATTTGAGCCCAAAATAAACTTGGGCGGGTCAAGACCCAACCCGATTTCTATCTCAACCCGTAATATCTCCAATTTCAACCCAATCCGCTCATTTGACACCCCTAGTTCTCACTCTAATTGTCAAGAAATTAATGACTTATGAGACTACAAAAGAGTAGTACTAATCAACAAAAAGCTACCCCTCATTTACAACCAAGTGATTATTCTTTCTTTTTTTCCTCTTCTTCAAAATTGCAAGTTGATCTAATTAAAGATGACGCTAAAAGTTGTTGAAATTATTAAATTTCTAGCTAGCTTCCAAGAACAATAACTTAAATACAAATTTAGATAACCTTTGAGTAAAGTAAGAGAATTTTTAAGGGGAATCATGAATATTTTGACTCTTTAAGGTCTTGAGTTTTGACGGTGATAAAAATTCTATTATCATGAACTAGTGGACACTAAAAATTATACACCTCCACCAATTACATAATTGATTACAATGCCTAATGATTTGGTTAGATTGGGGGTGAAATCATTGCTTATAACTCACACGCAAATTTTATATGGAACATACGTAATTAAGTACTATATGACAAAAAAAATCATCTTTTTTTTCTAAAACAATTCCCTACGGGCAAGGTAATAAACTGAACAAGCTAGTGGAGATTTGGGAATCAAATAGATCTAGTGACCCATCTTCTTTTTTTTAAGAAATAATTTAAATATTCGTTCACTAAATTGATTAAACTAAAGATAATTAGGCAAATGTATGATCGTGTATAATCTATGTAAATCAATTTTAAAAAATAAACAGAAATCTTCCAACTTTAGTATAAAAACCGCTTTATTTGGTTTCCCACCCGGTGTTTGGTACCCACATTGAAGCCCGACTAAATCCGGATTCTCGCCGAAAAGGCCCACATTGGGGTAAAGCGCTCTCTAACAAAGGCGACTCCGTACCCAAGGGGCTCGAACCCGAGACCTCTTGGTTAAGGATGAAAGAGTACTTACCACTCAACCACAACCGTTGGTTTCTTTATTTTATTTAATTGACTGTTCGAATACTAAAGTTTTGCTTTGAGTCTATGCTATGGAAAAGGTAATTTTTCTTGACGAAAAATAACAATTAAGTTAAGAAAGTCACTGATGACAAAAGAGTGGAAACGTAAAGTAAAGATGATATAATTGTTATTCACTTTTAGCACATAGAATTATTATTAGGACCTAAATCAGACAAGAACTCAATGCAAATTGCAAGACTTTAAGCTACACCATCTTTAATATTTTTATGGAAAAGACAAGAGTCAACAAGATCCTCCCAAAGTAACCATCGAACGTGATCTGATCGAATATCTCATAAATTAATTAATTAAAACCAAATCTGATGTTTGCAAATATTAAATAAATATACTTATTTCACTAGCTGGAGACCATTGTCAAAGCAACTGAAGAAAAAGGTGAACGATACGGTACACACTTTTTCTCCCATGCAATTAATCAATTATTAAAAGAAACAGAGTGATTATATGTTTATCATTATTATTGCTATTAATAATGACTCACATGAGCACCTACTTTGTTAATCCTCTTGTCGCAAATTAAAGGTAGATTTCTTCACTATAACAATACATTTCCTCGTAATAAAAGTTTTTTAGCCAGAATATTTATTGCTATAAAAATATTTAGTGATAATTCAGTTAATATTAGAAAAATTCTAGCCAAAACAAAAGAAAAAAATTGGGGTTAAATAAGCTGATGCATCAAGTGAAAGGCAGAAGTGGCAAATCCGGCATAATTGACGTCGGTGCAAAGTAGCGATAGAATTTGGGGATTTGGACAAATGAGATGATGCACGTAAATATCAGGTGATGACACTTGAATATATTTTGTCCATTAGCCCCTTTTTTGTGAAGGACACTTAAATTCTATTTAGCTTCTTAGCCACTAATTACTAAAAGATAAGATCTATAAAGTGATAGAAATTTTTAGTAAATCAACTCTAAATTTGACTCTTCACAGAGATGAAATTTATATTATGACAAAATTAATAGCGGACAATATAATAGAACCCCCACATAAATTCTCAACTGGTAAGGTCTTTCTAGAAATTACAATTTGGATGTGGAACAGCAATATTTTATGTACATGAGAACAAAGTTTCCATTCTTTTTCTGTAAAATAACTTTGCATCATGAGTACCAAAGCACTAAATTGTATGAGATAAATAGGTGGGGACTTGGGAATCAAATAAATGGATTTAGTAACATATTATTTTATTTACACTTGATATGTCACGGAATACTCATTGGCTGTACGTTGGCTCAAAAAGTTACTTTAAATATTTTCTATTGTTAATGACATACATAATAGGCAAATAGCAACAGAACGAAGAAAGATAATGAATACAAACAAGTGCTAAAACGTAAAACAAAGACAAAGTATATACTCTAGAAAGTTTTTTAATTGGATGATGACTAGTTAACGGAACAATTACGATTTACGGTGGAGATTAATATGTATAGCACATATACTAATTATTATTATAAGAAAGTTCGAGATGTTTGTCCTTTTTGTGGAAGCTTTTTAGTTCATATATCCATCATTTCTTTCTTAGACACATTAGCTAGAGGGAATAATTATATGAGATCATATAAAATAGCCTATGGTTCACCTTAAAGTTTATTGACCTACTTTGTTGGTGATGGGAAAAAATTTGAAGCAATTAAATAAGTATAAAGTACCGAAACTATAATAATTTGGATGGTAATTACATTATATCATGAAAGTTTTCTGAACTATAATAATATTGAAATTTTTAAAACTCGCAAATACATTGCTCCTTCACCCGGTATATAGCAAATGACACATGAGTTATGTATCAGATACATAAATATAAACTATATTTATATCGATTTATGTTTGAAATAATTGAGGTTATGTTGATAAAACTAGTGATTATATTAGTTAGTTAATCACATGTTCATTCACATAGTTAGTTAGTTAGTTAGGAGTCACAAGTTTTCAATTTCATAGTTAGTTGAGTTTGTTAGAGGTCTCTATCAGTGAATGTATATATACACATACATTGTATTGACTAAAGTTAGTTTTTCACATTCTCAATAATATTTTCTCTCCTCTCTTCTTTCTCTGATTGTTGGTGAAAGCTCAACCTCCATTAATGGAGGAAATATACTGTTTTCACAGCTCATGCAGCTGATTCTGTGATGGTATCAGAGCCAGTGAGATCTCTGCTCACTGTATTCAGTTTGATTTGCCGACATTTTCCTCGTCGTCTTCTTTTCCCTGATTTTCTCTGAACATCGTTTCTCTGTTTTTTTTTTTTGTTTCAATCTTGCTCATTGTGAGTTCATCTTCATAATTCATCTGTAATTGCAATTTTTTTTCATCTTCTTCTATGGGAGACATTCCAGGCGATGCAACTGCTACCAATAATTCAACTCGATTGGATTTCAATAGCCCATTCTATCTGCATCTATCAGAGAATGCAAGTTCTACTTTACTTCCTGCTGTTTTTGATGGAACTAGTTACAGGTCATGGAGACGAGCAGTTCTTAGGGCTTTATCGGTTAAGAGTAAAACTGGATTCATCAATGGAAAAATTGTGAAACCAAATTCTACAGATCCAACCTTCATGCAGTGGGAAAGGTGTGATGATATGGTGACCTCTTGGATTTTAAATTCTCTCTCACCAGATCTGCGAGATAGCTTGCAATACGTCAATAATGCCAAGGAGCTTTGGGAGGAGTTGGAGGATAGATATGACCAAACTAATGGGTGCAAACTCTATCAACTACAGAAGGAGATAAATGACCTTGTGCAAGGTAATTTGGATATCACTGGTTACTATACTAAGATGAAGAAGTTGTGGGAAGAAATGAACACTCTTGATGTCAATTATCAATGCACTTATGTGTGTATTTGTGGTGGAAAAACCAAGATGCATAAGGCTGAGCAAGATAGAAGACTTATACATTTTTTGATGGGCCTAAATGAGATGTATCTTCAGACGTGGAAATATTCTCATGATGTCCGATCTACCAACTATGGCATGCATTTGCCATTTTGTCACAGGAGGAAAGCGCAGAGGAAATGAAGCCTCATAGTCACATGGCTTTGGAATCCACCTCTCTAAATGCCTCCGTGTCACCACAATACAACGCAGAATCAAAGGTTTCGACAAACTACAATTCTTATAGGAGGTACAGTAGAGTGCAGCAGCCCAAAGACTTTTAAGGGAATTCCAAAGACTGGAACAAGTCAAATTTGTTCTGTGAGTACTGCAAACGAACTGGACACACTAAAGATAGATGTTATAAGCTTCATGGTTATCCAACCAACACAAAAGCTCCAAGAGGAAAGGGCTCGTGGATCTGCAAAGAAATGTGCATGCCTCCGAGGATGATAGAAGCGATGAGGAAATCACGAGAGCAGGAAGACAAATTCCATTGAACCTGTCCAAAAGTCAGTATGAGCAGCTACTTAATCTACTTGGAACTCTGCAAGTTGGAGTTGATTGCTCAGGAAACATGGCAGGTGGATCAGTGAACCTAGCAGGTATACTTGCTTGCTATTCTTCTATAAATGAGATAGGTGATTTGTCATGTAAATGTATTAGATTAACTATTGGCTCTTGGATCATAGATTCAGGAGCATCACACCACATGACTTACACAAAAGATTCCCTTACAAACCTTAAAACATTACCCTATCCTTTCCTCATTACATTACCAAATGGATACAAGGTTAAAGTGACTGAAATTGGTGATGTTTGTCTGACTTCTACACTGACTTTGTACAAAGTTTTGTTTATTCCTAGCTTCAAGTTCAATTTGATATTTGTTCATTGTTTAGCCTTTCAACTCAAGGGAATAGTTAGCTTTAATAATTTCTTCTTCATCGCAGGGCCCTTCTCTGAAGAGCCCTCTGGCACTTGGTAAGGCCAAGAATGGTCTGTATTTTTTCTGTCCAAAGTGCCACAATTGTCCACCTGAAAATGGCAATATTGCTTCTCATGTCAGACGTCAACCTGTTTCTTCTTTTAACTACTGTAAGTCTGTTGGAAATGAATGTCAAAGTCCATCTCAAATTGTAAAATACTTTCATACAATCAATAAAGAAGCTTGTGTTGCTGATTCTATTTCATGTTCTGCTGTTAATTCCTCTTCTGGTACTAACTTTACTCACAAACATGACAATGAATTCTTATGGCATGCTAGGTTGGGTCATGTACCTTTTGTAAAAAATGAAAACTATCTCCACCATACCTCTGAATTTTTCCAGTAAGCAGCCCTTCACTTGCACAATATGTCCTATGGCTAGACAAACTAGGATGCCCTTCCCAGAAAGTACAACCACAACTAGTGCAACATTTGAACTGCTTCACATTGATTTATGGGGACCATACCACACACCTACCCATGATGGTCACCATTATTTCTTAACTATGGTGGATGACTATAGTAGGTCAACCTGGACACAGCTACTAAGGTGCAAAAGTAATGCATTGCAGACCATAAAAGCTTTCATTTCCCTTATAGAAAATCAGTTCCATACCAAATTGAAAACTATCAGATCTGACAATGGTCTGGAATTTACAAGTATTGAAGCAACTAATTTCTTTCAAGAAAAAGGTATAATACACTAGAGATCATGTCCTTATACACCACAACAAAATGGTGTGGTTGAAAGGAAGCACAAATATCTCCTGGAAACAGCAAGGGCACTTCTATTCCAATCAAAACTGCCTATGAAGTATTGGGGAGAGTGTGTCCTGACAGCCACATATCTTATTAATAGGCTACCCACTAAAATCTTACAAAACAAGTCCCCATATGAACTACTATATCAAAGAAAACCAACTTACTCCCACCTTAGAAGTTTTGGATGCCTTTGTTTTCCAACTACCTTGAAAACTCATAAAGACAAGTTTGAACCAAGGGCAACACCACATGTCTTCATTGGATACCCCTTTAATACAAAAGGCTACAAGGTCCTCGACTTAGCTACCAAGAGAATTCATGTGTCCAGAGATGTTTTTTTTCATGAAGCTGTTTTCCCTTTTATTACTTCTCCTATTGGTTCCAGTTTTAGTTCTGTTTTGAAATCACTTGTGAGTCATTCTGATTCATTGCCTTGCATGTCTAGTAAAACAAATGATTTTGTTCATGATGAAGTGTTAAATGATGACACACCAGTTGAAGTCACTACTAACCATGTTTCCACAAATACTAATACACAAACCACTGAACTTATAATTCCTATGCCTCCACCTAGACTTAACACCTCTACCCTTGCTGATACTCCACCTGCACCTAGAAGATCAACTAGAACCCTTCACACTCTAAGTTATCTGAATGACTACACTTATACAATACTTAACTTGTCCTCTTCAACATCTTTCACTTCTGATCCACACCACTCACTCACATCTTTCATTTCTTACCCTGATCATGTATGTTTCACTAGTCTGTGTCCTAGTAGTCAACAGTTGATCAATAATGTTTCACATGATATTGAACCTTCTTCTTATGAAGAAGCAATTTTGAATCCTGCCTGGTAAGTGGCAATGACACAGGAATTTGATGCCTTGTATGCAAATGACACTTGGGAACTAGTTAGTTTGCCTAAAGGGAAGAATATTATTGGATGTAAATGGGTGTACAAGATTAAACATAAGGCAGATGGTAATGTCGAGAGGTTTAAGGCTAGATTGGTGGTAAAGGGGTACACTCAGCAGGCTGGAATAGATTACAATGAGACATTCTCACCTGTGGTAAAAATGACCACTGTGAGGACTCTCATTTCTTTAGCAGCCAAGAAAGGCTGGAACATGTATCAATTGGATGTTAACAATGCTTTCCTTCATGGTGATTTAAATGAAGAAGTTTACATGGCATTACCACAGGGACTGGCAGTGGACAGTAGTAACATAGTTTATAAATTGAAAAAGTCATTGTATGGCTTAAAGCAGGCCAGCAGACAGTGGTACGACAAACTGGCCAACAGTCTCTATTCAAAAGGTTACACTCATTCCAACAGTGATTATTCACTGTTTTACAGGAAGAATGGGTGCTCCCTGGTTTTTGTTGTAGTATATGTTGACGATATCATTTTAACTGGGACTGACATAGATGAGATCACTTCTTTAAAGGTGTTCTTACATGATCAGTTCAAAATAAAGGATTTGGGCAGGCTGCATTATTTTCTTGGTCTGGAAATTTTGTACAGACAGGATGGTATTCTTATATCCCAAAGGAAGTTTACTCTTGACCTCTTGAATGAATTTGACTTTATGAATTACAAAACTGCTACTTCACCTTTGAATTCTAATGAAAAGTTGAGACTTACAGAAGGCACACTACTATCAGATCCTACTCACTATAGAAAGTTAGTGGGGAAACATAATTTTCTCACCAACACAAGGATGGATATAGCGTATAGTGCAAAGATCTCATCGATTCATGCAATCTCCTAGAGAGCCCCATTTGAAGGCAGCCTATCATGTGCTCAGATATCTACAACAGGACCCTACACTAGGAGTTTTCATCTCTAATAAACCTGACCTCACCATCGCAGACGTGACTCGGGATTGGGCTTCTTGTCCTGATTCAAGGAAGTCGGTGAGTGGCTATTTAGTTCTCATGGGTGATAGCCCTATTAGTTGGAAGTCTAAGAAACAGCCCACAGTGTCACTATCTTCAGCAGAAGCAGAGTATAGAGCTGTGAGACAAGTTGTGGGTGAAATAGTATGGCTAGAAAGATTACTTGATGAACTATCAGTAAAATGTCCCTTACCTGTACATGTGTTTTGTGATAGTCAAGCAGCAGTGCACATTGCTAAGAATCCAGTTTTTCATGAGAGAACTAAACATATAGAAGTGGATTGTCATTTTGTCAGAAACAAGCTGCAGCAAGGATTGATCACACTTCAATACATTCCCACAGATTCACAATTGGCTGATGTTTTTACTAAAGCTTTAACTGGAGTCAAGCATACTAATTTATTGAGCAAGTTGTCTGTATGTACCTCACCTCCAACTTGAGGGGGGGTGATAAAACTAGTGATAATATTAGTTAGTTAATCACATGTTCATTCACATAGTTAGTTAGTTAGTTAGGAGTCACAAGTTTTCAATTTCATAGTTAGTTGAGTTTGTTAGAGGTCTCTATCAGTGAATGTATATATACACATACATTGTATTGACTAAAGTTAGTTTTTCACATTCTCAATAATATTTTCTCTCCTCTCTTCTTTCTCTGATTGTTGGTGAAAGCTCAACCTCCATTAATGGAGAAAATATACTGTTTTCACAGCTCATGCAGCTGATTCTGTGATATGTATCAACACTAACATTTGTATCATATACATTACATACAACTTTACATACAAACAAAGTTGTAATATATCTAATAGAGTTGAAGTGATGTATCTGGATGTTAAGAGAGAAGGAAAAATGAGATTTTTGTAATTAATTAAGTAAATGATATGAATTTTTAGAAATCATATTATCTTAATCCATGTAATTTCGTAATTTTCTGATTAAATAATTGTTTCTCTTCATTAACGTTTTTCTACACTATGCTAGAGAGTAGCTAGAAGTAATATTAATTGCAACAATTACCTTGTGACCAACTTATTATATATAAATTTTCAAATAGTTGTTTTATGGTATATTTAAAAAAATAAAAGAAATTATATATTTTGTACATGCATAAATAAAACCATGCTAAATAAAGAATAACCATGTGGAGGTTGACTCGAATTAATATTCATATCAAACTTTGTTACCATAAAATATTCTGGAAATTTAAAATAATATGGAGCTATATGTCGAGAGATTCCAAGACCAGGTCCATTCTCATGAAAGTATAACAATTCATCCTTGTTTGGCTAAATGATTGCCCTCCCAAATTACTAAGGAAGGTCAAATATAAACAAGGATAAACATGGATATATAAATTAATGTTAAGGAAGGTCAAATATAAACAAAAAGTACAAATTTAATTTATTTTTATTAGTCTCATATATTATTATATAAAAAAAACATCTCAATAATATTGATGTTATATTATCTGATATATTGAAGACATTCAAAGAAAATGATAACGGTACACATACATGTACACAAGTCACAACACATTAAGGAAAGTCAAAGAAAAACAACCAATTTAATTTATTTGTATTAGTCTCATGTATTACTATATAAATATCTCAATAATAGATGTTATTTAAGATCATATAATATTGTTTATATTCAAAGAAAAGGATAGCGATATATATTAGTCTCATGTGTTCTAAAATATTCAATACTAGATGTTATTTAATCTGGTATATATATTAGATGACATTCAAAGTTGGAAAAGGATAACGATACTTATATATACACACATGAAAGAAATTCAAATAAAAACAAAAACTAATTTAATTTAATTTTGTCAAGTTTCGTGTGTATAAGTCAAAATTTCGTTAGGGTGTTCGACTGGTTACTCTGAGCTAGCTATGTGTAGGTACGCCACTGTATAGGCTGCTAATAGGGGAAAGAAAGAGAGAGACCGTAAAATACATTATTATCTTTTTTCTAATTATTTGATTATTGAATTATACTAATATGATTGATTTAAATTCGTGTCGAATAAGTCTTACTGAGAAAATAATACTCTCTAGCAATAAATTTTTCATTCTTATGACTCAACCCTAATCAAGATATATATTATGATGGAAAACCGCAAGTCTCATCCATCCCACCACAACCTTTCCCCTTCGATAGTAAACGAACATCATTCACAGGCAAATAATAGTTTGTCACGGAATGATTTCATTCGTTTAAGTTACTAACTGGAAGATGGACCACAATAGTATGTATGGAAATACAGTAAATAACTCTTAAAGATAAAAAGCAATAGTCGAAGAAGAAATGTGAAATTGGTTTGTTTTGGTCAAGTTATACTTTTGGAATAAAGTACAAGAAACTGTTGAAGAGAAATGCAAAAATAGTCTTTTAAGTTAAGCTAATCTTGGAAAGACATGTCAACAACTAAGAATTATTGGATGATAAATTCTGATATGCTCTACTTAACTTCTCTTCTTGAATTAATAGTAGTAGTAATTAAGGTCCTCCCGTTAATTTTTTGTTAATATACGACAAAAGAGTGATGAATATTTGGAAGATGGAATTTGGATATATAGTTCCTTTTATGTCCCACATCGGGAAAAGGCCGAATTGGCAGTGTGAACTTTTGCTATTTAACAGGAAGCGTATGCAAGGAAATATCTAACTCGTCCTGTCGGGGGTGCTAAGGCGATTCGCTTATGATCGTATAGAGACCGGCGGATCGTGCCAACACCCACGAAACGAACACACTTTTTCTAGGCGAGTAGGCCCGCCCTACTTAGGTGGGCTTGCCCGCCAATTTTTGGAAGCTCTCAATTTTTCTTTGAGGGCTCACAAATCAATGCAAAATGATGATTAAGTCTCTACTATTGCCTTGGCTTTTAGGCCCTCTGTTGTTTATGGGCCACGAAGCGGTATCTTAGAACTTGATAAGTACACTTATGTCTCGCTTTTGGGCTTTGTTGGGCCAGCAACTATACCTTAGGGCTTCCAATAATAATAGAAAAATTATATGATTAGACAAATATATACTAGTTAATTAGCTATAGTTTGCATTACTTTTTTTAAGTCATCTCCCCCTCACTTCTCTCCTTGCCCAATCTCTCTCTCGCTTCTCTTTTACCAATATGTCTCTCATTTTATACAAACACAAATGATATATTTTTCCGTCCTATACACTTATAATTCGAGATATCAAAAGAATATGAAAATCGATTTATATCATTTTTTTTCAATAAAATTATGGACTTTTATATAAGTGTATAATTGTCCCAAACAATTAGGATGATTTTTTTAATTTATGAAAAAAATGAGAAAATCTTCGAACCGAACTGAATAACCTGGGGTATGTAAATATATTTTATATGTTAAATTTAATATTTTATAACATTTTTTAAATATAAAATAATTAGGTTTAATCTGGTTACTTGGACGACTTTGGATTTTTACGCTTTAATTAGACTTTAATTAATTAGGTTTAGAGTTAAAAAGATATTATAATAGTTACTCTATCAAATAATAGAGCAAAACCTATGCAAGCACTCCGAGTAAATGCTTAAGATCAAATAATACAGCGATAAGATTTTACATTCTTCACTTCTTGATGAAGAATTGAAGTGCTTCTTCAAGAATAATTTGCGAAAGAAATATTTCAATGATATAATAAGATCAAGGAATACAACAAGATTTTACATTATTGACTTCTTGGTGAAGAATTGAAGTGCTTATTCAAGAATACAGTTGAGAAGTAAATATTTTAGTAATAGAATATTTTGAGGAGATATTTTAAAAGTAAAAAAAAAATAAAAAATTTACCAAACGATACCGAAGAGAAACCGATATGATTGGGATGATTTTAAAAATCTAATTTTGGTTATACATTATTTTAAAAAACCCCAAAAAATTAGGATGGTATAATTTTTTGAAAATAACCGACCGAACTGTCCCATTAACACTCCTACTTATACTTGTATAAATCTTCCCCTACCCAATTTTTTTTGCCTTTATCTTTCTTTCGCCTTCTACAAACACAAATTATATATAATACAATGTATAACCCTATTCAATTGTATACGAATTCAAATTATATGCATCTATACAAATACAATAAGTGATACATATACATAACAGTTGCATATATACAATTATCTAACCGATATACATATACAGTTTGCCTCTCTCGCTCGCCTCTCTCCTCCCTCTCCCAATCTCGCTAGTCTTTCTCCTCCATCTAGATTTTGCTGGCTAGATATACAAATACATATGTATAATATTTATATATATACAATTATTTTGACATATATACATATACAATTCGCCTCTCTCCACTCTCTGCCCTCTCTCACTCACCTCTCTCCTCTCTCTCTCCCAATATCTCTCGTCATTCTCCTCCCTATAACATGTAGCTATGAATCGTAATTAGCAAATTATAGCTATGAGGCATAATTAAGCTACTTTTGAGTGGCAATATGTGAAAATTCCGCTATAATAACCTAATGAAAAAATTAGCTAACTAATCAAAATCACTAACATATTTATTAAAAACAATTTTAATTTAAAATAATTATTAAAAAGGACAATATGTTATTTATAAAGCAAATAATATGTATCCTAATCTAATTTCTATTTTTTTTCTCAACTAGGGCCCACGATTGGCCAAAATTAACTATTGGAATACAAATACAAATAGTATACATATTCGAATATGATTTAAGAAAGTATCTAGGATTCTGAAGAAAAAAAACAAATACATAGATGCAAATATGTTTCTTAAATAACTACAGATCCATTTCGCATACCTATTGAAATAAATACAAACTCATAAGGAAATAAAAGTTTCATTATACAAAATATACATGAAAACTATAATGAATACACTACATTTCAATATGTATGTTGTTTGTATTTGTATTCATTCTAGTTTTCATACGTAACTGAATACAAAAATTGGATGTCAATTGAATACAAAAACAAATACACAAATTCAATTTAATACAAATTCCAATACATTCCAATATACCGTTCAAATCCAAAATAAATAGAGTTCCGTATTCGTAATTTCGATTCATTCAGTTTCCTTATCTGAATTTACATTCTGAAAAAAAAATACAAATTCAAATCCAGTTGGCATACGTATTGGAATGAATACAAACTAATAAAGAATTACAATGTTCTTACTAAAATATAATTACTCTATGAAGAAAAAAAACTTCATGAACATCAAATTATTATGAATACAGTTTTGTCGATTAATACAATTACTTTGTGAACTTTTTCGGTCGACGCTTCAATTTTGTGTTCAATAAAAACTTCATCGATGTCGATCTTTAAATTTCTAGAAGAAAAAAACTGATGAATTGAATTGAATTTGAGGAAGAAGGATGATTATCGATGACAAATTCAATTCAAGGACACTTATCAATCGTTAATTGAGTTTGAGAAAGAAGAAAGATAATCTTCTTCATTAATATCGATCTCCTTGTTATCTTAAAAAATCTGTTCAATCGTTTTGCCTTCTACGAACAAGGAGGATCATCAATGGAGAATTGAAAGTCGCTAATGGAGGATGAGAAAGACGAGAGAAGTTTTGTAATTTATGTAATCGCTAATTGTCACCTATTTTTGTCTCCTGATTTGTAACGTAAGCAATGATGTATTTTCAGCACTATTTACCTTATCTGAAAGATTTTCTCCCCTGATTTTCTCTAATTTTTTAATTTCATAGTTATATTACCGGAGGTGTGGAAAGAGCAGCTGTGAGAAGCGGAAAAACCATCATAAAAGGACGATAGTTCGTGGATTCTATTAAGTTAAACCAAAAACAAAATACATAAATCAGTTCCATAGCAAACTAATATATAGCTATTTTTAACAATATTGAAAATGTAGCTAAGGGGGTCCTATTAAATGCTAAAATATTATTGTTTTGAAAATTTTCCCTAAAAAATAATCTATTTCCTATTATTCCTTAATTTGTTTCTAATTCTCTCCAGTTATTTCGTTATACGTAATATGTTATTGATGAATTATACTGTATATTATTGTATATCTTGATATGCTCCCACTGTGCTATATGCTGTGTAACATAAAGAAAAACACATTATATGCAAGGGGTCCAAAGATGGATGTTTTCAATTTTTCATAAGAATGAGATAACTGTGCAATGTGCATAGCAATAATTAATTCAGTAAGGACAACTTGGTGTATCCAACGGGATCAGTCAGAAGTTTGTCCTACCGTTTAGCTTTCGGCCTCTTTATTATAATTTGGTTTGCCTTATTTTGTTTGTCATTTTCCTTTAAGTATGAATTGTATTGTACCTGTCAAATATATTGATGTTTTATTTTAATTTCAACTTACATTTAATAGTAGTAAAATATTCGGACAGGGAGGTTATTTTTACCTTATCTCTAATCCTATTTCTCCGAGTATGCCTACTCATCTATCTCAACATCTTCATTTTTTCAACATGTATCTTTTGAACATAGAAACTTTTGATCGACCAATATTTTACGCCATACAACAAAGTCGATCTAACCATTACTTACCTATTTTGGTGATGTCTCTTCATTATATATGAATATTGTGCATGGATTGGTTATTTGTGGAATTGACTGACAAGAATTTTGTAGTTTTTAAGTTATTTGTGGAATTAACTACATTTTGATTAATATGCCTCTAATTTCCTCTATGGGCTTATTCGTCTCGTAGATTTCAAGTCCATTGGGCTGCTTTTAAATCCCCATCGACTGGTCCGATTCACCGGCTTATATCTGTTCTCAACAAAAATATTTATATCCGCTAGTCATTTTAAGGAAGGGAGATTAGTGTGTACATAATCTTACGGCTATCTTGAGAAGGTAGAAAAGTTGTTTCTAATAGACCCTCGGATCAAGTAAAGTATATCAATAATCAAGTATGTAAAACAAATATAGAAGTGAAGAATCCATACTAAAACTATGGAGAAGAGAACAATAGCAATGGAAAAAAATATGATAACTAAAGTCAAGAAGACATATAAAATCAAAGAATAAGATAGTAGGAGAGTAAGAAAAATAATATTGATGAGGAAACTAGACCACGTTTGACTACCTAGTTCCTACTAACATTCTACCCTAATACTCAACCTATATAGGAACATATCCTCAATAAGTAATAAATTGCATATATATTCTATCATGTTTAATCACTTCTCCTTAATACTTATTTGATCTACTTCTACCTCACCTCACGACTATAGTAAATTCCTTTCACATCTCCACACTAAAATACTTGCTTTTGTAGAATGACGTGGTCCTTATTTCTTGGGGCCAAAGATGATTGATATTTTTATTAAATAGGAGCAAACAAAAATAGGAAAACCACCCAACATGTCATTTTCTTATCACCTCAAAATTGATTGTCACCTTCAAATTGAGATGAAAGGCCACCATAAATTTATATAAACGCCTATTTAAATAGTCTAAATCTTAAATTCCTATTCCATAATGTGACTTTATCATTCAATCATTTTATATTTATACTGTGTAGATATTTCACACAAATTCTAAATCAAACAATATAATTTGAAAAGAAACTTTACTTTTTAACAAATGAACAATAATTCCACGTTCGATGATTAATATCCTCTCATTTTCGTAAGTTCTGCTGTGATGTGACTGAATTAGTCTGGCAAATGAACGGGTTGGATTAAATTTTTGCGGATTAAAATGAGTTGAGTTAATAAATTGACACGTTATTAGCTTGCCCAAAAATTACTTGGATTAAAATGGGTTAAAACTCAATCCGCCCAATTCTTACTAAGTTTTAATTTTTTTTTTTAATATAATCTTTTAGTATCTAATAATATTATTTAATTATTTTAATTATAATATAAAACATATCAATAAAAATATATTTCAAAAAAAATTTGATAGAATTTTTCATGGATTAATTTGAACTAGATAACAAATCAAATTTTGATGGACTGTAATGGATTGCGCTAAGTTAATATATGAGCAGATCAATAATCAATCCAAATTTGGATGGATAGATCAGATTACAATTCCACCATCAGTTTTCTAAGAAAAATGTTTATTAAGATTTCAAATGATGACAACTAGTCAAAACCAACTTAGCTAATGTTGTATTATTAAATCTATCCTATGACATTATCAAACTAGACTTTAGGACTGAATCGACAATATGTCATTTCAATTTCAACTCATAAACCCTTTATCTAGTAGCAAGACATAAATTTTATAAGACCACAAAAGTAACTGTTTATATCCTCTTTCTCAAGAGTCAAGACAGACATTTTGTTTTCTAATTAAGCCCTGAACTATAATAATGTTACATAGTAGCATATTTTTTTAACTTTTTTTTTTTTTTTTTGAGTGTGTGTCATCTTTGCATAGGTACCATGCTAGTATCATTTCAATTTTATCTGATATCTCTAAAGAAATACATATATAATAGCATATTGAAAATTTACTTTAATTGAATGAACGTTAAATATCAATTTCTCAAAATACTTTAATTCGTACACGTAAGAAATGGGTCAATAGTAGAGGAGATAATAATATTCTTCTTTTACATAGTTGTATGAAGAAAAATAAAATTAAAAGTTAGTTCTTGGAGTCCTTCTTCCAAATTGGAATCTTAAAAAATATTGTGAGGTCTGTCTCCTAAAAAATCGTCAACCTAATTTTCTGGAGGAATCAAATGATCCAATTTACAATTTAATTTTGCTATGTTATTTTATTATAAACATATGAATTTTATTCTTTTCAAAAGAAATTAAGTGTAAGATGAAAATTGGTTTGAAATCTTATCCACCAGTTATGAAAAATATATAATTGAGGATGTAACCCATGACGTGATAGTTGCCATCTTTCTTTCTTTCTTTCTTTCTTTTTTTTCTACGTTGGCGTACGTATTTAGTTGCTACTTCTTGTTTGCGTCAATCTTTATCTAATTCTACAGTAAATTAAAGTCTTAATAATGATAATACATAGTATAGGTGTATTACAATAATTTTGATGTGCATTATGACCAGTGGCGGAGCCAGAAATTCTATCAATGGGATTCAAAAAAAAAGTTAAACATGCTAATATTATCCATAAATAAATGGGTCGGGTCATATTATATGAAGTTACGAACAGGTTGATTAACAAACGGGTTGACAAAAAAAAAATCCTTAGTTCAAATAATTTCTTACAATTACAATTTATCTTAAGAAACAAATTTAAAGTACATATCTATAAAATGATAATAAAGTATCACAACTCATTCAAAAGTTCTATGTTTCTTCAATTCTTTTAATTTTCTTCTCCTGAAAGTGCAAATGGAGAGCAAGCACAAATTTAACATTAGAAAGACTAACAAAAAACACAAATCAAAGCGAAAATACTATTTCTTCACAAAAATTCTTTTTGGTATAAAATAACTTCATTACATCACAAAACTACACAACCTTGAAGGGAGGTTAAGAAACCAAATATGCAGATAAACCTATCAAAACATAGTTTTACATTTGAAAATACAACTACATACATTTTTACAATTGTATTCTCTAAATAGCTAAAAATTACAACAAAAAAATATGTTGTTGCCTGGAATCGATCCCGCGACCCAAAGCTCATTTTAGCAAAATTTTGAACCCCCTCAACCATTGAGCTACGCCTTTGTTATATATTCAGGTGATTCAATTTTAAATATATACATGTACAGAAAAAAAATTGATCTTATATATATAGTGTAATTTTTTTACCCAGATGACCCCCCTGGAAGCAATGTAGTTCCGCCCCTGATTATAACCAAGGAGATCGTTAAAAAAAATCGACAAATATAATTCTTTATAATTTGAGTAGAAGAAAATAATATTTTGGAAAAAAATGTTATGTTACGTATGTTTATTTCATTGAGAGTATTCGCAGTCACCTTTGATTCTTCATTTTGAATTTACAAATGAAAATTGATTATTATTGTTATTATAGTGCAAGTAAAAAGTTTTCCATACTTTAAATTAAAAGGAACTAATAAATGATGTGATGCATATATATGTCCAAGTTGGATGACATTGATTCCCAATAAGGTCCCATATTGGTTTAAGAAATTGACAGATGTAATTGACAAAAATAATTGGCATCCCCTTTTGAATACCTTATAAATTTGCCCTATTATATTTGAGAAAATTAGGCGAAATGACAAATATTTAGAGTATATTATGTAATATAGTTATAGTTTTGATTGTTTTTAATTTGTGGTTATAGTTTTGCAAAATTTTGTTTTTCTGTTTCCTAATTGTATAAACTCAGAATTTGTATAATTCGGCCC
The DNA here is from genome assembly GCA_035578085.1 of Solanum pinnatisectum. NCBI lineage: Eukaryota > Viridiplantae > Streptophyta > Magnoliopsida > Solanales > Solanaceae > Solanum > Solanum pinnatisectum. Next base: position 59,239,053 of record CM069076.1, read on the forward strand.
CTGATTGTATAATTCTAAAATTTGTATAAATTCGGTTCCTGTTTGTATAACTCCAGAATTTGTATACTCACCGTAGCTATTTGTATAAGATTTATGAAAAAATCATACTCCCTCTGTTTCACAAAAAATGGTTGACTTGGCACTAAGTTTAAGAAAATAAAAAAGACTTTTAAATCTTGTGGTCCTAAATTAAAGTTATTTCAAATGTACAAAATTGTCCTTTAATCTGGTGGCCTTAAGCATGTCACGTGGAAAGCTAAAATTAAAATGTTACCAAAAAAATAAGGAGGTCATTCTTTTTGAAACAGACTATAAAGGAAAATAGGTCATTCTTTTTTAAACGAAGGGAGTAATAAATTACCGTGTTTGTATATTGGCAAGCGAAATATATAAATGTGGTTCTAAAAAATTTATGAATGTATAAACACAGAATTTGTATATACTTGTCATGTTTATATATTCACAAGCGAAATATAAAAATGGACAAGTGAAGTATACAAAATGCAGCTTCCATTTGTATATACTTACTGTGTTTGTATTTTTGCAAGCGAAATATACAAATTGCAGCCTCCATAGTAAACGAAACTATAGTTATTGAGCGCAATTACTAAAACTTTAACTATAGAGCGATATTACATTTATTATCTTTGTTATTTATGAAATTTTCCTGATCATATTTTACACATTGATTGAATAGGAAGTGGACTCTTCAATTGTGTATAATTCACTACCCAAAATTTGTAAAATGAATATGGACTTTACCTTTATGGATACATAAGATGATGAAAATGCAAAAGCCATAAAACTCCCTAAATTATTGGGCTTCAATCACAACACTGTTATAAAGCACCGCGATATGGTAGGCCCTTGCCCTAATTGAATTTTCATATTTTTTCAACGTTGCTGTGCTACCTTAGTACGACTTTATATACCTAGTTTTCGAACTCGAGATATGTGGTTAAAGATGAAGAAACACTTATCATTCCATTACAATTTTTTATGATTATGTTTTCACTTACTATTAGTCATAATTTTTTGTATCGAACATCAAATAATTGATAGACTACTTAAACCTGTAATACTTGGCAAACTTTTAAGAGTTCAATTTTTCTTCAGGGGTAATGACCAAATAATCCTGATGATATAAAACTTTTATACTTTTTACACTTTTTTCATATTATTATTGCATTTTTTTCTAATTTATATAAGATACAAAATTAATGATTTATAATCTAGCTTATGTTCCAAGATTAGGATAGAAGATTAGTAGATAGTTAAGTAATTTTTTTTTTTTCTTTGAGAGAGCATGATTATTATAGCTTAGAACACCTTATCTGCTCCATCTTATACCACTATAACAAAAATTACTTTTAGCAGCAATAAATATAGACATTAATAAAGAATGCTAGAGTCTTTACCGGCATTAGTTAAGTGTCATTAGAACTAACATCGGTAAAGGCTTAAGGGACATATATAAAGAGAGTTAATTACCGCTAAAAATACATATTTAGCGACAATTAAGTTATTACCATTAATTAATTGTAGCTAGTGATATTTTTTATGTATTGTACTTGCCACTTGCGTGATATCGTCATTATTATTATTATTATTATTATTATTATTATTATTATTATTATTATTCTATTATTAGTATTTTATTATTTTTGTTGTTTGTACTTTTCTTTCCTACAATATTTTTTTTTTTACCATAACTTTTACTCGTGTGTTTGTCATATCTATTTTTGAAAATGTTTTTCTTGAATTGAGATTTGAGGGTGGATCTATTGAAAACAACCTCTTTATCTCATAAGGTAGGAGTAAAATATGCGTACATCATCCCTCCTTCGCATCCTCTACTTATAAAATTGCACTGAATATTGATATACATATTACTATTGTTATTGTCCCATTACTTATGCATTGTCCTATATTAAGTAGAACATCTCGCCTTAAACTCTTGGCTTTTAAATCAACGAGTAGATCCATATTCATTTGTATAATAGGCTCGGAAATCTAAATAGTCCATTTTCTTACTTTAATTATTTTTTCACAATTCAACTCAATCGAAAATATATTTTTTTCTTCATAAGATTGCGTACGCATTATTTTTTTTCTCTTCAAATTTCAATATTTTAGTTATGATATAATATTGAGTATGTTATTGTTGTTGGCTTGCTCTACTTAATGGAGTGTTTAAATGAAAGATAATTAGTTCTATTATAGAAATATAAATATTGTATAACTAATACTATTAATTATTGAATATCTAATTTTAAAAACGTGTATTAAAAGTTTGGAAATGTAGTCATTATATATATATATATATATATATATATATATATATATATATATGGTGTCCTTTAGGAATTTGTTTTTCATTTTGTTGGGTACTTGGAACTAAAGTACAAAAGCTTGCGTCTCCATTAAATTCTCACGCGCTTTACCGAAAACAAGAGACAGCGATGGCACTTTATTTCTCTGACGTGCCCACCATAAATTCTCACGCGTTTATCTCAACGCATTACCCTAGCGAGTCCAAAGAATAACTTACTTTTTTTCCTTTGTGAAGTGTGTTTGATTGAGACACATAGTTTAACAAGAAAATGTAACAAAATTTTTGAAATTTGTGATTTAGATACTTTGATTCTAAATAATTGAATTATAAATATTTTCTTTAATTTTGCTTTATTTGTTTAGTTTAATTGAAAATGTTTGATTTTTTTTATGATTATAATACTCGAGTCAGTTTTCGTGCATATCAACTAATTTAAGGAGATACTTATCACCTCTCGTCAACAAAGATTGATAATAATTCTATCCACTAAAACTAAAACAGATGAGAAATTACTTTTTATCTTCACTAAGTTTTGATTATGCGTAATATTTAAGAAAAAGATAAAAATAAATAAAATTTGTAATTTATCACTATAAATGATCTCATAATTTGAAGTGAAATTGAAAATCATTCTTTTTAGGAATTACGACAGACTGAAATGAAAGTGCCACGTAAATGAATGCAGAGACAATATGATATATTTTCTCCAGTCTTATTTATATAATTATTTTAGAGTTTATGTTCCTTATGAAATGAGGTAAATTTATCATTGTGCATTTATTTAGTGATTTCTTGAAGTTAAATTTTTAATAAATGAAAATAAATTACTAATTTATTTGATTAATTAAATTGACCAATGAATATGAATTATAGTTTTTCTATACTGTTCAAATTAATATTTTCAAGACAAATAACTCTCAAGGTTAAAATAGGAAGTATAGTGTTATTTATGTATTGATTTTGTGAAATTACAATTTTAAAGAACATCTATTTTTAGTAAGAACAACATATAAATAAGAATGGATGAATTATTTAAACTTACTTTCTCTTTCCATTTTAGTTGTTCATTATTGATTTGACATGTATAGAGTGTCAAATGGACGGTTAGATTGAAATTAGAGATATTAAAATTAGTTAAAATAGAAATTGAGTTTTTTGACTTGTACAAGTTTATTTTTGGTCAATGGATTGGACTCGAATGAGCTAAATGGGTTGGGTTTTGACCCGCTTAATCTCAATAATTTTAACATATTGTTATTTAAGTTTTATAACCACGATTTCAATTTCAACTCAAGAAAAAAAAAATTTAAAATTACAAATGAATAAATAAATCCTAGAGGTTAGAAGATAAAAAAATAAATAGTAATTCATTTCTTCAATATAGGAACATATATTATATCAATGTAAATAAAAAGTCTTAAAACGAATTGAAATTGAAGATTAAATTAGGCTCAATTAAAGATTCTTTTAAAATGAATTATGACTTGAATGAATTGAAATTGAACTGAATTTAAATTATCTTAAACTTAACCTATAAAATTCTGAACAAATTAGATATGTTACATATAATTAGGCTCATTTCGACCTCTAAACCCATAATAGAATGACTCTTGATATTGTGTAAGGATGAATTAGAAGTAAATAATAATTGTATCTTGATATTCTAAACTAAACTAAACATGTAAAATTAATTTTCTTAATACTATTTTAATTTTTTCATAGCCGCATTAATAATATACTACTCTAGACTAGCAAAATTTAAGATGAATGACAAAAAAAAGTATAATTTTTTTATATCACGGATGGGATGAGTATTAAATAGACGAAGTAGACAGGTGGCATATGCTTAAGATGGGCCCCACTTGACAAAGAAGCACATCTCTTCACTCTGTTTCTTTATCTCATATATCGCGATATTATCCTAGAAGAGAAAAATACTCTTGATATGATACTTTATTCAAATCTCATTAATTTGTCTCCACGAGAAAATCATTTATTTCTTACTTATTTATTTATTTAGTTTAAAAAAGAGGAAAAGTACAAGAGACGTAATATTCATGAGAAAAACTATCTCCTGCGACTCGGCTTACGTTCTTAAAAACTGTTGGCCACTAAGAAGCTGAGAAACTTCATGTCTAGTGTACGAGGTTCTTCCTCTACTCTGGGGGTGCGTAGCAGATGATTGAAATGTTTAATTGTTGAAATAAAGATAATAATCTCGAAATAAAATATGAGATAATTTTATTTTATATTTAATTATGAATATTAGTAAATTTGATTAAAAAAAATTCATTATTTACACTAAAATAATGAAATTAGCTAATCACCTAGGATATGTCAATCTGCTACATCGCTGATTCCACCAATCAAAACTATTCCTTAAATTAGCTACTTCACAATAAATACGATGTAAAATATTACTAAAACTATATATGGTACTTAAATAACTCCACAAGTATCCTTATCCCTTCAACTAAATTCTATAGGTAACGTTTTTCTTTTTTAAAACTATGGCTAGACACCTAATTAAAGTTTTCCTTTTATAAATATTTGCATACCGAATTGTATTATCATTGTTATAAAATTTTGAAACTTTTTTGGACAATGTTCATCTTATAAAAGCTATATATTTAATGTAATTTTATATGTGAGATTTGAAAAGGCTAGTGTAAGCAAATTTTAATCTTACAAAATATAATTTCGATAAATTTTCAGCTCAAATAATAAAGTTTATCTTAAAATTTACACCCTGTTATTTTATTTTTACTGTATTTCTTCTAATAGAAAAAGAAAACTTGTAATTTGAAAATATACATTTAATTCCAGATGGAGCAGTAATTAACAATAACGCCATGGGATGGAAAAGGGAAGTTGTAGTATTATCATCACATCTTTGACTGAGTGGTGGTTTTCACATGGAAAAGCCAACTTTGTGAAAAGGTCCAAAGGTAAAATCATCTTTTTTAAAAAAAAAAAAAAAAAAAAAACCTTTTGTAGCTCAAGGATTTTTTTTTGTTTTTTTCATGTCAACTCCTCCTTATATTTTCTTTTTTAAGTTTTCCTGAAAAGTGGCAGAAGTAACAACACATACAAACTTTTTTTCTCCCCATTTTGTGTGGTTGCTGTTAGGGATCATAAGACAAATTAATTTCATATTTAGAATAACACGCATTATATAATTTCTAAGAAAAAAATATTTATTTATATAAATATCATTTATCTTATAGTTAGAAAAGAAATTGACGGATTTAAGGGATATCTTGTTAGTTTTATTATTTTATTATTTATTTTGAAATAATTAATTCAGTATTGCTGTGTATGAATAACTTATTATTGTATATAATTGATCACATGATTACAAGGTAGATAATTTAGATAGTCAATCAATTGATCAACTAAGATTCCTCAACATTGAGGTATCAACATTCTAATATTTAAATTCCTTTTTGTTTAAATTAAAAAAAAAATTCATATATGCAGTTCTTAATATCATATTAAAACTTAAATATCATTAAAGATTGTAATAAAGATGGATATATTATTATTGTAAATGTAATAAAGAACCAAAATGAGGTAAGCAGAATTCTTTTTGACCTTATAGGCTAAAAATATGGAGTATATATTTTAATCTAATTAATCAACAAAATTGAAATAATATTGTGTTCATGATCTCGAGCTTCATGTGCCTAATAATTTAATCATATTTGTTTTAACAGGACCAATGCATTTCAGGCGAAGTGTCCAAGTCATGTGCCTCATGCACTGTGTGTGGACAGCTATCCCCATCGAGACAACTATATATATTTAATAATATAAAGACTCCCATCGAGCAAACTATTCTATAACTAACACACATTATTAATAAAATAAAGCTTATTATGCACTAAAGATAGTATAGAAAGATATTGTATTTGCGAATAGTTATCAAACATAAATTTCTTCTTAGCTAAAATGAAGATATAAATATTTGATATGTTTTTTTGAAACCTAAAACAAGAAGTAAATGTGATCTTAGAGCATTGATAATCTCAGAGTTTACGAATGGAAAAAGATATGAATGGTGATTTGAGATGATTAATAAAGAACTTGCAACTCCTTGATTAATACTAAATTAAATGTAGTAATTGATTACTTCCCTCTAATATAAATATAGTCGTTTGTCCCAAAAATTAATTAAACTAAGCCATCTCTTGACTAACTGTAGTCTAATAATTCTAGAAACACATTAAGAATTCAATTTGAAGTGCATGTTTTTAAGATTGACAAATTCAACAATTTCACTTTTTTCCAAAAGCGGCTCTAAGCATCCAAGATATCCTATTAGGGTGAGCTAAAACATTATATAACATTAAGGTAAGTCTAGCAAAATTCTCTCAAGTTAAGCTCTTTTTTTATATATATAAATATAAAGTGACACAAATTTGCAATATCCAAATGTAATCTCTTACTTCACATTAAAAACACATCAAATTAAATTAGAAAACTCTAGAATTATGTAACCATCAATAACCCGTCACATGATAAGACTTTTTTGATTTGACATGTGTATTTTAAGTTATAATCTATTTAACAAAATCATAATATATGAACATATCATTTTAGATTCGGGGCGTGACAATCTAGTACATAATAAACTCATTAGATATCTAGTCACGTCAAGATAAATCATTTATAACTAAATCAATTCTCTTTATGATTATCGTGTTTACCTTAGCATTAGATTGGATGGCAATAGTTTAATTGTTATGTTTTTTCAACTGTTGGGAGGATTATTTCATGTAATTCATGTTTCTTATAAGCGTACATTTCAGACCAACTTCATGTTGGCATATCATACAATATCAAAGACTTACAGTATTTTGTTTAAAATGAGGTGTCTAGTTCATAACCTACGTTAAAAGACTAGTATATACAAAATCTCATAAGTATAAATATTGATCGATTTATATATTAAAATTTTACTTAATAAAATTGACAATATAACTTCAAACAACAACATCATCTCAGTTATTATTTGATTCTTGTCCACGGTGCAACGATATGAAAATTAAAGTAAAGCCAATTCATATGAGAGTTGACACATTATATCTATCTAGTCTACATAGACATAGAGAAAGATTTGTAGACTAGTAAGTGCACATTGCGACCTATTTCTCATTTTTTGTGTTGCTTCGATACACTTGAAAAGACAACATCCCCCATTGTTGTTTTTCAATCTCAGAAATCATGTCACCATCAATAGAAGGTTTCCAAGTATCTTCATTACTGTCCGTCAGAGCCCAGCACACACTCTCTGGCGGATTCGCAGAATCAAAGAGAAAAGAAGTACCAACCTTCTTATTCTTGCCTTTTGGGATCTCAGAAGTACCAGTGCTGGTTTCAGTTTTACGCTTTTTTCAAGAAATCAAGCACAGCAGTTTGTTGGATTTCACAGCCTCCATCCATAGCCACACGAGTTTCAAGGGAAATGGATGGTTAGAGATAGGTTATTGGTGAAAGAGATAGGTTATTGATGAAAGAGATCATTTGGACTCATTTGGACTTCCAGCAGAATTTTGGGCCTAAAGGTTTTGGGCTTAAACATACACTCAAATCCAATTAAGAAATCTGTACATATCAATAGTTTTGTTTTAGCTCTTGCATTGTATTTATTTTGTTTGTTAGAAATAGACACCTGTCTAGTTTGTTAGTAGAAAGATTCTTCAACACTTGTATAAATACAACACTAATTGTACAGTTTTGGGTAGAAAGAAATACAGAGAAGGGATTTTCTATTTGGTGTCTTGTTTAATTCTTGCATGATATCAGAGCAAGGTTGAATTTCCTTGCTGAATCTCTCATCTGAAGTTCTTCTCCTCTCTGTTTATCTTCTGAAATGACTGGAGTCGAAAATCCACCTCTGGTTCAAACTTCTCAGGCAAGTGATAGGATCCCTGTAACCAATACAATGGATTCTTCACATGCTTTTTATCTTCATTCTTCTAATCATCCAGGCATGAATCTGGTCTCCACTGTCTTTGATGGCAGAAGCTATGGAGTTTGGAGAAGGTCTGTTATGATTGCTCTATCAGCAAAGAACAAACTAGGATTCATTGATGGATCCCTAGTTGTTCCCACTGATGCAAACCTTCAAAAGGCTTGGTCAAGGTGTAATGATATGGTCCTCTCTTGGCTTTTGAATTCTCTCTCAAAAGAGATTGTTGAATCTGTTTTATATTCTCAAAATGCCAGAGTTCTGTGGTCTGACCTGGAAGATAGATTTGGTCAGGCTAATGGAGCAAAATTATTTCAGTTACAGAAAGATCTTAGTATTGTTGTTCAAGGAAATTCTAGTATCTCTGCATATTTTACAAAATTGAAAAGCCTTTGGGATGAATTAGATGCTTTCGATACTTTTACTGCTTGTAGTTGTAACTGTATTTGTGGTGCTAAAGAGAAAGGAGTGAAAGCTCATCAGGATGAGAGATTATTACAGTTTCTTATGGGTCTCAATGAGACTTTTATAGGGGTTAGAAGTAGTATTCTTTTATCTTCCCCTCTCCCCAACATTGGTCAAGCATATTCACTGGTTATTCAAGATGAGAAACAGAGAGACATTTATGTTTCTCCCAATTACGCAGGAGAATCAGCATCTTTTTTTGTTGGTAATGGAGGATCTAGGAGGTTTGATGATTATAAGACTCAACAAGGAAATTTTTCTAAGAAAAACACTATAACATGCAACTATTGTAAGAAAGTAGGACATACCATTGATCAATGCTACAAACTTCATGGTTTTCCTCCAGATTTTAAATTCACCAAGAACAAAAGGTACCAAAAAGGAGCTATGGTCAACAATGCCTTCAACACTAATGAAGGAAACAACCAACTGCTGGAAAATTCTACAGATCCAAAGTCACTTAGTCAAGAAAATGTTGGCCAACTTCTGGACCTTTTACAGAAGATGAATCAAAACACTGGAGGAAAGAATGATGCTACTGTAAACATTACCTGTGCTAGTAAGGCTAAGTTTCTCAGTTCACATGCTTATTTGTTTAAAAGTGACAGTCATTCATGGATTCTAGATAGTGGAGCATCTGAGCATATGACTTTTAATAAGCTTTTTTTTTTTTTTTCTAGTTTTAATATTCTACCCAAACCCATTCTGGTCACTCTTCCTAATTCTCATAGAGTAACTGTTACTCATTCAGGATCTGTGTATATTTTGCCTGATCTTCTTCTTTATAATGTCCTTTACATTCCTTCTTTTAAGTTCAATCTCTTATCTGTTCATAAACTGTGCAATCAACTTCAGAAGTTTCTTCTTTTTACTCCTAATAATTGCTTAATGTTGCAGGGCCCTTCACTGAAGAGCCCTCTGGTGCTTGGTAAGGAACATGGTGGTTTATATGTTTTCAAGTCATCTGAATCAACAGCTAGTACCAAGAGTGTGTCTCAAGCAGATATTTCTACAAAAAAATTGTCTAGTTCTAGTTCTAATTGTTCTCAATTTCCTAGTTCAGCAGCAAATGTTTTTACTTCTTGTTCTTGTTTCTTTGATCCTAATGTAAAAGAAAAGTTATGGCACTATAGATTAGGCCATATACCTTTGAGTAATATGAAGAAAATTGTTCCAGTTTCATCTTCTTGTTCTAAATTTTCCTCTGCTTGTGTAATCTGTCCTATGGCAAGACAATCTAAATTACCTTTTCCCAAAAGTCTTGTTTCTAGTAAAGCTGTTTTTGATATGATTCATGTGGACATTTGGGGACCTTACAAAACTCCCACACATGATGGTTTTAGATATTTTCTAACTATTGTTGATGATTTTAGTAGAGCTACTTGGACACATCTTCTTAGCACTAAATCCAATGCTTTTCCCATCCTCAAATCTTTTATTTCCATGATAGAAAGACAATTCAATTCCAAGGTTAAAATAATTAGAACTGATAATGCTTTTGAATTGGGAAGTGGGAAATTACAAACCAATTTTTTTCTATCCAAAGGAATTATCCACCAAACTACTTGTGCTTACACTCCACAACAAAATGGAATAGTGGAAAGAAAACACAAGCATTTGTTAGAAACATCAAGGGCCTTGCTTTATCAGTCTCATTTACCTATTATTTATTGGGGGAATGTTTATTAACATCCACTTATCTCATAAACAGATTTCCTTCTTCAGTGTTAGACCATAAAACACCATTTGAAATTCTTTTTAAATCCAATCCTGTTTACTCAAATCTAAGATGTTTTGGATATTTATGTTTTGGTTCTACTCTTCCTCCTCACAGAACAAAATTTGACCCAAGGGCTCTACCTTGTGTTTTTCTGGGATATCCTTATGGGAAAAAGGGATATAACGTTCTGAACCAAAAGACAAAGGAAATAACAATTTCCAGAAATGTTTTCTTTCATGAAGAGTACTTCCCTTTTTCATCTGATGTATCACATCTTTCTCAAAGGATTTTTCCTGTTTCCACCCCACCTCCCTCTTCTGATTCTGATGATTATACTAACTTTGATATTCCTATTTCTGGTTCTAACCCTATTCTTTCAGATCCCACTGTTTCAGAATCTTATTCTCCTATTTTTGATTCCCTTTCTATTACTTCTCCTAGAGTTATCCAGTATTTCTCCCAACAATCATGTTATTGATGATTTGCTTAGAAAGTCTTCTAGAATCACTAGGACACCTGCATATCTTAAAGATTATGTTTGTAATGCACTTCACCTCATAGATGTGAGTACTCCTTGTTTCCTGAGTCCTGTTACCCCTATTTCCTTCCCTTTCCACAAATTATTTTCCATTAATCAAGTCATGCTCACCTCTGTTTCTAGTGTCCATGAACCTATTAGCTATGAACAGGCATCACATGGTCCAGCCTGGCAGGAAGCAATGAATAAAGAATTATCTGCTTTAGAATTGAACAACACTTGGGATGTAGTTGAATTACCTCATGGGAAAAAGGCTTTACCTTGTAAATGGGTCTATAAAGTGAAACAACATTCAGATGGTAGTATTGAAAGACTTAAGGCAAGGCTGGTTGTTAGAGGTGATATTCAAAAAGAAGGGGTGGATTACAATGAGACATTTTCACCAGTGGTGAAAATGACTGCTACTAGGTGTATTCTTACTTTTGCTATATAGAAAGGATGGGATTTGTTTCAGTTGGATGTCAATAATGCCTTTTTATATGGAGATCTTGATGAAGAAGTATATATGAAGTTTCCTACTGGGATTACACCTCCTTTACCTAATCATGTTTGTTTGTTAAAAAAATCTATTTATGATCTTAAGCAGGCATCTCGCCAGTGGTATTCCAAACTCACTACAGCTCTCAATTTCAAAGGCTATAGTCATTCTCTAAATGACTATTCTTTATTTTTTAAGAAAACAGACCACTCCATCTCGATTGTTGCAGTTTATGTGGACGATATTCTATTAACAGGTGATGATGCAGCAGCTTTACAAGATTTAAAATTATTTTTGGATGCTGAGTTTAAGATTAAGGATCTTGGGCCCTTGCATTTCTTTTTAGGACTAGAAGTTATTCGCGAACCTAATGGTTTGATTCTGTCTCAACGCAAGTTCACCTTAGATCTATTAGAAGAATTTGATTGTTTGCATCTTTCACCTGTTTCTGCACCATTGGATCCTACTGTCAAATTACAGGCAAACGATGGTATCCCCATGAAGGATCCAATTTCTTACAGATATTTATTGGGAAAATTGAATTACCTTACTCATACAAGACCATATCTTTCTTTCATTGTGCAGCATCTTAGCTAGTATATGCAAGATCCAAGGGTTCCTCATTTTACTGCAGCCTTACGGTTCTCCGTTATTTGTTGAAAGATCCTGGTCTTGGTCTTTTTATGAACAGTGATTCATCATACAAGCTGTTGGCTTTCTGCGATTCTGACTGGGGTACCTGTCCGGATTCACGAAAATCTGTCAGTAGGTTTTACATCTCCCTTGGTTCTTCTCTGATTTCATGGAAATCGAAGAAGCAAGCTTCGATTTCACTCAGCTCAGCTGAAGCTGAGTATAGATCAATGAGACGGGTAGTGGCAGAACTCACCTGGTTGGTTCGTTTGTTCGACGATCTTACTGTACCGATCTCTTTACCAGTTCCTCTTCAGTCAAATAGTTCAACTGCTATTCACATCGCTAAAAACCCTGTGTTTCATCAACGAATGAAGCATGTCGAAATCGACTGTCATTTTGTTCGTCAACAGTACCTCGCCGGACTCATTTCTCTCTCTCATGTTCGTTCATCTTCTCAGCTTGCCGATCTGTTCACCAAATCCCTTGCTGGCCCTCTTCACCATAGTCTTCTTCACAAGTTGGGAGTGTCATCTTCCCCTCCAACTTGAGGGGCGGTGTTGGATTTCACAGCCTCCATCCATAGCCACACAAGTTTCAAGGGAAATGAATGGTTAGAGATAGGTTATTGGTGAAAGAGATAGGTTATTGATGAAAGAGATCATTTGGACTCATTTGGACTTCCAGCAGAATTTTGGGCCTAAAGGTTTTGGGCTTAAACATACATTCAGATCCAATTAAGAAATCTGTACATATCAATAGTTTTGTTTTAGCTCTTGCATTGTATTTATTTTGTTTGTTAGAAATAGACACCTGTCTAGTTTGTTAGTAGAAAGATTCTTCAACACTTGTATAAATACAACACTAATTGTACAGTTTTGGGTAGAAAGAAATACAGAGAAGGAATTTTCTATTTGGTGTCTTGTTTAATTCTTGCACAGTTTTGGATCGAAATCTTTTTCCAGAGAGTGATTCATAATAGTAATGGTCAGTTAGTCCAGCAGTAGCACCACCCATACGACCTACTGATTTGAACTTCCAATCCTCCGGCAGCCAGCTCGGCCTCTCCTGAACCGTATCACCTGCCACTGCCGGCTCCATCTGTGGGATGAATGAATCCTCACTCATTGTGTGTATATGAAGAAACTGTGTTATTTGAATATTTGGTGTACATGATAATACTTGAAGGGTTCTTATTTATAGTAGAGTTTCATGTGAATAAAATAAATCTGGTCAAATGCAATTTATTATTTTTCCATTTTCGGTTTAATATTTAATTTGTTCTTATTGTTTAGAAAATACAACAATGAATCTGGTCAATTCAATTGAATTTCTTACTACTTTCATTTTATTTTATAATTTTTTCTTTTTGAATTATAGATCTTTTTAAAGAAAAATCTTAATTAAAGTGATCTGGTCAATGCAATTTACTTTCTATTCATTATCAATCAAGTAAATATATGAAGTATAGATTTTTTTAAGGAAAAATCTTAATTAAAGTGATCTGGTCAATGCAATTTACTTTCTATTCATTATCAAGTAAATATATACTCTACATAATTATTGTTATTGTTTATAAAATAATTTGATCACTTTGAATGGAATTTTCTTATTAAATGTATTTTACTTTGTAATTTTTCTTCTCTTCTTCTAGAATCATAAATTATTTTTTTTAAAAAAAAAGAAATAAAACCTAAAAAAGTCTTTCAGAAGATTACAAACATTGTTATTAGAAAATAAATTATTTTCTTTGCATTATTAAGTAAAACAAGCTAGGGTAGGGGTATTGCAAAAATCGAACCGATCGATAAATCGAACAGAAAAAAGTGTTATTGGGTTAATGAATTTTTAATGATTTTATAAAATAAATTATTGGGTTACTGGTAAACCGGTAACCCATTAAGACTTGTAACTTACTTCTTTTATTTGTACATAAATAATATATATTAATCTCAATACGTTGCTAGTTACGTCTTAGCCTTCAATTTACATATCACAATGACTTTGAGTTCACAATTTCACATTGTACCAAACGTGAAAATATAAAGTAAGAATCTTATTCCTCTTAATTTTGTGTGTTACATTGGTATGGTTCTTGTCATGTTTGTTAATATTATTTCTATTTTATGAGCATTTGTTAAGTTACATTATTGTGTTCTTGTGTCAAATTTATTAGAGAAGTCATATAAATATTTTATAAGTATTTTCTTATTGGTTAAACTGAAAAGCGAACCGTTAAGAACCAAAACCGATAAACCGAAAACCGACAAATCGAATCGATTATTCATAAAATCGAGTCAAACCGATGCACACCCCTAAATCAGGCAATACATATCCAACGTATTTTATTCCTTATTATTTAGAATATAAATATTATTTTGGTCACTTTGACTGATTTTGTTACTAATTTCATTTTTTATATTTTAATGTTCACTTGTCTTAGAATAACAATTATAAGAAAATGTAACCGTAAGAAAAATATTGAGAGATCAAATGATGAAATATCTAATTACTAGAAAGAATTTATTTTCTTTTCATTATTAACTAAAGTTATAAATAATTATATATTATTAATGCACTCTATTTAGCATTATTTTTATACATTATATCAACATATTTAGAAATGCAAAGATTGGGCGAATAATTTTGTATAAAATTCAACAAATACCACAACTCACTTTTATAGGTTGTTTGAGAGAATAAAAGAATTTAATTAACATTAACGGTCATTATATAGATTAATTATTATTAGTACATCACGAATATTGTTCTGGATATTATTTGCCCTTAGTTTCTTATCATAATTGAGTTTTTCTTTTAGGAAAAGGAAAACACAAAATTTTCATATTTGGCTAGTCATTTTTCTTGTAGGAAAAATGTTTATGACTCAATAAATAGAGATTTGTTCTTTCTAACATAGCAGCGTTCACAAATGTAGTCGTAGAGACTTTGAGAGTTTTTGTTTAGGGGGGAAATTGGGATACAAGTGACACGTTATCACTTATGTGAACCTTTTTGTATTTTGAGTGAATTGGGTAAGGTTATTTCTCTCTATATTTTGTATTCAAATTTATACAGTGGATTGATCATCTCATTTGTGGATGCAGGTCGGTTGATCAAACCATGTTCATTTTTTGTGTCATTTGGTATATTTCTCGTTTGTCTTATTACTCGTAATCTTTCTAGATTTGTTTTAATAACTTTCGCGTGAGACCTAATTAATTTCAATCCTAACTTATTGTGGTATATCTTATCATAAGATTATCAAAGAGTAAAAGCAAAGAATATGTTTACATATAATTTTTAACTATCATGATCGTAATTATATAGTTTCTCCTTAAATGAGTGTTGACACCCAATTTTGACCGACCTTTAACCATTTTCGGAATGCTATTCGATTAAATATGTATTTTTTTTAAAAAAAAAATATATATATATATTTCTAGTTTAAAATTTTCATCAATTTCATCTTAAAATTATATATTTTAGTACGCATGATTTCAAAAATTATTATAATTATGTTATTTATTATATTTTATCGATAGTTAAGCTCGGAGTAATTACTTTCCTCAAATGTTTTAAGATTTAAATATATATAATTTATATGAAAATATTATGATATATGTAGTATTTTATTAATTGAATAGCATTTTATTCTTCTTCCCTTAAATCATTTAAATTTTAGCCTAATATATTCAAATTCCTTTTAATTCTAGCCTTTTAATTCCAATTGTATTTCGATTATAGCCACTTTTTTATTCCAATTCTAGCCATTCGTATTTCGATTCTAGCCTTTTAGGTTCAATTTCAATCTGATTTTAAAAGTCGCTTTTAATCTCATCCGTCCATCCCATCCCGAATTAATCCCGTCCCTTCATCTCTTATTATTAAATCAACGGTTGAGATCTAATCCTCATACTTACCTTTTTAATCTTAAAGACCCTAAGCCTAATTCCTTTCCATCTTTTCTTCATCTCTCTTCCTCTCCAAGATCCGCCGCCTCTCTCTCCTTCTTTTCCTCGCTCGTGAGACGACATATAGCCGCAACCGGCAGCTAATGAGGCGAGGCCACCGCTGAAGACCAACAATGGTAGCCGAAGGGAACAAATGGACAAAGAAGAAGGTCGAGGTTGCCGCTTTATTTCCGGCAATAAAGAATAAGATTCGACGACGCCGTCCAATGGCGAACGGCGAGACCGCATCGATCTCCGCAAGAGCGCCAGCGCGCCGCTCTTCCTCGCTCTCTTTTCTCCTCTCCTCTTCGTGATCCGATGAAACCATGAAGAACTGGCCGCTCCGGCAAAGATGGCGGCTCCGGCGAGATGCTCCACGCCGCCCCTTTTCTCCTCTTTCCTATCTTCCTCTCTTCTCTTTTCTTATTTTCAGCGAGGCAGATAAAGAAGAACGAACGGCGAGGATCGCTGGTCCGCTTCTCTCTCCTAGTCCGGCGAGCAACTACGAACAAAGAATAAATAACTCCGACAACACCTACCTCCAAAGAACTAAAACGACAAAGAACGATGAGAGCGGATAATTGCTCCGCCAAGATTCCGGCCATGCAGTGGATTCCGCAAATTTTCGTTTGATGGTCAAGTTTTGTTAAAAGATGGATCCGTAATGCATCCATCCGAGTAAGTCTTCGACTATTTTATATATCCCTTTATTTTAGTTCTTTGGTTGGTTTTATCAAATTTCAAGATCCTATTATCTTGTTTGGGTCGTTTAGTTTGCATGATGTACTAACGGATGATTCTCAAAAGCATATCTAAGTTGTGTTTCTTTCGCTTTAAAATTCATGATTCCCGCTCCTATGGGTATTTGCGTGCTCGAGTGGAATATCGTTGGTTCGAGTGGAATATCTTTGATTTAGTACGCATTGTTGCAGTGTTTAGGCTTTTAACTAATAGGTTTCATTGCTTTCTTGATTATATTAAAATCGTTGTTTTCTTGAAATGCAAATGATTGATTTCTTCCTTGTAAACCATGATTCAACCTTAATATTTTAAGGACCAGCTATGGTCTTTCTAAAATAATTATGTGGCTCTTCTTGATTATTGAAATATTACCGTTAGTCGAAAATATTGTAAATTGATTGTTGTAAATGATGCCTCTGTCTATATGAAATTTGACTTGTTAATCACCCCTTTTCCGTGATTCGCATCGCTTTATATTAGTAACTTTATCTTGTTTTGCCTGTAATTAAGTTTGTGCAAATTTGTTGGACCTCTTTGGTTATGGCAATTCTTAATTTAATTAAACAGTAATATGTCTTTCCTTTGTAAATTTTATTTGCTGTTTTATATAATATAGATTGATGACACGGTAATTGATACCATAGCTTTAATATAGTCTCTTATGTATCTATTTGGAGTAATAATAATAAGTGATTATTGCTTTCCTTATACATGTTGACCGATTCTTACTATAACTTTTAATTATTTCTTTCACATATTTAGTTGCATTTTTTTTGGGTAAGGATAAATTACATTAAATCTGATTTGGCTCCTTTGATTTAAGGAAATATTTAAATTGATTCCCTTTGATTCCTTTTCCTATTTTTGACCGTATTACAACAACTATAAATAAAACTCCTCTCCTATTTGTTTAGACATTCATACTTTGCTTGCATTCGGGAAAAGAAAAAAAAAATATACTGCTTCCTATTCTAAAAAAAAAAAAATTAAGATTCTCCCTGTTTTAAATTTTAAAAGTTCCTCTTTGTCTCATTTATTCTTTGTTTCTTTGTGTACGGGTTGAATGTTAGAATAAGTTGGTCTTCATTGCTGATTAATAAATCTGCATAACTGGTTAGCTTTCTTTTCCATTAGTTTAATTTTAGCTTGCATCATTTGTTATGGGTATTGATTGCTTGAAATAAATAAAGGAAGCATCCGGGTTAGTCTCCTATTCCCTCCTTACTATGTGTGATTTTACGTGATTGTGTGAAATTCGAGTGTTTTTGCCGTGATTTGCTTTTATGTGTATCAATCAGTTATTATCTATGATCTCGTGTTGGGTGTTATTCTATTTAAACAGGTTTTGAACGTGAAGTTCAAGTTGAAGAGTTGCCATGAGACAAAATTACTATTTGTATTTTTATTTATTTATTTCGGTTTGTAATATTTGTATAACTCTATAACTCTCTATAATATAATTTGGGGGATCGCCTAAGGGGGAGGGGAATATGTGCTAATTGTTTACCTTTTGTTTATTTTATTACTTGTGATTGTTGAATATAATCTGTCTATATTGATTAATCATAAAATCAGATAAATAAGGTATGTTGTCCCCTAAATAATCAATCTAAAATCAAGCGTTGATTTGTTTAAACTTCACCCTATTCAAATTTGAAGTCAATCACACGTTATCGGACTACTCAATATTTAAAATGGAAGCTTGTTTATTTGATATTATTTGTTTATTTATTTTTGTGTGTAGAGAGTCGTCTAATATTTTTAGCATGTTAAGAATCAAGCAATTTTTGTTTAGCATATTTTCTATCCATCACATAATTTCGGACCAATAATTATTGCCTACATGTTATAGTTAAGTAAAATTAATGCATGACAATTTTTCAACTCGGTTAATGGTTAGATATTTCTCGAGTGCAAGCGTAGGGTAATTATAACTTAACTAAAATCTGAATTGTTTTAAATGCTTGCTTGTTTATGTTAATTAACTAATCTAAGTAAATCAACATGTTTTAATAACTTGATTCCGTCACTTAACTAATTAAGTTTCTAATAAATTTGCAGCATATTAATCATTTAGAGACCATGTCTATAGATTTTCTAAACATTACTAATTTTTAGCATGTTCACATTTATAAATTATGCCTAAGATTCAATTTATTTTATGTCATTTGGGGGTTAGAATATCATGCCTATAGGTGATATGCAGTGTTTTGATTTCTCAAGCGCCAAGAAAGTCATGTTCATAGGCGTAATTAAATAATTCTTGGCATGTTAAATAATAGAATTAAATCTATGCATTTTTCTGTCCATTGGTAAATAATTTCTACAATGCATTTATTTTCTGACATTAAAAATAAGATAATAAATTGTTCACTTGCTAATAATGTTTTAAATAAAATTTGCTCTTGTCCCATCTACGTAATGAAATTATTTTCGCACTTGAACATTTTTCTGCTACTTAAAATCAGTTCATTCTGCATGAATACTTGTTCCGCCATTTAAAATACTTTTTACATTTGTCACTTGCTGCCTCGATTAAATCTTGCTTGGATTAATTAATTTACGCCTTTGTTTTGCCACTTAAAATCACTCTTTATTTAATTTCTGCATTTAATAAAATTATACGCTACTTAAAATAAAAGTTGGAATTAATAATTTGATAACTATTGCTCTAAAATTATGTCATGCATTTGTGATAATTTTTCTGCAACTTAAAATTAGTTAATAACTGTAAGTAATTACGCTCGCATGAGTAATAATTTTCTCGCCCTTTAAATGCAATACATATTATGTTACTTGTTTACATGTACACACCTAGCATGAAACCCTTCACTAATTATGTGTGTCTGCTAGCATGTTAATTAAAACTTAAGAGGCTAACTTGAGACTTTATTTGCTAATTGCTCGTCCAACGTGTTTTAATTTGGTGTCTAGGCGGGCCTATATATTTTATTTTTGTCTAAACTCATCCAAATAGTAGTCCAATGCCTCTTGGACGTTAAGCGGGACACTAGGCACCTTTTAGGACGAAAAGCATGCGGTGGTGGGATAGGGGTAGTTTAGGCCCCACGGACATGATGACACCGACTCAGGCTTAAAACGACAAACTTTGGTTTTGTCTGTCCCTACCGGTAGCCTAAAAATAAAGAAAAGTCGAGTGCTGATCCGTAAAGTCTTTTAGAGTCTCCTTTCCCTTTTTCCCTTTTACTTGTTTATAATTATACCTATTTGGGGTAGCTAAATTAAAATAAAATTATTTGCCTACCTATTTGTGCAATTTCTGTCTTCTCGCTCCTCTCCGTTAATTGATTAATATCGGTATAAGTGTTTATTTATTGTTTTGTTATACTTGTTGTTTGATAAATCACCTAGATCTGTATGTTTGATTAATTAATTAAAACAACTAAAAAATTTAATTGATAATATTTATTTGTTATTTTGTTATCACCTAGTTTCGCATGCTTATCAATTAAATAAATAATAAAAGTAATCTTAAATGCTTAAAGTTATTTATCACCTAGCAAGCATGTTTAAATCAAAATAAGTAATAAATGAAGTGACCTTAACTGCTATTTGTAACTTGCATAATTGCATGAGATACGGCCGGGACCCACATTTGTGGACCTCGAGGGATGCCTAACCCCTTTCCCTCGAGGTAACTTGAACCCTTACCCGATCTCTGGTTCGTTGACCTTAGCTAGACTTAGTTAGGTTAGATAGGTGTCCTAACGCACCTTATTTCGTTAGGTGGCGACTCTTCATCTTCCCAAAACCCAAAAGAGTTATTAGGTCGTGCGTCAAAACCCGTTTTGCGTAAAAACGGGGCGCGACAATGAGATGTTCATCATATATATGAATGATGTCATAAAATAGGTGATGGTATATAAAATTTATCGTAAGCTTCAAAAGAACTAACGTGTTACTATCCAAAGGAATGAAATTCACAATAATATTGAAATTGTAATAAGTGTCGAAAAAAACTTTTTAAATTTCAAAATAATTTTTTAATTTTTTTTTATCATAGCGAAACTATAAATTATGAGTAGATTCTACATCTTCATATTAGTAAAGTCGAAGAGGGTTAAGAATATTCTATGCGAAAGTTTACATGTTCTTTTCTCTTGTTTGTAATACACAAATTTGAACATAATGATGGAATCACACACGATAGTGTGAGTTTCATACATAAACTACTGAGAGTGTGAGTTTCATATCTAAATTATCACTATTTAGTTTGAGAAACACACCTTAGTGATGTGTAATACATTAGCAAAAATCTTGTCACATGGATAAAATATTCCACCTTGACAAAAAATTAAAGAAATTATTAATATTAGTTAAAAACTAAAAATTAAAGTATTACTATTTTTAAAAAAATAAATTTGAAATAATTTTCTTATCCCACTCTACCATCTTCTCTCCCCCACCCAGACAATCCCCCGTCTATTTATTTTTTAAAATTCTTTTATAAAATTTTATTTTTAAAAATTCGGACCTCACCCCCTCCTCGCTTCCTACTAAAAAAATTTATACTATTTTTCTTCTAAAAAATAAAATAAAATTCCACCTAACCCTATCTAACCCTCCGTTCCTAATTTTTTATTTTTATTTTACATTTTTGTCGTTTCTGTTAGATGTGTACATATATTTTTAGGAAAATATTTTTTTCTACTTACGTGCTGAATATAACAAAAATAAAAAATTTATGCGACAAGTTAAAAAAGTATCTAATACAAAACGAGGAAAAAAATTGAAAGCGGAGGATTATGTGGGGCTGAGGTAGAATTTTTTATTTAAAAATTAAATGATATCTAAATTATTATTTGAAGGGATTGGGGTTGGGGGTTGGATTGGGGGTGGGGTGGGGGGGGGGATTAAGTAAGAATTTTTTTTATGAACTTTTATAAAATAATTTTGTTGAAAAAACTAAAAATTGGGATGGGGAGTACAGTGATAAGAAGGGGTGAAGTGGAGTAAGAAAAATATTTTACATTTTATTTTATATTTTTATGGGAGAAAAGTAATACTTTGATCTTCAACTTTAACTAATATCAATGATTTATTTAATTTTTGTCAAGGTAAAATATTTTGTCCTTTGGAGCGTGACGTAACAAATTTCTAAATAAAAGAGAGAGTGTATTACACATACCATGATGGGAGTGTAAGAAAAAGGGAGAGGCAGGGCCGTAAGTAGAGCTACCCGGGGTGTTCAATTGGACACAATTCGTCGGAAAATTACGTTATATCTATATTTCAAATTCTACTTTTAAAACATATATATTTAAAGTTAGACACTCTTAATAAAAACTATGTTTTTAGTGCAGTGGTAATAGGTGTCCATTTGAGTGAAGGAGTTTCGAGTTCAAACTCCCAATCACACAATATTTATTTTGTTTTATTTTGACAGCCACACACAATCATTATTGGACACACTTAATAAAATCCTTAATAAAATTTCTGACTTCACCGCTGAAGAGAGGTGTGTTTCTCAAACTAATAAGTACTAATTCAGATATGAATCATACTCTCAATAGTTTAGGCATAAATCTAAAAAAAAAAAGTGTTTTTAGCCTTGTCTCAAAATTTTCTCTCAATTTTATTCGTCTCGATAAGATTTTTTTACGAGGCAACCCTCAAAACTTATTATAAGATGTATGTTCTTTTTCCTCACTAAACCTTTTTTATTGAGATTTTTTAAGTAAAATTTTAACGAAGTATATTATCTTTTAAAGGACATTAAAACGGAACTGTAAAGAATTCACTATACTCATTAATTAAGTGAATATCATTTTTCTATATTGTTATACTTTACAACACATAAAAAGAAAAGAGGGTTGAAAAGAGAGGGACAATTTAAGTTGATGTGGTGGGTCCCACAAGCCACATAATAATTTCAATTAAAAATTTTCCTTACACAACCTAAATAATACTCCCTCTATCTCCAATAACTTGTCTATTTTTAAATTGACACACCTATTAAAAAATAATTATTGACATAGTGAGTTTATCATTTTACCCTAATTAATTATGAAGTGGATAAATTAAAATTTAAGATTTTCAAGAAGTCTTATCTTTTCAAAGTAATTAATTGAGGATATAGTAGATATTTTTTTTTTGTCCTTTCTGATTCATCAAAATGGACAAGTAATTAGAAACAACTAAAAAGGGACAAATAGACAAGTAATTAGAAACCGAGGAAGTATCTTTTTGTATCGACGGATAAGGAGTTGCTCGATTATTAAGCATTCTTTTTTTTCAATTCAAAGATCGTAAATATGAGTGACTATGAAGCAAAAAAAAAAAAGAGGAGAGCTCTTGAGGGGAGTTAAATAATAAATACGTAAATATTTTTTTTCCTATTGTAATCACTTTAAATTGGAATTTTTATTAAATTTGTTTTCCTTTTTCTTCTCCTAGGAGTTTTTTCTTTTTTTAATTTTTAAAAAAAAAGCAAAAAGGGAAAGAAAAAACCTAAAAAACCGTTGAGAGATCACGCGCCTTGATTACAAGAAAGAACCATGTCTAAGTGGAGACAAAAATACAGAAGGACCCACCTTATCTCACCAAACGCGTGGACACGCGCTGTTTCTCTGTATACCTTCATTTTCAAAACACACTTTTTTTCCTCTGACATGACCAAAATTAATTCCAATTCACGATATCAAATCAATATATCGCGATAAATTAGATGAGTAAATTAAATGCCGCCGAAAACCAAAAGAGTGCCATTCTCATAAAATAGCACACGTAACCCACGACGAAAATCGTAATTCAACTCGAATATTCAACTGCATTTGAATTCCCCATTTCAAATCCGCAAGTCCAGTCACATCCTACTTATCAATCAGGAAAGGCCACTCTCTTGATAAGTAATCGTGCTTATCAAAACCAACTTATCAACGTAAATGATAAGTAAATTAACTTATCACTGATAGGTCAGTATAAAATGATAGGCTACTGCTAAACGCATCGAAGATAGCGAGACCAAGTCCTCCCCCACCCACCTCATTTTCCATCTTCTTTACTCTTCTCTTTCCCCCACTACAAATAGACCCATCCCTCCCCTTTTCTCTCTTTCTCTCTCTATATACCTATTCTCTCTCTCTCTCTCTAAATATATATAATTTCTCTTTCTTCTTCGGCAGCCTTTGGAAATCAAGCACTGATTTATTAATTGTTTATGTGAGAGAGGAGGAGCTGAAACCCTAGAAATCGTAGCGCGTGTGGATATCTAGGGCTTGGATCTGTGGAGTTCTGGAATTGGAGATTGTTGGATTTGGGGGTTTTGAAGAGAGTTGGAAAAAATGTCTTCTCTTAGCAGAGAATTGGTGTTCCTCATACTCCAGTTTCTAGAAGAGGAGAAATTTAAGGAGTCCGTTCACAAGTATGGTTTATTTTTTTGATTTTTTTTTGTTTGTGTTTATTTCTCTCTCACACACATATCTATGTGTTTGATTTTTTTTCTTTCTTTTTTTGGATTTTATTGTCATGTGATTTGTGAGTGGTTTACTATTTTTACTTGGTTGTTGAAAGTGAAAAACTTTTTATTTCTTGAAGGTTAAAAAATTAAAGAAATAAGTTATGTGTTTAGTTTTGGGGCTGTTCTGGTAATTTATCTAAAAAAGGAATGAAAAACCACTTGATGTAGCTGTTTCTACTGTGCTTTTTATATAGGTTTTTTTTTTTTTTTTTTTTTTTTTTTTAAATTCTGGTGCAGAGTTAATGAGATACGTTTAATGTGCCTTAAGTGATAGTACGAGTAATCTGTAAAGAAAAAATGACCATTTTTAATTGTTTGTTGTTATTTATTTAGTGCTTCTATGAATGTGAAGTCATTAAAAGATGTTGGTTTAAAGTTTGTAAAAAGATTGATTTGAAAAATGAAAAATTTCTGGCACCATTATATCTTTCCTGTTTATTAAGTGTTTGATTTAGTTGACATCAATTTATCAGCTTGTGAGGAATGAAAACTTTGCTAAGTATCAAGTGCAATCGAGTGTGTCCAATGTTTTCTTTTCTGTTTATTGTTGACATCAATTATCAGTGTGTGGGGAATGAAAGCTTTGACGGAGTAGTATCAAGTGTAAGTGAGGGTGTTTTGAATCTCTCGCTCTATTTTTCTGTTGACATCAATTTTTCCAGTGTGGGGGGAATGAAAACTTTTCTACTGTTTAAGTATCTTATTTCCTTCTTATTGTTAATTTATAGATGTAAGAATAGAATTTAGAGTTCCCCTGCATTCAAGCAACTGTCTCTGTTTATATGAATTTCTGTGCTTGAAAATGTCTAACCTCTGCAAAAAAATGTGTCATTTTGTTTGCAGGCTAGAGCAAGAATCAGGATTTTTCTTCAATATGAAGTACTTTGAGGAGAAAGTACATGCTGGTGAATGGGACGAAGTTGAGAAGTACTTGTCCGGATTTACCAAAGTTGATGACAACAGATATTCAATGAAAATCTTTTTTGAGATAAGAAAGCAGAAATATCTTGAAGCTCTTGATAAGTATGTCCACACTGTTACTTTACAATGCCATTCATTCATATCTGCAGTAGGGCTCTGATTTGAACCTTTTTTTTCTTCCGTGTGGCATGTTGTTATTTCAGGCAAGACAAGGCAAAGGCAGTTGAGATTCTTGTGAGTGATTTGAAAGTGTTCTCTACATTCAATGAGGACCTTTACAAAGAGATCACTCAGCTCTTGACACTTACCAATTTCAGGTAGTTTTTTGCTCATGTTATGTGAAACGAATATCCATGCATAGCCACGTTGAAAGAAGAAATCACTTTTGCATGGTTAGGGGACATACAATTAGACAATGAGAGAGAATTAACCAGAACAGCTTCTTGAAGTTAAAGGAAGAGACTAAATGCACAATGGTTTCTGTTTGCTCCCTCTGCTTCCTTTAGGAATACTAATAAATGAACTGTAGTTGCAATAATTCGCCTCATAATATAGTACTATGGAGATAAAGTTGTAATATATGAGGTGATTTACTTATTGGTCTTGCAGGGATTCATTTTTTTGGTCGCGTTTTTCTTTCTCTCTGTTGTTTGTGAACCAAATAGGAAATAAATTTGGACTAAATTTTTTAGATGGAGGGAGGCAAAATGCAGAATTTGGTATTATCTGCATGGTTAGCAGTAGATTGCCTGAGATCTAAGGCTTCTATAAGTTACATATTTCGAATTATTGAGTTGCTGGAATTTCTTTTTGAGCCAATCGGTTATCTGTGAATGAGAATTCTGCGGTGAATGCTTGTTGAATGACTATTTCAGTTTGTGCAGTTTTTCTTTTTTCCATGCTTGATATTCATCTTTCCTGAAATGTGATTTAACAGTTCAATGTAAGTCAAGTAATGGCCTTCTGAATTACATTGGTTATTTGGTTTCAGAGAGAACGAGCAGCTTTCGAAGTATGGTGACACCAAGACAGCGCGTAGCATAATGTTGATAGAGCTAAAGAAGTTGATTGAAGCAAATCCTCTTTTCCGTGAAAAGCTCGTCTTCCCGACTCTGAGATCTTCAAGATTGCGTACATTAATCAATCAAAGGTGAAGAATCTCTCTGTTACTAATCTGTCAAGAAGGATAGTATCAGTTCTTATGTTTGTTGTCCATTTCTTTATTTTCTTTACGCCACAGAAAAAGAAGATATTTTAGTGCTGACTGCTCGGTTAATGTACTGGCATTTGTGAAATTTGTATTGGCTCTATTGGCTTTACACAGCTCCTTTCCTCGACAGAGGAATGAGTCATGCTAATTTTGTGCATTTTTGAGTCAACAAACATGCATGTGGGATGTCATTGGTCTTGACTTTCACTTCTCTTTGTTTCCTGTTAACAAGAAAATTGTCAATTACCTTGTTACTTTTTTGGCTTTCGAGTTCCTTGATTCTGAAGTACAATGAGCGGAAGTGAGTGCCAGTTTATAAAATGGTCTGATTTCCTATAACTTGACTTAGTTCATAGATTGCAAGATAACCTAGATGTGCTGTCTTCTCACACGTGTACTTCTTCTTATTAATACCTTTGATGCATTTGTCTAAAGATTAACTGTATACTTAGAATTGAACATGATGCTGTTTATGTTGGAAGTTGAACTTGGAATCATGTCTTTTGATTTGATCTTTCACTTTGGCATTTTCTGCAGTCTCAACTGGCAGCACCAGCTTTGCAAGAACCCAAGGCCAAACCCTGACATTAAGACTCTGTTCACAGATCATACATGCACTCTTCCAAATGGGGCTGTTGCACCTACACCCGTTAATCTTCCTCCTGCAGCGATTGCAAAACCTGCCGCTTTTACAGCACTTGGTGCACATGGGGTATGATTCTTTGTGGTTACTCTAGTTATGATACTTTTGGTGATTTTACTTATTTATTACTTAATGACCAGTGACCACGTCGCTTGTCTCACTCGGTCAAATCATGTATTTTAATTTGTTGCTTGTAGCCCTTTCCACCAGCAGCAGCAGCAGCTGCAAATGCTAATGCTTTAGCAGGTTGGATGGCAAACGCCGCTGCTTCTTCATCTGTCCAAGCTGCTGTTGTGACAGCATCATCCCTGCCTGTTCCACCAAATCAAGGTGAGTTTTAATTAGTTTTCATTGAATGAATAGGGGCCTGGCTTCTGATGGTGGACACCATCGATTATGCTTCAAACATTTGTTAAAACTTAAAAAGAACAACTCATATTTTGAGAGGTCAAAGAAATCCATGAACTTATTGTGTAATTATATTGGCAAATTTCTCAATATTTATTCTAGAATGCATGTAAAATATTCTGGTAAAGAAGCACCAAATAAGTAGGCTGGAAGAAAGAATACTAACTCTTGTTTTCACCTACTTTATAAAAACAGAGAATAGTAGCTCTTGTTTATTTGAGGATCAAAATGCCTCATCAATAATATGATACCATTAAATAGGGTCCAAAATTGATGTGTTTGAGAACAAGATTGCTCGCCTTCTGAATAAAAAGCTCTAGATCTTGCAAATTATAACTTTGAATACTTTGGGTTAGTTGGCTTGGACATGGAGCAGTCAAGCAGACAATTGACACCATTATGAGTATTTGGTCCAGAGATGATATTCTCCGCTTCTATTGACTATGTTTCTCTCTTGAACAGTGTCAATTTTGAAGCGCCCCCTCACACCTCCAGCTACATTAGGTATGCTTGACTATCAGAGTGCTGATCATGAGCAATTAATGAAACGTTTACGACCTGCACAGTCTGTTGAGGAGGTATTGCCAATTGTGGAAGATGAATCTTTCTTAAATCTTTCCTCCTGCAGAATTTACCCTCAAATTATTATCATTTCAGATCATATCGAATTCATGAAATGTGTTTTATCTTTCTTCCCTTTCAGGTTACATATCCTACAGTTCGTCAGCAAGCTTCTTGGTCCCTTGATGACTTACCAAGGACTGTAGCTTTTACTTTACCTCAAGGATCCTCAGTCACTAGCATGGACTTTCATCCTTCTCATCATACATATCTGCTCGGTATATTACTGTTTAAGATCTTCTGTCCATGTATCCTATTGTTGCTGTGTCCTCGTGCCTATTCCGCTTGAACCAGCAGTGATAGAAGAGTCATAGCTGTTAAGATATCTTCTTCCTCTTAACTTAATGGAGTGTGCTGAACAGTTGGATCCACCAATGGTGAAATAACGCTCTGGGAAGTAGCAACACGAGAGAAGTTGGTTGCGAAGGCATTTAAAATATGGGATGTTCAAGCGTGTACTCTGACATTTCAGGTTAATCAATACTAAATTCTTTTAAAATTAATTCTCTGGAAGTGAAAGCAAACATTCAATTTTGGATTTTTAATTTGTTTCTTCAATATGCTTGCCTTTTTATCTGGCATATAGTTGTAAGTTCAAATAAAGTCTTCAGTTGTATAATTTGAGAGTTTAGTCTCTTCACAAATATGTAGTTCTGTGGGTGAGTATCTGGTTTGATGCTTTTAAGATTTCTCGAATGTCAGTATAGTACACTGTTTTTCTCTCCTGACAATTGAGAGTTTCCACAGGCTTCTGCTTCCAAAGATGCACCATTTTCTGTAAGCCGTGTTGCATGGAGTCCAGATGGGACCTTCGTTGGTGTGCGCCTTTCTTTAATTTTGTTATTATACACATTCTTGTGGATGTTCATAACTGTACTTTGTATTGCAGGAGTTGCATTCTCTAAGCATTTGGTCCATCTGTATGCCACTGTTGGAACAAATGATTTGCGCCAGCATTTGGAGGTAAATTTTTCTGTTTTATCTTTCTTTTTCTTTTGACAAGTTGAACCATATGTTGTGGTGAACTTAAAAGCTATAATTCTAACTCAATCTTACCTGCACCCTTGTGATTTAAGATGGATGCCCATGCTGGGAGTGTTAACGACTTAGCATTTGCTTATCCAAACAAGCAGTTATGTATAGTAACATGTGGAGATGATAAGTTGATAAAGGTAACATCTGAAGTGTCATTATTTCAGTTTGCACCGCAAACTTTTTACGAAAATGCTGAATGAAATATTTGAAACAGGTGTGGGATATAACAGGAAGAAAGCTGTTTAATTTTGAAGGACATGAAGCTCCTGTATATTCCATATGCCCTCATCAGAAGGAGAGCATTCAGGTATTTCCAAATATGGAAGAACTTGCATTTGTTGCTTGTCATTGCTTCAGGATTGATTAACACTTCACTAACCCCCTCTGCTGGTAGTTGGAAAGTTTTCAAAATGTAGGTGCAGAGTTCTGCTTACTGTTGCTAGTGCTAGGAACCATTCATTAACTAGTACAAAATAGGGTAAAAACTAACTATCTTTTATTGCTATTGCTAGGGAACATTCCTTGGAAGAATTCTTACTTTCTACTGTGTCATTAAAACTGGTTGTTTGTGACTAGGAAGCGGTTTTGTTTTATTACTCAGTTATCACCATCATGCAACTTTTGACATTCTATCTAGATTCATCCTTCTAGGAAATAGAATAAATAGTTATTGTTGGTGGAAACTGGGAAAAACTTAATTGGGTTTCGGTTGATCACGTTGTAATAATTTCCAAGAAAGTTCAGGGAGGACATATTCTTCGTCTGAAAACCAGACGACTTGTGTGATTCTGCATGAATATATCCAATCATTGGCTTCTATGCAAATTGATCCATGAGATTAGTCAAATGTAAATTATCTTAGTGCTGATGGTCCATTGTACCATCTGAGAAGCTATTGCCTATCTCAATTGGAGGCAGTGTCTATATGAGGTGTGGGTGCACTTTCTGTACCTACGTGCATTTGAAGATTCTGTCATGATTTGTACGTTTGTTGATGATTCTGAAAATGTAGATAACATATTAGCCTTTTGTTTTATGTTTAGACAGAAATGCTTTGTACTCGATGCAACTCTATTGAGAATGGACGGATGTTAAGGCATTATTGATGCATGTTCAGGTGTTTACCTGCCTTGTAATGGTGTTTGCCACTCTCGAATAACATCTTGTTTTGTATTCTGTATGCAGTTCATTTTTTCTACTGCTATAGATGGGAAAATAAAAGCTTGGCTGTATGACAATATGGGATCTCGAGTTGATTATGATGCTCCTGGTCATTGGTGTACCACCATGCTTTATAGTGCTGACGGAACTAGGTAGGGTTGCATGAGCATCCATTGTTTACTGTATGTTGGTCTTTACGAGTATTCTGCCTCCACTGACTCTTATCAACTCTTTGATGTTGATTTTTCATGCTTATAGATTGTTCTCTTGTGGAACCGGTAAAGAAGGTGATTCTTTTCTTGTGGAATGGAATGAAAGTGAAGGAGCCATAAAGAGGACTTATTCTGGGTTTAGAAAGAAATCAGCTGGTGTTGTGCAGTTTGACACTACTCAAAATCACTTCTTGGCTGTGGGTGAAGATAGCCAGATAAAATTTTGGGACATGGACAATATAAACATTCTTACAACTATAGATGCTGATGGTGGTCTCCTGGTCAGTGCTTATGTCAGTTCTATTGTTATCATTTGAGCAGCCATCCTCACGATACACCAAAAAAGAAAAGGAATTGAAAAAAAAAGAAAGGAAAATGAAAATTACTAAACAAATTGGAACTTTCTGTATATTCTGAAGATGGCTTTAATTGTGGTGGTTGTTGCAGAGTCTTCCACGCTTGAGATTCAACAAGGAGGGGAATCTTCTTGCTGTTACTACTGCTGACAATGGGATTAAGATACTGGGAAACGCTGCTGGTATGAGATCCTTGAGAACAGTTGAGGCCCCGCCTTTTGAAGCACTAAGATCACCTATTGAAGCAGCTGCGATTAAGGTATTGATGGTTGTTTGCTTCTCGCACTTATTCTGAGCGTAGTTTTATTATGTTCAAAGTAAAAAAGATCTTGTGTTCTTTTTAGCAGGGTTCTGGTTCTTCTGTTCCAAATGCTACTCCTGTCAACTGTAAAGTTGAAAGGAGCTCTCCTATCAGGCCGTCTCCTATCCTTGTATGTAATATTTCAATTTCTTTCTTTCTCAGTTTAATCTTCCCCAATCTGTTAAATAAGCTCATATTTTATCTTCAAACATCACCTGTTTTTCAGTTTAGTGAATTTTTCCTCTTATATTATTTTACTTCCTTGCAGAATGGAGTTGATTCTGTGCCCAGAAGCATGGAGAAACCAAGAATATTGGAGGAAGTTTCAGATAAGGCCAAACCCTGGCAGTTAGCTGAAATTTTAGACCAAGCTCAATGCAGGCTGGTTACCATGCCTGAAAGTTCAGATTCGAATAATAAGGTGCGTTATCTAATTTGTGTGAACTTATTCTGTATTTTGTGATTCACATGTAACTAGATCATTTAAATAACACTTCTGTTTAGGTTGCAAGGCTTCTTTATACAAATTCTGGTGTTGGTATCCTGGCACTTGGTTCGAATGGTACTCAAAAGCTGTGGAAGTGGACACGCAATGAACAAAATCCAAGTGGCAAGGTAAAACATTAACTGATAACTGTCTTAGCTACATATTTATTTTCAAAAATGTTATACAAACTAACTTTTGGAATGTCTTGTGTCTTATTAAAGGCCACTGCTAATGTTGTTCCACAATATTGGCAACCGAACAGTGGTCTTCTTATGACCAACGATATCGTAGGTATCAATTTGGAAGAGGCTGTTCCTTGCATAGCTCTCTCAAAGAATGACTCTTATGTAATGTCAGCTGCTGGTGGAAAAGTGTCACTATTCAATATGATGACGTTTAAGGTAAATCTATAGAAGAGGGTCCTGTTCTTTTAACTTACTATTTGAGTGGTTTGATTTGGGAATATGATAATAACTGAGATGTATAGGTAATGACAACATTTATGCCACCTCCGCCGGCTTCAACTTTCTTAGCATTCCATCCTCAAGATAACAATATTATCGCCATTGGCATGGAGGACTCAACAATCCACATTTACAATGTTAGGGTTGATGAGGTAATTTATACAACTACTTCTATATTCAATGCCATCTGTGAGTTGGTTAATTGACCCATTTTTTATGTTTACTGCATTTGATCCATAGGTAAAATCCAAGTTAAAAGGCCATCAGAAGCGCATTACTGGTCTTGCTTTCTCCACCAACCTCAACATATTGGTTTCATCAGGTGCTGATGCTCAGGTAAGTTGCTGTTCTTTTTCTTTTATATATTCCTTATGATGCCTTGTGTTATTTCTTTTGAACCGTGAAAGGATAAAGGAACAGATATAGAACCTACATTTTATTCAATTAGCTTTCTGCTAAAGGAGGAGGGATGCAACACGAAGACTTCCCAATTAGCTTTCTCTTACTGGCCACAACCTTCAGTTTTTTTTTTTTTTAGGTGGGGGGTGAGGGAGGGTGTCTATTGCTTTGTTACTTCTTATTTCGTATGAGGTGTAGCAGTCTTAATTGAAATGTGATTGTGAACATCATGATAAGTTGTCAATCTATAGAATTTGTACAATTATTGGCCCCCTTTGGAACTTGATAATGAACAGATCTATGGCCTGAAGCCTGGAATTGAATGCACCTGCCAATTATGTTTCTGTATTTTGTTTTCATTTATGACAACATGTGCACATCTTCTAGTGCTTTGACATGCTATAGATACCTTATTTCTTATGTATGGAATTTGACCATTGCAGCTCTGTTTATGGAGCATTGATTCATGGGACAAGAGGAAATCAGTTCCCATTCAGCTGCCTGCTGGTAAAGCACCTAGTGGTGACACTCGAGTACAATTTCATGCGGACCAAGTCCGCCTGCTAGTATCCCATGAAACACAGTTAGCAATTTATGATGCATCAAAGATGGAAAGAATTCGCCAGGTAAAACAAATCCCTAATCTCAAATTGTGGACATGTAAAAGTTTGTTTTCTTATTGATTCTGTTTCTTGCAGTGGGTCCCTCAAGATGCACTTTCTGCACCAATAACCTATGCGGCTTACTCTTGCAACAGTCAACTAGTTTATGCTTCCTTTTCTGATGGCAACATTGGGGTATTTGATGCCGATACCCTAAGACTCAGATGTCGTGTTGCTCCCTCGGCTTATTTGTCCCAGGCAGTGTTGACTGGGTAAGAACAGATATAACATCAGTCTTTTGAATCTGTCTTATATTATTCACTTCTGCAAATCCAATTTTTTTATTTTTTTTATTTTTTATTTTTTATTTTTTTGTCATTCAGCTAACATGTTAAAATGTGTTATCGTGCACTTTGTAAGATGTTGATTCATGTACTAATTTTACTTGTTCCAATCTCATTAACTTGTGATGTTCTTTGTGCTAAAAGAGTCGTGGCTAATGCACATGTCGGATGTCTCAGGAGTCAATCTGTGTATCCGCTAGTAGTTGCAGCACATCCACAGGAACCCAGCCAATTTGCAGTTGGGTTGACAGATGGAACTGTCAAAGTGATTGAACCACTGGAATCCGAAGGAAAGTGGGGCGTAAGTCCACCTGTTGATAACGGGATGTTAAATGGCAGGGTGGCCTCCTCTTCGACCGCTAACAACCATGTTGCCGACCAAGTTAAAAGATGAAACATATTGTATTCTGTCAGTGACATTCTTTTTGTGTATCTTATCAGGATAGGTTTTAGTCCACATCTCTTTATGATGGCACACCTCTTACTCTTTTAGAGAGATTCCTAAACTTTGTTATATGTTTTTTTTCCTTTCATTTTTATCATTTTTTTTCTCTGTAGTTAAAATAGTAGGGGATGTTCTCTGTTCGGCCATTGGCTTTTGGTTGAAGGTCCTGAATGTCACAGGAAATAGCTCAGTTTAAAGGATCAGTTAATGGATGTCAATACTCTACACTCTCTCTCTCAGTAGTTCGGTGTTTCTTTTTTAATGATATAATCCTTGTCCTGTATTTGCCTAGCATTGCATTGTAGATTTCGATTTTATACTAATAGCTTTTGTAATAAGGTTTCTTTTATTTGGTCATCTGTATGGTAATTTTGAAATTTTAGCACTTGCTGTATCAAATCTCATCATTTTTATGGTGGGCCATTAATGGTAAATCACGTCTCTCTTAGATGCATTTTGTATTCGATTACTCGATAGTTATGAGTGACCGTTTTGAGATACTATCCCTTAATTACTAATACTGTAACACAATCAATGGAGGTATCCAGCTTAAAATTATATTACCGCATCATAACTGTTGTGTTGGAACAGAATTACCTGGATGTTTTAGTAAATGGAATGTTCTTTCTCTTGTTCGTTTTGTTTATTATTTTATGTTTTCTTTTTTTTTGGTCATTTGAAGAACAAGCATCTCTCTGGCATTTCAAATAAATGATGTGTCAAATATCTAGGACCAAGTAAAACTTTGAGATGAAGCTTTGATAGTACATCTGCTATTTTTCTAAAAATAATTTGATCATGTCTAGTGTAATTTTACAAATGTAGTTGGGGAAAAGGGGTATCTACACAACTTTGCCTTTACCTGTGAAGTTGGTTGTTTCTAATAGACTCTCGGCTCAAGTGCATAAAGCAAATACATTAGGGAAGAAACCTTTGGTTACATTAGCAGTATACAGGGAGGTATCAAATTTGGCTTATAAATGAACAAGTTTATATTTCTCTAATGAGTGAATACCCTTTCTTAGAGTACTGTTCTAATAGAGCTTTCATCCTAAACAAAACTAGTTCATCCATTTCATCATTTTAAATGGTGGCTCTCACCTTGTATGGTAAGGTGTAGGTCTCCATGAAGGTAGTTGATGATCTTTTTTTGTAGACTCTAATTTACTAAAATGTTAGCCATGCAATTTACTTCTCTAAAGTAAAAAAAAAAACGTAGAAAGAAAAAGGTCATCCTCCTTTTCCATTTAAATAATTTGATCCACTATGTGTGCAATTTGCCAAGGGACAAAGGAGAGGTGGTTGATTGCCTTCACTATAATTTGTGAGTCGGCATCAATGTGAACCACTTTTCACAAGATGTCCTACATGACAATTCGTGTGAGATACACTTGAACAAATCTGTATTATGTTATATGCAGAAATCAGAATGTGTGCTTATTTGCTCAACTTTATATAAATTTAAATATTACTTGTGCACATTTATAATTGAACGATATTAGATGTCAACTGAGGTAAAGTGAAATGATACATTTATGTTTATAATTTGTTAATTTGAAGTACTATTAATAGGAAACACTTTTTTTTTGGGTATACATACACAACAAATATAGGGCCCGCGTCGCGAGTCCAAGAGGCCCAATTATAAATACTCCGCTCCGCGTCCAATCTGTCAAGTATTTCATTTTCCATATATTTGGGGCTTTCTCCCTAAATCGCAAAACCCTCTGCCCTGGTTAGGGTTTCAGAGATGGCGAATCGCACCGATCCATTGGCGAAGAGCATTAGGGGAACGAACCCACAAAACCTGGTGGAGAAAATCCTCAGGTCCAAAATATACCAAAACACCTACTGGAAAGAACAATGTTTCGGGTTGACAGCAGAAACACTAGTCGACAAAGCCATGGAACTTGATCACCTCGGTGGAACATTCGGCGGTAATCGGAAACCTTCACCATTTATTTGCCTTATCATGAAGATGCTCCAAATCCAGCCTGAAAAGGATATCGTTGTGGAGTTCATCAAGAACGAAGATTACAAGTATGTTCGAGTTCTTGGGGCTTTCTATTTGCGTCTTACGGGTACAGATATTGATATATATCGATATCTTGAGCCTCTCTACAATGATTATCGAAAGCTGAGGCGTAAATTAGCTGATGGGCGTAAGTTTTCTTGGTTTCTTGATTTTATCTAATGACTTGATTAAAACTGTGATACGAGATCTAAATTTTCTTGTCTTTTCTTGTTTAGAGTATGCACTGACACATGTGGATGAGTATATAGATGAACTTCTGACAACAGATTATTCTTGTGATATTGCTTTGCCCCGCATCAAGAAAAGGTTTTTGTCTTTTGAATATTTGAGTCTTTTGCCATTTTTATTTTATTTTAGTTGAATATAGGTACTTGGTGGGTGCTCTAATGAATATATGCTCACCTAAACGGACAGCCATAAAACTAAGCACAACATGATTTTAATTTACTGAATATCAAATTGAGCCTGTGTGGGTTGAATGAGAATACGGACTCTACTTTGTTCATGAGAGTATGTAATTTGTTGTTGGTTTAATTGACCCTCTACTTAAGCTTGCGCAGTGATGGATTATCTTGCTCCAAACATAGACTTCTGCTTCCATGGGAAAGGCAGGCTGTTATGATTTTGTTTGTTTATATTTTGTAATGGATTATGTGTAGTAGGTCTAAGCCAAGATTGTATTGGTCAAGTTTGACGGGTCAATGTGCTCAAGATGATTACATAGAGGAAAATCATTATTAGCCTAAAGCACATGATTCTATATCACAATAATATTAATTGAAGAAAGAAAAAGACCTTACTTAATTGTCTATTTTGTCTGGTGTTTTTTCTGCAATTTTTTCTTTTTGCAAGTGTTGGTGCTGTTAGATCTTAGTCTTAGCTGTTATTG
Organism: Solanum pinnatisectum; assembly: GCA_035578085.1. NCBI lineage: Eukaryota > Viridiplantae > Streptophyta > Magnoliopsida > Solanales > Solanaceae > Solanum > Solanum pinnatisectum. Next base: position 59,275,903 of record CM069076.1, read on the forward strand.
CCTCCAAAGTATTTTGCTGTGCATGTACTTCTAATTCTTTGTTTCTCCTATACTCTTTATGTGTGTGTTCATTTAATCTCCCACCTATCATGTGTTGCCACCAGATGGATATTGGAACAGAATAAACAGCTGGAACCTCGGAGAAGTGCGTTGGAAGATGACTTTGAAGAGGAAGAGGAGAAGGATGAGGATGAACCACTTGCCACTGGATTAGATGATGAGCATGAAAAGGTTGATTTTTGACGTGCTTAGTTTATAATGAACATCATTAATTTAAAGGCTTGTTTCTGGTTATTGATTTATAATAATGCAGGATTATTACCGTGGGGGAAGTCCAGCTAGGGAGAGAGATCGGGATAGAAGACGAGATAGTCACAGACACAGGTAGATTTCAATCATCTGCTGTCTTTTCTTCGTTTATTAATATGTTAAGGTATGAATTCTTCATTTGCCTCACACTCACTCTTGTGAAGTGGAAAGGACATGGATGGGTCCTACAAACACAAAAGACTCCTATTAGATAAGGAGTGTGCCCATCTCCAGTTGTTACTAGTACCCAATGTTCATTCCAGAGCATCTGCATCATTACATATGATTTTAATTACTTTGAAATCCTTGAGCAAAACTGTAGCTTGGCAAACTCCTGTATTTGTGGACTCAGTTTGGGTGGTGTCCCTCAGGGTTGAAGGTGACCATGACTTAGCCTTGGTTAAGTTAAATTTTGCTTAAACTTTATATTGTAAGTTGATTGCTGCTCGAGTGGAAGCTGATTGTTGAAGTACCCAGAGATACTCTGGAATTATTACACAAAGCACACACTTCACATGCTTCAAGCCTTCAACTAACATGGCATTTTAGGCCTTTTGGTGACTAGCACAGCTTCCTATATTAAAAAAAAATTGTGATCTTGCCAGGTTTCTCTGCACTGACAGTGTGCAGTTGAGAAGTATGATTGATCATACATTTCCACTTTCCAATTGTTTCAGTTGGCAGTAATGTGATTTGTTTGGCTATTTATTATGTTATATATTAATTGAGTAGTAGGAGGCTCTTATTTCGAATTACATTTTGTGATTTAACATTTTCTGCAGTGTAGTGGTATTGTAATTAGAACATTCTTTTTTTTTTTTATTTACAACACGATCCAACTTATGCCTTTTTCTTTATTGTGGAGTTCTCTCTTTATTTTTTGATTTGTGCTTCTATGCCTTTTCTTTCAGGGATCGTGACTATGACAGAGATCGAGATTATGATAGAGACTATGACAGAGATCGTGATTATGATAGGGAACGTGGCAGACGTGACAGGGACAGGGACAGAGACCGAGATAGAGACAGGGACCGTCATCGCCTCAGGGATGATAAGGACTATGGTCGTGAGAGGGATCGAGAACGGGATAGGGAACGTGATAGACGTGACCGTGGTCGACGCAGGAGTTATTCTAGGAGCAGAAGTAGAAGCAGAGATCGTAAAGATCGGGAGGATGATCGTCGTAAAAGGCATGCTCGCAATAGTGCTAGTCCTGCTCGGGATGAACCTAAGAAGAAGAAGGAGAAGAAGGAGAAGAAAGAAAAGAAAGATGATGGAACAGATCATCCTGATCCAGAGATTGCAGAAGCCAACAGGCTTAGGGCATCGCTTGGATTAAAGCCTTTGAAGCTATGAACATGTACATCTGCGTTTGTAGTTTTCGATATGTTTGGTGATGTGTATCTTTTGCCCTTGTAGCACCTTTACTACTTTTCTTTTTACTCTTTTAGTGTACTAATAATCTACTACTTGAAGCTGCAGTTTTTTCCTTGCATTTTTACTGCTTGCGAATTCCTTGCACCTTATTTTTCACAAGTAATACTAACTGATGCTAAAAAGTTGGTACAACTTGATAGCATTTGAGTTTCATTTGAGTTCCCTTTATGATTTTACATGTGTTTAGCTCCATCATGAAAACTTGGATGTTCATACTTGCTCACAGCGAATGATGCAGATCTACAGTTAAACCCCCTACAGTCTCGGAAAGCACACACTGGAGTGTAAAAGGAACTGAAATAGACAATTGTATTCTCTGCAGACGCCAATTACAATAAGGCCTCACAAATGTACAGGACAAGCTGAAATACAGGGAGAAAGAGCCTTACACTACCTAAAATGTGCAGAAATGAGCTTCACGCTGTCAACTGCTAAATGGTTACATTTCTTGATATGGAAGTTCTGGTAACAGAATGCCATTCTGATCGTAGTGAAGGCTGCCAGATGCACCAAGTGGTCGACATTTTCCTCCCATTAGTATCCTTTTCTTGCATAATTCCAGTTCAACTTTCTCTTGTTCTTCCTCATCCTCATGTTTGCACTCTCTCTCCTGTTTCACCACTCTCTTGTGTATGGCTTTCACTCTTCTAATGATGCAGTAACAAGCTTTCTGCCTCTTGATTGATGCCCAGTTAAAGGTTTTCGACATTTCCTGAGTCTCTGCCTTAGTAACAGCACCATAGTCTGCACCTTCAAAGTCTGTTCCAGGATCTGCTTTGTTGGTCTTCCAGTTGGTGAAGCAAAATCCAATCCTCTTTCTGAACCTGAACTTGAACAGCCTTGAGAGATTTCGGGGTAAAATCCGTGGTTGCTTTCTACTGCTAGTTGATGTTTCTGAATTCTGTTCTTCATTCACCTTTAATGGCTTCCCCTTTGTGTCTAAGATCCTCAGCATCTTCTTGAATGAACATGACTTACTCAGTGTTAGCTGTTCCACTGAATTTTCGACCATAGTCTTAAACATGTTGTCTTTCTTCCCGGAGACAATCAATTGATCTCGTTCTTCCATGCATTCATCCAAACCATCAGCATCATCACCATGCCTGTCATTTTTAAAGCTTGAAGAGTCCCTTTGCAACGGTTTCTTGTTGCGAGAAGCATTACAGAAAATTGAACCAAGTCTTGCAGGTTTAGTCCATTTGATCTTCTTCTTTTTCCCCTTGACAGCCTTTGCAGTTTTTTGCATAGGGTTGTTGACAACAAGCAACTTGGGTAATCTCACTCTCACCTTTTGTTGCATGGACATGGCAAAGCCATTGATTTGTGAATACCTTGGGAGGGAGCTAGGATTTTTCAATCTTCCAGTACTATGAAAACTTGCCTCGTCCATTTTAACTTTGTTTATCCCAATATTTACTAGAGTTGGGGTTTTTTCTTTTCTCTTCATTGTTATTGTTGCTCCTACCTTTTTTGTTTTCAATAGACGTGGGTAGTGTGATTATGGTAAGTGCCCTATTCATATGCTAACATTTCTGTTGCTTTTTTCCAAGAATGCCCTCAATTATCTTTTTATAGAACGTTATGTTAGTAAAATTATTATAGCATGTAAAAAGGGTAATTAAGGGATAAAGTTGGTTACATGTTTTCTCATCAAACTCACCTGAACGTGATTGCTTATTATTTCACAACATTAGAAAATAGCCTCTACTCCCATTTTCTTTCCAACTGTTGAATTGCTGTTTCAGTCTTCAAGGGATAGTTAAACAAATAACATCTGATTTCACAATTATCCAAAAAAGAGTCCACAACTTTACTTTAGGCATAATACATAAACATGATCCTTAACTTGGTGTTAGCTGACAACTATGACCTTTAACTTTGGGTGTGCATAAGTAGACACTTAAACTTGTTTAAAATTGAACAAATTGACACATTCGTTATACATGGCACCCTACACGACAATTTTGTGTCATACGTGGCATCCTACATGTATTATGCCATGTAGGACACATGTGTGTACTTGTTCAACTTTATACAAATTTAAGTGCTTATTTGTGCACACTCAAAAGTTGGAGGGCATAGTTGTCCGTTGAAGCCAAGTTAAGGGTCATGTTTATGTATTATGCCTTTACTTTGTTTAAAATATAAAACAAACTTTACTTTGTTTTTGTTAAAAGTCTGTATGGAGCATCTATAGAAACTACAAATTTATTTAAAATTATGGCTCATGAATGATGAACAATAATATCATAGAGAAATAAGTCGAGATTTTTTTGCATCAATGATGTTATGTATGTAATGCTTTTTTGGCTTTTGAGAAATGGTTGTGTGATGTTCTTGGAAGATGACCATTCCATTAACATAGTTAATTTATGTTGTCTGAAATAGGTTTAGGTATAAAGCTCGAGTTTAATTAATTTTTATGATATGAAGGTTAGTTGAGTTCAATAAACTTTATCAACAAATTATAATCAAGAAAAATTAAAGTTTGAATCAATTACTATTTGATACAATTTGAATTTAATGCTTATTAATGTTGCCACGGCTATCTACACCAGGTTAAAATATTCGTCAACAAAAAAGGCTTTTTTATACACGAGTAGGAAAAGTCCAATTAAAGAAAATTGATATTCAAATGAATTAAACCGAACGGACCATTTTTGAAAAAACAAAAACTTATAAACTCGGGTGCAAACCCGACCCGTATTAGATTGTAATAGCGCTAAAACCCTCTTGTCCCCTAATTCTCCGTTCACTGCAAAATGAATTCAATGGCAGCTAAACTTGTCAAATTATTGCGCTGCTCTCCAGCCACCAGACCAGGTTCTTCCTTTGGATAACAATCAATTTCATTGTATTTATTATTTTCTTGTATTAGAGTTATTCTTTTAATGATTGAGGCATTCTGTAAAAAAAATGTTCTCTTTATGATTACGGTTGTTTTATTGCATATTACAGTGATGGGTGTGCAAGGAACCTCTAGGTTATGCTATTCAACTGCTACATTTCATAGTGATGATGATGAGCCTACAAATAATAATGAAGCTGTAGAAATTGATGATAGTGATTTTCTTCCCGAAAAAACTAATTTGCAGCTGCAAGGTGTGGACCCCAGAAAGGGTTGGAATTTTCGGGGTGTGCACAAGGTATATATATGTTCTTGTTTAAAGCCCTATAAGCATATTGAAGATTGAATCATAATTGCAATACTTGTACAGGAAAGAATGACAAGAAGGCTAACAATATGTTTATATCAGTTAATGTTAGTTTGTTGAGCAATTTTGGAGGCTGTTCTTTAGATATTTTAGTTTTATAATTATCTTATATCACTGAACTTTGTCTCGCTCTCTTATCATTGTGAGTCTGCTAAACTGTTTCAACTCATTCCATGTGTGGTATGAGGCTTGGGTGAGCACAACCTTTTGGTAGAAGTTGTTGAGAACTTGGTTGAGAATGAAGCTATTTTAGTTAGAGATATTTTTAGGACCAGAATGATTGAATCTGTAAATTGATATGCGATTTCTGTCGGAGTCACACATCAGTTGGTTAAGGGGTACTTGGTCTCTCTTGGGCAATTCCTCCCTTCATGTGCTTGCTTTTGGTGCCCCATCCTAATTCATTATTTCTGATGTTGCTGCACCCCCACCCCAGTGTTATATTGTGCGCACTCCAGATGTATGTCTTAGGCATGTGGGGGCGCTTGAGTCCCACATAGGTGTGTTAAGTAGTACATGGTCTCTTTATATGGTCTTGAGCAACCCTCCCCTCAAGAGATAGCTTCGGGGTTGAGTTAGGCCCAAGACCCATTTCTTTATCACTTTCTGAGTAAGTTCTTTTTTGTGAGATCTCATAACTCCAAAACCATTTCCACATAAAGGAAGTTAGATCATCTATTTTAATTTTTTAACCAAAAATGCAAGGATGGTGGCATAATTTATCTTTTTAATTTTTTGTCTGTTTTGTTTTTGGGGGATAATTGATAGACCAACTTAAAGACAGAATTTTGTTTTTGACAGGCTATTATATGTGGCAAAGTCGGGCAATCTCCTGTGCAGAAGATATTGAGAAATGGACGGAGTGTCACTATTTTCACAGTTGGAACAGGTGGCATGTTCGATCAGAGAATCCCACAAGACAAAGACTTGCCTAAACCTGGACAGTGGCATAGGATCGCGGTGCATAATGAAATGCTTGGGCAATACTCTGTTCAGCAACTTACCAAAAAGTAAGCACTCAACCCCCCCCCCCCCACCACACACACAATAATCCACATTTCATTTCCATTATATTCTCTAATATATATGTTCTATCAGCTCCTCAGTCTACATTGAGGGTGATATTGAAACCAGAGTCTATAATGATAGTCTCAGCGGCGAAATTAAAAGCATACCAGAAATTTGTGTGCGCAGAGATGGTACGTCGTTATGTTTATTATGAGCCCCTCTGGTTTGTCATATTTGAAGATGCGGGTATTGAATGGCAGTCCTTGCACCCCATTTCATTTGATGATTTCATTGAAAACAGATAATTGAACAAAATATTTTGAAGTTTTTTTTATCAGACTTGCATAATTTACTATTATTTGTTGAAGGAACGATTTCAGCTAATTGTTTTTTCTCTGTGAGGGAAAAATCAAATAATGTTTTAGCTTCAAAGAACTATTATATCTTAAGATTTTGGATGTTTTATATAGTCAAAGGTGTCGTCAAATCTTTTATGGTTTACTGAAATTCTTGAATAGAAGGAGTGTTAACTTGAGAGGCTGTCTTACGAGTTAGAGCTGCAATTTCATTATATCTATCTTTTCCCCTGTTCATAAGCTTTAATAAGCAAGTTGTAGAGTAAGATATAGTTAGTTAGAAGACTCATACTTTTATAATCGCTAAATTCAATCAAAGAGGGATAAACCCCGCAATGCATTGCCAGAAGAGTAACAAAATGATGCAGAACACAATGCTCATAGATTATACTTAGAAACTGGAGTATGGAGGTCTGTTAGCAAGATGAAGAAAATGTACAAAGTTTTCGGTTTGGGGAGAAACTGTTGAGATCCCACTCCTGTACGTTTGAATTGTGCCTCATTAGTTTGGTACTCATCATTTATGTTCAATGAAATAGCATCTCTATCTACCACACCTATGTCCTGGACATCCAAGATTAGTACCCACAAAAAGAGAGGGTGTGGAGGGGGGAGGGGGGATCCGTACTTCCAAAACCTTAACGTTTGGGCTTATCACCAAAATTAGTAACCAATGTAAGATCCGTTCAAATTTAGTAGAACTTATTACTACTCCCTTACAGTTTCGGGAAATTGGACCTCAAACCAGATTTCGAAATCAAGTTCATTTGCTCTCATTCTATTAAAATTAGAGTGAAATCAATTCTAATTTATAGTATGATGACAGAGACACTAATATGGTACTAGGAAAAAAGTAAAAGTAGGATCCTTTTAAGTTCCTTGTGAAAAAAAGAATTTAAGTTGAAAAGAGAAAAAGAGATTCGATTGCCCCCCCGGCTGGGAGGCATCCACCTCATCCCAATCACAAGGAGAGGTTCACTATGATGGGGATACTTTTTTTTGTGTGGAAGTGTGAATCAACTATCAACTATACCATTAATCTGTGGCGGGAGATTCTATTTAGTGGTCTTCAAATTGGTACAAGTAAAATAGAAAGCATAACATTGAAATAGAGTCAGTGGGAGTAAATGTGCTATATCTTGTTCTGTTTTAGGTTATTTCTGTATCTGGTAAACTGATAGTTTTGTTGATGTGAGATAACTGACTCAAAAATATACTGCAAATTTTAAGTAATATTACTATTGCTATGCATGGCTGCCTAGTGCTGCTGCTGTATTATCATATAAAAACTGCTTTGTCAGTGAAACAGATGATAAAAGCATCATGTTTTCTGATGTTGTACAATTTTCCACAGGGAGGATTCGGCTTGTAAAAGGTGGTGAAAGTATCAGCAGTATCTCAATTGATGAGCTCCGTAAGTTATCTTCTGTTATATAAAATTGCCTGTTCTCGAAATTTATGAGCTTTGGGTTATAGTGCCAAATGTATTTCCTAAATAAAACCCCCTTTGTAGTTTGTACCACATTTGTTTTCCATGACATATTGGCTCTTCCCCTCTGTTGCTTTTATTGGACTTGCATTTTTTCTGTTATTGGCAGGAGAAGGATTGCTGTAGAAGCTCATTGGTAAATTGTCTAAATACGGTAGGTGGTTGGGAGCGCAAGGTTTGCGGGAGTTGATAGAGAGGAGGAAGCAGCTGAGTAGGGACCTATCATCTGAAATATACTCTGCAGAACACAAAACTTGTCTTATTTCCATCTGTAAGTTGAATAATTTGAGTTATTAATTTGCCTTCAACGACTTGTGTCCATCTTCTTGCTTGTATTCTGTTAAGAAGCAGGAAGAGATGTTCCTTTTGGATCTACATTATTATTTAGTGGGTAGTTGCTTCATTTGCCAAAGCTGTGCAAAATGTTGTTTGAATGATTGAAATAACTATAGGTGAAACTGTGAAAGAATAGGAATACTTGGAATGAAGTGGTGGCTGCTGATTCATAGGTTATCGTTAATCCCTTTCTATTGTGTGAAGTTGATACCATGGGTTACTAGATGGAGTGTGAAAACTTGTGTTTGTATAATCTTCAGCATCCAGTAGACTAGTATCAAGTAAAAACCTACATTCATCTTGTTTTTGGTAAGCGTACTCTTTTCAGATAGCAATAATCGATATACTAGTTAAATTTTGTTTGAGCTTCGCTCATGCTACACCTTTAACTCAAAGCTCTTTCTATCTCAATCTCCAGTCTTTAGTCTACATGGCCAGCTACGATAAAAAAAAACTTCTTCCTTTTGGTTTACCCTTGCTAATTTTTATTTTATTTTTTGCAACAACAATAGTAACTTGGTTATCCCGATCCATCAATTTCCTTTGGTTATTTGTCATACTAGAGAGAAATTTGCAGGGTTTTTATCTCTCTCATTTACCTTTTTCACTATAGAAGTTTGATAATTTGATTTTCCTTGACGGTAAAATGATCCTATAAAATCATAGCTGTGAACAGATAAGATGTCCTTTGTGTTCGCTTAAGAAAACATTTGATTCTACAAAAAAGCAAACCACTTAAATCGAGCACTTTCATTAACTTTAGGAGTTGCTTTCTGGCCTAATTTCACTTTCTGTTAGTAATATATATCTATATACAATATACAAGATTTCTTTGATTCATCTTACGTTAGTTTAATTAACATATAGTATATATTTAAAGTATTTGTGTGCCTTTTAGGCACATTTTGAGAATTGGCAATTGTTCATATGCCATTGGCTACAAATTATACCAATACCTTTACACGAAAAGCAACGAATCAACAAACGTAGTAATGGATGAACTCTTTTTTGTGCAAATTTCAGTACGCTAAAACAAATTGAATGGGGAAAGAAATTTCAAAAACGTCTATTTCATCTATTTTTGTGTTGTGGAATGTTCAAACAATCCTTGCGACTGAAAATGCAAGTTTGGTTGTAATTGAAAATCAAAATACTATAGAACGCATCAAGTTTAGTAGCGTATTGGGAGAATTGGTTTGATAGATTTACTTACAATTTTTGTTAGGTTTATGCTTTGTTTAACAAAAAATCTTCATTTTTACGCAAAAGATTTGGAAATGTCAGTTTTTTCTATTCATTTTGTAAGTGGTCAAAAAATCTTAATTCTCCGGATAAATAATAGTAATGAAACAAACTGCAGTGGCTGATGTTAGCTGCCTAAATAATTGGAATGCGGAACAAATGAGCACTAGTTTTAGTGATGCTATAAATTTAGTATCCTCTTTGATACTACGTTAATGACACTTGGATACCATTGCATATACTCAAATAATATTGGCAAGGATTCTGTTTTTCCTTAAACAATAATAATTCTCACCATTTTTGCGTAATTCATGACACATGCATCCTCTTAGCCACCTTCAAAATTTTTGTATAAATAGATGCACAAGTATTCAAGTTAGTCATAAAATTTTATAAGTGTGTTTACTTAAATTAACCATGAATGGTTTGGTACTCTTTCTTTTTCTCTTTCCAGTTGCTTGCGTCTCATCATCATCTCCTAATAATTGTCCAAAATGTGGCATAATGGATGTGCCATACCCTCTAAGTACAAGTGATAATTGTGGTAACCCTAACTACAAAATTTATTGCAAAAATAAAACCTTAGAGTTCTTGTCATCTGTGGGATTTTACTACAAAATCCTTAATATCAATCCACATACATCTAGTCTTATTATTAGCCCTCCTTTCATAAACAAACACTCTTGTCAATCCTCTGATCTTTCTTTAGGTGGATTTAAGATTGATGAAAATTCTCCTTTCAACATATCTTCGCGTAACACGGTCATGTTATTTAACTGTTCTGAGAATATTCTCTTGTCCCCATTGAACTGTTCTTCGAGCAGCCCTTGTAGGCGGTTCGAGGAGGCTAATGAAGGAAGGAACTGTAGGAACACATTGTGTTGCAGTTACTTGAAAGATTCATCTATGACTTCTCATAGAATAAGGATTAGAGATCAAGGTTGCACTGCTTATAGCTCTTTTGTGGATTTTAAGGATGAAGAGTCTATTGAGTCATGGCGCTATGGCATTGAGCTACAGTGGATACCCCCTAATAATATTAACTGAGCATGCATCGGACTATAACTTGCTCGAACTCTTCAAGTATGCTATATCGGTGTCAGATCCTTTTAAGAAAACTAGTATTTTAACTTGGAAGATCTGACACACCTTAAAATACTCCATATTTTAAAAAAGTCCGAGCAACATAATTATAACAACATTATTCATGTTGTTCGTTATGACTTTCTCGTACTGTGCGTTAGTGTGTGCACGAAAGTAGTACTACGTATACTACTAATAATTTGAGAGTGATATGTAACGTATGTAATATGTTGTAACTTTAATTTCGAGTCTATGTGGTTGTGGTGTGTTTTTAATTTGAGCATATTTTGTGTGGTGTTGAATTACTATATATAAAAACAATGTATTTGCTAAATTAGAGTATCTTTTCTTGTAGAATTGTATGTTTTTTTCATTTGTTCATTTTAACGAACCATGGACGATCTAGAATAGAGACGCAACAGATTTAATTAATTAGTTGAACACAACATATATATATATATATATATATAACATAATTTAATTAGTCTAAATCCTAAATCAACCATCATCTAAAAGTTGTTTAATATATATATTTTTTGGGTTAATGAGTTGATATATGTACTGATCACCACTAAGTAAATTTCTCAAATAGTCACTCAAGTTAAGAAAATTATGGGGCAAAGTCACTTTAATTTGCTTTGTATTATTTATATCAATAAAGTTACTAACTTGTGTATTATTTCAATAAAGTGACTTAATTTTATGTGATTATAGATCTTTAATTCTTTTTGTATTATGATTTCACTAACATATAGGCTGAAACTTGAAAGTATATATATGTCCCTTCAATTGTCATCCACTAGTTGAAAAATGACGTAGAGATCATTAAATGGGGATTAATATTCAAGGAGTACTTATAATTTTCTCTAGCCAAACAGAAGTTGGGATTTGGATCTAACAACAAAGTTTCAAGAGAGAAAAAAAGGGGGAAAGCTTAGAGACTAAAATCAATGAACTAATTGGTGAACATTAATAATTTAATAGTCTCATTTAAACTAATCAAAATCTATCTGTTAGATAGTTTTTCAAGTCACCTTTTAATGTTTGTATTTTATTGTTAGAACTTAGATGGAATTAATTTGACAACTAAACAAGCATTGACGTCAACTCCTTTTCTTTTCTTTTTTCAGTTTGATGTTCATTAGATAATTGAATGGAAATACTTTATAGATAAGAGAAAAATGAGAAATACAAATAGAGTTTAAGGAAGGGCTAAGCCAACTGATCAATTAAGAGTTGAATATTAATGAACGCATTAATTAATTTTGTACATATTTGAGGTTATTATATTGATAGACTTAAAGAGCTGACATTTGACCTTGAAGAATCTATGAATAACAAAACATGGAAACAAATTTAATTTATAACATTATTCTTACTTAAAGCAAGGGTTTTTTGAAATTTATAATGAATTAATTATGTATTTGAATATTCAAAGGTCTTCACACAAAATCTAACCTACAGATGGCAATGTAGCTACCAATCTGAATAACCTATTTTTTTTTTTAATAAAACAGGAATATAGAAGGTTCAGTAATTTTTAACAATTGAACGATTTATTTAACACTCATCAATTCTACTGCTTATTAACTTATTTATGATATAGTTTAGGTAGATAAAAATAAAACCAAGAAAAATGGTACTACTATATACATTTAAAGCTCTTTTGCGTAGTTTCCTTCCCCTATTTAATTCTAAACATTCTTGTCCACTATAGAGAAAAATAGAGAAAAATTATCTTTTTATAAAGATATCGTGATTTTATTTACTGATCTATTATGTTATATTTAATCGATCTCGAGTGAAAAATATCATATAATAATAATAAAAAAGAACTTGATATATGCTATTCCCTCTGACCCTAATTACTTTGTTCACTTTTGAATAGACACACCTATTAAGAAAACAATAATTGACATAGTGAGTTTACCATTTTACCCCTATTAATTATGAAGTGGATAAATTAAAAATTTAAGATTTTCAAAATGTTTTACCTTTTTCAAAGTAATTAATTGTGGGTATAATAGGTAAAAATAATTTGTTCTTTCTTAATTTATCAAAATGGATAAGTAATTAGGGATAATTAAAAAATGAAAAATTAACAAGTAATTAGGAACAAAGAGAGTATATTTTATTGTTGTAACGGTGCCACCCGTTGGGTTGAAGAAGTTAGCATTTGATTCTACAAAAAGAAGAATCTATTGAACCAATAATGGGGCACTTTCATTATCTTTACTAATTAATTACTATATTTTGTTTGCGTGTGTTTGTCCCTTTTACTTTTAACCTGTCATCACCTGTCCTATTTTCTGTCTTTAGAACAAATTAAACATCATGGGATATGCTAAACTGTTCATCATATATATATTTATTTATCTTACATATATATACAAAAAATATGTGTAATGATCTTTTCTTAGTACTTAGCTTTATTTAGCATCCAAATTATTTGTATGTATCGAAATGTAACTGGCCCTTTTCTTCCAACCTTAAGGGTGTGAATTTGAGTCACCAGAGGAGCAAAGGTGGGGAGCTCACGGAGAGGGGAAAAAGAAAAAAAAAAATCATCTTTTTAGATGCAGAGCAGTTGCCTCATATTAGTTGCAGTAAATAGTCTTCATGTGATATATGTTAATGTAGAAATTGATGATTACATATTTGATGTGATTAAAATAATGAGAAAAGCATAAAGTAACCACTGAAGTTATTTCGAATTTTCAAAAAAATATCTTAACTTTGTGGGTGTCCTATTACCCCATTGAACAATTTAAGAGTGTTATAAATATCCCACTTTTCACCCAACCTCAATTGCAAGAAAAGAAGTGCAATCACACACCAATTATTGTTTGTCACGTATTAAATTTTTAATTTTTTTAATTTCTAGTTTCATTTTCATTTTTCTTCAACCTTCTTTTACACGCCCCAAATGAAGATAGGAAGCGTGAAAATTTTAAATCCTCTTTCATTTTCAATTGAAAATGAAATTAAAGTAGCAGGCAAAAAATCTCCATTTTTCTTTTTCAATTTTAATCCTCTTTCTTCTTCAAACTTTATTCCTCTAAAGTAGCAGCCATTGTTGCCTTCGACGTACTCCATGATGCTTCCCTGTTATAGCACTATTTCCACCATTAAATCATCACTAAAGCAAGGTAATAGAGTTCTATATTCAAACCAAAAATAAAAATAAAAATGGAGTTTCATAGTACTCTCTAATCAATCGAATAATGGAGTTCACGTTTGTTTTTTTTTTTTTTTATAAAAAAAGAGGATAAACGAAGTTAAAGAAACAAAGAAAAGCAAGAGATAAGAGAAAAAAAGTGATAAAAATGGATGAAGTAAATGGATTTTCTAAGTTGAAGAAGATAAAGAAAAGGTTATTGGGTTGTTGAATTTGGGTGAAGAAGTTAATAGAAAAGAATGAATTGAGAAAGTTAAAATTAAAAATATAGAAGTAACTAAAAGAAAATTCTAATTAAATAAATGTTAAAATAAATATTTATTTATTTTTTGGCTTGACTCACGCCCCAAATGGAAATTGAACTACACTCTCCTGCCACCTAGGCTCATAATGGGACAATAAATTCATTATAAATAAGAATAATGGGGTAATAGGACCCGTAAAATTTAATGTCTTTTTGAAATTCGAAACAACTTCAGTGATAACTTTATGTCTTTTCTCTAAAATAATTGTGAAACAATGGATCCTTAAGATATGGGGTACTCAGTCATCAAATCTTGAATGCAACACATGAAAGAAAAAGAACTTTTAATCTTGGGGTTATATATCCTCTATTTGTTGGAAATTATGGTCCAAAAAGAGGCGGAACCAGTATTAGGATTTAGGAGTTAAGGGTTTTAAATTTTAGGATAGAAGAGAAAAATATTGTAAAGCATGGGGTTCAAATCCACAACACTAGTATGAAAAGTATTTTCACCGCCCTTTTTTACCACTAAATTGTCAATCAATTTTGGTAGGGGTTCACAAGTTAATATATCTATCTATATATATATATATATATATTTAATAATCTAATACAAGTACAGAGTCTACGAAAAAGCTAGTGAGTTCGTTCAAACCAACGAACCTCGCCTAGCTCCCTGGTTCAAAAGATATTTACAGCTAACGTTTTTTAGAATTATGAAATTTGAAATCTTAAAAATATGACATATTACCTGTTATAACATATTAAGATAACCTGATGATGTAAGAGTCATTATTAGGTACTGGTCTATATGTCATTAGTTCTTTTCTTCCTTCTTCCTTTTAAATATTTCTTTCGAAATACATAGACCCACTGGACAAGAACATTAATCGTATTTACTTTCTGAAAATAATTGTTCTGTTTCCTAATTCAAACTTCAATTATTGTAGCGAAGAAAAATTCAATTCTTGTTGTTTTGAAAAAGTAGGTACACGTGATTCTTAATTTTAAGTTAATAATAATATTACTACTTCTTCCCCACACATTAAATTGCTTTTTGGAAAGTCAACTAAACAACAAAACCGTTTTGCATTTCAAACATTATTACACTTTGCTCTTTTCACATTTTGTGTCACAAACGTTTATTTTAATCTATATAAGGGCATCGTTTAATTGACAAAAATACGATAATAATTTTGAGATAAAATGTAAAAGTATAAAGGTCTTCTTGTTTTTATTAAAGTATTTCTTTTATAATCTGTTTAATTTTAAATAAGGATAAAGTTAAAAAGAAATCTAGTTTAACCTGCAGCAAGTGACTAATTCTTATTAAATTATGGAAATAGCTATTTATTTTAAATGTATATTGGCGTTTGCCATATTATGTAATTTACCTTGTTTGATATATTAATACATTCAATTTTTATAAATACTTGTATCCTTGATATATTAATACTTTAAGTTTTATAAATAGAGATACCAATTTGAATTCAAAGTATTTATATGCTAAAAGTACAAAATTAATACATTTTCCTTATTTAGTTCATTGTAATTAAAATTGTATTAGTGTATAAATAGAAAAATAAAGCATATAAATAAATACAACTAGAAAAAGATATAAATTGTAGTCATTTTTTATAAATAACATACTTATAGCTATTGAACTTTAATAAACCTCCAAATATAGTCATTTTTGTAAGTTGCTCTTATTTTTTCTAGTTAAAATTGTATCTTTAGTTGATTGATTATTTCAAATTGTATATCAATTTCTTATCCATAAATTGACTTCTTATGATCCAATATTACATTATTAATAAACTGACCATTAGATTATTTTGAACCCATTTTGACAGCTCTCCTACCATGTCGACATTACTTGTAATTTATATCTTACTAATTAAAGTTTGAAAAAATTAAATGACCAATATACAAATAAATAAATTGTCCTGCAAAATATTGAATTATTTCGTCTCTTTCTATTTGTCTTTGGTAGGCCTATAGCTATACCACCTCTTCATTATAAATATATTATAAAACGGAATGGACATAATTAATTTTCGACATAATGCTCATTTTAGGCGGCTTAGAATAGATATATCATATATAAAAGATTAAACGTGGGGTTGGTTATTAGATAGTGATGATTCATGAATACGTGATTAACAGTCCTCAATCTTTTAAGTACTATATTTAATATTTTCGCTCTGTTGATGCTCGAACAAAGAGAAAAGTTAGCTAGTAAGCTAAAAAGTAATTTAATACCTCGTTCGTTCTCTTTTAATTTACTTATTCAGTTTACATTTTGTATTTCTCTTTAAAAGAACTAATTAAGTGCTTATTTTAGTAAATTGTCTTCATTAATTGAACTTCAAAATTATAAATTTAACTGTCAGTACTCTCTTGTTTTGCTAAAGTAACAAGTAAAAAAGACTGAAGGTAATACGTAACGAAATAAGTTAAAGAAAAATAAGCAAACTCTATATTTGTATTTACATAAGAAACGGTACACCATATATAGTCCAAAAAGACGAAAGGTATTCAACCTACGTGCCAAAAAAATGGTACACCAGTATAGTCTAAAACTATTTATAGGTGTTTCACCATATGTGTACACTCTTTCTAGCTACTTTCTTTTAGCCAAATATATAGCTAAAATCCAAAAAGATAAGAAGTAAGAAATCATAAAAAATTACTCCATACAAATTATTAAGCTCTCACAAGAAGAGATTTAATTAATTAGAGCCATGATCATTTGCATGGAGATGGTGTGGTACGATGGATGAGCAAAGATCGACAGAGCGGACAAGTGAATTGACACCTCTCTAACCATTTCTCTATACATTCCATGTGAAACACATGATTACATCTTGGTAATTGACACACAACATGTTCCTTGTCGAACTCGACCAAACAAATAGAACATGTTTCGTCAATATAACCGTTACAACTTGATGACATGTCTAAATCAAGAAACCTACTTGCTGGAAGATTTACCTTGCAGCCTGAATCCTCAAGAAGATCATCTTTACATGGTTGCAAATACAAATGTACCCTAATAAACTTTGCAATTGTTCGAACTGTATGCTTTAGTTGAAGGAAGGGGATATATACACAAGTGCAAAAGATTATGGTTATAGTAGAAATATGGGATGAACCGTGCATAAAACTGATCATTTTGTTTCTTCAGGTTTTGACTGGTAATAATGGATTAATAGATACAGAAAGATGAGAAAGAATAAAGAAAATTTAAGAAATTGACGTGATGAGAAGTGAAAGGGAGACCTCTATTTATATTATAAGGGCTGCTATCATGAAGTCAACTATTATGCCGTGGCATTGAATTTATCTTAGTGTTTTAAAAACATTGATGTGATATTTGACTTTTTTAAAACGGTAATAGGTTATAAGTTAGATATATTTTATACAGCTAATTAGTATTCTTTGTAAATATCTCAAAACTTTATAGCAATATTGGATCCGTATATAAAAGAATAAGAGAAGACGGGATTAATTAAATGAATTTTTATATAGAAGGAGTAGAAACATGAATCGTGGTTGGAAAAGTATAATAATATGAATTTAAAATATAGTCAAAAGATGGAGTTGATTTATCGGACAATCTAATGGAGTTGTGTAAGGCCGGCGCCGACCCAACACATGACAATGTAACTAACCTTAGTAAAATGTTTTTTTAGTATATAAATATGAGAGGGAAAAGGTGCAGTGATTTATAGGCTAAGGTTATGTATCTGACCACCTGATCCATTTTTTGTTTTATTGTGTAAATGCCGACGAATCTGATAATTTGTTTATTACATTACATTTGGGTTAATTAAGATTCACGAAATAATCCATGTGACAGCCACGGGATTTTACTGTTGCTGCCTCCTAAAATGGCCGACTTTTCCCTGTTCGGGGGCACCGTATCATGTTTTCCTTCCAAGACATTTGCGTTCAATGTTTTTATATTCCCGTGACAGCGGTTAAGTTGGTCCAAACAAGTGATATTTCATAAGAGAGATTAAGAGATTGATTTTCTATGTTAACTCTTTCTCAGTCATACAAGTTCATAACATCGAATTTGTCTAGAGAGATTCACATCTCCTATGTGATTTACAAGCTATTACACATAAGCAGGTTTACCAGTGCGCACCTAAAGAATAGCTGCTATGAAATCTTTTTGGAGTTCCAAAAATGAAAAATGTCTTTACTCCTTACTTATATAATACCTAATCCATATTTGTTTTCTGCTTCCTATTTCGTGTTTGACTTGAGAAATCAATTTTTTTTTTTAAAAGAAAAAAACAAGCTTTTGTGTAAATACATAGTATATCAACAAATTCTTGACTGCGGAAAATTGGAAAATGATTCGTAAAATATGAAGTAATAGAGACGCACATAAATCAAATGATCTCAAAAGACAACCGATCGAAAATAAGAAAATGCCATAAAAGGAGTAGCTCGAAAATCGTTGAAATAAAATAATGGCAATTGAACATATTCCAACAATTTGTTATAGGATAAACATGAGTCATTAACAAAATTAATTAAATCTGTTGTTGTTTGACAGTACTACTGCACATAAATTTGGTCCTTATATAAGAACCATTGACCAAATTTTATCTTCTATATGTTTGGTAGTGTGAATTTGTTATTGTGCTATTGAATCCATGGAAGCTTGTTCTTCCATGGATATGAATGTATGAATAGCTCTGTTGCGGAAGAGAAAATTCTTTATTATCACAAGTGTTAAACTACAATGAAGAAGGAATTCATCCTTTTATAGACCACATACAGATCACACCTTTCACAACACCTAATGCTACATAGAGTTGGTTACATAACAACCTAACAGATTTGTAACTAATTTGATTCTAGTAGCTTCTAGAATCTTCAATAGCTATCATTTTGACGATTGACTTCTAATCAGAAGCTTTTTTTTGAATAATATGCTGTCCAAGTCCTCTTAATATTTAGTGTTTATTATAAAGATTTACTTATAATTAACTTATTAAGTTAAACTAATTTTGTAAATATTTTTTATATCGTCAACTAAGTGTGAATTAAAGTTAAAGTTATTATACTGTCAGTTCATGCCACCTAATGTAAAAAATTATTGTTACTCTTAAGTTAAAAGATTGTAGATTTTGACCGGCACAGAAATTATTCCGTCATTATGGACTAAAGTCCTAATTTGAGAATCATGGGACCTATATGTTATAAATCACCACTAATTCCAGCTAATGCTGAAAATAACATGTTTGCTTTTAATTATATAGATAAAAAATGTCATTTCGAAATTTTAGATGGTTCTAATACGTTATATTATATATTATAGAGAGAGAGACAAATTAAGTATGTATAGACAAATTAAATATGTTAGCCAAATCATGAAGTTTGTTGGTCAGTCAAATCGTAATTGAACTCTTGGTGTATATGATTTGACATTATTAGTCTGATGTTTTTCGTTATACTTACTAGCAGAAACAAAGGTTTTTTACACTACGAATTAATAGAAATTTTTTCTTATAAAACATGATTTTTCTATTCATATTCTATCGAATAATGGTGGGAAAAAAAATACATAATAGAAAATAGACTGATAAGCTTTATAATTTTTCATGTGAAATACTATTATTTTTTTTCTTAGCAATACAATCAAAATATCTATAAAACTGGTCTTTGAATAAATTTCCATAAGAAAATAGTGACTTTTGTTCAGTAGGGAGTATACAGTTCGACACAACCATTCGAGTCCTGATCTAGTTTTCTGTCTTTCATTATTATGACATGTTGAAGTTGAACTCGTGGCTGAGCTTTTATTTTGGCAAAATATATATTTTTATTTATGTATAATGTGACCATTAAATCAAACAGTTCTGGTCCGCATATTATGTTGTGCATTATTATTGCTTAATGGGCAGTCTTTGCCTTAAAAACTGTTTCTTGTATAAGCCATTTGGCCAACAATATATTTGAGGGTCCATTCCAACAAATTAAAGAGGAAAAAAACAAACTCATTATCTTTAAGAAGTCTCTTTCTTTGATTAGCACCTAACATGGCAATGTCTCAAAGTCCATCTAACTGCCTAGGCAGATCAACTTTAGTATCAAAATGAGTTTGAAAACAAGAGTGAAGGAAATTGGATCGGGCCTATCCATGTGGGTCAATTCGAATTCATGTGAGAAGAAAATAGATATATATAATTAAGTATTATATATTAATAAATATAATAAAAAGACACAACTATTTGAATAGTTGTGTCCCTTTAGAATTATAAAAGGGTTCTCATGGGAGAAACCAACGTATCTTTTCATTCTCTACAATTTAAAAAAGAACACACTTCTTCTTCTAATTCTTCCTTCTCCAATTCCAGTAAAGTTTGTGTGAAGATTCTTTGAAAGTTTCTTCTCAAAAATTGTTGGAACAAACAATTGTAATAGATACGATTTTAGATTGTGACTTTATATGATTTAGTTCTAGTTTTGTTTATCCTTATCCGGTAGATGAGATATTGACAATCCAGCCAAATCTTATCAGCAATAAACATAGCTGCGGAGATCACAAAACATTTAGCTTAAACATTATGTTACAAGTGACTAGTGAGCCCAATTTTTCCTCATCCCATTGATATGGATAATTCTAACGCACATCCAGCCCAATATCGATAATCATAAATTGAGATATGTTTCACTTTGATTTCACCTAAATAACTAATTTTAGGCCTAACTAAGTCTCGACCCCAAAAATAATCTATGAGAGAGAGATTGCGCAAGTGACTTCAAATCCTCCTAATCCAACCAATACGTAGGACTTAACAAATTGTCTGTTAATTAAATGAAATGATAGAATAAAAAACTAACATTATCACTTTACAGAAGTTAAACTCCAATTAGTATTGGATACTAAATATAACACAAGCAAATTGAGAGAGGGCGAGAGGAGGAAGGGGTTAATTTGAAACTCCTTCGTAGGAAGATGTTGATGGGCTTCCGCTTCTTTATATTTTGAATAATGGTAGGAAATTAACTCAAAGGTAATTAAACTGTGTTAACATACACAAAATCTAATTGCACATAAATTATTTTTCATGACTCCCTAATTCAAGAAAATAAACAGGGGATTTGCTGAAATCACTGAGATGTTTTCATATTTATTAAATTGAAAATATATACAAGCCCAATATCCTTCAAATCATCAAAGATTCACGAGTCCTATTTTTCTAGAAAAAAAAAAAAAAGGAATCCTCAAAAAGTTATATATCTTGAATCTTCTATGTACATAATATATAATCCCCCTAAATAAAGTCGTAAAATTCAGAACTTCAAATCCTGATTCCGCTTCTGTTCTAAACTAATTACAACATAATTTCTAAATCAAACTAATCAACTAGCAATCCGGTTGTTGCAAGAGCAAAGATCTACATAGCGGACAGGTGAATTGACACCTTTCGACCCATCCCTCAATACACTCCATATGAAAAACGTGTTTGCATCTGGGCAATTCACAAACAACATTCTCTTTCTCGTACTCCATCAAACAAATCGAACAACTGTCCTCAACTCCCCGTTTGCCGACGTTGCTCTGGCAAACGTCGGCGAATGTAGTTGTCGCAAGTGACAGCTCACAGTATGTGGGTACGGTCACTGCGACAGCTCCACTAACAGGACGAGGATACGGATAAAAAAATTCCAACATCTTGTGAATGAATTGGTGTATATGACTAAAAGGAATATACAAAAATGTGTAGAATGTGATTGTAATAAATGAAATATGAGATTGTGCTGTTACTACTGAACTTAACATTTTTAATTTCTCACTTTTTAATGTTGTTGGTTTTTTTCTTTTTCTCTGTTGAATGTGAGAATGATGAGAGGAGAAGAGATTTAGATGTATTTATATAGAGAAATGGATTATAAGGTCAACTGCCATAACTTGGCATTTCAGATTTATTATGTTAATAATAAGGGTTGACATTGACTTATTCAAGATGGAGGGAACAAAAACAAAGTTAATTAAGAATTTATTTGTCTAGAGTTTACATAGGTTTTTGATTATTAAGGTACCATGATTAGTTTATAAATACTTTTTTGTCCATATTTACTTGTCTATGTTTGATTTGACAAATTTCATTAAAAAGACTATTAGTCTTATCAATCACTCGTAATTATTATTATTATAAGTCATATTTTATTTTTAAAAAATAAAACTGATAAATTATTTTTTAATTTTTCAAACTAAAAGGGAATTGAGTTTAGTATTTGAAAAGCAGCCAGGCCGGCGCCGACCCTAGACGTAGATCAATGTTTGTAGGAAATGTGAGTCACAGAAAATCTGATTGTTACGCTACAGAATTCAATGTCCTCTAATTACTAATTAGGACAACTTTTTGGGGTGTGGAGGCTAATTATTAGGCGAAATTTGTGCTATTACCTCCTACATACCTTCCAATTAGTTAATTATGACTTATGAGGTCTTCAATTATAGTTTAAATAAGTGTATTTTTTAAAGTTGAAGAAAAAATTGTTGGGAGTATTTTTTGTATCAACTCTTAGTTTTAAACTATTTGGCATTTTTTAGAATAATAGTTTGAAAATAATTAAAGGGCAATAGTGAAAAATATCTTTTAATTTTTATCCTTAATATATTTTTCTTAGAGAATATGTCATTTACCAACAATTTACTTAATATAGAATAGAGGAAGTACTATAGTCTATTCTGGTTATAAAAGTCATTATTTGTTTTTCTTCAATTTCTATGTTATACTTTGGTTATAAAAGTCATTATTTGCTTTTCTTCAATTTTTATGTTATACTTTACTTGGGGACCCTTATCTATTGTATTGTATTGTATTCCGGGTGTTTAAGAAAAGACATGTGTCTTAGGCCTCTAAATTTAAGGGGCCTCATTTTTAATAAGAGAAAAGGGTCTAAAAAATATTCCAACTTTGGCCAAAATTGTTGTTACGATACCAAACTTTATGGAGGACCTTTTACCCCTGCACTATTTAATAGTGTATTTTAAAGGTATATATGTGACCACGTGGACACTTTACTATTTATAATGATGAAATATTTATGATGTCCACGTAGGCACGTATAAACCTTTAAAATACATTATTAAATAGTGTAGGGGGTAAAAGGTCCTCCATAAAATTTGGTATTATAACAGCAATTTCGGTCAAAGTTGAAGTATTTTTCAGACCTTTTTTCCTTTTAATAATAATAGGTTATAAGTTTTATTTTTTTTAACAAATATTGAATACTATTTGTAGAAAAAGTAAACTTTTCATGAAAAATGAAGGAATTATTAGAAGATATTTGACATATTTGGAGTACTATATCTCATGAAAAATAATTTAAAATAAGAATGGTTGTATTATCAATTCAAAACTAGAAGAAATAAATTACATAAAAGTTACTAACAATTTAAATTTAAGGCCCGTTTGATTTTTGCGTTAGGCCACCAATATGCTTGAGCCGCTCCTAATTGTATTGTGTTATTAGTTTAAATATAATATTTATATTGATTGTTACTTAACTTTTATTATATTGTATCATTAAATATCGTTATGTCTCATGTTATGTGAGGACTGATTTGATGTAATCACGTTGTTACCTCATTTTGTATTTGCTTATTATCTAATAATCTTATTTAATCATTTATTTACTCTCTCTTTTCATTATGGCTTTGTTGTTTTAATATGTAGTCTACTTTCTTATAGGATTATCTTACAAATTATTAATGTATAACATTATGTACCGATTAAAAAAAAAGACAATCTGACGCAAAATTTGTTATCCTATAAAGAGATTAAGGTAACAACTAGGGAAGCTCCTTATGGAGAGTATCGAAACATCCGCCGGGTTATTTGGCACTTCCATTAATTGTTATATATCAGCACATAATTCATCTGAGTGCAACACAAAATCTTTCAAAGATTTGCTCCTTCAAGTCAACTCATATTTTTCCATTCTTAATATAACTAATTTGACTTCTTGCATATGGACTTCTTGTTTCTCTCTTTTTTTTTTAATTAATTAAAATAAATAAATGAAAGAGCATGGCTGACAAAATTGAAGCAAAAAAAGGACCTTTGGTGAAGGAGAGGGTTATTTATTTTAATTTTTCAGAGGCAAGGTCGTGCCCTGCGTGGCTTTGAAAATTTAATCAAAGTCAAAAACACAGAGTTCTATTGAGAAATAGAAGGAAAAAAAAAGTTGGACTACTATCTTTGCCAAAATTAACTATTTATGAAGAATTCTAAGATTATTAACAAATTCTAAAGATAATTCTTGTGATATAGTAATATGAAAAATGACATTGGGTAGAACTAGATAAAAGTTTGTTCAATATAAATATTGTTCAAGATCATAATGGAAATAAATTATTATTCCATTCATTATCGTGAAACTGTTATAATTAATAATCAGTACTTGAGAAACTAAGTAGTGTCAAAGGGGTTTAAATGAGTCTCCTTAGTTGGAAAGCTATGTTGTACAAATAGATACAAAAATAATTTGTTTGGTTATATGTATTGAACTATTGAATCTTTTTGACATAAAAAAAAAAAAATCAAGTATAATGACAAAGGGGTTCAAAATTGTTTGAGCTTATATGTTCAAATTACAACTACGTCATTCTAGAATATTTTTGAATCTCCTTATCTAATCTGCAACTGCCCAAATCTGACAAATGGCACACGAACAAAATAATGTGAAGTTCCAATGAAACGAAAATAGGAAAAAGAGTCTGATATATCTTTCAACTTTGTCATTTAAAGTTGATATACAGTTGTTATGAAAATTGTTCATATATCCCTATTGCTACACAAATGGCTCACATATACTTTTTTTCCTCTAACAAAGTGAATTTTAAATTAATTTTCATTAACTTTCTTCATTAACAAAAATCTATGTAGGAGCATATCTTATCTTTCACCCACAAATGTGAAACTACTAACATGATATCCAATTAAGTAAAACCGACAATGTTGTTGTTGGGGATGGACCCAAATCATGACTAACGAAGAAGATATCAACAGGCTCGGTCAAGTTTGTCGTACCAGACTTGTCTTATACGATTTACATCTCTTATATAATTTGCAAGTTATAGTTCAAGAGCGGATTTTACTCAATACACATCCAAAAAAATAACAACCGGAAATTGTTCTGAATTCCCGGAAAAAAAAACTAGGTAACAATTAAAAAATAATAATCTCCGAAATTATAACTTTAAATATGTTAATTGTTATAAAAGAAACAAAGTGAAGAGGGAGAAGGAACGCTCTTTTTTAATTCCCTTTTGTTTTTCTAATATTTCGTTTTTCCTATCTTATCTTAGGCACACTTTTTTCTATTTGTTATTTTTTTCACTCTCAATTTTGTGGTCAACAACTATAAAAATAGATCGAGCATAAAGTCATGTTATCATACAAAATTATGAATCAAGCTGGGGAAGTGTTCATTATTTGATTAATTAATTTTCTTAAGATTATAATTGGCAGTTAGAGGAAAATAATTTATGTTAAATGCTGAGAAAATCTTTGTAGAAATATTTGCAATCTTCAAAGTCAAATTAAATGATAGTTTTTAGAAAGACTTGAAGGGTTATTTGTAAGAGGAAAATCGTGCTTTGCATCTGTTTTATTTTTTCATTTGACCAAAGTGATGTGCTCTGCGTGGCTGCGTGGCTGCGTGGCTGCGTGGCTTTTCAAAATAGCAGTAGTACTATATTATTACAAAAAGTCAAAACATAATTTATGTTTAGAGAAAGGAAAAAAAAAAACATCAATGGGACTATTGCCTTCGCGGAACTAAAAATTCTAATAACGATTGAACTTGGGACCTAAAACAATTTTAGACCTACTTTTGTCATTATAAGACATTAATAAATGGACAAGTATTAATATGTTCAAAAGTTATTTGGATTGAGATGGACGGAGTCAAGATAAGCTAAACAGGTCATAACTCAACCCCCAAACTTTTAAAGTTATAATTTCTCGATTTGTTTTCTTATAATTTGTTGAATCATCTTATAAAGTTTTATATTTTGACAAGACTTGTCATTGGTCAATTTGATAATCCAAACTAACCAAACTTTATAGGGGCTAAATTAAATAGATCAAAATATACGGAAAATTTTCAAAACAACAATATTTTAGTTTTTAGTGAGACTCCTTAACAATAGTTACACTATTTATTTAAAATGACAATATTTTAGTTTGTTAAGGGGATGAGTTATGTATTTATTTATTTTAATTAATTTGAAAGAATACAAATAATTAATAACAGAATAGAGAAAATCATGGTACAGAAAATTTCAAAAAGGAAAAAACGATTTTAAATATAAATCAGTTACGTTTTGAAAGAGCATATGTTGCCATTTTTTCTTTCTGAGTGTTTCTTTGCCTTGTTCTTAAGAATTTCAAAAAAACTTGCAAAAAATAGTTTTGTCTTCCGAATCATTCAATTGATAATTTTCAAAGCTTCTTCGAGTTGAATTTGGCATATTCTTGAAACGGAGGTTTTCAAAATTCACGACTATAATTTCGTTAGTTTCATTGAATTCAAGAAATTTCGACATCAAGTATTTTTGTTTTTGTCGATTATTTTATTTGTTTGGATGATATATTCGTATATCTCGACTATAATAATGGGTTAATTTTTTTCTGATGAAATCTTTGTATGATTTGATATTTTTAGCTTTTTTTGGATGTTTTGTATCCAAACTATGATGTAGAACAATTGAAAGTGTTTGATTTTTTTTAGTTTTGTAGTTGTTTTCTTTTTATTTGAATGCATACAATATTTTTTGTATCCCATTATGTTAATGTAAACAGTAACAATATGAGATTTTCGTATCCCTTTTTTTGGATGTTTTGTATCTAAATTATGATGTAGAACGAATGAAATTGTTTGTTTTTTTTAGTTTGGAAGCTGTTTATTTTTAATGCATACAGTATTTTGTATCTCATTAAGTTAATGTAAATGATAACAATATAGGGATAGAGTCATAAAAATTATGTGATATACTAAACAGAGCACAACTAGGGATTAAAAATCATAAAGTAATTAAGATTGTATACCAATATTTGTTGCCTTGTAGTAAGTTCTGGATACAATTAAATATTGAATTCAATTTGTTGTAGTTGAGCTAAAAGGTGAAATCTTTGTATGTAAATACAGATCAGTATGTATTGAGTGTGTGTTCTATATTTTTTCTTTTTGAAGCTAGCTACCTGGAAGGCCATCCAGGAAGTATCGTGACAAGGCGTACAACGAGCTATATGGGAAGAAGAGCAAGAATTCTTGCAGTACTTGTGGATTTAAGGGGCACAATAGTCGTTCGTGTAGAAATGGACCACGTATTGTTTAGTTAATGATGCTTGAATTTTATATCTTATTAGAGTGAAATTGTTTCCCAATTTCTAATGCCCTCTGTTTTATATATTTACTTGTTTTGAATTCTTTGAATATGTGTTCAATCAAAATGTATTCATATTCATGTTATGAATTTATTTTATTTTTGTGTATTTAACGTGTAATTACTTTAAAGTGTAATTGAAAAATTATATGAGTCACAAATTTAAATTATATAAAAAATAGAATACAATCTATATACCTAAAGATATGTATAACTTAAAATACAAAAAATTGTTGGTATAGAATTATAATGAATACAACTCCTTTGGCATTCTAGTTTAAGAAAAAAAAAATATAAATACAAATTAGTAGTAAAATAAAATAATATTGAAAATACATTTTTGGTGAAAACATAAAACATAGAATAAGTTGTATTCAAACTAAATAGTATTTATATTTCAATATCCAATCTTGTTATATTATTATTATTTCACTTTAAAATTGTAGTTACTATTTCTCTGGATGAATTTATATTCCAAAAATCAGGATGTATGTCAATATCAGTTTGTATTCCAAAAATCAGGATGTATTTCAATATCATTTTGTATACCAAACGCTAAATGAATACCAAATAAGTTTGTATTTTCCTTCTAATAATGTGTTCATCACAATTTTATGTATTATGTTTTCATCAAACTTATATTACTTTAACAAAATAAAATACAAAAATATGTCTTCCTAATACAGTTATGATTAAAACTGCAGAGAGTAGACACATGAATACAAAAAATGTCTTACTAATACAGTTATGATTAAAATACAAAAAATGTCTTACTAATACAGTCATGAGGGAAATTCTCCAAAACTTGGGTAATACATAAATCAAATGAGGGAAATTCCCCAAAATTTTGAATATTATTTGGTATACCTCTAGTAATTCTGATTGATTCCGTCATTATAGACAATCAGATCTTTTCCCCAAATCTAAAACTCTAAAAGCAAATTTTGATATTATCAAATATAAATGTACAAAAAATCAAACAAAATAAACATATAAATGAATTTTTAGATTCTACTAAATCTGAAAAATTAAAACAAAATCACAAAAAAAAATTGAAAAAAATTATGATGAATATCCAAACAAAATCACATAAAAATAAAAATAAAAAAGTGACTGAAAATCCGTAATATATACAATCCGGAATATATATCATAATCGGTGATTTTAAAAAGCAAATCAAAATAATTCTTAGTAAATAATGGAAATTACCTTTGCCAATCGAGAAATTTCTTGAATTAATATAGAGATTTCGTTTAACAATCGAGAAATTTCTTGAATTAAAATAGAGATTTTGTTGAACAATTTGTGCGAACCTTGAAGAAAGAGAAGCTGAAAAACGTGAACGGTGGGGGAAAGAAAACGTGAAAGGTGGGGAAATAAGGGTAATGGGTAGTGGTGTAATTGTTTTTTCTTTTTAAACGGTTATTGGTTTAGAATTTGGTCTAATATAGGACTGTTTTGATAAATAAAAGGAAATTTAAATAATAAAATCTGAATACAAATTATTTTTTAAAATATTGTCATTCTGACATTTTAAATAAATATTTTAAAGGATTGTTATTTTGACTAATTATGTTAGGTATTATGACTTGATTGCTAATTTTCCCCAAAATATATGAAGTTTCTCAATGACCTCAAATCATATTTTTACAGACAGTTCACTCAATGACCTCAAGTCATGTTTTAGGCCCAGGCCCAGGCCCAACATCTTGGCCAGCCTCTATCCAAATAACTAGTCCATAAGCATTAGGAATGAATCTGGGCAAATATGCCCCTTAGCTTTTGCCCAAAGTCTTTTGGGTCACATCAAGATGGTTATGTCCAATTTATGCTAACTATGTTAGCTGAGTATGCTCAGAATATTCACCTTTACGAATTCCAACTGCCTCCAACCCTCCACGGATTCGAGCTGAAGGTCTTGTTGGATATAGTAAGAATAAATGGAAAATAAAGAGAATATGAAATGTTCTTCTATGCTTTAGTGAAAAAAAAAAAAACATTTCTCTTTCATTGGTGGTGGAAAGAAAAGCTCAAGAGGAAACACTTCTATGCGTCGTTGTTATCATTGCTCGCGCAGCTTCGACTTCAAAAAATAATCATCATTTAACCATTAAATTAAATTAGCCAACCGAATCCGCATGACCCTCTTTCCAAGATGTTATTTAAAATTCTTGAGAAACTACTGTTGAATATAAATATCATTGATTCCTCAAACTTGAAAATTTTATTGGTTTTAATTTTCTAAGTTTGAAAATTTTATTATTGATCTATCAAAAACAACACTCTCTACACCTAGGTTAAGGTTGTGTCTAATTAAATTAGACCACATATATTGAAAAACAAATTACTCCTCCGTGTAATACTCTTGCATTTCTGTTGTCTTTCACAGGAGCTATTGTTGTATTCAAATGGAGAAGAGGTGAAACTTGAAAGTAACGCTGGGAATTGTGACAGAACATTATCATATGTAAATAAACATAGTAACACCTCCAGACCGTTTAAGTGCTAAAATTTTAACACAATATCCCATTCCACAGAAACACAGGAAGAGTAAACCTCCCAGCAAATACGATTTCAGCAAGTCTAATTAATTGGAAACAGATGATTAAAACTTTGCCAGTTGATAAAATAAAATTGATGAATCACAAATGAAGACACTTTTACTAAACAATATTTTCACAAGCATCATTCCTTTACTTACATTCAAGCTGTTAGTAATAAAATCAATATTTGTCAGTAAGTACAATAATCAGCACGTTCTCAAAACATCTACTACCAACTATTGGTACAAACACCTAGCACACTTCTACAGAAATATAACCACTGCAGATTGAGAACCAAGCATGTTCCCATGCCAGGCAAAAAAATATATCAGCATATACTTACTAGGTTACCAGATTAAGCAGTTATTATAGGTCTACTTGGTCTTTTCCCTTCCATGGCTTCTTTCTTCCTCCGACAAGTTGCACAAAGGAATGGCCCTTCCCATGGTTTTGATGCAGGTGAAAAGAAAGGCCCTGAGTTAACAGATAAGCCCTCACTTGCAGGCTGATCTGCTTGGCAAACAGCACATCTAAACAGCCCAGAGCTAGAATCCAGAGGAGAATCTTTACCAAGCCTGCAGGATCAGAAAAAGTCAGCAGCTAAAATGTCAAAAGGCAAACATCTGATAAACTCAAAATTAACAAAGTTACAATGCAATGTCTGTAACTATCCATCTGGTTTACTGTAAAAATGCATTTTAATTTTGTGTTAATGTTCCATTTTTCTGTTATCTTTTTTCAGCAACACTAAACACAATGCAAAAAAAAATCTTCTCGGGTTACATTAACAGTTTGATTAACATAAATACTATGCCTGATAGACAGAAACAACTGAAATTTATCATTAATTAAGCCTAGACTTGCATGTAATCCAACTAGAATATATCGGAATTAAGTTACTATATATCTGCACAAAACCATACCAAAGCAACTCGACCGCAGCATCTTCTCATCAAAGTAGAATTTAAGGTTAAACTTCCTATCAATATCTAGCACTGTCAAAGAAAAGTACCTGCTCCGTTTCTTCTTCTTTTTTTTTGGTTTTTCAATGATATTGGAATCAATTTCTGTTCAAGGTTAGTCTTCTCTACAACCTCGACATATCTCTGTAGATTTTCATTTCATGTTACCTACATTGACATTCTAAAATTAACCCAGTCCAACAGTTACAGTTAACTCCTGCCCCAAAACAAAAGTTATTTTTGTTGTACATTACAGCATAACCTATGTGCCTCAGTGTAATACTAAAGGACCTTATAAATTAGTTGTTGCCTATCAAGATGCTCCAGTATATGCTCAAAGAGAAGTGTGTCGCTATAATCAATGATTCTGAAGTACTGTGATTTTAAGTACAGTTTTGATAACCAGGATGAAGCCATTCAGTAATTATGTCAATTGTCAACAAGATCAAGACAGTTTTTTTTTTTGACAAAGGTAACAGACAAGATCAAAAGAGATTGTGAGATTAGAAAAACCAATAACATAACCATGCCTTGGATTTCTCAAACCATGTGTAGCTGCACAAAATTCTCAGGCATTTCCGACAGTAGAGCAAAAATAGACAAAAGTAAAAGGTACTGATGTATCACTAACTTTTACTATTGATATAATCATTCGACAAGAAACAACTACATGGATAAGTGTCAAAATGTTATCATCCCTCACAAGTTTTAATATCTAGAATTAGCTTAAATAGTTTAATATAAGTAATTTTAGGTTTACCTTGCAAAACAACGTTTTCTACTACTTAATCAATATTTTCTGCTACTATTACTAATATAATATTCCTTTAAATTAACCTTCCAATCACAATTCCTTAGTGAAACTATTTGAAAAGAAATCAAACAGAAGGTAAAGCAGGTAGTCCATCTGAAATTTTAGTAAAATCATGGCATAAATTATATTTGTCATATAACAAAAAATTCACAACCATAAGAACTAAAATGCTCACAAGGAAGATATGGTAGAATCAATAGATGTTGAAAGAATAGATAAGGCATAGAATGTCTCCTCCAACTAGGACACTTTCAGCAACCAAAGACTGCTGCATTTAACTTTCCACAAAGAAAACAGAGTGTAATGAGAACTTTTTCATTTGGTTTTGTAAGTACGAGTTATAAGTAGTTATTGTTCTATGACAAGTAATTCTTCCCTTTCCAGGATAAAACAGACAGGCCAACCTACCTAATGCAAACCACATTCAGGAATTAAATGGAACATATCTCGTGTAGTGGAAATACTAACAATGACACCAAAATTGGAAAAACACAGTACCTCTCAGCAAGCATCGCAGAGCCCTCTTCGAACAATTCTTCCACGACACCAACCGCAGAAAGCTTATTAGATCTAGCATTTTGTGATCTCCTCCCAAAGAGAAAAGAAGTGAGCAAATTTTGCTTCTTCCTAGGTGTTGGAGGCAAGATAGGATGGTCATAAGGAATAATATCAACAACCAAGCAGGTTGTATCATCCTTCAGACCTCGTGAACTTAGCGCTTTCTGAGTTGTAAAACCGCTCATAGTTAGAGAAAACCTCAGATAAGTAATATTAGAATGAAAGAGATTCTATGATCATTCACACCTTCACAACCAGCTTTGCCGCAAGTTCTGCTGGTAAACCTCTGCAAGACTCTGCTGCCGAATCCGATGATAAAGCATCCCATATACCATCCGAGGCTATAATAAGCCTCCCACCAGCATTTGAAATCTAATTACATATTTATTTCCAATTCAGATTCATACATGGAACTCGCTAAAAGACAAAAGGAGAACTCTTGGTGATAAGGTTACAAACCTTCACTTGCTTCACATGCGGTACTGGAACGATAAACTCCCCAACATCCGTATCACCAATAGACCTTGAAAGGCACAACCCACCGGGCCAACAACGCAGAGGTCCAACCTATAAACGATGTGAGTAGGAACATCAGGGTATCTTTTCCAAAGCTGTTGGCAATAATTAAGAATGCAATTTCAAATTTCTGATATGATTATACCTCATTACACCCAAAAACATTGAGTCTTCCTACTTCACCACCACTTGCAGTTACACGCTGCCGTTCCTCCTCATTCTCTTCTAATCGATGGTCAACAGTCAACAAAGAAACCACACCTCCTTGGGTGTCCAGTATGCACCTGGAATCTCCGACTGATGCAACAGTGATCGTCCACCCATCGATCACAACAAAAGTCACAGTAGTCCCAGATGTTTCACCTGTCATCAATATCAAAATTGTACTGAGAACACCTAAATGAATGAAGACAAGGGAAAGAGACCCCTTGAAGTAAAACAAATATTAAAGCCCGAGATCTTGCAGCATGCCTTTTTGCTGAAACTCTATATCAGTCTTCACAAAACCCGCAACTAGAGCACGACGAAGTTCTTGAAGCCAATCTTCCCTACTAATTCCTTCAGGGATAGCACTCAATACATTGTTTAATAGATTCTCTTTAGCGAATATAGCAGCCGATATACCATTATGCCCATCAAAAATCTATTCAAGAAAAACCAAAACTCAGGAAATTCATACAAGAAAACCAACAATGTATATATACCACAAGCAATTAACAGATTCATTTCAACATATATGATTAAATTACCGCGAAAACTGAAAAAGAAGTCAACGGATTTCCCGGAATCCTCTGACAATCAGGCTTAATCAAGAAATAATCTTCCCCTTTCTTTGCCAAAGCAGCCTGTCCATACTTTATTGTACGCTGCTCCACTTTATCATTCCTCAACTCCCGACCAATAAGTGTCCCTAGAGGCACCGAAGTTGTCTTTTGCTTCATCCTCGTAATCTCCGCCTCACTCATTCTTTCACTCCCTGTTCCGACATTCTGCAAATCCTAATGACCCAATTTCCAAAAACAAGAAAACACAATCACTCGTTATCCACACTGATCTGTAAACCCTATTCCTCACAATTTAACAACAATGCAACACAGATAAATCACCTAAACACAATAATGCACTACAAAAATCACAAAAAAAAAGGAAGAAAATTGGAAACCCTAGAGAGACTTACAGATTAATCGGAGAAAATTTACAGAGAAATGGTAAGCATTGAAGAAGGATTGAAGTATGAAAAAGCAAATGGATTTGGTTGAGTTATGAGCTGGATCCGAATGTTGAAAACGAAACCCTAGTGAGAGAAAGTGATTTGATTGGGGGAAGAAGAAAAATCTAGAGAGAGAAAGGGAAAGGAAACGCGGGGAGAAAAAAGGTAGATTTCGGGCAATGGCTCCGATTCTGACATTTCGTTTTTTTGTTATAATACAAAATACAAATATTTTTTATTAAAAGAAAGAAAGAAAGTGCAATTTGATGATGTAAAATGTCTACATAAACAGCTAATAAAGGATTTTTTTTGAAAAAAAAATGTTCTTAATATGGAAATTCATTATGTCAAATTGTATTTTTTGAAAAATACAGTTAATGATTTTGTTCTAAATATTTTTAGCAAAATGGAATAAAAGAATAACGTTTTCGTTGTTGTTTTGACTTTTTGGGATTTTCTGCAACCTTTACTAATTATATTTCCTAACTAGAGTAAAAAAATTGATAATAAATTAGAATATTTTTTTTTGGTATATGTCCGCCTCACACGCATTATTGGTTTTGTTTCAAATATTTGATAACGAAAATAAGATAAGAGTGCTTGATTGAATTATTTGATTCAACGTACGAGCGAAAGATTGTGATATCCCTTTTATCCCACTCATACCTCGAACGCATCCTTCTTATAGACTTATAGAGATAAAAGCGCTTTCACATCTACTTCTTAACCCGAAATGATTGGGGAGAGGAAAGATGTCTTTTTTAGGTTACTATCAGAAAAACAGATCCATAGAAGACGGGGTGGAACCTGTAACTCAAAGGATTAGAGCACGTGACTATGAACTACTGTGTCGACGCTTTGAATTCCTCCTCGCCCACAAGTGGCCCAATAGAGAAGTACCTTTCCCTCTGGGGTAGGAAAATCATGATCGGAATAGCGAATCAAAAGTTATGAAACTTGAGTACAGGTTTTGTTGAAATGAAATATTTTGTTTTATCCTTTTATTCACAGTAAATGGGTGGATTGTTACACATAATATGCTCGATCAATATAGTTTTTTGTTTTACACTTGTTTGTTGTCCTAACAAGTTTTCTCGAGCTCTCTAAATATATTTAGAAGACTTTTCCTTATTTTCCATCAATACAAAGATTATGAAATTGTATAATGGTTCAAGGAACATTGTCTTCTTCGTACTTAATTTGTCTAAAGTTTATATGAATTAAATTTGAAATCTTGAGATATATTTTGAAAATTGAAATTATCGTGTCAATCATGAAGATATCTCAAAAATAATTCCCCCGTTAAGTCACTAATTTTGTCCCAATATTCTGGTTGACCAAAAGTTGCTAAAATTTTAGCTAAATATTCTACTATGAAATTTCGAAAGAAAAAAAAATGGAAGATCTGTAATGTGTCATTTACTTGGTTGGAAATGGATGAAAAATGGCATCATATTAGTAAAATATTCTAGAATATTCAACCTTTTGTCCACATCTAAAAGATAAATATTATTTTTTCTTTCCAAGAATATTAGGACTATTTTTGGATTTGTGTGTGTATACCCTTTGCATTTGCCAATATTAAAGTAAAAAATATCTATACTCAATGTTTACACTAAATCAATTAATGTATGTATTATATTGATGTAATTTGAATATAAATTTTTAGCACTTAATCATAATTAATATACATTTTCACTCTGTTAAATTACTTAACATGATTTGGTGTTAATATTTTACCACCATACTAATATTCTATGTATTGTTTCCTGTTTGGCTGGCGAAAATTAGGTAAGTTTTATGATAAAGAAATATTTAATTAAGAAAATAGACAACACGAAGCCAACTATATAATTTTGACTCCAGAAGGCAAACAGATAATAAGATCAATTTAATTAAGAAAATTATAAATATTTATTACGAACAATAAAAGACATCTAACCGGCCAAGGGATTACTTAATCTAATCTGTCCATTAATTTGTAAGTATAAGCTCTTACTTCAAGGCTTAATTAATTGTTAATAAAGCGAAAGGACATGATGATTGAGCATGTGGTTTGTGTTATCTATCGAAGGATTAAGGGCTAATCCTACCAATAAGATCATAACGTCAACTCTCCAATTGCATTTTTTAAATTTCTCGCCAATTTTCTGATCATTTAGCATTGCCCTAAAATTATATATATAAATAGATAGATATTGAATTACCCTTGACTTCTTTGTTTGTTTACATTTTCATATTTTAAAATTTTTGACTCAGCCGTACAGAAAATACTACTACTGCTCAGCAAAAAACCATTGTCATCTGTAAAATTGAATTGTTAATAAAATAATACTTTACACTACCATACAATTACAATTATTTGTATTAATCTAGACATGATTAAAGAGAGAGGGGTTTGTAGGCGTGTTTGACGATGATTAATATCTACCGATTCCACTAATAAATTTTGTCAATTAAATTAAGGGTAATGCTAATGGCCAGAAAATTTTGTTAGAATTTGGCCAGAAATTTAAAAAAATTATAATATTTTTTTTATTTTAAAATAAATTGATCTTTTTTCATTTTTTTAATTAAAAGGCGTTAAAGTTAAAAGAATAAAAATGTTCAAAAAGATAAAATATCATTCTGACCAAATTTTCTGGCCAAAAGGATTTTTCCATAATTTTAATCATGTAAACATAATGTAACTTTCTATGGAAAAAATCGGATAAATTCTTGAACCCTTACTAGCTCCGCTCTTGCCTGAGAGAACATACCTCTCTTTATTTTGTTCTTTTTAACTGGCTATTTTATTTTCTTTTGTTGTGACTTTGTGTGTGCGCCTTTGCTGCCCTGGAGTAATTTGTAAATGTTATAGCAAAAAATTATAGCTATTGCAAATAATTGAGTCATAAATTGAACTTATTTTATTAGTATCTATAGTTCATGTCAAGCTTGAAAATTAAAACGAGAATGGTGAAATTATAAGAGATATATACCATACTCTCATTTTATATAAATTAATATTGTTATATACTCGATACTAGTCAATTAAGTGTATGAAAATTAGTATTATGAGAGATTTTGATTTCAAATCTCACTAAGGATTAAAGAATATCAAATAAGTTCTTCTCATGATATATATATATATATATATATATATATATTTATTTATCGATAAAATTACTCAATATTTATAATGACAGAAAGTAACAAAGTATTTTCTGAATAATTGAGGTGTATACATTGATGATGAATAGGCAGGAGCTAGTGGGCAAAAGCTTATGCTTTGATATTGATGAAAGCTAATTAGTGTGGTTATCTTTTTTGTTAATTTATGTAGGAAATGATGGAGGGAACTAAAAAAAAAAAAACAGACATATTGAACATGGAGTGTTATTTGATCAAATTAAAGAGAATAATTTTATTGGTAATTGTGTCTTAATTATAATGATGCCCAATCAAAGCTATACTCTAAAATTTTACAAGTTTAATTAAGAGTCAAGATGTAGGTGATGATTTGGTAGGAGCTATACGGAAGTAACATGCTTAGATGCAAAAAGGGTAATTAGTGGTGTCTCTCTTGTTAACTTAGGTAAGAAATTATGATGTTCTGGCAAACACCACTAATCATTTGAATGGGCTCTAACTTTTAAAAAAGATATTGTGTTTCGTGATCATCGTCTCAAATTATCTTGTTGTGATTTTATTTACTTTTATAATATAGTTAAGAATTTTTTTCGTATGACGGGGTGAACATTTTGCAATAACTGAATATTTCAACTACTATAATGGTTATAATTTTCAAATTAGAAAACAAAACTACTCCATTAATCAGAGATTGTGAATTCAAGCCATCAAAATATTTTTCATTTTAATAAACCTTACGCAACACATCAAATTAATAGGATCTCTAAAAGAGATACTACTATCTGAGTTATGATACCGAACGGAAAAAAAAAAAAACAATATTTCCCTTCTCATAGCTTTTTAACAAAAGTTTCCAAAAGAAAAAATGTGTTTAGAAGTTTACAAGAAATGGGGATAGAGATTTTAAGAAGTTGATCTCATCCATTCCTTCTTCTTTTTCTTTGCATACACACTTATTATATAAAATATAAATATAATAAATATGTATACATGATGAACAACTATACTTGATGGTGATTGATGAGATGAAAACAAAAAAAAAATGAAAGTAACACAAAGATAGTTGATCTTTGGAAGAAATCTAAAAATGGCTATCTATTCCTATCTAGAAATATAGTTGATTCTTTTGGTTACAAAACCATGTGAACAGCTACCATTGATAGTGATTTTCTTTCAATTCACAAATATGCATTAAAATAAAACATAATGTTTTGATTTGTTTTTCTTACTTCATTTTTAATTAGTTTAAAAAAGAATGTTTTTTTTTTCTTTTTTAATAAATTTTCACATGACATAATTAATACATTCTACATATTGTTAATTATCAAGCATAAGATTTAAAAAAATTCTTACTTTTTAAAATTTTATATCAAGTTAAAAATAGATAAATAAATTAAAACGAAGGAAGTAATTATTTAGGGGAGATGGAAAAATTAGAAAAAAATTAGAAGGATGTTTGTTGAGGGTCCTCTTCCTAAAAAAAGAAAAAAGTGAAAAGATGGGTTATAAGGAATTTGCTGACATGGCCATGTGTTTTATGGGACCCACGTGGGATATTGTACCACCTATAATGGAGGGGTCTGGACATAGCTGTACAAAACTATAAGATTTACAAGTTGAGTTTTTTTTTTTTTGTTTGTTTTTTTATCCATGTTCGGTGTTTATTATAAATTTTTGAGGCTTAATTAATTTGGATTGATGATAAGAAATTTTGTGTTGACGTATAAAACGCTTTTTAAATTTGAATTTGAGACTTTTCATTAAAAATATAAAAATAATTACTATTTCCATCTTTGAAATTTCTTTCTTCCACCCAAATATAATTTTCCAGGTTGTCAAGTGGACTTTGTTCTCTTCTTCTTACTTTAATAGAAAGAAAATATAAACAAATTACATAGATATTATATGACAAATCTGGACATCACGAAATGAAATTATTTGTCCCAATCCATATTGTTGGTGTTTTGATAATCACAAGTATAAATATGAATATTTTGAATTATCTTCTCGTTGTATACATATATATTCCCTCTTCTTCTTTTTTATTTTCGTTCAATTTTATTTGAAAACTGGTACTACTTTGAATAACCTATGTACTCCAATGACCATAGACTAATTGTGGTTGTACAGGATGAATATGTTTCTTTCACCCTTAATCAAAAGTTTAGTTTGAACCCTAGATTAAAAAATAAATCTTATTAAGAAATGTA
This sequence comes from Solanum pinnatisectum, assembly GCA_035578085.1. Classification (NCBI taxonomy): domain Eukaryota; kingdom Viridiplantae; phylum Streptophyta; class Magnoliopsida; order Solanales; family Solanaceae; genus Solanum; species Solanum pinnatisectum. The sequence goes on from CM069076.1 coordinate 59,315,171, forward strand.
AATCATACTAGCTAAATTCTATGTGCGATAGACTTGAGTCACTTGACTCAAAAAATATTAAAAAGGAATTGATCTCAGATCATTTATACGAATAACCATCCGAAGGACCAAATTTAAATTAATCGGAGCCTTTTGATCATTTTCCTACAATGAGCGCACTAACTTCTGATGGTGAACCAAATTGGGCCCATATGTAGACTATTAATTAAGTTGTTATTTTGGAGCAAGTTTAAATTTTTTAAAAGTCAACTGCAGCTCTTCAAGCATACTGTATAGTGCATGTGTTGATGAATGGTCATGACCAATAAAAGAGTAGTTACTTTTAAAATCCATCAAAGTGTAAACTACTCCAAAATTACGCGGAATGTGTAACTAAAACTCTAGCTTTACCTCGGATACATAACATAGTCTAAATAGAAGTAAAAAAAAAAGCGATAAGCTGTAATAAATATACAATAAAAGAAGAATATTATTTGTTATGATTATGATCAATAGATATTGACAAAAAAATAAAGTTGGGCCACTAGGCATTATATTGTTCTAAACCTATAATATGTGATAGAAAATACGAGGATTTTTATGTGCAGGCGTATAAATATATGGACCATGCAACACATAATAACACCAATCCTTTAGCTAGTCGCTCATGATTTTGACAACATATTATTCATCCTTATACAATTAATGTAATCAAACCTAATTAATGTCTCCAAGAGACAACTTGTAATGAATGGGTTTCAAAAAGATCTTTAATCATCTTACATAGTACTATGCTTATTGCTTTCTAAATAATAATAATTACCACTTCATAATTGAGGAGCTAATAGTAAAATATTTCATCTTTGAGATTGTAAATTCATTTGATTTTAGTTTCAGTAAAAAACTAATCACCCCATTTCAGTTCTTTAATCCTCATTTAGGAAATAACAAAAAGTCCTACTTTATAGTTTTGTTTATAATGTTTAACTTGTAAAGTTGGCAAATGGACCCAAAAACATAAACCAGATAACATGAGTCTTCTTTAATGCTTGTTCCAACCATGTTTTCATTTAAATTGTTTCAGCATACCAACAAAATTTTAACTCATCCACCAAAGATTTCTTGCCCTACCCACAACAACAAACCAAAAAAAAAAAATACATCTTTAGTGTGTGTTGAGATGGGTGGGTGGGGGTTGCATTGTTTATAAAAAACACACAAACAAATAAATATATCCTAGTCTGTTAAGTAGAGTATATAAGAATAGTATCGAATAAGATGTATAATTAATACATATATTAGTTATACGTATTATTCTTTGTACCCCTAAATGTTGATAAGCACTTAACATTGTGTTTGATTTTGTGAAGTTTGACAAGTTGGCCAATAAATTCTTGGTAGGCCTTCAATTTCTCTTTTCAGTTGGCTCAGTAGGAAACTAATGATTAAAGGGATATATATTGGGCAATACCAATTTTCAGTGGGCTTTAGTTGGCCTCACAAATATTTTTGTCGGTAGTCTTTTTCCCCAACAGCTATTTTAGAAAATAACATTATAAAAAAGTTTCTTTTGCAATCTACGGACTTTTTAGATCATGATCTAATATTTTGTTTATAAGATTGAGCAATATATGAGTAAACATCAAAGCTGAGTCTTACGTTATTTAAAAGGGTAATCTTTCAAGTTGCACAACGTTTATAATTTGGATACATTTGACCTAAAAAATAGAATATATGCGTAACAATCTATGCACATATAATGTTTCATTCTGAGAAATGACAACTCCTTTGTGCAGCAACAACTCTAGTTAGTGTTATGCATAACACTGATGTGGTCATCAAATTGTAAAAAAATTACACCAAATTGATTGCTGCTGTTGTTCCATTTTTTTTAAAAAAATTATATATTATTTCGTTCTTTGTTCTTCTTTCCAATGTCTTTGACGTTGAAATCACAACATTTGAATTTCGAGACACAGTGACCCAAAAGCACATATTCTAAACTTGAGGAACATATGTATTGGTATCTGTAATTCTATTATTTCTTTTCATTTTCTGCACTTTTACATTTCTCAGTCCAAAAGAATGGGGAAAAAAAATGAAGAACAGGCCAACAACCATATAAACAACTGAAAACTCATCACCACTGGAGGAAAATCTGGCTGCAGAGCAAAAGATTGACAAGAAAGAAAAAGAATTTTTTTTTTGTATTTTTAAGTTATTTTTTTGAATTTTAAAATTGTTGAATTTTTGTGATATTGACACATGACACTTTTTACTTCTCCTATTATATATAGATAGATTTTTATTAAAACTGACTTAAAGTGATCGGTAATACTTAGCAAATAAAAATGAAATATAATTTTATTTGAATTTAAAATGCAGAAAATTAATAAATTAATATTTTCAATTAACTTTAAATAAATTGTCTTCCGGACCCAATATATATTAATTTAGTTATTTTTATTTATGTGATACAGATAAAATTAGAAGAGCCAATTAAATTTTTAAATATTTTTATTATATTTTCAACGTACTTTTTGAAGAATATCTTTGGCACATGTGATATTTCGAGAGTGAATTAATTTATAATATATTTTTAAAAATATTTTAAGTTGTTAATTATTGTGATTTATGCGGCACACGTGAAATTTTGAGAATTAATTAAATTTTTAATATATTTTTTAAGAAATATTTCAAGTATGTAATTTTTAAATAATATGTGTTATTTCCCTTGTCCGAATTAATGTGTCACATGTTAAATTTTGAGATTTAATCAAATTTTTAACATGTTTTTAAATATTTTAAGTTCTAATTAATAGTACTCTTAACATAATTTTCAAATAATATATGTTACTCCATTTGTGCCAATTTATGTGGCACGTGTGAAATTTTGAGAGTTAATCACATTTTAATATGATTTTCAAATATTTTAAGTTGTTAATTATTGTGATTTATAGAACTGTTAATGTGATTTTCAAACAATATATGATACTCTCTGTCAGTCCTAATTATGCAGTACAGGTGAAATTTTGAGAGCTAATCACATTTTAATATGATTTTCAAATATTTTAAGTTGTTAATTATTGTGATTTATAGAACTCTTAATGTGATTTTTAAATAATATATGGTACTCTCTCAGTCCTAGTTATGCAGTATATGTGAAATTTTGAGAGGTAATCAAATTTATAATATTTTAAGTTAATTTTTAATACTATTTTTTATAAATACATAGTATATGAAAAAGAAAATATTAAAATAAAAATAAATTAAAACAGATAAAATACGAAATATAAATAGAAGAAGTTGAGGAAAAGGGCAAATCGATCAATTGACAGGCTGACCCTAAGTTTCTCATCATTCATTCTATAATATAGTTATATATGATTTATTTATATATATGTAATTTTAATTTCTATTATATAGAAATGTGAAGAGGAGGACAATTGTGGATAGTTTTGTAATATCAGCTTCATATAAGGGCAAAACTGTAATTAGCGGTGAAAATAGATTCTAGAACTATCCATTTTTCATCTCTAACAAAAATGAAAAATAAACACACCAAAAAATTTCTAGAACTCTTTCAACTCCTTTTTATCTTCAATTTTTCTCATACGCTAGGTTAGCTTATTTCTCGATTTTTTCTCCAATTTTCTTACAGTTCAGATTTTTCAAGTCTATGGATCAAATTCATTATTGCAATTATTTTTGTGCGTAACTGTCACTTCGTTGCTCACTGATATTCATTTTATTTCTTTGTGTTTTTATTATTGTGTGTACTCAAAGCAGAGAAGTTGAAGCATGCAATCGAAGATTTATACTCAAGCCTTTTGTTTCTATGCCTGAGAGTGCAAATCTATTCAAATTTTTGGAGTGATGAGTTCGATTATACTGGGTATGATTGTAAATGACTTTTGATCCATTTTCCTTCATTAAATTGCTTTTGTTTTATCCTCCTTATGTACCTGCTCTTTGAATCTTGAAATTTTTGTCAAGAATAAGGTTTGATTGGTAGTAGAAATGGAACTATAATTCTATAATTTTAACTTGATGATTTCATTTTGATTTTGATTTATGATGATACTCATTACACTTTTGAAATTAAGGGTTTAAAAAAGTAATGTTTATATTTAATGAGCATCTGATGGTTTTTACTTGTGTAGCTCATTATTAAAGTATTGGGTTTAGTTGAACTCATAGTTTGTCAACTAGATCCCCACTTCCCCAATGATTGGTATTATTTAATAATGCTTCTTGTTTTGGTCAAGGAAAATGAGGTTGGCATTGTTGTTCAAGCATTATTTTCATTGTAGTGGTAATGCTCCACCAAATGAACTACCACGTTTGCCAACTTTTGTGAGATTTCTTCCATGTGTCTTTGCTTTCTCTCTCTGTTTTTTTTCCCCTTCGAAATGTTAAATCACTTAATCCTTCTTTGTCTCATCGGATTAATACTCGTGGTTTTGTAGTATTTCATTTCAACAACTTCATATAATCAACTACAATGTGGATTGTCAAAGCAATCTTCTAAAGGGAAATTTTGGGATTTTAAGTAAATGGCTCGCAAATATTAATATTTAGTCCATTCAAGATATTCACGTGTCAACCATCTCTATTTTGTTACTTTTTTTTTTGTAACTAACAGGTTTCATTAATAACCAAATTAATCGTTAAATGCTTCATAGTTCATCTTTAGACTATTTTGTTACTATTGTTGGTTCCTTTGTTACTTATATTGATTGGGGCTCCAAAATTTTGACTTGTCCGATCGATATTGATATTTGTCAATCTGTGATTTTGATACTTGAAAGTAACCTTCTAGATTCTCTTTGTGATAAATGAGGAGTAGGGCTTCCATTTAAATTGCTCTTTGTTCGTGGAACTGAGCTAGTTGATCTATCCCATTGTCTAAAAGAGAACTCAAATATGGGTATAAAGCTCATCTTCATCATCACCTTCTCTTTATCAGCTATTTCTATTTTTCATGTTTTATTTATATGTTAGAAGTATTACCTTGTTTGCAACTTGTCACTAAAATGAATATAGAATTCTCTGAAGAATATTTTTTACTTATTGAGTTGAATTGGTTTTATTAATCTGTAATATAATGCATCTTAGTTAGCATGAGGTGGTTAGCTTTGGATATCATGTCTACCATCTCTTGGAGGGATTTAGATCAAGAATTAAATATGAGGAAGGAGATTTGAAGGGGGGGGGGGGGGAGGAAAAGTTTCTGATGATACAATTACTGTTTTAAAGAATTGGTATCAGTAACACACTAAATGGCATTATATAATTGTTAGTTTGTCACCAAATTAATTGATCATATCTATATACATATAAAAATATGGATGTTCAATGTCACATAGCATGCACATTTGCATATATAAACAACATAATACGTAAAATTTTACAGTCGGGTCACTGAAATGGCTTTTATTCCAGCACACTCACAATAATTTTGGTCTTACTTTGAGCTTAACTTATAATATTAGTGTGTTGATCTTCAAAAGTTTGATGAGTACATATTTGCTTTTAATCTTTTCTTTAACTAGGTTGAAGAGTTAAATCCTTTAAGTAAATTGGGTGAATGAGTGACTATGTATACGTTCACTCTTGCACCAGTTGAAAAGGTTACCGATATCATCTCAAAAAGAATTTGAATATTTTCATATTTACCAAAAAGTGTTGATGGGAAGTTGTAATCGGTAAACCTTTTTTTTAATGTAAACAATGACTTTATCGTGACTTTTTATTATGTACATTGTTGTCATATTTTTGTGCTGTTATGTTTAGGGAAAAATTGTAATCTATTTTTTTTTTATGTAAAATAGAATTATAGTTTTTAGAGCCATTTATCATCATAAATACTTGAATCACTTTTCTGTCTTGATTTTTCTTGTTTTCTCCCATTTGCCAGTAAATTTTATGTTTAATTTTTTAAAAAGTCAATCTGTTACATTCACAAAGGGATCATGACATCACGTTTCTCAGAATATATTCAAAAGATGCTTTGTTAGATGGTCGAGTGTGCATTAACATTGTGCTATAATATTTTTCAGAAGTTAAATGATTACGCTCAATTATCTTTGGCAGCAGATCATATGTTGGTGGTAGGCTACAAGTACTTTTCTATTATATAGAAATGTGAAGAGGAGGACGCCTGAGGATAGTTTTGTAATATCAGCTTCATATAAGGGCAAAACGGTAATTAGTGGTTAAAATAGATTCTAAAACTATCCATTCTTTCATCTCTAACAAAAATAAAAAATAAACACACCGAAAAATTTCTAGAACTCTTTCAACTCCTTTTTATCTTCAATTTTTCTCATACGAGTACTACGTTAGCTTATTTCTCGATTTTTTCTCCAATCTTCTTACCGTTCTCTTCAAATTTTTCAAGTCTATGGATCAAATTCATTCTTGCAGTTATTTTTGTGCGTAATTGTCGCTTCGTTGTTCACTGATATTCATTTTCTTTCTTTGTGTTTATTTTATTGTGTGTACTCAAAGCAAAGAAGTTGAAGCATGCAATCGAAGATTTATACTCAAGCTTTTTTCTTCTATGCCCGAGAGTGCAAATCCATTCAAATTTTTGGAGTGATGAGTTCGATTATACTGGGTATGATTGTAAATGACATTTGATCCATTTTCCTTCATTAAATTGCTTTTGTTTTATCCTCCTTATGTACCTACTCTTTGAATCTTGAAATTTTTGTCAAGAATAAGGTTTGATTGGTAGTAGAAAAGGAACTATCATTCTATAATTTTAACTTGATGATTTCATTTTGATTTTGATTTATGACAATACTCATTACACTTTGAAATTAAGGGTTCAAAATGTAATGTTTATATTTAATGAGCATCTGATGGTTTTTACTTGTGTAGCTCATTATTAAAGAATTGGGTTCAGTTGAACTCATGTTTTGTTAGCTAGATCCCCACTTCCTCACTTATTATTAAAGATTGATATGTACTGACTAGGTTTGTGCATATGTCGGTTTGGTTTTATGTATTATTAGTTTGATTTATCGGTTTTCGATTTTAAATATGTTAACCCAATAACAAATCAATAAGATATTTTTTATCGGTTTTCGATTTATCGATTTTTCGTTGTTATCGGATCGGTTTTTGGTTTACCCAATAAGAAAATGTTCGTAAACTATTATGACTTCTCACTTCTCTAAATGCTTTGATATAGTGAAACAAGAAAGATAATGAGAAATTGCATCAATAAGAGAAAATATAGAACGAAGAATATAATTTCATGTCACCGCCAAAACATAGTATGAAATATTCTCTTGTTAATTAAATTACAGACCTTTACAAACTTGCAAATGCTACAACCTACAATTACAAACTAAAACTAAAATCAAATAGTCCAACAAGACTAAACCTAAAATTAAAATCAAATAGCTACAATTGTGAACCCTTACTTTAATCTTTTTGATTAAACAATAAAGACTAGTAAAGCGGCCTCGTGTGAAGTGGGTAGAGTAGTAACAATTTGATATAGTTATAGTGTCTAGTTATATATTAAATTGTTAATATGTAATATTTAGGAAGGGTAAAGTAGTAAATTATTATCGTCTTATTGAGTTATCGGTTTACCTAATAATCCAATATTAAAAACTGAAACCGAACCAATAACCCAATAACTTTCTTTATAAACCCAATAGCGCAATAACAACAACCCAATAACTTTTTTTTGGTTCGATTTATTGATCGGTTCAGTTTTTGCACACCCCTAGTACTTACAACATTTGATTGATGAGTTGAAATTGTTGTAGTCTGAGGGATAGAAACATGAGACATTTCTCATAAACAAAATTTCAACATGCATGCTACTTTAATGTGGACTATTAACGATTTTCCTGCCTATGAAATGCTTTATGGAAAGTTAGCATGTCCCTACTGTATGGAAGATACTAAATCATTCACATAAAAACATGGCCGAAAGAATTCATGGTTTGATTGTCACGATACCAGCGGTTCTTTCCACCTGATCATGAGTTTAGGGTTAAGAAATATGCATTTAGAAAGAATAAAACTGAATGAGATGGTCCACCCCCAATATTAACGGGTGATGATATTTGGGAGATGGTTCAAAATTTTCCAAAGGTAACTGAGGAACCACTGTACAAATTTGATGGGTATGGTGTTGCACATAATTGGACTAAATAGAGTATATTCTGGGAGTTACCTTATTGGAAGGATAATTTACTTAGACATAATCTTGATGTCATGCATATTGAAAATAATTATTTGTAATGGATGTGACTGGCAAGACAAAAGATAATGCTAAGGCTAGACTCAATTTACCAAAACATTGTAGACGATCGGAGTTACATTTATAGTAGTCTGCCAACAACAAATTACTTAAGCCCAAGGCTAGTTATTGATTCACAATGAAACAAAAGAGAAATTTGTGAGTGTGTGGAAAGCTCGAAAATGCCAGATGAATATGTCTGAAATTTAGGAAAGAGGGTTGACATGAAACGTGGAATATTACATGGGATAAAAAGTCATGACTGTCATCTTTTCATGGAACAATTACTTCCGATTGCATTTTGTGGATTGCCCGAAAACACATTGATACTGATGGCAATCTTCAAAGACTTGTGTTCCAGCATATTGAGAGTAGAGAATCTGGTTTGGATGGCCGAAAATATCGTTGTTATCAATAACATAATCAACTCATCTAATGTTCTTTTTAGCAATTGTGTAGCCTCCTTTTCCCTCTCCCATATTGATCAACCAACTAGGAGTGTCCGGAGGGAGTACGAACAAAAGATGGACGACTAGTACTAATCTTGTCAGTTTCATAGTTCACCACAAATAAGCATGCCAGTCTGGCCATTGGCAGTAGCACTAGTGACAACCCTAAAATAGGTAAGAGTGTTAAATAGACGGGTAGAGCTGATTTTGAGCAATACCAGAAAGGAGGGAGACAGCTAACCTCCTGCAGCTTGCTAACTCACAATGCAGCTTCACCAAATATCAATTCCACAAATATCTGAAAGTCTGACAAGATGAATAGAAATTAGTTGTCAGCAAAATCTTGAATAACTCAAAGGACACATTAAGATTTCAGATTTTCAGAGGCACACTTGAATAAGATCATATATTATCAATCTCGAACTCTTCCTTTTCTCTACATTACAATCTATTGTTTTAAAACAACCTCTAATATGTGCATTAGGGTAGACCGTCTACAACACACCCTTGGGATGCACTTTTTTATCGGACCTTGTTAATGCAAAATGATTTGTACACTGAGCTATCCTTCTATAGTTTTATTGTGTTGTTATCTATTGTTTTATAACTACTTCTAATGTTTCTCATTCATAGAAAATGCAAGCGAAGCCACAAGTATAGAGATGCGAAAGACCATTAAAACTGCAAACCAATAAGGCAAAACTGCTATATTGTTATTATTCCCAATAAGAGCTACCACTGTTGTTTGTAATATACATATTGAGATGATGCCCCCACCATCTAAGAAAAGCGTTCTCCAAACAAATTTATCGAAAAATCCAAAGACCAAAATAAAAGTTGCAACCACGTTGATCAACAGTAACATAAACAACTCCGCCAATAGTCTTTTTAGCAATTGTGTAGCTTCCTTTTCCCTCTTCCATATTGATCAACCAACTAGGAGTGTCGGGACAAAAGATGAATGACTAGTACTAATCTTGTCAGTTCCATAGTTCACCACAAATAAGCAATCCCAGTCTGGCCATTCGCAGCAACACTAGCGACATTATCGAAATAGGTAGGAGTGTCAAATAGACAATATTGAACTTGAGATTTTCTTTTTACAACTGTTGTATTAGTGCAAAAACAGCGGAGACTTGGATTTGGAATTAGAGTAGAGGGATTAGAAAATGATGTGAAAAAGAATCTGACAGTCTTACTTGTCATGGCTTCAGCAGGTTAGTAAGTTTTAAAAGGTGTCTGATCAACTATCCGCTTTCAAACATTGCATTGATGGCCTGATGGACAATCCTCAAAATCTGAAAAAATTGATGAAACACTTTAGTATTAAAAATTGATTGGCCAGAAGTTTTTCTTATCTTATTTATTGAAATAAAAATACTGAATTGCGTTTTGTTATTAATTATTAAAAAATTAAGTAATGAAAAGAGAGCACATAATTAGAAGATAAATGAGTACTACTAGGTGTTTAGAACGAATACCTAGACAATTGGAAAGACCACTCGTTTGCCATCATTACAATTCCACAATCCAAATACAATCTACTTTCATTTTTTAATGGCCTTTTTCAATCCCCTTCACTATCGGGAGTTCACATTTATGAATGAAAACATGAATATTTACGGAATATTTATTCATGTATGTGATATACTTTTATTTTTACGCAAAGTGTTAAATATAGTATTGACTCATTAATAAAATTATATCATATCATCTTACATAAAATAGTGAACAAAAAAGAAAATCAAATCAACAAATTAAATACCTATTAATAAAGAGGTGCAATGCATACTAATACAACATTAATACCTAGGCAACATTAATTTATATTTAAAAAGTTAATGATGAGTTATTATTATTTTTTCAACTGAAGCTTTTATATATTTTCATTAATGAGGAAATAATCAAATATAAAGCCTTAATTTTTTTTATGTATTTTAAAATGAGGAAAAAAATCCTCAAAAAATATTTTATCTACAATTTTTTTTTTTTGAAAAAAAATATTAAACATTGGATTTAAGAGGAAACGTGTGTGTGACAACTAACAAATCACAATACACACGTGTCAGTATTACATGTATAAGATACACAATAACAACCGCATGCTTCATTAAATGAATTATTGAACAACTTTCAATGCATTGTCAATACCACTTATTTCTCCTCATTGTTTTACAGTGTAACATGCGAAATACTTCACTACAATTTTTAGTCCGGTTATCGATTTGCTTATGAGAAATAAAAAGTCACAATTCAAATGAAGTGTCACTACTTTGAAAGTTGCAACTCTTTAATACCCTAATCACTATTATTGTTATTTATAAGAAGCCAGAGAACCAAAAATTTACAGAATTATTCACTTTTCCTTGTAACTTGTTTGAATTTGAAAATCTACCTTCAATCAAAAAAATGAAGAGTATGCGTTCTTCTTTTGATTTCTTTGATAGGAGGTTGATTGAAGAGATTGTAGAAAGGGTGACTTCATCATCATTCAAAGATTTAATATATCTCCGACTAAGGTATCTACAGAAATTTAACATCAATTATTTACTAACCCATCGATTTTGTAGTTGCAAGCTTCTTAATGATATAGGAAGTTAACAACGGGTATATGGGAAGCTGTCGCAATGGGTATTGCACTTTGTTTCATGCAAGTTCTGCCCCTTGTTGATTTTTGTGGATTTTAGCTTTGTTGAGGTTATGCTAAGTCACTTGAGTTAGTATGGTTCAAACTCTGTGGAAATGAGTTTTGCAATTTATTTTTCTTCCCCTTGTTGTGGATTTAGCTTTCTTGAGGTTATGCTGAGTCACTTGAATTAGTAAAGATTCTAACTTTGTGACAATGAGTCACTTTGTTTTTTGATTTTTCGGCCCCTTGTTGATTTATGTAGATGTTAGCTTTCTTGAGGTTATGCTGAGTCATTTGAGTTAGTAAAGATTCAAACATTGTGGCAATGGGTATTGCACTTTGTTTCTTGATTTTTTGGCCCCTAGTTGTTACATATTGCATATAGAATCTGAAACTGCTAGACTGAAAGCTAGTGTAATCTGGTCTAATTTGGTTATTCTGTGGTGCTGCGTATTGTCGTGTTTTACTAGAAGTATCTTTTGTGTGTTGTGCTTATATGATGTTACCTAGTACTAATCTGCTAAGAGGAACTTTTCGGGGTACGACACGCCCATTTGTTGATTTAGCCCATTTAACTGACAGTTTCAGCTCAACCCATCGATTGGACCCCCCCTTAATGTAAGTTGTAGTCAATATATGTTTATATGCGAGGGGAGAGGAAAAGAAGAAACATTTTCACTTATTTGCCACTGATTAAAGAGGCAGTAGGCCTTTCAAGATAACAGTATTGAATACTTCTACTTATTCAATTCTTACCAGTGAGTCGAGTGCAATATTGTCTATTCCTAGTTGGGGGTGGTGTTGAGCCAATATGTGACTATACTGCAGAACTGGGTGGAAAGATACAATTTAAACGTGTTCCAGGGTATCTAAATGTGTAGTTTATATTTTCACTCAGAGAGAGAATACTAATTGTTTCTTTACGTAGTTTACAAGCACCACAGTTATACTAATGTGTTTCATCCATTTTTCTTTTCAGATTTTGAGGGTTGTCCATCAGGTCATCAATGCAATGTTTGAAAGCGTATAGTTGATCAGACGCCTTTTAAAACTTACTAACCAGCTGAAACCATGACCAGTAGGAGTGTCAAATTGTTTTTCACGTCATTTTCTAATCCCTCTACTCTAATTCCAAATCCAAGTCTCCGCTGTTTTTGCACTAACACAACAGTTGTAAAAAGAAAATCTCAAGTTCAATATCCTCTATGATTCCAAGAAAAATCCCCCCAAAGAAATCTCATTGCAGTGTCATGTCTTCTGAAAAAAATATGGTTTTCCAGCTCTAGAACTTACCAATTTTCTCGAGAAGAATCGTCGTTTACTAAATCTAGACCCCGCCAAAATTGAAAATTCCCTTAAGATTTTATTATCCTTGAAACCATCTCAAGAATTCCTTGTGTCATGATAAGTTGTAGTCCTAGGGTTCTAGAATATGATGCTCTAAATAAATGGGACAGAGGCATCCGAGGATTAGAAGAAGGGTCCAATTTATCCTCCTTGGCTATTCGGAACATTTTGGAGGTCTCGGTGAAGTTTGAACTAGATTATGAATGTGTTTTGGGGTCTTTGAAATGTCTGAAGGATTTAGGGGTTAGTGATATTACTCTAAATAAGGTTTTGGAGACACATCCCATGGTAACTATGATGTGTGCAGACAAGGTTCGTGACAGTTTTGAATTCGTTGTTGATGCTTTTGGGATTGGCAATGTTGAATTTGATCACATTCTCCGTGTCTATCCGGGTGTTTTGGTCTTTGGAATTCAAAATAAGTTTAAACGATTGCTTGATGAATTTAAAGTTCTGGGTTTTAACATGGAGGTGGTTAAGAAACAGCTTCTGAGAGATCCTAGAATTCTTGCATTGGAAGTTGGGGAGTTATCGCGGTGTTTGGAGCTGCTTAAGAGTTTGAAATGTAGGGAAGCTATTAAGAAGGATATTTTTCATGATGGGGCTTTTAAGGCTGGGTATGAGGTGAAACTAAGGGTTGATTGCTTACGCAATCACGGGATAACCTTAAGGGATGCTTATTCTGTGTTATGGAAAGAGCCGAGAGTGATACTTTATAACTTAGATGATGTTGAGAGGAAGATTGAGTTTTTTTTGCACGTGATGAAAGTTGATATTTAGTGTCTTGTTGAAGTTCCTGAGTATCTTGGGGTGAATTTCGAGAAACATATTCTACCAAGGTTCAAGGTAATTGACCATTTAAGATCAATAGGAGGACTTGGTGATGAGGTGAGGTTGAGAGAGTTGATTAAACCTAGTAGAATGAAATTTTATAATCTATATGTAAAGCCTTGTCCAGAGTGTGAATCAATGTATGGAAGATTTTCAAAAGATACCGAAGTGACAAGTCAACTTCCAGTGGGGATGTGGAAGCTTTTCAAACCACAAAATAATCCAATGTCCAGAGTAGATATTATGAAGTCGTATATGGATTCACTGGCTTGAAATCTGGATTCTTCCTCTAATTTCTACCATGTAGTGTTCTTTTGGAAAATCCTTTTCCGAGGTACATTTCTCATCCTTATTCGGTTGTTTTTCAGTTTTCATTTCTTGCAAAACATTGCAGCAGCATGCAATTTTTCTACAATCCCTTTAATTTTATAATTTTTTTTGGAATTTCTTGTACGCTGGCTATGTGACACATTTGGTTCCTGTAAAATACTGCCTCGAACATCATGAGATCAACCTGCGCAGGCTCTTCCACATCCTCAATGTTCTGAATTAGAACCGAGTACAAAGCCGCTGTTCTTGTTTCCAAGGATTTTATCTCTGTGGACTTAGAACTTGGAATTTGTAAGGCCTATATATACTTGTCATATCTATCATTCCGTTCCTAGTTTAAGTGGAACATATCAATCTCCCAATTTTCTTCCGAAATAATCTTTAGGGAGGAGACGTGATTTTTACATCAAATATGGAACCTGAAGACGCCTAATTTTGAAAACATACACGTATACTGGAGTCAGAATAAAGATTCTTTCATTAGTCTGTCCCTCGGTATTACCACAAAAAGCAAAAACAGTAGGTTTACTAGGGGTGTCAAATTAACGGGTTACCTGAATTTGGGCGGGTCAAAATGGGTTGAAAACAGTTAGCTGATGACCTGCTCTAAATCAGCTCTACCCGTCTATTTGACACTCCTACCTATTTCGATGCTGTCACTAGTGCTGCTGCCAATGGCCAGACTGGGATTGCTTGATTGTGGTGAACTATGGAACTGATAAGATTAGTACTAGTCATCCATCGTTTGTCCGGACACTCCTAGTTGGTTGATCAATATGGAAGAGGGAAAAGGAAGCTACACAATTGCTAAAAAGACTATTGGCGGAGTTGAATATGTTACTGTTGATCAACGTGGTTGCAACTTTTATTTTGGTCTTTGGATTTAAGTTCGATAAATTTGTTTGGAGAATGCTTTTCTTAGATGGTGGGGCATCATCTCAATATGTATATTACAAACAACAGTTGTAGCTCTTATAGGGAATAATAATAATATAACAGGTTTGCCTCATTGGTTTGCAGTTTTAGTGGTCTTCTGCTTCTCTATATTTGTGGCTTCGTTTGCATTTTCTATGAATGAGAAACATTAGAAATAGTTATAAAACAATAGATAACAACACAATAAAACTATAAAGGGATAGCCCAGTATACAAATCATCCCTGCATTAACAAGGTCTGATAAAGGGTTGCATCCCAAGGGTGTGTTATAGAGGGTCTACCCTAATGCACACATTAGTGGTTGTTTTAAAAGAATAGATTGTAATGTAGAGAAAAGGAAGAGTTCGAGATTGTCAATATATGATCTGAAATCTCAATGTGTTCTTTGGGTTATTCAAGATTTTGGTGACAACTGAATTTCTATTCATCTTGTCAGACTTTCAGATATTTGTGGAATTGATCTTGGTGAAGCTGCATTGTGAGTTAGCAAGCTGCAGGAGGTCATTTGTCTCCCTCCTTTCCGGTATTGCACCTGAACTCAAAGCTATGGTCAGATCCAATCGGCCTATTCGACCATAGAATGACTGGCCTTTACCAGCCTTTTGCCAAGAGAGTGCTTTTTTTTACGGTCTCTCATGGTGTTGTAAGAGTGTAATCACTCTCCATGCCATGTCAGCAACTACGGTGTAGTAACTCCATTCCCGGCTAGTTTAGAGGAGTAATTGGACCCGCAGAAAATGGAATAGTAAAACAAAGTGAACAACTTGTTTAAGCTTTCTTGTATGCTGTATGAAGTAAGCAGCTCATGTACAGTGCTCATGTTTGATAGTAATAAAAGAAAAGAAATAAAAAGTGCATTTAGTCAAAATCAACCTTGAGCAAATTTAACAAGAAGGCAGCTGCAAATTCTGGAAACAACTTGAAATAACGATCCGTCTGAACTTGTCCGTAAACATTAGATTGGGGTTGTACGTGTATTTTGACTCATGTTTATCAAGCGATGTTGTCAGTTGTATTTCTTGCAGCTGATCATTAACAATCGTTAAAGATGATACCTGTCTTCCAGCCCGAGCAAGTAGAGTAAACTGATCTCCTATTAGATGGCATAACAGAAAAGATTGGAAACCTAATGCTCATGTATGGTTTATTTATGTTCAACACAACTTACATTCGATAACCAAAGCTGTAAGTCCTGTGAAACGACTCGCTTCTCACATCCTTGTCGACTGATTATTATATCGTATATGCTATTGAACAAAAGAACACAACTTGTTACTATAATGATGTGAATTAACCAAAAAAATTCCGTGTATACAATTGTCCTGTACCATAATGAAAGACTGCAATCTAATAAAATCATACGTTATGTCAAAAATTAAACTTCAATCTTGCAGTAGTTCCTTGATTATTGTTTCATGCCCGGGAAGAGGCTCAATAATCGAGCTGCCATTTGAATCCAAGTAATTCCTGCAAAGTGCAGCATTCGTCAGTAACAGTATTATGCAGCTTAAAGCAAAATTTAGGTTTCATGAAGGAGGCAATTGCACACGAAACAACATCATTTGCATACCTCACCTTATGAATTACTTTATCCAGCAAAGGATCTTCCTCTAACTTCCAACTTTATAGTTTTGTTTATAATGTTTGTTTAACTTGTAAAGTTGGCAAATGAGGACCCAAAAACATAAACTAGAAGTCTTCTTTAATGTTGAGATGGGTGGGTGGGGGATTGTTTATAAAAGAATACACAATCAAATACATATATCCTACACTGTTAGGTAGAGTATATAAGAATAGTATCGAATACGATGTATAATTAATACATATATTAGTTATAAGTAGTATTCTTTGTACCCCTAAATGTCATGTTGATAAGCACTTAATATTGTGTTTAATTTTGTGAAGTTTGACAAGTTGGCCAATAAATTCTTGGTGGGCCTTCAACTTCTCTTTTCAGCTGGCACAGTAGGAAGCTAATGATTAAAAGGGATATATATTGGGCTATACCAATTTTCAGTGGGCTTTAGTTGGCCTCACAAATATTTTCGTCGATAGTCCTTTTCCCCAACAGCTATTTTAGTAAATAACATTTTTTTAAAAGCTTCTTTTGCAATTTACAGAGTTTTTAGATCATGATCTAATATTTGTTTATAAGATTGAGCAATATATGAGTAAACATCAAAGCTGTCTAACGTTATACGAAAGGGTAATCTTTCAATTTGCACTACTTTTAAAATTTGGATACATTTGACCTAAAAAATCAAATATATGCGTAACAACTTATGCACATATCTTCATTCTGAGAAATGATTACTCCTTTGTGCAGCAACAACTCTAGTTAAAACCTTTAATAACTAATTAGTGTTATGCATAACACTAATGTGAAGAAAATTACACCAAATTGATTGCTGCTGTTGTTCCATTTTTTTTTAAATGTATATATTATATCGTTCTTTGTTCTTCTTTCCAATGTCTTTGAAGTTGAAATCACAACATTTGTATTTCGAGACACAGTGACCCAAAAGCACATACTCTAAACTTGAGGAACATATGTATTGGTATCTGTAATTCTATTATTTCTTTTCATTTTCTGCATTCTTACATTCCTCAGTCCAAAAGAATGGGGAAAAAAAAATGAAGAACAAGCCAACAACCATATAAACAACTGAAAACTCATCACCACTGGAGGAAAAGCAGGCAACTGAAGTTGTTGCCATACCCTCTGATCTCTTTCACTCTAAAGAATGCAGAGCAAAAGATTGACAAGAAAAAAAAAAAAGAAGATACACATCTTTGATTGCTTAAGCATCAAACTCAGCTAAGTAGGAACATTTACCACTTCCCACTTGCTGTTTTTCGCTTTCCTTCTAAGGCAGGCGCTCTTCCCATCTTTGCAGAAGGCAAGATTAACCCATTAGAAAGTCTCCTGGTTGGTGGTGGAGGAATCAAGCTCCTGCATTGATTTACATAGCAACAGGTTAGTCATAAATGTGGATAAACACCAGAATGCATGTTATTTCATTTGACATATTTGTTTGATTTAGCTTTGGCTGGTTCTTCATTTTTGCTAAAGGTTTAGAAAGCATGTGTCCACTGACAATTATTCATGTTGCAGACCTAATAAACAGATTAAAGTGTTCCACGAAATCAGTTTAAGCTTTTAGATGAGAAAAACACATACTTTAATGGAGAATGGACAAATATGAGGCACACCCAAAAATAACAAGTTAAATGCATTCATGAGCTACAATACCTTATTTCTGGCTTCTTCACTTGCATAGGACTAGGTTTTTTGAGTTTGGATCCCAGTCCATTGGGAGTCTGACTAACCTTCTGAGGATTCGGTTGCCAAGCGTATTCAAGCTCAGAAGACTCACTTGTTGCGGCTTCCAGGTCATCAAAATCATCTATGGAACCTGCTTCAGACCGAGTCCTACTTGCTTCGTAGTCTTGGCCTTCCTTTTTGTTTCCTGCAACTTTGTTTATATGTTGTTCTGGATACACCTTTGAACTATCAGGTGGGCATTTCCCATATAACAGGTCAGGTGAAATCCTGGTTTCTTCTTCCCATCCTCTTAAGGAATTACTTCTACTCAGACCATCTTGCTTGTTCACCATAATTTTGTCAACCCAATCACCAGAAACTGATTCTCTGTCCTCTTCCCTTGATACAGGATTATTGCCTGGTGGAGACGGAGGAGAATTCATCTGGAAGTCTTTGGGATCTAAGCTTCGCCTTCTCATTTTTGACGTAGATTTCTTCTTAACCTGAGAAAAAATTTGAAAACATCAACAACTTTGAGCTTCCAGTGCAAGTAAACTGCATAGAAAGAAAAATACATTTGCTTGTTGTGTAATTAGGAAGGTAACAAGGGGAAGACTGTTCTTAGCACGATTGCTTACTAAATTGAAGAGACTTGAATTATCCAGAAGTCAGAGAAACACGAGAGATAATCAGAGCATAATAACATTTTACATCTTTAAAAACCAAATACATTTTACATCTAAAATACTATTAAATGATTTCAAGGTTTTAGAATGGTTAGTGATTTAAGCAAAATGAAACTCTTGAGCAACTGTCATTGGTGTGTTTCTATTCTAGATCATAAAAGTTACAATGTGCAAGCAGTGAAGCATAAAATTTGAAATGCGTTAAAATAATAAATATATTTTATACGAGGGAAAAAGCTAGATGAGGAAAATACAAAAAACTATACCTCTATGTTACCCCTAACATCTTCCATACTATGCCAACTAGAAGAAAGAGAAGATCCAGAAGATCCTACTCTGACTCTTTCGGGAGTACTTGATCTGGAAAGTGGACGGCGCCCTTGATCTTCCTCCTTCCTTGCTAGGGCTGCCTTAAGACTGGAAATCTGTGGAAGGGGAAAAACTAGTAGTTTGATTAATTTGAAATTAGACAAAAACTAGAAACGGTAAGAGGTATATTTAAAATCCAAATGCAATTCTTAGTTATATCATCTATAGACATGAAGTGAAAAGCAGTTCATTCCTACAAGTTCACAGAAAACCAAAAATATGGCAAATATGAAACCTGTTCTCTTAGTTCCTTGACATCAGAACCCTCTTTGTTCGCCCGTGCACTACCAAGCTCAACCGTAGCAACTCGTTCAGCAAATTTCAGAGTGCTAAGTGTTTCTCCAACAGCATTAAGCTCAGGACTTATATGAACGAACATCAAAGTTTTTGCTTGGCCTCCTGATACAGAGGAACGCAAAAACTTGAATAGCAGAAATAAGAGGAACTAAACATTTTATGGCTACAGAACACAAGATCTTACCAAGAGAATCTTGAAGCAACTGTGTAAGCTTACTATTCCTGTAGGGAACATGTGAGTTCTTTTGGGCAAGTGAAGCAATGACATCTCCTAAAGCAGAAAGAGACTTGTTGATATGTGTAGCCTCCTTCAACCTATCACCCAGCACCTCTGACTTGTCCAATCTTTCACTTCCTGCCAGGTCAACGAGGTGCATTGAGCCACGAAGAATCGTACCAGATGTCATGTTTTTTCCTTGAACATGAACTGTAAGGCAACTGTAAATGTGCAAACATAAAAATTTTAGATACAAAGGAAAAGAACTTAAATCAGCATGAACTTCCACCCTTTCCCCTTAAGACAGGAAAAATGGAAAAAGAAATGTATAAGCAGCACCTGTGAGAGCGACTACTTCTGTCATTCATGGCAGTAGCACTCACTGCACGATTCTTGTGCCCAAGGTTCATCAGATTCAACACATCAGAAGTTGATGTTACAGGAACGAGATTTGCATCAGGTACATTGAAACCCTTCTGGGAACTGTTGCGAATTTCTACTGTATTTAGAAGTTAAGTTCAAACATTTAAGACGCCAACAGATAGGGAACTATTAGTAACTGTATTTAGAAGGTAAGTGCAAGAAGGATATTTTTTGTTAACTCCATCTGGGGTAAGGAGATCCCTGACTTGCTCATTATAAATTTCAACCATCTGAACTGAAATATCATAAGAAATAACATCTTTTCTTTGTTCGGAGATATTGAATAGATCACTCAATGCCCTGTAATTCACACCAAGGGTCTCCTTCGTGAGATCTGATGGGCCAGTCTGTAGGTAAAGAAGTTAAGAACTATTAACATAATGTTGTTTGTTTTTTTCTCAAGTCTTAACCAAATGATATCCATATGTGATTAAAGGGTTCAGTAATAAAGTTCAACTGCCTAACCATCGTATGTGTTTTCCCTGATCCCGTTTGGCCGTAAGCAAAGATACAAACATTGTAGCCATCAAGAACAGACCGGATCAAAGGTTGTGTATCTGCAAACACTTCCTCTGCATTGCCATAAATAGAGGTGTTAGAATAAAATCTAAACCTACAATGTGCATGAAAAAGGAAAAGTATCGGGAACTTAGCAACCTTGGGTTCCAGAAGGACCAAAGACCTTGTTAAAAGTGAATGATTTCTTTCCCTCTTTTCCGTACTTTGAAGGAGTAGTTATTGTAATATTCCCGTCATCTAAGTGATCCACAGTGCTTAGACTGTTTGGTTGGCCAGGCAAGAAAGGTCGCACCCGGCAATACACTCTGATGTTCCCTGTCCAAACAACACAGAGAATAGTGGTTAATATCATCATAATCTAATAGCAGGATTCAATAAAATTTAATTATTTTGGGTAAAAATTGTTACCTTTAAGGTCTTGCACTTGATTGTAAAGCTTCCGATTCTCCTCCAGAACCTTTTGGTAATTTGCAGCAGCGTGAGCCAAACCATGCAGATGTTTACCTATTCAAAAGAGATTTTAGTTGCAAAATCCAGTCACAATCTCAATTAGCATGAAACAGTCCAATTTTGCAGTACCCAGATTGCTGACTTCCTCTTGATATTTCAGTTGAAGAGACTGCAAGTCTACTTTAGCATCATGGAGAGTAGATTTCAATTGCTACAGATTATGAATAGGGCATGTCAATCAATCAGTTGAACTAAACATACTTCATTCTCAAATCTGCAACAGAACTCCTATACCTGTACTTCTTTATGTTGGTGTTCAACCAGCATCAGCTGCCTTACAACCGGTGTTGTTGATGCACCATCATCGGGTGCTTTTTCTTCATCCTCGACGATTGCGACCTGTGTTTCCTCACATGTAAGCTCCAGGGGAGATTCATCGGTTGTTGGAACAACTGTCTCTTTGTGGGAGGTCTTTGACTGTCATATCACCAAAAGTATGTAAGACTCAACTTTAAGCAAGAAAAGACAGTGAGATACTTTCAGCATTTTTCAACTGCAAAACAGAGCAATCTGTTCTGTCAGCCAAAAAGAAGTTGGAAGAAGTGCCTTGTATAATAAGTTGAAAAATAAAAAACACTGGTAACGAAAGAGCTCCAACCTGTTCATTTTGGCTGGTAAGCCGATGCTCAAATTCTTCCATGACTTTGCTCAACATATTCTCCACAATCTGTCCAAAATGAGTAACTTATTTCAGATAAGCAGAGGATCAACTTTTTTTTTTTATTTGATCAGAGAACTCTTAACCCAAATAGGATACTAGAGGAAGAAGTCAGCTAGATTCCAAAATTTCAAGTTCATGTTCCTCTCAAGAGATTCCCCAGAACTTAGGGAGCACCTGATTGTAGTAATCAGACTACCTAGTATTGTAGTTTGCTACTGCATTGGGCTTGAAAGAATACATCTTTCTAGGGTGATGCCAAACATTTTCTTTCTCTTTCTAATCATAACTGTCCATATAAACCTCAAACCTTATAATAATCCATCTAGACTAAATTTACTATTCTTTACTAACCCTTTACGCTCTCAGGGGAGCCAGAGAGATATGCTAATTATGAGAGCCCTGCCTATGTTGCGAAGATTAAGTGTATTTCTATGAGCCAGGCAGATTATTTGCCATCCAACTATCTATTGGGAATCACAATCAGAAAGATGGTTATCATTCATGATGCCTTCCAACTGAACAAAGTAGCAGTGATGACTGACGCGACAAAGTGCTTTATACATGAAACATATCAAACCCTCTCGTGGGAATCAAGCTAAGAACACTTACAAATGGAATATCTTCTTGCTTCTTGTCAGAGAGAAGATCGTGAACAAGCATTTGGAGGGAACTTGGGTTAACCTGGAAATGAAAGATTAAGATATTTAGTTCGCACAACATATTTTGAGATGCCAAACATTACAAAACAAGCTTACAAACCATTTCACGGGCTTCATGCCCAACATCACTGCTATCAGGAGACTTGTTGATGATAGATGAAGTCCTTGAGATTAAATTCATGAATGGCTCGGAATTTCTACGGACAAATTGCTTTCCTGCAGATGACGGTTTTGAGTTCCCACTGTATTTCCATGATCCACTCCCACCTCCATGTTTCCACTCAGAGTAAGATTTCAATGCTAGCACACAATTGATGATTCTGGAAGATTTCCCTCCCTAATTCAGGAAACGACAAAACATTTCATGCTCTGGTTCAAGAGGTGGTTTTAAGTGTTAAATTGACTAGCTTGGAGTGCAACTAACAAGATGAAACAAACAAGTATCAAAGTTATCCCCAAATCATCTACTTACTTTCTCCAAATCAGATGCTTCAAAAGAGGGAATGCCCATTTCTTCTACCGCTACAAGGAAGTTACGGACATTTTCAAAGTATTGATATGCAGAAAGAGCAGCCCCATCAGGGACATTAATAGAATCAGGCGGTGCTTCAACTACCTGATTAGCAAAGTAGAACCACGTCATTGACTTGATGAAATTGATTAATATAAAAGATTGAAAGAGATGAATCAAAAGGTGCTTCAAAACCCCCACTTTTTGCACAGCACCAGGCTGAACTTTATTAAGAACATTGCAAAGTACAATTCCACTACGCAATCCAAGCCTGAAATCCTCTTCGGAAGGCTCTGCTGGCAAATCTTTAGCCGCAACCACTCCAATTGTCTTTCTGAGCCACCCTGCTGCTACATACCTTCTCAATGCTGCATTTTTTACATTCCAATTAAACATTCTCACTTACAATATAAGTGCATATAACTTTAAATCCTTTATTTTATAATAGGTACATTATGGTTTATCTGAAGAAGAAAAGATAAAGATGTGTTCTGTGGAAGAAACTCTGAAGATTCTAGCTCAAAAATAAAAGTTTTCCAGCTTATGCATTAGTTACAACACAAGCCACTCAACAGAACAGGCTCAGATATCATTTTCTTTTAAAATATTTTGTGATCATTTGAATCGAGCTACTAAATATTCCAGGGTACAATCTTGACTTTCAGCAAAGTGCTTCATATTTTCATTTTTTTTTCTGTTACCCGCCTAGTGTCCAGTGCCCACGTTGAAGTTTGACTAAATCCAAATCCGCCCACATTGGGAGTAAAACAATCCCTAGCAAAGACAACTTTGTACCCAGGGGAACTCGAACCCGAAACCTTGTTGTTAAGGATTAAGAAATACTTACCACTCTACCACAAACTTAGTTGATTCCATATTTTCATTTTATCTTTCAGGTGTAAGGAACAAAATCAACCAATTTAAGCCATAATGTGTATGCCTTTAAAGAGTTGCAATCTTTGTGGTTGCAACTCAACCCTGTATCACTTCCCTCCAGAATATTCACGGGACCGCCATCCCAAAAAAATTTCAAACAAAAAAAGAACCAACATTCTTCAATTAATGCAGAAAGACCGAGAATCCTGGAGAATGGGTGAATTTTTCTTCTTTTTCTCGTTTCATGATTGACGGGAGACCGAGAATCTTGGAAATATACATACATAAAACATTCATAACAACAAACAAAGGAATTGATTCATGGCAAAATAAAGGAATAAAAGATACATACAAGCTTCCTCAGCTTTCCTAGAAGCCAAATCAATGTCGCTCAGTCCTTTTCCTTGTTGAAGAACTTCCTCCACCACTGATGCCACAGAAATTTGAACAATCCCCTCTTCCGTACCCATTGCCAAATGCAACAAATAAAAAATCACAACAAGATAGGGGAATCAAAAAAATACAATGAATCAAAAAATATATCTGTGCATTGTATGCATGTATATATACATATATGTATTATGTATATACAGAGATGGGTGGAAGGATCTTTAGGGAAGAACGACAAGAAAATGGAAGGGCAGTTATAGAAGGAGGAAGAAGAAGAAGCAGGAAAAAAAATTATGATGAAAAACTGGGTTTGATTTTTTCTTTTTCTTTTTTTTTTTTCTAATTTGGAGTCAAATGAAATTTATTTTGTGTTTTAAGTTTATTCATCTCTCCGACATCACCATGGCCACCTTCGCTTTTTTTTTTTCTCTCTCTAACACAAAATCACTATAGGTATATGCCAAACCACATTCCGAGCCGAATGGTTCGGGTTTCTATTGGTACCTCTATTTCTTCTTTTCTTTCCTTTAATATATATAGATTTTTTGTTTCAAATGTACTTATTTTTATAAGTATTTTTTTCCTTTTCTTCTAATTTCTTGCCTAAGTGAAAGAGGATATTTGATTCTTTTAACATTTTTATTTTTTTTATTAGAAGTTAAAGTCAAATTTTAGAAATATTGTATGGGTTACACGGAAATTATTTTGATCATACTGAAATTGATGTTTTTCCAATGATTTGATCAAACACAATTGTAACTCTTTTTAAAAATAATAATAAATAATATATATATATATATATATATAATATTTTATTTGAAAAGAAATCATTTCAAAATATGCAATAACAATAATAATCTTAGTGTAATTTAACAAATAGGTAGGATTCGACGAGGATCATTTCAAAATATATAAATTTTAAAAATTTTGCCACTTTAATTATTACAGCTCAATGCTCATTTCAGATCAATAAAATCATAAGTATTCTTGTCCGACTCATCTTGAGAGTTAAAGATTATCCTAGGACCTAATCATAACCTCATTTCGAACTTAAATAATCTCTTGTTGTGAATTTAAATTGACAGTCGTTCTTCTTTTTTAAATGAAGCACTAAAAGTTCTACATATTTATAATATTGGTACACTTTAGTCCTCTTTTAAACCCTTTATCTATTTTTTTGACATCTAGAGATTAATCACCTCAAATTTCATATGTAATAATATATAATTTTGCTTCCTCACAATTTTATTCATCTACAATAAATTGATATAGAACTTAAGGGTAGAAAATATATCATAAACCTCTTTTCTTCGCATGGAAAACAAAACCTAGTTATACATATAATTATCAACTTGATTTTTGGTCATGCATAATAATTTTTTTAAAAGATAAATAATCTCTCCTTTCGAAAAAACGTTTGCAAAGTTTTTGTTGTCCATCAAACTTAAGTTATGGAGAGCGAACCTGATCATTGACCACAAGTTCTCTCGCATAAATCGTAGAACTTACGTTTGATTGGACAAATCTTTGTTGTCCATCAAGCATTATTCCCCAACAAAAAATTTCAAGTTAAGGTCATTTTGAAAAAAAAAAAAATTATTAAATGAAGATAAAAATTAAATTCCGGATATTTATCATATAAATTTGCAAAGGTTATAATATCCCTTTCTTAATAATTAGGAGCTTTTCTTGAAAACGAAGTTTGAAATTTTTTAAAAGAATTTAATTTCTTCATTATACATATAACTGACCTTAGTAATAGTGGAATATTCTAATTTTATTGTATGTATTATTAATGCATATACTCTATATACTTTTAACTCACGAAACATCAAATAATTTATTATTTTGTTCTTTTTCTTCTTAGCTAAATCTTATTCTTGGTACTATAGTATTTAGTTGTTTCTATTTTTATTTTTCTTGTTAAATATGAATACAATAGAAGATTACATTCTATTCGTTTTTGTTTTTAGAAGTTCATTATTATTATTATTAGCAATTTAGTTTTGGTCCACTCTTTTTATGAATGGAGTCCAGGGCAATAAAATGTATCGGAGCTTAAATGTTTAATTAATAATATATATGTGGCTTTATCCAAAATATTATTTGAAAGATAAAGAAAAGTTGGCTATAGAATTAAAAATAGGATAAAAAGTGGATGCCTTTACTTATGTTTAAAGACATATACAACGTGGTCGTATAATAATTAGTACAAGACTTGATTACTTTTTAGCCATTTTTCTTTAGCCATTTCTTAAGCTGTGTGATTTTAATACTGTGGATCCATTTAATCCTGCCTTGTTCATGGATAACATTGAAATATTTATTTATATATCATTTCATTATTGTCTCATCAACATAGTTCCATCATGATCTATCTCCAAAATCTAACAATTACATTCTTGTTTCTCTTTAAAGGTTCAATGCATATTCAAAAAGGAGAAATATATACAAATAATTTAATTAGCCAAAAGAAGGCAAAATGTCATATATGTAATCACTTTCAAGCATATATTTGAAACAGTTGATACTGATGATCATTAGCCAAAGTTTCACCACATTGATGTCTATATCATCAACCAAACCCTAATTCATGAAATAATAGTTCTTCCTAAATTAGTCATATTCAGATATTCTTGATTGACAAGAGAAGAAAAGCTAGGGAAGTTGGTTCCCTTTTGCTTTCCACAATATAATGGATATAACTTAGTTGATCTTATCCCTTTTAAAGAAAATATAGATTGAAATTTATGAAGACTAGTTGTGGAAACATGTTAACAATATAGTAAATTGTTAATATAGGTGGCATTTAAACTAAATTAGAGTATTTTTAGGGGCCAAATAAGTCTTTGCATATGTTCAACCAAATTAAAAAAGTGATACCAAATTAGTTATGCTAAGATTAGTTATATATTATGATATAACTTTTCATTAATTGTTTGATTTGTTGTATTAAAAATAATATGTATAGGATAATCTTTAATTATAAGTTATTTATTTACAAAAATACTCCCATCTAATTTAGTAGAAAAAAGATTTAAGGGACTCCGGGGCTATTTTTGTCATTTTATATCCAATTAACTAATTAATCCTAATACTATTGATCCACCCTTCTGCATAAATAATTTAAACTGGTACTATTAATTACTAATTCTGTTATAACATATTTGAAAATTAGTAATCTAACCGGGAATAAAACAGTGTTAAATATTTATGTATATCATATAAAGGACCCTTGAAATCTAGCCGAGTATATAATATTAGACACGTCAATATACTTAACTAGTGAAGTATTTGAACATCTACATTAATACTACTAGTCACAATAAAATTAAGTTATGCACTCCATATTAATTATAGGCATAACACATAAACATAACTCTTAACTTCACTTTAGCGGATAACTATACCCTTCAACTTTGAGTATGCACAAGTAGACATTTAAACTTGTATAAAATTAAATAATTAGACACACGTGTCCTACATGACATAATACATGTAGGACATAAACTTGCCATTTAGGGTGCCATGTAGGACGAACTGTTCAATTTTGGACAAGTTTAAGTGTGTCCTTATGCACACCCAAAGTTAAAGGTCATAGTTGTCAACTGACGTCAAGTTAAGAGTCATGTTTATGTATTATGCCTTAATTATAAATAAAAAATTGTCGCATTGGTTAGAAAAAAAAAATAGCTACTGTAACAAGAAGATGATGTTTTTTTTGTAAGAATTATTATTAATAATTATTAATTATTTCTTACTTATGGCCCAAGTTTACTTGTAACCCAAGTAATACCATAAATAAATTTAATAAGGAATAGATCTCGTCCATACATTGGTTACTTGATGGACGTACTAGATTAAGTCATAATCTCTATAAATTGGTCCTCCCTCCACCCATTAGGATTACCACATATTCTCTACAATAATTCCATCGCAGGCGGTTGTGGTAACATAAAGTTAGGGCAAGGAGGTAGAAATCAATTTACGACTAACGCTTCCGCTTCTCTCTGTGATAATGTCTTCAGCATCAGATATGTGCCCCTAACGATCTCTATGTAAGGTTATCGAGTTCAAGATCCTGATATATATTAAAGTATTTAATATTACATGTGGCATCAGAGCCTGGATTGTTTGAACGGATAATTTTCATATACAAATACGTGCATATTAAAACTTTTATTTGTAACAAAATTCTAGCAATTTGCTATGTACGCGTGCGACTTGAAATTAAAGTTGATTGGCAATGAATATAGATTGCAATTCTACTATGTCTAGTCTGATAAACAACTTGAGCAATGGAATTGACAATCAGTACCTTGCTTCTCCTATTAAAAATTCGGTGGACAAGTAGATGTAAGAATAACATGAATCAATTCTTATTTTTGTGCTTGACTATTTATGGTGTTTAGACTTTTATGTTGATTAAGTGTTGTTAGCAAAGTTTAATTTGCACAAACTCTAAAAAAATCTTAATCTTCCCATAATGTAATAATTATGTTTTGCTTTTAAATTGTGTAATAAATTAAAGTGGTCGTTATACTATTTAATAAATAATATGTGTGTATTATATTTCTAAAGTTTGTTAGTCACCAAAGTGTTCAAACTAGAGAAATTAACGTCTACACATAAAATATTTATGATCACTTGACATATGTGGATTAGTACAATTCATTATTTATTGGCATATTCAGTATTTCAAGAGAGACTAAGTCTGGTTTTTCAACCTGATGCATGTATTATGTTTCTATAGTTTGTCAGTCACCAAAGTGGCTAAACTAAAATGTATAAAGTTATTTACATCCACAAAATTTTATGATATTATGTGTGAATTGTATTTATGTAGTTTGTTAGTCACCAAAGTGACCAAACTAAAATGTATAAAATTATTCACATGCACAAAATTTTATGATATTATGTGTGAATTTGTATTTATGTAGTTTGTTAGTCACCAAAGTGACCAAACTAAAATGTATAAAATTATTCACATGCACAAAATTTTATGATATTATGTGTGAATTTGTATTTATGTAGTTTGTTAGTCACCAAAGCGATCAAACTAAAATGTATAAAATTATTCACATGCACAAAAACTTATGATATTATGTATGCATTTGTATTTCTATAGTTTGTTAGTCATCAAAGTAGCCAAACTAGATAAATTAACGTCTACACATATCTTATTTATGATCACTTGGTGTATGTATTATGTTTCTATAGTTTGTTAGTCACCAAAATGGTCAAACTAGATAAATTAACGTCTACATATATCATATTTATGATCACTTGATGTATGTATTATGTTTTTATAGTTTGTTAGTCACCAAAATGGCAAACTAGATAAATTAACGTCTACACATATCATATTTATGACCACTTGATGTATGTATTATGTTTCTATAGTTTGTAGTCACCAAAGTGGCCAAACTAAAATGTATAAAATTATTCACATGCACAAAATTTTATGATATTATGTGTGCATTTGTATTTATATAGTTTGTTAGTCACTAAAGTGACCAAACTAGTATGGTTAAGAAAAATATGCATTCATAAAATTGTCATTTATCTATAAAAGTTAATTAAATGTCTATATATTGAAAATAAATAGATAAATTGACTTTCACTATTGCTAAGACTTAAGAATTTATCCAAAGGTGATTTTCATTCTACGAATAGTGAACATTATGAGGTAAATTAATATATTTTAAGTCAAGCATATAATGTATATCCAAAGATGTCGTCGTATATGTTTGGTTAAATATAGTTAATTGCCTATTAAAGATTAAAAAAATGGCATTTAAATTATGATAGTGTGTCGTAGTATCTACCCAAAGGAGGATTACAATGTACTTTTATCGTTTTACTGAATTCACATTATTTTTTATTTGTGAGCATGTATATCTATTTGTAGTTATTCCTCTTCATTCACATGCTTTGTCTGTTATTGTGTTCAATGGATTGAACTTTTCTGAATGGCATGAACAAGTCTAGTTCCACTTAGCTATGATGGATCTTGACTTGGCTCTACTGAATGATAAACCTACTGTCATTACTTATAAGAGTAGTCAGAATGAGAAGTTTTTCCATAAATCATGGGAACGCTCTAACAGATTGAGTCTTATATTCATGCGAATGATTGTTGCTAACAACATTAAGAGTACTATTCCACAAACAAAAAGTGACAGGGAATACCTGAAGTTTGTGGAAGAACGTTTTCGTTCTGCTGATAAGTCTCTCGCTGGTACACTAACGATGAACTCACGACTATGAAGTTTGATGGGTCGCACAGTATGCAAAATCATATTATCGAGATGACTAACATTGCAGCAAGACTTTCGATCTTGGGGATGAAAGTGGATGACACCTTCTTGGTTCAGTTTATTCTGAACTCATTGCCTCTTGCATATGGACCATTCCAAATGACTATAACACTATTAAGGATAAGTGGGATGTTAGTGAATTGTCCAATATGCTTACTCAAGAGGAGTCAAGACTTAAGAAATAAGGAGGTCATTCTATTAACCTCATGAGTCAAGGAGCTAGTAAAGGACTTAAAGTGAAGGTCAACAAGTTTAAGAAACAAAAAAATAAAAAAAGGCACCTGCTAAAGTTCCATAGAATGCAAATAAGGAACTCAAGGCCGATGTGTGTCGTTTCTGTAGAAAGGAAGGACACCTTCACTAAATGAAAGTTCTGCTTATTTGTGGCATAAATATTTGGGTCATATATCCAAAGAAAAATTAAATAGATTAGTAAAGAATGAGATTCTTTCGAATCTGAATTTTATTGATCTTGATATATTGTTTGGATTGCATTAAAGGAAAGCAAACCAAGCATACCAAGAAAGGTGCCACAAGAAGCACTCAACTTCTTGTAAATTATATACACTGATATTTGTGGACCCTTTGATGTTTCATCTTTTGGTGGAGAAAAATATTTTATCACCTTTATCGATGATTTTTCACGTTATTGATTTATCTATTTGTTGAAAGAAAAATCTCAAGCAGCGAATGCTCTCAAAGTGTACGTTAATGAGGTTGAAAGAAAATTAGATAAAAGTGAAAATCATTAGGTCAGATAAAGGTGGTGAATATTATGGGAAGTATAACGAATTAGAACAATGTCCAGGTCCATTTGCAAAATTCCTTGAGAATGGTGAAGTTAGTGGGAGTGTTGAACGATAAGAGATGAAAATTAATGAGGCAAGGGTAAATATTTCATTGCCCGTGAATATACCTACTTCCGCACTAATCACAAATGTTGTTCCTCTTGTTGAAGAACACTTTAACAATGTTGAACAACATTTGGGTGAAACACTTCAAGAGGGAACTAACTCACAAGTATCTGATGTAAATGAACCACAAACAGTGCCATTAAGAAAATCGGTCATTTCAAATGATTATGTGATTTATTTGCAAGAGTCAAATTTTGATATTGGATTAATAAAGATCCGATTTCATTTTCACAAGCCATAGAAAGCACTGAGTCTGGTAAATGGATTGATGTCATGAATGAAGAGTTAAAATCCATGGAATACAATAAAGTCTGGGATCTCGTTTAATTACCAGAAAGTTCTAAAAGAATTGGGTATGGATGGGTCTATAAGACCAAACGCGATTCAAATGGTAATATTGAACGATATAAAGTCAGACTTGTTACCAAGGGATACACTCAAAAAAGAAGACATTGATTACAAAGAGACATTTTTACCGGTCTCAAAGAAAGACTCATTAAGAATTGTTTTGGCTTTGGTAGCTCATTATGATTTAGAATTATATCAAATGAATGTGAAAACTGTTTTTCTTAATGAAGACCTTGAGGAGAATATTTATATGGACCAATCAGAGGATTTCGAAATTAAAAGAAAAAAAATCAAATGGTGTGTAAGCTAAAGAAGTCAATATATGGACTCAAACAAGCCTCACGACAATGGTATATAAAGTTTAATGATACCATAACATCTTTTGAATTTAAGAAGATTACCGTTGATAGGTGTATATAACAAAAGATCAGTGGGAGTAAGTTTATAATTTTAGTCCTGTATATTGATGACATTTTACTTGCTGCTAATGATTTAGGCATATTGCATGAGATGAAAGACTTTCTCTCTATGAACGTTTAAATGAAAGTTATGGGTGAGACATCCTATGTAATAGGGATAGAAATATTCCGTGATAGATCACAAGGATTATTGGTACTGTCTCAAAAGGCTATATCGAAAGAGTTCTAAAGAGA
This sequence comes from Solanum pinnatisectum, assembly GCA_035578085.1. Lineage (NCBI taxonomy): Eukaryota > Viridiplantae > Streptophyta > Magnoliopsida > Solanales > Solanaceae > Solanum > Solanum pinnatisectum. The sequence goes on from CM069076.1 coordinate 59,347,559, forward strand.
TTTAATATGAACAATTGTTCAGCAGGAATAGTTCCTATTCAAAAAAGGGGACAAATTTAATCTCATGCAATGCCTAAAGAATGATGTAGAACGAAAAGGAAATGAACTCAATTCCTTAATCTTCTATTGTTGGAAGTTTGATGTATGTTCAAACTTGCACAAGATCGGATATTAGTTTTGCGGTCGGAGTACTAGGAAGATATCAAAGTAATCATGGAATTGATTAATAATAAAAAAAAACTGCAAAGAAAGTTTGTGGCATATTATGAAGCCACAATTCATGCATTATGGCTGCGGAACTTCATTTCAGGACTTGGGGTTGTCGACACCATTACCAAGCCGCTGAAAATTTATTGTGATAATGCTGCAGTAGTATTCTTCTTTAAGAACGATAAGTACTCCAAATGTATCAAGCATATGGAATTAAAGTACTTTACTGTTAAGGAAGAAGTTCAGAAACAAAGAGTGTTACTTGAGAATATTAGAACTGATCTCACGATTACAGATCCGTTATCAAAAGACTTACAACCAAAGACATTTAAAGAACATGTTCAAAGAATGGGTCTTGGTTGTACTTATGATTGATACATTTATGATGTTTTTACATTCTGAGCTCAAATTTTGTGTTTCTGATATACATTAATGAATTTCTTGTTTCTCATAATGGTGTATACATTATTGTTTTGAGATATTACAAGATAAAGACATTATTGTGGACCATAATGTTATATGTTTTATAGCTTATGAACCTAGTATGATGAGTTGCTAATGTAGTAATATATGGAAGGAAGTATGTAGCTTAAAATTTATGTACAACCGCCATAACTCGCATTAGTAGTTTGTTATATTGTGGTATGCGTGATGGATATTATAGAAGAGATTTATTATACGCGCAACTAATGTTTATGAAATATTAATGTTATATGGTCATTGGGCCAAGTGGGAGAATGTAAGAATTATTATTAATAATTATTAATTATTTCTTACTTATGGCCCAAGTTTACTTGTAACCTAAGTAATACCATAAATAATATTTAATAAGGAATAGATATCGTCCATACATGGTTACTTGATGGACGTACCAGATTAAGTCATAACCTCTATAAATTGGTCCTCCCTCCACCCATTAGGGTTACCACATATTCTCTACAATAATTCCATCGCTGACGGTTGTGGTAACATAAAGTTAGGGCAAGGAGGTAGAAATCAATTTACGACTAACGCTTCCGCTTCTCTCTGTGATGATGTCTTCCGCATCAGGTATGTGCCCCTAACGATTTCTATGTAATGTTATCGAGTTCAAGATTCTGATATATATTAAAGTATTTAATATTACATTTTTTACTATTTAAAAAAATGTTTCAAAGCTATGGTGGAAGGGAGCATGTCAGTGAAAAAGGTGTCCTTTGCATATCTGTACAGAGACCATATTAGTAGAATCAAAATGAGCCAGCAACGCAATTAGAAAAGTTGACCTAATTGGACAGGACATTTGCAACACATGCATCATCCCATTCCCTCCCTTCTATTATCAATCGATCATGCTTTCATCGTATGAGTAGTAGAAATTAAAGAGAGTGAATAACAAATGATGGATTCCGATCCGACTCAATTTAGTGAGTGATATTATTTAATTAACTAGTTATATATAGCTAGTGTGTTTCCCAATGTCAAGTCCCGTGTAATATTGTCCAAGCTCCAGTGGCAAGTCTGGGCGTAACTTGTATAGAGAGGTGTTACAAGTTTCATGTTAGTGTGGAATGGAGTAATCAGTCTTCTTATGATCTTGAACAATTCTTATTTCATGAGCTATCTTTTAGGATTGTTATATGGATTATAATTTAAACATATTTCATTATGTGTTGTTAGTATTTTATTATTTTTAGTTAATAAGAGGGACTTTGTAAAAATATTTTTCTCTTCTCATGAGGTCTCAATCCTCTATTGGTTGAAACGTCTAATCTAATTTTCTTTGTGAAGTTAAGTGAAGGGGAAAAAAAAGAGTTACGGGTCAATCTACTATTCTAAGGTTGAAACAACGGTCGATAATATATTCAAAAGTAGGCTTGGAGACGAAGCTGATAGCTTCGGATAGAAACTCTCTGCCACATGGGCGCATAAGAAGTAGAAGGGACCCACAGTTCCTCCACGCCGGCTGCCGGCGTCGGACGTGACAAGCAAATAACGGGACCCACGATCCCACTAAAGTCCCGCCAAAAATAATTTAGATTATTTTCTTTTAAATAAAAGGACAAATCACTTAAAATAACCATTATTCTTTTCCAAAATCAGATGAATATTTTAACTTTAAAGTGCTCAGTTATTGTTTTTTGAGAAAAGAAATAAGAGGTGCCAATGATCAAAGTGATTCAATATTTTATAAGACACATTCAGAATTGAATTTAATTTGATAGATTCATATTTTATATTTTTATCACTCAATTCATTGCACATTAAAAATTATGAGGTCAAAAACTAATATATATAATATTGAAGTTTTATTGATCTCTTACACGTACATATATTTTAACGAGTTCAGTTGAATTCGTAGCGCATGAGCTACATCCGCCTCTGTAGAGGATGTCGATCTAACTTCTAAATTTGGCAAGTGATCCTGCTGAGTGCCGACAGTAGAGGGTTTCCACAAAATTGCTTTCTTTGTGATTCTGCACTTCCGGCAATTTCAATCTCGCTGTTGTGTGCCAAATTTAGGGTTTTGAGTGGTAAGGATGATATGCATGGTTCTTTAAAGCTACCATGACGTACCTTATTTATGTACTGTCTCCTTCACCAGCATTCATTATATATCTTCTTGACTAACATACAAATGCAAGTCTACATAATAATAACTCTTATTATTATATCCAACATGAAACTACATTCTACAAATAAGTTAAAAACAGGCCATTACATAAATGTGATTTTTAACTTATCTACGCCCTTCAATTTTGGGTGTGCATATATATATGTAGACACTTAAACTTGTATATAGTTGAACAAGTAGACAAGTACATTCTATTAGGGTCATGTGTGGCAACTCATGTCCTACATACATTATGCCCATTGAATGCGTGTGTGGAAATTGAAGTGGGGTGGGGGAGGGAAAAGGAAAGAGAGAAACTACCAAATTACTAGATTCACACAAGGAGCGGAGCTTCCATAAAGTATTATTAATATTGTAATTTGAGAGGAATAGATTGTGTGATTTGCGTCTTGTGAAGTCAAGATGGATTAATCATGCATGCTTTATATGACAATTAGTAAAGTAACATTAACATATAACTAAAGTACTAAACTAGTTTAAGTGATACATTACACGACAAAAGCTGGGAATATACTTATATATATATATATAAGTAGGCCACTCATAGAACAAACGATCTTTTCTTTTATAAAAGAAAAAAAATGTAGGAGTATGTGATACAAGTGGCTGCTTCCCCTTTCCTCTGCCAACCCCGGCCCCTAATCGGCCATCCCAATATATATTCTTCCTTTAATTTTCTCTAGCTACGTGGTTTCAATACAAACTTATTAATCCAGCCAAGGTTCACTACTTTTAATTAATTAAAACATCTTACTGTATTTTCTAATCACCAGGGTCCATTTTTAAGGTGGTCCCAGGTTGCAGAAAGTCCGAGAATCAACCACTTAGTGGCCACATCCTTCTATTTAAAATTAATACAATAGGAGTAATAATAATAATATTAGGAGTAATAATATTTTAGAAAACTGACCAATGGTTCCCACTAAATACATGACAATATGACATGATTCTTCCCATTTTATCGTAATTGGATGAGAATGACTTCGACTCCAACTTTCATAGCTTCTCATTTCGATGTTTTCTTTTCTTAGTGGACCGACAACCTTTTTTTTCCTCATACAAAGAATTTTAAGTTCAATGCACTTGACAAGAGGCCGAATTGCTCAGGTGATAAGCACCCTCCATCTTCAACTTTAATGGTATGACTTCGAATCAATATCAAGAGATAGGAGTTCCTATAGACAACTTTAGGTGATTTTATTTAATAATTAAGTAATGACTTGCCAAAAACTAATTGACTAATTAATTAAGTGACACAAACTCTGACAAAAAAGAGAGGTTTGGTGACAATAATCTAAGGACTAGACTATCCCAATGCTCCTCATTCCTCCTCAATGGGGCTGTTTTCCTTTAAAAGGACAAAGGTCCCAATTTATATCAAAGGATAATGAAAACCATCTTTATTCACCATCCTAATTAATTCAGTTTCAACATGCATGGTCCACTTCTTCTATATATAAAAATATATTTTTGTTATCTAACCAACTTTTTATTAAAGTTAAGAGATGAAAATTGGTCCCAAACTTTTGGCTAATTATACAATGCATATGGCTGTCATCAACACTATTCACTTAACAGAGACAACTCAACATATATGTATATATAACATCTCAAAAAGCCTTGCGTGACGGAAAAAAGAATGCTTCTCGAGACAAAAATAAAGTTATTCCAAATTAAGCATGCATTAATTAAAATGATTTGTCATATTAGTTTAATAAGCTATTTAATTTGTTGTGGTCTAAAAAATTCTTTTAAGTATATGCATGCCTACTAGCTATACCCTATAGAAATCTTTTATTGATGAGTTCTATATTTTAAAACATGGGTGAAGGCTTAAATGCCAATCTTTTAACAAGTAAGTTTCTTTAAGGTAGTACTTACTATTTATTAGATAAAAAGAAAAACATAAGATTTCAATGTGAATATTGGGTGGTTGTTTCTCACCTGGGTATGATACTTATATTGAAGCTTAATTAAAATTGAAATCGCATATTACATTTTACTATCTAATGAATGAGGAGTCCGTTTTAAAGTCGTCTGCCCTGCACTTGCTCAGAGTATATGCTTCAATAGGAATCACATAGGGTAGATTCTGGTAAAATGTCAGTCTGTACCCACCATATAAAATATATTACATAGTTCAGAGATTAACAACTTACCCATTTAGTGACTTTGGCACTAGATGTTCCCAAAATGGGGATTATCAAGTAAATTCAATATAATAGACAGACACTTGTTGGAATTTCAATCTTCCTTTTCCTTTTCAAGCCTATTCGAAAGAGAATCCAGTACTTCTTGATCGTGGATATCTGAACTGCTCCACTCTCAACATGATGCTTCCATAAGACACACTGTGTAAAATTGGCAATGTTTTTTTTTTTTTTACTTCTCAAATCTGGTGATCCAATTGAAAAAAGGGCTGACTGCTTGAAGGATAGTTTCTATCATTGGGCTTGTTGATCCAATATCCACAATTGGAACATAATAGTTTTAGGCTTTTAGCAATGAACTACCAATAACACTGATACCTTTGTAGAAATAACGCACACTAGCCACTTTTTAATTTTTTCTTTGAAAAATAGCTAACGTTATAACGTTTTACCTATAGAATTTGAAACTATTTTTCAAAGACAGCCAACAAAGTGGCTATTTGTGAAACTTTGGCTTAAGCTAACAATCACTTCTAGTAACTTATTGTGTTACATAAGATCATGTGAGCCCAAATCCAGTCTAAAGGCCTATAAGCCTCCTAGAATAAAAAGGCCAAATCAAAACCCAATTTGGTGAGCCCAAAGTCAAAATAGCAGTTGAGCTGCTCTCAACATCACAAAGGGTAAATATGGAAATTCATACATATGCCCAACCAATAGCATTACATCCAACTTGCTTCTTATAAAAGTGTCTGGGCCCAATGACCACTCGAAAATGTAGAATTAATTAAAAATATATGTTTTTAAACTATCACCTATAAAAAAAAAAAATCTTATAAAAATAACATAAATTTATAAAATACTACAAAATCAATTCTCCCGAAAACCTTCTAATAATAGATGCTTTACTTTATCATTGCAATAGTATCACTATTTTAAAAGCACATCTATACATATATATATATATATAGAAAGACAAAAATATGAGAAAAGTAGTAAGTAAATAATACAAATACATATTCTTTAGGTGACCCTCTTATTATTTCCTTCAAATTTCATCCCACCGCTTAATTTTTCTTTTTATTTTATTTTTTTAAAAAAAATTGGATTGATTTTTGATTTTATATATAGCCCAAGATAATTCTCTTTTATAATTTTTGAGTTTTGCCGATTTTGCCTCCTCTTCTTTTCTCAGGTACTTGCCGTAACCTATCTTTATTTATTTTTTTCCCTTTTATTTGTAAAAAAAAAGAACAATAAGGGAACTCCAAAATTTATCTGGGTTTTGTTTGTTTGGTAATCTATTGATTGTTGAGATTTGTTGTCTGGTTTTGTTTTTTTCTACTGTTCCATCTGAATTTTGGGAATTTGTGTTATTGGGGTTGAATTTAATACTAATTTATTCATATTTTTGCTGGGAATTATCTGAGTTATTGGGGATTATTGCTAGTATCTTGATCTAGGGTTAAGGTTTTGATCTTTGGGGGTTTTATTTATGTATTTAGTTAGATCAATTCTTTCTATTTCTGAGTAAAAATTTTTATTTTTAGGGTGTTCGATTGCTTTATTTTTAGTTGATTTGATACTTTATTTGGATGAAACTTGTAGTAGAATGTTAAGATTTTAAGAAGTCCCATACTAATCTAGGTAATTTTGTAACTGCAAATAGGCAGATTTGTAAGCTTTATTGGGGTACTTGTTGGGAGAACTTGGAAGTAATAAGTGCATGATTTTGAGCTTGTGTTGTGGAGGCCTTACTTTACATAACAAATGATGGGTTGTTTGTGTTTCAGGCGCATTCACATCCTTGTCTAATTAAGCAGTGGATCTAGTGGTACATGGGATTATCATCACATAGTTAGATCTGATTCAAGTTGTCGGTTTTTGCTCCCCCTGGGTGTTAGAAAGGATGGCGAGGGAAGGCAAGGCTGGACGCAAGACTAGTGATAGGAGAAAGGCTGGATCCACATATAGAGCTTCAGATCAGTCAGATGAGGATTACACAGTTGATGACGATGAGGAATTTGATGAGTCAGAAGATGGATATTCTTCCTTTGTTGGAGATGATTCAGAAGAGAGTTTAGGTGAATATGAAGATGAGGAGGAGGAATTTAAGACGAGGAAGGTGAAAAGGGTTGCTCGATCAAGTGCACCAACCAGAAAAGAAATAGGAACTGTGAAGTCTAGAAAGAGAAAGAGAGTTTCATATAGAGAAGATGATGACGACGATGATGAAGTTGATGAAGATGATGAGGAGTTCACACCAGATTGCTTGGATGAAGAAGAAGAGTTTCCAGTAACGAAAGGGACAAACAATTCTAGCAAACGACGGTTCCGTAAGGGCACTGTCAAAGATGAAGATGATGAGGAATTCACACCAGATTGCTTGGATGAAGAAGAAGAAGAGTCTCCAGTAACGGAAGGGATGGATAATTCTAGCAAGCGTCAGTTACGTAAGGCCACTTTTAAAGATGAAGATGAGGAATTCACACCAGATTGCTTGGATAATGAAGATGATGAAGAAGAAGAGTCTCCAGTAATGGAAGGAACGGATAATTCTAACAAGCGACGGTTACGTAGGGGCACTGTCAAAGATAAAGAAGATGAGGAATTAAATCCAGATGGCTTGCACGAAGAGGAGGATTTTCCAGTAATGAAAGGGATGAAGAATTCAAGCAGGCTACGGAGGTGTAAGGCCACTGCCAAAGATGATGACGAGGATGATGAGGAATTCACTCCAATTAGCTTGGATGAAGAAGAGGATATTCCAATAACAAAAAGGATGAAGAATTCGAGCAAGCCACGGCTGTGTGAGGGCTCTACCAAAGATGATGACGATGATGAGGAATTCACTCCAGATGGCTTGGACGAAGAAGAAGAAGAAGAGTTTCCAGAAATTGAAGGGATAAAGTACTCAGCCAAGCCACGGTCACGTAAAGGCACTGCCAGAGTACAGAAGAGAAATAGAAACCACAAAAAGTTGAAGAAGATCACAAGAAAGAAACCACTAAAGAGACGGCGATTGAGAAGGAAAGCAAGATCTGAAAATGACGAGGAGTTCATAGACGCTGATCCAACCATGAAAGAAAAGAGTAAAAAGAATGCAGGTCAGAAGAGAAAAAGAAAGAGACTAACAGTAGATTCTGATTCTGATTTTGTTGCGAGTTCTGGATCATCTGAACGTGAGTTTACCATCTCTGAAGAAGAGAGGGAACAAGTCAGAGAGGCTAACAATTTTTGCAGGAGCTTGGTTACAACTTGGAGGGGCTCAGCATCTTTGAAAAAATCACCAATAGAGGAAGCTCCACGTCTACAAAGAAAACATCCAGCAAGAAAGGCTAAAGAAAAGATGGAGGAGTTAAAGATTGAAGCCGGAAAGCAGATTTGTGGCATATGTTTGTCTGAAGAAGGTAAGAGAACAGTTAGAGGGACATTGAATTGCTGCAGTCATTACTTTTGTTTTGCTTGCATCATGGAGTGGTCCAAAGTGGAATCTCGTTGCCCACTGTGCAAGCAAAGGTTTGTGACAATCAGTAAGCCTGCAAGGTCAGACACTGGCTTTGATTTGAGGACTGTGGTTATTCAAGTCCCTGAGCGTGATCAGGTACATCCCCCTTTTTCTTCTGTGCATTTATTTATAGGCAAACCTGAGTATTCATTTATTACAAAAACACCAAATTTTCTAACTGCAGTCAATGTTTAAATTGTGTATATAGGTTTATCAACCATCTGAAGAGGAGCTTAGGGGTTACCTTGACCCGTACGAAAATGTATTATGTACAGAGTGTCAGCAAGGTGGGGATGATGCTCTTATGCTGCTTTGTGATCTCTGTGATTCGCCTGCGCATACTTATTGTGTTGGTCTTGGACATGAAGTACCTGAAGGTAACTGGTACTGTGAAAGCTGTCGGCCAACTGCTCTTGCTTCTTTAAACCCACAGAATCTGAATCCTATGTCTGATAATAGAACAAGCGGCAGTTTTTCTGTTGGGTCACCTCCTGTTGCGAATGTTAGAGAAACGTTTGATCTTAATGAAATGTATGTTCCTGATACCCCTTTGACTGAAGAATCAGGTGATTTTCAATCTCCGCGAGATGGTCAAGTTTCTTCTCTAGCTTCTGGGATTGGGGCATTTACAGTTTCTGACCGACGCAGAATACAACGGCAAATACATCAACTCCTTAATAACAGGAGGAGACAACTTGGTAATAATACTGGGACTTTGGGTGCTGTATCAGGGAATAGTCTCTTTGGCTCTCAAATTGCTCGAAGTAGAGAATTAGCAACTCAACCTGCTATAGCACAAAGGGCAGTACCTCATAATTCATTTTTCCGAGGAAGGCAACTGGAGAGTGATGCTCATTTATCTCAAAATCCGAACCTTGTACCCGAAAGGTCAAGTAATTTGAGTGGGCAACTGAATTTGAATGGAGCCTCTACATCATCACAAAGTTTTTTTGGTGAATTTTTGGAAAGTGAATTGCAAGGGACTGATGCAAGTTTCAATTTTAATCTGGTTCATCAGCAACTCCATCCCTGCAGTAGCAGATCTAATGTTGGGCCTGATGCTAGCACTTCTCCTTGTCAATTTAGAGAGGTGAGCTCTTTAATTAGATAAGGAATTAGTGGAATCGATGGTTAGAAGTTATTCAAAATCTGGTTTAAACAATCAAAAATTGAGGGAGCCTAGTTTTTTATGTTCCTTTTAACTGAAAGTTCCAGCGGGGACTTCAAGCACAGTAGTATGATTAAGTTCAACGGTATGGTAATGCGGAGAATATATCCTGTTGTTGCTTACACTCCAAGCTCTGTGTTTGCAAGTGAAACATAAACATGACTCATGTCTTTTTTTAATGTTTTTCTCATTAGTCGAATTGATCAGAATTTAGAAGGGTCTTCACTGGGCTAGGAGATCATATTTAGAGCAGTGTGGTACTTTAAACTTGGAGGCCCACACTTCCTCTGCTATTGCTGATGAATAATGCCGCATTATCTTCTTTTTCTATGATGTTTGATTTTTGTACTATGAACAAACTTGAATCTCCTTTTCGCCTACTGTTAGCTCATCACCCTTTTTGACTACTGATAGCTCATCTCACCATTTTAAGTTAGCTACCTGAGTATGTGACTGGTCATAAATGTATATTACTTCAATAGTTTTATGCAAGTTCATCTTCTCCTTTGCACCCCCCACCCCCACCCCCTCCCACAAATTACAGGCGTATTAAATTCTGAATATGTTACATGCTTTGGTACAGCCTGCAGTACCTTCAAGGACATTGCCCAGCACTCTTAGAAGACCATTTTAGCTGCATGTGCTCGAGCATGGTGAAGTGAAGCCTCCTGTGCAGTCTACCATAATTTGTAATTAAATTGGGAGACAGGCTGGCAGCCAAATCTCCCCTGTGGAGGATCGCTGTACTCTTGCCTCTTTTTGAGTGAAATCACGAGTATAGAAGACATGCTGTTTGTTGAAGCAGTGGGATTTGATGTGCGACTTCTCAGAAATAGCATTAGCCATTCTTTCTGCCCATTGACCATGCCGGACAAATCCATTTGTTAGGATAGATTTTTCAGCTTTACACTTGTATACCACGCTTTAACTGACAAAAGATTCCTTGATTGTTGTCAAAAATACAGTTGTTGCCATTGTTATTTATTAGCCAATTTGTTATCGGAGAATGATACTCAGCTGTTTGGATATGTTGGAAATTTACCATTGACCATGGTAACTGCTGGTTTTTTGTTGCAAGTTGAAACTGGTTCTTGTTGGGTTAAATCTCCCCAACTTATTGTTCACTTATAGATGGCATGGCTTGGCCGTGCCGGTTACTGCTTTTCTTGATCAGGATTATGAGAGTTGGATAAATGCCACAGGTGGTTATTGTTGATTCTTGGCCTTGAATTTCCTTTGTTTCTTCCATCTCTTTAATGGAGGGCCCGTAAAAGTTATACACTACTTCGAAGTGTTTTCTCTGTCTTTTATTTTCCTGTGTTGCAAAATATCCTGCATCTTATTGCCACGTTAATTTCCACGCCAATAACGTTAGACTACATGTGCTTGGTGGCATTATTTGATTGGCAAGGAGATGAAGAGAAAAAATTGAAACCAACTTGAACATTTATTATATTCTTTATGGCAGCATGAGCTGCAATAAAAGAAGATACATGAAGAGTCTGCTGCCTATCAACTAAATTCTACAAACAAGAAGATAGATTACATGGATTACTACATCTTATTCCACGGTTGGATTACAATTGTGCCAGCTGCATGCGCACTGCGCTGGATCACTAACCACACGGCTTTATCAGTAAACTGGTGAACCCTGGGCAGCATTCATGTCAACCTTTATAAATTATTATCCAGAATGGTAGACAATAGCAATCCTTGAACAAACGAACTCCTTTTCGCCTTCTCCTCTTGATCCTTGATTGACAATGGGGCCTGTTGAACTTTCCTGCAAAATAAGTGCAAATACACCATAAGACTATGCGAGTTACCAGTACACAACAACAAATACCCAGTGCTAGGTATATAAGATCCAAAAGTAACGGAACAACAAGGATGGTACTATCATGACAAAGACAACTTAGATTCCTATTCCCTTCATCAGATTATAAAGCCCCCCCCCCCCCCCAAAAAAAAAAAACAGATAAATATTTCTCTTCTGCTTTTTTCGAAAGTTTTCTATGGAATGAACTGATAACAAAGATATCCCAAGGTAAACTATACTAGAACAACCCAATAATAACACCTCTAATTCATTTATGAAAATAAAAAATAAAAAAAAAACCCTCTAATTCTTGTCTATTTGACCATAGAAAACAGTGATTTCCATTTCATGGCACAAGTTGATAGAAGCCACCAACAAGAGCGGGTCTAGCAGAATTCTAGTTGACCAAACTACATTGGGTTCGCTTCTTCACGGGTGCATACCCAATACCGAACCAAAATTAGTTCAGTTTGTTTTTTCTAATTCGGTCCATTTCGGTTCTTCAGTCATGGCGATCATGAAAACAATGTGGAAACGGAAATGCAGAACTATGTCCTCGTCCAATGTCACATGATCGATGACGTAGAAAAAATAAAAAAAGCTGCTTATAGAATCCCCTTTTCATTTATACCCAAATAACATAATACCCATACCCAAATTATAACCCAAACACTTATTAGTCTGCACTTCGTCCTCTGTTTTTTCCTCTTCCTCTACGATCTGTCGTTCAAATTTTTCGTGTATCCTCGTTCATCAATGATCAACCCATTTTGATCCTCAATTCAATGGATTTTTGTTAGCAATTGCAAACTCCATGATAGGTCCAGTGATTTGTGAAACAAGCACTTGATCCCCAATCCCATGGGATTGGTCCTAATTTACCGTGGCAAGGTAATAGTGTCATTTAGAGATGGTTGTTTCCATTTAATAGCCCTGATGGAAATGGTAATCTTGATGTGGCTTTCCTATTTGTGTCTGCCATCAAAATGCATCAGTTCAAATTTAATTAATTAATTACCATGTGGAGAGCTGAGTTCGTTTGGAATTTGCAGGAACAGTTTCCGTGAACAACGGCTTGAAAATCAAAGAACTTGGCCAGAAATCAGCCAAACTCGACCAAAATTCGGAGGATGAGAAACAGAGAAGCTGGAGAAGTGTTTTGGGTTATAATTTGTGGTGGGTTTTTAATTAATATGGGTGGATCTTTTAAATATGCGTAAAAATTTAATAAAAATAGGGTAAATGTTTTAGATTGTGACACGTGTCCCGCCATTAGTAGAAAGGGTCTATACGCCCCAAAATTTGGACGGTAAGGACATTAGCGTCCTAAAAGTATAACGAAGAGTATTTAGATACCATTTACAATAGTTCGGAGGTATATTTGTCCTTTTCCCCTTAATTAAATGAAAATGGGAGGAGCATATAGATAGAGAGAGAGAGTGAGACAGATTACTAAGAACTGTCAAAACCCTTCAAGGAAGTCACGCTTCTTCTCTCAAGAATTGAGTGCCAGTTCAAAGCTCACACTCTTGCTTCCTCTCATGACTCTGGTGATATATATCACTCTTTTAAAAGAAATGGTTTTGGGACTCTAAAACTGAATACCGAAGAACTGAAATCGGTCCCTTTTTTCCGGTTTTTATTCCCATCCCTAACTTAAATTACCAGCACGACTAAAACAAATTAATGTTAGATCACTTGTGTTTATTCTTCTCAAAAAATATGAAACTAACCACAATACATGTACGGCTGTACCTAGTCAAAAGGTTGATGACATACAGCTTGGAACAAAAAACCAGGTACCTATGGTGCTTCAGCCCACAACTAGAGGGGGGCTAAAGATTATTTGCTCAAAGCACCCTTAGCACTTCACCCAGAAGTTAGAGGTGTTCGCCCAGTCTTTCCACAAGTACCATAGGTGACTTCTATTCTAAATCTAACACCAAGGGTGGGGTGTCACAGTCAAAACTCAAACCTCCAGGCTCCAACCACTGCCTTCGAAACTCTGGGATAATGGACCAGACTTAGTTCACTTGCTGCAGGGCTCAAAGATGTTGCCTAAGTCACAACTCACAAGTCTCTCCACCTTTGCTGATTGAGCTAAGCCCCGAGGCTTGGGCAGACATGTTCTTTTAGGTAAACATTTAGTATAAAGTCCTTTTCTGAAAGATCTCTACGATTTTCACTTAATTATACAAGTTGGTAGCATCTCTATACAAGTGTTTACAAGAAGCTACTGTACCAGAGCACAGAAAAGGATAAAATACATACCTTTCAGAGGCAGTTACTACTGAGCTTTTCTTGGCTGGGATTGTTTCAGCAGGAGAATGCATTTGAGCACTATCATCACCCATTGGCAAAATGAATGATGACAACAAGGGGTCTGGTGCAGTACTAGTTGAGGGAACTACACAAGAAGACCCTCCAAATAGAGACTGCAGATTTCCTTCACGCAGTTCCTTCCTTAATAAGGAAAGTGTTGAATGAGAACCAGGTCTGCGAGATTTCCTCTTGCGCTGCATGTAAGCTGAAGTCAAGGAACTCAAAATAGCTAATGGAGTCCCTCATTGTCACACTCCACCACAATATAGAATTTGTCAAAATAAGGGAAGAAGATGGGAGGAGCAAATAGAGATTATGGCCTCCGCACATCTGGAAGGGACATCATTACCAACATGATTCAACCTTCCCTTAACCCCAAAATTTTACCTCTGATCTCTACAACTCTACTCCAAATTTCAATATAACATGATAATATTTAAATCATTGTCTAACTTTTCTGTATGATACCCTGATGAACAAGGAACCACAAGGCATTATAAGAAAATAAACAGCTTAACCAGAATGCATGGGAAACTTTACTTCCTCTTTTTCTCATGATATCAGGATTTTGAAAAGTAACAGAACTCCTTACACGCTATGTTGATCAGCCTTTATCATGTTTTGGATCACAAGACAACCCCTAGGTTAACTCCCTGCCTCCAGAAAAGAAAAGGGAAGTAAAACTAGTCTTGTCACTGATCACAACTATGAAGCTACGCAACCTAAGCAAGAGTATCAGCTTTCAAAAGACCTGCATCTGGAGTGCTTTGATTCAATGTGTACAAGAAAATGATCCTTGGGTTCCAGGACCATGATAAATGACAAATACTAAAGCATGCCCAGAAAGTTCCAACGGACTGACATGGAATGAAAACGTAAATTGTATGTCATTGAGACGAGTCAAAGATGTATGTGAAGGTGCATTTTGATAGTGAAGTTTAGATGGCAAATGCCTTTAAAGTAGAGGGATTTAGCAGCTTGCTTTCAAATGGCCAAAGGTTTAAAATAACTTAAAATGCCCCAAAAAAATTATGTCAAATTTCAAATACTTGATCTTAGCCAAAAGGCCGAGAAAGGTATCAGAATTTGACGGCAGATTTTCAAACTCTTCCAGGAGAAAAAAAACAGTGAGCACCAAACCATAGAGAACCTCATCTTAAAGGCCCTAAAAGAAACTGACATACAGAAATCTACAAAAAAAGAATACTAATTAAGAGCTTATATCGAGTGGCCAAAGCCCCCAGAAAGTTACTTAACCAGTCAACCATCTTGATTTAGGAGCTTAATTGAACACACTCTAGAAAGGATTTTTTCTTTTTTGATAATGGAAGTTTGACATTATCCACTGGTGGAGGACCTCTCACTCCAATTTATGATAGCAAAGAAATGCTTTAAACATCTGGAGAAACGTTCAAAGCTTGGAATTAATATAGTTATACCCAACTTATCAAAAATCCATCTCCTACATTCGTGTTAAGTGACATTTTGCACAAGACATTGCTGTATACAATAAAAAGAAGTACCAAAAGGGTACTACACAGTAATGAACCCAAAAAATGATATCAAGATACTGAATAAAGGATATTTTGAAGATATTCCCATGTTGTAAGGTTATGTGCGCAACCATGTCAACGCCCACCCTCATAGTGCAAACTGGACACACCTACACCAAGAAGGCGACTATGAGGAATTAGTTCTAAAAATAGCTTCCATATGCATCACATGTTCTTGACGGAGTACTCACATCAGCAAATGAGAACAACATTCTAGACAGGAGAAAACAATCATACAACAAGTTCAGAGGGATTCTACCCACCCGAGCATCAATACTCCTCCAGAAAGATTGAGAGACAGACACACACACACCAGCACAAGGAATAGTTAACATCTAAGCAACCCACATAACATCTCTGACTAGACAACCAAAATATATTACTAGTGTAAAGCACCTCAACCAATAGAGAGAGAGAGAGAGAGAGAGCAAGAGAACAAGATGAAATCTCAACCAAGAGCAATGGGTAGAACATCTTTAGCGTGATTTCACGGACATTTGGAAATACTAGAACAGTTGTTGCCAGAGGCATATACATGTCTCTGTACCACTCAAGAATGTCCGACAGTACATACAAAAATGTAATACCATCAAAGGCAACTGTATTAAATCATGCCATCATAGCTTGAAATTTTAGCTAGTAAACCAAAAAAATTAACAAGACACTCTATCTTCCAACAGATGAAAAGAAGTTAAACTTCTACACATTCATGATAATTTAAGTGTAAAACAACAAAATATTCAATTTTTCTACACTAGGGAGACAGCTAAGGATGATCAACCATACAACAACTGAAGAGAAAAGAGAGCGATACCCCATTCTTGGCCTCAACAGGATGCTCATCATCAATATGGCAACATAAACCAACAATATCAAAATACTCGGAACAAAAGCAGCAAGGGAACTCCTCTCTTATATCATCATCAACGTCTAGTTCCTCAAAACCCATCAACATTTCCGCCTCAAGATTCTCCCATTTCATTCCTACACAAAAATTAACCGCATAAATCACATAAAATCCAATCTTTAATTGAAAAAACCCCGAAACTTCTAACACATAAAGAGAAAAACTTACCAGATCGAGACTGAAAAGCAGATTGATAGCGCCTGGAAGCAGAAGATAGACGAGCACTCCATGAATCAGCATCCATATTTGCTTCACTTTACTTTTGAATCCTCACAGATTAAGATCTACTTCTGATTTGAAACAGTGAAATTCAGGTACCAATTCGACTCAATCGTTCGTTCACAAACCCTAAGAATGATGAGTTGATAAAATTATGAATTGTAAGGAGTGTCGGTGTAGAGAGAGATTTGTCGAACGAAGAGAAAAGAGTGCGATTTTGGTGTGAGAAACGACGACGAATCAATGAAGATGATGTGTAAGAAGAAGTAGAAGCAGATGATGAAGAGGAGGTAGCGAGGCCTTTAGGCTTAAAACAGGTGAAAATGTGAAATTCCACCAAAAACAAGACGAGACTCGTGTTCCACACACCTTTTTTAATGTCTTTTTTGTTTTATAATAATTTTGGAAACATTATTCCTTATTTATTTATGAGAAAATGGTCTAAAATCCCCCAACCTATATCCGAAATTTCAACTACACACTCCAATTTCACGAGTGTCCTATTACCCCCTAAACTTCATATTTCCATATTTTCTACACACTTAAACGCTAACCTGAACACAAAACCAAATAATTAGGCATGCGTGATTCCACGCGCTGGGTCCCGCCTCTTCAACTCTCATTTCTTCTTTTTTCTCCCATTTCCTAAAATGCAAAAGAACCAAAAAAAAAATCTCCTTTCTCATTTTCAATCCTTCTCCATTAGCAATTTTGCAATTTTTAGACTGAAAATGATCCAAAATAGTACATTAGCATCGTTCAAAATAAAGTGTAGCAAGAATACAAGAAAAAACACATACACCATAGCATGGGCAAGACCAAAATCTTCTCCCCGGATTTAATTTCGACCAAAAAGTTTGCAAATTCAACAAAATCACGTGTTTGCATCTCACTAGAGCGTTGAGCATTGGGTCTGATTCATCCATACAAAGCTTATTCAAGATTTCATTTGTCATTTTTGATGAATTTCGAGAAAATTCAAAATTCAAATTAGAGACCTAAATAAGAAATTAGAGCAGATTACAAACCCTAAATTAAAAATTTGAAGTAGAAATGAACATTAACAACTAAACCTTACTTAATATTGAGAGAAAATTGTGAATTTTTTATAAAAAAAACAAGGGTTAATGGTGGGGAAGAAGAAATAATGGTTTATTTAAAGGTGGGGAAGATGACCATTGGAGAAGGAGTAATTTTTGACCTTTTAACGCGCCTAGAGGAGGTGTTCTCACCTCCTATGACAGGTAAGCGTTTAAGTGTGTAGAAAATAGGGAAATATGAAGTTTAGGGGGGTAATAGGACACCCGTGAAGTTGGAGTGTGTAGTTGGAATTTCGGGTATAGGTTGGGGGGGGGTTTAGACAATTTTCTCTTTATTTATTGGTCAAACACATATGCAGACCCTTAAATTTATTCCTAAATTTTATTTTGACACTCCAATACAACCTTGTTCCGTTTTAACCCTCCAACTCTAATTTTTATGTTCCATTTTGACACTTCTTTCCAAAGAATCAACAAAGTGGGATATGTGTACTTAACATGCCATGACATGACACAAAAACCAATTAAAATACATACACAACTCCTCTAACTTGCCCCCAATTTTCATTTTGTCATGCTAACTTAGCATTGTTCCATTTTAATCATTTAACTCTAATTTACATAGTATCATTTAAACACAAAATCATTTAACTTCAATTTTTATGTTCCAGTTTGATTCAGTCTCCCTCTCCTCTCTCGCTTTTATACAAACACAAATATATAAAATGCGTTTGTGTTTGTATAAAGCGAGAGAAAATTATATATATACATATATTTTTGTTTTCCTCTCTCCCCTCTTCCAGATCTCGCTCGGCTCTCTCACTCTATGTTTGTGTTTGTATAAAGCGAGAGAAAATTGTATATACAAATACAAATGCATATATTTTCATCGTATACACTTATGATTATGCAAAAACGATCTTTCCTGCCCAGTTTTCTTTTGTCTTTCTCTCTTTCTCGCTTTATACAAACATAGATTATACAATTGATTCTTTTGTATATATATACCAAAACAGATTATACAATTGCTTTCTTTTGTATATATATATAGAGAGAAATATATATATTAATAGTCATAGCAAACATAAAATTTGTTATGAAGCACAATTATGCAAACTATGTGAAAGTTGCTCTATTTAAAAAGAATTAAGATGAAGGCATGAGGCCGTCATGGCCCCCTATAAGGGGAAGAGGACGAGGAAATAATAGAGGAAGAGGAGGTCATATCTTTGCTCAATTAGGAAATAAACAATTCGTCCCAACTTCTAGCTCGTCGGCAAATACGGAAGGTTTGAATATAAACCATCTCATGTATAAAGAGTTTATGGATTTTATGAAATCCAAGCAAAGTAAGGATAATACTCCTCCTACTTATTCCATCATATTAGTGGATGAAGAAAACACAGAAGTTTTTTATATGAATGACAAAAAAAAAGTTATACTTCTTCTAGAAAATAATGATTTAAAATAGAAGAATGATCTTTGGCAGCTCATGACAAGGTATTTAGATACAGTCTGTTATATTACGACTGCATATAAATATAGGATGCATTATGAGATGATACTCTCATCAACAGGGTCAGCAGAATTTCAGCATTTCTACCTTGCTAATACAAAGAAAGTTTATAACTTTTCAAAGATTATTATAAAAAGAATTATTTCTCCAGAAGAATGGGGAATGAGCCCATTAAAAAAAAGGGATTATATCTACCCATAACAAAAAATTACAGTAAAATACAATTACTGGGATTATGTGGATGACTTTAATAAAGCCTTGTTATATGAGAATGCTAATAAGAAGCATTTATGGTTTATAAAAATCTGTGCTAATGTTTTTATGCAGGATATTCCAAATTGGTTTTGCAAATGGTGGATGTTATATGGTCCCTCCATTAAAATTTGCCTGACCAATATAAGCAATTATATTTAGAATGGTTGGATATTTTCCCAAAGCTTATAAGCTTAGAACAAGATAATATCTTTTTTGAGGGGATGTCAATTATGTACTTTTTTTATAGAGTTCTCTATTTCATGGATTATGAAGTGGAATGTGAAAGTTAATAGTACCCCTGAAGGATTTTCATGCTTACAACGAATTTTTTATACAAAGTTTTGGAGTAAGTTAATAACTAAAGATCTTGATGAAAAAATTCATGGTCAAGAGATATTAGATTTAATAAATAAGACAATTGATAAATATCATAATCAGGTAATAGCACAACCACAAGATGATATTTTTAGTCCTTTCAAGCAAATTGCCAGGAAACTTAAGATGAAGAAAGGTGTAATATCTAAATCAGAGATTATTGCTTTGTATATGAAAGAAGCAAAGAAAGACTTAATGAAAAATCTTGATATAGAAATAGGCGATGATATTTCAATGACTTCAGCCAGCCATACAAATCAAGATGATGAAGCATGTTTGGCAGGAGAAGGCCAAAGTGATCACAGCATAGAAGAAGAAATTGATATTGATGCTCTTTTCATGAAATTTCAAGAGCAAGTGGAAGAATCTTCCGACAAGAGCACATGCAAAGGAAAAGCTAAAGTATAGGAATCAACCCCACATTAGTGACAAAGGGGTAATAGACAAATGACTTTTATAAAAAAGGAATCTACTTTTATAAAGATAACATCTTTATAAAAGATGAGATAGTGGTCACCTAAAGAAATGTCGGCCACGTGAAATAAATGAGAAGACCACATTAGCTTGTTGGTCTTATCTTTTTATTATTGGCCAATATAAAAAATGCGGGCCATTGTAATTTTACATTTTTGCCCTTCTAGACCTCTATATAAAGAGGTGTAAGTTTTAGTTTAGAAGCAGGTTTTTGGAACCAGCTCTCTCTCTCTCAAAGACGCTTCTCTCTTGTAATATATTTCTAAGTTTGAATAAAAGTTTGCAATTTGGTTTAAATAATTGTGAAGTTCGTCTTCAGGTACTATTTCCATTTTTTTTAATTTCTTCTTAGATATAGCCTAATGACAGGCTAAATTATTGTGTTGAGCTATATCATACTAAGTTATTATAATTAAATGGTGTTGTGTCTATTTTAAATATTGTTTAAATTGCTAGAAATAAGGTCTAATTAAAGTAATCTAGGCATGATAATAAAAGATTATTACGTTGATTCGTTGAATTACCCTGAAAAGGGCGGACCCGGATGTATCAATTGGATTACCCTGTGTTGTAGGCGGATCCGGTAGAGACCGTTGGATTACCCTTAGGGCAGACCCGGATACGGTGCAAGTCTTTGTATTATTATGCTGAAAGTTGCTTGAATTTGTAAATACTCTTTATATAAAGTCGTGCGATCTGTTTTTAATATGGTATCAGAGCCATGAAAATTATAATAATTTAGGTGATTTAGTTCAACACACTTTTAATATGAATATCATAAGGAAGAAATCTACTGTTAAAAACAGTAGGAAATAAGAATATGATATAACTCAACAATTAGATTTACTTAATAAATGGACTATTCCTAAAATATCTCCCAGAATTATATATTAGATAGAAACTTTTGAGAAACTTGGTCTCAAAGAAGTAGTCAAAACCACTAAAGAAACTATTACTATTGATAATGATCATCAAACTTTTAGATTAATATCTGAAACTGATCTTGCCCCTTATAGGGATATTTATAGATTTATGCATATTGGCATAGTTCAAGTAGCGTTTAAACCCCTTACTTTACGTGGTTTACCTGAAAGCTTTATAGCAGCTTTACGCGATGGAATAAATCATAATTGAAAAAAGTCTCTTATAGGGACTATTCAAACTAGTCTAGCTTATGGACCAGTTTATTTTAATGTTAATCCTAATTTGCAAAATTCCTTGCAAGATGAAAATTCATTAAGTTCTCTTGTGTTAAATGTTAAACTTCATGGTTATGATTATATGCCTGATACTGAAGTTGTTTGCATTTGTTATAGAATTTATTATAAATTATTGCATACCTTGAATCCTATGTGCAAAGTTATTGATTTTAAAAATGAAACTATTTTAATATAAACTAATTTTGAAAAATCTAAAGTAGTTACTCGAAGACCGATTAAGTAGGAAGAAATTGATTTCCCACAATAATGGGTTATTGAGAGAGCTACTCTTCCAAAAAATAATATTAATGAAGAGATTTCAGAAATTGAATAGTTAGATGATGGAACTGTTAAAATCAAATTTTCTGATCTTATGTCTCATAATAGAATTGTAAATCGTAGCATATCTTCTAGAATGACTAGATCTAATTCTTCATACATATCTCCCTTGGATTATATTGTGCAGATACCATCTAGAACTTCTATTTCTCAAATTAGAGAAAGCTATAGATGTGATAATATAAAAATTGATAAAGATAATATTGATAGACCTAACTCTGATTTAGATATAACTGAATCTGAAATGAACTTCCCAGATGGGTTAACAACATAAATTTGTTTTATAATGTCTGACAAATCTATTGATTTTAGTCCTGGTTCACAGGTAAGAGAAAAGATTTCTAAAGAATTTCAGAAATCTAGATGCAAACCTTTTAGAAAATGGTTTTTCAAAAATTTTAATAAAGAAGAGCAAATAGATTTTCAAGAAGAATTTTATAAAGATCTTATTGAATCTAGACAAAATGTTTTAATAGCTTTTGTCCCTTGATTTATGAGCAAACATGTTTATAATTATATTTCTATGCTAGAAAAAGATTTTACCTTAAGTAATGGTGAAATTACTAAATCAATATTTCCTCCATTACAATCTTTTCAAATTAATAAAGATGATAAGACGGTTCATTTTAATGCTTTTTCAAAATTATTTGAAAATGATACTGCTTTGGTGACTTCTCAGCATATTAATGTCATGATTAAGCAGCATAATTATACAAATATTTAAATGAGCATGTTAGGAGATCATATTGTCTCACTTCATGATAAAGTGGATAAACTTTTGTCTCATATGAGTATTGATAAGAAAGGTAAAGGTAAGGTTGCTCAGCCTAGTATTCAGCCTCCACCAGAAATTGAGGATTTCAAGTTAAAGGATTTTTCAGATCTGGAAAATTTCTTAGAAAAAACTTTCAAAGGTAATAACCTTAAACCTTTAAAGATTAATAGTCTTTCAGAAGGAGAAAGTAGTGGTAACAAGGAGTTTTCGGATGAGATTAGTAAAATCTCAAAAAAGTACCCAAGAAAACCAGTTCAAAGGATGTTCTACTATCCTAGGCCTACTCCTCAGGATGTTCTATTGGAAGAACATGAATATATTGTAACTAATAGTTATAATGGAAAGGAAATCTATGAATGGAACATAGATGAGAATACAGATAGACAAATTTATACAACTATGCATAGAATGCTCATGTATAGTACTATCTGCAAAACAAACAAAAACAGTGATAAGACTATTGCAGAAATGATAACAGCATGGTTTACAGGGCAGTTGAAAAGAACAAAGAGATAAGATCCTTCAGGCTGTAAAACAAGAAGATCAAGGAGAAATTCAAAATTTAGTTTATACACTGATTTTGAATATCATAGAACATTTTTCAGAGAGATGGTCAGATAATAGTGAGACCATAAGAACCTTACTGCAGAATCTAAGATGTAAAACACTTACATCTTTTAGGTTTTATAAAGATGTTTTCCTCAGCAGAGTCATGGAATTGTCAGAGTGTAATAGCACTCATTGAAAATCTAAATTTATTGATGGTTTACCCGCTCTTTTTACAGAAAGAGTAAGAAAAGTCCTATGAGGAAATTGACATAGTATAAATTATGAAACTTATACTTATGAAAAATTAATTAGTGCTTGTGTGCAAGAAGATTTGACTTTATGTAATGAAATTAAGTTGAACCAGCAAATCAATAGGCATCGTCTTAATGAAAGACAACAGTTGGGAGAATTCTGTGAGCAATTTGCTCTTGATATTCCTAAACCTGCTTCTAAGGATAGGAAAGAGAAGCAGAAAGAGAAGCATTATTCTAAGAATAGATCTTCCAAAAAGGATTATAAAGAATGGAAGAGAAAGAGACTAGAAAGAAAAGAAAGAAGAATGAAAGAAAAGGTGATCATAGATTTTATAAATCTAAACGTCGATATGATAAGTCAGATACTTGCCACAAATGTGGAAGATATGGTCATTATGCAAAAGATTGCAAAGTCAAGAAAAAATTAGAAACCTTGATATTGATGACAATATTAAAGATTCTTTGAACTGGTTTTCTTGCGTACTTTTCTGAGATTTTATTAATCTCATTCGAAAACTCCTTGTTACCACTACTTTCTCCTCCTGAAAGATTATTAATCTTTAAAGGTTTAAGGTTATTACCTTTGAAAGTTTTTTCTAATAAATTTTCCAGATCTGAAAAATCCTTTAACTTGAAATCCTCAATTTAAACTAGTCTAGCTTATGAATCAGTTTATTTTAATGCTTATCCTAATTTGCAGATTTCCTTGCAACATGAAAATTCATTAAGTTCTCTTATGTTAAATGTTAAACTTCATGGTTATGATTATATGTCTGACACTGAAGTTGTTTGCATTTGTTATAGAATTTATTATAAATTATTGCATACCTTGAATCCTATGTGCAAAGTTATTGATTTTTAAAATGAAACTATTTTAATAGAAACTATTTTTGAAAAATCTAAAGTAGTTACTCGAAGACCGATTAAGTGGGAAGAAATTGATTTTCCACAATAATGGATTATTAAGGGAGCTACTCTTCCAAAAAATAATATTAATGAAGAGATTTCAGAAATTGAACAGTTAGATGATGAAACTGTTAAAATCAAATTTTCTGATATCATGTCTCATAATAGAATTGAATCCTTACTCCAGAATTTCAAAGTCGATTGTGAAATTATATTGGCTATACTATATAATATTGTGGTTGATGTTTGTTTCTTCTTTATTCTTATTTTATTTTATTTATTATATACTTACAAATTTCATGTAAACTACATAAAGGCATGGACCCACACTTTACCAAAAGTGCCCTTCCGGTTCGGTTCATCTTTCTCAAACTTAGCTTGAAAGATTGGAACTCGTTGTCTAATTCCTACACAACTCCATCATTACCGGAGAATCCATTTCGCCGATCTCCGATCAAGAGATCTCAGATCTAAGCACAAGTGGAATCACTTATCTGTAGGACGTTGGGCGCAATTTATTCCTCCATTTTATTGGATTTCTGTATAGAAAACGTAAATGGCGAGCAGAAATAGAACGCTTGTGTTTAGAAAGTATAGAGATGCGTTGAGAAGTGTTCGGATCCCGGCGGGCTCTTCACCGTCCACGTCATCCGGACATGGTAGTGGGCCGGTGATCGAATTGGCAACGACGTCTTTGCTTAATCCTAATCGATCTTATGCTCCTCTCAGTACGGAAGACCCCGGAACTTCCAGGTTTGTTATATAGGTCCTTGCATTTTCAATTATTGTTTCTGAATTTGTTCCCGAATATTTTGTTATAAGTTTAGGGACATATCATGCTAGCTCAGAATCTGGAAGTAGCTTTGACGGATGTCATTGAGAACTTGTTTGTCCAATTCCTTTTGTTATGATAACCTATAAGAAGCTCGACTATTAGATAATAGGTGATTGAAATTACTAAGTCCAAGTTGCTAACTTTTTTGTTACGAATTGTGTAATTTTTATTGTTTAATCATGTTTCAAATTCTTGTTCCTATGAGAGTTTATTGAAGTGATGAGTGTAATGATGCAATTTCATATATATTCAAATGAAGTTTGCTTAATCGATATTCGTGAAAGGAGGATAATCGGTGGAATTTACTCAGGTGAAATTCTGATAATTAACTTGATCTGCTGAATGTGCTGCAATTTGCGACAGGGAAAATATGACTGTCTAATTTAGCAAGTTTAATTCTTTATATCTTATTATCCTAGCAAAACCATATCAGAGCTTCTAATTTGACCAATAAAATGTTTTCTTTAGAACGGTAACATGTCATATAAAATGGTGTCTTATTATCACATAAATAATTTGTGTGGTTGCTTTTATATTTAGTTCATTCGTTTGTTGGGGGATCATCCGATTTGTTAATTCTACGAAAATTTCTGCACATTTGACATGGAAATGAAACCTGGTTCTGGTATGTCATTATTGAGGAAGTTGTGGGCATCACCTGCAATTTCCCTTACCCCGCCGATTAGAGTTCAAATGTGAATCTACAAGAGTGAAGTCCAGTTTGTTGATCTTCCTGTGTTACTATGGTGGTTGAATCCTTAAATTGGTGTTCTCCCATTTTCCGTGCATTTAAAAGTCTATCTTCGACTAGAGCGTACTGCAGGGTTTTAGGAAAAAAAGAGGAAGAGAAACATTGAGAAATTCTGGTGCTTATTATACCTGTAACAACTGCAAAGATATGAAGAGGGATATCCAGTCACTATGTTAAACATAACTATTGAGAACCATGTCAGTTGTCATATTATACTTCTGAAAAAGAAATTCTTTTCATTTAAATCTCTTGAGCATCGTTTTCAATTTGGCAGCCTTCTTAGACCTCAGTATCGTGTTTTCTTTACATACTTCCTAGATTTCTTTTTATCAAGTTTATATTTCCTAGATCATATGGATGTCCTTTATGGCTTCCCCTGCTCTGGATTACATGTTGTTCCCCTGCTGCAGTAATGGTACAGTTACAGTAGGTCTACCGCCAGCTTGGGTGGACTTATCAGATGAAATCACGGCTAATGTGCAACGGGTCCAGACAAAGATGTCTGAACTAGCCAAAGCTCATGCTAAGGCTTTAATGCCATCATTTGGAGATGGTAAGGAAGATCAGCATCGTATTGAGGCTCTTACCCATGAAATAACTGATCTTCTCAAAAGATCAGAAAAAAAATTACAAAGACTTTCTGCAGCTGGGCCTTCCGAGGATTCAAATGTTAGGAAAAATGTACAGGTGAGCGTTCACGACTATAATTCCATTGTGCTTTCTAATTTGGATTTTAACTTATAGCCTGAATGCATTTGTTCCACTAGTTTTCCTTTATTTTCTTTCCTCCATCCCACCAAAATATGAGGTTGGAGGATCTGGGGATTCTGTACATCCAGCTATTTTCTTATTAACCGGTTCCTTTATAACATACGGTAAGTACAAATTTGTATGACTTTCTTTTCATTCTCAAGCTGGAATCTGGTAGAATATGAATAGGTTTATACAATCCTATTAGAATAGGAATTGGTTTACACAATCCTATTAAAATAGGAATAGATTTATACAATCCTATTTAGAATAAGAATATGAATACAAATAGGAATAGGAATAGTAAATAGTATCCTATTTGGTAAAGGATTGTATTCTACTGTCTATAAATAGGGTCTCAATGTAATAATGTAGACACAACAACAATTCAATAATATTCTTTTCCTATATTTCTCACAGAATCCATAAGTTGTCTTCAAGACTTTTAACTTTTACACCCTCTGCCCGAGTAAAACTAATGTTCCTTTTTTTATTGTCAGTCCCAAAGAGTTCTATCTCTTCCCTTATATGGGAAATTTATCTTCCTTGCAACTTAAACAGATGGTCATATTTAATGTTGTGGCATGGACAATCAGGATTCATATTGCCAATGCCAACTTGCTTAAGGTTGGGGCATAATTGTTGTTGTAGTCATGATAAAGGAAAAAAGCTGCAGTAAATTGATGATAAACCCAAAAATAGTCATAATATCGTGAATCTTTTTTTCATCAAATAATTTATACTCCATAATGCATCATTTGAACACCCTAATAGAGCAGATAAAGATTCATATTTCTGATCCCACCTAGTTTGTGAATTAGACATTGTCAATAATATCAAACAGATTCAAACTAATATGAACTATCATTATTTATATCATTTAAAATTTGATGGAGGCATCTTTTCAACAACTTCCTCACTTTTACATTTCATTAAAATATTAATTGCTTTTTTACCAAACTTAGTATAATTATGTATACCAATGTGATACTCTTAAACAATGGCCAAATTGGGTCTATTTGATTTGGGAAGAGGGAGTAAAATGGAAGCTTCACAAAGAAATGAGGTGTTCTATTTTTTAGAACTTCGATAAGGGCATGGCTAATAAAGTGTCTTCCTATGCTCTATTCAATTTCATTAGTAATGAATGTTTTTTGAACTACAATATCAGTTTGATTCTGCTATAAATCTGATTACAACAATTGCATATTGCATTTGTGCTTACAATGTGATATTCCTATGACAGCGCTCTCTTGCTACAGATCTTCAAAGCCTATCAATGGAGCTTCGCAGAAAACAGTCTACTTATTTGAAGCGGCTTCAGCAGCAGAAAGAGGTGTGTACAAATAGTTTATAGCTTGAGCCACAATCTGTTAGCAGGAGGTATTAACAGGAGTCAGTTTTATTTGCTGTTGAGATTGCACGAATCAAAGTCCTATATTATGGCATCCCATATGCGTAGCTGTGCTGTCTAGTGTATATTAGTTCAACTGTTCATGTATACAATTAATTTTATGGATGATTAATCAGCATGCTGCCTGCTTTTCAAGGATAGTTTTTTTGGGGAGGATTCCTGAAATATATATTTGTTAGGTTTCCTCAAATGTTGCTTTTTCATGTAGGGTCCAGATGGAGTTGACTTGGAAATGAACTTAAATGGGAGCCATTCTAAAAGGGATGATGATGATCTGGATGACTTGGTATGCAATTTCTATTATATATAAATTTTATTCTTACTTCTACTCGGGATCCTGCAAATGAAATCAGGAAAGATGTGTATGTAATAGTTAGGTGACTTTGTCTTGGTAATATCAATACTATTGATCAGCAAAAGTAAAACGGAGCATTACCATTAAAATGCACTACGTTGTTAGATATGAATTAGAATTACACAACCATTTATATTATTGTTGCAAATGAACAGACATGAGTTGATTAATTCGGATACCAGCTGAAGGTACTAACTCAGGTGATCGCATAAGGTGTAAAGAAAGAACACTAGTTGTTGTTTTAACATCAGTTACTTTTGGCTATAGATCTTAGTCTTTTATGATATTTGTATGATTGGATTCTCTCATTTTGAAATCCTCGTTACCTTTTATGGCTGTGGTTGGGGGGTGTTTGGTCTTACGTCCTTAAAATACTTTCCTGCCTTTGAAGAATGGTTTTGTGAGATACCTTGGAGAGTTTATCTCACAAGAAAATTTTGACTGCACCAAATGTCTGTCCAGGGATTTAATGAGCATCAGATGGCCAAGCTAAAGAAAAGTGAGGCATTCACTGTCGAAAGAGAGAGAGAAATACAGCAGGTGATATTTCTTTGCTGCTTGTGGTTTTCTGAAATGTACATATCATTGTTTTGTGTCTTAGCCTCCATGTGCTTATATGTTAGGTGGTTGAATCAGTGAACGACCTTGCCCAAATTATGAAAGATCTGTCAGTTCTGGTGATAGACCAGGTTTGAACTTACAACACCTTTTCATATTCACCAATTTCTGCTTCAGCACGGGTTATTGGTGTACTGAACTTATGTCTAATACAGGGTACTATCGTCGATAGGATAGACCACAATATTCAAAATGTTGTATCAACAGTTGAGGACGGCCTTAAACAACTAAAGAAGGTCTCACTTTGCTTTCTCCATTGCCATTCTAATTCACAGAAATTCCCATCTTTGCAGTCATCTGTCATTTGATTTAATGTTTTTTTCTTCATAAAGGCGGTCATTTGATTTAATGTTATGTTGGGCTTAATTGAATTGCAGGCTGAACGAAGTCAGAAACAAGGTGGAATGGTCATGTGTGCAACAGTTCTAGTTATCATGTGCTTTATAATGCTAGTCCTCTTAATTTTGAAGGAGATAATATTCTGATTCCTGAAAGTATTTTCTACAAACTTTGCATAGTATTGTTTCTCACAACGCTACACGGTGAAGCAAGCCAACACATGTACGAGAATCCAGTGAGCTAGCTCCATATCATTTTTCTGCTACTACATTTTATTGTATCTGTATTGTTAGTGAGGACTGCGGAAGGTTTGTATTATAGTCAGAGGAAGTTGATAGATCTCCAGGGATCCTGTATAGAGCATCGACTGCAATACGCTGAGGCTATTGGTAGAGAGCATAATACATATTCTTTACCCTGGAGAATTTTGTAGTCTCCCCGACTTCACATTATATGCCTTAGGAGGATACATCTTATTCTGTATTTGTGACCCTTCATTTTCAATTGAGATGCCACAGATGATTTTACACTTTCAATGTTCATGTTTTAGCTATTTTATCTTTATTATTTAATCATTCATCCGACCTTTTTTTAAAATTTTTTTTATAGAAGCTCTACCAATACTATAGGTTTATTCTTCAAATTGTTGATGTGTGATATTATATGATAGAAAATGATATAATTTATCCCAAATGTTATATTTATTAAAAAAAATACAATAAGATATAATAGTGTATATTATGAGCAATAAGTGACGATCTAAATAGACTGGTATGGCTCCCCACAGCACCAATGACAGGTATCCAATGCATTGCGGCTCCTATAGATTGCAGTATAGCTGTTTATCTTATTCCGTTAGTCGATGCAAATGAAGGCCTTTATTTTTTGGTGTATGTATTAAAATTTTGACTAAATAAAATACCATTGACACTACACTTCACTGCAAGTTTATAATGTGTAGATAGGTAATACTAGTATATATATATTAGATTTCCTTTGCTTTTTCACATTTTACCTTTTAACCTTTTTTAGTGAAAATTTTGGCTCTACCACTATACTCATAAACTATCTTGACTCAAATTTGCCAAAAGAATGAATTTTCTTATAATTCATTCTCCCAAATTATCAATTCTTGGCATTTGTGAGCTTTATTTGTCAAAAAATATCCACATTAGTTGTCTCCTTTCAAATATATTATGTTTAATAGTGGTCTTGTTCAAGTGTGAGTCTAGGAGGAGGCGAGGGTGTTCATTCAAACTCCCTTATCAAAAATGTTCCAAGTTCAAATTATATATGAACACAAGACTAGATGTTGACTCAATGATTTAGAGGTCCAAAATTCAACTAAATGTTCTAAGTTCAAATCTCATGCACTACATTTTGGATTATTTTTGCTGCTCGATTCATAGACGTCAAATTAGTTTACAAGGCGTTGAAGGGTCGTTTATTAATAATAAAAAATATATGACCAACTGTTAACATCAGAAGCTCTCGTAGCTCAGTTGGTTAGAGCACCCGTTTAGTAAGCGGGAGGTCTTGAGTTCGACTCTCAACGAGAGCAATTTTTTTTTTTTTTTTATCATTTCTGTTTTCTGATGAAAATTGACGGTAGTACAGCTTGTAATTCTTTGCCATTTAAAGGTTCAGAACAACATACGTTCTAAGATTTTAGTCGCATTTTTTTTCACCATTGGGAAGTACGTACTAATTAAAAAAAACTTAGTTTTCACTATTTACCTCTGCTGGAAGCAAAGGGCGAAAACTCCAAAGCTAGTAGTAATGGGAAGGACGATAAAGAACATCAATCATAAGGTATCTTAAAAAATGATGTGATTTTACCGCTTTTTTCAGTGTCTATTTGAGTTCCATCCAGTATAAACAATCACAAGGTCGCTTAAGTTGGAAGACAAGGTAAAAATAAAATGTCAATCTCAATTAGTCATATGAAAGACAGCTTCAAAATGAAACAGGAATTTTCAAATTCCTAAGCAAGGAAAGAGAAGTTAAAATACAAGAGTGGCAAATATCATATGCCAAGGCTCATAAACAACACTTGATTATGTTATGACCAGCCATTTTAATGGAAGAATTAGCTAATTCTACAACTTGCTTACAGTAATAACTTCTCTAAAAAGAATGTTACACCTGACCTGACTATTTGAACAATCTAAGTATGCTTACTATGTTTACCCAAAATTCTTCTTCTTCTTTGACCTTCCTACTTCCGATGGCCAAAAGGAATGCCCTTCAATAAGAGAAGGGATTGTCAACTTCAGGTCGAAAGTCAGCCGTTGAAAAACTGCTGTTAACATGTGCACATCCGCCATAGCTCTATGTGCAGAACCAACTAAAGGGATCTCATAGTGTTGACCAAGGTCTTGCAATTTGAGTTTTGGCTTTGACCCTAATTGGAAAACAAAAGTAAAAATATCAAGATAAAGACATCCAACACAATGGGAGCTTTTGAAACAATGACACAAATTTAGACAAGTAGAAAGACCTCCAGACTTCATGACTTCACGCGCCAAAGGAAGAGTATCAATGAACAACCAATTTGAGGGAATATCAAAAGAGCATCTACCGAATTCCTTAATTAGAAAAGGAACATCAAAACCACGAGCATTATGTGCAACCAACACCACATATCCACCAGGTTTCTGGCGGCTTCCTACATACCTCAACAAGATCGGAATGAGGTCCCCCATCCTGATATATGCAAAGCAGAGTGTGAGAGCAAGATAACACTGATTTCAAGAATAAGATATAACATATAAAAATACATTTTTCTTATATCAGAAAATATCACAATCTTCTCTGCTTAACAAATGTGATGCCAAAGATGGATATTATACACGTGCATTATAAGAAGACGGAATTTATTCCAAACCAAAGGGTAACAAAATACACATTTTCCACCACGAGACAGGCCGTTCAACATGTGGGTGAATAGTTGTGTCCTGTTATGCCACTTGACTTTCTTGGCTTTTCCATAATTTAGTCAAAAGATTGTTCTTCACGTACATCTCAAAGGAGAGAATAATAATTTATGACAAGAACTTCAATTTGAGACAGGCATGTTTGGAAGATCACCTTGTAATTGGATATTGGTGTAACTATATGGTTTGGCTTATTTGTCTGGAGTCTGGACAAATAATTATTTGGTGAGCATGGAATTGGGTGTAACCTGGGAGGAGGCAATTGCACTCTCCAATTCTTGAGAGGGCAAAGAATTGGTGATAATTACATGGTGACTTCTCAATTTTTTTTTTTTGCACTTCTAATATTTTTCTTATATACACACATTTGTAACACAGTAAAACTTATTTACATGTTCATCAGAAAAATGTTTAATATCAAACTATGTAATTACACTTGTGGCACAAACTATGTAATTACTAAGACTCACACTGTAATTATGTTAAGACAAATAAACATATCATTGTATTTACCATATTGTGTAATTACTTGGATATGCAATTATACATCCTAGTAATCACACAGTGGTTTCTAAACAAGCCCTAAAGAAAATTAATTCCACTGCATTAGCTATTCATAATTGAAGTTGCACAACCAGGTTTTGTTTTATTTTGACGATGTGATTTTACCAAATATTGTTCATCAGAGTAAACAGATACCCTATGAAATATAACAAGGCAAGGAAGAAAAGATATAACACCACAGAAACAATATTTATGACTTGTTCTACTGGTATTTGGGCAGAACATGATGTGAGCTATCAACTCACTTTAACACGACTGTCATAAAGACAGTTATACAGTTTCGAGATGGATTGGGGTAAATTGATGTTTTCTAGTGTGCTACAATACTTTTTTCAGCCAAGCAATTTAAGGCCAGTTTATTCTCACAACACTAAGTTCAGTATGCTTATAAGGTTGTCATAACTATTACCAACATATACATCCATGGTTAAAAGCAGGGCAAATATGAAAGCACATAATTTCATCTAGAGAGTAATTCACCAAGGTATGCATGATATGTCCTGGTAATTCTCTTTTCAAATAATGATCTTGTCTTAGCATAGGAAATTAAATATATTAATGAGTAAAACACATGCATCATGACATACAAGCCCACCTGTCAAGTAAATGGCAAAACACATTAGCATATGAACCCTAACAATTACATGTAATGGACAAATTTTGCCAAGATGTATGCTTATAAGAGAAAAAACCATGAAAGCATCAAATTACCATTTAGTTATATTAATACGTATCGCATACAGATATCAGGACAATACCTAATATGTGATTGACAAGGATATTCTTTCAATAACTCTCTGGTTATTTAGACAAACTAAGTTGTAGATAATCTCATATAGGATTCTGTGAAGAAAAGTCAAGATACAGTGAGAGAGAAGAAGCATGTGACACAACCTAGCAATATTTATCATAATTACCTGGGGACATCAGGCCTGTTGACCATACTGGTGGTAATTTTATGGACAAATGAATTTGGAACAATACATCCAGGATTGACTAATGTCTGGAATGTGCTGTTTTCACCCCCATGAAGATCCCGCAATGCAATCTCGATAATTCTTTCACGATCTCTGCTAAGCCCAGTGGTCTCAATATCAAAAATGATAAAAGTCATCAGTTTGGCCAAGTCTTTGTTTTCAGCAATTGCTTGTCGAATATCAACATATTGTGTACTTCGTATTTCAGTTATTTCTGAACTATATATGTCTACTTCAGATTTTGTTGTTTCGTCCAATATTTGGTGTCTGATAGTTGTTTTTTTACTTGAGGCAGCCTTACTATTCCCTTCACTTTTTGTAGTTAGAGTCCGTCTATTCTCAGTACTATTAAATCTACCTTCCAGCCCCGGTTTACCAGTGGCAAGAACCTTGGAGCTAATGCTTCCCCTACCAATCCTATTTATATGATGGAAACTTTGCCACCATGAATTAGTCAATGTATGAACTCTAAATCGAGGAAACTGTGACAGTGAGAAGCACATTGCAGCTCTTCTCATCTAAATCCAATATTACTCTAAAAAAGAGCGAAGATATATTAACCTGCAGATCAAAAGCAACCAAATATTCAGAAAGAGGGGTTTCAAAAGGAATGTATTCTCTATACATTAGCCACTGCTACAACAACATATCCAGTGTAATCCCACACACGGTTTACAAGCACTAAGTAATAAAAGAGATGAATTTGAGTTGAATTGTTTTCCAATTTATTTTTTTTAATTTACAAAATGACCTTTTAATGCCAACAATGATAGATGTTCCCTATTATAACCAAATATCATTCTCCAAGTCTAGAAAACTAATATTATCACTCAGCTATAGAAACCCTTTTACACATGTCTTCTTCAGACTATTGAAAAGCAAAAACTTGAGTTAGACCCTAATATATAACTCAACAAAGCAAATTGGACTAGTAAAGACATGATGAACAACTTAATTACCATTTTGGAATGTGTTTAATGCACTATAGCCAACACAAAAGATAACACATTGCCAAATAAACTATCCAGAAAATCGAGCAACGTTTAGTTAATCCAACAGGGAAAGAAAAAAGAAAGTATTTAAATAACTCTCCCAAATTGAGCCAAATCTAAAGCATTCAAGTTTCAAACGAGACACACTTCTATCAAAAACCATCACTGCTAAAATGAAAATGCTTAAAAAGCTCTTAGCTTTAGTGAAATTCATATCAACCCAAAGCATTCAAATTTCAGAATAGACACAACAATTACAGCAAACCTGAAAAGTTTTTAACTTTATTGAACATTAAATGACCAACACATCACATTGTAAACAAGCTCAGAAAAGTAAAATAGACCCAACAAACAGAAGACCCATTGAAACAAATAAGGAAAAAAACTAGTCCTTCTACACAAAAATGGCAATTCAAGAAGAAACCCATTTCGAAAAATTGAAAAAGGAACAATACAAATGGAAGAAATTAACATGTTACTAGTAAACAAAATAGGAAAAAAGACATGCCTGCCTGGTAGTGATTCGGAGAACAAAACACAAGCATTTACTTACGAGCTTCTTGTTTTTTGACTGATATATAGAAGACGAGAAATGCGGTTGGTTGAAAAAGGATTAGAGAGAGAAAAAAAAAAAAGAGAAATGGATGAGGTGGAAGTCGTGAAGAAAGTGTAGAGAGAATTGCGTGTCGTTGGGGTGAAGTAGAAATAATGGAGAGCATAAAGTGCGGATCATGAAGCTCCGATCCATGGCTTCCGGGCCACCATTTTTTTTTTTTTTTATTTTGTTGATATTTCTTTGTAAGGATAGGGTCTCTAATTTACTTTTAGGGTGTTTGTACAGTATTGGACTGAAAAATAGACAATTCTAAATAAATTTTAATTAATGTTCCAAAAGATAATTGGACATAGAAAACAACACTTCGATTTTAAATTGACGCCTTGTTTGGAGGTTGGACGGTTGTTATCTGTGTTGTATTTGTATTATATTAAATTATTAATTTAAATATAATGTTTGTTTTGCTTGTTACTTAAATTTTATTGTATCGTATCGTTTAAATCTATTGTTAGGTAACCACAAAAAGATTTATTTTATGTAATGACCATTTGGTGTGATCGTGTTATTAACTTAATAGTTTCTACTCATTTTGTCTTTATTTATTATTTAATAATCATATTTTGTTTTTTCATCCTACCTTTTCATAGTAGCTCTGTCATGTGCCCTACTTTTCTAGTAGATTTTATCATCGAAATTATGGATACGTAAAATTATGTAACGACAAATATGATACAATCTATCCAAACATTATATTCATTAAAACAATATATTACGATACAATACAACTCAATACGATATACTATGACACATTACGTTATAACCATCCAAACAAAGAAGGTATCATTTCATGAAATTAGAAAGTACACCAATTAATAAAATGATATCAAGTGTGCTTAACTTTAATTAACAAGATCTCACTTATTTGTTATTTTTACATTATTATAATAGTTATATTAAAATATTACAAATATATCTTGATTCCTAAATAACAATTATTAGAAGATTTTTTTTAAAAAAACAACAATTATGAGAAGATATTGTAAAGTATCTTGATTCTTCTTTATATGTGTTATAGTCAATAAATTACCATTGCTATATTAATTTAGATTATAATTTTTAAAGAGACATATAACATAACTTAATTAAAATTTATGTCTCGTTAAATTGCATTAAGTTCTTTACAAAATGATACAAATTACCAAAAGAAAAAAAAAACATAAAAGAAAGATACAAGTAAATAAGATTGTGAGTGTTCTTTTTAGCTATAATGAACGATTCAAAATTTAGATTAAAGAGTATCAAAATATAAAAAAGTAAAATCGAATAGCAACAACAAGCGGTTAGATAAAAGGTGAAGCAATCCTTCTCATCATTTAGATTTTGGTTTAAAAAATATGCTTTACAGATACTTTTCATCTATCTGCATCTATTAAGAGTATACACATTACAAATTTTTGTTATTAAATGCTACTACAAGAAGGGAAAAAAACTAATTACTATTCTGAAATTTTAATTGGTCGGAGACATATAAGATATTATTATTCAACTTAAATACTTTAATTATTAACCTTCAAATATTATTTTATCGCCACTCAAAAAATCCAATATAAAAAAGTATATCTTATCAATATTTTTTCTATAATCTTAGGAATAAAGACACGTTTATTTAGTTAAAAAGAATACTGTATGCCGTGTTGCAACCATTTTCTAAGAATATCATATATTAATAAGTTATGATTTGTTCACTAAAAGGATTATAGCTCACAAACATGTGCATTCTCTTACGGCACATTATACTTCACTTATAAAATTATTCTGAACATATATATTATTGCATTCTATCACAATGAAATATTCCACCATGGCATAAAACAAAAATATAAACATTAAAAGTCGATTTTTTAAATATAGAATTATCTCCAAATGACATATGAAGAAAGTAAATACTCTCTTCGTTCCTATTTATATATCATTCTTATTAATAATAAATGATTTTTAATACTTGTCATTTCACAAAATCAATACATAAACAACACTATATTTCCCATTTTACCTCTGAGAGTTATTAGTATTAAAAATATGAATTTAACCAACATAAGAAAACTAAATAATTAATTCACGTTCATTGGTCAATTTAATTAATCAAAATAGATTAATTTATGTTTATTTATTGAAAACTTGATTTCAAGAGACACTAAATAAAAATACAATATTAAAGTTACTTAGTTTCTTTAAGGGACGTGAAATTTAAAATGGTGACATATAAATAGAAACGGAGGGAGTAAGAGAAAAGAAGAAGACTCAAGTTTAGTGCAATAGATGGAGTTACTTCTCCCTTGATTAGAGGTTTCAATTTTGAGCCATAGGTATAGAACAATTCCCTATTCAGGATCTTACACGCAAATTTAAATTAATCGAGCTTCAATACAAATATTGAATAACTGATTCATATAATTAGTGCATTAAGAAAATTAATTAGGATAATCAAATGCCGCTTATAAATAAAAAAATTAGGACTTGGGGCTATTCTTGACCATTTTTCGTTTTATAGTACTCGCCAGTTAAATCTTCCAAAAAAAAAAAAAGTAAGACATTCTATTAAGGTAGCGTTTTCCCTCTCTTGCTATATACCCTTTTCCTGTCAGTGACATTGTTAAAGATTCATTGTTTCATTCAAATATGAGGGAAATCGTAACTATTCAAATTGGGAACTACGCCAACTTTATTGGCTCTCACTTTTGGAACTTCCAGGTAAACCCTTTTACTGCTAACCCTCTAATTCAAGAAATACATCACTTTTGTTTACTTGTCATGGTTTAATTAAAAATATCTAGGTTTATCGAATACCCATTTTCTTGTCGCTCAGTTGAAGATATTCAAGAAGCACATCAATTCTTGATTTTTGTACTTTCCTTCCATGTAATATCTTATTCTAGCTACAGCAATGGGGCACTGCGCAAAGAAACAGATTACTTCTGTGTTTAACTGTTATGATTTAATCAAATATGTAGGTTTATCGAATACCCATTTTCTTGTTTTGAACAGACGCTGAGTTCAAGATAGTCCTATCTTGCATTCAAGAAACAGATCAATTCTTGATTTTTGCTCCCCTAGTTGAGGCCCTTTTGGCTTAAGTGACCGTTTTCCTTCCATGCAAGTTATGGGGCACTACGGAAATAATAATGTGGGACGTTAATGGATATACTAGTTCACAATCTAATAGACCCGAAAAAGAAAGAACAAACTGAACAAAATTTCCAAGCAATTGTATGATAGTTTTTTTTTTCTCTTTGGTAATCATCTTATGTGCTATTATATCGGAAACCAAATGAGTTAAATAACAAAATCATTAAGTCAGACACCTGGTGGCAGGGGAGTTTGTGAAGCACCACATTTGATCATTTAAAGAAGGATAAGGATTATGATTGTACCTCCATCCACTGATTTGAGTTAATGTGGATTCTCTGTTATTTTCAGGTTGATGATATTTTTTATTTTTTAATTCTTCTTTGTTTTCCCTTACTCTCTTTTCTTGTATAAGTTCCTACTGGGAATAGTTGAATATGTTCCTAATGGTTGTAATTCAAGATAATAGGCTGCAGGTTGGTCAAATACTACTGATTTTACTGACTAATATTTCTTACTCAATATTGAACTTTGAAGGATGAATTACTTGGATTGGCTGAAAGCCCTGAAAGTGATCAAGTATTCAAAAATCATAGCCTTGATATGGATGTGTTGTATCGTACTGGGGAAACTCAGCAAGTGAGTTATCTGATCATAAACTATATAGTGGATTTTGTCTTTGTGATATAGCTATCACATACTTAGAGTTACTCTTTCACGTTTTTGGCATGTAGGGTCTCCTTACATACACCCCTCGAATGGTCTCAGTAAACTTTCAAGGTATATTATCCAATTTTTATGTTAAGTTGCCACAAAAATCTGTTTTTCTTAAGCACATGATTTGAGGTTTATTTTACAGTGTTGTCTTGGAATTATATTAATCTACTTAGTATTGGCTTTTGTTCCAGTTGGCAATCAGAATATGTTGGGCCTCAAGCTTGTCTCAGTATACAAATTTCTTAGGAAGTTGCACCTCCATATCTTCAGTAGAATATTTAGCAGTTATCTTATATGTATATTATTTAGGAAATGACTCGATTGTGAAAAACATATTATATAAGACATAAAAGGGGAAACAAGAGCTTCATCATATTCATAGGTATGTTCACAGTAAACATGACAACAATTGGGGAGCTATTTGTGATGCTAAGGTTCCAAGTGTCTCTTTAATTAGAACCGTACTTCCATAAAGGATCAGGCATGTTGGAGTTATTGGTTTATCTGTAGCCCCAAAATATTGCACATGGATTTTACTGCCTATCAGACTCTTCCTACTTTTGTTCTGTTTCTTGTTTTAACCCCCCCACCCCACCCCCACCCCCACCCCCACCCCCAATCCCATTATAGGTTTGGTGAACTCAAATTTTCTTATTTTTACACTTTTGCCGCAGACTTGCACCTTAGGTAGCTTTGATGTTCTTAATTGTTTAAATGAGCAACTTATGATTGAAGAGTTGGTCAAGCCCGAAAATACGCTGCTTGGTTTTTTTTGTTAAACCATGTATACAATATTCAAATTATAATTGTATAGGCTTAAACCTCAAGCTTATCTCCTTCACTTGTGTCATTCCAACTTCTCATCTGTTGACAAAAGGAACTCGTTCTCCATGAATAGATATGCATATTATGTCATGTCATGACTTGAACAAATACATGGCCCTACCACATTCTTACCTAAGTTATGGAATGTTCTGCTGTCACCCATTCGTGAAATTGACAAGCAAAAGAAGAAAAGAATATATTTTCATATTATGCTAGAGAATAGATAGATCCTCACTCAGTTAGTTGATCTGATGGATGGTCTTTTGCACATCTGTAACATGACAGGGTCCCTTGGATCTGTGAGTTCACGTGGATCGTTGTACAATCAGATCCAAGCCAAAAACATGGATGTTGTGACATGGTGAGACTCTAAATCCTTTTTGTTGTTTAATCCATTACTCTCTGTTTAATAATACGCCGCAAAGTAAATAAGGAGTGACATGTTCTCCTGCTCACCCAGCCCTCCCTGTCTTAAACATAGAAAAAGCAAAAGAAGGGAGAAGAAAATAGTTCAATAGAAAAATAATGCAACACAAAGAAAGGGTCTAGACTTGCAGCTGTTTTGTTACATCTCTTCCCTTAATAAGTGCTCCTTTTGATTCACACATTCTATCTGCTTGCTGATAAAGCTTTGGAAATGGTTGTTACAACAATAAAAGTGTCATTCCATTTAACTATTTCAGCATCCCTGTGTTTTATATCCATAAATCATGATAAATGAGCCTTCTGCTTTTGTTTACTACCTTCAAATATATCACTCCTGGTGTTTAAAAGTGTAATTCATGGAATCGGCTTATGCCTTCAGTGATCCTGATCATTGCAGAAGTTTAATTTGGTAATTACTTTCAAGACACTGATCATGTTAGGCAAACCTTCAAAGTCTAATAAGTATTTACTAGTCCAGTTTGGTGATAAATCATAGCATTTCACTGACCGATTCTGCATCTGAAGGCCAAAATTCCCTTTTCTACAAGCAGTCACATTCATCTATTAAGTAAATTCCAAGTTCCAGCTATCTACACATATGAGAATTTTCTCTTTACTGTATATCGGGGCTTCCCCACATTGATAAATATATTACTTTATCTGTATATAGAAAAGAGAATACCTCTTTGCAAGAATGTAGGAGTAAAATAAATATGTTTCTTTTTAGACTCTTTACATCCATCTCATTTTCCTGGAACATTCTTTAATCTCCAATTTGTGATTGCCTCTTTTGTTGCCCTTAGTATCACCCGTGCTATGTTAAACAACAAGAGTACAGTGTTCCAATTTCTGTTGCAATCCTGCAATGAAGCAGGATGATCCGTCTTCCCTCCCATGTTCCTTACACAGGAAGCACCAAACATTCATCGCCATTTCTGCAACTTGTTTGCTGATAATAATGCTCCCACACTGCAGACCAAGTGAAAATTGATTTTGTAGTTATATTGAACAACTCACTGGGATTTTCGGTGGCCATCTTCTGTTCCAGTTTGTTTCTCTTTCAGTTTCAACAGACAAGTTTGAGCTTTACAGAATGTTATTAATTACTCCCTCCGTTCAATTTGTTTGTCTGGTTTTGACTTGATACAAATTTTAAGAAAGTAAATAAGACTTTTGAATCTTGTGGTCTTAAACTAAAGATATGTAGAATTTACCAAAATGTTCCTTTAATCTTGTGATCTTAAACATGCCATGTGGAAAATTGAAATTAAAGAGTTACTGAAAAAGGAAAAAGACAATTCTTTTTGATGCAAAATAAGTATAAAAGCAAGTAATCAGTACCAAAAATGTACGTCCCTCCTCATCCAGAAGATGCAAAATCAGTATAAAAGAGGCCCCCTTGGTCAAAAAACTTTATGAAATAATCAATAAGAACCAGCAGGACATTTGCATATCCTACAGTACATTACTTGTGATGTTGGAGGAATATTTCAAGAGAGGAGGTGGGTGTACGTGTGAGGGGAAAGTTTGCTTTACTAATATCATTTACATAAGTTTGAGTGGAACTATATGAATGAAGGTCTCTAGACAAATGTGCAGGAAGGGCAGAGTCACAACTCATGCATCTGAACCTTTAAGGAGGAATCTCTTCTTGCAAAACTTAAGTGAGGAAGAACAGGGGATCATGGGCAAAGCTAATGATTTGGACAATGTGAACAACAATTCTCCAGCAGAAATTCAAGATAAGGATATCGTTGAATGTTTGGAAAGTGATGTTCAATATTGGACAGATTTTTCAAAAGTACACTATCATCCACAGAGTTTGTATGAATTAAGTGGATTATGGGCAGATATTCAGGAGTTCGATAATTATGGACTCGGGAAAGAGGCATTTTGTGGGCATCAACACGGTGAAGAAATAGATGACAGACTTCGTTTCTTTGTTGAAGAATGTGATCATATTCAGGTACTCATGATTGAAACCTCTAGATTACTATATTGTCTAGTTAGTTTATTGCTGTGAATCCCCTCAGGTTTGTAGGCAGATCAACCACCTGAAATTTGTCCCGTTCAATGATTCTGATTCCTTCCAGTGTGATAGTATTACTATTTCTGTACATGTTTGAGAGCATTTCTTTGTCTTGTAAGTTTCTTCTTGATGGTGAATGAACTTTGTCCTCACGGAGTATATCACTACAGTTCCCTTTAGTCCTGTTTCCTTCACAGTATTTTTATTTTTTGATATCATAGAAATCACCTGTATACCCACTTTGTGGGGTATCAGCAGGTACAGAACTCCGGGGAGAATGGTCTGCCCCTTTAGCCTTCTCCCAACTTAGATTCCAGACTTTTTGTCCATGGCGGGGTTTGAAACCTTACGTGCGACAAACCCACATTTCATGTGTTGCATCCTTACAGTTGAACCAAAGACCTGGGGGCAGCGTCACAATACTGCCATAATATCTTGTCTGCTGTCAGATTGGTTTACTGACTTAACAACCTCATTAGTTCATCTGGTCTTCAACAGTTCTGTTATAGCAGTTTGAGTATCAGCAATGCGACTCTATATTCTTCCTCTTGCTTGCTGAGATCTTGAATCTTGTGCTCTTTGTGGACTCAACT
The DNA here is from genome assembly GCA_035578085.1 of Solanum pinnatisectum. NCBI lineage: Eukaryota > Viridiplantae > Streptophyta > Magnoliopsida > Solanales > Solanaceae > Solanum > Solanum pinnatisectum. Next base: position 59,390,514 of record CM069076.1, read on the forward strand.
GTTTTTATTTTCCTTTACTGCCTTACATGTATATCTGTATAAATGCCTAAACAAAAATGATTTCACGGTTTACCTGCACTTGTGTTCTTTTCCTGTCGACAAGAGTTGTTAATTTTTTTTTAATTGAATCTCTTTGCAGGGGATCCAATGCATTGTGGACGATGCTGGAGGGTTTTCTGGTGTATCTGCAATGTTCCTGGAGAGCATTGCAGATGAGTACCCAAACGTCCCAGTTTTACTATATAATGCACGTAATCCTAGCTTGCACATGGACTCCAAAGGTCGCAAGCAAGCTATCTCCCATTATCTTCACGATGCAGTCTCATTTTCAAGGTTGTCTGAGCTATGTAAATTGATTATCCCGGTTGGTTTGCCCTCCCTGAGTGGAAGTAAGAACTACTATTCTCATAATGTGATTTTTCAGTAGAACTATGCAATTTCCCTTCATATGGTTCTCTCAGGCATACTAGATTCTTTATTCTTTGTTGAACTAAATTGAGTTGTAAGTTCGTACTGCATATTTGTCCATCCAAAGGAGATTATTCATCAGTAAGGACTCCTGGCCATAACAAACAAATACTTAATGGGTTCACATATACTGTGTGAGTAGCTGACCTGTGAGTTCATATATGTCCTCCCCAAATTTTGAGAACATATCTAATTACAAGCCTGAGGTAAGGGGCATTTTTAAGATATCATGGCCTGTGCCTCACACTTTTTCATTTGCTGCGTGCAAACTTGTGGTTTTCCTCACTCAGAAGGCAAAAAGTTGTGTGCATTTTGTCTATATCCTCAGCAATTTTCAGCATCAAACAGAATCAACAAATTTGAATTCCAGTTAACTATGTGAATCCAATGTACTTTAAAGGAACCAGGGGGATTCAACAATTGTTGAGTGAAATCATGGGTGCTAAACCGGTATATTTAACAGCAAAATGTTTGGTAATCATGTGGTTTTCTTTAGCCAGTTCATTCACTTGTTCCTAAAACTGATGGGTGTTGTATAGTTTGCAAACTCTTTCTTCGCCTGTATGAGCTTATGTCTTGTTTGTATACCTTTGTCTTTTCTAGTATTGGTGCAGGTTAACTTCTGTAACTGAATCTTGTTTTGTGACCTCCTACTCTGTATGCTTCTCATATTTCTCTTATCTGAATGAGTTCCTGTGGCTGATACTTGCATATATGTAATTATCTAGGTAGAGCTTCCCAGTTTCTCTGCATTAAAGACGAAAAGCCTTACCACTCCAGTGCAGTGTATGCGTCTGCGATGCACTCATTTACTCTCCCTTTTAGGATGAAACAATCAGTGCCATCTGCAGAATCTCTCTATACGTCTGGTGCTCTGGATATGTATGGGACAGTACAAATGCTAGCAGGCCAAATGAGGCAAAACATGGTAACTATATTGGATGTTGCCATTCCGGCACCTTCTTTAAGTGGTATGCTTTTTTTTATCTAGCATTTTATTTTTCTGAAGTCACTGTGCAATTACTTCTACTCCTGATGTTGGAAACTCTTTTACCCCAGCAGACCAGGCTCAGCAGTCCTTTCTTGGAAACTTGCAGCCCTTGATTCCGGACATATCAGAAGATGTTGAAGATTTCCATGCAGTGGAAACTATGAACATTCACGGAGCAGTTACATCTGGTACTTGATTTGATCTTTAGCATATTTCTTATATTTATAACATTTCTTTTCAATTTTCTGATCCCATTTTTGTATTGGTACATAGTTTGATGATTTGCGTACTGGCTTCTCCATCTCCTTTTGGACTCCATCTACATAATATATGTCATATTACCTCATCTCTAAGCTGTTTTACCTTTGAGAAGCTCAAGTTATAGCACAATATGCAAATATTTCATGAACTTATCCTGGTTTGAACAGGTAAGATACATCGCCGGAAAAATTACTGATTAAAATGCAACTTCCAAATCCCTACAATGAAAATTATGCTTTTCATGCACCCAAGGGTGTGGCCTAGTGGTCAATGAAGTGGTTGAGAACCATGAGGTCTCAGGTTCAATTCCCAGCGGAGACAAAAACACTAGGTAATTCTTCCCTTCTATCCTAGCATTGGTGGACAGAATTACATGGCACCTGTTGCTGGTGGGAGGTGGAAGGTATCTCATGGAATTAGTCAAGGTGTGCGAAAGCTAGCACGGACACCACAATCATTAAAAAAAAACGAAGAAAATTAAGCTTTTCATTTGCAAGTCTAGAGACAAATGGACAGAACACAACAAAGAAAAGTTAGGAATGAGGTGTTCCAGTGTGTGATGAGTACTAAACCTTAAAGGTAAAACCAACCTAAATAGTGGATTATGTTTGGTAGCAAAACACTTCAACATACGATACTCTATACAGAATAATAGTTCCTAAATGGAGCTTGTAACTTTAACACATGAGAGTGAGATGAATGATGAATGCCCACCTTTCAAAGCATATTTGATTCTTCAGTGTTGTTTTAGTGGCCCTTTTCTGTTATCACCTTCTTGCTTATAGCTTTTCTAGAGATGTTTTGTTGAAAATATGTCTCAAGATATTGCAGAAATAAAACAGTTAGCTATTTTTAGGATTTTTAAATTATGTTATTAGAGTCCTATTTGACTTATATTTAGGAGTTAGTTCTTTTTATTTGTTATTTGAATTAAACTGATAAGTTAGTATCTTATTTTTCTATTTTTAGTTAGGAATTATATCTATAAATGCAAGTCTCTGGATTATTAATAAAATAATTCCCTTTGTTAATATTGTAGTATTTTTTCTCTCAAAGTCTTTCTCTGTTATTTTCTTAATTTCTTTATTAAAAAACCAACAATTGGTATTAGAGCCTTCTTCTTGAGGGACCTGTGAGTAGAAAAATGGATTCTGAAAATAGTTTTTCACGAATGGCTCCACCTATTTTTGATGGTGAGAATTATCAACTATGGGCAGTGAGAATGGAAACTTACTTGGAGGCTCTTGACCTTTGGGAAGTCGTGGAAGAGGATTATGAAATTAATCCGCTGCCAAATAATCCCACCGTGGCCCAGATCAAGAGTCACAAGGAAAAAAAAATCATTAAGTCGAAGGCAAAAGCAACTTTGTTTGTTGTTGTTTCGACAACTGTTTTCACGAAAATCATAACTCTCATATCACCAAAAGATATTTGGAATTATCTAAAGAAAGTATATGCTGGAGATGAAAGAATACGAGGAATGAAGGTATTGAATTTAATGAGGGAATTCGAATTGCAGAGAATGAAAGAGTCAGAAACAGTTAAGGAATATTCTGACAGATTGCTTGGTATTGTCAACAAGGTAAGATTACTAGGCACTGAATTTAAAGATACAAGAATTGTTGAAAAAGTTCTTGTTACAGTGCCTGAAAGATATGAAGCATGTATAACTACCTTGGAAAACACACAAGATCTGTCCAAAATTACCTTGGCAGAATTGTTAAATTCTTTGCAGGCTCAAGAACAAAGAAGACTTATGAGGCAAGATAGCATGGTTGAAGGAGCACTAGTAGCCAGTCACAAAACTCAAAGCAAGGGTAAATTTTTGAAAAATTACCCACCTTGTCAGCACTGTGGAAAAAATGGACATCCTTCATATAAATGTTGGAAAAGACCAGATGCACAGTGCAAGAACTGCAAACAACTTGGTCATGAAGTTGTGATTTGCAAAAGAAAATTTCAAAAGGATGAAACAGTTGCCCAAGTCACTACTAAAGAAGAAGAAGACCACTTATTTGTGGCAACTTGTTTTTCAACCAAAAAATCTGATTTTTGGATGATTGATAGTGGCTGTACAAACCACATGACATATGAAAGAAATCTTTTTAAAGAGTTTATTCCTATGGAAAATAAGAAAGTCAGAATTGGGAATGGTGATTGTATTCCTGCAAAAGGAAAAGAGTCTGTTTCAATTAAAACAAATTCAGATACAAAAATAATTTCAGATGTTCTTTATGTGCCTGATATTGATAAAAGTTTGTTTAGTGTTGGTTAGTTAATAGAAAAAGGATTTAAATTATTATTTGGAGACAAATATTGTCGAATCTTTGATTCTACTAAGCAAGAGATTTTACAAGTTGAAATGAGAGGTAAGAGCTTCTCATTTAATCCACAGAAGATGCACACAAGCCTTGCAAGACAAAGGATGAATTAGAAGATTTGTTTACAAGGTCAATTTCAGATGAGACTACAATCTACAATTCCTGATCCAAGGAGTGTTGAAAATATGTCTCAGGATATTGCAGAAATAAAACAGTTAGCTATTTTTAGGATTTTTAAATTATGTTATTAGAGTCCTATTTGACTTATATTTAGGAGTTAGTTCTTTTTATTTGTTATTTGAATTAAACTGATAAGTTAGTATCTTATTTTTCTATTTTTAGTTAGGAATTATATCTATAAATGCAAGTCTCTGGATTATTAATAAAATAATTCCCTTTGATAATATTGTAGTGTTTTTTCTCTCAAAGTCTTTTTCTGTTATTTTCTTAATTTCTTTATTAAAAAACCAACATGTTTGATCTGTTTAACTGTAGTTCTCCATGTAATTCTCAGGAAACCGAAGGGCCTCAATTAATGAAGTTAAGGATGCAGTTGAGTCTGCTTATGATAATTCAGTCACAAGGCCCAAATTCTCACACCTATCTGCTTCTACTTGTCCTCTTCCTATACCCTTGCCTTTCCCTTCGATCTTTGGCAATATGGTTGGCCAACACGGTGAGCTATTGGAAACCCCAATTTCAGGTTCTTCATCTAGGGGATCCCTTGAAGTTCATTCCATTCCTATGGCAATAAGATTACGTTCAAGCACTGCTGTTTTGCCTTTTTTGGAAAGAAAACTTGGAAATCTTTGTAGGTTTGGTATTGAGCGAGGAGCCCTTGGGGCACCATTGCTCCAAAGTTGGGGTTTTGGAAAAGATGAAGTGGAAGATATGGGAGAGGTACTGTCAAAGATGGTAACGACACTGAAGCCCTATCAATATTCCTCTGATTCGGATTGAGTTTACAAGGAGCATATTTTATTTTTAAGTGCTGATGGGATAGCTCTTCCAGGTATAAGCTGTTCACTCTATTTGATTCAGTCATCTTGATCCATTTTTTCTTTCTTTTTTTGGGCGTTAACTTGCTTTAGCAGATGTGTTAGAGGATCCTTACTTTGTTTTCTTTCTGGAAATTAATGTGACTATTTATTTCTACCTTACTTCATAGCAAGAGAAGTATAAAATCTCGTATCCTTTTTATTCGTGCAAAGTTATAACTTGGTAATTCGTCGAGCTTCCATGTCTTATGAAAACCAGATAATGAAATGGCACAGTAGAATAAAAAGAAGGAAATCCATAAAAGTTACTATATACATCAAATAGGATACTCAACAAATGTTATTTAGAAGAAACAACAAACTTGACAATCTACAGAATGCGCGGCCATTGATGCCACTCATAAGAAAATAATTTGAAGTGTTTAGTTCTCCACCCATATTCTCCGAAATCATGCACAAGTTCTGCAATATCTGTTTCCATGTCATAAGAAATAACCTTACTTTTTACATCCAAATAAAAGATGTGAGGAATAGCAGGATGAATGTCCATGTTCTGCACCTCAGTATGTAGAAATCCTGTAAGTCCAAAAGGAACTGTAGTCGCGACATCCGTGACATACTTCCTAACCCACAGTGCATCTCGACTACGAATATTGCTCTTGAGTTGCCACACAGTAATACTTGTCTTAACATACAATGCAAAATAGAAATCCCCACCTGAAAATCCGAGAAAATAATTGCCTGTAGCCACCATATCTTCAGGAAATCCCAAAGCCCAGAAACTCTTATGGACACTATCATAAACAGTGATTTGTGGTCCTTGATCAAGCCAAAAAAATACTCCGTCGACTACACCAGCTGATGGGGATTTCATATAAACAAAAAAATACAGTCTAAGAGGTACATTGAGAATTAAATTATCCACAATCCACGCATTGGTCTCAGAAGAGAAACTTTCAATTGTCACATTGGATTGTAAAATCCAATAGCGAACTATAGTAAAGGAGATAACATCTCTATTAGGGTCATCTACCTTGCAAATAAATCCAATAGTTGGATCATTCATGCCGATTTGAGTTTTAGGGAGAGCCATGCTCTGCCTCGTAGCAGGATTATAAACATAATAAATCCTCTGCCTATTGCAAAGGAGAAAACCATTGGACGATGCAACTATATACGCGCACCTGCCTAGAAAACTGACTGATTGATCAAAACTACCATCAATATCTAGTGATGATTCCTCAGATGAGAAGAAGAACTGAATTTTAGATCGTTCACAGGTATCCCTAGCTTGATAAAAGAAACCAATTAGATAGGGCTGAGGCCTCCATCTTCGAGAACGACAACTATAACTGAGAGATGAATCAGCAATGTACTTCCGCCAACATTTGGATACACATTTAAACCTTGCTAGAGATTTTGAAGGCAAACGATGCAGTATGTTGATTACGATATCATCATAAACCTCCACCACTCGTTCTTTGCGAGACAATTTGCGCCGACGTTTCATACTAGTTATACTTTTGCAACTATACTATTTTTTTCAGAGCTATTACACACTAGGGGTTTACACAATAAGCACAAAGTGCTCACCACAGAAACCTCAACCAAAGGGCAGAGGTTGTGGCAGAAGTTGTAGCGACCACGGGTTATTCTAGTTTTTTTTTAAAAAAAATATACTGTTACATTGGATCTAAAATCATATAGAATTCGAACTTTTCATGAGCCTAAAGGTTGATACAAAAAATTCAACAATAATGCAGAGAAAACTCAGAGTAGAAGATGGGAAGAAAAGTCACTTAGAATTGTTACAGAAATGAGATTTTAAATGGTTAGCAAAATCAAATATTTTCTCGGGATTGAAGCCGCGAAATGCTCTGTTTTTCGTCGACGGTTACTTACGTAGTTGTATGGGAGTTCTTATGAAACGGGATTTTATATTTATTTTATAAGAAAAAAATAAAGTGGATCCCGCCACTTCAGCGAAATATTCAAATTTTTAGTTTTTTTTCCTTTTTCGTCTCTCTCCTTAATTAATAAATCCCTTTCAGTATTCTATCATGCATCTTTCTCTTTTCTTTTTTCTTTTTGTTTCCAGTTATGCTTCATTCTTTTCTATTATTAATTCAAAGATTGTCCAACTGTTCATTTATATAGTGCACGTCTTTGTGTGGAGACTAATTCAAAATGTAAACATTATCATTTGCATTCAGTATTCTACCACAAAAATTGATTTATTGAATTCGAAATATATTGCACGTATCATGCATGTACAAGTTTTGAGTCCAAACAATACAAGTCAGATATTGTGGTTATAGAAAAGTGACTTTTCTGTTTGAAAAAAGAAAGAAAAATTGTTTTACTACTTCCTATGTCCCACATAACACACTTTTATTTTTTTATTTTTTTATGCAGTTTTAATATTTCTATATTTAGTACTAAAAATTTATAGTCACTCAAATATCAATAAAAAATTTTACTCTTTCCGTTCACTTTTAATTGTTATAGTTTCCTCTTTTAGAGTCAAACTATAAGAACTTATTTTACGAGTTATTTATTCATCATATTGATATGCTAGAAATTGTAATTTATGTACTTTTTGTATAGTTTTTGAGTATCTAAATTTTTTGTTTAAAATATCAAATTAACGTAATTTAATTTAACTTTACGAACTAGTTAAAATAGACAAAAAGAGTAGATCATAAATTTATGTCAAATAACATCACATTCAGGAATCAGAGAGTATATAGTTTTATGTATAGTTTCTACCAAGTGAGGATCATTTGGGCAATGCACCCATAAAGGGCCCATTTGCAATAAGTCAGACATTTGACAATATATTATTCCTTCAGTTTAATAAAAATAGCGAACTTCAATTTCAATTTTTCATGTTTAACATCAAGTATTTTGATAAATGTGATATAATTTTGATTTAGAAGTTAGAACGACAAAATTGAAAATCTTTTTTATTTAGTTGCCAAATTAAATTAGATTTTCTTTTTGGAACGGAAGGAATTTCATACTATCACAAGTGCACGTATGAAGGTGTTTCCAAACAGAAGAAAGAGTGCAGTCCAGGAGAAAGGATTTCCTGCAGATCCTTTTGAATTGAAGGCCATTTTGCTGGTAATTCACACTTAACAATTCAATTTTTCGTCTCCTTCCATCATGTTGTTTCTCAGAAGAAAAGAATTCAGTTGATTTACAGGTGATAGAAGAATAAAAAACGATTATATGTTTCTAGGCATATATAATTATTACTCACTATCTTGATCGCCGTTGTGAAGGAGCCGTATATAGTGAAATTCCAATTTGTTTAATCCATAATACAAATGCACGTAAGCTATTTGAATTTAAGCTTCAAACAAGGCTTTCATTTGAAGCTCACAAATCTGTAATGCTTCTGCAGGTCAAGTGAAAGAAATTTTTGAAGCATTTGAGAGAGTGAAACTAAATTAGAATAAATTCCAAAATGCTGCTGCTACAAACAAAGATAAACTCCACTAGCATATGAAAATACAGCCATAGAAGAAATGGCCTGATAAACTAGACTAGTTTTACAGACTGCTTAGTAGGCTTCCAACAAGAGAGAGCGTAAATTACGCGTCCTTTCCATCCTTGCAGCATCCAGTGTCCATCTTCATCAACTGAGAAGTCCCTGTGGTACTCCGACCTCACTTTATTCCTCACTATCTTCACAATCTCCTGGTCAAGTGGCACCTGTTTGAATCCAGCTCTAACGCATCTAAGTTGCCACTGCTTGTATGTTTCAGGTCTCTCGACTCTCTCCGTCCCTTCACAAGCGATCACATTCATAGCATCTCTTGCATAAACCTCTTCCTCGTATAGCCTTCTGTCCTCGTCCTCATGGGGCATAGTAGCCTCAAACATATCGAACAGCGAAGAGAAGTGGAAAAGCGCCTCCCTGAATCGTGTGACGAAAAATGGAGTGTTGAAAGTACCGTTCAACGCACCATGGATGAACAAATCAGGACGGATTCTCCTGATTAAATTCAGGACAGCATCCCTTGGACTGTTTGGTACTACTGTCTCATCAGGTATGTTTCCTAGCCTATACAAACTGTTAACTACCAACACTTCATCCCTTTGAATCTCAAGCTCTTCAAGTGTGATGCTTTCCCACTTCTTCGCGATGGCTTTGAATACGAAAGGGACATTAAATCGCTTGCAGTACTTCTCCAGGCGACGCCCTGTCTCCTCAACCCTCCCTGCTGGCTTGAAACCTGGCTGGGGAAGATCGATTCCAGTAATGCGAAGCTCTGGAGGTCCCCCAGCCCTCATGGATAGACCTTGTATGAGACAGGGCCATTGGAAACCATACAAAATCCCAAAATCAATTATGTGTATCTTTGGTGTTCCAGCAATGACCTTTCGGATATACTTGTTTGCGAAAATGTTTGACAGCAACTTGAATGGACATGCTGTGATAAATGCCTTGTAAGCTTTCAAAAGGTTAGCAGCTGATATCCTACTGGGTGCGTACGCTGTATACAAAGCTGTTCCTGTGCCGGACAGGCGTGCTTCAAGGGCATTGGCAAGATAATGAGCTAACCTCTCCGTCCCATCGCCATGAGGTGTAGAGTGTTCTCTTATCCTCATCAGCAGCTCATTAGCTGTTCTGCTATCATAGCTTGCCATGGCCTGAGCACATTGAGTCAACAGAGCCCTCAAATCCACCATTTCCTTCTTGACAATGCTGCTATGCTTCCTACCACCTCTCGGCCTTCCAACTTTGCTTGTTTTTTTGGCTTCATTTGGGGGCGAGTAGGAAGTGACACTAGTAGCACTATGCTGTTCCACATATGGATTGTTTGAACAAAGCAACACGTTGTCATACATTTCCAATGGTTCAGATTCATCATGAACAAATGTAGCCATCTGTTTGTTACTCCTCTGCTGGTCTGCAGCAACATCTCCTCGATGTCGATTTTTCTTTTCCCTCAAATCAGTGGGTGAATTGCTGCTGCTGCCACTTTGGAACACATTAACAGCTCCTCCTTCAAAATGGCCATTGCCGAAGGAAGTGAAGAAAGAGTCATGATTAGATAAAGTCGACACGGAAACAGGGGATTCGAAATTAAGATCCCATTGAGACGACTCAATAGAATCAGGTGAATAGTTGCTGAGAAAACTAGAGGAATCGTGTGGATTGATAATGACAGATTGTGGGGAATAGTTGTTTTCGGATCCATGAAGTACATCAGATAAGTATTTCTCTTTAGCTTGGAGAGCCATGCAGTCATGAAACATACATGGCTTTTTCTCCAAATCATCTTCTTCCATAAGCATCTGACTTAAGAATTTGTACATTGCATCAGAATAGTCCCTTTCCCCTTCCTCTTGAGGAGAAGAAGAATCTCCCTTTCCAACAACATGATTTGAAAGGTAATCTTGATCAAAACTAGGGTGATTATTGACACCATTTTGTATAACTTCTTTTCTTGGATCCATTGGAATGGAAGGGTGCCTAAAAATGAAAGAATCAGCACAAGGAAAAAGCTGTTCTTGAAAAAGGGCTTCCATGGAAATTGGTTTGAGCTACTAAATTCTGAGATGTTTGATTGAAGAAATCAAGAATCACAGAAATTCTAACCAAAAAAGAAAAAAAAAAACTGAAACAAAAAATAGGAACTGAGAATGGTACCTGATATATAGAAGAAAATGCTGTTGAAGTAGTAGTAGTAGAATAGAAGAAGAAGAAGTAGTATTGAGGTTGGAAGCTAAGAAATGGTTTCTCTTGAATATATACAAGTGTCTAATAATAGGAAAAGAAAGAAGGGTTAGAATATTCAATGAAAAAATAGCAACTTCCAGGAAGCAGATGTTGATGATGATGAACCCAACCACTCTGAATCGTGACCGGCTAAGTTAAGTAGCCTAGCAAGTTATCGGTTTCTTTTCTTTTCCTCCCAAAAATAAAAAGGTCAACTTTCTAGAATTAAAAATAGGGAAATTTATAGTAACACCAATTAATTTGTTTTAGATTATAAATTTTAAAAAGGAAATTTTGAGTTAACTGATAAATTATTGTTATGTAATCATAAGATCATGGTGAGAGTTATAAAAACAACTTCTTACAAAAATGAAGGGATAAATTTGATCTCTTCTCGAACTCCATATATAATACTTTCAGGTTCGTTTGGTTTGAATATGAGTTATGATGAGATAAGTTATGTTGAATATGAATTATGATGTGATAAGTTATGTTGGATTAGTTATGATGGAATAAGTTGTCATGAGATTATTTCTTATTGATTGTTTGATTTGATGTATTCAAAATAATATATATTGATAAATTTTAAGAACAAGTAGTTTGTTTATAAAATTATCCTTCACTTTATTTAAACTTTTTAAATTTTTCTTTGCAAGCTTTAGTTATTCATTTTTTAAAATAAAACTTTTATTTTATTTAACTTAAATATTTTTGTTTATGTATTCCCATGATAAGTACCATGTGTATTTAAAAATATAGTTTTTTTCTTATTTAGCTTAAAAATAGAACTTCTCTCTTAAGTTTATTAAAGAGAAGAAAATTTATGAGAAATCAAAATAAAATAAACATAAGAATTAGTCAAATACATAAATAAAAATTATATTTATATAGTATAATTTTTTAATAGAAAAATATGTAATTATCATAAAAATAAGGAGTAGTAAATATTATTATACATGGTATTAAAAAAATGTATATATATATATATATATATATATATATACATAAATGTTAAAAATGATGTATAAAAAGGATTTAAAGGGATATATTTGTCATTTACCTATTTTATCCCGGGATTACTATACCACCCAATATGAGGAATAACTTATCCCGACATTAATTCATAATCCTGAGATAAGTTATCCTGAAATTAACTCCCCTTATCCATCACACCAAATGACCCCTCAGTTTAAAAAAGAATAATCTACACTTTTTTTTTAGTTTGCTTTTTTTTTTTTTGCTAACTTTTTAACCTCAACTTCTCACGTGTCATGTTTAAGATCATAAGATTAAAAAATATTTTAGTACATTAGAATCACAAAATTGAAAAGTTTTTTATTTTCTTAAATTTGTGTTAAATCAAACTAGATCATTTTTTTTTTAAAACGGAGGAAGGTGGAGTTTGATGCACCTGAATGCTCTTCTTACTTTTTATCATGTGAACCTATTTCTTTTTCTTTTTCGTTATTCTTTAAAAATAATTACTCCTATCTAAATTTGAAAACCATTTATCCAAATTTCATTAATGATAAACCTGAAACCAACATAAATACTCAGACGAATAATAAAACTCCCAAAAGTAATAAGGGGTCGCTGTTGCCTGTTAAATGGTTAGAGTTCGGCAAGTAATAATAACGTAGAGATTAGTTATGAGAAAATATATGTATTATTTTATATAGATATTAGTTATTCATGTATTAGTCATTTTATTTTTTAAGTTTTATTTTGTATAAAATAATATATAGAATTTCTCATAACTTATACATTGTATTACTTATGCGATTTTCTAAATTATCAACCAAACATCATATTATTTTATATATGAATAACTTATTTTTCACATATCTACTAAATATCGTATAAGTTATACACAATATACGGGTATTAATTCGAGAGTGTGTGATTTCCCTAAATAGAAACAAAGAGAATATTATATTGAATTGTTTTGAAAGAGTGGTGGGGTTAACTGACGAGGGAACAAATTGACATTATCCGAGCAGGGGTGAAGAATCAAAACTTTGATGACTTCCTCCACTTTTGTATCTATCATATATATAAATTAAAATACCTCCAAATATCACACTTTTTCTAGTTGAGACTTTTGACTAAATTATCCTAACTTGACTATTCTAGAATTTGAATCTCTCTTTTTCCATTTTAACTTATCTTACACAACAAGTTAATCATTTCATTTGATAATCTATGTTTTTTTTTTTTTTTAGCTTTAATGCGACAATATTTATTTCACTTTTTATTTTTTAATAAATGAATTAATTTTATTATTTTGTTCTTTATTCATATTAATTAGCCTCATAAAAAAAGAAAGCTTGGATCTTTAAAATTTGTTTAAATTTCTGAAGATCATATTAATATTAAATGAAGGAGTAAAATGAAAAAACAAAAATTTAATTAATTCTATCTTGATTTAGTAAGTGATTAAGTAATATGAGATAAATATTATTAATAAGATGCTTATCTAATATGAACGGAGAGAGTAGAATCCATCACTTAAACGAGGAAATAGTATTCATTGTCTCGTCAATGTTTCTTCTTATAATATTATTTTAATTATTTCATAAACTTTACCAAACTCACATGATTAAGAGAACAAAATTCCGGACTGACTGAGTCTGACCGAGCCACTCCTTACATTTTACCAAAAGAAATTGGTTGAACTTGAACATATATATAAAGGGTGTGTTTGGTATCGAAAAAAAATATTTAATTTTTTAATATGTAAGCAAAAGATAGTATTTTGAAAAAAATGATTACTCTTAGTAAATACTATGAGAGGTGGGAGTTGAGGATATGGTGGGGAGTGGTAGGGATATGCTTTAAGGATTGTGTTGTTACTTGTCAGGATTGAAATTAAATAATCAAAGTGTCATAAGGAAGTTAACAAAACAAACCTCGAAAGATCATAGTTAAGAAGACAAATTAGAGATCTATCAAAAAAAATATATCGTTAACGTGGTTTGATCAATCAATCTACATAAAAAAAAATAACATACATAATATCGAGAAAAACTATAAATAACTGCACAAATTCATTAAGAATAAATAGAAGTTCACATGCGTGACAACATATTCTCCTAACCAGCGTTGAAAAAAATGGAATGTTAAACTCTTTTTTCTTAATTCAATCAGATAAATTATTTTTCTTACTTAAAACACTTATGATCAACTGAATCTAACCGTGAAAAAAATTTAAAAAAATTATTTTTACGGAACCCACTAAGAAAAGTAAAAAAAAAAGAAGTAACCTGGACCGGGAGCAACCGGTGAAAGCTCAAAGCGTAAGCCCCAAGTTCCTGGCGGCATTGACTGGTCTTTGAATGATGTGGGTCCCATTTGTTTGTGTTTGATATAGAGATAGAGAATATTATTATGAGAGATCTGCCAATATTAATTTATTATAGTATTATCGTCATTTTGTTACCAATTAGCGTCACGCCTTGCAGAAGCATTTTGGTGTCTCCCAACTAAACAAACCATAATCATCAATAAAATTTTACACTATATTCATTTTTAAATTAGAAATTTCGAATTTAATACATATGAATTAAGTTATAGGAAGCAATTTACCTTTTATAAGAAAAAAGAAATGAGTATGTGAGTTTTTCAAGTCTTAAAGCAGATATGAAATGCCTGATGAGAAAGAAAAAAAGAAACTAAACTAGCAGGGATATCAGCGGAACTGATAACGTGGAGGCATTGTACAAGTGTAGTGGCCACATTTGCAACGTACTTCCTTATGATGTATAATCAATGTATATGCGGCAAGAAAAAGTAAACAAGTGAATTTGTCTGGCAATTTGTGCAAAGATTCTATAATGTCAAACTCACAATTCCGTAAAATAGAACTCTAAATCTCTAGTCTAGAAGCATATAAAATTCAAACTTTTCAGCCTAAAATTAAAATTTTCAACATAAATAGATGGTAAATTGATTACACTATCCTTTTATAACTTGTTTCTCCTTTTTATTAGTCTGTTTATGACTTCTAAGTTTATTAGTACAACTTTATATGCTTTGTCAACAAGGTCATAAAATTATTTTTTGCATCATTGAAGTAACTGAACTTTATCTCCCTCTATTAATAAATTCGGACCAATGGTCCAGTCTAATTTTTTTTAAAAAAGTAACTGAATTTTATGTGTTGTATTATCAAGATCAGTAATCTTTAGTTACATTAGTTTTATTATCATTAAAATTACAAGAGTCAATTATTCAACACTTATTAGTGAAAAATTACATTATTTATACATAAATAGTAGATGTTGAACCCTCTTTGGTTTTTGTGTGTTTACTTCTTCATTTCTTGAACTCTTTTAGTGAAAATCTTGGCTCTACCGTTGTAATTTCAGGTGAATAATAAGTGTAGTTATGAAGCTATGGGTTAATCTGATTGTGTAAATAACTTATTCACAGGTAGTGCAGAAACAATAAACTCAGCAGTATTAGTATAAAAAATTATTGATTAGATGATTTACACAAAATGGTACATTGAGAATCTTATTGGGAAAACCTAAGAAATTGTGAATGTATGTGTGTTGTGATTTTCAAATTTGTGGTCATCACTTAGGAGGTCCATGTAAGGGGGGGGGGGGGGAATTTATAGAGTCACATTTCAGCTTCTATAATTGAAAAATAGTTATTGTTCTGAAGTTTTACTCGTAGAATTTGAAACTCCAGTACAATGACTATTTTTCAAGGATAAGACCGAAAAGTAGCCAGTAAACGCTATTTCTAGCCATGCAAGTCATATCGAGCCCAGAGCTCGTCCAGAGGACAAGAGTTGCCAGAGTCCAGCCTGAGCCAAGGTTTGCCACCTCCACTCCAATGCAACAAACTAACAGGACCAGCATGTATATTTCTGCAACTTCCACTCAAATTATCCCCTCCAAGTCCATGTTGGTTCCATCTTTGGTCAATTGGTGCTATCTTCCCAGCAAATACCAATAAAAATGGTGGCAATGAACCAAGCTCATATATCCTATGCACTCTCTGAATCTTCATCCATCTTTCTAGTTTCTTCGTGTATCTGTACTTCCTCCATTTAATCAAATCAATCACCATTACACCTGAAAAATCATTTTAGATTTTAGTCTTTCGCAGTGTATACACCTTTTTTACACAATCAGTATATAGTACTAAGCATAACACGTTAACATGCTTTGATAGTGTAAACGTTATTTGTACAGTCAGAAGTTAAATCAATCATTTTATACCGATGCATGATTTAGTCGTTGACTCCTCGTTATATTTTAGGTAAAGTATAAGGAATTACTTGATGAATGGTTGCTGAAACAGGGTAGCTTAGGTGGATGTTTGGACATGTACATGTGTATTTTATTACTATAAAAAATATAGTACCAAACAAGCATATATTTTTATTATATTGCATTTTGACAAAGTATTTGATTCATGCATATTGGTTGAACCATTCTTTAAGAAAGAGTATCCAATGTGATCATAAACAATTACAGGAAAAAGGAAACATCATCATCATCATCATACCTGTGTTGAAGTAACAAGGTTTCCGGCCATGGAATGCGCGAAAAAACTTCTTGTGAGACCAAAATTTTGGGGTAAAATAGTTGGTGAAATTAGCATGGCAGTACTGAGGTGACCCAACAGTTGATAATCCAAGACTTGCTTTCCACAGATTAGATATATCATCGACTAAAACGATATCAGAATCTAAGTATATGACCCTTTCGACACAGGGCTCTAAGACTTCAGCTAAGTAATTCCTTGCATAATTCAATGGATGTTCAAGAGTTTGCCTTATGCTAGACGAAATCTTGTTCTGCACAATCCCTGGATTGAAATAATAAATCTTGAATGACAATAAAGGGAAGATTTTTCCCAAATGGGGTTCAAGATTTATAGTATCTGATGAAATGAAATGGAAGAAGAGATTTTCAGGGCAGTGAGAATGCTGAAGGATTGAATGAATTGCAGCGACTGATCCACGGAGGAATTTAGTGTCAAGGGTCATTGAAATATGGACTAAAGAAGGATTACAAATCTTTGTAGCAATTGAACTAATGGGAAATGTTGTACATTTTGGTGAGTTCTTGAAATTTGGTGATTGTCTATAGTTAAACAGAGGATCATGATCTGAATTGGATGATTTTATTGCTTCTGCAGGAGGGCAAGATTGTAGAAAAGGATAAGCCAAAATGATCACAATTGATATAGTGACCAGAAATCTTGAATTTTCAACAAACCAAGTCATTTTTTCTTGTGTAGACTTGTTGAACATCAAATTGGAGTTAATCCTTATCTACTAAATTTCCCTTTGCAAACACAAGAAACCTCTTATATTACATCTCTTTTCTCTTCTTCTTTTTCTTGTTGTTGTTGTTGAGTGCTTTTCAGGTTTAATAGGAACATGAGGTGTATGGATTGGACTGTGTCTTCATGGATAATTTCAACCCCGGTTATCATGTGGAAAAGAAATTAAAGTTTCACTTTTTATTTTGGAGGTGGGACCCTCCCCACTGCCCTGGTACTTAGGGGGCGAAGTCAAGTAGTTTTTGCTCAAATAATATATTTGTTGAGAAGTTTATTAAATATGTACAGATATTAAATTCTGAACTCAGTTATTAACTATTGAAATTATTGTTATAAAATTTTGATCGACTTCGCCTATCCTTGTTGTAGGCCAATTCCATAATGGTGCTGTCACTAGTATTGCAATAAAAAGTTGACACTTAGAAATGTAGAACTTATGTGTAATGATTAAAATGATTTTGTTTTCTTGCTGCCCAATATAGATTAAAATATGATATGTGAAATACACAAGAGGAAGTTTAAAATGTTAAAATGGAAACCAATAGAATGCAGTATTGTTTTGGAGAGAATATAATATTTGCTTAACATATACTTATAACTTAATTAAGTTTCACTTAATTTCCACCAATATCTAATTTTTTTTTTGTTGCTGCTCTAGAGAGGAGAAGAAATTTTCCACAATGAATCTTCCTGCACCTTACTACAGTGACATAATAAAAGAAAGTCAAAAGTTCATTTGTCTATACATCAAAATCAACCAAAAGTCATAAGTTGATTCTTAACAATTTATCTAAACATATGGACTGTTTATTTATAAAAATCAGTTTCAACACTTAAATGTATCTGTTGTTTACAATAGTCTAATCCAAACAGACTCTTTGATCATAATAAGTGTATGGGAACAAAAAAAAAGGTAAATTAAAACACACTAATAGTTAAAAACTGAATTAAAAATAAATAAATTACACTGTCAAGGTATTAAAGTTTTAAACTTTATATAAAACGTATATAATTGTTGTTTAATTTATAATTAAACTACAGCCATATGTTCGAAGCAAAAGAATCTTTTGGTACAAATATAATCCAACTAGTAATATTATTTAGAATAGTTCAACGTCACAGTACGCATAAAGAATTTTGCATCAATTCATTTTGTAAGTGGATTTGGGTGGTGATTTTAAAGTTTAATTCTAGATTTATATTTACTTGTATGTATTATTTTTACCAATGCCTACTTATTGTATATCTACACATAATGTTTAAGAAGGTCAGCGCAATATCTATAATTTATTTGGTTAATTGTGCATGTACATCAATTATTGAGAAAACCTAAGTTTGGGTTTTTTTTCCGCAAGATATATACCAACATTTGTTCATTCTAATTTGTCGAATACAAAATAGCATTTTTTAAACGGAAAAGGGTCAAAAATATCCTTAAACTATCCGAAATAGATTATATTTACCCTTAAACTATATTTCGGCTCAAAACTACCCTTCCCGTCAAACTATTGGGTCAAAAGTGCCCTTCTTATTATTGGAAGTGGTTAAATACCATGTGGATGCCACATGGAACACCAATAGGGTTCCACTGCCACATAGACTAAACGGAAAAGGGTCAAAAATACCCTTAAACTATTCGAAATAGCTCATATATACCCTTACACTATATTTCGGCTCAAAACTACCCTTCCCGTCAAACTATTGGGTTAAAAGTACCCTTTTTATTAACAGAAGTTGTTAAATGCCATGTGGATGACGCATTGCATGTCAATAGGGTTCCACTGCCACATAGACGTTTCCTAAATCCTAATTACTCCACCGCCGCCCCTCTCATTTCATTATTTTCCATAAACGATTTCACCCCTTCTCCCTCATTTCGCAGCTAGCGTTTCACAGTTTTCTTTATGACTGGGTTTCAAAGTGGATAATCATGGTTGTAGGTTAGTAAATCTTTTTTCTTATTTTATTATGTTTACGATTTCAATGCATGATAGTTAGGATTTCACAATTTTCCCCTCATTTCGCGGCTAGGGTTTCATAGCTTTCTTCGGGGCTGGGTTTCAAAGTGGATATTCGTGGTTGTAGGTTAGTAAATCTTTTTTTTTATTTTATTATGTTTACGATTTCAAAGCATGATAGTTAGAATTTCACAACTTTCCCCTCATTTCGTGGCTAGGGTTTCATAGCTTTCTTCGGAACTGGGTTTCAAAGTGGATATTCGTGGTTGTAGGTTAGTAAATCTTTTTTCTTATTTTATTATGTTTATGATTTCAAAGCATGATAGTTAGGATTTCACAACTTTCCCCTTATTTCGCGGCTAGAATTTCATAGCTTTCTTCGGGGCTAGGTTTCAAAGTGGATATTCGTGGTTGTAAACATAATAAAATATGAAAAAAGATTTACTAACGTACAACCACGAATATCCACGTTGAAACCCAGTGACGAAGAAAACTATGAAACCCTAACCGCGAAGAAAACTGTGAAACCTTAGCCGCGAAATGAGGGAGAAGGGGTGAAATCGTTTCTGGAAAATAATGAAATGAGGGGAGAAAATAGTAATTAAGATTTAGGGATCTAGTCTATGTGGCAGTGGAACCCTATTGGCGTGCAATGTGGCATCCACATGGTATTTAACAACTTCTGTTAATAAGAAGGGCACTTTTGACCCAATAGTTTGACGGAAAGAGGTAGTTTTGAGCCGAAATATAGTTTAAGGGTAAATATGAGCTATTTCGGATAGTTTAAGGGTATTTTTGACCCTTTTCCTTTTAGTCTATGTGGCAGTGGAACCCTATTGGCGTGCAATGTGGCATCTACATGACATTTAACAACTTCCGTTAATAAGAAGGGCACTTTTGACCCAATAGTTTGATGGGAAGGATAGTTTTGAGCCGAAATATAGTTTAAGGGTAAATATGAGCTATTTCGGATAGTTTAAGAGTATTTTTGACCATTTTCCGTTTTTTAAAACTAAACAGTTCTCACATCAAAAAGTCGATAGAGGCTAGGAGTAGGACTGTGGGAGGAGCTATATTTTAAGCCTCTATAAAATTGTCATGTAAGTTTTCACTCACTACCAAACGCTGTCGCACCTCTATTATTTTTGGTGTAACGAGGTTTTAGCCTTTACGAGGGCACTCCTTAGCTAGATTCAATTCAAGGGTCAA
Organism: Solanum pinnatisectum; assembly: GCA_035578085.1. Taxonomy (NCBI): domain Eukaryota; kingdom Viridiplantae; phylum Streptophyta; class Magnoliopsida; order Solanales; family Solanaceae; genus Solanum; species Solanum pinnatisectum. Next base: position 59,410,757 of record CM069076.1, read on the forward strand.
CTTCTTAAGATCTAAGAATGTAATTATATTCTACAGAATAAGCAATTATTAATCATTTAATTTCACTAGGAATTCTACAATAATACCTTGACTAGCTTTCAACTACTTCTAACAAATCAATGTCTCCTTGCACTTGTAATTTTTTTAGTTTTTTTTCTCAACTTGTTTACCAGATAATCCTAAACCATTAAGACTTTTTCTTAAGCTATAAAGTCAAATTTACTATACGAGGAAGGAATTGTGTTAATTACCTAAACACTTCACTAATGTCTAATATTATTGATTTTAAAAATCAGTACAGAGAAAAACTTACCATTTGTTAGAAGAAAAAAGGTATGGGATGGCGATATCAACCTAATTATGTATGTTGCTCACATACATGATTGAACGATTCAAATTTGACATTCATACGTGTGGAACAAATCCGCGCAAATTTTGCAATACAAAGCATTTAGGATCATTTGGATAACTCTAATTTAGGATCATTTGGTAGCTTGTTAGAGTTATACATATTTACATAATATCGTATTTTGTGTGCTGAATAATGGGCTTGTTCAGTTCAGTTAGCCCATTGAGGAAAACATGGCAACTTTTGAGGATCTTCATCAACTTTACAAGATAACCAAAGTTAAACATTAGCAGAATCTCAACCAATTTTAGGCAGAAAGCAGACGACAAATAAAGTGCAAAACTTATAAGCCACATCTCCAATCATCAGCAACATCATATATATATACATGAAATTTCTCTTTCTTCCTATCTTTTCCTAATACCCAAAAAATAAAAAATGACAACAACAAATGTCCTTCTGAGAAAACAAATGTGTATTAATCAATACTTTTAGTACTGTACTAATCTATATGTTAAACTAAACACAGTACAATTTATAACAGCATTCGAAAAAGACTACTCAATTATGAGTCTTAATTGGCAAAGACCTCTTCTCTCCCATCTTTATTTCACAAAGTTCGTACACCTTTAAAATCACAAGATTAAAAGTATTTTTTTCTTTCTTAAAACTTGGTTTTAAACCAGACACACAAATTAAAACATTACGATTAAACCATTAAAGAAAACATGGAATTGGCAACATTTGAGGATATTCAACAACTTCACAAGACAACCAAACAATGTGCAAAAAATCAAAAAGTCATAAAAGTCATCATCATCATTATATACAATTTCATTTTCATCCTAAAGCTACCAAAATCAAGCCATTTCTCTAAAAAGGCTCTAAAAACCATTTTCTTCTTTTCTTTTCTTTTTTCACTTAGCACTATTTCTTAATAACCCTAAAAAAAAGCTTTTACTAAAAGCTTAAAAAAGGATCTTTCTACTTTCTACTTTTATAATATAATAATAATAAGCTAATCAAAAAAGGTTAGGGTTTTTAATACTGACTATTAGTGCTGATGACTGACTTTAGCCAAAAACAGAGCCACAAGACAGAGCCATCAGTAGAACTGCAGCTCTTTCAACTTCATCAAGTTTTCTTTGATTTCTTCGCTTCTTCATTGCAGATCTTTGCCTCTGTAATATCACTACTTCTTTACCCAACATCATCAATTTCACCCTCAATACTTTGCTAAGCTTCTCATCTTTTCCATTTCCGATTTTACCCTTCTTGCAGTAATCAACCTCCTCAGTACTACCACTGTTGGAAAGGGGTTTCTCTTTCTTCTTCGTTGCCCCTTTGGTTAACCCAATTGGGCTACTCTTTTTCTTCCTGTATTTGATCCCACAAGCATTGCAAAGTGACTGCAAATAAAGTAATTAGCAATGTGAATTAGCAGTCGATCAACTGATTTGGATCAAAACCCAGATCAGAAATGGGTGTAATTAAACTTACTTTAGGCCCAGAAGGACCAGATCTCCATAAGGGTGTCTTTGTAGTTTTGCAATCAGAACAAGATTTTGAGATCCCAGTTGTCTCACTACCCGAAGATTCCTCCTACATCACAGAAAAAGAACCAAGAACTAAAAATTATAACAAATTGAAAAGAAAAAAGAGGAGAACAATCAACAATGCGGGCAAAATTGATTACGAATAAGGGTTTAATTTACCTTTTGGTTCGGATCCATGAACTTAAACTCGTCAAAAAAACAGAACGAAGTGGCAATTGGGAGAAATCTGAAGTGGGTTTTCGTGCTAAAACGAAAAGCAGAAAACCCCAAAGCAATGTATAGAGATTAATGGACCAAAAGACTTGGTTCCAGTGAATAAGTTAAGAAAAATTGGAGAAAAAAGGCAAAAAGATTTGATTATTTGATAATGCGAATGTGTGTTCTGCAGGAACAGAGTAAGTTCAGTGAGGTGGCTAGTGTAATGATATAAAGGACACACTGGAAAAGAAAATGGACTCAACCCTAATTTTACGGGTGAAATGACGGGAATACCCTTGGATTTTGGTTTTGACGGCATAGATAATTGCTAAATGTATACCACGTGTCCAACTGCATGCACTAGGGCTCTACTTATAAAGTGGTTTTTTTTTTTTTTCAATAAGATAAGTAACTCAAAAGAAAAAAAAAAAAAAACCAACAAAAGATGATGAAAAGTTGTCAAATACAGTACTAGAAAGATTCGAGTGAGCAACGAGAAAGAAAAATAACTTTCACTGGTAATATATAAAGGGAAATTACGCGGATAAATAACATATAGTACTTGTAAATTAATTAATGTTAGTTATAACTTTTTATTAATAATGGCTTGTAGCTTAATTTTAATAGTAATTATGTCGCTCTCTCCTCTCTTCCTCTCTCACATCTCTCCTCTTTTATACATATATAAACATAAATTATCAAATACAAATTATATATGTACATATACAATTATATGATAGATATACAAATACAATTAGTCTCTCTCCACTCTTTGTCCTCTCTTGCTTGCCTCTCTCCACCCTCTCCCAATCTCGCTCTCCCCTCTCCCCTCTCCTAATCTCGCTTGCGAGATATACAAATACATACTTATATCAGTTACATATATACAATTATCTAACAGATATATATATACATTTCGTCTCTCTCCACTCTCTGCCCTCTCTCGCTCACCTTTTTCCTCCCTCTCTCAGTCTCGTTCACCAGATATATAAATACATATGTATACCAGTTGCATATATAAATTATTTAACAGATATACATATGCAATTCGACAGATATACATATACAATTTGTCTACGCTTCTCTCCTCTCTCTCCCAATATCGCTCGCCTCTCTCCTCCATCTAACATGTAGCTATGAATCGTAATTAGTAAACTATAGCTATGGAGCATAATTAAATTATTTTGAGTGGCTATATGCGGTCCTATATATAATATAAATATAAATATATATAAAAAAGTGTTAAAAGTTTTTATCAATATTAATTAATTATCATTAAATTCAATGTCTTTATAAAATATTTACAAAAAATGATAATTACCATTAAAAATTCATATTTAACGATAGTTAATCATTAAAGATTATTTTTAAACATAGCACGTCCATGTCTTGTCTAAATCTAAAAAAAAATAGATTCGTCGAAGGAAATATTCGCCTTTCGACCAAATTTAAGGAACGTACTAGCTAGCCTTTTAACCAAATTAAAGAAAACAATAAAGCTAGAACTTTTATGCACTATATATAATATCGTTATATTGTTTGATTATTTATATGAAATTGTCCCAGATTAATATCATAATAGGACACTTGGAATGCGTATCACATATTTTTTTTTATGTGAAAAACATCAACATAAGGAAGTTAACTACAAAAACAAAAAGGAGGTCCCTAAAAAAATTTCCATTAATTAAATATTAGGAAACTTTTCTTCTTCGGAATCCTAATTAAACTAGAAGTTGTATATTTAATTTCTCTTCCTATTCCCAATTGGCTAATAATAAAAGTAGTACAAATTTACGATTCCACTATAGAAAGTTTTGTTAATAAATTTCTACTCCAAATCAAATTAGTACAAATTTACTCTTTATATAAAGAAACCCTCCCTTGGATAACACATCTTCTTTCTTAGTAATATTTTAGCTTGATCAATTTTTTTAACATGAGCTTGTTGAACATTAATTTCAATGAGCCCCACCCCTCAAACACCACCACCATCATTGGCGTCATGTACAATGATGGTATCATTCTTGATTCTACGGACACAATCACACAACTAAATACTAATGTTGTCTCTTGTCATTGTGCGCATGAAACAAAAATCTTACTAGAAGATGCACGAAACTTTATTATTGATCAAGAAAATATTAAGGTCGCAGCTGAGACAATAGGAACGATGTTATCTGCGTTTAAGCCCGTGATGAATAATATGCTACAAACTAGTGTTATTATTGGTGGAGGAAAAAAATTATATGAGATAAGTGATGTTGGAATTGTTATGGAAAAGTTAAATTTTGCTGTAGGAGGATATGGAGTTGCATATTTGGATAATTTCTTGTATAAAAAATGGAAAAAAGGGATGAACGAAGAACAAGCTGAGAAATTGGTGTTAAAGATATTGTCGTTAGATATTTCATTAGGTAGTGTTCGTAGTTGTGGGATCCAGACTGCGAGTGTTAATTCGAAAGATGTCACGAGAGCATTTCACTCTCATAACTCACTTTGGATTAGAGGAAGGGGTCTTGTCAAATACGTACCTGCACGTTCAATCTTTTTGGATCAACGTCGATGTCTTGATTCAAGAGGATTGGTCCGATAGTAAATTGTAGATTTGAGTCCATATGGGAGCGAAAAAGTTTATCGGTTCCTTAGGGAGCAGTTTTTAAAAATTGTTTAGATTCTATCTTTTTCAACACTTATTGTGGCATTCGTTTTATTTCAATAGGTGGCAATGTAGTAGTTTTGTTAAGAATATTATCAATTTTGTAGTTGCGATTTCACTAGTATATTAATTACCATTTACGATCAATATTTAGTGATAATTACGTGTGTTGAGGTTTTGAATTTGTCTAATTCGTACGTTTATATAATTCGAAATTTGGATAATATAATTTGTTTAACTTTTGTATAATATATTTGTACAACAGTTTAAAGTTTAGATGTTTGTGTTTGTATAAATTCATCATTTCGAGTTTATACAAAAATAGCTCAATTATAGAAACATACCCGCAAATAATACAAACTCACATGCGAATTATACAAACCCACGATTATACAAAGGAGGCAACATATATTGTAGGTACAGTCATTAAATATGCAAACTATAGCTATGTAGCATAATTAATTTTATTATAGTAGCTATTTGCGAAAATTCCTCTTTACAAAATTACAAAAATCCCTTCTTTGATACATCTCTATCCCCTTTCGAATACATTCTTCCCCTCTTGAATACATTCCTCTCATTAAGTAACGTATCATTTGCAATGTATCAGACAACTATGAAATGTATTCGAGAGCATTGAAAAATTCAAACTTTTTGTAATTGAAAAAATTTCAGAATAAAATGTAATTAGCCTCCAAATATAATGGGATTTCTATAAGTTCCCAACAAATTAACCAAACCCATTAATTATAGTTTGAACAAAATTTTGGTACTGCTTTATAAGTGGTTGTTTGACGACCTTTTAAGATATGTTTATTTCGAAAATACTTCTATTAGTATTGTCTTTCGAATAGTTGTCTGTATTTTGCTAATTAACTTAAATTTTCTTTTATCAATATTAAAATATTAATTTATATTTGACTAAAGTTTCTAAGTACTTTCAATTAAACATTATTTTTTTCGACACCTGAAAATAGTTTTTCCATATAAGTATTTAAGCACTTTTAGCTTTTCCCTAATTTAGTCAAACAAACCCATCGACAAGGACACCCCAAAATTGATTGGTTAAAACTTTTGTGTCGAATATTTATATCAAATAATTGGTAGTGAAAAAGCAAGAACATAGATATGTTTACGAAGCCAAGAGCCACTCATCTGAGCTAGCAAATTCGAATCCTGCTATGCCGGTTACGTTCACTATGTCCGTCTTATTCCCAACATCCTATGGTGTCCCGGGGCTGTCTCGCGAAGATCTTCGATCCGAACCTTCGCATCTACTCTCTCTTAGAGGATGACATGTACTAAAATATTCACACTTATTATTAGTTAATTATAATTAATTAATATAAAATTTTACTTTATTAAATTACTTGACTATAGTAGATTGTATTGTTATGGACTTCCAATTGGAGAGAGAACTTTGCTGGAATGCTTATGTGCATGTTGGGGCGGCTCTATCCTAAAGCCATCGAAGTAATGGCTTTATGTCGCTAAAGAATAAGGTCTCAAAATTATTCAATGGTGATATATATAAATATAAATAATTATGTATTTATTATTAGTATTAATTTTCTTAATGAATTTAAATATGCAATTACTTTGTACTTTTTAATTTGTCTAATTCACTTCAATTAGAATCAATCATATTTTAAATTTAGTTTTGTAAGACTGTTTTCAATTCTTTGAGATGGCCTCTTAGACATTTTAAGCTCAAGCTAATTAGATTATCGAATATTTAATTTTTTAAAAAAAATGTCTTAATTTTGAATGCCTTTTAAAACGTACCAATCACTATAGTTTAGACCTATTTTCATAATTAAATATAATTCAAAATATATACAAGTAAAAATGATACTCTGATTGGTATACTCAATCAGGTGAATTTTAATTTTATTTTTTTTAATATTCCTACTATACTCGTAGAATATTTTGATTGTTTGTATAACAATTGATTCAATTAAAAAAAATTCTAAACTTTAATCAATAAGAACTAATATAAACATTTGTAGTGTTATATAACGTATAAAAAGTTATTTATGTTATTAGAGTCTTACAAATTATTACAAGAAATATTATATTGACAATTGAAAATAATAATAATTAATTCTCATTATTTTAATGACAATAATATATATATATATATATATATATATATATATAAAGCATAACATCTCTTTTTTTAAAATTTGGCTTTATGCCTCATATTTTATTGGGTCGTGCTAACGCGTTCCGATTTATCTCTTTGCAAGTAAGGTGTTTGGATTCAAGAGCCGAAACTGAATCGAAAAAATACTATGGTCACGACAGAGACAATTGGTACAATATTGCCTGCGTTTAACATGAGAATGGAGAATATACGGTGGTTATTATTGGTGGAGGAAAAAAAATATATGAGATAAGTACATATTTCATATACTTTGATTCAAACTTTTAATTGGTGGAGGAAAAAAAATATATGAGTTTCTAATTTTTTATTATGATAATTAAACTTAAAATATTGAAAAAGCGTATACAAACAAATTTTTAATAAAAGAAAATTTTGGTTGATTCTCAAAATTACAACGATCTAATAAATGTAATTATCATGTTTTTTCAAGTTTAGAGTATCACATAATAGTTCCGATAAAAATCCAGGTAAAGGTTTGAATTCATTTTCTTAACAATATAATTATTGAAACACATTAAACCTATACTTATCAGAAAAATAGCTCCTTTTATGTTTTATGCTATGTAGGGGTACGATTGCATATATATTTTCTCTCTCAATTTTTTATATAATGGATTACACTAGATATATTATTATTGTTTTATACTTCTTATAAACAACATGTTTGATTAAGTCTAACTTTATTACGTGGTTATTGTTGTACTTGTATATCAACTACAGTGACGAATTTAAACCGATTGAGTCGCATTGTTATACCAATAATGTCAAAATCATTGCTCAATTAGTGCAATTTAACTGATTGTAGCAATTTAAACACATTGAGTTGCATCGTTAACACATAAATATATAATCCAATAACACTTAATAGCAACTTAGCAAGTCAACACAAGTTTGCCAAAAAAATAATTAGGAGTCGTATATTTAATTTCTCTTCCTAATCTCAATGAACTAATAACACAACTACAAATTCACGATTGAAAAGTCCTGTTAATAAATTCCTACTTGGAATCCAATTAGTACAAATTTACTCTTTATATAAAGAAATCCCCTTAGTCAATAACAACACATCTTCTTTTTTTAGTAATATTTTAGCTTGATCAATTTTCTTAACATGAACTCGCTCAACGTTAATTCCAACGAGCCCCACCCCTCAAACACCATCACCATCATTGGTGTCACATACGATGACGGTCATTCTTGGTTCCACTGATACAACCACACAACTCAATGCCAATGTTGTCTCGTGCCATTGTGTGCATGAAACAGAAATCTTACTGAAAGATGCGCGAAACTTTATTCTTGATCAAGAAAATGTTATGATCACGGCAAAGACTATTGGAACAATGTTGTCCGCGTTTAAGTCCAGAATGAAAAATATGCTGCAATCTAGTGTTTTTATTGGTGGAGGAAAGAAAATATTTGAGGTAAATGATGTTGGGATTGTTACGGAGAAATCCAATTTTTGTGTAGCAGGATATGGGGTTGCGTATTTGAACAAATTCTTGGAAAAAGAATGGAGAAAAGGGATGAATGAAGAAGAAGCTGAGAAATTGTTATTAAAGACATTGTCCTTAAATATTTCATTAGGTGATATTCGTATTTGTGGAATTGAGACTGCGAGTGTTAACTCGAAAGGTGTCACGAGAGCGTTTCATCCTCGTGACACACTTCCGACTATGAAAGAAGAGTTGGACTTGGAACATTCAGCTGAGGAGAGGGATCTGCTCGAATGCGTATGTGAACGTTTTATTCAAGAAGGAGTTGATTGGACGGTAAAAGGCGGAAAAAAATTAAGTTACCCAGATTAAGATTTTTCCTAATATTTTATAGTGGCAAAATTATTAATACTATAGTCACGATTTTATCATGCTTCATATACATGTTTTTTCCCTTTTTTTTTCAGATGCAGAATGTGATTGATACAAGCAGATTTAGGTTTCAATATGTATTAAAGATTTTGCAATATATATTCTATCATATTTAGAATTTTTGGTTCTGTCTTTATCGGCATATGCCTAAGCCGGTACTCCATCTCAATTTATATAACATCATTACAATTTTGAGATTTAAACTTCTAATTTTTTATTGTGAATTCCGACATAAAAGTTATAATTAAGTTTTTTGAAATAAAATCTATGTATTTAAAAACCACACAAAAGTACTATGAATAACAATAATTAACAATTTAAAATATTTAAAAGGCGTCCAAAGAAATTTGAACTAAAGAAAAATTTGATTGACTCTTAAAATTAAAATTGTCATATAAATTGGGACAGAAAAAATATACGTACGGAACTTAAAAAGTATAATTACCATGGTTTCTCAAAGTTTAGTGTATCACATAATAGTCTCGTGAGAATATATCCCAAATAAAGATTTTAATTACTTTGCTTAACAATATTATATTGAAACAAATTAAACTTAAATTTACCATAAACATTGCATATATTTGTAGAGGTAAACAATAAATATGATTAATCGAGCCTCACTTTATTATGTGGATATTCTTGCACTCTTTTTAATATTAAAATTATCTTTGAACACATTAAGTCGTGAGAATATATCCCAAATAAAGATTTTAATTACTTTGCTTAACAATATTATAATATTGAAACAAATTAAACTTAAATTTACCATAAACATTGCATATATTGGTAGAGGTAAACAATAAATATGGCTTAATCGGGGCCTCACTTTATTATGTGGATATTTTTGTACTCTTATAGTCTTATTAATATTAAAATTATCTTTGAACACATTAAGTCGCATCGTTATACAAATATTATTGCTCGATTAGCGTAATTTAACTAATTATAGCAATTTAAACACATATATTAACGTACATGCAAGTCACTAACGAGAAAAACATAAACAATACAATTCTTTATTCTTAGTAGCAAGTCAAGACAAGTTTGCCAAAAAAAATAATTACAATGCTACAGAAAAATCCTTATGCATTATGTTTTGTTCATGTTCAGAAAAGCACTACCTGGAAAATCTTAATTTGACAAAATAGACAAATACATGAAGGAAAAAAAAGAAAGAGGAATCAATTGGAAATCGTCAGTAAATTAATTTCTTAAATATTTTTGACAAGTTATTTTTGTGTGAAGGTCTGGATGAAGTTTCATCATGTGTTTGGTTTTAGATTTTGGAAAAATATTTGATTTAAAAAATATATAATAATTTATACCCATAAGTACTTAAAAACTATTTAAAATATTCATAAGTTTGTATTATTATTTAGGGAAAATGGTTCAAAACACACCTCAACTATGGCCGAAGTTGCTATTACACTTCAACTTTGCAGAGGTCCTATGACACCTCTGAATTAATTTAAAATAGAATATATACCTATTTAATATGTCATACCCACATATGTATTAAGGGGTGATATACACGCGTTGCCACATGCATAGTTAATGTTTTTAAATTATTTTTTTAATCTTAATCTTTTGTTTTAAATACAAATTTTTTTTGTACTTTTCTTGAATTTTGAAAATAGCTGTACTTATGTCTTTCTTCTCAAGATTTTTTTCCTTTTTTTTTAAATGCCAATTCAAATGAATTTTTATTTTTTTTAGTCCCTTTACATTTTTTTTTTTAATCTTATCTTGATCTATTTTTGTAGTTTTTGTTCAAATTCATCTAAAAAATTTAATAGTTCCCCAAAAAAGAAATGGGTCTTCCTTTTAGCGAGTGATGATATTTTTTGACAATAAATTTTATTATCTTTCTTACAGATCTAAAATTTTGTGGTCTTCTTTGTCATTTTGATAGTTATGGAGAAGTTTTTTTGACAAAAAATTGTGTAATGGTGATGATTAGCATTTTCATCATCAAAATTTGATAGTGGAACTTGCGATTCTGGTAGTAATGGTAGTTGTTGCGCCTGAAGGAGATATGTGGTATCGTTGTGATGATTCTACTGCCAAGAGTTCTTGCGACTGATTCATTGCTGGAGTCAGTACAAGTCTTCCGCCATGGCTGAATCTCAACGAAGAAGTAAACAAAAAGTAAAAAAAAAAAAATGTTGGCATTTAAGTTATAATGATAATTAATAATTAAGTTTACCTTATTAAGAAATATCCAATTAAAATTTGACACGTATATATGTCTTATAAAAAAATGAAATTGATATCTAAAACTAGGGTATTTAATGAAAAAATAAAATACAAAGTAATGGGACTGCCATGTGAAAAATAGAAATGGGTCTATTTTGCTTTAATTTAATCCTGACGCGCTCACTATACGTATGTTCACTTGCTTGTTCATCCAAGCAGATACTACATTTAATAATACACTAAAAATAGTCTAGGGGGTTATAGGACTCCCGCAAAGTTAAAGTGTGTAATAGCAATTTTGACAATAGTTGAAGTGTGTTTTGAACCATTTTCCCTATTATTTATAATAAATAATAGGGCTAACCCATCGGTGGCCCCCTAAACTTGGCACCAACTTTCACTTAGACACTTCAACTAGGCTTTGTTCATTTTAGACACCTCATGTGATATCCCGCTGTGTCATTTTGACACTTTTTTTATAATCAGCCAAATATGTAAGGCGTGTGTAACACACTCGCCGATGACGTGTCAAAATGACGAATTAAACAAAGACATGTGGCATATATATTGAAAATAATTTTCAAATAATAAATTTTGAGTTTTAGAAAAAAGGTCAATGACAGGTGGCTATTCTTATCCAAATAATATTTTTAAAAAAATTAATCACTTACAAGCCCATCCTATGTTGTCTTCTCCACCACCCCCACCCCTAATCCTCAACCCCTCCCCCACCAGATTGTCTTCTCCACAGTCCACAACCCCTACCCCTCCCACACTCAATGCATCTTCTCCACCACCTCCCACCCCCCCAACCCCTGATTCGTCTTACTTATAACTTCAAATAAAACCAAATTATTCAAATCTAAACAAAGAGTTCCCTATTAGATCGTCCTAGATTTTCTTTTAAAAAAATATATTTCGATTTTTTTCAAAACATTTCAAGGAGGAAGAATGGCAACAAAATAAGAAAAGTTGTTTAAGCTTGAAATCTCTTGGTGTTGTAGCACTACTAGATCTATTTCTCCATGGAAGGAGTTTAGGAGTTTAAGTTTTGAAAATGGTGGCTAAAATAGGGAAGAAGAAGAAAAAAATAAAATAAAAATAGGTTAAATATAAGCTCTCCAGGCGCTGGCAAGGAGTGTATCACACTCGCTATGTCATGTCAGCAAAAAGTGTCAAATGACACAGCGGGATATCACATGAGGTGTCTAAAATGAACAAAGCCTAGTTGAGGTGTCTAAGTGAAAGTTGGTGCCAAGTTTAGGGGGTCACCGATGGGTTACCATAAACATGCTTCATTAAGAGGCATGACTATGAATACAATTAATATAGAATTGCAAAAAGAGGGGGAAAAGCAAATGAAAAAACACAATTGATTTGTATACGAAAAATTACTATTACTACTTATAATTATTAAAAGTAACTCTGCAGATTAAGTTCAAATAAAAATTGTATAAACTATGTATCTAACTATAAAAATATCATACAACAAATTAGGACTGAAACTCGGTCCAAAACTATAAATGAAAGGCATTTTGGAAATATTTTAAATTTGAAATTTTGAAAATTTTAAAATCTTCCAAATAATAGAATTTGACTCAAATACTAGACTTTTCTAATTTCTAATATTTGAAAATTTTGATTTTTTGCTAAATGATGACAAGTTGTAAGATCAAGCAATATTTGCCCAGTTTTTTCTCAAATATTTTTTGGGAATATCTATAGGCAAAATGGTCTAGTCATGAGAATTATTCTTTTTTTTTCCCCGATTTTTTTTCACTTTATTTGAAATTAGTGTTTAGCCATATAAAATCATCCAAGACCCATTTTCCACTCCCCCCTTTTTCACTTTCAATATATTCAAAGAAACAAATGTTAATTAAAAAAATTATGATTAAACACGACTCAATCTTCAAAAATTTCAAATTAAAGAAAAATCGATCTCTACAGCCTAACACCAACTTCATAATTGAGGAGCCCAAACATCCTTAGAATGGATGTCGGCCCAAATGGTTGAAAATGTTGGGCTTCAATGCTATAGGAAAGTGGGAGCCCACAAAATTCTAGTACTGCTTTATAAGTAGTTGTTGTTTGGCAATATGTTTTTTTTTCGAAAAAAGTTTTTATCGAAATTGCCTTTTGAAAAGATATAAGGAAGTTTCTCATTAATTAACTATTACGAAACTTTCCTTCTTCGTAATCCTAATTGAACTAGGAGTAGTATCCTATTTAATTTCTCTTCCTAATCCAATAGAACTAATAACAAAACTATAAATTTACGATTCTATTAAGGTAAAGTCTTGTTAATAAATTCCTACTTCGAAACAAATTAGTAAAAAATTACTCTTTATATAAATAAATCCCCTTGGTCAATTCAACAACACATCTTCTTTCTTACTAATATTTTAGCTTGAACAATTTTCTTAACATGAGCTTGTTCAACGTTAATTCCAACGAGCCCAATCCCTCAAACACTACCACCATTATTGGCGTCATATACGACGATGGTATCATTCTTGGTTCCACTGATACAATCACACAACTCACTTCTAATGTTGTCTCGTGTCATTGTACGCATGAAACGGAAATCTTACTAGAAGATGTACGAAACTTTATTGTTGAACAAGAAAATATTAAGGTCACAGCTGAGACAATAGGAACGATGTTGACCGCATTTAAGCCTGGGATGAAAAATATGCTACAAACTAGTGTTATAATTGGTGGAGGAAAAAAAATATACGAGGTAAGTGATGTTGGGATTGTTATGGAGAAATCCAATTTTTGTGTAGGAGGATATGGGGTTGCACATTTGAATAAATTGTTGGAAAAAGAATGGAAGAAAGGGATGAATGAAGTAGAAGCTGAGAAATTAATATTGAGGACATTGTCATTAAATATTTCATCACATGTTGTTCGAAGCTGTGTGATTCAAACTGCGAGTGTCAACTCAAAAGGTATCACGAGAGCGTTTCACCCTCATAACACACTTCCTATAAGAGGGAGGGCTCTGCTCGAACGGGTACCTGCACGTTCAATCTCTTTGCATCAACGTAAATAAGGGTGTCTTGATTCAAGAGAGATTACATCAATGGTAGATTGTGGATTTGAATCAATATGAGAGCGAACAAAGGTAGAAGTTCCTAGGGGTTTTTTAAAAAATTGTTTAGATTCGAGTTTTTTTCAACACTAATGTAGTAGTTTTGTTAAGAATATTATTAATATTGTAGTCGCAATTTTCTTATGCTACAAATATGTACTTTTTTTTTTTTTCTAGATGCAGTGAGTGATGAATACATTAAATTTAGGTTTCAATACTGTATTAGAGATTTCGCAATATTTATTCTTTCATCGTATTTATAATTTTTGGTTCTGTTTTCATCACCATATGCCTAACAATTGCAATTTCGAGATTCATACGTTGAATTCAGACATGAAGTTTCAAGTATTTTGAAATAAAAATATATAGTTAAAAATAGATTAAAAAAATACTATTAATCATAATAACTAACATTTTATATAATCAAACTCCTACTTGTATAATGTAACACTAATCGAGCCATTCTATCAAACGAACCCATCCATCCTAGAATGGATATCGGCCCAAATGGGTAATTGATTGTTTTAGCAAATTAATTTAAACAAATTTTTATCTATATTAATTAAATAATAATATATATTTAACCGACTTCTGAATTTTTTCATATAAGCATTTAAACACTTTTAACTTTTCCATAATTTGGTCAAACAAACCCATTGAGAAGAAGGATAATTAATTAATCCAAATTTATTCGTATAGAATATTTACATCAAATCAATTAATATATAATATAATATGTATTAAAATATTCACAATTATAACCAAATTAATTGTGTTTACCTAATGTATATTTTTATTTCATTAAATTACTTAACCATAGTAGTTTGCATTTTTTTGATATACAGCCGATGTGAATAAAAGCTTATATCAAATAGATGTTTGTAACTAATTTCACACTGCCAGATTTGATTTTGTTAGAAAAAATAGTAATATATCTCTAAATTATTTAAAGTGATTTATTTTATCATCAGCTATATTTTTGGCTCAAAAATATTCTTATTATTATAATTTTATTAAAAAGTATCCAATTGTAAAATTACTCTTCTTTTACTAATCGTTGTTCTAAAACAAAGAATTTTTTTTGACCCATATCGAATAATTCAGAGTATATTTAACCCTTGTTCGACATTTTTATTTATTATAAAAAAAACTAGTCAAAAGAATTAACGAAGAAGGATAATGGCCAGAGAATAAAGAAGTAGAAACAGTTTCTTATTATTTTTCTATAACTACTTTATCTTTTGAGGAACTTCTAGTAAACATTATGGATCACCTCTATAAATAATAAAATATTGAGGAAAAGTTCATTATAAATTTATCCAACTGATTAAATTACTTATTTCTAGAAAAAAGATGAAATATCAAAACTGAAATAATGCTTCTAGAGACCAATAAATATCGGTGTGGGAAGATATAGTAGCTATAATTTGGGGAGTTCACAAAATAATCGGTCCAACCAAAAACCAACACGTTCTGTTTCTTAACATTAAAAAAAGCAAACAAACAAAAAGTTCAGAATATTTTATTTGAATTATGTTCAGAAAAACTATTGATAATCACTTTTGTATTACAACTCAAAATGGGGCTTGAATTAAGTAGATACATTGGTTGTTTTCTTCATAAGGAGCTCCTCAAGTTTAGATATCAGCTAGACATAAATAATATCATCGGGTTCGAAATCTTGAAAATAATAATAATAAAGTCTTTAGAAATAAGTTATGTTATGTATAAATTTAAATTTAACGAATCATATATAAATATCGCATTAATGCTAGATAACCATTTATAATGATATCGTTAAAAATATAAATGAAAAGTATTTTGATAGCCACTTAAACGTGAGCTTATCTCTTACGAATATATATACATGAATTTAGATATTTATTGAAATGATGAAATCAATGAAGAAAAATAGATAGGTATAACCATATTTAAAAAAAATAAGGTAGTAACTCTTAAAAAAAAAAACATTTTAAATAACTCATTAAGAGTAGCTCCACAAATATTGAAAAGATCAAACTTAATTAATGAGTTTAGTGCTTCCAAATTTAATTCTTTCGATGTTAGAGCGAGAAGTTTAAAAGATACGAGAGATGGAGATGTCATTGATTACGTGAATTTCAAAATGGAATGATCTAGAAACTGGATTAATATACAATTGGAAATAGAAACAAAAAGGTAGCAACTTGGCTAATTTAGAAAGTTCTTGTTTGGCATAATTTATTTTTTTCTCTATTTTAAAAAATATTTTATTGATAATTCTTTAATTTTAACTTTTAAGTACTCCCTCCGTTCTTTTTTATATGTCATCCATTTTTATAAGTAGTTGATCTATAATACTTGTTATTTCATAAAATCTATACATAAATTATCATATTGTTCATTTTTTACCCTTGTGAGTTATTAGCCTTGGAAATATACATTTGACCAACTTAGAAAAGCTAAGTAAATGAGTCATGTTTATTGATTATGTTTATTAATCAAAATAAATTAATTCATATTCATTGATTGAAAACTTGAGTTTCAAAAAAAATAAATAAGGGTAAAATAATAAACTTACTTAGTTTCTTGATGCACGTGAAATCCAAAATTGTGACATATAAATAGGAATGGAGGAAGTAGCATACTTAAGACTACAAAATTAAAAAATATTTTAATTATTTTATTATCGTTAATTTAAAATCACAAAATCAAAAGTCATCTTTATTTTTTAAACTCCGTAACAAGTAAAATCTAGACAAACAAAGAAATAAGTATAGTAGTAGCGAAATAAGTTTTTTTTTTTTTTAGTTAGGCGTTCATCAATATCCGTATATGATCTCAATTAAATCCAAATTAGCGCATTACCAGGAGACGACACTTCCAATAAAAAAATTTCCATTCTCGAATACGCGAATTTAAAATTTCGAATTAAAAATGAAGTATCTTAATCATCTCATCACAATTTAGGTTAATGTAAAAAAATATAAAAAGAAAAAAAAGAAAAATGAATCGAGTTTCACTAAATACAAAATTACTTTTATTAGGTAGCATTTTACATGAAATTTTTCAATATGAATCTAAATTTAATTAGATTCTAATATAAATATCGGATATTGCGTAAAAAAGAAAGAAGTGGGAAAATGGAAAGAGATATTGACATTAAATATATATTCCACATGATCTTCATACGCCCTTTTTCACCACAGAAGGAGAATATCTTCCTTCTATGGTTAGATATTTTATTTTGTGTAACATGTGATTCCTTGTTCTCAACGCTTACATTCTAAAACTTTTGTCGATATATAAGTACTACCAATTATTATTATTATTATTATTATTATTATTATTATTATTATTATTAAATCTATTATTCACATAATTAAATGGGTTGTTCTTTTTTAGATTTTATTTTTTACTTCTTTCGGAGAACTTTCACATCTTTTGATCCTTTAGTGATTCAAATTTATAATCTTTAAATTGAAAATAATAAATATTTACTATCTGAGCAACTCCCTCTCATCAATTAAATTGAATTAGAAACTCCAAAGAAGATTAACACAAAACAACACAACTTCTAGCTCCATCTTCTGACACATGATATTGTGTTCTGCTTGTCCAATTTTATTTTTGTACACACATAAACAACTGTTATATTATGAAGTATTTTATATATACATACATATATAGAATTGGTCCTGACCATTATTTTATCTTTATGAAGCTAGATAGAATTCATATGGTCAACAAATATACACTTGAATATTTGCAGAGTTGCAAATTTCATATCAGTTGTTAGTTGTGGTGGGCCTTGTGGCCACAAAATATATGATACATAAACAAGTAAATTCATACCTTAATAATTAGTAGTAGCATTTTCTAGCTGGGGCCTTACGTAGAAACGAAGATTTTTATTATTTTTTATCACACAAATTCAAGATCTTTAATTAAAAAATTGAATAGGCTAAGAGTTAGTATATATGAGGTACAAGAGGGTTCACTTAGGCGAAAATCTATATTATATTTTAATTTTTTTAAACAAAAATACTGACTTCATTATTGCATTTCAAACTATTTCACTACGATTTGTGTTACTTTTATTTATGGGAAAATTTATTGTTTGACGTTTTAACACAAGTTATATTTGTTCATAAAAATGTTATTCATTGAATTATTTGTATCTTTCTTTAATCAATGATTAATGACTATATGACTACTTGGAATAGTAAGTTATATTTAAACAAAAGATTAATAATACATTTTTAATTCTTTGAGGTGTCAAGAAAATTAACACAAATATTTGGATTCAAGCGGCAAATAAAGGGAGTGAGAGGAAATAATGTTTTTCCCATTGTGAAAGTATGAAAAAAATACGTTGCATACCCTATGGAAAAAAAATTACTATTTATATGATTAAATGTTAAATCCTTTTAGCTTCTTTAAGCATTTACTTTTCATAGTTCAAAATTGTTTATGAAAATTTAGACTTCATTTTTGCATAGCCGGAGATCTTGGGAGCAGTAATTGCGCGCAGCAGCACTAGCACTAGTATAATATTGTTTATGTTTAATTCGTATAAAATATGATCGTCCTCACTGGGTATGTGTCATCCCATCCTTCCCTACCACGTTACACGTCTTCCCTTAATTAAATTAAAACATTCACCTTTTCCCTCTCTTCCTCAATCATTTTTGTATGCCTCCCCTCATTTGTTATATCATTATAATATTCTCATAACGAGGACTATTAATACATAAAGTTGATGTATATATTATTTTTTCTAATACACTCCACAAACGACCCCTTAATTCCTCTTACTACATCTTTTCCATGCAATGCTCCTCCGCTCCATAAAATGTCTTCTTTTCGCCAAAAATAGTTATCAAAAAAATTATATACAATTTTAAAATAAAGTAGGCATCAAAAACTAAAAAACACATACTACTTCCTTAGATGGATAAGGATCATGAATTAAATACATTATATTATTAAAATTGGAAATTTAATATGATATGACAAGTTGTACATGCATCTTATATTTTTTAATCAAAAAGCAATAGCTGAATGATTTTGTTGTCTTAAAAAGAACTAAAGTAAGTTAAATAAAATAGCCCTGCCCAACAGATCTCGTAGCCTAAGGTAAAATTATATTAAAAGGCCCTTAAATTTATTTTATAAAATTTATACACTAACAAAAAAATCTATTTTCTACACAATAGATTAATCATTTAAGACAAAAAAATATCAAATTTCACACAAAAAAAGAAATGAAGAAGAGTACAAAAAATAAAAGTGATGAATTATCGATGTTAAGCTTCAAAACTCAAATTGAAATTTTAATTTGGCTATTATCACAAATAAGAAAAAGAAAAGAACATACATAACTTAATAGTTAAAGTTTTGAGCATGGATAGTAATAAAAATATCCAAATTTTTGATTAATTTAAATGATATAATTCGAGAAAATGGTCTAAAATTCCCCTAACCTATATCCGAAATCCCAACTACACACTCCAACTTTACGGGTGTCCTATTACCCCCTTAAACTAATTTAAAACGGAATTAATGCACCTTAAATGCTGACATGGCGCAGAGAGTGTGTTCACTCTCTTAAAGGCGTTTGAAAGATAAAGAACTGATCAAAAAAATATTTCAAAAATATTTTAACTTTTTGTTAAATACATTTTTCAACTTTTACCTTTAATTTTATTTTCTTTACTTTTTTCATTTCTTTTTCCTTTATCATTTTTCGTCCTCTCTCTCTCATCACTCAACACCCTCCCTACCTATACATCTCCATCACCATTGTTGAACCACTATGGCAGCCTCATGTCCTCACCCATCTTCTAATACATTTTCATAATTTGTCTCACAATTACTCACAATCCGATTTATAGATTTCAAGCTTCAAATCTTATTTTTTTGTCTTTATAGATTTAAGTTTTCTTGTTTTTTTGTTTTATTTTTTTGTTTTCTCTTCACCGGAGCAACACCGGCGGCATCAACTCCACCACCAAGTTGCCGCTCGCGCCGTCAATCGCCATCTACCTCCATCGTGAATCGCTGCGTACATTTTTAAAGTTGCTAAGCTCTCAATAATTTCAACCGAAATCCAAAACCCACTTTGAAAAATCAAATTTTAAAGTCTCCAAATATTGAATACTATCACTCTTTTTGTGTTCATCACTAATTTTCCATTCAACCCAAGGATGAATTTTCAGATGTTAAGAAGGTTTATGAAGAAAATTTCACTCAATGACTTCTAAACTTAAGCTTGCTTTGTTAGTTTGAAAAATAATTTGGTCAAAGTAAAAAAAAAATGGAGCAAGAAAGGAAAGAGAAGAGAGAGAAGAAGGATATTATAAAAGGAAAATTAGAATAAAGGAAAAAATAATATTTTTTTAATTTTTGAAAAGGTAAATTACGTGGCAAGCGCATGTCATTTACTTTTTGATATAAATCTGGATGTGAGCTTTTAAGGGGGTATATATTATACTTTTAATATGTTCAGGTGTGTATAAAATAGAGAAATATAAAGTTCAGGTGGGTAATAGGACACCCATAAAGTTGAAGTGCGTAGTTGGGATTTCGGGTATAGGTTGGGAGGTTTTAGACCATTTTCTCATATAATTTATTCCATTAAGTAGCACTCATTGGTGAATATCTGAAACAAATTATAAAATTTTCACATACCATACTCCCTCTGTTCCTAATTACTTGTCTACTTTTGAATTGACACACCTATTAAGAAATCAATAATTGACATAGTGAGTTTACCATTTTACCCCTATTAATTATGAAGTGGCTGAATTAAAAACATAATATTTTCAAGAAGTTTTATCTATTTTCAAAGTAATTAATTGAGGATATAATAGGTAAAAAAATTATCGTTTCTTGATTTGTCAAAATTGACAAGTAATTAGGGATAACTAAAAAATGAAATATGGACAAATAATTAGAGACAAAGTGAGTATTAAATTAAAACGAAAAAAAAACTTGTGCATGAATATTTTTGTGTTCACGTAGTTTAAGAAAAGATTGAAAAAAAATGATTATGTTATCAATATATATAATTTAGTTCCAATATAAAAAGGATATACTAATTTAAAATTGGAAGTTAAAACAAATATATCAAATAATGAGTAAAAAGATTATAAGAATTTATGAACTTTATTGGTAAAAAATACTCTCAAACAAATAATAATAAAAAATATACCATAACAGTTTTATTTATATAAATTATCTTAATATATAATAAAATTAATAATTATAATTTAAACAAATTTGGGCCTTGAGGCCTAAGGCAATGGCCTCACTGGCCAAGCCTTAGAGCCGCCCCAGCATAAAGGGGTGGTATTTACTTTTGAATCATTCAGATTTTTAACCTTGTCAATGAATGTGTAGTGCATCAGACAAATCATATGTTATAAGTACCAAATTTCTTAAATAATATAGGTAACAACTGGAAGATATTTTGGAAGAGCCACAAAAAAGATGTACTACTAATTTAATTAATCAAAGAGACATTTTATTAGGCAACTCAACAGCACCCACATTGGAACAACTTGTTCCTTAGAAATCAGAAGTCTAAAAAAGGTTCTGTTCTGCCTAATCTACCCCCCAAATAAACAAGTTAATTCCTCTCCAGCTCCACGAAAATCAACACCAAAGAGAGGAGGAGGAGGAGGCCTTCTCTGTATTTTTGCTTAAAACTAATTAAACTAACAGGTGCCATTGAAGTTGACATTAACATTGTTGCGTTTTGATGCAGCCCTTGTGCTGCAACCCGAATCGCGTGCCCTCTTCTTTGCCGTTGGAGTTTCATCACTCATCATCTTAGCTAAATCTCCACCAAACATATCCACAAACGTCCTCTGTAAATCCTCTAGACTCTCCTCCTTCACCATTTAATTACACAATAAATACATACTACATTATTTCAAAATGAATCATACACGCACAAAAAACATGTAGGAGTACAACTCATTAAAATATCTTACCGCCGCCCCAACATTTTGATCCATTCTGTTCATTAAATCGTGCAGGAAATCACCCATTCCCTGCATACAAACAAATTGTATTAGTGTTTTAATACCTAGACGATGATAATTGAAGGCTAAATCTCGTGTAGAAGTAATAGTTGTATTTTTTATTATTGGTAATTGGTGATAAGACGGGATATAACACAACTTTGGGTTACTGAGAACATGACCCTACATAGGAACGTGGGAAAGACATGTAAAAAGGTAGTAGGTGGCTTAGTCTGGTCTTACTGTAGTTCATTGCATTTTATTTATTTCTATCATTTGTAATTGTATTATCTTAGTATGTTTAAATGGTATTTTGATTATCACATGATTTTGGTGTTGTTTTGGCTACTTTTTGCACTGTTCCTTCACTGGGTAGTTGTTGTTGTTGTATCTTCTTTAACATAATTGGAAAGATACTCAGTTGAATTGCAATTGAAAGAGATAAATTTCGAATTGTAATATCATCATCACTAAAAATTAGTAGTAATTCTGAATTGCTAAATCACGATCAGAAGGATGTTTTGCAGTTGTGGAACTAGTGAGAAATTGCAGAAGCAGTATCAGTAGTTATATGATTACTTTCTGAAAAAAAAAAAACAAATTTACGTACTTCGTCTTCCTCAATCATATCAAGGAAACCGGCGTCGTACATTGACCTCTTGTCTAGATCGGAGAGAACTGCCAATACAAATAAAGGACAACTAACCACCGTCAATTTCCTCTTCAAAAGGAGGACGTTTTTCAACAATTAAAATAACCACACACACGCCTGGTAAAAGTGAGGAATTGTAACCTGAATAGGCCTCTTGGATTTTCTGAAATCGGAGTTTCGCTTCTCCGGCCACCGACGGATTCTTCGCCCACCTATCCGGGTGCCATTTCTTCACAAATCACCCAAAATTCACGCTGATGTTAAAATACTCACACATACACTTCTATACAGAGTACAATATATTTGTACAAAAAGTTAATCCTAATTTTTTTTCTCTCAATTTCAAATTGATAATTTTTTTATAAATACATAACGTGAAGAAGCTATGGCGTACCAGAGCTAGTTTCCGATAAGCTGAGCGAATGTCGGAGCAGGAGGCATCATTGCGTATCCCTAGAACTGAATAATAACAAGATCCGGCTGATCCTCCTTCTCGATCCATAACCGTTTTTTGTTTTGTCTCTAAATCAGAGCCAAAATCCCAAAAAATTGATGCGAATACAGAAACTGTACCTAAATTGACGGGTACAGAGTAGAGAAAAAAAGTTATTAATTCAATTAAACCATAGATAAATGCAGTTACGAACCAGAGAGAAACTGAAGCAATAATTTAGAGAATTTGAAGAGGCAGAAGAAAGGATGGAGGCAGAAACGCAATGTGTAACGTGGAGAAGAAAATTTTGTAAGGTTTGTGTTAAAGGAAGGAAAGATGAAAATATCTAAGCAAGAAAAAAGATTGTGACGCAAGAAGAAGGTTCGAGAAGAGAGAAGATATTTTATTAAGGAGAGTTTTGGAATTAGGCTCGACGGTTTGCAGAATTTACGATATGTGCCATTGGATCCGAAAATGTCGTTGTCGTTCCCGGGTCATGATGTATTATGTGTCTCAATTAATGGTTTCGGTTTTTCTTTAAATAAAGCGGGAAAGATTTGAACCCATTTAACAATACAACAATAACAATAATGTATCTCCGGAAATTTCATATATAGCAGGAGAGGAGAGAGTAGAGCGTACATAAATATTATTACAGAGATTCAAATTCATTTAACGACATTCAATATTAAAGTTTTGCTTTAGTAACGTGATCAATAAATTGGTTATTCTTAATTCAAGACTTCAAGTGTACTGGTCTCAAATCTTTGTTCTACCAACAAAAATCATAAAACTAATAGAGCAAAAATGTAAGAGATTTATATGGACAGGAGGTGTTGAACGTACTAAGAAGGCTCTTCTTGCATGAGATAAGGCGTGCATACTTAGGATAACAGGAGATCTTAACATACTAGATATTACTATCTAGAACAGAGCTGCAGTCATTAAGGTGTTATGGAACCTACGCAACAAGGACATGGGTGAAATGAGTTTATTGCTATTATAAAAAAAAAAAACTAGATGGGTTGAGACTGTACATCCTCTCAGGCTTCACTGATGATATAAAAGATAATGAAGACAAAGAAACACCTATAAAATCAAGGAATTCAAAAAAAAAAAAAAAAAAAAAGGAGTTCACAACACATGCAACAATACTCCATCAAAAAGCTATACATTACAATTAGGGGTGATTTTCAAAAGGTTCCTGTAGAAGGATCATTTGCAACAACCTTGAAGCAGCTAATGGATATTCATAACAAAATTAGGTATACTAAACAACATACTATATACTAAAGATAGGTTAATGAAATGGGGTGTCACTGCTAACCAACAAAATATCTTATGCAGTGGGGGTATTGAGTCAATTAAACATCTCATTTTCACTTCTGATTTCTCCAAAAACAAATGGTTATGTTGGCAAGGTATAACTAGACCAGCTAACACTTGGTAAGAGAAGTTGGAGTGAGCCAATAGAAATGCACGAGGAAAGAGTTCAGCAGTCACTATCTTTCGAATGAGCATTGCAGCTGTAGTTTACCACAGATAGAAAGGAATTATTGTATCTTTGAGGCTAAGTCCAACGACCACACATGGTAATCAAAAGAACAGTACAAGAGATTTTCAGAAAGGATCTTCGAAGCCTAAGTTTTTTGAATGAGCATTGCAGCAGCAATTTACCACATCTGGATAGAAAGAAATTATCGAATCTTCCAAGCTAAGTCCAACGACCACACATGATAACCAAAAAGAACAGTGTAAGAGATTTTCCAGAAAGGATCTTCGAAGCCTAAGCTTCCAAACAAACTAGTAAGGTTATATTACTATCCTAGTGCTAGTTTGATTCCTTAGAAATGTCGTCTTTGAAGTAATGGTTGTTAGTTGTATTCAGTGTTTGGATACCACATCAATATATAATTATACTGAATGTTAACACTTTTAGTAATAAAATACATTTGATGGGAAAAAAAACTTGATCAATAAATTTATTTATTTAATTACTAGATATTGGTGCATGTGCTAGCACGGGCCCAATATATGTTTTTTTTTTTTAATTTTAATTTATGTAATAGAGATTGGATTTAAAAAGACAATGCATTTTTAGTATGATTTTATGATATTTAAATTGTTAATTATTATGATTTATAGTATATTTTACATAATTTTTAAATAATATATTTTATTTTCTCTATTTTAATCTATGTGGCACTCATAAAATTTCGAGAGTCAATCAAATATTTATATGTATTTTTTATTTTTAAATTGTTTATAATAATAGTAATAATCAATGGTATGATTTATTGTATATTTTTTTACGTAATTTTTAAATAATATATGTTATTTCTCTATTTAATTCATGTAGCACTGATAGAATTTTGAGAGCCAATCAAATATTTTATATGCATTTTTTATTTTTAAATTGTTTATAATAATAGTTATAACCAATGGTATTGATACAATAAAAATGTGATGATGAATGATGATATAACCTAAGGGGCACATTGGTCCAAATGTGTGCAAAATTTTATATGGAAGCTACCGTAAGATACGCCAATAATATTATGTGGTTGTTGGAAAGTTTACAAAAATACCTCGAGGAGCTCATAGTGTAAAAGATAGGACATATGTGGCATTAAGTGAAAGTTTGTGATAGTTTTGTCACTTCACTCTTGAGCCTCCAACAAAGCAGTTAAACTCATAGTTAAAAACATCAAATCGTTCTTTTATTAGACCATCTCCAATTTACTTCTATTTTACTTTTTATTTTCTATATTTTGATATAATAAAATAAACAATTAAGAATGAAATAGAAATAATAATATAACATTGAAAAGAGAGAAGAAAATTATTTTTTATAGACTAAAATAGAGAATTGAGTTGGAGTTGATTGTATGAGAAAATAGAGACCCTATGTTTGGAGAGTAAAATATAGGGTAAGGTTGGAGATGCCCGCATATGACTCCCAAACTCAAAAGGTTTATGTCCAACACTAATCTTAGATTAACACTTTTTAAAAATATAAAATTGGGGGTAGAGGAAGGGGATTACAAGATGAGAAATCGAACCTTCACCAATAAGATGAAAGTTTAAATAGGCAACCAACCGAATTACTAAGATTTTCGACAAGCACGTAATGTACAGCTATATATTTATATACCATGAAGTGTAATGACAGAAAAAATGTACAATGGGGCCAGATGAGTTCCAAGGATACAGCTGACAACAATCGACATAGCATCTCATTATTATAAACTAATAATTAAGCTAATAATATTACTTCCTGTACAAGCACCATTTATTACATCTGATGCAGAAAACACACAAGAAAACTGCTAGTACTATTAGTAAAGAGGTAGCACTAAACTCCTCCAAGGACGATGACATTTGCGGTAGCATAACATTTGATATCTTGCTACTGTTTCTGCAAGAAAATTTATCCTACATGCACCTTCATCCTGACAAAAACCTTACTATATGTACAATTTACTCACATATATACGATGGATGCTATATGTAATGGACATATAAATATATTTATGTTTCAAAATACCCAAGAGTTCAAAGAATAGGCTGAGAGATGGAGGTGAAGTTTCCTGGTTATATCTCGAACAAACTTCAGATATCTACTTGTAAAAGCCTTTCCATCTTCAAATAACTACTTTCGCTTAACTAATGTTTTCCATTTCAGGACAGCACGGATTGTGCACCATATGGCTCTAGGATTTCCACGTCTTGTGATGTGAAAGCCAATATTAGGAGACACTGGCTGAACACTTGAACTCGCCAACAATCCATTCCCTTGCCACACTGGTGTCTCAAACTGATAATTGTTGTTGGGAGGTAGATAATCGGTCATCCCTAGTGAATCCAATGAACCATTGGAACCCCAATCATAATCACCAGGGTAGATACTGGAGCAGGGATCACCAACCAAGAAACTGCTTGCCAAGGTCGAATTAAATGCTTGCATTCCATGAAAACTTTCAGGCATGGACACTGCAGTTGGACTATCCTGTTGAGCTGTGTAGGCTAGCGGTGATGAAATTGTGGCATGATCAGAGTTGCTCTGGAACTCCACTTGACCTGCAGAACACATTTCCTTAAGTCATAAAATCATTTCTCAGGCAAAAAAGTTTGGTCCAAAGAGCCTTTCCAAGAGGAACTACCGCCTGGAATGGGATGGTAAGTAAATGCAGGTCTTTAAGTTATACTACTCCCTCCGTTTCAATTTGTTTCGTCTTTACTTCTCTTTTTAGTCTGTTTAAAAAAAATGTCTCTTTACTTTCATGGCAACTCTTTAATTTCAACTTTCCACATGACATATTTAAGACCACAAGATTAAAGGACATTTTGGTACATTCAACATATTTTAAGTTTAATACCACAAGATCTAAAAAGTCTTCTTTAGTTTCTTGAACTCCGTGTCAAGTCAAAACCAGAGAATCAAATTGAAACGGAGGGAGTACTATTTAGATGGTTTGGACACTGAAAGAAGTTCAATATTAGCTCCAAAGAAGTGAAAATATTTTCAAGAACACAATTAAGTTATGCAGAATCAGATGTATAAAAGCATACTCTTGCCATACCCCCCACACCCCACGACAAAAAGATCTAAAGAAACACACAATAAAAGAAAATGGAAAAATAAATGGTAAAAAGAGGCATATGACTGCAGAAGAAGATTTGATGGTTCATACCTTGTTCATCTGAGTAGTTCATATTCTGTTGGCTTGAACTAGGAATATGAGTAAGACCATTTTGCAGATTGGATGCAAGGACTGCTTGGCCAATCAAAGAATGGTCCTCAAGGGGAGCTAGACAATTCAAATTTTTATAAACACTACGCTTAAAGTCTTCCACCATCCGCTGGCAGTTATAAGAATATCATCAGCTTCACTCTTACAGTAAGGAATCAAATGAATATCTATGTGGGATACAGAGTACAGACCTTCTGAAATACATCTAATTTGTCAATGGACTGGAAATTTTGTCCATCAAGAATTGCACCTACAAGCTCATAGATGCAGTTGAACAGAAGTACAATACTTTCTCCGGCGTTGTATATGTACCACTCGCTGTTGTCTAACGGACAAGTGCTCACATGTTCACTTATTTTTTCCCATATGTTGTTCCCACAAGCCAGCATCTATAATTTAGATGACACCAAAAACAAACTTTATATAAATAAAAGGCCGACTTTCAGACCAAAGACAACATTCTAAATGTAATTAAGGATGACCTTACCTTACGTAAAAGAGATGGGTCGGTGACAAACAGCCGTAGGAACTCTTTCACACATGATATTCCTTCCTTACTCAACCGTTTGTGTGATGCACCATCTTTGGCAATCTTTTCCAACCGCCAGATTTCATCATCCAAAGTGGGAGGGTAATGCTTCTTATAAGCTAAACCAAAGGAATAAGAAAATAAAACAATGTCAGTACGATATATTACATCAAAATAATATGCGCAAAGACTGGAAATCAGTTGTACTACGAGCAACATCTCAACAAAATGGATATTCAAATCCGCATGAGGAAAGTAGAAGTGGATAATATAGCAAACCTAAACAAATTTCTACCCAACTGTCCTCTTCTTCCGCTTTGCAGGGTGTTATTAACAGGTTAATGTAGATAAGGGCAGGTAAAAAGAACTTACCCTCCCCACGATGATCTCTCACAGTAAAAGGCTTGCTAACTCCTTCTCTGACCCTAAATTCACCAGAACGGTTAATCAATTTCAATCCCAACCTAAAGGTCCTGCTCTTTGTCCAGCTTGAATTGTCAGTGAAGCTGAGATCACCCAGATATCCCACACCATCCCTTAGCTGAATGATTAAATCTCCAGTCAATAATGGACGTTTTCCTTCTCTTGCACAAATAACCATTTTGCTGAACTCTTCCTCACTCCAGTCTTCTAGATCGTTGGGATTAAATTCCCCATTAAGCACAACCACATCAACTTTTGCCGAAGATAACGGTCCAGATGTTATTCTCTGGTTGGAACTAGTATCATGCAAGAGAACTTTAATGGGCCTATTGTCCATGGATACTTTACTGCCCGTGAAAAGGGAAGAAGGAAATATATCGTCAAAAAGTAACTGAATAGCCCTAGATTGAGAAGTCTCGTCATCATTAAGTGAGGATCTGCAACAACCAAAAGAAATCCCTTTGTAAATCATTTTATACCAATATCAACCAACACATTCATGCCAATGCTTAGAGAATGGTAAGTTTATAGTTAAGAAAACAACATAATTCCTCATTGTGCAAGGACTGACCTCAGGGTAGATTGAAGTGTTCTCTCAATCTCTTCGCGCACCTATCACCATTTAAGAAAACCAAGGATGATAAACATGGAAACTTTAACATAAGCCAAATCAAAGTAAATAAATAAAACATAATACCCCATCTCTCTGTTGACAACAACTAATTTTAGCTTCCATATAGCAATAATTTTCAAGACTACTCCAATTGAGAATTGAAAAGAAACATTTCAAGCTTTTGCCCTGTGAATGACAATTTCACTGCCACTCTGTATACCTGCAGAATTCACATGGCCTGGAACTGTCCAATAGTAATTGAACAAGGACTAAATCATATATCACTAATAACACAATTCGATAACAATCCTCCAATCAAGATCAATCAGATGAAAGGAAAGATCACCAAGATGGAGAAGTAAACGATGAAGAAAGGAATCTTCTGAGATACACACTACAGATATTCAATGGCTGGCAAAAAGGATTAAGAAAAGATAAAGAACACTTCGGATAGCAAGCAAACTGAGAAAACCTTGTAACTTATCAATATGCAGACAAAACTTACAGAAATGTAAAATGTAACTTGATGAACAAATGTGAAGATATCTTGTCAAATGTCAAGGAAGTCCAGGCTTTAACCTGATATTCACTAACCAAATGAACTTTTCCAATCAAAAAAGGCTCATGAGGTTTTCAAAATGTAACGAATTCTGTCCCTTTGCACAATCTTGAAGACTAAATTGTATTTCTCCAACAAACAGAAAGCTATAATACTAGTATATTTCTTGCTTAGCGAGTAGAATCTTACCCATCTTCGGATTGAGGGCTCCAACCTTAGTGCAAGTTCTTGTGGAGAAGAGTAACTCCTTAACCCTGAAAAAAGCCTGTGAAAAAAAAAACATCAATCAGAACAATGCAACCCAAATTCACAAAAAAACAGATGAAAGACAGAAGCTTTAATCAACATACGCATTAGAAGGATGTTGGCGCTTAGTTTCCCTAGGTGGAAACTCAGAGTTTTCATCACTATCCTGATTGATATTCCGTTTCTGTACCATCAAAGTCCAATTTGGGAGTGATACCAATAATCCTGCACAATATGATAGAAGGTAACGTTCAACTGCTAACAACTATAGTCTTATATAGAAAATAATGACCCCCAAATTAGCAGGAAACAGGTAGGAAGCTTCATATATATCCAATTAATTTATATTGTCAAACACAAAGGGTGTGTAGTTCTCTTAGACATTAACACAAACACATTGTGGGTGCTATGTGTGGCTGTGTTTATTATTCAAAATTCAAACTAATTGTTTAAGTCAATGTCGTCTTCTGCATTAAAGGAAGAGAATCTAGAATAAAATATTGTTGCTTTTTCTGATTAATCAAATCCACAACTTGGAACAATGGGGGCTTTCAAGATTT
Organism: Solanum pinnatisectum; assembly: GCA_035578085.1. Classification (NCBI taxonomy): domain Eukaryota; kingdom Viridiplantae; phylum Streptophyta; class Magnoliopsida; order Solanales; family Solanaceae; genus Solanum; species Solanum pinnatisectum. The sequence continues at coordinate 59,441,625 of CM069076.1, forward strand.
GAAGAAGAAAAATCCAAGAAAATAACCGGAATTAGTAGGCAACGATGAAATACCTACCGCGTGAACTCAGAAAAATACAAGGAAAGTTCAGTTACAAGAATATAAAGAATCTAATCAACCCAAACTTTGTGGAACTGCGGCTAGACACATAATCAATGCACGCGTATTTGCGACTCCTCCTTTATTTATTACTCCTTTATCCAACAATAATTGTCCATCATACTATTTTAGATGCCTGACAATGCTTGATTTTATGAAATCAATTGATAATTTTACACTTAATTTCTAGTTTACCCTTATGTTAATTATAGTCATTATTTTCTATTATATTTTTCAAAACATTGTATTTAATATATTCAAAAGTTAATATAATAAAATTACTCTTCTATTTATAGTTTCTTAAGAAGTGTGCAAAGTCAATAGTGGACAAATATTGTTGGACAATTGTTCAGTTTATTAATGCGGGTATTAGTGTCATAAATAAAAAGATAAAAAAAATACTACATTAGTTTTATTTTGATTTTGTATATTAACAAGTAACTTGAGATAATAATTTACACCAAGATGGACAACTAATGTGGGAAAATGAGTTTTATTTTGATTTTGTATCTAGGTTATTTCGTCAAATTATATTAATTTAATAGGATAAAAATTTATTTTAAAAATACACATTTTACATGCTCTTTGAATTGAGTTTTTTTTTTATAATTGTGGTGTCCAGCTTAGTTTGGGTGCATCTCGATTGATTTCACGAAATATTTGTAACCTTCCATCAGAAATCAACTCATTTCATTGATCATACCATGTTCTTGGCTCAACCTACTTCATTGATCATAAGTCACGCCCTTGTGTCAAATGACTTTCAGTTGAATGTTATTACAACATTGGGTTGGATGCTTAAAAATATCTAAATATTGATCATAGTTTAATATATATATAAAGTTGCTACGTCATTAAATAGTTAACAAAAATTGTATGTTTAGCTAAAATTGTTTGAAAATTAACCAGGTAAAATTGAATGACCAAACTAATCAGACAAAATTAAATTACATCTTTAAATTAAAATTAAAAAAAATAAAAATTAAGTGATTTTGATGACCATAAACTGACTATTCAGATATTCACCTTGCATAGACATGTATACATGTATGTTTATAAACAAGTCATATTTTAACTAGAAATTTTTGTAATTACATAGTTCAAATAAAAAAATAACTAATGAAATGAACATGAATTTGGTTATTTTCAAATCTTTAGTCCATACATCAACCATCATGAATGTCCATTAATAATCAACCATACATAAGAAACCCATGATCATACATGAATCATGTATATTATGCAAGTCTTTCTATATTTGAATTTTGATATAAAACACCACATTTTCTTAAATTTTGAGATTGAAAAAATAGATAAAACCAACGCGTTTGGTAATGAAGACAACCAACCAGCGTGAAAGAGACTAACAAATTTGAATCCTAACAAAAAAGTCTTGATGTAAACTATAAAGTAAATATAATAAAAAAAATTTAAAAAGAAGTACAATAATAAAATCAAAATTTCCACTCCAATGAGGGGAAAAAAATAAAAAAGTACTTAGCAGTACTTAATTAAGTAATAAACTCAAAAACTAACGTCAATGACAAGACCGGAGATTAGGATGCTTTGTTTTCTTGTTATACAACAATACCAATTACATATATTATACATGCAACGTGTTTTCACAAGTGAAGTTTGGAAAAGGTAAAATGTACAAAAACCTTACCTCTATCTTGTAGAGATAGAAAAGTTTTTTCTAATAGACTCTCAGTTTAAGATATACGATTTTTGAAGCAGTTTGAAATAGGGAATACAAAAATCAAAGTAGTAAAAATAACATAACGTTAAATAGGAGCAATACACTACGTACAACAGAACGAATAATAATGTCTATAAAATAATGCGATAATCAAAACACACTCACAAAAAAGAAGAAGGTGATAATCAAAATCAAAAAACAAGAAGCTATACTTTTCCGCAAGAAATTGAATGAACACTCAACTATTAATTACTAACCATCTAACATAATCCGCAACTTTCAAACTCTCCCATCTTAGGTCATGTTTTTAGTAGGTTCAATATGTGTTATGTTTTATCTAATTACTTCATTATAGTGATAAACTAATGTGTGACACAATTAATCCAAGATTCGATTTTTTTTTCTATTAAAAGCCAAGTGTATCAGCATCATTGTCGACACGACTACACATACACCAAAGGCCAATGAAAGGAACTTTGTCATTGTTTTATTGAAACTAGAAATAAAACCTATTGAAAAGAGACATATGGCCTATTATTTTTGCATTATGTATTTGTTGAGTAAACTTTTTCACCAAGCTACTAATATTTTCTTGGAAAATTCAAGGTTTTGCATATTCTTGGAAGTTGTGTACTTCTCTTTTGTCTGTGTGGAAATATTAACATTGTTTGCTCATATTTATGTCATGTGAGCTTTGTCCCTAATTACTTGTTTATTTTTATTATTTTTATTTATTTATTTTGATAAATTAAGAAAGAATAATTTTTTTTTATATATTATACCCTCAATTAATTACGTTGGAAAAGATAGAACTTTACGAAAATTTTAAATTTTTAATTTATTCACTTCATAATTAATAGGGTAAAATGATAAACTCATTATGTCAATCATTGTGGACAACTATTGTTGGACAGAAAAAGTAATAATTACTCTACAATCTACTTTCTTCTTATTTATATGTCATCCTTATTAAGAATAGATAGTCCTTAATATTTGTCATTTCACAAAATCAATGCATAAATTGTAATATTCTTCCTATTTTACCCTTGAGAGTTATTAGAGGGTGTTTGAATTGGCTTAAAAGTTGGTCAAATCTACTTTTAAGTCAATTTTTTACTTTTGGAGTATTTGACAAATATAAAAATAACTTAATATAAGTTAGGAAATATTTGACAAAGTTAAAAATAACTTTAAATAAGTTTAAAATGATTTAAAATAAGTTAAAGACCAAAAGTAGGTTTCCCACTAGGTTTTATTTTTTGACTTGAAAGTTATTTACGTTTAACTTTTTATTTTTAATTTAAAAATTATTTTTTTAAAGTCAATTCAAACAGGCTCTTAGTTTTGAAAGTATGAATTGACCAACATAGGAAAACTAAATAATTAATTCATATTCATTGATCAGATCAATTAATCAAAATAAATTACTTTATACTTCTTTATTGAAAATTTGATTTCGAAAAATATTAAATTTTAAAACGGTACACTTACCTAATTCACAGTAATATTTTCATTGAAAAGGACACAGCCTGTTTTATGATAATGATCAAATAAATTAGATTTTGTAACTTCCAAGGAGTTTCTTATAAATCTAGTGTCGGTGAGAAAAGTATTGTGTTTTCTTCCTCTTCTTATACTTTTTGACTATTTGGTGCACGCTGAGTGTTAATAGGAAAAAATCACAACAAAAATAATCTAGTGTAATTTTTTAATTGAATTTGAATTTTTTAGGGTGCGCAATTTTATTTGTATCTTACAAAGATGGAGTTATAAAAATGTCATTTTTAATAGACTTATGACTTAACTAAAATATATAAAAATAAGTATATAAGCAAATGCAATAGCGAAGAGGTCATGCCGAAAATAATAACGAAGAAAACATATAAGCAAAGATAAAATAATGCAGTATTGAAGCAAATAAAACAGTTGGTGATACTAAAATCAAAGAAAAAAGTAAAAAATATCTTCCCTTTTTCCTATTTATATGTCACAATTTTAGATTTCATGTTCCTTAAGAAACTAAGTAAGTTTACTATTGTACCATTATTTAGTGTTCTCTTGAAGTTAAGTTTACAATAAATGAACATAAATTAATTTATTTTTATTAACTAAATTGGCCAATGAACATGAATTAATCATTTAGTTTTTCTTTATTGGTTAAAGTCAATTTTTTCAAGGCTAATAACTCTCAAGGGTAAAACAGAAAGAATAATGTTATGTACTCCCTCCGTTCCAATTTATATGTTGTCCTTACTAAAAACAAATGGTACTTAATATTGTCATTTCACAAGATCAATGCATAAATGACATTATTCTTCCGATTTTACCCTTGGGAGTTATTAGTCTTGAAATGAACTCGACTAACATATGAAAACTAAATGATTAATTCATGTTCATTGGTCGATTTAATTAATCAAAATAAATTTATTTATATTCATTTATTGAAAACTTGACTTCAAGAGAATACTAAATAAGAGTACAATGATAAACTTACATAGTTTCTTAAAGGATGTAAAATCTAAAATGATGATATATAAATAAGAACAAAGAGAATATTAATTTTGTAAAATAATAAGTATTAATGACCGTTTATTTTTAATAAAGACAACATATAAATAAAAATGGACGGAATAATAATAACAATACTGAAAATAAAATTCGACAACAGTCTACCAACAAATATAAACAAGATGGATTTATACCGAGTATTTTAGTTGGGAACAATATTTTGTCGAAGAGACAACGTGAAACAGAAACAAAATCTCTTTAATTATCTCGGTATAGATGTAATCGACAATTAAAATAAATAATTAGTATTAGAGATAAATTTAAAATAATTGCCACTTTGTGTAGAGTAATAAGAGTATAAAACGTTTTACAAATAATGTTATCAGACACCTTGGTGTAAAAAATAAATTAATCAACCACTTTTTCCACTAAACTTTCTAAATTTATTTATTCTAATCTAATAATAGTAATATATTGGTAACTTCTCACAAGATTCTCAACCGTTTCATTCTTTTTAGAAAACTTTTCGTGCGATTTTTCTACTCTCCAGTCCTACTACGCATGGACTCGTTTTAATTTATTTTATTTCATAATTACGTTAGCAAGATATTATGTATTTTTGATAAAATTTGAAACAATCATCTCAATAGTAAAAGGTATAGAATTACCAGAACCCTATATGATTTTTGAGTGTATTTGATAAAACATGTCACAACAATTTTTTTATGTGAATAATCTAATTTTTATAGAAAAGAATATTACCATGTATTTAACTTGTTTTTATATCAATTTTAAATATTTAATTAGGTATAGAAATAAATGACATGTCATACTCGTACATGTAAATCATAATGCATGTATGATGATAGTGCATTTACTAATAGAGAAATAATATAAAGTGACACATGAAGTTATCTCAAATTTTAAAAAATATATTTTAATTATGCGGATGTCCTATTACCCCTTAAATAGTCTTGAATTGATATTATTACATCATTTTTGTCCACCTGACATAATAAAGTGTATGCACTCTCTCTAAAGAACGTGAGCAACCTAAAATAATGAATATAACCTTATTTTTATAAGTATTTTGTTATAAAATATAATTCTTGTTTTTCTTATTATTTTAACTTTTTTTCTTTGTTATTTTTCCTCTTTCTTTCTTCTTTAAAAAATGATTGTCAACTCAATTAAAACTCCTCACTTTCAACATCATCATTTTTATCACAATTTCACATTCTTCTTTTTTTAAACTTATTATTAGTTTAAGTCTCTTCAATTTTAAAACTTTATCTATTTTTTTTTTTACATTTCAAACGATTTGATAAACTCATTAGATTTCAAGATGATTAGGAGGTATCATTTAATCTTTTTATTCAAATTTCAATCAAGCTCTTTCAATTTTTGGGGAATTCATTGATTCTTTCAAAGTTAAGTTATATGAAAAGAAGATATATTAAGAAGAAAGAAAGAAAGAAAATGGAGGTGGAGGTTAGCTTGAAAGTGGGGGTGGGGTGAGATGGAAGGTGAAGTGAAATTTAAGTAGTAATTAAAATAAAATTAATAAAAATAAAATAAGTCAAAAAGTAAAAGAGAGAAAAAAAATCATATTTTAAATTAAATTAATACGTATCACGTAATGATTGGTGTGTGATATCACTTGCCTTTTAAAATCTAATATTGATCAAAAAATGATGTAATAATATCATTTCAAAATTATTTAGGGGGTAATAAGACGCTCACATAGTTAAAATATCTGTTTAAAAATTCGAGACAACTTCATGTGTGACTTTAAGTCTTTCTTCTTACTAAAATGTACAAAAGAAAGACGGAATATGTAGAGAGATATTTAAAAGTAGGGACTTACTATCCATTTGGACTAAGTTATTTTTAGGTGTTTTTGACTTTTCGATAATTTTAATTTTGGAAGTGTCTAGAAAGATTATAAAGTGTTTTTTAAGCATCCATCTTTAAAACAAATTTTTAAAATAAGTTAAAAGTCAAAATTAAGCTACTTGTAACTTTTAACTTGTTACTTTCTATAAACTCATCCAGGCCCTTGGTTACTTCAATTAGGATATGTATTTTAGTTGAATACTTAACCTATTGAAAAATTGTCTTACTAGGTTTTTCTTTTGATAATTGGCAAAGGAAAAAAAGGATATTATAATATACTCACTGATGTGGCAAAACAACTAATTAATTAATTACATGGGCACTTTGAGTTTTAAAAAAACAAAAAATATTGTTTAAAAATAAAATATTTTATAAATGAAACTTAACTATTTAATATATTTGCTTTTGTCATCCAATTATAGGCACATATTTAAATTCAAGGTTACCCTTCAGTGCGGCCCAGTGGTTTGAGCTTGGAACTTTCATGTTGGATGTCTCGAATTTGAAATCCCTTGCCAATGAAAGTAAGGAATTTGCCTTCTGGGTTGATCTCGTCACACCGGGCACGGTGCGAGTTACCTCTCCTATATGGTTTGCATGCTATTACATAGAAGTGGGTTTTTACCCCGTGCGCTGCGCACCCAAACGGCAGCGGCTGCAGATTGGTTTGCAGACACAAATATATCAAAAAAGGTAGCGCGGCTGCAGGTTAAATTGCAGAGACAAATATATCAAAAAAATATAACAAAGGATAAATATAATTTTTTTTGTGAGAATACAAGACAAATATGACTCTTTTCCGATTATTAAACTTATCCCGCCTATGAAACTAAGCTAGTGGGGAAGGAGTGACCCCTCCCTCATTGAACAAAAGGTATTCGTAGGATTTAGGACATACACACTCACGTAATTATAGTGTTTGTTTATTGTTTTCTTAATAGAGATTTTTTTTTTCTGCCTTCATAGTTGATGAAATGAATGATTAATAGGTAGATCAAATAAATCTATAATCGAGAAAAAGATTGTCAAGCAAGGGAAATTGTATTTGGCTAGTCTCCTAATCCTCTAAGTTCTGCCAAACATGTAAGGAAAAGATACAAGTACCTCCTAGAGTATGATCGAAAATGCAGCGACATATCTTAACTAAATTAATGTCTTATTACCCCCTAAACTCATTTTTTTGTAATCTTGTACATCTTTTTGGTTTATGTGATATCTAAATATCTACCACGCACCTCAATTGCGTGGAGACGATGTGTGCCACGTAAGCCAAAAGGTGTACAAAATTATATAAAAAATGAGTTTAAGGGGTAATAATACCTTAGTTTAGTTAAGGTGTGTTTCTGGGATTTCAGTCATAGTCTAGAAATACTTGTGCCTTCTCCCAAATATGTATGTTAAATATGACGGTTTGTTCTTGATTTCTTATCATATTACATGTCGTCAAGTTAGTGCAATCATTTTAAATAAATACAATTTTTTTTAACATAAAGATAGATAAAATTATAATGATAACGAAAATCTCTATGTTAAAATACATCATAATTGATCTATTTAAAGAAAGACGAATCATGAAACTTTTCTTTTCTTATGACCGAATTATGAAGCATTTTTTTATATAATGTAATTGTATTTTTTGATCTAATTGTTGCTTTTATTTATGCATTTTTGTTTTATTCCCTTTCCATGATAGTTTGATTGATTTTTCGGAAAAGGTCGAGACTACCCTTCAACTATTCTAAATAGAGTAAACATACCCTTCAACTATATTTTGGCTCAAAAATATCCTTTCCGTATTACTATTGGATCACTTCTACCCTTCCTTTTAACAAAGTAAGATATGGCATCCAATGTGTAAATTATAATGCCACATAAACGCCCACCTAAGCAGATCCATCCCCACCCGTTAAAAGGCCCAGGAAATTGAACACCCGGGTCAAAACGCTCATTATCATAGCGGAACCCCATTGTCTCCGGCGAACGAGACTGAACAATATTGGAGTTATAAGTTATAATCATTAATTATCTCATCCGGATAACGGATCTCCCTTGTCGCGGAAGATGTTGACAGAACACCGGTGGTAAAATCGTTGTTTCTTTCATCCGGATAACGGATGTTCATTGTCGCCGACGATAGAGAAGGCATAAAGTTGTCAGAATCAAGCAGATAGTTTGAAAAATCATAGTACCCATGGCATTTCTAGCAAGATCCCCAAAACGGCATCGTCAGACAACAACATGGTGACGGTAACAGAATCTGTCACGTTGTGAGGACAAAGCTATATCAGAAGCCATAAAAACGGAAACAGAAGTCGAACTTAACAACTTCGTCCGTTTGATGATTAACGCATTAGCAACAACAGTGAATTGTCTTCTCCTTAATGCTCTGATTGTGTGATCAAGAAGAGATCGATGGTCCAATACACCGTCGATTCCATGAACAGTGAGATGATTGTTCACTAAAGGTCAGGTTGCTGATTTTAACAAACCCAATTGAATTCTCTATCGAAGAAATCCATACTTGTTCAGTAGAGCTTTTGAAGAAAAAAAGCAATTATTATTAAACAGATTTGGGCAATCTTAGCACTATTGACACTGGATAAAAGGCTGACCCAATGGAAGAATAGACGGTGTGCTTAGGTGGACGTTTATGTGGCATTATAATTTACACATTGAATGCCACATCTTATTTCGTTCAATGGAAGAATAGAAGTGGACCAATAGTAAGACGGAAAAGATAGTTTTGAGCCAAAATATAATTGAAGGGTATATATGCTCTATTTCAAATAGTTGACGGATAGTTTTGATCCTTTTCCGTTGATTTTTTGCACCTAATTTTAGTATAACAGCTACACTTTAATTAAGCCCTGTCAAGTTTAGTAATATAAAAGCTGGGTGTATTAAGCGTCGCTATTTGTTTCTTAGTGTGTATTTTTTTTTCTTATTTCAGTTTTGGGATTTTTTAATCCTTTTCTTTTCTTCTTACTTTTCTTCTTCGGGTCAGCCACTGATCTCTTCCATTCCATTCATTTTTCCCTGCACTTCTATCTAGGGTTTTTTCCTTTTTTTTTTTTTTTAAAAAAAATTTATGGTATTCTCGAAGAAAAGTTACAAAATTTCAAACAATAGCCTTGTTTGTTATTTTTCTCTCTAAAAAATACACCTGTAGAGAAAGTGAAATCGGGTAAAGAGACTGAACTCTGTTTCTTGTTTTTTTTTTTTTTTTGTTTCTTTACGGAGTACTCAAACAGTGCAATTTTCATATTTACAGTAATTTTGTCTGCAGTGGAGATTCCTATTGAAGCCATTGCTACCAACAACAAAATCTCGTTGCGTTGGTGAGAGGGTAGGTTCTTTTTCTACTTGTTTCTTAACGGTGAACCATGATTTGTTTAATCAACTATCATTTGCTTTTTTTTTTTTTTCTCATTTTTTTCTAGTTTTAAACGAATGTTGGCATTTTGGATTTTTTCTTATGAAAAAATTCCGTCGTTTTTTTTTGTTGGATTTGTTAATAGTTCGCTGAAGTGCATAGAGAGAGTTTCATTAGAGCTGTTTCATTGATTGGTTTGTATATAAAATTATTCAGCTATGCTTCAGTTCTTGATAAGTATTGTTGATGAGTTACTCGTAGTTTAATTCTTGTTGTTTCTTTTATCCTAGTTTGGGGATCCAAAAACTGTTGAAGGAAAATAGCAGTTAGAAGGAAACAAAAATAATATGTTTGAATCATGGTTTCCACAGTTGGATGATAACATACCTAGATTCCACAAAGTGGAGTTTGGAGAGGGTAGAGTGTACACAGTCTTACCCCTATGTTAGAGGTAGAGAGTCTATTTCCAGTAAATTAGATTGAAACCAATGTTTACACGTCTACTTACCTTCTCCAGTTTCACAATGACTTTTGTTGTTCTTTATGGTTCCTATCAATTGGGTGAGGTAAACGAAGCGGAGGAGGAGTCAAAAAGGGAAAGCATAAAAACAGAAACAGAAAGGAAAAATTACAACTCTCCAGGCATTAGGTACAATCGGGAATTTAAGGGAAAGAAAGTTTGGGTACAACTTTACAAGCTAGGAATAACCATTGGATGATATCTGCTGAAGAGAATAATCTTGGTTATAATTTGCTAATTGTAGGTAATAAGAGAGGAAGAGTGAATAAAACTAATGTGAAACTCTCTTAGTCTTGAGCATCAACTGGGGAGGTGAAAGAATACTTAAGATTTAGATGCTTACTAGAAAAGTAGTCATATATAAGGGAAATGTAGTCGGAAGCTTTCACATGTATTAGGTAATCTTAGGTATTGTTGCATATCAGAGACTGACTGCTACAGTAAAGATGCTTAGGAAGATATTGAAACTTTCACCATCGTATATAAGATCTTCGAACTCCTGTTTGTCTTTTAGTGAACAATTTTTTCTTCATTGGATGCATTGGGTAGGAGGTCAGCATGAATCTATAAGTACTTTTTCCCTTTATTTTCTTTAGCTTGTCGTAGAGCAGCTTGTAATTGAGCAAAGGGAGCATTCTACATACTCCTATTGGATTGTCGTTTTGAATGAAAAAGGTAGTAGTCACTTGAAAAAAAAACTAAAAAAAGTAGTTACTTGTTCTGCAGAACTTACACACATGACATTCAGCACATTTGCCTAGTATTTAACATTAGGTTTGAGCGAACTCTTCCATGTCAGTGTTAAGAGAAAGGACGATGTAGTCCCACACTATGTACTTTCAACATTGCCACTAGAAACTACTACAACAACAACATACCCAGTGAAATTCCACTAAGTGGGGTCTAGGGAGGGGGGAGGGTAGAGTGTATGCAAACCTTACCATTACGTCATGGAGGTAGAGAGGCTGTTTCCGATAGACCCTCGGCTCAATTGCATCAAACCAAGGAAAGGAAGAAGAGTGCAAACAGAAACTGTTTTATTTTTTGTCGTGTTTTTACCACAAGTCTTTCTTGCATTTCCAATATTTATACAAATCCTACATTGTTTTTAGACGTAATTACTAGTTACTAATACTGATTTAACCTCACATACATTGATCTAGTATAACTTTACTCGTTTGATAAAAAAAATCTCTTATGTTGCAACTTACAAGATTACAGTATTATAGTCTTTGCAAATGCTGGAATTCCAGAAGTTGTTACAGTTGAATATAGAGAGATTTACCCAAATAGTCGACTGGTTTCATTGCGAAGGAAATTATGTGAATTTTTTTCTGTTTATTGTTCTAATGGTAACTTGTTTCACTTTTGTACTAAGGCAGTCCATGAAATTTATGAATTAATGGTGTAACTAATTTGCATCTTCTTGATACCTGTAATGAAACATTTATTTCATAAGAGAAAAAGTAAAAGTTTATTAGTTAATGGTATGAAGTAGGGGGAATTTTTGGAGTGGAAGGGGTTAAGAACTGTAGGATTTGGTATCAGACTCATCATGTGGGAACTGGGAAGGATCTGGATTTTGTCCGGGCAAGTCCATTTTCTCTTTGTTGTCTTTTTTACCCTCAATTTTCCCCTCATTTTTGCTTTAGTCGTTTACAGTTCACTATCTAGTATTTTGTTATCCAAATATTTAAAGGAAGAAAAGCTTTTCTGGTAACCAATGATTAAGGAAATGGAAAAACCTTCAGGCATGATGTGGTGAGGAGCACAAGGAGCATCTTCTAGGATGCGAAAAGATGTGCTTCACTATGATGTGGTGAGGAGCACCTTCTAGGATGCGAAAAGATGTGCTTCACTATAAATATGGGGACTGGGGTGGCATGAGGGACGTCGTTAGTAGTATATATACTTTCTTATATGCTTTCTTTCTGTTAAGATTGATGAATATGCCTTCAAAGGGCACGTGAAAGTTACCCATTAACTTATCCTGTCATTTTATTTTGACCATCTTTAGTAAGGGTATTTTTATACCTTTAAAGGTTGGAGTGCCATAGAATTAGTAGATGGGGCAAAGTGCCAAAAAGCTTACCTGAGCCTTGTGCACTTTGTCAGGGAGGGTTTCCGTTCATGGATATAATGTTCCTGATGACATATAAGAAGATACTTGCTCGACTCTGTTAGTTTCTGATGAGAAAAAAGAAGGTACTTGCTCAACTCTGTAGTTCTGATGTCTCAGATTTCTACATCATATGTCTTAAATGTCACAGATACCATCTATTTGCTTTGTTGCAAATCTCTTACATAAAATATGACCTCCTTGAGGTTGAGATTCTACATTTGGAATGATTTTCGCTTCTTTTTCTTAAAGCAGGTCTTCTTCTTGTGCTGAGAGGGACATAAAAGACCAAGATTTCACGTAATCTAAGACCAACATGCAAGCAGCTTCTCATTGCTATCCTCTTGTTTGCTTTTCTGGAAGGTCTCTCTCTTCGCCTCTTGGATTGCATTTATATATTAGTAAAAAGTGTATATGTACTTGCAATATTCTGTATATATGCATAACATGTAACTTGATGCATTTATATTCAACTTCTGTTTACCATGCATGGTTTCTGAAGTGGATTTCTTAAAAATACTGAGCCACTTGGATTGACTCACATTAGTTTTTCATGGATTGCAGAGGCAGGTATAGTAAGTTGAGTAATCACTCAAGTGTAAAAATTTTGAGCTTGAATTGGCTTCCCCAGAAATTTGACTTTAATCAAGGAGCTCAGATCCAGAAGATTCTAAAATCTTCCAAACCAAAAAGGTTCTGTGTGATTCCTAACTCTAATGATGGTTATCCTAGTCTCTCTGTTTCTGAAGAAGACACAACTGCATCTAAAAAAGACACATCTACAATGGAAGAATGGGAATATGGAGGAGAAGCGTTCTTGAGTAAGTGGTCGCCTCCCAGGTACTTATGGAGGGGATTATCAATTCTTATCTTGGCAGGACAGGTTATTATTAGGATTATAAAGGGTAAAATCCACTGGAAAAATACTCTTCAACAGTTGGAAAGAGTTGGACCTAAGTCAGTTGGTGTCTGTTTGTTAACTGCAGCTTTTGTTGGCATGGCCTTCACTATCCAATTTGTTAGAGAATTCACTAGATTAGGGTTAAATAGATCTGTTGGTGGGGTGTTGGCCCTTGCCTTTTCAAGAGAGTTAAGTCCAGTTGTCACATCAATTGTAGTTGCCGGGCGTATCGGTAGTGCATTTGCTGCGGAACTGGGCACCATGCAGGTATCTGAGCAGACAGACACGTTGAGAGTTCTCGGTGCAAATCCTGTTGATTATTTGGTGACACCAAGAGTGATTGCTTCCTGCATTGCCTTACCATTTTTGACCCTAATGTGCTTTACAGTTGGAATGGCATCCAGCGCCCTTTTAGCTGACGGTGTTTATGGAATTAGCATAAACATAATCTTGGATTCTGCTCAGAGAGCTCTCAAGTCATGGGACCTTATCAGTGCGATGATTAAGTCACAGGTTTTTGGTGCTATTATATCCATCATAAGCTGTGCTTGGGGAGTCACCACACTGGGAGGTGCTAAAGGGGTTGGAGAGTCTACTACTTCAGCGGTAGTTTTATCTCTTGTTGGCATATTCGTAGCGGACTTTGCTCTCTCATATTGTTTCTTCCAGGGTGCTGGTGATTCCCTGAAGAACTGTATGTGACATTTCTTATGTTTAAAGTTCCACAATATGTTCAAATTAGTAGCCATGTAATTTTATTGTTTCGAAAATCATTTTTTCTACCAAAATGAAATGTGTCAAGGAGTATACCTTTGGCAATATACTCTTAACAAGGAGACTTCCATTTTATTCGGATTTAAACCAATACTGCTAATTCTAAATCAATTAGAATTTGGTACCCGTTAATGTTCTTAAATTTGTTTATGTATAAGTTTTGTAATCAAAGAAATATAAAAAGTTGGTTTTCTAATTTTAGTTGGAGTAAGTTCTGTATTATGACTAATTACTAATATATAGAAGACTCTAGGAAGCAGCTGTTCGTCAACATGCTTGCTTCCTAGACAAGGGTAATTTGGTAAGTTACATCTAATTCTGCTTTATACTTTGCTGTGAATGCTTATACAATTTGCTTTGGGAATTGTGCGTTTCATGATTTTTTCCCTCTAATTCCTATTGTGTCCTTTTGTTGATAATGCAGTACTTTTTCAAAGTTTTATTTGCCCCTTCTTTTGTACCTTTTTACAATAAATCCACTGGTACATATTGGTAAATATATTGAAATGTGAGGCTTTTTTCAATGCCTTAAAGGCATGAAAGTGTTGGTGTTAGCACTTACTCAGACCCACACGTCCCATCAATAATATTTAGTACTATTCTTTTTTTTTGGGTAGACATATTTACTATTCATTTGTAGCTATTTTAGGCTTTATTTGTTATTGTGTATGAGATCATGTAGAATAAAATTAACTAATAAAATTTAATATTTCATATTTCATTACTAAGGCTAAATTTAAATGATAATATGATTGTTCATTACTGATATTTAAAAATAGTATTAAAAAATTATCGACACTCGAAATTCTATTAATGTCACATAAATTAGGATAGAAAAAATAACATATATTATTTAAAATTTATATAAAAAGTACTATAAATTATTATAATTATTGAATTCAAATATTGAAAAATCATATAAAAAAATGATTAACTCTCTAAATTCTATTGTGCCACATAAATTAGGATAAAAGAAGAAACATATGTTATTTATAAAAATGATGTTAAAAGCACAATAGTACTATAAGTCACAATAATTAACAATTTAATTTTAAAAAAATAATATATACAACACTTAGGGGTCGTTTGGTACAAATATTGACAATGCATGGATTAGTAATGCAGATATTAGTAACGCAGGAATTAGTAATGCAGGGATTGGTAGTGCAAAGATTATTTTTTGTCAAGTGTTTGGTTCACTGCTTTTCACTTAATTTTGTGTTTGATTTAAAACTCTACAAAAAATTTCTTTCCTATTATACCCTTGTGTTATTATGAGTGTTTATTTCATGTAATTGGGTTAAGGTAGATAACCGCCGGACCGGACAATTTTTTTTTTTTTTTAGGAATTTCTATTCCATTTAATTAGTTAAATCAAATATATATATATATATATATATATATATATATATATATATATAATTGTTATTAATTTTAAGGTGTGATGTATCACTATGAAGATCATTGATGGCACGGTGTATTTCTAATTTTTTGTTGGTCAAGTATATCTTAAACTTAACATAGATTTAAGACTACTTAAATTGTTCAATACCAAAAGCTTATTTTTTAAAAAAATAAAAAATAAATAGTTCAAGTGGGTAATCGACAAACTATCTTGAATAAAAAAAATTCAAGAAAAAATGGAGAAAAAACTATTAGTGAACTCATTAAATTACACTAAACATATTTGGAGAATTAAAAAAGAACATTTATAACCATTCCAAAATAAATAAAAAGGAAATTAAATTACAAAAGAAATTTACAAAAAGGAATAAGGTTAGTTTAGTCATTTAGGGGTCTTATCCAAGGTTTAACAAACCTTGGATTAGCTATCCTTCCATTTTCTAGGGATAAGATAAGACCACATATGGTGGATAAGCAATTCATGGATTAATTTAAATGAAGTAACCAAATAATGTATTAGATAGACTAAATTTTAATCCATGAATTATTCTATCTAATACCGCCTACCAAACGGGTCCTTAGCTGCCTCTTCAAATTTCATTTGCATCACATTAATTGACCATTAATTCTGCACTTTTTCCTTTTAATTTTGTCATCACATTAATTGACCATTAATTCTGCACTTTTTTCCTTTTAATTTTGTCTTACGTTTCTTTTTTAGCCTGTTATATATTTGAAAATTACAGTAATAATACTTTAAATCACAATAATTAATAAGTTAAAATATTTAAAAGTAATATAAAAAAATTATTTGACTTTCAAAATTCTACGAGTGACACATAAAATGGGTTAGAGAAAACGATATATATTATTTGACAATAACGTAAAAATAAATAAATTATAAATCACAATAATTAACAACTTTTATATATATATATATATATATATATATTGGTTGACTCTAATATATAAAAACATGTTAAGAAATTGGTTAACTTCAAATTCCACATATCACATAAATAAATTAAAACGGAAAGAGTAATATATATTGGGCCCTGGCACGGGGTATGTATCTAGTTTACTATAATACTTAAGTCATATGCGGCTCCTTAGTGTTGTCCGTATATTTCAGTTAGACTCTTTAACTTAGGCTTGTACCTATTGAGCACTATAATCTTAACAAATTAATACTTATTTAACACAAAATGAAAATTAGTTAAAAGATAAAAATGCGTGTCTCAAACACAAATACATAGCTGATGGACCAATAAAATAATGACACGTGGCAATTGAATGCAATTTTTTTAATCTCTATTTAAATCATTCAAAAAAATAAAATAAAAAAAATATCCTGAATCAACCCACCCCTAACCCCCTTATTCTCCTTCTTTTCACCCTTCCACCAGCGGCAACAGGCCGCTAACCAAATTCTGACCTTTTTATTCTTTACCATTGAACCTTACTGTCCATAATCCATTGCCTTTATTTTCTTCCCACTAATAATCAGCTATTATCATAATTATAAAAAAAATAATAACAACTTTTGCCTGAAAAAATAATCAATTCGTATTATTTTTATCGGAAAAAATGGAGTTTTGTTAGAATATTTGAGATTTAGATCTTTATAATAATGTATGTACGATTTTGTTGCTTTATTGTGGGTTTCGTTGCGCTAAAAAATAAAAAATTATAATGCATACTCAGCATTAACAAATGCCCAACATAGGGCAAATTTCCAAATTTAGTGTTTCTGTTGTCGTCAACTTTAAACTAAAATCATTCTTCAATTGATTTATATTATGATTTTATAAAAAAAAGAAAAAAAGAAAAAAAAAAAAGAGCGAGAGAAAGAGGAGAACAATGGTTGCAGTCTTGCAGAGTAACATTGTGGGAAGAAGACATGCTTTCATTTATTTCTTTTTAAAAAATAAAAAATAAATTAAGTGTATAAATGAGAAAATAAAAAAGGAAAAAATACTATTTTTGGCTGCTTTATGCACTCAAGGAGTGTGGAACACATTTTTTTTGTCATGTGAGCGTTTTGTGTCAAATAAGAATGATTTTTGAATAACTAAAGTGTTCAATAGGTACAAACCCTAGTTGAAGTATCAACGTGAAATATGTGGACAACTTTAAGGGACCGTCGATGACTTAAACTTTACTATAATACTCTTTATATGGATGATATTGTGTTATACTGTTTTGAACGAATACAATATTTAAATAGATTGTATCGTTTTGAATAAATATAAAATTTAAATAGATTATATTATTTTTTTATTGTTACATAATATTACACATTAATAATATAAAGAATAATTTTATTGAAAAGTGGGATATGAAGTAGAGCAATGATAAAACAAAGTTATGTATGAAATAGCAAGTTCAAAATAAAAAAAACAAAATGAGAAAGTAAAGCAATCGTAAAGAAGCAAAGAAGAAACCATCCACAATTGTCATACATCAATCGTCGCCGGAATAGATGTCGGCCAATCTCCCAATTCTTCCCAACGCAATCTCAATTCCCGCCAGGAATGGCACTAGTGAGAACCTCTTCGCCGCCGTAGACATCGGTACTAACTCCTTCAAGCTCCTCGTAGTTCGCGCCGACCCTTCCACCGGCCGTTTCCTCACCGTCGATCGGTTCAAGGAAAGAGTCCTCCTCGGCCTTGATACTAATACCACCACTACCTCCGCCACTATCTCCAACGCCTCTCTGCTACGCGCCACCACAGCACTTCGAAAGTTTCAGAAGCTTCTCCAGTCACATCGCGTGCCTTCCTCCCATTCTCGCCTCGTAGCTACTTCTGCTGTTCGAGAAGCTTCCAATCCATCAAAATTTCTTCAAACGATTGATGAAACCCTAGGCCTGAAAGTTGATGTACTCTCCGGTCTGGAAGAGGCCCGCCTTATATACAAAGGTATACTTCAATTCCATCCTGTTCATGACCGTACAGTTCTCACAATTGACATAGGAGGTGGCTCTACAGAGTTTGTAATTGGCAAAGAGGGGCAGATTTTGTTCTCTATTTCACTAGCATTGGGACATGTCACTTTAACTCAAAAATTTCCAGAAGTCACAGAAATGCGGGAACATATTAAGGTTATAATCCGTGCCTCGGGCTTAAATGAGAAGGTTAAGCATTATAATATTGATAAAGTGATTGGTTCATCAGGGACAATTAGGAACATTGAAAAGGCTATTTGCCGTGGCTATGCAAGCAATATGGAGGGAAATGTGGGCATATCTGAGGAAAGTAGGAGGGATTGGAGTTTTACAACGGACGAATTGAAGGGCTTAGTGGAGAGGTTGAGTGAGGAAGAGAGAAGAGTTGGAGGGAAGGTTCGAACGCAGGGCTTTTTCAAGAAGAGGTCAGAATTTATTGTGGCAGGGGCAGTTTTATTGGAGGAAATATTTGAGGAGCTTAAGATTGAGGAGATGGAGGTTTCTGGGTATGCATTAGGTGAGGGTGTGATTGCAGAGA
This sequence comes from Solanum pinnatisectum, assembly GCA_035578085.1. NCBI lineage: Eukaryota > Viridiplantae > Streptophyta > Magnoliopsida > Solanales > Solanaceae > Solanum > Solanum pinnatisectum. Next base: position 59,460,403 of record CM069076.1, read on the forward strand.
AGTTAGGGGAGGTTTTTGATAATTATGATCCAAGGGCGAATGCGAGGTGGAGGTCTGTAACGAGGCTCGCAACAAGGTTTAATAACAAGCAACACATGAAATCTGCTGCATTATGCTTTAGTGTTGCCAAGGTATTTGATAATTCGGAATGGGATACAATAAGAAGTTCACCATCTCTTGTTCCATATTTTTAGGGTAGAAATATTGTTTTGAGATGACTTTGTTAATTTTCATGATGTAGGAGATGTTTGATGGTTTGAGAAAAGGGTATGAATCAGGCAATGGTTCTGATGGATTCTTTGTATCCTTGGAGGATAAAGATCTCGAGTATCTCGAGGCAGCTTGTTTGCTTCAAAAAATTGGTCTTTATGCTGGTAAAAAGGGCTATCATAAGCAATCTTACCATATAATAGCGGTATGTATTTATTTCTTAATCCAGGAAGATTCAGATAAATTTCTGTCTCTTTGCATGTTGAGGAGTTTATGTAACAATTGTTCATTTAATGCTGCGAACTAAACTGTCAAAAAGATTTATTTGGTGTATTTGTGTGTAAAACTTCAGCTTAGTAGCATGACATAATTAAAGCGATGTCATGGCCTGTTTGGTTTATAATTCTCTAACTGATTTTGGTTTAGCCCACAAAATTTAACCCACTCGGCAAGCGTTTGCAATCGGGCCTGCCCTGCTGCTTGAGTATCTTTTATGTTTTTTCCTTTTTTGCCACTGTTATTTACATATTCAAAACAAGGATGGCTTATGTACCATACCAGATAAGCTTGGTCTTTCTCTTTGTACCTTGGCTTAGTAGTCAAATATTTCTTTTGCAGATATCATCATTCTGAAATTAATTATCCTTGTTAGTGTGTTAGCATACTTTTGTAGGAGTAAGGTGTGCATACACTCTACCCTCCTCAAACTCCACTCTGTGGGATTATATTGGGTATGTTGTTGTTGTTGTTAGAGTTTTAGCCTGGAATGGTGATTCTTTATTCATTTAGATAGTCACTATAACACCAATAAATTAATCATCTAATATGAATCCTTCCTGATGTAGCCAAAATGATTTTCTGTTGGGGAAACATAATCTGAGTGTGATTTGCATTATTGTAAGTTACAAAAATACAGGCAGGCATAATTTCCTTAATCAGAGATTTAAAAAAAAGTATGCTGACAATAAAAAAAACAGAGCTGTAACTGAAATATGAAGCATCAAGAAAGCCGAAGTATAAATAAAGCAATAGAAAGCTAAATTGAAGCATAAATGGATGATTACTAAACAGTAGCATTAATTTTCACAACCCTAACCAGCCCCTGTTTTTATTTTTATCTCTTCCCCCCCCACCCCCCCACCCCCCCAAAAAAAAAAGAATAAAAAAAAATAATATTGTTTAATGCATCCAGCATAACAACTCCCCACCTTGCACTTGCCCCTCCCTGCCCAATTCCCATCTCTAGAGGTCTTGATATACAGAGGCCTCTGTGATTGATATTGCTTGATGATTATCTATCTGGTTTCAGCTGTATCAGTTCTCTTATGTACCTTGAGAAATAGTTATTGGGAGCATGTAACTTATTGTGACAAGCTTCACTCTCTGTGTAGAAAGGCGATCATCTACATGGTTATAATGCCGAAGAGGTTAAGGTATGGTGTCTCCCTTATTTTCTCTAAACAACATTCAGAATGTGAAAACTGATGACATCTTCGTCAGCATCCAGTTAATAGCTCTACTTGTGAGACACCATAGAAAGAAACTTCCTGAATGTGATCATGTGGTGCCTGAGGAATTAACAGAAGAGGTATCATATTGTTATTTTTTGTGTGCTATACAAACTAATACTCACTGACTCCATTATTGGTGTGTATCTGGTATGCATGAATTTAGTTTTAGCAAGCTTTTTGTACTTTGTGGAGGTTCTGCACTAAGTACCACCATCCCTGAATGGATACTTTCAATTTCCAAAATTTCTTAAATGTATTTTATAGATTTGCACGACGTACCAACACACTTCATTAAATTGACATGGATAGGACAAATGAAGATAACATGTCAGCATAGATCAAGACTCTGATGTGTGTTTTACTATTATCTTTATACCTTAGATGAGAGGGAAATTCAGAATTCTTTGTGCAATTCTACGTGTATCTGCTGCACTGGAGAAACTTCAGCTGGTCAACATCCACAATGTGGATTTCTCACATACCTGTGAAGGATATAAATTGGTATTTAACCTTTACATGCATCTTTATGTTTCTCTTCCTTGTATCTTGGAGCAACGTATGTGATTCCGTTCAGTTGATCTCTTGTGATATAATTTTATTTAACAGTGGATCTAGGATTTAGTTTCCCCGTAACATGTGACTGGAGTTTTGGAAAATTGTTCCTTGCTCCACTTGTCGTACCTTATCCTGTAATACCTGTTGCTACATGGGCACAACTTGCTCAGCAGTCATTTATCAGCATTAAAGGCTTCGATTCGTTACCAGCAGTGAAAGCTTGATATTTGTGGCAATGCAACTATGTTGCCGAAAAATCCCACTCAGATTGGTACACCATCTCCCTGAGATCGATTTGGATTATAGCAAGAACGGGATTGGTTGTTCACCTCATGCGCATCCTTACACACCTTAAATTCATCTAGTACCTGGCTTTGTGTTCCAGCTCCATTTATCTTCCACAGATGCATCCTATCACATGGAACACGCCTTCCGGACCACTTGTGGTAGATTAAGCAATCTAATCAAAATATGTTCTGGCTTCGGTTCCTTCTTGATGGAAAGCAATGCGGGGACAAACATTCTAGGGTCATTTTGCATTATTCCCATATCTGCTCACCCATCTGGACCATCTAGCCACTTCCCTTTGTAGGAATGTGAACAAGAAATACATTTTCATACAATGGCAGCTACCTCTTTAGTGTATTTTATTACATCAGAGTTCCAAGCACACTGTCATTGCCATTGTAACATCTCAACATTTCAAACGGGATGTCTAAATATCTGATGAGGAATTCCTTTTTGGGTTTTATCTATTTTTCAATTTCACACACATGAAACAACTAAGCTCCTTGGATATCTGTTGGAACCCAGCTTGACCTTCACCCCTGTTTTTGGCCATCTCCTTATTTCCAGTGTGGAGGTAAGAGGCGGCTCTTGTCCCTCCACAAAACTTTTCTCTTGAAACTTCTGGGTTTTCCCGTGAGATCAGATCATTGAACACTCTGTGCTTATAACCCCACTTCTTTTCATAACTTGTACAACCTCAGTTTGCATATCCTCCATATCTGTTAATGTTCTGACGACAGTGCACTATTACAATTAATTAGTTCTTCCATCTTCTACAAGGTTCACTGGTTTCTTCAAAATTTAATGGAAAATTTGACAAATCCACAGGAGCCTATGGGCATTATTGCTAATATCTTAAAAATTCTCCTCTCCACCCTTTCATACCAACAGACTTTTTCTGAACAAGACAGGCCCTTCTTTCTATTCTTCAATCAGAATACCATTTCCATGCAATCGTCCTTCACATTGCCAAACACTAAGCTTAAGTTACTGAATGTTGGAACTAACATTCTGCACATGAAATGAGTCACAGGGGACCAGAAGAGTAGAGAAGATGCCCATCTGAGCTCTTTGTTGTGATGGTGATCTTTAATGATGATTGATAAATACTCTTCTGTTCATTGTTTCGGCATTAAATACTTTATTGGGTACAGCACTTTTTAGCCTCCTCTTACCCAAGTTCAGTTAGGCTTGGACATTCAATTTGGATGATTTTGTAAGAATTAACTTACCTGATTAGAAGATCTTTTTTCTCATGTGCTGTAGCCTTTATGTTTTCATGTAAATCAATTTGAGCTGGGACTAATATTAGATAATCAGATTGTTTGTAGAAGTAAATGCATGCTTTTCATCCTGCCATTCTCTTGGGATGAAACATGCATCAATCTTGTAGCTCATCCTCTCTCTTTTTCTTCTTTTTAAATTTTTTTTTTTTTTTTTTGTACTTGTAACTAAGGCTGCGGAACCACCGGATCGGAACGGAACCACCGGACCGGAACGAACCGGTACCAGACCGGAATGGGACGGTTTGACCGGTACCGGGATGAACCGGATCGGAATTACCGGGACGGATACTCAGTTCCGTCCCGTCCCACTATATACCGGGATGGAACCAGAACGGACCGGAATGGAACGGGATGGGATAAACGGGACGACATATCTAGCTATTTCAAAAAATGATAAAAAAGATTTAGTTATTTTGATTTTTTGAATTACGAAAATATGAATGTTTTTTTATTTTTCTAAGTTTAAACTTTAAATTAATAGTTTTGAAATTTATAATGTAATTTTACTTAAGTTTATTTTAAAGATATATTTTTTTTTATTTTTACCTATTAAGTTTACAAGTTAAGTTTAATAAAGTTTTTTTAAAAAGTTTTTTAGCTTAGTTTTCAAATTTCAAGATTTGAATTTTTTGAAGTTTATAAGTTATTACTTATTAATATGTTATAACTTATAAGTTATATTTATAATATAAAATATAAATTAATTAAATATATATTTCAAGATTTGAATCTTTTTTATTTTTTTATATATAAATTATAATATAAAATATAAATTAATTAATAAAAATTAATTAACCGGAACCGGAATAAACCGGTACCGGTACAACCTGGTCCGGTGCATTGTCATGGCATTTACACCTCAAAAGCTGTAGGTACTTGAAGCAGGAAATTTGCCCTTCCCTGGTTATGTGCTGCCATCAGTGAAAGACTTCGAGACAGAGCATGTTAAAGAGTTGGAACACTTCAGAATGGTAATGGTTTTGCATTGATGCCATGCTGGCATACTTTTGCTGCAGGCTATGCAGTCTTAATTCTCTTTTTTTTTCATTTTTCGATATGTGGTCATGCCTGATGTTCATTATATCACATGTTATTCATTTTTTCAGGTGTTCCAGGAAAGATTGTCAATTGCTGTCACTTCATCATAATGTGTAAGAAATGCTAGGAATTGTGAGACGCCTTTCCTGAGTTTGCCAAGAAAATGATGGTAAAATATTGTATTATGTAAAAGCCATACTGTAATGCATGTTATATGCATACACATACAAGCACAAACCCACACACACACACACAAAAACACTTCAACTGTTACAAGTAACAGTAAGCAGCATCACCTTGTCACACTAGAAGCTTATTGGGTAGATCCTTTAAGTATTCTAGCGAATAGTTGCTGAACTTGTTCTCTAGCAAGGCCGTTGAAACTTGATGTATTTATCTTTTATTTTTGCAATTATTGTCTCAAATGTACTTTTCTTATGTAAAACTAGAAATTTGTCATCTGTTATTATCAGCTTTAACTTATGCAGTATACATGTAGAAGTGCAGGCTTCTCCCTCCCATGTTCTTGGTCTGTTATGGCAGTTAATTTTTGTTGATTAATAAAGTGAAGTACGATTGATTGTTCAGAACATGAGCTTGGTCTGATTTCCTTCTCAACAATAAGGTTGTTTTACATTTTTTGTTTCTTTCCGTTTCATTCAAGTAAAGCTTGATTTGACTCTAAAACAGCAATATCAATTTTGCTGATGCATTTGCCCCAAGAAGTTTGTTCTACTGGATTGGCTAAAGAATTTGAGTTTTTACCTTTTACCTGTCTTATATTTTCAGGTTATTAAATTGTTGGATAAAAGGCAAGTGAAGCTAGTAAAATATAATAGTCTAATCAGCTTCATGCATTCATGTCTTGTCGCATTCAGTCTAATAGTGGAATCCTCAGCTAATTGTGGGCTAAACTTTAGAAATCAAATTGCTATAATGTTTTTCGAATCCTCAAGTCATTATTATGTCACTGCCGTGATATTTTTTTTTTTAAAGAAAAATGAATAAAAAGAATTCAACTATTTCATAAAATCATGTATAGACGAATTATCGTATGAGGTTAATCTTTTTCTTTTTTGAACTCTCAGAGAAATTGACATTTGTTATACTTCTACTGTTATTTTGTTTCGTACCATCATGAAAATCGACATTCATTTGTTTGTTCAGCTCTAAACGGCACACCATTCAAATTGACAAATACCTCAATGATAAGTTTGAAACGATAATTCAATTGGAGAGATTAGTATTTTTATACAAGTAAAAAACAATCCATGTTGAATAATGTAAAAATCTTTCTTGTGAAAAAGACTACAGAAAATGACAATCAACCAATAGCAGTTCCTAGACAAGAAGGCTCTTGACTTTATGTGAATATGAAAGCCAATATAATATATAAAAGCCAGTATAATTAATCTTTTGTTTGAATTCTTCTTGCTCAAAATGTCATGCAAAATGCGACTAAATTAGTTTAAAAGTCACATCAACAGTTCTATTAGTGACATCTGATACTGGATAAACCCCCAATATGCTTTGTCAAATAATGAGGTTCTTCAAATTAAGGGAAAGAAGAAAATAGCCATTCCAATTGTGGTAAGGGTAACACGTGGTATCCTTCTCTTTTCCATGCATAAATAATGAGTATGGTGATTAAACAATTTTGTACCATCCATAAAATTGTCTCCTTTTACTCTTTTTGTACTTTTGTCCTTTAGGATGAAAAGACTATGTGAAAAAAATTAATAAATTTACGACCATTTGATTTGGAAATCCTTAGATTAGGTCGCAAACTAATAGATAAATTGTTTTAGGCGAGTCTGTTGTGACAAACTTGACTAAGAAGGTGTTGAGAAAATTGATCCTGAAACTCCCTTATAGAATAACACATATTGCACCAACTCAATTATCTTTACGATTGTTGCTTACTTTTAGTAAAAAAAGAAAATTATTATATTATTAAAAATATGAATTGTTATTAAATATTACGAAATGTTATTCAAATTATCTAACAAAGAGTTGTTAATTCTGGAATTTGCAACTTATAAATCTTTTATATTTAGTTTTAAAAAGATTACGGATTAATTTCCTAAAAAAAAAAAAAAATTAATTACCCCCAAAAGGTTTTATTTTAGAGTAAATAAATCCAAAGGATTAATCTTGTACAAATAAGTCAAATCATATTCTCTTATCTTAAAAACTTGTATACAATTTTGGATTTTCTTGTTTTCATTATTATAAAAATAATATTTCCTATTTCATTATTTAACATTTTAAGTAATTTATTCAAGTGGCGAAATCAAGAACCGTGTACTATTCAACTATCGGTCACGATGATTCCGGTTTATTTTTCAGTTCATTATTACACGTCATTCGAAAGGACAGACCTTATCGAAAACAAGAACAGTTAAAAAGTCGAAAATAACCCCCTTTCTTCATTCTCCATGTTAGCTGTTACTAGTTGTACCTTACCTCCAGTACAGTCACGTATCCTGCGCATAATAGCTGCAGTCAATACACACTGACACTGATATAAGAAATACAATAAACCACACAAAAAAGAAAGAGACTCACACACATTTGTTTCTCTGCCATTTTTGGTAATTGAAAGCTTTCATCAATGGCAGTAGACTAGGGTTTTTCTGATTTTTTTTCTTTAATTTATGCCATTCAATTGCATTCAAAAAGAAGTTACAAAATCTCAAACTATAGTTTTGCTTGTTTCTTTTTTTCCGGAAAATACACTGCGACATTGTTCTTATTCCTTGGTTGTGTTGTAGAGAGAAAGAGAAATCACGGTAAACCGACAGAACTCTGTTTCTTGCTTTCTTGTTTTTCGTTTCTTTTACAGCAGAGTGCTCTATGAAACAGTGCAACTTTCGTATTTACAGAAATTTTAGTTGCAGTGAAAGTGGTGGTTTGGTTAAACGAGAATTCTTAATCGGTGAGTCATGATTAGTTTGATCAATGTCATTTGTTTTTTTACTTCTTCAAGAAATTTGTTCTTTTTTTGTTTTTGATTGGTTAATGGTTAGCTTTAAGCTTGCTACAATGCTTGATAAGTATGGGTGGATGAGTTTGATCAGAGGACAGATGTTGTTAACTCAGTTTAGTTCTTGGTGTTTTCTTTAAATCCTAGTTTGGATCCTTAGAAGTCAGAAGAAAAGAAAACTAATTAATCGGAATCATGGTTTCCATGGTTAGATGATTTGGGGAAAAAAAATAGGTAAAGCGCCTCCTTGAACCAGTTCTGGAAAATGAGCTTATCCTGATAAATTAGATTAATTTGGCAGAAGAAAAGGGAAGGGAAGTGCTTCATTGAACCAGTTCTAGAAAATGATCTTATCTAGATAAATTAGATTGAAATCAGTGTTTACGCGTCAACTTGGTAACATTCTCCAGTTTCACAATGACTTATTGTTCTTTATGGTTCCTATCAATTGGGCGAGGTAAAGGAAGTGGATGAGTTCAAACGGAAAAACAAAAAACAGAAACAAAAAGATAAAAATACGACTCTCTAGACATTAGGGCACCAATTGGAAATTTAAGGGAAAGAAAGTTCAGGAACAACTTTGAAAGCTAGGAATACCCATTGGATAATGTCTGGTGAAGAGAATAAAAACAAGAGTGAAGAGAAAAAATGAGGTTGTAACTCTCTTAGTCTTGGTTATAATTGGCTAAATGTAGGTAATAGGAGAAGAAGACTGGATAAAACTAAATGTGGAACTCTTTAAGTTTTGGCCACCAACTAAGGAGGTGAAAGAATACTAAGATTAGATACTTACTAGAAAAGTAGTCATGTATACGGGATATGCTCTTGGAGGCTTTGACATATGTTAGGTAAACTTAGGTAGTGGTGCATATCAGAGACTGCCTGCTGCCTGCTACAATAAAGATGCTTAGGATAGTGAAACTTTTTCCTGTTGTATATAATATCTTCGAAGTCCTATTTGTCTTTTAGAAAAGGTAAGGACGGTTTATCTTCATTGGATGCATTGGGTTCGGTAGGAGGTCAGCATGAATTTATTGGAACATTTTTCCTCTTCTTTTTTTTCCCCTTTAGCTTGTCCTAAAGCATCTTGTAATTAAGTAAGGGGATCATTCTATAAATTAGATTGCTATATCACTGATTACTCAGGGTCATTTTAAATGAAAAAGGTAAATAGTTACTTATAAAAAACTAAAAAGGCAATTACTTGTTCTGCAAAACTTATACATGTGATATTCAGCAAATTTACCTAATATTTAACATTAGGTTTGAGCAAACTCTTCCATGTCAGCATGAAGAGAAAAGGTCAATGTAGTGCCACACTATGTACTTTCATTATCACCTCAAAGAATCCAAGCAAGGGGAATCCAGAATCTTCATTCCATGAGATCCACACCATGTATATTTCTAATATACACTGAACTATGTAGTCAACTTACCACTAGACATGAAAGGGTTGGCAGTGAAATGCAATGAACATGTTACTGCGGTCTATTGCAACATGATGTAGTCATTTTAAACAATGAAAAACACTCATCCATGTTTTATATTACTCGGCCACTCTGTCCAATGTAATTATCAAAAACCAATAAGGAAAAAGAGAATAGAAGAAAATACAGTCTAATGGCTCCTTTAGTTGAATACACAGAACTAAACTTTGCTCTTTGTGTTTAAGGTATGCAGTGCCAAATTTGTCTTGTGTTAAAAACTTTAAATATGAGCACAAAAACTAAATTTGTCTACACTTAAAAATACTGTACAATTTTTTCATGCAATAAATGTTAAAAACTTCCATAAGCTTTATAAAGATGCACAAGGTTCACTATTCATGGGTTTTGGCATGAAGGGGCGATGAAGTGTCTTCTTTGGTCCATTCCGTGTGCTTACTTGCCCTGCAAAATGGAACCTGATCATGATGCTTCTAGAAAGCTTAGCAAGGTTGGTACTTTTCCCCGTGTATATAAGTTGAAGCTTAAAATGCATTTGAAAAAACCTTATACTTTTTTTTTCTACCAAGCACTTCTTGCTCAAACTCTTTTTCAAAAAACCACCTTTGGTTTGGGATAAATTGTCTGAGAGGCCCTTTTGATATTTTTTATTGCTAGATAGTTGACTAACATAAATGAATTATAAAAGCCTAAATAACGTAACAAGGATAACGACCCCTGCTTCCATTGCCCTAGTCATTTTCTTCTCAAATTCATGCTCTCCTCCCCAACTTCACAACAAGCTTCACACAAGATGAAGAAAAGAAACATAATATTCATTCTAACCAGGACATTAATTATGTCGTTACTGGTTTTAGATGGAGTTTGGGGGGGAAAGTGGGTTATGGAGATGAACCAGGGTTGATTTAAGTAACGAAAATGTTCAAGCAAGAAAGAGTTCCTCTCAACATGCTTGGTTAGAAGGTTCGAGAAAAGGTAGGTTCGTCGAAATTGGTGACTAGTTGGGCTGCTGAAGCTTGGTGTGCGAGGTCTGGTTTAACGGGTTTGGAAAAGAGATGGAAGTTTGACGTGTGTTGGTGAAGTACAAAGGTGGATGGGGGAAATTATTTAATGCTGGAAAGGCGAACTAAGGATATGACTTATGATAGTGCACGAAATTGAGACAAAAGGAAGGTGTCCTGATTGTGAATTTCTAGATTGCCGGTGCATCTTTGGTACCAGGAGCTTTCAAAATGGGAGTGAAGTGTGTGGATTGCAACATGACAGATCTTACTGGGGTTACACTATTTGTGAAAAACAGTGGAAAAGTGCCGATTTTCATTAGCTCAGGAGATTAGTTCTTTTTTGGGACGAAGGAGGAATGGGAAAGAGGAAGGAAAGTGGAGTTGAATAATGAGTTAGCTCTCCTTGATGTATGTAATTTGCATCTCCTTGATGCCCTTCAAATATTTTATCAAAATAATGAGTTAGCTTCCTTGTCTTTAGCTCAGGAGATTAGTTGGAAGCAAAAATCGAGGGTGTTATGGTTGGATGAGAGGGATTCAAATACAATTTTTTTCATTGGGTAGTTGGAAAATAGAAGGAGAAATTTCATTGTTCCGAAGTGGTAAACAAAATAGTGTACAAGGAGAAAGAAGAGATTGAATGGCAATCAAAGGGAGGATAAGAGAGAGTGGTTGGAAAGTGCCATGGGTAATAGGACTTAATGCATTCCACGCTATAATATCGTAGGAGAAGCAATTTTGAATAACTTAAACCGTACTTTTATCTCTCTAATAAATCTTAGCGGAGTGGGGGAGGAAGAGAAGGAACTAATGGGAAGCAGGGTTCTAGGGAGATCGATGATTCAGTTATTATGTTTCTTCTTTCTCTCATTTTATTGGCTCAATTTGCCTTTTAAGAGAAGAAACCATGGAAGAGGACATATGGCATTCTTCTTAAAGTTTAGACTAAATAAGCTCCCAAAAATAGTTTGAGGGAAGAGCTTTATAGTAAAATTGTTCAAGAGGTCATGGTGCAATATTAAATAGACTTGTTTACCCCAAAAAGTGGCTTGATAATTCTAGTTCATGTAGTGTAATTCTGCTATATGACTAACAGCTTATTATTTTCATCTTCGACGTCTTCCGTGATATGCTTTTGTTGATTTGACTATATAGCTCTCAGACTCAAGACTAGCAAATCCACTGCTCCAGCTTCTATGCCCAAGTCCAGGTACTCAGTTAACAAATAAGGCCCCCAACCATACAATGTAAAGTCAAACTACCAAGCTCATTGAACATGTTTCTCATTTATTCTACCTTGCATACTCTAACTATGTTGAAGCTTTATTCTCAAATTTCTGATGTTTATAATATCTAGGCTTAACAGAGTTAGAAAAAATTACTAATTGCTCCTAATGGATTAATTAGAGAGAACAACAGATTATTGCTGGTCTTATTTTCATTACTTGTGCTTGTTGTCTTTTTTTACATGGGTTCATGCAAGAATTTGGTTTAATTTGAAGCTAGAGAGATAACCTATTGAAGTTTTTGGATGTAACTCCAAAAATAAAAATAAAATTGAAACAGAAATAGAAGGGTGTGGACATATGACAGCCAATGGTGCTGCACAATTGACTAGCGGAAAAGTAGTTTTTTAGAGCTCGACCGTATGAATATACTTCAGAAAATTTCCAGGTTATTGATTTGGGATGAAACATCATTTAAACCAATTTAAATAGTTGTTGCATATATAGCAAGTCAATATCTAGGTGATGAATCTACAACTACGATAATTCATTGGAAAAAATAGTTCAAAAGCTCCCCCACCATATCTGTTATTTAAATTTGTTTCGACAATGGCCAAGGTTAGCCTATTTGTGATTTAGTTTTTTCATCTATGTCACATGTATGTTACAACTTCTGATAGATCCTTGATCCTTCAATATACATACAAAGATTACAGATATATTACATAGCCATAGTTGATACTAGTAATACTCCAGCTAATACTCGACCACTTTACCCATATACTCCAAATATGAGTTCACTAGAATCTTGCAAACTTGAACACATAATTGATTAGATTTTAATGTTTGAGATAGTGAGAAGCTATATATCAGCTTGTAGAAGGTCCAGTTATCACCATTCACCAAATGCTTAATGTTGAAGCTTTGTCATCAAATAATGTTGTCATCTGATCTATTTGTCTACACAATTAAGACCCAAATAAGTTGTCTATAAATTTGGTTGGGCATCAGTTTCTCAATTATGGAAAAATCAAAGTAATAGAGGTTTTCACCTTCCTTTTTTTGTTCTTTGATTCTTTTTTGAGAAATTGCTCATCTTTTCTGGTATGCTAATGTTGTAAAATGGAATACTTCAAAGTTATTTTTCATGTGCCATTGATGTCGCTAGCTTATGTCAAGACATACATCAAAATTTTCTACAAGAAAGCTGACATTTGTCACCGACTGCTATGAGTAGATTTTTATGCAAGTCGTCTTCGCAGTGAGATGAGGTAGTAATGGATTTATTTTGAGGGGGAATTTGGAATTTGAGAGACGTAATACAAAATATGTTAGTGGAATTGCACGATCTATAATTATATTTGTGTAGCACTTAGTGCAAATTAACCACCGGTGTCTTGATCATGAATAAAGAGGTGTTTTGAAGAGTAGAGGTTAAGATGAAAGTAATCATAAATGAAGTGGCGGAATCAGAGAGGGTAGAGGGAGAGATGGTGCTAGAGTAAAGGGAAATAAAGGAGGAGGTAAAAAATGCGTTAGCTTCCTTGAGGTAGGTATGGTTGGATCACAATGCTTGTTCTAAGGGGAGTTGTGACAAATATGAGGAGGTAGTGCATGAAAGGAAGGATGATATTAAAGGGCCACTAAGAGGTTTCTATGAGTACTCGTTTAAAGAGGAGGTGGATTGGAGACCTAAATTGGATGGATTAGCATTTAATGAAATAGGAAAGGATGCGTAGTGGTTTGAAAGAGCTATGGGAAGATGAGGTGTGGGAGGCAGTGGAGTGTTGTGCGGGGGTAAAGTTCCAGGACTAGACGAATTTACTTTAGCATTTTCGAGCATTGTTAGAATATAGTCAGAGGTGAGGTGAGTCAAGTCTTTTATGGTGATCAGAGAATTTGAGAAAAATTCTCAATGCTTCTTTCATTGTCATTTACCCAAAAAGAGAGGATGCTACTAGTATCAAGGATTATAGACCTATTAGTCTAATGGTAAGCATATAGAAAATTATATCTAGGATGTCTACTTCATGCAACGCTTTTGTGGAAGACAAATTTTTGTTAGATGCAACACTGATAGCAAATGAAATTGTTGACTTGAGGAGAAAGCTAGGGGAATTGGGGATTTTATGCAAATTAGATCCTGAGAAAGCTTATGACTACGTTAACTGGGAGAATCTTGATTTCATTATGTTGAAAATGGGTTTCCTCGTCTCACTCCTCTAGAAGTCTAGAACTACCAACGAAGCCACACATGTTGCCGTTCATAAGGACCGAAAACTTGACCATTGAGATGCAATATTTGATTCACTTCCTCCATCATGCACCAAAATCCCATTTCTTTTCATTCTCAAAAGAGATTATCCACAGGGAGAAAAGAACTGTTAATCAAAAGTATACTTTCGAGCAGTCCCATATACTTCATGCCTTTGTTACACGCTCCATTCAGTGTTATATGAAAGTTGGGAAAGCTTCAAGGGATTTTATATGGTATTCCTCAAGCAGGAAAAAGAAGTTTCATTTGGTAAATTAGGAGACGGTTACAACACCAAAGTGTTGGGGTGGACTTGGGATGAACAATTTAAAGACCTTAGCAAGGTGTTCTAGGGGAAGTGGTTGTGGAGATCTGGTGTAAAGGAGAATGTTTTATGGAGGGAGGTGACTAAGGAGAAATATAGGGTTCTGGAAGTGGGTTGGGGGTTTAAGAATACCAAACTTCCTTATGGATGTAGGCTTTGTAGGAATATCTTAAAGGAGTGGAAGAGTTTAATGGGAATATACCATTTAGGGTGAATGATGGAAGTAGGGTAAGTTTTTAGGAAACATGGGAACAACACTTGGTGAATTACTTTTTCAAATATGTAGAGTATTTCATGCCATCATAAGATGTCGGTTCAACTGATATGTACACTGCAAGGTGGAGAAGTTATATGGGGTCTGAAGTTTAGAGAGAACTTGCAAGTTTGGGAGGTTACAAAATTTCAAAACTTGATTGGGAGAAAGTTTGAACGTATTGCGTGTTATGTATTACTAAATATGTATTATTTTTATTGTTTATTCTTCCTCATTGTCCAAAATTATTTGAAGAGTTGGTTCTATAACCTTAAGGTCATCTAAATAAGGATTGCTAGTTTCTTTTGGATTGCATTTTTGTTGTTCCTGTCTCCTCCACTATCATTGACTATAATAGCCTTAGAAGATGTTTCTTTGATGCAAAAGTCGCCTCATCCACAATGGCGAAAGGCGAGGCGACCCTTTACCGCCTATTAACTTTGTGCCGAAGCGATCTTTAAAAGGCGACACCATGGCGAAAAAGGCGTCGCCTTTTCTATTTTCTTTTAAAAAGGCAACCAATTTAGGGTTATTTTAAAAGGTAATTTTAGGGTTTTCTTTCCAAATCTGCACAGTTGCACTCTTAGACTGCGACTCCAACTCCAACCGGTTGAATCAACTAGACTTCTCCGGTGACCAGCCAGACTTTTCCGGCAACTCCTAAGTCCAACCAATACGTATTTCTTCTTCCTCCGTTTCTCTTTCCTTCTTCTTCAGACTTCAGTGTTACTTCTTCCTCTGTATTTTTCTTACTGTTTGACTTTTTTTTTTTTTTTTTTCATTCAAGTTCTAGACTTCTTGCGCCGTCCAGAACACTGCTTGCAAAAAGCAATTATGTTTATAGGAATTGGGACATTGTGGCGTCCAGCTTACAGTAGGCAATGTTGTTTGAGAATATTTATTCTGTGCTTTATTCAAATGTGCAGGTTTTTATTACTTCTGGTTCCTTCAACTTTCTACCATGGGTGTGGATGAAAATTTTTTATACCTACGCAATCAAGATAAAGCTCGACATCCCTTGGCTGTATCCAGACATGCTTTGTGCGATCTATCCAATGTTTCTCCTGTGGTTTTCCTCTACCTCTTAAAGGAATGCTATGTTTATGGTAAAGTTCTTCCCACACTTTTTCTCTTCTTAAAAAAATGCTGTCTGGCCTAGTTTTGATCATTCTATAAGTTTTAGAAATTTTTTTCCTTAAACATTTTACTAGTAGATATCTGATCGTTCTTTTGGTCATTTCTTTGTTTGTTGCTCAAATGACAGTTAGAACTTTTTCAATATAATGATCAATTGATAAGGATTTGATAATCATTTGTTGGATGCTTAATACTTTTTTCAAGAACTTGTATCATAGAAAGGAAGGACATGAGTTAAATCCTTATATGGTAAAGAATGAAGAACTGTTATCCTACCTCTGCTCCTCTGGTCAATGACATTCTCTCTATGCCTAAATAACCACACTGTCTCATGACCATTTAAATCTTTCAAACTCCAAACTGGAAGCAAAAGAAAATGATCCTGGCTCATGGATTCTTGTCATCTTTCTGTGAAGTTCTAGTCTTAAAAAAAAACGTGAGGTATGCTTATCAGCCATTGGTCCACCTTGTTGATTTGACCACCTTAATGATGCGGCTTGGTGCAAAATGGTGATTGTGAATACATTAGTGGATAATGATAGGAGAGCAGTAGATATTGAATTAACCATTTTCCCTCCAATGTCATTTGAGCAACATGATGATTTTAAGTGGACTGTGCTAGATTATGTATCTGTAGAATTTGATAATCTACAAAAAAGAAATTGTTGAGTTTTTTTTTTTCAATACCTTCGGCAATATGAACTGTGAAGATCTAGGTGTGATTTTCGTGTTCATATGTACGACAAAGACTTTACTCCTTTCCTTCATCCAAAAAGGAGTCGAGTCTATGAGTACTACTACTATCTTCTGTGGGTAGGAAGTTCATAGAATAGTTTTTGAGATGAATTAGCAGGTTTATGCTGCAACAGAAAAAAAGCTACATGTTAGTCTGAATGCATGAAATGATTTCTGACTTGCATAGGTAGGACTCGGTGGCTACAGACACAAGCTTATTTCTTACGTTAACAATCATTGACTTGTGACTCATTTAGCATCCATTGCCAAACTGTTGGTAATCTCTCAAGTTTCATTTGGTAAACCTAAAGCATGAAATCTTAGGGCAATGAAAAGGATCATCAATACGTCTTGAAATAAAAGAAGTGGAAGTGATTTTTGTTTCCTTCTATGGATGATTATGGTGTAGCTCAATTTGGTAATATTTGATCATTATATATTTTCCGACAAGTTTTTATCCTTAATAGGAACATGCAAGGCAACTGCTAAGTTTCGAGTTCTGCAACAGCAAGCGTATGGGTTTTTGTACAATGATCCTCAACCTGGAGCAGCCATCTTTGTTGCACAGTGCCTGTATGTGCTGCCTATATTTGAGTCACACTGTGAAGGATTCAGTCATTTGATAATATCCGCCCTTCGTCATTTCCTGAAAGTGGGAAATGGGATGAATGGTATTTACAAAGCTAAACTTTTGGCTGCCAAATTATTTCTTGCCATTGTTGATGGTACTCTGCATCATGAAGAAAGAGTCCTAGTCAAAATCCTTGAAGTTTTTGATGTCAGTCTGTCAAACATAGAAAAAGCTATGTATGATGCAGATGAGAAGGGTCACACATGCCAGACGGCTAAGGTATTGGTTGAGCAATATATTTCTAGGTTAGTAGATTCCCAGTCTTACATGACTGCAGTTTCATTGTTGGAACACTTTTCTATCCGGGAATCTGGCGAATCATTTCTACTTAAAATGTTGGAAAGCAAAGAGTACAGAGCAGCAGAAAAGTGGGCAACTTTTATGGGGAGGCCAATCTTATGCACCCTTGTCCGAGAATACGTCAACAGAAAACTGCAAAAGCACGCCTTTGATGTTATAAGGCAAAACAATCTTCGGGAGGAGTTCCCGGAAATATATCGTCAATACAAAGAAAGGCAAGTGGACTTCATCCACTTTTGTGTGACTTGACCTTTCAGCTAATTTTTATGAACAATGCCGACTGAATGACAGTACTAGTTTACAGTAAACTGAAGAAGCTAGCAGAAAAGGGCTGCTGGGACGTTGCTGAGGCAAGGATATATGATGATCGACAACTTCTTGAATACTTGGCAAGTACACAGCTACATTAACTTTGTCAATTGCTAATTAATTTTAGTGCCATCAAATTTGTTGTCAATTGCTTGCTCATTCTTGCGTATTGAATTGTTGTCAAGATTTAAGTTGTTAGCACTCTTGAGAGGTGCTATACATAGGTATATTATTCCTGTCAGTTTCTTGGTCTGATGAAAGGATGTGGTTGAATGTATTCCTTAGAAATTTGAGCTCTTTTTATGTTATTGGGCTGATACTTCAAAGATCAATGTTCATGAGAGACAAGTTAAAAGTACCTTTTGACTTTTGCAATATGTGAATGTGCAATGTCACTTGAGTAAAAATTTACATGTGTTGTATTTGATAATAGGTATATTTGGCTATGGAAGCTGGTTACATGGAGAAGGTCGAGGAACTCTGTGAACGGTATTCCCTTGAAGGTTTCATAAATGTCAAAGGTACATTGGATTCCTCTACTTCGTGTTAAGTATTTAGTCTAAGCACTTTTTTAAGATTTTAGATTTAAAGCACTAATGAGCTATATTTGCTGACCTCTCCAAAAAGTTTTAATCTGCATTAATGTTGAATTAGTGTGAACTACAGGAAATTTGAGTCTGCTAAGATTGCTCTTTGACTATGCTTTTTCATGCTGCCACGCGTGCATTAAATCTTTGATGAGATTTTCTTGGTACAAAGAAGTGTATGCTTTTGATCTATGATCAACTATTCTGAGATCTACCCAGTATAGTTATTCTGAAATGATGCGGTTTTCATTATGCTGCCTTTTATGTTGCTAGGACTTGGTTGATTATGTTTTTTCCTTCTTTTAATTATTTCTGGAATTTGGCTTGTTGTTTATTTCAGAAGTAGTCAGCTCCAAGCAAATTTTCTTTTCGTCTAACTCCTATTTTTTTCTTACTTCTATAGAGCTTGAGGAAAGTATTCCAACACACCGATACTTGCAGCTTGATGAATTGTCAATTAAGGAAGTAGTCTGGGTAGATGAAATGAATAGCTTGCTGGATGCGACATGCGACATTGAAGAATGTAAAGTTGTGGGCGTTGACTGTGAGTGGAAGCCTAATTATGAAAAGGGAAGCCCACCTAATAAGGTATTAGTTGGATAAAAGCTACTTTTTATAAGTAGTAGTTCTTCCCGCCTCATTATCTTGCTCTTTGTTCTTAAAGGGATGGTAGTAAAAAAGCGTGTTCCTTGTTTCTCACGGTCTAAAGAGGGATCTAAATTTACCACTGATGAAATGTCTTGGACTACACCACAATTAGCTTAACCTATCCTGAAAAGTGAAGATATTTGTGTTGATTTATAACTACAATACAGACAACAGAATAGTTACTCTTCCCTGAAACATATTGGACTTTGTTTCTCAGTCATCTTCCTCTCCGTCCACTAAGTATTTTTTTTGTTGGTGTTGAAATGGTAAGTTTTTATTCATAAACGGCATTAGAAATGTGCTGGAATTATGTTCATTGTGCCAAATGTATGAAAACAGAAGTATTCCATATCTAAATCGGTAGGGATTCTTGTGCTCTAAAATAGATTCAACTTCATTTACAAGTTCAATTCTACTCCAAAAGTAAAACAAAAAATTGGCTGTTGGCCTTTTATCCTCTGGATGTGATTGTGTTTATGATTCTTCTCTTTTAACCTGCCCTGATTCAGCTTCTCAAAAAATCAGCAGTGTTGTTTGGCATGGACCATTTGACTCCAACAAGTTCCAAAATAGCTTCCAAATCTGATCTGAAATTGGACAGTGAAAAAAAAAATGCTCATTGCTTTCTATATCTCCTCCACATAAGTAGCACCTATTGCATAGAAAAATTCCTCTTTTCTGTAGGTTGTCATGGGTTAAAACATATTACTTGGCAGCAATGTGAAATATGAAACTTCATAAGGAGCTTTTGATCTTTAGATCTGCTTCCATGGCCAAGGCTATGGCCTCATGTGCTGCTCGTCTCTGGTAATAATAGCTCAGTAATATGAATTAACAGCGTAGATGTCTCTCTTTCTCCCTCCATCATGAAGAGGGTTGATAAGAAAATGAGCCTAGAACCCCAATGATCTATTTGTAATTAATTTAGCTTTCATGGATTCGCCTCAGGTGACACAGGAAGAATGCATGTGAGTACATCCCATTTTATTCTCTATTCTTTTTGTTTGAATCTATTATTTACTCATAAAGCTCTTTGGTCATTATTACTTATAAGTCATGGATAGGTTCTGGGCTAATCTTGGTCCCCTTTTTGGTTAAATTTCACTTTTTCTGGGATCAGGCATAGTACATAATTAGGTGATTCATCCATCTCTTTATTGCCTTAGATAGAAGGTTCCGATTCTTCCGATGAACTGAGTTTAACAATCCCTTGCTAATATGGAAGTATTTAGAATGTTAACTTTTTGTGTCTCTCGTGATGAACAAAGAGGTTTGTCTAGTAAGTAGACTTTTCTGTGCAATGTATCTCATTTTTTTGCAATGTGTTTGGTGTGACAATTTTGGAGCTAGAGGGTATTCTTCGCCTTCTGTGAGATTGAATAAAGAATATCATGTTTCCTACCAATCTCTCTTTTAGTATAGTCTGGTTTGTTGCCTTTTAGTGCAATAACCTTTTATCCCTTAATTTCAAAATGAATAAGCTTTATATTCTTTGAATTGATTGTCCTTATTGTTGGGCATGATGGAGAACACATTTAAGATGAACCGACTTCTGGGGAGTGAAGCAAATGCATGTTTAACAGTATAATGCCTTTCTATTTCCCCGTGGGACAGGTTTCCATCATGCAGATTGCTTCAGACAACAAAGTTTATATACTTGATCTCATTAAGTTATATGGAGATTCTCCGGATGTACTGGATGACTGTTTAACCCGCATATTGCATTCTCCAAGAGTACTGAAGCTTGGTAAGAGAGAACATTGTCTTGTTGGGAGATAATATTCTTTTAATCTGTCGGCATTTTCATGTTATAAGTTCAGTACAGCTTTTCTGCTCCAAGAAAGAAAACTAGTTGATTTTCATGGCTTCTTTTCAATCCTTGCACTACTTATATCAAGCGGTATGTGTCCATTAAGAGGGACCACTGATTTAACTAGATATTTGTATGGAACACATTCCTGGTTTTCTTTGGTATACCAGTATATTTTCAATCTGTAAACTTTATTTGCAGACGAAATTCTGCAGTCATAATCTGGTAGTTTTCAGGTTACAACTTCCAGTGTGATGTGAAGCAGCTTGCTCTATCTTATGGGCAGTTGCAATGCTTCAAGCACTATGACATGCTACTTGATATCCAGAATGTGTTCAAAGAACCAAGAGGTGGTCTCTCTGGTCTGGCAAAGGTAATTCGTAAATGTATTCTGCATTCATGTTTGTCGTCGCATGTGTAATGTTTTCGTATCTATATGCAGAGTATTAATTCTTGTTGGTTTTGTAGTAAAGCGATGCAATATGAATAATAAGAACGATGAATGAATTTTAAGTTCTTGCTTTTATTTGGTTTCTTTCTTGATACAGAAAATATTGGGTACTGGATTGAATAAAACAAGAAGGAATAGCAACTGGGAGCAACGGCCTTTAACTCAGTTTCAGGTATGTGTACTAAATGTGTACATTTTATAGTATCACAGATAAAGGTAGTGCTAGTATGTGGAATACCTTACCGCATGTATTCATACCTAGTATGTGTATCGCTATATAAAGTTATACTACTTGTAGTATGTGGATTGCTGTATTTTTCTAAAGAAATGTGATTAAGAGGCTAGTGGCTTTGTCCTTGTGAATGATATGATCTGGTCCTTGTGCATTATTATGGTTTTTGGCTCTTGTAGTAATACCTTTTATTTGTACTGTTATGCAGCTAGAATATGCTGCTCTTGATGCTGCTGTTCTTGTTCACATATTTTGTCATGTTCGCGGCTACACACAACCTACTGGTGACCAGGATGTGCATTCCAAAATTGAGTGGAAATCTCACATTGTATGAATAGAGTACCTCTCGCCTTCTCTTTGTTTTTCCTCTTTTAAGACGTCTATTTTCGTCAGGCTCAGTGTTCTTTTTGCTGTGTATTACTTCTATCTATAAATTTTTGTATGCTCACCTTAGTTGTGCTGGGTTTTTTTCCAGGCTTCCCACATTGATAATTCGAATTCGAAGATTTCCAAAAAAGAAGCTAAAAGGCGGAAGGCCAAGGCCAAAACTGATAAAGCTCCACAAAGCGTCGAGACTAAGGAGCTTACTGAACAAACTTTAAGTTAAAGCTGGGAAATAAAGTTGTTATGATACACCTAAGTTTTACTCACATGAAAGTATTTTTCTTCTGAAAGACGCACACATTTACAGTTTAAAGCCTTAAACTGTTACAGGTTTGTGAGTATGTATAGTTCAGTTACTAATTTGGTTAAATTAGTTTTGCTTGGTTTTTCAGAATTCTATTTCATTTTTTCTCCTTGGGCCAAAATATAATTGAAAAGCTTAGATCCAGTTGATAATAACGTTTCTTTTAGAGCCATTTTTCATTATGTATTTATTACTTTTTGTCTATCCATGGTCAATTTTACCACTGAAGGAGACTAAATTCGACTTTCAAATTTTTTACACTTTTACCCTCTTAGTCATCAGAGTATTAATTTTCAACCTCCCATTAATCTCGTCCTCTATATATTTGCAGTCTCTAACATAACATGCATTTCTTAAAGCCTTAATCTTCTCTCCTCCATTCCTCTGTGTCTCTCTACCACAAAACCATCTCAGAGAGGAGGAGGAGGAAAGAAGAAAAAATTAATGGAAGATTTCACGTTTGCTCATCGGAGATATGTTAACAGCGGGCAGAGAATAGGAATCATCGATGACAAAGCGTATGCAGTTAATAACGTATACGTTATTCGAGCACACAATAATAATAATAATAATAATAATCATTTTGGGACGATGGATATGATGCGGCCATATTCTCAGAAGAATAAGTACCAAATCGCAAAGACGAGAGGAGGAGGAGAGACATGGTACTCGAATCCGGAGTTTAATAGGAAGAAGAGGGTGGCAAAATATAAGATATATTCCATGGAAGGAAAAGTTAAGAGATCTTTTAAAAATGGTTATCGTTGGTTCAAACATACTTGCTCTAGAATCATTCATGGCTTCTAGGCATCACTTTTTGTTTATATTATATTCATGTATGTTACTTTGTTGTATTTCTCCATCTTCTTCTTGTTCATATTTGGTTTTATTTTTCTTCTCCAAAATGTAATTCCTTTTGTGTAAAATATGGATGGATTGTGTGTAATTTTAGTTTCTATGGATCTTTCACTCACTTTATTACTCCTTTGTTATTTTATTTCTATTAGAAAGGAATTACTAAACTCACATCTATCGCCATATCATTAGATAGTAAGTTTTGATGGTGTGTTAAATCAAGAATAGGGCATTTCTAGGATCCTTTTTTGTTTCTAATTATGTGATGAATGAGTATTTCAACGTCTATATTCTTATTCACTTATTTTAATAGTTAGATTAATCCAAATGAGGAGATCTGTTTCAATTGAGGTTTTTAAAAAATGGGTTTTAATTTAAGGAGTAGAAAAGGTAGTTGATCTATATTTGGTATACATATATATTAATGCCTCTTATAACGACTAGGACTTCATAAGCCATTTTACCTATTAAGAGGTCGTTTGGTACAAAGATTAATAATGCATGCGTTAGTAATGCAAAGTTTATTTTTATCAAGTATTTGGTTCATTGTTTCCCACCTCATCTTGTGTTTGGATTAAAACTCTTTAAAAATCTTCTTTCCGATTATATACCCTTGAAAATTATATAACTAAGTCAATAATTGCCGGACAATATATATAAATTTTTTATGACCTTCTAACTAGCTATGAGAAAGAACAATTTTATTATCATGTTTGCTATTTTTTCACTTGAATTATTTGAGGATAAATAGTTTTGTTGTGTGTACGTAAAGATAAGTGTAACTTAGCCTTGGGCCATAGATGCTCCAAGCCCAACACTAAACGAGTAGCACGGAACGCTGTCGTTTAAATAAAACTAGTGGGATAAAACTTCGAAATACAATTTTTTCGTAGTACGAACAGAAGTTTTAAAATTGATTCTGAAGAAGGCAAATGAAAGCGCGGGAAAACCAACGACGGCAACCGCTGCGACGGCCACGAAAGGCGGAGATTGAAGACGCTGAAGAAATGCAGGACGAAGATCTCGAGTTAGAGAAAGTTAGGCTTATAAGCTTAGCCCTTGGATTCGGATTTGATGAAGACTCCGCAAAGACGTGCTTGAATCGCCTCGTTGAGCTCTACGGTAAACCCTCCATTTTCCCATTCCTTACCGCAGCAGCCCAGAACTAGTACAATTATTGCTTCATGAATCAGGATTATATATGTTTAAAAGAAAAAATAACTCAAGTTATTGTCTAATTATGAAAAGATTCATGCTGGTGATTCTGACTAGGTTTGAATTTAGGCTTACTTGATTACATGGTTCTTATTTAGGAGTTTATTGGTGGAGCTATTACAGCTTTCATTATTTTTTTTCACTTGTGAAGGTGATGATGGGCGAGATTTCATCAGTGTGGAGCTCTGTGGAGATGAATTTCTTGCGTTGCTGGCTGAATCTATGCAAGACACTGAGGATTGGGATGATTTGCAAGCAATTGAATCAGAGGCTTGTGGATCTCTAGCTGATATGTTGGGTAAGGATGCTCGTGAGGACTGTGAAGTTGATTGTGATGAGGATTCTGGCGCCTATGTCCATGTTATTGAGGATTCACCCCAACAACAAAGGCGTGCAAAAACAGTGCTGTTGGATTCTTCAAGTGACAGTGAAGAGATGGGTATTAGATTTGCAAGCAAAGAGGATCTCCCCTCTACCTCTAAGATTCGCCGTGATAGAATTCACCAGGGCATGACTCCACAATCAGGGTGCCATGCCTCAACGTCGATGGTAGTACTTATTTAGACTTATGATCTTTTCTATCAACTGTTTTGTTTATTTCTTAAAGTATCAACATTTCTACTGCAGCATTGCATTAGACCAGTGGCATGTTGAATCATCCTGTAAATTATTTCAAATAGCTGAGATCCAAATGAATGGCTATATGATATACTCTTAGCTGACATGTGATCACCCTTTATCTTGTTCTATCTGAACCAATTTATCTAGTACTGACTGAAATCCTCCTACTCCATGCTCTGCCCTTGTTGAAAGGATTATACGAGTGTGGTTACTGAAGGTTCATATTCATCAGTCTCCCCCAAAATGGAGTGCCCCTTGGAATCAAATCACGGGGACAGAACCCTTAGTTATGAAGAGTTGCAAAGGTTGGATGACATTGAACTGGCAAATGTGGTAGTATTTGGAAACAGGTCCTTTCGTCCTTTACAACATCAAGCTTGTCAAGCATGTCTTCAAAAACGAGATTGCTTTGTTCTTATGCCAACTGGAGGAGGTAAAAGTCTGTGCTACCAGGTAGATTTCTTTACTATACAGCTGGTCCTTTCCCTGAGTATTGTCTTGAGTGATGCATGATTGCAAGAACTTCTTGATTCATATTGAACCTGCAGTTGGTGAAATCTAGTTTGAAATGTTAGTTGTAGTTCCAATGCATATAAAGTTGCAGACTTGTCTGCCAAAAGATGAGAATATTTTGTAACTGCTCCTGTTGTTTATGTTCTTACCTTTGGTCATACCAGCTGATGTTATCTTGTCCTGACTTTCCTTGTGAGAAATCAGTTACTATTCACCACATCACACTGTGAAAGGTTATAAGACTGTTTATCACAGACACATAAATCATGCTTAAGGTAAATGTGCAAAAAAAAAATTATAGGATGTCCAGAAAGTGCATATCATCTTGCTTGAAGTATGCAATCTTTTCAAATATGGGATGTTGCATGATTTCCAATTTTCTCACCCATCAACTTACCTTGGAATGTGCTGAGAATTCCATTGAGTTGGGAAAAATTAGAAAATGATTGTGTTAGGAGAAGTGGTGAAAGATTCTTACTGGTGCATATCAAGTTCTTAAATTTTCTTTTAATAAACCATAATATTTAATTCATCAGATATGCCATATATATGTTAAAATATATATGCAGTGTGGTTTTCTCAACCATCATTTGCTAAAAAGTTAACCCAGTAACATAGGCACCAAGTTATCCTTTATTCACACAAAAAAGTACACAAGACAGCTTTCTTGTACTATCATATTCTTCACGCTTCCATGGAATTTTCTCCTATCTTTTTATTCCACTAGACAACTAACCAAAAACCATATTTTTGTGGAAGGGATCTCTACCATTGTATGCTTCTTGTATCTGGATTCGCCCTCTTTACAAAAAGAATACTTATTAGCCTTTCTGTGAACAATAAACTTTTGTTAGCACTTATTGAAACAAAAAGTAACGCAGAGAAAGCTTTACTCTTACTACATTCTTTAGGTCACATGTGTGCACTTAAAAATGGTTTTCAAATGCTTAAGTTCTCCACCTTTGTCGATATTTTAAGTCAAGGTTGGGCTTTAGGACATTACAGTCACCCATCAAATCCTACTAATTCGTCAAGACTCTGACTAGTGTTAGCACTAATTCTGTTTTCCTTTTCTGCTATGCAGCTTTCAGCGATTGTTCAACCTGGTGTTATGATTGTTGTATCCCCCCTACTTTCACTAATTCAGGATCAGATAATCACCCTTAACCTCAAGTTCGGGATACCAGCAACCTTTTTAAATTCCCAACAAACTCAATCACAAACTGCAGCTGTACTACGAGAATTAAGGCATGGTTTTACTTGTGTATCTTCATATCCACTTATTTGCTCCTCTAAATTATGGACTTTACTGATTGACTTTCAGGAGAACATTTCTTGAGCATGACTAGTAATATACTTCTTGAGCCTGCCACAGACGAAAACATGTTTTATGGTCATCACATGATTCATGGTCCATAATATGCATACTCATGCAAGCCCCTACCATGCATGTGTTGTCAGGAATACTTACTGCACTTTCAGCAGGTCTCATCTTGTTTCCTGTGGCAGCAGAAAAAAATAATTTGCTTGCTTTAAATACGTGCAAGTATGGAAAGCTTGGAAGATAGCTCTTGCAAATAAAGAAAATGGGGAGGCCGGCATTTATACCTTTATTGGTCTTTCGTCCTCATCTCCCCCACACACATTTTCCTTTGGCTATGAAGTAAATCCTGAATGCCTTAAAACTTACTCTTGTTTTCAGTTAAGACTGACTCTAATGACATAATTTCAGATCAAATGCCAAGTCATGACTAGTCCGTCCTCTATTAAATTATTTTACTATGAGCAGCTTTTTCAAGTATTCGAATGGGCTTGTCAACTGAAATAGAATTTTATCTGATCTGACTTATTGGCTTCTTTAGAAAGTATTATCATTAAACCCCAACCTCTTTTCATTGAAAGTTGTAGCAGTTCTTGTAATCCTGTCCTGAAATTCCTGTAGTTCGTACCTAATATCATATTCTGGATTTGCATCCTTTTTTCTTACTTCTAGGAAAGATGTACCATCCTGCAAGCTCCTCTACGTAACTCCTGAGAGGATAGCTGGAAATTTATCATTTCAAGAAACCTTACAATGTATGCATAGAAAGGTGAGTTTTTTGTAAGCATATAACACCACGGGTAGTTATTTTATCTTATTTAAGTCCAGAATATTGCTAGATGGTGTTTGTAAATAGAAGTTTTACTGGACTAATTTCAGGGACAATTGGCTGGTTTTGTTATTGATGAGGCTCACTGTGTGAGGTATGCCCTTATTCTAAAATCATCTTAATTGTTTGGAGGTAAAGATGTAAAAATATAATAGTGCAGACTGATGTATCAGATGAGGGGACAGGAAATCCATCAAGAAACTATATCCTCTTCTTGTTGATGTTGTTGCTTATGTCAACCTTATGTTTTTTGAATACATAGTTTTGGCCGTTCTTATATGTTTGGTAAAAAGAATCACGAAAGTGATTGGAAATTATACAGTCCCTGTTTCAAATAATCTGATAGAAATAGAAAAACTATAGGCATGATGTTGTCAATGGTTTAGCTGATTTAAGGTATATTTGATCTGTTCTTTTACCTGTTTCTCAGCCAATGGGGACATGATTTTCGACCAGATTATAGAGTATTAGGATGTCTTAAGCAAAATTTTCCAGATGTTCCAGTGATGGCATTAACTGCCACAGCAACCCATGCAGTCCGTGAAGTAAGACAGCTACTTGAATTTGTTCTTTTGTGAGGTCTGGTTATTTTCCTAGTTTCACTTTTTCTGCACTTTGCAGGATATCCTGAGTGCTTTAAGAATTCCTCGTGCCCTTGTCCTTGAGACCAGCTTTGATAGATCCAATTTAAAGTATGAAGTTACTGGAAAGAGCAAAGAGCCACTCAAGCAACTTGGGAATCTATTACTGGATCGATTCAAGAATCTATCTGGAATTGTGTACTGCCTATCAAAAAGTGAGTGCGTGGATGTCTCAAAATTTTTGAATGAGAAATGCAAAATCAAAACAGTATACTATCATGCTGGTTTAGCATCTCGTCAGAGGGTTGCAGTTCAGAAGAGGTGGCGCTCTGGAGAGGTTGATATTGTTTGTGCAACTATTGCTTTTGGAATGGGAATTGACAAACCTGATGTTGTGAGTTCTCGTGGACTATGATGTTTCTCTGCTTCTTTCCATAATATGACCTCTTTGATGACTGATGATGTTCCAAATATGACTCTTAATCAAATGTCATTGATAAGTGATCTTGCTACAAATATAAAAAACCTATATAGAGTAAGGCATAAGCCATAGAGGTGCAAGCCAGATTTGGTTAGCCATTTTAGCTTGAAATCTTCTATGAAGGTTCTTGATGTTATAGTCAGAGTGAAAGTTCTTTTCATTTAGAAGTTCCATTATATGCACTGTTTGCTATTTCAGGGAATTAGGTAGGGGACTGATAGTTTTCTGCATTTTCAGCGGTTCGTTGTTCATAATACAATGTCCAAATCTATTGAAAGTTATTATCAGGAAGCTGGAAGGGCAGGAAGAGATGGCCTTCCAGCTACATGTGTCATATTATACCAAAAGAAGGATTTCAGTCGAGTTGTATGCATGCTAAGAAGTGGGCAGGGCTATAAAAAGGAAAGGTTGAAGAGGGCCATGGAACAAGCTCGAAAAATGCAGAAATACTGTGAACTTAAGGTACGTTAATTGATATCCTTTAGAGCTTTGGTGTCTTGCATAGTCCTCATTATTCTAGCTAACTCTTCTGTTACTGTACAGTCTCTTGAATCATCTCTATGTTATGTTCTTAATCATCACACTATCCTTAAATTTGCAGACTGAATGTCATAGAAAATTGTTACTTGAACACTTCGGAGAGTCCTTTGACCAATATTCCTGCAAGAATGGTTCTAATCCATGTGACAACTGTCTCAAGTCTTCCTCGTGAAGGTCTTCATTTTAATCCCAAGAGAAGGCCACAGTACAAAGATCAAGCTTCTATTGCTCAACCACCAAAAAAATCCCGTCTGAAACATGTACACTTGAATGGAGATGGTGACTTTGAAAGTTTTGAGCAGCTATGTTATACATGGTTCAGTCTTGATAAAGTAAATTTGACATGTTTTATTATTGACTAGGGTAACCAGTTATATGGTCATCTCATACAACAAGGTGCTTATCTTCAAGAGCAAAAGATGCATCTTGGAGTAGTAAGTGCATGTCCTGCACTTATGGCTCAAAGGGGTGAGAGCTCTTTCTTTACTGTCATCTTATATTTTGGCCCAAAGCCAAGTCAAATGCTCAGCTTCAAGAAAGCATAAATGAAGCGCATGTTGTTGTGCTGATATTGTACATTTTAACTTGCCTCAGCATAAATGAGAGATGTCTATCTTTATTGAATGTTTGTTTCATCAAAGTTAAATACATATTTGGTTTGTTCCTCATGATCTGCCTTGAAGTCTTAATGCATGAGTATTTGTTAGAAACCGCTTCACATATGGTAGGAAATGACAACCCCTTTATCATTAAATTCTTGTCACGGTGGCTTGTTATTGAATCTCATTCACGTAAGTCTTAATGCATGAGTATTTGTTAGAAACCGCTTCACATATGGTAGGAAATGACAACCCCTTTATCATTAAATTCTTGTCACGGTGGCTTGTTATTGAATCTCATTCACGTAAATCTTGCCCCCTTAATTATTTCTCTCTCTCTGTGGCTCTAGCTCCAGTTTTCTTGTTGACTATACTGTTTCTTGGATCAATGCAAGAATGTATGTTCTTGTCAGAAGAGTTCCTAGTTTTCATGAAGTGGCAGCTTTACAGTTGTATGATGTAATCCTATCATTTATCATTGCACCATCAAAAGATGTCTAGCGAATGGGCCTCCTGCCTTAACCTGCTTTCGAGTTTTGAGTATTAAAAAAATCTTTGGTAGAAAATGTTATTCCTGAATAGATCCTACTCGGCTTCAATGTAAATTAGTAGGGGTTCAATGTGGGTACCAAACATGAGAAACCAAAAAACCCATATATTATTGCGAGACATGGGGCGTGCATTCTGCTACACAATTATTCATAACACAACAAAATAAACCCTTTCTCTTTGTATTTTATGATGATTATGGTCCCAGTGAGGGGTGATAAAGAACCCTGATTAGTTCTCCATTTGTTAAGAGTTATCTTGAACACGGGTGGCAATTAGATGGGTTGGGTCAAATTTGAGCGGGTCATAATGGATTAAGATAATAAACGGGTCAAGACTCAACCCAACCCAATCCAACTTTGCTAGGGTCAAGACGGTTTGGGTAATGAGTTGTAGAACGGGTTAAAATTCAGTCCAACCTAATTTTTACTAAGTTTTAATTATTTTATTTGTTGTTTTACAATATTTTAGTGTCTAATAAAAATAATTTTTCTTAAGTATGGCTAATGTATCAAAAAAAGTTTTTATATATATTTTGATAAGATTCTTCTCGAGTCAATTCGGTTTACATATCAATCCAATTTTAAATGGATTGAATTAAAATGATTGAGTTAAATTTTAATGGTCGGATAGATTAGGTGGATTAGATTTGAATTTGCCGCCTCTAATCTTGATAAACAAATTATTCGTATCCACTACAACACCAAATCACGTTGATCTACTATGGTAAAGTATCAAAATTGAAGTAAGAATTGTATAAATTAACCACGATTTAGAAATAAATATCATACAAAAAACATATTTACTTTGGTGCATGCACCAGGTGGTATGTACTATTGAATTAATCTAAATCAAGAATTATTCGTCTGATGCGTGGGGTCTAAAATATGAAAAAAAGAGCTCCTACAATTTTGTTTTTTTCTTATTAGTACCTCTAATTAAGCCAGTTATCTTGTTGATTTATCAGCCATATATACATATGGACACTTAATTTTGGTACTTGCTTTCTTGTTACTACATAACTATAAAAGAAAGAAAGAATAATAATAATTCAGTCAGATGATTCAAATGCCGACAGCTCACATATCAACTTCCTCCTAACTATGGATAGTTGTTAATGGGGTCTCTTAGAGGAAGTGCTTTTTAAATGGTCCTCTCACACTCTAGCCTTTAAAGCTTTATTCCAAAATAAAATTATAAATGAGACAATAATGTTATGTTAAAAAGTTAACTATATATGTACAAATAAATAATAAATTACTCTTTAAGTACATATTTTAAATCCATCTTTTAACAATGTAGTTTGAGAAAAAATCAGCTAACTTACTAGTATGCTCAATGTCAAGCTACTTGAGATCGACGATATAATTCATCAATCTCATAAATACTTCCTTCATCTCATATCACCTGTTTGCATTACTAATGTCAATTTACAAAAAACTCAAGATAAAATTAATTATTATTTTTTTCGTTTTGTCCTTCATTAATTCATTTTAATATTTTGATATTTATAGATAAGACACATAAATAAAAAGATATTAAAAAGTAAATTAATAAAAACGTTTTTCTTATTATAATTTTTGAAATGAAGTATTAAAAAAAATAGACAACTAATACGAGGGATCAAAGGATAGGGAGAGGAAAGATAAGATATAGTAATTATGATTGGAATGGGGATCTAAGATATTAACATATATAGCCAATGGAATTTAGATTTTCAGAATCTTTTGACCTAATTCACATGCATAATTTTATAAATCCTTTTCATTTATATATAGTCGTAAAAGGGGGCTCATCATGTTTAATGCCATGAAGGACATTGTTACCTAAAATCCAAACACATACTTATCTTATGATTTGTCAATTTCTTTCAAGTTATTATAATCAACATTTTTAATGGAAGAACACGAAGTTTATTATTACTGTAAAAATATATGAGTTCGAGAATTTAAATTCTATAACTTGAAAATATAAAGAGATTACATTTTTTTACGTAAAATAAAGATTATATTGTTACCTTCTCTACCTTAAGTATTCAAAATCTATTGACTTACTAATTTAGATTTGCGATGAGTAAAATATTTCTTACTAAGAAGTTTTAAATTTTAGTACTTTTATTTTTCACATCGTAAGAAATTGTGCATTAATATAATTATATTGTTGTATTTCCACATGGCTATGATGTGATGGTCCCCCTAAACCTCATTTGCTGGTTTTGAATGTGACAAACTCATGTTGGACACTTTGAAATTTTGCAGTGCAATATTAAAGTCCCCTTTAATTTTGGGACCTATCATGAATGATGCATTCTGCCACATGAAAAATCAATAATTGTGAGAAAATAATTCCAACAATTACTAAATTTTGGGTTAGTTTGATGGTCTACTTTTACTTATTCAGATTAAAAAATTTAAAAATAACTTATAACTTAATTTCTATTTTTTTTTTTTTTGGCTAGAAACATCAAACATTTAGAACAAATTCACATTACAAAACGTCTAATGTTTAGAACAGAAGATTATGCAAAAAAAAAAAAAGAAGAAGAAGAAAGAAAAGTGTTTCTCAGCAAGTCAGTGAAGCAATAGGTATTTTTTTTCATTCAGTATTCGAAGCCCATATGAAAACCCAGATCAAAGGAAAAACTTACAAATTAGACTCAGGAGGCAAAATATTTACTCAAATTGGACTCAACCTAATATATTTACCCTGATTGGACCTGTGCCCAAACTATTTACCCAACTGCCCCCTTGTTCTATTCACTAAACCATTGTTGATACCATCGGAGTATATATATACTCTGATAATATCAAGAAGTAATGGAGCAATCTTTGCACTGAAACACTGTTCACTTCCTCCTTGATATATAAGAAGTAACTGAGTAGTGTTTTTACTAAATCATTGTTTCTTCCTCTTTGATACCATCAGAGTATATACATACTTTCATGATATCAAACAGTAAACACGAATTAATAGTTAAAAACGGGAGATATGAAAGTAAGGGGGTAGCAACTTGTAAATAGTTTCTCTTTTTGTGATACAAGTGTTCTTTTCCCTCGATTAGATCCGGACCGCTCACTATAGACCCATTTAGAAGTGGACTCCCAACAAGATTTCTCCATACTCAAAACACAAATTCAAAACATTTAATTAAGGATGGATGAAGCAGTTCCACCACTTCACCACTAACTCAAACCAATAAGTGAGATCTCATACAAAGTTGATCTAAAGGACTTGAAGGAATATTTGGAAGTAACTCTACTAGTATACTATTTTTTTTTTTTTAACTAATATATTAAAAGTTAGTACTACAAGTCGAGTATAAGGTACAAGGCAATTAGGTTAGGAAAGTCAAATTGAATCAAAGCAATTACCTTGGAATTATTGAAATTATATATTCTTTTAGATATTGTGTCCTCTCAAAAACAGAAAAAGGATACTCCCAATACTCATCTTTTGTTACACCTAGTTGGCTCTAGAAACAATAAAAACAAATTAACAAATACCACCTTTTCCTCTTTCTCTCTAATAAAAAAAAAGAAAGATAATTAAAATAATCACACTAGGAAGATGGAGTATAAAGGGTAAGAAAAAAGAGAAAAAGATAACTCTTTTTATATTGCTTTAGTTAATTCAATTTTCAATCCAAATATTTTGTATAACCTAGATTAGAAAATAGTAGGGATGTACAGAATTAAACCAAAAATTGAATCAAATCGTAAATTGAGTTAAAATTTAAATTGAAAAAAAAAACTCGACTAATGATTTGATTTGATTTAGTTTGGTATTGGCAAAAATCTAATTATACTTGGATTGGTTTGTTTTAACTAAAAAGAGTCAACTCGTGACCAACCTGACATTCTATTTAGGGAAAAGGGTTAAAAATACCCTTAACGTATCCCAAATGGTTCAAAAATGCCCTCCCTCCATTTTTTGATTTAAAAATGTCCTCAACGTTTTTTCAAGGTTTAAAATTGCTTTTTTATAACAGCCTGCTGACATGGCAAATGATGAGTCATTAAATTGGACAATGGTGCTTCATCTTATTGGTCCACCTAATTTTTTAAAATCCAACCCAACGACCCGACCCATCTATGGTGCAAAAACTCAAACCCACCCACAAACCCATTTACATATTAACCTAACATGTCCTTGAACTCCATTTTAGCACGATTCTCAGCCTTTTTTTTAGAGGCCGCCGAGGATGGATAACGCCAACCTTTTCCAAGATGGTGCCTGGTGGTTCTGATTTTGTTATACCTATCCGTTGTGTTGAGCTCAATAAGCATCATTAAGGCAAATTCATTATTATTGTACTTGTCTGTAAAGCCATCAACGTAACAACTTCTTGCATTGTTAACAACTTCAACTATCATATTATAGAAATAATTAAGCTACGTGCTTGCTGATATCCGATACAAACATTTCAAGGGCTATATGCTTGAAATCCTGTGCTAGCTGCAGCTCTGCCTTACCATGATGCCCTCCATTCAAGTTTCTAATGAGGAATTTGCCATGTCAGCAGACGGTTAAAAAGGGGTAATTTTAAATTTTAAAAAAATGTTGAGGGCATTTTTAAATCAAAAGGTGGATGAAGGACATTTTTGAACCATTTGGAATACGGCATTTTTAACCCTTTTCTCTTCTATTTAATTTTTAAAATTTATTTTATACACAAAAATATTTACTTTGATATAATTTCTAAATATTTCTTATACTTTTTTTTATAATTTTTATCTTGTAACATATTATTTCAATTTTTTGAGATTTAGAATCTTGAATGATCCAACAAAGGTTATAGTCCATAGATATTAATAATTCTAATAAAGCTCAAATCAAAACCAAATTAGTACTGACGCTAACAAAAAAAATATTAATTCAACACTAAGATTGACAATAATGTTGAAAATTTGTTCTTTAGTTATTAAAAAAAATAAAATTGTACTTTAGTTTTACATCGGTTCAGACATTTAAAATACATAATTAATTTTAATTTTTTTTAATGTTTAATCATGTAACTAATACTTATTAGACTTAATTTAGCATGATTTAGTACTTTTAAATTATGACCATTTTCATTATGACTAATTAATTTACAATATTTATTTTATGCGATTTTATTATTATTTTTTATTGAATATTTTAGTGTCATCACTCATCTCATATTTTGTGTTATTTTCTTAAGTAACACCTTAAATAGTTGTATTTTGGTTGAACTTGGAGCACAAGCAAAAAAATCTGATGTTGAAAAATTCGAGTTTTATTAGTTTAGTTTAGTTTATGAATTTAAAAATTCAATATAAATAATTTGATTTGATAGTTGGAAAATCCTAATTGAACTGATCATGTAGGCCCTACTAGTAACTATGTAATTTTGTATTTTTACGTATCATATATTTATAGTTTTTGTATATTTCAGTTATAATGGTAAATAAATTTAGTCAACTACATACATATTAATGAGTTTTTGCATAAACAATGCATAGATTTGGTATATTTTAGTCATAATAGTAAATAAATTTAGTCAAACTATACATATTAATAAGTTTTTTTAAAAAAAAAAAAAAAAACTGACTGATTATGTCACATCAATTTTTAGGGAGGGAAAAAATATTAATGATTTTTTCCCATCAGATAGAGTTACTCGATACCTATTCTAATTGAAGATAGTAGTAGGTGTTTCACAAAATCAACTAAAGTGCACGCAAATTAATTCAAACTCTATAATTATAGCATAATCAATGTAAAAATTTTGTATATTTTGATCATAATACTAATTAAATTTAGTCAAACAATACATATTAATAAGTTTACTTTTTTTATATTTTTTTTATTCAATAGATTTTCAATTTTCAGTGATGGATAAAAATATTAATAATTTTTTTCCATCTATTCAGATCGATCAAATAGAATTACTCAATACCTATTCTAATTAGAGATAGTACATAGGTATCTCATAAAATCAACTAAAGTGCACACAAATTAAGTCAAACACTACAATCATAGCACAATCAATGTATAAATTTTGTATATTTTGATCATTATAGTAATTGAATTTAATCAAACAATACATATTAATAAGTTTTACTTTTTAATATTATTTTGAACTTAATAGATTTTCAATATTTTAGCGAGAGACAAAGGTATTAATGATTTTTTTCCATCTATACAAGTAGATTAGATATAGTTACTCGACACCTACTGTAATTAGAGGTGCTCAATAAAATCAACTAAAGTGCACACAAATTAATTCAAACACTTCAATTATAACATAATCAATGCATAAATTTTAGATATTTCGATCTTAATAGTAAATAATATTAGTCAAACAATACATATTATTAAGTTTTACTTTTTTTTATAATTTTTTGACTCAATAGATTTTCAATTTTCAATTTTCAATGTTGGAAAAATATATTAATTCTTAGATGCCCCATAATATCAACTAAAATACAAATTAATCCGAACATTCTAATCATAAAATAAGAAAATAGTTTATTTAATATCATTTTGAATATGTGACCGCATCATCAAATAATGATTACCCTTATTATAAAATGAAAAAAAAAAAGAGTATAGCTTTGTTTATTTGATTATGTTATATGTATTTATTAAGTTTGTTACATTAAAAAAGAGGTGAAATAATTCAATTGGAGGATTCGAAAAAAGATAATTTCTTTGTTATGTAACGGTGAAGACGTTGTCTCTTCTGTCTCATTTTCTTTCTTTTAACACTTCACTCTCGCCTTCCTCTTTTAATTTCAAATTCACTCCCCTCTCTCTCTCTCTCTCTCTCTCTCACACACACACACACACACAGAGTAGCATACATTTTCCTCTCAGCTCTTCCTTTACCTTTTCTCCACCATCTCATCGATCGTTTTATTTGTTTTGAAAACCCTAGGTTGTTTGTTGCTTCAACTACAGTTCAGATCTTACTTTTTATCTTCTTTGATGGTAGGAACAATGTGCGATTTGACTAATTTGAAGATTCACTGGTGAGTTTGTTACTGGATTGTTCCGAGTTTTTGTATTTGTTCCTTA
The DNA here is from genome assembly GCA_035578085.1 of Solanum pinnatisectum. NCBI lineage: Eukaryota > Viridiplantae > Streptophyta > Magnoliopsida > Solanales > Solanaceae > Solanum > Solanum pinnatisectum. The sequence goes on from CM069076.1 coordinate 59,497,457, forward strand.
TTTTTATTTGATTAATTTTGTTTCTATTTAGCGCAAGATTCGGGGTGTTTTTGGCTGCTTTAACAAAATGCTTTTACATATATGGGTTTACATGTTTACTTTGATGTAGAAATTTAATTGTGGGATCTTCGAGAATCTTCCATTTGCTCAAATGAAGTAGTGCTGGTTAGAAAGAGTTAGGTTTCAGCTTTGTGATAATTGCATCTTTTAGCTGGTTTCTCGAAATGTTGTTTGTGTTTGTTATGGAGGATTATGCTTTCCTGAAAAATAATTTCCTCTGTGAAATTGTAAGCGAGAAAAGAGGAAATGAATTCCGTTCCTATTGAAAATATTTCCTTTATGAATATCAACCTCTTAGGGGTTGTTTGGTTGATGAGATAAGGATGTTCTAACCCTGATATATAATTCGGTATATTACTTATGCAACGTTTACTAATACATATATTGTTTATACGAGAATTTGTGTTATTAATTACCCGGGATGTGGACAAATAAATATAGACAATTCCTACAGAACAGTGCTTTTTTATTATTTATCGCATGACAATTCCTAGGTTATTATTATCTTTTGGTAATTGATAATTGAGAAATCTGCAAGGGCCAGTGGTGCATAGTTCGAATCTTGATAGATAATGGCCCGCTCCTCTATCCTTCTCTGCTTCAATACTAGGATTTTGTCTGCTTTAAGGTTCAAACTTGTGAACATGTGCCTAACCAACACATTATGTGTTGCACTATCACCACTAGACTTACATCCCTGGGCATCAATTCCAACATTATCATTCTCCGCATAAACAAACATGTATTATAATCCATGTGTAACTAAATTGTAAACCAAACAACACCTTATATCATATAATTTCAACAATAATCAACATGTAGATATGGATGTCAACTCTTAGTACTCAAAAGTACAAGAATACTTCAAGTATACCCTTTTGTAACCGTATACAATTTGTATATGTTACCTACTTTTATGCCCAACCAGACATCACAGAGAATTTTCTATGGAAAACATATTTCTCCATTCTAAACACACTCTTAAATGGAAGTTGTGTGGAGTTGGTTGCAAAAGTCTTTGTTTCCTCTGATTACATGTTTACTTCATTCTTTGTAGAACATCTGGGACCTGATGCCTTGAAAATTTCCATTCTTGACAACAGATTTTTGTCTGATTTTGTTTGTTGATACATCCACATGGGAGCATTGTTCTATTAAATGAGAAGATGGAGGTTGAAAAGAGAACTTCAAAGGGAGGCTTTCTTCAGCTATTTGATTGGAATATCAAATCTCGGAAGAAGCTTTTCTCTAACAAGTCTGAACTACCTGGTAACTCCTTTTCTCCTTGCCTGTTGGCAGTTGAAGGCCACTTTTCTTGTAACTGATGCTTATTGATGAATATTTTGCTATCCCATGTTCCTGCTATTGTGGCTGTAGAAAACTCTAAACAAGGAAAAGAAAATGCCAATGGATCACCCAATTTAAGACTTCTGCAGGTAACTTGTTGCTTTGCTCTGCTATCTCCTCTCAAATAATTCAAGACATTATCTCTCTGACTGTTTATCATATCTTTTGGTCTGTCATTTTGATAATCTGTATATTATTGAAGGCTCACGATCATAGTCTTGGTTCCAACTCCAAGCAGAACTATGATTTCTATAGTGCTTCATCAGTAGCTGAGGATGAAAGTTATGGTCAAAAAGCACCTGGGGTTGTTGCACGTCTTATGGGATTGGATTCTTTGCCAACTTCAAAAGAGTTTGATCCCTATTTTAACTCATCCTCTGATTGTCACTCCTTCAGAGATTCTCCATACCTAAGTTTTATAGCTGATTTCCAGAATGAACATCATATGATAGTCGATGGTAACATGCGAAATAAATTGGATGGATTTAAGAGAAACCCTGTTGAAGTAAGGCTGCAGAAGGTGCAGACCCGGCCCATCGAGAGGTTTCAAAGTGAGGTATTGCCTCCAAAATCAGCTAAACCTATTGCAGTTACTCAACCCAGATTGTTATCTCCTATCAAGAGTCCTGGGTTCATCCCTCCTAAGAATGCAGCTTACATAATAGAGGCAGCTGCTAAAATATACCAACAGAGTCCTCGACCCGCTGCCAGAGAAAAGGTGCAATCTTCTGGGTCTTCCTCTGCCCCTTTGAGAATACGGGACTTGAGAGATCAAATAGAGGCTGTTCAGAGACAGTCTAGTATTTATGAAGCACCGCACAGGCCAAAAGAACAAAGTTCTGTAAAGAACGTCAGAAGACAACCCTGTGAAAGAGGCCAGGTTCAATCAGATAGTATGCGTCAATTGAGGGTTTCTGAGGTATCAAGAAGAGATGTATCCCAAAATAAGGGGAAGGAGAAGTCAGTTTCACTAGCAGTTCAGGCAAAGACCAATGTTCAGAAAAGAGAGGGGAAGGAATCTACTTCTAGTAAGAACCCATTGAACCAGAAAGAACAGAATGAGTCTAAGTCTGGTCGGAGGCGGCCAAGTGTAAAAGTGGGGGAAAGGAAAAATTCACTCAACCGGCCTTCTGATGTGCTCAGGCAGAACAACCAGAAGCAGAACTCTGCATCTAATAAAGACGGGGAGAGTTCAAAAACTTCAGGTCCTTACCAAAAAGAGAAAAAATTATCATCTACTGGTAACATGTCTAGGTCAACCAAGACTGTAAGTAGAATTGTTGTAAATACCACAACTGCTACCGGAATTGCAAGTATTGTAGAAACTGACGTTGGAAAGGACCTTTCATCATCTAGGGACTCCAGAGTGAGGTCCTTTACTGGAAAGAAACAGCCAGTCAATGTCAATATTGGTTCTGATGGATGTGGTGCTGACAATATGATGAAGGGTAAAGATGAGAGGTCTATAAAATGTAACTTAGCTATTGAAGGATGCTCCAATTGGGAAACAGCTGACAGGAAAAATGGGAGTGATGTAGTGTCATTTACTTTCACCTCACCCATAAAAAAATCAATGCCTGACCCCACATCATCAAGTCATGTTTTGGAAAAGAACAATGCTTTGTGTCTCTTTCCAGGTTCTTATGATGATCAGTCTGATTCAAGGACATCAACAATGTCTTCTTTTCCCATTGGTGGTGATGATTTAGGTCTTCTCTTAGAACAAAAGATTAAAGAATTAACTTCTAAAGTCAGACCATCTTGTGAAGATTTCATCAAAACGGGGACTGCTTCTATTTCTGCCAGTACTTTTGAAGATAGTGTGTCCATTGTAGCACATGGGAGGAGACCTCAAGTTGATTTGCTTAATGAAAAAGCAGGTGACCATGGTCACTCTTCTGTTGATGACCTCTGGCTTACTGCAACTCAGATGTGGCAGGTATTTCTGAAATTCCCTTAGCTTCAAAATGCCATTTTTATGACTAAAACACCAACCGACACCCAAACGTTTTCTCAGATAAAAAAAAGGAACAGGTAAAGCAATGAGAAATTGGAATGTAGATGATGATCATATGTGAAAGAAACTTTTTGACATAGCATACCACATTTTTGTTAGTGTATGAAAGTGCGCATAAACTTGTTCCAAGAAATAGAGGATCTCCAATCATTTAGGAAATTACTTGTGAATTGTGGGTGAGGTCAGGTGCTTAGGAGGTACATCAACATGATAAATGCGTGTATGGCTAACAGGTACCCAAATGTGAAAATGTGTCATGACCACTTTGCATGAATAATGGCTAGTGTTAGGAATTCTTCGAAGTTGAACTGTCCAGCTTCCTTACTGAGCCGAGATCCAAGTAAATAACATTGGGTGTTTTTGTTTCTTTTGCTAAGTCGTGTAGTTTATTATGTGAAATAGCAGTCAAGCTCAACAGGAGGCTGTGAAAATAATTTTGGTGTCTTTTTGTTTCTTTTTATTTGACTAGTCATTTAAGGGTTCTGAAATGATTTTTTTTTTTTTGAAACTGGTAACTTAGGGTTCTGAAATGATTTTCGAAGTCATCATTTTTACCTTTGATTTCTCAATCCAATAGATGACAAAAAGAGTAGCTGTAGACATATAAAAGGCTTTCCCTACTATAAGCCAAAGAGGTCTGGGGTCCCCTGTCTCCTTTCTTTTTCTTTTGTTTTGTTGAAACCACTGAATGCCAGATTTAGACTTATAAAAAGCATTGCAGTCTTATAAATTTTGTTACTTCTGATGATATGATTCTAAAATGTTTTGGAATCCATGCAGACCTTTTCATTGATAAATTAAATCCATGTGAACTTAGCAAAGAACAAGACAATGGAAGCAGAATATCCATATATACACTATACAACTAGTTGGAATTAAGGTTTAGTAATTGTTAGTAGGCTCGCATTACGTCCGATATCTGACAAAGTGCCTTTCAGCTTGGTTATAGAGATTATATGTCATGTAGGGGTAAGTCTGAGGTTTAGATAATTCCTAGTGTTAGTATCCCTAGTTTGTCCCGTTGTACAAATTATTTAGTATTGGAAAAAAATGGATGAAGATGGAATAAAATTGATGTTGAGAATTTATATGCAAAACCCAACTAATTCAGGATTGAGTAGTTCTGTTTTATTACTGTACTGCTTTTTCTTAGTAAGGAAAAAAAACAGTATGATGTACCAGGCTGATCTTATCTGCATCAATTTCAGGGTCCAATTAGGGTAGAAAATCCTAAAACTGCCAGCAGCATTACGTGCGAAAGAGAATTTAGTCTCCCTTGCACTAGTCTGGCCTCAAGTATGGAACCTTCTATCTCAGGAGGCAGTTGCAACTCTTTGGATAGCTACAGAAGTTTAACCACTGATGGTAATAATACTAATCTTTAGTTTCCTCCTTTTTTTTCCCTCCTATTTAAGATTGTGATGATATTTGTTGAAGGGTTGGATCGCATGCAATTGAAGTGGTAGTCATGTAGATAGCTGCATTCATTATGTTTCCTGTAGAACTTTTGGTGGTATTTACTTCTCACATTTATTAGAGCTATAGTTTGGGATAAGATTATTTTATAAAATTTGCTCATAATCAAAATGATCAGATAAATTTTGGTAAAGTTCTCTTTTTTCAATTCCATAAACAAAAATGATCTTCCTGCTCTTCAGGTGGAATTACTTGTCCTATTTGCAGTCTCTTTTTTGCTAAAACTATTCAGTGGTAATTACCAGTATACTTCCATTTTCCCCTGAAAAAATATCAATTAAATCCTGACGGATGAAACTTATGATTCAGGGAGCAAGTATCATCTGTCTGATGGATCTCACGAAATGATGAATTGGAAAACCTACATGAGGACCCATTTGGTGGAAGGTGATGCAGAGTTGTTGGACTCAGCCTCTTCCGTTTCTCTTGCTGATGCAGGTGAAAAGGATTCAACTGCTACATCGACTTCCACAAATTTCAATGAATCACCTTATTGGGAGTTTAGATATATCAGAGAGATAATTAGAAGCTCGGACTTGGTAATGGAAGAATTCTTGTTGGGTGAGGTTCAGAGCATTATTGGTCTTGATCTCTTTGACAAGTTGGAGAATCAGAAGGCTCGAACCAACAAAAATGCAGAGGAGCAGCTGAAGATTCGGAGAAGAGTTCTGTTCTATTCGGTAGTCGAATGCCTGGAACTCAGATGCAAACTGAGTTTTGGCAGAGGTGTTGAAGCTTGGGCAAAGTGGACAACATTGGTCCAAAGAAAGGAGTGGTTAGCAGAAGAAGTGTATAGAGAGATTGCTAGTTGGACAAGCATGGAAGAGTTGATGGTGGATGAGGTTGTTGACAAGGACATGAGCACACAATACGGGAAGTGGACCGATTTCAGCTTTGAAGCCTTCGAAGAGGGTGTTGACATTGAGAAGGAGATCCTTTCATCTTTGATGGATGAATTGATCGGTGACCTAATGTGAATGAGACCTCTTCTGGCTTTAATCAACATGAAGTTTTATACTTTAGCTTTGCTACTTTACAGCTTCCTTGTGCATTGTTCTTTCTTGCTTAATCTTAATTTAAGCAAGAGATCAGTGGATCAAGTGATTGTTCATATTTTATGTTCTTAGATAGTATCATGGTTTCCATGATAGGATGATATGGTGCATTATCCTTTGAACGCGAATGTGCGATGAAAAGTCTTTCTGCTTAATTTCCGCTGATTTTTGTCGTGTGGTATTTATTGATAGGTGATCCCAGAATTTGTAGAGTATGTTCTGGGTTTGAGCTCAAGCTCTGTTCTCATGGCCTCTTTTTTACTCTATAAATGCACTGCTGCAAGAATTTTTGGAACAGAAACATTTCTATAATCAATGGATGATTCAAACTGAAATCTTAAGTTTTATTTTCTAATTTTGTAATATTATTACTACTACACTATTTAGAGAGTTAAAGTTTGATTTATATTACTGTTTAATTTCCCAAAAAAGTATAAATAAGACATGATGATTTGAGTTAACAATGACAAGGGGCTTAAGAGAGTCGTGACACAAAGGAAAACCAGAAAGGTGGTCCTACTGGGAACAGCCGTCCACTTTGGCCGCCGGCGAAGCTCTGACAAAGTAACGTGCACCCCCAACCCCACCCAAATCTGATCTGGTATTACACTGAATCTTCTGAAAAAGAAGCAGACAATGACTTCTGTCAAAAAGCCCAACCACCATATTCTGATCTAAAATAGTAGGAGTAAATCATTGTTTCACTTCATTGAAAGAAACACCGTAGAATAGTTGAGATTTCTATGCTACGTTGATCAATAATTTCAAATTTATGCTCTAAAAGGATAGAAAAGTTTAAATTGTTAAAGACGTCATCCTTCCTTATAGTACTTATTATTTAATGAGTTCTAATGGTTTGTTTTATTTTATCTAATGCTTTGTAATAACAATTTATGTAGATTAAGATTGTCAAAATTATGTCATGAAATTCTATCTTGTACTAATCAAAAAATAATATGTATTCTTGATTGATAGTGACTAATTAGGAATGAGTCATCTCATTAATATCTTGTCCATTTAACATAAATCCAGCAAGTAGATGAAGTATATATATGAACATAACTTACTGTTTAACTACCCCCACCGCCCAAGTTTGATGGACTCCTCTCTTAATGGTACCTCATTGATCTCCATGTCATAATCATAATATTTTCTTCTTTTTCATTTTTTTTCTTAATTTATTTAAAGATATATAATCATCTAATGCCCAAAATTTAATTGTACAACTATTCCAAATTAGTACACGGTAGAATTTATTAAGAAAACGTTCATTAATTATCAAGGGATACTTTAACACATATCTTGATGGTGACATAATATACGAAAGGGGATGTGAAATTGTGAAGAATTTGGTGACAATCAAATCTTTAATCTGAAAATATGAGATAATTAGCAATTCTAAGAGAGATCTATATTGCAATTATTCTCTATATATGCATACTGGGGTCTGAGAAATGATGATTTTCATATTGATTTCATGAATTTGACGGATTATTAATGAGCATTTTGAGGCAAGTGGAACCAAGAAGACTCACAACGAATAATGGGCGTTTTGAAGCCAGTTAAACTATAGACGTTTAAGCTCGCTTAAATCAACCCGTGTAAACATTGACAAATCTACTTTGGATCCTTGTGTTTTGAAGATTCTTTTTGTTTTTTTGTCGAAATGCCTTGGCACATAGGCAAATTGCAGTTTTCTACTTTCAAATCAAGCAACAGATCTACAAATAATTTGACAAATTTATAACCTCGCCGATTAGATCTTAGCATTTAATTTGAGATAATGGGTTATGGTTGTTTAACAATACTAAAATTAGTCACATCAAATTATAATTAAGTGTAGATTAATTACAATGACAAATATAGCTCTTAATTAAAACAACGAGTTCATTCGAATCTAATATTTTAACACAAAATATACATATATATTAAAAGTTAAACTTTTTTAAGTTTTTAAGTTCTAAATCGACCTTAATTAAAAGCTAGACACTAAGGACCAAAATATATATACCACCACAAATGTAAAGATTTTGTGCAAGTTTTTTTGTTCTTCCAACAATAGTTTAATTTGGTGAGGAATTTGTAATTTGGATAGTCCATAATTAACAGTGTGAGATACATGAAGAAAACTTGCACCACATGCAAATAGATCTCTCATTAATTACTACAATATTTTATATTAACAAGTGGAGAAGGATAAACATGCATGATGGGATTGTTGATAGTTAAAAGAGACTCTCCATACTTTGATAAACACCTCATGTGCCATCCTTTTTGTCATTTGCTTATGGAAATTATAATACTTAAATTCATTTCACACCCTAATATCACATGCTCCATCCTCTCATGCTTTTACTCCTTCTAATTTTGTTTTCTTTGTCTAATTCTTTTTGGTTTATTTCAATACAATTTATGGCCACTAGATTAACATATCAATTCAATTAAGTTGAATTCAATAATTTTAATTTTATATTTATATTAAAATATCATCATAAGTGTACAAAAAATAAATTTAGCATCTAGTTAGTAATTAGTAATTCTTGATGTAGTTATCTTTGAATTTAATAATCATGAAATTCAAATCATGATCGAGTTTTATTTTTTTAAAGACAAATTCTGAATTATGATAAGGCATTTTAATTATGGATAATGTTAAATGGCCAGAAAATTTGGCCAAAAATTAAAAAAATCTATAATATTTTTTTATTTTAAAATAAATTAATCTTTTTTTTCATTTTTTAGTTAAAAGGTATTAAAGTTAAAAGGCTAAAAATGTTCAAAAAGATAAAATAACATAGTTAAAATACCATTCTGATCAAATTTTCTGGTCAAGAGGATTTTTCCTTTAATTATAATGGGACCGAACGTTTAACTCGGACGTACGCGAATTGCCTCAAGAATCTTTTTTTTTATTATTGTTTTAGAAAAAACTAAAGATACAATTAACTATAATGAATTCCGCGAGAATTACAAGTCTTGAGGCAGATTGTACAACTTTATTATTTACAGCATTAATTTGTTCTTTGCCCCACACACAATTATTTATTTATTTTAAAAAAATAGAGTGTTAATTATAAATAAATAAATATAAAGTAACGTTATCAGGATATTAAGTCGTGGAAGAAGGTCTATCAAAGTAAAGTTTGAATATTTTAATTACTGCAAAATATTAATAAGATCAGTTATATTATATGATAGTGAATGTTGAGCTGCTAAAGTTCAATATATTTACAAGATAAATACTATAGATATGAATATCAAAATGATTGTACCATATAAAATTTGAATAAATAAAAAAATCATCATATGTAGTCACCCTAAGGTGCACGTATTGATGAGAAAATTTCACTTGAAATGATTTGATCGTGATTTGTCTTGACCTAAAATATCTTTTAAAATGATATTTAAAACATAAATCTAAAGTAAAATAAAATCCTGAGATAATTTTGTACTCTTAACATATAAATAAGGAAATTATTTTATAAAGGGATTAAAAAAATATAAATGCTACAACTAAAACGTGTCGAGCATTGATTGGCTATGACAAATCCTCTTCACCAAACTATGATATAGGAAAGGTGAGAAGGAGCTCCGTATTCTGTAATCTGCTTGGATTCATTAATCTTATGCAGATTAATTTTACAGAATTTTTAATGTAATAGAATTAGTAATGTTGACAGTTTATAGAATATTGTTTTATCAATGATTAATTATTAATTACACTAATTAACCTTATGCCTCGTGTTGGCTGCCTTAAGTCAGAATCCAATGGAGAAGGCCTTTGTTCACTCACCTCCTTCTCGAGTCTATGTGTACACCCTCAACTAATCTAAGGCATTGTTTGCATAATCAATTGAAAATTTAAAAATATAATTAACGAAAAGTGAAATTGCCCAAACAACTTATCTAAACCTTTTTGACCTCTCTCAAGGTTTTGACTCAGTAGTTTAATTTGGTAGGAGGTATAAGTCATGATCTTCTCTTAACAATTGAAAATGGTGTAATGTGAATTCCAGCTATAATTTTGTTATGACTATTGCTTAGGATGACTTGTCAGATTATCTATAGTATTTCGTCACGCCTATTTTTATTTTGGTTATTTATACTACTTTGGAGTGTTTGTTCTTGAATCGATAGTTTATCGAAAACAATCTCTCTACAACTAAAGCTATGGTAGAATCTGAGTACACTTTGCATTCTCTATATACTACTTTATGAAATTACACTAAAATATTCTTATTGTCAATAACAACTATAAGGAGGTAATATCATGAACAAATTGTGGACATCTCAATATATACTTAAAAAATATTACACGATGAAATTATAGAGAATTCGACATCTATTAAATATATATAAAATAATTTTAAATATTTATAAATGATATATTTTTCATCAAAGATGATACATGTAAACCTCTCGATCCTATTTAACTCTGTCTACGTAACAGAAAACGTGCATGCACGAAAATGGATAGGATGATAAGCGAGATAGAATAGGAAGCAGGGTAAGTATGGTGAGAGTGCAAAACAGAGGAAGAAAAGACCTCGAAATTATAGGCCACAGGGGAACGTGCCGAGCTCTGTTATTTGCAGGCTAATATTTGTGTGGTCCATTGTACTTCTTTCCCAATTCCCTAAGTTTAACTTTATTCTATTCTATTATACCCCCTAAACTCTTCTCCCTATGCTCTTTTAAGCCTTTCTTTTTAATCTTTAATCTTTTCATGCCAATTTGCCCATTTTATAAATCTAAACTTTTTAGCATACTTTCTCCGTTCAAGAATAGTTATCCACCCTGTTATTTTAAAATGTTCAATATTATTTGTCTATTTTATAAAATTAATAAATAATTTTATATTTAGTTCATAATTTACCTTATCATTAATTATAATTATTTTTTTATTATATTTTTTTAGACATTATTTTTATTATATTCAAAAAATAATATAATAAAATTATTTTTTTATTTATAATTTCTTTAGAAATATGCATAGTCAATAATGAACTAATAGTGTTGAACGGAGGGAGTATTTACCATAAACCAATTTCCTCAAAGTCATAAACAAAATATTTATGCTATTCCCAATTACCCCTAGAGGCTAAGGGAAAATAGGGTCTAAAATCAACCAAAACAAGGTTATGACTAAGGGCTATTGGAGTAGTAGTTAAATAAACCTCCAAAAGTCAAAATATATCTCAATTTGAACTTTGGAAAATTGACCCCATCCCCCCCAATATTTCCCCTTTTGTTTTTCCTATTAAGAAAATTTGTTGTGCTAGACCAATTTGGCTTGTATATAGATTTGATGACTTTTGCTTACCCTTTTTTTATTGAAAGGAATTTATCCATTGGTTCATACCCTATATTTTGGCTAAGAATTAAGATGATACAAAAAGAAATAATTAAGAAAGTGGCAAGTTAATGATCAACTTGTCTTTGAGTTCTATATCTTATAGTACTATAATATAGTATAATCTTGATGTTGGACATGAAGTAGTATTTTAGTTTGTCATTTTTATAGGCCAATTAATTATTTGGATTTTTTCAGAATATCAAAGTTTGACACAGTCCATTGTTATTTCTTTTCCCGTAAATTTTTAAAGTAGAAATAAAATGTGCGTATATAGATTTTTTTTTCCAAATTTGACTTATAGAATTAGATTTAATATGTTATTATAATATATTACATGTACTATAATTTAAAGTTATTTGAATTATATTATCAATATTTTAGTTATTTGAATTATATTATCAATATTTTCTTTAAGGTAAACTCCTCTTATGAAAAACTAAAAGTAGGTTTAATTTAGATTGACTTTTGGCTTATTTTTATCATTTTTAGCTTAAAATTTTAAGTGCTTATAAGCACTTTTTGTGTTGCCCAATCACTCAAAAGTATTTTTAAATTATTTTAATTTAAAAGCACTTAAAATAAGTCGATCTAAATAGGCTCTAAAAATGTTTTAATAATCTACAATTACCATGTAATTACGAATGAGTATAGTTGAAATTTTAATTTCTTAAATTAACTTTTTGGAAATCAAGATTAAAAAACAATTGAAGAAAAAGCCAATAATATTGCTATCCCAAATGTAAGTAGTACTCCCTCCGTTTCACAAAGAATGGTCTAGTTTGACTTGACACGAAGTTTAAGAAAATAAAGAAAACTTTTGAATCTGTGGTCCTAAATTAAAGTTATGTCAAATGTACAAAATTGCTCTTTAATCTTGTGGCCTTAACTATGTCACGTGGAAAGCTGAAATTAAAATGTTACCAAAAAAAGAAAGAGGTCATTCTTTCTGAAACTGACTAAAAATGAAAGGAGATCATTCTTTGTGAAACGGAGGGAGTAGTATATAATAAAAGAGGAGTGGATGAGACAAAAGAGAGGACAATTATATTATGTACTCCCCCCGTCTTATTTTATGTGTCATTTTTCGAATTTTGAAATTTAAACAAGTCTATTTTTTATCGTAAATTTTTCATATATCTTTTAAATATTTTGAATTATCAATTATTGTGATTTATAGTACTTTTTACGTAGTTTACAAATATATAAATTTCATTTCAAGAAAATTGAAGATTTCATGCGCAAATTTTCAGTCAAACATAAATTGTTTGACTCTCGAAAAACGAAAAATACCACATAAATTGAGATAGAGGAAATATATATTTTTGGAGAGGAGCAATAATTTTTTTTTTTGCTCATGTTGGGACATGGCATGGCAAGGGTACTAGCAATAGTAAGCCACAAGAAATGGAATGACCTTTTCCACACTTTTGGAAAGCAAATATCAAACTTATTATGGATCTAGTCTTAGTATATTTCTTAGTATTCTTACCATCATTTGCTTTTGTCTTACACATATAATAATTCACACCAAAGTTTCATGCATGCCAGGAGATCTCTAAAATGTTACTTCTTGATGATTAATATATGTTCATCATGAAGAAACAAGAAGCGGAAAAAATGATTATATTTAGACATTCTAATTAGTCAAGAATTCTAGTCCCCTTGACTATGTACTAATGATGATACCCAATATTAACATAAGATATGATGCAATGGTGAGACTGTGTCACCCTTTAATCAGATGTTGTCAAGTTCGACCCTTAGGTATAGAGAAAATCTTATTAAGAGCGCCACTTTCGAATAGACCCTGCAGTCAAATCCTGGATATGAAGAAAATCTTTGGGAACGTCACTCTCGAATGGGCCCTGCAGTCGAGCCCTGGATATTGAGAAAATCTTATTGGGAACGCCACTCACGAATGGGTCCTGCAATGCGTAATTCAGACATTGAATGTGGAAAACCAAAATTAAAAAATAAAATAAAAATGGTGATACCCTATCTAATCTCATTGACTCAAAAGCACAAGAACTACAAAAGATTCATCATGATTCACGTATTGCTTTGAGATATTGCAACAATGGGTTTCTAAAAGTGTGTGCAAATATTATCTTTCATCAAGTGGTGCTTCCTTTGAACACAAGAAACCAATTGTTTTTGTTTAATGCTAAAAAGATAGAGTAGTATATTAAAAAAATCATTGTTAAAAAATATATTAAAACTTTCCAGCCTTTCCTAAATGAGTATTATGCTTCATTAGTGTTACTTAAACTCATTACAAGTAATTATCCTTTTGAGACTAGAGACTGAAAACGTATTGCTTTATGTAATATAATCGAAAATAATGGTTAGAAGATCTGTGAATTTTTTCTTTATTGAACTGTAATAATCACGATTCATGTCAATGGTCGTCAAAAATTGTTAAAGAAACAAATGATTTTTCTTTGTTTACCACCTGTTATCTTCTAGAAGATGCAAAACCTTTTTTAAAAAAAATAATTCTAATCGTCATATTACAGAGAAATCAATATTCATATATACAATTATAATTATACGTTAAAAATAAGGTTTAGAATGAAAACAAACTTATTGACCAACAAGCTAATTAGCTTTCCTTGAGGGCAATCCAGCCAATAAACCATTATTTAACACTTTAAACTCTAAAATCACAGAAAATACAATGTTTTTCATTTAATTTACCAAATTGTATACGAGTCATTGAGTTGTTTGAGATTTTATACATTTCAAAAACATTTTATAATTATGTTCTTTAAATTAAGTTTTACGAGAGACAAACATTTCAAGCATACCTTTCATGCTTCACCAGAAAAGGAAATCACATTTATTATATTTCACCACCAACGTTTCTTCTGATTCCATCTTGCAAATGTGAAAAATAATACATGCACGGACACTTACGTATTGTCTATTAAACATTAAAAATTCATAATTGCAACTCTATTTGATAGCTGAAGAAAGTCAAAATAATAAATTTTAATTTCTATTGGTTGGGATGGTTTTTGTTACTTTTATATTGGAGGGGATATAAAATTGTTTTTTTTTTTAATGTGATTTTTTTATTTTATTTTTTAGAAAAAAATAATTGGCAGTGCAGACAATAGATTCATTTTCTACAAATGTGACTAATTTAATAACTTTTCTCCAAATCAGTAATTTACACTTGTAATTAAGACATTTAATCTTAGATTAATTAACTCTTTTTGGCGGTGTCATTTATTTGCACAACAATAGATCGTACCAACATAAGTCATTCTAACATGAAATGTTTAAAATTTTCTTTTAAATGAAACTCCTCATAAATTGGGTCATTCAAATAACAGAATTATTTTTACACTGAATTAGTATTTAATAGTTTTTACTTTTTAGCATATGCAGATTACAGTACAGTGAGATTCTGTTATCTAAACTAATTATTACTCATTTTTATTTTGAGAAATAATGAAACTCTTGTTTTTTTTTTTTATTATTATTCAAATGCTATTGTATGCGTTTTGAACAAGTTTTTTGAAAAGAAAAGAGGAAAGAAAACATAAATGAAGAAACATCCGTCCAGAGCACTCAATTAATGCTCATGCCTCATGTAAATTCATACCACAGTTTTCAAAATCACATCCCATCAATTAATTAATGCGTTTTAAAATAAAATAACTGTCCTTTTTGTAAAATTATTCAATCTAAAAGTACATATCACCATAGAAATTCAAGATTATGATTAGTAGTATGTTTTTTTCAACTATAATCTTTTTAGTCCCATATTCATAATAATAAATGTTATTTTTGTGACGATAACACTTTTTTTATGATGAAAATAACTATTAGTATTACTTATTTTATTAGGAAAAAAACACCAGAAGTAATAAGCTCCTGACCCGCTATTCCCCCAGTGGCATAGTCGTTATATATCTCAACATTTAAGGTCAATCCCTAAAGTTTTTCACTTCCCAAAAAGCCCCTCCTACTTCTCTCTATTTTTTATGCATACATCACTACACATTCACAACACAAACCTTTCGCAGAAAATAATGAAACCCCTCGAAAATCACTCCTCCGTCATCACCACTTCCTCCGCCGTGCCGGAATCCGAACCTGAAACTGGTTCCGCGGCGGAAGCCGGCATGTTTTCAGACGATATTGATAGTTCATGTTCAACTCCATATGTTAGTGCTCCGTCAAGTCCAGGCCGTGGTCAACCACACTGTGGCTTCTATTATAGTGCTCCGGCGAGTCCTATGCATTTCGTTTTATCAACTACTAGCGTGAAAAATGCTGTTAGCACTTCAATTTCTTCACCTTCTGAAGATTTTGATTTCTCTGCTAGACTTACCACCGAGGGCGGCGGCGGCGCCGATGGATCCATGAGCTCGGCTGATGAGTTGTTCTTAAATGGCCAGATCCGGCCGATGAAGCTGTCCACTCACCTTAAACGTCCACAAGTCCTAGCACCATTGCTTGATCTCGACGAAAATGATGATGAAGAAGAGAAAAGTTGCAGAGGAAGAGATTTAAAGCTGCGGAGTAGGTCATTGAGGAGAAGGACTAGATCCATGTCACCACTTCGAACGACGTCGTATGAATGGCAGGAGGATTTTGAAGAGGAGGAATTGGAAGTAGTAATCAATGAGAAGAAGAAAGAGAAGAATGAAAATGAAGAGATTAAGCAAGATGATGAAGAAGAAACTTCGAATGAAACGACGCCATGCCCTTCTGGATCTTCTTCGAGGTCTTCTTCAGTCGGAAGGAGTTCAAAAAGATGGGTATTCTTGAAGGAGTTTCTATATAGAAGTAAAAGCGAAGGAAGAAACAACGGCCACAAGTTTTGGAGTGGGATATCATTTTCACCCGTGAAAGACAAAAAGCTTGACAAAATTGCAACCAACAAAACTCCAACTGATTCTGCAAATACATCTGAAACAAAAAAAGATAAACAAAATGGGAATACAAAAGAGAAGAAGAAAAAGCCCGTGAATGGAAGTGGGATTGGGAAGAGAAGAGTTCCTCCATCGCCTCATGAGTTGCATTACACTACAAACCGAGCTCAATCAGAAGAAATGAGGAAGAAGACTTTCTTGCCATACAGGCAAGGCCTGCTTGGATGTTTAGGGTTCAGTTCAAAGAGTTATGGAGCCATGAATGGTTTTGCTAGAGCTTTGAATCCAGTTTCTTCAAGGTAAAAAAAAATTTGTATATCTAATCAATCATTATTATTATTACTATATCTATCATCCATCTTCCATCAAGAGATGAGAGATACTTTTAAGTTGGTTGTATAGATTTTTATTTCCTTGTTATGGTAATGCTTTTATGCTATTCTGTTATCTCTCTGTATGCACTCAAAAAATCCTCAGAAATGCTTAATGATGGGATTTTGTTTAGCCATTCATGGTAAACTCTTATGGCATTTTCTTGTTAGATCCTCCTCCATTTTTGCTTTGTTAAAAAAAAGAGATTCATGAGATCATTTCTTTCTACTCCCTTTGTGGGCTCAAAGAAAGAGAAAGGCCACCTTTAGAACTCCCTATAAGATCTTTGCTTATGGCAAATTTGCAGCACTAGTATACAAATTGCTTACCTAAGCAGTGGGGATAGGGTAGTTAAGATTCTTCAGGACTCCTCATCCCTGTTATTCCCAGTAGATTTGTCTTTTACACTTTTAATTACTTTTTCCGTCTAATATTGACTTAGCATGCCCCTTAATAATGTGCTCCATGTGTTATGGGAAGGAAAAGGGAAGGGTACAAAGATCATTTTGGGTGCCGTGTGGAGCCTAAAAGGTTTGTTGGAATTATATGAAGTGATAGGGCATTAGATATACACATGAATGTGAATTTGCATTATTTGCACACACAGTGCACATTCTTTTTCTTAAAAACCTATGATTTGACGCACATGGAGATGGAGCAGATGGCCTTTGGCAGCAGGTAAATAGTAGAGAAGGCCCCTACACACCACACCAAAACCCATTACCCAAAATAAAAAAAAATAATTGTCAAACAATAAATTATGCATCATCAGAAGTTTGAGTTGTTCTTGTCTGCATCTTCTGTAGGCCAGCCTTGTTTTAGCATATGCGCTCTACTGATTAAGATGGTTGATTTAAGAGATATACCCCATACTTGTCTAATTGAGCACAAAATTAATAAAAGAAAATAACTTTTTCTTGTAACTTGTGATTTTCATCATGTTTCCTCTACAGTCCCTTTAAGATTAAACTGAAAATATTATTTTCAAATTCTAGAAAAATGATGTTCTTTTGAAAATAATTTAAAAAAGAAATTAGGTTTGCAATAATTGAAATATATGAAGTAGCTAGTATGAGTGAAAAAATATATAAGGAATAACAAATATCGAATGGATAGTCATAATGGGAATGACCCAGAAATAAGTGAAGTGAACTATGAATAACGAGGTGAATTTTTTCAAGGAAATTATGAGATTTTAAGTTTAAATTGTAATATTATTAGTATAATTTCACAAAATGGGTCTATGAAAGATTAAATTAATGTAGATCTATTTTTGAAGTGAACAGATTGTTTTCGATAGGTTTCGCCTTAATGGAAGAACAATTTGAACTCGTATGAAAAAAGAGATATCAGAAGTGAAGAAGTTAGGGAAAACTAACATAAAAATCATGACAAATCCTTTCTAGCAATAATTATTTCGAAAACAAGAAGCAACAAATAGTAAAAGAAATTAGAGGACAAGAAATTATAGGAATAATGTAAAGAATACCAGGAGTAGTATTTATTAAATGATAAGTGACACAACACTCTTTTAGCTAACCCTAATTTATAACCTCGCAATCTCCTATCTATTGTTTTGTTCTCGATAAGTTGAAGATGCATCATATTTTATCTAAATCTCTCTTGAAATCATTCATAATCAATCTCTCACGCTTTTATATCGAAGTATCCCAAACTTCAAATTTCAACTAAGATAAAAACACTAAATAACTTCCTTTTATTTGTCCAAATTTTAGTTGATCGAAAGAATTAAAAAGTCCAAATGAAATTAATCCAAATATGCACAAAGTGGCTCTAATACACCTTCTCTTTATATATAAGTTTATAGCAAAAAAATAAAAGAGAGCTATAAAAAATACCACTCAAAAGTGATGTATAATGGCCTAAGGTTGGGTTTGTTTTTCCTTTTTGCAGCTAATAAAGTGATGTTGAAAAGGTGTTGAAGGAGCAGCTTTTTGTCTCATCTTCTTGGAATATTTTATTTATATATATATATTATAGACTATAGTCCTGAAATATGGACAAAGCAGATCTGGATGAAAATAAAAATATTACTAGTGAAGCTTTGTTAACTCATTCTCATGGGGTCTCTTTGTACCTAGATGTTGACGTAAAGTAGTTTCACATTAAGCAACATACTAACATGGCCTTTGCCTTAATCATTCATCTGTTGTCAATATAACATACAGTACTTCTTTTTTATCGTACCTCTTAACGAAAATTCTGACTCGTCACTTACAACATATGTAGAGTTCTTGATCTATATCTAGTTGATTTACCGCTATTTTACTTTGCATGTTTTGGATAGATGCTCAATCAGGTATCCTTATATAGTGTTCTTTGTTGGGGTTACAATTGGGTAGATTGGGTTAAATTTGGACGGATCAAAATCGGATTAGTAACGGATCATAATCTAACCCCCTAATTTTTACTAAGTTTAGCATTGTTTGTTATGGGTTGAAATGGGTTGGTTGAAATGGATTGAGCTAACAAATGGGCAGGTCAATAACAAACCCAAACCTAAATAGAATGAGTTGTGTTGGACTGGTTGGATTTGATTTTACCACCCCTAGTTCTGTGTAATAGTCACTATTTTCTAATAGAGCTGTTAGTTCCGCAGCTCAGAAAGGGTTATTTTCTATTTGTTTGTTCCAATAGCAATGGTTTACTTTGGACCCAAATTTACATTTGAGAGAATCTGTTGTTATGTAATGTATCAGTTTCATAATTGCCCATCAATAGTTTAAAAAAAGTATATTAAATGAAGTAGAATATCTATTCAAAATCTTATCCTTGTGTTATCTATATATATATATATATATATATATATATATATATATATATGTATTTGTTGGAGCATAGTAGTTGTCATATTATTGTTACATATGGTCCCTGGGAATTGGGATATAACACTAATCATGATTCTACAATAGTACCCTTTGTATGAAGATAATAAGCAAACTATTTTGGGGACCATTAGAAAACCATACACCCCATACTTGTCTTAAATCTTGAAATTATATGGATAGAGACATTGCTGAACTATAGTATATATGATCAATTAATAAAATCACCTGATATACTCTTTATGTTTTTCCCACTCACCTACATTAGAGCCCGACTAAATTTGGATTTGCATCGAGAAATCTTACATTAGGGAAAAGCGGTCCCTAACAGAGACGACTTTGTACTCATGGGGTTCTGAATCCGAGACCTCTGGTTAAGAATAAAGGAGTACTTGTCATTCCTCAATAACCCTTGTTGGTTACTCTTTCTATGTTTTAGTTAGATGTTAATGCAAGTCCTTTGATGATAAATATATTCCCTTCGCATCAATTTATTTGTTTGATTTTGATATGACACTTATGTTTAAGGAAGTAAATAAAACTTTTGAATCTTATTGTACGAAACATGTAAAGAGAAAAGTTGAAGTTAAAAGAGTCGTTTTCTTTTAAACGAACTAAAAATAAAAGTAGGACTAACATGAAAAAAAAGAGTTATTCATGATTCTTGTTTCTTGAAGAAAATAAGGTATATAAAATTTGGAAATTACCTTTTGATAGATTTTATGCTTCAGAAAGAAGTGCCAGTTTTACTTAGGTTTTTAACTGATCTTCTAATTTGTTGGACTGAGTAAGTGACCAGCAATTAGCTGGAAAAATCTGGCAGAAAGGGCCTACAATTTTATTGCGTTATTGAATCGTCCTATTTAGTTCTTGTTTTCTTCTAAATTTACAAAGTTCAATCAACAAAGAAAGAAATATATATATATATATATATATATATATATATATATATATTTAAATGAAACAAGTTGCTTGCGGGGCTTTGTTTTTCCAATTTTTCCCAAATTGATTAATCAAATTCTTCATATCTGAAGCATCGGAAAAATTGACTAGAAATTTCTTTCGATGCACTAAGATAAATGAAAGGTAGACAAATTTCTACATATGGTGCTATACCAAACAGAAAACTCTATCAATTAGGCAACGTAACTTATAGTCTAAATTAAATAGCTTTATTTCTCTCTGAGGCCAAAATAAAGGTGTGCATAAATTTTGCTATTTAAATTTGATTCTATAAATAAATTAAACTAAAACTTAAAATATCTTGACCAGTTACAAAATAAATAGAAGGAAATAATCTTCCCAAATCTCATGTATGTGAAAATAAAATTTTGATTTCTCGCAAATAAAACGTCTATATTTACATAACAAGGAAATGGTTAGCATATGCACGTACGGCATGATGTGTGGTAGAAATAAACTTTAATTCTCACATCAATATTTTGTCATCCTTGGAAAGACTATATAATAAAAACGAAACAATAGTGAAACCATATATTGTTTGTGTGGTTGCAGCCTATATGGTGGATAGTGAAAACTCACATGAAACTGAGAAGTACGAAAAGTAATCTGGCCCCAATTAGTGGAACCTGTCGACTAGTACTAAAATATATACTCCCTCCGTTCCATTTTATGTGGCAATATTTGACTGGGCACGAAGTTTAAAAAATAAATGAAGACTTTAAAATATTTACCAAATTGCCCCTTAAAAAATAGTTATATTAAAAAGTAGACTCACTTTTCTCTCTCCTCATAAATGTATTGGAGTACTATTTTTAAGATTAAATGGAACCAACAAGGGTAAAAGAGGAATTGTACCTTTAAATACTTATCATATAAGAAAATGTGACATTCTTTTTGGGACTGACCAAAAAGGAAATGGTGCCACATAAAATGGGACGGAGGGAGTACATATTTGTTGGCAACCCTTTTTATTTTTTAACCTCGATCCGAAGAAGATAGAGTGTACACAAACCTTAACTTACAATGATTAAGTAATAAATTAGATGATTAATGAAGTAAATCGTGTTCTCTTTAACTTGATTCTTTTATACCATAACCAGACTTTGACTTAATCAATAATTATTCCAGACGCCTTGGTAGAGTAATTCTATAAATTTGTAAATTACTTTTTCTTTATATATAATTAATTAAGAAATTACCACTCTAAAAATTACACGAAATTGCTGATAAAGAATTTAGTTCACTGGGTCAAGTTGAGATATTGGAACAGGTCCCAATCTCAGCTCAAGACTTTTGGGCCTTATTTTACTTCAGTTTTCAGTTGTCCAACGTTCACTGAGTGAAACTTGTCTTGTCAACTGGCATGGTGCAGGGAAAGAGAAATACATGGTGAATAAGTTGACTTGGGATATGAAGCATGTAATGAGAGTCCAAACCTAAAAGAGCCACTTTTTTTTCTTTCAAAATGCATAAAGTGCTACTGATTTTTTTAGTACCAAAACGGACAAATCGCTACCGCATCAGCAATATCCTTGTGTATTTCTAACCCCTGTTAACTCCGTCAAAAAATAAATTTTTCTTAAGAAAATCACTGTCTGGCAGCGATTTCTTCTTCAATTTTTTTTTAAAGCAAAGTCGCGTGAATGCTCCTATCACATAAATCGGCCTAAAAGAGATAAGCTAGCCGCATAAATGCTCGTCCCATCACCTATACGATACCCTCTTACCCCAATTCCCTTAATGCCATTAATTATGATAACATATTCGAATCAAAGGCTAGCAAGTCTTAACTTAGCTCAATCTGAAGCACAAAGTAATTGACCACTGCCAACCAACAGAAAAATCATCGATTTGATATATATATGAACCAATAAAAGTAACAGTTTTTACTTGTATTCAAAGGTCTACAAGTATTTCTTGTATACTACTTGTCCGAAAACTTTGAATCTGCAGATATTCGAAGCAAATAGAGAATCATGTTGAAGTCCAATTTAGAGCACATCGATAAATCCTCCGATTTAAAGAATCTATTTAGCCAGTTTGTTTATCCGATTATTACGCAGACAGTAGGCTCAAGGGGAAGATCAAAAGGGTAGTTATAGAGAAACAAAAGAGAAATGTGACCAATGGATAGTCTCGATTTCTTTTGAAGTTTTCCAAAAAAAAAGAATGTGAATTGAACAAATAAGTATAGTCGCAGACATTAATTTAAACCAAGGAATGTTTAATGCATGTAAAAAAACATCTTTACTGCACATTGTATATGCTATATGACAACCCTCCCCACACTAGAATCATAATGATGATAGAGTTTTCTGCACATCATAGGGCAGAAACAAAAAAGGCGCAGGAAGACCCCACTCTGAAGTCAGAACCCTGTAGTGGTTTATTACTACTACCATGCCTCAATCTCAGGCAAGTTTGGATCTACAATATGAATTCTCACGAGCTATGTCACCCATTCAAGCCCCTATCGATCCAACAACAATAACAAACAAGACAATGATGCAGACCATTTAGGGCTTATAAAGCATCATAATGTGAGATGAAATCTAGTTTAATGCAGTAGAAGTTAGAAGATTAAAGTGCCGTGATGATAATACTTTACTAATTATTTGTTCAAAAGAAGCTGATAATCATGACGGACATAAAGTCCAAGTTGATATAGTTACCGGTCTAAACAAAATGCCTAAATAGATCTGTGGTCCAATACTTCCGAGTACAAAAAGGTACAACAGAAGATTAACCAGATAATGCAATTCTCGACCTTAGGCCAAACTCACGTGATACCAGGCCAGGCAGTATAATCACAAGCTGCAACATTAGCAAGGACTTCATGCAAATGTCGCCAAAATGTTCTTCTTGAGGGTGAACTCATCCGCCTTAGTGGGGCTGATTGACTGTAGAATCAAGCATACAAAAGAGAAGTCAACTTCTGTCAACAGTTAAAAGCAGGAACTTCAAAGTTCCCTCCAACCAAGTAGGTAAGTACTGGAAATTATCAAACAAAACAGTTCGAAACTTTACGCCAGTAGATTACTGGAAGTCTTTTATCAGCATATTATTGTTATTAAATTCCAATTGAAGGACATAATTAGCAGAGTAATGTTTCAATTTATGCTCCATAATTCATCTCCATTCCTAATTCACCGCCTTTTTCACCTAGAACGGGTGGATTATTGACAGGAAATAGGAATTGTGCCAAGTAATCAAAATTGTGTGGGACACAGGAAAACAGAGATAAGAGCAGAGGGGGATAGCTGCTGCACATGGATAAGAAGAACATGCAGAAGAGGAAAGTTCAGTTATACCTTGGCAAGCATGCGTTCTAATCGCTGAATCTCATTGTTGGCGTAATCAGCTCCTTTTTCCATGGAACTCTTGGCAGCCTTTAGGTAAATCTTGCCATACCTAGAAAGACAATATAGAAAGGACTTGAGAAAAAGGAGCAAACAAAAATTCTCACCAAAGACGAATCCAGGTGCAGAACATTAGTTCTTCCTGCTTGCTTTGCTACTCAAGTAACATAACAATATAATCGGAACCATGCTACACCTCAAAAATATAAGGTGTTCTATGACGAATATACATTTCAATGCAATCTTACCTTGCAGCAGAACCCTTCAGTTTTCCAGCTTCATCTTCCATCTTGCTAAATACAGATTTTTTTTCCTCGTTTGTGGCACTGACGAACTCCTTCACTAATGTATCCAGTGATTCGATGATACCCGCCTATTGCCATGAGGTACAAAGGAAAGTTAAAAGGCAAGGACAAAATAATGTTATAATGTTTTAATTTATCTCTTTATTCAGCTGTTGACTAACCTTTGAAGTAAATTGTCCTTTTGAATCACGGCTAGTGCCACACTTCTCATTGATGAAGTTGACAAAGTCATCTGTGTCTCGGCCACCATCATAATCCTCACCAGCTTTGTTTCCCTTTGGGAAGAATTTCAGTGTGGGATAGCCACTTACACCATACCTGGTTAGCAAAATTTTACATTATTATGATGCATGTGCATGCAAGAATGTACATGTGTTCAAGAGAGATCGAGATAGAATGGAAGGGAGGACTTTGTTTAGATGGACAGAGACACCAAAACAATAACAGAAAAGGGTAAATTCGGAACAGAGAAGCATATATCCTGACACTGAGAGAACGTGAAGTCGGGGACAAACTATTTCCACAGCCAACATACTTTGGAATTCATAAATGAGGAATGGACGAAACCTACCCTTTTAGACGAAAAAAGAAAAACACATTTTAACTTTGAAAAGAGAAAATGCAATGACTTTGTCTCATCACCTCTCTTTCTATTCCTTAGTTGATCAGTTTTTGGAAGTTGACTACACTACAAGATGGACTATGGTGTAAGAATTGCTAGATGTAGCGCCATTGGGTAGCCATATTTTCTTTCCCCAGCTAGATGCTGACAGGGTCACATAACACAACTCATATTTCCTGATATCTATTGTCTATCATCTATGTCACACCCAAACATAAAGCCTCCATTGTTGCCTCCTCAATATACTCGTCTTGGAGTAAGTGGGATGGCTATAATTACATTCTAACATTAGACACAAATTATTGTTTTAATGAACATATAATGAGGGGCCAGGTAGTTGGAGTATCTTGAAGAATTCGCAAGGGGTGGAAGATTCATGAAGTTATTCTATAAGTTTATAGAAGCAAACGCATAGGGAGGGGGTGATGATTGAGGAGTCATGACAAGAACTTGACGGCTTTGACATTTCAATAAGCTGGTGCAAATATGCATTTTAAGGAGTGCATTGTGACATTAGTTAACAAGTAGAACTTACTTCTCTGCAAGATCCTTGTGATTATCGGCATCAAGGTTTGCAATAACAACATCTTCCTCTTGTCTGAATGCTGTAGCTACCTTTTCGTAAATCTGCATTCATAAACAGATATGAATTCAGATCTCTTCACATAGTAACTTAGCTCTTAGAGGTTTCAAAATAAGACAGTAATGCACTTACAGGAGCAAGGCTTTTGCAATGACCACACCTACACACAAAGTAAAGCATAAATCAGAGATGTAGATGGAAAAAAGATGACCCTTGGCTCACTGACCAGCTATATTGAACCAGCTATATTGAACTCGTAGCACCTCTAATCTATTAAAGATTTGTTTATTCCCAAGCAGATAATCATAAAATTTTACCATGGTGCATAAAATTCAACCAACACATCCTTGGTCTCATCCAGCACAATTTCATCAAAGTTATCTGAAGATAGCACCACAACGCTAGATGGGATAGATGCAATCTTCACATTAGTCCCTAAAATAGGATAACAGAAGTGTCAGAACTGCATATTTGATATAATCCATTTGAAGGTCTGGAGAAATTTGCCTTCACCATTTTTTTCTCAAAATTAAAATACCACTTTATCATCCTCCTCACCATCAACAAGTTATATCGATTAAGAAAAAGGATGCTAAATTCTGTAGGATTGAAAAACCAGCAGACATAGTACTTATCTACTTCCAAATTAATCTTCAGGTTACACTAAGCACAAAAAAAATAGAAAAATATGAGTTTATTGACAGTTCAAGTAACAAGAGGCAAGATCACAAAATTAGGTAACATTTAAATTTCCTCGTGATAAAAGTTTAGAAGAAATGATACACAGCAATTTTTAAAAAACCAGAGATGTTTACCCTGGAAGTTCAACATAGCAAAATGAAATTTTAAGTTAATAGAGTATCACACATCCTTCCCTTCTATAATAACTCAGAGCTCTATTGTGTGTGTATCACCAATGAAACTTAAGTTATAAGCAGTAAAACACAGTTCTGAAGAATAACACACAACTTCGAAAACCCATTTTCGCCACAAACTTTAACAAGAGAAACCAAAGTTTATACTTGAAAGTTACACGTCAAAACCCATTATCTAAATAAAGGAAAATAAGCCATTCAGAAGGGAGTCTCAAACAGATTTTGGGAATCCCTTAACCATCTTCTAGGTAAATTGACGTTGTCTGTCACATTCTGAGAACAAATCACCAACTCACCAGTAAACTCCACCTTCCCCTCTCCTTTTCTGAACTAACAGAAAGTGATGAACAGATTGCCGTTACAGAGAATATGAATATCCTAAGTACTCGATGCTCTTGGATAAATAGTATAAATCCTCGAGAAGTAAATAACCTGATATGGTTCAAGGAAGCTAACCTTAAGGAAAAGGAGCTTAACGAAGTGAGCTTCACTACATGCAGAGGGACGGAGAGAGATTAAGACTACAAATATAAAGGTGTAAACTTATTTCTACAACCATCTTAAAGATTTCACAATGTTATTTCCCCAACCCAAGTTGCCACTCACACTCGTACTAACAGAGCAGGGAGATTTCAGATATGGATGACGCCATTCAACCGTTGTTACAACACAAGGCATAAAAGCTCAGATAGATCCATGACAGAATGTCACCATAAGTAGTAGCATATCATAATCTGAATTGGAGTCCAAAAATACAATAAAAGTCACCACATACTTATATACACAATCAGCCAACTCATTCTACTGGTAAAAACTCAAGCTGCAAAGGCAAGCTTAATACCTGCTTCGCTGTTCACATACTCAGCAAGGGCTTCAGCAGATCGTGCACCTTCGTATCTGCAATAAGAAAAATTGTAAGAAGTAGGGCAAAAGAATCACAAAGAAAAAAGCAATCAAAAACTGATTTGTAAGTATGCAATAATTAATGAACATACTTTTTTGGCTCCAGTGATCCCTTTGGAAACCATTGGATAGTGGGGTAACCTTGAACCCCATATTTGCTGCAAACGCTCTTATGTTCGTCACAATCAATCTACAGAGAATTGTTTCTAAGAACCATCACAAACTTAACAAAACAAAAATTGAAAAACAGGGAAAAGTTAACTGAAAAAAGACTTAAGTATTTGTCAAAATAAAAATAAATAAAAAGGCAGTGAAGAGAATTGAATGTTAGCATTTGGTAAAATTTTCATTTTCATCATGATTGGCTTTTCAGAGAAACGAAAATTCTGGCAAATAGGTTAAGATTTTTATAGAAGGAAACCAATAGTTACAGGTAATTCTCAGCTCAACCTCTAACCAATGGTATGTTGAAAGCAATAACTGACGGATGATTTCTACACAACTGTTGCCTAATTGCAACAGCTATGTTGAGCCATCAGATTATGTCATGCAGCACACTATTATACCAGCTTAAAATAAAAAGAAGAAAAATTCCATTAAATTAGGTGAAACAAATTGAATTACAAATCAAAAATGCATTTGCTAATACAGGTAAAAAAAATAAATGAACCCAGTGTTCCTTCCAATCCAACTAAATTTGTCAAACCAAATAATCAGTTTATCACTATCCAAAGGAACTTTTCCCAAACTACACCACCATATGAAACCAATAACATAACCTTCTCTTATGGGAGAAACAGGAATACACAATTACACACTTCTTTTTTCCTTTCCTATTCTTTTTTATTTTGCTTAACTACATTCCCATCAGATAAAACGAAATAATCGACTGAATCAGGCACAAATCACAACCATCTACTTGGTTAAGTTGCTCAAAGTTCTCCGCAAAACAAAATGAATGAGTAGTAAACATAGGAGGAATTCGGCAGTTTCTTTAAGGAAAATAGAAGTATGATACATTGAGGAAAGAAACACAAAAAGAGAGGGAAAACTTTTACGGCCTCAGCCACAGAAAGAGCTCCATTACATATGATTCAAGCACAATGAAAAACTGAGAGGACATTTCATATTCAAAAGAACTAACCTTTCCGATCAAAATAGACTTTGCTTTCTTGAAACTTGCACCAAGCTTTTCATACTCGGGAGCAAGCTTTTTACAGTGCCCACACCTGCCCATGGCCAATATATGAACCCAATTAGTCCACATCATAACCTAGAAATATTCGATCTCGCAGCAACCTTACATATTTAGCACTCACACATCTCAATAATTAAAAATCAACAAGAACTCCATATACAAAAGCAAGATTTGCACCCATATAACACTATACTCAAATCAATCCCATAAACACTCCTGAGATAATAGTTTAGGCTCAAGATTCTGCAATAATAGTATCTAGAATTACCATAGCCCATCACACATCGTTATATCCAATCATGAGAAACTTAACGTCTAAAAACCTCAAGAAACAAGAAACTTAAATCAATTTGCTGCTGTGCACAACACACTGACAATCAAATGAACTAAAACAACTCTAGGAAACGAACAAATTAATCAAATCGATTATATTACGAAGCAATAACTACATCTTAACTATTGCAAAGCAAATCGGATCACACTATCTTAGATCAAGAAAATCACAGATCTAATTACCGAAACACACAATT
Source organism: Solanum pinnatisectum (assembly GCA_035578085.1). Lineage (NCBI taxonomy): Eukaryota > Viridiplantae > Streptophyta > Magnoliopsida > Solanales > Solanaceae > Solanum > Solanum pinnatisectum. The sequence continues at coordinate 59,526,210 of CM069076.1, forward strand.
AACAGATTAAGCATTCACAATACAGTGCATCTATCAAAATTCGCAAATTACTAAATCAAAAGAAGATAATATATCCGCATAATTGGTAAAGAAAATCAGAAAGATGTACGAACCAAGGAGCGTAGAACTCAACGAGAGCGGCGCGATCTTGACCGATCTCCTTTTCGAAGTTCTCTTCGGTCAAAACGACGACATCATCTGCCAAAGCTGAAGAGAAGAAGAACAAAGCTAAAATTGCTAAAGCACTACAGATCTGTGATCTCCCCATTTTTTTCTTTTCTACTAACTCCTATTCTTGTTCTTGTGAGTTTTTCAAAAGGAGGGGAACAAAGAAAGAAACAAACAATAAATTGAGAAATGGCTCCGTCCGTTTAGTATTTATAGAAAACGTTTTGTTATATGTTTTTCTTTCTCATATGTTATTTGAAAAAAGATAATTAAACACTACTTTTATTCATTTTTACTTATTTATTGTACCAAACATATATTTTATTTTTATTTATCTATTTTAATATATCAAGAAAATAATTATATTTATTTTTAACATTAATTACTTATATTTAGATAAATTTATAAGATTTAAAATTATATACTAATTAATATAAATACTATAATAAATTTTAAAAAGAGTGCAAAGTTTACTTACAATGAGCTGTTCCTGTGGAGTATTTCGTAATCTACAAGCAAATTTTAGTTATACTTTTCTTTTTTTTGGTGATAGAATAGTGATCATAATGAATACAAAAAAGTTGTTACTGGAGTAATAAATAAAGTACTGACAACATGTTGTGGTAGAGCGGTAAGTATTTTTTCATCTTTAATTAAAGGTTTAGGGTTCGAGTCGCTTTGGGTACAGAGACACCTTTGTTAAGAAGCGTTTACCTATCTGCATTCAATTGAGCTCCAATGCATTGAAGTACTTTCTAGTGCAAATTCAAATTTAGTTGGGCTCCAATGTATTGAAGGACTTTCTAGTGTGAATTCAAATTTAGTTGGCCTCCAATATAGATAGCGGACAGCGAATGAAAAAACAAAAAACAATAATAAATAAGGCAAATCTGTGTTAATTAATATTTAAAATTATTTTTAAAACCTTGTGCAATAATTTGTATAATATGAGTTTCTTAAAAATATGATAATTGATTGGGTAGCATAGTTAACGTTTAAATACAATAAGAGATTTAATTATATGGGTAACAGAGCGCACGAAACAAAGAGGAAAATATGATTACGAAAATTGACAATCAAAATCCGGAAAGAAACAAGAAAACAAAGATATTATGTTTTGTGTTTTGACGAATGAGACTCCACTTTGTCTATGACATGTTTGAACAAATAAGACGATGACACGTTGATGACAATTGGGGCTTGGACCGTCAAATTAGTGTAATACTAATTAGTAATTACATTGCAAGCACCCGACTACTTCCCATCTATATTAGGGAGTAGTTAAAAGTAAAATAATACTTCCTATCTTTGGTATTAATTTGACACATCTCTTAAAAATAATAATTAGAATAACAATTTAATTATATTATTGCTTAAGTATATAAATTCAATATTTTAATAAATGTATTAAAAATAATTACAATTAATAATAAGGAAAAATTAGAAACTTACCTTTAATTTTTTGAACAAGTAAAATAAATATCTATTTTTAGTAAAGTAGATAAGTAATGTTTTTTCAAAAAAAACAATATGAATTTCACTTAAATTTGTGATTTGAAATTTTATCTTCAAATTAAATATTCTATTAAAATAGAAGTAATTAATCATCATTCGATTTGGGATCAATTTAAATAAACCCACCACATTACATATACTATTCAACTTACTAATTATTAAACAACTTATTAAAATACAAGATTGTCAATATAAAATATCACGAAATTCTGCACTCTTCAAGGAGTCCTCAACATCAAGGAACATGTACTAAGATATATGTGTGATCTGTTTAGATCATGAACCGTCACAAAAATAATAAATAACATTTAGCATAATGATAATCAGTACTTAGATAAAAATGAATATAATGCTCAAATTGTGTTCTAAAAATGGTAGATTCATATAACAAATTATAACTATGGGGTGAATTACATTTTTACGTGAAATATAATAATTATGATTATCATTTTAAGTTAAGACATAAATTTTAAAAAATATTATTAAATTCACATTAGAAAATAATTGTGATTGGTCAATGCTAAGAACATTTATCAACATGGACTTCATATGAATTACGACCCATAGAAGATGAGCACACAAACTCATAGAAGATGAGCACATAAAATTAAGTTGTGATGAAATAATTGATCCTATAATTTAAATCAGAAGTCTTAAATTTGAATATGAAAAAATCGTGTTAATAATGTTGCACTTAGAAATAGACAAATAATTCATACAAGATAAAGTAGACAATGACAAAAGAGTGAAGAGACAAATAGTCCACTTAAGTTGAATTGAGTAAGATCCTATAATTTAAATCAGAAGTCTTGAATTTGAATATAAAAATATCGTGTTAATAATGTTGCACTTAGAAATAGACAAATAATCCATACAAGATAAAGCAGACAATGACAAAAGAGTAAAGAGACAAATAGTCCACCTAAGTTGAATTGAGTAAGATCCTATAATTTAAATCAGAAGTCTTGAATTTGAATATAAAAAAATTGTGTTAATAATGTTGCACTTAGAAATAGACAAATAGTCCATACAAGGTAAAGCAGACAGACAATGACAAAAGAGCAAAGAGAGGTGTTGCGAGAATCGAACTCACGACCTCTCGCACCCGAAGCGAGAATCATACCACTAGACCAAACACCCATCGGTTTATACCCTTCTGAGTTATCTTATTTGAAAACGAACCAAAACTCTCTTCCCGTTCCCTTCCTGAAAATTGATTCGTCTCCTTTGTTGAACCCAAAATCGAACCTAGGGTTTTTACAATTTGATATTCATTTTCCGTGGTCGAGCCTTGTAATTCTCTGTCGATTCTACAAGTTGTTCTCAACTAGCGGTACCAGCAACTGGTTCAATTCCCGAAGCAATGGATCAGTCCAGCAATCATGTACCTCAGTTCTTCTCTTTATACCTCTTTCACTTTTTGTTTTTGTTTACTGGTCTAATTTTATTGATATAAGTGCTTGGTATCTTTAATGGCGGAATGCAGGTTGTTGGAGTTGATAATACTTCTCGAAAAAAGTTTGACAGAGAAGAGATTTTGCAGCGTGCTCGTGAACGCGATGAACAGGTGTGTTAATCATAAACTATCTTCCATTTTCTCCTTCATGTTCTAGTTATTTACTTGTTAATTGACATGGTTGATTTGCAATTTGGTGCAGGAGGCGGATGGTCGGAAATCAAAGTGTAAGACAATATCATAATTACTAACATGCACATTCGGAGTATCTTTTTCTTGGATTGTTTAACTTGATTGATTTTGTTTAGTTGTCTTTTTTTAGTTTGGCCAGTGTTACAGATACACGTGATATTCTTTACTGGAGTAATGGAATGTGCCAGAACAGTGTAGGATGAATATGGAAGATTGATATAGTTGATCCCAGGTCCCAACTAGTATGGATGGAGGTGTAGTTAGTATATGATATGTGATTGGTATAGCTGACGCCAACTAGTGTAGGACGTAGGTGGAATTGGTGATGGATCGACTGGTGCTTTGATTAGTGTTGTATCCATAGAGCTGAAAGTTGAAACCTAGAGTTTTACATCATTGAAAATATCATCATTTTTTGTGCAGCAAAAGGACCTCCAGTGCAGAGGAAGCCCTTGAAACCAAGAGATTATCAAGTGGACCTCGAATCTCGGTTGGGAAAGACTCAGGTTTGCCACAATTTCTTTTCTTTCACAGTGTCGTCATTATTCTTTGTTGTTATTATGATGTTTTCAACTATCAGTTCAAGTTGACTTTTTTTTTCCTTTTTCTAAATTGTGTGTGAGAGAGAGAGAGGAACATCTATGACATTAACAGAAGTTTATATGAGTTCTCAGCTCTTTTATTTGCATTGACTGCGACTTTCTGTTCAATCTTTGAGATTTTGTGGTGCTTTTTGTCATTTAAATTTCATTTGAATTCTGTAGCCTCTAGTGTGATGAAGAAGTTTTTATTATTTGCAAACCATCAGCCAAACCTTAACTCTTTCATGTTTGTAGTGGACTATAAGCTGTAATGTCTAGTTCCACTGTCTTGGGGAAAGGTTATTAATTCCAAATATTGCATACAAGACTGCTATTGTATAATAATAAATGTACTCTTCTCCTCTTGTGTGTGTGTTGGATTGTGGGACGAGTTTCAGTAACATGTAAACTTTTAGGTGGGGAATGAGATGAAGACAATAGGGTTGCTAGATGTTTAAATATAGCATACTACTCTGGAGGAGGAATTCTCAAGATCTATGACTTTCTCCTTTATCTTGACAATACCAGTGCTCATTGTAGGAGGAATAATGGTTAGGAAATAACAAGGACTGTCAATGCTGGGGAATTGATTGACTCCTTAATGTTGATGATTGGGAACCAGGAAGAAGACAAATAATCTGGTGGAGTATATTTGGACTGCATATAGAACTTAAATATTCACAGTGAAGACATGTTATAGAATGTGGTCCAAAACTGATGACAGGTACATGATTTGGGTCACTTGACCTTGGCCAGTGTGATGAGAAACTAGAAATCCTTGTAAAGTAGCATTTGTTGGGTGGATTGCCTCTCGTAAAGCATGTCTACAGGATATTATGTTCCAGAAGGGGTTATACTTTATGTAGGTGATAAGTCACCACCTCTTTGGAAGTATATGAATGCATGAAAGCCTTAATCTATGGAACTAAAATATACTTGTCCCCCAATGGATACCTCTTCGGAAGTGGCACTCAAAATTATCTCAACATGTGGACCATACATATTGAACATTCTAGAAACTTTTGAGATTGACACTCACGGCCTTTTAGGTCTTAGAACCTGTTTGGATTGGCTTTTGGCTTTTGACTTATAAGCCAAAAGCCATAAGTTGGAAGCCATTAAGTTAGAAATTCCAACTTATGGCTTTTGACTTATTTTTAACCATTTTAGCTTAAAACTAAAGTGCTTATAAGCACTTTTTTTAATTTACCCTAACACTTCAAAAGTGTTTAAAAGTTGTTTTGGCTTAAAAACACTTAAAATAAGCCAATCTAAAAAGGCTCTTAATCAAGTCTTGTATGTACCTTCATTTGCATCCTTTTTTAGTGAAGCTGAATTATATGGACTTGGATATCTGTTGTGATTGACACAATTTAGAATTTTGTCTGTTAATAATATGACATATGGGGATTAGTTTTCCTTCTAAGGGATATGTTTTTACTTAATTTCTTTAGTTTGGGTTGCCTTTATAGTTCCTCTTTCGCTAGGTCAAATTCTAATAGAATTAACAGAAAACAAATGTGTCATAACTCTGTACATGATTATCTCCAAGAACCCTAAACATTAGGCTAAATATGTAGAAGATCCACCCCAAATCAATCTTCACGAAACCCATCTCTGTTCTCCAAATTGGAAGAGAAACAAAGGATATATTTTCATGCTTTGGATCTCCTCTCTGTTGCTTCTTCTTTTCCCCTGGTGTCTTGAATGTTATTGCTTGCGAATATCTTTTTCTTGTAGTTCCTGAATTCAACTTGTTGAAATAATTCAATGTCAGCACGTGCTTATTATGTATTTTCAATGTATCCATCAATTTCTCATTTGTGTGTTATTCATTTCTGGCAGGTGGTTACTCCAATTGCACCATTAAGTCAGCAGGTATTTTCCACTGTTCTTATTTACATGTTAATTCCTAATTGCACCGATGCAATTTTCTTTCTTCTGTATTTATTATATTTCAACTTCTTGTTGTCAAGCAGCAAGGACATGGTCCAGATATTGGATTAAAGGATCATTTGTTGTCAATCAGATGTAGTCGGGGCATATTTGGACCCTAGAGGTTTTTGCAATATATGCTCTCATAGATAAGAAACTTTGTTCTTGATAAAAAGAAAAAACTTGTGTTACAACTTGTTGTGCATATCGTACATAAACCACCTTACTCTTGCTTAGTGATCACTAATATTTTCTGTTTCTTTGTTAAGGTACAATATTATCTCTTGTTAGATATAAATGAAATAATTTGTTTCCATGCAGGCTGGATACTATTGCCCAGTATGTGAATGTGTAGTGAAGGATTCTGCAAACTACTTAGACCATATCAACGGGAAGAAGCGTATGTCATATTGATACTTATAACCTTCTCACTTGTTGCTGTACTTCACCCCTGTTGGCCTTTTTTCTTGCTCAAAACTGCTTCAATTGTTTTATACTTGATTGATGCATGTTTTTTTTTTCCAGATCAGCGAGCTTTGGGTATGTCTATGCGGGTGGAAAGATCCTCTCTAGAGCAGGTGGGCTGAATATAATGTATTGGCAAGGAAGTATTGTTTCTATTCTGTATTGATAAGTAACAACATCATTCACTAGGAATAGACCTTGCATAGTTTCAGTTCTTAAGAACAAAAGTTACATTAAAAATAGATAAATTGTGAAAGAATATAAAAGTAATTTAAAAGTGTGTAGAACCCAAATAAACTTTTCTCAGAAATTGGTTTAACTACCTTGGTGTTATAATATTTGTGCACAATAATAACAGTACAGCTACCAAATTCTTAATTGTAAAGTACCATATTTACAAGTTGTTGAAAAAAAAAGAGAAAATTTGAAAATAAAATGACATGGGCATCAGGGTGATAATCCAGGGTATAAATGGGCATACAGTAAGAATATCTCAAGGGATAAAGCGTGCATGGGACTGACACCCCATGTATTGAGCATCAGCCTCATGAGATTTAAAGCTCACATGGTTGTCTCAGGGCATTTTAGTGCTGCCTCACCCAAAGGTGAGTTCGGGGTGAGTGTCAACTTTGTCTTTTAAAATGTTGATTCCTCCCTGCTGTAAAACTAAAGGAAATATCTGGACTAACATTAGGATATTGAGAAATAAAAAAAGGGGATTGAAGTAGGATTTCTAGGTATATTCTTTCTTCAACAGTGACTGATGTCCTGTCAATTTGTTGTTAAGATCCTGAGTACCAGATTTTAGAATTTCGTTTTTCTAGTGAAACTTTACCTCTCTTGAAGGGATACATGTTTTCAAGTTTGTAGATTTGCTTAAGGAACGTAAGGATGAGATGGTCCCTTGAAAGAATAAATTGTCCATGCCTTTGGAAAAGTTTGAGTCTGCAATTTTTTTTTTTTGAGAAGGCAATAGATTTGAGAGTCTGCATTGTATTCTGGAGTTACTATTGTCTTCGCGTATAACATGGCTATATTATGGTTTTGGATACATAAATAATTTGGGCCAGTGAATGGGTTCTCTGGCACAAATTAATGATCTTTGTTGCAAGCTTAATTCTTTCTTTTTATGGTTTTCTCCCTTCCCTCCATTCTGAAGTACCTATAGATAATCATGTGTTCGTTGTTAAAGAGTTTAACTTCTTTATCACTAGGAGAAGTTGACCTACAACATCATGTAACTATTTATAGCAAGGCTGAATATGGTAACATGGAAATAGGGTAAAGGACTTGTTATAACTGGTTAAATTACGTTGATCGTTTAAAAATTATTTATTCAGTAATATCAGTAAGTTAAACCCCTAATAGAGCGTGTTGGAAAGTATGAAGGATTTGACTAAAGTTGAAATTTGTTTGGAAAATGTCAATATCACTGAAGGACTTGACTGTCTTGTGCGGTAAGTTAATTTTATACATGAGATATCCATTTCTTAGGTGAATCCAACTAATTTCTGAAGTATTAATTCAAAAGAAAGACCTAATAGTTATTACTTATTTCAGCAAAAAGTTGCATATTGGTTGTGATATAAATAGGCACAATTAATGATTCAGAATATCCTTGCTTAATGTTTAGACTCTAGATGATAAACATATCTGGCTCCAATTTTTTTCCTTCAATAATTTCAAATTTCTTGATTCTCAGGTCCAACAACGATTTGAATCACTCAAGAAGCGCAAAGATCCAGGAAGCTTTACTGTGCAAGGTAGAAATCTAACTAGAAAAAAGAGGAATTGATAATCTGCCTCAGCTTAGTGAACGGTTAATGCTTTTATAGGTTGAGTATGTACCTTATATGTAGTGATAACAAAGATTGATGTGGTTTTCCTTTTTCTCTGTATCACATTTCAGTTTGTCACTGATTAAAAAATAATTCCACAGCTGCTTTTTTAGGTGTAAGGACTAGGATGCACATATTCAACTGCTATGACCATCTTTCATTTTGTTTGTAGATTTTGATGAGCGAATGTTGAAACAGCAGCAGGAAGAGGAAGAAAGGAAACGTTTACGTCGAGAAAAGAAGAAAGAGAAGAAGGTTTGTAGTTCTGTGAAGCTTACTTTTGGATATTAGACTCAGAGATTATGGTACTGATATCATGAGTCAGATTTTGGTCATATACTATTTCTTTATCACTTCCCCTCTCTCCCTTTCTATGGCAATGCTTTCTCTAACAAAGTTTTGTTGATGGTCACTTTGATGATCTGTATTGATATCCAGAAAGAGAAGGTCTCAGAAGAGGAACCTGAAATAGACCCTGATGTTGCAGCTTTGATGGGATTTGGAGGTTTCAAAACTTCAAAAAAGTGATCGCCTTTGGCCATGAATCTATTGTGAAGATAGTTAAGTCTGGAGTAATCTGCCAGAGGCTCGTAGTTTACTTTGAAAAGGTCTAAAATATGAGATAGAAATTCCATTTCGGTACCATAGTAGCCAGGCAGTTGAGTTTCGTCAATCTCATGTTTGATAAGCTAGTCTCCAGAATTTTCTCAATGAACTAATTGTAATGGTTTGGAGTATATCCTCTCCAATTGTTCATTGCTGATTGAAGTGTCCAAATCTTTCTGCATAATTGCTAGTTTGAAGAATGCAGTATGAAAATTTCTAAAAACTAGTGATTTGATGGGTAGTTGACGTTTTCTTCTTCTTTTCATTTCCCTTTGATATTATGTAAAATAAATATATGGTGCAAGGAACTTTTCATTGCCTGGTGATGCGTATACCTAAAGGAACTGAGAGAGGATAAACAATTCTTGCTATGGCGTTTTTGAGGTTGCATGCATTTTGAAAATACTCCTTTTTACTCTGATGTTCAGATTTTAAGACAACAAAGCCTTTTGAAATGAAAAGTTCACAAGTTATTTGTATTGTTTTGGTTTGAACAAAAGTTAAATGTGATATTAGGAAAATTTACAGGCACCCAAAGGGTGAGTGACGGTCAATTACTGGATAAAAATCATGGTGATTAAGGGTGTGTTTGGTTGGTGAATGATTTTTTTTTTCCAGAAAATATCTTTTACTTTTTGCTTGAGATTAAAAAAAATACTCTCTAGGATAATTGATCTAGGATCCGACCTCAACACCCAAACTAGGACAAGACCTTGATGACCATTCCAAAATCCGATCAAGCAAAATGTTTAAAATTTGAAATATTTTTCAAAAATAATTTCTTTTTTTTTTAAAAAGAATTGACAGGGTGGCTTGAGTGGGAGGTGGCGCTGGGGGGAGGGGGGTTGGGGGTAGTGGTGGTGCAAAATGAAAAACTTTAAATTGAAAATATTTTTCGAAAACAATTTTTTAAAAAAAATAAATAAATTGATGGGGATTGCCTGGGTGGGGGTGGGGCTGGCAGGGGGTAGGGGGTGTAAAAAATGAAAAGAAAAATCAAATTTGAAATATTTCTCAATTTTTATTTTTTTTTAAAAAAAATTGACAGGGTGGCGGGTGAGTGGGTGGCCTGGTGGGGGTGGTTTGTTGGAGGGAGTGGCGTAAATTTTGTTTTTAAAAAATAATTTTGAAATATTTTTAAAAGCAACTTTTTTTGTGGTGGTGGTGGGGGGAGGGGGTGGTTTGGTGGTAGAGATAAAAAATATATTTTAAATTTAAAGAATAAGAAAAATTTTAATTTTTAATTTTTAATTTTTTTTTTGAATAGAGAGGGTCGGGTACAAGGTATGGGTAGGGTAAGAAAAAAAAAATTTAAAGGATGAAATAGAGTTTTGGAAATGTTTTCCTTAATTTTGGAAGGGAAGTCATTTTCCTTAAATTTGAGAAAAAATGAATTGATTGGAAAATATTTTCCAAACATGAAAAAATTGAAAAACATTTTCCATAAAATGTTTTCCTCCATGCCAAACACACCCTAAGTTCAATATCTTCGAGGAGGAAAAGTATCAAGTGATTTCTTTTCATTTTCTTAAGTTTTTGGTGAACTTGATTATTCAATATCTATGTGGTTGATAGAGTTTCATGATTGTGGAATGGACAAAAAAGGAGAAAACCATAATCGATATTGAAATCCACCAATATCTCTAGTTTGTCTCATTGGAAAAATATTGGTGCAGATGGAATAAAATTGATATTGAGAATTTATATGCTTTCCCAACTAATTTAAGATTGAGGCGTTATTGCAGCTGTTTGAATTCCTATTTCTGTATTATTACTGTACTGCTTTTTCTTAGAAAGGAAAAAAATAGTATGATGTACCAGGTCGATCTCATTTGCATCAATTTCAGGGTCCAAATAGGATAGAAAATCCTAAAACTGCCGACAACTTTACGTGTGAGAGAATTTAGTCTCCCTTGCTCTAGTTTGACCTCAAGTTTGGAACATTCTATCTCAGGAGGCAGTTGCAACTCTTTGGATAGCTGCAGAAGTTTAACCACTAATGGTGATAGTATTGATCTTTAGTTTTCTTTAGTTTCCTCCCCCCCCCCACCCCTCCACCCTACTTATTTTAAGATTGTGATGATATCTGTTAAAGGGTTAGATCGTATGAAACTGCCTCATAAATAGAACAATTATCATCATAATCTTAAATAGGAGAAAAAAAAGGATGAAACTAAGTATCAGTATTTATTACCATCAGTAGTTGAACCTTTGTAGCTATCCAAAGAACTGCAACTACCTCATAAATCGAAGGTTCCAAAATTTGAGGGCAGATTAGAACAAGGGAGTCTAAATTATCTTTCACCCGTAATGCTAGTGGCAATTTTAGGATTTTTGACCCTATTTGCATCCTGAAATTGATGCAGATAAAATCAGCCTATGCATTTTACTGTTTCTTTTTCCTTTCTAAGAAAATGCAGTATTGTAATAATATAGAATTAAGAATTCAATAACTGCAATAATACCTCAATCCTGAATTAGTTGGATTTTACATATAAATCTCAACATCAAGTTTATTCCATCTCCACAATTTTTTTTCAATACTTAATAATTTTTAGTACACCTTCAAACAAGAAAGTAGAGTCAATTTAGAAACGAAAAAAATAAAGAAGCAAGATGGCTGAAATGTGAACTTTTGAAAGTTGATCTCATCAACAACAACAACATCGGATAGAAAATGTTGATCACCCAAAATCGAAGGAGAAGGAAGCCACAATTGAGGAGCACAAAAGAGAACATCTCCACAGAGGCGATGAGAACAAGGAGAAGAAGAGGCGGAGAGCACAAAATTATAAAACCCTATCATTTAGGGTTCTTTTGTATTCACTTAGTCTGACCACTTTTGGGCCGATCAAGTCTTTTTTTGGTATATTTATGTGCGGATTCATTTAAGAGCCCATTTTTTATTAAATAAAATAAACCCCGACTCCAAATTTAAACTTAAAGAAAGAAGAAGGGGGTATTGGTGGCTTTCAATATCAATTGTGGTTTTCAGTCCATTTCACAATGGTACAGTTTCATTACATCGGTATACAAAATCAAATAAAAAATTTAATCAAATCGTTAATCGAGTTAAATGAGAAAAATATTTGACTAATAATTTGATTTGACTTGGTTTGGTATTAAAAAAAAAGGTCGGCTATACTTGGATTGGTTTGATTTTACTTTAAAGAAAAGTCAACACTAGACCAAATCAATCCGACATTATATATATAATTTTAAAAATTATTTTATACCTAAAAGTATTTACTTTGATATTATTTCTAAAAATATTTCTTATATTTGTTCATAATTCTTTTAACATTTGAAGTTTTTGATACTTGGAATTTGGAATGGTCCAATAAAAGTTATAGCCCATAGATATTAGTAAATCTAATAAAAATCAAATCAATATTAGTGTTAACAAAAAAAAAAAAATTAGTTCAACATTAAGAATGATAGTAATGTTGAATATTTGTTCTTTAATTTTATATTGATTTATACATTTAAAATACATAACCTAATTTTAATCATCTAATTAATACTTATTAGACTTATTTTAACATGATTTTGTATTTTTATAAATTGTGATCATTTTCATTGTGACATTTTAATTTGCAATTTATCCGATTTCATTATTATTTTTTGTTGAATATTTTAGTATTATCAATAATCTCATATTTTGTTTATTTTTTAAAAAAATACCTTAAATAGTTATATTTTGATAGGACTGGAGAAATATTTAGAACACAAGTTAATTATATATTTTATAAATACTTTATCGAAAAAACTTGAGAAAACCCCCAAAACCCCAAATTTTATTAGTTTAATCTGATTTATACCTTTAAAAATTTGATAAAAATAATTTGATTTGTTATTTGTAAAATTCGAACCGCCTGTTTGTAAACAAGAGTATTTCCCGTCGAAGGTTAAATCCTACTGCACTGTTTCATTCACTCTCCAGTAATTGTGCTGCTGCGGCTTCTTCTTCTTCTTCATCATATGAACAGTGGGAGCCGAGAGGTTGAGCGGAGGATTCTCCGACTGCTCCACGGCCAAAAAACTCGAACCCAACTCACTCAAATCCATGCCCACATCCTTCGCCACCACCTTCGCCACTCTAACCAGCTCATCTCCCACTTCATTTCCATCTGCGGTTCCCTTAACAGAATGCGTTATGCATCCATCATATTTCAACACTTCCAGAATCCCAGCATCTTCCTCTTCAATTCCATGATCAAAGGTTACTCTTTATGTGGCCCTTATCAAAATTCTGTTGTCTTCTTTTCCACTATGAAACGACATGGCATTTGGCCTGATGAGTTCACTTTCGCCCCTTTGCTCAAGGCTTGTGCTAATCTCGAGGACTTGGAAATGGGACAAGGAGTACATAAGCATGTTCTTGCACTTGGGTTTGGCAGATTCGGGTCGATAAGGATTGGGATTGTTGAGCTGTATTCTAATTGTGGGAGGATGATGGATGCGAAGAAGGTGTTTGATGAAATGCCTCACAGAGATGTGATTATTTGGAATTTGATGGTTAAGGGTTATTCTCAAAGTGGAAATGTGGATATGGGACTTGGGCTGTTTAGGCAAATGGGTGAGAGGACTGTTGTTTCTTGGAATTTGATGATTTCGTTGTTAGCGCAAAATGGGAGGGAGAAGGAGGCTTTGGCACTTTTCTATGAGATGAGGAATGTTGGGTTTGAGCCTGATGAAGCTACTGTTGTTACTGTGTTGCCTGTTTGTGCTCAATTAGGAGAACTTGATTTGGGAAGGTGGATTCATTCTTATACTAAGTCTAAAGGCCTCTATCCCAATCTCGTATCCGTTGGCAATGCATTGGTTGATTTCTTTGGAAAATCTGGTGATTTGGAGACTGCGTTTACAATATTCAATGGCATGCCTAGAAAAAATGTAGTTTCTTGGAATGCTGCGATATCAAACTGTGCTTTTAACGGGAAGGGTGAATTGGGAGTACAATTGTTTGATGAGATGTTAGATGAAGGTGTGAAACCTAACAATTCGACTTATGTGGGTGCTTTAGCATGTTGTGCACATGCAGGTTTGGTCCAAAGAGGGGGAGATTTGTTTGATTCTATGATTGCTAATCATGGTATAGAACCATCAATTGAGCATTATGGATGCATGGTTGATCTTCTAGGTCGTGGTGGCTGTCTAAAGGAGGCTCATAAACTAGTGGAAACCATGACAATGGAACCAAATGCTGCTATATGGGGTGCATTGGTTAGTGCTTGTCGCACTCATGGTGAAATGGAGTTGGCTGAATACGCACTTAAGGAACTTATTAAACTTGAACCTTGGAACTCCGGTAACTATGTATTGTTATCCAATATTTATGCTGATAGAGGAAAATGGGAAGACGTTGAAAAGGTGAGAGTATTGATGAGCGGAAATAGCATTAAAAAAGAGCCAGGACAGAGCACACTTGTTTGATCATTTTTCGACTTCATTATGTGGCTAATCCCTTAGCTGCATCTTAAACTATGGGTGTTTGCTCCTTGCTGATAGATAGATAGGGTCCCTTCAATGAAGGGCTCTTCCTAATTGATCTGCTTTTCTGCAACGATATCAATGAATCCCCAAGGAGAAAGAAACATATTGAAGGGATTTTGACCTTATTTGATTGAATACATGAAAGTGAACTGAACTCATAAGTGAAAGTCAGTATAGTGGCACATATGTTAGGTGTGGAGACATAGGGGTTGAAGAGAAGGAAAATGTGTTAGGTGTGCAAGTCACCAAGTGTAGGTTCCATCTCCCATTCCTTGTTGCTCTAATTCTCTCCAATTGATGTAATAACAAAGATGGATAAAAGATGCTGTAATTCTCTCCTGTTAATGTAACAAAGATTTAGTAGGCGTTTGGACAGCGTTTGGATATGCGATGAATCCCAAATTCTCCAAAAATCATGATTTAGAATTCTTCAAATACAAAAATTGACCCATAAGTTTATATTTTATAAAAAAATCACTATAATCATATCATTACTTTTGAAACCTTTTATATAGTTTTTTTTACTTTTTTATAAGTGAAGAGATGGGTGTTTTAGCAAAAGAAATGGAGATGCGGGGTATCGATCCCCGTACCTCTCGCATGCTAAGCGAGCGCTCTACCATCTGAGCTACATCCCCTGTTTGCTTTTGGTATGTGCAGTGTATGATTCTAAAACAGCTTACATTTCACAAGCAATATACAAAGATTCGTGGTAGGAAAAAAGCGTTATACATATCTAGCATGCAAACATAATTGCAATAGAAGAAGATACACAAATACTTTTCTTTATAAGTCTTTCGGTGGGTAGTTTATTTGGGATGGATGCCTCCTAGAGTAACAGAGAAAAAGAAAAATCAACTGGATTGAGGCAAAGTTCCACTCCTTAGAGTTATAGCAAGACATCAGAGGTTAGATAATTCTTACCGGAGGGAGAGAGTTCAAATCACACGAACTAATCTTTCTCTCTCGAATGTAGGCTACTTTCTAACATCACATATCAGAATCTCAATCCTTTTTGCATCACCTTCTCTCTCTCGAATGTAGGCGACTTTCTAACATCACGTACCAGAATCTCTATCCCTTTGCATCACCTTCTGAAAGGGTAGTAAGAAGGGGGTTTGGGTACCCATCTCTCTCTTCAATGCTTTAAAACGAAGAGGAAGGAAAAAAAACAATAAAAGTATCTTGTGATGAGAATTGGATTATAGGGTTAATTACTTATTCCCAACCCATATATACAAATAAACTATGTTAAAACTTCTGTATAATTAGCCAGAAAGCTGCACTGGTAGTAGTATATACATAGCAGTCTCGCTGCAAGTTGTTAGTAGATGAATATCACGTCTTGATTAATGGTATTTAGCAGTGAACTACCCCACACTAATCAACTTTTATATCCAATAACTGGGGAGGAACAAATTAGAACACTTGAAGGAACATAAACGGAATACATGGAATAACAACTATGAATGAAAAGAAAAATGTAGACTAGACATATATAATAGAACACTGTTTTTAACTGTTTCACTGAAAACCTGGGGAAAAAACCGAAACTATATAGCCCATAGAGAAAAACAGACATCTTCAACTTATCCAGTACAAAAATAAGACTTAAAACAGAATAACAAATCTCACTCCCTAGGATGATTACTTGATGTACTGAGACATCCACCTGAAGCCTTCCCCATAACCCATTTTGCGGACTATGCTGCACATGAACACCTCAAGTGGACGGACACTGGACTCTGCCAGGTTTACCTTCCCCTTGCCAGTGGTGACGCCTGTTAGCCCCAAATGGTAACGCAGTTCATCTTCTGAGGCAGCATAAGGGATGTCTATCTTGTTACCCAATATAAGAAATGGCACAGTGGCCAAGGACTCATCAGAGAGGAGAGCATCCAGCTCTTTCTTAGACTCAGCGAACCTTTCTTTGTCATAGGAATCCACCAAGTATACAACAGCATCCACCTTCAGAAAAAACACATGTTACAATAAGCACAACACCAGAAAATTGTCAAATAGCATTTTGTTTTCATAGAGAAAATTCATGATCAAATTTCCATTTTCTAATTCTAGATTTTGCAGGCAAATGCTTAAAGACTAGCAAACATTATTTCATATGGAGTCATGTGAGCCATGCATTTTTCAGAAGTCTAAAACCAACTTAGATCATATCTGACAAAAATCTAGTTTCAGAAAACAAGTATGAACAAGGGTCATTAACAAAGGAATTGCATCTGTGATTCCCTCTCTGCTTTTTCTGTTGAATATCTTTATTAGATATGCCCTTTTGACAAGTTCAAAAGTACATCATTGCAAGACTGTGAAATAGTATATACTTGGCTACCTCACATAAAAACTAATCCTACATCAGAAAGCTATTCTTCAATTACATAATTTCTCTTTCATCTTAAATCAGTAAATGTCAATTCTGAGAATTGTACCGATAACAACAACAATGGAAACAATTAGTGAAATTTTATATAAGAGATTTAACAAGAAATAGAGCTAACTTTGTTCCGACATGGATAAAAGATCTTAAGCTAGTCATTTTGAAGGATGCTCAAGAATTATAAGAAAGCAGAACAGAAAGCAACCAGGAAGAGTAATTTTTCACGTCTTTATTTGACACCAGAACTTCTTTACACTTTGCAGATGAAATGGCTGCAGCCAGTCAAAATCTGCTCTTTAGGTGGCTAAAACTTAAAAACCACGGGATCTATTATACCTATGTTATCCATATAAAGATTCAAAAAGAATTTCCTAAATGAAGTTCTGCATCAACAAGACAATTTTTTGTGTATGGAGAGGTACTATTGAAACACCCCCTGGAAAAAAGTATGGTGCTATCAACGAACTCCCAATATCAATATATGCCTCCCATGAATCAAATAAACAGATAGAAGTTTATTTGGGATTATGAAGGCAATAAACTACTATCTAGGAAAAAAAAGTTAAGAAAAGTTGCCTTAAGCATTATACTTGTAATAATAAATGAATATCAAATAAACAATTTGAGTTCCTGTATAACCTGAATATAAATTATATTAGCTAAAGTATTCTTTACAAGAAGATTGGAAAACTTCGTAGTACATGTTGAAGATATCTATATTGATACCAGAACTTCTTGTTATAGCATCACAAACATTTCAAAATTCCTGAAAATAGAAATCAGGAATGAAGATAGAGCAGCGGGAGTAGAGGACTATTTCGCTGGAAACAAAGAGCAGTTGATGAGAGCGCATAAATGAATTTAGCAATAACAACCTGCTACGTACTTAATAGAATTCTTTCTCCAGTAAATAATTCATCATTTGTCTAACACTGAACCAGTCTCCAACATTAGTGGACAAGAAGATGAAATCACAATCAACTTGTCAATTTTCAGACCATGTTAACCATCATCACTACAAAAATCTTAACACACAAACACTAATGGCATATTCCAGTAAAAATGATAACTTAGTATGGAACCAAAGAGCATCACTGCTTAACAGAATCCCAACCAATAAATACCACCCTAAGAAACAAATAATATACGGTTCGCAAGTCAAATATCTAAATTAAGACAAGAAGAGAAAGAAATAGCAACACACCTTAGCATAATAATCTTTCCAAACACGGCGAGCAATCTGATGACCACCCAAGTCAAATGCTTTGAACTTGATCTTTCCAATACTAAGCTCCTCTGACGTTGGGTATTGTGTTGGCTGATGTTGAACCAATCTCTGCCATAATTCAATAAACCTCAATCTCAGATTCAAGATTACAAGTAACCAATAGCAGAAAAAACAGGCTTTCAAACTAATCAAACTTGTAACTCTTTCCCATAAGACCCATAAAGCCACATAAGGAAAATTCAATTTCAGGTGAAAATTGGAGAATTCAGAAAATCAGATGAAGTTACATTTCTTCACCGTCTGTGATACAAATAATTACATCTAGATATGTAAATTAAAATTAACGGCGCAAATTGTATGATACAACATATCTAATAGGGGAAATTAAAACAAAAAAAGGGAGAAAACGGTAAGAGACCTCATCTTTCAACATATGGAGCAAGGTGGTCTTTCCGGCATTATCGAGACCCAAAAACAAGATCTTAGCCTCCTTTTGCCATAAACCAAGGGTTGCCAGAATTCCATAGAACCAATCTACCAAGAACATCGTTGATCCGGTTCGCTTTTCCTCCGATCCGAAAGAACCCAATCAAAGCCCTAAGGATTGATCTGTAAAATTGATTGAAGGAGAAGTGCTTTGATGTCTTCTCCTCCTCGAAACGCTAACACCTGGCTGGCGTGGAGAGAGACAACTAATGGGGTGAGCTTTGCTTTATATAAGTGCCCAACCCTAGTCAACCTTTTTTTTTTTTTTTAATTTACTTTTTACCCACCTTAGGCACTCCCACCCTTTTTGTATTCGAACTCGTAGCGCCCGGAGTTGAAGGTAGCACTCACCCTTTTGCTTTTTATGACTAACTCATGCCCGGGTTGAAAGTGAGGGGTCTTACCATCCGAGCAACTCTCTCTCGTCAACCCTAGTCAACCTAACACCCCCTTGTCGATGTATTCTTCATTTATACCTGCGTAAATTTTTAGTTTTTTTGATTTCATTTACTTTTATTTCTGTTCTATTTTAAAAATAAATTTCCTTTTAATTATCGCAATAGTCATATCAATCATGGCTTTATCCCAATATAAAGTTTCAACACCCCATATAATCTTATAATCCCCTTCCCTAAAAATACTTCCGCCGTGCAAATAGAGTGGTACCAAGCACAAGAATCAACACATCTACTTTTTGGTGGAAATTAGATCACCCAATTTTATATAATAATCTATATTAACACAAAAATTGTGTTAATAAATTATTGTTTATTTTCAAAGTTATAGAATATATATATATATATATATTATCATATAAAAGAATATTTTTAATTTTAACAGATCAATATTATGTCAAATGATAAGGATGAAAATTAAGCAAGCGTTTGACAAAAGATTTTTAAATATTTTTGACAAATATTATTTGGGTGAAATTTCACCATATGTTTGTCCATAGCATTTGAAAAACATATTTCACTTTTTTAAGAAATATGATTTGTATCCATAAGTTTTAAAAACTATCAAAATTAACTATAGGTTTGTATTACGTAGCAAGATAGAAACGTCAACGCAATAAGATTCATGACTTCCGCAACAAGTCAATTGGATCTTATTGGAGCAAATAACAATTAATGTTCATGACATTGGAGCAATGTGGTAGTTCGGAGCGAGTGCACCAAGCATCATTCCATACATTGTGAAGTAGAAGAAGCTAATGACTTTCTTATCCAAAGTCATTGTTCGTCATTTTCATCAACAATCATATCATCACTTTCATATTCCAACATTGCTTTGTTGTTCACGTAAAAAATTATGTAATACAACGCAACACAACTAAATAGGATGTTTTTGCAAAAGATAAAAGTTTGATGTAGAATTTGAATTTTTAAAAGCTCCCAAATAATGAGATTTGATCCAAATATTAGTTTTTTCTAATATTTGAGAATTTGGGTTATTTGCCAAAAATATTCACCAAATAATGACAAATTATATGGACAAACACTATTTGCCAATTTTTTCTCCAAATTTTTACTTGGGAAATCTATGGCCAAATGGGTCCTAAGAGTGCTCTTCAATTCATTTTGTTCATTTTCTAACAACTCCTGTTTCCGCTCCTTCATCTTTGTAAGCTGTTCTTTTTCCCATCATTATATGAAAGCATATTTGCGCAGCGCATAGCACATTACTACATTACAGTAACTTATAGGACAGTGTCAATATCAAGACAAATGCCGCATTCCTTTTCGTTGCTCAATGCATGAGTGAGTAATTGTAACTTAAGAGGTTACAATGTCCTCACAAAAAATTATTTTCCAAGTGCAAACCAATATATACCGCAAGCTTAAATGCTAACAAACTAGAAAACAAAATTGTTTCTACGCCCAAATTCATTTAGGCAACTAACTAATATATATATGTCCGCACTTGCAGAAAGGTTGAACAAGAAACTGCTTTCTAGACTATTGCACAACACAACATGTGAAAATCAAGCCAACAAGCTCCAATCAGAAACTTATGCAAAATCCTATAAATTATGAACCCATCACAGCCGCTCCTTGAAACTTAAGCTGCAACTGGCTCAGCAACTGGACTAGAAGTGTTAGCTTTAACCTGCCATCCAAATGTACATATTATTGCGAAAGCTGAAAAAATCCTTTCTAATTGTATATAACCCATAAAAGACAACAGGGAGAGGGGGTGAACAAACAATCCAGTATTTCTTTGTGCGTAGTATTTTGTGAGTATAGATGATCTAATATACCAGTTAAAAATGAGAGAGAATCTCAGTTCACAACCTAAGGAGGATTTCCTCCCTACCTGCAATTTTTACATGCACATGCGTGAGGGACTCTTCTGCAAATACTGGTAGACAGCTTACGGCTTCCAATTAGAGGACAAGAACATCTAAATACACTAGATTTAGGGATTAAAGAATAAGCCAGGCTTCAATGATATTTTGGAGAAAACCCATGCTATCCCACCACCCACCAGAGCATCTTGACAAGGAGATGACTGTATTCCTTTCTTTTGTGTGTGTGGATAATTAACGGTATTCTAATTCATGAGGAAATGAACTACATTGTTCTCTAAAAACTACAAAACTACCCACAATAACAAAACCGAGAGATTACCTTTGCTGCCTTAAAGAGTTCATCAATCACTTCAGACAAGGTTGGATGCGCATGAACAGCATACTTTATGTCCTGCAAGATGTGAAATGATAAAGCAAAATGGGATAATGTTGCTAAAAATATAACTGGCATATATTTTCTTTTACACTAGAATCATGATACGGGAATCCAGCTGAAGATCGCAATGATTGCAAAAAGAAATAGAATTTTGTTACTGAAAGAAAACATGTCCCTTCCATCATCCCACCCTCAAAGCAAAAAGTAAAAAATGGAAAAAAAAAAATTTATCCACTAGCAAAACCTCTAACCAAATCCGTTGAAAATCTTTCCAGGAACTGTTAATTTTGTGAGGGGAATATGCAATGGCAGGTAATGTCTACCTGTATACAGATTTATCTAATGAGGAGAAAATGCTATAGAAGTTAGTGTCTACCTGTATGCGTGTTCCCAGAGCTATGGCGTTGGATGCTTCATGAATGAGGTCAGCAGCATGCATTCCAAAAATGTGAACACCTAGGATCTCCCCACTGTCGGGTATATATATCAACTGCATTGGACAAACATTTCAATGAACGAGAAACTAGAGACAGGCTAAAACCACCAGAAACTACAAACAAACTGCAAGAAATAGCTCGTAAACATGTACAAATCCATGAAAAAAATCAATTAGAAAAGATCATCATGGCCACCTTTGCAAGTCCCTCCCCTTCATTTTCAGCTAGGGCTTTTGTGTTAGCCTTGAAACTAGTCTTGGCAATACCAATTTCAAAGCCCTCCTTTTCAGCTTTTTCTCTGGCTTGAGGCTGCAAGATTGCAAGAAAATAATAAAAACCCATAACTAAAAAAATGCAACCCATAACTAAAAAAGACAGATTGAATGTTAACAAGCTAGAGAAAACGGAATTTCCACAATAAACATAAACATGCTTCAGCAAGTTTGCATACACATCAAGTGTATGTAGGTGCAACAAATACGCACGCTTGTGTGAGTTCCAGCATACTGTATCAGACAAATATACAAGCAAACTCATTAACTCTTAACTTTATTTAATATGTGCAGAACATCCTAAAAATGCAAAAGTATTGTGGCAGTAAATTTGTCTTCTGGTGCTATATAACTCATTAAATGAAACGATATTTAAAGAGCAAATAATCCAGATGGCACCAGTAAAGAAAGTGCTCAAGGAAACACCGACTATACACCAAAAAAAGGTTACTGTACCTCTGTTAATCCGACCATACTGATTTCAGGATGGGTAAAGCATGCAGCTGGAATACTTAAATGATTCAGGACATGGTCCTTTCCAGTAACTTGCTCAACAACTACATAAGAAGGAAGGCCAAATGTTAAACAATTACAGGAAAACTTGCTTTATGATAATCATAGCAGTTGGTGTCACATGAGATCGTTACCAGAGATTCCTTGTGCACTTGCAGCATGTGCAAGCATCATTTTTCCATTTGCATCACCAATGCAATACAAGTGAGGAACCTAGTGGCCACAAAGCCTAATGAGTTGAAAAAAAATTGTCTAGAGTACGTAAAGAGAACATTAATCATGCCTACCAATTCTCCATTGGCATCAATGACACGCATGCGACCATCAACAGGAACAAATCCACGTTGTGTTTGAACATTTATCTGTTTATAAAACAATACTATGAGATGTCACAACACTTATAAAGTTAGTCTCAATAATCATTCATGCCACTAACATTTTCCAGGCCAAGTCCTTGCGTGAATGGAGCCCTTCCAGTTGCAATTAGAGCAGCATCTACCTGCAGAAGAATAAAATGATTTGGGAATATATAAGATGCTAGTGACAGGAATTATGTTCGCAGAGTATATATGATGTGGAAAACAAGATCTTAAATCTGATTAAAGGGAACAAAACAAAGTTTTTCTCCCTCTATTGACTTTTATTAACACTCCGTAGAAAGACCTACCTGCATAGTCTCTTTTTTCCTCTTGCATAGTCTTAAAATGATGTGTTCAAAGAATGTTGATTATACTGATACAGTTTACTAGTAATCATATTATCCTATATTACCGACTTAAGCTGTGCACTTTAATTTACTTGTATTATCAAGTGTATATCTTGCAATGAAGTACCTATATGACAGATCAATCCAACAGTTATTGGTTTTCGATAAACACGTAAGTCCAACAATGTTAGAAGATAATTGATGAATGAGACCTATGATGTTGCAGAAATGCTCAATAAAGGTACTTTTACAATCCTCAGACTTTAAATATATTAATTTGCTTATTGTGGGATATGATTTAGAATTTATGATTTTAACCAATAACCATGATCTACGACCAAAAGGATAAAGCTTCCATCCAAAAGCATGAATGTGAAACAACAATGTTAAATGCTCTTGGAAAAAAAGCGACAACTTACTTCCAATGTATCCTTCAATTCCTTAGTCTTTGCATCAATAAGCTCAATAGTAACTGGTTTTCCATCCTTTGCTGGAGTTATCTGAAGAGGATGCAACAAAATTCAGATAACTGGTTGGCACATCGGGATGCAGGCCACTATTTTCATATATTACCTTGCTTGCAAATACACCTGTGTGATAATCAATCTTTCGAGGATTTATGAGGACACGCTGTGCCAATTTCCCAATCTCAGGATCAAAGCCAGGCATGAGCTGATCTAAAGCCTCAACAAAGGTAACCTGCACAGTTATCCAGTGGTCAGCATAGAAAGACAGATTATGAAAGAAAAGATTGATGTCTGTTGCTACAGATAGAGTCTAGCAGAAAGTATAGCCTTTACCTCACTTCCTAGTGCCGTGTACACATCACTGAATTCTAGTCCAATGTAACCACTTCCAACAATAGCAATCCATTGAGGTACAAATTCCAATTTGAGTGCATGATCACTTGTTATCACTGTCTTACCTGCAAAAGCAAGCATCGAAAACATTTAATGATGCAAGTTCAACATAAATGTAGACACATAATTTTTTTTATAACGAGAAATCCCCAAAGCTAGGGGTGCACAGTTCGAAACTAGGTGGATAATGGTCCCAACCCTTTACCCTTCTCCACTTAAAGGCAGGGTAAGGTTTGTACCCATGACACACGGCTAAACCAACACATAATACATTGCACTCTTACCGCTAGACCAAAGACCTGGGGCTGTATATACATAATTGTCATTGATGCTTTGCACAAGAAGAGAACAAGAATGACTTGGCATGACAAATTCTAATGCTCATTCCATTTTCTTGATGAGGATGCTGATTCTTTTGTCTTTGAAATAGCTTCTGGTATTAAACATATGTGTGTGCTATATCTCATGTCTAAATCTCTACCAGCAATTCAACATACATGAACTCAAGTAATTGTAGGAAAATTAATTCCAACTCTTGATGCAAAACATCTGTATAATGTCAGTCAAGTAATGTTATATCACTTGTACGGATGACAATTAAGCATTGCCAGACACAATCATAGAGCTACTGAACAATGAGTGAACAAACCCTTCCGCCGAACAAGTCTAGGAGTTCCGTACCGAATCTTTCATAAAAAGTGCTTCCACCGTACATGCTCAAGAGTAGTGTTAGAATAGGAATAGGTTTGTACAATCCTATTAGAATAGGAATAGGTTTATACAATCCTATTAGAATAGGAATAGGCTTATACAATCCTATTAGAATAGGAATAGTAATAGAAATAGAAATAGGAACACTAAATAGTATCCTACTTGATAAAGGATTGTATTCTAGGGTCTATAAATAGAGTCTCAATGTAATAATGTAAACAACAACAATTCAATAATATTTTTTTCCTATATTTCTCACATGGTATCAGAGCCTCTACAATCTTCGTAAACAATCAAAGAGTTTCCGCTGCCGGCGGGTGGCTATTATCCACATATGCCACCCGTCCGGCCAACGATTATGTTAGCAAAAGTTGGGTCACCATGTATCTTTCTGGTGACTATTTTTTTCATATCTAATTTGTGTAGCACCGTGCCATCATTCCGGTGACTACTTTCTTATATCTAATTTGTGTAGCACCGTGCCATCATTTTGGTGACTACTTTTCATATTTAAATTTGTGTAGCACCGTACCATCATTCCGGTGACTACTTTTTTTCATAATTAATTTGTGTAGCACCGTGCCATCATTCTGGTGACTACTTTTTCATATATAATTTGTGTAGCACTGTGCCATCCTTATAGTGACTATCTTTTTTTTTTTTGCATATCTGATTTGCATAGCACCGTGCATCTCTCCGGACTACTTTTCATATTTAATTTGTGTAGTACCGTGGATTTTTTTCGAACTATTTTCTCATATCTGAGTTGAATAGCATCATGTGTCTTTTCCGGTGACTCCTCAAATCTGATTTGCATAAGGTTGTGCCATCATTCCAACCCTACCCGTACAATTTTCTTTTTCGATGAGTCGTGCCATCATTCCGACCTACCCATATTATTTCTCTTTTTCAATAGGGTCGTTCCATCAATTCGAACTATCCTATATAATTTCTATTTTCTAGTTGGGTCGTGACATCATTCCGACCCTACCCATATAATTGTATTTCTTAGATTGTAACCACTTTAGCCATCAAATCTAATACTCCGGCATATGAGCATGTTCCGGCCAATTTTTTGGGTGACTTGTTTAATATCGACTCATCTATTGATTCCAACATGATTCATATACTTTATACTAGATTTTGAGCACTTTGTCCTCGTGTTAATTACATTTGTAACAAGCTAGGTACATCAATTGTATGCACTAGCTTGAGGGGGAGTGTTAGAATAGGAATAGGATTATACAATCCTATTAGAATAGGAATAGGTTTATACAATCCTATTAGAATAGGAATAGGCTTATACAATCCTATTAGAATAGGAATAGTAATAGAAATAGAAATAGGAACACTAAATAGTATCCTACTTGATAAAGGATTGTATTCTAGGGTCTATAAATAGAATCTCAATGTGAGATTGACTGACATTATGCATCAAATCCAGTATTTAATGAGAAGACAAGTACATTGAGATTGATTGTCAATTTTGTGAAGTCGAGTGATTAACTTGCAGATATCTCACCAAGCCCCTCATCAGTCCTCGTGTTAATTACATTTGTAACAAGCTAGGTACATCAATTGTATGCACTAGCTTGAGGGGGAGTGTTAGAATAGGAATAGATTTATACAATCCTATTAGAATAGGAATAGGTTTATACAATCCTATTAGAATAGGAAGAGGCTTATACAATTCTATTAGAATAGGAATAGTAATAGAAATAGAAATAGAAATAGGAACACTAAATAGTATCCTACTTGATAAAGGATTGTATTTTAGGGTCTATAAATAGAGTCTCAATGTAATAATGTAAACAACAACAATTCAATAATATTTTTTTCCTATATTTCTCACAAGTAGTATATAGTAAAACCAAGTCTTACTAACACAAGTTTTTATCTGAAGCACTGTATATGCTACTTCACAAGTTCATTGCATAAAAAATGGATCTACAGAACTTCTGGTCTCAATAAATCTTAAAATCTTCATCCCATCAATTGATGTTACGCAAAATTCTAAACTCTGATGTCAAGAGCATTATGACAATAAGCATGAAGCAATCAAGTTATACAAGCTATTCTGCAGGCGGCACCTTCAGAGTATCATACATGAAAAAGACTTGCAATTTAATAATTCAGTTGTTTATTGTGCTGTGCACAGACAACAATAATTAAGAGGAAAACACTTACCATCAACTTCGATGCCTTTGGGCACCAAGGGGACAGAACCAGTAGCAATTATAATATCCTTTGCTGTTATTACAGTGTCTCCATATTTGACTTTTTGTGGACCCTGAAAAAGCATAACAAAAGCTTCATCATCAAAATCCAATTGGTTACCGACAAAGAGGTTAGTATATAATAGTAATCTATTAAATATAAACGTACCAAAACTGTTCCAAAACCTGTCAATATATCCACACCAAGGGATTTCATTGAATTGGTCAAATTATTACGAATCTTGGAGGCCAAATTATTTGCATGATCAGCAACACCCTGTCTGTCATATCCCGCGGCAGCAACCTTACATGAAAGATAAGTGAAAGACTTAAAAACGAGTGTGAAAGACTAGAGTTAAAAGTAACATTAGGGGTACCCTCAAGCTTCCTTTCTAGATGCAATGTAATTAACAAACAATGTACTGTTTTAAGTTCATTTAAACACAATAAGTAGGTACCAGAAACACGTGTTGATTGTTGTAGATTACAGGAATTATTTTTTTGTCTACTTTTACTCCTATATCCCTGATTTTAAATGATTTATGAATGGTCACTGTTATGAGAGTTCGGTGATCACTGTTGCCATATATAGTATGTACACCCCAAAAAATAGAGGTACAAAACAACCATTACTCATGTTCTGTATTTCTCAAATGTTAGGGTAAATACCAAAAATCAGACTTTCCAATTTGACTAGTGCTCTGTGTAATACAGGTTTAGATACGAGTATAGTATCAAGTATGATTATGACATGGAAGTAAAAAAAGCTTCTGAGATATGGAATCAGATACGAACTGTGGTACTAAGATATATGCAGTCTTTATCATATTTTTCATTATATGTTTAAAATAAAGATATCATAAGGACTTATTACTAACAACTGTCGGTACAAAAGAAAAAAGTAAGCACACATGTTCTGTCAGTTGTTTAAATTTAAATAGTATTTATAGGCTATGAATTGAAGTCATCCAACATCCTTATCAAAAATCATTTGATATTATATGGAAGCATCAAATACATTAGAAATGATAGGTGCATCTCCAAATTTAGTCAATAAAATCACATTTTTTGTTTAAAATTACATTTCGGCTGAAATATCCATGTTGATCCATCCCAAGACACACAATTTCTGGGTGTGATTTTCAAAATAAGGATGCTTTCAAAATAATAATAGCAATTAGATATGGGACATATCATACCTAGTGCCAAAATGAAGTTTGGAAGTTAGACTATGTTTCATAGTTTTGCTCCTAAACTATTCCATGTTACATAACCTCATGAAGTCTTAAGTGTTGTGACTATGCAACAAAATACTCAAACAATTATGTTAGCGGACATATGCTATATCAGTACCCCATGTCAAAACCTAAACATGTTAGGTAAGTTTCAAGGAGAAAGAAAAGAAACACCTGTAAATCAAAGGACTTCATGTGGTGTTCATTATGCTTCTAGTAGCACGAACAAGAAATACCTGTAGACCAAAAGACTTCATATGGTGCTCATTCTGAAGCTCCCGCATGCGACCACTCACAGCTAGAAGGGCTTTGGAAGGAACACAACCCCTATTTACACATGTACCTCCAACTACGTCCCCTTCAATGATAGCAGTTTTCAAGCCCTGCAAAGAATTTTAAGTAATTATGCACACTATCAGGTAGAAAAATAAATGGAACCATCCTGTTAAACCTACGCTCCCATCCCATCCAGGCTTTGACAATCTCACAATTAAATTGCTTAGTGTTATAGAAGTGAAAGTGATGTTTTATAGGAGTTCACTCTACAATACGAATCACCAATGTTGTTAAAAGCTCACTTAAGCGCGCTTAAGCCCAGAAGCTCAGTGAAGTCCAGCATGTGCTGCTTTCCTCGCTTAATTGGCGCTTTAGTGTAGGCATCAATCTGTTGAGGCCTGTTCACCTTCATTAACGGGTTAAGGCACAACACCATATATAGCTTAATTATGGTTTTTCCATTTTTTGTCCAAATAATTATAATTTGTGTTTAGATTGATTATTTACATTTCTAGATTTTATTTTTCTCCCTTGTGCTTTTCTTTGGTAAGCCCACGCTTAAAGATCCAATTTTCAACAAATGATTCTTCATTAGTAACAATGCAGTAATAAAGAAAATAAAGCACATATTCCAGCTAATAATTCCTTCTATTGTTAGGTAGAAAATGTCAGTTCTAGAAAAAGAAAAGCATATGGAGTACGGACAAATAAAGAAAGGCAGCTAAACAAGTAATATCAACCGAAACAGAGCAAGATATCTTCGAATTCAACTTATTGAAATCACCTGAGTGTAAGCAGTTGGAAGTATTCAGCAACTAAACACAGCATGGCACTATTGGGTGAACATCAGTATCAGCTTGTACTAAAGAATTAAACGACACAAAAGTAGATTTACCTTCTCGACGGCATGAAGAGCAGCACCATGACCACCAACACCAGCTCCAATAATAACCAGATCATAATCAAAGCCCTTCGAAGCAGCTCCATTTCCAGCCGAAGAAGCCACGATTCTGTTGGAACAAGGACGCCTCGTAGCATTAGATAATGACTGGATACGATGCGTAGACAGAGACGAATTCAACCCAAAAGCCTCCCTTCTAAGACCGCAGAATCGAAGTGATCGTGGATTCAACAGATTAACATTGGCATTGGAAACGGCGGCGGAGGAGTCCGATCTGCGGATCGTGGATGGAGAAGAGAGCGATAGAGAAATTGAAGATTGCATTGTGAATGTTAGGGTTTTTGTGGAGATTGAAATGTGGGAGCAGGGGAAGAAGAGATATATAGTGTTTGAGCTTTGAGAGCTCCGTTGGAGGTGGCGGAGTTAACTAAGTGAGAGTTCCCTTGTAGCTTTTCTGTGTTGTGTTCTCTTTTGTTGGTTGGATGAACCAACTACTTATTCCTCCGATTAATTTGAAAAGAAAAAAAATCACAAAAAGGTGGACCCAATTTTATAAATTTTGGATTTATCGTTTTTGTGAAGAAAAAAAAAAAAGTGTGCGAAACAATTTATAAAAAGGGAAAAGGTCTCGCCTTAGCTTTGTTTTTTAGAACAGATATATTTTTATCAGGAAAAAAAGATAAATATACCCACAAAATATTATAAATGGTATGCAGATACCATCCGTCATACTTTTGAGACATTGGTACCTCTGTCGTCCTAAAATTAGAGCATATATACCCTTTATACTAACGGACTTACACATGTCATAATTTTATCCATCGATCCAACATTTATTAAATATCGAATCGAAGAATAAGATTGTTTCACGTGTCCCTATTTAGTCTTCCGTTAGAGTGAAGGGCATATATGCTTTAGTTTTTGGACGGTAGGGGTACCTATGTCCAAAAGTATAACGGAGGGTATATGCATATCATTTATGATAGTTTGGGGATATATTTGTCCTTTTACCTTTTTTATTATGAAAGTAACTCATATATATATACATATATATATATATATATATATATATATATATATATATTTTAATGAACAAAATATTTTTTTAATTTTTATTTATTTTAAAAAAAAACAAGTAGGGGTATATTTACTCCTTTCCACATGTTTTTTTTTATAATTTTTATTCATGGATTAATTTTAATTTATTATTTTGATTTTTGATGATCAAATATATATTTTTTCACATATTTTCTTTTAAAAAATTTTATTGATGCCCCAAATATTTTTTTTGCAAATATAAAATTAAATTATAAAATAGCCGGAAAAAATGAATTTTAATACTTTTCCATTCACACTTCATTCTTTTTATTTCTCTTATTTTTACACTAAAAAATCGAGAAAAAAGAAAATTAAAATTAAAAAAATAGAAATTACATAGTTAAGCAAACATATACTAGTTAATTAGTCATCATAACTATAGTCCTAGTTAATTATCACTCGCGACCAACATTCAATGATAATTACGTGGACTGGGGTTTCAAGTTTGTATAATTTGTGGTACGTTTATATAATTTGGAATTTGTATAAGATAATTTCGTTTAATATAATTTGTGCAACTGTTTATTAAATATAACTTCAACTAGCTACAAAAATAACTTGATTTCACTTTCAAAATTCAAACCATAATATGTTTGAAACAAAGTTATAAAGTGAGAAATATTGAAAATACCGCTAAACACTAGGTGTAAATTATTAGTTTTATTCTTACAAAAATATTCATTTACTTGACTAATTGAACTTAAATGCACTCTGATTTTATAACATGAGTAAAATACACCCGTAAAATCTAGCCAAGTTTATGAGTGTTTTTAACACTTCTCTCGACATTTTATTAAGAGTTACATGACATACAAGAGTTCGAGACCATTTGCTATGTCTTGTGGCAAATCGAGGATGATCTGGATATATTTAAATTTAATTAATCAAGTAGATGAATTTTTTTAAAGTTATTAATAATTCAAAAATAAAAGCTTAAAAGTGTTTTCAACCACAGTCGCAAAGATAGTAACGTTTTTCTATGCCACGCCATACTCCTTTCTTTGTAATCCTATGCACAAACACGTCAATCAATTGGTCAAACTGATCAACTCTAAACCAGAGATCCAAATGCCAAAAACCACAAACCGGCAACAGTTTTTTCAATCCACCCGCTGCCGCCCCCAAGTCCCTTCCAATTCCTCGCACTCCGTCCACTGACAACACTATAAATATTGATTCCCTTAACTTTCCTAAAATCAGCTAAAATTACAAAATTGTGAGATCTGAATTGTAAGGATGGCTGATGTAGCAGCAAAGGAGCGGAAGATCTTGGTCGCCGTAGATGAGAGTGAAGAGAGCAGTTACGCCCTTTCATGGTGTATAGAGAACATAATTACCGGAAATTCCAATGATACCCTTATCCTTCTCTACTCAATACCACCTCGAGTTGTTTACTCTACCTTAGACGGAACAGGTGAGAAAGATCACCCTGAAGGTAAATTTCACTAGGAGTATTTCATTATTATGTGATTAATTGAATGGCGAGTTCTCGTAATTTTGTTGAAATCTCAGGGTATTTGTTTTCATCTGATATATTGGCGACCATGGAGAGGTACAGCAGTGAAGTTGCACAGTGTGTTATGGAGAAGGCGAAACGAGCCTGCGAGGCTTTGAATGGGGTTAGTTTTTGTAGATTTGCTGATGAATGAAGGGTAAATTGATCAATTTTAATAGAGAGGTAATGCTTGTGTGTTGCTGCGTTGTATACAGGTTAAGGTGGAGACGATAGTAGAGCATGGTGATGCAAGGGACGTGATCTGTCAGGCGGCGGAGAAGTTGCATGTCGACTTGCTCGTCATGGGAAGCCATGGATATGGTGTCATCAAGAGGTAGACTTTAGTTCAATTTTTTTTTCCGCCAAGTGTCTAATACCCGTATTTAAATTAAATCTAGATTCATGCCGGAAAGTTATATTAGGTAATGAGGTAAAACACTTTCTAATCACAGTGAGTTCCTTTTCAGGTGAGATTCATAGACATGTGTACAATTTAATTAGATTGAAGGCTAGATATATTTAGTCAAAAATCATTACGATGAAAATCAAGATTTGTCAATAGCACAAATTTTCCTCAATTTATTATGAGTAAATATGTATAGCATGCTAAAAATGGTACTAGCATTTTGTCCATCTTTTTAAAAGCTAATTACAAAAAGAGACTCATATAAAATGATTGGAGCATTATTTGTTGTCCTAATTTGTTTGGTACAAATATTACATATAGATTTGTTATTCATAGTTATAGTATGGAATTTCCCAAGATTTTCATAGTTACGTAAGGATTTTTCCATGATTATGTAATGGTGTCTTGTTTATATTTAGCAAATAAGTGGGTTGAGCTGAATTTGAGTTGGTCAAAATGGATTGAGTTAATAAATAAACAGATTACTGCTTTGGATGAACTGGGGGCTATGATTTCATCAACTAATTTTATCAGATCTACTAAGTGTGTCTATGTTATTAAACTAATTAATTGTTGATATGAATAACAGGGCATTTCTTGGAAGTGTGAGCAACCACTGCGCGCAGAATGTGAAGTGTCCAGTCCTAATTGTGAAAAAGCCAAAAACTGATGGCAGAAGCAAATAGATTTGTTGTACGTTATGGAATTTGTAATTGTTCGTCTAATGTAAATTAAATAGGCAGGGTACTGTGATTTTGTTGTGTGTTTTTTTTTTTTTTTTTCCCTTTTCCTTGATTTATGTACCTTTTGAATTAGACTTGCTTAATAATTGTATGTTTGCTTTTCCAATGTTAGAGGCAATTTATTATTGTGTAATAACTACAAATTCTACAGTTATGGCAGTAGAGTTCTTGATACTTAGTTATGGTTGTCATCCCTCATTGCAGAAGGTCTAACTCTTATTGCTCATCAGATGTTATACTTATAGTTATAGATTCTCAGGCTGGACCTCTCTCTGAATTGAGTCCCATCTGTAGTTAGCTTCAAGAAAGATTTACAGAATCTTACTTGCAAGGTTGTCTTGTTGCAAGATAATGTTGAGGAAAGAAGGTTTTGGTGGTTGATGATGATGACTGCGTACTTCGCAAGTGCACCTCAAACCCCCTTCGAAAAGGAGCAGATATTGATGTTTGTGAGAAAGGAAGAGGGGCCTATGGCTATGAGGTGAAGCTGACAAAACCTACAATTTTATAGTGATGGATTGCCAGGTAAACATTTCTACAGCCTACCTCTTTTACACATTACTAATTTTTGCAAATAAACGAAGTAAATTTTGAAGAAAAAAAATTCTGTATAAATAGGTTGCAATATTTGTAACTGTAGATGCCAGTTATGGACAGGAATCAAGCAACAAAGCTAATACGCGAGGAGGAGAAAAGACATGGAGCTAAACTCATTTTTTCCGTTTCTACTAGTGGAGCAAACTCGATTTTCTCACAATATTTTAGTCAGGTTTATGTAAATTTAAAGTTATTAAAGCTAATACGTTACGTTTACTTTTATATAAATCTTAAAGATAACAGTGAGAATGAAATGGTTGCGCTTAATTTTACTGGTCAAGTTGTATAGAGGTCGAAGAATTTTTACACTCGATTAACAGATTTAATCTTCTCAGGTGCTTCAATCAATAAAATACAGCAGCTTAACCGTAAATAATCGAGACAAGGAGCCATTTAAATAGAAAATTAGGTAGAAATTAACTAGTGTAATTTCAACACCATTTAGGTTAAAATTCTAGTCAAAACCAAACATGTATTTCTATTGGCCGAGTCCCAATGACATCAAAGCAATCAGCCATATAAGACCTCATGCACCCTCAATCTCCGTCTTTTCACTAAAATTGGAAAGGGGCTAATTCACTAATAAGTAAAAAAAAGAAAGGGGTTTGGGGGGGGGGGGTGGAGGAGGAAATCTTCCGGGAACTGCCAAGTAGCTTCTTTGTCAGTTGAATCAAAATGCTTGGCCCTTACAGTTCATCCTGCAAAAAAAAGGGTACATACTGTCAGATTGAGAACCAGAAGAAAAGATTGATGCCACCATTGTTTTGAAAGTTAAAACAATTTGTCAATTCTTACATGTGTGTCCTCATCCTTGGAGTCAGACTTGTCATCAGCATCATCTGAATCAGCCTCATCAGCCTCGTCATCTTCCTCAGCCTGGAAAAACATGTTAACAACATAAGAGCAAGACAACGAGGAACAACACAACTTACTGATAAGAGTAAGGAAGGGTTTTCCAAAGAAAATTTAGAGGCTTACATCAGATTCAGCTGGAGCATTCTTTGATTCCTCCTCCTCTTTCTTCTTTTCTGCTTCCTCAAAAGCCGCCTTTTCAGCCTGCATAATTAAGATAATATTAACTATTAAGACTCAATAATTCTATTATGACTACCCTACGAGAATAAGGAAGGAACCACATACATCCTTCTGCTTTCCCCATGTTTCCTCTGCAATTGACTTGGCATACTCTGGATCATCGCATATCACAACATTGTCAAACAAGGTTCCAGATTTCACCTGCAAAATACATTATGCTTATGTCAATTAAGTGCAAATGCAGTAAATCAAAATTGTTAATGGTGTAATTTACAGCAGATCACACAAGAAAAGGAAAAATCCTTACTTGCCACAGCTCAACTCCGACATACTTCAATTTTGGGAAAACATATAGATCTGGGTCATCCTTGAAGTCTAGAGACAAAAACAGCATAGATATCAATAATTGTGATACTAAAAGTCAGCTAACAAAAATATATAGCCGTAGTATTGACAACTAAAAGGACCTGGGTTGTCAATCATAGGAGCCTTCCACTTCCCCTTGTAGTTGGGGTTCTTGATTTTCTGAAAAGACGAAAGACTAAGCATTAGGCACCATACTCAGGGACAAGTCATTCAACTTAAATGTTCAGACTCCACAAACCTTTGCCTTCCATGGGCCCTTGTACTCCGGATTGGGGATGGTTGGGGATGTCCATTCACCATCTTCTTCATCATCCCAGTCCTCTGGCTGCAAATTAAAAAAGGCTCAGTAATTACAAAATTTACTCTATATTCCAGGTATTAATATAAGACTTAGATAAGTAAAGCTCAACTGGTTACCTTCTTGGCTTCGGGATCAGTTATCTCCTCTGGAATGTCATCATAGCCCTGCAGTTATTACAGATTGAATTAATTGATCGTCATCTTCCTCCATTTTCTTTTTTATGGCAGACAAACCACTCAAAATATACAAAGGATACCTCTGGCTTCTTATCCTCGGGATCATCAATGAATTCCTTGTCATCCCAATCTTCAGGCTGCAATAAACATGTAGCTTGATCAATAACACTATCAAAAAGATAATTATCAACTGACTCTGAAAATGTGATGCACTGGGAATTACTTTCTTGGCACTTGGATCCTTGATCTTCTTTGGTGGGAGAATGTCCCAGTCAGAGTACAAGCTACCAGACTGTTTCTCCACATTGTCAATGAGAATACTGTATGTGGCATCAGGGCGGAGGATGAAAGTGTAGACATGGGTCAGCTGATCAGTCTCACATGGGACTTCCTTCTTGATCAAGTGGTTTGTCTCGTTATAAGTGAGAATAGCATGGACTTTCTTGGTACTGTAGCCACAGATGTCTGGTCCAAACATGATACTGCATGGAAACATTTATCAATAACTTCATTCATGAACTACGGAACATTTTTAAAAGTAAAACATACTTCAAAACAAGTAATACTTTTATGGTAAAAAAAAGTAGCAAGATAATATTATGTGCAACCTGTAGGGAGTGTCACCACCGAATTTCTTTTGGTCAACGTCTCCACTAAGCAACTTCATGTACCCACCACCACAGTCAAGCTTCTGCTCATGCTTAACAGAGAACTGGAACACTAAGTTCTTTCCCTTGTTACTAAATTCAGGGAACTCAGCCGAAATGGCGTAGAACCTGTAGTCTTCACTGGTCTGAATACCTGAAATATAGAATAAGTAAATATATATTATTATTTTTAGCATTCAGCGCCAGATAAAAGAGTCAGATATCAAAAGGCTTATAGCTTGAAGTAACTAGGCTCAAATTAGTGGGAGATTGCAGACCTTTGTCATTGGCGTCTCCATTCCACTTCCCAGAGGTGTGATTCCACTCTCCAGCCATGTTTTCATCTTTCTTCCATTCAGATTTTACCCACCTGCTTTCCCAGCCATCTAAAAGTTCAAGAAGCAAAACTTATCATAATTTGACACATTTAAACTTGACAATTCTAATGCAGCAGAACAGACCACAGAATATCAGCAGCATATAAGCATAGACTTCACACTAATTCAGTAACTAGGCAACATTAATGTATTTCAGTATCAAACACTAACATTAATTGCTAATTCAGCCAAACATATAGTTAATAGATGCTAACTATTTTTTGATTTCCAGTCAACAAATAAACAAACTGCTAACAAACATTGTTTATGAAAACAATACAAGAGTGCAATGCTCTGGTTATACTAGGAAATGTCAAGAATTAACTTTATCCATGTAATACTAATAATCATGATCTTTCGAAATTTTATTCTGTATAATATATAGATCCAAATACAATATTAGCTAGTCAGAGTGTTAAGACATGATTTTTCAAATCATATAGCAAACCGGATAAGATCTGACAATTCTACCAATTACCAATCAGTCCAAGTACGTGAAGAAAATTGCAGTCCCATCGCAAGAAAATACACGCAAATTGGAGTATGCTCTTTCAGAGAGACAATGTAGATATACTCGATGGCACTCAGACACATCAACATTCAAAAAAATACAAATCATAATCACAAACATGGAATTCAAAAACATAACATGCCAAAACAACATTCCGATCTACATCTATCATCTTAAAATTGACAGATCTACTCCGAAACTTCAAGCTTCTATCAGATCAAACTAAAAACAAACAATTAAGCTCAGATCTTTCACACTCCTCATCATTTTCCACAAATTCACTCCAAAATCAAATGGATCACAAAAATTGATCCAAATGACATCAATCAATTGACGTAAATTAATTCAAAAATGGATAAAAAAATCTACCATTGAAGCTTTCCTCGAAGAAAACTTCGGCGGCGGCGGCGACTACGAGTAAAGAGAACACAGCAACGAGATGGAGAGAGCTAGGGCTTTTCATTCGTCGAGTAGCCATGGCCACTATTGTGTGAGATGGAAAATACTGACTGTGAGATCTCCGACGAACGCTCTTTTATACTGTGGAGAGTTATTTTCGGTAGATACGTAGGGCAGCGTTTGGGCTTAATCTGACGTGGAAGAATTAAACGGCATGAACGAATCAAAATGTGCCATCTGTCATCAGAGTGTCATTAACTTGACGTGGCTGATGCTTATTGGGAACCTACACGAGTGAGAATGACCATATTTACATGTGCGATGATTTTTTTCGAAATAACGAATTTACCCTTTTTGTTTCCTTTTTTGGCCCTCGTATATGAATTTCACACAAATTCGTGCAAAAATACTCTATGCTAAGTTTCGAACCTTTGTGGATTTACTTGCTCTGTTTCAAAATAGTTGTCAATTACTCCACTCCAAAATAGTAGTCAAATTCATTTAACAAGAGTTAATTTAATTAATTTTAATTATAAGTTTAAGTTAAATTAATTTAATATTTTAAAATTTAAATTATAATGAAAAGTAATATAACTTGCAAAAAAAATTTATATCAGTTTGATGAAAAAATATTTTTTAAAATGTTAGTCAAGATTCATATTAAATATTTTAGAATGTGATGTGTATTGTTTCAAAAAAACTTAGATAGGTTAATTTAAAAATTTAATTACTCCTTGTACAATCAAAATGCCATCAATAATCGTTACTACTATTTTAGTAATTACACTTTTTTTTTTCTAATTCTACCCTTATATAATTCGATTTCATTTTTTTCTATTTTTGAAATTCTATTTACCTTTTGAGGCGGAAGTTTAATTTAAAAAAAAACAGTCAAATATGCTTATTAGAACCTCCCCAAAGCTCATTACTTTTTCACATTGTTTCTTTTGGGAATTGTAAAAATTTGAAAGTGGATGAGCTTATCGTTATACTTCTAAGTTCTTCTAGCAGTGACCTTTCTTTGTCAACAACAATTTTTTGTACATTACGGCAAAAGTTGGTCAACAAATTTTAAAAACATATTTTTATTTCTACAAATTCAATTTCACACATGAAAGAAAATATTTTCAGCTTTAAATGTCAATGTGTCTGCTTGGATTGGAATACG
Organism: Solanum pinnatisectum; assembly: GCA_035578085.1. Classification (NCBI taxonomy): domain Eukaryota; kingdom Viridiplantae; phylum Streptophyta; class Magnoliopsida; order Solanales; family Solanaceae; genus Solanum; species Solanum pinnatisectum. The sequence continues at coordinate 59,564,701 of CM069076.1, forward strand.
GTTTAATATAACTATCGGGTGTATGCAACTAATTTATGGATTTTGAAAACATAGATTGTAAACAAAAACTTGAAGTACATAAGAATTTTTTTAAGAATATAAATAACTAAATAAATATCTTATTACAGTTGATATATTCAATTGAACATTATTTTAGTTCGAATATCTACATGAAATATTTTAACAATTTTAAGAGAATGATTACGTATTAAGCCAATATATAACTCTTGTCATTCTACGAGATCTGCTTCCATGTATATTACCATTTCATCTTGGTTGCTTTTTGTTTTGTCAACCGTCAAGAAATGGAAAAGGATTCCATTATGGAAAATCCATACTGTAATTATTAAAATTTGAGTGTTGATCGAATGCAAGATGCTAATGAGCACATTATATCTATTGAATCCTTTATTAATGTTTTTTAATAAAGAATAACATGGTCAAATCAATTTGTGATCATCTTAATTATTTTTAAAAAAATCTTCCATTTTTGTTGTTAATTTTCATTGAGATTTCAAGCTTCGGTAATGTTTTAGTATGGTGCCTTTTAAACTAATTAACACAAGCCGTCCATCATTACAATTAACAAGCAATGAGGCGGAGGCGGAACTATTCTTTGTCTGAAGGGGTATTAACTGATATCGATTCATTAAAAAAATTATATTATGTAAATATAATCTTAAGAAAATATTTAAATTACATAGCTTATTTTTAAGTTTTTAGTAAAAAATTTAACTCTATTATTGATTAAAGGGAAAAAGGATAAATATACCCCCAACTATCATAAATGGTATGCAGATACCCTCCGTCATAGTTTTAGGACATTGGTGTCCCTTCCGTCAAAAAACTAGAGCATATATACCCTTTATACTAACGGGTTACGGATATACATGTGTCATAATCTTATCCACCGATCCGACATTTATTAAATATCGAATCGACGAATAAGATTGTGTCACGTGTCCCTATTTGGTCTTCAGTTAGAGTGAAGAGCATATATGCTCTAGTTTTTGGACGGTAGGAGCACCAATGTCGTAAAAGTATGACGGAGGGTATCTGCATATCATTTACGATCCTTCGGGATATATATGCTCTAATTTGTGTTGGGTCCAAAAACTTCAGTGAGAATAATAATCACAAAATAAAACTGCAGAAAGTTCTCATACCATAAAACCATGCACCAACCCATGTGGTTGGTTTCTGACGTATTAAGATCATACGATTTACAAGTTTTTTTTATTTTCTTACACATTGTGCCATATCAAAATAAGATATATAAATTGAAACGGTGGAGTAATAAAATAACTTATGGCTGCTGAATTTAGATAGTATATACGTTATAACATGTGTAACCTTTTGTCCAAAGCAACCAACTTTTGGTGGAATAATTAAACAAGTATTTCCATAATCAAGATCCACTTTAATTTAATTTTTAAAGAAAGAGAGGTTGGGTAAAGTTACCAACTACGTTTTAGTTTTTAATTCAATTTTGCAGAAGTTCTGTTGAGATCCAACTTATCTATTTTTAGAGTGGAAATTATTTTTATTATCCAAAATGAGTACATTTTATAAGGACAAGTGGGCCGGCACTTGTCTTTTTTGCAGATTTTTTAATTGAATGGATGCTTGATTTGGAAGATATCAATTTCAATTTTCAGCCACTCCTTTTATTAGCTGGATTTGTTATTATTATAATTTATAGATTACCAATTCAAATCAGAATTATAATTTTTCTAGCTCATACACAATATAGTATAATATACGATCCTAAAATGTTGAACTTTACGTCTTTAAAATTTTGATCAGTTACTTACTGCTCAATTCTCGTTTGTTTTTCCTTTGTTTTCTTTTGACATTTTCATCAATCCATAATTTTCCTTTTGTTTTATGAATTTGGCAGTCTGGTGCCTTAAACTTTCACTATACCTCGGATTCGAGAAAGGATCCGACCACAAGGATTTATTGTATGCAGTCGCATTCTGTATTTTTACAAGAGATTATTTTCACAGTTCGAAACTTTGACCTAATGATCATATGACTCTTTTTGTCTATCGAAAACAATCTCACTATCTCTCGTCAAGATAGAAAAAGATTTGTGTACATCCTATGCTTGAAATATTATTTTTGTTGAATTGGGCCAAAAAGGACGAGGGATGGCATACACAAAGGAATATACTGTAATCCGCTCAACCTATTCACCTACTTTTTTTCTCTGTGTTTACCAATTGTTTTTTCATTTTTATGTTATTAAAGAAGATTAGAAAAAGTAAACATGAGAATTAACTTTTCAAAACAAGAAAAACTGGATGCTTAATACACCTTTTTATTGAAATAAAAATACTTCTATTAAGAAATTTTGAAACGCTTTGCCCCAATTATTATTTTTCTGTAAGGTAATTAACTATACAATAATTTTCCCAAGAAATGTTATGTCTGGAAATAATACTCACTTCTCAAAAAATGACAAGTAAAAATAAATTTGTCTAGACAGAATAACTCTATGTTTACTTGGAGAAATATGTTTTTGTACAAAGAGGTTCATTCTACAGTAACTTGAATAGGAGTCCCCCATGAGTAGCAAAGAAAGGAGCAAACACCAAAGATTCAACAGCCATAAGCTTGATCAGTATATTCAATGATGGCCCAGAAGTGTCCTTTAATGGATCACCAACTGTATCTCCAATTACTGCAGCTTTGTGTGCATCTGATCCTTTTGGTCCTAATGATCTAGCATGTTCTGTTGCACCAGCCTGCAAAAAAAAGGCGAAAACGTTATCATTGAAAATGACTTCACATATAATATGTTGAAATACTTGAGGCCTTGTTAGTCAGTTACCTCTATGTACTTCTTGGCATTATCCCATGCTCCGCCCGTGTTTGAAGCTGAAATAGCAACCTAGAGTCATCCAAATATGTGAAATAGTTACTATAAGATCGCGAATTCTAAGAGACATGAATGTTGGAAATTGAAGGTACTAAGAGTTGCATACTTGAACACCAGAAACGAGAGAACCAGCGAGCACACCAGCTAGTGTTTCCACTCCAAAAAAGGTACCAGCAATAAGAGGTGTTAACATGACTAAAGCACCTGGTGGGATCATCTCTTTGAGTGAAGCATCTGTTGAGATTTTGACACAAGTTGCATAGTCTGGTTTTGCTGTTCCTTCCATTAGCCCTGGGATACTGTTGAATTGCCTGCGAACTTCTTCAACCATTTTCAGAGCTGCACTTCCTACACTCTTCATTGTCATGGCTGAGAACCAATACGGAAGCATTGCTCCTACTAGCAAACCAATGAAGACCTTAGGTGATAAGACATCGACAGTTTTGATACCAGCTCTGCTCACGTAGGCACCAAACAAAGCAAGAGATACAAGTGCAGCTGATCCAATCGCAAAACCCTGGTAATGTGGGAAAGTAGTTTGTCAGGTATACTTGCTCTGGAACTGATGTTCCCAAAAGGCGAGTCCAAAATCTAGAGTCGGTAGATTCAAAATGAGTGTAATCTTATTATATAAACATTAAAAAAATTGCATAATTTGGTTTGAACAGAAAGCAATGTGTTCCGTTGAACCAGCAGAACTCACCCTAGATCCGTCTCTGAATTGTTAACTATTCATGTACACATAATATAGTACAGAAGGCACCAATATCAAGAACACAACTTTGAGCTGTCACTTTGAAGCAAGTCTATTTCACTCAACTAACAAGTGACCTAACTGCCGATTAATTAGAGTTGCTGAAACTTTCTAGTTAAGAAGTGTAAAGGACTCATATAATTGGAAAGAATTTCTATGTACATCAGGAAACACTCATAATTGGACAAACATAGAGAGGTTAATGCTATAGATTAGGAGGAAACTTATCTAACCTTGCCAATTGCAGCTGTTGTGTTTCCAGCAGCATCAAGAGCATCAGTCCTTTCACGAATGCTATGGCTCATTCCAGCCATCTCTGCAATACCACCAGCATTGTCGCTGATAGGACCATAAGCATCTATTGCGAGCCCAGTGGCTATAGTGCTAAGCATTCCTAGAGCAGCGACTGCAATGCCATACATAGCAGCTAAGCTGAAGCTCACATATATAGAAGCAGCAATGGCAAATATGGGAATGATAACAGATTTATATCCAAGAGCCAATCCAAATATTACATTTGTCGCAGCACCAGTCTTGCAAGAATCTGCCACTTCTTGTACTGGACTGCAAGATTTTGCAATAGAAGACTTTAAGAACATAGATCAGATACTACATAACTTTGCCCCTCCCCAAAATAAAAAAGAAAAAGAGACAAATAACAGGCATAAACACAATGCTTCATTGCTAGTGGAGAGACACTCTCCTCTATTTCATTATGAAACACTAGTTACTATTGCTAAGAAGTGGAGAGGAAAACTTGATGGCTAGTTGGATGATTATCATAAGAGATTCTCAACATATCATATGATTCTCGTACTTGAAAATCCACTCTTTTCCCAACCCAGAAAACAGACGGAATTCTAGTTTGATTATCACGGGTCACAATCTCTACTACCTTCTGTAAAGCGATATCAGGGCTTACATTTCCTTAACTGATCATAAGTGACTGGTTTCCTTGTTTCCATTCTGAAGCTAATTTTCGTTAACATGTTTGTTTGTCATTTCGTTTCCCCTTTTATGCGATTGGGAAAGACTCACTTAAATAACAAGTAGTATTTGATATGGCTTAAAAATTGGCAAGCTAATTCAACTTATGTCATAGTTAATGATACTGATGTTAAACCTAACATAATGTAATAAAGTTATCCAAGCATAGTTTAACAACTGAAAATACCAACCTGTAAGCGCTGCTAGTGTAATATTCAGTAGTATAACCAATGACCAAGCCAGCCCATAAACCAATTGAAACACAGAAGAATAGGTGCCTGTAGCAATACATAATGATCATGCTATATTAGAAACATAGACAATAGGTAGAACTATGCACAAAATATGAAGCAAGAAGAAGAATACCAGTTCTTCACCACTTTCTCAGATCCAAAATTGAAAATAGTGAATTCTGATGGCAAAGCAAAGAAACTGACAAAAGCAATTCCAACAGTCATCAGAACAGTTGAGATGAGAAGTTGCCTCTTCAAAGATGGTTCAATCTCAGTCACATTCTTTATCTCAAACATATCGGTTGCAAAAAGAGTCGTTATCAAGCAAACAACAATTCCCATTGAGCTGATAATCAGAGGATAAGACATAGCCGAGTAGTCGTGGCTACTACCAAAGGATGAAATGGATGCAACAAACAGTGCTGCACATGATGACTCAGCATAAGAACCGAATAGATCCGAGCCCATTCCAGCAATATCCCCTACATTATCACCTACATTGTCTGCAATAACCTGTGATCAACAAAGGAAAATATAACACAACTTATAAGGCTTCAACTTATAAACAATGAAAGTGTAAAAACTATAGCAAGAGCAGAAGGTCCCAAGATGAGAGATTACAGCTGGGTTGCGGGGATCATCTTCAGGAATATTACGTTCAACTTTGCCTACTAGATCAGCACCAACATCTGCTGCTTTTGTATATATACCTCCACCAACTCTTCCAAAGAGAGCCATTGAAGATCCTCCAAGACCGTAACCAGTAATAGACTCATACAGACCCTCCCAATCATCTCCATAGTACAGCTTAAATAAGTTGATAGAGATATATAAAACTAAGAGGCCATTGGCAGCAAGAAGGAATCCCATAACTGCACCAGAGCGAAAAGCTATAATGAAGGCCTTCCCAATGCTTTTCCTTGCTTCCAGAGTCGTTCTTGCATTGGCATACGTTGCGATTTTCATTCCAAGGAAGCCAGAGAGGGCTGAAGTTAGGCCTCCCAGAAAGAAGGCAATGGTGGTAAAGAAAGCATTGGCTAAAGCTGGTTTGCAAATATTTTCTTTGTTGAAAGTGCAAGGCTCACTTTCTGTGCTGAAACTTTTTACTGATCCAAGGAAGAGAAAAATGATTGCTCCAAATACCGCCATGAATATGCCAAGATACTTGTACTCCGTGAACAGGAAGGATGTTGCCCCTGCCAATGTTCGACATAGTTAATCTAAAAGTAACAGGACAATCCTGTGGCTTCGTTTAGTGGTAACTGGAAACCTGTTAGTATATGTTAAAAGTTTGCATCCTTAAATCACAATGAAGATACCTCGGCATTAGGATTTTAGTTTTGTTTGTCAGCTATCGATCAATATGAAAAACATTAACTTTGAAAAAGAAGATCGTACTAATTAGATGACATGACAATAACTATTAGAAGACACATGTAACCCAATCATGTTAAAGATGCAGTCTTATGGATTCGGATACAACAATTCAAATAATCTTCTTGATGAAGACAAAAATGGATCATCCTTGAAAACGTGCATTGTTAAGGACATTGAAATGAAGGAGAAATCCATGGATAGTAAAGTAACTATAAACCACATGGAACCAATAACAGTTATAACAATAGGTGAAATGAGAAAAGGTTCATGCTTTGCGGTCAACGAAACCGTTTCAAAGTTTCAAATCCCGATGCAACAATAACTACAACTCAGTCCCAAACATATTGAGGTCGAATTATATGAATACTCATTATTCCATTTAGCTCAACTCATGTCATCATCATTCAAAGGGCTAGGTGATTTCATTTATCTGTCTAAGCTTTGGTGAATAGAGTTATCTAATATCTTTATTGGTGGAAAGTACACGTATGATTGTGCATTCCAGCTGAAATGGACACCATCATTAATAGAAAAAAGAAAGAAAAGGTTTAGCTATGCGCGGATCCAGGTTAGGACTAGACCGTCTATTGTACACAGCCTTCCCTGCATTTCTGCAAGAGGTTGTTGCTACCGCGTGAAGTCACATGGCATTAACTTTACCAGTTATGCCAAGGTCCCCTCCAATCATCATAACCTTAGTATCTAAACAAAAATGACAGAGTCGAATTCAGAGAGGTAAACAAGAGCCCACCTTCAGAAATGGCTTTTTGAATGTCAGCACACTTGGTAACAACATCATCAGAATCAATACCTTCTTCTTGTTCATCTTCTTCAATCAGCTTGTCATTGTGTTCACTTTCCAATTTTGACCCACAGGAGACTCTGACCTTTGAGACCAAAAACCACTGAAGCAGAGCAAAACCAATGCCAATAAAAGCAGCTAAAGGTATCAGAATCTGTGTTAAGGCCTCACTCATCATACCCATCTCTCACACTTTTTCAACTTTCTTGAATACTTCACTTTCTACATAACTACACAGCAAAAAGGAAACATTTCTTGAAAATAAAAGACTATATGACTATTTATAAAGAACTAAAGAGAATAAAATAAAACAAAATATGGTATTTCTTATGACTATTTGTAAATATTAAATGCACACGAAAAAATATTAAATCTACGTAGCTTAGCATGCAAGGAAATTGTTGGAAAGCTTTAAGTTGGTTGATTTGATTAACCGTTATGTTTGAATAAGAAAAATTACTCCCCAAGAGACCTGCTAGGAAATACCTCATGTACAGAGCAATTGTTAAGTAAAATCAAATTAATCAACATCCATAGGATTATGTATTTTTCAATTTACAATTTTTGACTAACCATTGATTAATCGTGGAAATTTTGACTTCTCTTAATTTTTCAGAATTAGATGGTTTAAATTTAAACTAATCAAGAGTCAACCAAAGATGCCTCACTAATAAGATACCTGTATAAAAACAAAAAGGTAAGTTTGTAAAGTTTATGTATGTAATGTGATCAATGTAATTAGGTTCAACTATTTATGTCATTAACTACCTAATTAGGTTCAACCTTTTTAAGTATTCAAACTCCAATTTTCCTTAATCCAGCCATTATGGAAAAACCAAATTTAAAAAAAAAGAAAAGAAAAAAGAGTATAGTTTAGTGCCTGTAATTTCTTGCATGGTTCTCGGCGGTCAACTTGAAGCTATGCATGTATTTTGAATTGTCTTAGTGGAAGATTACTTACCGATTAAGATTTAAGAATAAATAATCAAGTGTTCCTTTGCGTTTCTACCAAACCCAAGACTGCATTAAAAAAATAACAGAAGGTCAACTTATTTGGGATTATTTGATCACGCCTTTCAGAGATTTATAAAATTTGATAAACTTTTAATACTCTTATAGTGAGTAATATGGTAAGTGAGAATTTGTATAATAATCTGCAACTTATTTGGGAGTGAGGCATAATTAATATTGTTATTGTTTATAAAGCATGGAAGGTTCAGCACATAACTAATTGTTGATCTATTTCACTGATTCAGTCCATGGAATAACTTCAGGCAAACCAAATCAAACAAAACATGTCGAGAATGATGATTTACAATTCAGTACTCCAATCTCTCTTGGAGCAAAAACTACCACATCATGCTGAATAAGAACAAGGAAGCTCTGGGATCATAACAATCTTATGCACGTAGCTCCGTTTACCAGCAAAGGAGACACATCAAACACTAATAACATGAAACGGATGCACCACATGAGATGCAACTGTTATTGACGTGAATGGCAATGTCCTCCATAACGATTAGCATAAAGGGAAGTGACTGAGATGTCAATAACATCTGATTGGAAATCTTTTTCGATGCAGCAGCCTGCAGCTCCTTTTCCATTGCTCCCTCCCTCATCCCAACAACTAGCAGATTAACATAAAGGGCAGTTACTGAAATGTCAATAACATCTGACTGGAAATCCTCTCCGGTGCTGCAGCCTGCAGCTCCTCTATGCAACTCTCTCCCTTGTTGAACAAAATGCAGAGAATGAGAACATCTCCATAGATGAAAATCCTAAATAGCAGATAGTCAACAACTACCGAGCATATTTTTCTCTAGTCCAAAGCAAGATAAATAGCATATCATCAGCAACTTTACCCTCCAAAAAAAGTGTACTGTCAAACTTTTTCCATCTATCTGAACCTTGATGGATAGAGTACTAACATTGCTGCAGATGGGAGATAGCAGGTACCCGGTGTATTAGTCTGGTTGTGCCCAAGTTGATCTGGACACCAGCTTTATCCCCAAAAAAAAATAAAAAATCGTCAACAATTATGAAGTATATTTATCAAAAGTTAGAACATGAAACATAGTGGTGTTTTGCACAAAAAGGAGATGATTTTGAGACAGCTCTTTACAGGAAGAAGTCCATAGACATAAAGTATAATTCGGGAAAAAACATCCACTAAAAGCAATAAGCACATATATGCTGAATTGCACAAGATATGTAGACACATCCATTGAACATGATCTCTTGTAGGTGTTGTGTTCACAGCAGTACACTGCACATTTTTATTTTTGATGACAAGTAACCAGAAAAATGTATAGCCTATTCACATGTATAGGATCTTGGATAATACTATACATGTAAACATGCTAAGTTTAGCAGGAAGGATTTAACGAAAAACAGCCAGTATATTAAGATTCACATCCTAAGATACACTGACAAGAAAATTGGTGGGCAGACTCCCTTTTTGTTTGGCTTTCCATTACGTGGGCCAAAATGGGTGCTTCATTTGATCAGGAATCACCTATCGACAAAATAATTTAAGCAAAAGGAAAAATGTGTTGAAGTCCATAAACAACACTAATAAAATTAAGGAACCAATTGCATTTGTATTTGATTAACACAAAATAAAAGCAGCATTGTCACTCAAAACAGAACAGCCACAGACCCCCCCACCCCCACCACCACCATTGACAAAGGAAAAGAAGAAGAAAGAAAGAAAAATTCAATTGAAAGAAAACCCGACAACAGTTTGCATTGACTTCTCTATATACAAGGGTATCTCTTTTTCCTCTACTGCCTTCCAATAAAGTGCCATCCAGAGATAATTTCTCGCTCTCTCCTTCTCCAACTTCCCCTCTAGGTATATAAAACAACAAATAACTTATCAAACTTTAAGCATTGTCATAACAATTTCAAGAAGCAAAGATTAAGAGGCAAAAGAACTACTATCAAAGTCAACAAAGTAATGAAGGCTAGGATTTTACCATTTGCTTGACAGAGCTCAAAATACTATCAAACTGCAAGATCAATCATTACTCGAACTGAGACCTTAAAGGTTGAATGGCCCAGGAAGGTAAAGGTGCCTGAAGCAGCATTGGTTTCCCAGTAATAGGATGCTCAAAAGATAAACTTTCTGCATGAAGTTCATGACTATCACATCTGCTTCCTTTCCACTCATAGACACCTTCATATCTTACATCTCCTCGTATAGGAATTCCAAGATACTGGCAATGCAAGCGAATTTGGTGTGTTCTTCCACTCCGAGGGCTCGCCCTGACCAAAATCTCATCTTTCTTCAAGTCACAACCAATGACTGATTTCTCTTGAACTATGACTACATCTTCATCTTTATGTAAGTCAGAAACCTCTTTAAAACACCCACAACCATTCACTGATAGTACTTCAAAAGAGGTCTCCATGTCTTTAACAAGTGATCCACCTGGCAGTTTTCTGCCCGCATCTGATGCAGCATAAACACGCCAAGCTCCATATTTTGACCGTCCATGACCTGATTTTACAGTTATTTTTTCCCATTTAGGAGCAAGCCCAACACAGTAAGCCAGGTATATTTTTCGTACTTTATGGTCTGTAAATGCTTTTACGAACTTAGCTGCTACTTTGTGTAACTTGGTAATCAACATCACACCACTTGTGTCACGATCAAGTCTATTGGCTAAATGAAGCTCGGAAACATTAGCCCCTGAAAATATTGCAAGTGGAGGTGAAAACATAAGGAAACCTCACAAGTATCCAAGTAGTATTGGTCTTCATATATTTCTTAACTTAAAATATAAAATGATTCAAATGTTTAACAATAAAAACAACATAATATGATTAAAAGTCTCTGTTCGATTCATTCCTCTTCTTTCCAAAACCATCGTTGGGAGTGTAAAAGCCTCTGTTCGATTATGCATTGTTAATAAACAGAAGTACAAGTATTACACCGATCAAGCAAGGGTTTAGTGACATCCGCAGATGTATATTATGTATACTACGACCTATAAACTACAAACAAAAGAGTTCATATGGTCAGTTACTCCGTCTATAGAATCACTAAAGTGAAATTATACTTTTTGTTATTCCAAATGTTATCTATGAGTTAGTAATTCTCCCCTTCCAACTCCAAATATTACAGAAGACAACCAATTGTACACGAAAGGAATCTCACCAGTGTCATTGAGTAAATCCGGGAGTGAAGACAAAACGCTCTCGCAGTAAATTCCTTGAGGCTTATTAACCGCAATGATCCATTCGTCTTCAAATATAACATGACTTCTCGAGAGAGAAAAAAGAGCGGATTTCGAAGAAGCCGTTAAAGCTCTATTCGGCTCTATGTCCTTAGACAAGGCAGGCAATGGCGGAGATAGTGGTACTGGGTAATCTGTGGTTGCCGCCGAGGGAGAATCGAAGTAGCTTTGGCTTGCCATGAAGATGAATCGACGGTGCCGGAAAATTCTGGTAGAAGAAGGGAAGATATTTATCAAAGGGATTTGGAGGAGACGGAACTTTACTGTCATTTGGATTTTCGGCTCTAGGGATTTAACCAATATTGCCCTAAACTTTTCAGTTTAGTCCGTTAAAAATGTAAAAACTCACGGCGTGCGGGCACCGTCTTTTCTTTTTAAATTTAAATGTAAAATAAAGATTTTTTATAAAGAAATTGCAAAATTAAAATAATAAATTATAAACTTGCCTAAAAAGTCAATTTTCTTTGTTTAAGTTATATTTCTTTTTTTAAAAAAAATCTATACTCATGTGAGACAAAAGACTAATGTGCGTTTTTTTTTTCTCCTTTTACTCGCTTATTTGTGATTTGAGATTATTAGATGTTTTTATCCATTACTGTTAAATTTGAATTAAATTTGTTTTGCTTCATATGAAATAATAAGTTCATAATAGTTTAAAAGCTCGAAAATAAATAAGTGAAGTTAGAAAAGTTTTAAAACAAAGACATATCAATATTATTTTGTAAAATAGGTTTATTCGATTTGCTGTTATTTTCGGTTACTTTCTTATTGTTGAAAATGTTGAAAGATAAAACTTAAATATTATCCATGAAATAAGGACGTTCTTGCAAATAACCTTTGTCTGATTGTAAACGTCTAAATTAATAATCAAATCAGTAAGATACGTGTTATCGATTTTTATTAATCGATTACCAGTCCTTTACAGTTTAGATATTCATTTAATCAATAAAAAAATGCTTCTTTATTTATTTAAGCAATTGAAACAAACACCATGACGTTTGTATAGTCATTGTATTTGCTAGTTCATGATGCTTGTATTTAAATAATATTTATTGCTAAAACAAACGTCATGATCTAACAACGAGGCCTATAAATAAATAATATATCTATCTACACAAAATTATTAAAAAAAATATTGTGAATGACTTGTGAAAAATTATATTTCAAAGACATGACTATTATTAGTGTTAATATATAATGTATATTTATTTTAAATTATAGTAAAAATTTTTAAAAACCCTATAAATTTATCTATCATTTAAATCAACCTAAAAAGATAAGTCCATATGAGCATTCTCTTAATTATGTCCCTTATAACAAACTATAATTTGAACTACAATGCAAAATTATGAATCAAAGTTGATACTCCAAAAGTATGATGCCTCGCCGTTAGGAAATAAGAATAGCGTCTCTATCTAAATTATTAAGCCACTTTTTAAATAATTAGGAATAAAAAATAGATTAAATATGATCTCATTAGCTTGTTGATTTAATATTAATTAAAATCTAAAAATTGAAAATTGAACCAATAATGCAATAAAAAAAAAATTCAACATTGTTAACCTAATAACCTCACAACACTAACTTAATATTTCTTTGGTTTGATTTATTAGTTAAATAGATTTTTTTTCACACACCTAATTTAAAAGGGCCTTAATTATATCAACAATTGTAGTTTTGTGATTTTTAAAATAATCAAAACTCCACCATTTGCTAAAAGTTTACACCCCAATAAAAACAACAAAAAATGAAAAGAAAAATCGATACCTTTTTTTTCTGAATTTCAATTTCTCTAAAGACAAATACACCTCTATTACCCCCTCCCCCTCCCCTCCCCCCCTCAATTTTCCTCTTTATATTTTGTATAATACAAAAGTTTTGAATTCATCATTTTTTGTACTTTAGGAGTTGTTTCATTTTCTTGAAAGTTCGTTTTAGAGATTTTTTTTAAAGTAGCTTGTAAATTCGTAGTCATCATATAATCATATTCAATTTTTAGTTTTTAAGTCTTTTTTTTTTTGTACCTTTATGACCTAAAAGTAAATATTTAAAATACTTTTTATCTTTTTCAAACACCTCCGTAAAAAAAATTTAAAAATTAAAAACTACCTATATAAAATAAATAAATCCTAACACCTTTCCTTTTTATTTTGGGGGTAAAGGTGGGAGTTTTTCATTTTTCACAGATAGATATATATATATTTGACGTAATAAGCTATATTTTCGGAAGGTACGTGTCGGGCACAAGTCGAAACGGAGCTCCAGATCCGCTTCCATTGAATTGACTCGGGCACAAGAAAACCTGTCATCTTCAACTCATCCACCAATTCTTCATTTTCTTCCAGTGAAAAAAAAACCATACCGATTTCGTCAATCTCATCTTCCGTAGATGATTAATTTATAGATATGTTATCATCTTCGTCGTCGAGTTCGATGATTCGTCGTGTTGTTCCCTTCTTCACCACCCGGATTCGTCAAAATTACCGACTTTTGAATTCATCAGCTTCTGCTCTATCACAGCCCCAATCTCAATCTCAATCTCAATCTCAAGACGAAGCTACAGATTCCGTTGTAATGACGGAGAACTGCGTTCGTGTAAGTTTAATATATCTCTCGGTCCGAAGCTTTCCCTTTTTTTTATGCTTAAAAATGTCTGTGCTGATTTTTTTTTTAAAATTCTGGGATAGGCTTTTTGCTACTTATGTGCAGTTGTAACAGAATTTTTCGAGATTTGATACCTTTTATGTTTAATCAGTTATATTTGTTCAGTTGCTCTGTGAAAGATTGTTAATTCTTAAGTGAAGTTCCAAATTCCATTTGGGAAAGGGTTTTTTTGGTACATGAAATCGTCGTATACGTTATAAGGTTTGATGTCGTACTGTTTAGGTATGAATTGCTTGTAAAATTAAGTTGAGACAATTTACTAACTTTGTCCTTTTACATGCCTGAGTAGAGGATTAAAGAGTTGCAAGCTGGCGAACATAAAGAGAAGATGCTCCGCTTGAGTGTTGAAGCTGGCGGTTGTTCTGGGTTTCAATATGAATTCTCTCTAGATGATAAGACCAATTCGGATGACAGGTTTGCGAACGGTTTCTTGTATTTCACATCCTATACAGTTTTGGGAGTATTGTATCAGCCTTCCTTTAGTTATAGAAAGACCCCTATTTGTCTTCACTAAATTGTCTTAAAGCAAACTATTGAGTATTAGAATGAAATGAGGCTGAATAAAGTGAACTGGATGTAGAGGGCTTATATATCCAACTCCAAGTCTCCAACTAGTTTGGGATTGACACAAATTTGGTTGATTGATTGATAAATCCTGTTCTTGGTGGTCCTAAGGAATCTGTCAGATTTTGAAGCATGAGTTCAACATCCTGCTCCCCATCCCACCCCCCAAAACCACTTAAAATGCTCTAAAGTTTCATACACTGCTACTGTTAACATTTGTCATTATGTTGCTTATTTGCTGTTCATTCATTTCTTATATTTTGTAGAATTTTTGAGCATGACGGAGTTAAATTGGTTGTGGATAATGTATCATTCGATTTTGTCAAAGGTGCAACTGTTGATTATGTTGAGGAGCTAATCCGCTCTGCTTTTCAGGTCTGTAAAAGTAACTTTTTACATTCAATATTGCTATTTTTTTGGCATGTCAGATACACATGCATATTGGTGTTCTAGATCAATTGCATGAGGATGCCACTATTCTATTTTTCCTTTCTGTTTGTCAATGAGGCAAGAATTAGGACAGGCATTAGCTCAAGCCCCGAAAGACTTGTCATTAAAAAATATGAAGAAGTACCACTGACCACTCTTCTGGGATTTCACTGGGTATGTTGTTGTTGTACCACTGTCCACTCTACTAGCCTGGGGTAGTACATAGTACTTTTACATTCCAACAGTAATTAATCTAGAAATGTCTAGGAGTCTTATAAACTAGAATTTTCATTTAAAAAATGCATGGCGTAATGTTTAAGAATTTAGCTGCTTTTGGAGGAGGGGAAAAATAACTTCCTACTTTTTAAACAAAGTATGTTGTGTTCTGTCACATTTGGAACAAAGAAGCTGCACTACATGAGGAGTACCAGGAGGTCTCAGTTACATTACCTTTATTGGAAAAAAAGTACCTTTAGGTCTCGGGTTCAAATCCTAACGGAGACAAAACACTCTAGGTGATCTTTTCCCATTTGTCATAGTTGTGGTGCGCAAGCTTTGTCTAGACCCAACATAAATAAAAAAATCTATCTATCTGTATCTATATAATGGAGGGCCAATGAGTGCTGACACGGCACCTCTCATAGATTAGGAAATGTATTTATCTATTATCTCTTTTTTGGTTTGTTCTCTGGTTAGTTTAATACTTTACTACCTAGAAAATTGAAATAAGGAAAAGAGACGGCGGTTTGGGTTATGAGGAGATTTCAGTTATGGCTTTATTATTACCTACAAAACTGAAATAAGGAAAATTTCAAGGAAAATAGTTGATGTTTTGGGATATGAGGAGATTACAATTATGACTTTGATTACTACCTACAAAACTGAAACAAGGAAAAGAAGAGACTCAGATATGGAATATGTAGAGAATCTCATTAACTGGGTAATTGATAAGAACATTGGTTATATTTAATAACATTCCAATTATAGTTTGCTTGTGAAAGGGATTTAGTTGAGGGTACTCTATGGAGTAATGTGGCATATTCATCGCGTTCCAGAAAAATCATTCACTCGTATGATAGATTACAGGAACTAAATCTGAGTTAAAGTTGATTTCTTATTGTTTGGAGAAGCAGCGGCTCCTTTTCATGAACTGATATTTGCTAATGGTATGGCAAACTTGAGATGTGATGTGCCACACATTATTCTAACAAGTCAGCTTGGTAAGTCCTTTCTTTTTTTTTTTTTTTTTTTTTTTTTTTGAAACTGGTAGCTTTGTATATATATCTTTAAACAAGTCAGTACAAAGGTTGTACTAGAACCATATCTACATGATGCCTTCCAAACAAGCTATGATCCTATTATCTGTAATGAGTCTAAAGCATCATCAATAATAGAAATTGAATCATTAGTAAAGATCTGATTAGACCAAAAAAACACAGATCAACTTGGTAAGTTTTCTATTGTGATTTTAAAAACTGTCTTCTTCCTATTTCTTTGTAGTGGAATGTAAAGTATGAAGTTTTTAGTTTTGACTTCCTAGAAGTCTTCAGATTTTAAAATTTTGAAATTTCGGGCTTTAACAAGTAGTGTGAGAAACCTTGAGAATACTATTAATTTAACTGAGAAGCATGATTAAAATGGTCATTCAAATGACTAGAAACTGTTGATTTTTAGAAGACTTGAAATCTAAAATTAACATGAAATTATACAGTTGGCATATATTGATTATCCTATTTCCTTATTTGTGCAACTTAAAATTCTATGCAACTTTTCAGCATGCAAACACCAAATTTTGGTGGTTTTAAGCTCAAATAATACTTGTGGAAACTAACTTTTAATTTGGCTCATAACGTTAGCATTGGCCAGAGGTGATACATTCATGTAGTTGCTTTGCTTCTGATACAGAAGTTGTTCTGTATGTATTTAGAAGAAGGGAAGGGAGGAAATGAGACAATGGAAAAATATTATTAAGGAGGGGGAGGCGAAAAACTAAATTTTGTTTGATTAGCTTAGTCAATATAACAATTACAAACATGAATTGCCATATATTTAATATGGACAAGCATGACTCTATATTTGTTAGCTTAGATCAGTGAAATCCAAACATGTACGTATATATAGTCCTTCCGGTTAAATCCAAATTGATACCAGCTTTTATAGATTTCTAAGCAAAAGCCAAAGGAGCACTCTATTCTTCCTCCCTCCCCTTTCCTTCCTTACTTAATATGGTCAACATTGATTTGTATTCTTTTCTTTATGACTTGGTGTCCAAATTATTATACGTTGTGTTGATTAGTGTCACCTTATACATTTGACTGATAAATCATACATGTTAATATTTGTCTTTTACTGCAAATGATGTTTTCTTTTCTCCCGTCTCATTCTTTCTTTCTTTCTTTTCGAGGGGGTGTTGCAGTAGTTCCGTAATACTGTTAACATTGATCTGTACTCCTCTTTGTGACTTAGTGTCCAAGTGATTGTACATTGTGTTGATTAGTGTCGCCTTATTCAAGGGACTGATAAATCGTACGTAGTTAATATTTCTCTTTTTCTGCAAATGATGTTTTCTTTTTCCCGGTCACATCCTTTCTTTCTTTCGGAGGGGGCTTTGCAGTAGTTCCTTAATATAGTTAACATTGATTATACTGATCTCTTTGTGACTCCGGGTCCCCAAATTATTGTATGTTGTGTTGATTAGTGTCACCTTATACATTTGACTGATAAATCATACGTAGTTAATATTTGTGTTTTATTGCAAATGATTTTTTCTTCCCCCCCATCACATGTTGTATTAAGCATATAGTGTGTAAATGACATAAAATGAAAATTCTATGTACAATGTGAGATAAAGAGCCACCATCCAGGAGTACCAATGATTGCATATATCCTACTGATGTATGCTTAAAGATTAAGATGTTTCCTCTTCAATTTATTTGTGTACGGTTTAAGGATCTTTTCTTCTATCTCAACAAAATTTTCAAATATCATCTAATTGTAAATTGATTGATTTTTAGGACTGCACAAAGCACGAACAATTTTACTAGTAGATAAATAAAACGAAAAACACATGGCAAAAGCTAGTATATTCCTAGGCCACAACTATGTTAGGTATCTGGATGCTGGAATAATATCACAGATGCTTCTTTGGAGGAAAATGGAAGTCCTGATAATTTGCTGAGGAGGAAACAAAAAGGGGTGGCCACTGGCCTGCAAGCCTGATTTATAAAAGGCTTATGACCATGTGAATTGACGATGCTTGTTGAAGTTGATGAACTTTGGAAAGAAATGGATAGAGTGGATCTGATTTTGTGTTTCAACTGTGGAATTTTCCATACTTATTAATGGTGACCCACAAGGTTTGTTAAGTTCTCAAAGAGGTCTTAGGCAGGGGATCCTCTCTCACCATACTTATTTGTTCTGGTAATGGAAATCCTCAGCAGAATGTTGAGAAAAGCTGAAAGGTTGGGGTGGATAAGCGACCTTAAAATAGGCAGGTTAGATCAAGAAGGTATGATGCTTAATCACATTCTGTATATGGTGTATGCAGATGGCTCTCTCCTATTTTGTGAACCTGACAAAGAGCAGATGCTATATTTGAGAGGAGTTCTTTAATGCTATGAAGCTGTTACTGGACTGAGAGTTAACCTAGTAAAGAGCAGTATTTAGCATTAATGCTGATGACTGTTGAGAAACTGGCTGATATCATGGGATGCAGGACTAGAAAAGTTCCCACCACTTATTTGGGGCTTCCATGGGCGAAAAGTGGGGATAAAAATATTTGGCAAAGGGGTCATTAAAAAGTGTAACAGAAATCCAACTCCTTGGGAAAAAAACAATATCTGTCTCTTGGGGGTCGGCCTACTTTGATCAATAGTGTCTTAGATGGAATTCCAACATATACTATGTCTCTGTTTTGTATGCCTGCAACATTGGTAGTCAGTTGGATTCCGTTAGAAAACAATTCTAGATGCTATTTCGGAAAATAAATCATGCTTAACCTGGCACTGAACTATTTTATTTTCTGTTAGTTCCTCTCGGTTTTTCATCTAACCGCTTTTGTGCATGTTTACTGTCTTTCTGCAGGTATCTACCAATCCAAGTGCAGTGGGTGGGTGCAGTTGCAAAAGTTCCTTCATGGTGAAACAGTAATTTGACACTTCTGTAGCATTAAGCCCAGAAAATCAGCATTCCTCTAAGCTGGATATGGTTTACTGCAAGGCCTAACCACTTTATTATGTTAGTCAATCGGGTGTATCTATTCATCATATTCTTCTACCGTTAAGGTAGCAAGACCTGCATTATGAGAATTTATACTTGTGAGGCGATAGATTCTTTATTTGTACATGCCATTTTTTTGCCTTGCTGGGGCAAGTTGGAAGTGCAGAATCTGGCTGTTAAAAAATTAGGCAGGTGGGTAGGCTGTTGTATTGTAGGCAATAATTCCAGTTGAAGATATGGTTAGTTTTGGCTGGAGACACTGTACAAGGAATTTTGAAGTAAAGGGTTTCAAACAGAACACATGTTACTCCTAGTTATTGAAATAAAGGTCCGAGGGCATGTGGGAGAAGCATATTAGATAGATATCCACTATGGTAGAAAGTTTTGATCAAACAATGGGTTGTTTTATTTTTGCTGTATGATCTTTGACATCTATGTTGAAATTGAAATCGAAATGTAGAAAAAAGAAAAATATTACCTGGGAGTTGAAAATTCTGAAATTGGATGTATACTTCACTTGTATGCCTTAAGCTGGTTGGATTTGCAGTGGACTGCTTCCATTTCTTAACAAAAGTGGTAATTGTTGGTCATTACTTCTTAGCTATCTGAAAAACAAAGTGCTCACCTCTCTGAAGTCCTCAAATTAAAGAGTAACTAAAGTCTAGGTTCATTTCAATGAGAAATATAATTTGAAATTGTTTCAAGCTTTGTTTGAAGGGGGATTATAACTCATGATTTATAAATCAAAAGTTATAAGTTGAGTTTTTTAACTAAGCACATATATAAGCCAATGCAAATTTAATAAGAAAAAGATGATTATATAATAAACACTAGCAAAATCTTCCTCAAATTAATTTTATTAGTACGAAGTTTATAATGTAAAGTGGTTTAATTTATTCTGCAGTTAGCCAAAAGGAAGTCTCTCTTTTAAAACGTCGTCGTACTTTTTCGTCTTCTGAAACATGAATAGCGTTAAACCCTGGCCTAAACCCCTCTGGGTTTGATGGTTCGTCAAATCAGATTGCAGTAAAAATGTCGTTTTTAATATTGGGAAGAAGATCAACGCAGCTCTCTCGAATCCCACGCAAACTCCTCTTATTTTCTTCCACTTTTTCTTCTCAATCTCCTAATACTTCCATTTCCAATAATAGATCAACAATTTTTCATTCTTCGTACAGTTCATCCAATATAAGAAATAAAGGGTTCTCTTCAATTTTCAAGGGAAGTACAAAAAACCCATCAGGGTCTTTATGGGGTGTTCGGTTTTTGAGCTTGGAGGCTGCTGTTGAGCCGACTACTGCTGATGGGCTTACTGTTGAGGGAATTATTGCTAAAAATTGGAATATACTTGATGATAGTGAGGATGATTGGAAAAGCCATGCTTCTTCCATTGCTCAGTCCGTTCATCTTATCAAGAAACGCCTCAAGGTATTTTTGTCTATCTGTAATTGTTGTTTGAAGCAGCTTTATACTTAATTTAGATTGACCACATCACTAAAAAGTTGTGATCTTTTTGCTTATTGATGATAAAAGAGAGAAACTTGTGATATTTATGACAAAGTTCCGATCTTTGTGCTTATCCAGTGAGAAATATAAGTTTGTGATCTTTATGAAAAAAATGTGATTTTTATGTTTTATATGTTCTGTTGGGAAGACAGGATTCTACATTTTGTGTCTGATAATGGTAGTTTTTTCTTTAGAAAATTCCTCAGTAGGGTGAGTTTTGGGGGTTGGTTGGTTGGGTATTGAGGTAGGTGATGGACATGGTGAAAACTGAGAACAGACCAATGTGAGCTTCACATAGGGAAGGTTGCAGTAGGTTTACGACAAGTGTGCAAATAATCAGCCCTTGATGAATCCTCTGATTGTTGTATTTGTTGATTGGATATAATAGCTTCAGTATTATGGCCAGGTACCAGACCGATTTAAATGAATGATCAATGTTTACATAACTAGTCTGACAGGAAACTCGAGTTGTACTTGGGGCATGTTTAAGGGAGTGTTATTTTTGGTCTTTAGATTGAGATAATTATTTTAATGAAGTAATATATTGCATGGCTCTTTTGAGAATGTTCTAATTCTATTTAATGAGTTCAGTCTTTTTGTTTGTGTTGTTTCTTTGCCTCCCATTTATAGTGGAAAAGGCTAATGTATAGGCTTGAAGTGCTGTCAGCTCAGCTCAATAAGGCAGATCTTTGGGATGACCCCGTTCATGCTGGGAAGATCAGCCGTGAACATGGTTCTCTAATGAACAAAGTGGAGGATGTTATGGCCATTGAACAAGAGTTGGTTGAACATATTGACATGATTAAGCTTGCCAGGGAAGAGAATGATCCAGAGTTGGAATCGGTGAGCTTAAATTTGTTTATTGCATGGAATCCACTACTCCACGTTTCCCATTTTTATACTATTCCACTTGTTTCAGTTTAATTCAGAATGTTGCAAATCAAACCCGATTCTTCCTCCTAAATTCAGTTTGTTACAGGCATATCATTGGATTTATATCAGTACTTTTATTTAAATATCACTAGTTTTGATCCTATGGGCTCCACTTAATTTGTATTTACCTCTTTTCTTTAAGTACTTTATTAGTAAGTTTAACTAACAGTCTAGTTCTTAGTAATGATTACTGTATTACTTGGAGCTGATATGCAAGGCTTTACAGCCCAATTCCTGCTTGGTATGACAAATAAATAAGTTCCTAACTCCATCTTCTGTATGAAACTGACTGCTTGGTTAGACCAAAACTGAAACTGGGAGCAGTTAAAATTTGTTGATTTTCTTTCCTTCCAGGAATAAGTAAGGAATGAGTTATATTACAAAGAAGTTGGGTTAAGTTTTATACAACTTCTTTTGTTATCCTATATGTAATAATTTTGAACATAACTTGCAAAAATCAACAGCCCAATACTTGTTTGGTAGAATGAATAAATAAACTAGTGAACCTTGTAACTCCATCTTCAAACTGATTGCTTGACTTGACGCCTTCGCCAGGAATGAACTTGGAAGGAAGTGTTTACTCAATGTTTGTTCAATTACCCTCTTACCTGCAAATGCAATGTAGGCATGGTTTTTCTTCTTTCAGGTATAGGTATAGAATGATTTTTATAATGAAGTCAAAGTTAGGTTCTATATAACTTGTGTTATATTTTATGTTATAAAACATTTTTTGTTTTCCTTTCAAGAAAGTGTGTATCTCAGGATACTCCAATTCAATTCTGATTTCTGCCACTTGTGGACCATATGGTATATGATTTGTGGATCAATTTTGTGAAAAATTCTATTGTCACTTGGCATTTCTTCCTATTTTATTAGTCCTTTTGAGTGCAGGAATCAGTGAAAGCTCTACTCGGAATTAGAAGGAATGTGAAAGAAAAAGAGCTTGAAGCTTTATTATCTGGGGAGCATGATAATTGCTCTTGTTTTATAGAGGTTAGTTTCTCTGAAGCTCAGACTGTGTTTTAAATTGTCAGACATGGTTTTACTGATACTTATACCTTTTTGTTTGGAGAACTTTTGTCTCCCTGGTCTTTGAGTGTGTACTTATTTCTCCTTGTCACATCTTGTTCCAGAATAACTTAGAAGGACATCTCATAAGAAAAGCCACTCACATTGTTGATTTCCTCAATCATGTTTTTTTGTAAAATGGATGCTGATAGACTTGTTATTTCCTGTGTAGGTTCAAGCTGGAGCTGGCGGTACTGAGAGCATGGACTGGGCTTCAATGGTCATGCAGATGTACAAATTGTGGGCTCAACGTAAAGGATATGGCGTTTCTGTTGTGGATGAAATGCCTGGTGAGATTGCAGGAATCAAGGTCTAGGTTCTTACCATATTTTCTTCTCACTTGAAAACTCTGTAGCTATTAAGTAGTATGGAAAATTGAAATTTGTGAATTGCAAAAACTCTTAGCTATTTAAAAACAAACATTAATTTTATAACATGCTGTTGGGAGAACTTGGTTTAGCCTTGAAGCATAACAGAATTGTTAAACATATATGTAATTAATGTGTGTTTAAAATATGGGTTGTGAATCTTGTCATGGGTTCTAATTTGACCTGAAATTAGGAAGTTTTCCCCTTTCTTCTTAATTTTCAAACATGGCACTAGTTAGCTATTGTCTTATTGCTCTGCTCATTTCTGCTCCCTCATGTTATCAGCGTGCAACAATCAAAGTTGATGGCGAAAATGCTTTTGGATATGCCAAATCAGAGGTAGGAGTGCATCGTCTGGTACGCATCTCGCCATTCGATAGCGCGAAGAGAAGGCATACTTCCTTTGTCGCAGTTGCTGTAATTCCAATTTTGGGAGATGGATCTACCCATGTTCAAATCAATGAATCTGATCTTCGAATTGAGCGTTTTCGATCAGGGGGAGCTGGTGGTCAGTCTGTTAACACAACTGAGAGTGCTGTCAGGATAACTCATATTCCCACAGGCATTACTGCCTCTTGTCAGAATGAAAGGTAAGCATCCATTCTGGTGAAAAATATATGTGAGAGCTTCTTTCTTTTCCATTGAAAGAAGAAGAGCAAATGGGAACTTTTAGTGCTCTAATATTTTTCCAAAAAAAAGGTCACAGCATTCAAACAAAGCTTCTGCCATGGCCGTTCTTCAATCACGCTTGGACCAACTTGAGATGGCACGACAGGCTCAGATGAATGCACAACATACCCAGTCTCTCACTGAGATCAGTTGGGGCAACCAAATACGTACTTACGTGCTCCATGTATGTTTCATACAGTTTAACCTTTCATTTTACCTTCATAGTGATGGTTCATGTAGTCATCACAACTGCTCTGTATCATACTTGCAGCCTTATCGCATGGTCAAAGATCTCCGGACAAATTATGAGGTTTCAGATCCTGATTCTGTGCTTGAAGGGGATCTTGATGACTTCATTTTGAGCTTTCTTTCAACATCATTAGACAAGGATGAAGAATGACCTCTTAACCTTAATTTTCGGGTTCCCTTGGCCAGTTGATAGTGAAATTGGATAACATAACTCCAATCTCAGCTCTCAGGTCCACTTTGGCACCGGGAGACGGCTTTACCGGTGCCTTATATTGCAGGAGAAAAAGCTCAAAGAAGTTTTTGTTGGTCACAACTCACAAGACATCATTCTTGCTAGTTCATGGCAATAACATTACTGGTGTGCTGAAGTTTCACCAACTGGATCACATCATTTATACGAAGTTGATGAAATAATATCTTTGGATCAAGCTGCTACTCCCTTGCTAGGGAACTGCTTTATTTTTATCCAAAATCTGTAATGACAATGTAACTATCTTTATCAAAGAAAAGAAAAGAACCAGTCAAACTGAGGTAGTGTACTTGTTTACAACTGCGTGATCAATTGATTTTGTTCTTGAACCCTCCAAGTACGATACATAAGTTCTACACAAGCAACATAGTTCAACAGAAAAACACTGGTATCAACTCACAAATAGGCTCTTGGTAACTGTTGATTTCTAATCTGCCTGGCAAAGTGCAGCGATCTGTTTACCCCCTAATATTTGTATAACTACCTTCCGTAGACCAAGTACAATTGCACTCGATATGATGTGTTGCAAGTACTAGAATTGTTTAAAGTATGAGTTTGTTCTTTTTCAGTAAGAACTGAGCTAAAAATCAGTCAACTCTTAAGGCACTTTATATCTAATCTATTTAAGTTCCTACAGAGGTAAAATCTATCAACCACCAGGTGTTGCACACTTGGTTGTAAAAATGCAAGACTGAGAACAGATTATAAATAGTTCAAAATATGGATGCTTAGGCAGTTACATAGCTCTCAAACAAAAGCAAGAAGCAGGGAGAGATGTGTTAGAAGATGACTTCAGTAGTGCAACAAGAGGCTACAACTCGACTAGATTAACACTTGTTGAAGAGTCACATCTACCCAAAAGTGCAGGCAACTACAAGCATACCAGAAGAAAATCTTCTAATCTCATTCAAATCCACTGTATTGTGAACGCTAAGTGCAAATTATCTACAAATTTCAAGACTTGAATCATTTATGAGCGAAACAAAATTGGATCTCCACGAGGAGAAAAATCACAAACATGATAATAAGCTCCTATGGCTAACTGCCCCATGAATCAAGAAAAATGAATTCCAGCCTTGTTAAAGAGAGAGAGTAGATGCATGAAATCTGCTTGTGCGAGCTTGGAAGATCTCTTTTCCTCAAATTTTCCTTCCTTCAGCACTGCCAAAACTTTCTCTTTGAATTCTGCTCTTTTAGTATCACCATCATCCATCTCAATGTCATCATCATCATTTCCATCATCAGCATCCATACTCAAGTCCCCAAATGACTCTCCCAAGGAAGATACATCCAAAGCCATTTCCATATCATCTGAAGGAGCTTTCTCAGAGAACTGTAAAGCTTGCAAAGTTCTATAGTTCTTTTCCAGTATGTTGAGCACGGATTTTTGTCTAAAAATAGAACCTATAGTTTTGTTTTTCCGGTTGAAACAGATCCTGACCAAACCATCCCACTCCTTAAAATTGACAGGAGTAAGTGGCCCCCTAGGTTCAATTCTAACTACAGAAGAATCAACCTTTGGTGGTGGCCTGAAATTATTCTTTCCCACCTTCAATAAGTGTGATACTCGGGCCAACAGCTGTGTGTTCACAGAAAGGCGGCAATAAAGAGTATCACCAGGTTGAGCAACAAGTCTCATAGCAAATTCTCTCTGGAACATTATTACTGCAGCTCTGAATAAAGGCCTATGAGCCAATAATTTGAAGGTGAGAGGAGATGATATTTGATATGGGATGTTAGCCACACAAATATCAAAGTAAGGGAGATCACACTTAAGAACATCCCCTTGTATAACCTGCAGCACAGAAGATCAGAAGATCAGAACAGTTTTACATCTCAACGTAAATAGATAATGATGGGACGTGCATTTAAATGAAAGCAAGGATAATATCTAGTCATAAAACCAAAAGGAACATCAATGAAGAGTGATGCCATATGAATTGTCTATTATGTAAGTGAATTCTTATTTTCATATTGCTAACGGCATGACCGTGATAATAAGTCATGTAGTTGTCAACCATGCATGGCAGTTCCAGTAAAGTAAGCGGCTACACACTGATCAGAGAATGCAAGGAGTCACGTGCGTTCAAGTTAAAGCTAAAGAAGAGATACCTATGCCCTATAGAAGGAAGCAATTGCCAGAGCCCAGCTTTATCATAATTTTTTTTAATCAAGTAATAAAGAAATACATAGCAAAACAGCAAATTATGGATGTAAGTCTAAACCAGGCCCCCAAATCATTGGAAATCAGAGGGAGCAGACATGTCAACTCGATTCAATTTCCGTGCACAAATTATGATAAAGCAAATTTCTCCACAGAGGATAATTGCTCTATAAGTGTGCAGAGGGGAGGAATTTGCTTTATCATAATTATACCAATTTCAGACTGCAGATATCAACTTTGTATCCACAAAACCATCTCAAAATCTCATCCTTGGAATCCACAGTCAGGAAAGTATATAATCTTCTAGTTTGAAAATTCAGTTAACATAGAACTGCAGTCTCTTTGAAAACTGAGTGAAACGGATCCAGATCTGGTTGCATGAAGGGAACCATTTCAGGCTTAAGTCAGTCAGGTTGCCAATTGTTTGTTCCACTCCAAAGAGAAGCTTGTGACTAAAGGGTGCAATAATCACAAAAAGTTATTGGGTCCATATACCATAACAACCTTATGGGTGATGTCGAACTTAGATAAGTAACCGTTTCTATAACTTGAACTGTGGAGTGAGTTCATTAAGAAAAGACGTTACTCTATATAAGGCCATTTTACCATACTCAAAGCAGCCATAATTAAAAAGAATCACTGAACCACCAACTCAAAACCAACACTTCACCTCAGTTCCTCAGTTAAACTAATTCCTCATTCATCCAACTATTACCTGGAATGGGCTTAACCTTCTATCTAATGAAACCGTCTGTCTTCAATTCAAAATACAGTAACGGCTGAATTAGTTAGTTTCCTGAAATGTGACTACTAAGTGTGAGAATGGGAAGATACATGTTATGGGTCACTGATTTAGTGTCACTCTTTCATGAACCGAACCGATCCAAATGAGAGCTTGTAGTTAGTTTCTTCCTTAATAAAAGAAAAAATCACTAAATGCTAACACATGAAAATGCTTCCCACCAAAAAAACAACATAAAACCACTGATTATTTAACACACAACATTTGAATCAAAATTCTATCTAAACAAGTAGTTTCCAAACCGCAATATTACCAACCAAATAAGTATGATTAAGCACATCTTTTCAACCATGATAACATATTACCAACCAATCAAACATCACTAACCCAATTCACATTTATAACAAACAACAACCAATACATTCTGTTTCAGTTAAACCTCTTTTATTCCAATGCTTAATATTCGCAAATTTCATAATTAACGACCATGAATGCTAATTAACTAGAATGAATGCTGACAAACAAAGGACATATCAAGAATAAGCTCTTTTTTTATTTTCAAAGCTACACTGAGTTCACATTAGCGTAATTTAAGCAATAAATATCTTACAAAAACAAAACTGATCAAAGATACCTTCAGTCGGTTAGATAAAGGAGTTCCCTGAAACCTTCGTTGCAACTCGAGAACCATACGAGGATCAAGTTCAACAGCAATAACAGACTTTCCGGCTTCTAGAAGCTTCTTTGTAAGATTACCGGTACCAGGACCAATTTCGAGGATAACATCGGTAGATTTAATTCCGGATTTTTGGACAATAGAATCAACCAGTAGAGGATTTTTCAGAATGTGCTGACCCTTCGACTTGTGGAACGATATCCCTCCCTGGAAGTGAGGATTTGAGGCAGCGGATGATGAGCCCCGCTGAGGCTTGTCTTTCTTCATCTTCCCTCCCGCCATGATGAAACTTGTCGACGGTTCAAAGTCCGGCGAGACTCCGGCAAAGAAATCCCCGTCGGAGAGGTGAGAGAAACTGTCTAAACCTTTTGGAACTAAAATTGCCGCGAACACAGAGCTAGGGTTTTTAGAGTAATGACTTAGCTTAATTGGGCTACTAAAGATCTGTTTGGGCCTCACTGATTCGTTTTGTATTGGGCTAAGGCCCAAAAGTTACTTGGGTTAAGGCCTTTGTGAGAAAAATCCGAATTCGAAACATAAGTATTCACAATTTTATATATATTTTAAATACTATAAAAGTTTAGTATATTTTATAATGAAGGTTTTCACAGATATCTCAACTTGGATGATAATGGAATAAAAAAGAAATTATCTGCATTCAGTGTTTTATATCACCCCTCACTTCCAACCCGAAGGTTGCGAGTTCGAGTAGGGAGCAAAAGGGGGTGGGAGCTCCTAGGGAGGGTTAAAAAAAATGTGTTTTATATCAAACGAATATATACATGACACTTATCGCTACTAAGATAGTTATCATATCTTAACTTATCACTTAATCATGATAAATTAATTTGATTAGGGTAAGTATCTTGTGATAATAAATTTTTGTCCCCCTTATATATTTACATTGTATACCACTACACCTACAAATATTTTTAAATTTTGACATGCAATCCTTAGTCATTATCTTCTATTTTATATATTTGTGTTTTTTGTTTGTTTCAAGTTTGGGATGAGATGAAGAATACGGCCATGAAAATTGTGGAGCAAAATAGGGTTGTAAGGCGCTGAAGAGGGAGTTTTCTAATGATTTTCATCAATAATTTGAGTAAGTTTTCTGTTTAGTTATAACTGCTATCGTTTTGATGAGCTATATATGCTTCTGCTTTATCTTAGAAGGTTTAATTAATTTTAACAATTTATCACGTCGTTCGAAACTCATCGGGTAAGAGATAAGTATCGTCGTGATTGATTTTTCTATTTGTAAATAGTAACTAAGTAGTTTGACTAATTAAGTAGTAAATAAGTGAGGCAAAAAGTTGCCAAAGAAGTCTTGCGTAAAAGACCTAGAGTTATGATTTCTCAAATTATTGGATTGAACTAATGATTTGTTCCCCTAATCTTCTTGCTTGTGAGTTCTCCATAATGTTTTTCCTACTTATAAATCTTAACAAACTATTTGTTGTCCAACATCTACCTAATCCTATAATCTCTTTCCAAGATTAAACAGGATATAATGGTGCGTTCAATTGAGAAATCTTCAATCAAACAACATAGTTGAATTAATACGGCTTGATTCTGAAATTCAGAGAGTTGAAACTTGGCTCTAGTTTCGCTGTTCATCAAAGCACCACTTAGCCTTTAGGGATTTAGAATTGCTCCTTAGTTTTACTTCTTAAGCCAAAACTTTACCATATTTGTCCCTCTTATAAACCCTTCTCTTCGTTTTTTTTTCCATCTTTTTAACTCAAACCTGAAACCGTGCAACTTACCTTACAATCAAAGCCATATTCATTACTTAAAAGACGGCACGTAAAGGTGCAATTGTGCAAATAAGCAAAAGAACTCTATGATTAATTGATGGACAAGACTCAGAAAAATACACGAGTGCAATTAAGTTGATGCATTAACATGTATTTTATTATCATTTTTTTTTTTGTATTTTTCCCTCTGAAGTCTCAATGATTTGCAAACTTGTTTAATACTTTTTTCTTCTTCTTAAAGCTTATTTAGTTCTATTGTAATATTATGAAAGAAAATAATAAGCAGATTATTTTGAAATAAGACTAGGGATTACAATCAGCCTTTTGTATTATCTTATGTTTGAATGATCATTAGATACCATTATGTAAAATGAGAGTTCAGTTTATTTACTAGTTGAGCGAATAGCTATGTATAGGTCAAACATCTCTATCTTGAAGTTAGATAAAATGTTCATTTGCATCGATTAAAACATACATAGGCTAATTTGCATCAACTAAAACATACATAGGCTAAAAGAAAGATAAAGGTAGAAAGTTCTCTACTTACTGGGAGGGTAATAAAAAGGTACTTGCAACAAGAAATAACATTAAACAAGATCTATCTCATTACTAGCTAATTGAACCCCTAGTTTGTTGTTTTCCATACGGACTGTGCTTCTTGGTTCCCATCTTGAGTTGGATATCCTCCGCTAACTGTAGCATAATTGGCAGAAAATTGATCATTTGTTTGTTGAGGAAACATCCAGTTGGCATTTGGCTGCATATACGCCATTTCATAGTTTGGTACAACATTCTCTGCATAATTGTTGTTCACCATCTGATAATTGGAGTTTAGGCCATGTACATCACCTGTAGCAGCAACAAGGCTTCTATTTTCATGGTGCTCGGGCAATGAATAGGGAAATGCTGGTTCGTTGTTGGATGTCACTTGATTTTCCTCCAGCAAATAGTTCTTTAAATAGTTTAGCATTGTGTGATTCACTTGACCATTTCCTATCGAGTCATTTTGCAGATACATTGCTTGATGATCCTGGGTTGTAGTAATCCAATCAGCTTGTTGATCTGGTGTTGAACCTGCGGGCAACATTCCAATAGTTTGATTTCCCATAGCAACATTCACCAAGTTGTTTGATCCTTGACCACCCCAAAGCCCACTTATACTCTCACCTGCATAAAAGGTGTCAAATGAAAAAGTTGAGTCGCATAACATTAGTCAAATCAAAACAAAATGAAAAGGTTCTTATCGAATTTGGGCTAGATATACAACATAAACAAGCCCAAATTTTTAATAAGCATTAGTTTCGGGTTATGATTCATACCTGCTACCGGATAACTTGAGCTGAATTGTCGAAGAGGTTCACGAACATTAGGGAGTAATGCAGTAGACGAAGAAGAAGGCAAGTGATGAAAAGGATAATGCATATTATTGAGAAGAAGTTGTGATCCATAGTCATTGCCAATTGAGAAATCTGAAACCTGATCATTATAATCTGGTTGTTCAAAAAAAGGACATATTTGGCTAGGGAAAGGTTTTTTGCTTAGTTCATTCAGCCTTGCATCACAACGTAGCAACTTCTCATAGTGCTTGTCAAGTACTCCTGGAGCAAATCTAACACAATGCCTCCTAAAAAAAACATACAAGTTACCAAAAAAAGTTTTGAATTTGTATAATAGAGAATCATAATTAACTTATTTAGTTTTCACCTGTGAATAGGAGCTTGACCTCCAGTAAAATCAGATGTCTGCTGCCACAATGTGTGCTTTCGAGGTTGAGGATTTGTTTCACGATGAAACGTAGGTGGTTCCTTCAACTGTATCAATGATTATATATATATTCGTAAGAATGATGATTAAATCTAAAATTACGTATATTGCCTAAAGAAAAAATAAATAAGAAATACCTCAATCTCAAGAAGTCCTGGTTGTTCACCTGGTGGCATGATGGCTCTAATAGCAATGATATCTGACCATTGAATTTCAATTTTGCTCTTAAGAGGCCCATCAAGAAGTTCCCAAACTAATTTTCGCTTTGCATAATAGCATTTCGCTATTAGATCACCTTCATGCTTCGAAACTCTCTGCCAAATGTTACAGTAAGTTATGTCTTAATTTTTCAAAAAAATTAAAGGTAAATTTTTTTATTAAATTATCTAAGTATTTAAATTAGTAGTCAATCTTTTTTATAACTATATCCAAGGAATGTATTATAAACACATGACTAATAACTTATTAATTTTATACTCTTTAAAATGACCAATAGTGAATTTAGGCCACTATAAGAAGAAGTGGCTAGTTATGAATCGATTTATATAAATCATAAATATTTGTTATATTTACGGATTTGAATGAATTTTTTTTTAAAAACATTTCTAATTCTCAAATTATTTTTACCAAATATAATTCTAGAAAACAAAATTATTATTTCATTTATCTAATATCAATTTTTTTTTTTATTATTTTATAAAAAGTAGCTTATTAAAAAGAAAAGATAAATGGAAAATGGTTTTTCATATATGTTACTATGAAAATAAAAATAAAAATAAATAAATAAATTATAACAGAACTACAAAAAGAATTATAAATGAAAATATCAAATAAGAACAAAAAAAATGTGCGGAAAAAGCATTATAAAAACATATTTAATTATAAAGTTTTAATTTTTTGTTTTTTTTTTTTTTTTTTTTTGTAGAAAAGTAATAATCATTGTTTTGCAAATATAAAAAATAAAATAAAAAGATTATTTACCTCCCAAACACCAATAATGAGTTTTATAGCAGGAAAGTTGGCAGCCTTCAATTTTTCTGAAACAATAGCAAAATCTTCCATGTTGCGGGAAGAATTTGATGGCCTTCCTACACGGCGTGTAGAGACGTTGTTCTTCATTTTCACCTGTGAAAGTTTTGATTCTAATAAGTTCACGAAAGATGGTGTCTTGCTTAGTGTTAGACCAATAAGTACTGTATCCTGAAAAAAGTTTGTTAATTAATGTGTTTAGTAATAAATAAAATAATAAAATATTTATTTATTTTATGAATAAAATGAATAGGTCAAAAAATGAAAAAATTAATACATTTTATGAAAGCGGACAAATGATATAAATTTTATCAAAACTGTCTATTAGAAGTTCAGAACTTGTTTGTTAGTTCAATAATTTTGATTTTTAGTATAAACCAAAAATGTATGTATGAAATTATTTTATGATAATGGATTTATACTCGATCAATTTACAAAATAATTTCAAGATATCTTCCAAAAACATAAAAAAAAAATTAAAAAAAATATTCTTGAAGATTTGAAGACTTTGAAGATTAAGTGGAGGTTATTTTTTTTATATAGATGAGTGTTATGGAGTGGCCATGATGTGCCGACTTTAAAAAGAACTAAAAGAAATGTGCTGGAAAGAATATTATAAAAATATTTTAAAAGAACACATGCAGAAAAAAGAAGAAAAAGCAACCATGCATATTGGCTATGGCTACTTAAATTTAAAAGCTTTACACCTAAGCAAAACCATGAAAAATGGCTAACAACAAACCTGAACCTCCGGGTTGGAGTTGGATTCTGGAGATGTTCGGAACTTTTTTGAGAGAGCATCTTCGTCAGATTCTGAACTCATTCTCCGGCTTTTTAGCCGGGCGTTCACATCATCGCTTTCTGCGTTCATAGATTCAGAGCTTTGATGAGATTCAGAGCTTTGATGATCAACAACGCCATATAAGCGTTGATGATCAAGACCGTACAGGCCTTCATGATCATCTCCTATAACCATGATGTCGAGACCAGTTCCCAAAAAGAAGAAGAAAAAAGAAAAAAAAACTTATACTTGTGAGATTTGTTGAAGAGAGAAAATTTAGTTGAAAGGGGAGAAATAAATAGCAGAAGAGAGTGAAAAAGGATGGGTTGTGTGTATAGAGAAGAAGACTATTATATAGGGATTGTGGATATAAAGGACTCTTGTCTCACTAATAAGTGAGTTTTTTTTCTATTGGCGGTAATATAAAATAATCAAATTTTCATTCTATTGTAAAACCGTGGTAAATCTGCTACTTTTTACCACTCTCTTCCATTGCTATTTATTTATTTTTTTTTTATTTTTTTGAGCAGTTAAGTTTTTCTAGGCGAAAAGTGCTTATTTTTTTTAAAAGTATTTTTTTATTTAAAAAATAATAAGGTATTTGGCCAAGTTTTTCAGAAAAAATAAGTGATTATTGATAGTACTAGAAGCCTTTTTTTTTTTATCAGAAGCTAGAGAAAAATACACTTGATCAAACACTAATTATTACATAGAAGTGTTTTTAAGATATATTGACCAAATACAAGCGAAATCTTTATCAAAATTACATTTTTAAATGCATTTAAAAAAAGAATTTTAAAATTTTGGTCAAAAAAGGCTATTATTTGTATTTTCCATTATAATTGTATAACATTTATGATAAGTGAGTCCTAGAAACCGACATGAATGAAAATCTTACTTTTACTTCCATAATAATTTTATAAGTAAAGTCCAAAAAAATAATGTGAACACAAAGTCTTATTTTATGAAGATAAAAAGCTATTTTCAACAGAAAATATTTTATCAGATTGTATTAATAAATCACGAAATAAAGAATAAATAGATTGCAAAATAAATAAGAAATTATCGCAAAATAAATAATTTTTGTGTGTTAAAAGTTTTATCGTTAATTTCCACTTGTTACGAAGTGTGGGTGGCTCGTGGCTATAATAAAACAAGTAAAAGAGTACTATTAATTTCACCAACTTATTCCTCGGGAGTAAGCACAAAATTGTCCTCTTGCTACATTTTCAACAAAAATTTGTAGGAATAGTTCCTAATTCAGTAAAAATCAAAGTGAACCAGAGTTGTTTAACTTTATCTCTTTTCTTGTTTTTTGTTTGTGAAGTGTTGATTTATAATGGATTTATTTATTTTTATGAATCTGGTTTGACTGAACATAAAAGTTTAATGGTTAAAATTATGATACATCACTCTAATGTTATTATATAAGGGTTACGGTGGAGTGGTAAGTAATCTTTTATTCTTAATCAGAAATTTCGGATTTGAGTAACCTTGAGTACAAAGTCACCTTTGTTAGGTTCGAGTAACCCTGAATATGGAATCTCATTTGTTATATAGGGAGCGCTTTACCCCAATGTGGAACTTCTCGGCCAGCGTGAATCTGAATTTAGTCAAGCTACAATATAAGTATCGGACATCGAATGGAAAAGCAAAAATCAAAATAAAAATCCAGACTATTGTTACATGTGATATATTCTCAATTACCTTATATGCATTAGTCTATTTGTTAATTAAGAAGATGTTTATAGAACAGTTACTCTTTGAATCCTAAATTGCAACTTATAACTGGTGAAAAAATAATAATATTTTTTTGTAGGAACAAAAAACGTTATATACAAATATTTTGATTTTTATCTTGATTAAATGAATAAACGCACATCAATGACCTACTACTTAATCTTAGTGTGGCAACGTACATGTTTGTGTATACTCCATAAGACCTAGCTTCTCATTGGTATCATGGTTTGGTGATCTGAAATTGACTTGATTTTGTTAAAAGGCTCAATTCTAAAATTTTTACATGAAGTGTCCCTCTCGTAGTAGGGTTTCTGATCTCCCGACATTTTTGTGGCATGCTATATTTTTCTCTATATTTTCAAGTAAAGGATAAGTTTCATACGCCAGTTATATTAGTGTATTGTGATCTAAAACACTAATCCCTACAAGTGCTCGTAGTCAGCCTACCGTCTTACCTAAGCCAATGATCATATTGGTCGCTAGGTCTCATTGCTAAAAAGGCCCGACTCCAAATTTGACGTTGACTTGTAATGGTAAAAAACGTTTACTTTTTGGGGAATTAAGCACGTTATCAAAGAACAAACATTCTAAAAATCTGCTTTAACTAAACGAATAAACGCACATTAATGACGTATTTATAAGGGAGAAGTCGACAAAATTTACTCTTTTTTGGAAATTAAATGTGCTACATATATCAATCACCATATTTGTCGCTAGGCCTCATTGCTGAAAAGGCTTGACCCCAAATTTGATGTTGACTTATAATGGTGAAAAATTACAAATTTTACTTTTTAGGGAATTAAACATGTTATCAAAGAACAAACATTATAAAATTCTGCTCTAACTAAACAAATAAACGCACATTAATGGTGTACTTATAAGGGAGAAGACGACAAAATTTACTCTATTTTTGAAAATTAAACACGTTGCACATAGGGGTGTACAAAATTGAACCGAAAACCGAATCAAATAGCAAATCGAGTCAAATCAAACAAAAAATCCGACCAGTGGTTTGATTTGGTATTGGAAAAAAAAAACCCCGACTATATTTGGGTTGGGTTGGTTTTAACTAAAAAAAATCAACCCGAGACCAAACCAACCCGACATTATATATGTAATTTAAAATTTTTATGTTATATATAAAAATATTCACATTGATATAATTTTAAATATTTCTTATACTATTTCATAGTTTTTATCTTTTAATATATTATTTCAAGTTTAAAACTTAGAATTCGGAATGGTCCAATAAAGTTATAGTTCATAAATGTTGATAATTATAATAAAACTTAAATCAAAATCAAATTAATATTAATGCAAAAAGAAAATCAATTCAATACTAAGAATGACAATAATATTGAATATTTGTTCTTTAGTTTTACATTGGTTTAGACAATTAAAATACATAATCTAATTTTAATTTTCCTTAAATATTTTGTAATGTACCTAATACTTATTAAACTTATTTTAGCATGATTTAGTACTTTTAAATTATGATCATTTTCATTTTGACTTTGCAATATTTATTTTATATGATGATTTCATTATTATTTTTTTATTGAATATTTTAGTGTCATCACTCATCTTATATTTTATGTTATTTTCTTAATAAACACCTTAGATAATTGTATTTTGATTGGACTAAAGAAATATTTGGAGCACAAGTTAATTATATGTTTGTATGCAAACTTTATCGAAAAAATCCGAAGTTTATTAGTTTGGTTTGATTTATAAATTTAAAAATTCGACACAATGGTTTGGTTTGGTATTTGAAAAACCCGAACCAACCCGAGGTTGAAAAACTCGAAAAAATCTGAATTTTATTAGTTTGGTTTGGTTTATAAATTTAAAATTTTTACACAAATGATTTGATTTGATATTTGAAAAACCCGAACCAACCCGATCATGTACACCCCTAGTTGCACAAATCAATCATCATATTAGTCGCTAGGCCTCATTGCTGAAAAGGCCCGACTCCAAATTTGACATTGACTTGTAATGGTGAAAAAGGATAATTTTTACGTTTTGGGGAATTAAACACGTCAAAGAACAAACATTCTAAAATTCTGCTCTAACTAAACGAATAAACGCACATTAATGATGTACTTATAAGGGAGAAGTCGACAAAATTTACTCTTTTTTGGAAATTAAACGCGCTACATAAATCAATCATCATATTTATCGTTAGCCCTCATTGC
Source organism: Solanum pinnatisectum (assembly GCA_035578085.1). Taxonomy (NCBI): domain Eukaryota; kingdom Viridiplantae; phylum Streptophyta; class Magnoliopsida; order Solanales; family Solanaceae; genus Solanum; species Solanum pinnatisectum. The sequence continues at coordinate 59,601,751 of CM069076.1, forward strand.
TGAAAAAACTCGACTCCAAATTTGACGTTGACTTATGATGGTGAAAAACGATAAATTTTACTTTTTGAAAAATTAAACACATTATAAAAAAAACTTCTTTTCTAACTAAACGAATAAACGCACATTATTGACGTACTTTTAAGGGTGAAGTCGACAAAATTTACTCTTTTTTGGAAATTAAACGCGCTACATAAGTGCAAACTTATGTCTGACATCTCCAAATTGACGTCTAATTATAAAGGTGAAAACGACAAAACTATTCTTTTTTTGGAAATTAAACGCGCTATATAAATACAACTTTCAGACTTTTACTTAGAACGAGTAAACATGTTAATAACTTACTAATTCATTTTACAACAAAAGAATATTAGTTACACGCAATCGACTATTTTTTTGTTGATTCTGACAACTTTTGTAAATGAGTAACAATAACAACATATTCATTGTAGTCCAACAAAGTGGAATTTGATGAGAGTAAAGTGTATGGAGATCTTATCATTACTTTGCATATAGAGAAACTGTTTCTAATAGACTCCCGCACAAGAGAAAAATAGTCCAAAGGAATATAGAGAAAGAAATAACAAAATGAAGAAAGACGTGACAAAATACTATAGATAACATGAAAAGATCATTCTAAACCATAGTCATAATAACAAGATAAAATGATAATCAAAGTGTAAATAATCAAACCCAAAGAACAAGAAAATATAAAAGTAATACTATGACAAATAGTATGGCGAAAAGTACAATAGAATAAGTGATCAGACAGCACTCAACTATTTAAGTAACCTCATATCTTAAATTTGTGTACTCCATGAGCTCATATCTAAGATTATGTTCTTGATAAGTTAAATTGTGATATGTGCATTACAAAGAACTAACCAACAATGATAAAGTGGTCTAAAAATGACTAATTATTTTATTCTCCCTATTTTCTTCTCTCTCTATATATTTTTATGTTAATATTTTTTTTATGTCCAATTTATTTAACGCATTTTTTAGTCATCCAAAAAAAAAGGCACATTTCCATTTGATAAATGTTCAAATCTATGATGATTTCCCCCTCTCTTTTTTTAATTGACGTGGAACTAAATTATATGTGGAAAAACATATGGAATTCACCTTCAAAATATCGACATTAAAATTCAAAATATTCTTGATATAAAACAAGTACATCAATGAAAATATTTGAAATACCAAAAGTACCCTTAATTTGAAACCGATATTTTGAGGAAGAGGTGTCATTAAGATTTGTTTTTATGCTCAATGGATAAATAGTCAAAATTATGACTTGGTGGTGAGACTAATATTTTGATTGGTAATTTATTTTTCTTCTTGTTTTGCATTTGTTATTCTAATTGTTATACACGAATACACAGATAAATTTTTAACTATTTTTTACAAAGTTCGAATGTTCTATTGGAATTTGTTCATTTTTAGAACAATGTTAAATTAATTCAAGAATATTTGTTATAATTGTAAAAGAGGGGTATTCATTTTCATTTTTCACCACAGAAGAATGATAAACTAGAATTTGTTACTGTGTCAAGTCCATATTAATTGCTAATTCTCTTTCTTTAATCTAGAAAGGTAAAATAGGCATAAATTGTAGACTAAATTGTACCTGAATTCAACTTTACGGCCAAATTGCAAATAAAAATAATTGACTTTTATTTTTGTGTGTGTAGAACTTATTTGTTAAAAATGTGGCAAATCTACTACATTTACCATTTCTTTCGTGTTCGTTTAATAATTAAGACGTACCGTGCATATTTATTTTTAGTTGATTACAAAACTGTTTTATCAGGTTTTTCATTAATAAATCACAAAAAAATAAAACAGTGGTCTTGTATTTTTTTAATCATGCTAATATAATATTTTACCATATTATAAATTTTAAAATTAAAAGTCCCCTGGACTTACACTTTATACCCATACCTCGAAGCTTACGTCTTATCCCGTACTAAGTAAAACTTTCTGCCTGAACAAACATATAACAAACAATCAATAACATATTGTTACACACCATATAAGTCGATAGTTACATTGAGATTGAGATAAGAGGTTCGATTAATTTTTTCTCAATACTTTTATTGGCATATTTATTTTAATAATGTTAAATTAAAAAGGATAGTTTTTTTTAAGAATGCAAGTACGTTTATTTTAATTATTTTTTTAAAAAAAAATTACACATCACCGCCAATTTGTTAGTGGAAGGAAGGATCAAGTGGACTTTATTACTGTCACGTCGTTTTAATTGCTAATTTCCTCAATCTAGAAAAGTAAACTATAATCCAAAAGAATCCAAGTTTAACTTTATGACCAAACTACAAATGACAAAAATAAAATTTGACATTTTTATATTTTTTCTTACCTAGAAAATAAAAGGTAAAAGAGTAATAATGAGATGATGGGGTTAAAATGATTAATGATTTGAGTCGTTTTCACACATGGAGTTGAAAACTAAAGTTTTCTGAGCTGACTATATTTAATTATTCATTGCCTTCATATTCCTCGTAAAAATTTGAGATAAATAATTTCATGATTATTTGGATTTTAAATCTACTACTCATTATTAGGTAAATCCATCTATTTTTTATGATCTTAAAATAAAGTATATAAAATGTATTAAAATAATTTTAAATTTTGTGATCTTAAATATATTATCTGAAAATTTTCAATTACAAAATTATAACAAAAAGGCATGATACATCCCTCAATTTTGTCATTTAGAGTTGGTATACCCTTCATTATGAAAATGGTTTTTATGACACAAATGACTCACATATACCCTTTTTTCTCTAATAGAAGTGTGAACAAATTAATTATTATTATTGTTTTATCAAAAAAATAATCCATGTAGGGGTAGATTTGATTCCTCTTATGCGTTTTTTTTTTTAACTTTTTAAAATTTAGTGGCTAATTTGAATTTATTACTTTGATGGATAAATTTTTTTATTTACTACTCCTTTTCTAGTAAAAATTATTAGAGATTCCCACATTTTTTTTATAGATATAAAAACTAAATTACAACATATATACTAATTCTTTTTCCTTTTTTTATTCACACCTTTTTCTTTTTGTTTCTCTTATTTTTACACTAAAGGGCGAAAGAAAAACGAAAAAAACGTAGAAACTCAAATAATAAAAAAAAAAAGTCAAAAAATAATTGGAGTTAAAAAGATCAAATACATAAAAAAATTTAAAAACAGAAAAATTAATTTTATCACTTTTATAACGGTAGGAGTATATATGTGAACTACTTTTATAATGATATGAACCAATTTTATAACGATAGGAGAATATGTGAGTCACTTTTATAATGAGGGTAAATCACTTTTAGTGACAAAATTAAAGAACATATAAGCCGTTTTTCTGGGAAAAAAAGAGGACAAACCAATTGAAGCGAATGGAAAGAAGTATCAATGTTAGCACGTGGAACTATATTCTTGTGATTTTATAACATAAAGAAATTGGCTGCGAAATCTCACTTGAGTAGATAACGTTGAAACTTACATAAGAATTGGGCCCATACATAGGGGGAGGAATGTGGAAATGCATGCGTAATTTCAGTTGAGACGCCAATGCTAAAAAAGATATGCACTTTTATATGACTTAAAATAGAGGCCTATTGTGAAAATATATGCAAATGTGACTAAAAGACCAATCATTACTTTTATGATAGTACCCAACTCTATGTGACATTTATCTTCTCAAATCTTAAGTGAAAGTGATGTATGACATTCTATTTTTTTTGTTGGTGGAAGAGTGACCTTGGCAAAAATACTCATATTATATTGACAAGAAGAATTTTTCAATTCAATGGATATGGTCATTTGGCTTAGAAATTTCACCAAGAGTTGTCAAAACTGAAATGAGCTTTTTTATTTTATTTTTTTATCTCGACTTTGTTATGTTCAAAGAGATAATAACAAAATGTGTACCTTATCATAAGGAAGGTGTTCTTGTATTTTGCGAGTTTGGGTAAGGATTTAGTTTTGTCATACGTAAAAAGTTTGATTCAAATCTTTACATTTCGTTAAAAAATTGATTTATTTATATTTTTATTGTTATAATTTTGGCTCGAAATTTGTCTTTAATAATGAAATATTCGTATTACTAGCTTGAAAAACCACTAAGACAAATGTTATTACTTATTAGGAGGAGTGACACCGCATTATGATAAAAAGGGAAAAACTCTCTATCATGATTTTTTCTCTATAATTAGGGATCGAAGTCAAGATCATTCTCTGATAAAGAATGTTAGTGATAACATGCTATAATTGCTTACCATTATGGGGTTTAAGGGTGCAACACTATTACAAACAAAGGGTTTTTCTACCTCTAATCAATATGAAATTTGTGTTAAAAAAACACGATTTTCCACCATATTTCTAAGAAAACACATAATGAAAAATAGACTCATTAAAATACCAAGAAGCTTCCTATTTTTCTTGTGTTAAACACTGTAATTTTTTCTCACTAATTCAATCAAAATATCATTATGAAATTACTAAAATTAATTAGTACTACTAGATATATCATCCCAAAAATAAGTTTAAATCTTAGGTCAAATCTAAGCTCCTTGGCAAATTGACTCTCTGAGGTAAGCCAAAATATGTCCAAACTATGATTAATTAGTTTAATGTGTTAGCTTTAAACTAAGTTGGCGTCATCATAATAAAATAGTATATGCAATTATGAATAATTATATTATAAAGAACCACGCTCAAGATCTTTGGTGGGCTTTCTTTGAATGCATGCATTGTATGTAATAAGACTCTCTAAGCAAATGGGAAAAAAAGATTATCCATAATATCAATCTGACTCATTTTGGAATTTTGAAATAATATAATCACTCAATCAAGTGGTCATTTCTCTAGTTGCAGGTCTAGTCATTCATACTCATGTTTCAAAATTCAAATTCCATATCTTATACTCCCTCCTTTTCATTTTATGTGGCAACATTTGACCGGACACGGAGTTTAAGAAATAAATGAAGACTTTGAAATGTTTACCAAATTGCTCATTCAAAAAATAGTCATATTAAAAAGTAGACTCACTTTTCTCTCTCTCTTCATAAATGTATATATGATTAAGTGGTATCAATAAGGGTAAAAGAGGAATTGTACCTTTAAATACTTACGAAATGTGACATTTTTTTTGGGACTGACCAAAAAGGAAATGATGCCACATAAACTGGGACGGAGGGAGTAACTTTCTACTCTTTTTTTTAATGCCATCATCATCGTGATCATATCCATATATTATCCCTATTATATTATATATTGTTAGCCATGGCCCATATCTAAGCAGCTCAATTAATAAAGTTGTGATTTTGGAAACTCGACGAAGCTTGACAGCTCTGTCCGTCGAGGAGTATAGTGGGATGATTGAAATTATTTTATTTTTTTATTAAAAATTTTGACTTCAAAACATGAAAATAAATAACTTTCTCATAACAAGTGTACTTATAAATGTGCACGAATACACATTACTCGAATTAGTTGGCTTTTGAAATATAATACCGAATGCAAAAGTATTTTAAAATAATAATAATAAGATATCCAAGTGCTTTTATGTTCTAGAAAATTAACACCTTAAGTTCCTTTTTCTTTTTCTTTTTTATAACGTATTGTTTTCTTATTTGTGTATATAGTTTTAAAAAAATATATTCAAATTTAGTTACTTTGTACCTATTGTTACTATATTATATACTTTTAAATATGTTTTATATAACAACTCAATGTAGAAACGTTCTTGATCCAAAGTTATCTGCACACGATTGTATCACTTATACGGTATATATTCTTAATTTAGCCCAATCTAAGGTGGGGTTAGTCCAAAAATTAAAGAATGAATAACTTATTAAGAATTCACGTGTGGAAGCAACTTTATTCTAAATCTTTCTTGATATTATTAAGGAGATGAGGTAGGCATGAAATCCAAATGGGTCCATATTATAATATACTACTCCTTAAACTAATATAAAATATACTCCTTCTGTCCAATTTATGTGACTTATTTTTTTTTTTAGTTCGTCTAAAAAAGAATGTCATATTTTTATATTTAAGTAACAATTTAACTATAAATATCTATTTTACCCTTAATAAAATGATTTATAGTCACGCAAATTTCTATCATTCATTTTGGACCACAAATTTTAAAAGTCTTCCTTTCTTTCTTAAACCCCGTATCAAGTCAAACTACCTCACATAAAATAGACCGGAAATATTATATGTGATTAGAATGCGATTGATAAGATAGGATAAGAGAATTTATGTCATACTCCTAAGTGTTTCAAGTGTATGCATGTGGCTACTCAAGAAGCATGCTTTTTTTTCCTTTATAGATACTTGTACAACTTTCCACGATCGAGATTAGCTTTTGATTGTGACAACGACTTGTCTTATTTTTTTTCCTCGGCGTCCGCTATTCACATTGTATATCAAAGCTCGATATTTTTTTATTTGTGCCGCATAGGGTCATATTTGAGCACCCCAATTAGGGCCATTATTTCATATCTAGAGCTTGAATTTGAGACTTCTGATTAAGAGAAGAATAACTTCATCCATTGTACCATATTCGTTCATGCTGACTTATCTTATATCAATAATCGGTATATATTTTTCTGTTTATTAAATAAAATAAGGTGCAAAAAAAAATAAAACAAAAAGTAGAATCAACCGTTCCAAGAAAAATCTTGATTTTCGATAGAATATACATCAACTAGTATAGAAAGATATGATACACAACTTTTATTATTTCAATAATTAATTTATAAGCTTCTAGAAGGCATCGTTAATTTTTTTAATTTTTTATCAATCTAATTAAGATTTCTCGTTAAGGAAGATATTGAATCATATTCCACGAGTACTACAATGTTATAGCGTAAAATTGGGAGTCTGAGATTTTGAGAACTTGAAGAATTCTCCGCCACAAATAAATAAATAAATAATAGATAGATAGAAAAATACAAATATTTATAATTGTGGAAAATATACTTTAACAAGAAACTTAAAAATTAACTCAAATCTTATTTACACATGAGTTAAAGTAAACTAAGTTTCCTACTCAACTTTATATTAGTCATCCAACAAAACATAAATTACTAATTCCTGCAGCATTTTTCAAGAATTTAATTTTAATTTTAGTTGATTATATATATTATAAAATTATCATATAAAAAATAATGAAATAGCTCACATGTTCAGGTTGAATTGATTAGTCAGACCTACCCACTTAACCGACCTTATATTTTCCCCTACATGTGAGTATAGCCGACTAGCATCCATCATCTTCCAAATGGAAAAAAAAAAAAAAAAAAAAAGAATCTAAGCAAATGTTATACTTTATCCTCTCTGTCTCAATTTATACGACATATTTTTTTTCAGTTAATTTCATAAGAATAACAAAATTTTGTTTGATTATTTAATAATATTATTAATATTAATTTTATGTATACTAGGTTCACTTGTTTGAAGTAATTTTAAAATATTATAAAATATTCTTATATTTTTTAAATTATGTGACTAATCAAATTACACCATATAAACTGAGATGGTGGATACTATAATATAGTGGGTCATCAAACCAAATTCTATGACGACTATGACCATCTTTTTAAAGAAGACTCTTCAAATCATTCATTTTTTTCGTCTAAGAAAATGATTGAAAGAGAATGAGAAAGCACATTGTGAAGGAAGGATGAAATCCCAACTTTCTTCATTTGCGCTTCAACTTTTTCCAACTATATAGAGGAGCAATGATGAGAATAGTTTAGTGGTCATGAATAGAGGAAGTAACTAGGAAAAATAGCACCACTAGCACACATACAATTGTGTACTACAATAACAAATTCAATGTAATTGTATAAGTAAGATTTTGAAAAGATCGTAAAATCAATTTATTCAATCTTGTTCTTATTTTTATGAGATAGAAATGTTATTTTTGATTGACTCTCGATAATCCTTTTTTTTTTTTTTGAATTTAAAATCAATAATGTGAACAATTTATATTGATGTAATTAACTCACACGTCATACAATTGTTTGCTAGCTTCAAGTCCTCTTTCTTTCCTCTTTTTTTTTTTTTGGTAGTAAATGATTGTGTGAATTTCAAGAATTGAAAGCTAATGATTGTGAAAGCTCATTATTTGAATCTTGGTGATAGGAAAATGTCAAAGTAATCATTGTGACAGAGACCTCTCAACCTCTTCTCCAATTTCAACAGGAAGAGAATTGCTTTTTGTTAGTTGAAAAATACTCCGCAAAGATTAGAAGAGGCATGGAGTTGGGAATACTTTTAATAATAAATTAGTTATATAAAAAAATGTATTAGTACTAATTTTGATATGGTTATTTATACTTAAATTATAACATCGCTTATGCATATATGATGATCTCTACTGCTATACACTATTCACTGCATACTAAAATTTGTGTCATATATTCTTGCATAACTAAACAATTCCTTTTCTTATTATTATTCCATACATAACAATTAACAACAATTATAATTTTTACCATATTGCATTTATTTATTCAACAATCATAAGTTCTTTAAAGAGTGGCATAACTTGTTGCAACATTGATGTGCAAATATAAATTTATAACCCGTAAAAAGATTATTTATCTTAAAGAATAAAACTGTAAGACCTGCGAAAAAAAGAGAGTACAAAAGTGCAAATGACCCCATTGTTACTTTTCTGTGTTTGGATTTTAAGTAAATTTTGGGCTCAAAGTTAATATGAAATGGGCTGAATAAGTACCCTGAGGCTAGATAGTGTCAAATGGGCTATGCTGTATTTTTTGTTGGGCTCAAAACACTTATTGGTGGCAGCAGTTTTGATTTTTAAGAGTGAATTTAAATAAAATGATTTAAGGTTACATATTCGATTTCATAATCCATTAGCTTAAGAATACTTATAAATTAGCAATGAGATAGAGGCTAAATTGGCAATCGATACATCAAACAACGTATTTCTACGAGGATTAAACATACTAACGAGAGAAACCTCTAATAATGTATCAGGATAGTTTACACTTTTACAATTTTTTTTCCTACCACATAATATTTTAATAGAATAAAGAAAAATTGATTTCAAATTCTGATTATAGAATTTTTGTAATGTATCATTAAATAAGCTTTTAACTTTTGAGTTAAGTAGAACTGTTAGTATATGATGGCCCAGTTCATTCGAATTAGTCCATCGAGTTTCGGAAGTAGCAACAAGTCAGTCTATGCATACGATACTATCTCAATTATTTTTATTTTCTTTTACACCCAATTGAAGGGGAATTAAATATTTGATGAGTCAGATCAGATTCCAATCCCATCATTATGTGAATTTTGGGCTGCGTTAGGTCAGACTACATTTTTTTAAAAAGTAATTTTTTAAAAAATATAATTTTTATGTAAACATTAGCCAAACCTGAATTAATAAGTGGGTTGTTATTAAGTCTGGGAGCCACCAATATGTGGTGCAATGGATGTTCAGGTTCGAGTTGAAAAAGTTCTTAGGTAATAATTAAAACTACAGACAGGTGTAATTACCACCAAAAAATTGTGAGCCCCAGACTGCAGTTTCTGTTCGTCGCCTCTATGTTTCCCTGTTCCTAATCAAGACTTCTTCTATAGTTCCATCGCCGATATCCATGTCGATAACATATTTCCGGCGTCTTCACCACTCTCGTTTACCCCTCCGTTGCCTCCACACAGCAAATTCAGAGCCAACCTCAACCTCAACACCCAATTTGTTTTCAGACGCACTTTTCAAATCTAAAGTTTCAGAATTGATTTCAAACCAGCACTGGTCTCAGCTGAAGGACCTAATTAAACCCTTTAACCCCACTTCGTTTCTTGAACAGCTTTTGGATTCTGGGTTTGATTCTTCCTCCATCTTGGGTTTCTTCAGGTGGTCTCAATTTTATCAGGTTTATCACCACCCTCTTGAGCATTTATGCAGAGTTCTTGTATTGTTAGTTAATGATAAAAAATACCCAAAGGTTCGATCTTTATTGCACGATTTTGTTAAAAATGGGAAGACCTATACGGTTTCTTCTGTTTTTCATACACTATTGACATGTAGTGATAATGTGTGTGCTAATTCTATTATTGTTGACATGTTGGTATTATCATATGTTAATAATGGTAAACTTGATTTAGCTCTGGAGGCTTTTAGAAGAGCTGGGGATTATGGGTTTAAGTTATCTGTATTTTCGTGTAAACCAATGCTTAAAGGGGTGGTGAAAGAGGGGAAGTTTGAGGTAGGAGAGCTTGTGTATAAGGAGATGATTAGGAGGAGGATTGAGGTTGACCTGTACACGTTTAATATTGTAATTAATGGGTTGTGTAAGCCGGGGAAGTTGAATAAGGCTAGGGATGTGATGGAAGATATGAAGGTTAGAGGGATAATGCCTAATGAGGTTACTTACAATACATTGATTGATGGGTATTGCAAGAGGGGTGGAGACGGGAAGATGTATAAAGCGGATGCACTTTTGAGAGAAATGATGGAGCAGGGGGTGAGTCCAAATGAGAGAACTTATAATACTCTTATCGATGGGTTTTGTAAGGATGATAATGTTGGGGCAGCCATGAAGCTTTTTAAAGAAATGCAGCTTCAAGGGATGAGACCGGACATTGTGACGTTTAATTCATTAATTGATGGGCTATTTGGTTATGGGAAAGTTGATGAGGCTCTTGGTTTACGTGCAGAAATGATACGTTTGGGGTTGGAGCCTAATATTCGGACTTATAATGTAATGATAAATGGGTTTTCAAAAATGAAGATGTTCAGAGAGGCGAAAGAGTTGTTTGATGATGTTATGAAGCAAGGGTTAGATCTAAATGTACTAACTTTCAACACAGTTATTGATGCTCACAGTAAGGCTGGAAAAATGGAAGAAGCAATCGCTCTTCGTGAACTAATGTTGAGCAAACTGATTTGTCCTACGATTTCAACATATAATTGCTTATTAGGTGGTTATTATCGAGACGGAAATGTTGGAGCTGCAAAAGAGCTACTGGAGGAAATGGAGAAGAAGAGTGTGATGGCTGATCTAGTAACTTACAATATTCGAATAGATGCAATGTGCAAAAGAGGAGAATCAAGAAAGGCAGTGAGACTTCTGGATGAGATGTCTGAGAAAAGGTTGGTCCCAAGTCACGTGACATACAACATTTTGATGGCTGGATATTGCCAAGAAGGTAACTTAAAGACAGCTGTTACTATTAGGAAAAGAATGGAGAAGGAAGGAAAGCAACCAAATGTTGTCACTTACAACGTGTTGATTAAAGGTTTCTGTCAGAAAGATAAGCTGGAACAAGCAAACGCTCTTTTGAACGAGATGTTGGAAAAAGGATTGGTACCCAATAGAATTACGTATGACATTATCAGAGAAGAAATGATAGACAAGGGATTTGTCCCTGACATAGATGGACACCTCTACAAGGATACTGTCAATTGTTAATTATGGTGGAGAAGTTTGAGATTGGTCTAATCGATTCATTCTGTCATTTTTATTTCATGTACTTTGTTCTTCTGGAGGGACAAAAGTAAAAGTCTTTGTGGCTCATGATTACATTGCAAGACAGGTATGTGCTTTTATCCTCCTCTCTTGCTCTCTTGCTTTCATTTTTGGTTTACAGTAGTTAAATGTATGAGGTCTATGGAGGTTAATCACATTTTTGTAAATTTTTGTTTGTGTAGATGAAGGGTTTGATAATTATATTAGTACCTGTTCATGGGTGCAATTCAGCGGAGGACTTTTCTGCTTCCCCATGAATGACAATCTTCTGTGATCAGACATAGTTTCAACTGAAACAGAAGGTTAAATTGCATGATGCCTTCTTTAATTCTTGTTTTTCATTTTTCTTATTGCAATCCTCTGTGTTCGTGGGAGATAAGTGTATTATTAGTATGACACCAAGGTGGTGCTGTCAAAAATATTTACAATGTATCAACAGAATATCCCTCCCCATCCTTAAATGGATTCTATGAGTTCTATCACTGATTCAGCTTCAGTTACAAAATTTGTATACACCCAAAATGAAATTCAAGTGAATAATTCATCTTGATCTTCTGAATAGAGTTTCCTTTATCTTTAGAACACTTGAGAGTTTCACTTTCTCCAAACTGTCCAAGGATGAGAATAACTCTAAGATGAAACTCTAAGATGAAATACTACTACTCCCTCCGTCCCAATTTATGTGGCACACATTCCTTTTTAGTTTGTCCTAGAAAGAATGTCACCTTTTCTTTACCTTGAAATAACTTAACTTCAAAATTCCCTTTATACCCTTAATAAAATGATTTATAACCACACAATTATCTATCTAAGGTTTATTTTAGACCACAGATTTTAAAAGTCTTCCTTTCTTTCTTAAACTTTGCGCCTAGTCAAGCGGTGACACATTAACTAGGACGGAGGGAGTAAATGATTTGGTAATTCACTACTTAGCTGATGGATCAGATTCCACGGTGGACCTATTTTCTCTTCTAAACAAATTAGTATGTTCATTTGCTTAATTGCCTCCGTTCATACTTCCACAAAATGTATCGTTACTATCCTTAAAGTCCAGAATGTAACAGAAGTTTGCTTGGTGAAGTGGTCTCTTTACATCAATATAAATATATATAACTACATGTATAAAAGCATCTACAATATCTTCATAAAAGGAAATTATACAAAAACAACATTGTGCTATGGTCGATTGCAACTTATACGTGTGGATACAACAAATGACAGAATGAAGCAACTGCTTATAAATGCAAAAAAAAAGGGGGATAAAAACCTAAACATTAACTATTAAGCCTATTGACCTAATAGGAGCATGTTACTATCTTCATCTTACTAAGTTTGGTTTCCAGTTTGTAGATGATTTAATTTAGAAGAAGCTGGTGTTTCCTACTCATTCATTCTCTTTAATCCAAGAATAGGCAATATATTTTCAGGGTTTATGGCGGTGGGAGTTGGAATACGACTTTTGATTTTGTTTTTTCCCAGTTTACTAATGTCTTACCATTTCTTATAGAAGGATGTCTTGTCGATCTATGTATTCCTTTTCTTTTTTTTTTTCCCTTTCAATTCAGAAATTTCGTCCGTAATTAATTAAGAAATTATAATAGACCTATCTTAAAAGTTCTGATTTAACCCTTTTCTGATATCATCATTGATCTTCTCTTTACTGTATTCTAGCTTGTCCATGGGAAAATCATAGTTTGTTGTTGTTGCTTTGATGTTTACATTTAAAGTATATGCTTGGATATGTTGAGAATATAATTAAATAATAAAAGTGTGTTCTCTCTAATAGCTTAAGCTTTTAGATGAGATGGTCACACACTTCAACATGGTGAGATTGAATCTCACCGCCAGTGTGCTCTCTCTAACAGATTAAACTTTTAGATGAGATGGTTACACATTTCAACAGGATATTTGGGTTCTATGCCCGAATTTACATCTTTACGCTGATAGGTACATCATGAGTTTGCGTGGCACAGGCATTTCATGAAAGATGAATCTGTGGCCGTTGTTTCCAGAGTTCAAAGTTTGCTGGCGGATCCTTGGCTTGTTGACCACCTTCCACAATGTGATTTAAGGTGAGTGACCTACCAAGAGAATGCTTGTCTGGTTGGGAGTTCTTGCGTTGAACCCCTTCGTAATCTACTCTATAATACCTGGGGAGACTTTTTGATCTGATCGGGTTTTGGGGAAAATCACTATCACTGAGGTTTTGATGAGAGATATATTAAAGAGCAGTCTTGACGAGAATTGTGAGACTGAAGTAGGGGGGAGGCGATATTGGAGGAGTTGTTTTTTTGCAAAGAAAATGCAGGATTAGGAGGTTTTTTTTTTTTTTTTTGCAAATAGTATATAATTTCTCTTATGTGCTCGGTGTAACATGAAATCTGTTCACAAGAATAGAATCCTCAATTTTTTCCCAGGTAATCTGTTTGTTCTGTAGTAATGTATATGAGATTCCAATTACTTTATGAAAGAAGTATTCAATACATCATACATGATGTAATTTGGTTAAAAATTACAAAGAAATACTGACTAAACATCATCAGTTCTTGTGAAGAGTCCCACATGTCGGCCCTTTAAGGAATGGATGGTCTCTTTAATATGGCTTGAATAATCTTCACCTCTTGAGTTAACTTTTGAGGTTGAGTTAGATACAAAATTCATCTATTTAACCGTTCCTTCTAACATTGGTCTAGAAATGCCTATGAAACAACCCTTCCAATCATTAGTCATAGTGGCAATTTCACCTCGTGCATCCTTTGGTTGTGAGCCCTGCCTAGTGGGAAGGGTGTAACATAAAATCTGCCTCACCTCTGATTTGGAACCCTTATGTTGAGCACCAATTAAAAATCCAATCTGACTTGTAAAACTGAAGTACGCACAAGTGAGAGGATCCCACTTTCGCGCTAATCCAATCCCTCTCCCCGGAGCAGAACACCACTCTGGAATGGTAATCCAAAGTGAAAGTGCGAGGGACTACATATTCAGTACAACACAATTAGGGCACGAGTAGTATTCTACTGACAGAAAAATATGAAAGTCAAAATAGAATTGTAGGTGGGGTAACCTGGAAGATCATAAGTTTTGGAATTAACCATTTTAATTTCTTGTTAGAGGGAAAATGTTTAATTATTCCTTTTAATGTTTATGATTTTTCTTATATATATTTTATGTAATTTTTCGTTCATAGGAGCCTCTACCGCTACCTTGTATCTCAATTATGCTTCTCCCATTAACGTTCTCAACGTAAAAAAATCGTTTCTACTACGTAGAGTATATAGTTGGAGATTTTCAATTGTTCAAGAATATATTTGAAAATTTTCAGTTATATTTAAATTTTTTGTTTATGTAATTTCACTGTAACAAATATTAAGAGTCAAAACTGACCAATCGTCAATGAAATTATAGGAAGAAATTAACAGTGTCAGACCAAAAAAAAAAAACGGAGAGTAAATTTAAGACAAATCGAATGCTTCATAAATATAACTCATTTTTTTCTTTTCTAGTAATACACTTTGACTTGGTCCATTCACATCGTTTGATTGTAGAACTGTTGTATTTGTCAATAGAACTTTGCAAAATTATTGTTTAATTTAAATTAGTCGAACAATCATTATTTTCATCTATTTTAAAATAAGTGTCATATTAAAAATTCACAATGAAAATAATACTTATGTGTTTTCAGCTATACATTTATTCTCTAACTATTTAATATTATTCAATTTTAAAGAGTCATTTATTAAATATGAATAATTTAATAATCGACACATCACACATTATATTTAGATTACAATTTCTTAATCAGCGTATGTGTAATTGAATAAACTTGTTTCTAGAAGCCTTTTCTACAGATGGGGCTGCTCCTCTTTTTTAGCAGCAGTTCCATGCAGGCATCAAAATTTGTCTTTTTTCAAAGTAAATATTGAACCTAAATCATATGACTTATTTTTATTATAATAAGAGAACTCATTTTGACATTTGGTATTTCCTTTTTCTCTCGCCCAACATTTGATATTCTCCGTTTAATTCGAATACACCTTAAAAAAAATATATTTTGAAAATAAAGCGCTTTTCATTTAGAATTAAAATATATTATTGTTAAATAATATTTAAGTATGAACTAAAATTAACAGAAAGTAACAAACTCAAGATTCATTTAATCTGAGACTTAAACAATTAAGAATTATTACGTCCAAATAAAATATCAAATAAATAAATTAGTAATAAAATTCAGTCATATCCTAATCTATCTTTTCGCGCCATTCATCCGTTGCTACACTTATCCAATTCAACCAACTTTGACATTATTTAAAATATTATAAAGTATTATTCTTCGATTGGATATTATTTTGAATTTCTAAGTGAAATGCTTTTGAGATTAGATTGGAATTAATTATTCCATAACTGCAACTGCCACTATCATTTTATTAAAAAAAATTATATATATATTGTATAGACTCATTATTCACGAGTTTAATTACCTAGAAAGAATTGGAAAAAAATAGATATTTTGAATATGGTATAAATATGTTTTTTATTTGCTTAAGTATGCATTCTTCCTTTCCTTTTAAACAAAATTAAGGAAAAATTGTCAACTCTTGAGATTTATGCTTCCTTCTCTTTATTCAATGTTTCAAATTCTCAGTATATGCTTTGGAACTTCAAAAGTATTTTGATTAGTAATGAGTTCGGTTACAACTTACAAAATATTTCGTTTAATTTGCTTGTATTAATTTGACTGAACGTAAGTTTTAAAAAATAAATTAAGATTTTTGAATCTTATGATGTCAAATTCAAAATACGTATATTATATTAAAATATTTTTTATTTTTGTAATTTCAAATATAATATATAAGATGTTGAAATTAAAGAGTTTGGGCGACAGTATTATTTGATATATTTTTCTATTTATTGCTGGTAGAGCCATCAAAAGGGCTTAGCCCATGAGATAAAATTTTTTAAGTGCCCGTTTGGATTGACTTATTTTAGGTGCTTTTAACCCAAAATAATTTTTAAGCAGTTTTGAAGTGTTTGCGTAAAGTTAAAAAGCGCTTATAAGCACTTATTTTAAAGCAAACTAACAAAAATCTTTTGACTTTTGGCTTATAAGTCATAAGCGAAAAACCAATTCAAATAGGCCCTTAGTCCATTTAAAACTAGGGCTTAAAAGCCCAACCCATATAAGTTTTTGGACCTTGAGGCTTGATTGTGGCTGGGCCGGAGTCGGTCCATGGGCCAAAACTATTTATTTAAGGATAACTTACAAAAATCTTACTAGTGTATGAGCTAATTATATTGTAATATTACAAATTTTATCAGATTTTGGTACTCAGATACATGTATCTAGCCCGCCCTAGTCATCAAATTTCTTGGCCCGCGAGTCTTGAGCTAGTAGGGCTGGCCTGATCCTTTTTGACAATTCTAATTATCGATAAAAAGTCAATAATATACAGAAAATCAGTCCAAGTGCTCGAAAACTGACCCGAACATCAAAATTCAAAAGTATGTGTCCAATGAAATATTTTGTATTTTCTACAGATGTGCATTACATTTGTCATCATGAACATCCTTCTCGCCTTCAAACTATCTATACCACTCTAAAAACACCTTTCAAAGGTTGAGTAACGTAATCCTCTTCTCCGCCTCCAAATCAATAAATAAACTTTATGGTTTCCCCATATTAATCTCTTCCTTAATCATCTCTACTCTACCTACCATTTTTGTCTTTTGACGTTCTTAATCATCCTTCTTATTTCTCCTTATTTTCTTGATTCTTTTTTGTTAATTCTTTTTCCCCTTTTCTTTCAATCCACCTTTGTTCATTGTCTCAAAAAAGATTGCCTTTTTTGCGACAACCCCATAATCTCAATATCACATTTCTAAAGTTGTTGTTTGTACTATTTATTTTGAAAAATTTCAAGGTGGGTAATTTATTTTCTGGGGTTGTTGCTGATTTTGATTTTGATTTTGTCAATGACAATGAATTTGGGGTTTCTTTAGTTAGGAATCAATCTATGATCTCTGCCATTTCCATCACTTTTTTAGGCGATTGTTTTCGTCAATCTTTCTCTGTATTGTTTCTCTACCATTTTTATGATTTTTCATGAATAGAAATACCCACAAAAAAAGTACTTTTTTTTTTTAAAAAAATTGTTGAAGAACAGACTTTTTTGATTTGTATTGGCATTCCTGAAACCATAGATTTGGGGTACTGTCGATTTATATTGGAGAAAAAAAAAATGTCACCTTTAAGGCAGAGTGCTTGTTCATCTGCATCAGATGATGATCAAAGGTATGCAGGAATGGATGAGAAGAAGAGGAAAAGGATGATTTCGAACAGGGAATCTGCGAGGCGATCGAGGATGAAGAAGCAGAAGCTTCTGCAAGATTTGACCGGAGAAGTGAGCAGATTACAGGCTGCGAATAAGAATATTGTGTCTAAGATTGACGAGACAACAGAAAGATATGCAATTTGTGCTGCACAGAATAATGTGTTGAGGGCACAGGCAATGGAATTGACTGATAGGCTCAGGTATTTAAACGATGTTATTGACAGTACTGGTTTGGCTGCTGATGTTGCTGATCCTTTGTTGAAGCCATTGCAGAATCCTTGTCCAATGCAGCCTATTGCTTCTTCAGGATTGTTTAAATTTTAATCGTCGTTATGGCTTGTTTGGATAGCTTTGCTTCCATTAGTCCGTATTTTAGTAGTTTCCTTGGATGGTTATGTCATGTTAGTTATGCCTTTGTTGGTTATGTTTTAGTGTATGCTGTGTCTGCTTACTCTTTTAACCATGTAAATACCAAGTATTAGCTTGGAGTTGTTGAATCAGATGTTTGTATCTTACCGTCTGGTCTTTGTTTACGATGATATTTACAATGAGGGATAATTGATTTGTCATGTCATGGCTGTTATTGAGAATTCAGGTTATGATCCTAGTGAAAGCTATCATGAATTGACTAGTTTTACATTGGTCGCAAAGTCCTCCTTTATCCATTATTGAGAATGGAAACTGTTTGGTTTTTGAAGAGCAGCAGTAGTTGTTATTGTTGTATTGTCAATGCTGTCAGTATCCTTCTTGGTAGCACACATGATTATCTCGCTTGTCCTCAGTTAGTCCAGTGCCTTTTGGTTTAGGCTGTTTGGTTTTTGAAGAGCAGTAGTAGTTGTTATTGTTGTATTGTCCCTGCTATCAATGTCCTTCTTGGTAGCACGGATGATTATTTCACTTGCTGTCAGTCCTTCTAGTGCCTTTTGGTTTAGGTAATCCGTAGGTTCAATAAGTGCAGTAAAGCTTGCATAAGTTCCAAGAGGGGTTGAGGCCGGTGTCATTTCCCTTTTTATCAGGAAAGCTGCCTCCAAATGGTGTCAACTGTAATAGAATGTAGCTAGATAACTGGTGCCGCAACATCCAAAATATATGGGATGGATTACATTGAATTAGATGAACTTTTCCTTGTCAAGTTTGTCTCAAAGTAGGAGTAACTGTGTTTTGAGTTCGAGTGCTCTTCACATAGAGATGCACTCATTGGTGACAGAACCCTCAGACAGAATTGCGGAGGCCAAAGCAGTAGTATTTAACTTGTGCCCGAATTCCACAGGGCATTCCTTCTCTAGTGCTATTTACTATTGTGACAATAATAACAACATACAGTGAAATCCCACAAGTGAGGATAGAATGTACTTGGAACTTACCACTACCTCGTGGAGGTAGAGAGACTGTTTCTGAAATTAGGATTTTGATAGTTTTTGTGTCCAAATTCTTTGATCGAATTTCAGATATTTCTTGTCTGATCAATCGAGAAAATCAATGATTATATTGAACTTTTTCCTGCATCAAGTAGAATATAGCATCAACTATGTACAAAGTTTATACTAAGTAGTAATTCACAGAAGTTCCGGACTACTTCTGGTTGATCTGCTATGACATTATTTCCATTGTTGTAGAGAACTTTATCTGGAGGAAACTGATTCTTGTTATTTACTCAGATTATTGCTTATATCAAGCATATATATACATTTAACATTCACATTTAAGCTTATGTGGACCGTTGGCCATTGAGTGTTATATACTCCTTTATGTCTTTGTATATTTGGGAGTACTTTAGCATCTTCAATAGTCAACTGGCAATGATAAAAGCCAATGCGAATTCTATTTGTTGAGCTGGAAACAAAGAGTAAATATGACAGGAAAGAGTATATTAGCCTCATTTTAAAGCTAGTAATAATTAAACGTTTTGCAAAGAGAGCCACACATTTGAGAAAACTAGTGGCCTCATTTTAAAGGTTAACTTCTTTTCTTTACAGAAAATGGAAAGGTAACTCTAAAATGAACAGATTATAGATCATTCAGTAAAATGCACAAATTTGTCATACCAAAATTTTTGTCTTTCCGTTGCCTACAGGCAAAAAAAACTCGCAATTCTGACTTAAAAGCAGCTTAAACAAGTCAATCCAAATAGACTCTAACTCAATTCTACAGTACCGAATACAATATTTGATTTTAAATTTTATATAAACACTACAGCATTTAGTTTGCAGTATTAAACTTTCCACTGGTAATATTTTTTGAAAGTGTAAATAAATTTATAAAATTCTAAAATAATTTCTTAAGCTATAAACTAATAGACCTTTTTTATTTATTTTTGGTGCAGAAAGTGAATACACTGATTTGACACGGGAGAGCATAATATCTTACAGAAAATAATAAATAGTGATCCATCGCTTTGCTTTTTCGTCTCCCGCTTAATTAACGAACTGCAAAAATAAATAAACTCATTTATCCCGACGTCTACTGAGTCAACTGCTTCAGATCCATCTTCTTAGATTCGCTTTGATACTTAGGGTTTAGGTGTAGTAATTTTTGCGTTCAATGATTGAGAAGAAGAGGGTTCAAGTTCTTCTCTTTCTCGTTGGCCTACTAATTCTCAGCATCACCGGTAAGCAATCCAATTTTTGACGTTTTCCATGATTGATTCAATTTAGGTCTTGTTCTTTCGTCTAAAGAGGGTTTAATTGCTATTGATTTTGGAAGTATTTGTTCAAGTTGAAGGTAAATGTCAGAGTATATTGACCAAATCTTGAAATTGACTAAAGATTGTTGGTTTGGGATCTAACGAAATCGGAGTTTTACATTTTTGGTTGAAAGCTTTAGTTTGTTATGATCCACTGCGTTATTTTGGGATTTAGTATGATACAAGAATGTTGATGGACTGCCTGGGTGACAAATGATTTCGTAGTGCTTTCTTGTCTTGTATTGAAGTAAAATTACATTTTTCTTTAGGTTTACGGAAATCTGCAAGGGCAATATATCTTTTTTAATGCTTCAACTATGGTTTGTTGGGATATGATATAATAGATCAAAATGGGTTATGCGGTCAACATTTGATATAAAGAGATAAAGTTAAGGCTAGTGATGATGGCTCATAATATATGATTGCACTGGGAATTTTCGACTTCTATGGAAGATGACAGTGTGTAGTTGTAAAATGTATAAGGAGAGTTAAGCACTAGAGGCCTATTGCAGTCAAATGTATAAGGAGAGTTGCATATGATCCGTCAAAATTGAAATAAGTTTGGCAATGTGCAGGTTTATATAGGCTTAGTCTATGCTCAGAAATTGGGGAAAAGACTCAGTTTTCCTTATCAGCGTCATATTACGTTTTAAGTTCCAGTAGACTGGTTTTTTTAATTACAAGAATCAATATGTTTGTACTATTGCTAATGTAAATACTTTTACAAAGAACTGGTATGACTTACGAATAACTACAAGAAGTTATTTGAATTGCAATGTTAAGGAATAAAATAGTATCTCCTTTGAGGAATGACTCATTGATTTCATTGGGTAGTTAACCACAAGAAATCTGAATTAGAAGGTTATACAGGAGAAAAAAGTTGCATAATTTATTAAATTACTCCTTTTTTGATAGGTAAAAGGTAATTTTGTTAATGAAGCACTCTACGAAGAGGAATCTCTGTACAGAGTGAGCTTACTGATGTTGCTTGTCTCATGCCCGTATAGATTAGGAGGGTTGCTCTAGGTTGATGACCATCGTAAAACTAACCAATTCAGTATTGAATTCTCACTATAGTTGGCCTTTGATGTATTTAAATGGTGAATATTTGTCAATGAGGATCCTCATATAGCTGATCCTAACTTGTTTGAGATTGCTTTGCTATTGATAGTATAGTGCTAACATCATCAAAAGGATATTGTACAGTGCAGGGACAATGAGAAATTAAAAGTACTCCTATAGTGTGGATGATTAACTTATGCATAAGGGGAGTATATAGTGTGGGTGATTAACTTGTGCATTAGGGGAGTTCAATAATGTGGATTTGAAAACTCTGTTAATCTCTGGGTTGTAGAGAGTTGATTTGTGTAAATACTATATAATGTAACATGATTTTATATTTAATGTAAATTTAATTACAAAAAAGAAATTGAAGTGAAGAGGGTCTCAGTTTTTTGCATGTACTACTGTGTAAAATGTTAGATCTAAGGCTCCTTGGCTGACACATGAATGAAGAAAGCTGCTTATGCTGTCAAAATCGAAATAAATTTGGCAAGTGAAGGAACATCTAGGCTTAGTCTATGCTCAGAAATATGGAAAAGACTTCTCTTTTTTTTTTTTTTTTCAGTGTCAAAGAAATGTGGAGAAGACTTAGTTTTTCTTCTTTGCGTCATACTATGTTTGAAGTTCTTATAGTAGTGATGGCAACTTGAAATGATGCTACATTCTTTTAGTCAAATGCTTTATTTAACTCCCCATTCCTCTTGCAGAATTTCTCTCTTTAAGGTACAAAGTAAGGAAATTATATTTGGGTTGAGTTAGGAGAAAGGGACTCTTCTCTAGTACACACTGTGAGAAATAAGAGAAAGATGGAGGATGTAGGAAAAGTAATGTTTTGCACTTTTCTTCTTTGATAAATCAAATAATCGTTTTATTAACTACACGCCAAGATGGTGTGAAAACAATTACACACAGTTTAGTAATTTTTCTGGTAATTTAAATAATTTTCATTTATTTAGTACCCTCGGTGTGGAAAAAATTATATACAAGTGAATGAGTGGCTTAATCACAATTAACAAACAAGATATCTGAAGAGTGTGTGCATATATATATATATTTTATATACACACACACTCCCCTGTACTTCCTCTTTTACCAAAATATAAGATATTTTGTATTTAGCTTCCAAAAAAGTGCAATGAGGGGTTGGGCAAGCTCACTTGGTGAGCTACCTGCCGTCCACAGTTGAGGTAGATATTTCAAACCCTATTAATAGCGTAGCATCTCTTTCCCCACCCCTTTCCCTTCTCTAATGTAATAAAAAAAATTTAACAAGTGCAGTGAGCTATACATAAGTGAATATGTTAGCAAACTAAATGGGCACTCGTGATTCTCTATATTATCTTTTCAACCCTTCCAGAAACATGCTTTTGTTTGTTATTTTTCATATGATTCAAAAAATGCAGAAGGGTGACTTATGTCTTATACTTGGATCCTACAATGAAGATAGCTGTATTTCTGATGTAGGGCACTAATAAGTAATAAGTTACTAAACATTTAACCATTTATGTTTAACTATCTACAGCCATTTGACATGCCTCCAAAAGTTGGTCAATACAAGCTGTGTTTACCAAGTGTGTTATATATGTAACATTTAGGAGCGATTAGAGAATTGGTAAATACATCTATAAGCTGATCATTCAGTGTTTTATAGGCACTCTGCTCAGAGTCTATATTTCATTTGGTGTTTATGTTGACAACATAGCTATTACAGACAGTTTTTAGGAGCCCGCCCATTTCTAAGTTGAAACATCTTGTTTAGCTTCTTGAGATTAGCGATTTCTTGTTAAGGTCGCTAAGTCCAGATTAAGCAAAATCATCCCACAGTATAAGCGTGCTCTCGACATTCTTGGAAGTGACAAGAATGAAAGATTATACTGCTAATGCAAATGTATTGCACCCTCTGTTCCAATTTATGTGTCGTAATTTACTTTTTAGTATGTTTCAATGAGAATGACACCTTCTATGTTTAGTAACTCTTTAATTCCAACATCCCACAACATGTTAAATACCATAAGATTGGAAGGCCATTTTGGTGCATTATACACATCTTTGGGTTAAGACCACAAAATTCAAAAGTCTACCTTACTATCTTAGGAGTCATTTGGTAGAGTGTACAAATTGACCTGCAGTTATGTGTAATGTGCATTTTGCTTGTAGGTCAATTTGAACTGTCTACCTTACTTCTTACATTTTCACTTGCAAGTTTCCGTTTATCAAACTTAATTTTTGAATATGGACTGTCTAGATGACTCAGCCAACCTGTATATGCATCTCCTGTAATGTAAGTATTCATTGCGTCTTCATATTGAAGGCTTTGTCCTGGGTGGGTCTTGATATATTGATGGATGCATACTGCTGCATCCCAATGACTATCATGTGGATCCTGCAAATTTTGACTAACAGCATCAATAACGAATGAATATTCAAGCGTAGGATGGTAAGATAGTTTGATTTACTGATCAATCCCCTACCTGGAGTTGCTAATGACTTTCATAATCCTGGAAGTAGCTTGACATAGAATCTTGGATGAGTCAATTGCTTCAACAATTCCTCTATTTGCTCCCTCTAAATATAATCTTGTAGTTTTTGACTCTTTAAAGTCTTCTTTGTACCTATCGTGGCTGATATTGTGTAGAGAAATATTTAGTGCTTAAATCCTGAAATTTGGTGCTATGTGGGTTGAGTGCTTCGTCACGCTTTAGACAGTGTTAATTCAGGTATCAAAGCGTTTATTATGGACTAATATTCAATCTCTTTCTCAACATTGAAGCTTCTTTTTTTTGTTTTAATTATTGTAATGTTTTGCTAACCCATAATAGCATTTTCCGTCATCCCCTCCAATTAAAAATATCAACTTTGCTACTGGATAATTGCCTCTTACATATGTTCTGCCTACCATTTATTTCTTGATAAACTTGTTGCATTGACCATTCAACTGAGTTTCTGGTTGTAGTGCTATGCATTCAAGAAGGAGCTGATATGGATATTACTATGTTATCGATTTAGCAATCACTTTGTGTTGTTTCTTGGAAATCTTTTAACCTTTGGAATGTTCCATTTTGGTATTATGTTGTGCACTCATTGCTACAAGATACTTCTATGCTCATACTTCATAATCTGCATGTATTTCCATACCAGCATCAGTTTCATCAAGAGGCACTTTGAGGCACTTTTCTTTGAGTATTTTGTGCTATAAGTTGTATCATTGACAGCGTCACAACTTTTAAGGATAAGGGGTTTCTTTAGTGTTAACCGTCCTACTCACCATTATTTGGTGCTTTGCTTATTCCTCTCCACCTTATTATACATAATATCAATCAATTATCTAATATCTTGTTGCTTTCCAGCTGAAAAATGTAGGGAGTTGGTTGGTCAAGAGGCTGCATCAAAGAGTGGGGAATTTACTTGGTTGCACTGTTTTGATGGGAGTACGGGAAGCGTAGCATGTTTAGTCAAGGAAGGTGTGAAGCTGTACGCTTATAACATTAGATCTTCTCATGTGGAGAGAGCAAGGAACTCAGCTATCGAGACCGCTCTGGCTGATGCCATATCACAAGGCATCGCAGCAAAAGAAGCAGCTAAAATAGCTCAGAAAGAAGGAGCAAAAGCTGCAAAATTGGCTGTGCGAAAAACCAAGCGTATTGTTGGTCCGATAATTTCTGCAGGATGGGACTTTTTTGAAGCACTTTATCTTGGAGGTACACCAACTGAAGGGGTATTGAGGGGTTCTGGCACCTTGTTTGGCGCCTATTGGGTTGGCTATCTCGGGGAGCAAACCATGGGTAGGTTTGGTTACTTGGTTGGAAGCGAGTTGGGCAGCTGGGTTGGAGGAAAGGTTGGATTAATGGTGTATGATTTGGTTAATGGAGTGGATCATTTACTTGTATTTCTCCAACTAAAGAAAATAGAAGTCGATGGAACTGTGTCGGATGAATTGTACAAGGAAACTATAGCTGAAAGTTCCGAGGTACCCAAAGACTCGTATGATGGTGAATCAACTACATATACAAGCTTTGAAACTTCTGAAGAGTCTAGTAGTTATGAAGCTCCTGCTTATGAGGACCCTGAAGTCCATGAAGAATTTTAGACTGGATGACGTTCAAGCTGTGTTATACATCACGTGTCATCTTCTTAATCACTACTTGTACAGGGAGAGGTTGTATTGTATTCTGTTATACGAAACTTTTACCTCATTGACTTGTAAAATGACACAATAGAATAATTGCTTAGCCAACATATTATGAATTCTGTGTAGTTTTGGATGTATTTCTGATGACAAAGCAGGAATTTCCCTTGATAGTGCATCTCTAGCAATTGGGCTTTGGTCAAATATGAAAGCAAATGACGGGCATTTGGGGACTCCCTCTCTTCTAGACTCACTTAAATGTTGCCCGGCACAAGATTTGTTCAACATTGAGTACCAACTGGGAAAAAACTTTACTATGTATTTTTGTGTGTAGACAAGTGGCAACAACATACTCAAATGTGATCCCTCAAAAAATACAAAATGATAAATTTATGACTGCATATCATTCATGATCAGTAGAAATTTGTTGCGAAATAAAAATTTATGTCAATATATGGCATGAATCATGATGTGATGTATCATAAATTCCCAACGGTGATTCATAATCTTGGAAATAAAAATAAAATGCAGAGCTTACTCAATCAAATTTGTGCATACACTGATCTGACTAATTATGCCTAAGAAGAATAAACTATGGTAAAATATGAGTCATTATCAAAAAGAATCTTGTGATACCAAGATGAGGAAGAATATTGTATTAGTCTGTTTAGCACATTATTGAAAATTACTGCCACTTTCTTTCTTACCGTGCTTTCTAAATGATCAGTATTTCTACTTCTCTTTCAAGTTGAAATCAAATATATATATAGATTGTACATTCGTTTTCAAAGTTTAAATGGTGTAAAAAAAAAGTTTAATATATATATATATATTTCACAATGCAAGAACGGCAAATTTAACATATTTGTACGCAGACTTTACCTGTGTAGCTTGTGAGGATAAGGAGGTTATTTCTATTAGACCCTCGGCTCAAGGAGATATGAAAAAGGAGCAGTAATAACAAGCAATTAGCAACAAAATAATAAGATAACTGAAGTGAAAAAAACAATCAAGTAATACTAGAGATTAAGATTAACAAATAAGCAAATATAAAAATAATACTAATACTAATGGTAAAAATATACACTCGGCAACCTACTAACTAATACTCGACCTCTATCAAGGGTCCTGTCGTCGATAAGCATTAAAGTTGTGTGATATCCTAACTAATTAACCACCCCTCCCAAGACTTCTTAATTAAGCCTACCTCCAAAAAAACAAAACAAAAAGATTCTAACTTGCTTTTCATCCATCTTTGAAATTCTAGCTTCACCAAATGAATGACTTGATCATCTCTCATTTGTACATACATACATAACTTGACAGTTATATTACC
Source organism: Solanum pinnatisectum (assembly GCA_035578085.1). Lineage (NCBI taxonomy): Eukaryota > Viridiplantae > Streptophyta > Magnoliopsida > Solanales > Solanaceae > Solanum > Solanum pinnatisectum. The sequence goes on from CM069076.1 coordinate 59,628,817, forward strand.
AGTAGAATACGCAAGTGCCGGATTCCCAAAAGATAAACAAAATAAATATAAGACAAAAGAATCCTTATTTCTACTTGCTAAAAAGAATAAATAAAAAGAGAGCAATAATAATATTATTGCTTGGCCAAAATGAGCACCTAACCATCCCTATCAATCATCACAATAGAAAAGCCACACCAAAAAGTTAATCAATCTAAGCATATTTTGATCTTCTTTTTTCTTTCTTATAATAAAAGTTTTAACTAGCACCATATTCTAGACTAGATACATTACATTTTCTTTTTAATCCAATATAGGAATTCCTTAATGTAATCTTCATGCTAAAATATCCCTGGTTTTAATATATTTTTTTTTATTGTAAGAGTTAAATTTCATTTATATACGCTAACGGCTTAAATAATTTTATGTGACACACATGACAGAGGGATGCAGGCCAACGAGGATGGATCAAAGAGAAGGAATGATCAGTAACCGGGGCAAACAACCCTCCTCCTAGAAGAATTTTGCTATGCCCCCGATCCCTATCGAGTGCAAAAGAGTTGTATGGTGATTCCTAGGGTGTAACATGTCTGGTTGTTAACTTCTCGGATCATTGCCTCTGTTTCTAGGACCGATGCCCTAACAAGTTTCTAGCTAGGCTGACAAGCTTCCAAAAAAGGGTAACAATGTGTTACTAACACATAGCGAAATAGGAAAGGAAAGAAAAGAGATATCTATAAAGCATATCACAAGTTTAGATGATACATACACTTCCGTGAGATCAGCCAATGTAAATAATGTGTCATGGCATGTTAAATCAATTTTTTACATATCAATACATTCTAATCGGTTATAATAGGTTATCTAGTCGATTCTATATGTTACCAAATTAAGATATTCACAAATTAGTTATTATAGATCATGGGTTTAAACGAATCCACTAGCTTTTTCGTAGATCCTGTATTTGTATTAGAAAATTAAATAAATATATATGTATATTAACTTGTGAACCTCTAGCAAAATTAATTGACAGTTCAGTAATAAGGAAGGACGGCAGAAATGCCTTTCACACCAGTGTTGTGGGTTCAAAGTTCAAACCCCACATCTATCAATCTTCTGTCCTATAATTTAGAACCCCTAAACTTTTAATCCTGACTCCGCCTGAGATCAACAACTTTATGGTATAAAAAAGTTATAATATTTGTGCATAGAAGTTTTTTGTTTTAATTTTCACCAAGCATTTGATACTTATATTGTAACCTAATTAAATTACAATTTGCTCCGAAAATTCCACATTGGAAGGTGCTAAAGCACTCCCCAAAAGGCGTCTTCTTACTTAGTTGGCCTCGAACCTGAGATGGTGGTTAAGGATGTGTAACAAAATAAATTATTATAAATTGACAGGCCAAGGTCCGGCTAATCGTACCTATCGTATTCTGAAAAATATAGCTTAATTTTCTAGGATATATACTCCACTCGATTTGATCAAAATTCTGAAATGGGAAGAAATAATTCAATAGTGCTATGAGGTAGAGAACATTAAAATGTCAAAATCAGAAATAGACATTACAGAATCTGACACACGATGGCTTGTGGTAGCCACGGATCCTATCTATAATTTTGACTTTGATTGCAGCCCAAGAACATGCATGCTACAATAATTAATTGACCCCCATATATAATATTCGTGTTCATTTCTTCTTATTTTTCTGGTTTATAATGCTTCACTTTTCAATCATGCAATTTTGGATATACAAATTCTTTTTCTGTCGTTTATTCGATTTTTATGCCAAACTTGCGTAGAATATATACATTGCTTCAACTCTACAAACTCTCCTACAATCAATTGGAAATTAAATTTATATAAAAAAATGGCATAATGCATAAACGTGTCTTTTAATTGTGCACAGAAGACACTTAAATTTGTATAAAATTGAACAAGTAATACACACATTCTATGTGGCATAGATGTACTCGAATTGATTTATATATGTCATGTAGGACGCGCGTGTTTATATATTCAACTTTATACAAATTTAAGTGCATATATGTGCTCAACCAAAATTAGAGAGCATAAATACCAATTGAGGCAAAGTTAAAGAATATGTTTATGTATTATTCCAAAAAGAATGAGGCAAGCTAAGTTAGGAGGGAGAGGAGAGTACTAACTACCTTTTTACTTATTTATCTATCAACTTGTCTTCCTAGCTATCGGAGACTTTGTACAACAAGCTAATGGAGTAAATTATCGAGTTTAAGTTTTGTAATTTTTTATTTTTTATTAGCAATAGGAAGTATATTTACATGTATGTTTTCATATAAAGGGTGGAACTTCAAATATTGAAAATAAGATTTGTCATTTGTTATAAAATGTAAATATTGGTGGATTCAGAATTTAAAATTTATAATTTTTTATAATGACTTAAGTAAATACTATATAAAAATAATCAGATTGATAATCAAATATTTAATAAACTTCTTAACATATATATATAAAATACATAAAACTATTGAGTACACGTGAACATCAAATCAAACCTCTGGATCCGCTCCTACATGGAAGGATGACCTGATGGGATATTACTTATATTAACGGTATATATTACTTACATTTGGAGTTCATTGAAGGAACGCCAGGAAAATGGAAAAAAAAAAAAAAGAGACGGACTTAATAAGGACTATATACTGATGGTATAATTTTTTTTAATTTATTTTTGTATAAAACCAGGATATTATAAAAGTAGTTTTAAATAACTATATTTAATATTAATAATTGACAATTTAAAATAAATGATAAGTAATTGTGTTGTAACAGATTAAATTACCGGTATAGGGTTTCAAGCTTACCATTGCAAGTCATGAGTGATAAATTAGATAACAAAAACTTATAATAAAAACAAAATATTATTATGTGGTTTGACCAATTGGTCTACATATGAAAAACTAATATATAAGAAAACTATTTAAACTGTAGAGAGAAAAATCTCCCCATAAATTAAACTCTTAAATGTCTACATTATGGATGTTATTGTATTTTAGTGTGAGAAGAGGGGTCTTCTATTTATAGAGTTCCAAACTTTTCTTCCAAGGAAAGAATAACTCAAATATGGAAAAATATTATATTTTTCTTTCAGGAAAAGTAAAAACATTTATGGTAATGTTTTGTATTTTCTTTTAGGAAAAAATAAACTTCAAATACGGTAAGAAAATCAGGACAAAACCCTAACAGATCTCCCCTTTTGGCTTGAATTTTCTTGACAAAACTTGATCCACCTTCTTCAATTGCATGATAATCTTTGTTCTTCACATAGTCTTCATCACTGTTGCTTGCCATGGTTAAAAATATAGTTTAAAATATATGGGTTAAAAATATTTTGTTTTATTTTTAAAATTGCAGCAACAGGAATGTTGAAAATATGGTTTAAAACTTCTTCTCCACATGTAGCTAGATAAAAATCTTCATTATATTCAAATTGATTTGAAACCATCTTGAGCCTATCTTCAACCTCATTGAGCCATAGGACCATTGGATCATGAATCGTTAGACCATGTGCTCTGATACCACTTGTTGGGTTATGAAGGTGATTAGGGCGTCATGCGGAAGCTTACAATTGCAAGTCATGAGTGATAAATTAGATAACAAAAACGTACACTAAAAACAAAATATTATTATATGGTTTGACCATTGGTCTACATATGAAAAACTAATATAAAAGAAATCTATTAAAACTATGGAGAGAAAAATCTCCCCATAAACTAAACTCTTAAATGTCTACATTGTAGATGTTATTGTATTTTTAGTGTGAGAAGAGGGGTCTTCTATCTATAGAGTTCCAAATTTTTCTTTCAAGGAAAGAATAACTCAAATATGGAAGAATATTATATATTCCTTTCAGGAAAAGTAAAAATATTTATGGTAATATTTTGTCTTTTCTTTTAGAAAAAAATAAACTTCAAATACGATAAGAAAATCATGAGAAAACCCTAACAACTCACCCTTTTTTTTTTTCTTTTTTACAAAAAAAAAAAACTTTAAAAGAACAAACAGAAAAGAAGATTCTTTTTTTTTTTTTCAAGGGAATGAGACAACAGATCTCCAAATTAAAGTCTCTTATAAAAAGAAAAAGATAAAAAGTGAAATAAAAAATCAATGTCGAGTAGTCGCATTATGTATAGTCCCTACATTTTTAGGACACATATAGGCCAATCATATAACTATTTTTCCTTATATTCCAACTTGACCATTATAACACCATAATATATGTTTACGTTGATTTCTTCAAAATACACCACTAAATATATCACAACTTGTTTTAACTTTTAATATACATCTATCCTTTCTTGTTCTTCCTATATTATATCATTGCACTTCAAAGTCTTTCTTTAAATGAGAGTATTAATTAATAGGTGTTTGAACATGAACTTGGTAATTTTATTTTATATTTGAAAAAACGAAGTCAAGTTGAAAAAAATTGGTGCTATCAAACCAGGCAACCAGGATACTGAATCAATTCATTGGGAAAATGCATGATGGAAATCAATTTTTTATTGAAATGATGAGAAATTTCTTAATTTTTTTTATATGAAACAATTACTAATATTATTTTCTTTTCACACGGATATCAATCAAAATATCTTTGTAATTGCCACTGGATATTTTTTGTTGAGAAATTCATTGGGAAAATAGTGATTTTTGTAGTAGTAGTTGATTACGTGAACTCACCTTGTTGGTGAGTATTCGATTCCCTCCTTATAATTTCCTCCTAATTTTCTCTACTCCTATCTAGAGTTGTCAATATGGGCTTGCCCATCCGGGCTAATTCATACCGGCTTTGAAATTTGACGGGCCAGGCCGGGCTAGCCATTTTTTGTGTGGGCTAGAAAATGGTCGGCCGAGCCCATAAATATGTGGGCTACGGGCTTTGCCGGGTCAGCCCTCTTTTCTTAAAGTATATATTTTTATAATTTTTCAAATTAAATTATAATTTAAAATATTATCATAAATATCGACAAGACAATATTACATGGTGTTAGTGTTATTACTTGTTAATCAAATAGACAAATAAAATTATCTTTATAATATTTATTAAGTTTGATTTCAAGTAAAAACAGAAATATTAACCTAATTATTTTCCAATGATCATAATAAAACACAAAAACTATGACAATATTCCATAGGCTATGACCTATGTAGTGATTCCCTAGAAATTTTAGGGAATTTTTATTTTATGTAGTACATATTTATAAACATAATTTGTATTTAAATTGTAATATTTCAAACTTTAAGCAGATTTTAAGTTTAGACTCTTGTTATTTTTAATACTCTATTTTATTTTTATTTTTTAATTAATTTTTATTTGGCCCACGGGCCGGCCCTATCCATATTTCTCAAGTCCCACAAATTGGCAGGCTTATTCAGGCCGGGATAAAAAGCTATTTTTTTAAATGGGCTCCAAAAATTGTAGCCCAGCCCTATCAAATCAAGTTAGGTCAGGCCGGCCCAACGGGTTTAGCTTATATTGACGGCTCTACCTCTACCTTCATTTCTTTTAAGAAAAGGATATTTAAAAATTAATTTATATTTGGACATGCGTTTTACTAAAAAGTCGTGAGTAAGAGTTTTGTGATGGGAACGTTTTGTTTTTCTACCTGAAAAAAGTAATCTGATCCCTCAACTTCAAATTAGAGTGAACAATTGGCTATATAAAATGTAGACCAAAATTATTGCTTACATTTTAATGTAAGTCCAAACTCCAAACTCAAATACTTTCTTTTCCTTTTGCAATATTTTTACATAGAGTTAAAAAACAGTGAAACCAACTTCTCTTTTTTTTTAAAAAATAATAATTAAAATGTCTATCCATAATAAATAAATAAATAAATAAAAAGGTTAATTCCCAACTGAATCAAAGCAACCAATAGAGAGTGGGCACTAACAGAAAGGCTAAAAGTGAATGACAACATCTTTTTTTGGATTGAAGTTGAGGGGGAAAAGGCCAATGGAATAGTAAAAGATGGAGACACAACTAATAAAGCACCATCACATCATAAGGAAGTTGGATTAATAAGTAATAAATAGTTTTAATGACATGAAATGTCAACATTATAGTTTTCTAGTATGTAGTATTTGCCAAGGGGTGTGGCCATTCAAACTCCATAAAGGGCACTTCTTTTTCCACATACCATTAGCTTAAAGAAATTACTATAAAATAATACTTCAATTCCTCTGTCTCTAAATAATTGTCACATATTTATCTCTCGAGAATTAATTTGATTAATTTTTAGACTTAAATTAGATTAGACTAATAAAATATTTTAATATTAAAATTTATATATTTATTTTTCTCACATCTATTGTTGTCCTTTAATACTTTATTCTTTTGACATCTTATATCTAAAATTCATTTGGTTCAATTAATTTGAATTCACCTTGAATAAGTCCATCAAATTAGTGTCCTTACTAAAGAATTATATCCTCATGGCTTAAACATAAAATATCTAATTAAAGGTGGATGGAGGGGCGGAATTAGAAGGTTAGATACGAATTTAACTGAACCCAAGAATTTTAGTTTAAATCTATATTTGTATTTAGAAACTTACTAAATATATGTACAAGAATTTACAAATTTAAAATTCAGTTACTAACACTTGATGAGGACGTTAAGCGTTATTCTAATATTTTAGATCCCAAATTTAAATCGAAATCGGACGAATCGTAATTAAACATTCAATCATATCTCTTAAATGTCTTTTGCAACATGTTTAACGAATTGTTTAAAGTCCAAATGGGGCCTTTTTTTTTACATCAGTACGTAACAATCTATCCTTTTGTTTTTATCTTCTTTGGTATTTTTGGAATGTTACTATTTCTTGTGCGATGAAATGACACTAATTATTAATCAATGATAGGATAAGATGTGTTAGTTTTGCTATAAAAATATTATTAAGGTCATAATTCAGAAGATATATAGTAATTAGATTTGTTAATAATATCTATTTCTGCTTCTTTCTTACGGTATTCTTATTCCATTTTCTTGTGTTTAGCGAACTTTCAACGAGTGATTTATTATTCTTACATACATAATTTAATTACTTGTCAACTTAAAAGTTATTCTATCACTAGCTAGGTTGCGTTAGCGGAGATTATACGTAAATTTTACCAAATTTGAAAAAGGAATTAACTTATATCCGCTGAAATTTAGTATAAATGAATATTTATACAATTGGAATATAACTTAACCGTGATTTTTCTGCTTCTTCTTCTTCATATTACTAATTCTATTAATGTAATAATTAGTACGACTAACAAAACTCACAACTTTAGAATTAAAAATGAAAGGTGTTTACTATCTGAACAACTTATCTAATACAACTAACAAACAAAGTCGTAGGTCGACCATCAAATAAAATACAAGAATATTTTCTTTGTCAACACAACAATCCCAATTATTAAAATAGTAGCTGTAATAAATACTTAAAAAGGATAACGAAAGCCTAATCCGTACAAGAATCATTTGACCAAATATATATGTGATAGATTTTTCAACAACACTAAGAATAAGGAGAGGATTTTTTTTTTTTTAAGAAGAATTCTCATTTGTTTCTCATACTTAACATTTTCTTTTCTCTTCGTTTTTACACTGTTCTAGAAACAGCTTGAAACATATACAACAACAACTTATTCTGTATAATTACACAAGTGAAGTATGAGAAGGATAAACTATAATGCAGACCTTATTGGAATAGAAATCAAATATATATATATATATATATATAACGCAGACCTTATTGGAATAGAAATCAAATATATATATATATATATATATATATGATTTATTACTCGATTATAATAATTTTTTTACCGTGAGTAAATTGTGTATGATGTTGTCATAATGACTCTAGAAATGGCATAGTGGTTGTAATTTCATATGGCACTAAGAGGGGCTAATGCTGTTCGTCACATGGAGTGATACATAATTAAAATATTGATAAACTTTTCATTAAAGTATATCAATGTCGAAAAAACACTAGCTATGTCCAACTGTTCTTCTTTCCTTTTTTGGGAATGGAATGCTTACCTTGGTGAATGAACAGAATTTTGAACTCCTTGTAAGGCTAGAGCTATTCTTTGGAAATTAGGCTAAAATCTAATTTGACATATTATCAAAGTCAAGCCTAATGTGTACCTCAGAAAATTGAACAATTGCAAAAGGTGAAAATTATCACCCAATCCATGAAATATGGATGTACACGCGCTGCATCGGACAATAAAACACCGATAAAGAATATGTAGAGATTCGAGCATGATGGGCAATAATGAATGTGCACATATCAAATCGAACAGTGAAATTCCAAATAAAAAATTTGTACCGCCTCGAGCATGAAAAGGGAAGGGGGTTATAATAAATGAAGCACTACTTATAAGTTATAAACCTTGAACAATCTTTTTTTCTAACATCAGTTAGGTCCGAGACCTAATAATTTGACATTTTGCCTTCTATTTTCCAATCAACCATAATTCGCTATTGTGTGTCCATGGAGTAATTACTCCTTTTGTTGGTTCTTGTTAGGACCGAAAATAAGCAGGTGTAATGCGGAAGCTAGCAAAGCAAACCTCAAAAGACCACGAGTAAGAAGACAAATGAGAAACACACCAAAAGAGACAGATTTAACGTGGTTCAGTCAATCAACCTACGTCCACAAAGGAGATACTGTAAATATGAGAGTACAAAATATAGAGAGAAATAACCTCAACTAATTCACTCGAAATACAAGGAGGTACACAAAATTTCCCTCCATAACCGCAACTCTCAAAACCCTAGCAGTACATTGTGAATGCTGATTAAGTTAGAAGGAAGAAGCCTATATTTATAGAGTCCTAAAACCTTTCCTACAAGAAAAGGATTACTCAAAATATTAAAACATTTTCAAAACCTATTTATGGTAAGAAATCAGGGTAAATAAACCCTAACAAATCTCCCCCTTGGCCTAAATTTCTGACAAAATAAATTTGTCCACCTTCTTCACATAATCTTTAGGATCTTGCATCTCTTCTCCATAATCTCCTCCATCAAATCTACGTCTCGACACAGAGAACCTCTCTGAAACAGTTTCTCGAACAAAATCTTCATTACTGTCAAAAAGGTTGCGACTAGAACTACACCCGCCAAGATGAACACCCATCTCTAACATGGTTTCATCATTGAACCATGACTCTGATACCACTTGTTAGGACCGAAATAAGCAGGTGTAATGTGGAAGCTAGCAAAGCAAACCTCGAAAGACCACGAGTAAGAAGACAAATGAGAAACACACCAAAAGAGACAGATTTAACTTGGTTCAGTCAATCGACCTACGTCCACAAAGGAGATGAGCAATCCACTATAAATATAAGAGTACAAAATATAGAGAGAAATAACCTCAATGAATTCACTCGGAATACAAGGAGGCACACAAAATTCTCCTCCATAACCGCAGCTCTCAAAACCCTAGGACTACATTGTGAATGCTGATTAAGTTAGAAGGAACAAGCCTATATTTATAGAGTCCTAAAACCTTTCCTACAAGAAAAGGATTACTCAAAATACTAAAACGTTTTCAAAACCTATTTATGGTAAGAAATCAGGGGAAATAAACCCTAACAAATCTGGCGATAATGTTAAGAATTGAAAGTGAGTGCACACATTTTTTTTAAAACAAAATAGAAATAAACATTATATATTTTACACTAAAAATCAACATACTTAATAAATTAAAATATTTAAGAAAAGTTATTGATAGTTTAAAAAAAAGTAGAGTATATAATTTCTCAGATAGTAAAAATAGACTTATTGTCTTGAAAAGACAAGATAAAGATGAGATCAAAATATTTCTTAAAATTCTACCTAATTGGTATTTTAAATGACCACTTGAGAAACTACAGCATATAATTAATACAAGCTCATCTACCGTGTAATCTTTTTTTAATTTTTAAAAAATAAAAGTAGCAATTCTAGAAATTAGTAATGCTTAATTATGATCATTAATAATTTGTCATGTGATTTGATGTTTCTCCCCAATGAAAAATGAGAAAGAATGTTATAAGATTTAAAAGAAGTACGAAAGTGACTTAGAAGGCATACAACCTGACTAAAAAGGAAAGAATGTCGTTTTTTATGAAACGAGAAAGTAATAAATATTTAGAAGCAAAATTTAAATAAATAAATAAAAAGATGTGTTTCTAAAATTTAGTAACGTAATATATTGTTGATTGTGGCATATGTGGAAAATCGCTGAGATAGACATACTGGACCCAAATGCTTGCACGCAAGGTTACAACAAAAATAAATAAATATTTTTTTGTATAATAAAAATGGTTACTAGAAAATTGACATTTTCTATAGGTCGTATATTATTTTCATATATAATAGCCAGACCAGTGTGAAACCAAAATATGCCATATAGGAAGTCCATTCAATATCCAAAATGGTTTTGAAAATCAATTTGTTTTTAAAATATTTCTCTAGAGAGAGGAATAAGATCTACATACACCTCAGATTCTTCATATTGTATTTACAAGACTATATTGAAAATGTTATTATTGTCGGATAATCCTAAATATTAGTTATTTCAATAAATTAATTATTTCAAAAGACTTGACGTTTTAAAGAAACAAAGAAATCACGTGTTAGTTGCTACTTTTTTTTTATATATATAAAAACATAATTTTGCTCCCTCAAATATTGGTAAATGCTCGTTTAATTATATGGGATATTTGTCACCTCAACCAATTTCATGGGATATCTATCACCTTCGACCAACAACCAGCAACAAGTAACAGGTAACTCTTCAATCATTTCATCATCAAAGGTGTTCCCTATAGGAAAATCAATTTGGAACAGAGGGGATTAAAGAAAAAGGAATTATTATTTTTTTAAAAAAAAAAAACAGCTTAGAATTAAAGCATTTAAATTTGGTCATGCAGTGGTATGGAGTGTGGACAATCTAAGTGGGAAAGCATAAGAAATTTAAGATTCTGATGTTACAATCAATGTTTTTTTCCCTATATATTCTGCTATTTTCACTAATTTAATTAGGTGTTGTATTAACACTAGATTCTTATGCATTATCCATGCCATTTTCCCAATATTCCTAGGTTTCTTCCTTATTATTATAAATTAATTAATTCATTGCTCCACCTTGTTATTCATGCCGTTTTAATACGAGTAAGCATATGAGGAAAAAAAAATCCAACTCATGATTAAGTATTCTTGTGGAGAACTAAAAAGGAAAAAAAAAAAATAGAGTCGGACCAGATGCTCCAATGACTAACACTTCGTATCGAGTGTTTATATCATATTAATTTTAATTATTGTAATTTGATGCGATTAAATTTTACCTATTGTTTGTTAAAATAACAAGGAAAGGAGCAATAATAATAATAAATACAGATACATATAGATATGCCTAGGCATTGGGATTGTAAGTTAGAGCATTTGTCCCAAGTCCCAAGAAAACTACTCAGTTTGTGGTCCAACAAAGTCACTAACCGTAAAACATTAGGGTTTTCGTACAAATGCAAAACTAGAATAGAAACACAAGTACACAACAAAACTCCAAACAAGTAGTACTACCAAACAAGTTAGTAGTACTTAGAGTAACTACGTTTCATATTCTCTCCGTTCTAATTTATGTGATATTTTTTTGATTTCGAGATTCAAATCGATCTATTTTTTATTGTGAATTTCTCATATATTTTTTAAATATTTGAATTGTCAATTATTGTGTCTTATAGTACTTTTTACGTAGTTTATAAATATATAAATTTCATTTCAAAAAATTTGAAGATTTCATGCGCAAATTCTCGGTCAAACTTAAATTATTTGACTTTCAAAAAATGAACAGTGTTACATAAATTGGGACAGAGGGAATATTAGTTATTCACGTTATTATCAATAATTATTTCAAATTTTTAAGAGGTAAATTAATAAAAATATTCTTATTATTTATGATTTATTAAAAGTGTGTGAAGAAAAAAGTGAACAACTAATATGAAATGTAGGGAGTAATAATTTAAACTGAAGTTCATGCTTCAAATTTTTTGATCTTTTTTATTAACCAACCTACTATATTTTTAATGAGTAATTAAGTAGCTAATTGCAGTACTTAAATATTTGACATTCCTAATTAGAATTTAGAACTATAGTATGTGTCTAGTCGTTCTTAATATATTATTTCATCTGTTTCAATTTATATGATACCATTTGAATCAAACAAAGCTAAAGAAATTAAAAAAAAAAACTTTTTTATGTTTGTGATCCAAATCACTCTTTAACCGTTTGTGTGGTTACAAATCATCTCATTCAGAGTAAAACATTAATTTTAAAGTTAAATTATTTCCAATTATTAAAATATGACATACCTCTTAAAACTAACTAAAAAAGAAAATGTACCACATAAATTAGAACAAAGTGTCCTTAAAAATAAAAAAAAAAATCATATACCATACATACAAAGACAAAAAGCGTAAATTAGGTTCGTAAAAATAACTTGTTAAATATGTCGCAATTATTTACACTGTCAATTTGTTAAAGAAATCACCACAAAATTTATTCTACAGCATTTCATTATATTCTTTCAAATAAATTAATAATCCAAAAATCTCAAACAATGAATGATGCAACAAATCACCCACCCCCCACCCCTTGCCCCCCCAAAAAATCCCTCGATAAATAGCGACCTGTGGAGTCTTCATAAGCATCAGATTATTTTGTGCTCCAAACTTGAAAGAAAAAAAAAATATTACAAACAATTTCTTGTTTTACAATTCCAAGAAAATAAAAAAAAATATCAATTTGCTCATAGTGTCGACATGGTGTGCCCAAATAGCAATCCAGTAGTAGAAAAAGTATGTGAATTATATGAGCAAATTTCAAGATTGGAGAACCTTAGCCCTTCCAAAGATGTCAACATATTGTTCACAGATCTTGTCCACACGTGCATGCCTCCTAATCCCATTGATGTCTCTAAGCTCTGTCAAAAAATTCAACAAATTAGGTCTCATCTCATCAAACTATGTGGTCAAGCTGAAGGACTTTTAGAGTCACACTTTTCTAAAATTCTTGCCTCATATGAAAACCCCCTTCAACATCTTCAGATTTTTCCATATTTTGACAATTACATCAAACTCAGTTTACTTGAGTACAACATCCTTACTAAAAACACAACAAATATCCCTAAAAAAATTGCTTTTATTGGATCAGGTCCACTTCCACTTACCTCACTTGTTTTAGCTACTAAACATCTTACTACTACTTATTTTCACAATTATGACATTGATGTTGATGCTAATTCCATGGCGTCCGCCCTTGTGGCGGCCGATCCTGACTTGTCCGACCGTATGACTTTTCATACGGCCGACATCATGGATGTAACGTGTGCCTTGAAAGACTACGATGTAGTCTTTCTGGCCGCGTTGGTTGGTATGGATAAAGAGGATAAAGTTAAGGTTGTTGATCATCTTGCTAAATACATGTCTCCAGGGGCTACCCTGATGCTTAGAAGTGCACATGGTGCGCGCGCTTTTCTCTACCCTGTCCTCGATCCTCGTGATCTACAAGGATTTGAGGTACTTTCGGTGTACCATCCAACAGATGAGGTGATTAATTCTGTGATTATAGCGCGAAAATTGCCAGTTCCTTGTGTTCAACCACTTGATGGATTGGGTGCCTATGTGTTACCTAGCAAATGTGCTTGTGCTGAGATTCATGCCTTCAATCCACTCAATAAGATGAATTTAGTTGAGGAATTTGCACTTGAGGAGTGAAATTTATGTGTTTAAGATTTTATAATTTGTCTTGTGCTATGTTTTAATTATCTCATGTTCCTCATAAATGTGGAGTACTTCCATTTTGATTTTTCATTATTAGTAGTAATACTTTGTTGTTGTATCCCTAACTGTTTGATCAGTGTGTCCCATTTGTATGTCTCAACTACAAGAAAAAAGGCACGACACTATGAGGCCTTTTGTTAATCTTACAAATTTTATCTATATGAATATCAACCATATTGAAATGTTTTGTGCATTTGTTGATTTCCTTCAATTTCCAATTTTGTTTTATTCAATATTTCATTTTTCTTGTTTATCTTTATATTATTATTATTACATTACATTGGAGGATTTGAAAAGGTGGAGGAATCGAGGAGGAAGATAAGGGATTGAATCATGCGTCCTGCTCTATGGGAGATTCAAATCAACTAGACTGTAAACTTTGACGGTATAGTTTCTTTAGTTAGTATTTAATTTGCTTTTGGTATTGTTTCAATCGTACTCTTAGTATATCTTGTTACACTTTTCAACTGATGTTATAATTTAAAAAGATTTTGGTTGTAACGACTTAAAAAAAGGAATTGAAACCTTGCACGATTTTGATTTTGATTTTGAAGATGATGTGAAGGGGGAAATTGATAGAAAAAGGACAATATACATTACTTTCCACTTACGGTCATGTACACAGTTTACAAAAAACTTCCAACTGCAACTTCATCAGTGATATCATCTTTTATCTTTTTCTTATTGCTTCAATTTTTATTTTTAAAAAAATCGCTTCAATTTTAGCATATTTTTTGTTATTTTCAGATATATCCTCGTGGCTCAAATCACTATAAGAAAACATGAAATTAGCTAGAAAATTATCGGTTATTCCTTGCTAAAAAGCTTCTAGGTAATTGAATTTACTTATAATTCATTGTTAAATGAGATTAAAATAAGATTTTTATTGTTTAGCTTCGAAGAGAAAGCTGAAGGGGCCAAACTATTCTCGCTTCTCGCTTTCAGAGCATTGACTTGTCACAACACAAAATTAATTTGTGATGACCTCTTTAACTATTTAGTTTCCTTTCAGTAACAATATTATTCTATTTTGTAAAATGTACAAAAGAATCTGATCACTTAAGTTGAGTGGAAGAGAAAGGTGAAGGGGCCATTTGAGGATAAAACCAAAATAATTTCTTTAAAGAAAGACAGTCAATAATAAGAAGACTACAATATATCTTTCAACTATACAACTTCAGTCAATTCAAATAGTGTATCATGCTACAATCTGTTGATTTTCAATTTGTCTTGAGGTGATGATAAATTGATGTAATTTTGTCTAAATATATATATATGCCTTCACATCTATAAAAAGCTAGTGTACTTAAATGGTCCATATTTCCAGCCAACAAATGTCTTATCGTTTATCAATCAAACATCAGCATATCCAAAAATATTTTAATGTCATTTAGCTTTATGCATACATCTTTTCAATCCATCTTCGCTTTGTATGCATATAATATGTTCACAGGAACATATTTTTTTTAGAAACTAGAATCATGGACATAACTTGTGGAATATTATAATATAAAATATAAATTCATGCCCATCTAAAAAGATATTTATGTAGAAGAAAAATAAAATAAATCACATTCGGATTTAAGGTAGGTTTACTTGGTAAAATGAGATCTATCCACAATTATATACACAAAAAGAACATTTAATATGAAGCTGGACTCCAATTAACAGTTCCTGTGATCCTATGTAAGCTCGCGAGGTAATTCATTAAGTTGAGTGATCACTCCACACAGTAATAGACAAACAAACAATAGACAGCTTTCCAACACTCCACACAATCTATATGGATCATGTTGGAAAGTGTAACTATATGCATATACGTTTCTAACAAAAGGTGCAAGGTAAGAAAAAAGGGGTCCCCTTTAGTAAAAGAACCCCATTGCACAAGATAGCAAGAAATGAACACTATGAATCACGAAGTGATGGTACACAAGTTCTACTCATGATTTTAGTTGAGCATAGTGACCGATACAGAGAACAAGTTCTGTTCATGTTTTTAGTATAGAATATCTCAATAACTAAAAAGCGAAATACAATCTATGCCCTAATGCATGAATGTTTCAATAAGGAGAAAATTGGATAATTCTGAAACTGATAGCAGAATGTGCTTCTCTGCCATTCATAAAACTTCACAAGAGCTACAGATGACATTTGAATGCAAAGAGCAAAACAGAAAGTCAGTACAGTGCTTCAAACAACCAGAAAGCTGAACCATGAGCACAAACAAGAACCAGACTACAATATGGCTTCACCGGGTCTCCCAATCCTTCAATTTTTTACCCTTAGGCTTTGCAATAGGAGCATTAACAGCAGCCATTTTTGTATTGTACTTGGCCCGAAGAGAGTCATTGTATGTCCACCTGCTCCAACGGCAATTGTCAGTCAGAAAGGCTGTTAGCAGAATTTTACGTAGATAAAGCTGGACACTGAACCAGAAAGCACAAACTACACACCATAAACTAGAATACAGAAGTATATATTGAAAATTTTGAAACAGTGTGCATTTCTTCCCTTTCTAGTTTGTCCCCACAAGGAGATTCAACTAAAAATGTACACACGCATCGCCTAATGGTGGAAGTCAAACAGAGTACTCCTTCTGTCAGGAAGCAAGTATAGCATTCGAATGGCTAAGACAAAAGTGTAGGGTGCGATCTCATCACAGCAGCAGTCTTAGTATTACACATACCAGCAGGCAAAGTATTCAATGAAAACCAGGGACTCGGCCAGATATTACTATACTTCCTCTGGGTACAAGCTAAGCTCCATGAAACCAGTCGGTCAAATGTAGGGACCAGGATGCTAGATATTTTCTTTCTTTAACTGGCCTTACCTGTAATCCCAGACGCTCTAAGCTACTCAGATAGGTTATAGGCTCTAAAAGAAATACTCAACTGAAGAGTATTTTTATTTATTTTTTAATAAGGTAGATAATTTTATTGAGTGAAAAAGTGCCTTACATTTTGGAGAATTCCCTTTCCACAATTGAAATTACTGAACTGGAAGCAAAACATTCTGTCTCGCTAATGTAATAAACTTCTATGTTTCTCTAGAATGATCCTAATAAGTACATCTGCCCCTATATATGAATCTTTTCAAAGTAATTCACTTTAATACATGACTAGTCAATAATTATGCAGGGAATTTGAAGGTAACACTGAGAAAGCACCTATAATTAATGCACTCACTCCCACACCTCCAAAACCAAAAGTCGTTTCAAGGTCCTAAACTCTGAACTCCCAGTCGCAATCTTCCTATGCTATAAAAGGCTTTTCAATTCTTTTCCTAACCAGCGGGCCAGGTACATTCGCCATGACAAAAATTCCTCAACCATCTAAACAGAATGCAAGAGTGTTTTTACAGGAACAGAGAAAAACGGATGCTCCTGTGCTAGCAGCACCATCACTCAAAAATATGCAATCATAAGTTTCAAAGCCCCAACACTTGTTGATCGTCTCATTTTCTGGAAACTTTGATGGTTTAAATGCTACAAGTACCACTCGTGCAAACAAAGTTACCTTATCAAAAAAAAAAAAAAAAAAGTACCACTCGTGCAAACAATGGAAATTCAATAATAACAGTCTGATCTTCTTGCTTAAGAATATGCGATTCCTCCGGAGTGAAGTTGTTGGGGGGGAGAGAAGATGAGGAAGCTAGTTTAATTGAGGCAGGAAGCATCTCAATAGACAATCAAATTCTTCAAATATACATCCCCAGGAATCCACCAAGCAAACAAAATGTTTCTACTACCACACCTAATCCCACCCTAGGTACTGATACACATACACATCAGATAAACCTCTCTACACCCTGAGATGCACATCATTCTCTCTTAAGACCTTTGGTCAGGGAAATAATTATTACTTAAAAATTCCAAGCAAAAGAACCATAGAAAGAGAAGGTCACTAATCAAGCTCACAGGAATCCACCAGCATATAGACAAGACCCATGGGCTCATCTCAACCCCCTTCCTCTTATTGTCACCCAATATAAAGTAAGGAAAAGAAACATAGAAACAGAGAGAGAAAGAGAGAGACACAGACAGAGAGCAGCTGTCAATGTTATGTGATGTATTGTTGGGGAATCGGGATACAAATCACCCACTTAATAGAAGGCCAAATAAGACTCCAGAACAAAGTTCGCATATTTAGAACCACTATTCTCCTAATAGTTCTGACGCAACTATGAAACATCTGAAGTATGATCAAATATTCAATGATATGTAACTTTAATTTTATCCTTTGCTTTTCTGTACAGTAAATCTAATTTGGAAATTGAGAGATCACTAGTTTCAAGAAAATCAAATATGCCAAAGAGTACAAACTGTGACATCCCTTCAACCAAAGTGAAAGAGCAGCTAAGATAATCACAGTCAGAGAAAGGTAATATTCACCACTGTGTTGATACCAATAAACCAGATGCTAACGTGAAATAAACAACCGGATGCAACTAAAGGATGCATTATTAAGATTCGCTAATCCAGCATATCTACGTGACAAATTGAATGAACAGAAATGAGCATATAACATAGAAGGTTTAAGGTACTTACGGGTTGTTCCAATCAGTTGTGTCCTCATTAACAAGATGTGTCCATTTTGTCCTTCCACTGCGACCAAAGTGTTTGACCTGCATGACTTTTGGTAGTATGGATTTATCCAACTTATCCTCCCCAGTTGGTGCAGAGAAATCACGGTGGAATATATTATCAGCGCCAGAAGTTCCAGCTATGTCATCAGCATCTGACTGGAAGAAAGCACCCTTGTGGTAATATTTCTGCATAAACTTCCACTTCTGCTTGGGTGGTGGGGCAGGTTTCGGGTTTCTCCTTTCCCACTCCTTCCTCTCTTCTTCCGTCATATTTCTTACTCTCTCTATTTCTTCCCTCTCCTTCTTACTAGCCTCCCTGTCCTCCCTCTCCCTCTTGATCCTGGCAATTTCTCTGGATTTCCAAGCTTCGTATTCTTCAGCCTCATTCACCTCATCATCAGTATCTACATCAGCAATATTAGCTTCCAGCTCCAAATTTTTCTGAATTATTTCTTCCTCTCGTATCTTCTCAACTACAATTTGCTTTGTTTCAAGTTTTCTCTCCTCTAACCTCTTCTTTACTAACTCCTCGAGAGCTCGTTCCTCTGCCTCTCGCTTTTCACGCTCATCTATGGTGTCTCTCTCAGATTTTGGAACAAAAACTGGTTTCACCATTGCTATCCCTGTGGTCTCTTCCTCTGATTCAGTCTCATATTCTGATTCCTCTTCCTCCTCTTCCTCTACCTCCTCTTCTTCTTCCTCCGGCAGAGCTTCTTCCTGTTGCCTCTGAAGATTTTTTTCCCTGATTCTCCTCCTCCTTTCATCCAAGGCATCTTCGTCATCCTCCTCAAATTCCATTCTTTCTAGTCTTCTATTTTCCTCTTGAATGGTTGAAACAATCTCTGCTTGCCGGATGCGTCGATGATCTGCTCTGATTTCCTCACGATTATCAACTTTACTCTCTGCCAGTCGACGCAGCCTTGCATCATCTTTTCTTGCAATGTCTGAACCGCCCTGGCTGGGAAAGGCTTTCTCAAGTGCTGCTTCCCTGTTCATCCGCATATCCTCATCTTTTTCCGGTTCATCTGCCCATTCAGGAGCTTTACCGGGCCAATATCTTTTCACTTTTGTTTGGCCAATTTTACCCCTGAGCTTTTCCCTAATTGCAATAATTGCATCACTTACACCAGCTGTTACAGACATATTTATAAGAGAAAGAACCCCTTGAAGAAAATGGTATGTAAACGAATCAGTGGACGCTTTATATGCTTCAAGCCTCTGAACCCAATGATATGATCTCCCTATTACAAAAGAAAAAGAAGAGAATAAATTAGACGAGATTATATGTGTGTGTATAATATGTTTCTTCGGGCACTGCTACACACAAAATTTCAAGAACAAATGGCATCACAACCAAATCAAATCTACTTAACTGATCAAGTAGAGTACTTGTCAGAAATCAAGTGGGATTTGTAACTTGTACCAACTTATAGGGGAGATATCAGTGCCTATCAAAAATAAAAGATAAATAACTTATAAAGAAAAACAATGTTATTCCCGTATATTCTCTAGAGCCGCAACAAATTCAACCTACACAGCATCAACATCTGCCATTCAACTGTCTTCTTTCAGGCAAAGGCTGATAACGGAGGGTGAAGGAAAGGAAATCTCAGTTTTGTACCAGAACAGAACTCTCAAAAATATGACAATGGAGCTCAGCTCATATAAACAGACTATAGGCAACTTCTAAGCCTTCCTATTGATTAACAGGTGACTAAGAGGGTAGGGTGCCTCTCATGGGAGAGGTAGTAACGGCCCAGGGGTTACCCCACTCGATGAAAATTACACTGCTTATACATGGTTAAACTTATTTTTTATGTATATATAGCAGATGTTGAACCTCCTTCGACTTATTCATGTGTTTACTTATTCATATTTTGCACCCCTTAATGAAAATCTCACCTCCGCCACTACTCTTGTGATATGTATGCCTCAAACTCTCCAAAACAGAAATTTAGAATTGCAAAGACTACAAAAATCTCAAGTTAAACAGATTTTGATATGGCAAATAGTTTAGGGTTAAATTAACATCGACTTGCAAATCATGAAAATGAAGATCTTCCTGACCTGCGAAGATGGTAAAAAAAAAATTGCAAACCTTAGTTGTCGCTCTCTTGAATATAAACCCTACTTCTTCCACAAAGGAACCCTAAAACCGACTAGGAGAAAAATACAAAGCTATCACCAATTCAAAACAGTCTTAAATTACAATAAACGAAATTCGTACAGAAGAATAGCCTGCAAAATTTATTTGTTTATGAACATATCTAAGACTTCTTTGAAATCAAACACTATGCTTCAGCGAATTCAAGCTTGTATAAAATTGCAGACATGTTAAGAAGGGGAAAATATTAAGCGAATGAAAACTTACCTTAGAGTCGACGGAGATGACGAAATCGCCGGCGATTGGCGTTGGGAATAGACTCGCTCGATAATGGCGGTTGGGGTACACTCCGAATCGAAGTGATGTTGAAAAAAGATTTTACGCTCTGTTTTATACCCAGGTAAATCCTAATTACCAACTTAACCTCGAAAACAAAATCAAAATTCTAATTTACCCCTTCTAGGCATCTCCAACCTGAGCGTTCTCTAACCATAGACTCCAACTCAATTCTCAGTTTATTTATTTTTCAAATTCTTTATATAAGATAGATTTATATTTTATTTTAAAGTTCTAAAGAATAACTATGAATAATTGAAGAAAGCAATCGACAAGCACAATCGCAATTACAACTACAACTTTTCTAAATCATACACTAATTTTTTTTGAGTATTGTTAAATTTGGAAAGGACCTACTAGATTATTAAATTATTATTATGATTTTTAAAATTATTATGTTATATATATTGTATTGTTATCTTGTATTTAAATTATTATGTTATGTATTGTATTTTAAAATTTAAATTTTCATTTTATCATTTAAGTTTTGTGCATTCTTCATAGTGAAAATTAATAATAATATCAAATTATATTCACTTGAAGTGACAAAAATTTTAAAAAAAATATTTGAAATATTATTAATTCGGAATGAAAGTAGTATATATTAAATAATATATTTTTTAAAAATGATATGAATATTAGAAATTTAATTAATATCCTTATATGAAAAATAATAGAAATAATAATATAATATTCAAAAAGTGAAATAAATAGTAGAATAGTAATTCTCAAAATTTGGAGAACTACTATTCAACCTTCTATAATTGGAGAGAATAGGATAAAATAGAGAGTATTTGGAGAGGACATTTTCTATTTTACCCTTAAATATAGAGAATAGAGATTAAAATAGAGTAGGGTTGGAGATGGTCTAAACATTTTGAGCAGAAGAAAAAGATATTGGCCTTTTTAACTTACTGAAAATAAGATAATACTTCCTACTCACTTTTACTTGTGATTTATTTCTAAAATTTATTTGTTATTATCATATATATATTGTTTGCCATGTTTTAAGTTTTACATTAAATACTATTATGTATACCATTTTTAAGATTTAATAGTAAACATTAATTAGTATAGATAGTATGGTAAAATATATAATTTCTCCGTCCAATAATTATTGTTCACTATACTATTTTGAAATGTTCAACAATACTTGTCCACTTTATAAAATCAACGAATAATTTTGCACTTAGTTTCTAATTTACCATTATCATTAAATATAGTCATTTCTCTATTATATTTTTCAAGACATTGTATTTATTATATTCAAAGGGTGATATAGTAAAATTACCCTTTTATTTATAGTTTTTTATGAAGTGTGCAAAGTCAATAGTAGACAAGTATTGTTGGACAGAATAGATATATCATTAATTATTTTCTTAATAAGTGTATCATGTAAAACAGTAACAAGTAAAAATGAACAAAAAAAATAGTTGTAAATTCAACTTTAAAAATATCTTTATGGTTACTCAAGTGGCGTATTTATATCCTTAGAAAACTATCGCACCTTCACACTGTAAAATAGAGCAAACGGGCAATTTGACCCTTAACTATGTGAAATCTAACATTTTTCTCTCAATTAATAATAGTAGTTGGTTACTTTAAAGCAAATAACACAAATTCCACTAGTTTAAAGTTTTATTACGTGTTTTCACTTTAATTTTAATATTATCTTCTGTTTCACATTTAATTCACTTGATACATGTATCTCGAATACATGTGGGTCAACTTAGGTATAATTAATTTCACATACATTGTATACAAGCATGATTTACATATATGTGGAATATACTGACTCTATCGGTTGCCTCTCTCCAATCTTGCTCACATCTCTCCTTCTCTCACTCACCTCTCTTCTTCTCTCGTTCGCCTCTCTCTCATCTTGCTCACCTCTCTCCTTCTCTCGCTCGTCTCTCCCCATATTTCAGAATGTATCTACTCCCTCCATCTCAATTTATGTGACACTTTTCATTTTTCGAGAGTCAAACAGTTTAAGTTTGATCGGAAATTTGCACATGGAATCTTCATTTTTTAAAAATAAAATTTATATATTTGTAAACTACGTAAAAAGTACTATAAGTCACAATAATTGATAATTCAAAATGTTTAAAAGATCTATAAAAACTTTACGGTCAAAGATAGATTGATTTGAATTTTGAAATCCGAAAAGTGCCACATAAAATGGGACGGAGGGAGTAGTATTTAAGATACATGTATCTAGGAGTCCGAAGCCAAAAGGGCAAAAAAAATTATCAAAAATTCCAAAAGGGCACATCAATATTTTTTTTTACCAAAAGGGTAAAATCGCTCCTGATGGAGTGATTTTCTTTTGACAAAATTGACACGGTTAATTATTTTTTTTTAACATCGCTGCCCCTGCAGCGTTTTTCTCAAAAAAAAAAAAAAAACTTTTTAAAATTGATATAGCAGCTATTTCCTTTTCCTTTAAAATGTTATTTTTTAAAGAAAAAAAAAATTGCTTGCAAGGCTTAAAAAATGGGGTTTCTCAGAAACCAAATAATCACCATATTGTTGAGTGTGTACCAGCTCTTTAGGTCAACCAACACAGGAGGAAATATGTGTTTAGGAAGGGCAACTTGGCCATCAAAGAGTGGTGCAACAATGGCGATTAACAAGAAGGAAACGAAAAGAAGCAAGTCCAATAGCTTAACAAAAGCATCCATTTTGTCTTCGTCTCTTTGAAGCAATAGAGGCCGGCACCAAATAGTTCAACTAATTTTTTGAGAAAAATGATGCAGGGGTAGCTTTGTTTAAAAAAATTGACAAAATTGCTGCCACAGCAGCGATTTTAAGGAAAAAAGAAATTTTTTTTGGACGATATCGCTGCCCCAGCAACTATTTTTATGTTTTTAATGGAGTAACGGTGTCAATTTTGTCAGAAGGAAATTGCTCCGTCAGGAGCGATTTTGCCCTTTTGGTTAAAAAAAATTGATGTGTCCATTTAAAATTTTTGATATTTTTTTTGCCCTTTTGGCTTTGGACTCATATATCTAGTATCAATATGTAATTTTTTAAAACTATAGAGTGAATTAATATTTATGGTAAAAAAATTGTGTAATTTGATAGTTTTTCCTTACTTCAACTTGTACCATTCGCTGTGTAACCAAAATGGCTGAATATTGTCATTATTCACTAAATAAAGTTCAAAAATGCTTATGAAAGACAATTTCCAGAAAAATAAAGTAATTTAAGTATTTTGTGTTTGAAGTGTTGTACGTGAGAGTTGAAAATGCAGAAATTGGCTTGAAAAATGGCGAATAAAGGGGTAGAACATAAGAATAATATAGTATAATTGTTTGTCGAAAAAATTGTGTGCACACAAAATTAAAGTTTAAAAATTATAGAAATAAGATCAAAAGGAGCATGATCATGTTTTTTTCATTTTAGGCTAGAATCCATCAATCCAAACAAGAAAAAGTAACAATAATGAAATGAATACTAGGATGAGAAGTAGGTTCCTTATTTTTGGTGAAGTAAAATTTATTCAATAATATCAAGATCTAAAAAAATGAAAAACTACAGAAATTTTGTATTTTAAACATAGATGGTTTAACAATTGTCTATTTATAAACTTCAAAACACATAGTTTCTGTCATAATACTATACACTACGTGTTAGCTAGCTAGCTAGCAGGAGGTTCCTTTTTTTTGTCTTGCCATTTTCAAGTGCCTCCAGATCCATCAAAATACATTGATCCAGCACTAACACCTTCCATTAGAGCAAATTTCATGTCTTCAGATGGCTGCCAGTGTCGCTTCCTTTGGTTTATGAACCAGTTGTTTATCTGTTTCTGGTCTAGTCCTGTCATCTCCGATAGCCTATTTTTCTCTGCTTCCTGCATTCATTGTCATCCATATACATGTTAAATGAACAGAAAACAGTCAGATAATGTCACCACTCGTGACACTGGATTCTGCACGATCGTTGGTCATAAAGAAATTAGAATGGCAAATACAGAGATGAGGGGCAATAATTGAGTTTATTTTCTATACACTGGACAATGTTGAACCTCAGATAACTATAGGTATCCATTGTAAGAGTTTAGATAACTAGAAATTAGTGCAGTTACCTGCTGCAACATGTTAAAATACAATGTTCGATTTGCAATGTCCGTGTATGTAAGTTAGATCTATAATCATATTAACGCATAAAAGTAACTGGCAATGCCAGTAGATACATGTAGTGCATATGTTTGAACTTTAAAGACCAGTTAAAATAGGAACTAGTTCAGCCAGATCTCCTTATATATATAGAGTTCTACGAGCAATCTAGGTAAGCATAGTTTTGAGACATCCTTAAACGAATGGCTCAGAGAAGAGAATTACTAGAAATTACCGTGGGATAAGGCCATCGATACTGAGTCTTCCACCAGTCCAGCAATACAATTCTTGCTTCCTTAGGTAACTTGCCTTTCTTCCTCTTCTTCAGAAATTCCTTTCTCAAACTGCTAAGATAGCCACTATATTTGCGCATCAGCATTTCTTTTAGCTCATTATTGCCTTCACGGTTAGCAGGATATTCTTGATTATCCACTGCTTCCATCTCCTCGCAGCCTAGATCCTCCTCTGAGGTACCACCTGCTTCATCTGTTATGGACATCTAACATAAATCAAAAAGAGCTCGTATGCTTACATCACCTAGCATAGCACATCTTTTGCCTTCATGATAAAAGATTCTTCGTATGATATGTTTCAAAAAATCTCAGACCACAACACTATTACATGGAATAATTTAAATCCCCGAGCAATTAGTTCTATGAGAATTAATATAAACAAATTTGATTTCAATGGTTCACTAAATTAATGACCAGATCAATCAAGTGACAATGATTTGAGCGTTTTTTTAACATCATATATATCTCAAGTAATTATGAAACCTTTCACAACTGCATAGCACTGATTAAGATATCTACAAGGATCTAGCTAGTGCAAAAAAAAAAATACATTCAAACTTCCCGTTACAAGGTAACATGGAGATATTACCTATCAGGACTGTAGAAACCATAAAGAAGCAACAGAATTCTATTTCTGGCACAATTTAAAGATGCTTGCTTTAGCTTTACATCATCACAACTCACAAGGAATTTTGTAAAAAAATTATCCAATTTCAAATGGATTTCATTTTAAAACTGCACACAGGTCTAACAACTGAATTTCCGGCTTTGTAGTTACCTGAAAATATCAAATAGGGGAAGACAAAGTACGTAGTACTCTTTTGAGATGGTAAACAAAGTGCGGAATACTAGCTCAGATTTATGGGCCTGAGCCCCAAGCAGTGATAAAGAAGACATCCTATCCTAGTATACATCAAACATTAAGATTGATGAATTCTTGAATCATGAAAAGGGGCATGTAATATCATAACTTGTACGAAGTAGAGATTTTGAATGTTTACAAACAGAATAAGTTGAATAAAGTTGGAAGTTTATTCTCATCAAACGGCATATGGATGATGATCTTATATATATAAGTAGTAAACCTTGGTTCCTCTTAGTATTCCGATGTCTCTTGGTGTAATCCTTAATTAATTCTAAGTCTAGTAGCACATAGTCAAGAAAAAAAATGAAATCTTGTAGGAAATATCCATTCATGACACTCTCCCACAGTTATCCTCTCCGAATAAAAATTAATGCAGATTGCATTGGCCTTCATCTGGTAATACCACTAGTTCCCAAAGTTATTAGAAATCCATAGGCATTTAAGCATAATTACATGACTATGTAAGGGAGTAAGGACAAAATTTGTGACATGACACAAAAATACGCATAGAAAAGGTCTGAAAACTGACATGACTATACATTATACAAGCGACAGATTTAGAAATTTATCTTAGCAATTTCAAGTCCCTAAACCATGTCTAAAAGCCTTGGTTCTTCATGTGTCTACCAAGCAAATAAATTAGAGACACTACCTAATAATTTTAAGCACATTCCATATTTAAGCTAAGTATATCACATGTTCATTTGCAGGTGTGCTCGTCAGCATCATAACATCGAAACAAAGTGTTTAATGCTTCGCAGTTTTTGAAACTAGTACACCATCAACTAAATTGGATGTGCACAGCATCTATACATATTAAGCCTGATCATAACGGATATATTTTCAATATCATCACCAACAAAGAACACTGATCATCTACAACTTTCAAGTTCCATGACCAAAAACACATTTTTCAAGTGGGGGTTTTATCATATGTAAACCATTTATGTGGGTTTTCATTAAATCAAAGTTACTTTCTTTGATGGAAAACTCAACCAAACTAGCAAGTAGGTTTTTTAGCATCACCGTGTAAGGCAATTTCAGAAAGAAAAAAAGAACAAGAAGAAAACCCCCTAATTATAATTAGGGAAAACTTCATTTGTATTGAAGTGTGTAACCATATCATTGATTGCTAGAGAGAAATCTCATTTTTCTAAACTTAATTATTTTCATAGAGGCGGAGCCATTGTACATTATATGGTTCACGGAAACCAATAGCTTTTATTTAAACTTTGTATACATATTAAGAAATTCACTTATATCTGATTGTACCCAATAATTGTTGGTATATATTATCTCCAGAAATATTATAGAAATCCATAAACTTCAAATACAGGATCTACCTCTAGTTCCCAACAGTTTGTTTCTCTAATTAATTTTCACATTTTCTCAGACATAGATTTTGAAATTGATGAAGTTGCGTTATGACATGCATTTCACAAGTCCTGAAAACTTTAGGAAAAACTTGAAAATATTTGAAGTAAATCTGATCAAATTTCATGGTCAAACAGAACTCTCGAAATCGACAAACGCTAGCTTAGAAGATGGAAGGAAGTCGACACTCAAAAGTATTGGTGTTGTTGAAGCATTGGAAAGATAATAAAGAAAGAAATATAATTAGTCTGACAGTAACAGTAGTTCCATGGATGCAGCTTCTGAAAAGCCTCAATTTCCAAGGCTTCACCAACATGCCTACTACTACTAGTAACATCGATCTGCTAACCCTAACACAGAACAGAAAGGGCCAACAAAAGTATAGGGGGTCCGAATCAAAAATTGAACGGAATAGTATTTCTGACTAGTACTACAAACCCCAAAACAAACACACACGCACAAACACTAGTTAATTAATTAATTAAAAGAATACTGTAGTACCAGATATATAATTGATGTTGGAGTTGAAACTTGTTGAAGTGATTAAATTATCTTTGCATAGGGAACTGAGCTGTGACTCCATGTTATTCAAGAAACTTGTAGCTTCATCAAACGGCTTTGAAAGCTCCTCTTTGTATTTCACTAATACCGCACAATATGATTCCTTTACCACAAAAACCCTCTTTTAGATAATGAAAAGAAAGAAAAAAATACTCATGATATGTGTGGGTTTATTTTATTTTTTTTCTTCTTATTACCATAAACTCATCAAGTTCTGGATCAGCTCCAATTTCACTACTGTGACATGAGCTGGATATTAAGTTGTTCTCTTTGCTAATTTCTTCGAGAATTGATGTCATTTCTTGCGGTGCTCCAACCTTCATTTAAATTTGCCCAAATTGAAAAATAAGGCATATAAATGATAAATAATCAAAGATGAACATATTAAACACTAACCTTACGACATTGAAGATAAGCAGAAAGTAAGTTAGGATAAAGAGGATGATTTGCAATCTGAGCTTTAATAAGATCTGACATATTGGTGCTGGATTTAGTATTATTTTGATGATGATTATGATCAGCAGCAACAGCGGCTTCTAATTGACGATAATGATGAATAGCAAAACTAGTATGATGAGTAGGAGTGTTATTAATAGTTGTCGGCCCGGCCTCATCCTCAGCCTGTTGTTGCTGTCTACTGCGTGAACATAAAATAGCAGAATGAAGTTTGCTCAATTCATCCATCATC
Organism: Solanum pinnatisectum; assembly: GCA_035578085.1. NCBI lineage: Eukaryota > Viridiplantae > Streptophyta > Magnoliopsida > Solanales > Solanaceae > Solanum > Solanum pinnatisectum. Next base: position 59,657,592 of record CM069076.1, read on the forward strand.
AAACAGTTACACAGTATGTGAACAACAACTTGTTATTAAAAATACCTAGCTGTATATATATGGAGTACGTTTCTTTAAACCCAAAAAGAGATAAAGATCGACATCTGGAAAAAGGCCCTAGCTACTTTAATTTTATTTTTAGTTTTAAAAGGTGATAAAGACCAGAGTCTGTGTTACTAGTGATTAGTGGGGGAAAGGAAAGAAAAAGGAAGCCCTGGGGTGTTTGAAGGATTCAAGGAGGTATGACGGATTGGATTTATATCTTGTTCTTGTTAGAAAACATTTAGATAAACTTGTTTTTATTTTAAAATGAAGTAATCTAATAAATATCAATATTTATATAAAATAAATAATTTTATTATATCAATAAAAAAATTTCAAAATTATCGAGTGATTAATAATGGTGACAGTTAGTTCTAAATTTCTAATGGTTATCGGTGTTGATTAAGGATGATATTTTGTTGTGATAGTAGACTAGTAGCTGCTGGTAATGATGATTGGTTATCTTAATATAAAAGCATAATACATAAACATGATTTTAATTGGCGTTAGTTAACAACTATGTTCTTTAACTTTAGACATACATAAATAGACACTTAAATTTGCATAAATTGAATAAATATACACATTCATCCTACTTGACCCTACATGAAAAATTTGTGTCTTACATGTATTATGTCACGTGTGTTTACTTGTTCAAATTTATACAAGTTTACTTGTGCACACTCAAAGTTGGAAGGCATAATTATCCGCTGAAACCAAATTAAGAGTCATGTTTATGTATTATACCTACTTTGAAATTAAGTAAGTAGACACACATCATACACGTCATAGATGATAATTCGCATGAGATACACTCATTCTACATTACAATTTATGTTATATAAGATGTGTGTGCACCTACTTATTTGATTTCAACATAGGAGAGCACAAATATCAATGGAAACCAAATTAAAATGTTTTTATGTACTCCCTTCGTTAAATTTTATGTGCCACTATTTTCTTTTTAGTTCATCCAATGAAGAATGTCACTTTACTACAATTAAAAGTATTTAAACTTGAAAATTCTTCTATCCTTAATAAAATAATTTATAATCACATAAATATCTAAAAATTATTATAAATTATAATTTTTTTAAAAGATAATTTAAAAAATATTATATTAATTAAACGATGTCATATAAATGTAATGAAAGAAATATTATGCAAAACAAAGAAAAGGTTGGAGAGGATGAGGTTGGTTTGAAGAAAGGACAATAGGAAGGAATGGTTGGGCACCCTCGAAAATATGAAAATATTGTATAGTTTTATAATGTACAATTTAAATTTAATATGAATTTCAAATGGGAGTGAAAAATCAAAAAGAAAAATAAAATAAAATCGGAGGCTTTTTTGGTTTATAGCTCACGTTCTCCCACGCTACCGAACAGTAACACCTTGTACCTTATGCTCATGTCTAGTGAGGCATCTAGACTCTCCCAATTCAATTAATCTCCAACTCCACTACGTTACCTAGATATGAGATAAATAAGAAAACAGAGGAGGTATGTGCATTCGTTAACTTAAAAAAAAAAATTAGGTGTGTAGGTGTATATCTATTTTGAGAAATTGATATAAATTAGAATATAATTTATGGTGCACCCATGAAGAGTATAAGTTTGACATTATGCTGTTAGTACAAGCTAGAGGAACCACCCACGAGACATGGGTTTGAATCTAGCTATAACGCTATTTTATTGTTTATTTTAGCATTCATATTTGAAATAAGGTAATATTGGTGCACCTAAAATCTTCAAATCATCGTCTTTGATTATAAGTAATGTAACTTAATTTTGAGTTGAACTAATATATATAATTAAATAAAATTATTTTATATTTTATTTTGAAGTTTTATCTCAAAATTGCGTAGTTAGTTTAGATGTTAGTTACCACCTTTATTTAGCTTAGTATTGCGAGTTCAAGTTAGTTGGATCTGTACAATTTTAAAATTCCTCTTTAATATGGCAAGTTATAATTTTACAACTACGATTAAATATATTATGCAAGTTAAACTTTGTCCTAGGCTGAAACGGCATCGGTACCGGTAAGTTTTGGGAAGACAAAATGAGGTGTTTGATCAAGTTTAGAAAGAAAATTAAATTAAAGTAGTCAAGTTTCGACTGTCCCTGACTAATCTGTCGCTTAATAACTCTAATTAGCTAATTGAATTTTTTTATACTCCATAGTTAAATCAAATTAGCATAAAATTTTGTTATTTAGTCATGAAGTTTTATCAGTTACTAATTTTATTTTCTTAATAGTAGTTCTAAGTCCATGAAATATTCTTTCTTATCTCGTCCCCATTCCCCAAACGACCTCTTGAGTATAGTACTTAGGAGTTGTTTGGTGCGAGATATATAATAATTCTAGGATAAAACGTAGGATTGTTTTATCTCACCATTTTGAGTCATAATAATGGGAATATGGAATAAGTATCACATATACATGATAGAATAATTTATTCCGAAATAACTTATTTCCAACCGAAACTACTCTTACACATGAGTTGTCAATTAGTGGGAAGGCGTTTTGGTAAAAAGAAAAGAAGGTGAGGTGAGGTGACAATACGTGTGTGTGTTAATTGAGGCCAGGGTGGTAAAATTGAGTCACTTTTTTGCACTGTTTGATGGATTGTTGATCACACAAAGGCCAAAGCAAAGGCTTGTGTTGTTGAGTCATTCAAAAGGCAGACGTTACTGCAAAAGAAAATACTTAACACAAGTTGGAAGTACTAGTCTTCATAAAACCTTAGTTACTCTCTTCATATGTGTTATCTTTTTAGCTAAGAATTATTGTCCTCATTATATTTGTTGCTTCTCTCTCTTTCTCTCTTTTTCCTTCTACTACTTCTTTCCATGGGTATAGGCTGTCCCCACCAGTTTATTTCAAGTGGGATTGTTTGCTCGTGTGCTATCCAAACCATTTCGTATATAAAAGAAATATGTAGATATATGATTTATTATTACAATATTTTAGGATATTTTGATATTTTATTTACGAGTTACGATTTCATTATTTGATAAAATTATATGAGAATTGGAGAAATTTTAATAACTTATGAATTTTCATATTTATAGAAAAAAAAAAATACTAATTTAAAAAATTGAATTACATATCAAAACAATGTATACTTTAACTTTAAATCATGATTCCAGATTGTATGTTCAAATAGGTCTTAAATAATTGTTTGCTTGTGTGTACCTGTTTATCGTATAATATTTGAAATTCATTCATTCAACTAATTATAATTTGTCTTGTTTAAAGGGAGACTCTCTTTATCAAAAGTTGCAAGCATATGGTTAAGGGTTAAAAAAAATTTTGTTCATCCAATAATTTTTTTTAGCTGAGCTTTATGAAAAATAACTTATCTATGTTCTAAAAATAAAAATAAGGTCCGCATACATCTACTCTTTTCGAACATCACTTGTAGCTCTATATTGATCAGTGTGTTATTACTATTGTTTTTTTATGTAAGTTAATTACATTTAGGTTAGAACTCCCATCCCCTTTTGTTTTAAATGCTATATTAATATAATAACTAAACTAGAAATGAACAATTTCATATGATAATTAAGTCTCTTAGTTGTAACATCAAGCAATAATACACTCCATATAATTGTTATTTATTTGGATGATGATGACCTTTATAGTATTATCTTGCGCACATTTCAATTATTTCATTATATACCTTTACTTTTCAATTAATGATAAAGTAGCACTAATTAAGCGTGATCTCCAAAGTTGAAGGAAATCTTTGACTTCGAAGAAAGTCATTATTCTCCTCCCTTTTTGTCCGAAAACATGATTTAATAACTTTGCCAACAAATAATTATATTTAGTCTAATAAAGAATGTGTTAATTTGGTTATCAAATGATTGGGTTCGTAGATAGCACATGTTCATTTCACTAAACTATTTGTCTTGCAGTAATTTCTAGAACTAAAAATAAATAAATCCTTAGTTATATAAATCTAGCTAGCTAGCTTCCAATATGATAATAGGCCCCAACACTTTTTTATATTGAAAAAAAATCTGTGTTGGTTTAGTGTTAGGCCCCAACATCGGACGAATCTGATTTACTTTCTGTGTTTTCCTCATAATTAAAGTGTGGGTACTAACATTAATCAAATTCAATACTCCTAATTATTTTTACTTGTCCATTTTGAATTTTGAGTCTAACTGACAGAAACAATGATTGATATGCTAATTTTACCATATTGATTGCTATTTAGGGCCAGTTTGACCATGCGACATGGTATCATGATATGGAATCATGAGATGAAATTGAAGTTTTATTTGGATATGCGATAAGAAATTTTTGTGTTGTATATTTTCTCATAAACATAAAAATTTCATAAGTTGTAAAACTATTAAAATAGCCTCAATTGTTTATTCAATCTTATCAAATAAATAAAAATTTATAAAATCGCATAATAAATTATTACAAAGCTATTTGTTCTCCACTTAAGTAATTGTTTCATCTAACTTTAATTTGATAAAAAAAAAATTGAACATAAATTGTAGTGTACTAGTCTTTAATATAATCCTTCCACATAGTACGGACAATTTCCTCACGTTGAACTTGCATTTCTTGATCATGTGATCGAGAAAACGAACCAACATTGTTACTTTTGAGCCATTTGTTGGTCAATATCATCCGCAACTATATTTTCATGCTCATAGACCATAAATATCTCATCACTTTAACAATCGATTAGTGTGAGTTAAAGTGACTATATGTTTGGTGAGAATAATAAATTTTAAAAAGTAATGATGTGATTATAAATTTTATTTACATATGAAATAAATTGTTAGTAGATATAAATGTGGGGTTGTTTTAACAAAATATAAACTCGTGGATCAATTTTTGTATTAAAATATCTCAAATCATGATATGAAATTACCATATAATTCCATATCATGGTTTTTGAAGAATATGAAATCACATCTCATGATATGGAATCATGAGATGGAATCAACGTAAAATCGCATGTCCAAACGCTGATTCCATCTCACGATACCATATCGTGATATGGTATCGCACGGCCAAACGCCTACTTAGTATTTCCTCTGTACCTTTTTACTTGTCCAAATTATTCATTAGTCAATGATACTATAAAAGTATATATGAGTAATTTCTAAACAAGAAATCTTAATGATATCAATACAGTATATATATATATATATATATATATATATATATATATATATATATATACTAATTTCGTATCAATTAAGAGAAATTATCGCCTTAATGATACAAATACAATATCAGTTAAGTGAAATTAGTTGGGGGTATATAGTGTAATTATTTAGTGGGTGTGAATGTAAAGGAGTATATGTTTGTAATTATTTCTCTTTTATGGGGTATTTGCTTAGTTTTCCCTTTTCTTTTTTTTCATTTGGTGTTTGATAAATGCATTGAAGTCCGGTTTATTCGAATTCACGCCACCTAAGGCCCATTGGAGAGGAAGTGTTCCCTACGAATTTGAAAAATAAGTTTCTTAAAAATGAAAAAGAAAATGACATTTCTGATGAAAAAAAAAAACTTCGTAAATACATTTGACATTTATTCTGTTCGTCCCACTCTCATCTCCATTCCCACACCTTATACTGCATTTACTTTGATTTTATATAAATATTTTTGAAATAATATTTTCTATTAAGTTATTAAACATAAAAGATAATAATGAAAACAATCGCTTATTTTCATGGAAAATATTTTCGTTCTTACCAAATTTAGGGCATCTCTAACCCTACACTCTATTTTACTCTCCAAATATAGAGTTCTCTATTTTTAGAACAACCAACTTCAGCCTAATTTTCTATTTTACTCTCTAGAAAGAATCATTTTCTCTTTCCTCAATATTATATTATTATTTCTATTTCATTCTTAGTTTCTTATTTCATTATATAAATCCTTTATTTCTTTTTCCCAATAATTACTTTATATAATTTTCATGTGATATAAATTTTATTTTTTCAATTTGTTTATTTAATATAAAATTACATTTTATTCTAATTTTTTAAATAACATAAATTGCAAGAAAATATTATATAATATACAAATTAATGGACAAATTCAAATAAAAGTGAAATACAATTACATAAATATTACATAAACACTCAATTTTCGAAATTATTATGTTGCTCCCATAAATGTTCTATTAATGTATTACGGAGTTCAAAATGAGCATCTTTGTCCTTAATTTTTTTATGTCTAAGAAAAATTGTTCAAACAGAAATTTTCATCTACCACAATTTCTGTCGTTGGAGTTGGAGCCTCTACGACATCTTGAATTGGTGCATTAAGATCACGTTCATCCTCAATTATCATGTTGTGCAGTATAATACATGTAGTCATTATATCATGCAACACTTCCTTTCTACAAAAACGTGACGGTCCTGCAATAATTGCAAAACGTGATTGCAAAACTCTGAATGCACGTTCAACATCTTTTCGGCATGATTCTTGTTTCATCGCGAATTAATTATTATGTTATGTATTGTGTTTTATCTTGTATTTAGATTATTATGTTATGTATTGTATTGTTATCTTGTATTTAAATTATCATATTATGTATTATATTTTAATTAAAATTTTCATCTTATCATTTTAATTTTGTATATTCTTTATAGTGAAAATTAATAATAAAATCAAATTATATTATTGACGAAAATTAGAAAAAACTAAAATACTATTAATTCGGGATGAAAATAGTATATATTAAATATGAAGAATAGAGAGTTTTTTAGAAGGTGATTTTGAGAACCAATTCTCTATTTTCCTTTTCAAATATAAAGAATGCATAGAGGTGAGTTAAAAGATGGCCTTAGCTTGACTCAGGGGGCCATAAAACCTGCACAGGCAAGGCAAGAAATTGGGTGGATTACATGAAAACTTAAGGACAAGACAGCCTAGGTATGTTAGATGTTTGAATAAAAAGAGAAATATGGATCTATGTTATTCTCTCATTTTTCATTTCATTCAACTTTATCCTAAACTTCTGTCCTCCATAAACATGTTTTTACTTTCGCTAGCCATTTCGTACTAAGATTTTAAAAAGACTCATATATTAGGTTATATGTATTATGTAGAAGAATTCATTTCTGGATCTAGCAAATCTTTATATAATTATATGTGTATTTGATAGCTTGTAATCTCGCAAACATTTACTTTACAAAAACGAACATGAAGACGTGCAATTAGTTGTAATAATGCGGCGCCTAATAATATTTTGATGATACCTAGTTCATTAACCGTGATTTGTTTATTTGTAAAGATTGATAATTTTGGTAGTTTTTACAAATTGTGAAATTTTCCTGTTTATAAAAAATATACAACATAATATTGTAGATTAATCTCTTGTGTACACTTGCTGATAAATGAACAAGTCAAAGTAAATCAGTTTATATCGTGCTCTTCAAGAAACACAACATGAACAAAAAGGAGGGGTAAATTACTTTTAAAGACAAAATATCAAGACCTAAGCAAAAACGTCTATATAAGATTTGCGCAGGTACATTACACTCTTTCCCAACTGTAACTCTGATGAACAAGTAAAAATTGGCGTACATTTGCTCCTGGCAGCAGGAATATTGTGTCTACCCAAAACTTAGTAATCAATTACAATCTCTAAACATGAGTGTATTAATAATCCAGGTGAGAGCGAAATGATAAGGAGAAAATTAACCTTCCTTGCAATACAACTATGATTGTTCAGCGGCTGCTGCAAGTGGTTGAAGGGCTTTCATTGGATTCATGATGACACCATCGATTAGCCCGTACTCTTTAGCTTCCTTTGCGCTCATGAAAAAATCACGATCAGTATCCTGATTAATCCTATCAAGGCTTTGACCAGTCTGGTAGGCAAGGTAACCATTCAAATTTGCTTTGTGATGCAACATCTCATTAGCCTGGACATTATTATCAGCATTGATTAAGCTCTAAGTATTGGAAAATTAACTTAAATCATCGCAAAATTGTCTAAACTACATACAACAACAACAACAACAACTACTTTGTCTCAATCCCCAAACAAGTTGAGAATATCTTCTAAACAAGAAGCATTCTCTGAATGAACAGTTCCAAAAGATTAGCTTTTTTATGGGATTGGATGGGAATAATCCCAAGGGGTTGATAATCATACCCACTATGTTTGGGGGTTGATAATCATATTATTGTATTATATCATTCTCTAAATATACAAAGAACTGGAAAATTACTTGGAAGTTTCCATTACAAGTGCATTATTCAAAGGTACTCTTTCTATGCATTTTTTTTGGGACAAGTCGTCCACAGGTACTTTTCTCCATAAGCACTTTGTGCAGACTGATTTTTGATTTTCAAGGGTCAGATGTTCTGGCCTGCGAAGTTTAGAAATGGATCCTTTACCTTGTAAAGGACCACTTGTATTCACCAACAAACACAAAATTGGAAATTGTTCATAGGTTTTTAGTGCATTGTTAAATGCACTTTTTATCTGTCAGCACATTGAGTAGAATGTTAATAAAAAAAATAGTCAGGACTGGGGTTCTAGCATATCTTTTTAGGATGGATAGGGGATTCTAGAATGGAACGTTTAAATCAGATGACATACTTTGGAAGACCTATGTCACAAATACTGACTCCCAAGGGTGTGTTTGGTATAGAAAATGTCTTCCTTCGTGGAAGTAGAGAAAACAAGTTCCACAAGTGGCATTCCACATTGATTGTGTCTTCCCCCAAAACAAACCTCATCTTCACCCCACCCTTGTAGCCCCCATCCCCTTACCCCCACCCCCATAGTATTTGTCTATATTGTATACAAATACTTTCAAGGATAACATTTTTTTACGTACAAATTCCAAATGCAAGAAAATAAGTAAGAACCCTACTTATTTTTCTGGAGAAAGTTTTCCTTTCATACCAAACACACCCTACATACAAACATTTGAAATAGAAACTGTGGCATACAACTTCATCCTAAAAAAAGAAACTATGGCATACAATAGAGTGAGTTATTACCTGTATATCTATATCAGTTTGACCACCTTGAGCACCACCAAGAGGCTGGTGAATCATTATCCTTGAATTTGGCAAGCTATATCTCTTTCCTTCAGGGTGATTAACAACAACAAAAGTTAAGAGCAAAAAGTAGAAGCATAGGACAAAGAAAGTTTCTTTAGCCTTGAATCAGCTATTCAATTTACCTTTAGTGCCAGCACTGAGAAGAAAAGCCCCCATACTGCAGTGCCGCAAAACATAAATTAGCTAAGCAAGATAATCTCTTTATTCCATGAAAAAAAGAAGAAGGCTAAGGTAATCACCTTAGGGTACTAAAGGTAAAACAAATTCCATATATTCCCACCTATAACTGAATATGAAATCTCAATTTACAAAAACTTTTTTGAAATAAACTTGTAAATTGTTCCACCACTCACCCATCTAATTATAAGAAGGTTAGGAAATAGCTGCGTGAAAGATAGGTGGATCGTAAAAGCGATGTAACATCAACATGGAAATAGTATCAATAACACATTAAACAAACATAATAAAATTATATCAGACTAACTTCTTCGACATTGTATACTTCTCCATGGAAGGAAGTCCCCAGGAAATTGGGATCAAGTGAACTGGCACACTATAGGAACAGGGCTTAAAAGGGGCTTAAAAGGGACAAAATAGGAGGAATGGAAGAATTAAGGAGATAGGAAGAGAAGAAGGAACAGCAAATCCAATCCCAACATTTTCAAATATTTCCCCTATATTCCGGGTAAAAGAGAAGCTTATATTGGTGAACTTTTGCACCAAAATAAAGAAGTGTGAAGTATCGAGGAGTGCGAAGTAGCTAAATGAAAGGAGAGGCTGCAAAAAATGCCAATAAATGAAAGGAATTGGAAACTTAATCAAATAAATAAGCAAATAAAAGAACCTATGCTGGAAAGCTATGTAGTCCTATCATGGGTTTAGCAAAGGTGATTTTCACATAAATATGCATCACAAGCAACAATGTATGAAATATCATCTTCTAAGAGAAACACAAAGGTACGCAAGTAATCAATCAGGTACCTTGCAGCGAGTCCAACACAGACAGTTGAGACATCGGGTCGAATATGTCGCATGGTATCGAAAACAGCCATTCCTGAGATAATAATAGGTTCATCGCAATGGATAAACCATGCATTAAAGTAGACCGTAAAATCTGATTATAACAGTTCAACACTACGATAAAAGCTGAAAAAACTATGGCAAACAGCAGAAAAATGAGATTGACCGGAAACACTTGGTTGTACCTGCTGTTACCGACCCTCCTGGAGAATTCACATACATAACAATGTCCTGTGTAGTAAATTAAAGAGGTGTTCAGTTGAATTAAAAGAAAGCTGTGTAAAACATATAAGTAAAAGGATGTAGTTAAAAAAAGTAGGGAAAACAGTTTTAGAATTAAACGCTACACTGAAAAGGGATGCTCCTGCAAATGTCAAAAGAAAAGCAGAGCTGCATAATAAAACCATAACAGCATCTGTGTATGCTTCCTTGTTCAATAAAAAGCAAGGTTTTATTCATTTAATATGAAGATGATCAAAGGGCAAGCCTCATATAATCATGGTATAAGGGTTGCCGACTACATCAGCCTGTAAGAATAGACCAAGAGAAGAGAGGAAAAGGTTGAATTTTCACACGTCTCCCACAGGCCTTACCTTTCTTCACTCGTTTGGTTCATGCACAACTGGGGCACTGCGGCCTCAGTAGGCTAGTTCAAGCATATAAGTTATGCTGGCATGTCAATTGACATGACATGACATGACATGCTGAAAATTCCATTATGAAAAAGAGGAAAGAAATTCATAAGTTGCTCAAGCAATTAAGCAGTAGACACTAGACAGATCATATTTAGGCAAACAAATGCGATGGATTAATATTCACAAATACAAAAGATGATATATGCTACCAAAGGACTACCTTATGCAGAATCTCCTCGAAATTGAAACATCTAATATTTTAACCAAAGTCTATCCGATGAAAACAAGTGCACTCTTGAAAATATACCTTTGTGGGATCAACAGCATCAAGATAAAGAAGCTGAGCAACTATGACATTAGCCATATCATCATCAACTGCTCCACCACATCGTATGATCCTCTACAAGATGATGATAATAATAATAATACATAAATTAAAATTTTAGCAAGTACATTGTGACTTTGTGATGAATGTTAAATCTACCATAAGAAACAAATTCTTACATATTGAAAGAGCTGGCTGATCACACTCTGAAATCGCTCTTGTACCATCGGCGGTGGTCCTTGACCTTGGGCGGCATATGTAGGAAAATAAGGTGATGATGGTATTTGCAAGTCATCTCTGCAAAACTCAACAACAAGGAAAAAGCATAAGACATAACAGATAAGATGACAAAGCAACTAAGTCATTGACAATGAATTCTTACAACTTATGTGTTCCACAAGTACATAAAAACTGGACCGTTTACTCCTTGTAAAAATCCCATAAAATGACCTAAGAAAACACCCTTCTATCTACTTTTCAGGTAACTTACAAGATTCTTTTTAAGAAGACAAATGAAAATACAGATTAAAGTAGTACTTCCTGTGCCTCAATTGATATGAACTTTGTCGTATGGGGTATCGCAAAATGTTTGACACCACTAACAATCCTATTATACACTTTTTTTTAACAAGCAACCTTCATGACTTTCAAGAATTCAAAATTTATTTCACTATTCAATTTTGTGCTTCTACGTTATGTTTTTGATATCAATAATACTCCCTTTTTGTACTACTAATATTGTACTACTAGGTCTATCTGAAACAAACTCTATACATTCCACGGTAGGTGTAGGGGTAAGGTCAGCGGACACACTACCCTACGAGACCTCGGGATTACACTGGATATGTTGTTGTTCTACTACTAATATTGTACTACCCGTTAAGTCAAATTAACATCTTCTTATCAGTGTCTAAACTTGGTTAGCCAAATTTGGGCCTAACCCCAAGATATTCTATTCCTACTCCCCCTTATCCACTCATCAACCATAAGAAACATGGAAAAAGTTTCAAGATTTAGACAATTTCTTGCTAACAATAACAACCAATAAAAGTATCCTTCCCCTTCTGAAATTAGACAATTTCTTGATAACAAAACATGGAATAAGTTTCAAGATTTACCAAGAAATTCAACCAAGACCCTTAAAGATTGGGTTTGGGGGTGGGGGGAAGAAAAAGAAAAAGAACCTGATAGACCAAATTCCTGAAGAACGTGAAGCCTTTGCTAAATCCCAGTCAGCTCCAGAATACACAGCCTTGACAGTGCTATTTCCCCTATTCTTCACTTTCCCATTCCTGGGTAATTACCCAAAACACAAAAAATCAAAACTTTAAGGGAAATACTCAGTATTAGCGACATATACAAGTAAAAAGATACAAACCCATTTCAGTACCTCAAGGAAAGACGTTTAAATTGTAGAGATATGGGAGAAAGATTGCAAGAATCAGACGGAAAAATTGAGGAATTGAATTTAGAGAGAGAGGAAGTTGTGGCTATGCAAGAATGAGCCATTTTTTTTTCTTGGATTTTTTTTTTTTTTGGAGTATGGAGTAGATGAAGAGGAAAAGATAGGTTTTTGGGGCAATTTAAAGAGTTGAGTGTTGGAGTAAACATATAACGAGAACGACGAGCTTGGAAAGATATAGAACGGCGCTTTCAGCGCAACTTAGCATACATCCAATTAACGTACGCCGCTCACCAGATAGTTATTAGATGTTTCTATAATTCAATTGCTTATTATTCAGTATTTTTAAATTTATTATACGGACAAAAATCCAAAAAATTAAACAAAACGAAAGAAACTCAACTTCAGAATCTTATCAAATTTATAGTTTCTAAAAATAATACGTAAGTTTTTTTTTTTTTTGTATTAAATAAAGTTTTTTTAATAATTAGGAGTTACTAAAGTTCTCGATTTTTTGGAGAAAAATAGAATTTTTAAAAATTTCTTCTTGATTTTACGTCTAAGTTTGTTTTTTCACTTTATGACAAAGAGTTTTTGGCTAAAATTATCCCTTAACTATGACTCAAATTTAATGTACATCCTTATAATATCTAAATGAGCAAAAGACATTCTTATATTATTCAAAAAATAGCAAGAATCATCTTTCAGTCTATTTTTGTTTAGAAACTGATTGAACCAATAAAAATATATATTTTTAATTTGGTCATGTCTTAACCACAACGAGAACATCAAAATTACCTAAAAAGAATAAGGATATGGATAGGAAATGAATTTTTCATTTTCGGAATTTAAATTTTGTGTGTTGTTAGTTTATATGTTTTTTGCATCATCAAGTAAATTGACTTGCAATAATACGTAAGTCTTTAAATATTTATACAGTAGGTTTTGATGATTGGAAAGATTATGTAAAAAAATCATTTGAAAAATATTACGCCCAACTATTTAGAGATTTTCTTTAGTAAAATATTGACTATGTATGTACAAAGGTGAAGCTGAGTACATTTTTTCAATTGATTTTAGGGAAAACTAAACATAGATTTGAGCTCCATCTAAACTTAACAACATAAACTTCATCATGTATACTTCTTTCGCAACAAGGGGGTAAAATTGATATATTTTGAATAGTTTAAGGATTTGTTTGACTCTTTTCAATTAATTTTACACATAAAATCTCAAAAAAATTATCAAACTTATCGGTTTTACTAGACAAGTAAATAAAATTACTTTAACATTATCATTCAAGTTAAAATATATTTTTTCCTGTAGGATAGCGAGTATTCTCCATGATGTCAGTTAGAATATATAATTATTTATTTCATAGATAAATAATATAAAAAACTGTTTCATTAAACTATACTTTTGGAACCATACAAGCTTGTCAGATGAAATGTCCAAAATCAAAGCAAACTCACCTCTTAGAGGAATAAATGTATCACAAAGATCTTTGATATATTAAACTGTATATTTTCTCAAGGAAATACAATACAAAAATGTACTACGTACTTTTTTCAAAAAGGATTAATAAGACATTGCAAACAATTAATACTTCAATAGATAAAAACAGTGAGAATAACCTCAAAAACAGTAACTAAATAGAAAAATAAAAGAGTGAATGATTATATTGAATATATTATTTGATCATATGTGATGAATGTTTGAAGATGTTGCTGGAGAACTTGATTGACTAAAAGTCTATAGCCTTTCTCTGTAAGGTGAAAACCATCCCATGATCCCAAAATACATATTCATAATCTTTTGTGCAATAGGACAAGCTGCTAACAATTCTATTTTCCCAAGTAAAGCACAACATCCATTTTTCGTAATCTTGTACCCTATCACAACAAATTTTAATCAGTCAAATTGTATCACGTAAATTAAAGTAAGTCTATCATATGAACAACAATACTTGCCATATTTCGTAGGGTTATTGATTAGATCAAACGTGAAATCATAAAAGTCAATATAGACCATTTTAGCATCAGGAAATTTGTTAGTAAGAGAGTTTATCTCAGTAGAGAGCTTGTTGTTAAACGAATATGCTTTTTCATTAAGAGAATCTACGCAATTTTTTTTGAATTCCTCCTCTAGTATTTCTGTGAAGTGGCATGCACCCTATTGGTAATACACCAAAGACACCAATCTTACGTGCCCCCAAGTTGTAAAACTCCTATCAAACAATAACAAAATTAAATTAGACAATTAGATATGATTAATTAAAAAATCAACAAATACATTAGTGTATGCAAATTAAATAAGTACCTGTACAAAATTAGAAGCAAACTTGACCAAGAGCTCATAATATGATGGGTTTAAAATAGAAGCTGGATTTAATTGAATGTCATTATGGCCAGAGAGTACAATAAAAAGGCTATTGCTCAAAATTTCTAAGGCTTTTGCTTCTCCAACAATAGCTTTAAGCTTTCCAATATATTCTTTGAATAACTCTAGTTGTTTTGGAATTGATAGAACTGACTGTATTTTCATTAAAAAAAAAAAAAAGACTATTAATAATGAAAAAAATAAATTGAACAAAAAAGGGAAGAAAAGAAAGTATACCAATAAAACATTAGTTTTTGGATCATATCCTGAACCTGATGAAGCAAATGTGACTCCTGTTATGAGATCCTTAGCTTGTAGTTTTGGATCAAGATATGGAGGCAACAACTCTTTTATTCCCAATTGTTCCACTATAATTAACAAATATGAGAATCGAATCCAAGTTTAATAAAGTAGTCAACTAAGAGATTTTCAATATTAAAATTATGTAATATAACAATACGAACCTAGAATATCAGAGGGAATTTTTCCATCAGAAAATCTTCCAGTGGCCTTTCCTCCCATAAAGTTCTTTCCATTTTGTGGAATATTCCCCTTGACTATGTTGTTGCCACTATCAACTATGGAGTCTCCGAACACAAATACTGCCGGAATTATACTACTCACTCACGTTGTATGATTGTTGCAGATCTGCTTAATAGGAGAAAAATATAAGAGAACGATTTCATTAATGAATTGATTGTCCTAAAATATATTCTACCTGTTTGCCAATTAACAGGAAACTTATATATAGAATTTGTTTGTCAAAGTCAAAAAAAAAAGTGTCTTGATAATTAATTGGGAGTACGCGTATGGCATGAAACTGATGGCAACTTATTTTATTCATAATAATATATATATGGTGTGTAGATGATCGGATTGATTCGAATTTTTCAAATATCAAACCAAACCATTTGTGTAAAAAAAATTAATTTATAAATCAAACCAAACTAATAAAATTCAGATTTTTTCGGGTTTTTCAACCTCGGGTTGGTTCGGGTTATTCAAATACCAAACCAAACCATTATGTCGTATTTTTAAATTTATAAATCAAACCAAACTAATAAACCTCGAATTTTTTCAGATTTTTGGTATTTTTTCGGTAAAGTTTGCATACAAACATATAATTAACTTGTGCTCCAAATATTTCTTTAGTCTAACCAAAATACAATTATCTAAGGTGTTTCTTAAGAAAATAACACAAAATATGAGATAAGAACTGATGATACTAAGTCATAATGAAAATGAACATAATTTAAAAGTACTAAATCATGCTAAAATAAGTTTAATAAGTATTAGTTACATTACTAAATATTTAAGGAAAATTAAAATTAGATGATGTATTTTAATTGTCTAAACCAATGTAAAACTAAAGAACAAATATTCAATATTATTGTCATTCTTAGTGTTGAATTGATTTTCATTTTTTGTATTAGTATTAATTTGATTTTGATTTAAGTTTTATTATAATTATCAACATCTATGAACTATAATTTTTATTGAACCATTCTGAATTTTAAGTTTTAAACTTGAAATAATATATTAAAAGATAAAAACTATGAAATAGTATAAGAAATATTTTAAAATTATATCAAAGTAAATATTTTTATGTATAAAATAAAATTTTAAAATTACATATATGATGTCGGGTTGGTTTGGTCTCGGGTTGGTTTTTTTTAGTTAAAACCAAACCAACCCAAATATAGTCGGGGGTTTTTTTTTCCAATACCAAACCACTGGTCGGGTTTTTTTTTTATTTGACTCGATTTGCAGTTTGATTCGATTTTCGGTTCGGATTTATACACCCCTAATATATATATATATAGAGAGAGAGAGTATATCACATAGGCAAATAGCACTAATGGTAGCACTTGCTATAAATATAATGATTTCTTTTAAGGAAATGTTATTATATGGTTGGCAATTATAATTTTTATATGTATGTTTATGTTAAACATGATTTAATGATTTTATATATATTAATTATATAATATAATGGCTCATTATTAGGTGACCATTATATATATATATATATATATATATATATATATATATATATATATTAAACATTTACTTTTCTTTCAATTTATGTGACATATTTGAAATTTCGATATTTAAAATTATAAACTTTGTTTATGAATTTGGACCTAAAAGCTTTTAGATTTTAAAATAAAATTTATGTATTTAGCAACCAAAAGGAGAACATGTGAGGAGGCAGGGGAATACTATGTTATTATATTAAGGATACAACTGTCTATTGATGATGTTTTCATAACTTCACAAGGAAAGGCTACTATTGATGTTTGCCTTTCCAGATTATAATTAATGAAATAAGAAAATCAATTGAGATTTTCAATTTAACAAGTATTTTTCTTTTCATTTACAACATAAAATGTACAAAAAACAATTTTACACAACTTTTAGATATAACATCTAAATGAGATCTAAATGTCATATGTCAAAATACACTGTATATAACACCATCTTAACATAACAGCCATGAAACTTTTAGACGAACGTTATCACTACAAAGAGCTAAAATTGTATCAAACATTATATATGGAGATAATTTCTTATATAGTCACTCAATCATATCTACAAAATTATTCAAAATGATGAAATAAGTCGCACTTTCATTTTTGATAACATAAGAATCACTTTAGTATTTGCTATATCACACCAAAAGTTAGTTGATCATGAAATGAAGGTTTAAAGATGGGCCTCGAAAGCACAGAGGAGGGCCTTGAGAATGAAGTTGTCTTTGTTAGAAAGCATTTTACCCCACAGGGACTTCCCGGCGTTCATCCAGATTTAGTCGGGCCCCAAGGTAAGTACCAGACACCACGTGGGAAACAAAAAAAAACATAAGAGAACAACTTCATCTAAATTAAAACTCTATCCAAATTGTCCAGGCAATACATATCTTACATCAGAAAGCAGGAAAACAGTAAATTAAAACTTCAACCAAATTGTAAAGAGAGATTTGAAATGATCAGAGGAGCTGGAGTTGTAAAGCAAGCCTAGATACAGAAGACTAACATAAGTTAGAATTAAATACAGCTTAGTAATACTGCACTATACAACAATGCTACAACAAACATACACCTTGGTAATACAAACACTTGAAAAGTTGGGGCATGACAGCTCCAGAGTTGGAATTAAAGCAAAAGGGTTAGCTAAACCTACAAGTCGATCACTAGCTCAATGTGATGTCATTTACAAACTAAGGTGCAGTTGCATTGCGTGCATTGATCTAACCTCTAGCAGCTCTGAGGAAGTTATCAAAAGGACTTGCAGGAGGTAGTCTCAGTGCTAGCCATGATTCATTTGATAACGGAGGTCCTTTAACAGGTTCATCTTCTTGAAGTATCTGCAGCAAACACAAGTTGCAGACATTAAATCATACAACTATCAAATGCAAGTAAGCAAAAAGTCTAGACTTCGTACATTGATGGCATAGTAAGGGGCATAATTAAAAACTCTAAAAAAGAACAAAAACACCTTCAACACCGGAAACACAGAGAAATTAAATCATCTGAGATCACATTTGTGCTCAAACTTCCTCTGTCGAGGAATTCAAAATAAGAACACGCATGAAGATCTAGTTAGGAGACAATTAACACAAGATCACCTTGGCAAGTGCAGATGGCCCATTTGCGGGGAATGCAGGATACACCATACCAGCTGCTTTTGAACAATGATTTTCATGAGCTAACCAATTAGAGAGTTTCTTTCTCGAGTCTGTGCCAAGAGATTCGCATTGACTAGTGATGGTGTCA
This sequence comes from Solanum pinnatisectum, assembly GCA_035578085.1. Lineage (NCBI taxonomy): Eukaryota > Viridiplantae > Streptophyta > Magnoliopsida > Solanales > Solanaceae > Solanum > Solanum pinnatisectum. The sequence goes on from CM069076.1 coordinate 59,676,237, forward strand.
TATGGAAGAGGTGAAGTTGAAACAGATGAACCAGCTACTTGACCAGCCACCTCGAGTGCCTGAGAAAAAAAACCAACTTAAGGAACAATAAGAAGAACGCTATTTGATTGACTTGTTTCTTTCAAATCCCGTAAAAGATCATTAAGTTAGTGATTTGTCTGCTTTTCATACATTGGACTAACCAAAACTATGAATACTTGTACTTTGTTCATATCATCGGTGCAGTTTTATCTGTCTCTAGCTTCAATTTTTAATAAAACCTAACTATACCACGCTCATGTCAAACACCTGTGGTAGTCATAGATTAAAGATACCAATCAGGGAGCAGAAGTTGCCCTTGTTTAACAAGGAAAAACGTGTCAAAACTTGACACTCAGAAAAACTTTGCTTTTACATTGGATCAAATATGGGAGTAATCAACAACTTTTCAAAAATTCATAAATTGAACGACAAATTCAAAAAAAATTCAAAATTTCATATATTGAGCAACAAATTCAAAACAGGCACAACTTAAGATTGCTATAAGAGGTGAAATCTATTTGCAGAAAAGTGACATCATGCAGCATCCACTAAAGTAGTATGTGACACATTGTTGCAAATATCGAGTTACCTCTGTAATTGAGTACATGAAGATGTTTCCTTTTCTTTAAAAGGATTTACACGCTCATTAATAATGTGGCGATAGTCGGATCAAACAGGCAAATCAACTATTAGTCACACCTCCCTAAATCTTGTTTGTAACTAACAAACTATTTTGCTTTGACTATATTATCCTTCTACAAGCAAGCTCATCTCTAGGGGCACACAAGGCAAATAGACATATGCATGTGGATGGACACATATAAGGGGCTGTGGGGAAGATTACCGATTCAAGAAGCTGTCCAATGCTCACAACATGAGACATCGAAGGAGATGGAGACATAGGAATTCTGGGAACGAATCTGGTGATGTCAGCAATTGATGATTCACTTACTTTGTCATCCTCTACAGATGAATTCGGATAAAATTCCTGCACCAGTAAACAACAAACGTATAAAGATGTTGTAATTCAGGAATATGAGAGCATGTATTAGCAATAAGGAAGCTGTTAGCAGACACTGGCATTAAACTAGGGAATGATAGGGACAGATTTGCTTGGTACTTCCTCCCCCTCCCATTTTATAGGGCCTTGTTGACAGGGCACATAGTTAAAAAAGAAAAGACTATTGAAACTCATGTCTAAGACAATCCAGACATTTATGTGGCTATAAATAATCTCACTAACACTCGGTTTGGATCATTGCTACCCATTGTTTCATAATGTATTGTATTGTATTCTATTGTATTGTACATGTTTGGCTGGACCGTATTGTTTGTTGTTGTTTAATAACATTTTTATTGTTTGGTTTGACTGTATCGTATTGTATTGTAATTTACAAATTTACTAAAATATCCTTAATTATTCTAGGGTATGAGGTTTGACTAAAATTAAATAATATAGGGTAAAGGGTAAAGGGTAAAGGGTAAGATAGTAATATGAAATATTATGTAAGGATATAATTGAAAAAAGAAATTAAGTAACAATGCGAACACGCCAAATCGGTTGTTCCATAAAATGAGGGTTTTCATTGTTACATAACAACTAAATATAACAATTCAATACAATACATTTTAAGTAACAATCAAAACAAACATTGTAGGTATGGTAACGATACAATACAATACAATAGGGAACAATGATCCAAACAGAGGGGATGAGTAAAAACAAAAGGTGACATTCTCTTTTAAGGACATGCTACTCCCTCCATTTCAATGTATTGGCCCCTCATACTAAAATAATTTTTTTTTCTTTTTACTTGTCTATTTTAACAAATCAAGAAAAAAATATCATTTTCTTCCAATATTACCCTTACCATTAAATAACTACATAAAATACTAGTAGTCAAATTTAAATTTCCAAAGAATAATTAATAAGGTTAATTTAGTAAGATAAACCCCTGATAAATATTTTCTCAAGGGAGTGTCAAGTACAATGAAACGGAGGGAGTAAAAGGAAGTGCTACATAAATTGGACCGGGGGTGGGGGTACTAAATGATATGAACACTAAACCAGCATCTATGTCATGCCACAAAGAATCATGTGAATGATTGATGAGCAAACCTCATCAAACAAAGGTGAATCTCTGGAGTGTGATCCTATTTGGACGTGATCCATGCCAACCATTGATTTTAGATAAAAGATGAAAGTATCATCAGGTGTGAAATCCTCCGACAGCTGCTTGAATATGTCATCTGCCTCAACCTAAGGCACACCCCAAAAGAATAAGCAAGCATGAATAGACAGGACCAGGGACAAAAAAAGTCCATTTGCGATTATTTTCCTTTTTTTTCTTGGTGGCAGGGGAGAGCCAGAGTTAAGTTAAGAAATAACGAAGTATACATTGAATTTTCAAGACAACTAGTACCTCTGCAATGCTAGACAAACATTTAACTAAAATGTCCTTTATTATCTCATGACACTCTTGAATTTTGTTCCGCAATTCTGATAGTGATGAAACAGCTGCTTCGTTATCTGCTGCAGAACCATATTTTCTCACATCTACGTGAGGCTTCAGGTACACTTGATAACCATCGTTGATACCTAGAAAAGGATCAACCTGAACATGGAGGGGATTTTAACAGCAATAACAAACAAATTATGTCGTAACAAATTTATTAAACAAACATGGTAGCAGAGATGAAATGTCGTTTCTAACTTGTTCAACAATAGTAAAAACTTTAAATTCCATAATATTGCAATCATAACTTGTTCAACAGAAAATAGTTTCTTCCATTTCCAGAATGTTGCAATCAGAGCTTGTCCAACAACAGAAAAACAGTTTCTTCTGTTTCCATAATGTAGCAATCAGAACTTGTTCAACAACAGAAAAATAGTCTTTTCTATTTCCATAATGTTGCAAATATCTTATCAATTATGATTCTTTTTAGTGAAAATAGCAAGAAAAAACCGCCTTGTTTGCATTAATTCTTCGTAACAGAAAATGTAACCATGACTTTGAAATGAAATCAATGAAAGTTTATCCTAGGGAGTACTCACATCAAAATCCCGCAATGTTTCAAGTATAATACTTAGGTCAGTTATCTGATAAATCTTCGCCAAAAATGCTAACATGGCAGCTGATAACACAAGAAGCGAACGCTGGTATGCTGGAGGAAACAATCCTGATAGAAGACACAAGGTAATTGTAATTCACTTTTAGCAGTTAACCATGAGTTCATTAGTTGCAAAAGTAACAGTTCCTTACCATTATTAGGGTCTAGGGATAACTTCATAAGTGATAGAGGAAGCTGACAAAAGCGTATCAGTAAGTTATTGTTGGTTTTCTGCAACAACAGAAAATTGATAACCATGAGCATAGATTAGATAAAAACTTAAACCTTGTATGGAATTGTGTTTACTCAGACTTTTTGTTAAGTTTTTTTTTTTTTTTTTTTGTGTGTGTGTGTGTGTGGGGTTGTGGGGGGTGGGGGGGGGGGGGGGTAGCATCACCATGTGAATAACCTGAATGCTCACCTTAACACGTGAAGAAATAAGTGTCAAGCAAAATGACTGAACTATAGCTTCAACATTTGCAGGTAAATTATCTGGCATGTTGGCTTGTAGCCAGAGGGCTGACAGCAACTGGACGATTTGATCCTTGTTTAGCTTCAGAATGTACGGTTCCTGCATAAAGTAAAAAGCATCCTTCAGTGGAGCCAGAAATTAGTGAAAATGCAAAAAAGAGAGAAAAAAAAAACTAGAATAAGAAAGTGATATCTGTTAAATCAGTAATGTTCTTACACCCTCATTCAAGCTACCAACTGATACGGCCGTACAATCAATCATAGAACTAAATTTTTGAAACTTCGGTGAATTGTTTACGGCCCAACCCTGCTTGTGTTCCTCATCAACATTGTCTCTCTCCTTCAAATCATCTTGAGTAACATGTCCTCCCTTCAACTTAATTCCATCCTTTTCCTTTCGAAGCTTATCAAGTAACGAAGTAATTGACACAAATGTAGATGTGCCGTTTGCATTCCATCTCCTTGTGTGGTTGGCTATGTCATGTCTAACATGGTTAGAACTTGGGATTAGGAGAACAGAAAAGATGTGGTGTCCTCCAATCCGTATTTCAACATCTGGATGCAATGTCACTTTCAGTAGCTGAACAAACAGCTCCTCAGGGAACGCCTAAAAGAATTTAAAGATAATGAAATATAAAATAATCTTGTTGAAACGCAAATGACATAGAAGATGAACACATACTTCAACTCAACAAGAAAATTTCATTGTTCCCATTTATATTACTTGCCAGTTACCATAAAAAGATAACAAATCATGTACAGCAGAAAATATATCCATTTCCATTAGAATACATAAAAAGAACAATTCACATCCAACATTCTGTGAAGATTTTATTCATTAACCTCAGACATGATTACTCAAAACAGACAATAAACGTGCGAGAAGCCTAAAGCTCAAATGGAGGAAACATATTTTACGGCAACAAGCTAGCTGGCAATGTAAGAGGACCCAACATGGATGACAAAGAAGGCAATCACTTACCTGCTGACATCGTGAAACAACAGATGCTAATGAGATCATATGAGCAAGAATGATCAAGGATCCCATTGTAGCCCTGGCAACCACTTTAAGAGAGGGTAACTTCTCCAGCATCATTGCCATCATATCAAACAGTGGCCGTGCATCAACAATCTAAGGGAAAAATCTGTTAATATCAGAAATAGCCTATCAAAACCATTCATGAACTAACATAAATTACCCCTTTAGCAGTTTCTAGGAAGCATTCTTGGATGGATGTTTGAAGTGCAAGATTGAAGTTAAGCTCTTGCTCTTGAACTGATTCGACAGTTGCTTGAAGGCTCTTACGCAAATGTCTGCACAAGTCACCGACAAATCGTACATCTGAGAGACTAGCTTCCAATCTAATGAGTCGAGCCAAAGCAGTAGCAGTTTGGATGACATAAGACTTCATTTGAGGATCATGTGCCACATTCTTGTGGTCTAAATGACGAATTACACCTATTAAAATCAACTGTTGATTCCCTGAGAATCCACAAGAATGAAGGACATTTAGATGTCATCAAGTCTATTCAAATATTTGTGCCATCAATGTATAGAATTATGATGACTTCTAGGAAAACAATGTTTAAGCAATATACTTTACAGTGTTAGATGGTGATATAACAGATATCAGTCATTGACCCACCAGTTTAAGCAATATACTTTACATGTGTTTTGTTATTTACCTTATTCTCCAGAACACAACGAGAAAAAAGCAGTCTAGTAACTTTTTCTACATGCAAAAGGAATATCTATGAAGAAGAATTAATACTGAGCAGAAATGCAGTGGGAAACCCATCAAAGAAACACCTGCTTCACAAGTGACATCTGGTTATGCAACTGTACACTGATGAGCAAAATGTACCAAGAACTCCACTATGAAGACAAGGATAGAGGAAAAGGTGTCCAATGCAGGCACATCAGTACACTAGGGATAATGACACCAAGGTTCAAGAAGCAGTATATTGCAGATTACCTGAACTTTCAACAAAGTAGATCATATCGGAGAGAACCATCACAGCCAATCCATGTGGAGAAACCCAGTGCCTCCCATGGTCAAAATGGACAAACATTGGCTCTAACACCCTGCGCATTGTACTGCTCTCTTCGGCCAGGTCAGCCATCCTTTCAAGACAAATTTTAGCCCATACTTTTGGTGTTTCGATTTCTTCTCTGTAGAAACAATTTGAGGCAGAAAGATAAAAAGGTAGATAAAGTGATTAAAAGAGATATCAATGCATTATTAACAGTCGCAATCATCTGGTAAGAAAGCCAATTTTTTAGTGGATTTAGCGGCACAAACCTTGTTAATGAAGATGGATCTTTCTTATCAGGTCTGGGTCTAATTTGGCAAGGACCAAATTCACTACCAACAGCTCTTCCTTCAGATCTAACAACTTCATCCACCCAATTGTGGTGTGCCTCCCCTCGTTCAAAGTCTTCATTATGCATTTCAGGCTCATAGTTATCCAGAGTCACATGAACAATCTGCACAAGATGATATAGAACTTCAATGATGGCTAGTTGTTGTCATTTGTTATCTGTAAAGATATGGCACCTGGGCCTAACTCAACCCAAGATAAACATTCTGAGAAGAAATCATCCATACACAGATAATTCCTAGTCAGCAAATCTAGAATAACCAACTATAATGAGAAAACAAGACAATGCTTTTTTTCTTAGGGCTGTAAATGAGCCAACCCAAGCAGATTTCCAGATGCTTGCACTTGGTCTGACTATTACTGCAAGCACAGCATACTTGGTACAATTAGCATGTGCCACGTGTCAAGCACATACTCAACTTCAGTAAATTCCTTCAAGCTTGAGCTAAGCTCAACTCTTCTTGTCTAAACAAATAGCTGAGCTCCACTCAGGTTCGAGTTCATTAAAGAAACTAGTTAGACATTGACCTCATTCAGTCATTTGTGAGTTTTGTTCAAGTTTCATTTTCTTTAGTATATTTTTTAAATAAAAACAATAGGTCAAATGTACCAAAATGCCCTTTTAATCTTGTCGTTTTAAACATGCCATGGGAAGTTGGAATTAAAAAGCTGCCAAAAAAGGAAAGAGGCATTTTTTTAAAACAGCTAAAAAGAATGTAGGACAAACAAATTGAAACTGAGGGAATAATTAATTTCCTATTGTATCACTTGGACTTGGGGAAGTAAAAAACCCATGCGGAGACGGAGAGAAAACGGATTATGCCCCTGAAAGAACTGAAGACCTTTCATATTCACAGAGAAAAATAGGAAAGAGGTGATATCGAGGTCATCTTGTTTAACAAACAAACAGATCTTGTTTTTGCTGAGTTTGTTCATGAACATTTCAGTTCATTTACTGGTGTGATTTTTCACTTGAACGCCAGCGACCATGAATAACTTATGTATTAGATCAGCAACAAATGCAAACAATCAAAGGATAGAGACTCTTAGGAACTCACCCAAGATGGGAAACAAGATTTACATTACTATCCACAACATATCACTGTCTATTTCAGAAAACCTTCATACCAAATCTCACAATAAAGACTCCTGAAATATGTTCTGGCAAATGAAAGAGTATGTAACATTTTCAAAAATAGGGAACAATAACTACAGGAACTAGAACATCTTGTATGAGAGAGATCACTCTACTAACCTCATCAAAATCAACAAATATATGAGAGAACTCAGCCATGAACCAAACCTGCAAAGGTGGATTCAATTACTCGGGTCCAACTAAACATTCAGCAAACTTGTATGAGGAGAATTGCTGCCAAATATAAAGCAAGCATTGTTAAAACAATGGCTTCTGACCAAACCATAAAAGTAATTTCACAATACCATGGCAGAAAGACATTGCAAACTTGATGCCCTCAAGCTGCGTTTTTCATGTTCTTCACCAGTCTCCCGTGCCAATGAACATACTTTGAGAACCAAAGTTTCTATGTTATATGTGTATGTTCCATCTACCTGCTTCCAAAATAAGATGGTAAGTAATTTTACAAATAAAAGAAACTAATGTCAATCTTCAGCTAGTGCAGAATGACTCAGGGTTTACCATAACTTGGAAGCAGTAATTATACATACAAGATTCTTGGGGAATAAAATTTCTATAAACATACATGGGCAAGGAGTCATCTCAGATAACATACATAAGAAGATAAGAAGTGACTCTTTACACTGTACAACTAAAGTGGCATGCTCATCTATACAAGTAAGAGGAAGAACTCAAGCATATTGTAACACACTTTAGCTTCAATAACACAAGCTTCGACTACCAAAATAACATAGTTTTGCAGAAGGGCCTCAATCTAACAAAAGCAACGCTAGCTTTAGCTTCCCCTATAATTTTTTGGGGTTGCTCAGAGATGAATATTGAATACTGAATACCTCTTTTGGAACCAAAAGAAGTTTTTAAGGTGAATTAATCAGCAAAGCTTCTTTAATCAACAAGAACAGCATAGTGTGAAGAATACGCAATTAGACATTCAAGAACTTTTCTTTTACATCTCAATGAAGGTATTTATGTAATTATGTCACATATTTTAGATTAATAAACTACTCATTACACACCCAAATCGATACCCCAATAGAGAATTTGACATTATACAAAGCTGCATTCATCAATATTTTCATTAATCACCTGACTATAAATAAACCTGGTCAGGGTCTGGCAACCAGTAATCCTGACAGCATCTTTCTTAGAGTCATCCAGCAGTTCAACAACCATGTCTAACAGGCTAGCAGCAAAGTATGCCCTGCAGACACACAAATCGGTAATATATTACATCCGTAGAAGATTAAATGGAGGCTTACTCCAACTTGATATCATTTTACAAAATATAATGATCTCTGAGTTACCTAGCATAGGTTTTGCTAAACAATCAGAATCTAAAGCATTATATTACAGAATCAGTCTACCAGTAAGTGTATCAACTGCAATACAGACTTAACAAAGGGCTAGCACATCGAAGGTTGGAATGATATAGGACTAATGAGATTATATGTATTATGTAAACCTGCAATCATTGATTACATGCAGCAGCTTGATGGTAAGGAAAGCTCAATTAGTGATGACTAATGTCAAACTCAAAATTATGGCATGCCCTACCTGTGCGTAATTTGAAGATGTTTTAAATTATTAATTCTGACACTTGGATTGAAAAAGTGCCTGAAGAAATTAAAGAATAATTGTGGGAAATCTTAAACGTATTAAGGCTGGATGAAGAAGAAAGAACCAAGTTTCATTCTATCATATTCAGGAAAATACTACAAGAGAATACTGTTGGGGTTTAAACTCTTATACTTCACCAAGATAGTTATAAATATTGAAAAATGATAACTCACATTTGCTCTTTGCACATGCAAAGCAACTTATTGTACACCTCAGCAATAACATTGATAAACTTGATGTGCTCACTTCGCAGTTCTTTGTAGCATCTTTCTTCAAGATACTTTGCGATCTGACCAAGAAAAGCCACATGTTTAAAGGATGCAAATTTTACTGGAAGGGTTTACATCCACAGGCAATGAAGAAAGCCAATACCTTCGGGATTCTGAAAGGATTTTTCGCTGCATATTCACATAATTTCACTATTTTCCTTTCATTAGGCAAGCCATCCTGCATTCACAAGTTGCAGAGTAATTGAATGTTGCTATCACACGTACCAACAAAGCAGATTCACGGATTGACTGTGGCTACTCTTTATATCTTTTCTTCTCAAGCATAACAAGGCAGTTACTCCCTCCATTCACTTTTACATGTCACTTTTAACATATCAACGAAAAGACAGATATCTTTTTCCGTGTTTTATGCTTAGCATTAATTAATTCCCTAAATCACCTAAGAAAATACATCAATTAACATGGGTATTAAGGTAAACAACTCATTAATTATTACTTCTGAATGAGCATGGAAAGTTCAAAGTGGACAAGTGAAAGTGGAGTATTAGTTAGACCTCAAGAAAACTGAAATCAATGTACTTACTGGCGATTTAGGGAAGATTTCAGCTAGCAATTTCTTGTAACGCTTAACGGGTTGTCGAGATCGAGACCTCATAGCAGGACAGCAAATGCACATGTTACCACATGCTGGGAATAACTTCCGTGAAATAAATCCCATTTTCCTTCAATTTTCAGAATAAACAAGTAAAATTTATCAATGATAATAGGTAGAACAAAAGAACCCAACCAAGAATAGCATACACACACAACCTTACTGACAAGATAGAAAAGCATTAATCATCCTTAAAAAAAACCCAAGAATCCCAAGAAAAAAACACCAAGAATTCCAAGAAAAATAACACCAAGAATAAAAAAATAACCCAAGAACAGGAAGAATAGCAACATACACAACACAACCAACCCAAAACTCAAGCCAAAATCAAAATGCAGTAAAGAAAAAGATCCATCAACCAACAAGAAACGGTAAAAAAAGAAAAAAAAAGAACTTCTGATAAACAGAGGCCAAAAGCGTGAAAACCAAGATCATTAGTGACAAGACAGAGAAGCATTAATCATCCTTACAAAAACAAGAATTAAACATTTTTAAAAAAAATAACCCAAAAATCCCAAGAAAAATAACACCAGGAATAAAAAAGAAGCAATAACCCAAGAATCCCAAGAAAAAAAAAACACCAAGAATCAAAAAGAAGCAATAACCCAAGAATTCCAAGAAAAATAACACCAAAACTCAAAAACAAGCAATAACCCAAGAATAGGAAGAATTACAAGGACAATATACACAGCAAAAACTAGTAAAAAAAGTAAAATTAACATACCTTCAACTACTGAAGGAGATCTTGGAAGTGAAAAGGGGTTTCAAGAACTCCAACAAAGGTTTCAACTTTGATAGAAAGAGCAAATGGGAAGTGAACAAGGAAAAAAGAATTTGAATTTCAAGAAACCAGACAACAACAAAGTAAAGCGCGTGGATTTTCAGGAAGAAATCTTAAAAGGAGGAAAGAACAACATGGGGTTGTTCAAGAAACAAAGACTGGTTAGTAGAGTAGTAGAGTAGTAGAGTGGAAGAGTGGAAGAGAAAGAGAGAGATCACGTGATTGTCAGGTCACTTATTTGTGGTAAAAGAGACTTTTTTTTTTCTCTATTGTCTGTCGCCTCTTCCAACACAGGTCAGGTCCCCCTATATACCCTTTTTCTTTCCCTTCTATAGTTTTCTCTTTCAAATTTTTGAAATATAACTACTTTTAATACTACTTTCCTTTTTTCTCCATATGACTCTGTTTTCAATTGTCTTTGTTGACTCTTCTCTTTGGACCAACAAACTTGATGGTTTAGGGGTAAAACCCACATTTTCAATAATTTTAATAATATTAATAGTTTATTTAATTCTGTCAGTATATAATATTTATATAATATTTTATTCATGTAAAATATCATATGCATATTTTTTTTTAAATAAAAGAAAGTGTATTACACATATTATTGAGATGTGATTCTCAAATTAATAAGTGATAGTTTATGGGTGAAACTCACACTTTTAATAATTTAGTTATGAAACTCAAAAAAAAAAAATTAGGTATATTTATGACTCTTAAATTTACTAATAATAATTAATTTTTATTATTAGCTTTAAAATTGATATAATAAAGGAAATTAAAAAAATAAAATTTAATTTCATCTTAGTAAGTTATTGCTTAGTATAAGTCATTTCAAATTTCAGTCGAGAGTTTAATAATTTTGAAAAAAGAAACAATGTGATAAATATTTAATTAAAAAATTAATATTAATAATTAATTTTTTTATTACATACAATTTGCATCACAATCTTCATAAGTTTTTGTTCTAGTCTCTGTAATTAACTTGTCCCAAACGTAAATATAAGACAAAATTGTCCTATTTAATAGCTCAACAACATTGATTGTTTTGCTTGTTTCGAAGTAATTGTCAAAAAAAAAAAATTAAGCTAATTAACTAATGACGACATTATATTTTAACCTAAAAACATAACGAAGAATAAAATTAACCTATTTCGCATCATTAAAAACAAATGACCTCCTTAATTCCCACTCTTGGTGGGAAAGAGGTTTGAAGGAAAGGGATTTTGATGGTCTGCAAAATTTTGAATTATGAGTAAGTACTTTTTTACTTTATTATATTTTTTGGTGGAAAATATATATTTCGTTGAAATATCCAATCAATGTTAGTACTATGTTTAATAACTTTGTAGATGAAAATAACTACACACACCTTTTTCTTTTCTGCAAAAAGTATACAAGATAAATAGTATTTTTAGTTACAACCTTTATATACAACATGGTCACTTAAACACCTAGGTTAACTATGTACTTTTTGCTTTATATTAAGCGTAAAGTTCACTGATCAAGGAAAAGAAAAAAGTGTCTAAATTAAACAGTGTTACAAGATTAATTGAAAAATAATGTTAAACAATATAATATAAAACAGTTTTTCTTTTGTGAGCACATCAAATGTTAATTTTGCTACCTAATAAAAGATTAATTGAAAAATCAATGAAAAGATTTAATAGTTAAATATCAGAGTTGTTCATGCAAAAGATAAATGGATTATCTAATAATTTTGTCAATCTCAAGTAAACATCAGTGTGAATAACACGTTATGCCACAATTGTTTATAAATTTGTTTAGCAAAACACTTCCAAAAACAATCAGCCAAATTACATTATTAATTAGATAGAGTAATAACTTGTCAATGTGCTATGAGGGAGACTTCTTATTTTAATTTAATAAACATAGTATATCAATGAAAAGATTTAATAGTTAAATATCAGAGTTGTTCATGCAAAAGATTAATGGATTATCTAATAATTTTGTCAATCTCAAGTAAACATCAGTGTGAATAACACGTTATGCCACAATTGTTTATAAATTTGTTTAGCAAAACACTTTCAAAAACAATCAGCCAAATTACATTATTAATTAGATAGAGTAATAACTTGTCAATGTGCTATGAGGGAGACTTCTTATTTTAATTTAATAAACATAGTATATGAGTGCGATTGTTCCAAATTTCATTCATTTGTTTTTGATACATTGTAGTAATTTCAATGTTGGTGCTTTAAATCAGCAAACAAAGTTGTCACTTTATTGAAAAATTATACTAAGTAATTTTAACTCTCTTTTAGTGAAAATTCCAACTCCACCAATGCGTTAAATGATTGTGACTAATCAACAACTAGATCAAAATGAATTTATATAATTGTAAAGCTAGAGGATATATAACCTAGAAATGGGCCTCAACTGCCCATTGCCAACCCTATTAAACAAAAATGTACATATCAAGAAGATGAATTGAAAGATACCTATACTATACTTACTTGAATTTGGACCCTCCCCAGTTCATCAATTCCCTTGGACCACAAATCACTAATGATTGACTAATTAAGTTGGACATGCATGTTTAGACCAAGTCCTTAACAACTCAAATGCTTACATTATTATTAACTTGATATTCTCCATTTGGATTTTGGACCACCTTTATAAAGGACAAATAATAAAAGATCATTTTCTCCAGCACAGTAATGTTTGATAGTACAGCAACTTTAAGATGGCATTTCCTGCTTTCCATAAGTTGGTTTCAGTCTCCTAATGTATATGACACAGGCTCTTTTTTAAATCTACATAAACCAAAATATGATGATAAAAGTGATGGTTTTTCCATACCAATTGCACCAGAAAATCAACTCCATAACTGATGTTAATTTATAATTTAAGATCAAAGTTTACAGCTTTAGAATTGGGGTTCTTGGGTTCAATTTCTCAGCTGGAATATACGTAGTGTGCCTTTACATATTCCCAGGAACAAAGAACTGAAGAGTGACAATATTGAATATAGGCACTTAATCGAACGGAGTAATATTCAGCACATCATTACAGCATTTAGACAGACATTCCACTTCAAAACGTTTTGACAAAAACTTTCATCCTTGAGTTCCATAGCTCAGCAGCATGACTGTTCTGAATACCAATTATCCCTATGTGCCCACATCCGCCACCTTTGCTATGGACAATGGATCGTCGAGATCACCCTCAGCACTTCCATCCATGTTCAGCCTGATCTAATTGGTTCTAGAGGAGACCAAAAAAGCTTTCTTCTTATACTTTTTGTTCACTCTTCCATGTACAAATTCTTAGAGCATTTCCATTCAGAAGGCACAATGTAGATTATGTGTGATTCATCTCACTTTCAATTGAGCGGACAAAAGACTCTGTTATCAGATATATAGTGGCTTTATGAAGCTACTTTCCACATACTAGAAATCTTGGTAAATGGAGCATAGGCACAATGATGCTAACTGGATTGGTAACTGTACAATGAACAATTTAAGCCGAAGCCACAGATATGCCAGCTGGATTATGCGAGAAGAATCAAAGATGATATGGAACACAACCATTTCTTTGCAGTTCCCACATGAATCTCTACAGATAAAGTCCAAGTGCCCATCAGTATCAGGGCTGTGAGAGCTCTGTTCAGCAAGCACTTAGATGTTGAGTCTTCTCACGTATTGCCTTGTAGCACTGGAGACTGCAGAGAGGCAGTTTTGATTTGGAGTCTCTGTATTTATATGTATTCATACACGATGGACCGGCACATTTCTCGCGAGGAGGTGGATAGCTGAAAACCCAAATCAACAGGTTATATAAATTAGTGACCAGTAGTTTAATAAGAGGGAAGGGTGAGGGGTGGGGGGGATTTGAATATCAGAAAAAGGTCCTCGAGCATCCAAACTTCAAGAATAAGCATTAAGTCCTACAGATCATCACCTGCAAGCCTTAGGTTCAAATATGCTTGGGAGTCCCATCTCATTGGGAAATGTCACAACAGTATCAGAAGGACCCATAACCCATCTGATAGCATTTGATGATAGTGAAGTAGCTGTTGCAGTTCTTTCCTGAATGCATAAAAATATGCACAAAAGAAAAACTGTGACATATAAACTAAAGAGTATAAGTGCAGAAGAAAATTTAACATTGCAACTTTTGGCTCCTCAACAAGGAAATAATCTCTTTAAAGAGCAGCAGCTTCACCCTGACGATTTAGAATTACATGGAAATGGGCAAATGGCCACACATGATCTGGAAGTGCTCATCTAAGGATGTCATAGGCACTTTAAAAGACAGACGGTGCAACACTCTTCCAAAGGAGTAAGGAGCAGCAGGAGGGAAGAAGCTCTTTTTGCCATTGCTGGGGATGGTGACCCAAGGAAAGTGGGACTAAGAACTGAATGAACAAAAAGGAAGTATTCCTATAGATGGTCAAGAAGGGAGGGAGATTGACTGGAAAAAGAAAGAAAGAAGAAACTTCAAAACAAAAACATAAAAGTAGAAAACAGAAGATAATAGGTGTGCTAGATTTCGACCAAGAAAACAAGCTCTTGGGAAATTTCCAAAAACTATAGAGTAGGAGGGGCAACATCAAACTAAAAAAAATTCAATTCTTTACTTGTGTCGTACTCTCACCTGTGCTAACTCCTCTTGTCGCTTCTTAATTTTATCTTCTCGCTTTTTCCTACTAGAATCTTGACTTAGGATTTTCCTTATTGCTTCAGCCTGCAAAAAGCTATATATGTTAAACCACTTACATAGCTGTATGGAAACTATTTGGACAATGAAAACACATAAGCACATAAACTTGAGTAAGATGTATAAACCTCCGACTCTCGAGCAGCCTTTTCAGCCTGCATCCTGCGTCTTTGAGCAGCCTCAGCTTTCTTCAACTGCTGTTCCACTTCAGAGAGCTTCTCCTTTTGTTCTGCAACCAGATTAAGCTGAATTTATCAGCTGGTCCTCGGTTGAAATATGTAAACCATAGAAGACAGAGAGAATACTCACTTTTAGGCGATGCAGGTGGAAGTCCATGGGGAAACTCAATTGCACTCAAGCCTGCACTGCAAGAAATATCTGCTCCAGTTTGAAGTGCTCGCTGGCGAGTAGTCACGGCCATTTTTCTCCTTTCAACTACTGAGATATCAGCTAATTCCTTTAGTTGTTTCTTCTTTACTAACTCAGTATCAGAAACCATTGCCTCTTCATAGTCCGAATCCTGAGATGCTCTTTCAGATTTGGATTTCTTAATCCCTTTACTTTGACTTAACACCCTTGATATCTTCTGCTCTTTTCTGCATCCAACTTCATCATCATCCTCATAGCAAGCACTATAACCAGCAGAGTATTTGGAAGACCTGAGCTTCTCCAGGTAATGGATCTCATCATCATCGTCATCCTTAGTGTCTTCATCATCGAATGTTTCACCTGATAAATGTCTTTTAAGCAGAGACTTGCTTTTATGAGCTGCCTCATATTTTCCTATTTGTTTCAAAGGGGCAATCTTCCCAGGTAACTGATCCGTCAACGAATCCACTTTCCCAACGCCAAAACCAGTTTTAGCAAAATCCTTCCAGGGGATACCTCGCAAGCCAATTGCATTTCCACTATGAGAGGAATGATGTCCACCTGTATTCTGCTGTGGAATATAAGAAGAAAACCTAAAATTAGCCTACAAAAGACATCAATCACCAGTACCTTGAGGAATCTAAACAGAAGTCTTTCTGCGGAATGCTGAGGAAGTGGTATTATAGGTGACAGACATTCTTATGGATTTAGTTGGTGCTTTTATGTTAGACATTTATCAAGGAAAAATAACATGCAAATTTGTATATTACAGCCATGAAAAGGAGAAAACTACTTAAAGGAGCTAACAAGTTGTTGACAAATTTGGATATTACATCCATGAAAAAGTGAAAACAACCTAAAGGAGCTAAAAATAATTGCTGATGGACAGGCAACGGGAACTCTAGAAAATTTTCAATATGACGAGTTCATTCAAGACCACTTAGGGAAAAGTTCATAAATAGAAAGACCAGTTGGGTCACAGTCTTCTAGGCAGCATCTAGTAAATACCTATTGTATGCTGCATCATTTCTTTAGCGTTAGACCAAGGTGCATCCCCAATCAGTATGATGCACTTCTAAAGTTTCATAAAGCAAATGTGTATTAAGGAGTTATCACAACAGGAAAATAACTAATGACCTTGGGTTGCCATGTTTGAGGGGCATCTGAAGAGGACGAAGACTTTGTTGAAGAGGATCCAGCAACAGAAGTGTGTATTGTTCTTGTAACACCACCAACCTTGAGTTTCACTTTCTTGACTTTGGTGTCATTCCCAGCTCCATCTGATACTACTCCTGGCAGTCCAGAATGGTCACTGCACATCACAGTTCCGCTTTTGGGATCCTCTACCCGAGATGTTGTTAGGTCTGCTTCACTAAATCTACTCATATCTATCTGACCATCCTTTTGCTCAGTATCACTGGAACAGGAGTATCCGGAGTTACCACGTTCGGCACCAAGCCCACCGGCAGCCTCAGCTTCACTGAGGTTACTATAAGATGTTCTTGAAATATTACCATAATCAGCATTATCACAACTAGACGCTTTGCTCAAACTATCTGATGGTGGCGTTGATGAAATGGATGAATTATCACGACAATCCAGATTCAACTGAGACTCCTTTTGAGGCCGCCGATATAGATCAGTTCTCTGTTTCCTAAATGTGTTGCCCAACCCAAAACCGCTGAAGTTCTCCATAGAAATAGAGAAGGTACACGCAATAGCTGCAGTAGGCAAACCATGCAGATTAGAACTTAGCAAGACCAATCTTCACATACATAATAAAACAGGAAAGGCTCTAACTAAAACCCTAACAAGTGAGATCAGTGTATACATAAATATGTAGAAATTTCTTTCACTTAACATTGCTAAGAATCCTTTGAAAAAAAGACCTAACAGATGGCAGCAAAGACAGAACAAACAATTTTAGAGGTTATCCATGATTATTGATTGACATCAAGCAAATATCTGTTCTCAACCAAAATGCTAGCAAGAAGATTCTGGCGAAGTAACACCAACTTTTTAGGCCAAATTTTTTTTAAAAAAAAAAAAAAACTCTAGATAAATGTAGCCAAAATAGCAAAGATGTTCTTGATAAAGTGAAACACTTCATAGTATCCTTTCAAGTCTAAGAACAACTTCTTTCCACTCAAAAGCAAGAACTTTCACCATGAATTTAAGTCAAATATCGCCCTAAATCATCGTTATCCCTCGAAAATACATCAAATAACCAAGAAAATAAAGCCAAGATTGAAGCTTTACCTTCTGGGTATTGTCAGGGCCCTTGAGATAAAACCCTCAAGAACCCTAATAAGATCGGAGACGGAGGTACGAGCGTTTACCGGCGGTGTTGCTGTATGGTTGAGAGAACCACGTGGCGACTTCCCAATCACCTTCTTGCTCCCCAGCCCCAGGTAGTCTATGCTCGGTAATGGAAAAAAATTGACAAAAATAGTTCGTTTAAGCATATGAATAGGTCTAAAATGGTTCTTTAATTATAAACTTAATGAATTTAGTTTTTTAAAATTCAAAAAATTATCAGTTTTTTTCTTTTAATTATATACTTAACGATTTTAGTCTCTTAACTATAAGTTTATCAAAGTTAGCCCTTTAAGGATTCAAAAACTTATCAGATTTGGTCTTTATCCATTTTTTAAATACAAATAACTTAGGTTTATATTAACGAAATTTATGCCTCGAGAAATTAAATCATTTAGCAATTTTTTCTGTTGTTTCTCTTTCTCCACTATTTTTTTCTTCAAATTAACCTTATGCGAAGAATCTTAACCTCAACGATTTAAAATAAAATTTATGAGGAAAAAAAAGATAAGTTATAATTTTATTCAACAGAGGATAAAATGAAGCATATTATTGCTACTAATGACTTGAATATGCTAAATTTTATTATAAAAGAAAAAAAATATTACCCGTTAATTTCAAATTTGTACTCTAATGACTTTATTGAACGAAATTTGTTTAATTTTTCAGAAATTGAATTTTATAAAATAGTAGATTTGCAATTTTTTTTTAAAATAGATCAATATTATTATTCTATTCATTTTATTTTAAGTAAAGAAATTTGAGTAAATAAAATAAAATCCACACTGATTAGCATATTCGAGTCATCAACAACAATTATATGCTTAATTTTATCCTCAATTGAATAAAATTAGAACTTATATCTTCTTTTCTCATTAATTTTATTTTGAATCGTTGACGTTATTGTTCTTAAGTTTTTGAGTACTTAAAGGATTAAAATCAGTAAGTTTATGGTTAAGGGACTAAAATCGGTGAGTGTATATAGTTAAGGGACCAAAACTGATAAGTTTTTGAATAGTTAAAAAGACTAAATCCATTAAGTGTATAATTAATGAACCATTTTAAACTTACTTTTATAGTTAAGGGACTATTTATAGTTAAGGTACTATTTATGTCATTTTCTCCTCGGTAATCACAACCAAAATGTTTCTTTTTCAGTTTATTATTTTCCTTTGTAATAAAGTGGGAATATTTTTGGATGATTTCAAATTCAAATCATAATTTTAAAGAACATTAAAATGTAAAAGTTAATCCATGAGTTTCCATTTTGTTTAAAAATAACTCATTATTTTAATTTTTGCAAAAAAATAATTCATATTAAGCATGAAATATTACCATGTGAAAAGATTATATTAAGGAATAATTAGTTATTATACTTCAATAAAAGCAAAAAATTATTTACTAAAAAAACACAGTGAATGTGGTTAATGGATGCTCTTAGGATATTCAGATATCTTTTTTATGAACTATGATTTGCTCATCTGATAAGATTGTATAAACAATTAAGAATATTTGATAATTTTTCGAATTTGTAAATTTTCATGTTTACGAGAAAAATACAAAGTTAAAAAATTCAATTACGATATTACTTTGAGGCATAATACATAAACATGACCTTTAACTTGGCTTCGGGGACAACTATACCCTCCAATTTTTAGTGTGTACAAATAGACACTTAGACTTGTATAAAATTGAACAAGTAGATACACATATACTACATGACATAATACACGTAGGATGCCATTCAGGCCACAAAATTGCCATGTAGGACAAATGTATCAATTTATTTAATTTTATATGAGTTTTAAGTTCATACTTGTGCAATTCAAAGTTAAAATTGATAGTTGTTAACACCAAGTTAAGGATAATGTTTATGTATTAGGTCTTACTTTGACTATGAGGTTCAATCATTGTACTACTATTGAACAAATGGAGTTCCAAAGCTGTGTGATGCAATTCTGCAAGTCTTGTTCTTCTCTTTGGTTGAGAACATTGACTTCCCTTATCCATGTAGTATCTCTGGCTGTGAATTTTGCTAGCCTAAGATCCTCAATTCCAGTTTCTTGAGCTTTGCTCTATGGCTAGTGAATTCAAGTGTCAAGTGTTCTTGAGTTTCAAAGGCAAAGATTCCGGCAATACTTTCGCAGATCATCTCTATGAAGCTCTGGCTGAAACAGGTTTTGTAACATTAAGAGGTGGCGATGGAAACGAGGGAGGAGAAGAAATCAAATTGAAATTACAAAAGGGTGTTGAAGAATCAGGGATTTCAATTATAATCTTTTCAATTGATTATGTGTCTTCAAGTTTGTGTCTTGATGAGTTGGTAATGATCTTGAATTGTAGTAAAAGGAGATCAGTTCTGCCAATATTTTACCATGTGGATCCTTCTGATGTTAGGAAACAAAAGGGGAGAATTGGAGAAGCATTTGATAGGCATGAAGAAGCTAAGGTTAGAAAATGGAAGGAAGCACTCAAACAAGTTGCAGATTTGGGAGGAATGGTCTTACAGAACCAAGCTGATGGGTGAGTTCATTAACTTTAAATACACTTTGAGCAATGTTTCATTATGAGTTTATGTTAAGCAAAAGTATCTACTTTGTTAGAGTTGGAGCAAATTGTATTTGATAGGGAGCAATCCTTATTAGAAAGAGAGAGGAACTTAACATTGCTAAATATAATTTGCCTTCATTTGTCCTGGATTTATGAACTTAACATGTCTTTATCTTAAGTCTTTCTGATAACAATTTCTGTACACTCTATTAGGAGTCTGTGTTCCCAGTATTCATGTTGCATGATTTAGTTATCGATTCCACAAACTCACAGAATAACTCTGTGTTGGTTACTTATCCATTTTGTTAAAACATTTCAGACATGAGTCCAAATTCATACAGAAGATCCTTAAAGTGGTTGAGAATAAACTGAGCAGGCCCGTCCTGTATATTTGCCCTCATCTAATAGGAATAGAACGGCGTGTTGAAAAGATCAACTCATGGCTAGAGGATGGATCTACTGATGTTGACACTCTTGTTATTTGTGGCATTGGTGGAATAGGCAAGACAACAATGGCAAAGTATGTGTATAATTTGAACTTCAGTAAGTTTGATGGTAGCAGCTTTTTGTCCAACATTAGAGAAAATTCAACATACCATAAAGGTTTAGTTACTCTTCAAAGACAATTTCTTTCTGATATTTGCAAGAGAAAGAAGAAACCTATGTTTTCTGTGGACGAGGGAATGACTGAGATGAGAGATGCTGTAAGTTGTAAAAGAATCCTTCTTGTTCTTGATGATGTTGATAGCCGCGATCAATTGGATGCTCTACTGGAAATGAAGGACTTGTTATACCCTGGAAGTAAAGTCATAGTGACAACTAGGAACAAGAGATTGCTTAGGCCTTTTGATGTGCATAAGCTTTACGAGTTTGAAGCTTTGAATAGAGATGAATCAGTTGAGCTCTTAAGTTGGCATGCATTTGGTCAAGATTGTCCTATTAAAGGTTTTGAAGTGTGTTCAGAACAAGTAGCAATCCATTGTGGAGGACTTCCATTAGCACTTGAAGTTCTTGGTGCTACTTTGGCAGGAAGAAACATAGATATTTGGAGAAGTACAATACAGAAATTAGAAACAATACCGAATCATCAAATTCTCAAGAAATTAGCAATAAGTTATGAATCTCTGGAGGATGATCATGATAAAAATTTGTTTCTCCACCTAGCTTGCTTTTTCATTGGGAAGGACAGAGATTTAGTAATAGCTATTCTCAATAGGTGCAACTTTTACACTGTAATTGGAATAGAGAATCTCGTTGACAGAAATTTTGTAAAAATTAGTGAGTCTAACAGGTTGATTATGCATCAAATGATTCGAGATATGGGAAGAGACATTGTTCGCCAAGAATCACCAATGGAGCCTGGGAAACGCTCTAGACTATGGCGCTCCAAGGATTCCTTTAATGTCTTAATCCAGAACCTTGTAAGGAATTCTGTCTCGTATGGCTGATAGCTTATCCTTTGATGAGATTAGCGCTATTCATGTTGTTTCAGTAGTTAACATAGTTCTCGTTAAGTTTAATGAAATGGGTTGAAGATGAGTACCTTTGCCTTTACTCATCATTTTCTGTCTTCTATCTGAACAGGCCACTCAAACAATTCAGGGCATTATCCTTGACATGGATATGCTCAAGGAAAATGACATGGTTAGATCAAGCTTTTCTGCCATTGATTTCAAAAAACACAAAACAAAGAACTTTCTCAACTATCCTAATCCTCAGAGAGGTCAATCCAAACAGAAAAGGTTTGGTTTTTCCCCATGGCATTTGTCAGATGCCAAAGAAGTCACAAATGAGCTGGTTCTGGAAACTGATGTGTTTGAAAAAATGCAAAAGTTAAGACTGCTCCAATTCGATCACGTTGAGCTTCAAGGATCTTTTGATGTTTTACCAAAGAGATTAAGATGGTTGCGTTGGTCAGAGCTGCAATTAGAATGCATGCCAATTGATTTTCCTCTGGAGAGCCTTGTAGTGATTGAATTACAACGTAGCAGATTGAGGAAAATTTGGCATGGAGTCAAGGTAGGCAATGTGATTCATTCTTTAAGGTGTAGCAGAAACTTAGTTTTGTCTGATTCTGTTTTCATTTCTATCTTTTGTCATTCAGTTCCTTAAATATCTGAAGATTTTTGATCTCAGCCATTCCTATGATCTACTAAGAACGCCTGATTTCTCCGGACTGCCCAATCTTGAGAAATTGATCCTTCGATATTGTACAAGCTTGATTGAGCTTCATGAGACCATTGGATATCTCGAATCACTTGTTCTGTTGAACCTCAAAAATTGCAAAAATCTGCAGAGACTTCCAGATAGCATTTGCATGCTAAAATGTCTGGTCACACTAAATATCTCTGGTTGCTCAAGTCTTGAATATGTACCGATGGATCTAGATAAAGTAGATTCACTGAGAGAGCTCTATGCTGATGAAATTGCAGTTCATCAAATGGTTTCTACTGCAGTAGAGGTCCAACCGTGGTATGGATTCCTGCGGTCCTGGATGTGCAAGGGGACAATATGTCCTAAAGTTTCACACATTAGTTTACCCAATTCTTTGGTTACTTTGAGTCTTGCTAAATGTAATCTATCCGTTGATACTTTTCCAGTTGCTTTCAATAGCCTCTCCTTATTGCAACACTTAGATTTGAGCCACAATAAAATTTGCAGTCTACCAAAGGGCATAAGTTATCTTACTAGACTTCAGAAGCTAGAAGTGGAAGGATGTGAAAAGCTCAAATCTCTCATAGGGCTTCCCAATATAGAACATCTCAATGTTACTAACTGCAGCTTGTTAGAGAAAATATCATATCAATCTAAATCATCTAGTCTGAAGAATTTGCTGGTCTCAAATTGTGTTGAATTAGTGGAAATAGATGGAAATTTCAAGTTAGAGCCCTTGAGAAATACTGAGGCAGAGATGCTTTCCAAGCTAGGCTTGTGGAACTTGGCCCCCATGAACAATGTCATGATCAATCTTACATCTAATATACTGAGCTACTACCGAATACACGGTAAAGGGTGGACTCCAACAAGGAAGACAAAGAAAGTTGTTCTTCAGGTATGTCCTGCTAACTATACCTGCAAATATCTACTTGCAATAGAATTGAAGACAGGAGCATATAAAAGTTTTATGAGTTACTTTTTTTGCAGGGACTGTACCAACCAGGCATCTTTAGCACTTTTCTTACAGGTGAAAGAGTTCCTTCTTGGTTTAGCTCAAAGTTCACAAAAGAATCAAGTGCATCCTTCAAAGTACCTACTTGCAATTCCAGAATTGAAGGATTGAGTTTTTGCATCGTGTACAAGCGTTCCACGATTGGGCTCTCACCGAGCATTCTCCGTCCCCCACTGCTAACTCCACCTCCAAGAATTTCTCATCTTGCCATGCGCAAAGCTCAAGGAAGACCACTTCGTTATAGGCCGGTGGAAAATAAACCATATGAATCAACTTTTGATTGCCCATGCATTATAGTTAATAACTTAACTCAAAGTTTGAAATGGTCTTACCAGCCCTTGTTCTATGGAGTTCCAGGAGGGAGAGAAGGAATGATGTGGTTAAGCCATTGGAAACTCGAGAATCAATTGAGCAGTGATGACGTTATAGAGGTCACAGTTACCGCAGGAGATGGAATCACAGTTATGGAATTTGGGATCAAAATTGTGCGTATTGAAGAGACAAAAGTGCTAGGGAAACCAGGCTGTGAAGATGCAAGTGCAGAGAGAGATATTGTCAATCCATTTTGGGATGTTAATTTGGTACATGCCAGTTCAAAGGATACTTTTTCTGTCCGTCTTCCTCCTACTTATCGTTCCTTACGTGCTGCTCATGAGCCATTTATGGAGAAGGCACTTCAGAGAAATATGTCAGACTATAACTAAGAAATTTATTACTAATCGGCAATTACCTTTCATTATACACACTAAAATGCATATCAAAATAAGAATTATGTTTATATGTAAGGCATGATGATTCCAGAGATAACTTTGGAGACTTGTATTGAGTTGGACTTTCTAGAAATTTGTGTAAATCTAGCAAAATGGAGAAAGACAACCAATTCAAAAGTAATTGACGCATCACGAATCCACAGCTACACTTTTGAGACTTCTATACATGATGTGTACAAACAAAACCCAGATTTAGAATCGAGCTGTCTTTTAGAAACCCTCAGACATGACTACTACAAACAACACACTCTATGGAAGATGGTGGCCAGGAAAGCAGAAAACAATGAGAACTTGATTTAACTAAAGCACTGCTATTAAAACAGCTTGGTATAAGAATGGGTAGCTCCAAGTTGATTTCAAGGTAAAGGAGCTTCAACTATAATGCAAACAAGTAACCTTCTTAAAATCAGATATCCAGATGATCTCAACAGATTCCACTGAAACAAAAGATACTGGTATAGTTCTGCTGGTGCTTAACACTTGGGAATACAGAGAGAACATACACTAAATAAATCTACGTTGAACAAAACATACCTAAGGAAGGGAATCATGATAAGACCATCCTGATAATAATAATAGATAAGACGAGTTTTTGATACATGCAAAATTGAAAGACAGCCAAAATTCTATCCTAGGAGCATACAGGCGCTATAAGAGGTGACAAAAACGTCAAAAAACAAGACCAAGATTGGAAAAAATTGTACATTTATTCATCATCTTGGACTTTGGACTTCTTTTTCTTCTTTTTAATTTCCACTGCAGTTTGGAGTTCCTCTCCATTGTCCTCCTTGTTCTTCTTTTTCTTCTTCTTCTTTGCTGTTCCATCCTCATGCACACCATTACCATTATCAACAATCTGATCCTCTTCATGTTCTGCCTCTTGTTCTGATTTCCGCTTCTCCTTCTTCTTCTTTTTCTTTTCAGACTTGGGTTCTTCAGAGACATCACCATTTGTTTCAAGTGGTTTGTCCTCGATCATGGGTTGCGCATATTCCACCACATCAACTTTGGATTTCTTTTTTTTGCTTTTCTTTGTGGAAGGCTCATCGACGTCCATTTCTGTGTCTGCAGTGCACACAAATAATACATCCTCAATGCAGAAACCAAAATAAGGACAACCAACAAAAAATGTCAGGAATGAATTTCAACCTATGTTCAGCCAATTAGCACACCTATAAGTCTATCTGCAGTCATTCATAGCACTTACTGAACAAGTATAACAGCAGCATGGCACGACATTCAAAGCATTTATCATACTGGCAACAAGTTATCAAGAATGTGCACCATGCAAGTACACTTATGAAATAAACATTTCATTATGTTTTGTGTTTCGATTGTTCAGCCTAAAGATTGTAACTTAATATGATACCTAACTTCATGATCCCAAAACTCACCTTTATCTTCGACGGTTTCAATAGCAGCTTTCATCACATCTAGGTTTTTTCGTGGTGCAACCCCCTTGTCATAGAAGTCTAGACGCTCCTCAACTTGTTCACGGAGTTTCTCTCCAAAAGTAGTAGTACTCTTATCTGTGGATAAAATATGGGAAGTGAAGTGAAAAAGAATAAAGAAGAAATAACATATTGCACAAAACCACTAGGTAATGAAATGATTAAATATTTGCCTCCAGTCTTGCAGAGACTAACCTAAGAAACAGTCGAGACGAGAAGCAATAGAACACTTGTTGGCAAGATAACGAGCCATTCGACCTTTATTACGAGCAGAGGCACGGCCAATGAAAGAAGAATGGAATATGAGTCCATATTTTGGTGTATTTCCTTTGGTTTTCAAGGCCCTGAAACAAAATTATAGAAAGTGACACCCAGAATGAGATTAGACAAAATGTTGGGATCATTAGCTGAATGAAACAATCTATATACCAGAAAAAACCTAACATGAGACAATGAGAGCAAGTGCAATCTAAAATAAATAAGCGCAGATCACCTGAAGAGTGCCTTCTCAGCACCCAGGATCTGAAGGGTAGAAGAAGGGCACTTCGCCAAATTTGTGAGACTACCAGCATGGGAAATTAAACGAGCACCCACGACTTCACCAATCAAAGCAGCCAAATTTGGTGCTATGTCGTGCATTTTGGCGACAAGATAATCATAAAGATTCTTCCTGTATTCAACAAGGTCCATTACCCTCTGTGCAAATAGCTTGACATTAATCAAGTCAACTGGTGACAAATCCTGGCCTGGGAATTAGAACCAAAAGAGTTAGCAGAAGGAATGAGCATCCTTTCAATGACTTGAGAAAGGATAATATCATACCCATGGAAGCTTTTGCAGCTTCTACGATTTCTTTTGCTTTATCTTCATCTCCAACTATTTCAGTTAATGCTGAAATTTTGTCTTCAGACAATTGGGATTTGTCATCAACAAATTTTGCAACCTTGGCATATAGGTAATTGTCATTGACAATCTTGACCAACTCTGGGAAATGCCAAGAGTACCACTCTCTGCATCAACAAGCATTCAATACAGGAATCAAATGGACTGAAATGGAGGGCAGCATTCAAAACAAACACTTAACCTATATTGCAGAAAGACATGCAGATGTAAGGACATTGGATCTGATACATGACTATATCAGTTACAGAGATAAATTGAACTGAGAGAGAAATGGTCAGGACGTTAGATTCATGCATCAGACTGTCCATGTAATTACAAGCATGTGTCGTGCTCTCTTATAAGGTGAACAAACATATATTCATGTGACATGAAAACTACAAACCAAGCATCAAAAATGTAACTTCATATAAATACCAAACTGATTATGGTATGGCACTATGACTATGTCATGTTAAAACTGACAACACATGGATCTGAGATAAGGCAAAGAGTAAACATACCTGACTCTCATGGCAAAGGTATTTATATCTTTATCAAGAGTATCAAGTAGGACAATTGCCTGAGTAACCATATTGTCAACACGATTGACATTGAACTTGACCTTTGCTCTGCTGTAACTGTGACTCAGACCAAGTTGGGCTTTCTCCAAATCACCAGGCTACAAGAAGTTCAAAAGAATCAAGTAAAAGTTCAACTATCTGAAGATGTTTTCAAACTTTTCAGATATATACAGCTGACTGCCACATGTAAAATAATCATGCAACAAAGAATAGTAACTGATCCCAAAATTTCATCAGGCTGAAGTGCATTCCCTGTCTTTACATTTTATGCAGTTGATCAGTGAAAAGCAAAAAGTTGTTCCTTCATTTATCCCAAACAAATGCCAAAATCGATTGAAGGGCCCACAGAGACAAACATATGAAAGAAAAAACAAAATGTGGAATAATGCAATGATAAACTGTTTGGTAAGTGAATGAAGGAACAAACCTTTAGGTTTTCAATGAACTTCTCAAAATGCAATCGTACTCCACGCAAAATCTCAAGAACAAACTCGTTACTTTGGCAAGGAATCTTAGTTACTTCATGGATATGTGACCCAAGCTTAGGCTCTGCCAATCCTAAGCTGAACTTAGCTTTCTTACCCTCTTTGACTTTTGGGAGACTACGCTCCAAGAAGTTCTGTAGCTCCTCAGTCATTTGACCTGTAATCCCAATTCCAAAAATCCATTCAGAACAATAAACTCACAATCAACACAAAAAAATGAAAAATAAAGTATAAAATAGCTCGCCCTGACAGATTATTGCTGCAACCTCATTTCTCAGCATTTTAACACTTAACAAGTTATTTAAAAGCAAGTATCAATAGTAAATGTGGATTGGTTACCAGGAAAATAAAGTAAATTAATACCACGAGCACTAAAAATACATAGTCGATGTATAAAAAGTAAATCATACATATTTAATCTTCTGAATTTTTTAAATAGGTTTCTTTAGCATAAATACTCACAAAAAGACAACCAACAGAGAATAATCTTAAATCAAAAATTGTTTGACAGCCTGAAAATCTTGGAAATCTTGGAACAAGGGGAAAAAATTACTTCAAAGAAACCACAAAAGATACAAGACTTTCGTCACCATGCACCACAATCACATGATGTCACTAACTCAGCCAAAACTATAACAAACTGAAAGTCCATTAAAATGAAATCGCTAAAACCGCACATGCAGACCTCATATACATAAAACTTATACACACAAAAAAAAGAATAAAGTAAACAAATTTCATCAGCAAAATTTACACTAGCTGACCTTCAGAAACAGCATTGCATTGATTTAGGGCATCAAGGGCAGATTCAAAAGGGTTAAAAGCTTCAAGCTTTACGACTTTCCCAAAACGATTGAGGTCAGTGATTGAGTTCCGGACCGCCTCCGTGTTCTGCCCTATCTCATCAATCCCGTGAGCCAAAAACAAACCGTACCCAGACGCCGACTCATACAATAGATACAGTGCCATGGAATTTCACTTCTCAATCTCTCCCGATGTTTGCTCAAGTGTTGCGGAAGAGAACACGACTAGGGTTAGGGTTTATAAGAGGTTTATAGTGGTTTTAAGTAGAAAAAAAAAAAGGGGGGGGAAAGGAAATAAGGAATGGGCTGTTGAAATAAATAGAGTTTGGGCTGCATTTGAGTAGGCCCATCTTTTGGGCTATTCGAGATTATGTGGGCTGGGCTCAATTAACAGTATATGTAGTATTCATATGTGGATTTACCTGATCTGTTTTTTTTATTATTAACATAAAATAAATTGTATAACTTACATAAATCTCATTGTGTAAAACTTAAATTACATTCTATCTCTACTCTTTTCTATTTTACATAAATCCCCTAAAATATCAGTCATCTGGATACATAATTGGCTGTCCGGATACATAATTGGTCGTCAAGATACATTAATTCTGCCCTACAATAAGTGTCAATCTGTTGCGCTAAAACAGGAAATAAATATGAAAATCTAATTAAATCCCATAAATTACGGTTGCGTTTCTTTTTACTTCTCCATTAGACAGATTTAATATAGTATAACTTACATAAATCTCATAGTGTAAGACTTAAATTACATTTTATCCCTACTCTTTTTTATTTTACATAAATCCCCTAAAATATCAGTCATCCGGATACATAATTGGCTGTCCGGATACATTAATTCTACCCTACAATAAGTGTCAATCTGTTGTGCTAAAACAAAAAATAAAAAATAGGGGGAAACCTATTTTTAGTTTTAAACTTTTTTTAAGTCATTTTAAGTTATTTTTAAGACATAATACTAAACATGACCCTTAATTTGGCATCAACTGGCAACTATGACCTTTAACTTTGGGTGTGCACGAGTAGACACTTAAATTTGTATAAGATTAAACAAATGAACACATTCATCCTGCATGACAATTTTGTGTCCTACGTGGCATCCTACCTATAATATGTCATGTAGAACATATGTGTCTACTAGCTCAATGTTATACAAGTTTAAGTGTCTACTTGTGCACACTCAAAATTGGAGGGCATAGTTGTCCACTGAAGTCAAGTTAACGGTCATGTTGATGTATTATACATATGTTTAACCTTGTCAAACACTTTCAAAAGTTAAAAATAATTTAAAAATAGATCTAACCAACTTTTTAAGTCAATTCAAACATGTTATTACAAAGAAGTGTGTACGTGATTCATCTTATATAAAAGGTGGGATACCTTTAAAAACAGTGAAATCTACTATCTATAGAAAGACTTGTCATATTTGAGAAGGTTGATATATACTCTCTCCGTCCACTTTTAATTGTCATGTTGCATTTTTCAAAAGTCAATTTGACTCATTTTCAAAGTTAAATTAGATTAAATTATATCGATCCTTTAAACAAAATTTTTAGATATTCAAAAACTATACGAAAAATACTATAAATTGCAATTTTTTGCATATCGATATGTTGAAAAAATACATCATAATATGTAGTCAAAGTTCTTATAGTTTGACTCTAAAAAAGAAAACCATGACAATTAAAAGTGGACGAAGAGAGTAATTTTAAAATTCTTTATTTAGAAACTTCGAGTACTAGAGGAATTCATCTATCCATTATTAGTAAGCCTTTATGGGGTTGTTTGGTAGAGTGTATAAAAATAATGCTCAATAAAGTGTATTAGTAATAGTTGCATTAGTAATGGTTGTATTTATTATGTTTACATTAGTTATGCATAGATTATTTTTTATTCATTGTTTGGCTTAGTGTATTAAAAATAATATGCATTATATACAAATATTTATTTACTAAAATATCCTCCACAATTATGGTGGAAAAGATGTAAAAGTACTTTTGAAGGGTAATTGAGTCTTTACACAATAGTGTATAACTAATATTTATACACAGAATGAAAAAATGTACCAAAGGACTGCTAATACATAAAGTTGATGCATGCATTATTTTTGCTAATATACTCTACCAAACGATCCTTAACATGTCCTTAGAATCGGGATTCATCTATCAGTTATTAGTGTTGAGCAGTAAGTTACGATGCATTGCACTATTCATAAGTAACAAGTTATAAAGTGTTAGATATATATCCTCTATGAATTAATTTCTAGTATTAAACACTTAAGCTTAGTAATCATATTTTGATTAATTTATTTTCACTCATATGATCTAGATTTTTTGTCTTTATTTAAATTTGATATATATATATATATATATATAGCTGTAAAATAGTGAGATGAATCTCTATTAATGTTATAATTCATGTTTTCTTTATTCGTCAACTTTTAAGCAATAATAATATTTAGAGAGTTTTGTCAAAAAGTCTTGTGAAAGTATGCAAGGTTTTGTGTTCTATGACTCTTAAATGATATTTATAAAAACATATTGAAAAATAATCAAATTGTACTAATATAAAAATAAATCAATATGATAAGACGATTTTATAATGTCTAATTTGATTGAACGAAATAAAATAATAAAAAATCAATATAATTATTTCTATAAAATAACCAGTCAAACTATACCATTAACAACCCCAATTACCAGGGATATATGGGTGGACTATATAATCTATTACTAGTAGAGCAAGACTTGTGATATCAAGTTAACATATAATACTATAATTAAACTAACAATCACATATTTTATAAACTATTTAATGAATTTTTTGATATAATTATTGATTTGTATCATTTTATTTGAGCATATTATACGCTTATAGAATACAATAATAATTTCAATTACAATGATAAAGAGACAATGACCACATGCTATGAATTATGATAGAGATGACAATAATTACACAATAACAATGCATTAGGAGTTTTCAAAAATTTGTATTGACACATAAATCTTATATAGGATTCTTCCATAGGAATTAGGATTATAAGATTTTAGAAAATGTAAGTTTTTGAAGTAAAAGTACGAATGTGGTTGAATTTGAATCAATGGGTATCGTATTTTTTTTTACTATCCTATATTTTTACTATTTGAATGAATTTCAAAAGTTTGAATATTTATCGAGATATATTTTTTTTATGTGATTTAAGATTTACAATGTCTCGTTAAATTTAAAATTGAAGATTTATTGAGATGCTTAAAAACTTTTCGTATAGTTTTTTAATATATAAATTTTTTATTTAAAATATTAATTAATGTAATGTACTTTAACTTTAAAAATTATTTAAATTAACTTTCGAAAAATAGTAGGAATATATTTTAACACTGAATTTTTCTTTGAAATTCTTATCAAATCTCTCTCGTATCTTTTGAAAAAGTCAAATAATCTTCAACCTAATTAAAAGTTTTAAAAATTCATATTGGTTATTTTCCACAAATGTATAACAAGTTATGTCGTATTGGTTAATTTTTGTATTCTTTTTCAATTTTTGTAGCCGTGAAAGTGAAACATTTCTTCTTAGTTATAAACCCTAGTTAAACCCTTTCTTCTTCATCCATCTTACAACACCACAAAAGTAATGGTGAGCAAAGCTATCTGTTTGAAGCTTCTCCGATCAACAACTTATCGCCGATGTTTCTCAACAGAAACGGCTGCGGCGGAGACCGTATCAACGCCGTCCATCAGCCAAAGAAAACGAATAAGCGACGGTCGCCGGAAATTGTCGGACCTTATCAATAGAGCAGACTCTGAATCTAACTTCAAAGATGCTTTAAACAAATTGGATAACGAAGGGGAATCCATACAAAAGCTAGACATTATTGGCTGTATCAACAATCTCCGTAGAACCGATAGGTTTGATCTTGCCCTTCAGGTATGTATCTTTCATCTCTGAGCATGTTTTTTTTTACTCTCAAGTAACTCAATTAAATGTTTATCATGATTCATGATAAAGTTTACATTTTCCATGGAGATGTTTTTCCTGCAATTTTTTTTTTCATTTCCACTGTTTGTTTAGTTTGTTGAATGGAAAATATTTTCTGAGAAATGTTTATTATGATTATTTAAGATGGATTGTAATGTCGAAGTGTTGATCGGATTGGTGAAGCATACAAAGAAAAAATGACTTCCACCCATATGTGAGTTACGCGAAGTCATTTTTTCCCTTAGATTTTTACTGCAACCTAACACCAAAAAAATGACTTCTTAAGGTTAATGTACTTTATCATGCCAAAAACACCCAATTGAGTTTTCCTTGAAACATTTAGTGTTACAAATTTGCAAGTTTTTTCTAGTTCTTCATTGCTTTTCTCTTTGTTTGAGATTCAGAGTGGTTTTGTCGAATATTCATTACACTAACAATAGTTGGAGTCTCAAATAAATATGCTTGTTGACTTATTGTCTCCAATAGAACATTTTTGCTTCAGATAGTAATTCCTTAACCTGCAATAAATCTCTCATTAGCAAGATATAAATCAAGTTAATTTCGCTCATAAACTATTGTGCCTAGTCAACTAGGAGTACAAACTTGTACTCCAACTAAAAGTGGAAACTGGGGAATATTCTATGACTTGCATTGTGTCAATGCATTTGTGAGAACTATTGTGGAATTGAACCTCGATTTGACCTGAATGGAAAAGGGAAGTGATTGACAAAGAACAACAATACACTTAGTGTAATCCCACAAGTAGACTTTGAAGAGCTTGAGTGTTTCAATCCTGACTCACCTAAAAGAGAGTAGTCGTTCTCTTTGCCACATCAACATCTAGGGGTAAAGACTATCAAATAACCAAGTTCAGGGGTAATTAAGAATACTGATAGTTTAAGCTATATTGTTTATGTGTCATAATCTGAACTTGAGTTGACATACAAATTTGTTGCTCGTATTATCGTGTTTTTTATTTAGTGTCTTGGTCTTGACAAGTTAATAATGAATATGCTATGATTGGGCAAATAGTTGTTTCATAATCACAGCAGAAGATTTGTTTGTATTGGCTTTAGTCCAATTTTTTAGACTGTCTGCTGTATTCAATGGCTCTAGCCATTTCAATTCAATGACCCCTGTTTGAATTGGCTATATTACAGTGACTGCTGCTTTTCAAACTATTCTTGTTTCATGAATCATATAATAGTCTTATCGAAGTTGAGA
The DNA here is from genome assembly GCA_035578085.1 of Solanum pinnatisectum. Classification (NCBI taxonomy): domain Eukaryota; kingdom Viridiplantae; phylum Streptophyta; class Magnoliopsida; order Solanales; family Solanaceae; genus Solanum; species Solanum pinnatisectum. The sequence continues at coordinate 59,709,938 of CM069076.1, forward strand.
TCTCCTTTTCTTTACCCCTTCAATTACATAAGCTGCTATTTTTGTCTTGGACATATTGTCTTAATCATTGAACTTCCAAATGCAGCTGTCTGAATGGATGGAAAGCAGCAAAATTATGATCAGCAATGGTGATCGGGCAATAAGGATACACCTTCTTGCCAACACAAAGGGAACAGATTCAGCCGAAATGTATTTTGACAGCCTGCAAGAATCTGAAAAAACTAGTAAGACCTATGGAGCACTTCTCAGCTCTTATTGCAGGCAGAAAATGTTTGATAAAGTGTCAAAGCTTTTTGAGAAGATGAAGGAGCTTAATTTTACATCTACTTTAAATTATAACAATGTGATATCTCTTCATTTAAGAAATGGTCAGCCTGAAAAAGTCTCTGCACTGGTTCAAGAAATGGAGCAGAGAAATATTGCAGTTGATATGTTCACCTATAATCAGTTGATGAACAGTTATGCTTTAGTGAAGGATATAGTGTCAGTTGAGGCTGTTCTTGAAAAGATGGAAAAGCATCAGGTAAAGTTTGACTGGCTCACGTATGGAAACCTAGCTGGGATATATATCAATACCGGCTACCTTGATAAGGCGAATGATATTCTCCAAAAGATGGAGAAAATGAAAGATATGCATGACCGTGAAGCTTTCCATACCTTAATCACATTATATCAGAAAACATCTAATCCATCAGGAGTCAATCGCTCATGGGAATTATTAAAGTCAGTTTTCCCAACTCCCAGCAAGTTTAGCTATCTCATCGTGCTTTTGGCTCTATCCAAACTGGGGGACTCGGAAACCCTTGAGAAACGTTTTAGAGAATGGGAGTCAGGTTGTAAATTCTATGACATCAGAGTTTCAAATGTGATGATGGAGTCCTATCTTGACAGAAATATGATCGAAGAAGCAAATTTGCTTTATCAGAATGTGTTGAAACAAGGCGTTGAACCCAACTTAAGGACTTACGATGCATTCACAAATTTCTATATAAAAAATTCGCAGATTGACTTTGCTCTGAAGTATTTGGAGATGGGTGCCAGCAAGGCAAATCCTAAGAAAAAAGTTTGGTTTCCTAAGGATGAATCCATCAAGATGTTTCTAGCTTATTTTGAGGACAATAATGACCCTGTTAGAGTTGAGAAGTTCTGCGAGATTATGAAGAAGATTAATCGCCTCGATTCCAGTGTTTATGACTCTCTTCTACACCCAAACTCTGCAGCCTCTGAAGTGGAACTATGAACACCTTCATGGTCTTGAGGAAAACATGAGAGGTTCATTGCTCAAAGTTTCTCAACCCAGTCCAAGTGGTATGGAATCTGTCGATCTCGCCCTACACTTGCCATGTTGCTATTTTTCATGCTCTTTGTACTTTACATTATTGAAGAACTATACTGATTTACCAAGAGAGTTATGTCAGCTCACTAATATTTCTCGCCCATTTTCAGTGCGGATAAAACTGCGTACCTAACATGCTCTAATAAATTAAAATCGCGATATCAGAACAAAAGGAGAATATATACACTATAACATATAGCTTGCAATGTTTGAATAATGAACATTTTCATTTTCTTGACATCTATTGTATATGCTTGAGTTGGAAATATGTGGTTCTAGATGTGACAAAACTAGCACATGAAATTATAACTTGTTCAAATTTCAATTTTTTTGATTATTGATCCATCCATTTATTGGCTCTGACCTACTTACTTATTGAAGCCCATCAAAAAATTTGGGCTGATATCTATGTGAAAAGAAGTGTTCCTTCCGATAAAAAAGTAATATATCATATTATCATGTCGCTCTTTTATTGCCCTGAATTATATAGATTTGACAAATTACTTCTGAAGGTTTACAACAAACTGGTGGTAGTTGATGAAAGTTATTTCAGAAACAAAAAAGTAAGCATGTAGAATATGTAGTCCAGTTATTGCTTTGCAATAACATCCAAGTTGTAAAGATAAAACTAATTTTGATAGAAAGGGAACAGAGTCTGTAATATGCTTTTGAAGGGAGAAAATGGGTAATAGTTTGACCCTTCACATATTGATGAAGGAAAACAATCGGTAATGAATTTCTTATTAAAACATTGTGCAACTTAATTAAACATATAGCTCATGAGATAAAAACTGTCTATGATTATACAAGATCAGTCTTCCACATCTTATTGATGTAGGAGAATTCGAGTACAACATATTATAAGGGGCCAACATCAAGTAAATCAAGAATTAGGATGAGGCTGAATATGAAATCACATGTCAAAGTGTGTTAATCTTCTCATCTATAAAAGTTCAATTTTTTTCAGTATGCCAACTTATAAAAGTAAAATAAAATTGAGTTATCTCCTAATGAAATTGCAAATTCACTAATTCTATCACTCAATGAGTATAAGATATGCACTTATTACAAAAGAATATTCCATGGCCATCCCGCTATATAAAAATATAAAAAGGTAAAGACAAGACAAAAGATGTAAGAATCTAAAGATCAATGGGTTGAAAAGAGATGGCATTTTTCTTATGAACCCAATAAGCAACAAAAAAGGATACACCAAATGAAACAACAGATAACAGAAAAGCAAAACCATTGGCAGCATCCCAAGAGCTTCTTGATACCACTTTGCTGCCGGCAGATGAACCAGGAGGAACATCTAGAGGTACCCAGTCGCAACCAATCGTGTAATGTCCTGATCCGTGCCATGGATTTCCATCCTCCGGATACCAAAATGCAGCTGAAAACTTGCTTGGCTGACCGATAGTGAATTGCACATCCTACATCCCGACAGAAAACTTAATTAATGCAGCCCTTTTAAACACACATATACTATTTCCTTTTCAGCTGCTAATAAAGGGGGGAAAGCATGAAACAGCATGCCAACGGATGTTTTAACATGTGACTATTGACAATGTGGAATTCAAATTTTTATGTCCTTTTGTGTCTCATTGACTATGTTTACATACACGTAGGACTTTTTTGGTGTTTATATTTAATGCTGAGGTTTCTAATGTATGACAAAATTGCATTAAGAGAATCGATAACGTAAGCCTCAAAGAGACGAAAGACATCAGGATGATAGACTACCTGCTGAAGACGATCCATGGTTCTCAGGGTCCTAGAAAATTCAAAATAGAATGTTCCCTTCTGACCCTTTGTTGAATAAGGACTGTCTTCCTCAGAATAACCTGTCAACACAAGTTCATTTGAGAAATGAAGAGGCCAGAAGAAGAACCAACTTTACAGCATCATCAAGAAGGAGCACTGAAGAAACCCAAGCTGATTACAACGGTGAAGATGTTACCTGAATGGGAACTGAAACTGCTATGCCACCATGCACCCCTCCAGTCATTCTGGGCAGATGTATCATTTCCTAAGAACAAAAAAATAAGGGCAAGTACAAACAGACTCGAGTCAAAAAGTCGCATGTCAAGAATGTTGTGTCCTGCTTATAGAATATAGCAGAAACAAGATCGCCAAAATCACAAGAATGAAGTGCATGCATATCATAGTCGAAGAAGACATGATGCCAAACATGTGTGCGTTCAAGTCCTCTTTCTTAAAGAGACAACTTCTTAGTCAACAAGCAGGGACTAGGGTGAATTCAAGGTTTCTCTTCCTTCAACCTCACTTCAACCTAATATGTCTATTTGATCATCCATCTGATATTACATTTCCACCATGGTAACAACAAGGTAGACCGTGATATTACATTTCCACCAGGGTAGCAACCAGATTTAGAAATACGATCTGATATTTTTTTCTATCGTTCAAATTATATGCTATATATGTAATTCATTAAAATATAATTTCTTTTTTAGTTGCATCTCACAGAACAGACACCAAGTCTTTAGGTGCATGGTAAGTGTCCATGAAATAAAAGAGAACAAAACAACAGCCAAGAAACAACCTAAATGGTTACTGTTATAGATCCGCAAAAATGAACCACATGAATTAAGGTCAGCTGTAAATTTGTAACCTCAGTACTTACGTCAGTCAAATTTTTCTTTCTATTCCTGTTTTCCGTTTGCTTCTATCCCCATTTACGAAGGACAATCAAGATCCGAGTATTAATTGATAGGTGATCAGAATAATACTCTAGTACACGTTCCAGAGTTTGAGTGCCAATAACTCGAATGGCATTCTTACCTGTAGAACTAACCCCATCCAAATTCATACAGTGTGGGCTCCATGCATATAAATCGACTAGATGACCAAATCTGTTGACAATGTGAACATAGTAAAGATAAGTTGGAGAATTCTGTAAGTGTTTATGAAACAAGATAATAGTGTATCCAAATTTACCTGTCTCCCCCATTACCATCTCTGTTGTCGACTGGGTTTCCACCATACAATCTGCCAGGGATAGCATTTCCAATTGAGAAGTGCATGATATCGACTTCGTGCCCACGACACGTTTTTTTGTTGCATGCATCAGGTGATTGCTTACACCCACCCATCTATTCCGACAAATTTAATCCACATTTTAGGCAATAAAAGATACCAAACAGAAACACAAGAAGTTAAAGCTGTATTTTCCTTTTCTGGATAGACATTTACTGCAGTTAGCATAACCCATAAATAAACGAGCACAACTTACACTATGATATGTGGCACTCTCACCAACTTGAAACATCAGTGCTACAGATGGGCAATTATTGTCATTTCTGCATCATTAAAAAGAAATCCCAAGTATGGTGGCATGAAATAAACAATATACCATAATTAAGTTGATAACATGTTACATCTGTTGTACAAGTACCATATAAAAAATATGAAGTCAGTAATTCAGACACAAAATATAGAGAGTTAACAATCACAAAATATAGGCAGCTACCCACTCATGTAACACAGCGAAACTTGTGATTGACCAGGCTTGACGAAAGATAAGGAAAGAACGTACTCATGAAGGTTCTGCAATATTTGAGTTGGCTGAAAGTATTATTAAAATGATTGTTAAAAGGTGTAAGGAAGATTAGTTTAACATCAAAATTAGGATGACTTGAGCAAGGAAAGAAGAAGCCGAGCATAAACTGATTAGGTAACTGCCCATATTTACATACTTAGAATGACGTATTGTATATATTTAATGTGTCACTAATGATAGGCTATAAGCATGAACTAAAAACAACCGCCAAAAAGAGGAGAAGATTCAAGTATTTGAGTTTATGAGACCTAAAAGAGGTCTATGTATGGATTTAGCAGTTGGATTCATCATCACTTTTCTTTTAGATAAGTAGGATTCATCGTCACATATATCTCATGATTCAGGAATATGGTAAGTAGTACGGGCAAGGGTGTCAATATGCGGTTAATAGATGTATAATATTTTTGGTGTGTGTACAAACTTCAAAATCGAAACTTAAAACTTAGTCAAACTATTGTTGTCGGCCATATTTGTAGTCCATACATCCCATGTGAACTAGCCGAATCCGGTATGCATACCATACCGACACCTACACCCACACCCAAGTCAAGTAAGATTGGAACAGGTGGTTGGGCAAGTTGAATGATCCATGTGAAATAGGGAAGAAGTTTGTCATTAATTTTATATTTATATCTATAGAATTCCTCTAAAGAGGGAGGGCTATTTGTATCTTTTTTATGCCCCAAAAGTTTCGTAAAAGGTCCTAAAAAAAGGGAGCTGCGTAACATGAAAAATTCTTTAAGGACTGAAATCAAAAAATAGTGATTCAACTTCCTAACATCAATGAAAACCATAAATGTCGGATGTAAAAAAAAGAAAAAATCCCAACATGCCCTCAGACATCAATTTTCCCGTGGTTCTTTTCCGGATAATGAAGAAATCCAGTGAGTGAGAATTCTGATACAAAAACCATCTCTTGCATTTGTGACAAATCAAAAGATCGATTAAGTCACCATCATATTTCATAACAACAGTTACAGAAGACAGTAGCAATGAGTAATGACTTCAGGATGATTAGGCATGAGCACATAATGACTTATTGAGAAAATGCATGAGTCTTTATACCAAAAAAGGAGAAAAAGATCATGCACACTTTTCCTTTTTGTACAAAACATACCGATAGTTTTTATTCTACAGTCCTTCAACTCTATATAGCAATATCCATAACATTATTTGAGACGATGATTATGTGATAAAAGTATACCAGCGCAGATAGAAATGATCTGCTAGGGCACATGCTTGCAGTAATTGTTGACTGACCGTGATGGAAGGCTCTTCGACAATGTTACAGAAATCATAATGTTTCCCCCACCCCAACCTTGAAAGGTAGTATAGTATACCTAGATTTTTAGCCTATGTAAGTTAATATTAGTCATATCATTTTTAGAAGTAAATAAAGCACATTTTCCATGCATCACCTCATCTTACAACCTTCCACTTTGGACCACAGTTTTCAGGAAATCTTATGTTGTTACATGGTACAAATATTACTGAGAATGATGCTCCTTATGTCTACTCACTAATACCACTTGAATGCTACCTTGAATTTATATGGGCAAATGTCAAGCACTGTCAACTCTTTGGCTCTCTCATCTTGTTCTCTTGTCTTTATCCTAAAAATTCCCTCATGCTAATACACTAGTCTTTTTCCATTCGTTGTAGTTCATTTCAAACTTTACTAGACCTAAGAAAATCTTCCCCACTAAAGTATTGAGGCACTTAAGCTTAATCCAGTGTGACTTTCTTTTCTTTTTTTATTACTTTAAAAGTTCATCTCTAACTCCCAAATCCGGCTTCCCTTCTTCCCAACCACAACTAGGGAATAGTGCACATCCTTGCAAACAAAGCCTTACATGTCAATATTGAATAACCCTCAAAATTTAGGTAGAAAACAACGTAAACCTGACAGATCCTGCATTTTTTTCAGAGCCAGCACAGAGGATATAGCTCATGATGAGGTGAGGATTGCCCAAGACTGTATAAGGAGACAAGAACTTATTCCCTCAATCAGTGTGGGACAATGTAATAGAGGTGAAGGAAGAAGTAAGGGAACGATCATATGACATCTTTATTATGCATGAATAGGGAAAGGAGGAGGGAGGCACCCTGTTCATGCAATATCATTTCTACAGCCGTACAGATGGAAATATGTTTTGCTCTTATTCCTAATTAAGTTTGACTTTGACGATTTTTGTTTATCTGTTTCCTAATTGATTTACAATTTCATCGAGTTCAATTTATTTTCAAGGAGTTTGTTGAACAAAAAGAATTCATGGTACGTCTTTTTTCCTAAAAATAGAGCAAGCTACAAGATATATTAAAATCATTGAGCTTCTAATTATGGAGTTTACCCGCTCGCTATCGAGTTTATAGTAGAGCTATTTTTATTTTTATGTTTGCTTTGTTAGCAACACACTCTAGGTTTTGCTTGGTCTTCCCATGATATATTAGTCTTTGAGATGAATTGAAGTAGATGTCTTCCTCCCACACCTCCTACTTAAATTTCCTAAAGTATGAGAGAATACATGAGAATTCACTTTCAACTGAACCACCAATTACAGGTTATCACATTTGCACCTTGGAAATTGTTCCTTCATCTGTCTCATACTTCCAATAACAGGTTATCACACTGCTAAAGATGCAATCTTTGAAACGAAAGTTCCATAAAATTCATAATGTGCATTGCAAATGCCTCTATTTGTAAGGAAATGATTTCTATTACACTTACCCCCAGAATAAATGTAAGATATCAGATATAGGATATTTATATTCTTCTTAGCACTCTTTCTTTAGAAGAAATCTATTAGAATAAATTACAAAAATTTGTTTTTCAAGTGTCTTTAGCAAAAAATTCTATATCGGGAAGTCTCTCAAAGCCAAGGGGTAGCATTGCATAGATTCACCGACATCAAAAGAAAGGTAACTTCAAATTTCTAAAGAAGCATGAAATCCCTTTAGGATTTAGCATCTTAAAGAAAGAAACGAAAAACTAAACCACCAAGCAATTTTTGCTGTGATGTTACCTCAATTCCAAATAAGGTATGTACGTAATTAATAATCAATTTTCCAATAAGCAACAGTCTAAAAACAGGAATAGTTCCAGCACAAGAATCATACAGTGGTCACTAATTAAATCCCACAAGTAACATAATGATAAGTAGTTATTGATAGCAGTTACTCACCCCTTCTTGTATACATATTCTCCATCAACTTTCAACAAAAAGTAGACATCTTTGCCATCGTGCAAAGCCTAATCAAGAAACCCACAAAAATCAAGTAAGCAACCCAATAAAAGAAAACAAAAGAAAACAAAACCATTACCTTAACGGTCATCTTTCCCCCTTTATATTCATGGTCATGATCTGGGTCAAGAGCAGGAAGGAGAGAAAACTCAAATCCTTCAATATTGTCCCAGTCATCCGCGTGTCCATCAAGGGTTACGACTCCAGGCCTGAACTCTGCAGAAATACGGGATTCTTCGTCGGTTTCGCAATGCCAGTTGCCGGATTCTTGATGGGAAGAAACGAATTGGATCCCAATTGAGAATAATAAGAAGAGTATTAGGAACAGGGGTTGCTCCATTTTGGTGGAAATAGAAGATTTTGTGTGTGTGTTAGTGGGGTTTTGGATAAATCAAGAGTTGACTCGACTCAGTAGAACCGGCTGCCATGGAAGAAGATGGACGTTAATTTAGAGTAGTACAAAAAGGGACAAAATGTACAATGTACTACATCTGTTTTTTCTCGGATCTTTCCTTTTAGTAATAACTTTCTTATTTATTAATTACCTATGTTTCATATTAGTTGATAATTTTTCTTTTTATATATATATTAAAAAATTATAAATAATCAGATAATTTTATCAATTCATGCTATCAAAAAAAATTATTGGAATTTTACAAATAAATATAAACAATTTAAAAAAGAATTAATTGCAAAGATAATATAGAAATAATTTAATTAAGGAAAAATTGTTTGAAAACTATTAATTCAAATTAAATGTTATAGCCATGGTTTATTTTAATTGTAATTCACAGCAAACATCTCATTTTTTGCCATCTAATTCGGTATACAATTAACAATTTTCGGTATACAGTTAGCCATTTTATCCATTTCGCTACAAAATGTATAAAATGCGTTTGTGTTTGTATAAAGCAAGAGAAAAGTATATATACAAATACAAATACATATATTTTCGTCTTATACACTTATAATTATACAAATAAGATCTTATTACAATGTATAAATGAATTTATACAAAACTGAATAATTTGTATAAAATTGGATGTTTGTAGCGAACTATACAAATCAAAAGCTCCATAGCAAACATAAAATTTGTTATGGAGCGCAATTATGCAAACTATAGCTATAACATACAAATATAATTTTTATGTTTGCTATATGTGAAAGTTGCTCAATTAATTAACGTTTTCTTGATTTAGTAAGGTGGATAACTAATATGATACAATTATCTTGAGTAAGATGACACGGAGAATATTTTATTTAAGACAAACCAATTATAGTGGTCTGCTCATATTTGGTTAAAGTTAAAACGCTCAAATAGTCGTTTTAATTAGAATCTCATTTACAGATTCTAATTAAATAAGCTTTTATATCTAAATTTAACAGGCTTTTACAAACAAATAGCCTAACTTATATTCAAAAGTCTGAATTTGAGTATTGAGTTTTTCAACTTCAGATCTTCGTGTATGAAGTTAAACGTCGATAAAACGAACCTTCATAAAGAAAAAGTTATCCCAACATTAATACATTCAATCTAAAGTTTTGACTAGATTTTAAAAATATTCTTACAGACGGATATAATTTAAATGAACTAATATTATATACACCATTGATATAAATAATTTTTATATAACTTCAACTCGTTTTAAATTGTGGTGTTCGATACCTGGTGGCATTTCTACCTTCAACATCAAGGGGTGCAATCTTTTCTCTTTTTTTTTTTTTTTTCCTTTCCTTTTCTATTATACATTTTATGCAAAAACTTGATTAAGAACTTACCCCCAAAAATTATTATTTTTAGGAAAAATTATATGAAATAACAAACTATTAATTCAAATTAAATGTTATAGCTATAGTTTAATTTAATTGTAATTCGTAGCAAACATCCCCTTTTTTTGTCATCTGATTCGATATACAATTAGTCATTTTCGGTATACAATTAGTCATTTTATACATTTCGATATAAAATGTATAAAATGAGTTTTTGTTTGTATAAAACGAGAGAAAAGTGTATATCGTCCTATACACTTATAATTATACAAATACAGATCTTATTATACAAATTACAATGTATAAATGAATTTATACAAAACTGAACAATTTGTATAAAATTGGATGTTTGTAGCGAACTATACAAATCAAAAGTTCCATAGCAAATGGAGCTCAAATATGCAAACTATAGCTATAACATACAAATATAATTTTTCTGTTTGCTATATGTGAAAATTGTTCTTATTTTTATGCAAAAAAAATAGTAGATAATTAACTCATTTACAGGCCCGGGGGAACATATTTAAGCATTAACGAATTACGGACCAAGCACCAAATAATTTGGGCTTTTAACTAAAATGGCCCGTGGTCTATCATAAGGCCCCATGAATGATGATAGTGGACCCATTTAGCACCAAAGGGCCTTTGTTTGCTTCTATGGATACAGATCCCTTTTCATCCGGGGGGATGGGTAACCGGCCCAATCATAAGACAATTCACGGGGCCCATAAAGCAAAAGAATCTTTTCTGCTTTTCCTTTATTTGGTATTAAATGAGTCACAAGGGGGAAAAAAGTACCTAAATTGACGTAATAAAAAAAAATCAGTCAAGTACCATGTCATGTTGAAAAGACGTTTGAGTTAACGTACTTGAAATCAAAGAGTAAATCTGGCGGTGGTAAGATGACGTTGGAAAAAAGATCAGACGGCTGAGAATGACTGAAATTTTAGCAAAATCCCGCGGGGGGCACGGGAGCTTTATTTGTAAGAGAGAGAGATGGGACATGTCTCTGTGAGTCGCTCTGAGTTAAAAAAGCAGTGTTTATGTATATATTTTTGTTTTTCATGTTTTTACATGCCACATGCAAGTAGTACGGTTAAGATTTGAGAGGTCTTTTGACTTCTTCACAGTTTTACTTTTAATTACTATTCGTTTTTTCCTTTCACTTGGCTTTGATATTGAGTAGACAGACACTCATCGGTCATTTCCATATGACGATGAGTTCGAGTCATTTCGCTTTTAATTGTAAATGTTTGCGTCTAGGCATAGTTGTACTTGAATACTTACATAAAATATCACCTCCATCCCTTGGTTTTCTTTTTTTTTGATCTTACATTACTTACTGACTCTCAAAATTTATTTTTTTCCAAATATCACCTCAAAATATACTATTATTATTATTATTATTATTATTATTATTATTATCTTACATTAGTTATAAATTGTAGTTTGATAGTCCATAAGTAATAACGTATCTAGGATTTTGAGACGATAAACACACTATTATGAAAAGGTGGATTTAAGATATAAATTTTGATTGATTTAACATTTAGGTTCTTTCACTGAAATCATTAAAATTTTAAAACTATAGGTTCAAAATTATTTTTTATCTATCAAAACCATTCATATTTCTAACCTCACTTAAAAAGGTGCACCCAATTATCATCACACGACATTTTATGATACTTCGACTGTGGATTCACACATCTATATTTAAATATATTTTTAAAAATATAACACTATTATATATGATTTCGAGAGGAAAACATGGGTTCACATGAACTGGGTGACCCCTTTTGGATACGCCTTGTAAGATAAGAAAAAAAAACTTGTCTAATAATTGCTATATTAAAATATTTTTGTATTGTCACATGCATGTTCTTGGTAAAAAAGAAACATTCACCTTGCAAAACTTTGCTTGAAATTACAGAAAGAGAGATACATGTCTGCTTTAGATGAAAGGAGGTACTACTAGACTAAACTAATAACAAGATTAGATTGAAAGGAATACATAGAAAATGGATCCAATATTATATCTACCTTAATTAGCATGTACAAAAACACACACTCATGAGACTTTTCTAATTCTCTATTATTATTATTAGTATCATTAATTTAAGTTTTTGCATTGCCACATCCTGGACCTCCTAGAGTGAGCACCACTCCTTCAAGTTCACTTCTTTTCTGTGTATCCTTCTCTAGTTGATGAGATGATCTAATCACTGATGATGTTGATCTTCTAACTGGTACTTTACCTATGCTCTGTCGTCCGAGTTCTGGAACTTGCATTTGCACCAACTGCTGAGGTTGCCTTCGACAACCCAGACTTATATGATTCGTGTGTGTGTTTGCATAGTTGACACCAATATGTCCCGGAGAGGGTGAAGGATTCTGACCAAGGACGGGTCCTCGTGGTACTAGATCAGGTGCCTTTTTTATAAGAAGAATCAAATGGATGATGAGTTTGAGGTACTAATTGACAATTTGGTTAAATTGAATGGTATATGAGCTTACCGGAGCAAACAGAACACCTCGAAAGATCTTTCCATTAACAATGGCAGTCATTAGATAACCAGAGTCAAATGCTCCATCGACTTTTCCCCGGATCTCAGCTCCAATCTGAGCAGTACATTATATATAGAGACATTAGGTTCTTATTCAACATAAAAGTTGGAAAATGCTACAATGAACAGTAAATGACTTAACAAAATTTTGCTAACTTGAATGGCGTACCAAGTTGTGGAATCGTCCAGGCTCTAAGGATTGGCATTGCACTTCCTGCTTATCCATAAGAACGGCAGGTACATGTCCAGATGAGTTTGACGGATTTGGTTGTTCTCGAAATAATTGCAAATCATGAGGATTCCTTGCTATGACATTCCTCGGGTTTGATTGGCAGTTGTTAGGGATCAAATGTTGCTGCCTTGCGAAAGGAAGCCGATCTGATGCAGTTCCAGAACCAGAGACTGGCTTAATAGTACTCATTTCTACATCAGATTGGGACCGAGGAGAACAACGTTGAGATAGAGAAGGAGACTGATCTTCTTCTTGATCTGACTCCAGATTAAATATGTGTGAATTGTGACTCATTCTTCTCCTCTTTGGATGCAATGTGTCTTCCAAAATACATGAGAGTTATAAGTTAGTCATGCTTACTTCATTTCTTGAAACTACTGGCTGCTAACATGACAAAATCATTTCATAACCTACCAGAACTAAATCGAAAAGCTGCTTTTGATACAAACTCATGTTCTTGAGATCCCGTCATTTGTATATCTTCCTTCTTTCCCCTACATATAGCTTCCTGCCAAATCAATTTATACGAATCAGAAAAGTAATCTTAAATTGTTTAAATTTATGAGAAAGGAATCAAGGTTTCGGTCTATTATACCGAGCTATTGTCTCTTTCTCTCAGAAATCTTTTCTTATCATAATGACTTGTATTTCCAGAAACCCTGCCACCAGATAAGCTGCTAGTCCCATTAGGATATTCTACTCCAAACTGCAAAATAAGTAACTCATTGAGTGGTCGCTCATCCTCGCCGCACCTGCAAGGTTTAAGAAACAAAATTTAAAGCTATACAATCTACTGGGATTAGGCAGGAAAGAATGGACCACAACTGATATAAAAAACTCACCCTCCATAGATTACAATATCCGTGTTCCAGGAAGCAGCAGTATGAGAAAATCGCCCCTGTGGTTTTTGGCCCATTACATCAGGCTGAGTCCATGAAGAATTTATCACATCAAGAACCCAAACATCATTGTAGTATTTCTTGTCTCCAACTCCACCAATCACATATACCTGTAGAACATCAAATTTCAACATCATTCTCCAGAGGATTGCTCAATGAAAAATAAAGCTTTACTCCATTTGAATTACATATACTAAAAATAAAGGGCCTAATTACTCAAAGGCTAAAGCATCAGTTACTTGCCTTTGACCCAAAATTCACAGAGGCATGACCGGCTCGAGCACCAGGCGAAGGTCCAAGAACATCCAGCTGGAAAGAAAGAGAACCAATTGTCATCTAACATAACTTGTAGACAACATTTACTCTACATCCAGACCGTGAATCAAGAAGAAGACTGAAGCTAGTACCTTTGACCACATTAGTGTATCCATATCAAGCACATCAACATCACCTTGATATCGGTCACCACAATCTCCGCCATATATATAAAGCCTATTACCAATCGCAACAGCACTGTGGCTATCCCTAGGAACAGGCATTTCACCCCTCACCTCAGGAGACGACCATCTCATAGTTTTGAGGTCCAAAACATGTAAATCATTCAAATAGTTTGCCTCGCCTTCACCACTACCACCAAAGATCACTAATTTATCACCACCAACAAGAGTAGCCGTGTGACTTTCACGAGGTGAAGGTGGATTGCCTTGACATTCGAGTTGAGTCCATTCTTGGCTCCTGACATCCAATACATGAATATCATTGACCTTCCTTGAGCCATTTGTACCCCCAAATACCACCATCCTGTGACCAACAAGAACAGCACTGTGGCTATCTCTTGGCCCCGGTCCTTGCCCTGTTGTCACAAGAATGCTCCAAGCCATTGCCTCAAGATTTAGTACAAGTACATCACTAAAATGTAAACCCCCGCGACATCCCTGAAACAGAGAAATACAATTTACTTAAGGTATATTTAACTACTAGAATATTTCAACCATTTCACACATAAATTTGTCTAAACATATTAACACTGCACCAAGAGCTCTCAGACTAATGATGGAAAGCAGTCTTTTTGATGAGTATTAACAGATTAAGTTTCGCCTTAACATAAATTGTTTTGTTTTAGGCAACATTTAAGTCCCAAAAAACTATTCAAGAACAGTGGGGAAAAAGAAAAAAAAAAAGAACAAACAGCATGATCCCCACCAAACAATGAAATTTTTGCTTGAGTAGTTGAAAATTTGAGTTACATCTTTAAAATAACTTCATAAAAAAGGCCTTAGTACATGTTTGGTCAGGAAAAACTAAACTGAGATGCAAAAGCTTATTTGTCAGGAACATCAACAAATTCACTCAAAATCACTTTCTCTAAATATAAAAAAAGCAGAACATACATAACCTAAAGCAAAATATTCATTTCTCCTTCACTTCATTTTTTTTCTTCCTTTTAATGCATCACTCAGCATTCACACATATATAGTTGCTTATTTATATATAAACATTACAAAAACAAGAAGAAACAAATAGATACATACTACTAACATATATATAAATATATATAGGAAAACAAAAGTACAACTTCAGAAAGAGTAGTTTCTAATTACCAAAAATAACTACACAGTAACATGAAGCAATGACAAAACTAAACTCCCATTTCTTGAATAGGAAATAAATATATATACAGTTCCAACCAATATTTCTCAACAAGCAAATATAGAATAGTTTAAACTTACCCCAAAAACATAGACAAATCCATTAGAGTTACAAGAAGAATGACCCCATCTCTCAGAAGGATGAACACCCATCACCTTTGGATATAACCACATTAGCTTCTTCTTCTGTAATGATACTGATACTGATACTTCACCACCTAAAGATCCCATTTTTATTTTATTTCTTTTGCTCTGTCTTCTTAAATTAATAAAGTTGAAGAACTCAAAATGTTGATGAAAGAAAAAAGATTTAAAAAGAGAAAAAGGGAAAAGGGGTGGGGAGGGGGGGAGTGGAGTGAGGTAGTAGTAGTACTAGTAGTAGTAATTAAGGGTCAAAAGAGGACATGAACAAGGCAATTGACATATCAACTATCAATGTCAAATAGACATGAAAAGATGGGCGCTTTCACGTCCAAATCACTGTGACACCAACAACAACAGGGGGTGAGTGAGTGAGTGAGTGAATTGAAAAGAATATTTATTAGTATTAATAATCAGTAAAGAAAATTACTCATTTTTTTACTATTTACACCTACTAGCTACCTATATTATTATTGAGAGATGAATGAATCTTTCTGTTTGTTGTTTTTCCATGTCTATTGCTTATATTGTTTACTTGTGCTCTCTTTACTTTTTCACTTGTCTAACTCTAAATGATGGAGTTTTTGGGGCCTATATTATATTGAGAGATGAATGAATCAGACCAAATTTTCTGGCCAACTTTTTTTTTCCAATTGGTAATATGATTCCTTATTATGTGCGTAATAAAAATAGTTTTAAATGATACTCTCCTTCTGTCCCTAATTAGTTGTCTTCTTTTAAATTGACACATTCATTAAGAAAATAATGATTGACATAGTGAGTTTATCATTTTATCCCTATTAATTATGAATTTGATGAATTAAAAACTTAAAATTTTCAAGAAATTTTAACTTTTTCAAAGTAATTAATTGGGGTATAATAAGTAAAAAAAATTATCATTTTTTTATTTGTCAAAATAGACAAGTAATTAGGGACAATTAAAAAATAAAAAATAAACAAGTAATTAGGGTTAGAGGGAGTATTAATTAATATCTTTATAGAATTCAAGAGTCAAGACATTTACCATGGATGATAATTATTGTTAAAACTATATACTTAGTGGTGATATAATGAATTAATTGTCGTTAAAGATTATTTTTGATATTCCGAGGATATGTTTCATTTTTGTTTGTTGGTGAAGAAGATAATCTTGGGATTGATGGTTGCCAAGTTTTTGATGTAAACTCAATTCTCAAGGCAGGTGTTAGTGAAGTGGATCTAAGAGAAAATGTCCCTTCTCAAGGTGTTTTTGGCAAACTTTGAACTTTGTGCTCTTAATAAGTACACTACTAATTCTTTCTTTTGTTTTGGGAAATGGGAAGGGTGCTCTTCCCCTCCCCCTCTAAAGTTAGCAATTTTTTTCTCTATTTTTACATCTTTTACACTTCTCTTTATTCCAGTACTAACTTTTATAGATTCTTTTTAAAATAAGTAATTTTTTTATTAACTTATTCCTAATTAATTAAATATCTTGAAGGAATAAGTTATTTTTAATGATATAAAACTTCATTTATAGCAATAAAAATAATTTAAAAAAAATAAGATTAATTCCTTTTTTAAACGTTACTGCTTTGTTTTAAAGAAAATAAAAAAAAAAAGTTAAAACGATCACTTATTGTGGAATTTCTTAGTTAAAAATACAAGTCTCCCCCAAAAGACGTCATAATACGTATAAAAATAATTGTTTTCTTTTTCTTTTTACTTTATGATAAAGAGATTCTCATTGTGGAATTGCTTGAAATCTTCACGCCAACACCAGGCATTTTGTTATTAAATTTGCGCTCTAAATATTTATTTTTTATCTTACTCAACTGAACTATGTCATTTGGAGATAACACACTAATTACACGGCACCTTGTATTGAATTTATCGTGTCAATATATTTATCATCAAGATAAATAAAAGTGGATTAAAAGTTAATCCTTGAAATTGCAACCTCATGACAATTTGGAAAAATGCTCTGAGTCTCCACGCATTTTATTTACCGGAGTTTCCATATATATCCTTAACTGTCCTAGTGTACTGTATGGTACACTGTACACCTCTAACCTCCGGACATTTTTATAGAACTCACAAAATTTTATCATATGTTTTTTGGGTCGATAAACATCACACGTAAGTCTATTTTTTTTTAATTATACTATAATTTTGCTTGCAAGATGAATAATTTTCGTAGTTGAACGCCATAACCCTCATCACCTTCATTTTCATTCTCGAACTTTCATAGTACGATTTAATAACTTAATAGTCCTTTTAAATAAGTGTAATAAAAAAATAGTAATTGTCTACATGACGTTGAATATATAGGTCTATCTAGATGCCTACTACTTCCTTATCCAAAGTTAAGTGACATCTTTTTCAGTTCAAAATTTTCAAAAAGTTTGAGAATGAAATTGATCTGCAACCAAACAACCCCTTAAGTGTATAATTAATTGATTAAGCTGTTTTTTTGTAAGATGCCAAGTGTCTCTGAGATTGTCTTTTCAAAAAGTGGGATTTGAAATATAATTGATGATGATTAGGGTATTGTCTTGAAATTGTCTTATCAAGTAGAAATTAGTGAACCATCCTAGTTAAGTACTTAATTTGATTTAGACATTAAAATATTAACTTATGACTATTATTTTATTTGTAAAAGTGAACTTAAAAATAAACTATAAATTTACAAGTTTCTGAAGTCTCCAATTTTTAAAACCTTCAAGCTTTTAATTAAACTATACATCTATCACAATAAATTAAAACAAAAAAATACTAATATTCATCGTTTGGTGTATGTAGTAATATCTGGTTTTGTTAGTTTGCATCATAATGAAGAAAACACTTTAACAGGGAAATAAGGTACTTTCTTCGTTCTATATTAGTTATCATATTTTATTTTTCCCAAGTTAAATTATATGAAATTTGAATAATATTCTTTTAAAGAAAATTAAAATAACATGAAAAGTTGCAACTTAAAATACTGTAAAACTTTTGAATCAATTTAACTTTTTTTTCTTAAAAAAGGCATGACATTTAATTTGGGACGGAGGGAGTATACTATCGTAAGTACAAATGTAAGATGTGTTTATTCTATTTTAAGAGGTGTTTTAAACTTTAGCTAATTATAAATACCAATCATTCATTTTGAAAAGATGCTGAATGGCTATATATATAGCTGCAGCGTAGGACTGGAATACTCCTTTTAATTAATGGATGGAAATTAAAAAGAGTTAGATTCATTAAACTAAAACAATATATACAAACTTTTTAGGGGAAGAGCTAGAGCGATTACTCCCTTATTCAACAATATATAATTTTACACTTAATTTCTAATTTATTCTTTTCATTAATTATAATAATTTTTCTATTACATTTTTCAAGATATTGTATTTATTATATTCAAAGAGTGATATAGTAAAATTATCCTTCTATTTATAATTTCTTAAGAAATGAACAGAGTCAATAATGGACAAGTATTGTTAGACAAAAGATATTAGTTATAGGTGTTATAGGAACCGAAGTTGTGATGCAGTGATTAGATTGTTTCATCCTTAATTAGAGATATCGGGTCTCCGCTGAATATGAAAAAAAACTACATTGAAAATATCACTGCCGAATAATCACTTAACCCATCACCTTTCTTTGAGTTTTGGGTTCATAGTGCTATATTCTTAGCAATTTTAGTGGGTTTAGGTTTACAATTTTGGGTTCAAATAAACCTACTTTATCATACTACACATATGTAATTATATAAACTATTCGAAATTTTAGATTCGCTTCTAAATATTGTACTCACTTATTTCATTTACTTTTATTTCAAATTCATATTAATTGAGGTATAAGTTTAGATCTTAAAAAATAATTCAGGAAATAATCAAATAAGTAACTATTGTTGAAAATAAAATAGATACTAATATTTTTTGATATATTATTAAAAACAATAAAGTAATGAAACTCAAGTTTGTTGACTACTGACAAGAAAACCCTAAACTCTGCACTATATTAGTAGTAGTAGTGCATTGTTTTATGGTCAGACACACACACACCAAAAGATGTTTCTGCAGTGCACGCGACAAACACGGGCGATTATATATATATATATATAACTTTATATACAAGTGTAAGTATGTCTACGAGTTGATTTATGTGTATCTCGATTAATTTATTAAAAGTATCGTTTATTTGCTCATCATTTTCGAAATTTTACTTATGAAATATACTGAATATATTTGTTAATATTATCAACATGATACTGGATAACGTTGTGCCTGGAATTTTTTTCATTTTTTATTTTACCTCGATGGGTTTTGAAGCTGAGAATTCATGGTATTCTATTTATTTTGATTTTTCACTAATTAGTGTTAGTCCATATTTGTATTTAGATTTGCATAAGGTAGGTTCATTTTTGGGGCTAGTGTTTTTAATTAATAAAAAAAAAATATTTTCACAAATTCAAATAAAAAATTTCTTATTAAGGTTAGAGTACTAATTTGATAATTTTGTTGATTACTAAGATACACAAATGTGCATAGGGTTCAACTTTTATTCATATACCAAAAAAAAGAGTAGTTCAAAGCAAAAGATAGTCTGCATTAATAAAATTTATAAAGGATCCCAAACTACATATTAACCATACATTAATAACTACTTTCACGATCCGTTCATCTAAAAAACAGAAAATGTTACTCCATTTGTTCATTAAAGACGGAATAAATAAGATAGGTAACCTAGCTACTACTATAACATAACATATTAAATATACGATAGTATCAATTAAAGAAACTACTGTTTAAGTTTGATTCATATATAAATGGATGATGATAGTGCATTGATTCACGTGACTCACTTGACTTTTCCTTTCTTTTTTTCTATTCGATCTTCAGAGTCCACGTTAGAATCTCTATTAAATTCGAATCATGCACGACAGGGTTTATTTTGGGATGACATTCCTAACCAATTTTTTTTACATACCCACGGTTCAAATTCGAAACCTTTAATTAAGAATAAAATAATTCTACCACTGTCCAACAACTAATTTCTTTTCCATTATTTTTCTTTTGTGAATGTGAATTGGAATATATATTATTTTTAAAAGAAAAATATTTAATAAGTTGACGGATAGATAGAAAAGGAAAAGAAAAGTGAAAGACATCAATCGCATCAAGGGAAACCATTTATGATAGATTGGATGTGTGCTATAGTATTTATGCATCGCTTTACACTTGCATTACACATATTATTTTCCTTTTTATCTTCATTAATCTTCCATCTTTTCTTTGACTATATACTATATTACTAATTTTTTTTCTTGTTGGTCCATAAAAGTTTCTCTATTGTATTTGCTTTGACAATTTTGTTTTCTTTACTAGTAAGAACTAACAAAGATAATCAACTTTTAAAATATTAAAGAAGGAAAAAGAAATCAATACAGAAACTTCTATTTCCAGCAAATTTTCATTTAAAAGGAAAGAATTATTAAAAATTTGTCGAATTTAAAATATTGTGTTTCAAGCCACTGATGTATTTGAGCCACCCTATTATAAATGCTTCAAATATATAATTATACTGCACAAGTAGAGATAGTTAATGGACTTGAAATGACTATTCAATGAAAAATGTTTTAGTTACTTTCTCCGTTACAATTTTTTTAAGAAAAAAATTCTCTTTTTCTTTTTTTGACAACCTTTTTACTTATAATTTTTCATATAGCATGCTTAAGACTACAAAATTAAAGAATACTTTGATATATTATAAGAAATAGAACTCGTACTTTGAATTATTGGATATATAAGCATGGTGTGGTCAAATAAATGATCATGAATTTGAAATAAAATCGAATTACCAAGGGTATCTCTTCTTTAAAAAAAAAAAAAAATATGTTAATTGATCGTTATGATTTACAGTTCACTAATATCGACTAGTCTTTGATTCTCACTATACTTCGAAGCGATAAATTTGGAATATAATGCAACTCCTCGACATGAAGATACCAAAACATTGTCCTATATATTAACAGAATATAATATATATGTACTTTTGTGTGAAAGTGTGTTAATTGTTATTGGGGTTTGTGGAAATGTAGTACTCATATGTAGTAGTAAAAGACCACTACTCACTCAGTTCAATATTTCAAAAAATAGATTATTTTTTTCTTTACTCTCAATACTAATCACGTATACTCCAAAGTATTTCTAAGATTTAACACTATATATCAACTAATATGAATAGTATAATAAAATACTCATATTAATCATTCTTTGTTATGAGGTGTATACAAAGTCCAAAGTAGACAACGAGAGTCGAGAGAGAGAGAGTAAGAATTTTTTAGTAATTGGAATCTTTATGCAGAAACAGCGTAACGGGTACGTGCAGTTGACCCTTTACCCTAAACTCACTCGTGACCCAACAACCAAAGCTCCTCTTCTTCTTTCTTATTTACTACTATCAATGTATAATTTAGGCACACATTGTTTTGTGCACTTTTTGCAACATTCGAAGTAGCCTCGTTTTCAAATATGAAACCCAAACAAAGTACTACTAGTCTACTACTATATTATTACTCAACTAGTTGTTAACAACTTTATATATATGCTTAAGATTAATGTCGAGAAGTTTCTATCCCATTATTTGATTACTACAACAATGGTCCACCATAGCCATAGTACCTCAGTGCCAGCTTAATTTTTTTGAATTGAATTATGATAGAAGTGCTATACGTCTAATTATTTTTTTTTCATTTTACTAGCTGTCATGTACTAGACTTTGCCAGACAACAATTAAAGACCCTGGTCTGATCTAAATGTCACACTATTCAACAGACAGATTTGAGTTGATGGTTTAGCTAATAGAGACTAGTACTCACAAGATGATAGCTCAAAAACACTTTCACGTTTTTGTGAGACATAAGATTTGAAGCGCCAATCAAATACAACTACAAACATTTACTTATGACAATTTGAAAACCAATTCAAAATTCTGTTTAATATGTCCTTACTGGAAGTCTGGAACATTGATACCGACTCGCGTGGGTGCAAAAGAACAATAAAATCATCTAGTTAAATTGCAAATATGGAACAAGATATATAATGCACATGAAGAGGACAGAAAAAAAAGTGCTTCTACATGTTCAATGTTCATCTTTATGCTGTCCATACTTCATAAATGACATCAATGACATAGAGCAGATGTACTAGTTATGCTTTAGATATATGACTATTTCACATATGGCCTGAATATATGTACAGCTGTTTTGATATCTTGGGCATAATTAGTTTTACAATTCTCACCTAAATGGCAGATCATGACATGCTATTCACTATACAATAGCACGGAATCACACAAACTGGGTAACTCAAGCAGAGAAGTATATACTTTTTTGCATCAGTGAACATGTTAATATTAGCAGTCATGCAGTCTCTGCACATGAGAAAATTGAGAGGTATACAAGGATGTCACATCCACAAAACAGAAATTACTGGCCTTACAGATGGCGAGAGAAGGTAAAAAAAAT
This sequence comes from Solanum pinnatisectum, assembly GCA_035578085.1. Taxonomy (NCBI): domain Eukaryota; kingdom Viridiplantae; phylum Streptophyta; class Magnoliopsida; order Solanales; family Solanaceae; genus Solanum; species Solanum pinnatisectum. Next base: position 59,732,843 of record CM069076.1, read on the forward strand.
ATCTGCAGCATAAGATTGTCTCATTAAAGCTTCTATCTCACAGATGCCCAAACACTTGACAAATCCATACAGAAACTTGACGGATCCTACTTCACTTGAAATGAGTACTCAACTTTTATATAAAATTCTGCATATAATAACTAATTTACACAAGGCCTGGATGCATTTCTATTGTGACGTACAACTTTCAATGTGCTACCTCACAAAGATAGGGGTAAGGTCTGTGTACACTCCACCTCCACCCTCCCACGACCTCATTGGGGGACTGTAATGGGGTATGCTGTTGATGTAACTTTCAATGTGATGACTAAAACCATGCTACTTATGTACTTTTTGGCATTTCATAAATGAGGGCTAAAAGAGAAAAGAGTTCTTTGTGTATCTGTCGGATTTTCCAACCATCTACAGTATAGATATGCTGCCCCAACTACGGATACAAGGGAAAGCGTCGCTAGAAATCCAAAATGTGAGACATCATTTACAACTATTGCAACTCCTAACATTATTGATTCTGCTAAACTCGCCACAGAAACCTCGGTTGTTCCGATAAGATTGGCTTTAGATGCAGGAATTCCAGTTTGTAGAATCTGTTGCCCAATGACATCATAGGACATGTGTCCCAGTCTTGACAACACCTGTGGAGAGGGTCAATATGAGCCTTCATAACATTTTTACTGTTATTAAATGATAAACGTACCAGATAGTGCCAATGAAACTAGATGACAATATCAGATTATCTTTATAGTCACTAAATAATAAAAGTAGCAGAACATGCCAATGAAACTATCACGAAGCAATCTGTTGAAAGCCACCTCACATCATATAGATACCCCCCCCCCCCCAAAAAAAAAAAACCAAATGCTATGTATAATCTCTGTTTATTTTTGTTAGGCTAACAATAGAAGTGTCAACTCAATGATCAAGTACAAAGATTGGTATGCCAAACTCAAATTGTAACTTTGTGCACATCAATGATCAATGGAGACAAAAGTTTTAAATAAATAAAAAAGACATGATTCGCCACAAAATTCTCATTGAAGGCAATAAAGGTAAGAGCAGTGAACTTACAACTAAAGCCAAGAAAAAGAAAATGGGAGTCTGCTGAGAAAGACATCCACTCCAATAAACAGCAACAGCCGTGGTCAGAAGCGAAGCATGGAATACTAGGCCAGCGGCTCCAGCCTGATATTGAAAATTCATGAGAGTTAGGCCCAGACTGTGAATGATAAGAGGATATTATTTCTGACAAGAACAAGATAAAATATACAAAGTAGAGCCAACCTTTAAGATGCCAAGGTGCTTGACCATCTTTGCAGACACAAATGTGGCTGCAACGCCTACAAAAGCACATAATCCGCTGAAGCCCCCAATAATAGATGGATTTAAACCTGAAATTGTTAGAGTGGTGAAACATTTGAGATAAAGTGGTTACTACTTTCAATTTCAGGCTCTTTTAAGCATTGATGAGCTCCTGATTCTACATTTGAAAGCTTTTGCAGGAAGTGTAGTTCTCCTCCGAGCTATTAACTACAGAACTACAGAAAGCATATAGGTCATACAGGAGTTATGCAGTATAAACCCTTGCAAGTTACTGTAAGTTACAAAGAATGGTCAATTAGTTGCAAACGTTTTAAGATGGAGTGGATTGTTTACAGGATATGTGCCAGTCAGAGTTACAAACTGTTTGAATTTAAAAGCTGTCGGCACATAATTTACACCTGGAAGACCACCACATTCTTTGAAGCACTCATAATTTCACAAGAAAAATATCCAGAAAGAAACAACCAAATAGGTGGTATGTGTAAGTAAACCAAGTGAAAACACCAGTCCACTGCGTGAAACTGCACAAGGCACCATACACAGAGAAACAGTCTCCTACACTTGCAAAATCAGGCCAATATAGAAGTATTCCAGTGCATTATGAGGGTAAGAGAAACCGCTTATGAATTTATGATACTAGTTTATTGCTAAGTGATAAGATGTGTTAAGAGTCCCCACAACTGTGTGGATGGAATTATTTGTCTCCTTATATGAGCTTGGGCAATCCTTACCTCATCATAGCCAATGCAATTGTGATTAGAGACATCAAGAAAGCTATCATTATAGCCATTGGTAGGTTTATTAAGTGTAGCTACCTTAAGTATGTCACAGCAGCCAGAAATCTGAAGGTGAAAATATCACGAAACTAGAATCCGGAAATTACCTTGCTGTGTTAAAAATGCTGTCATTAAACCACCAGGTGCAAGAACGACATTGAAATATAATAGCACATAAGCTATGCTTGCTGGAAGAACGGGTTGTCTAATATATTCAAACCATCCATGCTTTATAGCTTCCAGACCCACTCCCACTGAAAACAAACAACGGGCTTAGTATAAAAGTAAAATCTATTTCCACCTTCAACAAAACTGAACACAAGAGAAGATACCTATATTTTCTGATTTTAGTGAAGACGGGAAGGAACAACTTAAACAAGTTTCCACAGCACGGTCAAGAACACCAGAGGAAAGCTTGTTGGTTAGCCATGTCAGAGATACCTAGTAAACACGTGATCAGATCTGAGTGCTATGCAGTGCTTTAAACTTCAAATCACAGAATGAAATAGAACCAGAAGTAAGATTTACCACAATAGGAAGTGCCCCCATCATCAAACCAGCAGCAATTTTTAAGCATACCACCAGTTCATATTTAGAGAGAAGAATGCCAAATAATGCTGCTCCAACAATCTACAGTATTCCACAAAAAGGAGAATTATAAGGTAAATGATAAAAGACTTAAAATTTGTTAACTTAAATGATTATTGCTACAAAATCCAAGTAAAGTATATTTGATAAACTGAACTATACAGAAACAAAATATTGATATTTTTTTAATATACTTAAAAATATACTAGTTCTGATCACTAATATCCGTCATGCTACAAAAGAAGGCAGAAGAAAAGCCTCCAATTGACGTGGCTATTACCTCGCATAAAAGGTTAATACGGCTTAGAACAGCATTTGCTTGAGCAAGAGCAACTGGGCGATTGGTTCCAGCTAACTGTATAAACAAGACTAAATTAGAAAATTGCTCAAGAACAGATAAGGAGTCAAAAAGTGAGACATAGAGGACAAAACAAAGTTCAATCAGCAATACCAAAACAACCCAATCACGCTCCACTGCAACCCCCAATGCCAACCCAGATAGCCTCTCAACAGCTCCCACTAGAGCAAGCACAATAAACCAAGGACGGAAAAGAAAAGATGATGCAGACGTTGGATGAAGAGTATGACCATGTATAATCATTCCAACAGACATCAACTGGGCAGCTGTCTGACAGAATAGAAGTATTAGAGAACTTCGAGGAATTTTTGTTGCCTACACCTCTCCTTAGTAACACATACAGAAACGAATACCTGGACTATATATAGACAATTATATGCAGGAACCCGAGGAAAGTGATCCATAAGTTTGCCAACCAGAGGACCTCCACCAATTACAGCGAGCTGTACAAGTAAAGCAGGATGTAAGGAAAAAAAATTGAACTGGAAAATTAGTATTTTATTGGTATAAGCAACTCAGCACTACGATGGTGCTTGCAGGTACATAATCTGGGAACCTCCTGTACAAAAACAGTAAGGCAGATAATTATCCTCTAGCCTTTATTCTTTTGTATCACTTACTAATGAATACCTTAGCAAGGAAACCCATTAGTGCTACAGGAAGAAGACTAGGATGAATCAACGCAATGGCAGCAGGCGAGGCAAAATTCCAAAGTTGTTCCACCATAGACCCAGCCAGGCAACTAGCATATAAAGCTGTTTGAAAGCACTTGACATCAGAAATCTATAAAATGATGAATTACAGACATAATGCAACAAATGATTAACTGCTCATGTTTTCAAAGTCAAACTACTCATCAAACAAACTTCCCTGACCTGCCAGGGGAAAGGAGGAGTGGGGGTCTTCACCCTAACAGAAAGAATTCAGTGAACAATCCAATCAAGTATGGTAGCCTGAAGCCTAGTTAATTTTTTAAGTATGTTTTTCATAGTCTACATTAGATATTCTGTTTTTTTGATGAAGTAAAAGGATATCATTAAAAGCATCAAGAAGATGCAGAAAACAGAGCTGAGTACAATGACTCAGAAGCAAAAGAATAGCACAGTCAGCTCTATCATCTATAGAAAAAATGACAAGGAAAATAGTCCAGTGATATTTTGTTACTGAAGATAAAAGATTTAAGTTGGAGTTCTCAAGTCTTCAGCTTGTACAATGACATTGCTTTGTTTCTCCAAATAGTCCACTTAAAGTATCAATTCTGAAAAGAAAAAAAAAGATATTACTCCCTCCGTCCCAATTTATATGATACTTTTCAGATTACGAGATTCAAACAAGTCTATCTTTGACCGTAAATTTTCATACATCTTTTAAATATTTTGAATGGTTAATTATTGTGACTTATATAGTACTTTTTACGTAGTTTATACATATATAAATTTCATTTCTAAAAATTTGAAGATTCCATGCGTAAATTGCCGGTCAAACTTAAACTGTTTGACTCTCGAAAAACGAAAAGTGCAAATAAATTGGGACAGAGGGAGTATATATTTATGTCCAAACCTCATATTGTCCAAATTTTCAAAGGACCTCTATAGATACTCAAGGTATTGGCATTTCACAGAAGTATCCTTTTGTAAATTCCAAACTAGGTTGAGGTTCAGTATATATCATCATTTTAGAATATAGCAGACAGCAACTCATGCACTTTCAGACATGAGTTAAGCTTCTGCCACTACACTATGAGACACCACTCAACTTAAGGGGAAAGACTAACCGTATAACCCTGCTGGATGAGCAGGAGTTGCAGCAATAATATTCTGCTCCTCCTCTGATAAGACCTGTTCAACATCAACAATAGAAAAATCAAAAGTGCAGTAGCGATAGTTAGACGGGAGCAGGGGCAATAGAAATGATTGAGCAGAATTATTCATAAAAAATCCTACTGGCAATGTTGTCAAGAGAGTGTCCACAAATGTGCCCTTGGCTAGCAGATTTAGTGCTTCAGTTTCCAGAATATCAGATTTGAGATGAAGAACAGGTATTGTACAGCCACAATCATCAGTTGCAACATCATCCCGAACCTCTTGATCAGTTGTAATGTCAGTTAAGATGTCGGTATTTATGGAGCATCTAGTGTTAAGAGTTCCAAGCCTGCATTGAAAGGAACACGGTTAAATTGCAGTGACAATCCATGATTCTTTTGGATAAAGATTTCAATCAACTACTCTCACATCACATTGCTATTTTCTGCAGACTGCAGTACTACATAAGCAGATTCGGAGTTAGTAAAACCAACTGAACATCATTATTGCCAACTACAGGCTACCTGCCAGAAAACATGCAATATTTATTCTAGTGATAATACTTCATCACTTGCTGAATAACACCAAGAGTTGAGACCACTGCTTGCTTCAATTCTGTAACATATGAGTGTGTGCAACAACAGTAACTATGCTTCAACTACAAGATAGTTGGGGAACACATGCACCCACATATGTGTGAGTATACATGTATATGACACACAACAAAAATTATTACACACGAGTTAAGCCTCTTCCTTTGGACCATACAAATTGCAAACAAGTAGGATCGCAAAGCAAGATATGTTTTCCGATTAGAAACAAGAGACCAACTTATGAAAATCATAAGATATGAAGATATCCTGCTCAATCCTGCAAGGCTGTAACTATACATAATAGAGAAGCCAATCACTAGTTCATCCAGCAATAATGTCGAAAACATACTCCTATCTTGAGATATACAATTCAACTGCACTGAAACCAAAATGCACCAAACAGTTTTGAAGCTTTAACTTCATCTGTAATCCAATGATAACGAAGTCACTCAAACTGCATTACACAACTCACCCTTAGCATCAATTGAACCATCATGACACCCTCACAAATGATAATAAGACTGAATGTCAATGAGACTTACATTCACTCCTATAATATGGGATACCAAGTTTGAACTGCTCCTACAGTTCTAGACGTGACAACTTCGCTATATACCTCAGCCTTACTTGATAGGTACTGACAAAGTCCAATTTCATTCATTCTTTTTGGACGCGATTCATATAAATATAGTAATGAATCTTTTAATATTGTTATATCTTAGTGTGCTTTATCATGACATACTATATTTGTTGCATGATGATAGCAAAATATGTAATTGTAAGTTGTTATAGGTGATCTTGCTTCCTTTACTGGTAAAATTACCTGACCACACAATAGAAGAACCAACATCACTACTCACAATCCACAAGAAATTAAATCATAATGACACTAATGTATGCATAAATCCACTTAATCAGGATCTTATCTAATGCATTGAACCAGTCAGATCATCATAGCACAGTACCAAATCATTCATTCACAATGTCAGTTTACAAGGAAAAGCAGAGCACCTTTGAGTGGTAAAGCGAGGAGTTAACGGTCGAAAGCGAGGAGTTAACGGTCGTATTATAAAAGAAGACGAGGTAAGATGAGCTTGACGGAGAGTAAGGAAGGCGGACCAAGGCTGAGCGTTAGAAACAACAACCACCATTGTTTATTAAACTGCTTCACTGCTTTGAAGCACGGTAATTCTACTCGGTGACTACTCATGCAGTCTTCAGCTCCGGCGAGATCCTAGGGTTTGGATTTGGATCATTCGATTGGAGAGATGTGTGGTCAGTGAATTTGTGGAAATTTCAAGAGAAATAGAGGGACGGCGGATTAATCACAAATGGATTGCCTTTTGTTCGACACAAATGGATTGCCTTGAGGCCAGAAGTTTGCTGCTGACGTGTTTGTCTTTTTCTCCAATGCTGTGTGCCACTCGATGAAAACTGCTGGCTAGTACATTGTTCAACCATACTTATCTTTCTTAATAAATTATATACTATAATTATAAATAGAAGGTAATCCTTCCTCGAATATAATAAATTTGTCTTCAAAAATATAATAAAAAATTATTATAATTAATGATAAAGATAAATTAGAAATTACATATAAAATTGTTCATTAATTTCATAATATAAATAAGTATAGTTAAATATTTCAAAATAATGTAGTGGATAACTATTATTAGATGATGGCGTTAGGTTTGTTTCTTACCGAAATTGTTCAATTGGTCCCTAAACTGTGGATGAATGTGTGAATTTCCCCTACTATTCTATTTATTTGACGCATGGGAGGGGAAGGAATTATAAGACCATATATATATATATATATATATATATATATATATATATATATATATATATATATATATATATATATATATATATATATATATATAGCAAGGATTTTCTTTTTATTTATTTATGTCCAAAACTGCCCTTTCCCTCGCAATAGGAACGTCGCTTCAGCCTTCAACAACCGCTTCTTCCGTTTATTGACGTCTGTTTACAACAGTCGATCCACCTATGTGCCGTCCTCACAGATCAGAATTCTTATTTAACCCTTCTTAAAAGTCACAACGTTTTATAAAAGTCACAACTCTTTAAAAAAGTCAGTTCTCTTCATAAAAGTTACAACTTCTCACAAAATTCACAATTTTTCACAAAAGCCACAACTCACAACTCTTTAAAAAAGTCGAAACTCTTCATAAAAGTCACAATTTTTCACATAAGTCACAGCTCTTCATTTTTCATCACACCTTTTAAAATCCAACACTTAATTCCAAGGCACCAAAAGAAGAAAGAATAAACAAAAAAAAATGATTTCAATTGCAATGTGACATTACTACTCCTGCACCTCTTAGTCCACAACTCATAACATTGTTGGAATGGTTGAATTCATTACATTTGATTTAGAATATCCAGTTGTGAACAATTCCATTGAGATGACACCTACTTCTTGATTGATCATTGCATTAATTCTCTGTAAGTGCATACTATAACCATAACAATAACTATGGTTCAATTTCAAATAAGTTGGGGCCAGTAATATGAAACCTAAGCAATAGCAATGACTATTCTGAGACAATAAGGAAAAACCTTTATGGTACTAACAATTTTAGGGTCATTTTTAACATATACATGATACGACACACTGTAATAAAAAAGAGATTGATGGAGGTTCATAAGAAAGTATCCGAAGGCCCTCCATTTGAATTTAGTTAATTATGTTCTTATATGGACGTGATGTTCCACTTTACTTGGGAGTGTTGTTGTTCGAGGTTTTTTGGTCTCTACTTTAACGTCTGTTGTTATTCTTTATAACTTCTTGAACATAGAAAATTTTGTTAATCTGACCAACTATTTCCATGGAGATTTTCTTATACTTAAATCTCTCTATGACTCATAATTTTTGTCTAACAAAAATGAAAATTAAAAAAATATAGCATTTTAAGATTTCAGAGAAACGCTTTGCATTAAGATAAAATGTTCTTGACAACGTAGTGTATGTATCAAAATTACAAATATTACTGAATGATCATATGTAAGGTTAGTAAAATAGTTCAATCCCGTGCAAAGCACAGATAATTTTCCTAGTTGAAAAATAAAATAACATCTAAAAGTAAAAGTTTTATAGTTTTTTTAAAATTTGGTATATGATATTTGAGTGTTTTTTTTTGGTATTTGATATTTGAGTTCAAGTATTTTGATTTCTATAATTAAATGTTAATCAAACCATCGTGATTTTCCTTTTTGTTCGTCCTCAATTTCATACACTTGACCCATTTTAACAGGAAACAAATTGTTCTCACTGAGGCGGTTTGAAAGAGAAAGAAATATATTTACTACTCCCTCTGTCCCTAATTATTTGTTCACTTTTGAATTGACATACCTATTAAGAAAACAATTATTGACATAGTGAGTTTACCATTTTATCCCTATTAATTGTGAAGTGGATGAATTAAAAACTTAAAATTTTCAAGAAATTCTACTTTTTTTAAAATAATTAATTGAGGGTATAATAGGTAAAAAGAAATTGTCTTTTCTTGATTTGTCAAAATGGTCAAGTAATTAGGGACAACTAAAAAAGAAAAAGTGGACAAGTAATTAAAAACAAAGGGAATATGTCTTAAAGGTGTTCTATAAATAATAAAGTTTGTTTTTATTATTTTTGAAGAATATTATTTTTATGAGTAATTGTTTAATAGTTGGAGAATAAAAAAAAAAGTAAAACAATAAGAGCTGTATTATTATTATTATTATTATTATTATTATTATTATCTCTATTCTAATTAAATTATTTCATATTTTTAATATGATAATTTCTCATAAAAAAAAAATCACATACATAACTATCTATTATTAAAGTTTGAGTTTTAAAAAGCTACGATCAATCATGAACATAGGGCAAAATCCAGTGAAAGAACGAAAAAAAGAAGGTATAAAATAAATAAAAGGTAACAATAAAAATCATAAATAGTGAATAAAGTACATTTATCCTCTCAATATGAAGTACACATATTTAACTTTTCCTCATCGCTTTAAAAAATTCTTTTTAAGTTAAAAATAAAAAATTAAATTTAAATCACTTTTAAGTCAAAAAATAAAAAACAGGGATAGACTTACTTTTGATTTTTAATTTATTTTAAGTTATTTTTTGTGTTACAAACACTTCCTAACTTATTATGAGTCATTTATTCGACTTATTTTGAGTTATTTTTATATTCGTCAAACATTTTCAAAAGTTAAAAATTACTCCCTCCGTCCCATTTTATGTGGCACCATTTCCTTTTTGGTCAGTCCAAAAAAGAATGTCACATTTTCTTATATGGTAAGTATTTAAAGGTATGATTCCTCTTTTACCCTTGTTGGTCCTACTTAATCTTAAAAATAGTATTCCAATACATTTATGAGGAGAGGGAAAGTTGATTATTTTTTGAAAGGGTAATTTGGCAAACATTTCAAAGTCTTCATTTATTTCTTAAACTCCGTGCCCGATCAATTGTTGCCACATAAAATGGGACGGAGGGAGTACTTCTTAAATGTAGATTTGACTAATGTTTAAGTCAATTCAAACACCATCTTGGTTGTTATGTTCTTCCTTTATTGACATTTATGCAAATAAAAGTCTTTCATGCAACGGAATACTGATTCATTCTTAATTAAAGGTATTGGATTCGAGTTTCTTTGGATACAAAGTCACTTTTGTTAGGAAGTATTTTTCAATGTAAGAGTTAGAGGTGTGCAAAATTGAACCGACCGATAAATCGAACCGAAAAGGCGTTATTGATTTATTGTTATTGGGTTATTAAGTTAAGTTAACGTTTTTTAATAGTTTAATAAAAAATTATCGGGTTATCGATTCAATATTAGCTTTTAATATTGAGTTATTGAGTAAACCGATAACCCATCAAGATTAGTAATTAACGACTTTTACTTGTACATAAATATTAAATGTTAATTTTAATACTTTGCTAGTACTATCTTTGTACTCCGGCCTTTAGTTCATATTTCACAGTGACTTTGAGTTCAAAACTTCATATTATATGAAACGTCAAAATTTATAGTAAGAACCCTATTCCTCTTAATTTATCTCTGTGTTACACTTGTATAGTTCTTATTATGTTTTTTTTTTATTATTGTTTATATTTTACAAGCATTTGCAAAGTTACATATTGTGTTGTCGCATCAAATTTATTAGAGACGTCATATATTTGTTTTTAAATATTTTTCTATTGATTAAATAGAAAACCGAATCGTTAAGGATCAAAATCGATAAATCGAAAATAAATAAAAAAAATATCTTATTGATTTGGTAATTGATTTATATATATTTAAAAATCAAAAACTGATTAACCAAACTGATAATACATAAAACCAAATCGAACCGATAGATGCATACCCCTTGGTGAGAATTCAAATTTTCTTAAATATAAAATCATCTTTATTAGGAAGCACGTTACTCCTAATATGAAACTTTTCCATGCTAATCTAAATTTACTCAGACATTGTGGGTACCAAATATCGGAGGGAGAAAAAAGAAGTTTAAAACTAAAAAATCACAAAATATACTTATGAGACAGGTGGAATTAGCAACGGCTGAGATTTGTATGAATCCATGTCTTCTTGATTTTGCATGTATGACACATGTACGCCCCTGGCCCCACAATGTTTCCACGTCAGACCAAGTTCTCGAAAAGTGGGGTCACATACGTGGACGATGTGTGATGAACCCCATAAAAAACAGAGTCAAATTGGAAACTAAAGGGAGAAGAGGTGCAGTTTCAGCATGGCAGCAGAGGAGAACAATACCGTCACAATGGAGAAGAAAATCCACGGAGGCGACAAGTTTTCCGGTGCCGAAACTTATGCATGCGGCTTCTCGTCGCCTATTGTTGCCGGTGATATCTCCACAATGCAGAATTTGGCCGGTGGGAGTTACTATGATGGGAAGGATAGCTTCTATGAAAAGCTTAACAAGCTGAACGAGTCCTCTGGGCTCAGTCTAGTGTGAGTACATTTTCTCCTAAAAATGTTTAAATAATGACTTTATCATTATATACGTTTTCAAATCCATCATCAACAACATACCTAGTGTAGTCCCATTCCCACCTTTCCACAAAGTGGATCTGCGGAGGTAGAGTGAAGTGTGAACGCAGAGCTTACCCTACCTCTCAGAGGTCGAGAGTCTGTTCATTTTCAAATTCATGGTTAATGCTCATGACTAGCTATAGCTACTAGCGAGCTTTATTTGCCACTTGCATTATCCACGGTAGAATATGAATGCTTTTGAGAGAGAAGTATAAATTTCTCGAAGTTCGACCAAGTTGCTTTTAGGTAATCCCAACCCAAGCATTAGATAGATAGAGATTTTTGACTTTTGATCTCGAAGGTTGGTGTAATTTGCAATTACTATGTTACTTATTAATTTTGGTGGCTTATAAGCTTGCATATTGAAACTTGAAAGTTGGTTGAGAGATGAAATTTCTGATATAAGGAAGGTTATTTTTCTATATATGCAGCTTTAACTTAAGACAAACAAACCTGGACTTGCATCTTTTCTATGAAGAAGTCATTAAAAGAGGTGGATTTATTCAGGTAAATTTTTTTCCCACCATGGCTCAAAGATTCAGATTTCTTATTTCTGTACTCACTACAAACAACATGTCATTTTCCTCAGTACCAGCAACATGTCATTTTCCTCACATAATCTGGTTGAGTGAATTGATGTTTCTTTCTTCTGAAGCATTAGGAATGTTTCCACTGTTTGAAAAAGACAACAGAGAAAAGAAAAAAAAGGTAAATTGGATTTTTTTTGGAAATGGGATCATAACCCCCTCATTAAAAAAATGTATATGAGGGGGTTATGATCATTAGCCAATTCGGTGTATTTCTTGTGTAATGTAACCTCCAAGTTGTGTGAAACGAAAGTGCATATAATGAAATAACCAGGAATATGCTGAAGAATGAGTGAAATCATTCACAAACTGTTTTGATGGCTATTAGCTATAGTTCTCTGATATCTAATTGCTCTATGCCATAGTTTTCCATATCTGATAACTAGTTGCTGCTTACGAGATAATTAAGGGGACAACAGACAACATATTGAAACTACTAAAATGAGTACCGGAAACTTGTTCTCCTGGTTCATCATTTTTAAAAGGAACTTTTCTTCTATAACATAATTTTTTTCACTGTAGCATATTTCAATCAGCAAAAAAGTGTATCTGAGAGGTCTGGTGAAAAACAACGAGGAATTAACATGGTTCTGCTATTAATTTAAGTCTCCGATCATAAGAATTTCTAATATGATGTAAATGAAATGAAGCTCCTACTATCACTGAATTTGAATATGCATATGACTTCCCCACTATTAGTATGAGTTCTTGATTTGCAATATTTAGGTCACTAAGGATGCTATGTGGGGTGAAGTTGCATGTACATTGCATGTGAAAAGCAATATCACAATGTTTCCAACTCAACTTCAGAAGGTGTACGAAAATCTCCTTCTCCAACTTGAGCAACTGTATTTCTATCGAAGTAGAGAAAAAGGAACCATGCAACCACCTAGTCAAGTTTCTGATGCTGCTAGGCTAGAATGGGTAAAAGGTAACTTTCTTGTTGGAAGTTTGGAGGTCTATGGTTACTAGAAATTGAACATTTCAATCACCTAGTTTGTGTGTGACTGGTTTTCCATCAATTTTCTTTGTTTGAAAATTATAGTCTTTCTTTAGGATCTGCAGATAGGTCAGATGACTCCACAGGGAAGAGGAAATTTTGTGATCGTTCATCTCCTGCGGCAACTTTGCACTCTAATGATAGGGACGGTCCAGTAGAAAAAAGGAAGTGCAAGAATGATAGTCGCCTAGTTTCGTCAGGTTTGTTATTCTTCATTATCTCAGAGACTTACAAATCTTCAAGCTTCCGGACTTCTCATCGGAATGTCACTTTTTCAAGCAAGTTTAAACCATCAATGGACACACTCATGCTTTATGTCCTATAAAGCTGGGGATGGACCTAAGTTGGTACAGTTGTAGAGAGTTATGGGATTACTATTTTTGTGGTCACTGTGAAAAGGAATTGGTAGATTTCTAATAATGCAATGATTAGATATATATATCTACCAAGCTTGTCTAGACAAAAAAAAAGTGGGAGAGAGAGAGACTTGTTATACAAAGACACTTCCTGCAACAAAGTCACACCTCAAAAGCTTACTTGAACTACTCCTGTATCACTCTTGATCTTTCTTCGGTTGCATATGATTTAAATGCCAAAGATACATTCTATTTTGGTGTATATGACATGTATGATTTCCCTTGGATGAATAAATGTTTTAGCCAAAAAGAAAACAGAACAGGAGATAAATAGGGGGGAAGAGAACAGATGAAAAGCGAGGCACACATGACATCAAGATTAATCTTTGCAGCAATACATAATAGATGTTTCTTTTTACCTCTTTCATAAAAAAAGAAAAATACAGAGTAGAAGATTTTATTTGCTTCCATTTAGAAGTCATCAATAACCTTCCAAGGCGTGTATCTATCCTGGCATGTTCCATCAGATGTGTGCTATTTGTTTGGATCTAAATTCTCTTCATGTAATTGCTTTGAGGAGTCATGGATTGATACTAGTCCTTGCAGTGTCTTAAAGTTACTAGCCTGTCCAACTAAACCTCAAATTTGAGTTTGTTACCTCATGCGCCGTCATATTTTCATAGGTCAGGACTCAAATTGATCATAATTTTTTCTTTCAGTAGGGCCAGAGACACCAGAGCAAAAATCTCAGAGTTCGTCAACCAACAGATATCTGAGGAAAGACCCCGGTGCTCCAATAAGAGGAAGGAGTTCATATCAGATGTATGTCAAGTTGGAATGTGAAAGACAAAAGAAGGTACTTGGGGAGAGTTCTGGTTCTAAGAAAATCAGAGATATGGCCATTAATGCCTGGAAGACTCTGTCTGAAAATGACAAAGAGGTATGATGAAGTACTTATCATATAGTTGCTAGCAGATTTTAAATGATATGCCTCCTAAATTTCTTATTTATAATTTTGGCCATTTATGTACTCGTATGTATCAATTTAGCATTCATGTTTCCTTCTTATATTTTACATTGCTCCATGTAACAAGTGGGAAGTAAAACTTTTTTCCTTGTTCATAGTTTCCTCCTAACTTTTGCAGCCTTATATTGAAGCAAGTAAGCTGGATAAGGAAAGATATATCCGAGAAATGGCTGCTTATGAACAGCATAAGAACAAGGAAACTACAACAAATCCAAACTTGCACAGTGGTTTGGCCCCGAGTCTGATCAATTTTGGTGCACCATCAGTAATTGATCATGTGACTTCGCAAGCTGATAGTGGAAGCAACATTATCCCTGATGCAGTCTTTATCGAGTCCACTGTACAAATACCGAATAATGGTAAGACAAGTAACCCCATATTTCAGATGGATTGGGGCTTTTTTGCCTAGTCGATTTCAGTTGCTACCTTAGTGGGTTTTGGAAGATATGTATAGCTTTCTATCTGTAAGTATCTTACAGGCTTAGCATGATGTTTTGAAGATGTATATAGCTTCTAGTCTTTGGAAACTAGCGTGTCAAGAAGCAGCATTTGTGTGCAAGCACATGAAAAGCTGCCTGCAAATTTTGTAAAAGGGTCCATGTGCTCTTCTGGATATGGCAAGTTTCCACAGATTGTGTATAAGCAATACACTTTTGCATCTCTACAAGTAATGTATATTGGTAGGGATCTGTGTTTCACCTTATTAGTATTGAGTTTGAATGTTACACTGGACTAGTGCCGATAGAATGAGTCCATATTTTGATAACCCACCCATATTTTAATGGGTTGGGCGAGTGACTTTTTACATGGGTAAAATATGGGTTGATATCCATATTCAACCCATAAAAATATGGGTAAAATATGGACTAGCTAAATGACTTAAGCTTCTAATTTTTATTCACTCAAAATTTATGATATCACTAAAAATATTGTAACTTCTCTTACTTTTTATGATCTTCTATAGAACTAATTATTTTTCTCTATAATTGAAGAAAAGGTGAAGTCTTTGGCCCTCCAAAAATATATATTTTGAATGTACATTTCTTTTGTTAATTATAATTATACCTTTTTATTTATTTAATTTTATATTGGATAATAAATAATAGTGTAAAATAAGCAAATCATGTATTAGTATTAGTATTGACATAGTGCATTAAGCATGTTTTAATCCTAAAATGCAAATATTTATTTACTTTGAAATTAAAAATATTTTCCCTGTCTTATTACTTGGATTTTTTTTTTACTTTTATGATACAATAAAATTAAATGAAGCATTTTCAACATTTTTCATTTAAAAAAAGACTAAAATATTTTTTTCATGTTGAATTCTTAAGTAGAGTACTATTTACTTATGAAAATACGGGTAAATATGGGTAAACTAATATTTTACTCAACCCATTTGTTATTCAATTCATTTTTACCCATATCAAATATGGACGGGTTGAATTATTACTCATTTTATGTTAATTCATTTTCAATTCGCCCAAATTTGACCTAATCCGCCCATTTGCCACCACTGGACAAACAATCTCTTTAGTTGGAACATGTGCTTTTTTTTTTTTAAAATGTAGGCCAAGTTTTAGATTTTTTTAAAAATAGAGATCCCAATTTGGAATTCCAAATCTTATTTTTCAATTTGAAATCATGAACTAAAATCTTATGTCTAAACATGTACTTTCAGTATATTCGATATGACATATTTAAGAGATCATGCATACGTTTGATTTAAGATCACAAATTTATATTTTTCTGTAACTTTAAATTTTGTGTTCGATTAAAGACAAATAAATAAAAACAGATGAAGAAGTAAATTTTATGAATTAATTTTTTCTTAGAAAATATTATTTTATTTTTAGGAAAAAAAAGATGCAAAATCTCTTTTAAGACGACACATAAGATTGGCTGCTTTGTAGTCTATGGCGATTGTAAAATGTCTTCTAACAAACAAACATAAAAAGAGACGTTAATTTTCAAAAAACATTACCATGACTTTTTAAAACGTAATGTTCCCTCTAATATTGACGTTTAAATATTTTATAATTGAAAATTCTAAAAAGAAGTGTACAATATTATTTCTGCAAAAACCCAAGATTTTCCGTCACATAAAAAAAACAATAAATTCTAATTATCCGCTTATTTCCAAAGCGGATAAAAGGGTAAAATAGTACAATCACATGGAACTCAATGGCATCCACTTCCCCGCCACCCAATAACAATTATATAAAGGCTTTCAGTAGAAGCAAAGGCCAAAAGAAAAGAGAGGAAAAATGGCGTTAAGGCATACACCCTCTCTACTGCCCACTTATAGTCATGGAAAACCCAAAGTAGCTACACTTTTCAATTCAAGATCCAAATTATCCTTTCAATTTCTTTCAAAACCCTTCAGAATCTTGGAGTTTGAATCAAGAAAGACGGGTTTAAAGGCGAGTGCTTCCCAAAAATTGGAAGAGAAGAGTGTATCGGATACCCAATGGGGGAAAGTGTCGGCTGTGTTGTTTGATATGGATGGTGTGCTTTGCAATAGTGAGGAATCATCAAGAAAAGCGGCTGTGGATGTTTTTGCTGAGATGGGTGTTCAAGTTACCGTTGAGGACTTTGTTCCTTTCATGGGCATGGGTAAATTCTTATTCTTCTTGAATTTCTTGATTATTACATCCTTTTTATTTATTTTCTTTTGAATTTTGGTACTGGTTCTTGAACAATTGAACCAACACCAACTGGTTCTTGAACAATTAAACCAACACCAACTGATTCTTGAGAAATTGAACTAACACCAACCGGTTCTTGAACAATTGAACCAACACCAACTGTTTCTTTATTGAAAAGTAGTTTCTTGATTTGTATGTTTGGGAACCATTGACAATTTTGGGTGTTTTTGTTGAATTCACTAGCTTCTTTAAGAAGCGGTGAATAAAGTGTAAAGCATCAGTCCAATGGGCAATTTTTTACGGTTCAGTGTTCTTCTTGAATTTCTTGATTATTACATTCTTTTTTATTTTTTGTCTTTGAATTTTTTGAATTTTGTATTGTTCTTGAGTACTTTCTTTATTGGGAATTTCTTGATTATTTGCGTACTTTAAATTTTCGGGACAAAGGTTTCTTTGTCAATCTGTTTATATGTATTTGGATTTTCCCTTCTTGATTTTCTTTTAATTGTTTAATGTGAAAGATGGGTATGAAATTATCATTGCTTCCCGCGGTGTACTATTTCAGCGTACTGGTTCTTGAACTATTGAACCAATACCTACTAGTTCTTGATTGAAAAGTAGTTTCTTGATTTATAGGTTTGGGAACCATTTACAATTTTGGGTGTTTTTGTTGACTTCGCTAGCTTCTTTGGATAATCATGCCTTAAGAAGTCGAGGATAAAGCGTAAAGCATCAGTCCAATGGGCTTTTTTTTTTACGGTTCAATGTTATTCTCAAATTGCCTCATTATATCTTTTAAGGTTTTACCTCAGCCATTGGTCATTCTGTTTAAAGGCATGCTGATGAATTTGATGAAGTAATGATTAAGACAGCTAATGTAATATGGAAAAAAAGAAAAAAAAAAAAAAGAATTATCAAGAATCTCTGTTCAGTCCCCTCCATGGGAACTTTGTTATGTAAGAAACTAGTAATCTTCATCTACCTCATTGAGTATCTGATTTTTGTGAAGCATCATCTCTTTCCCCTTAAATAATAGGTTTTGATTCTGGTTGTAGATCTTATCATTTGCTTACTTTCATGCATATAGCTAGCCGAGGCCTTAGGTGAATTCTTTCATTCACTATGTTAAATTAGGACCCTTTTCCATGAGAAACACTTGTGCTCAAAAAATCATCCATATTGTCTATGAAACTTGTCTTTTGATTGGATCCATACATCGATTAAATTTTCTGATCTCGAGTTACTCTTCTTTTTGATCTCAAGTGATAAAAAAAATTAGTTTGATGTTACTATCCTTTAGTAAATGAGTCTTTGATTGTGTAACACCTTGTTCCTTTGCCGTATTTTGTCGATGACTTTTTCTCCTTTTCATTTTCCTTTACCCTCGAAATATATTAGGTGAAGCAAACTTCTTAGGTGGTGTTGCTGCTGCTAAGGGTGTTGAAGGATTTGATACTGAGGCTGCCAAGAAGAGGTTTTTTGAGATATATTTATTAAAGGTGATTGAAATTTCATATATTTACAAATATCTACTCTCAAAGCAGATTTCACTGGGTATGTTGTTGTAAAGCACTTTCCTTTAAGTCGTGGTAACTGACTCCATAACTGACAATTTTATTGATAAACTGACAATCATTTGCAGTATGCAAAACCAAATTCTGGCATAGGTTTCCCTGGTGCCTTTGAACTTGTCTCTCAGGTATGTATAACCTGTGATGCGACATGACTATATGTGGTCTTGCTCTTTCTGTTTTTGTTACTTTTCATTAATTTGTGATATGGTACGCCAGTGTAAAAGCAGTGGTCTCAAAGTTGCTGTTGCATCTAGTGCTGACCGGATTAAAGTTGATGCAAACTTGGCTGCAGCTGGTTTACCAATAAAGATGTGAGTTAACATAATGCACTGTAGCTGTGAATAGTTGCTTCTCATTCCTTTTATAATTGGCATTCAAGAAACACTGGATTGTACTGAATCAGACATAGCAAGAACTTTATCTACTTAAATTATCAGTATAGATATGTTTTATTTTAAAGAACTACCTGATATCTACTCCTGAGACACTTAGCTTTTTTGGTATAACTTCTGCCGAGGAAATTGCTGGACATAAACATTTTGTTGACATAGTGAATCTGTTAGTCATGGAATCAGACGCTCAGACTCCAAAGGTTGTGATCTTATATGGGCCTGGGCAATCCTCCTCTTATGAGCTAACTTTTGTTGTTGAGTTAGGCCCATTGTCCATTTCTTTACGCAGTATCAAAGTCAAACCCCATCGATCCCTGTTGTTATGTTTCTCTTTCTCAATATTGATCCCCCGTGTTACGTTCTCCGTGGGTAGATTTTCTAGTCCTGGGCGTGTCCCCGGGGGGGTCTCCTTATATGGTTTTGAGCAATCCTCCCCTTATAAGCTAACTTTTTGTGGTTGAGTTACATTCAAGGTCCATTTCTTCATGGTATATATGCAAACACACACACACTATGCGTTGGTTGATAATGTAGTTTGCAAGGGCATAGTAGTTTATTGAGGTTTAAGTGTACAACTCGGATGAAAAACACATGTTTGCAGTGAAATAATTGAAAGCTCCGTTCCTCCCTTGCCTTTGTGTTTAGTTATCCTTCTATTTATATTTGACCTCATATCCTTTTTCTTTGATTTGACAGGTTTGATGCAATTGTATCTGCTGATGCTTTTAAAAATTTGAAGCCTGCTCCTGATATTTTCTTGGCTGCATCACAGATTCTTGATGTTCCCACTAGTGAGGTAGTTTCCAGGATGTGCAATGCTGCTTTGCTACTACCCATCACATTTTTTTCTTTTTAGACACTTTGCTGTGGGTAGTATGTGGTGCTAATCTGATGAGAAACTTATAGCCAACCAAGATATCACTGAGGTTTACATTCACGTTCTGTTTAACTGAAAGTTCCCTATATTTCATTAATGACTGTAATAATCAGATGAAGTTTGCTGCAAAACAAAATTTAAGCAAAGAAGATACTAAAAACTTGATAAATATGTCGGCAACTTTTATGTTGAAAATTATATTTCTGGATGGGAAAGAGATGCGCAATTGTCATTCGGTCAGTCGGAACAGTTTTTCTAAATATGGATATAAAAATGGGGGTGCATTATGAATAGCTGAAGGTTCATGATCGAGGATGATGAAGTTTTGAAGTGTTAAGTAGATCAGTGTCCTGTTTGTCGACCTTGGCAAACATTATCATAATCCTCTATGTTGACAGTGTATTGTGATTGAAGATGCATTAGCTGGAGTACAAGCTGCCAAAGCTGCGAAAATGAGGTATTTGCGTCTGAGTGCCTTTTCTTTATATAGTTGATTTATGTACACTCGTTCAAAGTTGTTGGTATCACCAACCGTACTTGAACTTTCCTTCATTTGTTGCGTCTGTCAACTGAATCAGTAATCTGTATCAGCATCATTCTAATGTACCTCTTTGCCTCTGTTTTTAGTGATCATTTAAATTCCATTTTTTCTACATTCTTAAGTATGTTGACTTACTTGCAGATGTATAGCAGTGACGACAACACTATCAGAAGATACTCTAAAAGCAGCGGAGCCATCACTCATCAGAAAGGAGATAAGCGATATTTCACTTGAAGATATCCTCAATCGTGGCTCTGGTAGCCATAGTATGTAGTTCACCAACATGTTAAGAACTTCCCTTTTCATGTACCATTGACAAATGTAGAATACTGAGGCTCTTTTTTTTAATGGAAAAACTTGCGAGTAAGCTTTTTTTTGTAATGATTCTATAATTTGTTGAAGGATATCCTGTTCTCTGCTCCCTTAAGCTGTATGTTTTAGCTGCTAGCTATTGTCTTTTACCTAGTTGATGGAAATTTGCTAGTTCTAGTGTTTCTCTAACATATCATATGTAGTTAATAGTGGCTCCCTTTCTATGCTTACTATAAAAAGAATCTAATGATGAAAAACAATGCAGATGTGATGGTGCAGGAATCTCAATCCATTAATGATCTAGCTCTCTCTTCCCCTGAATCCAATATGACAGGGAGTATTACAGAGCTGGATAATTATGTAGCAAGTGGTGCCATATCCTCGATGGGAGGGTAAGAGCAAATCAATATATTGATCATCTGCATCATCATGACCGCTTTTGATATCTAATACCTCAAATTGCTGTATCCATTTGTAGATTCATCTTTTTTTTTTTTCCTTCTCTTTCCCTCTTTGTCCATCTGAAATTATTTTCTTAAACTTTACCTGGATTAAGTTGAATTGCTAAGAACAGTGCATACTGGTGATTTACATCCTTATCAATCTATTTTATGTCATGATGTATAATCACTAAGTTACATGCTTTGTTTTGCTGCATGTAGGAACAAAAAGTCAACTATGCTTAGTGACATGAATAATACTCGTACAAATGAAATTCTCTCATTTGCAAAGTGGAATACTTTTATTCCCCAAAAGGGTCCATATATGCCTTTATGAGATGGCCATTTTAGGGCATTTGGTAATTGGTATAATGTTGTTGTGAGGTTGCAGAAATAATTTATGGACAGGGTGCAGGTTACCAGACGAAATGTTGTAAGATATGGAAGTTTAGGAATTGCTGCATCCTGTCTCCTCTTCACTATTACAAACTGGAAGGTTTAGAATTTAATAAAGAAAGCATAAGGTATCCTTTTAATTTATTTTGGTTTTCATCTTTGCAAGCTCTGCTGTTCTTATGCAGGCAATGCAGTATGCATCTCCAAAAGCTATCTGGAACTTGTTATTTGGCACAGGCAATCCTCCTTTTGAACAGAAAGAAGGTCTACCTCTTACAATGAAGTATTTGTTCTCTTCTCTTCATTTTCATTGTTGTTCCATTCTTCTTGTTGTAGGAAACTTCCCTTGGTGACATTATTTTTTTGTTTTTTTTTTTTTTTTTGGCATTTCTAATGTGGTTTTTATCCGTTCTGTAGATGAAGTATGGGCCGCTATTTGTTTCTTTTCTTTTTCGGTGATATTTGAGATAATGGAAGGAGATTTATTTTTATTTGTCTATTGCCCCTGCAGATGTATCCAGTTCACAGAGGATTCAACAATTTGTAAACTATATTTCAGATGTGGATGCCAGGTAACAGAAGTTTTTCATGTAAACTGCAACCTTTTTTTGCTTTATAAGTAAAGAAGGTTGCGGTTTTCCTAAATTATGAAATTAGTATCATATATATGTTGCATGCTTTCTGGCATCTTTTGAGTCCTTAGATCTTGATATACTTCTCTTTAATTGTTCTTAGATTCCTAATTTGTTTTTTATCATGTTTAATATTCTGCATTTTGTTAGGAAATCTACGACTATCATGCCCGAGTTCCCATCTAAACTTGATTGGCTGAATACAGCCCCCCTTCAGCTAGGCAGGGTAAATACATAATTTCATATTTCAATTCTGCTTCTTCTGGCAACTTTATTTCTTTTTCTTTTTGCTTATTTTCATATATGTGCATATTTGTGTTCTTTTTCCATCCTCTAGTCTTCATGCAAATATTAGTCTGGAAATTTTTGGTTATCTACTGCTTTCTAATTGATGTTTTCTATAGACTCTGTGTATAAAATTCTTCAAACTTGGAGAGGAGTTTCTCCCAAATATAATATTATGTTGCTTCATAATATACCGTTCAATTGTAATGGATTTCCACACACTATCCTTTTGAACAATGTTAAGAATCTTTTGACAATGACATTGGCTGCAAAAAACTTTTAGTGATCAATACCTTTTCTTTTTTAAACGGTGGTGGTTGGGCTAGCGTGTGGCGCACCTTGACTATTCCACCGGGTTCTTGCTACCTCCCACCATACAAAAACTGGGTAACTCTGCCCATCAAGGCTTTAAGCATATGGGAGACAACCATGAATACCTATATCATCTATGAATTAGAAAATTTTCTAATATGCTGAATAGTACTTTTAATCTTATTGTTTCTTGGAGGTATGTTTCTAAGTTGCACATACTAGAAAATGGAAAAAGGAGGAGTTCTGGATGATATGTCTCTGCTATGCACTCGTTCCCTGAAACATTTTTATGTTTGTGCAGGATTTGAAAGGAAAAGTTGTTCTTTTGGATTTCTGGACTTATTGCTGCATTAACTGTATGCATGTACTGCCAGATCTGGAGTTTCTGGAGAATAAATATAAAGATATGCCTGTAAGATTGTCATTCATCCCTTAGGGTTGCAATTTCAGCTTTATTGGTTATCTCA
Source organism: Solanum pinnatisectum (assembly GCA_035578085.1). Lineage (NCBI taxonomy): Eukaryota > Viridiplantae > Streptophyta > Magnoliopsida > Solanales > Solanaceae > Solanum > Solanum pinnatisectum. The sequence continues at coordinate 59,756,204 of CM069076.1, forward strand.
TGAAATGAAATTCTTTGTCTATAACAAGTTGATCATCTGAGATGTTACCCCAATCATTTTCTCACATAGTTATATCTATCGAAAATTCTTTCCTGAAAATTCTCATAATTACACCAATCAATATTCCACTAATTCTGGCAGAAGCATGCACATGCATACTATAGTTCCTGTTGGAACTACATACAATCTGAGGTTCTCATTAGATAGAGGTGCACCTTGCAGCAAAGGGAAACTGAAATCTGAGGTTCTCAAGTTTTAGGTTAGGATGAGTTAGCTGGTTTAAACTTTGCTCAAAATTCATTTAGAAAGAAATGTTGCTAAAATGTAGGAATGTTATGATCAAGCAGTACTTTTATGATACTAACCAAATGCTGTCTAGATTGCAATCCCATGGGGTTAGCTGGTTTAAACTTTGTTCAAAATTCATTTAGAAAGAAATGTTGCTAGAATGTAGGAATGTTATGATCAAGCAGTACTTTTATGATACTAACCAAATGCTGTCTAGATTGCAATCCCATGGGGTTTGTCTTTGTTGATATCACATCTCTATATTCTTTTCTGTGGTAAATGCTATAAATAATTTGTTTTTGTTTTACTTAGGCTTTAGATTACTCTGAAATCCAGACAACAATCTATTAGTTTATTCTATAATATTCCACTGTATCCACTATCCATTATCTATAACATCTTCAAACTCTTGGTTTTGAGCAATTTTCACAGAAGAATAGGCATAAAATGAGTTTTGCAGATTGCGCAAATGCTGTTAAAAGGAGAAACAAATGTCATAAGATTTAGCTTTCAATTGGGCTAATCTGTTAACTTTCTGAGGTAATACTGACAGGTCAAACCAATATAGAGTCACCTCAAATAATTGTTTCATACCGTGGCTGATCCATGATTTTCACCATGGGGGTTCGAAAAATAAAAATGTAGTGCTTGGGATTTGAACTTGGAATCTCAAGATGAATTAATTACTTTTATCCACAGTTGCATCTGAAGGTTTGCTTACACATTTCTAATTGTAGTCGTAGCTAATTCATCAAACATTAGTTTTGCAGTTTGTGGTTGTGGGGGTGCATTCAGCTAAATTTGACAACGAGAAGGACCTTGAAGCCATCCGTAGTGCTGTATTACGCTATGGAATCACTCATCCAGTAAGTACTTATTCAAGAGCTGAACTATTACTGATTTTAATGTTGAATGGCTCTTTACCACAATCTATCTGCTTGCTCTTGGATCTATTAGATCCCCAAGAAACGGATGAACATTTGGAAACAACATAAATGTGGAGAGAATTTAGAGCATCCAGATTAGGTTATATACTACTTCTTTTTGGTAGATTAAGGTAGAATCTCCGCTGCTATCTACACCATACTTGGCTATGTTAAAATTGCCATTCCAATCGTTAACACTGTCTAGAGAGCCTCTCCCCCACTCTTCTTATCCAATTCAAATGTGTACCATCTGAGCCTCTGGGACTCCATGTATTTAACAGAAGGGAATACTTGCTAATTCACTGTTAATGATCAAGGATTTCCTGACAATGTATGTAATCAACGTTTCCAATTGAAGCTCTTGTTTATTGCTGAAGTTTATTATTCAGATCCCAGATACTGCTGAATAGAGTAACTTGGAATTTGACATTGTTATCATTTCAAAATATCTGCTTTAATTTTTAATTGGGGGTGTCTCTCCTTCTTCCTTTTTTTTTTTGTATGTTAAGTAGTTTCCTTAACCTCCATTGAATGATCAGGTTGTCAATGATGGAGAAATGAATTTATGGCGGGAATTAGGTGTCAATTCATGGCCAACATTTGTTCTTGTTGGGCCAAATGGAAAGCTCTTGGCACAAATAGCTGGCGAAGGTCATAGAAAGGTTTCTTACAGATTTCCTTTTCTATTTGATGTTTCATGCAATAGTAGTATATATATATATATATATATATGAATTATTTAACACATTCATGATGGCACATTTAAGATTAGATGATGGAAAATAGTTCATTTATTAACTTGACAATTGATGTAATACATTCAATTCTGAAATGCCTCTCAAAGTGCATTATCACCGAAAACTTTTGAGAGAATAGGTCATATTTCACTCTCTTTGATGAACTGTGTCACCAACTCATCTATGTCAGGGAAAATATACTTGTATTTACTTAAAGATGTCATTAACATGTCCCCTGTCATGTGGGCCGGACTGTTTTTCATTGGCCAAACACGTGGATTTTTTTTTTTTTGGTAATGAGTAGTGATGAGACTTGAAACTAGGATCTTTGTCTACTCGGATACCATGTTGAACTATGTGATCAAGTCATTATTTTGCCCCTTTCTTTCCATATATAACCGAAAGTTTATCCAGAACTTTCTTTGATCAGCCATTGTATCTCAAAAATCAAAACAAATTACTTCCATATGTAAACGCATAAGATGGAAATGTGGAAGGAGAAAAAATGAATCTACTGCAAATGTACTCGAAATTGAGTGGAAAGATTGAACAGATCATAGCCAGTTCTTTTTGGTAGCTGACAGACCCTTATCTCTGACCTCAATGTGGCATTTCTCTATCATCTGATTTTTAAAAATATGTTTTCTAATATTAGTTTTGCGTAACCCAGGCTAGGTCAGTTTTGATATTTTAGGGAACTAAAACTAGGTCACCTTTAATCGGAAACAACCTCTCTATCTCCAAGGATAGAGGTAAGGTCTGCGTATACGTTACCCTCCCTAGACCCCACTTTGATGTATTACACTGGGCATGTAGTTGTTGTAAACTAGGTCACCTTTCCTTTATTCTGAAACTCTATTTTGTTTTCTGTTTTTATTCTCTTCCTCTCTTTTCTATCGTGAAGAAAATATTATAGAAACGTCTAAGTGCCTGCGGTTACCTAATGCAACTTCATAAAAAAATTTCTTTAGGCAGCTACATATTGGAGTTTCTCCATTAGTCCTATCTTTTAGCTATCTTATGGCATGAAATTCCTTCAAATGAGATAATTTGTAACATACAGTTTCTTATGCTTTTTGATTATAGCACAGCCTCTCACATATTTCTTTCTAATTAATATGATCTGTGGCAGTTGGTAGTGAAGATTATTGACAAGAATTAGCTGTCATTTCGATGTCTTCTGCTTTGGTTTGTAGGATCTTGATAACTTAGTCGAGGCTGCTCTTCTGTTCTATGGTAAGAAGAAGCTCTTGGATAGCAAACCCATTCCCTTGAGCTTGGAGAAAGATAATGATCCCCGCTTGTTAACATCTCCTTTAAAGTTCCCCGGTAAGCTGGCAGTTGATGTCCTCAACAACCGGCTATTTATTTCAGACAGCAATCATAACCGAATAGTTAGTTCTTCTTCTCTCTCCTTTCTGCATTCTCTCTGTATGATTGTTGTATTAGGTTGCAAAATTTTGAATGCATGACCTGCAGCAAGTAGTTGGTGTCTGTAGCATCAAGGTTTGTTAACCCTTTTTGAGGTTTTCTGGAGGTATGAACTGACCATGGGGTTATTGAAGAATATCAAGTTTGATGTTAAAATGCATTTTGGTTATCAATAAAGGGAGGTATACCTACCTCTGAAAGTAAATGTATTCCCGACACTGGGGTTGCAGAACTTCCAAGTCCACGTTTACTGATATCTGCAAAAAGCTAAGTGTCAAAGCGTGATCATTCATTTTCTAATATTTGCAAGAGGAAGAAACAGAATGTATGATGAAAAGTCTAGGGCTATTCCAAAGACAAGATCAATCTTTATACATTTTATCACAAGGCAAGGGATAATATCACTAAAGTGTCAAAGCATGATCATTCATATTCTAATGCAGTGTATAGTAATGGTAATTTGGAGATGAAATTAGAGTATATCCTGAAAGTTTTTCCTGCTAATGAAGATTGGTGGGTGGTATATTTAAATTAGAACAAAGAATTAAGATTTGAAGCCACCGCTAGGGCTGGCGAATATGGTAGAATCAAATTCCCAAGGAAGATGGGAAAAATGTGGAAGAGGATAAGGTAGGGCTTGCTAGTTATGCACATAAGAAATGTACATTTTGTTTCTTTTACTCTTGAAATCTTACGGAACTGGTTCCTTCTTCTTTGTGGGGGACTCAAAAATTGTGTAGGAAATTATGTTTTCTTCTAGATACATTCTGGTTCTTCTTTGCTCTCTTCTGAACTTTTTCATTCTGTTACATTTTAGTTCCTTCTTACTTGTCCTAGTCTCAAGAACATGGCCATGATTTTTCGTCTGATACTGTCTGCTTTTCCATACATTACTTGAGTAACTCGGATTTGTAGTATCACATCTGTTCTGAACCTTCATGCTTTTGGCCTGTATTAGCCCTAGATCTTATTATTGTTTGTCTTCTTTCTATTTCCATGCTCTCTTTATGAGGTGAATGGTAGAATTAGTAATCCCGGACAATTTTCACATGGACAGGTAGTAACTGATCTAGAAGGAAACTTTTTAGTCCAAGTTGGAAGCACAGGAGCAGAGGGTCTTCGTGATGGTAGCTTTGATGATGCAACATTCAATCGTCCGCAGGTAACTATTGTAATTGTGCAATTTTTCTTATTTGCAAAATTAATCTAAGATCTTAATTCTTATTATATCTTCAGGGTTTGGCTTACAATGCGAAGAAGAACCTCTTGTATGTGGCAGATACTGAAAATCATGCTTTAAGGTACTGGCAGAAAAGGCATGCCTGTTATTGGGCAAGACATACATGGTTTTTCTTCTGATATTTAATTGACTGTATCATCTATTGTTTATTTTCTGAATTCTCCATTTCCACACATATTTTCCTTGGAGTATAGATGTGTGTGCCTCCATCTTTGAGAAGTTGAGGAGGATAAACTTGAACTTTGGGGGTTTATTGATACTGATTATTGTGGGGGGGGGGGGGGGGACTTGGCTTGACCAAAGGGTATGTTATCTATTTTTGTTTGCATGGAAGAAGTTTTGCTTCTTTGTGATTATAAAATAAAAAAACTGCACTTCTTGATGTGCTTTTATCTTTATTTCTTGAAATGGAAATTATTTGTGCTATAGTGGTATCTCCTCAGTTTACATTAAATAGTTTGATGATACATGGAGATCTTTAGTTAACTCGAGCTGCATATTTTATTAGTCAAAATAGGATTCAAGATGATAAAGTAGTTGTTGAAAGCTACTCCTAGTTTGAATATAATGGCCTAAAATTTTCTTTTAGATTCATTTGAATTTTTTATGCCATTTTTTTTTTTTTTTAGTTGGAGTTGGTATTCCTCAACTCAAGCTTACGAAGGCAGAATCTAAATATTTCAAAGCTTTTAACTTTACATGTTGATAACCATCCCTATCATTTTTATTCTGTACTTTTTAATAAGGTACTCCTTTTCATTTAATTTTAGTTTGGTTTTGACTGATCTATCTGTAGCTGACCAGAAAAGAGAGACCACATACGTGGGTAATAATTGCTTCATTAGGTTTGAAGTTTATTTTAAGAATCTTCATATGTGGCGTCTCCAGAACTGGTTGATTTTCCATGAGGCCAAATCAAACCGTGACTTTTTTTTTGACAACATATGACTTTTTTTTTGACAACATTTGACTTTTTTTGACAGGTTTTCATATCCTTTCCTGGCAAAGAAATTAGGGAAATATAGTTTGATTAACAGGAGAACTTAGATAGTTGTTCTATGTTTCCTCAAGTTGGTTCATACTGTCAAAACAGTAAGAAAAACTAGTGGAAACGAAGATACTTAAAAAGCTTGTTGAAAAGAATGTTCTGTAAACAAAGAACCAGAAGATATTAGAACATAACCACAGAAAAAGAAGCAACTGAAATGAAGAAAAAGAAAATGATTAAGGATATCTGTTCCACCACTGGTGGGAAAGGGGGAGTAGAACTACTCACTATAGGGTGGGTGCGAGGGGTAAAAGAGAGATTTCTTGAGCTTGGGCGGGGGAGCTGTTGCTCCCCAGTATACACGCAAGTGTACGTGGTCGCGCAAGTAATATAGATTCTTTAAGAGATGAGTTATCGTTCTTAAGGGACTTATGATCAATTTATATTTAACACTTAATTCTACAAATAAAAGTAAAAGTAACCTTTTCAAGAGTTGATGATTGATTGTTAACTACTACTAATTATGAACTAAATAAACGTAACTAAATGTGAACGACTTTAAGATGATGTTTCAAGCAAGTAAAGGACAATTCCAGGGCTGCAGCATGCAATGAATCATATTATTGGCTTAGAACGAATTTCAGTTGTCAAGTTACTGATTTATAGGGTTAATTGTATGAGTCGGGCTATACACCTCTAGTCGCCTACTCCAGTTAGCTATCTAACTACATCGTTGAGCGGGGATAAATAGACTAACTGGCGAGCATTTATATTTCATCCTATTTCGTAACCAAGCAAGTTGTTCATCCGGGCGTCACTCCTAAAACACAAATCACCTCAATCAAATGGGTCGATCGAGCTCTCTATATTCTCTGGTCTATCTAATCCCTCCTCTCTCGATTTTAAGATTAGACAATGTATTTATCTTATGGTGATCAAGCATAAAATACTAAAACAAGAATATAGAAGTAACTTATAATGACAACCAAGAATTAATTCATAATGCCTTTAATAATCAACAATCCATTCGTAGCTACAGCCCCAGAATTAGGGCGTTTAGCCACTCATGCTATTGGAAAACCACAAAATACAATTGTTCATGCGATTTCCGAAAAAATAGAAGAGTTTAGAAGATCAAAACCTATTACAAAAGACGAATCTTGTTCTTGCACACCAAAATAATGTCGACCCCCCACAATGTTGCCCAAGGGGTCTATTTATAAGTTTAAGAAAATTGGAGACAAAATGTACTTCAACTAGGAATCCTTTTTAACACAACTTAAGCTTGAAAAATCGGGATTTCGTTGGCGTGTTGCGCCTTCTATCGCCCACGAACATGCTTCAGTTGTATTAGTGTTGGCGCGCCGCGCCTCTTAGGGGGCCTGAGAAAGGCCCCAGAATGTTTGGCCTTGGCGCGTCGCACCTCTCAGAGCGCTTGAGAAAGGCTGCTGAATGTTGGCCCCTGGCGCCTCGTGCCTAGCAGTGCGCCTGGCCCTGGGGCCTTCATCCTTAGCCGATTTTCATGCTCTCCTGCATCTAGTTTCTTCAATTTGCCTCCAATTTCTTTGAGAGTTCCTGAAATCTCTAATCACATGTATTAGTGCATAATCATAGCAAGTATAACAAAATCAAGCTAATAGACTCAAGATCATTCATTACTTCAATCAATTCATGGGCAAATATTGACAACTTAGGCATATAAATATGCCTAAGATCAGGAGCCAGTGGGTTAGCATGTGGGGTTGGAGTTGACAGGGATCGCCATCAGGCCACAGTGAAATAATGATCTTGATCTTACTGGTGAAGAATATGTTCGAAATATTAGTGGAGTAGGGATGCGGATAAGCTGAGGAAAGAGCAGGAGAAACTGGATTGGATTGAGGATGGGGGAATACTAAGGAAAATGTTTGCCTTTATCATTTAGATTTGGAGGTAAAGTAGTCTTTTAGGACCAAATCGGATGGAATACTAATCCTCAAATTAGCATCTCACCCACCGGATGATATGATGCCAAATTACACTGATAAGTTTCCTCAATTCACTCTGGTAGTCTAGTTCTCTACAAATAACATTCAGGCATATATACATCTTCCTTTGAATACTAATTGTCATTCTGTGGTATAACCGATTAACCTGACAGCCAAATACAGCCAAATTATCCCCTCTTCCTAAATCATCCTAGTTCCCATTTAAAATTCATTCAAAAACTTTTTAACTTCTCATTTCCTAGCATTAACAACATACGGTTCGACGTTCTGTTTCCTTATATTTGTGTTTTTGACAGATGAAAGTTTTTACTTCAATTTCCTTTTTAGTTGGCCTTGATGTGCTTATAGCTTTTTTATGAGATAATAATTTTCTTTACCTGGATAATTTAAGGAAGCTTTTAGTTTAACCTATTGAGTTCCATTACTGTAGGGTCATTGACTTTGTGAATGAGACAGTGCGGACCCTTGCGGGAAATGGAACAAAAGGTTCTGATTATGAAGGGGGAGGAACTGGAACTGCACAGGCAAGATTGGATCAAATTAAATAATTACTTGGTCACCAACTGGTTCCAGTTAGCTTTAGCTTATTGCATATGTAGTTTCGTGCTCAAATTTTATCTCTCTTTAATCAATTTCAAATATAGTCTTGTGAATCATCCTTTTTTCTTTGGAACTGAACATCATTGGTCATATTTTCAGCTTCTCAACTCTCCATGGGATGTCTGCTTTGAACCTGAGAATGAAATTGTCTACATCGCAATGGCTGGTCAGCATCAGATCTGGGAACACAAGACATCGGATGGAGTTACGAGAGCTTTCAGTGGGAATGGTTATGAGAGGAATTTGAATGGCTTAAGGTAATATGTGTGTGCGTCTGTCTGTGTGTTAGCTTAACTAGAGTTTCAGCAGAATGCTGGTTAATTATGCTAGTTGTTTATATGAGATTAATTCATAAATACTATGATGCTCACTATCATCATCTGTTTGTCACACTTTCTTTTGAGGTACTTTGTACTTCTAAACTAGTTTCCAAGCCATTTTGAAGAAAAGGATTTCCTCTTTTTGCTTAGAAAAAGGATCCATGTGTTAATCTAGAGCGAGAGAGAACCAACTGAGGACCAGATCTTTCACTGATAAACAAAGACAGAAACAAACTGCAGTTCACACTTTCTGATTCACTGCTTTACACTTGCTCTGTGAATCTATCAGCGTAGTCATATTTTAGGACTGCATGGATATGTCTCTTCTTTTGAACTGCCCGTGTAGGCTTTCTAAAAGATCTCTCATTTTAAGTGATAATAGTAAGAGTTTTTATGGACTGGGCTCTTTTGGCAAGGTATTTCACAAAGATTGGAGAAGTTGTCAAAGACTCATCAACGCACATGCGGATATTAGTTTGAGTGGCATTTTAAGATCAATTTTCTTCTGAAAGTTCCATTATGAATTTGGAACCCATGTTCTGTGGACTTCTAACACTATCATCTAACTTAATTCATTGGAACATGAAGAGTACAAAAGCTAACCCATACTCAAAGGAATATATATCCCTTTGGTCTTGAATCTTGATAATGTGCTCTGGATCTCTTCCTAGTAAAAATTTGGTTCAACATTAGCGCTAGCAAATTTTCTCTGTTTGGCTACTTACAATATGGTTACTATTACTTCCTAGCAACACTTGGTGAAAATAATGGATCTCCATGAATCAGCAGGAGCTTCAGCCAAAAGAAAACAGGGATTAAACTAATGTTATGTGGAAAGGAGAAACCCGCTTTGTGCTTTTAGTTTTTGGGTTTTAGCTTCTTTCTTTGTATGACTTGTCCTTGTATGTGTTAGTTGTGAGAACATTTCCTTTTAGCCACTTTAGACAAACTTGCTGATGTTTACGTATCATCTTCTTCTTGGCCATGGGAAAGCTCTACAAGCACGTCATTTGCTCAACCTTCTGGGATTTCCTTGTCACGAGGTAATCTCTTAACAAGACATAAATTGTTCTTTTGAACTGGTCTATAGTTTTTACCTTTTCTTTTGATACAATTCGTTTACTTTTTCTTTTTGATTGTTAGAGCTCAGTATATTATTTCTGTATCCTGATCAAAAAATTAATTTAGCAATAAGAGAATGCTGTAAAATAATTGTGTAATGAGCTCAGGAAGTGAATCATGGCATCTATGTCAGTTGCAATAGCCAGGCTGCACCAAAAGAATAAAAAGAAGAGAAGATATACATATTTGATACTAATTACAGATTCAGATTCTCTCTCAAAAACTCTGGCATTCTTTTCTTTCCAAATAGTAGTCCACCATATCACTGCAGGGATGGTATTTGAAGTTTTCCTCTTCACCTTGCCAAGACCTTTCAAGTTGCCAGCATTTAATTACTCGTTTACTTTTTTTTGGTAGATCTTAAGGAGGCATATGTTGCTGATAGTGAGAGTAGCTCCATTCGGGCAGTTAATCTAAGAACAGGAGGTTCAAGATCACTGGCTGGTGGTGATCCAGTTATTGCAGAAAACTTGTTTAGGGTAATTTTGTGTGAAGCCAAAGAAACCAGATTTGCATTTCTCTAGTATATGTTAGTCACATTTGTGACAGAAATAAACTTGTTAAAGGAACATTTTTTGTGCAGTTCGGTGACCATGATGGAATAGGCTCTGAAGTACTTCTTCAACATCCGTTAGGTGTTTTATGTGGAAAGGATGGTGAAGTTTATATTGCAGATTCTTATAATCACAAGGTACTTACAGGCTAATTTTTTAACAGTAAACATTTGCTCCATATGTGACACAATTTTATGACATCTTATGATCTTTAACACACTTCTCCTAAGACATATTATAGTTAATTTAGTTTGTGTAATGAGCTGATGTTCATTTGTCAAACTAACTTCTCAATCACTATAATATATGCTTCCACTATTATCAACATATTATTCTAGTGGAAAAGACCAAACAGATATGCTTTGAGAAGACAGACCTCCAGTGGAAGAAATACTAAATGCAGCTAACCTGATGCTATCGCTTTGATTGCCCAACTCCTATCTTAAGTACTTTTTTTTTTTTTGTATGGAAGCCATGAATGTAAAAATGTGTTGATTTGTAAAACATATTAGTCATCTGCCGTCTCCCTATAGCTTTGTTTTATCATTCACTCTCTCTACCGCCATAAGAACCTTTTATTTTGGTACAAAACATTAGGTTTTCTTTTTCAAACATAATCTGGATAGTCACAAATTATTTCTAGTTATTTGGACTCGATCGAAGATTATCATTATAACTTACACCTTTTTGTTTGAAAATCTTTTTGTGATTTGGTGGGTTTATGAAAAGTGAAGGAGGAAAAGATAGAAGAGAGAAGGGCCTTTGGGAAGATTGAAACCGTGTGGTTAAGGTTGATAGGAGGGTTAATAGCATGTGATCTTACACTTAATATCAAGGCGACAATATGTCAATAATGGTACAACTTATGGTGGAGTTTGTGGGTTCCTCTTGATTAATGTTATGATTGAGATATCAAAGCTAATAAAGTTTAGTCTGCTTAACCAGAAATTGGCACTGTGAACAATTTTGACAAATCATCTAATTTATTTAGACAAAAATTTTGTCTGCTGAAATTGTGGTGCCTTATGCCAGATAAGAAACAGTTGCTTGTATGTAGAATAATGGTGAAGTATTAGGTTTTAAAGTTTGTGGCCTATCCTGCTTCTCCTTTCAATCAACTAGTGAGCTTGAAAAGCGATGTTTCATATGATGCTTGTTACGATTTCAAGCTCAAAGAAACCATTTTATGTAACTTATATTTCAATAATGAACTACTTATTTTGGAACCGTAACAGAAACATCTCAGGTAAGTAAAAGCTTTCCTCTTTTGTTTGACTTGCTAGATTAAGAAACTAGATCCAGATAGTAAAAGGGTGACTACATTAGCTGGTGTTGGTGAGGCTGGTTTCAAAGATGGAGCAGCGGTGGCAGCTCAGGTTGGAAAGAGTTCATATATCTTTTCTTGTATCATATTCTGGACATTAGTGTTACATTCTGATATTCATTGCACCTAATCATATTTTATGTCCACATGGATGTTACACTTAATAGCATTAGCATGGAAATGAGTACCTAGACCATATTATTTCTCCAACTTGATGGACATAATAAGCTGCTGACCTATGAATAATTTAAATCCAGCATAGCATTTTTCTAAAATATGTGGCTGCATCTGTAAACAACCTATTTAGTTACAAGTCCCTTATACACGAGTAAGCATACCCCTCCCACCAAACCTTTTCTACGCAAAATTTCATCATCAATCAGCAGTAGCATGTGAGGTCATTATTTCTCCAAGTAAAATGTTTCTTATTGCATATAATCTAGGACTTATCTCCCAAGTATCTACAATTACTGCTATTTTTCTTAAAAAACCGGACTACAATTAGTCAGAGGTTGTGTTGAACAAAGAGGGAAAAGGCACCCCAATTTGGGAGATGGGTCCTAGATTATATGCAATAAGATACTGACTAAAGAACATTGCTATTTCTACAAAGAGCACCCAATCTGCACAAAACTATTTCCTTTTGTGTACTTTTATATGGAAAGATCCTTTCCACCATACATGAACAAAATTTTACCTTATTAAAGGAGAAAAAAAAAAGAGTCTTACTGTTTTGTCCCTTTAAACCTTCAATTAACATGCGCGAAGTATAATTTTCTTCTTGATTCTTAAATCTCCCATTCTTAAGAGAAATTGCTTTTACTGCTAGGATCTCTGACTTTCAATTTTGGTGTTTCTCTTCTTTCTTTCTGTTTTTATTTACGTGCAGTTCTCAGAACCATCTGGAATTGTTGAAGCAGAAAATGGTAATCTCTTCTTCTTTGTACACAATTTCACTTGGCTGATTGCTCACTCTGAGAGTGGACTATAAAACTTTGCAGGAATAAGAGACATAAATAATCACAATGAAATTGGTGGTCTAAACTCTGCAACCCTCACAAATTATTGTAGGAGCTCTATCACGCTTAATTTATATATACTCATCTTAAACTGCACTAGCAAGAATAGTAGGAGTGCTGGTTATGCATCGCAGTAGTTTGTAATTGACCAAGTAGATGTTCCTGCTAAAGAATTAAGTTTAAGGTCTATTTTCATGTGGGATGAGTAATTCTGTTAAAAGAATCAAGTTATGACAACACTCAGTCCTGCATAAACACGTGTGAAGTGTTCATGGCTCATTCCTGCATAAACACTTCTCAACTGATCTGCTCCTATATCTTAAGTTACCTCATTTTGCTTTTCTATCACAATTGTCCTGAGAGAGAGAGACTTGGGATTTTGGTGCATTAGAAGCTGCACCTAAGGTGTATCATGTCTCTTGATGGAGCATGGCACCAGCTATGTCCTAAAAAAATATTGGTGGCTATCAAGGCCATTGTTATGTATACTTCTTGCACGAGTGAGCAATTTGGTGATGATTGAAGGCAAAGCCAAAAAGAAGAAATTTGGGAGAAGACGGGATGATATACACTTCTGGTCACTAGGGTATCAATTGCTTAAGATTCATTAATACTTTTTGCAATGTCTTCAATTGTTTAAGGGACTTTAGTCTCATTGACAAGTTAAACCAAGAAAATGTACCCTGCAATGGCAATGTTATTCCAAAATATGAGATCCAAGTCTTAAGTTTTGGGTTAGATCGTACCTTTGTTTGTATCTCTGTGTCTTGAAAATGTAACAGCTGATACTTGTATTTGATGCTATTTTATATAACCTTTTTAGGAAGATTATACATAGCAGATACAAATAACAGTGTGATAAGATACTTAGACCTGAACAAGTCAGAAGCTGAAGTTCTTACTCTGGAGTTGAAAGGAGTTCAGCCTCCACTTAAATCCAGATCTTTGAAGCGCCTTAGACGGCGATCTGGAGCTGACACACAGACTGTTGTAGTTAATGGTGGTTCATCCAGTGAAGGTACATTGAACTTAAGAATCTCGGCACCTGAAGGATACCATTTCTCCAAGGTTTTCTTTCTCTCTTCTGAACAAATTGATTAAGAAAATAGGAACAGTATTTTTCTAAGCTTAGAATTTACCACCTCAATATGTCCCTGTTTATTTTGCCTCATAGGCGTTTCTGCCTTCTACCAAATGCAGGAAGCCAAGAGTAAATATAGCATAGATTTTGATCCAGATAATGCTGCTGAGGTTGATTCCTTGGAGGGTAATCTCAGCCCAGAAGGTTCTGCAGTAGTGCACTTCAGAAGATCTTCTGCTTCACCATCCACCGGCAGAGTTTATTGCAAGGTATGACTATCTGTTGAATATATCTTTTAAGTTTTACGTTAGTTTAGTGAAGTTTATGGCTTGCATTTACCTCCTTAGCCATGCACATCTATATTCAGCCATTTAATAAAGAAGACTATGCCAGGCAATATTTTGAGCAAAATAAAGCATCAGTGCTTTGGAATTGATATTGACTTGATATATATATATATATGCCTTCAAGTAGCCATTTGTTAGTAGCATGTCATGTAGTGTTTCTACCTTGCTACACGAAATTGACAATATGCTCTCATGATAAGCATAATGTGATATCTTCAGTCTACCGAAGCAATATGTGCTATGCCAGGATTGATAATATAGATTTTATCCCCTATGAACGTACTTACAAAAATTAACTTGACAGGCACACAAACTTATTGAAGGCCTTGTAACTGGGCCCTAATTCACCACATTAGACTAGCAATGTGTTAGTAGCATCTCATGTAGTGTTTGTGTACCTTTAGCCCAATGAGAATGCTATCACTTTCCTAGTTTCTAATGGTCCATCTTAGAGTTACATTTTCAATGAGTACTATTGCCACTTCCAATTTCAGGTATACTATTGCAAAGAAGATGAGGTTTGCTTGTACCAGTCATTGACCTTTGAAGTACCATTTCAAGAGGTAAATTCAGATTCTGCCCCTGCGATGATCACACTTCCTTTTGATGTGAAGCCAAAAACATCACCAACTAGCTTACAGATTCCGGCTAGGTAATTGATTCATCGTGAGAATACATATTACTTAATCATGATTACGTGATAAATGAATGTATATTAGAATGACACATCACCTTTGTGCTTCACATTCAATTCAAGATATTAAAAAGAAATTGATACTTTAATAAATGTCATAATCATAAATCATAATCATGAATCATTAATTGCATGATAAGCAAAGGATAAAGGAAAGAGTCACTCGTGTGCGTGCACTTGTGTCTTGTAATGGTCGGATGATGATTGCTGCCACTGCCTTTATTTGTTTTAAAGACCTTTGGTTAGTCTTTAATTTATCAAAATAATGCAAAGAGGATTATATATGCTTTTTTTTTTTTTTTTTTTTTTAGGATTATATATGCTAATTGACAGCTAATAATGCTTTTATTGCGCTAACTAATTTTGATGCATATATGCATGAACATTCTCTTCAGGATACTTATATATAAATTGAAACTAACTTTGTTTTCAAACAACAATTATTCGTCAAATGAAAGAAACACTAATTAATTAGAAGCATAATTATAGACTTCAAATGCACGAAAAGGTCAAGGTTGTGGATAAGTAAGAATCTTAGCATAATTTAATTAGAAGAAGAACTAATGTGGGTGTTGTTTAGCCAAATTCATCAAATGCAAGAAAAGTATATATACCATCTTATCTAAAATTTTATGTGTGATTTATACATACTCAGAATAGTTCAATCATATTATTATTCACTTAAAAGGTGCTTTTCGTACGGAAGGAAAAAGTTTTTTACGAAATATATTTTTTATAATTCATCTATTAAGTCCTCACAAGTTGGACAAAAACAAAAATACAAACCATGCTAGAAAACAATAAAGTTATTGCCTAAAACAATTGAGAGCAAGTCTATCTGATGATGGGAAAAAGAATCATTTCTTATGTAAAATAAAATAAAAATTATCCATTAGCTCTCACATTCTTATCCAAGATTACATTAAAAACATTTGCATTGCATGTAATTGGTGGATTTCCTGTAAAGAGATATAATGAAAGGAATATTAAAAGAGAGATTAATTTGCTTTTCTGTTTTCATTTATAGGCCTAGCAAGTAATTAGAATGCAAATGGTAAAACTGCTTATGGATTTTATTGTTTGTATCATAATATTTCATACGTTATGTCTCGCACTTTAAAAATCTTATATCTAGCTAGACATAAATTTGATGGTTAAGGATAGAAATTAAAGATCGATCTATTTAAAAAGCGAATGATGCAATTAAATAAATTCATTATTGATAATCTAAAAGTATGTGATTGATAGCTGTTGATCACAATTGGAAATTTATAATTACCAAGTTTAATGACATTGAAGCATGTCTGACTAAAAGAGGCAAAACACTCTGGCATGTCACTGCCTAATAAATTGGCTTTGTCCGGTTTTTGTATTTTACATTATCCCTTCTTTTTAAAAAAATAAATAAAATCTCTTTTGGCATATATCTACACAAATATAAATAAATATTTAAAAGGATGTTTGCTATTAGTTGTAACATACATGCACTTCTATGAATTTCAAGAAAACAGAAATTTAATTAATTTCCTAAAACTATCTTATAGAGATCATTATATGTCATATTGTACAGAATATTTAAGTTAAAGACCCTGGATTTCTTTAATGTACCCTCTGTGTCCATATCAACCCTATAGAAAAGTTAATGAATAGTTATAATTGTCTCTATATTATACTTAGCGGCAATAATAAATATTTAACACTCTATATAAATGTCGCTTAAAACTTGAGCGATTTGGACCTATTCTATAGCTAAAGAACAAAAATCAGTCGTTACATTACTTAGAGATAAATTATCAAGGGAAAGGACGTGAATTTTTTTTAGCAAAAGATAAAAATAATTGTAAATATACCTAAAGGCAAACGTTATGCTTACGTGGTTGGAGTGTCATGATCCTATATATTTTGTATCAAATAAAATTGTTATGGAAGAATGCTATATAAGAGGTTACTTTATCAACTTTTATTTAATTTATAGCATGCATAAATGGTTAAAAACTGACTACTGTTTGGTATAAATGCAATATAAAACGGCGTGCTGCACCTTGTTTTTCAACTAACTTTGTAGAGTAACTATAAACATTCAATTTCATCTTTCATCATTCATGAATATATAGAATAATAATTCTATAGAATATATCAAAATATGCTCTCACTTGGTGGAAACTCCAAAAGTTGTAATATTTCATACGTAATGTAATTGTCATAAATGGAATGAGAATGTGAATGCCACTTCAACATTTAGATAAAAAGTAGAATATGTATGCCCCCCTCGCTATATATGGCACTTATATTTTTTTTTATCGCGCGTAGTTTGTGAACTTATATTATTATTATGTTTTATAAAGTTCTTTAATTGCTCTCCTATTCTGATGTGAATTCATCTAATTAAAGTAGGGAAAATTGTATGAAATAACAAATTGTTAATTCAAATTAAATGTTATCGTCATAGTTTATTTTATTTGTAATTCACAGCAAATATCCCATTTTTTTGTCATCTGATTCAATATACAATTAACCATTTTCGGTATACAATACGTCATTTTATACATTTCGGTATAAAATGTATAAAATGCGTTTGTATAAAGCGAGAGAAAAATGTATATACAAATACAAATACATATATTTTCATCATATACACTTATAATTATACAAATACAGATCTTATTATACAAATTACAATGTACAAATGAATTTATACAAAACTGAACAATTTATATAAAATTAGATGTATCTAGGGAATTATACAAATCAAAAGCTCCATAGCAAACATAAAATTTGCTATGGAGCGCAATTATGCAAACTATAGCTATAACATACAAATATGATTTTTATGTTTTGCTATATGTGAAAGCTGCTCATTAAGGTATTACGTATGGAGAAACTACATAATTAGATATATTATATTTCATTATCATATATATACTATTATTACTTAAATTTTAAAAATATTTTGTATTTTATCACTAATTAAGTGTTTCTTACCATACACTGAAGAAGGTATGTCTTGATACATGTTTTTTTCTACCAGATACACTAAAATAGGGAAAGAGGCAAGCGAGATTTGTTATGTATCTCAAATACATGTGAATCATATTAGAAATATTATGCATTTAATATGATTCACATGTATCAAATAGGAAAGTGGCAAACGAGATGGGAAAGAGACAAGCGAGATTTGTTATGTATTCCAGATACATGTGAATTCACTTGAATACAGTGTATCTAGAACAAATTACACATAATTTTGATTCATGTATCACAAGATACATCTATCTAGATGTGTTTGAACGTATCTGAACGCATCAAAATTTGATAAGATTTGTAATATTGCAAAGTAGAATATATCTAAATTATTATCTCCTAAACTAATAGAATTTACATAAGCTTTCCACTTATACCTTAAAGATTATCAACCAAGAAATTTGTCCGTCCTTTCTTTGAAGTTATTAGCTCTAATAGTTAACTCCACTATGAACAATTCAAGGTTTCAATTTCACCATACATTCAATCCCTTCACTATAATATGCCTACACATTCCACCTCTATTTTTTAAAAATTAAAAAAAAAAAAGAAAAAAAAAAAAGGGAATTATAGGAAGAAGAATTAATGATGTGGATGAAAGATGTCCACATTATTTGGAGAAGAAGATTATGAATGAGTCCAAAGGCATCAATTCATAGAAAAACAAAAGAAGTGCCATGAAAACAACCACATACATGTTCTTTTGATCTCTTCTTCACACACACACCTTTCCTTTTTATCATTTTTCGTATTTGCATGTGCTAACGGGGCACCCCCCCACTAATATAATCATTTTGTAGAGAATAAAAGCAAATTCCATTTTATAATTCGACCCTACATGTTAACCAATCACTTCATGCCTCCAATACAACTTTTCCACATCATTTGCACATGAAAATTTTAGCCAAATTAATTAAATCAATATGGTTTTTATTTTGTTTCTATCATTATAGCACATTGCACTATCTTTTCTTTCTTTCTTCAAGGTTCAAAATGTTCCCCACTTATTCATTATAGCACATTGCCGTTTGGAGATAGCAAACGTTTTCTTCTTTATCACTAATAATATTATATATTCGATTCATTATTTAGTTAGTTTTTGAAGATGGGTTTGTCAAGTTCGAAAAACAAAACAATTTTTCAAAAAAAATATTTGTTTTTCATTCATAAAACTTCAAGATGTAAAATGCAAGTCCAAAAGCGAATATTATTTTTGAAGTTGAACTTTCAACCATGCATATCTATGTTCAAGTCATTAATTATATGCACACATGTATGCTTGATCAAGTCTTTTTTTTTTTTTTAAAAAAATGGTCATAATTAAATCACTTTTTAGTACTACTTATTATAAAAACCACTCAGGACTTAGTAGAATTATATAAAAAAATAAGTGAAGGATGAGACTTGTGATCTAGATTTAAATTTAAGACATATAAACATTCTACTTTTTTTTTTCTGTGGTCATGTAATAATGTCGTGGTGTCTCAAAGCTTTACCAATAAATCACCCCCACAACTCTTTTTTTTTTCCCACATCAATCAAAACAAAATAGATTCAATGAATTTTCTGTTTTGTCTGACATAGGCAAAGAGAAGCAGATAATCCTGTGTATAGTAGTTGATATTTTTCTTCTTTTTGTAGTGATGGCTATCTTTTGGCATTGTTTGGTGAAAGGTAAAAGTCAAGTTTGATAGTTTCTTATTGGTAACATTATAAATGATAAAAAAAAATGCATAAACTTAATTAAAAGGTCACTAATTTCCTTATAGGAAAGTGACATTGACTGTGATCATATATGTTTTGTCACCAAACAAAGGTCTTTAAGTCTCTTAAACTATAATTACATTACACCAAATGAAGGATTAGGTTGACCTAATCACTCTTTTTTTCAGGCTTACTCTATCTTTGTGAGCAAGATAAGGTGATTCAACTAACATGCCTACTCCCTATATAGGTTCTATATTTCCAATTATATACTATAGTATTTGTTTTTTTTTATAAACACGTACAATTGTACAAGGTGGATAATGTTGATAGACTAATTCAAATAATTAGTTTTCTCCTTCATCCAACAAATGAAACTTATTGTTTGATTGATGTGTCACTACATAGTTTTCTTCTAGAACTTTAAAAGAGAACATTATTTAATTTTTCTAAGAGTATATATATTGACTTTTTCTTTCAAGTTAATGTAGTTCGATTGGAAAAAATAAGAAGTGGGTCATCAAAAGTAAAGTACATATTAAGAATAAAATAGTTCACGATGGCAAGATAAGTATTATTTAGTACTCCATTAATCTTCTCTTTTATTAATGAAGGTATCCTTGGTTATAAATATAAATTAAGCTATTCTCGTGTGAGTTATAGATCATGGGTTTAAGTTATAAACCAGTTACTAATGCGTGTGTCAGGATATTTCTCCTCTTCTGAGTGCAACTCTTCTTTTGAACCGTACATAAATGCGGCATGCTTCATGTACAAACTATATACCCTTCATACTCAATTGATAAAATCACACTTCTTTCACTCTCCCTTTTAAGTGCGACCCTGCTTTTTAATCGAGCGATTATCCTTTCATACTCAATTGATTAACTTAAACTGCTGTATATATCCTTTTTTACCAAAAAAAAATTTGTTGATAGAATCACTCTTCCTGCGCGAGCTGAAGTAGAAACAATGTTACTTCTTTAAATACTTTTATTAAAAAAAAAAATGGGTAGCCACCATTTACACATTTGGAGTCTAAAAATATTGAGGAAGAACGAAATATAATTAATCAATTATTGGTCCCAAGCGGCAAACACTATTAATCTTATGTATTGTTCACATATTTGGTTATTTACTTTCGACCAAGGATCTAGCGAAAACAATCCATAAGTAAAACAAAATTTATGCACACACTATCCCATTTATGAAATTACGCTGTTATGTTGTTGTTGTTACATTTTTCAGACAATTCATTTTATTGACAATTCACACATCTTACAAACAGGTGTATATAAATTATTATGGCCATATATCCATGTGATGACACAGTAAATATGGTAGAATAACAAATAGTTCACCGGATGGACAGAAGTAAATGGAAGTATCAATGTTCTTCTGTAATTCAATTACATGAGTCGAACTTTTATGCCTTTTTATCAACTGCTCCAAAAATAATATAGTATTACTTTTAGATTTTTATTCACTATCAGCAATAAAATATAAGCTGCATAGTTGTATGTAACGTAACGTAACGGATCATACCAATACTTTCTAGGAGTATTTAATTTGTGAAAAAATCTAAATATTGTGGTATTAAATTAGAAAAAAAATTAGTGTAGGAAAAAGGAAAAAAATAAAATGAAGAATAAGAGCGGGAAGAGAGAAGCTGGGTGCACGAAAATGAGAGAGAGAAAATAAAAAAAGGGAAAAGCAATAAACAAGGGACGCGTGGGTTGTCGCCTTCCCCTTTTTCAATACAAAAACTCGCCTCTTCCCCCTCTCATTTCCTTCAAACTCTTCTCCCCCATCTCTCTCTCTCTCTCTCTCTACATAATCCTTCTCTCCTCCGCCACCTACCACCGCCAAACTCACAACTCAGGTATCGTTTTATGTGCTTTAGTTTCTGTTTCTCGTTTGTGAGCTGATTTTCAATTTATTTATTTCTTTGTTTGTTTAAACGGAGATTCCTGAGAATCGAAATATTAGAGCTTCAATTCATTATGTGAAAGGAGGAGTATCATGTTACTACTACCTTATGTGTATAGGTTTATGTACGGATACAAAAGCGTTCCTTCTGATTCACCTTATTTAGCATATTTACTCACAGAATAAGTTTCAGAAAAGCTTTAACATGTTTTAAGAATCTCATCGTTTTTTTCTCTCTCTTTTTCTCTGCAGTTTGCATCTATTTACAGAAGAGAAGCAAACGTACCATTCGCGAGAATCATTCCGAATTCAGAAATTGTTCCTTCTGATGGCGTCATCTCAAACCGTCTCGAATCCCGATGTTAACTCCAGTCACTCGCGAGAATCCAAGCGCAAAAAGAGAAGAAAAATTGGAGATGCTGGGGAAATTGAGCCACAAACAAGCCTTGATCAATCTAGGTGGAGAACTGATACCGAGCAACAGATCTACTCTTCAAAGCTCCTCCAGGCTCTCCGTCACGTTCGCCGGAGTAATGACAATCCGTCTCCGGTTAATGCCGGACGTGCCGTCAGGGAGACCGCCGACAGAGTCCTCGCCGTTACAGCGAAGGGAAGGAGTCGTTGGAGTAGAGCGATTCTCACTGGCCGTCTCAGCCTCAGGCTTAGCCAAATCAATAAAAAGCATAAGAAAGCTAAGTTGAACAGCGGCAATATAAAATCGAAAAAACCAGCGGCGAAGAAGCGATTGCCGGCTTTGCAGCGGAAAGTTCGTGTTCTCGGCCGTTTAGTTCCCGGTTGTCAGAAACTCCCATTTACGAACCTTCTAGAAGAAACTAACGACTACATATCAGCTCTACAGATGCAAATCAAAGCCATGACTTTTCTGACCGGTCTGCTCTCCGCCGGTGGAGCAGGATCAGTTGCCGCTCACCCCGATCGGCTCGGCTAAGTGGCTCGTTACAACATGTCCTTTTCTTTTCTAATTCTTTTTTAATTTCTAAACCTTTTTTTGTTAATAATTGAGAGTTTTTATATTGGTGTATTTTATTGCATACATTCCTTTTCTTCCCTGTTTCCTCTCATAATTTCCACCTTGTCCGCCTTTTTGTTTATTTCTTTAATTTTTTTTAGTATTTACTTTTTGTTTCTCTTGATGTCTTGCTTTTGGATTAACAATTTATATTAATTTATTAATTAATTAATGGTTGATTAAGAAGACATGCCAGCTAAAATTTTGTAATCGAAAGGAAAATGATTTGATTCCCCTTTAATGGAAGTATATTGAAATATGAAATTTAAATTTTGAGTGGAGAAAAAATGGTTAGTTAGATGTGATTAAGAGGCTAAGCAAACCCCACAATGCAATGCACATGAGTGAAAGCTGGCAAGTGGAGGAGAATAGGCCAAAAGATGAGTCTACAAAAGAGCGAGAGAGAGAGAGAGGGTGCCTTCACGTGCTACATTTTGAAGCTCCTCTTTCCTTTTGCCCCCACCCACTATCTCAGCACTATGTGCCATGTATGAGTTAAAGCGTTGAAACACCCACTATTGATACTCTCCAACACCCCCTACCCCAATCCCCAAACCTTTATTTTGCTAATTTTTCACTTGAACCCCTTTGAAGTTTGACATGTGACATTTAAGTCTTTGAGATATTAAGAAGTGATATGTGTTAAAAGAAATGAATTTTGGCTCGAGGATTGTCCAAGACGGTATAAGGAAGCAACCCATCTCATATGAAATTGTTTATGCTCCAAAAGTTTAGGTTGTGCTTGAGTTAGGGGTTGAAGAGTCTCATATTTACGGTTAGAAGAGAGATAATCTCCTTATATGGTTTTGAGCAGTATCTCACCTTTTGTGAGATACTTTTTTGATTAAGCACAAGATTCATTTCTTTAGCAATAACTTCCATCTTTTATGATAAGAGTTGAGGGACATTATCAGTATTCAATGCAATAATAACGGGTTATTTGTAAACAAATTTTTTACTTTTGAAAATTGATACTCATATCTATATATGAAACAATAATATATGTAATGTAATCTTATAATTAGGGTCTAGAAAAGAAGAAATAATATATAAATCTTATTTCTATCTTTATCTTTATGATATAGAAATATTGTTTTCGATAGACTTAAACGCAATAAGCATAGGTTTTCTTTGGAAAAATAAATGGAAAACCTTAACACCACAAAAGGAGTGTATTTGACTACTTTCTGAAACCTTAAGAGGCTGAATTATAATATTTCCAAAACTTGGAAGGGATTAGGTGAAATCATCCTATATGAATGCCGGCTTTAGTAGATGGAACTTTAGAAATAGTACCCCCTAACATGTATAGGGGGTGGAGCTAGGGGTTGAATTTCTAAAATTTTGCCCTAAAATTCTCGTTGCCTTTATAAGAAGATGACACATTAAGAGCAAATTTGGTAAGACGACAAATATAAATAGTGCTACAAGAATGAGATAAGAATGAGTAGATTAGATACACATCCAACCATAACTTGTTCAATTCTCTTTACCTGAACCAATATCTTTCATTTCACCTCATGATTGAAGAATCTACAAAGATATATTACACATTTATGACATTAATTATAAGGACATAATGCACAAAGCTAGAAAGTGGAGTAATTAAATTGATAAATATCCCACCAGAAATAATGTGTGGAATTTAAATGATCTCTTTATTCACCATTCAAGCTATATACAAATTTCCTTTACTTACGCAATTAAAGGAGGCTATATGCAAATTTACTTAAACAAAATCAACAGTAAAGTCATACAGTTTGGTAAATTCTTCTCTTATAAACCTACTTTTAGGATTGAGTTAAATTTAAAGTTCAATTTTTTTAATATGATATTAGAGTCAGATTCATCTCTGCTATTATTTATTAGATATTTGAGACTCGTCTTATATTATCCACGTGACGAAAAATGTCCACTCCTAGATGTATTGGGGGTGACGACTCTTCCACAACCATTTTTTGAGTTAGATTCAAAATCAATTTCTTTTTGATGCGTTGATTACAAACTAATAATTGTGTGATGTTTTTATCTTAGACTATATATTTGTTGAAATGAAAAACAAATATACCCAATTATCACTAATGAATGTAATTGTGATCCAAACAATATATAAACCTTGCTTTGGTGATACAAAATGAATTTTTGAATGAAAGAAAGAGGTGTTAACGTGGGATAATTGTCATCTGTGGTTTTAAAGATATTAGATGACTTTCTACGGTCAAAAGGGATGACACGTGTCGCCATTACTCTTAAGGCTGCTAATTTCTTGAAGATATATATATAAAAAAAAAAAAAATGAAGTGCATTTATTTGACTTTCAGAAAATAAAATGTGTAATTACGAAAATGAAAAAGCGTACATATGATGTTATTATACGATTTCTTCCATGCTTGAAATGCGATATGCAATTAATTAAATCAGAAGAAGTAGTAGTTAAGGGTGAAAAACAATTAATTAAGCATATTAATTAATGTCATCTTAAATATCATCACGAACCATATATATATATATATATATATATATATAAAAATATATATATTTTGTTTCTAGCTAGTGATTAGACATATCAAAGATCATAAGTCTATCGGTAACTTTTCATGTAGTGAATGGTAAACACTATGTTAATTGTCATTATCATTATCCATTAGGATTAGGTTCTTCACTTGAAATAATTATAAAGAATTTTGTGGTCTAAGAATTTTGTCTATTAATTGTCATAATCATTATCCATCAAGATTTTTATAACTATTGTTATTTTAGTTATATATTTTCCACAAGATTATACATTAATTGCATTGCTAAAAAGTATGAGATCATATACTCTAGAGTTGCTTCTTTATAAATTCCATTTTGATTTAACTACGTGTTTCAACACCAAACTTTAGTGTGTAAATTAAATAACGTTTTATTTTATTTTATTTTATATTATTTATGATGTTCACAAAATTAAGTTCCTGCAGGTCCTCTTTTTTGTACTTTTGATTTTTCTTAGAGTTTATTCGTAATCAAATCAACTAGTATATATTTTATTGGTTATGTCTCGATAAAATTTCTTCGTTGTTGATCAATCAATATCAGAGACGATTAATTAATAACTGCACATTTTCTTTTTGTACATCTAGGACAAATAATAATAATAATAATAATAATACTAATAATAATAATAATAATTTAATTCGGATAAGAATGTTAACTACTTTAATCAACAAACACTAAAGTAGTAGCTACAGTTTAATAAAACAATTGGGGACGGCCTTAACTCTTAATTAAAAAAAAAAAAGCCTATTCCACCTAGTATTTAAGAGTGAAGTATAATTAAAGTGAAACGGTATATCTTTTAGCTATTGTTTTAATTTATTTAATTTTTATATATATAACGGATACCTTGCATGAATAATTCATAACAATATTAATAATATATTTAGTATAATTTGTAAGTGGAATTAGCAAGAGGATGACGTATATAATGTATTACCTCCACTTTATGAAAATAGAGAAATTGTTTTAGATCGATAATTTAAACAAAACATTATAAAATCAAGAGTACATAGTAGAAAGTATACAATAGTGAAACAACTATACTGAACGAAGAAGATACATAGTAGCAACATGCATTAACACATAGTACTAAGATAACAATACGCAATAACAAGATATAGAAATTAGAATGTGAGTAATATTAAGAATATTATATTGATCGATAAGAGATATATAGTTTTTTTGTAGGCCTGTGAGCTTAGCTAACAAACATAATATCTTTGGCTTTTCCATTAATTCAGCAATATATACGGAGACACTACAATTTCACATGCTACCATGTGACTTCAACTAATAAGACATCCCATTTAAATATGTATCTTCCTTTTTTGGTCCAGTAGTCCACTTTCTTTTCCACCTTTAATTTCTAGTTTTAAGTTTATTTGAACCCATCTGATCTTTCCTTTCTTTTCTTCCCGTTTTTAAGCTTGTTTACTTTGACTATTCGCATGATTATAGGTAAGCAAAAAAAATAAATTAGACAAGAAATGGACATTCATAAAATACGCATATTTCCAACTAAATCCCTCAAAAATATGCTCGTTATGTTTGAATATTATTTTCAAAGAGATAGAATTTTCAACGAACACGCCCGTAAAAAAAAGTTTTTTTCTACTATATAATTCAGTTATTAGAGAAAAAAATATAAAAAGATTCAGTTATTAGAGAGGAATCTTTGAAGCTCAATTGATCGGCTGTATAAACTGAATTACGGTTAGATTCTCCCGTAATTCAGATGTGTATATATATATATGGTTGTAACTACTTAGGTAGTAAAGAAATGGAAGATTTTTAGGGTTGAAAATTGGGATAGAGTTATGGGACACAGTAGTAGGAAGGCTTAATACAGATACACAATCTTTAACCTTATCACTAAATTCTATTAAGATATATGAGAATACATGCCAAAGTTTTTTTAAAATTTGAGTTGAAAGTCTTTAACAAGCATGTGTTCAGACGTTCAATTAGAATAAATTCTAATTATTTTGAATATCTAAATAAAATTTATGGATAAATTTAGGAAGCATGGTTGTATTAAGCCTGGTAGGAAATAATGGTTAGGTATATATATGTACGTATATACATGTGAAATCCAACCTGGGAGTCACCAGCCTACATTTGATTTTGATACCTCATGAATGCCACTTTGGTACAAATCATTGGATCAGGACCACCCATTTAATTTATATATATTGAAATTAATTAATTCCTCCTTCTACACCATTCTCATGTCATCTTGTGGAGTTTAATTAAATAATATATTAATGTGCAAGTAGACATAGAAGAAAATATATAATATACTCCTATATAATTGGAATTTTTAACAAATGGATAAGGGGGGAAATAAATATTGAAACAAATATATATATATAAGAAAACATCATGGAGGAAGTAATTGCAAGGCATTTAAGTACTATAACAACACAATAGTGTCCAGCTCAAGCCGGGTATATTTGATTTGCATAATTAGAATGTTCTTAAAACAATAAATATATACTCTCTAATTTAAGATAATGTTTGTTGGTAAAATGGTATAATTAAGTATTTAAATGTAATTTAAGGGTACGCAAATTAATTTTATAACCTTATAATGAAATACTAGATAACAAAAA
This sequence comes from Solanum pinnatisectum, assembly GCA_035578085.1. NCBI lineage: Eukaryota > Viridiplantae > Streptophyta > Magnoliopsida > Solanales > Solanaceae > Solanum > Solanum pinnatisectum. Next base: position 59,783,697 of record CM069076.1, read on the forward strand.
TTGAAAGATAATTATTGCAAGAACAATACTTAATACATAGTTAAATGTAGAATCTGAATTATGAGCTTGTGTTATAGCTTCAGAATAGAATAGTTTGATCAATAGCCGGTATTAAGCTCGAGCCCTTCTATAAAATCCTGACCTACAAACTCATATTCGGACTTGTAAGTCCATCTTAAGTGATGAGTAAAAGTAAAAATTCGTTTTTATTATACTAAATAAGTAAAGGTAAACAAGGGAGTAAATTATTTTAATGTTGACGTTTTTTTGTGAAAGGTCATTTTCCACATCACCACACCACGTGTGAACAGCACAATTGAAGAGGCAACAAAAAACCCAAATGTAGATGTTATTATAATTATAAGGGTAGTCAATTTTTGTCCCAAGTCGAGGGATCAAATGTTCATGAATTTGTCCCAATACATCTTCCCATAATTTTACTTGTCTATTTTTTTAATTTGATAGTATAAGAGTAGCACATTTTGCAACCTGCCGAAACCATTTCTATCAATTTAATTTGTCCTCAAGTCTTCATGGGGCCAATACAAATTAAGGTCAATTCTATGAATATAACTTATTTAATTTCTTTTACGATTTTGTATAATCATCTAATATTTGATTATGATTTAATATTTTTACGTCTCATACGGAAAAAAGTGATCCTATTTTCTTCATTGTCAAGCACTAATTCAAGATCTACGATAAAAATTATTTTTTTTTCGTTTTACTATACATCTTGATGATTTTTTATTTATTTATTTGGTTTTAGTTCCTTCTCCATCTCTCTTTTCTGTTTAATTATTATCTCTTTAGTGAATGGAAAGTCAATTTAAATTAAGAAGTTTCCCATCAACGGATAAGTAGGAAGGATATGGTCCATATCAGGTGGCCCGGTATGGGCAAGTCCAGCTTCTTTGCGGGTCATTTCCACTTCCGTTTCTATTTTGTGTTCGTTTTTAATTTGTATTTCTCCTTAGTCGTTATAAAATAATTTTTTTATGGAACATAAATTATATATCTTTACATTATAATATCCACGACCACAGGTTATGTAGGTGTGTTTCTTCAATTTAGGCATAGTTCTGTTGCTAAAAAAAAAAAAAATTAAAAACGTGCAATTTAATGACTTCTTTATGAATCGCTTGAATATTTTAATTTAAATTTTATTACTCCACCACACATCCTAATATTTAATTATCTAAGTTCCCACACACTTTGACCATAAAGGGACGTAAGAAAGAATAGTTACTCGATGACTCATCTTTGGTATTTGGTCCATTAATCTAAGTACTTGTCAAGTAATTTATCATTTTGTTTTTCCTCCAAAATTATAAGTTTAGAAGGAACAAACTAAAATTATTATCAACTTGATTCCTTCTTACAAATTACCATAACAATATTTTTCCAATATATCCCTAATTTTATAAATGAAATTTAGGAAATATGTAATAAGCAGATCTTTCTCTTATTTTTATAAGACAAAAAAAGATAGTTTATGATAGAACTTGATAGTAATTGATCAAATAATTTCCGCTTATGTAAATCGCGTTATTTGAATTCCCAATTTAGGCCCCACGCAGTTAAGAGATGCACATGCGCATGGGGCTGCAGTACGTGCAAAAGAATCCAAGCATTTGCTGTTTCGATAATGAGATATCTTCTTTTATTTTTTGCTTTTCAATAGAGCATTCAATTGCTTTCGTACATATATAGATACATCACTTGTCTACTTTCTTTGTTGATAGTCACTTTTGTTAGCTACGTACATTTTCATCTCTTCATTACACCATTCTCTAATTAGTAGTATATAATATGAGTACAATAAAACAAATAGTGAGGTTGAAGATGGCAGACAAACGTCGCTCTCATCCATCTTTAGTTTCTCTGGTCTACGAGCTAACACGTGCACTTGGATCATTTGCCATTATGATGATCTTTTTGTCGGTACCAAAGTTAAATTTTTCATTAAACATATTGTAAATTTTACAAAAGACGGTTCAACTGACTACCCTTTGATTGATGCCGCAATTCCTCTAGGTGTAGTTTGGTATATATTGTACTTTCTCCATCTCATTTTATGTGGCAATATTTGATCGGGCATGAAGTTTAAGAAAATAAATTAAAACTTTGAAATGTTTATCAAATTACCCCTTCAAAAAAATAGTCAACTTTTCTCTCTCCTCATAAATGTATTGGAGTACTATCTTTAAGATTAAGTAGAACCAATCAGGGTAAAAGAGGAATTGTACATTTAAATACTTATCATATAAGGAAATGTGACATTCTTTTTCGGACTGACCAAAAAGAAAATGATGTCACATAAAATGAGATGGAGGGAGTATATGTTTATTGCGTGAAAAAACCATATACATTATATATATGATATCGATTATTACAGCTTTTAGTCTATTTTTTTCGTACAATGTAGGCAAAAGAAGCTGGCAAAATGAATTTGTAACTTTGGAGGAGAAATTGGCACGGAAGGTTGTGACATGGCCTATGGGGTCCTAGTGATGAGCCCGTTATTTGTCGGTGGACTGCTTGAGCTGCTAATACGAGCTGAGAGGCATGTCATTGTGTCCCGGTCAAAGCGGACTGGGAACTATTTCTTTTGGAGCCTTCTTCCGAGGGGGTTGAGCGACTAACTCGGAAGTGGTATAGACAAGAGGAATTTAATTTTTTAATTAATATAAAATATTTGTATGGTCCCTACGAATGTTTATGCATATGATTTCTACCTGGTGCGCTAAAGTAAAGATTATTTTTGGCATAATACATAAATATGACATTTAACTTGGCGTCAGCTGACAACTATGACCTTTAACTTTTGGTGTGTATAAGTAGGCACTTAAACTTGTATAAAATTAAACAAATGAACACATTCATCCTACATGGCACCTTACATGGCAATTTTGTGTCCTACATGGCATCCTATGTGTATTATGCCATGTAGGACACGTATGTCTACTTGTTCAATTTTATACAAATTTAAGTGCCTATTTGTACATACTCAAAGTTGGAAGGCATAATTATCCGCTAAAACAAAAATAAGGGTCATGTTTATACATTATGTCATTAATTTTTTTCCCATATCTTTAATGATAATAAGTTTAGACACGTAAACATTCTGATAGACAAGACAATACTTTAAGAAGTCTTACAATGTGCAGAATGGCAATAATACGTGCTGATAATTAATGTGCATATTTAGTTACGTACATATATACACCAGAGAAATTGGCTTTTGTGTTTCCATTTTCAATTCATTTATATCGATCTTTCACTTTCAACATCTCTGGGCCAGCCCATGTAAAACCAAGAAAGCCATGATTTGGTGTAAAAATTAGTTCCTTATTTTAGGGGAATTGTTTTATTTATAGACTTTATACTTATAATGGTAAATAAATTAGTGGTGGCTTATTGTTCTTGGTGATATTTTGGGCAGATATATAATTTCACTGTCACATGCACCATTGATTTCCACATCATGGCAACACATGTCACATTGGTTGTGGTCCGTTATAATTGTTTTTTCATTCGTCCTTACTAATTTTAGAAAAAAATCAGAAACTAAGCAAATATCTATTAGTGAATTATTCGCACAGTTATAATTTTACCTAATTACAAATCGTCTCTACTTTACTATAAACTATAAATGGCTGAGACTCATAAACGTGATTTGTATCACAACGTTAACTGACTTCTCTTTTGCTTTTTTCCTTGTATACGAATCACACTTCCTCAAGATATTTATAATAATAGTAAGTATATGTTTCACAAAAATACATCTATGTTTATTAGTACTATACTACTACTAGTATAGAGTTTTTTTAAAAAAAAATTATTTTGGAGTTGTCATTATCCACACTAGGGTATCCATGTGTAGACTGACAATTGTTGAATCTCTTATTGGACCACAAACATATCGAAATGGAGATTTGTCCCAAGTCTAGGGATCATATATTTCATGTCCTTGTGTCCCAATAAATCTTGCCACAGAAACATTTATATTTTTTACTCCATTTAATAACACATTGCCCATTTTGTGATTATTAAAAGCATTTCCTATCAATTTTGTCCTCTACCATGGGTGTCAAATTGATGTGCATGTGCTATATTTATTTTTATTTTAAAAAAACTCTTGTGCTTATTTAAACTTTTTATTGGAAAGAAATTAGTCCTGCCATTTCAATTGATGTAATTATTTTGGGATAAAAAAGATAATATAAATAATTTAACTTTTAACGTTTTTAGTAGTTTTTTCATTTCTCAAGATAAACTCCGATTTGCTTTCTTTTGGCTTGAATGCTATTTAAATATTAGAACTTCATAATTAGGCTCAATTGTATATTTATCACTAACTAGGAAATGTAACAACATAGACTTTTTTTCACCAAATATCATAGATTATAGATTCCTCGTATAAGGCAAAACGAGACTATGTTTATTCTTTATATATGTTGGTGCATATATCACAGTTCTATCGCAATACAAATTAGAACATGGGCTTTTTACAGATATAGATTTGTGGCCCAAAGGCCTTGGCGGGGCACTAGTTTTCTTGGATATAGTTCACAAATAGCCACTTTTATGTGTGAATTAAAAAATAAGTAATCACTACTATAAAATTTCAAATTTTACAGTTAAAACTTCAGGTCATTGTAATGGAATTTCACTTGTGAAAATTGAAATTTCATAAAAATAGCGATTTTTCAATTACAAGACAAAAAAGGTTGCTATCTTGCGCTAAATTCAAACTTATATATATTTTTTTTTTTTAAAAAAAAAGAGTGTTTTAAGGAAAGATATAATGAAGAATATTACCAAGAAAATATATAGATGTATAGTCTACTGGAAAGGCAAGTATACGTAAATTGATAAAAATAAATCGAGAGGAAGGATAAAGGTAATAATACTCTCTTTGTCCAACAATAGTTGTTCATTATACTATTTTGGTATGTCTAACAATACTTGTCCAATTTATAAAATCAATAGATAATTTTACACTTAGTTTCTAATCTATCCTTTTCATTAACTATAGTCATTTTTGTATTACAATTTTCAAGAAATTATATTTACTACTCCCTCTGTCCCTAATTACTTGTTAAATTTTAATTGACACACCTATTAAGAAAACAATTATTGACATAGTGAGTTTACCATTTTACCCATATTAATTATGAAATGGATGAACTAAAAATTCAAGATTTTCAAGAAGTTCTATTTTTTTCAAAATAATTAATTGAGGATATAATAGGTAAAAAGAATTTGTCCTTTCTTGATCTGTCAAAATGGATAAGTAATTAGAAACAACTAAAAAGGAAAAGTGAACAAGTAATTAGGGACTATATTCAAAGGGTAATATAGTAAAATTACCCTTATATTTATAGTTTTTTAAGAAGTGTACAAAGTTGAATTTTCATTTTCCAACCTCCTATGGAAACGATGGATCAAGATTTAAAAGAGAAACTCTCTCCTAGGAAGTTGAAACAAAATTAACAACTAAATATTGAAAAGCTGATCAGTCATCCCTGGCATGCATCTAGTGAACCATTCATTAAAACTTCTGAGTTTTCCAATTAATTACACACATTAATTTTCCCTACTATAAATGGTCATACAAGACACCTAACAATATCCATCAATCCTAATTTCATTTCAACAACAATAGTATTTCGAAATGTATTCATCATATGGCAGCTCTAGCTCTGGCACCACTTCAAAGTACTACATTAAATTTGGTGGACAAACAACTGAAACAACTGTGACTAACAAAGCTGCTGTTGCCAATGAATGGGCAAATGCAATGCTCTCCAAATATTCTGGAAAACAAACAGTTGTGGGCTTAGACAATGAATGGAAGCCCAATTTTAGTCGATACACTAACAACAAATTAGCCACTCTCCAACTCTGCATTGACAACACGTGTCTCATAGTCCAATTGTTTTATTTGGACGAAATCCCACAAACACTTAAGAAATTTTTGGCTAATCCTAATTTCACTTTTGTTGGAGTTGAAGTTGGTGAAGACATCCTTAAACTGACAAATGAGTATGGTTTGGTTTGTACTAGTCAGGCTGATATTCGTGATGTTGCTAAGAATAAATGGCCTGGTAGGTATTCATGTCCAGGATTGAAGGATCTTGCTTATGATATATGTAATCTTAATATGCCTAAACCAAAACATGTTAGCATGAGTAATTGGGAGTCAAGTGTTCTTCGCGAGTCACAAGTTGAATATGCTTGTATTGATGCTTATGCTTCCTACAAGATTGGCCACAAACTACTTATGGAAAATTGAAGTATTTTAAGTTTAAATTGTTTAAATATTCTGTCTGTTTTTTTTTTGTCAGTGTTAAGTTTATTTCCATGCGTTTTGTTATGCGTTAGTATCTCGTATGCATTTAAATTACAATGTAGGTAAGTTGAATGATATTCGCTCTATATGTTTTAAGTTTCGTTCACTGTCGGTGTATAAGATTTTCTACACCATTGGATAATTTTTAAGATAAACATGACAACTTAATTAAGTAATTGATAAAATATCTTTTTGAATATAATTATAATTACAGTAAACTATAGCACAGGAAAGTTGAGTCCTCTTTCTTCTCTATCCAAAATTAATTCATAGTTATCTTCTTAATTAACCAAATTTCAGTAGAAGTTAATTTAATTTGAAATGATTTTGTCCACCTAGCTCCTCTAGTACTTCGGTATCTTAACCCTATCTTTGGGTCATTGTTACCAATTGTATTGTATTGTATCGTTATTATACCTACACTGTTTGTTTTGATTGTTACTTAAAATGTATTGTATTGTATTGTTAAATTTTGTTGTTACATAACAATGAAAACCCCTATTTTATGAAACAACCGATTTGGTGTGCTTCCAATTATATCTTTACATAATATTCCAAAATACTATTTTACCCTTTACCTTATATTATTTAATTCTTGTCAAACCTCATACCCTAAAATAATTAAGAATATTTTAGTAAACTAGTTTTTTGACATGTGCGATGCACATCATTATCAATTCCAAAAATATATGTTATAGTAAATAGTATTTTACTTATTTAAGTGAAGATTTGAATAATAAGTTTAGCAAGAAACAATATTACAGATTCTTTTGTGAATGTTCAATTGGATCGTCATATATATCTCTTATTCACACAAACTTATTAAGATGGTCAATGAACAATTTTATTAGTTAAATGAAATAATGTATATATTTATTTCAATTTGATGAGGTTCAATCAGGTAATTAGTCTTATCTCACAAATACTATCTTATAGACATTATTTGTTTTGTATTTTTCTTGTCATCTAACAGATGTGTTTTGCATGTGTATTACACGTTAAATTATTTAGATGTCATATGAACATGTGAATAAAACAACTATATTTTATATATTCACATATTTTCACATTTGTTGTGATTTTTTTTTTTTCAAAAGAAAGAACTAGGAACATTTTGAAATAATATATTTTGAAGTTAGAAGATCTTGTTAACTTGATAATACATTTGTGACATATATAATACTTTAATTTAAATACAAATACTTTGCATTACTGAAAATATTTATCTCATAAAATTAGCTATTAAATAAATAATAAAAATTAAACTAATACAAACTTCAACTGGCATTATTACAAGTCATATGAACTTTTTTTTGTCCAAAATACTGAAATATTAAGAAATAGTAAATAAGTAAAACAAAAGGCCAAGGTTTATATAGTAATAAATATTTTAAAGCAAATTTTCTGAGAGTCTAAAATAAACAAGTAGCATTGATAAATGAAGTCATTCTTTTATCTTGAACATAAAAAATAAATCGCGACAATTCTCAAAATTTTGAAAAAATATTCAGAAATATATATCTACATCACCAGAGAAATTGTTAACAAAAACAAATGAATTTAGACTACATCATGTTAGACTAATGTATATATCAAGAAAAATAATAATTATATATCATCAAAATTATTTTCCTCAAGTACTCGAGGTTATGAAATATATCATCTTAGGATAAAATGACTTACTTTATCAGAATAGTGGTACCTCATATTCCGCTACCCTTCAAACTCACTCAACGATAATAAATCACAAAAAAAAAATTAAAATGCAAGAAGAAGAGCAGAAAATTAAAAAAAATTGTAGTTGAAAAATGAGAGAAAGTCCTTCTATTTATATTCAACAAAGGGTAGTATAAACAAATATTTTTTGTGTCTTATCTGAAAAGTTATGACCTTTCCGAGAAGTCACAACTTATTGAAAAAGTCACGACGCTTTGTAAAAGTCACAACTCATCGAAAAATTACAATCCTTTGAAAAAGTCATTACTAATCGAAAAAATACAACCCTTTAAAAAAAGTTACAACTTATCGGAAAAGTCACAACTCATCGAAAAAGTCACAACCTAAGTTAGGGATATTATAGTAATTTAACATTCTAGTTAGGAGTTCATGCTTTTAAGGTAGTATAGATTTATGAAGGGTAAACAACATAAATCCCACTAGTTTATGTTCTAATTACTAGTATTCACGGTAGTTTTCAATATTATTTCCTTTACCACATTCTGTTGGTTGGATACATGGATCTTAATTCGACGGATACATGTATCCGAGGAATTAACAAAGCAGGATACATATTTTATTAAGGACTCTAACTAAAATGCTTAATTTAAGGAGGAAATCACTCCTTTAACAAATTTTAAATATATTTTTTCTAACAACTTCTAAAAATTCAAAATATTTTACTTTCTTCCATTTATTTTTAGCAACAAAATAGTGAAAAAAAATTATTTTCAGAAATTTGAATTTGTTTATTTGAATTTTGAGATTTATTATTTTCAATTTTCATGTTTAGAGAACAACAGGTTTCTCGCACTCTAGTTGGTTGTTACTTTGTTGAATAATCTGATAAAAGTATATTGTTGTTTTTGAACTAAATACATACCTTTTTTATTTGAAAATCTTGTATAAATCAAACTCATTAATTAACTGAATCGGGATACATGCCTTTTACTAATGTATTTGAAGTATGTATCTGATTCATGCATCTAATTTCCTTAGGTGCATTTCATTAGGTGTATCTGTTATATATGTGTATCTGATACATATTTAACTTAAATATATATTAATTATGTACCAATTACATGTAGCATATATCGCAGATACATGTATTTGAAATTTGTTTATGTATCTGAAGTATGTATCCAATAAATTTGTGATTGTCGTAATTTCATAAAAATGTGTTCTACAACGATCTTGTTGAAGTATGACCAGATACATGACAGAACCGTCCCAGATACACAAAATAAAACATAGTAGATCACGACAGAAAAATCTCATATATACAGAATAACATGCTTAGATACATGACAGAAAACAACTCATATTATATTTAACAGAAAATGCATATATATATTTAATAAATAATCAAGATACATGAAATATTCTGACTAGATACATGACAGAATCATCTCAGATAAACTGAATGAAACATACGACCAACCATTTCATTACAAAACTTTTTCATACTCTTTTTCGTCTTTCCTCACTCTTTGTAGAAAAAATAATAGAAAATAGGGTAAAAAACAACAATAAAATCACCAGTACTCAAGCCATAGATCTTGATCCAGGGTACAAGGAGCCAAAATAACAGTCGCACACTCGCCCCATACATGACAAGAATGATGGTTGAATAGTAACAAACCTCTAAATATATTATTGATGAACCGAATCATTTTTTATAGTTATTATGAGGAAATGATGAGCTTTTAACATTTATTTTGGCACATCCCACTCTAAAATTAAACAAGAAAATAAAATGGTGATGGTAGTAAAAATGGAGGAAAGAAAGAAAGAAGACAAATTATAAGTAGTATGGTTTGCAACAAGAGTGGCTGCTTTAATTTAAGGGAAAAGGATCTGATATATCCCTCAACTTTGTTATTTGGAGTTGATATGCCCCTTGTTATCAAAGTGGCTCATATATACCTTTACTGTTATATAAACGGCTCACATATACCCCTACCGTTATAAAATGAGCTTACATATATCCTTCATTTAACGGAAGTAAAATAATTAGTTTTAAATTTATATTTTTGACTTTTAATTTTCTTAAAAATTATTGAGGGATATATATGATTCTTCTAGCAAAGTTCAAGGAATATTTTAATCTTTTTCATACATAAATTATTTTTTGACTTCTTTGATTATAATTATTTGAGTTTCTTATTCTTATTTTTTTTTTCATTCCTTAATGTAAAGAAAAAAATTTAAAACTATTTTTTTGTGCTATATTATAATTTTAAACTATTTTTTTTTTGTCTATATTGTAATTTAATTTTTGTATTTGAAGAAAAAAATTTGGTCATCTATAATAAGTTTTACAAGTGAAACATAAATAAATTTGACCATCAAAATAATAAATCTAAACTAGTCATTGAAACAAAACGAAAGTAAAAAAAAATATGTTTGAGGAGGATTAAATATACTCATATGAGATTATATTTAAAAAAAAAAAATTAAACTAAAATTAAATTTTTTCATTTTCATTAAAGAAAAAGGGTATATGTGAGTCATTTGTATATAAGTAGGCGTATATATGAGCCACTTTCATAACTAGGGGTATATCAGCTCTCAATGACAAAGTTGAGGGGTATATCAGACCCTTGTTAAGAACGTGCAATTTTAACGTGGGGATGGGAGGAAGATACTGTTGGAGGAGAAAATTGGGGAACTGGATCGTTTTTGATACCTATTCGGAAGAAATTATGAGTTGAAATGATGAAGGAAGAGAGAAAATACGGTGGAGGACGTTAGAGGTGGGGGAGAGTTATTGTTGGCACATGAGATTGAGGGAGGTTGAATTGTTATCGTCTCTTTAATTAAGGAGTTTAAATTTTAAGATAATTATTCAATACCATATTTAAGAGATTTGTGTATATGATTTAACTTTTTATAATATATAGTATACTTATTAAAAAGTGGTATTATGAGTAATATTTTTAAACTATAGGTAAAATATGTATATATGGTAGTTAATTATGTCTAATTATGTTAGTTTTTTCATTTATAAATTACAATACAGTACGATACAATCAAATCAAACAATTAAAATGTTATTAAACAACAACAAAAAATACAGTTTAACCATACATTGTATCTACCATACAGTACAGTACAATAGGATACAATACAATACAAATACATTATGAAACAATAGGTAACAATAATCCAAACAGAGTGTAATATAATTATGACATGTGTCATGATCTAATTGATCTAATGGGTCAATTTTATTTAATTAATTAAAAGATATTGAAACTATAATTTTGAAAGGGGTAAAAACGGTAATTGAGTTTTTATGATTAATCTGTTTTAGTTAATTAAATAAATTTTAATCCTCTGACTTGTTGAAATGGTGTGTCATAATTTCAAGGATTTGGAGGGGATGTTAGTCCATTATATTCATATGGACTTAATAAGATGATGTTTTTACTGAACCGACTTTATACCTTTTTGCACATATTTTTCTATTATGTAGAAACATGAAGAGCAGGACGACCATTGTACATTGTGTAGTCAAAGTTGGACATAGGTCTATTCTTTGTTATTTAGAACAAAATCAAAGGTATTTTCGTATTTTCGACATGTTCTTTCTTCAATTACTCTGCTTCTCGATGATTCTCCATTTTTTCTTTTAACTCTTCCTTTCAGTCTCTCCTATTTTTCCAAACCAAATCATTGGATTAGCTTTCAAAATTCAGGAGAAGTTTCTCAAATAGCTTATCAACCATACATACTTTGAAACACTCACTCGAATTAATAAGCAAAATTTTCATCCCTATATCGAAGATCAAGTTTTCTTTACAAGGTGGTACATACATTCGACTCGTAAAATCCATTCATCTTTTTTCTTACTCTTTGAAGAATGGAACGATCAAAGTAGATAGTTAATGAGAAAAAGACAAATAGTTCTCGAAGAATGCTTTTTCATCTTCTTCTCAGGTGGGCATCGCCATTTAGGTACTCTTTTATTTTATTATTTCTTAGCCAAATCTTCTTTCAGCTTTTTACACTCTCTCTTCAATTTTTCCGGACTGAGCAACTCAAGCTGAATGAGATATGCTTCTATTAAGTTATTACTAATATTTTTTAGTGAAAGCCTGCTGCCATAAATAGCAAAGCTTGCAATTTAATTCTCAGGGGATGAAATTTTTTTCCCCTTAAAGTTGATATATTCCACCAGTAATGTGCAAAAAGTCCTTGCAAAATCTTTGCTCCTTAGTTTTCTGCTTTAGTAAATCTCATTCAATTAATTCTACAACTTTGAAGATGTGTAGGAAGTTTATGGACAAGAAGATCCAGATTTTCTCAAGTATCCAACGCCACTCGCATTAGAGGTAATTAACTTTGGCTAGACCCCTTTCTGTAAGATGCTATTTCATAAAGGAGAAGCAATCTTGGATGTCAGATGAAGAGTTTGGAAGAAAGATGCTAGCTGGATTAACTTCAGAGTGCATTCTGTGCTTATTTTTATTTAAGCAACGAAAAATCTGAATTTTGGTTCAACATATTGTTCAACTACCTCAATTGTTTCATTTGGCCAAGTTTGAAATCTACTGATTTTTATAACAACAAATTTCTGATCTGCATACTACAAGTCCAACAAACTGTTCTAGTTGAACATACATCTTAAATTAAAGATGTGTATAATGTATCAAAATACAATCTTAATCTTGACGTATTAAACATGTTAGGTAGAATGTTCAAATTAGAGAGTTATCCTATGTAGAAAGAAAGAGGCATTCTCTTTTAGTCAGAGCAAAAACAATGACAATAATAAGACACTAAAAAAATTGAAATAGAGAACTAACTACTTATCAAGAAAGAGGCTTGATATTTTTGTTTCATGGTGATTAACATTATTTTTGTTTCATTGAATTGGAGTCTGTTCCACTATACCTATCTGAAATGGCTCCATAAAAGTACATAGGAGCACTCAACATTGGTTTTCAACGGTCCACCATAATTGGTATATTTGGAGCCGATGTCTTGAACTATTTCTTTGCCAAGATTCACGGGGGATGAAGATTGAGCTTATGAGGTACCATCGTACCCATATTAATCATCATAGTAGGCTCATTGTTCCTCCCCGTGACCCTAAATTCCATGATAGAACGTGGTAACCACAACAAAGCCAAGTTTAAGCTGAAGAGAATCAGGGGAATTGAAGATATAGATGAAGAGTTCAATGATTTAGTTGTGGCAAATGAAACCTCTAGGAAAATAGAACACCCTTGGAGGAATTTGTTGCAAAAGAAATATACGCCACATCTCATCATGGCAATTATGATTCCATTTTTCTAGCAACATACTGGAATCAATGTGATTATGTTCTATGCATCAGTGTTGTTTAAGACTATAGGTTTTGGTGCTGATACTTCAGCTATGTCTATTGTTATCACTGGTGGAGTCGATATCATTGCCACTGTGGTTTCTTTTTACTACATATGTTGATAAATTGGGAAGGAGATTCTTGTTTCTTCAAGGGGGATTTCCAATGCACTTTTGCCAAGCAAGTTAATTTATTCATTTCATGTTCTTGGAATTTTTCATGGTGAAACTTCCGTTGGTTCTATTACATGACTAATCCCCTCTATCTGGCATATCGTAAGAAGGGATTCTACTTAGAATGACTCTATTCCGTCGTAGTTAGCCAAACATATTGAGATCCATAAGAACAATTGAGTGATCAAAATCTTGATACTACTGATATAGTTGAGTAAAAACTATGAGGTATTTTGAGGACAACATTAATTTGTGACTGAGATACCAACATTGATGAATCGAACCTAGAGATCTCAAGCTCAAGTCGACGTGGAATTCACGGCCAAAAAATAAGAAATAGAAGCAGCAAGTTATGTACACAATTAATGTTTGGTTAAAGGTTGTACCTTTACCTTCTATAGTTTTGCACTCATCTTGATCAAAGACTGTACTTTATTAACTCAATTGACTTCTCCAAACACATAAAAAGAAGGAATTTTAGCTTAGAACCAAATCACTATAAAGTTGGACTAATGGAAAATAGTATAATTTGAGGGACACAATTGGGATTGATTTAGAATCTGGAAGGATCAAGCTCAGTTGTTCCCTTTTTGTCTTCTCTGTCTCTTTGCTATTCCAATTTAATCTTTAAAATTCCTTTTTTCTTTAGTCATTATTTATTCTTTTTCCCCGCTTTAATTAGCTTACTACCAGTCTATCACTACTCTATTTCTACTACAATAAATCTTGGAGAAAAAAAATATAGATCGAAACTTTCTTGAAGATATTATTAACGAATTTGACATAACTTTTACAAAGACAAGCTTTTTAACGATTTTTAGGTTTATATTGAAAGGCAGTTTGCTTTGTTTATGTTGGTTTTGTACCCTCTTGTCCAACTATAAAGATTCACAAACCAAACTTGTTTGTCCTGTTTTTTGAGATGATAAATCTTTATTCTTTATTACTGCTAAGTTACACCAATTCCAAATGGTTAAGAAAATACTTTTTCTATACCTCTTGAATTTTGAATATATAGTGACTGGCTCGACCACTTTTGACTTTTACTTTCTCTAATCGAATTCATTCCTCTAAAGGTACAATCCTTTCTACTTTGGATCCATCAATTTACTGTTTTTAGACTTGTTACTGTTAATGACTACTTACATATGATTTTAGTTTTTGTCAAGAATTGTTTGTTTTTTCACCAATGACAACATTGTAGTCTGATAGCTGAAGCATGAAAGTATGAAGTTAAATTTGTGATTTTAGTGGAAATTGAGTTTTAAGTGTTCTTGATTTACAGGTATAACTCAAAATTTGATTGACTTATGTGTAGGTTGACGATTTGACACTGCATATTCAGTTATGGAATATCTCATTGAAACGTTTGTGTTGTATATTTTTTTTTTTTATAAAAATATCCAATTTTTCTTTGAAGTGGATGAATAAAAGGTATTTTACAATTCTGTTGGCATGTCTTTGGCAGCATTTTTATCCTAAAATGCTCGGACTCTTCACTTTTGGTGTCATACCCGTGTCGACACGACATGGGTGTGAGTGCGGGGATCCGTGTCCGATTTGGTCAATGGATTTTTGGTACTTTGACTAAAATCGAAGGAAAAGTCTGGACAATTTTAATGATTCCCATAATCAATACAAAAGCTAAGTGAAATTGAAGAAAATGAAATACCTTTTATATAGAAATTTCTATGTCACTCCTTTTCCTTCAATCTCCTTTCAAGATTGTCCTCAAGTTCTCCATATAATATATCATAATTTAGGTTTTACAACTCTATTTTTAGATATTTAATTATTTTTAGGCGAATCCCCACACCCATATCCATACATGGATCCGTATCCCTGAATCTTAAAAACTAGATTATGAAGGATCCGACCTCTAGATCCGCACCCTTATCGGACACCCGCCTCCGAGTCCAAACAACTTTCGTTAATTTAAACCTTTTTCTTTTCTCGATATGTCAATGGTGACGTGCCATTGTCTAAATGTTGTATGTTGTAGAAGAGTGTTCTTGATTTTGTTGTAGTCTACTAACCTTTCAATTGTAGACGGCTTTCGTATATTTTGATTATTAAGTATTATTTTTTTTGTTAATTTTCCGTTACAAAATTCATTTCTTTTTATTGAGGTACATGAGGTTAATATGGATTTCTATTTTAACAAAGTGAATATGACTAATGACTAGCTTGTTGATTATAGGTCTGGCGACATGTACTTGTTACTTCTCTACCAATTAGATGATCTATAACAAAGGTCAGAGGTGAGACTTGCTTATTCATACACCAGCAAACTGTATCAATTTTGAAATATCTTAATTGAGATTTCAATATTTATGAGGTAGTTCATGCAATAGACTATACGCTTCTCTATTTTCTCTATACGTTTGTACTTCCAATAAGTTTAATAAATTGAGCCACATTCATAGAGGCAAAATGAATGCGGCCAAAATTAAATTGTTTGTGGGTAATCTACTCACCTACCGAATGTAATCATGCATAGAGCTTAATCTTACATTTTCTTTCTGATTCTTGGATTATAGAGGAACTGAAAACTTTATATTGCAAGCTTTGAGCATTTTTTGAGTTTTCAATGGTTGGTGTTTTATCAGGTGTAACACTTATATACCTCACTAATCACAGTTAAATCATCTTTTTTTGGTTGGTAATTTGAATAAGCATTTGGAATTTTGATTGGCTTTTTTTTACATTGTTTAGCAATATGTGTTGTGATTGGTAAGACACTTTGTTTTTCTTCTCCATTGTTGTAAAAATAATATTGTTCGTATAAGTTACAATACTTTCAGAATAGTTTGACATCCATTCTGATATTTTAATTGATTGATATATTTGCCTTTTGCAAGTATTCATCCTAAACTTCTTCATATGTTGGTTTCTGTATAATAAAAAGGTTGTCTACTAAGCTGATGACATCTCTTACGTACTCATAGAAAATGATGAATTCAAATGTGCCTATTATATATGCGTAGGGATCTATATAGAACTCTATCGTTATGCACAAATTGTAGATAAAAGAATCCTATTATATATGCATAACGATCTATATAGAGAACCAATAGTATGTCATTCACAAAGTATATACCGAACACATTTGACAACTATACTATTTTCAAAATAGCAATATTTTTATTTCGTTTATATAATGGTGTTTAAATGTGATTTGATTATTTATATTAGTCAAATTTAGACCATGAATAAAACTACATGTTGGGCCCGTGTTGCACGGGCCATACTTATCTAATCTATTATATAGAAAGGTGAAGAGAGGATGACCAATGGCAATTTTGAAAAATCTGATATGATTGAAGGGCAAAATGATAATTGTGCCATAAGATTAAAGTGCAACCTACAACTTAGAAGTACCCGTTTCTCTTTCTCCTCCCAAGAGAACAAATAAACAGAGGCCAAGAAGTTGTAGAACTCCACGACAAATAAGAACTTTCTCTTCGTCTTCTCCTCATTCTTGTGACATCAGGTATGCTTTCCATTCAAATTTATTTTGGTTGTCTTAAGTCTCTAGTTGATTTAACAAACCAAGCGGGTTTACTATATTCATTTTGACTTTTTGCCTGCTTCTCCATTTTCTTGCTCTTTTCGTTTTACTTTCACTCTTTAATCGCTCTCTTTATTCTCTTTACTAGCATCATAACTGCCTCAATTAAAATATTAGCGGACATTAGCATTATCAAATACTCAAACACCTTAATGGTATTCTTCCTACAATGTGGATGAACCAACACAAAAATCCCATCCGAATAATCTAACCTATTTATGGAATCAATTGAAGCGGCTAACATTACAACAACAATGTACACCAGCTAATACACACAATAAGTACAAAGGACATAACAGATTCATCTTCTATAATAGATTTTTGCAACAAACAATCTATATAGCTGTGCCAAATATTTTTAATTGAAACAAATAATAAAGCATATGTATATTCTCAATCATTTTATTTTCACATGCGTCTCTCTGTCGACTTTATCAGTAAATATCCAACTCGAGTTCATCAACAAAAAATGTACCTTAATTAACGGAGACTTGAACAATTATCACCAGGGTCAGCTACGTATTGACAAATTTAATGTTAAAATGTTATCATCAAGTCAGATTTAGTTTTAAATCATCCAGAAAACTTTGAAATGGGAAATCTAAATCTGAGATCCAAGCTTCAAAAATGGTGGATTTCGATGCTTTCCACCAAAGACATTTCGATTTGACGTGTAAATGCCACACCAAATCCAATTTTCAGCTTCCAATATCATCTTCGGAGGTTCTAACATTAGAGTCTTGAAATGCCTAACAACTCAGAGTTTCTCTGTTGAGTTGCTACTGTGTCATTTTCTAAGGTAAGCTAATTTAGCTATGTATAAGTTTGATAGTGTTTATACTCTTTATCTTTATCTTTTTACTTCTCTTATGTTTGCACCGATATGATAAATGATTTATATAGAGTCATTGGTATGTATAAAAACTTTAACTACTTAATGTTGAGAGTTGGCCATATTGTATTTTAAAATTTTACAAGCAACTTATTATTCTGCATAACATACACATGTACTTATTGTTGTGCGGAGATCGTGACTCTTTCCTATAAAAGAGTGAGATTATATTTTGTTGCTCAGTCAACTACATATATCGGGAGATTATGTATATATACGTATAAGTTATAATGTTCACAATATGAGAATTTTGATGTATTTCAATTGTAATATATTTGTGTTATGTGTATAAGAACACATTGGCACTTGATTAAAAGCTTGCAGGATTCACATTGCATCGGCTTTGAAAAATCTTATCTTATTATATATATTTATACAAGATACACTACCTTTTTTTTTTTTTTTTTTGACAATAAAAGAAAAACCGGTTTCTTGCAGGTTTTTTGGATATGCTCCAGTTCCACCGTCTTATAGTCAAGTGGCCAGTTCTGCCAATGTGCTCTCAAATGGGGAACGAGCATTGAATAAATAATTATTTATGATCAATTAGCATATGTACCCTTTGCTCAATATCCACAATTTGTTTTCTCCTTTTTCAATAACCAGGTGCTAACGACCTTGGTATTCCAAAGGCTCAACTTGAGGCCCATGAGATATCTTTACAGCAACAAATTGAGGTATTAAAGTTTCTAACCCAATTGATATCTTTATTTATTATGCATCTATTATACATTGTAGTCAAAACCTATGCAATAACTGTAGTTGAAATTCTTTCATTTTCCTGAGAAAATTTAGTTCAACGTTTGTAGTTGAGGACTGTAATGTGTTTGTTGGTTGAATGGTTGTTAGTATAGAGGTATAGAAGTGGTGTTAATTCTAGAAATCAATCAGTGTTGCTTCCTATATAAAAATTGCATCAATATATGTCTCTATCAGTAGTTGCAGGTACATATATAGTTGTTGGTACACCTGAAAGAGTACAAAATTGTGAACTGAAAGATGATTTTTAGTAGTCAAAGTAGGACTACGTTTATCATAAACAAAAGGTGGATTTATCTATTATCAATTCAGGTAAGAGGAGGGCAAAAGGGATAGGAACAACTTTTTTTTAATGAGAATTGCAATATGATCCTAGGAATAACTTATCTAATAAGATTAGCATATGATTCCTTTTCAAATACTCATATTTCAAGTGTTTCAATTACTTAAAAAAATTATACTAAAATGTTGATGCACTATTTTATTTTATTTTTATCCAAACTCGTGACTTTTTTTTTGTCATAAGATAGTTTTGTCACGTTATGTCCGATTATGATATTCTCTATTGTTTTGGCTGCTTTTTGTGTGTAAGACCCCAAATGTTCTTTAAACATACTTTTGGTACTCTGATTAGGGTATAAAGAAAGCCTAATTCTTTTACTTAACTAAGATATTTAAGAAGAATTGAAGATTGAATAGTTTGAAAGAAAAATCTGAAAATTCCATCTTTGTGCAAGAACTCAGAGGCAAGGAAGTACATATTAAATGAACTCAATGGCACTGCGAGTAGACACCAAGCATGTATGTTATCAGTTTCGATTTTTTCAATCCTATGCTATTATTCTGTCATGTTTTTTTCTGATCTGAAAAATACTTGCATATCTTCAGGTCGTGAAATGTGACATACAACTCATATGGAGTCGAATTCTTTTGATACTGCAATTGATTTAGCTGTGCTTACGCTCAAATTGAAAAGGTTTCCACTACTTGACCATTAGAAGGTGAATAATTTTATTTTTTCATGATGAAGTTCTATCCACTCGTGTGAATATGATTGTTATATTTTCCGTCTCATTACTTATTTAATAGTAGCTATTATGTTGCAATTTTTGAAGTCAAAGGGGCACTAAAAAGATTAGAAGAAAATATTTTAAAAACTAACTCTCTATATTTCAGAGCTTTAAGATTTATAAAGATAACTTTGTATCTTTTGAAAATTAATGATAAGAGTAGTAGTTGAGTCAAGGAAAGGGATGGGGAGATAAGTTAGAAAAAAAGGATAAGGAAAAGGGACCTTAAATTTGAAAACTCAAATGGAAAGCAAGGAAAGCACAAACTAACTAATGTCAAGGGTCGCAGATAGAGTGATGAAGGGCAAAGAGGAACTCGGTAGCTTGCTCCAAACAAGTTTCAGAGATGTAGAAGCCAAAGGCAATTCTCAAGCCATTTGGGTGAACACAAATAGTTTGTTATTATCTCTTGATCACTTAACTACTCCTTGAAATATTTATGCTAATGATACTCTTAATTTATAGCAGGAGCAACCTCAGCCCCTTTAACTACTCCTCGAGACTATTTCACAAAATTTACGTGTGGGTTTATCTACTAAGAAAAGGATTTTGATGAACTTGTAAATTGGCTGATATTTTATACTTGTACATGAAATATAAACTTTTCTCACTATTTCATTAGAGTAATGCTAATGTATATCAATATTTACTATTAATCTATGTCACCAATGAACTTATACTGACATTTTCAATTACCCCTTTCTTTAACATTTTGCCACAGACACCATGTAGTTTAACTTTCCAATTAAGAAATGAAAGGATTAAATAGAGGTGCACTTCTGGTCATGATCATGTATTATGTTAATGTCATTTAACCTAGAAGATTAAAATAGATGAGTATTTTCCTTTATCTCGATTAATGTCTTAGATTTCGGGACAACACCATTAATAAACCTAAAAAGATATCACCCTTGATTCTCTCTTGATTTAGTAAAAGATGGTTCATCTGCTAAGTCTATTTTGGTAAAGAACAATAAACCTTGCCCAAATATTTATCTTGTTTATAGCTCACTCAATTGTTGAATCAAGAATTTGGATTATATTTTTATCATATTTACAAGTGTTTTGCAGGTTCATTATAGAAAACAAGTTCAAGCTCTCTTTCTCCTATATAAAATAACTGCAATGAATCATATTGTTACAATATGTTTTGTCGTGCATTCTATGCTAAACTCCTTCCAGTTTCTATGAATTCTTACAAAGTAAGTAGAGTTATGTCATTCTTTTATCTTTATTATATATAGTAACATACAACAAGAGGCCCTTTCTGGTTTTCACGTATCACTGTTGCTCATCTTTGTTTCGCCCTTAAAAGCAAGGTATCAAGGTTAAAATGAATTTCAAAATGATAAGTCAGCAGTTCCTACTCTATGTATAGTGGGATGGTGCACAGGAAAAGGAAATGTATGTGAGGCAGAAACTTTTTTCATAACCGATGATGTTAGACTTTTGTAATTTTAAAATCAGATGCACATCTGAATAAACTATGATCCTGATGTTATGGGGATGGCAAATAATGCCATTGTAGCTGATTGTTGAGTTTTTACTTTTTGAGAATGCTGGTGAGCCGTGTATCTGAAAGAAATTGGTGTTGAAGCTAGGAGGTTGAGTGTTGTAAAGTGTATAAGTTTCATGTTAAAAGGAATTCTGAGAAGTCATTTTCTGTTGTAATTAAGATTTTAATCTAATAATATTGGTAGCTTATATTTGTACTACACGTTATTGTGCTCTGATTAGCAAATTCCTTCTGGAATCTTTTCAGTAGAATCATTTGTGTAGTATTTATCAAAAAAGACCATCATGTTGCATGGTAGCAGTAGGTGATTCTTTATGATTGCCTCTTGCCTTACTCTTTTAATAGGCTTTGAGGAACAATTTCTTTGTCAACTTCTCCTTTGAAGTGTAAATAACGTAATTTCTGCAGTCCATTGATTGTTTTGACATAAAAGGATGATGAGACTGATAGTGTGCAGTTGTTGCTAGCTTTTACTGAGTAGTCAAAAGTAGAGAAGTCTCCACAAAATGTAACCGATCAGGAGATTCTTGGAATGTAATGTCAAGGTGGGACACCATTCATGTCTTTGTGATTGATTTATGAAGATGTTGAATCATAATACATCCTGTAGAAAATGGTTAAAATGGATTCCTTTTATCATTGTTATTCTTCTTTTGCAATTGAACATAAAGTTAGGTCTTCTCTTATCTCTAGATTTAATAGTTCAAGTAGATGTACTGTTAAAAAATGTTCCTCTATAACATGTATCGAAAGATCAACAACAAATGATATGGTAATGAATACACTAAAGGCTGCATACAAGTAATTCTTCTTCACATTAGTTCAACTGTCAAATTATAAAAATGTAAATAAAGAGATAAGAATGAGGTATATATTATCTTATTATGAGAGAAAAAAAGGGTGTATACTATTGTTCTTATTTTTTGAACGAAAAAGATAACAGATTGAAGAATGATAGGTTAGGGACTTGTTATTGTGATTGTTATGGCATAATTGAGGTTAAATTTGCAAGATCTCAAAAAAAAAAAAAGAGCAAGTTGGTGACCGAAGCCGGCAATAGCAATTTTGTGTCTCACCATTTAATGTACTTTTACTAAACAAACAAAAACAATGTAACTATAGAAAACACTTCTTTAATATGTTATTCATGTCAACATTTCTATTTGTTGCTCTTCTCTATTCTTATGTGGGTTATTTTCTTCTTTTGTGAAGATATCGATTTATTGGATGGAGATGACTCAGCATAGAGACATAATAAAAATATCAACTTTTGATTTTGTCAAATAAAATTTGTGACTTAAGTTATTGTGATTGGTTTGGAAAATTTACATTGATGATTTGCTTGGCTTGGTATGAATGCATAGTAATATGTACAATAACCATTCACAATATATTTCTGCAAAGCTTGACAATGTTCCTACCAACATTATTCAGAAATATTTATTATTATATCAGATCTCAATCATATTTCTACGAAAGATTTTAACAAATAAAATTATATAGAATTTAAAATGTTGGGCTCGTGCTAAGCATGGGCAAAACCCATCTAGTATTACTAGAGTAGATAAATTTAATTAAGTTTGGTAACCCAATATAAAATTGGTTTGCTAAAATTATAGATTATGGACGTACGGCACAAAAAGGGTCAAATAGAATGGCAATTTCGTTATTGTTAATTTTAATTTTAAATTAAATGATATATTATTTTTTGATTTTTCAATTTGAACAAATAAAACTATATATCTATTTAGAAACTTTTATTACCATGATATTTATTGTTTTTAATTAGTTTAATATTTTCTCTTTTTAATTTAATCATTAAGAAAGAAAAAACTGTTTCAAGTCGAGGACTTTTTGAAAAATGTTGATAGCTTAAAAATTGGCGTTGTTTATTAAATTAAGGTACTTCTTCTTTCCAATCTCGTTCACTATTAATTTTGCACATTTCTTAAGAAATTATAAATATATGGGTAATCTTACTACTATTATTTGTTGAATATGATAAATACAATGTCTTGAAAAATGTAATAAAAAAATGACTATAATTAATGATAGAAATTACATGTAAAATTATTCTTTGATTTCATAAACATCTCAAAATAAATATAGTGGACAACTATTGTTGGACGGAGAGATTAATATTCATGGCTTGGAAAAATTATTATTTCTAATATCCTAGATACGTCATTATACCTGCTAGTCTGCTACAACTCTACAAGGTGGCTATGATGAAGTAATTAAGGATAATAGTGTTGAAAATAATTAAATCTTAGTTTGGTCGTAGTTAAAAATCATATAGTAATGTGTTTTTTGTTATTAGTATATGATTGGGACTCTCAAATAGCCTCGGCGGATCAATCGACTACTATTTACGATCAGATTACTAGCACTTGATTGATCAACCAAGTTCATTTGAGAGTCTCAATTATAAATTAATAATCTCCCACTTCATATTACATGGCCTTTATTGACGTGTCATGACTTCAAGAAAGCATAATGATGTTTTGAAATTCTAAAATTGACTATACAATTCTTTTGGCCAGAAAATTTGGTTATAATGATATTTTACTTTTTTTAACATTTTTATCCTTTTAATTTTAATATCTTTTAATTAAAAAATAGAAAAAAGATCAGTATATTTTAAAATAAAAAAAAATATTATAAATTTTATAAATTTCTGGCTATGTAATTATTTATTATTTTTTATATAGGGCCAAAATGAAACGAAAGGAGTACAAGACTCCCTCTGGTTGTCTTTATTGCGGAATCAGCAAGACCTTTTTTTTTTGTTATAAATATACTTGTCGATGAATCATCTATGGACTGATTTACTTAGCATCTATAGTGAACAGTGATTTTCAATTTTTCAACATCCTATGGAGACGATGGATGGAAGTTGAAACAGAATTAACAAAACCTTGTATACTCATTAATTAATGGGAACAACCAAGTATTGAGAAACTCATCAGTCATTCATATTTGCATGCATGCATCTAGTTAACCATTTATTAATTTTCTTGAACATCAAGTTGAATTAATGAACAAGAAAAACTTCTGAGTTTTCCAAAACAGACTAATGAATTTTCCCTACTATAAATAGTCATACGATCCATCTAACAAAATCCATCAATCCTAGTTCTATTTTAACAACAACATCAAAACAAGCATGTACTCATCATATGGCAGCTCTAGCTCTGGCACCACTTCAAAGTACTACATTAAATTTGGTGGACAAACAATTGAAACAACTGTGACTAACAAAGCTGCTGTTGCCAATGAATGGGCCAATGCAATGCTCTCCAAGTATTCTGGAAGGCAAACAGTTGTGGGCTTAGACAATGAATGGAAGCCCACTTTTATTCCATACACTAGCAACAAATCAGCCACACTCCAACTCTGCATTGACAACACGTGTATCATAGTCCAATTGTTTTATTTGGACGAAATCCCACAAACACTCCAGAAATTCTTGGCTAATCCTAATTTCATTTTTGTTGGAGTTGAAGTTGGTGAAGACATCCTTAAACTGAAAAATGAGTATGGTTTGGTTTGTACTAGTCAAGCTGATATTCGTGATGTTGCTAAGAATAAATGGCCTGGTCGATTTTCACGTCCAGGATTGAAGGATCTTGCTTATGAGATTTGTGGTCTCTATATGCCTAAGCCAAAACATATTTGTCAAAGCAATTGGGAGTCAAGTGTTCTTAGCGAGTCACAAGTTGAATATGCTTGTATTGATGCTTATGCTTCCTACAAGATTGGACACAAGCTTCTTATGGAAAATTGAAGCTGTTTTAAGTGGTTGAAATATGTATTTGCTATATTATGTCTTTTTTTAATTTCCTAGTATGGTTTTCAAGTTTCAAGCTTTTGTTTATTTCAGCGACGTCTGGAATAATAATATCGTAGTTTCCGTGTTAATGAGAGTATATTTCTAGTTTGAATCTAAATTTCTCTTTGTCTTTTTCGTACTGTGTTTTTAATATGTTTTTGCACTGACCAGTGACCATACATATCAATTGAAGTTACCATATCTATATATATCATATCAAATAAACAAATTATTACATTTTAAAATTTTTCCTGTTTGAACAGTTGTAGTATATATCTTTTCATTCTATGGCAATTATTTATGGGGAATAACATGTTTACTTTATATTGTTCTCAATTCTTATAAAAAACGTATCCGCTCTTACTTCCTATAGGTAGAATGATTCTTTTCTCATTTGTTAAATACTTAATTTTACAAGTATATCTAGTTTAAAGTTAATGTAGTATATATGACATCTCAGATATTTATTAATTAAACTGTGTAAATTATATTCTAAATTGATTGTTAAATCAACGACTGGATTTGAGTCAAATAATTACATACCTTTCAATGAAATCTTTTGTATAATTTCTCTTTGAAACAAAGGGACTAGGTACTAATCATAAAATAATGTAATTTAAAACAAAATTATCTTAAAACATTGGTCATATATAGCTGTAACAATTTGAATTAATTACATTTTCTGGCAAATTTCATTTGACAAAAAATACTTTTTAATACAAATTAAATTTATTAAAAAGTTTCGTCAAGTCACTGTTTAAGAAGAATTTGGCATTAAACCATTAAAAAGGTCATAATCCTGTTTTCCTTTTATTTTCTTTCGATCGGTCATGTATATAACCTAGATTAATTATGAATGAACACAGTAACAGAACTGAATATTATTGTAAAAAAAACAAGTCGCATTGGGATGGGTATTTTTTTTTTTTATGGAAATTTTTTACACAAATTTCTTACTGTTAAAAGTTAATTACATTTTATCTCTATTTTTTGTTAAATTATAAAAATTTCTTAAATTTGGTGGGATCCGGATACATCCCAAAATGTCCCCATATCGCGTTCCAGAGACCGAACCGAAAAAATGAACCAAATCGTAAATCGAGTCAAACCGAAAAAAAACTCGAATAATGGTTTGGTTTGACTTGATTTAGTATTGGAAAAACATGCGATTATACTTGGGTTGGGTTGGTTTTAACTAAAAAAAGTTGATTCAAGACCAAACCAACCCGACATTACATATATAATTTTTAAAATTTATTTTATACATAAAAGTACTTACTTGATATAATTTCTAAATATTACTTATACTTTTTCATATTTTTATCTTTTAACAGATTTTTCAAATTTTTTTGAGACTTAGAATTTTGAATGGTTCAATAAAAGTTATCAATAGAAATTAGTAAATCTAATAAAGCTCTATGCAAAATCAAATCAATATTAATGTTAACAAAAAAAAATTATTCAACACTAAGAATGACAATGATATATGATGAATATTTGTTTTTTAGTT
Organism: Solanum pinnatisectum; assembly: GCA_035578085.1. Taxonomy (NCBI): domain Eukaryota; kingdom Viridiplantae; phylum Streptophyta; class Magnoliopsida; order Solanales; family Solanaceae; genus Solanum; species Solanum pinnatisectum. Next base: position 59,810,426 of record CM069076.1, read on the forward strand.
TTACATTGATTTAGACATTTAAAATACACATAACCTAATTGTATTTTTTCTTTAATGTTTAATCATGTAATTAATACTTATTAGACTTATTTTAGCATGATTTAGTACTTTTAAATGATGATCAATTTTATTATGACTTATTAATTTATAATATTTATTTTATACGATTTTATTACTATTTTTGTTGAATATTTTAGTGTAATCACTCATCTTATATTTTGTGTTATTTGCTTAAGAAACATCTTAGATAATTATATTTTGGTTGGACTAAAGAAATATTTGGAGTACAAGTTAATTATATGTTTGTATGAATACTTTACCGGAAAAATTCAAAAAAATCTAAGGTTTATTAGTTTGGTTTGATTTATAAATTTAAAAATTCGGTACAAATGATTTGGTTTGTTATTTGAAAAACTCAAACCAACCCAAAAAAAATCCAAATTTTATTAGTTTGGTTTGGTTTATAAATTGAAAAAATTCGACACAAATGATTTGATTTGATATTTGAAAAATCCAAACTAACCCGGTCATGTACATCCCTACGTTCCGGTTTCAAATACATTGCTCAACATTTCCATACGTTGCATCTCGATTTCAAGTACATCACTCAATGTCCCAATATATCGCGTACGTACCGATACATCATGTAAAGTAATGTATCCAACTGATACATTGCATCTCGATTTCGAATATACCACTCAATGTCTCAATATATAGTGTACATCTCGCATAAGTGATGTATCCAAGAGTTGAAAAAAAATTGAAATTTCTATAATTTTTTCAAATGGTAAATTTTTATATATAATATGATAAAAATAAATTTATGTATTTAGGTAATATTCCAGTTTTGTATCGACCCTGCCCAATTGAGAGGAAAAATCTTGCTTTACCAAGCAACTTTTTATTTCCCAACATTTATATAGATAGAGTCAGACGAATCAATAGAGGAACTCTTCCTTGGGAAGTTGAAACGAAATACAACCAATACCAACAAATTATAAAAATGATGAATTAATATCTTAAAAGTTCACTCAATTTTTAATTTAATAAAATCATTAAATTTTATTTGGTATCAATAAAATCACTCAACTGGAAAGGACAAAATAAAGGATAAATTCCACTCTCACCTTATAGAGACAGGCAATAACAATATTAAAAGCTAACCCAACAAAAATCGGGTTTTTTCTAGACTAGACCTTCGGGATTTTTTTAGGGTTCATACATGCATTGATCCAGTCGAAGAACCTGCTCCAGAGCGACTACTCCGCCTAGCCTATCTTTCTGCCCTCCCCCGGTTCTCTATGCTCGGTTCCACAATCAATCCCAGATCCATCTATTTGAGGGAGGTCCAATTCCGCGTTCTTCTTTGCTTAGAAGTAGAAGGGTTCAAGAACCCCTTTACATCTAGGGCTCATCGAAGTCCTACTCTGTGTATATTCAGGAACAGGGCTATCAAATGGTCAACTGCGAAACCCATCAGGGTTTCAAAATTGTATACTATTACGATGCCCTCGATCGGTGCACTTCTGCAACTTTCTCTCTTCCTTAGCGCTCCTTTTTTTTTTTTTTTTTTTTTTTTACTTTTTTCAAAGGGCAATGAAGGCCTTCTTTCTTATAAGGACAAAGGCCTTCTCTTTCTGTCCGCTCTTCCCGAAGTGAGCGAATTGCATGTAGAGATCCATAGGGGCTTATAGTTTAATTGGTTGAAACGTACTGCTTATAACGGTGATAGTGTAGGTTCGAGCCCAACTCGATTCAAAAAAAAAAAAGAAAGAGATGCAGTTTTTGATTATCCAGTTCTATATCGAAAACGAGCAGTTGATCCACGAAAGCAACACTGGCCTTGTTGTGGGTTCAACTGGAATTGTAAGAAGTGAGGTAAATTGCCTTTCTCCCCACCCCATATGGCTCCTCTGCTTATGCCACTGGTGATGAAGGTTGGAATGGCGAAAGGGACATGTGAGAATTTGGTCTTAGCTAGTGGAACAAGAAAGACATGGATCTATATTCTAATAAATAGAAACGGAGTCGGGAAATTCTAACTCTTAACTTGCTCCTGTAGACATTTATATCAATAAAATCACTCAATTAAATTTATTGTTAAATCTTTTTTATATGACAAAATAATTTCTTTTATGTCATGTAAATAGATAAACTCCACAAATAAATCAAATCAAATTCGTAATTTGATATTTCAAATAAAAAGTTCTCGATTTTTATGTCTGATCACTAAGGGGTCTCTTGGTCTTGATTTTAAAGCATAAAAAATAGTTTTTTTGAAAGGATTTTTTTGAACTTTGACCAAACATAATTGTTGCCATATTAACATCGGCAAAACAAAATTAATTAATCAAATATCATCCAATAATTATTTTATTTTTTAAAAAAAAAAACTTTCTAAAATAAGTAGATAAATTGAATTCCATCATCAAATTAACATTAATTAATAGAGCATTAGTTGCAGTGAACAGAGCTGGCATAGTTTCAGTTTGAGCAAAATCAAGATTTTTAAAAAAAAATTTCATTTGAATTTTTAAATTATGAATTTGATTTTATTTATTTGTGGAGTCTATATTTATATGGTAAATATTTTGATATGTTAATCTTTTAAAGAAAATAAATTTTATTGAGTAATTTTTTTTATATAAAAGTCTAAGTTGAGTGATTTTTGTGATACAAAATAAAGTTTAATGACTTTGTTAGATAAATTCTCAAAGTTGAGTGACTTTTTAAGATATTAACTCTAAAAATGATACATGTAAAAACATCAATAGAGAAGTTCAAATCTTGAAAATATCACCCTCTATTTAATGATTTGCATATGTGAATAACCATTCAATTTCCTGATTGGGCAATGTTAAATGGCCAGAAAATTTGACTTGAATTTGGCCAAAAATTTAAAAAGTCTATAATATATATTTTTTTAATAAAGTCTATAATATTCTTTTTATTTTAAAATAAACTGATTTTTTTTCCATTTTTCAATTAAAAGGTATTAAAATTAAAATAGTAAAAATGTTCAAAAAGTTAAAATAACATAGTGTGAAATGTGTTATTTTACTATTCTGACCAAATTTTCTACCAAAAGGATTTTTCCTTCCTGATAATAAATCAAGTACATAAAAAACTTTTGTGTCATCCCAAAAAATAAATTAAACGCATAATGTACACTAATTTTCAAAGAAACTAGTATTCTCTCTTCACTTTTACTTTTTATTTTTATTTGTGAGTTATAAATTATCATGCAAGACATCTCTTGAATTTCATTAGCCCCAAAAATTTTATTTCACCTCGAGCAATATGACGACCTTCGAAGATCACACCACTTCAAAGTAGTAGGTAAAATTTGACGGACGAACAATTGAAACAACAGTAACTAACAAAGCAGCCATAGCCAACGAATGGTCTAATGATGTTTTTTTGAAGTATGCTGGAATTGAATCTGCAGTTGCCAACGCACGTGTAAGTGAAATGTACTCCAATTATGAGTGACACTGAATGGGCAAGTACTCATGTGGTCTCCATATTTGCTGGAGAAGAAATTGCTGTTGGCATAGACTGCCTAGCTATATACGAACGACAAATTAGCTATATCCCAATTTTGCACTGACGACAAGTGTTTGATACTCCAATTGTTGTATTTGGACGAATTGCCACAAACATTTAAGACATTCTTGGCTTATCTTAAATTGTATTTGTTGGAATTGAGGTTTATGAAGACGTCCAAAAGCTGAATCATGAGTATGGATTGTTATGTACTAGATGTGCTGATATTCGTGATATTTTTGAAGACAAAAGTGATGATATTCATGAAGCAGGGCAGGATCCAAGGTATAGCTGTTATTACCTTTGTTCTTTTTTAGGTGATTATGTTTGATTTGACATGAGTTTTATGAAAGAAACAAATGATTTTATTTTTCTCTCATTATTTTATGTATTGTTTGGTTTTAGGCCATCAAGTCTAGTGAGCGTACCCTACGATGAGGTTCCAAAGAATATGAAGCCAGGATGGTCTTGTCGTCCAAAATTGAATTATTTTGTGGTCTCCATATGCCAAATATAGATGACAGTGTTAGGCAGAGCAATTGGGGAGGAAGGATTCTTAATGAGGGACAAGTTGAATTTGCTTGCATTAATGCTTATGCTTCTTACAAGTCTGGTGGCAGGCTGTTTACTTTTATTGAAGCAATTGAGATTGAATTGTTGGTGTATTTCATCGGCTATATGTTCGATTGATCGAACCATAAATATTTTACTATCCAGTGTTTAGGCTTTTGATGTTTTACTTTAAGTGTGTCTTTTGCATCTAACTGTGTCGTTTGTTATAATGAGTATCGTGTTTATGCTCTTTATTATTATTATTATTATTATCTGTCTTTGATCACGTATGCCTAATTACTAGTCCTTTATTAATTATCTGTGTTATATGTTTCGTCACGTAACTTTGTTTATTGTGACTAGTGACTTCGTAGTACCAACCAAAAAAAAAAAGTATAAAGACCCTAAATTAATAACGGATCAAGGTTTTCACTTTAAAAGAGTGGACCCTAAATTCCAACACGAATATGGGAAGATGGAGGATTTTAAAAGAGTCTCTTTTATTGGAAGTTGGAACGATTTAAATTAAATTACGACTTGAAAAAATAAAACCTAGAAAAAGGATTAAGTGGACAGCTAATGAATTTTTTGGAAAGCTCAACCATATTTACGTTAGGCATGAAGTGGAATTCTCTATGTTCAATTGTTGTATTTGGATGAATTCCCAAAAATCCTTCAACCATTCTTGTCTAATGTGTGTGACAAATATTCGTTTGATATTTTTTTTGAATATATATAGAAAACAAACTACTTATAATTACAACAAAATTGTGAAAAAAAATCATTTTATTAATAGAGTGCAACTCTAATATCCCTTTATTCGTTTACGGTCGAAACAAGGTGTTTCCTAATAAAAAATAATCATGCATGTTATCGTTTTCGTGATTGAATTCAAGTAGATCATCCTAACTACATCTTCTTTCCTATCCTAAGCCAGGAAAGAAGATGTAGTTAGGATTTTCTGGGCCCAATCCAGACTCCTTCCAACCGTTGGCCCGTAGGTCCTTTTATCAGACTGGGCTGGGCTTTTCTGGTTCCTCCTTCCCATATTGCATTATTAGCTGTTACTACAAAATTTATGATTTGTTCCAACATTTTGAGTTATGACTACGTTTTAGTATTTATTTATTAAAATATAATAATAGGAGTAATTCACTTTTTATCATTTAAAATAATGGTAAGGGGTATTTTTTTTCTTTGAATAAAATTTGGGATTCTTTTTTATTTAACTCATAACTTATAGCTTCTCCATACAAAAATAATACTTGTCTAATTCGTCTCAATAACTCGCTTTTCAATACAACTTCTTTTAAATAATAAATAATAATAATCACGCCTTCCAATTTTCTGAAATTCTTATAGAAACTCAAATGAAAAAAATTAGTAGTATCTTTGGAAAAATGATAGTAGTAATTTATATATAATTTTCAAATATACAAATTCTATGTTTTTAAAGCAGAGCGGAGAAATAATAAACAAGATGGGTCCGGTCCTACAGACCGCACATAGAAATGGGTATTGGTGTTTAAGATTATCTACAAGTGTTGGGAATGTTCCAAATCTTCCATTGACTATTATTACACAAAGGTAAACAAAACCTTGTCCTAACTTCACGTTTTTCTCTTTCAAAACGACCTCGTTCCCTTCCTCTTCACCATTTCCATGGCCAAATCCTACCCATGTTGTCACCTTCTATGTATGTATAACAAATCTTCTTCTTTTCAAGAATGTATCTTTATGTGTTTCATCTCTTTCTTATTCATATATTTTTATACCCATTTCCAGTTTTCTCATATTTCCCCTCTTTGGTAGTTTTATTCCTGTTTGAGAATTTTTATTTTTTTTTTAAAAAAATGTTGTATGTGAAGAAAATGTGGAACAATGGATTTAACTTCTTTGGATTTTTTGAAATATAAAATAATTTTACAGCGGAAACCCTATTAGGTATTGTGACCAAATTCCTTTCCTTTTGTTTGGATAAAAGAGAAATTTGTTTGTTTATACTATCCTTTCTTGTATAATTTGCTTTATTCCTAGCTGCAAAGGAATCATTGTTATTTTCAAATTTTTTGATATGTCATTTTCCATGTCTGTAGTCTGTGTTGGTGAAACGAATCTTCCATGTGATTGGGATTGTCTTGGCTTTGGCAATTTTTAAATTAATTATTGTTAATATGTACAGTTGTATGTATATTTGTGTGTTTGTGGTTTCCTTGAGTCGAGGGTTTGTCAGAAACAACCTGTGTACCTGTCAGTGGCGGAGCCAGAATTTTCAATAACGGGGTTCAAAATCTGTAGAAATAGACATACAAAGTAGCCGAATGGAGTTTGACATCTACTATATATACATAAAAAATTATTTTAACCATGTATAACTACTATAATTTTCCGTCGAAGGGGGTTCGAACCCCCTCCCTATGAGGTGGCTCCGCCCCTGGTACCTGCCCTTGCCAAACCCCACTTGTGGAACTATAATGGAATGTTGTTGTATGTATGTGTGTGTGTGTGCTTGTGTCGTACTTTTAAAAAGCTACACAATATTGAGTGCTTGATGATGGCGTTTCTTCAAGATCCATTTGAAGTTTGTGGAACATGAGTAAAAGGCGGTATCTTTTTTAGGTTGTAGGATAATGTTGTTTATTAGTCTAAATTTGGATAGTCTTTTTAGCTCAAGTAAATATATATTTAAAGTGGAAAAGAAGGAAGTGTTCATTTGAATGTTTTGGTGTCTTTTGTTTTATGAAAAATCAGATTAGATTTTCCTTTGTCTTTAGTTGGTGGATGGCTGCAAGTGTCTTTGATGTGACGAAAACACGAACAAATGTGTTGTACAATGGCTTAGCTTTTTAGTAACTTTGTTTCTAATTTATGTTTTTGTTATCAGCTAAAGGAGTTGGAGAGAGGTAGACAACAAACACTTTGGGTTAGCTATGGATCATATACAGTCAAGGGAAAGTGATTTCGAGGTAGATTTAGAGAGTGGGGGAACAACTAGTGATGAAGACGGCAGTTATAACTATGATCTGACTGGTGAAATTTCTAATAAAGAGTCGTATAAAGCAGGTAGTGGGTTCTGTGGAGTTCAATCGTGCTATGGATCTGTAAGGAACCAAGATGGTTCAAGTCCATATAACAAGATTTTAAGTGCTGATGAGCCATCATCTGTTAGGCGTACAGAAATTTGGTCAAACAAAGTGAAGGAAGAGATGGAAAATTTGGGGGACAACAAAATGAATATCGAGAAAACAAGGAAACCAAAGCCTCCTAAGCCACCTAGACCCCCAAAGGGTCCATCACTGGATGCCTCTGATGCAAAGTTCGTCAAGGAAATATCTGAGCTTGCTATATGGAAGCGTAGAAGGACTGAAAGAATGAAGGCACTGAAGAAAATTAAAAAGGAGAGCGGATCATCTTCGAGGATGAACATATTAGCAATGGTGATCACAATTCTGTTCTTCTTGATTATTATATTTCAAGGTACGCTTCATATCCTAGGATATCTGAACTTTTATTTCATCAGCAGTATTGAGAGTATGAACTTCTTCATAAAATTTGTTATCGTGGAGATATTTTGAATATTCTTCTTTTTGGCTTCTAAACCAAATATGTTGTTTTATTGGTGCAACTTTAATTCGTCAGCAGTATAAGTTCATTTCTTTTTGTTTTCAATTCCGTTAGTTTGAAGATATATCTTAGTTTTCCTGTAGCTACTGAAATGACTGAGGAAAATGAAGATCACAGCTTTTGCTCCAATACTTCAGTATTCAGTTCTTGCAGGAATATTGAATTCAAACATATATACTGTGATTAAAGGCACAGTCCATTTAATTTGCAGCAACTCAATTAAGCTTTGATGATTAACATTCCTTCTGTTTTTCACTGTTCTTGTTCAACATTCCTTATGAGAACTGTCAATATGAATATGAAATGGTAATGGACACCCAGAAAAAGCATGATGAGTTTCTAAAGAGATTTAACAAAATAAGAAGAAAGGAAGGGATCGGAAATTCTAGATATCAGCAGTTGTCGTTATACAAAACTATATGTCCTTGCTTATTCAAAATGCTCTGAATATCTCATTAAATGCATGAAGTCAATTTAAGTCTGTCATTATTAAGAGCCAAAACCTTTGATTTGCAAGCTTAAGATTTCCTCTTCCTCTGGTTGAATCATATAATGTCAGAAGCTTACTGAAACTTGTTTTCTTCATTTTCCTTGATGCATGAAAATCTTAAGCTGGTTGAATTGGCTCACGTTTAGTGTTTCAGTTGTAGCTGCATATATGTTGATGCCATTAAATAAGTTGTTTCTGATTTTCCAGTTAGGCATCAAAAGGTGAATACTAAGTTGTGCTTAATGACACATGGCGTATGATATGTCATTTCATAATGTCTGTTCAAAGATTTCTCGTAAGACATAGCTGAACTTTAAGAGATATATCACTGTTGTTATAAGGACCATTTTCTTATATCTATTTTGAAGATGTACTATTTACAGCTTTCTTGAACACAGTTTACAATATGCGTACAAATGAATTAGAATTTTTTTTAAAAAATGCATGATTTGGAGCTAAACTTCCTTGAGAGTGGTCATTATCTGATAAAAACTTGTTGACCTTCGTCTTCTTTAGCAAAACTAATATTCTTTCCTTTGTGGAAATACATGTGTGTTTATATAACAAACAACGGAAGAAAATTTTAAAGCAAGGAAGATAAAGTTCTAAGCACATTTGCTATCAATATGGGGAAAAAATTCATAGACGCTGTCTGAGGAGTTACTACGAACTTAGCTCAACATTGATGGGGAAAATCAAAATACTGTTGCACTAATGACTTGTCAAATGTACAATCTAGTTTACTTTTCTGTTATGGTCTATGTTGTTCGGACTCTTCTAAAATGTCAAGGGGTGCGTGTCGGATTTGTCAAAAGTAGTGTATTTTTGGAGAATCCGACACGGGTGCGGCATCGAAAGTGAAGAGTCCGCGCAACTTAGGTTATGGTCCCTTATATGGATTTTATTCTCAATGAAGTGAATCATGATTATGTTTTCTTATGTTACAGGTGTTTTGGGCTCTCGTGTATGACACCAGTATGTATGTCGCCTTTAAATTCAGTGGTAGGTTCACATACAACTTCTTTTTAACTTTTCTGTTCGACTGATTTATGATTTGGCATCTCAAACAGTTTTAGAGGGAGTAACTGGGGATTCCAATCCCCGTAATTTAACTCTTCCCTTCCATCTTCTGTACAAAACTGTTGGTCGTGTGTTTGTATCTTGAAATAGAAACGAGCTTCTACAAATGTCTTAAGAGATGCATGGTTTATTAGGCACTTAAAGAACTACTGGACCATGACATTATCTTCCTTTGTTTTCCTTCTTATACACACAGGAACTTTACCATGGAACAACCAACTGCTTTACTGCAAGTCACGAATGCTAACCTAGGGTTACTTGTCACTTTCAGCAAGGAGGAGGCACGCTCAATCATTTTACTGTACATATTATGTTTCAGATTAAAGTGCCTTTACGAAAGTCTTGCTGGTAGATTTAAAGTGTAACTCACAAGTGTGCTATCTTATCGTCGAATCTTCCCCGGCCCAAAAAAAGACAGCAAGGTGAAATGATTCGAGGGAAAACAATGATATCAGTACAAGAGGAGCAGGTCTGATGATTTACTAACAGCTCACTTCTTGCACCAATGCAGATCAAGGTTTGTGGATTTGGAATTAACGGAGGAACTGACTCAAACAAGTAAATAATCATTTTGAATCTTTTGGCAAATAGTGTCTGCTTATTGTACCGAAATGTAACAATTACCAAGGATTTTGTTAAGGGTTCCTGATATTTGTAGGTGCTCTTAAGTAGCTAGAAAAAGATACTCTGATTACATGCCCCTGGGAGCCAGACATGACTTTGGTGATGTACAGGGGCCATTGCAGAGCTTCACTTGTGGAACGCAACTACCGTATCTTGATTTGAGATGTGCACCTTCCTAATGTTTTGGTTATGTTAGCCCTTCATTTATGTATAGCACTTTTCTCTATGTAATTCGACTCTGAGGTCAAACAATATAAAACCCAAAGCGTTTGTTTCTGTTGCAGATGAAAAGATTTTCCAACAGAAATAAGTTCAGTCAAACACCATTTGAGAGAAATCTTCAATTTTTGCAGTACTTCTGAATATGGTTTACTTTTATTCTAAAGCTAACCTTTACATATCGAGCTTACGTATAAAAAAAAAAATGATAATATGGGACGGATGCACTAAACAATTAATACTCAATAGAAGGAAAATAAAGAGGGCATTAGTTATTGATGTATTCATACAATGCAAATGCCTAATTCTCACTTTACTGATCAAAAGACGGTTCCAAACAGGGGCAAAAAAAACCCTGATGCAGTTGGCTACCCCTTATGAAACATCCATCCAAGTACAAAACATGAGCATCATAGCAGAAAGTTTTTCTTCATGACAAATACTACCAACAAAATGAATTAATTAAGCTTTCACAGGCTCAGCTCTGGGCCTCCAAAGTCCCAGCCTATATTTGTGAGTGTACTTCAGTATCAGCTTCCTCTGCAAACACCAAAAGCAAAGAGTCAAAAGAGGCTTATGGATGCAAGCAAAAACACAGCACAAAGAATTGATGCTTGTAATTCAAACAACAGCGGCATGATGAGTCGAATAAAGCATATACCACTAAGGCGTGCTACTTATCAAAATGATAGAAAAACATACAACTATGCTTGCACTGTTCTCCTCATTTTTTTAAAATTGCATATAGAAACTAGTTCTAACTTCTATGCACTTGTCCAATCATTTTCTAGAGTTACACTTTGGTGAAGACTTTGGAACTGCTTACATCGATCCTCAAACAAATAGATTACTGTACCACTAAGGCGTGCTACTTATCACAATGATAGAAAAACATACAACTATGCTTGCACTGTTCTCCTCATTTTTTTAAAATTGCATATAGAAACTAGTTCTAACTTCTATGCACTTGTCCAATCATTTTCTAGAGTTACACTTTGGTGAAGACTTTGGAACTGCTTACATCGATCCTCAAACAAATAGACTAGAAAGTGTTATATTTGGTCACCGAGAAATAGCAGACTTGATCCGATCAGCAAAATTTTCACTCTGATTGCAGCTTATTGCGTTTTGGTCTCGGCGCAATATTGCAAAGTCTGAAAAATCTTTGGTATTATCAATCAAGAGTCCTGGTGTGGCTTTATTGTCATAGTTAATGTTATTCGTTAAAAGACACAAACATTCACTCCAAGCTATGAATTTACCTTTCAATCTTCATATTCATGTGAGGCAATTAGACCCAAAAAGCTAATTTTTCTACACTTCTCGTTCCAGTTGTTGGACAGTCCAAAAGTAATCAATTGTTATTCATTCTCTATGATTGTAGACATGTTTTTTATACTGACTGGAAAGTATGAATGTTTTGGAATACCCCAAGATTGTAAAAAGTAAATAGAAAAAACCCAGCTTTTCTTCCCCCAACACTATCTTACAGTATATACTACCACCTATTTTCCGAGCGCTTTTAAAAACTTAGGAATCAATTTCAGCTGTCCTCGCCAGAATCCCTAATCCATTCTGTGCATAATGATAATACTCTGGGATCCCATAGATTAACTTTGCAGATCGGTGGGTAAACTTCCAAATGTACTAACCTAACAAAACAGACTAAATGATCATCTCAATAGGATAACTTGCATCGGACATCATCTTTAATCACATTACATCATTTAAAATACATGTTTAAGGCTTTAAGCACACCACTAACACAACTTATGCCCTTTCCCCATAATATCTCATACTCGGCTATCATGGACAGTCAACTACGAAATGTTTTTCAGGTAAAGTTATGAGGGACCAAACTTCTCCATGGAGGTATTTTTCACTTGAGGTTTTTTTTTTTTTTATAAAGATTTTTCACTCGAGCTTAGTTACCCACTAAATCAGATCATAGATTTTAAAGCATAAAAAGAATTTTTATGCCGATTAACATTTGGATGCAATAACTTACAAACTGAAATTGAATGTGCTTACTGGGTCCTAACGTTGATCATACTTCGTAATCTTGAACGCATTCTTTTAACCTACAATCTAATCATAAAACATCTTTGATAGACACTTAAAAGTATCCATTATTTCCTAGATGAGAAGGACTTCAGTACTATCTCTTTCTTCAGACTGGCAAACGCAAAAGAATGTAGGTCTTTTCTAGATAAAGAAAAATGTAGGCCTAGTGACGCTATCAAAAGTGAAAATTTTAGGCCCAGATTCATTACACTACTCTATATATACGTGATTTCATCGCAAAGATGCTTTGAATGTGATATCTCATAAATAGAGAGATACAGTGGATATGGAGAGAGCAGAAGACTGGCATTTTCACATTGGAAATCTTCTTACAGCAGATTGTCGGAAAGGGAGTGCAGGCAGTTTCCTTCTCAATATGGATCCTAGGAGCACCAAGGACAATTTCCTCTTTTATCTGAACAGCTGCAGGGGGTTCCTTCTAAACAGTGTAAAGCTTAAGGAGGAGGATAATCCACATTATATGGTGCTTAAGGTGCAAGAAAGCAGGAGAGGATGACAATCAGTTACTACTTCACTGTCTTATTGCATACAGATTATGATATGTCAGGCACAGAAAGAAATGTGCTTCTTGTATGGAAATTCAGAAGATGGAATATGGGAAGTAGGTATTTTAGCGCTCATATGGATGCTATTGAAATATAGATTTCGGGGTATAGGTTTAACCACCTGACTCCCCTTTTTCTGGCATGACATAGTTATTAAAGTCTCTTGACGTTGAGAACGGGAGATTAAAGGTATGCTTCATGAACCAATCAAGGCATTTCATTAGGAAGGCATTTAAAGGGGTAGGAAAGCCTGTTCCTATAGGTCACCGGGAGGCTTTTTGTCTCAGATATATCTTTGAAGCACTTTTGTTTCTCTTGTTAGTGCTGACAACTGGATGTTTTTATCCTATATAATCGTGTTGGATTGTAAGATTTTCCACCTACTGCAATGCATATGTGATTTCAAAGCTAGACAATCCCCACTAGCTTAACAATTTACACTTTAACAAGCATACAGCTCATAATATCAAATGCCAAAAACGAATGGAAATATAAAAATGCTCCCAGTAGCAACTCTTTCAAAGCCTTAACCAATGATTCTTAACATTATTCATCATCACATCTACTAAGATTTTCTTACAATGGTGTAACTAGACACTACCTACAATTAACCATCGAATATGTGTTTTATCATCTTGACAGAGGAAACACCCACACAGATCTAAGCCCTTTGGTTTTGAAGAATTACTTGAAAGCTGGCAGTTACCTTTTCAGAAGAAATATTGGACAAAAATGAAACGAATTAGAAGGAAAGGGGATAAATACTGACATGTTTACAAGGGATGCCAAGTTTCTTGAGCTTAAGAGTGCGAGTAACAAGAAGCTTTGAGAAATCTCCAATCTCCGATTCAAGCTTCTCAATGTGCGTCTCTACCCCCTTCCCTACTCCATTCAAAAACTCTGGAATCCCCACCTTCACTGCACCCACCATCTTTCTTATCATTCCAAAATTATGGGTTTCAAAAAAATCATTTCTTTATCAAATTTCAAAATTGACATTGAAATTACCTATATAAGGATTGGATTTAGAGGAAAAGCTAGCGAACCCAGATGTCACAGAGTTTGAAGGTACTGAAAGTAATCTTCTGTTGGAAAATAGAATTTGCCTCCACGCCATTGTTGAGCTTCCTGTGGATTGAGAGCTTCTCCGGCTACTTCCTGACGGTTCTGAACAAAACCCTCACACAATTATGCCAAGATGAGAAAATGATCAAAACAGTCCTTAATGTATTGGGTTTATTTTGTTTTGATCCTTTATGTATAACCTTTGATAAATATAATCCATAATGTATATAAAAATACAGCATTTGGTCCTAACTTTAGCACTTTGGCCACTTGCACTTCCCAAAATGTATGAACACATTTTTTCTGAATTACTTCAATAATAAACAAATAAATAAATTATAACTACTTTGAGCACGCTGAAAAATTTAATTAGCCTCTGATTAAAAATAAATGATAGAACTGATGAAAATCTTAGTACTAATGTAGGTGGTTGATTATTTGAGTTTTCAGCATGTTAGAAAAAATTGATTCTTCTTCTTATATTATAAAAAAAATCCGTTTTCCTGCAACAAAAAAATATGATGGCAAGTTAATCTCTATGGACTCCATGGCCCAACAATATATTGGATAATCTATTGAAATGCATCTTCGACTAAATTGATAGAATTCAGTATGTATCTTGAGAACAATTTCATAGGAAAAGTATGTAAATATAATAAGTTTGAATTTATTGAAATTATTAGATGAATTATTTGTATTCATTCGAGTTTTAGGATATTAATTATATCTGATTGTTGTTTTTTATACACTTTATTTGGATGGTTGTGTTACCTATTGTTGTTTCATAATGTATTGTATTGGGTTTGATTATGTTGTTTTAATGAATACAATATTTGAATAGATTGATTATTATTCGTTATTACGTAATATCACACATCAACAATTTGAATGATAAACCTATAAGAAATGTCGAGTAAAAGGTAGAACTACTATATAAATGTACTTATAAATAATAAGTAAAGATAAAATGAGAAGAAATATTAAAGTAACACAAAAAATAAGACTTTGATTGTTACCAAGAATGAATTTAAACTATATGATACAGTATAATTTAAGTAATAATCAACTATCCAAACAAGGTGTAAGGTACTTTTGGGATTTCGAATAGAAAAAAATGTTATTATTTTATTGTTATTGAGTTATTAGGCTAATGGTTTTTTACTGGTTTTATAAAAAGAAATTATCGGGTTATCGGTTCGGTATTGATTTTTAATACTGTGTTATTGAGTAAACTGATAACCCATTAAGACTAGTACTACTTTTACTTGGACATAAATATTAAATATAATCTCAATACCTTACTAGTTACTCCCTATGTCCCTAATTACTTATCCACTCTTTCTATTTTTAGTTGTCCCTAATTAATTGTTCATTTTGACAAATTAAGAAAAGACAATTTTCTTTTTACTTATTATACCCTCAATTAATTATTTTGAAAAAGGTAGAACTTCTTGAAAATATTAGGTTTTTATCCATCCACTTCATAATTAATAGGGGTAAAATGGTAAACTCATCCTGTCAATCATTGTTTTCTTTATAGGTGTGTATATTCAAAAGTGGACAAGTAATTTGGGACAGAGGGAGTACTGTCTTTGTCCTGTAGCCTTCAATTCACACTTCACATTGTCTTTGAGTTCACAACTTCACATCATACAAAACGTCAAAACCTAAAGTAAGAACCATATTCATCTTATTCTCTTTGTGTACACTTGTATAGTTCTTTTCATGTTTATTGTTTCTATTTTATGAGCATTTGTAAAGTTACATTGTTATTTTGTTGCATCAAATTATTAGAAAAGTCATATATTTGTGTTTTATAAGTATTTTCTAATTGGTTAAACTAAAACCGAACCGTTAAGGACCAAAACTGGCAAATCGATAAAAATTTTCTGATTTGAATATTTAATTTAAAGTATTTAAAAACTAATAAATCGAATATATAATACATAAAATTGAACCAAACATGCACACCCCTACCTTTGATTCCTCTTTGGCATATATAATTAACATTTTTTAAAATTTGAAATCGCTGAGAACTCAAATCTCGAATTATCATTATAAATGATAGGTAAATGCATAACAAATTCTTAGTATATACAGAGAGAAAAATGTCCAAAGATAAACATTTTGGAATTGGAAAATGAAATGGGAAAAAATTGTAAAAAGCAGATATGGTTACATTTACATTTGACCAACAAATTCCTTATTTAAGTTTATATATTCTGTAATCTTTCTTTTTTGTTAGTTTATTACTATTATCATTTGATTTTGACATATATGACCTGGCTTTAACAAAATTAATCATACACGTATTATCTATCATCTTTCCAAATAAATATTCTATCAATATTTTTCCCACCGAGTTAGTGGAAGAAAAAGATGATATGATTGACAATACAGTCAAGCAAAATTCTGGAAATTTGGGGAATGTTTTTGCCACTAAGGAAACTTAGCTGCCTTTTTTAGGGCCTCAATTTGCACAATTACTATTATAATCTCAAGACCACTCAATAATTTTTCGAAGTAATTTTCTTTCCCGCTATAAGTTATCTTAGTCCCTTCTCTCTTAATCTTAGTAGAGTTTAATATCTCTATTTTTTTACGAGCAAACTATAAAACTAGGGAAATCGGAGAGGTTTAAAGAAGAGAAATTATGTGAAATCAATTCACGAGTATAAAAAAGTTTGTATTGTTTAGCCATAAAAAAGAAAATAAAAGTATTTTTTGCTAGTATATTAGATTAGCCAAATATATGGTACAAATTTATTCTTTATCACATAATTGAGTCCTGGACATACGGCGGGCTAAATAAGTTGCGAAACAAAAATGGCCCCAAGTCAAATTTCGTCGTGCCTTGCTTGTCGGATTGTCTCTTCACTAAATAAACAATAAAAATAAACTGAGCCTAGTCAACACGCTAATAAATTTAAATATTCTTTACTAGCTTAGTCTAACTCTGTCCTTTTTGCTATGGAAACACGTCATAAAAAAGTCTTTCGATGCGCAAAATGTATCAAAATATATATTTTTTAATTTTATTATCTTAAATATAAAATGATAAATAAAATAAAGTCTATAAAATCTTTCATTTCTGGTTATTATATGTAACAGTTCACCAAAATTTCCAACTACTTGTCCCCACCCTTCTCATTATGAAAGGAAAATAACTTTCTTGGTAGAACTAATAAAGAAATGTGTCCCTTTCTACGTGTATTTTGCGTAATAAATCATAATTCAACTACAAATTTCCTAGACTTCTTTTTAATTATTAATTTGAAGTTTCGTTTGCCTTTTTAGCAAAGTTGCACATTTGTTAAATGTTCTATAATAATGCGGAATTGACAATTTTCAATAAGTAATGAAATTTGTACCTTTCAAAATAGTGTAATTAGATAGCAGGAAATGTTATAAATAACAAAAACAACACACTTATGTAGAGAAAATGGTCCTTAATGTATAGGGTTTGCTTCCATTTGATCCTAAATATATGAGCTTGGTGGAAATAGTATCATAAAATATGATCATTTTGATCTTTAACCTATAATTAATCATACCCAATTTTTTTTGCCGTCAAATTAAACAGTCCACTCACTAAGCACAATCTAACCCTCTATCCTACAACGCCTAAATATAGAATCCCTGCAGTATCCTTTCACCTTAGCATACTCTATTCCTAAAATATCCATCACTTTTACTCTAGTAAGCACTTGGACTCCCAAATCATGAACCATTCTTCTCTGTATAAACATAATACATAAGAAACAACATCCTAAATAATATTTCATCCCTGAAATATCCTTCCATATGACCTCATTCTTAGAATAATCAAAGAAACCCCATTTAATCTTCTGTATTGATTCTACTAATTTTGGCTCACCAGTTCTATGTGTCACATACATCTATAATGTCACGCGAAAAAACTCATTAGAGTGAAGGAAAAAAGGGAGACAATTAACTTTTTTATTAACAAAAAATTGAATGAACAAAAAGAAATGAGGTATGTCCAGTAATTCTTTTTTGGTGAATGAATTATTTTAGTAAGAAAAACTTGAATGCCATTGGAAACAAAAAAGTCTTGAACGAGCGCATCTTTTACATATTCCGTGTATTTTGACGAAAAAAAAAAAAGAAATATGTTAATTTTAGGGTTAAAGGACCAAACTGATTACATTTTATGATACATAAAGGACTATTTTCATCAAGTTCATATATTAAGTAAGGATCAAGTGAAATCAAAGCCCATACATTTTGATCATTTTCTGTACAAAAGGTATTACAGAAAATAACATCTAAATAAAGGGAAGAAAAAAAAAAGGACCTTATAATTGACAAAATTACCCTCAGCTCACATCACGGCACTTTCCACGTGCTTGATACAATATCTGCCTTTCCCCCAAGTCAACTACTCGCCGGATTGTCCAAAACCGGTCACCGGCCGATTAACTCCCGGCTATTCCGATGTACGAACTTCGATAACTATAACTACATTAGATATAAATAGACACTTGAAATTTGCAATTCAGATAGTACATCCACAGAAAAGGAAGAAAAAACAGAGCATAGAGACGAGAGCAATAGATTCAACGACGGAGATGATAGACCAGACAATAGAATCAACGATGTTGAAAGGCAAGTCAAGGCCCGGCCATGACCACCGCCGAGGGGAGGAGGCCGAAACGATGCCGTCATGGCTTCTCGAACTCCCATTTGGCGTGAAATACGAAGTGAACATCCTTGGCCACCGCATAAAGGACGTCGGAAGTGAAAAACTCAGTCGGATCCACCTGAAAGATGACGTGGAGGACCGTTGCCACCCTGACTCCGCCATCTATCTGGTTTGTTTTTCTCTTTGAGATATTGTTATTTGGCGGAAGGGAATAGAATATTTTTAGTATATATTCAACTCACAAATTACAAGAGGATTCTACCAAGTGCTAAAGCGGGTGGATCTATATATAGAAAAAACAAATTTACTCTGTTCGGTTTGAACCAATAGAGAAATGAAAATTGAACTAAGTTTAAAAAAGTATTTTAAGAAAATATTAGTTGCTTTGTTTCTATCAAAGACAAAAAAAAAAAAAAAAAACTATAGTGTGAATAAGAACAAAGTTTAATTATAACCAAACGACAGATTTTTGAAAAAAGAAGAAGATAGTGTTCCTTTAAGAGATATTTTCTCAGAACCGGTTCAAACTTGTATTTTTTAAAGTATTTTTGAGGTGAGTCTCAGAATAGGAAATATCTAATTTTTCCTAAAATATATAAATAAAGTAAACCTCATAGGAAATGGCTCCAGAGCCCGTTTGAATTGCCTTTAAAAAAAAACTTTCTCTGTCAAATCATAATTATCCGGCACATAAATTAAGAAAATAATAAAAATAATCTTACCAAATCACCCTTATTAAATATAAGTCATCTAAATATTTATTAATTTCATAAACTGAACTATTGTTGGACATTTCAAAATAATTAGTGGACAGGTAAAAATAGACTGAGGGAGTAATTTAAAAAGTAATTTTTTAAAGTCAAATATAAATGACTTTTAAATCAAAAAATAAAAAATAGGGAGAGTCCTACTTTTGACTTTAAACTTATTTTAAGTTATTTTTAAATTTATTAAACACGCCCAAAAGCTAAAAATGATTTTGAAATATGTTTAATCAACTTTTAAGCTAATCCAAACAGGCTCTCTATCATAAATAATCTTTTGTGTTATTATATTTCTCACATAATAATAACTAGTATAAATTTTTTCTGTTATCGATGATATTAAATTTTATTTGAATTTAATCCCTGTACAATTTAATTATATTTGTCATAGCATTTGATTGCAACCGTCTAAAATAAATGCTTGTTGAACCTCTTGGTTGTCATAGAGTAGAGAAAGCATTTTAAAAATTCAATTATTTTCGATGATAATTCTGGTTGTGACTTTTGAATTATGATGTTGAAAATTAAGAGTATAGAATTGGAACTCTATCCAAAAGGCCATTCTAGATAATGAAGGGGGCAACTCGTGAGGATGTCTATACAATTTTAGCTATTAAAAAAAAATACTTATCTCAGTATTTTTTTGGCACCACAGCAAATCATTTTCGTATTCATATAGAACTTAGTTTCCATCAAAAAATTATTGTTTTTTAAGCGACTAAATTTCTGTCAATTTAAAACAAACATTCAAATAAGTTGTTTTACGAAGAGAAAACATTGTAAATCATAAAACATATTTTTTAGAATTCAGATATTAAATAAATAGTACTGAAGGTTACTTTTCCATTAAATATTAAAGTGGTGCTAGAGCATCAATTATTAATTTGGACCAATTCAAGAAATTAATGTTAAATATTAATTTATGCTTAGTACATATTATTTTTATTTCAATTTGTTTTCGTACTTTTTTTTAAATCTATTTTAATTTTTTTTTCTTTTGACAACTTCTTAATTTTTGTTTTTCACATGATATATTTAAGAGCACGCTATTTAATTTCGCGTGAAGTGAGTTTGTGTGTTTACAAATGGACCCTTAAGTGATTTTGACACCATGAAAAGTCAATATCATCGTGTCGTATTTGTTGGTGATTTGTATGTTCATACAGAGGTACCAATACTTGTTCATTAAGAAATAGACTTAAGAGTTAAGATGTTGTGAACTGTTACACTGAATAGAGTGATGGTATGCCATGTTCTCTAGACGTTACTATTTTTATATATAAAATTTATTATTGTATGACTTTATTTAAATTTTATCAATATATGTGTGACGTCAAAGAATATATTCGAATCTACGTTAGATTTTTCCATTCAATTAGAGACGGATCCTACGTTATGCTAGATTTATCTGAACTCAACATTTCTACACCAAATATAAATTTATGTATAACAGTTTAAAGTTTTTATCAAGATTACTAATTAATTTAATATGAATCCATAGCTTAAATTTAATGATAAGAACATATAAAATTCCTTTTTTAAATTCGCCTTTGTACTGAACTTCTGGTCTTCCTCAGTTTCATTGTAATTTGTAACTATCTATAACAAATATGACATATTTACTGATATATTCAATTCGATCGTTACAAATAATCCAAGTGTCATTTGATAATGAAGAAATTTGTTTTTGTAGATTAGAAAATTATTGCATTTGTTTTCAATTGAACTTGTATTAAATTCAATTTTTGCAAAACGTGCTAGACTAGTATAGCCCCCCACCCCCCACCCCACCACTTTTTTTTTTTTTTTTTTTTTTTTTTTTTTTAAGGAGACCATATGGATGTATTACTTCATATTTTAAAATAAAATGCGACAGCATTAGATACATGCCCTTTGAAGTCATATATTCCTTTCTATCACTTTACTTTGTCCAGTATTTCAAAAACAAATTTTATTTACCTGTCACTTTTAACCTACAGACAGTTTTTTTTTTCATGTTTTATCATAACATTAATTACTTATTCTTCAAATAGTTTTTCAAAGCCAAATACTGAACGAGTAATTAATAAAGGTAGTGTGGTAAAATAATCATACAATCATTGTTTCTTAATGAGTGTGTTAAGTCCAAATGTGACATGTAAAAATGAACGAATGAAGTATAGACTGCAAGATTGCGATAAATACGTTATGATTTGTGGTAGAAATATACAACATAAAATCCTATAAAACTCACACTACATAACTGGTGAAAGTTCACAAAAAAACATCTATGACCAATTGAGTACCTGGTAATTTTCTTGAGCAACATTTAAAACACATATTATGAATTCAACCATAAATATATCATGTACCCCACACAAATAGCCAGCCAAAAGAACACTCTGGTAATGTGATGTTGAAAGTTGAATGAAATTTTAGAAAACACAAACTAAACCATTACATTTTCAGACAATTCAAAAGGCCTTTGTGCCAGACCAAAAACCCTGACCCTTGGCGACAAGAAGATCCAATTACATAGTCTAAAAATTGTGATCCAAAACCAGTGAAGAAACCTATAAAACAAAACAGACTTACTAATAATCTTCTAGCCAAACTTGAATCCTCCAGCAGGAACATTAGGCTGGTTGTTTCCGAATTGGAAACCTTGCTGATTTCCATCAGCACCATCAGGGAGATTTTGCTCTTCATCTTCTTCAGCCCAGTATTTCTCCAAGATCTTTACAGCCTTCTCATATATCTCATTGTTGTCGTGAGTTTGGAGATTCTCAATCTTGTCCAATCCATCACATTCATCGATAGTTTGTGCATACAAATTGATTCCACCATTCGCCCCAGCTTCTTTGTCCACCTCGCCCACCTTCAGTATATTCTCGAGCCCCTCCAAGCATACTGTAACGATTCTGGGATCTGGACAAATTAGGAGATCACATAGTGGCTTAATGCAACCTTGACTAGCCAAGAACCTGCAATAGGATAAACAACAGATCCCATTAATAGAAACTGATACACCATTAGCATGAAAGACACAGCTTCTGACCCCATTGACTTCTCTTATCCCCAACAGATCTTTCAACTCATGACTGAAATGTTTGTCTTTCCACAGTGGAAAGGTAATTCACAATTTGCTCATTCAAAAACCCAAGAGCTATTTCCTTTAAAAGGTTTAACAATTATCAATTCGTGTTTCAAAAGCAGGAGCTTTACCTATTTTATCACAAGATAACACTCCAATAGAATGTCTATTAAGAGTGCCAGATCATCATTTATCAAATAAGAAGAAAATCTGCTGTTAGTTTTGCTCCAACTTCAAGAATAGTTATTTACTTACAACCTTATTAAAAATCATATCGGCTCCGATTACAAGAAGAGTATGACCCGATCATAAGTCACATGAGATGAACAGTAGAATTTTTTAAAGGGGACTCACAGAGAGTATACAGAGAAAGAACAAACCTAATCTGGTCATTAGATCCTCCAGAGGTAGCATTAGAGATAGCCCATGCTGCCTCCTTCTTAATGTCAAATTCTGCATTTTGCAATAGGTGTACCAAGGGAAGAATAATATTTGCCTCAATAACAGCCTGTTTAGAAGGAAATAAACAAGTGCATTAGCAGCAAGAGGGATAAAGGAAAAGAATATTTGAATTCCTGAATAAATTTGTTTCGTCCTGGAAAGGGTAAAAGGCGAAAAAGCGGCAACAAACTTGACCAAAAAGAAGCGAGCTTCTCAATGAAACAACTTCTAAGTAGATATCTTCCCATCACGTAACACTCCGATAGCACTTCTTCATTTCAACAAGCATACTCTAATCGTGTGCGACATCATACCATTCTCTGGAAAGTTGAGCCCAAGCATCAAATTGTGCATGTTTAGACAGCACAAGCCCATCTAATATCACTCAATTTCACTCTTATGACACCTACACATGCAACGGCACAGATATTGTATGTACTTATCCAAAAACCTTACTGTCTAAAGTGTTTCTTCCTAGTTTAAGCTTTTGGTTGATACTCTCACTAGTTTCATCAATTAACGCAAGATCCACAATTTCTGAGGTTTTTAAACTTCTTAATTATCTTCTTGACCTGAGTGAACCACTGTTTCCCACAAAAGAAAAAAAAACTACTGCCTCTGCTAAGCTATCACACCATGAGAGAAGAAGATGAAGTAAAAGACTTCTGGAACAGACCTACTCTTTTGAATTTACTTAAAGCTATTAGAAGAATAAGTAAATAGAGTAAAAATTAATAAAAGATGTTTTTTAACAAAAGAGTATCAATATGGGGAAATCAGTCAAATGGTATTCTTTTTTATTAATAATAAATGGGTTGAAAGAATTGTAACAAATAAATCAAAATAAGGGATGCAAGTGTAATATCATAAACCACAAGGGAGGTGAGCGTTGTGAAGTCAAACATGAGGGGAGGAGGTCCCTGAAATTATCCCAAAATGTAATGTTAATACGTGACCTTTTGAATCACCACAAAAAGGGGAAAGTGTAATAACAAAACCACCTCAACCCAATGACCATCAAACCCTCAGAAAAGGAAAGGGGCAAAGACAGTTGTAAGGCATAGTTTTAATCTACTACTGGAAGGTCATTGAATTAAATATAGAACAACAATTTGAATAAAACAGAAGCACAGAGCAAGAATTCAGGACTATGCCTAGCATCTACAACACAATAACACAGCTTGACAGCCAGAGTGTGGAAACAAAGAGTGGAGGAGCAAGACAATAATTAGCATTAAGCACAGAGTACTTCTTCAATCCCAAAAGTTTTTAGGTACTTAGCTTCCGTGCAAACAACTTAAAGACAACATTTATTTATTTTTTTGAAACTGAACTTAAAAACAACATTTGATGTAGAACTGCGAACTACTCCAAGCTGGCAGCAGACTAATAAAATCAAAAGCACTTAAGTGAATGAAGATATACCTGTATTTGGGCTCTGTTTCCAGCAGTGATATTAGAGATTGTCCAACATGCTTCCTTCTTGATGCTTTTCTTGTGATTTTGAGTTAACAATTGATACAGACATGGCAAGACTTGGTTGTCAATCACAAACTGAAATATAAATACCAGTAAGTCATGTGAAAATAGAGCGAAAGAAAGAAAAAAGAGGAACACTTTAATCCCTATCCAAGTAGCAGCATAGGTGATTTTAGCAGATTTCCCATTTTTTCTAATTATAAAGAATATTTACACAATTTCATCCTGATAGACAAAGCACCATAATAAATTTCTGGCGATGTGTTACTCAAGAGTTTTGTTTTGCTCAATAAACAGATCCACATGATGCCAAAAAAGGATAACATAATCAACTGGATAACAATTTTCTTATCATTTAGATTTTCGATGTGGAGATGGAGTGACCTAAAAGACAGCAAAGATAATTTGATCACGATAAAGTAACATCACAGCATTGATTCGGACAGAGGATGATGTCGCATTACCTGTGTTTGAGTATCATCACCAGTAACAATATTTCCCGCAGTCCGGAGAGCAGGTATGAGAACAGTAGGCGATGGATGACTTCATAGGACAAGGAGGGAAAAAGGCAAGGTTAGCATCAAATCAGCTGGAATTTTATGAAAATGCAAGTATAAAGTTGGACGTCAAAGAGAAATCTCCAACCCCTAAATGCATGATACTGACTAATTTAAAGCAAAGCAATGATTGTAGAGATAACTGGAGCTTACAGAAGAAGCTCCACTAGTCGTGGACAGACACCTGCATCAATTACAGCCTGAATCTTATCATTTGGTCCATCAGATAAATAAGAAAGAGCCCAGCAAGCATCTGTCAAGACTTCTTCATCATTCATGTGGATAAGTTGTTGAAGAATGGGTAATGCAGGTTTGACCTATAAAATACACTCTCAGATAATTATTTCTGGAATAAATTTTTACCTATCTAGATAGATCCCGAAACAGCACAATATCAAAAGATACAAAAATGCTGTCATTAATAAGGAAACATAATTTAAGTCCACTTACTGCCTCAAATGGTGTTGGTGGTTTGCCTCGACAAAAGTTGGAGAGAGTCCATGTTGCATTTCTTAGCATTGAAAGCTTTGAGTGTTCATTCAACTGAGCTAGCAATGGCATCAGCGCACCCTGACTTAGAACAAGATCTCTACAACTTGGGGAATCACCGGCAACATTGCCCAAAGCCCAGACTGCCTGTTTAGTAAATTGGTGTAAAGATATATCTGTTGTCAGAATTTCAAGGAAGAGCCAAAAAATTACTTAAAACTAATGTTTACTTTGTCAAGGGACTTGCACTTTTTTTAGAAGTTTGGACATGTGATTCTTTGAAGACAACACAGCATCACCAACACAAATTGCAGAAGCAAAATCTGGAAAAATTTCAGACCTATATTCATACAACAATTAATACCGCTAGTGATAGCATCTATGGTGGCATACTTCCATTAAAGGACTAGGATGAAGCTTTGAAAGTTAAGCATATGCAAGAAAAGGTTGATGAGCTTCAATTGGAAATCAAGAAGATGCTTATTGTGGAAGAATTCACCATTATTATGGCGAGGAGTGGGCCCACATGGAGAACAAGAAAGGAGCTGAAAATTCTGCCCAAAATGGCCTGAAAATCATGCCCATATAGAGCCAAAAGGAGGTAAACCTCGCTTCAGTGCTTAAGCGTGCCTTTGACAACACTGAAGCAACCTAAAGCTTATCAAGTGGTATCAGTCTATTAGAGCGATAACCTTTGTGTTATCAGCTAGGCTTTCACGAACTCACTAATCCCTTAGCAAAGTGCAAAATGCATCCCGCAATTGCGACACAATGCCCTATCTACTTGGAAATTTAAATTTAGTTATCCAAATTATTATCTTTTGTTTCACATCTTCATTGCTTTTTTTGTCTCTATGTGCAGCTGCACATCAAGAAAAATGTTATCCATTTAATCATTTCTTCATTATTCTACTATTTTAAGCAAAATCAAATCTAACGTACAGAATAATTGTTTTCTTCTTGAACTTGAAGTATATTGACTTAAATTTAAAGACGCTCAACAATACTGAATTATGTTTTAGGTTACATAACAAATTGCAAAGTCATTCCTGTTCCACAAACCGAAGATATCTGTGCAACAGGTGACATAGTTTAAACTCTTAACGCTCAACAGGAGAATATTGAAATTCATGTCCAACAATCGGGCGCATAAACAAGAATAAGATGAAATAACAGAACAAGATTACCTGTTCACGGACATCATCACTGGTTGAGCTAAGAAGTTGTACAAACATAGGAACAGCTCCGTGGTCAATCACAACACGAGTATGTTCTGATGTTCCAGATGCAACATTTGTCAACGCCCAGGCAGCTTCAAACTTCAGACATAGGAAAGATCAAGGCAAATTTAAGATGGTTGCTACATCCTGAGTAAAGGCAACATAACAGGAAAAGAAGGAAAGAGTAGGTACACTTACTTGAAGCTGAGGTAAGTCCTGCCGTCCGAGGAATTCTACAAATCGAGGGATAACTCCAGCTTTAATTACCTCATCAATTGGAGGGCTGCGCTCTACAGTTAACAAAACTAATGTGAATAGCAAAAAATTAAGAAATCTAAATCCAAAAACTACGGAACAAAGAAATACCAATTGATAAGAGCTTCCTGAAATGTGTAGTTGCTTCGATTTGCGCTGCAGGATCTTCTGACCATACTCCTTGGACCATAATAGGAATACTTTCCAGCTGTAAGAAAACACAAAAAGATATTAGAAGTGGACCTAGATTATAGTAAAAAAGTTTGGGGAAGGGAAGGATGAGAGTGTCATCTTTAGTGGGCGTTTCGCCATGAAAACCAAATATTCTTCACTTTTTTTGGAATTTTTAAAGTTGAAGTTCGAGTTGTATTTGGTCGTACTTCTTGCAAAGAATATTTAGTATTTGAATGTACTTTCTCTAAATATGATTTATACCCCCAAATTTCTAAAAACCAGCAAGATCACCCAACTTGACTAATTTGACTGAAACATACAATCAAATCTGAAATGAATATGAATATATCATAATATATAGTCACATAATGTCATAGATTAGATCTCATATACGAGCTACTACATATTATTACAAATATTTTCACTTTATATGGAATTTTTTAAGTTGAAGTTGTGTTTGGTTATAATTTTTGCAAAAAATATTTGGTTGTTTGCATGTACTTTTCCTTAAAAAAACATGAACTAAAATTTAAATGGGGTCATTTTTATAAAATAAAATACAATAGAGTAAAATTTGCAAAAGGAAAATATAGTGAAAGTGAAAACAGGGTTTTGGGTGTTCTCCAAATTCCAAATACAACTTCATGTTGGGCAAGAGGTGCTTTCAAAGCATCTATTGTTTCTTTCTGTCCGTACACATCAAATTTTACATTTATGATTGTGCTTATGCTAGCATCATTCATCTTTTGTTCTCATCTCTTCTTTCTACAATTCCTTGGTCCTATTTCCTCATTAGGCTGCGGAACTATTACTGAAATTTGAAGCTAAGTTCTCTATTGAAATTCATGGCAGTACTGATATTGAAAGTTAAAAACAATGTTTTAACTTTTATTTAGTATGTTCAGATTTTAAGTTCTTGACCTTCCTTAAGTTAAAAACAGTGTTTTAAAGAGAAAAGCACAAATAACCAACAAGGTTCACAAGGCTTAAAGCAAAAGGCGAAAAGTTTAGTGCACCCTTCTTTGAAGTGAAGTGTACAATTTACAAAAAGTTAAAAAAAAGATCAAACTATGAATATAGTACTATAATAATGAAATTGCAAATAAAATAACTAATTTCAGCATCCATTGTATAATAACACTGATATTAATCCAACTCCTTAAAGTTGAGACTCAAAGAATCAACTGCCTATCCTTTGGAACTCTTTGCTCGTCATTGTTTGAAAGGTCACTCCTCTGAAGCGCATATAACCTCTTGCTTTGCATCACTTTAAGCAGTGGATGGATTTTATCAAAAATGCAATCACTTGGTTAATTTTAATGAATTTCTGAATATAAAGAGTTTTATCCCAGTTATGTTGGAAAAACTTTCACACTTTCTAACCCATATAACATTTATTTTGATGAAGCACACACCTTGTTTGAAGTGTGAGCTTCACTTCTCATCAAAGACAATAATATTATCAAACTGAGTTTTGCTTTTCGGTTTTCATTTCACAGCCACAATTATAAAATCATTTCATGCTAGAAAGACTAGGTTAGTGATGATATGCTACAAAATGGACACTCCCGTCACATGGAGCCTCATAAGGTAAGAGTTCCTTTTGGTCCTGACAGAAGTCCACCTAATTATTTCCCCGGATCAATTATGGACATGTTATTCATTTTTGGAAGAAGTAAGAATATTGAAAAATGAATAACATGTACATATTGATCTGGGGAATAATAAATCATGGACATGTTATTCATTAAATAATTACTGACATATAAACCCAAGATTTCAACTTGTCTTTTTCACACTTACAAAAAATGTCATATACAAAGAAAGATGTGAAAGAAAGGTGAAAACAAGAATTCAATTACAAAAAGAGAAGTTCGCTCTAGTTATGAATATCTGAGATCACAAAGGACTTACAGAGAAGTAGTTTCATTGATTTGTTTAAAAATTGTTGTGGAACACTATTTGTAAAGTATGGGTTTCCTTTTAAGCTCTTGCCAAGTTTAGTCTCTGCGCCATTCCAACATCATTGCTACTTTTTTTTTCCTTTTTTGATAGCCATGGTGTCTGGACCAACTTGCATGCACCTCAACTAATTCACAAGATACACGCTACCTCCCACCATCCATAGGTACCAAGCATCACTGCTCCTTACTAACCTACTCGGTCTACCACTCCCTCAATTTGATCAGCATATTGAAATTTGGCAAATATTTTAACATTTTTTAATAAATGAAGAGATAATTTCATCGATTTCATACTAGGATGGTGCAAAACTATATACAAGAGATTGTGTGTGGCACCCACCATAAAACACTGTCCTTATAACCTATACATACTAGCATTCCTTTACACCCAAAGAATTGAGTTTTCAAATTACAAATTAATTAGTTATGTATAATATTTCATTTGTCGATCCCAATGGTAATCAAAGGCTGCACATCTTTAAGAAAGTATTTTTAGGGGAGCAAGTCAGCACAGTGCCAAAAAAGATATAATCAAAGTTGAAATATCTGGTGTTTCTTGCTTATTGCTAAAATATTTCCAAGCAATTAATTAGGATCTCAATAATTAACACATAAATAAAAGTTGGACTATTAAGTGTAGTCAAACTTCAGCAAAAACAAATTAAAAAAATCAAAGAGTTCCATTAATTCACTTCAAAATACCTAAATTAGTCGAAAGATAAAAGCAAAAGACAAACTTTAATCGACCAATCAAATCAAGAATCACTCCATCGTTAAGATCAATAACAAAACAAACAAAACCCATCAAAATCTCAAAAGGGTATATAAAAATCGGTATAAAGAGTTAAAAAAATTACCCTTTTCTCAATAGCATCAGGGGTTTGAGTGGCATCGGGTAATTGCTGAGAGTGAAGAAGAAGACCCTCTCTGCGTTTCTTGAGAAGATTGTCTTCTCGCTTATTCTTCCTGATCTCAACCAAATTGTCCTCTCTTCTTCTACGAGCTTCATCTGCATCAACCCCAATTTTGTAAGATTTCTTGCGAACTTCAGTTCGATTGCTGGGTCGAAGAGACATTTCTTTTGTGGGAAATTGAGGGGACAATGCCTCTCCCTCCCTGTAGACAAAGAAAGAAAAGCGGAGACTGGAAAAGTGAGAAGAAGAGAAAAGCTTCAGAGGGGGTGAGATTGGAGAATATAAAAGGGTAGAAAAAGTAGAATTCTTACCTTGGTATTCTTGTTTTTTGCTTTAAAAACACGTTAAGGAAATTACAGGCTATTTTTTGGTCTTTGTTTAAGACTTTGGGAGTTCCTAAAGTCCTATTATGTTAAAAAAAATCTCTCTTATAATATATTATATTAGTATATTATTTTAATAAATACAATATTTAGATAGATTGTATTGTTTTTCGTCATTATATAATTTCACAAATCTATAATTTGAATGATAAACCTATCAGAAAAATAGGGTACGTGATAGATCTACATGAAAAGGTAGGGCAAAAGATGAAATATAATATTAAATAATTAATAAAGACAAATTGAGAAAAAATAATTAAGGTAATGACGCAATTACACCAAATTGATCCTCACATAAAATAGGTATTTCATTACTATCTAACGATACAATAGAATTTAAGTAACGATCAAAATAAATATTGTATTTTAACTAACAATACAATACAATACGAGAAGTAACAACCATCCAAACAAGGTGTAAGTGTACTTCACATGTAAAGATTAAAAAAAATTATGTGTTGCAACAGTTTTTTTTGAAAATTAATTTGATTGATACTATTTAATAATTGGAGAAGAATTTTTAAGATTTTTATGTTGCAATTTTTTTTATGAATTTGTAATTTTATTATTTGAAATATGAACGCATATGAACTTGGAAAAGAATAGTGGAAAATCATTTTATTTTTCCACTTGAATAATTGCAAAATAGAAGAAAAATAGAAAATGCTCATTTATTCATATATTGTTTTGGGGCTACACATTTGCAAAATTACAACTGGGTCATTTTATTGCAATATATATGTGTGAGTTATACTTGTATGCAATTTTTTCATTGATCTTTTAATTTATCAAATTTCATGTATACATAGTTAATATAGAATTTTGTGATAATTAGAAAATTTGATGAATTTAATATATAAACTTGTTAATTGAGTTATAAGTAACAAAATATAAAAAGTAAAATTAAGATTATGCTATTCTTTGTACTTAACATAAAAATAACAATCTGCACAAACATGAAGAATCACACACATACATAATGATCAAATTTTAGCCGAGACATGGAATATTTTAAAGAGAAGCTGTTGAAAGACAAACACTATTGTAAAGATAAATTCAGACTACGTTAATTTTAATCTCCATAATTTCGTTTAAAGATGATCTTAGATTCTCCCATGTCACTGAAAAATCAATATATACATTCATCAAACTTGACTTTAATTTATATGTTTTACACATTGAGAAAGCCTATTTTTTTCATTAATTTTTTTTTTTGGGTGAGATAACTCAATGACAATTAAAGAGTCGATAAATTAAAGAACACATAGTTTTATATTTTATGAAAACGTTAAATTCTGTAACACTATTTAAAGGCATTTTTATTTAACACACATTAATATTTATTCAAAAAATATTGATATTGAATAAATAATGATCAAATTATATCTTATTTAATGAAATATCATTATTCTTGTTTTCTAATATGAAAATTGCTCTATTATGAGATTGTTGTAATTATAAATCCATGTATTATCTCATACTTATATTGCAGTGTAAACCCCCGAACCTCAGATATACAAATTACAACAAAATACAGGGGCTAACATGCAATTAAACCAAAGAAGAAGGGGTTTGCAGGATTGGAAGGACAAAGGGTTTAAGCAAATCTCCAAGAAAGAATCATGGCATCAATGACGAATCAAGAAATAAAGCAAGAACAGCAAGAAGAAGATTACGGCGTGTTGTTATACTACAAGTACGCCACCATTCCCGATCTTGAAGCACTATTCAACTTCTATGACTCCAATTGCAAGTCTCTTTCCCTCCTGGGTCGTGTCCGCCTCTCTCACAATGGCGTCAACGTCACTGTAATTTCTCTCTCTTTCCCTCATTTCCATCATTTAAATGGAACATGAAGACCCCATTTGTTCAAAATTGTGTTTTTTTGCATATCATTTGCATTGCATTAGAGACTTCATAATTTGTTTAATACTTAATAGCCATATTTGGAGATCAGAACAATCTTTATATTTTGTTATCTCTTATGTAGTTTATACATAAGTAAATTTTATTTGACTTCGAACTCCAACACTCTTTTGGGATAGGAGGAGTAGTACGCACTTGATACATCTATGTTTTAGTGATTCTGACCTATTAGGTGGGTTTCTGCAGGTTGGGGGCAAGTTGTCTTCTTTAAAGGAGCACATTGCTGCAGTGAAGTTGAATTGTTTGTTTGAAGGGACAGACTTTAAGCTTGCATCTTGCCATGAACCATCAAATGATAGGGTCGCCGTGGAATGTGGATTTACTTCCCTCTCCATACGTATAGTTAAGGTTGGATTACTAATTTCATCCTGTTCTATTTTTATGTTTTCATTTGCAGAAGAAGTTAGATGGCTGATTCTGGTTAGTTGTCAGACTTGGTCATACTTATGGATCTTAATGCTTTCATTAGTAGCAAATTGAATGAAAAACTT
The DNA here is from genome assembly GCA_035578085.1 of Solanum pinnatisectum. NCBI lineage: Eukaryota > Viridiplantae > Streptophyta > Magnoliopsida > Solanales > Solanaceae > Solanum > Solanum pinnatisectum. The sequence goes on from CM069076.1 coordinate 59,843,052, forward strand.
GCCCATGTTTTGACTTTTTCTTTAAATAGAAGTTTGGTTGCTACTTCCTGTATGATAGAATTAGAGCTACTGCAAATGTGTGGGCAATCGGCGTTGACCCTGCTACTCACTGTTCTTGACTTGCACCCTCACAGTTACATTTCACAATTTTATTTACTTAAAGTCCACTTTTTGGGTAGAAGTTCTACTACAACTTATAAACTCCTAAGTCATATGTTTGTAATTTAGCAATTAGAAATTTGAACTATAACGAAGTTTGATATGTCCAAAAAGAAAAAGAAAATTTGCAACGAGTTTGTTAATTGTATGTATTTGTTGAACTATTAGTCTTGACACCTCTATTGATTTTTTTTCCAAACCATATAACTTGCTAAGTAACATAGGATCACAAGAAGCTAGAGTAATCTCCTCCAAAACCCTTAGATGATTCTTTCTTTGTGAAGCCAAACCATTGGAGCAATGGCTCGGAGCAATCACACTTGTGCCCATTTTGTGGGTCCAACCACACTCTCTGAGGTATTGATTTTGAAATACCGGGGACTATGACCCTTCTACTCTAATTCCAACTTAAATATCTTTTGTTTGCAGCAGGATTCAAACCTGTCACTTGCACCTAATCCGTACTTCACAAAATTTCATCCTTGCCTTTGGCCTAGCCCTTTGGGCATACCATTGGAGCAATGTGGAAATAGGCTATCTTGATACTACTCTGTCCTGATCCTATATTTCTTAAATGCCGTGTGGGTCTTGGTATTCGACTGGCATCTGCTACGTATGCATGATATTGCTCATATTTCTTACCAAAATAACAATTAGGGTATACCTGATTTGGGTGTCTACTAAAGAAAACAAAATGCTGCTAGCTTCGGCTATCCATTTGACATGGCCAGCAGATCCTGGATATAATGTCTATGTGGAGTGAAACTGACTGTAATCGGGATGTTGAACTTTGTCTTCGCTAATAAGAGAGCACATTTACTTTGAAATAAAAAAGCAATTAAGTAAGCATCTATTGATAACAGTAAAATGTGTTGAATTTTCTTATATGAAGAGGAAAATCTGGCTAATTTTTGTTGAGTAATTGACTTGTAGTGAAATTTTTTTTTTGTCTCTATCTCTTTCTTGATCGCTTTCTTTCCAAGTGATGCTAGCCTCACCTTCTCACTCAGGAATTGGTAACTTTAAGTTCCTGTCCCCTGCCAAGTTCACCACCTGATATTTCAAATGCGGGGAAGCATCTATCTGCAGCCGAATTCCACTCTGTCCTGCACAATGTTGGTTTGTGCTCCACCTCTTTGATGAAGCTTAATCAATGTGCTTTTAAGTTAACTATGATTATTCTGATGTTCTCACATTGAGATTTGTAGGAGGAATCTGCATATTTCTCTAGTATCTGTTTAATTTTCTGTTTTTTACCAGGCAACTCTCCAGACAAACTGATTCCAAGCAGCGATAAAGGAACTGTCCTTATCGATGCAAGGAATTTATATGAGACTAGAATCGGGAAGTTTTATACTCCAAATGTGGAGACTTTGGATCCAGAAATCCGGCAGTACAGTGACCTTCCTTCTTGGATAGATAACAACTCCGAGAAGTTGCGTGGGAACAATATTCTCATGTAAGTGTTGTTCGACAACATTGTATCATTGTTGGGTGGATTATAATTCTGATGAATTGCATGAACTATTTCTCTTATGTTCATTCTTGTGATTTTGCATTTTTATTTGATGCTATCTTATGCATTTTACATTGAGAGAAACTGTACAGGGTTTACTTCTACTCAGTTAAAGTGTTGCTGCTATCCTGCTTCACTAGTTTGTTCCCTTCAAATTTCCAGTCTCCCCTTGGCTTTATGTTACATTGCAGGCGATGATTTATTCTAAACTTCAAATCTGTGGCATTGTGCCTTCATGTTATTATGCAGTAGTGAACTAAAACCTTGTTCTTTTGTTGATAATCTGTGCCCTTCAACTATTATGTATAGAACACATTGTGTCTGCTGTCTAGTTGCAACAACTTGCAGCTTCTTCCTCCCACTTTTTTTTTTTTTTTTTAAACTGCTTTTCCCCTTCTGTTTCTTGGATATGGGTATAGGATACATTTCTATCTGTAGATTTAGGTGCATGGAAAAGTGTTAGGACTATTAGGTGTAAAAAATGTTGGATAGTGCAACAGGCATTTAAATCAAAGTTAAGAATAGCATTATATTGATGCTTAACTATCAAAATATACTTGCATGCAATGTAATATATTGGTAGTATAGATAATTTCTTTAGGAATATTAGGATTTGGAAGGAAAAGAGGGGATGAGAAGTTGCAGAGGACATTGTGTTAAAATGCATGTAATTCAGAGTTAGATGTAAAATAGCAACACCTAGACTCTTAATTATCAGATGTAACACTGTATGAATTGCTTGCATTCTAATAATGATCTACACCCTGCTGTTGTATGAGAATCTGGGTTTTTATCGCCTGTTGATGTTTTTCAGGTACTGTACGGGAGGAATTAGATGCGAGATGGCATCAGCCTATATCAGGTCTAAAGGTGCCGGCTTTGAAAATGTTTTCCAGGTAAACTGTTATGAAAACCAGATCCTTCTAGCGCAATTGTTTAACATTGTTGGGCCTTTCTCTGGCATTGTAAAGTTCAACTAAACTATGATTTATATTTTATTAAGTGCTATTCTGATGATTTGGAATGTGAAACCTCATGTCAATGGTTAACCTTTTAAAATTTTGTTTTGAAACCATGAAATTGATCTTTTAAGCTTTGCCATGGTAAGATCGAGATTTCATAATGCTTAGATGGACGTGTTTGAAATATCCATGTTTTGCTTTCTAAAAATTTTCTTTTGGAGAACAACCAGATCCGTTTTAAATTCCATTTTTTTTAGAAATTCCATTTCATGATTATCAGGATCTTTGTAATGGGGGTAAATTCTGGCTTACGGACTAAATGATGTTGAGCGTTGATTCAAAGTATTTGCTTTCCACAGCTTTATGGTGGGATACAACGATATCTGGAGCAATTTCCTGATGGTGGTTTTTTCAGAGGAAAGAATTTTGTCTTTGACCACAGGTATGATCACTGTACTCCCATGCTTCTTAGTCAAGCCCTAGTCAGATTCTTGGTTTCACTGATCCAGCATTCTCACTGATGTGATTACAACCTTACTAATACTAGGAAACATCTCTGTCCAAAATATGTGTCTCTGCACTTTATCTCAGAGGAAATAACTACAAAATAAGATGCAGCTCTTGATGTTGGCACATTAAGCATATATAGGTCTTTAACTTGATCCGAGCTCTTTTATATATATATATTTATTTATTTCCAAAAGATGCATAATACCAGAAACTTATTATTTTCCTGCGTCAGTATCCATGCCATAATACTCTTTTAGAAATGCTGTGCTGGGTGTCATTTACTTCCTTTGTAGAGTATTCACCAATCACTGGAGGCATCCTCAATGTTTTTCCCTGCTTCTTTCTGATTTTGCCAGGGTTTCAGTTGGAAGCTCAGATTCAAGAATCTTGGGTACTTGTCTTCTCTGTAGTTCTCCTTTTGATGATTACTCGTCACGGACCCGGTGCACGTACTGTAGGATGCTTGTATTAGTCTGTGATAATTGCCGGGTAAGTATCACTAGGAAGATTGATCTTACAATCTCTTGATTGCATTAGATTGATTGGGTACTTAAAACTATTTGGTGGCTCAAAAATTCAATGCATACTTATACTTGTCTTGTGAACTTGATAATTTGAGAAGGAATTTTCAATTGTATTTGCTTAGACTCTCATAGGAGCTCTTCATAAAGTGTGAAGATATTTTGACTCCCTGCTTTTTTATTTAACTAGAAACCTTGACCTGGCAGTTTCAGTTGCTTGTTAGAGATTTACTTTCTGCCAGAATGTTCTTCACTATCATTAATAATTGCAAATAGGCAGTGGTATAGGAGTGCTATGCGGCAGAAAGAGATGTAACAAAGTGGTAGGCAAGTTTCGTAAGACGGTTGTGAGACCATCAATTTTATATTGGAATGAATGTCTTAGAAATGTGAATGTCAAAATAGATGCGCGGTTATACATGATTGGGTAAAATTAGAAATCATTAATTCCAGCGATGAGCTCAAGAAGCACATATAGAGGATAGAATGAGAAGGTTGCATGAAATGATTTGGCCATGTCCAACATAGACAGTACATGCAATGTCTTGGTGGTACCACACTATCATGATTGACAATGATAAAAGGGTATGAGCTACATGTAAAGTCAATGGAGGAAAGTTGTCTTAGCTGACCTACAATTTTTTGGAAAATTTAACGAAGACTAGAACATAATGGAAGCAAAGGATTTATATATGCAGTGCCGCATATTGGAATTTAGGCTTAATCGTTGTCATTATAGTTACATTAGGTTCTCAACCTCCACTTTTAGATAATCTCCAATTTTACACTTTTTTCATAACGAAGAAATCCATTATTTCCAGTTTTGAAACTCATGGAATAATAGCCCCTCCTCTCTATCTTTCTTCACTTAAATACTCGGTTTGGTTCACGAGAAAGGATTCAGACTCATGATGTTTACTTACCCTGCAGGTGAGTCTCTAATTTACCTTTAATGACAAGTATTTGAGTTAGAATGAAAGGGGTCTGAATAGAGGGGGTTGGATATTAAGGATTCATCTAGGTAATTCCAGCTAGCTTGGGCTTGAAGACTAATTGATTGGTTGATACAAACAGACAACAGTTTTCTTCTTTTAGTCCTTTGGTTGTTATGCTATCGACAGATTATGCAAGGTGAGAATGAATACCATAAAAGTATCTATGAACATGGACGCAGAAAGAAATAAAGGAAAGAGACTAGCTGCAGGATGCTTGTGTAGTACTTGAACTGGTATTGCATGGTGTGTATATAGGAGTGATGAGTGCATGAAGCATTTTCTTTGATGGTTAACTGCTAGATCTCAACTAATGATCGTTGCTTGTATTGCCTTTAGGCCTATCTGGTGAGAAATTTTAGCATTAATTTTGGGTTCCCATCAGAAACCTTGATGATGGATATGCATACCTAGTAAGTACTTTTGGTTGATTCTCCCAATTAATTGACGAGCAAGGCCCATCATATCTTCTATCTTTTTCTGGACTTCCAGCGAACTACTAGATATCTGCCTTTCAGTTAGAAGGACCTGATCTGTGGTTTGGGCTACCAGTACTGCTGTTACCTCCCTGTCCCTGTCCCTTTCCATCTCATCTGCTTTATCTTTTTATGAAATCAAATCAATTTAATAATATTGCTTTAAAGTAATTGAGTTTGATGTAACATCTATGTACCCTTTTCAAATATTCAAAGTTCCAAGTATTACATTATTACTGTAACATAATGGTCTTGTCTCAATCATCTTGGAAGTCAACTTTGTTTGCTCAATTTGTGATATAAGGTGTATATCCTTTTCGATTGTTTTGTCATCTTTTCTTCATTTCTCTCCTCCTTTTGTAAATGTTTCCTGTCTTGCAGGAGAAGGATTCTTCTTATGTTTGTGAACTGTGCCAGAAAAACAGCCAGTGTATTCAGCCAACTTCAGGAACAGAGTTTGACAACTCAGTGGAAATATCAGAAGTCAGGGAGCTTGAAGCTGTCTCTACCTCGGATAGAATTGCTCCATCTCCCTTGGTTTCAGGTAATACTATGGTGTCTAGTATTGTCCGAGTTCAGCTTTGCATGCACTCTTTGAACTTTGATCTAAGCGAGGCTGTATGACTATCCAAAAATTGTAGAGTAGATATGCACCCTATCAGCTTTGATTTAAGCCGTGCTGTTTAACAATCGAAAAATTGCTATAGTACACCATCTAATATTGTCCTGTTTCTTTTATTCCTCATGGCTCAGTGTTTGTGATTGTTTCTCGAGTCCCACACTTTGTTGCCAGCGCACACATATTTAGGAAAACTAATTCAGGGATATGCTTAGAATACTTCTTTTCTCCTGCTTGGTGTTTCCAAAGACTCTTGACATTATGTACTGGAATACACTGCAGGACCAAGGACATTGCGAAAACTGAGAATTCTTTGCCTTCATGGCTTCCGCCAGAATGCTTCTGGTTTCAAAGGCAGAACTGCTTCGCTGGCCAAGAAACTCAAGAGCATTGCTGAGCTTGTTTTTGTGGATGCACCTCATGAATTGTCTTTCATTTATCAAATTCGTAGAAACTGCGATTCTGCATCAGAAATGGAAAATAACCGTCCACCCTCAGAGAGTTGCAGTAAAAAGTTCTCATGGTTAGTTGCACCTGATCACAAGGGAGAGAACGATTCTGATTGGAAGATAGCTGATAGTCCATTTGATCCTCTGCAGTACCAGAAACAAACTGAAGGTTTCGACAAATCAATTGCATATTTAAAGGACTTATATTCTAAAACAGGCCCTTTTGATGGGATATTGGGATTTTCACAAGGAGCTGCAATGGCCGCTTTAGTTTGCCTACATCAGCAGAAGCTAAAAAGAGAGATGGAATTCAGATTTGCGATTCTGTGCTCCGGGTTTGCTGTTAATATGAACAATTGTCAGCAGGGCTCAATCAATGTTCCTTCACTTCATATATTTGGCAACGACAAGGGTAAAGATAGACAGATAGAGAACCAAGCTAGTAGACATCTTGCTTCTGTGTTTGAGAATGGCTGCTCTGTTGTTATTGAACATGACTTTGGTCATATAATTCCTACAAGACCTCCATATATAGATCAGATAAAAGAATTCCTCAAACGTTTCATGTAAGTCAAAGCCTTGATGCACACCATCTTTTGCTGTAAAAGATTTGGGGATTATGCTTAGCTTGTACTAAAATGTTAAAAAATTTGTAAACTATTAATCATAGTCCCTGGTTTCAAGTGATTTAGTTCTCAAGATGAATTCATTCATGGAGTTGGCCCATTATTTTTAACTTTTTTTTTTTTTTTGGATAATTGGCTTGTTTCTTTACTTTTCTCCACTTAAGTATCACATTTGTGTTCAACAGAATTCAAATGTGTGATGTGTACTTAACTTACATACTAGGTCGTTTGGTTGGGAACTAGTTATCCTAGGGGGTTAGTTATCCTGGGATAACTTATCCTACCCTATATATGGGATAACTTATCTCATCACCATGGTATAAATGATGGGATAAGTTATCCCAAACATGTCAACCAAACAAGATACCAAACTTTTATCCCAGGACTATTTTTTTATTCCACGACTATATATTCTTATCCCTCACATCAAACAATTTCTCGAGATCCTCTCATTTATCTTTGAGTTTTGCATCCTTTAGCCAAATTTATAAGAAAGAAAATTATTGGCACTTTAAAAAACAACTTATATAAGCATTACAATTCGTCTTATTCATTAATTTTCTTTTTTTTCTAAAAAAAATATTTTATTCATCAGTTTATCATTACGATAGGTGTCAAGTGGAAGTGTGATGTATGCAGATGAGGCATCCTAACAGATCGGTAGACTTGAACCTTGTTCCTATGTGGTGACCTGATCAATTCGATCAGGCACTCGCCATCTATTTTCATTGTTCAAATATTTGACAACACGAAACAATCATTGTTCAACTCTTTGACAATATGAAAAAACCAGAAACTCTGCCTCCCTCTCTATCTATCCGAGGGATGGAAATTGAAAATGTATGAGAAACACTTTTTAAATGAATTAATCAAATACAAATTATTTTATTTTTTTCAAAAATACTTTTCTTAAAATGATTTTAACAAAAATAAACCATTTTTACTTTTTAGCCACTTAGCCAAACAGACTCTTGAGCCATAAAAAATATCCTCCCAAAAAAGAAAAAAGAGAGAAGAAAATGAGGGTTAAAATGTTAGAGATGAAGGTAAAAGTGAGGGTTTTCTGCTGTTTCGCCAAAAAGAAGGGAGCCAAATCTGAAATAGCATAAATATTAGGATGAAATAGATAATTAAATATTTAACTGGTCGCTTACTACAAATATAAGTCATAGGGACCTTAAACCCCAAAGGGAGAAAAGTCAAGAAACACAAAACAAAGGAACCCCAGTTCTGGACCTAGTACCCCAGTCAAGAAGACGAACAAGAACAAGAAACAAGAAAAAAGAAACAACATGCAGACTCTCCGAAGAAACCCACTTCACAGAATCTCCTCAAGATTCGTTAATCAAGTTTGTTTATCTTTTCTTTTATTCTTCCTAAGAACCTTGTCTGTTTCACTTCCAATTCTTGTTTTTGGGTTAGTAGTGTACATATATTGAGATATTGCATATTTCTTGAGGGCATTGAATTAATGTAGATATTCAAAAACTTCCATCCCGTTTACCTGTTCGCAAATTTTAATCTTGAGTACTTTAGTTTTTGTAATGGAGTGGAATTTTCCCTCTTTCTTGGGTAAACTATGTATTTTTTTATTTTTTTTTGTTTAAAGTTGATTTCTGATGTCTAAATTTAACAAGTCTTCTTATTATTCAATTTATTTTGGTTTCCTGCTTATATAATATGATTTGGATATAATAGGTAGTCAAAACCAGTGCATATTCTACCAAGAAAATTTATGATGCTGGGCAGCCAACTCCTGCCACTCACCCTCAGGTAATTCTACACTGCATATGTAGCATTGATACTTGGTAAAATGGAATTAGGGCTTTTGACATTAACAAAAGATAAAGATTGAGTAAATTTAATTCTTGTTTTCTTTTCTTGTACCCACCTTTCTTTGGAACACTCTGTTGGAATAACGGTAAAATGTCGTTATGTAATTGCATGCAGTTAATGAAGGAAGGGGAGATTACTCCTGGCATTACCAGTGAAGAATATATGCAGAGAAGGAAGAAATTATTGGACTTCCTTCCGGAGAATAGTTTAGCTATTGTTGCAGCTGCTCCCACAAAAATGATGACTGATGTTGTACCTTACAATTTTAGGCAGGATGCTGACTATTTATACATCACTGGATGCCAACAACCTGGTGGTGTAGCAGTTCTAGGGCATGACTGTGGTTTATGCATGTTCATGCCAGAACCAAGCATCCAGGTACTTCAGGAACCATTCACTTGCCTTGTTTTTGTTGACCGGATGCTGTTAATAAGAGGAAAGCTTCATCCTATTTATAGAACATATATCTCAATTTTAGTAACATTTTTCTTTAGATTGCTACTATGGTATTATAGTTAGTATAGATTGTAGAAAGTTAAAGATTGCTTCCATTTTTAAAGTCAAAAGTATTTTTAGGATGTTCTTTGGCAAGGAGAAGTGGCTGGAGTTGATGCAGCTCTAGATATATTCAAGGCTGACCTTGCTTACCCCATTAGCAGATTGCCTGAGGTAAACTTTTTTAAAGTATCGTATCTCCAACTGCAAATAAGTTTGAGATTCTTATTTGAAGCAAATACCTCTCACATTGATAAGTAAAAGTAAAACTGCATAGAGTAACATCCCTTCTATTGTGGAACCCTATAATTTTCTTTCCTCTTGATGATGGAATTTAATGTTAGAGAATTGGACCTATAAAAATGTCTTATAGATACTCTTAACTGTTGCTAAATCCTTAGAATGGTGGATTGCTGTGCAAAACTCCTTTTTCTCTTTTCTTTCCTGGAAAGGTAGTAGTTTTCCTCCTTAATATGTGTAAAAGGTATAGCTGGAACAAAGTGGACGGAATGTCTAAGTTTTCACATATATAGAAGTCAGGCTTGCCTTACCTAAAACTTCATGTTTGATGGGACCTATCACTGGATGTAACTTCTCCTCATAATATTTGAAATCAAGCAGGCATCATGTTAGGATGGGTTGAGAATATAATATTATGAGCATGAAATTGAAGAGTGAAGGTTAACACTATGCTTCAAGGAGAGTGGACACTGATTTCTAAAAGGAAACTAGGATGATTTAGGCCGAGGGAATATTTTTCGTTAGGCTGTTAGGTTTGCCTCTTAGACCATGTAATGACAATTAGTATTTAGATTGACAACTCAAAGGACGGGAAAGGAAGATGTATATATGACTGTGTTATTTGTAGAGAACCGTATCATGGGTAGATTCTCTACTTATCATATACCAATTCCTTATGAGCTTAAATCCGGGAACATCAATAAACTCTTCCCTTACAAAAAAGTACAAAATGAAGATATGATGCACATATCATGATTATCTATATACTATATGTCAGAAAGGGAAGAATGCCATCCTTCGTAGCTGTCTTTCCTGTACATGGATTCAGTGTAGTCACTTTATTTTAGTTCCCATGTTGCAATTTCTCTTTTCTCTAATTTTTGCTGGACTTGTCAGATGCTTTCCAGGATGTTAGAAAGTTCTTCCATTGTGTTCCATAATGTGAAGACAACGACTTCATCTTACATGGAACTAGAGGCTTATAGAAAAGCAGTAAACAATTGCAAAGTAAAAGATTTCTCTGTTTACACTCATGAGGCCCGGCTGGTGAAGTCTCCAGCAGAGCTTAAATTGATGAGAGATTCTGCATCAATAGCTTGTCAGGTAATGGTAGCTCTTTTTCTGATTGCACATGGAAAATCATCTCTGAGTTATAGAGATGGATAGATAGAGCATACATCTGACTTAACTTTCATATGTTTATTTGTCTTCTTCTGAAGTTGATACTCTTCAGGCAGTTAACATGTCACAAGGGTATTGAGATATGAACGAGCATGTTTCAAAATTATAAAAAGCATTGTTTGCATATCAGCTGATGGCATCTTAATTCTTAAGTGACATGTTTGTCATTTTTTTGTATGACAAATTTCTTTAAAAGGTAAAAATAGGTGTTTGCATTTCGCTTTAATTCCTCTTCTTCTTTCATGTCAAGGATGGTGTCTTCAGGTTGAAGATACTACATTCCGAAGATCCAGAAGTTATTCAAAAAAGGAAAAATGTACAGATAAAAGGATCATTAGTCTAATAGATGACTGTTCTTAATATTCCAAAAATTTGGAGTCTGTACTTGCTTAGTTGGGTCAACACATTCTGCTCTAATTGAGAAGGAACTGTTCTTGCATGTACAATTCTTTCTTTGATAATGTGCTTCTGTGTTTAGTAGTTCAGAAATCCTTCATCCTATTTCACAATCATGATTTGCATGTTTACTTAGGAGAGACTGGTCTGGAAAATGTTTCTTCCTATTCCTGAAATTTGTATGCTGTCTAGCAATATAGTTGGGTGTTATATGTGAGTTTTGATATTTTCCTCTTATTAGTTCAGTCCTTATATATACCGTATAAAAGTTAAATTTTGTTTCTTGATGTTCTAATGTATATGTTTTTGGTAGGCGCTTATCCATACCATGTTGTACTCGAAGTTGTTTCCTGATGAAGGAATGCTGTCTGCCAAATTCGAATATGAATGCAGAGTTAGAGGTGCCCAAAGAATGGCGTAAGTTTTTCTTGTATTATGTTTGGAAGTTTGTATTTAGAGAGGGGAGCAACTTGCAATTTTTTTTAAAGTATTTTAGTCTAACATGGGTTGCAGCAGAGTGAATCAAAATGCATTTTCCTCGTATCTAAACATGCAATTGATTTTCTTTTTCTTCTATTTTCTGAGTTTCTGATAGTTTTTTGTTTTAGAAACTAATAATGTTGTATTCCTCAGCATTAATGTATGTTGGAGACCTCCAAAAAGGTTTTAACAAGCTAAAACAAGAGATTAATTACCGTAAACCTAAAGGATCTACTAACTGTTCAGCATTTTCTATACAATGTTCTTTACACCAAAAGTAGAAATTTGCTATTCAGCTCCCTTTGATTTTCTGAATGTTGATGAATCTATCTTCAAAGCTTCTTCCATTCCCCTCCCTCTAGATAGTCCACCAGATACAGTGTGGGATTATTCTCCACCACTTCGTCTTGTTTTGCTTCCCCCTCTCCTAATCTAGCAACTTAATTTTCCTGACTGTCTTCCTTATAGTCATTCTTCTAGCTGATCGTTTCAAGGATTATACATTTTCCTCTTTCTGTTCTGCAGGTTTAACCCTGTTGTTGGTGGCGGACCTAATGGCAGTGTCATTCATTATTCTCGTAATGACCAGAAAGTATGTTAAGTATCTTCAAACGCAATTGGATTTGAATATCAACCATATTGAATACAAGTATCTAATTTGTTGTTTTAACAGATTGAAGATGGGGACTTTTTTGTTTTAACAGATTAAAGATGGTAACCTTGTCTTGATGGATGTTGGATGCGAGCTCCACGGTTATGTCAGTGATCTTACTCGTACTTGGCCACCCTTTGGCAAATTTTCTTCTGTTCATGTAAGTATAGAATCCCTGATTTACTTCAGTGTCCCCCCCCCCCCCCCTCCAACACACACACGTCAAAGCCTGGTCCTGCGTGTAATAACCCTATTAGCTGATCAAAGTCCTACACAACCTCCCATTTCAGAAAGAATGCACTGATCATCAATTGAAATCCCAAAAGTCTACCCAAAAAAATCTAGAAAGACGAATACTATAATGAAAACCATCAGGTAATTTATCCTAGCAGCTTGCTTCACCCTGCAGATGAATACCATACTATTGCATCTTTCTATTTTTGATTGAAACTATTGCATCTTTCTCTATTTGAGTGTTTCATTGATCTAGAAAGTCCAAACTACTGACATCTCCATATGTTTTCAAGATTATGGTTGTCAAGTACTTTACTACATAGGTCAATATATGATAGTCCCTGGTCCGGTGAAAAATAGAGTGCAACTCCCTACTTGTTAACTTCTTTCATCAAATTTCTTAGTCAATGAAAAGAAAAACATATTTTGCTTAAACCATAACAGAGACATTCCAGAATTTTTTCTAACCATTTTATTATCTTGACCAGTTAAGCTCTCTAACATCGAGTTTTCTTGCTGATAAATATTAAGAGCTTCCAGGAATGGTCTTTTAACTGGATTCATGTTTTACCAACATCCATTAGCAACTTATGTGAAGATGCTGAAAATTGTTTAGATAAAGGGTAGTAATGAAGAGGATCTTATGCAGGTGAAGATATAAAATGGCTGCGCATTCCACCCATTGCATCAATCCTGAGCTCTGAGTTTAGTGATGACCACTCATAATAACTAGGTATATCTTCTCAGTCTGGAACCTGAGATTCTGCCTTCTATGTGTAGTAGATATACCCTATGGGCACCTTTTCTGAACACTCTTTTACTCCAGTACTAACCTAGCACCCCACAACAAATTTTTTACCTGGTCTCGATGTCCAGCTAGACTATTTTGCTTAACTGCAGTCTACCTCCAAAATTATAAACATTAATTGTCTATCACCAATTCTGAAGTGTGAAGCACCATTACCCTAGGAGAGAAGAAATCTGTTGTGTTTCTCACATGAGAATTTGCACCTCATATGCCCATTGACAGCCACTAAATTTGAGCACTTAGGATCCAATGCGCCAAGACTTATCCACCTTGATCCTAATATGTTTGAATCCTTGCTACACATCAAAGGTTTTCAAAAGCTAGATATTAATTTCCAGCATTTCAATTGGTGGTATGAGTTCTGAATCTTAATTCCAGATATTCGATGACCATGCTGATATCGATCTGGATGTGAACAATGAGAATGATAATAAAATCCGTTCTTGAAAAAACAAAATCTTGATTTTATTTCTTCGCTATAGATTATGCTTGAGAAATAAATTCTTCCCTTGTTATGGCTTTTGATTGCTAACTTTTCTGTGGTATAATCTCTATACATATTTATTGTCTGGAACTTGATGTTAAGATCCACGACTTGATCTGTACCTTCCAGGAAGAACTTTATGATCTTATTTTGGAGACAAACAAGGAATGCGTGGAGCTGTGCAGACCTGGCACAAGCATCCGAGAAATACACCGCTACTCGGTACTTTTTTTTAGTTAATCTGTAACTGCTTTTGTTTTATATTCCAGGGACTAGGGGGGAATTAGGAATTTAATTCTTTTCTTTCTTACTTTGTGTTTTGCCTGATTGTCAATTTACGCTGACTCCCTCCCTCCTCCCCCCCTCCCCAAGTTGTGAATAGCAACAAAGGTTGCTAGCTTCGAGATTTGCATGAGCTGAGGGAAATGAGGCATAATGGTATTGTTGAAGATATGGTTAAAGTTTAATTCCTTTTAAGGCTTTGAGTTTAGTGATGTTGGAGAGAATCAGATGCTTTTTGGTTGCCTCTCCTTTGATTTGAAAATAGTGTTTCTTCATATATGATGAATGGTAATGCTTTGGTAAAAGGTAAACCTGTAAGGTTATGGTTAGAGGTGTCTAATTAATGTAGTGTGCTTTGGACTTGATTCTCAATGAAGGGTAGCATTACTTTGTTAATGCAAATGATTGTTTTGCTTTTTTACACAAGGGTCATTCTTTGTGTTTGTTGTTAGGGCAGCTTATAAAAGGTCTTATTACTGTTCCAGATTTGAGGGTGTTATGATATACATTCTGTAGTGAGTAATTGTCCCACACCAGCATACTCTTTCCTTTAGATACTTTTAAGTTGTGCCAAGGTCTCATTCTTGCTTTTTTTGTTTTGATGTGGGATAGGAAGAAAAGCTGCGCAGAGGATTCAAGGAGATTGGGATACTAAAAAATGATCGAAGATATGCATTGTTAAATCCTACGAATATAGGTTATTCCTTTAATCCCTTACTCTTCCACTGCAGATATAAGAACACTGCATGTGCAATAGCAGCAGATACTTGCTCCCTTTCAGATTGTCCTCTTAGTTACTATTCCTATTGTGATTTTTTTGCTGAAAAGATAAGCGAATGCTTGTGACACTGCGACCATCTCTGAATGAACTTTGGATTGTCTCATATTTCCAGGTCACTATCTAGGAATGGACGTTCATGATTCTTCTTCAATTGGATATGATCGACCTCTGAAACCTGGTGTAGTAAGTTTCCTCCCTTACTGATGATTACTTTGATTTCTGAAAATAATTGGGGAAGTTCAAGGTAAGCAAAATAAAGTGTTTGTCGTTCTTTTGAAAACCTCCTCGCGAATGAACTCCAGTGAGTTGTTCATTTGGAAACAAATGAGATTTGCCATACTGCATCATTCTCTTTCAGCAATTTACAATAAGTTTTTCCCAATGGATAATTCAGACGTTCTCTCCTTGATTCTTGAATGAATTACAATATAAACCCACTAACCATGCTTATACTTTTAGAGCCATATGGTCAAAGTTCTATAGAGATGTGAAGGGTTACAACAGTGCATGATGATATGTATGCACTGGTTTTGTCATATGCTCCTCTTTGGTCCTATTGCAGCTTCTAAATTTTTTTTTTTTGAAACAGATAACATATTTGTAAATTAATAACAAACTACACAAAGGGTGTGTAGTCCCGAAGGATTGACATCTTGTTCTAATTTTCATCACTTCTATAGTAGGTAGACGGAGAAAGTAAATTTCAGAAATGAAGTTGGTAGAAGGTTGCTTACATCAGGGTTGCACGCATTTGCTTATTAATGATTTTTGAAATCTCTGACGGTTCAATCAAGCAGAAAGATCAAAATATCTTTTGCTTTTCTCTCTAGATTTGTTTTCATTGATTAATTTGAAATGAATAATCCCTAAACACCTTACTTCATTAACCCGGCTTCATATGCGATCTGATTTTTGTTAGTGATAAAGGTTTCTTTCCTGGTGTGTCTATTTTTATCACTTACAAATAATTTCTTGTATATCTTATCAGTCTGAGTCACTAGGAACGTTTATCCTGCAGAAATTGTAATGTTACATGCAATTGCAGTAAAAAAATTAGTAGCGCGTCCATCTTGTTTTCATGTTGGTAGTACAAACTGTTCTTATACTTTATGTATAATCCATTTCATGACAAGTACCTCACTCTTGCGAAAGGTACTTAACGTCCAACATGCTTGCTTCCTTGTAGAAAAAATTAGTAGTTATCCCATTGCGTTCCTTTCCGCCATTCATCGAATCATAGAAAATTGGAATGTGCTCCCAACCTGTCTGATATGACAAGAAAACATATGCAATATATATCAAGTCAGATGTTGTATACAACACTACCGATTGCAACTCCAATGATACAACTAATTGGTGTTGGTGTAGATTTAAGTTATATATGGTTTGTCTGAGGTCTATAGTGCCAGAGATATCTGAATCTGTGCGTGTGTTTTTTGGTCTTTCAACTTTTCTCGAAACTACTGTGTTTTGAACAAGAAGCATCATGAACATTCTACTCAGAGGTTCTTACTTTGTATAATTCTTGGTGATCATATCTGAGGAAAAATATGCTAATTCTGCATTACATCTATATTTGATTAAGCACATAACTTAGGATTGTTCTGCGGTTATGTGCATGTTCTTGTTTTCTTACCTCGGACTCTTGGAATACTGTGTTCCCTCTGTGCATTCGTACATCTGGCATTTGGATAAAGTCATGACCAATTGTGAGACATCCTTTACACTTTTTCTAAAAGTGATGAAGGAGATGCATATAGTGCAAAATGATCAGATGAAATTAGACAAATTAAAGCTAAATAGTCTTGGATAAAATTGCCTGGTCATTAGACAATTGTTAGCTCCTGCTCTCTCTGGTGGTTTCTACCTATGTTGCTTGGACTCTTCAAAAATACCGATGGGTACGTGTCGGATCCTCAAAAAATAGTGTATATTTGAAGGATCCGATGCAGGTGCGGCAACTTTTCCGGAGATTCCGAGCAACTTAGGTTTCTACATTATTACTGACCACAAAAATAGATGAGTCCTTCTGATGTCAGCTTCTAATTACTTGTGATTTCTGCAAGAGCCTCTAATCAATCTTCATGGACTTTTATATGTAGGTCATCACAATTGAACCAGGAGTATACATCCCTTCATTAGTTGATTGTCCAGAAAGGTATACTTGTTACTTCATCAAATTGATGTTCCTTTTGATATGCATTCAGATTTCTGTATCTTAGATCATCCTCGAGTTCCTTGGAGATTCTCAGTTTATTGAACTGGTTCTATCTGCCAAAATGTGCTGTGGTGGATGAATGAAGAATTACTCTTTTATGCATAAAAGGTAGAGAATCATATGACAATGTATTTTCTAGGTTGGTCAGGTAGATCTTGTAGGTCAAATCAACTGTTGCGAAGTTCTTAGAGTTGTAACTTGTAGCAGTATTAGTCATTTTGAGTAATTGTACAAAAGAGTCCCAGTTAGGTTGGGGTTTCAGTGAATGACTAAAGGCTAATTATGTTCGACCAAGACTGGTATCAGCAACCTTTAATTCAAAATTTCTTTTGCAAGATTTAAAAAAGATTGCACACCTCGAAATAAATACTACATGTAGCAATGGCATTTTCAGGTTGTCTGGTTCTAGGAAAAATGGTTGCTTTGTTGTAAATGTTGGGGAGAAAGAATAATTGCTCACTTGAACTAAGTAGCTGTCAAATTTAAATTTCTGTTGCCTGGTGATTCATCTGTAGTTAAGGAGCTAGATTATTCTCTTGCCCCCCACTAAGGATTAAAAGGCGCACTTGTTTCCTTAGAAATCGTTATTTTACTTGCACTTCTATATACTTAAATCTCATCATCTATAATCACTTCTGTCAATCAGGTTCCGTGGCATTGGCATAAGAATTGAAGATGAAGTCCTTATAACAGAATCGGGGTATGAGGTATGTTGACAGAAATTGTTCAATTGCTTTTAAGGGTTAAGCAACCTTTTGGTTCCTCTGACCCTTTGATTATGTACGAAACTAATTATTAGCACTTGAAAAATTAAGTTGGTTTTATGGCATTGTGAGTAAAGATCTGATGGTCGATGAATCTTTAGCCATAGGTCTGACAATTATGCCAATTTTCTACCTTTCTGGATACAGGTCCTTACTGCTTCCATACCAAAGGAAATTAAACACCTCGAGTCCTTGTTGAACAACTTTGCCAATGGAAGGGGAACAGACACTGGAGATGCTCTCAGTTAATTCGCTTTAAATCTCCAAGCTTCGACACACTTAACGATTTTTTTTTGTTAAAAAAAAGCAGCACCAGAATCCAAGTGGTTCATGCTTGTTTCTTCAGAAACTCATGTGCTCCTTGTTCTTTTCAGAGCCATTTCTACTCTACTAGCAAGAATTGAATCGTTGAATAATAATTTATGTTATTTGTTCAGTATGATTTTCCAGTGAGAACAATTGCATGGACTTTTCCTTCTATAGAATAAGTTGAAGGCTCATTTGGAACTTGGAAGCATTTCTTTGACATGTAGTGTTGTCTTTTTGCAGTCCAATATTTTCTAAATATCATAGATAATAAAGCAAGGGTCAAGATAAACCCCTAAAATACCAAAATTGGTAATTTCTTCCTCTTAATATTACTTTAGGGATAATAACGTTTTTGATCTCAGTTATTGATAAATTCTATTTTTGGTTCTCTTCTATTCGAATTGTTAGCGGAGATAAGAAATTACTTCCTTGGTAGAAAGGAAGATTGAATAGATTTCTTAAATGGAGGGGAGTTGGTAGTTGCCTTTATTAAGTAGAGCTATCAATTGGTCAGCCACATTGAAACAAGAAATAATAATTGTAAGCTTGTCAGGCTGGTTGTTGTTTGTGGTTATATGTAATGTGTAATGACTATTGCAGAGATTCCTATTGCTGCTATAAGCACGTAACAGTAATAAATATTCATCCACATTTGTTCAGCACAAGTATTGCCAGCCTCGTACTCTGTAAAGTTGTACTTTTTCAATATATCATACTCCGTGTAATTTCATAAGCGGGGTCTGGGGAGGTGGTGTCAGGTGTGTATGCAGTCTTACCCCTGTCTTTGTGTAGATAGATAAGAGTGTTTCCGATAGATCTTTTGTATCGTCTTATTCTTTCGTTATTTTCTTTTCCTTAAAAGGATAGACAAACTATAATGTATGAAGGTGACTACTATGTATAATATGTTTATGATTTCTCTTGCCTGCTCTGTTTATAAAGTGTTATTTTCTCATTAAATTAGATATGTTAATGTTGGCCTTTCGCCCTTGCTTGCAAGGCTGTGTGTACGTATATTAAAGAGCACCGCCACCTAGGCACCTATCTTGTACTTTTTCTAGGTTTAGCTTTTGAAGTGGTTTTAGTTGAATTATAAGCTTGGATATAAGAATCATTCTCTCTGATATTAATTCGTTATAGATGTACGCCACGTATTTACATCCCACTATGATCTAGTAATAATATCGAGTGCAAATAAGTATTTTTCTGCGTCTCCTATCATGGAAGGTGCAGATGGTTTTTAATTAGTTCTTGGTGTGAATGTGGTGGTTGACATTAATTTCTTGAAAATATTACGCATTTGACATAATGATAATTTACTGTGTTCTGAGGAAAAGATAGGCCTAGATTTTTAATTTTTTTTTGGGATTCTTATAGCAGAATTAATATATATAGGTTAACCCTCTCCAACTACTCATGTTACATACTATATTTGTTACTCCTTCCAACTGTTTTTATTATTTAAATAAATTCTGCTTTAAATATTAACAAGCCATACTGTGAATATTTAATTTGTAGTACGCCCTTCCATCTAATTTTCCATATAGTAGGACCATTTTGTTTTCAATGCTCGGATCACTCTTTTTCCATTTTTTGGTGGACTACTAAGTTAATGCCCTCCACACAATTTTGGGGAAACAAAGAAGTACTTGTAATATTCTACTCCTTTCGTCTCAAAATATTTTATAAATCTTTAGTTTAAAATTATAAGATTCATATGTTTTTTTAAGGGCAAATTACAGAAATCACATACCTTTAAGGCAAAATTACAATCTATTCCTTAAAAGTTTATAATTACAGAAATCCCTCAAACGGATACAATAATGTAAGCGCTGATACATTAATCGTTAAGTAAGATACATTACATTTTATACATGATACACTAATATAATGTACATTTTATACATGATACACTAATCTAATGCGAGATCTGATAATATAAGCTACGTCGATGTCGATGTGCGAGATCTAATGTCGATCGCGAAAATGAGGGATTTTGGAGATTTGTAAAACTTATAGGGGATAATAGTAATAAGTAAACTAAAATGTGGTAATTTTTCCTTTTTTTAATTACTAAAGTCTAACAGACAACAAATTTAAAATAGAGACGGACTGGACACGCACAATTTCATGCATTTTTCTTGTTTGGTGAGAATAACAACTTTCTAGCTTAAAATATTTAATAAAACATTACTATTGTTTAACCTTGTCATATCATAAGGGCATTTTGGAAATTTGAGCCCTTTAACCAATCCATCTATATATATTAGAAACCCTTTAACCAATCCATGTCATTCCACAACATCTCTTTCATTACAAACATAGCAAGCCAAATAGAAAAAATGTCTCTAGTGACAGAGGAGATGAGAGCCAGTGCAACTGAATTCTACACTGGAAATGATATCTGCCAAGAGAAATCAAAGTTGTTGCTGACTGAAGTTGGCCTACCAAATGGCCTACTTCCTATGCAAGACATGTTAGAATGTGGTTATGTTAAGGACACTGGCTTTGTTTGGCTCAAATCCAAGAAAAAAACAGAACACAAGTTTGAAAAAATTGGTAAATCAGTCCAATATGCAACTGAAGTCACAGCTTATGTTGAGCCCAATAAGATCAAGAAACTTACTGGGGTTAAAGCTAAAGAGCTACTTATGTGGTTAACACTTAATGAAATTTGTGTTGACGAGCCATCCACTGGTAAAATCCATTTCAAGACTCCAACTGGGCTTTCTAGGACTTTTCCTGTTGCAGCCTTTGAACTTAATGAGCCCAAAAAGGAAGTCAAAGAAGTGAGTAATGTTGTTGCTGCTGCTGTGGAAGTGAAAGAGGTGTAAGAATAAGAAAAAAACAATATAATTTGCTTGCCTTAGTATTAACTATAATCTAATCTTTGCTTATTTTATCAAACTTTGATTAAAAAGTTGTTTTACTACTACTACTTTAGTTGAGGATGATGATTATCTAATCCATCTTATTGTACTCATCATCAAGTGGCTAATTATGTCATCTTTTATTTGAATTTAGTGACATTATTATTATTATTAATATACACCTAAAATACCAAAATTAGTAATTTCTTCCTCTTAATTTTGCTTTAGGGATAACGACATTTTGATACTGATAAATTCTATTTTTGGTTCTCTCATCCAAATTGTAAGCGGACATAAGAAATTATTTCATTGGTGAAAAAGAAAGATTGAATATATTTCATGAATGAAGGGGAGTTGGTAGTTGCCTTTATTTAGAAAGTGTTATTAATTATTTTAGGTTGCCACAATGAAGAAAAAAATTAATTGTAAGCTTGTCCTGGTTGTTTGGGGTTGAATGTAATATGTAATTACTATCGTAGAGATTTCTGTTGCTACTATAAGCACGTATAACAGTAATAAATATTCATCCATATTGAGAGGCGAATCCAGGATTTCAAGAAAACGGGGTGCACCATTGCTTTAAAGATAAGATCAAAAAATTGATAATAACAATAACTAAGCGAGCAATACATAAAAATTATATTACCACAAAACTTTCAGAATTTAGCTTTTTTTTTTTTTTTTTTTAATGAAAAACATGTTTTTAAGTTAGTAAAAATAAATTGAAGCGAATTGGGGCTGCCTAGGATCGAAGCTGCGACCTTTGTGTTGAAATCTTGCAGTCGTACTAGTGAACCATCCAGCCATCTTGAGAACAGGTTCAACAAGTTTTAATTTAATATATTCTTTAATAATTATAGAAGTAATATATCGAGTTTAGTCGGATGACCACGGGTTTGGGTGACCCAAAAAATATACATAAATTCGCCCCTGTCCATATTTGTTCCGCAAGTATCGCCAACCTAGTATACAACAATAGTTTTCTTAGGATAGCTAACTCAATCATAATTATTAAATGGACCCTTTTACTATGCGTTTGTATTCTAAACTCTTTTACTTGACTATTTGTCAACTGAACCCTTAAACTCTATGTTTTAAGCCCTTCTTACCTTGACCAAGCTTATGTGGCAACTTAATTATTGAGCTGACATAAATGTGTGATGTCACGCGTAGAAGGAGCGTGAAAGATCAGACTAAAAATATTTTTTTCTTTTAAAAATTGAATAAAAAGATCAAAAATAAGAAAATTAATTTTTTTTCCAGTTCTTTCTTTTTTTCTCACCCCACCCCTCCCCATTTCTTTTTTTCTTTCTACTCTCAAACCCCCACTTCTCTTCTTTCTCCGCTTTCCAATTTCTTGTTTCTCTTCTCTCTTCTTTTTTTTTTTTTCACATTTTCTTCCTCCTCGGATTAGATACGAAATTGTATTGTTGTTGTAGATCTGTATTTTCCTTTTATTTTCGGGGTAATTTATAACCCATAAAGTGAAAAAGATTCAACAGTCTTGAAAGATGAAAAGTGGTTATTGAATGTCTTTGTGAAATGTGTTATGGAAAATTGTGTATAAATATTAAAGTATATTGATGTATTTTAATCGCTATTTGTTAACATCAATGGGAAAAGAGATTTATGGTGGTTCAAGTGGTAGATGTAAATGTTGGTAAAAAAAATACGATTAAAAGTTGTGAATGAAAGAAGTTTCGAAAAAAAAAAAAACAAATGATAATTGTTAGTTATTTAGGAATGTAATGATACTAGTGAGAATGGAAGCTTGTGGTGGTATCTCTAATGTAAAAAAAATGGAGAGAGGTGAAGGGATGAAGTGAAAATGAAAGACAAAATAGAATTTTTTTAAAATAATAATAATAATAAGTGATGTGTCATTTAAAATGTGATGTGGATGATGATGTGTCATCACTACAAGAAAAAAGTGAATTACATGGGGATTTTCCTGGGGATTAGTATGAAAATTTGCAGGAAAACAAGTTTCTTGCGAATTTTCATACTAATCCCTAGGAAAATCCCCATTTAATTCACACTTTTCTTGTAGTCATTTTTGTCATGCCTTTGAAGTTCACACACAATGAAAGGGGTTTAAAATGCTTTGGATTTATTTGAGTTTAAGAGTTGATTGTGAATAATCAAGTAGAATGGTCAGAATCTGGCTAAATACAATCTGGTCTATCAGACCACTATACAATCGTATTTTTCCAATATATCATGTCCTGTGAAATTTCATAAGTGAGGTCTCATGAAAAGGTGGTGTATATGCAGTCTTACCATGTCTTATAAAAATAGAGAAGTCGTTTTTGATAGATTTTTGGTATAGTCGTAGAGATATTTCATTATTTCCTTTTGCTTTATAGGATAGACAAACTATAATGTATGAAGGTGACTACTAGAGAGTAGACATCAAATTTGACGTTTAATATGCCCCCCTTATAATGTGCATTTGATTTCTCTTGCTGTTCTTTTTAGAATATGTGTACGTCAATTAAAGAACACCACCTATCTTCACTACTACATTTGTTAAATACTTGCGTAGTATTTTTTCTAGGTATATTAGCTTTTGAAGTTTTGACTTTTTCTTTGAAATGGTTCTAGTTAAATTATAAGCTTGGCTATAAGCCTATAATTACTTACTTCACGTCAATGACATTTATAAGAACTATGTAGTAATATGTAAGAGTTGGAAAACATAAGAAAATAAAAAAGGGGAAATTAACTACTATGTTGAAACGAAAACTTCAAAACATCTTTGTAGTATAAAAGAATTTGGTGAATTTCACATTTAATTTCCTTTTTTTCCCTAAAAAAAGTGCAAGAGGAGAGGTATGTAAAACTTATCAGTATGTTGCAAGTCAGAGGCAACTCTAGGATTTGAAAACTTTGGGTTATTTGAAAACTCCGGGTTCACTAATATTAAGCCTAAAAGGATAGATAACCCAGGTCACGTGGGTGGATGTATTTACACCCTTTTATGCTTTCCATGAGAGCACTATCAATTATATTTAGTTTCCACCAGTTTCTCAAGATAGATATACATATATAAATGATTTTTTACAAAGTTAACGGCTGCACGTCCACCCCAAATACACATGTGAGTCCGCCTATGTTGCAAGTAGGCCTAGTTAGGATAGGGTTCCGAATTTCAATTCCTACCAATTTCTAGTATGTAATCTACATTTTTCTAGTTAAAATCATTTTCTATGCTATTTATTTCTTTTTCATTATGTTCATTCAATGCCTAGTAAATATACGACATGTGTTTGCATTCAAAATTCAAAATCCTAACGCCTAGCTATGCTTAACAAATATACATACTTATTTCATTTATAATTGCTATATATGATCCAGTACTAGTATAAATAAATATTAAATGTGAATAAGTATTTATCGGCGAAAAGATTAGTCATTTGACATAAATGACAATTTACTGTGTTCTGAGGAAAAGATAGGGCTATAAAAACAAATTTTGGGATCCTCTTCAAAATAATTCCTCCAGCAAAATTTTTATAACCCTCTACAACTACTCGTAGTACATATCACATCTGTCCAATAATAATTGTCCATTATTAATCTAACACATCTCTTAAAAAACAATAGATAATATGGATAATATTACTATATTATCCTTTGATTTTACTTAATTTAATGATTTGAAAAATGTGTTAGATGATAAACAATACTATTGAATAGCAAGGATAAAATAGATACAAAAGGTAAATTATCTTTTGATTTTTTAAATTGGACAAGTATTATTGAACAACTATTTTTAGTATATTAGACAACAATTATTGGACGGAGAGATTAGGATAGTTGTTGCTACTGTATTTGTTACTCCTTCCAACTGTTTTTTTAAATTCTGCATTAAATGTTAGCAACCCCTTTTTTCAATATTTAGTTTGCAGCACAACCTTCCATCCAATTTCCCATATTGTAGGTCCATATTTAATTTTTTTTCTTTTCAATGCTCTGATGATCACTTTTTCCTGATCTTTGGTGGACTACCCACTTAATGCCCCTCCATACAATTTTGGGGAAAACAAAAAGAAGGTACTTGTAATATTGTACCCACGCCCCCCCCCCCCCGCCCCACAACCCCCCAAAAAAGCATAGCTTTATCGCATTTCATATTTATTAGGGAGAATAATAAATGTAAAATTAATTTGTTATTTTTTTATTTATTTATTAGAAATTTTGAGAATTAGGCTTGATTAAGAAGAAATTGTTCTTTAATATAAGAAATATAGCCGAAAATAATTACTATTTTTCTCAATTAAATTTCTAAAACGAAGCTTATTTTGAGATAATTCTTTTTTTTTTTTTTTTAACTAAAGCAACTAAAAAAGGAGGAGTAATACTTAAATTAAACATATATTTTCAAATTCTATTCCTGCTTGGTGTTTATACTAAAATATATTTTTCTTTTTATTTGTTCATTTTAGCAGATTAAGAGAACTTTGCTATCTTTTTTATTTTTTATTTTTTATTTTTTATTTAGTAAATTTTGCTATCTTATTTTTGCCCTTAAATACCTATGTAAAGTTTTATTTGTCAAATTTAGATTTTTAAAATATAATTAATAAAATTAATTTTAATAAAATAAATCTAATAAATATTTTCTTAAATAAAGTGTCAAATCAATATGAGCTAAATAAAATAAGAGAAACGGAGGAAGTTCTCTAACTCCCTTTGTTCCTAATTACTTATTTATTTTTAAATCAACACACATATTAAGAAAATGATGATTGATATAGTGAGTTTACATTTTAGCTCTATTAATTATGAAGTTGATGAATTAAAATTTTTTCAAAAAGTTTTATTTTTTTTCAAAGTAATTAATTAATTAATAGTATAATAGGGGAAAAATTTCTTTCTTAATTTGTCAAAAATGGACAAGTAATTAGGGACAAAACCTATTTATTGAGTAAGTTAATTTTGAATTCTATCAATTAATTTGTTAATGTTTTTGAAAATGGTAGAACCTATTTATTGAGTAAATTGATTTTGAATTCTATCAATTAATAAGGGTAAAATGGTAAACTCATTATATCAATTATTATTTTCTTTATAGGTATCTCAAGTCAAAAATAAATAAGTAAATAAAGACACAAAAAATTAAATTTTCCACTAATTAACATCAATTATGGTGCACTGCTGAAACAACTTTTATCATATCAATTATTATTTTCTTTATAGGTATCTCAAGTCAAAAATAAATAAGTAAATAAAGACACAAAAAATTAAATTTTCCACTAATTAACATCAATTATGGTGCACTGCTGAAACTACTTTTATCATATCAATTATTATTTTCTTTATAGGTATCTCAAGTCAAAAATAAATAAGTAAATAAAGACACAAAAAATTAAATTTTCCACTAATTAACATCAATTATGATGCACTGGTGAAACTACTTTTATCTTTAGTCAAAACTTGGGATTCAAATCTAGAATAGAAAGAAAATCCTGCTGCGAGTATTAAACCAAACATATGACATGGTATTTCCTATGGATATTGATGGAATGAATATAAGTAATTTATTTGTTAAACACCTGCGGAGACGGCCGTTTTATATACGCATCCACTCACCGAATTGTATTATCTTTTGCCTAATAATAATCGTCCACTATATTATTTTAAAATGTTTAATAATACTTGTTCACTTTATAAAATTAATAGATAATTTTATACTTAATTCCTTATTTACCCTTATAATTAATTATAGTCATTTCCTTATTACATTTTTCAAAACATTGTATTCATTACTTCCTCCGTCTAGCAATAATTGTCCACTATATTATTTTGGGATGTCCAACAATACTTGTCCATTTTATGAAATCAATGAACAATTTTACACTTAGTTTCTAATTTACCCTTATCATTAATTATAGTCATTCTCTATTACATTTTTCAAGATATTGTATTTATTATATTCAAAGGGTGATATAGTAAAATTATCCTTCTATTTATAAATTCTTAAGCAGTGTGCAAAGTCAATAGTGGGCAAGTATTGTTGGACAAAGGAAGTATATTCAAAGGTTGATATAATAAAATTATCCTTACATTCATAGTTTCTTAATAAGTGTGCAAAGTCAAAGTGTACAAGTATTGTTGAACAGGGGATATTAGTTAATATGCTAATTTAATTAATTGATATCGGTCAAATATACAAATCAATTATATATATATATATCTATCTCGTCTCTCCTAGATTTCGCTCGCCTCTCTCCTCCTTGCCCTATCTCATTCGTCTCTCCTTTTTATAACATATAGCTATGAATCGTAATTAATTTATCTAGACCTAAGGAGGCTGATTTATAATCTTAGTTCTTTTTGAAATTTCCTATAAAAAAATTCCCCCAAGTTTCTGATTTGCTCTTTAAATTGTCAATTTCATTTTTTTTTTCTAAAAAAAATTACTATTGTTTAATGTAGGCATATCATAAGGGCATTTGAGAAATTTAAGCAAAACCCAAGGGTAATCTCTGATATTGACATGTATATATTAGAAGCCTTTTTGCCAATCAATCTCATTCATTACAAAGCAAAAAATCCATTGCAAAAGAAAGTTAAAAAAAAAAATGTCTCTAATAACAGAGGAGATCAGAGCCAGTGCAACTGAATTCTACACTGGAAATGATATCTGTCAAGAAAAATCAAAGTTCTTGTTAACAGAAATGAACCTCCCAAATGGTCTTCTCCCTATGCAAGACATGTTAGAATGTGGCTATGTAAAAGACACTGGCTTTGTTTGGCTCAAATCCAAGAACAAAACAGAGCACAAATTTGAAAAAATTGGAAGATCAGTCCAATATGCAACTGAAGTCACAGCTTATGTTGAGCCCAATAAGATCAAGAAACTTACTGGGGTTAAAGCTAAAGAGCTACTTATGTGGTTGACACTTACTGAGATTTGTGTTGATGAGCCATCCACTGGTAAAATCCATTTCAAGACCCCAACTGGGCTTTCTAGGACTTTCCCTGTTTCAGCCTTTGAACTTGATGAGCCTAAAAAGGAAGTTAAAGAAGAAGTCAAAGAGGAAGTGAAAGAAGAAGCCAAAGAAGTGAGTGCTGCTGCTGTTGCTGCAGTGGAAGTCAAAGAGGTTTAAGAAAAAATAAATTGATTTGCTTATTTTATTGAGAAAAAAAAGAAGTTTTATTTTTATTAAAAAGTTGCTGTTTTACTACTACTACTACTTAAGTTGAGGTCTTGAGGATGGTGATTATCAATTCATCTTGATGTACTCGTGATAATGATCAAGTGGCTAAATTATGTCATCTTTTCTTTGAATTTAGTCACATTATTATTAATAAACCTAGTTTAAATCAAGAGTTCATTTTTCATCATGAGTCTTGGTTGTATTTTCTTACCATCATCATAATTTATGTGTTCGGGAATCTCTAAATCTACGCCATTTAGCTAATTTACTATGACTCACTAACAAGGTAAAAACTCAGGTATTCAATCAACTAAGTTATTAAGATTTTCGTATTAGTTCTTTTAGTTATGTGTTTGAATTTTCAATTTTCAGTTTCTTTTTTAGAACATGTAATTGTAACAACATTGAGATGCAAATCAATTGTGTTAGCGTGGAATCGAGAATTTTAAATCGTTAAAGCTCAGATAATTATCTTGAGGGACAGTAATAATAATAAGAAGGGGTACTCTAATATTTGAGTGGTACAGTTTGTGACAGATATAGCTAATGACATTAAATTAAACCACGGGCTATAAGCTATCTTTCTCCAACTTTGACGGCTTGCTGGGGAATTAAATTCATATAAATGGGCTAATATTTTGAGATGACAGATCAAGTTTTAATATATATATAGAGAGACTCCCACCTATTTCTGATTTTGACGTGACATGATGTTTATGAAAATAAAGAATTGTTTTGAATGTTGTGATCTTAAATTAAAGATAAGTAGAATATACCAAAAATGTCTTAGTCTTAAACATGTAATGTAGAAACTTAGATTTGAAAGTACAAAAAGAAAGAGTTATTCTTTTTTAAACGAACAAAAAAGAAAAGTAAGATAAATAAATTAAATTGAAGAAATTACTTTTACAAAATAAAAGAAAAATAATTATCACCGTAAAAATAAGACTCAAGAACACACAATTCATATATGCTGGCCTAAAAAGTATTGAGTTTGGTAAAAAAAATAAAAAAATCAGTGACAGGATTCCAATCGTGTAGAAAAAGAAGAAAGATAGATTACGTTTGAGAAGAATTAAAAAAAAATGGCTTGGACTAAGGTAGGTGTCCTAATTAAAATCATCACCTAACAATTATTGATTGGTACGTAACTCATAATTAAGACATCAGCAATGAATAATTATCAGTCTTCTTGTTGGAAAATACCAACAGCACACGTACATTTTTTTTATTGATTACATGTCGTGTTTCTCACTCTTCTTAATTTTTTAAAATTAATTTGGAGAAGTTTTTGACTATTTTCCCTCTTTTCGTGTTTTACTACTAATATATAATCTCTCTATTTGTCATTCATCATTCGATAATTAAAGTATTTATAGTGTTTAAGAATAATTATCACTAAGATAAAATGACAAAAGAATACTTTTCACGTCTCATTATAAATGTTACTTTAAAAATTTAAGATAAAAAATTATATGTTTATTCAACTATACCTTATACATCATTTTCTTAATAATATTCAATTCTCAAAAATATTTACAATAGTGAGAACTTAGTAAACGATACATTATATTTAGTAAATATTTTTAAAAATCATAACAGACGATTTGTGGCGGAGGGAGTATCAATCTGCCACCTTTTTTTGCCCTCCCAAAATTGATCAAGTTGCTGAATTAGAACTATTGGTTGTTTAAAAACTAAAAAGTAATGTAAATTACATGAAAGTGCAATTTGGCTACATTTACGGGATGCAAAGTTTAATTAATTTTTTCAGCTATATTTGCTCTATTAACTTCTTAGTTCACATCTTCAAAAAAAGAAATATAAACGTTATTAATATAATAATACGAAGAAAAACGTGCTACTCTTTTTGTAGTAATCTCAACGGCCTGGCTATCAAAGTCAGAGCAACCCAGAAAAAAGTGGACCATAAGAATCTAATGTACAACAACCTTACCCTCCTTTTGTACAAGAGACTCTTTTCACAGCTCAAATCCGTCATCCCCTGATCAAATGACAACCAACTTTTAATAACGTATAAACACATAATTTAAAATTACACTCCGATATATGTGATCTCCTTTGAGTAAGTTCATACATAGGATAAACTCACATGATAGATTTCCGCCCCATAACATTAAGAAAACTAAGAACAAAAGAAGTAGAAATTTATATAAGTGCATGAATCTTGAAGTTGACAACAACTGATGTTGTCCGTAGGCTTGGATTACACTAGAGCAGTCTACACACACAATTTAACTTAGCACAACAATATTGACACACCTGTAAGGCTTCTCTAAAGGAGTACAGGGTTCATTTTCAAATTCTTGATAGGCCATAATCTTTCTAATCCAACTAGGAACACATCCTAATATATGTTACAATCCTGAGCAGACCACATTATCTGTTAAACCTACAGAGGCAAGTAAATGAGAGATTAGATATGGCTAAACTTGAAAACTTACTTAATAAAGTATTATTAATCAAGAACCTCAATGCAAAAAATTCACATACGCAACACTAAATTAGCTCGAAAGTTGCACAAAAATGGATGTAGTAAAGACACAGTGTGACACACTCGAACAAACTATACATGAATCAACCTTACTAAGCTTAGGAACCATGAGTTGGAAGTAAGCTATTGAAACAATGAAATGAAGTACAAGATTCTTGTTTCAGGTAAGAGAGACTTATTAATCAGTAGAGGGAAGGAGGTCGAGAAAACAAAAAGGAAAAGAAGAAGCTAGATGAATGTTCGCAGACTTAGAATATCATGGAGAGGAATTTATTCTTTTGCCAAATAGCCCATGAAAATGTAGTTGCAATATGCAAAAAAATTACATAGATGTTCGAAAAGCATGCAGGCCTAAGGGACAGAGTAAAGATACAAAACAAGAACTTAAACTTCAAAAGGAGAGGTTGAAGTAACTTCTGTATGGTCAGGAATCCCTGCTCGTTGGTGCATAGAAGGATTTTTAGATGAGGAACACAGTTGTTAGTCCTTTGTAAATAAGGAACCCTAAGTAGTAAAAGAATAGTCGCCACACCATGAAGGGATGGCACAAGGGCAGACTACATTTTGGGCATGAGCCCCTGAGTACAGTCAAGATAAGAGAAAGCTCTGCTGCTCATTAGTCCTGTAAGAATGTTACTTGGAACCAAGGCGAGCCCGCAAGGGGAAGGATGGACACGAGATGCCCGATGGGACAAGGGGATAAGCTGGAATAGGCAGCCCAAACAAGGCATTACCGGGGGAAATAGGCAAACGAGAGAAAGGGTGAAAAAATTTGTTTACTGATTTGCAAGACAACCAGATAAAAGAAAATCAAGGGATGAGAAATCCAGGCAACTTGAGAAACCGTTTTAAAAACAAAAGGAGCTTTGTTAAAATGAACACATGGCAGGTAGTAAAAGCCTGAACAGTCTGAAAGCAAAGGCAATTATATCTATAACATATAGTCGTAGTTGATGGTAGCTAAAAGTGCCTCAGAGTCTAGGGGAATGATAAAAGAGAATAGGGATCAAAAGGATGATTTAAGATAATTATACAATGAGAATTGGGGTTAAGGGGCCAGAGATGGTATACATAGAGGTGCATGTTACCTCAAGACAGAACTTGGTTAGCCTCTCTACAGTTTGAAGAGAAAACTAGAATTTCACAGTAAGAAAACCATTGAATTGTTTTACTTGAGCTGAGGGTCTTTCAGAAACAACCTTTGGCTTCACAAGGTAGGGGTAAGGGTCTGCGTTCACACCACCCTCCCCCGAGCCACTTGTGGGATTACACTGGGTGTATTGTTGTAAAACTGTTGGAATCAACAATAGCGAAAAACCAATTTTTAGACCCATTATAAATAAAGCACTAGACTATACTTTTGCCACCAACATAGGATTTTTCCAACTCCTCAAATAGGAAGATAAGTATGTACCTAATGTACATTTCTACCACACTATATACATCACAACTTCAGTACAAGATGAATAATGAACAAATGACTAAGAGAAAAGCATATACCATTAAGAAGCTACACTACAAATCCTGATTGCAGATCTACCAACATTGCAATTTCCGAAAATCACAACTTTAATGCCTGGAAAATCAAGTATGTCAATATTGATCAAATTGAATGTAAGATACACATCTAAGTAGTATGTTGATAGCTTTAAGATAATAATATTAGCTAAGGAGTTTATATGTGCAGCAGTGTATTAGTCTAGTTCACATACAAGTACCAAATATCTCTTAGGAAATGTTAGCCATGAAATTGAAGCTTATTACAGGAACTCTTAAGGCTAGTGGGCAGTGGATATCAGCTAGAGCAAGGAGAAGTAACCAAATGTGTATGAACAAGTTACCATACTGAACAAGATCTACGCAGTCTATGGCAGCTAGCTCTGGATCCTGTCTCTTTAGAATCACATATATTGAGGTGATCCAAAAATTGGCGTAAAAGCATCTAGGATTTGTTTAGGGATAGAGGGTGTACATCGAGAGAGAGAGAGAGAGAGAGAGAGAGAGAGAGAGAGAGAGAGAGAGAGGGTTTGTTCATGTTAGGGTCAGGGGGGATGGGTGGCCGGAACTCTGTTCCTCCAATATAAGAGCTATCTAACATTAAAGTATCACCAGTGTTTAGCCTAGCTGGAGTTCAGATTTCAGAAGGTCTATGAGTACACACATACTTGAAGGAAGGAAACAGAACCTGCAAATTACTTTCCAGTTTATTAGCAAGTTTACCTTCACGAGTCATTTTGCCATCATATATAGATCAAAAAGCAATGTCACATAACAATACAAGAAAAGCAGATCTTTTTCCAGGACAGAAATGTGTGGTCTTCCATGCCAAGAAAAAAATTTAATCTAATTCATGGATTTTTAATTCAGTCATCCAGGAAACTGTACCTGGGAAGCTCTGACCCATTTGCCATTGGTCCAGTCCAGATGCAGCCTTATATCAGCATGCTTAAACTCCAACTCCTCGTTGCTCACCTTAAAGTAAACCTTGTATCTCTGGCCTTTAAGTACTTTAGAAATCACACCCACCCACCAGCCATCATTGTGCAGAGCATCAACTTCTTCAAGGACTTTGAAGCTTTCAAAAGATCCAATATCAGGTGGACGAGGTCGTATATGCAAACGATCAGTTTCTTCTTGCAAAAACGCTGTATCGTCATTGTTTCTTAAGGTCTGATACTCTATCAGGTAGTTACCATTATCTAAAAGCTTAACAATAGTTGCAACAAACCAAGCACCCTCAAAACCTTCTTCATCACTGCTGACTTCGACTAATGACCCTTCGCTAAAAATTTCTGCTGCTTCGTTGTTGGGTTTCGTTTCAGTAGATATGAATTTCTGTATTTCATGCTGAAGTCAAAATAAGTGGGGAGAGAAAAGAAACAAATCAAAAAGTGAGACACAAAAACAGAATTGAGAGTTTGTCAAACAAAGCGGGGAGAGAGAAGAAACAAATCAAAAAGTGAAACACATGAACAGAACTGAGAGAAAGTCTGAAACTTGAAAAATGTATGCCCTATTTAAATAATTTTTGTTTATGTGTTATCTCATACAGACATGTACAAATTACAATCATGAAAAGAAATGGTAAAAATAGACATATTTCAGATGAACTCAAGTGCCAGATTTGCTCATCAGTTGGATATAATAATAGAAACATGCTTCCAACTCCCATTTTGTTTCTGGACGCATGTGTTTAGCATCTATGCTGAAGCTAGATTGGTCACAAGAGATGCCAGAAGCCTGGCTTAAAATAATTATTTTTATCAATGATAATACCATTTATACTCCTTTATACTTGCATAGTCATCTCGTACTACTTCTTTTCAATAGTATTCCACCTGAGTGGTAAAGAGGATTTGATTAATGATGCAGAATATCTGTTAACACACACTTAAATCCATGTTGATTTGAAGTGAAGCTGTATCGTTTTGTAAATACTCAAGCACAATTCGTGTTGCTTGTAAAGATATGACACTTGGGGCGTAACTCAACTCCAAAAGCTAGCTCATGAGGGGAGGATTGCCCAAATCCATATAAGGAGACCACCAATCCATTTCCCAACCAATGTGGGACATTTACCCACTCTAACACCCCCCTTCACGCCTAGGTCCGACTGGAGCGTGGACCGGGAGCCCAAACGGTGATGGACCTGGCTCTAATACCATGTAAAGATATGGCACCTGGGCCTAACTCAACCCCAAAAGCTAGCTCAAAAGGGAAGGATTACTCAAGTTCATACAAAGAGACCACCAGTCCATTCCCCAACCAATATGGGACTTTTACCTACTCTAACAGCTTTAATGATATTCAAGTTGTATCTCTGGAAGAATGTGGCTCCAACCAAAGTGGAGTGTTTCACTTGGTCGGTATCCAGAAGAGCATGCTTGAGTCATGAGGCTCTACAAAAGAGGGGCATCATTGCCTCAAGGTATTTTTTGTGCAAATAAGCTCTAGAGACACCTATTTCTTCACTATAAGGTAACACAACAAAGGTTTGGGCCTAAGTTGTGTGGACTCTTCACTTTCGATGCCACACCCGTGTTGGATTCTTCAAAAATACACTACTTTAGGAGAAACCTACATGCATCCGTTGACATTTTGAAGAGTCCGAGCGACATACATTTGGGCCCTTTTTTACCAGCATAGCCAGCATATACTGGACCATGCCAGAACACACATCAGGCCTGCTAAGCTGATGGATTAGAAGGGGAGGCAGCAAGAGTCGGAAGAGATGGTGGAGACCAGCTCTAACTTGCATATGGTGGATCATATGAAAAGAAAGAGAATTTTTTAAGGGAAAGAATGTACTATAGAAAAGACTAAATGGGAAGTTATTACTTCCTTAGGCTTTTGCTGTAAAGCACAAGATATAGATGATGAGATCCAACTAGTAGATTTTATAACCTACTAATTAGTACTTCGTTAGGCTTAGGCTTTTGTAAGTATTCTATCTTCTCTTTTCTTTTGTAATACCTTTTTGGAGGCTACCAGCATCGCCCTTAACATCGAGGAATACAAAAAGTTACCAGTTTCAAAATAAAATAAAGGTGAGAAACTAGCAAGTAGACTTCTTTGAACTTTCAAGTTTCCCTTGATCAGCTGAAAATAAAAATACCCTATCCAGGAAGTGTAAACTGATTCTACTCAGAATGCTGTTCGATTCCCCTATATCTGCGAAGTTCCAATGCATATTGACATATCCTCCCTCTCAAGTCTTCAAATCAACTATCCCAAGAAATGCAACAGATTTGAACTGTATCCCAAGAACTTATAGAGAGTATTTTCTAGTCTAACTTTCTTAGCTTCTGCAAAGTAAATTGGGAGCTAAAACACATTGATAACCCTAAAGACCTAAAAGAAAAATAAGAAGCCAGATAACGCCATTCAAGCAAGAATTTGCAAGTTCTCTAACACATTTTATTGATTAAAGGAAACTCATATCCGAGACGAAAAAGGAACTTACCTCCTCTTTTTTTTTTTCTTCTCCTTCGTCCCCAAATGGTGGGGTCCACTCACCATTGGCCCATTCACGATGGATCCGTATCCGGGATTCCTCAAATTCCAGCTGGTCCCTTGTTCCCCTGAAGAACACAGAGTACTTCCCATCACTCGACACTTCCATGACCACACCCTCCCACCACCCATCATTGTAATAAGCATCCACCTCATCGCTGACCTTGAACTTCCTCCTCCGTTCAGGTGGCGGCCGTGGCCGCAGCTGAACTAAGGTCATTGCCTCCTTCAATGGCCGTTTACCTTTTTTATCCGCCATCAGTGTTTTGTACTCCACCAACACCCGCAGCTTGTTGCTACTCTCGTCGTCGTCGTCGTCTTTATTCCTCCTCTGTTTCTTCTGAATGGGTCGTACCACTATTCCCTCATACCACGCGCCTCGGAAACCGTCCTCATCACTGCTAATCTCAACTTCTGCGCCATTTGAGAAGTAAGTATTGAGCATTTCACTTTCAGTTTCAGTTTCCATGGCTGCAAGAAGATGAAAGGAAGATTCTTGAGTTTTGGCGGTTATATGAGATTTGAAAGAATTTTATTATGGCGGAGAGAAGACTGACAGACAGACGGTGAAGAAGAATGACAAGTTTTGGCCAGATTGTTTTGGGGGTTGCTGCCACATTTTAACTTTTTTTAAGGGGTCGTTTGGTGCTCGTATCGGTATTAGTAATACATGAATTATTTACAAGAAGATTTATATGTTATTTATTAGTTATTCATGTATTATTTATTGCATAGATTTCTACATAATTTATACATGTATTAATTATGTGAGTTTTTAAATTGCAATCAAATATTGCATAACTTACTTCCTAGCTAGTTATCAAATGTGACGTTACTTATGATACATTATTTAATACTTACGTAAATTATCTCCAAATCAACTACCAAACAATCCATTATAATTTTGAAATAGGGTTAATTTTCCAAAATCGTCTTTTTACCTTCACGAAAGAAGAATAAATAATGCCTACGCTAAATTTTACTTAACCTCACTTATAAAATTACATTTTAGTATTGCAGTTTTTGAAATAGCATTATTGCATACATATGATAGATAGTCCTTTAAACATGTCATTTTTTTCCTTCCATTTTAACACTTAAGGGGTCGTTTGGTACAACATTGATAATGTAAAGATTAGTAACGCAGGGATTAGTAATGTAAGGATTATTTTTTGTCAAGTTTTGGTTCACTACTTTTCACTTAATTTTGTGTTTGATTTAAAACTCTACAAATTTTTTTTTCCTATTTTATCCTTGTGTTATTATGAATGTTTATTTCATGCAATTGAGTCAAGGTAGATAACCGCCAGACCAAACTTTTTTTTTAAGAATTTTCTATTCCATTTAATTAGTTAAATCAAATATATATATATATATATATATACACACACAAAAAAAAATTAGAAATACATCGTGCCATTAATGATTTTCTCAGTAGTACATCACTCCTTATAATTAATAACAATTTTTATTGTTATTAATTATAAGGAGTGATGTACTACTGAGAAAATCATTAATGGCATGATGTATTTCTAATTTTTTGTTAGTCAAGTATATCTTAATCTTAACATAGATTTAAGACTACTTAAATTGTTTAATACCTAAAGCTTTTTTTTTTTTTAAAAAAAGACACAAATAGTTCAAGCGGGTAATCGACAAACTATCTTGAATAAAAAAAGATTCAAGAAAAAATGGAGAAAAAAATATTAGTGAAATCATTAAATTACACTAAACGGATTTGGAGAGTTAAAAAAGAACATTTATAACCATTCCAATATAAATAAAAAGGAAATTAAATTACAAAATAAATTTAGGAAAAGGAATAAGGGGTTAGTTTAGTCATTTAGGGGTCATATCCAAGGTTTAACAAACCTTGAATTAGTTATTCCTCCATTTTCTAGGGATAAGATAAGACCACATATGATGGATAAACAATCTATGGATTAAATTAAATGAAGCAACAAAACAATGTATCAGATGAACTAAATTTTAATCCATGAATTATTCTATTTAATACCGCCTACCAAACGGTCCTTAAGTCCAGGAGTTTAATCTATTAAACACCATTTTAAGTTTGACTTTGTAGCCAAATTATTTTTATATCCCTTATGTATTTGGTACTTTTACATCATAATCTTTCTCTAAATATGTTATGCACATTTCTTCTGTTTTAAATTATTTTTCCACTAATAATACATATGAAAAATTAATTGTATCATCACATGCTTCATTCACTTTTTAAAACAAATTAAAATATGTTGTACAAATGTCAAATTGTCCTATGTATTTTTCTCGATTGTTAAGTTAAGACCATGAATGAAAGCAATAACCATCGCTCTTAACCTTTATACAAATTTTAATTCATAACGGTTTCTCTTTAACAATCCTAGCATAAACAGTCGAATAGAAAAGGTCAACATTAAAAGAAAATGTTAACATTTGAAATCAATGTGCATAAAAATAAATCAACTCAATAATCGAAGCAATTCAGACGTTGTTGATTGGGTGAATTGCGAAGATGAAAGTGGTAGGATAAAAAAGCCTTCAAACCTTGTTGGGAGCGTTATCTTTTAGTGAGTTCTGCAATATGCGATTTGAAAACTTAGTCGGCGCTCAAATACAAATTCCAAACACCAAATAGGAAAACAAAAAAAAAGTTTTCTAACCTGGTGCTAAAGGGTCCCTAAGTTTTATTTATTTATATTTACTGAAGCTTTGAATCTAAATTATTTAAATATTAATTTATTTAGTGCATTTGCTTTTCTTCTCTTCTTTCACAAATTAATTCCCAATTTTTAATAGGTTTAAATTATTCAAATTTTATAAATAGTCTTAATATTATTAAAATATTTATCGGAGGTTGATATTTTGCCGTGTTTTTGTAAAATATGAGGGAGTGGAAAAGATGAGTGGCTAGTAGTAATTTGTTACTCCCCGTCTATTTAAACTGCTATATTAAGCTTTTTAAAAGTCAATTTAATTAATTTTAAAGTTAAATTAGATTATAATAATTCAATATTTTAAACAAAAAATTAAAATAGTTAAAAACTATACTAAAAGTACTATAAATTATAATTTTTTGTATATTAATATGATGATAAAATACATCGTAAAATGTTAGTCAAAGTTTTACCATTTGACACTAAAAAGGAAATCATGAAATTAAAAGTGGACGAAGGTGTGAGTGACTACTTCACCATCCCAATTTACGTAGTATCTTTAAAATTTTGAGATTCAAACAAGTCTATTTTTATCGTAATTTTGAGAATTATCAATTATTATGATTTATACTACATTTTACGTAATTTTTAAAAATATGTTAAAAGTTGAAAATTTTATCTCTAAATACACTATAAAACTTAAATTATATGACTCTCGAAATCCGAATTAGTATTATTTTAGTAAGTAATTTGTTTCAAACATAGAAATTGAAGGGACTGACCGAAAACTGATGCAGGTGAATTTAATTTAAATATAGCCCCCTGTTCTCGCATAATATCAAAACAAGAAAGGCGCGAAAAACAAACTGGAAAAACCCAAATAGAAATTTCCGATCCTCGGAACTCAATGCTCCGGCGACATCTCCGGTCCCCTCAATTTTCCACAATTTTTTATAATCCATATCTCTTTTCATTACTTTAACAAACAAGGACATAGCTATATGAATTTGACAAAGGTATGTGCCTTTTCACCCTTCAAGGCAAATTTTGTTCATAGACTCACCTCAAAAACAACCATAAACCTCTCAATCTTGGAGGTTCTTCTGCTAAAATGCCAAAATTCCAAGCATTTTGAGCAAATTCTTTCACAAATGATCTCCACTGGATTCATCAGAGATACATATGCTGCAAGCAGGATTCTCAAGTTTTCTACTGACTCCCTTTTCATTCACGTTAATTACTCTCATAAAATCTTCGATTACATAGATAATCCAAATGGGTTTATTTGTAATACTATGATGAGAGCTTATTTACAGCGAAACCAGCCTCAAAATACAATCTTTTTGTATAAATCAATGTTGAAAAATAATGTATGTATTGATAATTATACGTTTCCGCTTCTGGTTCAAGCTAGCACAGTTAGATTGTCCGAAGCAGAAGGAAAAGAGTTTCATAATCATGTTATTAAAACGGGATTTGGATCGGATGTTTATGTTAAGAACACTTTGATTAACATGTATGCTGTTTGTAGAAACTTGGTTGATGCGAGGAAGATGTTTGATGAAAGTCCTGTTCTGGACTCGGTTTCGTGGAATTCAATACTGGCAGGTTATGTTCAAGTTGGAAATGTTGATGAGGCAAAAGTGATTTTTGATAAGATGCCTATGAAGAATGTTATTGCATCCAATTCTATGATTGTATTGTTGGGTAGGTCTGGTAGGATGAGTGAGGCTTGTCAATTGTTCGATGAAATGATGGAGAAAGATGTGGTTTCTTGGACTGCTTTAATTTCTTGCTATGAGCAGCATGGGATGTACACACAAGCTTTGGATTTGTTTATGCAAATGTGTTCTAATGGCATTTCCGTAGATGAGGTTGTTGCGGTAAGTGTGCTGTCTGCATGTGCACACTTGTTGGTTGTTCAGACTGGTGAATCAGTACATGGATTAGTTATAAGAGTTGGTTTTGAATCATATGTCAACCTTCAAAATGCTTTAATCCATATGTACTCTACCTGTGGAGATGTAATGGCTGCACAAACATTGTTTGATACGAGTAGTCATCTAGACCAGATATCTTGGAACTCAATGATCTCTGGCTACTTGAAATGTGGCTCTCTGGAGAAGGCTAGAGAATTATTTGATTCCATGGCTGAGAAGGATGTTGTGTCATGGACTACAATGATTTCTGGTTATGCGCAACATGATCATTTCTCAGAGACTTTAGCACTGTTTCAGGAGATGCTGCCTGAGGACAATAAGCCTGATGAAACTACTTTGGTTAGTGTTCTTTCGGCTTGCACCCACTTGTCTGCCCTTGATCAAGGAAAATGGATTCACGCTTACATACGAAAGAATGGGTTGAAAGTGAATAGCATTCTTGGTACAACTCTTGTTGACATGTACATGAAATGTGGTTGTGTGGAGAATGCATTGGAAGTCTTCAATGGAATGGAAGAAAAAGGGGCGTCTTCTTGGAATGCTTTAATTCTTGGGTTGGCCATGAATGGACAGGTGGAAAGATCACTAGACATGTTTCAGAAGATGAAGGAATGTGGTGCAACCCCTAATGAGGTTACTTTTGTCGCAGTTCTTGGTGCCTGTCGACATATGGGCCTGGTAGATGAGGGCCGCTCCTACTTTAATGCTATGACCAGACATTACAATGTTGAACCTAATATCAAGCACTATGGATGCATGGTTGATCTACTTGCTCGTGCAGGGTTGCTCAAAGAAGCTGAGACACTTATTGACAGTATGCCTATAGCTCCTGATGTTGCCACTTGGGGTGCTCTTCTTGCAGCTTGCAGAAAGCATGGTAATAGGGAAATGGGGGAGAGAGTTGGAAGGAAGCTCCTTGAACTTCAGCCAGATCATGATGGATTTCATGTGTTACTGTCCAACATATATGCTTCAAAGGGTGATTGGGATAGTGTTCTGGATATTAGAGTAGCAATGACGCGGCAGGGGATTGTTAAAGTTCCTGGCTGCAGTATGATTGAAGCAAATGGTGCTGTTCATGAATTCTTGGCAGGAGACAAGTCTCATGCCCAGATAAATGAAATTGAAGAAATGTTGGCTGAAATGGAAAAACGGTTGAAAGTAATGGGCTATGCCCCAGGCACAGATGAGGTTTTACTTGATATTGATGAGGAAGAAAAAGAAAGTACCCTGTTTAGACATAGTGAAAAGCTTGCAATTGCCTATGGGCTCATTGCTATCGCTCCTCCTACTCCTATAAGAATAATCAAGAACTTACGAATATGTAGTGATTGTCACGCAGCAGCAAAACTAATATCAAAAGCTTTTGATCGGGAAATTGTGGTGAGGGATCGGCATCGGTTTCATCATTTTAAGGATGGCTCTTGTTCCTGCATGGAATTTTGGTAGCCAATACCCTGTTATTGGCCCTTAAAGAACTATTATGAAGGTTGTTCAACTTGAATGCCTCAATCTTCCTTGCAACATTAACTGGCCAGTGGCCACCATTCCTGTGCATAGGCTCCAACAAGGCTATCATCTAACATATGGCCTAACCTGCATGATAATTCAATTTCATTTTGTTGATACTGACCTTGGATATGGATATTAAAGTAAGGGCTCTGATGCTTACACTGTTTTTGGCTCTAAAGCTCTTTCAGTTTTTCACTCCTTGAGTTCTCATTTTCTTACCAGATCTCTTCACATATTTCAGATTGTGCCATATGATA
Source organism: Solanum pinnatisectum (assembly GCA_035578085.1). Taxonomy (NCBI): domain Eukaryota; kingdom Viridiplantae; phylum Streptophyta; class Magnoliopsida; order Solanales; family Solanaceae; genus Solanum; species Solanum pinnatisectum. The sequence goes on from CM069076.1 coordinate 59,884,976, forward strand.
ATCTTAATTAGATTTTGGACTGTAACATAAAAGGAGCTCATTGTCAAAATTGAAATTTTTGGTCACTCATTCTTCCAGGACCCAGGTATTTGTATAATCTTGGATGTGTAGTGACCAACTGCAGTGTGATACAGTAATATCAGTATCTCACCATGCAGTGACTGGAAGGTATCTTTACAGGTCAATGGACAAAAGGAATTGTAGATATAATTTCCTTGGACTGAATCGGAGAGATAACCATGGCTTGTTCATTTTTCAGCATACAGAATAAAGGTGACATTTCTATGTTAATTTTGCAGTATGTTGAAGAGTTTCAGAAGTAGTTAATGAACAAGTTTATGCATATATGGTGGAAGCAAATGGGTTGGGGCTACCAGTGCAATTATACGGCCAAATATAACAGCAATACTCTTGTAAACTGCCATGTAACATGATATTCTTATTTCTCAGAATCGTGACTTGTTCTCTAGATAAGTTAGAGAATGTGATACAAAGCAGCAAAGAAGGTTTCCATGACCTTGGGCCTGTAATTTTTGTATTTTGCACCCTTTCTGGTTGTATGATGTATTTTATCAACTGGGAAAATGAAGTTAAAATTTTACATCTCTGCCTGATTACTAGAGCAAACTATCTGTTGGGGGCAAAACTCTCAACCTTGAACATTAGCATAGTATCATCTGTTCTGTTTTGTTGGTTCACAACCTATGATTTTACGCAAATGTCACCTATGCACCAATCTGGGTGTTGATCAATGATGTTTCATAACAATGTTGACTGGTGCATGTCGTGAATGATGCTCCACCTTTTCCCTAGACAATGAGCTATTGCAACTGACTGGATCAGAAACAGTAGCAATTCCACAAAGCCTCCAGACAAGACGATTACTGAACAATCCAAAACCACTTTGATGTACAAGTAGAATGTGTTTCACGTCCTAAAGAATGGTCATATTCAATATACGAATCTGAGACTTAGCAAAATCACTTGAGCAATTTTCCTCCCAGAATAGCAAAGACAGCAGATACAAATCTCTAAATGATCATATTATTCCTCAAATAATAACAATGTACCCATGTTGGATCTTCCAAAACATTTTATAAGTCAAAAGATGCACTGAAGTCCATGTATCATATCTGCTGGTCCATGTTTTTTGGCACCAAGCTGTTTTTGTTTCCAGACATGGTAATGACTAACGAACACAAGTGAATTTCAAGGAGATCATAGAGTTGTTCAATCTTCCCATAATAACAATGTCCCCTAGCTGGATCTTCCAGGAGCATTTTAGAATTCAGAAAATTCCCTAGACTGAAGGTTCAGAATAATCAAGAGATTGCTTTCCATGAAATTCAAATGTACCGTGTCATGGCAAAGAAAGATTTTACTTGGTTACATAACCCACTAGTTCCTTTTCTCACAGTATCAACTATTAACTAAAACTGATTGATTATCCACCCTCAACTTTCTTCAAAAGATCCCCTCTTGCATAGAATGCAACGTGACTTCTGAAGAAAATGAATCACCATGCCAACATATATAACAGCAAACACTTTGTACCTCATTGCTGTTACTTTTCAAGTTCCATCTTCTAAGTCATGTATAAAGAAGTCCAAATCAGGAATATATCGTGTGTGTCTCATATGTTCGACCAGGATTTTTACAACTTCATCAACACAATCCATATGTGAACCCATTTTATCTCCAGCAACAAAACTATAGTTCTGATTCTTTATCTCTACTGAACTTCTCCCTGCCTCTTTCTTGGTAGCCATCCTTCTCATCAACTTCCTCATTTTTGCAGAGTCACCCCATTTACCATCAGCTGCATAGATATTTGACAGAATTACATAAGTTGCTGCAATTTTTGGCTTCAATGCCAACACCTTTCTTATGGCCAGCGTGCCCAAATCTGGATGATTGTGTGCTTTACATGCTCCTAGGAGTGTTCCCCAAACAGATTCATCGGGATCAAATGGCATACTCTCTATCAACTTAAAAGCCTCCTCAACTCTTCCAGCGCGTCCTAGCAAATCTACTAAACACCCAAAAATCTCCGGATCTGGAGCTATGTTGTAATCACCAACCATTGACATAAAATACCTCACACCTTTATCTACAAGCCCAGCATGACTACATGCATTTAAAACTGCCACAAATGCTATCCTATCTGGCCTGACTCTAAATTTAACCATCTCTTCAAAAAAGTCAACAGCTTCATTTCCATATCCATGGCTTCCATAACCAATCATCATTGAGGTCCACGAAACCAGATTTTTCGTGGGCATTTTATCAAAAATTCTACGTGCACTTCCAATATTTCCAGACTTTGCGTACATGTCTATTAAGGCATTGTCCAACTCCAAGTTCCCTCCGAGGCCTCTCTTTATGATTCTTCCATGAATCTGCTCTCCACAACTCAAAATTGCCAAATTGGCCACAGCTGCTATAATGCTGGAAAATGTGAAGCAATTGGGGCTGAGACCTTCAAGCTCCATACGCGAGTATGTGCTGATAGATTCATATGGATCAGACTTCTCATATCCAGCAATCAAAGTGTTCCAGGTGATTGAATCCCTTTGAGTCATTTCATGGAAGCATTGCTTTGCATCATTTAAGCTGTTACACCTACAATACATATCTAAAATAGAATTCATTACAGGTAGATTAAAGTCCAATCCATGCTTGGCGATTGCAGCATGAAGTTGCTTCCCATATGTACATGAGTGGACCGAGGCACAAGCTCTGACTGCTATTGAAAAGCTAAATGGGTTTGATTCACCGTCTTCCTGTCCATCCAAAAACACACCAAAAAAGCATGAAAAGTTAGAATACAATTTTTTCTATAACAGGTGATTTCAAGAGGATAAAAGTGGCACTATTTTCTATATACATTAACTGGCCTTTTGCCAGAAAATATCTAAATACATACCGATAACATTCTTCTAAAAACATTAAGCCCCATATAGCCATCACCGCAATGAGTATATCCCGCGATTAATGTAGTCCAAGACACATCATTTTTCTCTCTAATCTCCTGGAAAACCGCGGATGCTTCATCCATATTAACACAACACGTAGCATAGACATCCAAGAGTGCATTCGAAACATAAATACTTCCACTCATGCCTTGCTTCAGAACCAAACCGTGAACCAAAGCTCCATGAGAGTACGAATTGATCCCTTTACAAGCCTTCAGCGTACAAGATAACGTGAACTCATTGGGGCGCACATCGGTATACCTCATCATCTCACAGAAAACCACCCAAGCACGTCCATGGAGATTGCATGAAGTGTAGCCAGAAATCATGGTCGTCCAAGCAACAACATCTCTTTCAGGCATTTCATCGAACAGTGTACGTGCTTCTCTAATCAGACCCCTTTCAAAATACGACTTAAGAAGACCAGTTGCTAATATAGAAGGGGGCTTGGGTACAAATGGTGGGTTTGAATGGGGTGGGTCGATTGCAGCACAAAGAAGAGAGTTCTTGATAGTTTGAGGAATTTGAGTACAATGAGTTTGGGAAACTAGCTTTCTTGCATTCATTGCTTAAACATAAATTTAAGATTAACACAAATCGATTTACAGCAAGTAGAAGTCTTCGATTCATAATGTATAACAGTATAAATGTATAAAAATGTGCTTCATTTGTACAAGTCGCAACTTGTATTCTCTGTGTTTTAAAAAAAAAAAAAAAAGGAGAAGAAGCTAAAAAAGTGTTCTCCAGTACTTAATACTTAAATTATTCTAATTATAAAGGTTAACAATCAAAATGAATAAAGTAAAGAGAAGTTTGCTCAAGTAATAAGCCTTCTCCCTCCTGACCTTCAAATTGTGAGTTCCAGTGATCAAAAAAAATAAATGAAAGAAAAACAATAAAAATGAACTAGTGGATGTTTGAGTAAACTAGGAGAAATTAACAAATGAATATATTTTAGAGGGTTAGTTAAGTTTAGCCTCGCATTTTAAAACTCTTTCATGTTTAGCTGTCTTTTAATAAAAAAAAAATACCCCCTAGTTAAAACATGGAATAACTCCAAGAAATTTTTATTGGAGTTTTAACTTCATAAAAATTTGAACTGATAAAGGTTTGAAGTCCATTAATCATTCATGAAGTTTCTCCATGAACTGCAACAGATTTTCCCACTTAAATTGTTAAAAGTTTGAACTCATAAAGGTTTCCAATATGTATTAAAGGTTCCAGCATATAAAGAGCTTAAGGAAAAATGACAAAATATCAATCATAAAGAAACATAAAAACTCACTCCAATGCATCTTACACAAAGTATAAGAAACAAATACAACATGCCAATCATCGTAGTATAATTTATATACAGACTAATTCCTGTTATGAAGGCCTTAAATGAACTTAGCTTCATTTCCTAAGTTGATGTACTATTTCAATTGATTGGCGTATAAAAAACAATGGTAATTCCATAATGCTGTGTGAAAAACTACGTCTTCTTTTCTTTATGTCTTGAGGTTGAAAAAACCCTCCAGACAAAAACACTTATCCTACCTATTTCCTGTACATGTAAAATGAGTTAAAACTCTGAAAGAATGATGGTTATAACTCATACAAGGATTTGAGACTTGGCCGCGCCACGTGAGCACTTTTTCCTTCCAGATTTCTTAAGAGCACAGACACAAATCTCAAGAAGATCATAGTCTTCTTCCCAGAATAGCAAGGAAGCCGTCTCTGGATTTTCCAACAGCATTTTGGATGTCAGAAAACCAGCTATAGTCCATGTTTGGTACAGTCGGGCTTGCTTTCCTGTAAATTTACCATACCTGGTATCATAATATTCAGGCCACTGATCCACTCGTAGCCTTTTCTCAGCTGAATCGACTGCCTTTTTAGCCAGGTCAAGCCTATTCATCTTGATGCATGCCAGCGTGAACTGAACGAATAGAAAGGGCAACATCATAAAACAGCAAAGGTAGGAGCAAGCTAGTGATGTTTGTTACAGTAGCTTTAGCTAACATTACTTTATCACCATAAACAATAATTCAGAAACCAACTAACTGATGAAAACTACGAAACAGACAGTAATAGGAGAAAGTCGATGTGTACGGCCTTGTGGCACATTTCCAAATCCATTTATAAATATTCATTATAAATTTCAGTCATCCTTTAAAATTCAGCAGCTATATCATCTTAAATAAATCAAGAGCAAAAGAGAACGTCTAATCTGGTTCTTTCTTTTCGTTCAATAAGTTTAAGTTGCTTCTTCAGTCTGCTGAATGGGTACAGGTTATGGAGAATTTAGTTTTCCATATAATTCTGTGGTTGAATTTTACTAGGACAAAACTAAGATCACTTTTCAATTACCTATTTATCCAGGACAATTGCAATTGTCATAAAAAGATAAAACATTTACAAGCTTATCAGGTAATTGCTCAGCCTCCTAGCACTCCAAAGACAATAAAAATACAGGCAGAGAGATGAAATTATTGCATTGTAGTTACAGTATGTAAGGGACATCAATCAAATGAATTCAGTGGGATGAACATAAAACCATTACATGAGTTGGGAAAATAAAATCATTTCAAATTCTGATTGCGGGAAGAAAGAGATATCATTAAGAGAAAATCATCAATCAACACGAGAAGAGAATGCGACCTACCTGCCAGAGAAGAGTTGGCCAAGAACCCCCATTATGATATGACCAAGGTCTGCAACAGTCAATTTGGAAAGATTAGTAACTTTGACTCCTTAAATGCCCAAATATAACACATTATGTAAAGGATAGCATTGTACCCACTTCTAATATACCAAAACTAACCCTGCCAATCCTTATTACCCTATTAAATAGCTGGGACTTTATTTTGTCTTTTCACTTAGAGTCACAATTACCCATCTCCCGCCTTCTACAGACCCCTTCCTCAATTAAGGTTTGTGTACATCCTAACCTCTCCAAACTCCACTTGTGGGATTACATTGGATATATTGTTGTATTTCTCAAGGTTTGAGTTCTCAAATACCATGAATAAAGAGAAATATTCAAGATTAGAAGTTGATTAGGGAAGAGAAAGGATACCCATTTATAATACACAAAAAGTTCATTGTGAAGAATAAATTGGAGAAACTGAAGAGGATGAGCGTATTTATGAATCATATTTTCTGTGATGTTTAAGACTCAAGAATGTCAGCCACTTAACCAGTCTTGATCACTTTTAGAATCTTCAAATCAAGTTGGAGAAACAGGAAAAAAAAGGGCTTAATCATAAATGTACAATTAACAAGAACTTTTTACTACTCACAAAAATATGCTAAGAACACATCTTCTCACAAAAAATTTCTGTAGCTTCACTTAATCCTTTCTTTAAAAAGAAAGTTAATCATTTCTCATATTCTCTTTTCAGGAAGTTACCCAAATAGAGAGATTACTCACAAGTTCAGTATGAAAGAGAAAGGAGTTTCTCTGTTGTCTTGAAGTTGCATTGCTATCTTGTAAAATTTGGAAGAATCATGGATGAGAGAGAGAAGATAAACACAGAAGGAGACGGTAGATGGATGGGGAAGAAGAAGCACGTTTAGTTTTTTTATTGAAAGACCAAAAGGCCCTGATAATTGTTGTGTTCTTAAATGACTATTGAGAGTAGTTAAATTAAAAGGGGGTACAATGCTAATCTGCTACCCTCAGTAGGTTAGCAAGACCCTACACACACATTTATATAAATATATGTATGTATAGAGAGAGAGCTCACGTGTTCTTAGGGTCACTACCAGTGATTATACGCCAATCTTCAGACTCCAGAGCTGGGTAACATATCTTAAGGGGCATAAGACCCACAAGATCGTACCACTTTGCTTCAATCAGATTCAGGATAGCCTCATTCTGTTTTGGGGTACTCAAAGATGACACAATGGACCACAGATTTCCAAGTGTGAAGAATCTAAAGTCCATGTGGGCAGGTTGTAAATTGCCAATAAGATAACCACCTTCCTCAGGAATCCAGTCCATCAACCAATGAGGGATTTGTTCAGGGTAGATGTTGAATTTGTTAGTGGCTTCAGTGGAATACTCCTCTGTCTTATATCGATATATTTCATTGATCTTTTTCATATCAACCCAATAATATTCTCTAATGTGAAAAGACAATGCACTAAGTCTGTTGTTTATGGCATTCACCAAATTCTTGGATCCTTCATCCAAAGAAAGCAGCTCACGGGAGCACCTAAGTGCTGAGTAAAATAATGCCTGCAACATCAAACGACCCCAGAAAAGATCAAAGGGAGAACCATAGAAGGAAAACAATGATAGCACTTCAGATCGCTCCCTGAAAATGTGCAACCCAGAAATATAGAATAAATTATTAACATTATTACTTTTTATTTGGTAAAGCCACTCCCCTAAATACTTACTGGAGGTGGAAGGATCCTTCCGACTAGCTATCCAACACTTGTCAACATAGAATAAAAATATTAAGCTTATGCCACCCTCTCCTACTGTGTGAAGTTAAGGAAAGATCAAGTTTCAAAGTTCATACAGTTCAGCTATCACCAAATTCTGATTCACTGTAATATCCTAGCAAAAGGGGCTTCTATCAAATAAGTATACACCAATGTCAGCATACAAGGTCAAGGAAAGACTCACAAGATGAACTTGAAATATATATTAAACTCAAAAAGAGGAACCGGCTACGCCACTTGAACATTCAAAGGATAATTGGCAGTATCAACTTACTTGAATCTCAAGTGGATGTCCATGAATTCCCATCCGCCTATCTATCATGCAGGAACCATCAGTGACTAGCAAAGAAGGAAACATATCAAACCCATCAGATAAACACAGGTTTATTATCAGCTTTATGCCAGTCTGTACATCCACTCTTTCTTGTAATCCATAGTCACCGGTGATCTTCCCATAAGCTCTCAGCAAGATAATCCACCACAAGCCTGAAAAAGTCACAATTTAAGATCTTTCAATGTTCATTTAACGGATGGAGCTAAAGTAACAAACTTTTGTGATGATTCTTTTCTTGACCAATTTTCTTTCCTTACCTTCTGATATTATTGAGTTATTTATTTTTCTAGAGGACATCCTAAAAAGAAATAAATAATAAACTATGACTGCGAACTACCTCTTCACTAGTGATAAACACTTATGGAGACTAGAATCAATTAACCTAGATACTCTCTTCTTACATTTTTTTTAAAAGGTAAGTATTAATACTCTCTTCTTACATTCAACAACCAATTTTCTATTTTGGTCCAGAGTCCACATTGGCATCCACTTACCATTTTTATAAAGGTGTACAAATGTAACAGTATATTGCTCTCAAGGAAAAGTTCTAAGGTAATTTATACAATAAGTGAAAACCTGAGAAAAGTTCTCTTTCTAAGACAACTTTTTCTTTAACTGATCAAGTAACTAATAGTTCCCAAATGTTCAATCATTAGTTAATAAACAATAAGTTTGGATTCTCCTGTGAATGACCAGACATTATGGGACTTAATATAAAATGAAGGGAATGAAAAGTAAACACACACCTGAGTCAACAGGTGCTACACGGCCAATAGCTGACTCCCCAAAATCTGGGTCTAGAACTTCTTCATATTTGTTATCATCGAGAGGCACTGTTCTGACTTTAAAACTTGCAGGCATCAATCCTTGCCCTGGACTGTAACAGTCCACAGTTTTCTCCCAACTCTAAATTACAGAAACCAACAGTAGTCAATTCTTTTACAGTAAACCAATATCTACTCAAACACAGAGAAAAATGAGAAGGAAAAACATGGATCCAACTAACAACAAAAATATAAAAGTTTATCCCAATCACTGGTTTTTGACTAAATCTGAAGATGCATCAATGAAAGATCTAAACAATGAAATATGTAGTTAATCATGTGATCACATAACAACAATCTAAGGAACTATTTTCTTTGGTGGCTAAAATAGGACCTGTCTTTAAGAAGACAAGAAAATTACCATCTTATGCTGATGCTACTAGATGAAGGATATATGGTCGAATTTACAAGATAATCATGAGACTCCTTTTTAAAATATCAATTCTCCAACCAAATAAGGATTCAAAGAAGAATCTCAGAAAAGCAAATCATATACAGTCCCAATCTCACACCTACTTTCAGTATTTAGAAAAAATCCAAAAAGTTCGGTCAATTTCCAACTCCTCTCTCCAAAAAAAAGCAGAAAGCATTATCAATTCTAAGTCCTACTGGTACATGTGAGACCTTTTCTGTGTTTCACTGTCTAATGTGGGGAAAGGCAACCACAACAGCATATCCAATATGAAGTCATTTGCAAAATGTTTCAATCATTAAAATATGACATTCTAATTGTAGAAGCAGATCATTATTCAACAGATAAAAGGCAATTATAATACCACAAGCAATAAATTTTCAAAGCAAAAGATTACCTGCAGTTGCAGAGTGTGAAGTAGGAAGTTTCTAACAATCTCTTTTTCCCCCTTGAGTAAAAAAGCAAGGGCGGATGGAATAAAATCCCTAATAAATACTTGATCATAATTCAATGGCAATTTATCATTTGGATCATTAGCAGCAAGAGTCCCTATAGGGCTCCCACAATATGTAACAACAGCATTCTCCAACAACCTCCATGCTTCCTTCACCGTTGGTGACTCCTCACCCTCTTTCACGCTCTCAACTTTCTCATGTTGACCAGTTGCAGCATGTTCATCTAAATCAGCATTTTCCAACCCCAATGGCTTCTTCGCATTCAAACCTCCTTGAACATAAATCCTTTCAAAATTCTTGTCATTATTAACACGGGTTTTCTCAACCGAAGTTGAATGATTCCTAAAGTCAGATGCAACACTAGCAATAACATGGAAACCTCTCTTTGAGGCCCCAATCGGGTTAATACCATTACAATTTCTTGAAAAAACCCTAGATTGACCACAAGAAGAATTTCGCACAACACAAAACAGCTTCTGGGTCCGATTGATAATCCTTCCTTTGCCCAAAATACGAGATGGGTAGCTATGAAAATAACATTTTTGCCTGAAATCCGACAAATTATGGGTCTTCTTGAATGGAAGACCCAGAAAAGAATTGCTCCTACATGGGATTAAAATTCGACAACAAGGCGTCATAGTTATCAAATTGATTGATTTCATACTGAAAATTATCCAAAATTTGGCAAATAAAAGGTTTGCAAGAAAGTAGTTAAAAAGTTTGTTGATGATGTAATAATGGATTGTTTGATGAATAGATTATTCTTGTGATGAACAATATTTGAATCAGCAAACATATAGAGGGAAAGAGAAAATCTTGGGACAAGATCAATTTTGGGAAAGAGAAAAAAAATGATTCGTGGAAAGTTTGAAGACCTTTGAAAAGTGGGAATGGCTATTTCAGATGTACAAAGTTATTTATAGCCGCCAGCCTTGTGATGGAAGAAATTCATTTTTCTTTTTTTATATTTCAACCACTAGAAATACTCACTCCGTCCCTAATTACTTGTCAACTTTTAAATTGACACACCTATTAAGAAAATAATTAATGACACGGTGAGTTTACCATTTTACCCCTATTAATTATGAAGTGGATGAAAAATTCTACATTTTTCAAAGTAATTAATCATTTAATTGAGGGTATAATAGATAAAAAATTTGTCATTTCTTGATTTGTCAAAATGGATAAGTAATTAGAAACAATTATAAAAGAAAAAATGGACAAGTAATTAGAGACAGGGAATACAATTTTAGAAAAAGGAAACAAATAAAACCAAAAAAAGGATGAAAAAGTTTCTTGTCACTATTGCTAGTTTTGGAAAAGAAAGGCAGTAGGACAATTTTCAAAGAAATGTCAAACTAGGAATGAAGATATTTGGGATAACATGGAGTGATCTAACAAGATGAGGATAGTGACGTTGAGATAATTTGGGGCATATAAAGATGGGAAGCATAGATGTCTCAGTGAAGAAGTTGACAATGATGAGTGTTCATAGAGGTAGGTTGAAAAAGTGTCGGGGAGATGAATAGAGAGGACGAGGTGCATCTTGAGTTGGATATAACCTTACATAAAAAGATTTAGAGATCGTGAATTGGAGTAGAAGTTGATAATTAGATGTTCTCTCATTTTCCTGCGGGATATGATAGGGGTGATCATATTAGTACCTACTCTCTTACAAATAGTATTTATAGGTACTATTCTCATAGTTTCTTGTTCGTTGATTGTTTGTAATGACCCTTCATGTCATTTTTGCCTTAATGCTTCCTTTTCGTCATTTAAAACGTTTCGATAGCAACCCCAAGTCATTTATGACTTATTGGCATTGACTATTCGATCGCCTGGTCGTTCGTTTAGGTTTTATGCCCGTTTCTCCATTTTGGCATGAGTATCGAGGCCTTTGGTGCGAGTTTGGACCATTAGGCATTTTAGCTTTTGAAATTTGGCCTAAGGTTGACTTTGGTCAACATTCTTGGAAAACGCGCTCAGATGAAAATTTTGTCAGCGCTGTTAGTTTTGGAATGTCAAGTTTGGTCTAGAATGACCTTTCGTTCGACTCCCGAGGCCTCTGGACTCATTCCGAGCCACTTGGTGGATTTTGGTTAAAAATGGACTTTGGGAGTGGGACCCACTTTTTATCAAGGTAACCTTTGATGGAACTTTCGACTGAGCTGTTGAGTCCAGAATGTCGAATTTAGTAGGATAGCATATCTATTTTATATTTATCGGGTTCCGAACGAATTTCGAGCCCTCCGTCGGAGACTTTGAATAAATAGCAATAGCTGAAATCTGGTAAGCCCTTTTAACGACCTGAGTTTGGGCTTTTAACGACCAGATTTTGGGTCTTTTTAGCGACCAGTTTCGCCTTTTTAAAGCCTCATTGTCAAACTTCAAACCTTCGTAACTCTCTCATTTCAAGTCCGATTTTAGTGATTCAAAGGTCCATCTTGTGGAGTTTTTCGCAAGGAACGCATTGGTGAGCTCAGAATCTGATTTGAGGTCTCCGTTTGAGGTAAATTTCGTGAAATACCTGCTGCCACGACCCCTTTTTGTGAGCTTGATTTTGGGAAATTTTGAGACTTGATATCTCAGCCATTTAGGTCCGATTTCAGTGATTCTTGGGGCTATCTTGAGTGGTTTTTCGAGGAGAATGCGTTGGCATGGTTGGAATTCGTATTTGAAGCTTCGTTGGAGGTAAGAATTATGTTTGAGCTGCTGCCATAGCTTATTTTCCAGCTCAATTTTTGGGAAATTTTGGGAGATAATTTCTTGGCCATTTTAGGTCCGAATTTGGTGATTCAAGAGCCTAGATTGTGGGGTTTATCGTGAGGATCATCCTGGTGTGATTGGTTTCAGCAGTTGGACCCTTGTTTCTGGTAATTTCTTGTAAATAGCTGCTGCCATTGTTGTCCCTTATAGTGTAACTTTGAGTTTTTTGTTGCATGTTCGTGTTGGGACTGTTCCGAGCCCCGAATTGTGTTCCAATTTGGAACACAAGTTTGGGGAGGTGTTTAGGGCTTATTTTTGGGGTTAGTTCCGGAATTTCCAGCGCGGGTCCCACTTTTCCCGTTTTGACCCCGAAATTGGTCCGTCTCTGTTTCTTGTGATTTTAGTGTCAAAATGACCGTAATAACATTGTGATTCCATTTTTGATAGCGTGGCAGCGTTCCGAGGCCGTTCAAAAAGGGAAAGCTCCAGAGAAGTGATTTTGGAGCGCGCGTGATCGGCCTACAGATAGGCTACGGCTTTCCTCTTCTAGATTGAGCTTGAGAGTGTGAATGCATGTTGATTAGTTGGGATTTGGGTTGGTAGTTATTGAATCGTGCAGAGGTGTTTAGAAATCATGTTTGGATCTCTTTCGGGAATTATCGGATAATTATGAGCATGCTATGTGTTACTAATTGACCCTCCTTGCTATGTGGAGTGCTTGTATGCTTGATTACTGTTTATCTGAAGCATGTTGGGCCTTAGTTTAGGTTTAACTAGAGCTTGCCTTAGAAATACATGATTCGGAACCGATAGGCCTTAGTTTTGCCCCGACGTCGCTTGACCGGCTTAGATCCCTCTAGACTGGTGTAGCAGACTTAAGTCTGATAGTTTGGGCCTTAGCTAGGCGATACGCTTGCTCCGATGATAGTTATCCTTATTTTCCCCGATGTTAAGGCTTCACGAGTTACATCGGCGACACTGGTTCTACTTCGCGATTTGAAGTTGGTTTTCGATTCGATTCGATTCCAAGGACTTACATTGATTATCTAAGTGTGGACGGTGTTCCACGGACATTTATAAGCATAGATCGATTGGGACTCTTTCAGCAGCTACATTGGCACCTTTGTCGGGCATCCGGTTTAAGGTCCGGCCTCTATCGCCCAGATACTTATATAGAGCATCTGGTTTAAGGTCCGGCCTCTATCGCCCAGATACTTATATAGATTATCTGGTTTAAGGTCCGGCCTCTATCGCCCAGATACTTACATAGAGCATCCGGTTTAATGTCCGGCCTCTATCGCCCAGATACTTATATAGAGCATCCGGTTTAAGGTCCGGTCTCTATCGCCTAAATACTTATATAGAGCATCCGATTTAAGGTCCGACCTCTATCACCCAGATACTTATATAGAGCATTCAGTTTAAGGTCCGGCCTCTATCGCCCAGATACTTATATAGAGCATCCGATTTGAGGTCCGACCTCTATCACGCAGATACTTATATAGAGCATCCGGTTAAAAGTCTGGCCTCAGTTACTTGATACTTGTGATTGGTTACTTGGGTACTTGTAGTGAGCATCCGGTTTGAGGTTCGGCCTTCGTCCTGTCAGATTCTACTATTGGGGTTGAGGTTCTGGTTCGATGTTCTCCGTTTTTGGGTTCTCTTATGCAATTCTCTTTAGTTATAGTTATTCTGTGTACTCGTCGGGCTTATGGGGGTCCATTCGGGTTTTTAATTAAACTTGCGCACGAGTGTACCTTCTGGGCTTATGGGGGTCCAGTTAGTGGTAGTTAGCTTATAGATTACTTTAGTTAGTTCTTTCTACACTCATGTGCATTCCATTGTTACTTAGTTTTCCGTTCTTGACCTCTGTTTGTGTTATTCCGTCTTTTCATATTGCCTTTACTTTTAAGTTCACTCGGCCTATGATGCCTACTGGGTACCTGTTGTTTTGGTACTCATACTACGCTCTGCATTTGTTTTCGTGATGCAGGCCCGAGCACCAGCCAACGTTGATATCGAGCTTAGAGTAGTTTGATCCGGAGACGGGGGTGAGTACGTGGCGTTTTTTACTACTTCAGTCTCCATCTGTATACATATACTTGTCTTTTGCCTTTCGAGATAGTCCAATTTTTGTGGTCCACTTTTAGGACTTGTACTCATTTTGTTAGTAGCTCTGTACTAGTGACTTTCAGGTTTTGGGATGGATCTTTATTGGTATATATATATGTTTTTTGGTTTGCTTTCGCCTGTTTATATTGTTATCTTAAATTTTGCATACTCTTGTTTAGTTTCTGCCCTTTTACCCACTACTAGTTGTTTTGGGTTGGCTTACCTACTGGTGGGATATAGTAGGTGCCATCACGGCTCGAGAAATCGGGTTGTGACATTGTTGTTAACATCTATTTACGTTTTATTTATCACACTAGTTGGTTGTTGTTATTGTTCTTTCGATGTATGTTATGTATGCTTTAAATAGCGTTACATTTCATTATTAATTGTTACCGCTTTCATTTTGATTTTTTTTCAAACAACTTTGAGATACTTCACTAAAGCTAAAAGTCTGTCGCAAACAATCTTTTTGTCTTTACAATTTACAAGGTAGGGATAAAATCTATGCACATTATAATCCTTATAAAATTATATTGCATATGTTGTTCTTTGGACAAATATTTTGTTACAAATTTTTGAAATTCAAAATACTTCAAAGTAGTTGATCACTCACAAATTTAAAACCGGTTCCATTTTGTATTCATATTCAAACACAAATTCAATTTTAAAATAATTTTTTTTTTTTTTCAAATTTCACTTCTTCTCGTTTTTTTTCTTTACTTAATTAATAAAGATACATGAAGAACTCCTTAATTAGCGGGGAGCGTTCCCTTCAATAAGTCTTGCATGATTGAATTTGGATTAGTTAATCCGTTAGTAAAGACGCATGCTTCTATAATTAATTACTCATAATTTGTTAATACATTTGGAAATTTTATACCTTACAAGTTACAGTTAACAAATTAACCAACTCGACCAAAAACCGTTATTTCATCTTCGAAAAGTAAAGTAAAAGTGCTCAATTTAGAGAAATACTATAAAAGAAAATGTTCACGACACGAAACCAAACGAAATAATAAAGTTTATTTTCTTGTTTTATACTTGTATAGTTATATGCATTTGTCAGCTATTACGTTGATGGACGAATAAAAGTCCGAAAAGAAAAGCAAAGATAAAACGTAAGGACCTGCCCATGGAATTTTCCACTTTGCACTAACTGTCAATTTTAGAAGCCAAATTGCATAACTCGTCACAATTTGTACGAGTATATTTAATATTTGGATATTTGTCATTTGAGATAAGAATAGGTGGTGACGTGTAAATAAGTAATTTTCGATCCATTTATTTTTCATTTCATAGGGAAATACAGTCAAAAAGTGTGGGAAAATATGGTCCCTTCCTAGAAATGACTTGTATAGCAAAAGCAACGTACGTAGGGAAGAAACAAATTCAAGAAAAATAGACAAGTGCTGACCCACTAATTTAATTATAGAGTTGTTATCCACAAAGGATATGGTATGGCCCTTACAACAACAATTCAATTCATGTCCACTCATAATTTGCAACAATGACAAAAATGTGTAAAAGATGGATGAGTTTTTGTATGATGATAATTAGCACTTAAATCCATTTATAATCATAGCTAAAAAGTTCAATTTCCAAAAATTGAAACCATAATATAATTATGACCTGACTTCATATTGCCCAGCCCTGGTTAGAGCTCGAAATCCTTTATAAGGTCGTGTAGGTAGATTCTTGAAATCAAGTTTTTCTATTTTCAAACCTGAGAGTGCAACACCCATAATTTTGAATGCCACGAGAAATGTAGGGAATACATGAAGCCGCTCAACTCCTGTTTCCAACACTAATGTTCCAGTCATTGAAGGAGTTTTGTCTTTCGGCATCCGACCAATGGACCAAGTGCATGTCTGCACTAATAAATCAACATGTCAAGACACAACTAGAAAAGTCTGCAGATTTAAGCCTCCTCTATCACATAATTCCAAATTGGAACCAAACTGAAAAAGATTTTACTCAAAAAAAGTTTGACATCCATTTTGAAGTTTCTGTCATTTTAAGGTAGGGCTAGAACTGACTAGAGTAGAAAGTATCTTCATTCATTTACTTCTGATTAACTGTCAGACACAGGCATTAAGAGAAGGCACAAAGGAAGCAACTCTGTTGATAAGAGGAAGTACTACGTACCTTGTTGGAAAGGATGTTTACTGTTCCATAATTTGATGTAAGATCTGCAGATAAAACACGAGGGGGTAGTTGAAATTGAACGTTTATATCATCAATTGTCTTCCCAGGATCATTGCGCATCCCAACTAACAAGCTAATACGACATGTCCCTGAGTCTGACGTAATTTGTGGCTTTACATATATAGGGGTGCTCTTCAACTTCTTTATTCTGCATGGCATAGTTTAGACTTTAGAGAGGGAGAGAAAAAGTTTAGACAAGATGAACGCAGCAAAGAAGTTGAATTCTCTAATGCACTCCTACAGTGAACACACATGCTTAGTTTACAATTTGCCATTTCCTGTTTTTCATGTTTGGTGGATGCACACTGTAGTTTCAAAATCCGCACATAACCCCATCAACAATGGACCAACTGCCACTACTTGTGAATATATCTCATTAAATAGTGGTTATCGGAAAAACACATGCCTTTCCTTCTGAAAATACAGTGCATTTATAAATAGTTCAGGTTTCATTATGCATTTATTGACAGTTCAACTTTCGTTATTGGAAGGAGCAAGTTAGCAGCATGAAATTTAGTAGGAGTTTCAACATTGACAAATATTTTCATTTCCTCAAAAAGGTAACTCTTTTGCTGGGTTTCACCCTCCTTACCAAGCAAGGAAGGGGTTAATTTTATGGTTCCAGTATCAGAGGGAATAAAGAGAAGATAACTCTATGATGTACAAGTACATACTGAATGTAGGCAAAAGATTAGAGTACTTTTTACATAAAGTCAAAACCACCAAATTGTGATCATGAGTGAAGGCAACTGCAGTAGTTAACACCACAAACCTGTAGCTCATGAGCTTGAATTGTCCATCAGGAGGAACAAAAGACAGAATTTGGTTTGATTCCCATGGTCGTAGCCGAACACAAGGATGGAATCTCACATCATTCAATATGGAAGTATTTGCAAATGAAAGGGTAAGATCAGGAAGACCGGAAAGATGTGAATTCACTTGAACTTCACCGCAGATCTCACATTTCACCAGAACCCCGTCTCTGAGAAGCATAAAACAATTAGAATGAGAAGCCTTTAGGTAATTGGCTATTCCTGTAAACCCTAGTTCAAGCATATAACAATTAAGAAAAAGATGCTCCAATGGTCAAGTGTATTCAAACTTAGAACCCCCAATGTAGAAAAGCAATCCATTATTTGGCAATATCGTGAACATGCGTGAAGAAGAAAATAAAATCAATTCGGTCACAGCAAAGAGAAGAATGTGGCATGGAAAAAGTCAGGACTTCTGGGCAGATTCCAGTATCCGCCTTAGGTGCAGTTTCATTGCCCATAAAAGAGAAAGGAATGTGCCGCAAGTTAAATTTGTTTGCAATATTTGTGTGTTTCATATGAAGAGAAGTTTGTTCAGAAAAGCAATTAAGAAACTCTTATTTGTCCTGCAAATATCACAGAACATACAAGAAATGGATTTCCTTTTCCTTCATTTTACTTCACGGCAGTCTTCAAGAAGTTCAGTTTCTAGCAACTTTCTTGAAAATTCAGAGGAAGTGTAGGAATTCTTTTATATTTATATATATATATAAAATGGTCTAGGGGCTCACTTTTATAATCTAATAGATTGATAGAAAGGAAATGCTCATCGAAACAGTATAAGAAATGTCACTTATATACATTGACAAGCACACATATGCACATGTGTATGCATACTATAATACACTTCAATTCTCAAGGATGCTGCCAAATTCCCCTGAAGAAGTCATTTGCACTGGTGCACAAAAGCATGCCTTTATGTGCCATGAAGCAGATCATAACTCTATGGCTCCCGCGGACTCCACATCAAAATAGTTTTAACTCTACGCATAATGGAGAATAGAATACTAAACTAGTCAAACATTTACTTTGATAGAACAAACATGACATTAAAGTTAATTTGATAGGTTAGATGAATTTGAACCCTCAAAAATGGTATAATATAATAATAGAAGAGTGTGGAACATTTTGAGATATTCCCTAGTAAAAATGTCATATAAATTGAAATAGTGGAAAGAGTTCATAGGTAACATAGAAAGAAAAAAGTGTACCTTCAAAGTTAACATGTGCCAGCTTTCACACTATCCTTTTAAGATCACACTTTGGTTCTTGAAATCTTAACCTCTAGATGTTTTTATGTGATATTTTAACCTCTAGGGTATACCCAATATTGCTTCAAAGTAGCATATCATTATGTTTACCCTTCACCTTTTGTGATACAATGGGTTACGTCATGTCAAACTAAAAAGTTTGATGATAAATAAAAGATTTTAAAGATATTAATAGAGAGATTCTCACATACTGAGAAATAAGGAGCTTCAAATGGAGGTTAAGTGATAGTAAGATATAAACCTATTTATAGTTGCATCCATTTCTTCAACTAAATCAACATAAACTTCATTGCTTGAATGCTTCAGGTCTGTTTTTCTCCAAGGAACACAAGATCCTGTTGCACCTGGAAGTGTGTTGCTCATGTTGGAAGTGTTACCAGTGACAACACTCAATACTTTGCTTACGATATTTGGAGGAGCAATCATTTCCCTTAGTATATTAGGTTCTGTAGTAAGAGGGAAACCATTGTCTATCATCTCATCCAAAAGCTGCACATCAAACAAATGTTTAGGCCAGTCAATTTGAAGTCCACCAGAATCTAATTAGTGTGTCGAAGGAAATTTAACAAGACAGTTTGGGAGGAAAATCTTCCTCGTTCTATGTCTATAGAAGTTTTAGTTCTCTCTACTTTGGCCGAAGTTCTTAGAAGAAGCCTAAACCCAACACCTGTTTAGAGTTCCATTCCACGGCAATTTTTTATTAAGCTATTCTTTTAAGTCTTAAGGAACTAGCAGATATTTCAAGCTTCAGTAAATGGAACATCTCACAGCAGGTAGGGCCATAGCTCAAAGGGGTATTTGGAAGGAAAGAAAAGCCAACTTTTTGAAGTGTTAAGATCTTTACGAGCCAGAATTTGGCAGGGTCTCTCTCTTTTTTTTTTTGGGGGGGGAGGGAGCGCTTTTGTGCATCAATAAATATCATGGCAACAGGCTCTACAGTTGCACTGATAGTTGGTCAACTGGTAATTTCGGCCAAAAGCGAACAAGTTTTGGGGTGGTTAAAACTAAAAATTAATACAAAAACCGTACAGGAACGAGCCAATAGTATAGGTTAACAGACAACATTTGTGATTGCACTAAAGTATGTGAATAAACATTTAGTAGGAAAGAATTGACAAGAAAAAAGAAAGAAAGAGAAAGGGAGTTGAGAAATTCAACCAAATCACTCTATAGAATATGACCGTACATTGTGATGGAACTGAAAGTACAGCTTGTTTAACAACTTCTTAGTTTGATGGTTTTTAAAAGCTTCAACTTAGCCTGGTTAGTGATTGGCATCATTCCAAGCTTCCCAACAAAATTCCTTTTTTTTTTTTTGGTAAGAAAAGTATCCTAACAAAATATATTTTGCAGCAAACAATTCCAAAAAAAGAGCTTGAAGATGTCAAATACCTCATATGCAATCACAAAATTATCCTTTATCAAATCTTCATTCAACCCTCCGAGATATTCTGACAGGACATCAGCTACTCTGCACAAGAACTAGAAATTAAATAGTCAAATTATCAATAAAGCCCTTATTTGCAGAGACGATACAGAATTTCAAAGTTAATAAGCAAAGTGTAGTAGTCTCCCTATGTTCACCTAGCAGCAAAAGACTACAATAGCTAGAACTTGAACTTTGACATATCAATTCAATGACTCAGTAAGCAGTAAAAGCTCAACTGCCAGGTGCAATGACTTCCAATAGTATGACTGGACTCTTACAGAATTAATCCATTTCACCAAGAACGAAAGACCACAAAGCCGACAACATGGCAGAGGAATGGACGAAATAACTTATCAAAAGAAAAACTTAGAAAACATGAATCTCTATGATGCCAGATTTTATCAAATACAAAGGGCATACCTACTATGGCGACAGCAAATATAAGGTTGTAATGAACTCTACTACGACAAACACGTCTAACATACATTTATTAATTGTGGATGAAGGGGCTCTACACCATAAATTGTTTGCCTTTCGATAACCAATTACTATAATATACTAGTGTAAATTAGCTTGAGAGTCGCACACTAAAGGATCCTTCTCTTCTGATAACCAAAAAATCCCCTGTGAGTTAGCTGGTCCAATACCGGTTAGCTCACAGGTCAAAACTGGGGGAGTATCTGCCATACTATTCTACTTCCACTTACATACCATGCTCCTATTTTTTTGATGACCAACATACCATGCTCATATTCAGAAGCTCGGTTCAAATTCACATTCGAGTTGCATCCTTCTAACTGAACCAAAGCCCTAGGGCCCAAAATGCCATGTTTTTATCTCAAATCCTTCAATATCCTCTGGACATACTAATCAAATAGAAAACTTTCAGTTCAGATTGAAAACAATTTAACTGTCGCGGTATGCTAGGATGTTCAAATTTTAAATTGATAAGAATTACAAGAGGCATCACCATTTAGCCATCCAACCACCATGCTACTTAACCTCTCTTAACATATTCTGGTCAGGTGTTTAATAGTTCCAAGACAATTCCATTAAACCCATCTTGTCTCATAATCTTATTTAAGAAGACATCAATCCAGCAGCAACAACATAAAATCACCAAGTGTATACCTCAATTGCCATTAAAGGTGGCATTTCCACTTGGGTGCAAGCCAAGAAGGTAACTCCTTCACGATTAACTTGGAAAAGGTAATGCGTTGGTGAAGCAATCACCGGTAAATGCTGCAACAAGCCAAAACTTTTTTCAAGATAAACACAACAAAAGCTTCAAACTTGGTCAAGCAAAAAAACAATTATATGTAAATTCAAGATCAAGAATCTTGATTTTCTCTATACAATGAGTTTTAACTATAACATTGGAACAAATTACTCTTATGGCCCTACCTTGAAGGAATCACCTTGAGCAATTGACTGATCCCAAAACCAGGAACATATTGCCCTATCAACCCAGTGTCCAGTAAGCTGTTTTTCCAGCATTACCTCCCTACAGAGACATTGAATTACATAGATCTTTAGTAACAAACTTCAAATCAAATACCCAGTGATTCAATATCCCAATAAATACAAATTAAAATGCAAAGAACCCCTTTTTCGAGTACGATGAACATGAATTTGACGGAAATTAAGAAGAAGAAAAAGAAAGGAAGGATACCCAGAATCGGAGAGAAGAAAAATGCATTGCAACATAGCGTTGCTTTCTTTACTCTGGAATGGAGTTGGAACCAATTCACCTCTCTTCCTATATCATTATTCTTATTTCTTAATTAAATAAAAAATTAAAAGGTTTAATATGGAAAAAGAAAAATTAAGAAAAAATGACAAAAAAGGTCCTTTGTTTTTTGTTAATATATCAAAATAATCCCTTAGGTATCAATACAACAGTTTTGATCCTGTAAGTTTATCAAAAGTTTGCACTTTAGGGGTCCGACATTGGGTGAGATAAATTCTGATAGCATGTTAAATTAGGTCTTAAACTTAATTCATCCGAAAAGTTAGCTTTAAGGAGAAGATTGCTCAAATCTTATTAGGAATCCATCCATCTCACTAAGCGCCAATGTGATGTCTTTGACATTCCTTTAACAAATCATAATAAGCATAATTTTAAAACTATCTATATTTTGTCTTAATTTAATAGTTAACATTGTGTGTATGTTCTACGTATTATTTGATGAAAAATTTAAAAGTTGTATTTCCTTCACAATATTACGGTAATCATTGAGCTATTATAATCGAATTTTAAATTCAAAATGATGTTATGCTTGTCAAGGCTTTTTCACTTTTTAATTTGTTTTATCAAAGGTTGATATAGATTATGGACATCTAATCAACGAGTTATTTACTACTTAAGAGTTTGATCGTGAAATTATAAAAGCGAAGCAATAGAAAAAAGATGATGATAAAAAATAAGCAAAGATGATGATAATTTTTTTGATTTTTTATCATGATTAAAACCTTATTTTAATTTATTAAATTTGAATTATCAGTATTAAAATAAAATATAATACACTATCACCTGGTCGATCCAATAAAAACTTGAAAATATGGAGATCGTTGGAAAAATGAGAAGAAGTCGAATTCCTAAAATCATAATCTACGACCGATTATCAATATATTACTCAATATATCCTTTTAAAAAGAGTATTAATTTCAAACGTAATGTTTCCTTCGACATGCAGCTGACCAATACTTTTGTAAGATATATATAGGTTGGATACAACTTATTTGTATCATGAGCTCTTTCTCTTTTTCTAAAAAAAAAAACACTTGTTTTTTCAGTATATAATATAATAATTATTATTTCTAACTATAATGAGTTTATTACAAGCTACATTGTTTCTAGACTGTTTTCTCTATATATCTTCAACGAACTCGATATCGGCTGCGTGCACCGTCTAATCTAAATTAACCACTCACGACAAATTAAAGGATACATACATAGGATCAGAAGAAAGTAGAACGACACATAACTACAAAACCTTAATATAGTTATTAGTTGAAAAAACAAATTGTAGTAATACCATTTATATATATTAATGACATGTGTCAACGCACAAAGAAATACACGTAGCGTAGCATGTGGCATCGCTCTCCGACACGTGTCTGTCTACCACAATATTACTATTAGTTAACTCTCAACGCTATCCGTTACAAGTTTTTTGGTCGGTGAAACATTTCCGTATGACAGTATCTCACTGTCCATGCAACCGCGTTCCATGCATGTACTACTACTATATATATATATGTTGACACAATTTAATTACCATTTTGTTACAAAAACAAAAAGATAAAAATGGCTCCAGAACTTGAAAGTGGAACAAAAAAGGCTACTACTACACAAAAGGATATAGAATTAGGGAGGGCTTATGTGACTTTCTTAGCAGGTAATGGTGATTATGTGAAAGGTGTGGTTGGTTTAGCGAAGGGATTGATAAAAGCTAAATCTATGTATCCTTTGGTTGTGGCAATTTTGCCCGATGTGCCTGACGAACACAGGATGATATTGACGAGGTACGGTTGCATAGTGAAGGAGATAGAGCCACTAGCTCCTTCATTGCAATCGTCGGATAAGTATGCACGATCTTATTACGTGCTCAACTACTCCAAACTTCGGATTTGGCAGGTAAAGTAAATTACTATAATTGCGATGATTGTGGTTGTTTTTAATCGATGATTGACACTTTTTTTGGTATTGAATTGCAGTTTGTGGAGTACAGTAAGATGGTGTACTTGGATGGAGACATGCAAGTTTTCGAGAACATAGACCATCTTTTCAAGTTGCCTGATAAGTATTTATATGCGGTGGCGGACTGCATATGCGATATGTATGGGGAGCCATGTGCTGAGGTTCTGCCGTGGCCCAAAGAGTTGGGGCCAAGGCCGTCTGTTTACTTCAACGCAGGCATGTTTGTCTTTCAGCCAAATCTCTCCATCTATGTTCGTCTCTTGAACACACTCAAAGTTACCCCACCCACCCAATTTGCTGAACAGGTATATAAATTTGTGTGTATATGAAGTTTAGTTTCTATACCGATTAAATGTGTATAATATCTGGTTAACAAACAAGATCTGGTAACTTGAAGAACAGAGTAACCAACCTGTTATATCTAATTATAGTAAACTTAATACATCGAAAACATGATAAGAGTTCAACTTCTATAAATTGATGGTTCAAGATATGGGTTTTTTTCCATCACATTCTGATGTACATCTACTTCAACAGCTATATATAGTCCCAACCGTTTCCTTTTTGTAGGACTTTCTGAACATGTACTTTAAAGACGAGTACAAGCCAATTCCTTACACATACAATCTGTTGCTGGCCATGCTATGGCGCCACCCGGAGAAAATTGAGGTGAACAAGGCGAAAGCAGTTCACTACTGTTCTCCAGGGGCTAAGCCGTGGAAATACACTGGGAAGGAAGAACACATGGATCGAGAGGATATCAAAATGCTAGTGACGAAATGGTGGGACATTTATAATGACACCACACTGGATCACAAAACGCAGGGTTCTACAGTTGAAGCAAACAGTTTAAGGGAAGCAGCCTTTTCAGATTCGAATATTAGTGCTTTATATATTACTAGCCCATCAGCTGCTTAGCTATATATATGACTGGCAATGATAAACTCTTGATGTTATTAGTTGTGGAGGGTATCATGAAAAAATACTGCCACTTGTTTATATTTTTTGACAGGTTTAGTTTGGTGGTCCAATAAGTGAAAGTTTCTGTATTATTTGCAACCTATATACTGTGTCTGAATCTTAGTGATAATTATGTAGTCTGTGAACAGATGTTGGAACAGCACAAAATGGAAATTATACATACTCATGGTGTCTTTCAATCTTCTTTCCTTTCGAGTTTAAACTTCTCTGCCACAGCAGCAGCCAGCTAATGAGCTTCAACAGTAGAACCAACTATAGAGATACTAGGATATTCAGGTAAGATGAAATTCACCTCTAGGCCTACCATAGAAATATGGAGCCATGACAAGTTGGTGATTGTGCACAAAAAATGTTATTTGGGGTGGTTCTCAAAATTTATCTTACAAGCCATTATCTCGAAACAACAAAGAAAAATCACATTCAAGATGCATAAACGAACCTGTCAACGAAACTTACCAAATTATAGATCAGTCAACAACTTATGGCATATGAACTTGAAAAGCTCATCTCCCTAACAAAGCAACACGATCTTTCTGAACTGCCTGTGATAAATTTATGTCAAAGAGCTCACACCGAATTGGCATTTCCATTTCATAGAAAGGGTTCTTCAAGACGTAATCAGTGTATAATTCATAGATATACTTCAAGAGGGACTCCATATGCAGAGTTCCAGGCTCACAGACCACAAAGAATTTTGTTCCTGTTAAGTAAATCAATCAAATTCTTTAGCTGGTTGGAGTGTAACCTGAATTGACAGCAGTGACTGAAGGGAAAAAGATTAAGAAATAAGATGTAAGATTGAATATCAAGTTTCCAAGGCACTCTCAACTCAGAGGCACTAAAACATTCGACCAGTCTGTCAAATATTTACAAGTGGCTTCCCCTGCATTATTGATTAGTCTTCCATCATTTCCGTTGACTTATTATACAAGTGAACAGCTTCCATTGTTTCTTAAAAAATGAGCAAACAGCTGCCATCTTTACCAAATATGTTTTCGTGTTTTCAAATATTTCACTTCATTTCAAGTTAGTATTATCCAAGGGAGAAACTTATTTCTGTGAGCTATAGTTTCAACACAAAAATACAAGGAGAAAATCTATACAAGTTAAGATATTAACTATTGTTGAAGAAACAATCAATCTTCTTTAGATATTT
Source organism: Solanum pinnatisectum (assembly GCA_035578085.1). Lineage (NCBI taxonomy): Eukaryota > Viridiplantae > Streptophyta > Magnoliopsida > Solanales > Solanaceae > Solanum > Solanum pinnatisectum. Next base: position 59,910,788 of record CM069076.1, read on the forward strand.
GTTATGGTTCACAATTATGGTAGATCTAGGTAACATGGAACGAATGAGTTAATGAAAATGTAGTCTCATTCTTTTTCTTTGGCCTGTTAGCCTTGAAGCAGACAACTTCAAAAAGGCTATGGAAATTGAAACGGCATCCTGTTCAAGCCACAACTCAAATATTATTAGCCTATAACTTATAGGCTATAACCAATCAAAAAAGAAGAATACTATTAGCCTATATTTTTTCATCGTTACTATTAGATTGTCTGCCCTTTCACTTGTGATGCCCATTGGACTTGTGTATGTGGAAAGAACTTAAACAGATTCAGCAAATCTCTTAACCAGTAGTATCAGGATAGAAACTAGGAGTCAGCTTCCTTTAACAAAGCTCCAGAGGAAATAGAAATAATTACCCAAGTTAGATTCTTAAATATCCATGAGTGTACTTAGATTTGAAGAACAATTCAGTATAAACACTGATATACATAGGAATAGGCAATCATATAGGGCCACCATTCAAATGCACACTGGAACAAATAAAAGAACACAAATTCTTTTTGACTAAGTTATGCCAAATATTCGGGGATCACCACATGCCTTTAGAAGTTTCTTTTGTCCAAAACTTACATGATGTTTCCCGTATATACATGGGAGCTGTTTTGTGCAACAAGAGACTCTGTAGATTCTCTTTAATAAGTCCTTTTAATGTTTTTGCCAAGTTTAGTTTCATCTATCATTTAATCTCAAATGTCTTGAAGTTGCCACACTGGTGCATAAAATCTCAAGAAGCTGTTATGAGATCCTGATCGATTACACTAAGATGGTTAGCGCACATCACATCAGTGCCGAGATGATCTAAGCCCTCCATACCCAGTCTGACAGAAAGGTTTAGATTCTAATTGATTTTTATCCCCTAGTCTCTGAAACCATATTTCTAGCTTTTCTGAATAGAGAACTGGAGATTTCTTTGTTGCACGATTTAAATTGGACGGTAATTAACCAAATAAAAACAACTGAAATGGAGAAGAGATGCATGAGCCACTTAAAGATACTGCACCATTTTTCCTGACATCGAAGTCGCATACAGAACAACTTCAGCAGGAAATCATTATTCATATTGAGCTACTTGATTGAGCCTAAAATACCATTTAGGTTACATTTTCCCCCTTTCCAGCATATGGACTAAATTCTTATAACTTTTGGGCCAAAGATTTAAGATTTAAGTTTGTAACCTTGTTGCTACTGAGTAAGCTTTAGTTCCATTCAAGCTTATAGGTATAAAACATTTATAACTACAATTTACAACACAACATAGATGATAAAAGATGTCAAAAACTAAAGATGATAAAAATCTCAAAAAGAAAACGATGCTTCCCAAAAATAAATCAGATAAAGACAAAATGGTGGAGATGTAAGAATTACCGGTAAGAGATTGGAAGCAATGGAGATCAAACGTATCAGCTTGAAGGAGTTCGATACCAGCACAGCCATTAACCGGGGACAACTGCTGAGATATAGCGTGCATAGAATGCCAAAGACTAGCCAATCTCAAACTATCATTTGTGTCCATTTTTCCAGCAGAACCATAATCCTAAGGAATCTTACACACCCATTAAAACCACAAATAATAACAAAATAAAACGACCTAAGCTGAAAAGTGTTGGAATTTGAATTCACCTTGCAGAAGATAAGCCCTCCTGATTTATTGATGATGTAAAGGCTGTAAATAGCTGCCATTTATATTGAATCCTTCTCTTTCTTGATCTGAATGAATTCAATTTATAATTTTAGTTATTTTTTGGGATGTTTGACCAACATGAAGAAGAATTGCTTAAAAAGCTACCCTCCCTTGAAGAAATTACAATAGATGTAGTCAGGGACTTATCAGCTTCTCAGCATCGGTATCTAGATATTCGATCAGGTGATCTTTATAATACAAGCAGAGTAATTGAAGGCAAGTATCTTGATTTGCTGGCACAAGCAGAACTTAATCTGAACAAGAAACAATGGGCAGTTGGATCTATTCTGCCTACAAAACTCGATCATATCTCAAATAGGAACGATATATGTTTGGAGTGGCTTAACAAACAACCTCCAAGCTCAGTACTTTATATATCTTTTGGAACAACAACATCATTTACCGATAGAGAAATCAAGGAGCTCGCAATGGGATTAGAACTAAGCAAACAGAAGTTCATATGGGTGTTGAGAGATGTCAATAGAGGAGATAACTTTACTGGGGAAGATAGAAGAGTAGAACTTCCAGAAGGGTTTGAGGAGAGATTAAAAGATGTAAGCTTAGTGGTAAGAGAATGGGCACCACAACCAGAAATCTTGACTCGTACGTCCACAGGTGATTCATGAGTCATTGTGGATGGAATTCTTGTATAGAGAGTATTACTATGGGAGAGCCTATAGCTGCTTGGCCTATGCACCCTGACCAACCGAGAAATGGTTTCTGACGGAAATGTTGAAAATAGGCCTGATTGTGAGGGAGTGAGAGAAACGCGAGGAGCTAGTAAGTGCATCCACTATTGAGAACGTTGTGAAGAAATTGATGGCATCAGAAGAAGGTAATGTAATTAGGTGAGAACGTTGTGAGGAAATTGATGGCATCAAAAGAAGGTAATGTAATTAGGAGAAGAGCAGAAGAAATGGGAGAAGCCTTACGGCGCTCCACAGAGAAAGGGGGTGCTTCTCGAATAGAGTTGGAATCTTTCATCACGCATATCACAAGATAGACTTGTTTTCACCAGAATTTTCAAGGATTTTGGTTACTTGTCATATTCATGTAAGTTAACCTGTCACTTATCTGGAACTTTTAAGTGAGATGATTGCTTTGTGTCCCTCTCTTGACATATAACTATCCAGAATACAGGGTTTTATCCATATGTGCTTTATTAGACTGTTTTATCACAAAAGACTTTGTTCATAGATTCCTATGTCCTTCGAAAGGGTTTTTACGAAACAATTTTTATACTTGTCCTCTACAACTTCTTAGGAACGCACATGGTCAAATTTTTAACCTATATGCTTTGAACTTGTGATATTGCTAGAATCCTTTTACATACATGTTGCAGAATTGCACCCTTTCTTTGAGGTAGTATAATTTCTTAGACATATGAAGCAGAGTGTGTTACAAAATGTCAAAAACATATTGAAGAACCGCACTTGATAAAATAAGGTACTCCATGAGACAAAAAATGTATGTTTTCTGCTATTCTGTAATAATGGAGCATTACAAGATCATTTAAGAAAGTTTTGGCATGAACTTGTATGAACTGAAAACAGAAATTGCGAACAAGTATTCAAAGAACTTGAACTAGTCTTGGAGGTGTTATGTACTTCTTTCTGCACTGTTAACTTATGAGATTTATGTTATGATTACCAAATGGTTTCAAATGCTTAAATTTCTTGTCTTTCAATATATGAATTGGTTCGCCTACTGGATTATGGTATAGATGTCATCACAACTTAGATAAAATGGGTTGTGATAAAGGTACATAACCAAAATTCAATAATTAAAAAATAATAGTACTATTAGGGGTCGTTTGGTTGGGAACAAATTATCCCAGGATTATCACTATGATATAAATGGTGGGATAAGTTACCCCACACATGGCCACCAAACAAAACACCAAAATTTTCTTGATCTGAATGAATTCAATTTTCTGAAAAACATACAAAGTATTGCACTGTATACCAATTTCCCAAAAGAACTACAACAAACCCAGTGAAAACCCATAAATGGGGCATTTCCCAAAAGAAGAAAAAAAAACTCTCTAGCAAGAGAAGATTACACCCAATTTTTCCAGGATACAAATAACACAAAAGAAAAAAAACCCAACAATGACAACAACTACCTACTATGCCTCTAACCCAAGTTAGTTGGTTTGTTACAAGACTCCTTAAAAGGCAAGAAAGAACATATACACATAAAAAAAAAAAAAACAAGAGGAAAGAATTGTTACTGATCTCTGATTTTAGAGAGTTGATCTAAGTTAGATTAAGTACACAAGATGGGGTGAAACGATTTAAACCCTAGTTAGACTGGGAGAGATGAGACGAGTTAAAATGAGGGAGAGTATACCTGAATTCAGATGCAAAATCGGGTAGTCCAAGCTCTGTAGGGAAGAAGGGACAAAAATGAAGGGAGAGCAAAACAATTTTGTAGAAAAGAGTCTGGGAAAAGGATATTAATAAAAATAAATAAGAAAAAGTTATTTATTAATGTATAAAAACAATTTTGTAGAAAAGTGTTTGGGAAAAGGATATTAATAAAAATAAATTGTAGAAAAGTGTTTGGGAAAAGGATATTAATAAAAATAAATAAGAAAAAGTTATTTATTAATGTATAATAAAAAGTAATGCGGTGAACGTGGATCGAACACGTGACCTTCAGATATTCAGTCTGACGCTCTCCCAACTGAACCATCCCCGCTTTATGACATCTTTAAGGCAAAAAATTAATTAAATCAAAACGACAATTCTTAGAAATTGAATGTTTCTCTTATTTTATTTTATTTTTACTGGACAATGTTTCTCTTATTTGGTTAGTAATTGGGACGATTTATTTGCCAAAATCATCCTTAAACTATATTCCAGACTTAAATTATATCCTTAAAGTATCATTTTTTAGCAGAAAACATTCTTCAAATATTTAAAAGTGAACAATTTTCATCCTTCTATTAGATATCGTCAAAAAACTAAGAAATAAGAGTTGATAAAAGGTTTGATTTTGTCATTTTTTATAATTTGTTTTTAGTCATAAGAGATTTAATTTTTATACCTAAGAAATTTGAAATAAATATTAAAATGTTTCAATTTGTAAGCGATTATAAGAGATCATTTTCACTTTTAGAAGAAGAAAAATAGATTTACTCGATTACATTGTTATTTTCTCACGTATATTATTTTGGTATAACTTCAAAGAGCAATGCAAAAATAAGAATAAAGAAAGCAATCATGATTTTATGGAGCTTGTGGGAAGTCAGAAATAATTTATGTTGGAATAATAAATAAAATGTGTTTGCTATCACTTTGTACCGTGCGAAGAAAGAACTGGAGGAATGGAGAGTGTCAATTCAGGAACCGAGATGATTGTTGTTGCTGCAAAAATGATTACTAAATGGGAGTGACCTTTGCTTGATAACAATTAAATGTAACATTGATGCCCTCTTACGATATCAATATCGGTTTGGCGGGGATAGATTTGATGCTACGTGATCACTTGGTCAATTTATTACTAGGAGAACTTTATTTCTTGTCGTGTGGCTAGCCCGTTGTCAGGCGAGATCATAGGGTGTGTGAAACTCTTAATTGGCTAAAGAAACGGTTCAGTAGAATGAGATTGGTAGTGGAAAGTGATAAGCTACTTGTGAAGCAAGCTTTGAAAGAAAATTTGGTGAATTACTCTTATTTTGATTCTTCAGCTTTTCGTAAAACTCTTATCAAAGAGTTACCTTTTCTTTCTTTGTCCGGTTGTTAAGAAATCAGCGAATCAGATTGCTCATTGTCTTGCTAAAACATTTGTTTCTATGTCTGGTTGAATGGAGTGGGATACTAACCCTCCATCTCTCATTATACTCATTTCGATTTGAATTATACATGATGAAAGAACAAATTTTTTTTTAAAAAAGAGTGGATTTATGATTTAAAAGTTATGAATTTCTATAATTATTTCAAATCAACAATGAATGACTAAATTTTATCGTCAATTTTTTATAAATATGTGATGAATTTCCTAATATATATATATATAGTAATACGTATATATATATATATATATATATATATATATATATATATATATATATATATATATATATATATATAAGTATAATATATATAATAAGAACTTGATAATTAATATTGTTTAGTAGTCCTGGTAAGGTATGGCAAGATATTGCAAGTTGTTCCGTGTTTAGGCTTTGTTTCCAATATTTTGTAAGTCCTACTCAGTACTCCCTCTCTCATTTAGTTTAATTATGCTAATTTTATGACTTAAGTCCCTAGTTTCCCCATTTTTTATTTTTTTTTTCAATTTTTTTTTTTTTATATTTGTTTTTGGATTTTATCTTACCCAGTTCATCTCTTCTTCTTAACCTTTGTTCTTAACAACTTCATCTTTAACCACACCCCGGATATGAAAACTGGCAACAACTTCGTCCTTTCATCAAGCGGACTATAAAGCCAAGAATTCTAGGAATTTACAGGTTAATCCATAGTCGTTGTTTAAGAAATTAAGAAGCTAACCATATACTAAGGGTAAATTTTTTAACACATTTACAATAATTTACATTAAACTAAAATTTTTATAAAAAGATAACATATTTTTTGAGAGAATTTAGGGAGATAAACATCATAAAACTTACATGATAAACCGAGAGAGGTTTCCCTTTCGGGAACCCCTTAAGGACTTTGAAAAAGCTTTCAAAAACTTTAACACACAAACACACTTATTTTTATTTCACAAACTTTAATATACAAATGAGAATTTTTGGTACATAAAGGAGTATGGAAGGAGGATGGAGGAAGTGTGGAGGGAGTATGACAACTTTTTTCTAACTTGTATTCTTTCCACTCTTTTTTCACTCTACCCTTTTTTTCTCCTCTTACTCCTACCTCTTATATAGGCAAAATAAAAGATTTAAAAGACCAAAATAACACTACTACGTGGCCTTAATTTTTTAATGGCCGACAACTTGATAAGATTCTTTTAATAATGCAAGTCGGGTACTCATTGGGCCCTATTGTCACATGCATTATTAAGTTCATCTTTTAACTTATATTACAGACTCAAATTTTTAGACAGACGCGTGCTATGTCAATAGTTTTTCCCTCTTTTGGGAAGGTAATGATAAAGTGACAACACACTCATTTTTACAGGACACTTAGTGGGCATTCCCACCTACTACTTTTAGATAATATACACATTTTTCAACTTTGATTACTTGTCTTCTTGTGGTATTTATCATTCTTGACTAACTTTTTGCCCATATTTTCATGCTTTTCTTGTCTTCTTCTAACTTAGTCTTTGTGATTCTTCCGTAGTTTTTCTTGAAAATTTTGCTATGCCATCTTGTCTTCTTGTATGACATTTTTGACTTTTTATCACCATAATACTACATACCTACATACCTACTATACTACATACTACGCACACTACATACTACATATACATCTACCCCCAATATCTCTAAGTGTCCAACATATACCACTCCCCTTAATAATATAACTAAGTGTCCATATATTTGGTATCAGAGCGAGAAGTTTTTGGGATAAATAGCCTATGAAAAGACATCATTCTTTTAAAAATATAATATATAGATATTGGCATTTACATAGAGAATATAAAATTAGACAAGTAGCTATAGAAAAGAAAAGACTACTAGAAAATAAATATAATATAAAAAATATAGAAGACTTAGAAAAGTTAAGTTTAAGTGACCCAGAAATTATTAGCAATACTAAGTGGGATATATCAGGTTACGATATTGACATATACTGGTATGATAAAAGAATACAGTTGATAAATAAAAATATTAAAAAGGAAGCTTATTTATTAGGATAATTAATGCAAAATATAATTCGAAGTTATAGACAAGTAACTCAGTGACTTATAGAAGAAAAATACCATAAAACACATCTTTTAGACAGAGAGTTAGAACTAAGAAAACAAATAATCTTAGAAGACCCATATTACGACATAAAATATCTAAATAGAGAATTAGAATATACTATAAGACAAGTTATAAACTCTGAAAGAAGAATAAAAATATATAAGAAAACACTTAATAATATACATTTTGGATAATAAACATGCCTTTAGAATATATTAAGAGAATAAGATTAGTTTATAGTTGGTTATACAACGAAATACAATATAGATTTGAACTATAATAAGACTTTTAGAAACTATAGAAGTAATACAAAATAGACAATTTAAGATATTAGACAAATTAGAAAAGAATTTCGATTTCTTAAAAGCACAAGAACTAGAAATAGATAGAAAAGTTCAATATCTAAATACTAAATTTAATTTAGAAAAAATACCTACAAAAATAGAAATAGAAAAATTGGTAAAAACCATAGTAGAAAAACCTAAGGAATTTGACATTAAAAATAACCAAGTAACAATAAAAATAATAGAACAGGTAGAAACAATAACTAGTAAAATTAGTAATTTAAAAGAAATAATTAAAAGACTTGAACAAATTTCACTTTCATGACTGAAGAAGACATAAATTATAAAAAAGCATTAGAATATACAAAAAATTTCCATCTAGAACCAGTAGGATTTTCCAATCACATTTCCTCCAGTCTAACAGACAAAATATTTCTCAAACAAAATAACACAATAATAGCCTTACTAATAGAATTAAATACAAAAGTAGATAAAATACTAAAAGAAAAACAACCTGACCAACAAGCTAATACAGAAATAGATAAACTAATAAATCAACTTAAAAAGGTAGAAATAACACCTCAACAAAAAGAACAAAAGGTAATTAAAAGACCACAAAAATGGACTTTCTTTCAAACAGACGAACAGCCCAAGAAAGTAGACCAAGTTTCTCAGAAAATAGAATAGGTAATAACATGATCTCTAGAATATTATCCAAAAGAACATCAACCATAGAAGAAAATCAAGAATTAAATGAAATAATCGATATAGACAAAGATCTACAAATATTTCAACAAAATCAACTTAAACTATTAAATCCTAGAACATTATACAATACAAAATACTTTTCAAAAAATAATCAACTATACCGACACTATAGAGAAGAACAGATATCTGTTATAGGAGAAGACTTTGCAAGCCTAAATTTGGTAAACCCTGCTTTTATAAAGACAGTCAAAAATTCTAAATTAATGCTAATGCACATGGGATTAATAGTTATAGGAATAAAATAATTAACTAGAAAGAATTTAGGATCTAAAGTAATGGTAGTATTATATGATGACCGATGGACAGACTTAAAGAAATCTATCATAGGACTAACAGAAGTAGATATGACAAATAATGGTGGAATATTTTATACTAGCCCAGACTTTTTAATAAATCTAAAAAAAATTGGTAAACATATTAAAATAGGAATCCAGACCAAAGGGTATGAAGAAATGAATAATGGAAATAATTTATTAATGTGTGTAGGTTTTATAGGAAAAATGACTTTAAGTAGTAATACAAAATTTAAACTCCAAGTAAAAGATGTAGTAGAAGTAATGGGTAATAAAGGAATAAAATTAATAAAATCAATAAAGATAAATCCAGAAGAATATGCAGGATTAGAATGGAATTTAGATAAACTAAGTAAATCCAAAGTATTTGCGCCAGAACAACACTTAATGTACACTAGCTCAAAAGGAGAGACATCTATTAGGTTTACAAATTATAATTATACAAATCAAAGAGAATCAGAAGATAATGAAACAGAAAGTACCATAGAAACAGAACAAGAAGAACTTATGAATATAGAGTTAATACAAGAAGGATATGAAGTAGACAGTGTTATAGAAGAAGCGAAAAGACAATACACGAAAAATAAAAATAAAGTTTTCAAATGTAAAGGATGTATAAAAGGAAAGATGGATATAATAGAAACAATAGAACACTTTAGATTGTGTGAAGAAAGGGATGATAATTTAGCTTATAGAATAGATGACTCTGAATACATGAATGAGGAAAAAGACGACACCCTATCCTTAAATAGTTATCAAGAACTAATGGATGAAGCAACTAGTTCGTATAGTGCAAGTCCGTTTCAAAGAACTACAGCAGCTCCTAAGATAAATTATAGTACAGGAAATTTACCTAGAAAACCATGGGTTAGACATGATCAAGAAATAAAAGATAACATTAAACCAGCAAGAAAAAGAATGCCAATAGAAGAACCCATTAGATTACAAGAAGGAGGAAATAAAGGAAAAATATTAAACATAGCGGCACATGATCCACAACTGTGGAATACGGTAATAGACTTATGGAAAGGAATAGTGGTAGCAGATTTTATTAAAAATTATCAAGAGAGGCGATCTTTGAGACTATGTATAGATATTTAGAAACATTTTTAGGAGAATCTTGTAAAGCAGTATGGGAATCATATAAACAAACTTTCCCACAAGAATTCCAAGCACTAATAGAAATAAGACCAAACCCATATAATTTCACTAATAAAATACATGTGTTATTAACAGGAGAAGATCTAAATAGTGGATTGGTAGCATTGCAAAGAAATGCTCTAATAAAATTAGAACAGTTAAGTATATCTAATTGGATACATATAAAGAATTTTCTTAAAGACTATTTTTACTATTATACTATTAGTGGAAATACATTTAATGAAGAATTAGGAAAAAAGTTATTTAATAAATTGCCAGGAGCATTAGGACGAGAAATAGAAGAAAGATGGTACAAAAGAGAAGGAGTAGTGCAAGACCCTACAACTTTATGGTCTATAGGACAAAAAATAAATCACATAATGGAAATACTAACAGAAAAATGTACAAATATACAAATACAAAAGCAACTAAAGCAAAATGAAATGAACTTTTGTAAAACAATGATATACACTACTCAAAGTTATGATAAAGAACCTAGTAAACCAAGAAGATATAAGAGAAGAATAGACCATAGCCGAAGGCCATATAAATACAAAAAGTACTTCTTAAGAAAATCATCAGCTAGAAAGTCATATTTAAATAGAGATAGACATGTTAGAAAATATAGAAATGATAGAAATTATAAAAATAAATTAGAATGTTATACTTGTGGAAGTATAGAACATTTAGCAAATACATGCCCAAAAAGGAATAACATGAAAACTAGAAATTTCCAATTAATAGAAGACTTTCAAGAAATTTTATTAAATGTAGATGAATATATATCAGACACAGAAAGTATATATTATGTAGTAAGTATAGAGACTGCAGAGGAAAAAGATATACAATTAGACACCTCTGATTCAGAGGATGATAATTTAATTAATGAAATAGGATTAGAAAATTAGAACTAAAAGAAGAAGATTTAAACTATACAATGATGAACATATATCAAGATTGTAATCATGAATTTGAAAGACAAAAGGGAATAGATAGCAATCAATGTAGTATATGTAAATGGTATCCTAGTAAAATAAATAGGGCTAAATGTAAAAATTGTTATATGGAAGCATGTATAAGCTGTATAGAAAATAAATTAAAACAACAAGTAGCCAAACAACAAGAACAATTTCAAATAAAAGATCAGACTACCAATCTAAGACTAATGACCCTAGAAACAAGAATAAATGATTTAGAACAAAGACTAATTTCTGTAGAAAAAGGAAAACAAAAAATAGACATAGAAAATTCACAATCACAAGGGACAATCCATCTAGACCAAATAGAAAGTGAACTAATGAACATAGAAGAAGATAATACTAGTTTCATATGTAATGAAGATAAAACGTTTGGAACTATAAAAATACTAGTAAAAATAAAAATTAAAGATATAGAAATAGAAACTTTAGCATTAATAGATACAAGTTGTACTGGTTGTCTTCTCAATAAGAAAATAATACCTCAACATATACTACCAATACTAAAAACATTAAAAGAACCAATAACAACTATACAAATGGATAGAACATACAATATTTATGATAAATATATAGAAAAAGCACAAATAAGCTTTATTAATACATGTAACGAATTTTACAAACCAACGTACAATATATATAAAATTTTAGTAAGAGATTTAAATATTAAAACTAATTTAGTATTAGGCTTACAATTTCTTATACAAAATAATGGCAGTTGTCTAGTTTCTAGAGATGGAATAATGTTATTTAGAAATATACAACATATACTCCAGTACAAATTAATAAAATTTCTACCAAAGAATTGCCAAAAAATAAAGATAATAAAATAACTAATAAAACAACAATTCTATGTTGTGAAGACTGTGGCAACGATGATAGTTGTTCTTCAAAAAATCTATATGAAGAAAAACAAGAAGAATATTGCATAGAAAATACATACATAGAAAAAGATTATACTTTAATAAATATAGAAACAGAATTTTACAATTTTCAAAAGGGAATAAATACTATAGGAACAATAAAACATCCTAAAGACTTAGAAAATATAATAGCTATATTAGACGAAATGAAAATAATAGGAGAAAAACCCCTAATACATTGGGGAAGTAATAAAATTATGTGTAAATTAGACATAATAAACCCAGAATACACAATAAAGACAGCAACTATAGAAGCAAATAATGAAGATACTGAAGAATTCAGTAAACAAATTAAAGAACTATTAAAATTAGAAGTAATAAGAAGATCTACATCTAGACATAGATCAGCAGATTTTATGGTTAGAAACCATAGCGAACAAGTACGAGAAAAAGCTCGCATGGTAATAAATTATAAAAGACTAAATGACAATACTAGAACAGATGCATATAAACTATCAGATAAAAATGAATTAATTAATAGAATACAAGGTAAAAAGATATTTAGTAAATTTGACTGTAAATCAGGATACTGGCAAGTAAAAATGCACCCAGAAAGCATAGAATGGACAGCCTTCACTTATCCTGAAGGACATTTTGAATGGTTAGCCATGCCTTTTGGATTAAAGACAGCTCCGCCTATTTTTCAAAGAAAAATGGATGATATGTTCGGAGAGTACAAAAATTTGTATTAGTATACGTAGATGACATTCTAGTATTTAGTAAAGACATGTACGAACATTTAAGACATTTACAGACAGTACTTAGACTATTTGTAAAATATGGGATAATAATTAGTAAAAAGAAAATGGAATTATGTAAGACACATATAAATTTCTTAGGAGTAGCTTTAGGAGAAGGAAAAGTAAAATTACAACCACATGTAGCTAAAAAAGTTTTAGATATGCCTGATAAGTTAGATAATACAAAAGAATTACAAAAATTTTTAGGATTAGTAAATTATGCTAGAAATTTTATTCAAGACTTAGGAAAAATAGCAGGTCCATTATATGCTAAGACAGGTAGTAAAGGACAAAAATATTTTAATATAGAAGACATTAAATTAGTCTAACAAATTAAAAAAAAAATTAAAAATATACCTGACTTACAAATACCACTAGAATCAGACTATTTAATAGTTCAAACAGATGGTAGTAAATTAGGATGGGGAGCCATCTTAAAATCAAGACCAAATAAATACAGTCCAAAAAATGAAGAAAAAATATGTGCCTACCAAAGTGGACAATACAAAGAAAAAGGTAATATGAGTAGTATAGACGCAAAAGTATTAGCGGTAATATACGGATTAAATAGTTTTAAATTATACATTTTAAACAAAAATGAAATATTAGTAAGAACAGACTGCGAAGCCATAATTAAATTCCATGAAAAATAAATAGTAAAGCTAATAGTAAAAGACAATGGTTAAATTTTATAGATATAATATCTATATATAATAATATTGTTTTTGAATACGTTAAAGGAAAAGATAATGACTTAGCTGATAAATTAAGTAGATTACAATTAAAGACTAATTAATATTTATTACAGCATGAGACCAACAAGTCAACAAACAGTAAACAAAGGCAAGGGCATCGTCCAGCCAGATACTTATGCTCAGACGTTATTAAGCAGACAACATTTCAGAACTCTAAATACAACAGACAATTTAATGGAAAGAATACATTTTGGTAAGTATAATTTAATTTCTTATCCAAAGAGTAATCTATCTTTTAGAATAAATTCAGATTGTACTTTAGATAAATCTCAAAAATGCTTAGTAGACAATTTATGGATAGCATACAATAAGCAAGACACTAAATATTTTATTGCTGCTTCCAATGCATTGTGTCAATATTTTTCAGAAAGAAATATAGATAATAAATTCAAATTTTATGTAGTAATACATGGTAAAACTAATTGTGTTTTTCAGACATGGATAGAAGTAGCAGATTCCATAAATGGGGTAAAAAATCCACTTTTTAAAGGTTTTAATGATTTTAATGAAGTTTAGACTATGCTAGAGGAGTATTTGGGCCTAATTATTACATTTCACCAGCCTTGAAACAAAGCCCAACCCAAATACCACAATACAATATCCGAAAAGACTCAGACAAAATAATATTTTGTGATCATTGCTCTTCCATGACCGAGGGTTTCAAAAGACTTAATACAAAAAATGAAATCATTATCCAAAAAAACATGAGACTTGTTAAACAGCTCGAGACTTTCTAGAGTAAATATGCTCCAAGAACAGATAGTACAACTCAGCAAGAAGACATGAGTTCTCCATCTCACTTAAAAATGGATGAGGCGGGTGTGCATTTTCCTCTGAATGCTAAGAATTCTACTGTATCGGAGCATGGTACAGCTAGTCCGGTTCAAACGGTGATCGGTAAAGACTTATCAAATCCGTTAAAGGCTGTCACTTTGCCTAAAGTGAAATAGAAGAGTCTTCTTCCTTACGAAGGAGATTACCTAAATACTTTCAAAAAGACACATTAAGAAAAAATGAATTATTAAAAAAGAAAAAAAAATAAAAAATTAGAAAATATAATTAAGCAAACATTAGAGAAATTTTTTCAAGACAAAAGCCAAGATAAACATATTATCAAAAATAGTCTCAGTCCAAGTAATGGTCTAGAAGATAATATTCACAGTTCAGACGAAGAACAGACAAATAATATTCAAGACTCACAAGACCCTTATGAAGATGATGACTCAGGCATGAGTTTTGACACAGTAGCATTACACAATTTAGACACTTAACTATTTTATATTCCTTACCTATGTTATATACTCCATACAACAAAAATAAGTCACTAAAAAAGAAGGACAAAGAATTGCATGGTGATAAAAAGTCAAAAATGGCATACAAGAAGACAAGATGGCATAGCAAAATTTTCAAGAAAAACTACGGAAGAATCACAAAGACTAAGTTAGAAGAAGACAAGAAAAGCATGAAGATATGGGCAAAAAGTTAGTCAAGAATGATAAATGCCACAAGAAGACAAGTAATCAAAGTAGAAAAATATGTATATTATCTAAAAGTAGTAGGTAGGAATGCCCACTAAGTGTCCTGTAAAAATGAGTGTGTTGTCACTTTATCATTACCCTCCCAAAAGAGGAAAAAACTGTTGACATAGCACGCGTCTGTCTAAAAATTTGAGTCTGTAATATAAGTCAAAGATGAACTTAATAATGCATGTGATGATGGGGCCCAATGAATACCCGACTTGCATTATTAAAAGAATCTTATCAAGTTGTCGGCCATTAAAAAATTAAGGTCACGTAGTAGTGTCATTTTGATCTTTTAAATCTATTATTTTGCCTATATAAGAGGTAGGAGTAAGAGGAGAAAAAAGGGTAGAGTGAAAAAAGAGTGGAAAGAATATAAGTTGTCATACTCCCTACACACTTCCTCCATCCTCCTTCCATACTCCTTTATGTACCAAAAATCCTCATTTGTATATTAAAGTTTGTGAAATAAAAATAAGTGTGTTTGTGTGTTAAAGTTTTTGAAAGCTTTTTCAAAATCCTTTAAGGGTTCCCGAAAGGAAAACCTCTCTCGGTTTATCATGTAAGTTTTATGATGTTTTACCTCCCTAAATTCCCCCAAAAAATATGTTATCTTTTTATAAAAAATTTAGTTTAATGTAAATTATTGTATATGTGTTAAAAAATTTACCCTTAGTATATGGTTAGCTTCTTAATTTCTTAAACAACGACTATGGATTAACCTGTAAATTTCTAGGATTCTTGGCTTTATAGTCCGCTTGATGAAATGACGAAGTTGTTGCCAGTTTTCATATCCGGGGTGTGGTTAAAGATGAAGTTGTTAAGAACAAAGGTTAAGAAGAAGAGATGAACTGGGTAAGATAAAATCCAAAAATAAATATAAAAAATAAAAATAAAAAAAAAAATTGAAAAATAAAATAAAAAATGGAGAAACTAGGGACTTAAGTCATAAAATTAGCATAATTAAACTAAATAAGAGAGGGAGTACTGAGTAGGACTTACAAAATATTGAAAACAAAGCCTAAACACGGAACAACTTGCAATATCATGCCATACCTTACCAGGACTACTAAACTATATTAATTATCAAGTTCTTATTATATATATTATACTTATATATATATATATATATTATTAAGTTCTATATAAGTACTACTACTATATATCTACTATTATATATATATATATATTATATTATTAAGTACTATATAAGTACTACTACTATATATTATATATTATATATACTATATACGTACTACTACTATATATTATATTTATATATTATATATACTATATATTATAGTTCTATATATATTATATATATTATTAAGTACTATATAAGTACTACTACTATTAATAATATAACATGCAAGAAGAATATTGCATAGAAAATACATATATATATATATATTATAAATTTTGAATCAAAATTAAAAAATTGAACCCATAATCTGACACTATATGGAGGATCAATCTGTTCCTTTTTAGATGAAAATTTTCAAAATAAAAATTTATATACCCAAAAATTAGATAAAATAGTATAAATCTATAATCAACATTAAAAAAAAAAGAAAAAAAAAAAGAAAAGAAAAGTTTCCAACGGTGCACTTAAATGAAGACCATTGAATTTGTGTCGCCCGTCGGCGAGTTGCGAGTATGGTAGTTGGAAGGGAAAGTATATATACGTGGGAAATAAGCAAAGAACGTGGCCATGGCTGAATCTTGTATATCCTTGCATGATTAATTACTATATTAAGCTGAATTTGTACTCTACTTCTCTACCTCATTTCATCGAACACTTGAAAGGTTATGGCGGTAAAGGAAGACAAAAAGCCATCAGTAGAGATCAACAATCTCAAATTCACCTACCCTGGTATTGATGGACATCCGCCTCCTGGATCTATCCCTTTGATAGATGATTTCAACCTTACCCTTTATCCTGGTGATCGATGCCTTCTTGTCGGATCTAATGGCGCAGGTTCTAATTCTATTTCTATTCCGCACATTGAAATTTTGAATTACTCTCTTTAGTATAATCAAGAATTCAAAAGGGGTTGCTTTAAACTTGTTCCTCGTTCCTGCTATCTCCAATTCCGAATTTTTAGGGTGGCTTTTGGCTTTGGTGTTGATGAAATTGTCTTTTCTTTTCTCTCGTGGAAAAAAGTTGTTTTTTTAATGATGTTTCCACCATTTGATAAGATATAGAAGGCGTGCTAACCCAGGGTAATTGCATAATGTACAAGATAAGGTATAAGGATAGTGCTTTGGCATATTCTTTTTTAGTATTAAAGGTTGACAACAATGTTTGGATGTCTATTGTAGTGAGCATATGGAGTTATAGTTGTCATATTTTTACAGAAAAATGACTTGCCTTAATAAGGGAGAGGATGCCATCTTGCTTATTTTGCTGGAAAATTGTAGAAAACATAGTTAACCAAACACCGTATAAACATTTTTTGCCCTACCAAAGGTACCCCTTAATAGGAGGTTTGATTGAGATCTGAGAGTGTTCTTTTGATAGGGAAGACTACAATTCTGAAGATATTGGGAGGAAAGCATATGGTAGAACCAGACATGGTCAGAGTGCTTGGAAGATCTGCATTTCATGACACTGCTTTAACGGCTTCTGGAGACCTCAGTTATCTTGGTGGAGAGGTATCTCTACTCTTGCTTTGCTCCTTCACTATCTTTTCATGGTTTATTATATTTTGAGGACTGTTCGCTTCTTTAGTTTGTTAATTGCATGTAT
Source organism: Solanum pinnatisectum (assembly GCA_035578085.1). Lineage (NCBI taxonomy): Eukaryota > Viridiplantae > Streptophyta > Magnoliopsida > Solanales > Solanaceae > Solanum > Solanum pinnatisectum. The sequence continues at coordinate 59,928,541 of CM069076.1, forward strand.
TGGAACTTGGCAGTGTCGTCTTATGTAACAATTGAATAAATTCCAGCAGAACTAAGTGCTCTTCTGTTATGTTTAACTAAGGTTACGTTCTTGCTTAGTTGGAGTTCTATTTGGAATCAGCTTTAAAATTCAATCTCTCTAACATGGTTTCTCTCATTTATTCGTTGCTAGTTTCTACATGTAATATGGTAACTTTTCAAGAAGATTTTAGTTATAGAAGCAATATGCTATAACAGTGCTAACATCTCATTTGCGCTTGATTAAACCTGTTTCCTGAAATCACAAACATGCCACATCTTTTAAATGAACTTGTGAATTCGGAAATTGATTATCAAAGTAGAAAACTAAGTTCTGTTGTGCTTTCTGTTTTGCAGTGGAGGAGAGAAGTTGCATTTGCTGGATTTGAGGTGCCTATCCAAATGGATGTTTCTGCTGAGAAAATGATTTTTGGGGTTCCAGGAACTGATCCACAAAGACGAGATGAACTAATTAAGGTACAGATAAAAATGAGCAATTGTTATCTGCGTGAAATTCAACCAAGTCCCATGGGCAACTCAAAAAGATTGTATCGTATATTCTGCTATTGTTTTAAGGTAAACTGAAAGGTATAGACCATATGCTAAAGCCTGGAAAAACTATCTCTCTTTCTCTTCTTACTAATTTTCCAGGCTTAATCAGAATTCTGTCTCTCATGACAAGTAGGAGTGCTCTAACTTTGTACCATGATAAAAATTGCTAATGGGAATAAATAAATACACACAAACATGCACGACAAACTAAGGAAGGAAGTTTAGACCTCTTAACTTTTTCGGGTGTGTGTTACCTTTTACAGTAATTTATCTTCGATAAAAGCTGATTGTGGTGAACTCATCTAATATGCAAACAACTAAATCAGCATATGTTAAAATTCTTAATCTTATGCTTATGAAGGTTCTTGGTATCGATCTGTCCTGGAGAATGCACAGATCATCTGATGGGCAAAGAAGAAGAGTGCAGATATGTATGGGTCTTCTGAAACCATTCAAGGTATATCTGTAAATACTTTCACCAAGTGAAAAGCATTACCTTTTAACTGTTACAAATTACTTGAAGACAATGTTGACACAAGATAGAACCCTGTTTGTCTAGGTACTACTTCTCGATGAGATAACAGTTGATCTGGATGTTCTTGCAAGGGCTGATCTTTTGAAATTTCTGATCAAAGAATGTGAAGAGCGAGGCGCTACAATAATTTATGCAACACACATTTTTGATGGTCTTGAGAACTGGCCTTCTCATTTAGTAAGAGCTGATTCTTACTTACCTCTTGCTTTATCTTTGGATCTTGAGATAAATACCTATTAGAAGGTCTAAGACAACCCAATTGAAGTATTTTGAGAAATTGAGAATCAGAACGTGCATAACCCAATATCATCATACTTACATTCCTTTTCAAGTTTACATTTGTTCCTTTGAAGGATTGTTCAAAAAGTTAAGGATTAGCTTCTTAAAAAATTAACAAAGTGATGGTTAAAATACTTGTTTTATTTGCAGATATATGTGGCTCATGGGAAGCTGCAATTAGCAATGCCAATGGACAAGGTGAAGCAGATCAGCAATTTATCACTAATGGTAAGTTCTGGTGTATTTAGAAAATGTAAAATCTAAAATAGAACCTCATTCAGGTTTTCTTTGAAACTCAAACATGTTTCCGCTCATACTCTTAGCTAGAGGTCCACATCGATAGATGATCTGATTTCATCTAATACCTGGACATTATGACTGAATCATATGATATATACTGTGGCAATTTTTCTCATTTGGACTTTGCATGGTCGTTCTACCTGGATATACAGAGGACAGTAGAGAGATGGCTGAGGAAAGAAAGAGACGAGGAGAGGAAACGAAGGAAAGAGAGGAAGGCCAAGGGCCTTCCGGAATATGAAATACAAGTTGAAGGCACTCGAGTGGTAGGGGGAGATCCAGGTCGTGCTGCTGGTCGTCCATTAAACAATGGTTGGGCTGGTGGAACACTACATTCTACTATTGCTGGCGAAGAAAATTTTTTCTTAAGCTCAAACCGTGTTCTAAGATAAAGAGAACTGATGCACACTTCTTTGGAACTGGTGTCAACGTACTGCACCATTTCATTCTTTCTGGTCAGATGACCATGAAACTAGGACTAATAAAATTTCAAATTTGTAGAATAGAATTATCTCTGTTCATTTGGTTTGTATACGTATATCCTATTCTCTATATGTTCTTGTGGGGAATAATAAGTTGGTGTAATCTTACTAGTTGAATAGGTTAAATTGTTGTAAAGACATTGCGTGCCCAAATGTTTTTCCAAGTTGTGATTGAAGTTTCATGCTTTTATAGAACACCTGTACGATATTGCATTAATTACGAAATTCCTGAGCAAGTCAACCAAAAGTTGGAATTATGGAAAAGAATGAAGACTGGGTATTAAGTATAGTAAGTACTATAATTTAAGACAGAATATATATACATATATTGCACAACTCATATAAAAGTAAATGAAGTAAGCGGGGAGAATAGATTAAATTGTAGAGTCTAAATGCTGACAATTGGAAGTGTTAGGAAGGTGTTGTGCCATTGCAAGAATCCTACCAAAGTGGAAGACAAACTTCGACAAGCTTTCTAAATGGGTGTGAAACAAGCTATTATATGATATATGAGGGTAATTATTAGATCTTTGATGGCCAACATATATACAAGAAGAGTTCAACAACAAAAAAATGAGGCTGCATTGGATGATTTGATGTGTAAGTTGTAACTACACCTTCAAGTGCATAAGTAATGTCATGTATTGAAGGTTCTTAAATGGAAATAAACTAAAGCTAAAGTTGCGTCAATATAAGTCGTACAAATTACTCAGAATCGAACTAATTCAGGTTGACAGCAGATCAGACACTAGTAATAATTGGTAGTCAGATTAGTGATTGTTTAAGTTGTATCAGAGTAAAATTATCACAAGTCTGCTCTGAAAGCTTAAAACTTATTGAACTTCATTTGTTATAGAGATAGACTTAGCAAGGCCTAAACTTCTCAACCAAACAAAATAGTTCCAACTGAATTTTGTTTAGTTTAGATAGCACAAGAAATAGTAAAGACCTGCTCACCAGCAGTATAGAAAAGCAGCACTAACTAAAACCAACGAACACTGGGAGAGAACCTCGAGTCTTAATTTAAACAAAATGCTGAAAGCGGAGTAATTGAGAATATGTAAACCCAGAGTGTAAAATATTACATGAATTCAACTAAAGTTACTGTAAAGTAACATTCTTTTAAAGAAAGGAAAATGTACTGAAAAAATAATAGTGATAAGTGGATCCATCTCGCATAAGAAAGATCAGCAGGTGCACAAGTGTTCTAGACATTGTTGAAGTCCATATTGACAAAAATATAGCTGCAAAAATCATGGATCTCATGTTCAACCCTGCAAAAACAAGGTCATTGGAAGATTAGAGCAAATTTAAGTGTCAAATAAAATCTAATCTGATAATGCGCTCCATACCTTGTTTGCAATGTTGTTTGAGAGCCAGTCAAGCCCCTCATACAACCCTTCTCCAGAGGTAGCACATGTGCTCTGAATGTACCTGTTATAGAAAGTCATAGATTCAGCATTTGGTAGCACATACAAGCCATATCAATCTCCAGCACCATGCTAAATTAGCACATATACTTGATTATCTTACAAATAAGGGAACACCAAATAGTACATACCAGTGGCGTTGACGGAGAGAGTGCAAACCAAGCTTGTCGGTAATCTCAGCAGCATTCATAGCATTTGGAAGATCTTGCTTGTTAGCAAACACAAGCAGCACAGCATCCCTCAGTTCATCCTATAAATACATTGCAAAATTCATTCAAAATAAGGTATGAGTGAAAGGAACCAACCTCAAGATGCCAACTAAGAACAGGAAGTTGGTAAATACAGATCATTTCAGACTTTCAAGTGCTCCACGGGCCCATTTCCGGATGTATCTTGTGTATGCACCACCAGACATGGGCCTCCCCAAGACACGATATAATCTTAAATGAAAGAACGAGGGTGTGTGATGCATACCTCATTCAACATACGATGCAGCTCATCTCTCGCCTCAACAACACGATCACGATCATTACTATCAACCACAAAGATAAGTCCTTGTGTGTTTTGGAAGTAATGCCTCCACAATGGTCTGATCTGGAAGTGCAAAAATGTTGACAAGGAACAACAGACAACATAAAGTATGTCAATATCCGAAAGAAGTCATGCCATAGAAGTCATTACATATCTGCAGATTTTAGATAAGTATTTACTTGATAGCAGCAGAGCACGCTAGAATTCAATGATACAGAACAAAATATCATATCTTGGTTTTATAATTCTGTTATTCTGGTGAGTATGAACATTTAGTGAAAAACCAGAAAAATGAGCATGATGAATCTGAAATACTAGTAAGAGAAAGAAAATATAATTCCAAAACCAGAAATGCTCTTTCTATAACTTGCAAGTTGAAGTAAAGTCAGTGTGAAGTCAGCCAAACTCAAAGTAGAAGAACTTGCAATCATCTTCTAATGTTAGATACTGAAAAGAGCATAGCACTATGGTTTAAGGCACGTACCTTGTCCTGACCCCCGACATCCCAGACAGTAAAGCTTATGTTCTTGTATTCAACAGTCTCCACATTGAATCCTGATAAAGAAAGAGTTATTGCAGATAACATTAAGAGCAATAGCTTGAATCAGTACAAATAAGACAAATGTGTCAGCAGAACAACCGTGCTTCTAGAAACAGAGGACATAATTGTGGTGCATAGCTGTTTGCAGCAGTAATTGGATCTAGAATATTAAATATATATTGAAACAGAACATCAAACGTCTTGAAGGGTTCCTTATATCTTACTACATGCTGAAGATGGAAGTTTGGCATGCTCTGAATTATCAACAACTATTCGGGACGTCTCTTAAATATATAGTTTGCTGAAGAAAATGACCGATGAAGGAAATGGGACCCTTTAACCTTATGACCAAGTGTTTTCTATGTCGCTGTTTGAAGTTAAGCTCTCTTTACTGTTTTAATCCTGGTCATAGAAGGTTAGTCCCTACAGTTAGACAGTGTGATTTTCATTTGCCACTAGGTTCTAGAGAGATTATGTCAGTCTGCAGAAAGAAGGAGCGCTCGCAAGTATATTGCTGAAGAATCAGTTAGATTTGTTTTTTTGTGGGGTCATAGTTGATAGCTTCTGTTTAAAGTAATAAATTTTGCTGACAAGAAGATAGTTTGATTATTGGTGGTTAAACCAATGTGTTCAACAAGCTCTACTCCTATATAGTATTCCATTGGAGGTTATTGCAAAGAAACTCAGTAATACTATGATCGGGCAGTGGATGTTTTGGGTATGGCACATGACTGTTCCATTATTCTTATCAAAAGTGTGTAATGGAGAGATGAAGCCTGCTCGCTTGCGAACTTCTAAGGATGTTTTGTATTCACATGGATACTTCAGGATACTTAAGGGTGTAGCTTAAATTGTTGGTTGAATATAGAGATATTTAAGCAGAAACTCGAATAGCAGCAGAAACTACTCATAACAAAAACACAATGACAGTGTTACGATAATAGCGATATATCAGTTCTGCAAGCAATAAAACATCTATAGTACACACGACATAAATTACCAATGGTAGGAATAGTGGTAACAATCTCTCCCAGCTTGAGCTTGTACAATATGGTGGTTTTACCAGCTGCATCAAGACCCACCATCAGAATACGCATCTCCTTCTTGGCAAACAGCCGACTGAAAAGCTTCCCGAATGATAAACCCATCTTTTTTCAATGCCTGTTGGACCAAAATTAAGATTCAATTACCACGCACATTCACCTATCAAGCTTAAGACAGCATATTTTATTGCATCAAGAGGTTACATATATGTGCACAATCATTAGATAATGAGGACAAAATTGTGATCTTAAGCCAATATAAATCCAAATTATGGCGTGGTACTCCTCTAAACATACTGATCTCAGCCTTTATTTTCCATACATTTGATGAATCAAAAGAGCAACTACTGGATCTTTATCAAAAAAGATTTCATCATAAATTTCAATGATCCTTTATTCATCAGAGATCTAGTAGCAACAAGTTTAACAATCAAGAACCCCTCTACTTAAATCGGATCTTGGGCAATGACAATCCGGATCCATTTATCAAAAAGAAGAAGAACCCAAATCAAGATCCAAAAAGAAGAAGAACCCAGATGAAGAAGGCATACGGAGATCAAATCAATAGAATAAAAATACAAGAAATTAAAGAAAGATGAAAACTTTATCAAATTCCCAGATCTAAAAGGCCAAAATCCAGATCTCCAATTCAATAAACTTTTCAATCAAGAAAGAGATGCATACATAAACTTTGTCAAATCAATTGTTATGAACCGAACGACGTGCGTGTGTGAAAGAGAGATGTAGTTCAAAGGGGGAATGGAGGAGAGAGATCTTACAGTAATGAAGAAGGAATCAGAGAGAGAGAGAGAGAGAGAGAGTGGGGCAATAGATCTAGAAAAGGACTGCCCTTGTATAATTGACAAGAAATGGGAACCTTTGGATGTTCTCTTCTTGTTTTAGCACAGCCTCAAATATTTTAATGTCAACCCATTTAAATTGTCACAATTTTGAATTTTCAAATATTAAGTTACGGAATTGGATTCTTTTACTAGGCACACTTCTTTGGAACTGGTGTCAACGTAATAAATAAAAAGTTGGTGTAATCTTATAAATTGAATAGGTTAAAATTGTTGTGAACACATTGCCAGCCCCCATTTGTTTATCTAAGTTGTGATTGAAGTTTCATGGCTCGATAGAATACATGTACGATATTGTGTTAATTACGAATTTCTCAAGCAAGTCAACTAAGAAATTGAATTATGGAGAAGAATGAAGAATGAGTTAATAAGGATAAGCATAAGTTAACATATATATTTTGCGCGTTAATATATATAAAAAATAAAGCTAACTTCAGATTAGATTAGATTGTGGTGTCTAAATGCTTGAATATTAGGAAGGTGTTGTGCCATTAGAAGAATCCTACCGAAGTGGAAGACAAGCTTTATAAATGGGTGTGAAACAAGCTATTATGATATATGAGGGTAAATATTAGGTCTTAGAAGTCCAAACATATATACATGAAGAGTATAACAACAATATTGCTAGTGTGATCTCACAAAAACCTTTAGCTCAAGCAAATATACAATAAGAGTGTCATAAGAATATTGACATAATAAATGATCACATGCGTCGAAGGTCAAAGGTACAAATTACAATTAACACATGTAGTTGTGCTATTGCCACGTATTGAAATTTGAAGGTTCTAAAATGGAACTGCTTGTTGCTGTTAACAGTATAACTAAGTGTGCCATGCTTAATAGCTTAGTGAATTTTGTTAAACTACTTGGCTCCAAGTCCTACATTTTTTGCAGATTGCTTAGAGAGAACAAGCCACCACACAAAGGGAACAGAGCTGTCTTGCTACTGACCGTCTGCTCTTTTCTTTTCTTGCTTTATAAAATTTTTTATCATCATTACATCGGGGGTAAGTTGGGGGAATGGGGAAGAGAACTATAAGGTGGGATCCAAACTCTCACCAACAAAAAGAAAATTCAAGTAGCCAACCAACTAAACTACTAAAATCCCCTCTCAACAAGATGAAGTTTACTCCTATTAAACGTCATCTTGTTATAGAGTTGTCATCGACCTTGCAAGGCCTTAACTTCTCAACCAAACAAAATAGTTCAAACTGCTGCAGTAAAGAAAAACAGCCCTAACTAAGAACTAACACTGGGAGAGAACCTCAAGTCTTAATTAAAACAAAATGTCGAAAGCAGAGTCATTGAGAATATGTAAACCCAGTGTGTGTAAAATATTACATGAATTCAACTAAAGTTACTGTAAAGTAAACATTCTTTTAAAGAAAGGAAGATGTACTGAAAAAATAATAGTGATAAGTGGATCCATCTCGCATAAGAAAGATCAGCAGGTGCACAAGTGCTCTAGACATTGTTGAAGTCTATATTGACAAAAATATAGCTGCAAAAATCATGGATCTCGTGTTCAACCCTGCAAAAACAAGGTCATTGGAAGATAAGAGCAAATTAAAGTGTCAAATAAAATCTAATATGATAATGTGCTCGCTTCCATACCTTGTTAGCAATGTTGTTTGAGAGCCAGTCAAGCCCCTCATACAACCCTTCTCCAGAGGTAGCACATGTGCTCTGAATGTACCTGTAATAAAAAGTCATAGATTCAGCATTTGGTAGCACATGCAAGCCCGTATCAATCTCCAGCACCATGCTCAATAAGAACATATAATTTGATATCTTACAAATAAGGAAACACAAAATAGTACATACCAGTGACGTTGACGAAGGGAGTGCAAACCAAGCTTGTCGGTAATCTCAGCAGCATTCATAGCATTTGGAAGATCTTGCTTGTTAGCAAACACAAGCAGCACAGCATCTCTCAGTTCATCCTATGCATACATTGCAAAATTCATTCAAAATAGGGTACGAGTGAAAAGAACCAACTACAAGTTAACTAGAACAGAAAGTTGGTAAATACAGATCATTTCAGACTTTCAAGTGCTCCATGGTTTCTGGATGTATCTTGTGTATTGCACCAGACATGGGCCACCCCAAGACACAATATAATCTTAACAGAAAGAACAAGAGGTGTGTGTTGCATACCTCATTCAACATCCGATGCAGCTCGTCTCTAGCCTCAACAACACGGTCACGATCATTACTATCAACCACAAAGATAAGTCCTTGTGTGTTTTGGAAGTAATGCCTCCACAATGGTCTGATCTGGAAGTGCCAAAAAATTGACAAGGAACAACAGACAATATAAAGTAAGTCAATATCCGAAAGAAGTCATTGCATAACTGCAGATTCTAGATAAGTATGTACTTGAGAGCAGCAAAGAACGCTAGAAGTCAATGATACAGAACAAAAGATCAATTCTTGGTTTTATATTTCTGTTATTCTGGTGGCTGGCGAGTACGAACATTTAGCGAAAAAATCAGAAAAATAAGCATGGTGAATTTGAAATACTAGTAATAGAAAGAAAATATAATTCCAAAACCAGAAATGCTCTTTCTATAACTCGCAACATGAAGTAAGGTCAGTATGAAGTCAGCCAAACTCAAAGTAGAAGCACTTGCAATCATCTTCTAATGTCAGATACTGAAAAGAGCATAGCACTTTGGTTAAGGCATTAAGTACCTTGTCCTGACCCCCAACATCCCAAACAGTGAAGCTTATGTTCTTGTATTCAACAGTCTCCACGTTGAATCCTGATAAAGAAAGAGTTATTGCAGATAATATTAAGAACAATAGCTTGAATCAGCACAAATAAGACAAATGTGTGTCAGCAGAACAAACTGTGCTGCTAGAAACAGAGAACATAATTGTGGGGCAAAGCTGTTTGCAGCAGTAATTGTATCTAGAATATTAAATATATATTGAAGCAGAACATAGGACAAATTTATGTAACAATTTACAAAAAACAAGCCAGTCATTCATGTAAAAAGTGATGCACCATCGCCCGGTAGATGCGGAATAGCTTTCTGTGCCCTGATTTATCAACAAACGTCTTGAAGGGTACCTTATATCTTACTACATGCTGAAGATAGAAGTTTGGCATGTTCTGAATTATCAAAAAAGTTTGGGACGTCTCTTATATGTATAGTTTGCTGAAGAAAATGACCAACAAAGGATATAGGACCCATTTAACCCTATGAACAAGCGTTTTCTAAGTCGATGTTTGAAGCTAAGCTCTCTTTACAGTTTTACAACTGGACATAGAAGGTTAGTCCCTGAAGTTAGACAGTGCTGGTTTTCATTTGCTACTAGGTTCAGTCTGCATAAAGAAGGAGTCCTTGCAAGTATATTGCTGAAGAATCAGTTAGATTTATTTTTTTCTGGGGGCACAGTTAATAGCTTCTTATTAAAGTAATAAATTTTTCTGACCAGAGAAGGTGGTTTTGATTATCGACTTGTCTAGTTTGGAATTTATTGGTGGTTAAACCAATGTGTTCAACAAGCTCTACTACTGTATAGTATTCCATTGGAGGCTATTGCAAAGAAAGTCTGCAATACTATGATCCGGCAATGGATGTTTTGGTGATGGCATGTGTCTAGCACATGTTCTAAGGATGTTTTGTATTCACATGGATACTTAAGGGTGTAGCTTAAATTGTAGGTATAATATAGAGATGTTTTGGCAGAAACTACTAATAACAAAAACACAATGACAATGCTACGATAATAGGCATCTATCAGTTCTGCAAGCAATAAAACATCTATAGTACACACAACATAAATTACCAATGGTAGGAATAGTGGTAACAATCTCTCCCAGCTTGAGCTTGTACAATATGGTGGTTTTACCAGCTGCATCAAGACCAACCATCAGAATACGCATCTCCTTCTTGGCAAACAGCCGACTGAAAAGTTTCCCGAAGGATAAACCCATCTTTTTTCAATGCCTGTTGGACCAAAATTAAGATTCAATTACCACAAACATTCACCTATCAAGCTTAAGACAGCATATTTTATTGAATCAAGAGGTTACATAAATGCACAATACAAAATTATGATCTTAAGCCAACATAAAAATCAAAATTATGGCGTGGTACTCCTCTTAACATACTGATCTCAGCCTTCATTGTCAATACATTTGATGTATCAAAAAGCAACTGTTGGATCTTTATCAAAAGATTTCATCATAAATTTCAATAATCCTTTATTCATCGAGAGATCTAGTAGCAACAAGTTTAACAATCAAACGAATCAAGAACCCCTCTACTTAAATCGGATCTTGGGCAATGACAATCCGGATCCATTTATCAAGAAGAAGAACCCAGATGAAGAAAGCATACGGAGATCAAATCAATAGAATAAAAATACAAGAAATCAAAGAAAGATGAAAACTTTATTAAATTCCCAGATCCAAAAAGCCAAAATCCAGATCTCCAATTCAACAAACTTTTCAATCAAGAAAGAGATACATACATAAACTTTGTCAAATCAATTGTTATGAACCGAACGACGTGTGTGTGAGAGATATGTAATAATACAAAGTGTGTGAGAGATATGTAATAATACAAAGGAAATGGAGGAGAGAGATCTTACGGTGATGAAGAAGGAATCAGAGAGAGAGAGAGAGAGAGAGAGGGGGGGGGGGGGGGGGCAGTAGATCTAGAAAAAGACTGCCCTTTGTATAATTGACAAGAAATGGGCAACTTTGGAAGTTTTCTTGTTTTAGCGAAAGCCTCACGTATTTTAATGTCACAATTTTGAATTTTCAAATATTAAGTTACAGAATTGGATTCTTTTATTAGGCTTTTACCTATATATTAGAGTATTTCGGTTGACATTTTTTAATATCAAATTGTATTCTATTATAAAATATAATTTACATCCCTTGATTTCTAAAAATTAGTAAAATAATTCAATTTAGCTACTCTTAATTTACTTTAATTAATCAGTAAAATTTGCTCTAAAAAAATAATATCACATAATGAATAGTTAAGTGATGTTATAAATTAGATCACATATATATAAGATATCATATGCTATTGTAAGCTCTTCGAAGTATTTGCAAACTATATAAAAAAAAAGATAAAAAGTAGATGATATTATACAAAATTGTAAGCAAAACATGAAGACATAATAATATGTGTACTTGATAATATTCTAATATAGTAAATAAATTATCAATTCGAGTACATGTTATAATTATAATCAAATGAATCGAATTAGAAATTAAGAAAATGTACCAAAGCATATAAACAAACAATCAAAACTTCAACCACGTGAGGAAAAAAATTGCTCTTGTGACAAACAAAAACGAGTCTAAATTTTACTTCATCTATCCCAATTTATGTGTTATAACTGATAATTTGCGCATAGAATCTTCAATTTTTTTGAAATAAAATTTATATATTTGTAAACTACGTAAAAAGTATTATAAGTCACAATAATTGATAATTCAAAATGTTTAAAAGATTCATGAAAAATTTATCGTCAAAGATAACCTTGCTTGAATCTCAAAATTCGAAAAGTGCCATGAGAACAGAAAGAAAGAGTACCATTTAAATCATTGATTTTTAATTTGTTCCATTTTCTTCTTTTTTTTCTTTTTAATGTATCAAAGTTATAACAATGAAAAGAGGTCATTATATTTGTGAACCAAGAACAATGGTAATGATGTAACGATACAACAAAGTTTTTAGGCTTGCTCAGCTAAATAATATTCTTCTACAACTACTTGATAAAATCCATGCATTTTTAATGCTGCAACTGCATTTCCATGTCCTTATTCTGTTTTTCTTTATCAATATCACCAATTTCTTCATCAAATTCTATTGGAAGCTTCAACTCGTTATTTTTTCCCCAAAGAACTCCATAAAGTCCCAATACTATCAGAATTGACCCTACAACCCTGAAAGTAATTACCAAAAATACACATTAATTAATTAGTTCAAATAATGACGATGGGTCGATGAATATGTACACTTTAATTTAATAATTAACTTACGTTCCGATGTAGATTTTCTCTTGAAGCAAACCCCAGCTGAGAATAGCTACAATTACTAGCAATAATGGATTGAATACTGAAACATACAATGGACCTTTTCTTTCTATGCACCATGACATTAAGCAGTAAGCTAATGCAGTGCACACCACTCCCTGTAATTTTAAATTAAAGTAACGCGTTATTAATTGGTCACACTTTTTTACACAATCAATATATTTTAACCTGTTATATAGTCTGTAAGTAAGTGTATATAAATTAAATACGTACCGAGTAAATAGAAGAGACAGCTCTGATGCTATGGCTCAAAGACCAATCAGACATATTATGATCAAAGCAAATTCCAACAATCACACATTGAAAACTAGCCATTAGACACATCAAAGCTGAGCTAGAATAAGGAGCTGCATACACCATGCTTAGTTTTGCCTGACCAAAAATAATAATAATAATAACATTTCAATTGAAAAATTATAAGAATTAAAATATTGATGAAAATAAAATTTGTTACCTGAAGGATGGACCAAATTCCCCAAGAAACAGCACTAATAATGAGTAGAAAAGGTCCTAATATGAAATTTCCATGGCTTGTGGTGCTTTTATTTTGTGTCATGTCTTGTGCATATTTCCAATGGATGTTTGGTTGATCAATTGGAACAATAGATCCATGGTAAAATGACAATAACATAGCACCTCCTACACATAATATTGTTCCTAACATCTTTGCTTGCCCTGCTTTACTCCCAAGTCCCACTCTTTCTAGCCTGTCAAAATTTAGAAGTTTGAATCTCGAAATTTCAACAAGTACTTAATTAATTAAGTAACTAATGAGGTCGTGATGATGATTACCCAAAAGGGATAGCTAGAAGAAAAGTGACAGCTGGGGTTAGATTTGACAAAGCACATGAAATAGTTGGAGTTGTATTCTTGAGGCCAACAAAGTATGTTATTTGGTTCATACTAACCCTGCAAAATCATATCAATTGAGCCTTTCATCAGATTTTTACTTTATAATTTCAAAGCAAAAATTGTATATCTAATTAGAAACTAAAGTTGAAGAAGTGACTCACCCAAAAATAGAGCACAAGAAAATCTGGAAAAGGATGGATGGAGTTAACTTTGGCCTTGTTTTTCTGCACAAAACATATACGTAAAAACCCACTTCAAATATTAAATGAAAATTGAGAGAAAAAAGAAAAAAAAAGTACGTAATCCAAATTAGTGTCCAATGCAAAAAATATTTTGTATAACTAAGCTGATTAGTGCTATATTTATTTCTTACTATATCATTTTCCTAGCGTTATGTGATTATATTTTTGGCTAAACTAGACTAGATACCAAAAAAAAAGAAAGGAAATAACAAAGACTCTATATTAATCAACCTAATAATACCCCTAACATGAAATCTTGTTGATTTGTTTCTTCCATTTTCTTTCTCCTTCAAAATGAAAAAATAATAAGGATAAAATAAAAGATAAAGATGATCCTAAAGAAATCAAGAAAATGCAAGATTCTAGGCATAAAGTAGGTGGAAGTGAAGAAGCAAGCTAGTTAAGCCATGTCTATTTCGTGAACCATTTGCATGGTTCCAAGAATATATATAAAAAAAAAAATCATGAAAAAATCACCCAAACAACAATAATATGCATGCAATTTAAGCTTTAAAATTCTTGGAGAAAGAGAAAATAGAAGCCATAAATGGTAGATATACTTTTATAGACTGTAGAGGTTGCTATTTAATTTATAGGCACAGTATAAAGTTTGTACCTTTCCAAGAAATATGCAAATGGAGCAATTGCAATGGTAGCAAATATTTGTCTGTAAGCTACATGAACAAAAGGGTTCATGCCTGAATCCATTGCAAGCTTTGAAATAATATTCATCCCTGCATACCCTAATTGTACAATCACCATAGTCAAGAAAGGCAACAAGTCATTCCCCATATTAATTCTTTTTCTCCAAATTCACAACTTCTTGATCAGAATAAACAAGAAGAAAATGAAAATGAAGAAAGAAGAGAAATGAAAGATTAAAGAAAAGGGGTTAGTTTTATAATGAGAAGTGTTTGTCATGTGTCATATTTATATGTACAAGAAAATTAAAGGGCTTTTGTGAAGTTCAAGAAATGACCTGTATACTGAGAAAAAAAACAAACAAGAATCGTCGATAGGGTATGGGGTTTGGGGTAGGATGAGGAGAGACGGATCCAAGATTTAAAGTGTATAGGCGGTTACAGTAATATTCCCAAATTAACTTATTTTAATGGAATTTTAACATATACAAGGTACAAGTAAAACCTATTGAGTAGTACTTGAAGAACTGGATCGGTCCGGGGCAGTGCATGGCGGATCCTTATATACTTGAGGTGTGTTGATCGAAACTTTTTTATCAAAAAATTACATAAATATTTCTTTTATGTATACATATTAGTACATATTGACTTTTACATAATTTACTTTTTGTTAGTGAAAAAACTTACAAGATAACAAAAAATACAAAATTACAATTGAAAATAACAATGAAGAAATAAATCTCTTCAGGCTGAGACATGGATATGTCGCTCTCTTTTAGGAGATTCAAGCCCACTATAGCAAATGTTTTTCACTGGTCCAGCAGTAGTCCTCTTGACTTGTCCCCTCCAGGGTACAACAGCCTTCACAAAGTATAACTCAACAACTCTGAACAAGAGTTGAGTCCAAAGCTCCACAAAAAAGAACACTCCCTTCAACTAATAAGAACTCTCTTTTTGACAAACTTTATGCTCTCTATATTTTTCTTGTGTGTTGTGTGTCCCAAACCAAATGAATACCATCACTATTTATAGTAGAAGAAGTCTTCCTAGCAATGAATAGAAAGATAATGGGATAGTAAATAGTAAAAATAATGGTCTTAAGAGTTACATAAGTTACAAGGTATAATAGAGGAATTCTGAGTGACAATCAAGCAGGCACTAATGTCATCAACAGCATTTTGCATCTGTTGCAAAAATTGAAGTGCCATATTACACTAACTCCTAATGGTGTAATGCTCCAAATAAATGTCCAACGGTTAAGACAAAATAATTATCCACCAACGGACAATTTCACTGCAAATGTCACACTATGACTCCAAACATTTCAAGCAAATTAATATACAAAAATATTAATATTTAAATGCTGACCAACAATCCCCCACTCATTTTAATTATTAGATAAGAGAGTCCATTAGCTGAAGGAAGACTACTATGCATAATGAAGGTGTGCTCTGCATTGAACCTCCACTTAGTGAAACAATAACTTTTACTTCAGAGTCGTAGTGGTCTTAGACTTGAATTATGACTGCTTAAAGAAAATAAAATATCATTGCTCACACATAATAATCAAGGTGTTGACATGAGCTTTATAGCCATCACGTTATGGCCTTGTGCTATCCTGGTTTCATGAGTGCATTTGAGAATAAGCCCAATTCTCATAGGAAGCGACCTACTTCCACACATCACATAGGTGAAATCTGTCGAGAGTGCTCCTGTAAGCTTCACACTCCACCCATACGGGCTACATATATTCATTAAGAGTTTTATCAACTCAACCTTCACAAACTACAGGAAACAATGCACTCACATCATAGGGAGGGAATAAAAAGATAGTGCATTTTTCACAACAAGTCATCATATGATTAGTTTTTCCCTTTGAACCTGGTTATAGGATCTCTAGTCCCCAGGTTGAGTTTCCTCATATATGACTCAAGGATTTATAGGCTTCAATCTCATCCCCCTCGATGTGCTCCAGACCTTCTCTTTCGTTAAAGCCTTAGTAAGAGGATCTGCAAGATTATCACAAGATTTGATATAATCAACATTAATGGTACCATTTGTCAAATACGATCTTACATTACTGTGTTTCCTCCTTATAGGTCTGGATTTACCGTTGTAATAATGGTTTTGAACTCTACCAATCGTAGCGGTGCTATCACAATGTATTAAAATAGGAGGAATTGGTTTTTCAAAATAAGGTATTTGAAATAGTAAATCTCTTAACCAATTCGCTTCCTCACTAGCTGAAGCTAAAACAATTAGTTCAGCCTCCATGGTAGAGTTAGCAATTATAGTTTGTTTTTTTTATCTCCAACAAATAGCACCATCACCTAAAGTAAATACATAACCAGTAGTAGAACACGAATCACTTGATAAAGTGTTTCAATCTGCATCACAAAAGCTTTCAAGTATAGCAGGATATTTTTTATAGAACAAACCACAATTTTTCGTTCCAATTAAATATCTCATAACTCTTGTTACAGCATGCCAATGTTCATTACCTGGCTTGCTTGTAAACCTGCCAAGTACTCCTACTGCATATGCAATATCAGGCCTAGTGCAATCAGTCACATATCTCAAACTTCCGATTATGCTAGCATATTCCTTTTGATTTATTACTTTATTTTCACTTTCAACAGGAAATAAGTGAACACTTGAATCAAAAGGAGTAGCAACATGCTTGCAATCAAGAAAGTTATATTTTTCAAAATTTTCTCAACATAATGTGACTGGTCAAGGAAAATTCCATCACATGTTCTTGTTACTTTTATTCCAAGAATAAAATTTGCCTCACCAAGATCTTTCCTATCAAAATGGCTTCTAAGAATAGTTTTAGCTTTATCAATAACATTCATGTTAGAGCCAAAGATCAATAAATCATCAACATATAGGCAAATAATCACATGTGAATTATTCCAAGATTTATGATATATGCACTTATCACACTCATTTGTTTTAAAACCATTTTCAATTTTGTATTTTTTGTTATCTAGTAAGTTTTTTCACTAACAATTTTAAGGAGACTCAAAATGACTACAATTGAAAATAACAATGAAGAAATAAATCTCTTCAGGCTGAGGCACGGATATCTCGCTCTCTTTTAGGAGATTCAAGCCCACTGTAGCAAATGTTTTTCACTGGTCCAGCAGTAATCCTCTTGACTTGTCCCCTCCAGGATACAACAATCTTCACAAAGTATAACTCAACAACTCTGGACAAGAGTTGAGTCCAAAGCTCCACAAAAAAGAACACCTCCCTTCAACTAATAAGAACTCTCTTTTTGACAAACTTTATGCTCTCTATATTTTTCTTGTGTGTTGTGTGTCCCAAACCAAATGAATATCATCACTATTTATAGTAGAAGAAGTCTTCCTAGCAATGAATAGAAAGATAATGGGATAGTAAATAGTGAAGATAATGGCCTTAGGAGTTACATAGGTTATAAGGTATAATAGAGGAATTATGAGTGACAATCAAGCAGGCACTAATGCCATCAACAGCATTTTGCATCTGTTGCAAAAACTGAAGTGCCATATTGCACCAACTCCTAATGGTGTAATGCTCCAAATAAATGTCCAACGGTTAAGACAAAATAATTATCCACCAACGGACAATTTCACTGCAAATGCCATACTATGACTCCAAACATTTCAAGCAAATAAATATACAAAAATATTAATATTAAAATGCTGACCAACACTTTTTATATTTTGATACCCCGTAATAGAAATTCATGACTCCGTCATTACCTTAGGTAGGAATAGGGTGGGTGGGGTGGTTTCTTGTAAGACATGGTAGCTTATTTTCATGCATAGAACTTGCCATTAAATTGTTACATAAGATCAAGAATATTGAGGAGCATAAAGTAGCTTTCAGTTAATAGTATCTTTGGTGATTGCCAGCTTTGGCCTCTTTTTGCATAAGCTTGCAGCAATCAAATTCTATTACATTTTGCCATCTCAGCAGCTTCGACTAAAAGCAATTTTCTGTATGTCACCAAAAGCATGGAGAGTACATTTGACGGTTTCATTTCTTTTTTTTGTTTGTTTGGACTTATGTTCCAATTAAATTTATTTTAATACAACAATTAACAATCTAGTGTAATCCCATAATAAATGATGTTGAGAGGGGGTGATGTGTATAAGATATATATTACCATCTAATTTAACGACTTAGTGGTATACAATTTGTATTAGACCATCTGTATAAGAAAATTAAACTCTTTTGTCATCTATCTGAGTATATATAATATATAAAACAACAAAATGGATTTTGTTCTTCTTTTTCTTCTTAACGGGTTGGAAGAAATAAATGATTGTTTTGTCTTCAAGAATCATTGGAATGAATATATATATTGGATTATCTATGAAAGGAATTAAGTATAGTCTTTTTTTATTTATTTATTAAGTATATTGTTTGATGTGCGAATAAAGTCTCATATTATAGCTGAAAAGATTGAGAAGCTATATATAAGATGTAAAATTTCTAAATGATGTGAGACCTTTTAGGAAAAATCGTGCGAATTGACTTAAAGCAACAATATCACATCATATTACGAGTATCTTTGGGCTGATTTAGCCCACCAATTGGTATTAACGTGTTAGATTCAGATTGTTGGGTGTGTAACAAAGTCACACATTATAGCTGAAAAGATTGAAAAGCTACATACAAAATGTACAATCTTTTAATAATGTGAGATCTCAAAAAAAATCGTGTGAACTTGGCTCAAAATGAATAATATAGTCACACCACGTTAAAAGTTTGAATTGATTAATTAGCCCAGTATATATGTTCTCTTCTTCTTTTTTTTTTTCTTGATAGGATTTTATTGAATAATTTAGAGGACGTGGAGCTGGTGATGACAATGATAACTTACGTCATTGTTATAAATGAAGAAAACCCACGCATTTCTTAGGGGGTTACGATATTGTAAAACGTTTCTTTACAATCATTCATGTAAGGTAGACATGTATTATATTGTCACGAGAGGTTAACACATTGATGCAAGATCCACGTTCAAACCAACTAAAAGTTAACAATTCCTTATTGGGAAGATAAGAAACTATGTATTAAAAAGTATTTGAAAAAAGGACAATGATACATATGTAAGTTGTAACGATCTAAAAGTTACAATTTTATGTACAATATTTTGAAAGATGACAGAAGCAATCACCTAAAAAAAAGTTTTACTAGAAAGAATTTTAGAATATAAAGAAGTAAACACCTGAACTAAAAGAAAAGTTTAAAATAAAATAAATAAATTGAAACAAACAAATAGTAATTTTGAGATATCCCCATTTAAAATACTATTTAAAAGATAATTTTTTTAAAAAATGTTATAGCTCACTTGGAGACGAAGGTATCACATTATTCAGGTGAGGGATTGTTCTCTCGTGACGTATGAAATACGCTTTTGAAATCAAAACAGCTAGCTTAGCTTGTTTAATTTGTTCTTATATATCATAATTTAATTAATTCTATTCTACTAAAACTAAAAAAGGGCACATAATAAACAAAAATTAATTCAATTTGTACTTACCACCATGCATGCAACAATTAGAAGTAACAATTAATATAACACATCATCCAACTATACAATTAGAGAAAGTTAATAGGAATATTATAATTCACACGTTTCTGTGAAACTCATCAACCAAAGAAAAAACGTACACTTCATATATAGTAATAGCTATTTATATATCAACATGAGTTTGTGGTACAGTGGTGAAACTGCTTCATCTTTAACTAGAAGTTTTGGATTTGAGTGTTGGGTATGAAGAAAATCATGTTAACAGCGCCACCCCTGAATAGACCTTGTAGTGTGAGATTTGAATTTAGTCGGGGCTCCAACGTGGCTAGGAAAAAAAAATTAAATATGTATATAATATCTATTGCAATGATGATCATATTTTTAATTAATTATTGGGTAATTAATTTGGGAAGCAACCATATATGCATGAAAATTCAGATTGGGACCCTCGTCTTGTATATATCCCGTGACTCAGCTTGCGTTGTGCGTCTCCATTTTGCTTACGTTTCTTATGTTTATATTTCATATGATTTTCTAGCAAGAGTTTAAAATGCTTATTAGCTATTAAAAATTTATAAAATAATTATTAAAACTTAGTAAAATTTAGATAAATTGAGTTTTAATTCATATTTAAATTCATTTCAGTTAAAATAATTTTTGAGATTTTTTTTTATTAATTCAACTTAATTTGATCCATTCAAATTTAATTTAATTCGTTCATCTGATATTTTAGCTACCAATGTCTTAAAATAGTCTATTAGTTGGGAGGCGATAGCCTTTCTCTAATTTTTTGTTTTAATTTTGCTTTGTCTTTATTATAATTTCCTTTTTGTTGTAATATTATTATTTGAAGGAGATGAGTCTTTTGCCCCTTTTTATGCTGATTAAATGACAAAAAAGAACGGCTAATATTTGACATTATAAATATTGCTCCTTACGTTTTCTCCCCATCACACAAAATGTTCTCATCATCACAATTTCACGTTTGAATTCATAATTAAAATTCATTTTATTTTTTTTATTTTCTAAAAAATAAAATTGTATCAATTAAATTAAAACAAAGAAAATAAAAAAGTAGATATGGCCCAAGTCCAGAATGATTATGCTCAAAGTTGTAGCCCCCTCTTGTTTGGGTCAATTTAAAAAATGACCCTAAGTCCTAAGATGAGTTGGTCTTAATATTTTGTCTCTGATAAAAATAATTAATTTTAAGTTTTTGGGCTCGCTTAACTATTTTATTTTATTTTTAAAATAATAACCTTTGTTTGAAACATATTTATTTTTCTCCATAAGACAAACAATCAAAATATTTTAAAACAGTGAACATGCTCTAAACGCTTGCCTTATAAGTAAAAAATTAGAACTTTGGTATGTTGTCATCAAGCATAAATCATAATTTCTAACTTTTATCCATGAGATAGACGTTTAAGACATTTTAAGACAATGAACCTATTCAATTGACAAGAATTTATGCCTTATAGGCAAACACAGAACTAAAGTATGTTACTCATAGACGTAAATTCTAACTTTTATCCATAAATCAGATGTTCAACATATTTCAAGACATTAAATTTGTTCAATTGACCAAAAATTCATCGTTACAGACAAATGTAGAATTCATGTCCGTTGAGCAATATAAATTCTTCCTAGCTTTATGTTTTAAAAGTTAAGATCAGTTTTTAAAAAAATTATCAAGTAAGAAATAAAAACTGAAGATCAAACACACCCCTTCTTCCCCTTTCCTTGTAATAGGGGTGTACAAAACTGAACCAAATCGAAAACTGAGTCAAATCGAAAAAAAAATCCGACTAGTGGTTTGGTATTGAAAAAAAAATCTCGACTATATTTGGGTTGATTTGGTTTTAACTAAAAAAAATCAACCCGAGATCAAACCAACCCGACATTATATATATAATTTTAAAATTTTATCTTATACATAAATATATTTACTTTGATATAATTTTTAAATATTTCTTATACTTTTTCATAGTTTCTATCTTTTAATATATTATTTCAAGTTTGAAACTTAGAATTCTGAATGGTTCAATAAAGATTATAGTCCACACATGTTGGTAATTATAATAAAGCTTAAATCAAAATCAAATTAATACTAATGCAAAAAGAAAATCAATTCAACACTAAGAATGACAATAATATTGAATATTTGTTCTTTAGTTTTACATTGGTTTAGACAATTAAAATTAATCTAATTTTAATTTCCTTTAATATTTAGTCATGTAACTAATACTTCTTAAACTTATTTTAGCATGATTTAGTACTTTTAAATTATGATCATTTTCATTATGACTTGTTAATTTGCAATATTTGTTTTACATGATTTCATTATTATTATTTTTTTGTTGGATATTTTAGTGTCATTAATCATATCATATTTTGTGTTATTTTCTTAAGAAACACCTTAGATAGTTGTATTTTGGTAAGAATATTTGAAGTACAAGTAAATTATATGTTTGTATGAATACTTTACCGGAAAAAATCGAAAATCCGAAAAACCCCGAGGTTGAAAAACCCTAGTTTATTGGTTTGGTTTGGTTTATAAATTTAAAAGTCCGACACAAATAATTTGGTTTGATATTTGAAAACCCGAAACAACCCGGCCATGTACACCGCTACCCTGTAATATTGATATCTCTAAACATGATGCCAGCAGCCAAGCACTTCTAATTATTGGCCCACTTGGTGCAACCCAATGACTTTTGGCCCATATTATATTTGACGCAATGTTGAAAAGATTAGGAAACATTGCATGACCTAGCCACTTTTGGACTAGTATTAAAAACTTGCCACGGTTTAAATTTGATTTAAAAAGAGTCACATTTTAATGTGAAAATAAATTTTTAAAAAAAAAAAAAAAAAAAACTCTAGCCAGAACAGGGAAAAACTCCAGTAATTTTCACTAGAGTTCAAAAATCATAAAGTTTGAAGTGCACATAAATTAAACTTTCTGAAGAGTACTTGCGATTATAGACTACACTTATAGACGATAGCCACTTTCTTGGCAATTTCCTAGTTTGGGTTATTTCATTATAAGGCCCATTTGACTTGAGGGTATGCAAAAATCGCTTTAATCTTAAATCGAATTAAAAAAGGGGAATTTTAGTAAATAGCCACTATAATAAATTTAATTATTCTCCATAGATATAGTTTTCATATTTATGGGTTGTAGCTATAGTTTAAGTTGCCTCGTTTGTATAATTCACGGGTACATTTGTATAATTCAGTTATTTTTGTATAAACTCGAAATAACGAATTTATGTAATTACAAACATCAGAAGTGTAAATAGTTATACAAATTATATCATACAAATTCCGAATTATACAAAAGTTATACAAATTCCAAATTATACAAACATGTGAATTATAGAAAACTAAAAAGCTGAGCAACGTAATTATAGCTAAAAGTAGGTCGTGAATTGTAATTAAGGCAAATTATAACTATATTAACTAATTAACTAGTATATGTTTACTTATATGCTTAATTTTCCATTAAAACAGTTACTATTGCTTTATCGGCAAAAATCATAGCGAATCGGTGCGCACACTTGTATTTTAAAGGCACATTAAGGGTAATCGCCCGTTCTCAGTCACTCATGTCAACTGCATCTATGCCCAATTTTGGTTGTATGGTCCATATGACTTGATGCTCTCATGTATTAGATTTGCAGGACAAACAACAGGGGCTAGAGCATATATATTACTTATAAATTATAGCTTTATTTTGATTCCAATTAATTAATCAGAGCGATATTTTGAAGAATTATCAAATAAAACAAAAATTTACTGAAAAAAAAGCTCATGATATAATGTATATCAATTAGCTATGCATTTGTTATATTTGTTCACCCTGTATCTATTGTATTTCACTTGCACATGAAATACATGAGTATATCCGAGTACATATATTATTTATAAATCATAAATTATTTACAAAAACTACTAAAAGGGGTTAACTCAGAAAAATGGGTAAAATTCATAAAACGATTATGAGGGTTGTTACAATATATAACAGATTAAACTTACGTTCTCACTATTCCATATACATACAGGGCATACACTTGCTCTTTCAAGTAATTTTGGCTCGGCCTAGTAACTTGTATATATACATTATATTAATCTTAAAAACATATAGTATAAATTATTAATTTAAAAGTAAGTAACTTAAAAGAACTAAAAATTCGAACACATTCGATTTAGACTTTCCCATTTATTTTGTTATGTGTTTTGAATGATTGGACAAAAATGCAATCAGCTAATTAATGCTAGCAAAACCCTTAAAAGAAAATATTCAAATAAAACTTTGTAATATAAAAATATGGTCCTCCTAGCTGTTCATTATCACTACACATACCCTACCCCATATATATTCTTCTTTCTTTAAAGCTAAGCAAATAACATATAACAATTGTAAATGTATATGGTGTAGCTTCTTTCTTGCTTGGGGAAAAAATGGGAAAAGATTTATTTCCTTTCTTTCTAATGGTGCTAGTACAATTAGGTTCTGCTGGAACAGCTATTATATCAAAAATTGTAATGGATGATGGGATGAACCCATATGTGCATTTGTCTTATCGACAAATTATTGCAACTATTTCTATTGCACCCTTTGCTTACTTCTTCGAGAGGTAAATAATCTTTCATTTCTGTTCTTTTTTTTAAAAAAAAATTAATCGGTCAATTTTAATATTACGTACCACAAGAACTCATAATACATTTTCTATGATATGCATGTTGAAATGTATTATTCTATCGAAAACTGTTTCATTAATTACCATTAGTATTTGGTATTCTGCTTTCCATTGTTCAACAAAATAAGTACTTTGCTAAAAAATATTAGATGTTCATTGTTTGATCTTCAAACAGAAAAAAAGTGCAACATGTTCTCAGCCTGTAGTTTATAATGAATCGAATTTTAATTTAATCTATGAGCTAACACGAACTGAATGGGCTAATAGTATAAAGAACTTTTTGTATTATTAGTGAATTTTAACTTGTGATAGCATGTTATTGCCGTCTTTATTAGAAGTTTAATGATTATCAAGAAATTTATTTATAATTATTGAACTAAGTTTTATATGTCGGTGTATAGAATTTGAACCAATCATAGTTTACAAAACTAGTAACGTACTTTCTAAATAAAGAAAATGTTATTATAAAAAAAATGAAAACATTCATAATTTAAGTAAATCGCATCAAATTTTAAATAAGTAAAATTCTCTACTTTGAATCCATTTTGATAGCATATATAGTCAAAATTCAGCACATGCATACAACCCGGCGATGCACACCAACACATGCAAAAAATACAATAAAATATATGTAATCTCTTATAATCAGTTATAATTTAAATTAAAAAAGATTATCATACGAAAATCCCTTTAAAATATCTTGTGTTTTCCTTAATAATCTATGTTATCTTTTATGTAAAAAAGATCACATAAAAATGGAATCTTTCAAAGTAGAGTGTTTTAATACGTCATGTTAAAGCTTGTTTGAGAATATATATGAGGAACTTTTATTAAAGGAAACTGCTTCACTTTTCATATGGTTCCCTATGATATCTCAAAATTTTGCAATATAAAAAGCTTTTTCAGTAATGCTCTCTTTTTTAAGGTGCCGTCGAATCACCTTCCCATTTATGTATTATCCTTTTATTTGTTATATATATATATATATATTCCAGAGTAGAAATATCGTATACTTATTTTTGTCAATAATGATTGTGGTGGAGTAGTAAGTACTTGTCATCTTTAACCAGAGGTCTCGAGTTCGAGTCCTCTAGATACGGATACTTTAAGGAGAGCGGACTTTCCGGCGCGGATTCAAATTTTGTCGGAACGGAAAATAAATATAGAAGAACAAGAAATATCATTTTTTTCAGCCCAACTGTATTTGTTATTTTTCGGGTGTGCACTTACATAAATATAAAAATACCATATTGTATTAGTATTAATTATATTTATTGTTGGACTGAAGATTTTTGTGTCCCACCACAGGGAAACAAGACCTAAATTGACGCTGTCTACACTATTCCTCATATTCTTGTGTTCTATTTTCGGGTAAGCAATAATAACTTTTCACCGAGTTAATGATCAAAATCATATTTAAAATAATTTTATTTTTTGAATTTCATATTTGAATTATCAGGTGTAAAAGTTTTCTATCTAAGTTAATATCACCAAATGTTTATCGGATAATAAATATCACCATTGTTCAGGTAGGAAAAGTGAACAATGAATAGTTGAGGGTGTTTCAATAATCATTTGGTGATAATTTAGGTAGGAAATTTACACACATGATAGTTCAAATATGAAATTCAAAAGATTATGATATCTTAAATGTATTTTTTGAGCTTTCACTCCGTATATATTATTACTTGTTTCACATAGTTAATTTTTATATATATAGATGAAAAATAAATTACATACCATAAAGTGGTAATAGTGCAAATATTTTTTTGATTGGGATACTTGCAGGGTAACTGGAATGCAAATGACATATCTTATTGGATTAAAGAATTCCACAGCAACAATTACGACTGCCCTTGCTAACTTAGTCCCTGCAATTACATTCCTTCTTGCTGTCTTTTCTGGGTAATTTTTCACCTAAAAATTAAATATAAATGTGTAACATATGTCTAGTTTGAGTAAATTAAAGGGCTACTAGTAACATTTTTACACCCATTTAATTTAACCTTCAATTACTTGAATCGTGCACCTTTAATATTGACGAATTTCCACCATTTAATTATCCATGTACTATATATTATGAAGGCTTGAAAAAGTAGGATTGAGAAGTAAAGGAGGGCAAGCCAAAGTGATGGGGACAATATTATGCATCTGTGGAGCTATGTTGCTATCTTTATATCATGGCAAAATGTTGATTGGACAATTGAAAATACATTGGAAATATTCACAACATGACACAAGCAAAAATATTATTCATGACCCTAATAATAACACCCATGGAAACTTCTTCTTGGGGCCCTTTCTAGTCATTATCAGTGGTATCGTTTACTCTTTATGGCTAATCATACAAGTAAGTATTTATTTTTCCACATTAATTAATTTCAATTAAGTATTTTAAAGTCATATTTTAGTTTAATTAACTTTAATTTCCTTGTTATTTTATGTTGATTAGCCTAGAGTGAATGAGAGGTATGCTGCTCCATATTCTAGCACAGCTTTGATGTGCTTCATGGCAAGTTTGGAGTGTACAATTATTGCCCTTTGTGTTAATAATCATGACAAAAATGCATGGTCTTTGAACCCCATCAGAGCTATTTCTGTCCTTTATAACGTAAGTATATATATAGTATAATATTTGTTATGATTTATGTCACGTATATTTCTATATTATTATAGTACTCACACTTTTTTGTTTGTTTATATTATAGGGAATTATAAGCTCAGCACTAGCATTCTATTTGATTACATGGTGCATAAAAAGGAAAGGACCTCTATATGTCTCTGTGTTCCTCCCATTGCTTTTAGTCATTTCTACCTTTCTCAGTTGGGCACTGCTTGGCGAGAAATTATATGTTGGCACGTAAGTTAAAATTCAATAAAAAAAAAAAATAGTTTCATCATTTCATTTTAGGTGACATTGTTTGACTTGGTATGATATTTATAAAAAAAAAAAGACTTTTGAAATTTGTGGTTTGAAACAATTTTTAGATATTTGTGTAGTTGTAAATCATTTCATTAAGGAGAATATTACATTTAAATTGCTTCTAATTATAAGAAGATGACAGTCTTTTTGGACTAGACTAAAAAAAAGAATGCCACATAAAATCGGATAGAAGTAGTAATAGATTAAAGTTGTATCAATTATATATATATATATATATATATATATATATATATATTACGTATTTTTGAGTACTCTAATATTTTATTTTACACGTGTATTTTGACCAGAATTGTGGGATCAATGTTGACTGTTATTGGACTGTATGGTTTTCTATGGGGAAAGAAAAAAGAGATGGAGCGTATTAAAAAGGAGACAGAAGAAGAAGAAAAGGTATTTAATAGTAAGAAGAACCAATTGACAAAGATTGATTTGGATTTGCAATTATCAGAAAATTCAAAACACAGCTTCACAAATGCTCAAAGCAAAATATGATTATTTACTTTACTGTTTAAGGATCGATCAAATTAAAAGCTGTGATCATCATGTTGTCAAATTCATTATCTTTTTCTTCTTGTTGATAATCAATGTTATCATTACTTTTGTAATTTAATTTCATGTAGCAGTACGTTTAACAATAGAACTGTGTACGAATTGACAAAGCTATTAAATTAAGTTACAGTCATAAATTGGATATCTATATCGATTTGGAATAATCTCCAACAACCTTGATAAAGGGCTAGTAAAGACTGATGTATCATGTAGAGAAATTAAATTAATTACAGTTGTACGTTATGCGTATATAACTAATCTATTGTTGTAAAATGGATGTTCATATGAATATATTTTATGTTACAAGATAAATATACACACAATATGTCATGTGTTGTATACTAGTTCACCATATAATATACTTGGTATCCAATTATATACACATATATTACATTTGGTGCCGAGTATATACACCTATATATACTCCTTCCTCTTGTAACAAAGTGACTAGCAAGAACAAGTGAAAGATAATAGTTCTCTCTTCCTTCTCTTCTTGTGTAGTTTATTTTTGCATTAATTTTTATTTTATTTTATGACACCAGTCTTTATTTTATAACGCCTATAAATATATCTCTTGAAGTGAAAATAACTAATACTAGACGGGTCAAATTTATTGGGCCTAAAATGAATCGGTCGGTGGCTAAATAACGGGTCATATTTCAGCCCGTCCAATTTTTACCCAAACATGATGCCAGCACTTAAGGCTGTTCATGGTTATGGTTAAAAAAATCAAATCGAACCGCAATTCGAATCAAATCGATTAAAAAAACTGATATTTCGTTTGATTTGATTTTTAAATTTTGAAAACCGATACTATTTGGTTTGGTTTTGATTTTACTAAAAAACAACCACAAAAATAGCCAAACCGAACCGAAAAATTAGATATATAAATTTATATATTATTAATAAATAAATTAAAAATATTTTATTAAATTTTAATTAACTTAAATCTTTAATTTTACATTTTTCTCAAGCCCAACACTTTAGCTCAACTATAACAGTCCTAAGTCCAAGTCCATCAAAATCTTTTTTAGTCTTTACCTACCGTAGTTCACATAAAATAGTCACACTTTCTCTTAATTGAATCCTTTGTTCGTGTAATGATAACTCTAGTATTGCTTAATTGCTTAATTGAACCGACATTAGCTTTTTAATGCATTGTTCATGTACTTGGTGTTTATGTCTATCGGGATACGTACATCCTAAAAAAAAATTATTTTCAAACCGAATAAACCAGGAAAACTAAACCAAACCGAACCAAAACCGACAATAACCAAACCGATGGTTATTTTTTTCGTTTGGTTTGGTTTGGTTTTAGAAATTTTAAAAACCGATTAAATTGGTTTGATTTTGGTTTTAATCAATAATCGATCCAAACCGAACCATGAACACCCCTACCAGCACTACCTATTATGAAAAATTACCTAAATACACAATTTATTTTACTATGGTCTCTTAAATTCCCTACTATTGAAAAAATTACAAAAGTCCCTACTTTACGCGATGTGTCAGGTGGATACATTACTTGCGTGATGTATTGATCGGATATATCACTTTAAGTATGCGATGTGTCAGGCGGATACATTACTTACGTGATGTAGCGATCGGATATATCACTTTACGCGATGTATCAAAACGTATGCGATGTATCGAGATGTTACTTTACGCGATGTATCAGTCGGATTTATTAGTTATGGGCTTCTTCCACTTAATCCAACCCAATGGACTTTGGCCCAAATACCTTTGACGTAATGTTGAGAAGATTAGGAAATATTGGATGACCTAGCCACTTTTTGGCTAGTATTAAAAACTTACCTGCCTTTGGAAATTCGATTAAAGAATAGTCATATTTTAATGTGAAAATAAAACTTGGAATTTTATGAGAATTTTTAAATTTGTAAACTTCAAATCACATATTCACTCCAACGGCCGATCGAACCCATATACAAACAAGTACATATGCTTAAGTTAAAGTTTCCTAATTATTTATTCTGTGGTTTGAATGATACAAAAATGTAATCAACTAATTAATGAAAAGCCACCTACAAGGCTATAACTTACGAATAAACAATTGAATAAAATCGGGAACAATCAAGTTAATTATAGGTAATTAACTAGCAAAACCCTTTTTAAAAAAATCAAATAAAACTTTGTATATTATAAATAAAATCTCATCGATCCTCCTAACTGCTCAATATATATTCTTCTTTCTTTAAAGCAAAGTATACACTAACACTGTAAATGTATACACTATTTGAGAAATTAAAAATGGGGAAAGATTTATTGCCTTTTTTTCTAATGGTGCTAGTGCAATTAGGCTATGTTGGAACAGCAATTATTTCAAAAGTTGCAATGGATGATGGGATGGACCCATATGTACATTTATCTTATCGACAGATTATTGCAACTATTTCTATTGCACCCTTTGCTTACTTCTTCGAGAGGTAAATAATCTTTCATTTCTGTTTTTTTTTTTTTTTAATTATTAATCTGTTTATTTATTACGTCTTTAAGAACTCATAATACGGTTTAGCTTAGTGTAGACATGTAATTTGAAATGTTTTCTTTTGTTTAAAATTGTTCCATTATCATTTTATTGATCTCTGCGTCGTATTTGATATTCTACTTGATTCTCAATATATTCAACAAATTAAATACTTTGCCAAATTTTTTTACAAGTATATTGTTTGATCTTCAAATGAGAAAAAGTGCATTACGATTATTTCAAAGTATACGTATTTAAAAAATGAATCTAATTTTAATTTAATCTAAGTTATGAACTCATGATTAAGCTAACACTTGAAAAGTAATAATTTTACTATCACCACACATATACGAAGGATTCAAAGTTGTATATAATGTGAAGATCTTTTTGTATTATTAGTGAATTTTAACAAGTAATCGATAGCAATCAGCAAGTTATTGCCATCTTTAATAGATTATTATTAATGATTATCAATAAATTTACCTATAATTATCGAATAAATTTTTATATGTTAATGTATAAAATTTAAAATAATCATAGTTTTTGGCACTTATTACACTCTAAAAACTGAAAACAATCAATATTTAAATTCACATCAAATTTTGAATAAGTAAAATTGTCAGACTTTGAATCCATTTTGAGACAATAGTCGAACGAAGCACATGCATACAACAAACCATCACATGCAATACAACAAAATATACTCCTAGAATCTTGTTCAATAATAATTTGAATACAAAAAAAAAAAAATCATCATAGGAAAATCTCTTATAAAATTATCTTGCTTTTTTTCTTATAAAAAAATATCATGGGAAAATCTCTTCTAGAAATTCACAGTAATATTTTGAGAGACATAGTGATAATTGAGTAATATTCGTATATTCATTGTTGGACTGAAGATTTTGTGTTTCACCACAGGGAAACAAGACTTAAATTGACGATGTATACATTTTTCCTAATTTTCTTGTGTTCTATTTTTGGGTAAGTAATATTCCTTGTTTCTAATATGTTTAGAGCTTTTCAATTAAGTCACAACTAACATTTAACAACATTAATATAGCCAGTGAAATTCTAAAAATTTGATAAAGTGTTGGTATATAATAAAACTTTCGTTTGCAATACTTGCAGGTTAACTTCATTAATGCAAATGACATATCTTATCGGATTAAAAAATTCCACACCTACTATTGCAACAGCCCTCGATAACTTAGTCCCAGCAATTACATTCGTTCTTGCCGTCCTTTTCGGGTAATTTTATATCTCTAAAATGTGAAATTTGTGATCTTACTAGATTATACTATAGGTTACTTATTACAACAAGTGACCGACCTGATGGTGTAAATATTTCTTACATTATCAATGGTGTGAAATTATGTTTCTTTTCACAACGTACCTATACTTAAATTTCTTATACATATTTTGAGGAAATATGAAATTTTTAATGTCTGATTGTTTAATGAAGGCTTGAAAAAATAGGGGTGACAAGTAAAGGAGGGCAAGCCAAAGTGATGGGGACAATGTTGTGCATTTGTGGAGCTATGTTGCTATCTTTATATCATGGCAAAGTGTTGATTAGACAATTGAATATTCACTGGAAATATTCACATCATCATACAAGCAAAAATATTATTGACTCTAATAATAATAGCCATGGAAACTTCTTCTTGGGGCCATTTCTAGTCATTATAAGTGATATCGTTTACTCTCTATGGCTAATCATACAAGTGCGTAGATATTATTGGTTTTAATTTCAATCTCTTGATTATAATGTAAAGTTTTTTTAAGTCATATTTTAGTTTAATTAACTTTACCTTTTATTAATTAGCCTAAAGTGAATGAGAGATATGCAGCTCCATATTCTAGCACAACTTTGATGTGCTTCATGGCAAGTTTGGAGTGTACAATTGTTGCCCTTTTTGTTATTCATCGTGACAAAAATGCATGGTCTTTGAACCCCATCAGAGCTATTTCTGTCCTTTATAACGTAAGTGTATAGTACAATATTTGTCATGTCACATATATTTCTATTATTATAGACTAAAGTGCTAACACATGTTTTGTTTATATTATAGGGAATTATAAGCTCAGCTCTAGCCTTCTATTTGATTACATGGTGCATAAAAAGGAAAGGACCTCTATATGTCTCTGTATTCCTTCCTTTGCTATTAGTCATTGCTGCCTTTCTCAGTTGGACACTGCTTCGCGAAAAATTATATGTTGGCACGTAAGTTGAAATTTAATAAAAAGTAGAGTAAAAAAATTAAAGTTATATCAATCGTACAGTAAGATTATAGTAATTTGTATTCTTATTTGTTTTGTTTTTACATGTGTACATTGACCAGAATTATGGGGTCAATGTTGACTGTTATTGGACTGTATGGTTTTTTATGGGGGAAGAAAAAGGAGATGGAGCAAATTAAGGAGGAGACAGATTTGGAATTGCAATTCTCAGAAAATTCCAATCAGAGATTCACAAATAACCAAAACAAGATTGATGTGTAAAGCAGTACAATTTTCGTAGAGGTCTAAAACTTGTCTAGAAATGATTATTCATAAACTTTATAAACAAAAGATGGGTATTATCCCTTTTTAGTAGATTTACTTTTAGTCCATTTAAAATATTATCTTGATTTTAGCTATATGGATCTTTTTATAAAAAGAAATGAAAACAAAATGAACTTTTAAAATAAAATTTGAGATCTTTGTGAGATTATGTTTTCTTATTCAAATTTAAGGTGGACTTAGAAGACGATGCAATTTGTTTTTCCTTCTTCATCTTTTATATCCTCAAAATAAAGAAGGCTTAATTTATAAAGCACTACTTTCTAGTGGGAAAATAAACCAAAAGAAAGAATTCCACTACGTATCGTGGTGTTACACTATTGAAGGATTCTATTTCTCTACAACACATAATAAATAAATGAATCCTTACTTGGATGGTTTTATTCTAACAACATGATTTATGTCAAAATTAATAATAGATACGTGAGATATCGACCCACATGATAACTTTTTATCCTTCTTTTGAGAGAGTCCTTCACGATAACTTGCTATATCGAGGCTCTTGAATCTGTATGAAATGGCAAATGAGTAGAAAAAAGAGGTTCAAAATTCTGGCCGTTAAAGTACTTTAACGGGTACATAAGTATGGCAATTGCGTTTAATACCTTACTTTATTGCACACTTTTATGCGCAACAAAGCCTTATAGACAGTAGCAGATCTAGGATGGTCATTAAGGATATTAATGGTTATAGTAAAAAAATTTCATCAAGAGGTGTTAATGATTATAGTAAAAAATATAATTATGAGTCTAGTAGAACTAGAAAACACACTACCTCAAGGGATTTTTCACAACAACTTAACCACTATACTAAACTTTTAAATTGATTCAAGAGGTGTCAATACTTGTATATATATTTATTAAACCAAAATTTAAATTTTCCGAGACGAAGGGGTGTCGCTTGACACCCCTTACCTTAAACTAGGTACGCCCCTACTTATAGATGAAAGGAGGATCAATTAACCGGCCTTCATTGAAAAATTATACAATATATACAAGTTAAAAGTTATATAATATTTTATATTACATATTTTATTTTTAATATTTTGAATAAAATTTCTTATTTCACCATAACTGTTTTGTTTTTTTAATGTAACTATAGAATGCTATTAAAAGGCAACAAAATTATTGGCGTCATGTTTTAAATTATAGTACTAGTTGAGTACCTAAAGAAGAGTATAACGTCACTTACTTGTATTCGATTATAAATGGAAAGCTATATGGCCCTTATTATTGCTGTTTGTTAAACCTTTTTAACAAAAAGATTGGCAAAGTTGAAACAAAAGTTATTTATTTATGCTTTTTTGTGACATGTCGTTGGGGACTCAATTTCCACTGATCAAAGCATTGATCAATTATTTGATCTTCTTACTTTAATTTACAATGATCTTTTATTCAATAATTGGTTAGCGTCTTCTTTTAATTCTCAGTTGGAACATATATAAATAACAATTATTGCTCCCTCCAGTTTCAATTTCTTCGCATTAATTTGTTTGGATACAAAATTTAATAAAGTGAAGAACAATTTTAAATATTGCGATCTTAAATTATAAATATATATATTGTATCAACATGATCGATAACTTTAATTTTTATTTTGAGTAGTTCATCATGACTATGTTCTTTCAAACCCATACGATATCACAAAATAAAGTGATGCTACATATATGGTTTAGGGTTGAGCCTTTATGATAATTGCACATATTTTCTTCATTTCAAATTTATTTCGTCATAAATTAAAAATTAAATTAAGCTAGTTGCTTATAAACGTGATCATACTTTAACTTTTTTTTTTAATCAAGGTTACCTAGACCAATTTGACTAGGCAGTAAACAAATTAATTTTTATTTGAATCACACCTCCCTTTTATAAGAGCAAAAATCAGACAATTTATTGTATATACTTATTTTTGGTCCATGTTCGACACCCCCCAAACATACATTTTTCCAATAAAAAAGTTCTTGTATTATGGTAAGACCTTAATGAACTAAAAATTCTCTCATTATCAATCACGGTCTGAAGTGTTCAATCCTAAAAAAATTGTAGATCAATGCGTACAATTTATTCATGTTAACATTTCACTTGAGCAAAATTTATCAAGGATATGTCGTTAGGAAAAGAAAGTGTAAATAATTTTTTTGGACT
Organism: Solanum pinnatisectum; assembly: GCA_035578085.1. Taxonomy (NCBI): domain Eukaryota; kingdom Viridiplantae; phylum Streptophyta; class Magnoliopsida; order Solanales; family Solanaceae; genus Solanum; species Solanum pinnatisectum. Next base: position 59,963,833 of record CM069076.1, read on the forward strand.
AATAATTTAAAGGGCAACTTATATATAAACATATACTATAAAGTTATTTTTTATGGGAGATGACTTTAATCACGCTTAGCAAACTTTTTATGATAACAAGTGCATAACATAATATATATGTGTATATATGTGGTCATTTAGAAAATATCTACTAACATTATTTTCTTCTCCTTCTTCCCTAGCTAGGTCACCCACTATATATCCTATAAAAAAATATCAAACACCAATTATCCATTGAAGTAGAAGTGTTAATTTGAGTAATCGATCAAGATTGCAGAAGGAAGAAAATGGGGAACGAATTAATGGTTTTTATGGTAATGGTGATTGTTCAAGTTGCGTTTGCTGGGATGATAATAATAACAAAATTAGTGATGGATAGTGGCATGGATCCTTTCGTTCAGTCAGCATATAAGCCTATTTTTGCCACCATCTCCATTGCTCCCTTTGCTTATTTCTTAGAAAGGTACACCTTTGTTTTTTGTTTTTAAAAAATTACTTATGGAGAAAGCCCACAGAAGATCAAGGTAGGGAAAATTCAAAGTGGATTGTTTTAATGCTCTTCTTTTTATCTCATTGTTAATTACTCTGACATTCATCCATTTTTATTTGTTCATATTTAAAAATAATTAATTAAGAATAAGTTAATTATATACACTATGTTTTAAAAAATGCATTGAGAAATGAATAGTATTTTGGTAATAAGGGTAAAGTAGGTATAAAATGATAAATTATTTCTTGATTTTTCAAATTAATCAAGTAAAAATGAACGAATTTCTAATATAATGGACTAATAAAAATAAAGGAGGGCGTATATGATAATTATTTGACTCATCCGCTCAAGCTAGCTTCTACTTCTTATTACTAAGACTAATATAAGTACCTATATATGTTATTTCATTTGTATCAATTTATATGATACAAATGAAATTAAGAAAGTCAATTAAATTTTTATTTGATTTTTAAATATCTATTTGTGCATCAAAAGTTTTTCGGGGGCTACTTTTGCATCAAGTTCGAACAATATTTTAATTTATAATGAAGAAATGATATTGATGCTTTTTTTATATTTTGTTTCTCTAGATTTTATCATATTCAACCAGGTGACTTTTGTTAGACTTGTCATTCTTTTAAAAAGAATTATTTATTTTAAATTATTTTTATTAAATATGCTTTAAAATTTTTAAAAATATTATTTTATATAATTATATAATAATAAAAAATGTAAAAATATTTATTTTTATTATTTTACTAAAATAGACAATTAAAAGAATAGTTCTGATATAAAAGTTGATAGTTAAATGAAACTGTGAGAGTAATTGCTTTTTAGTCTCAGTTGTTTAATTTCGAATCTGGAAATAACAAATTATTATTTACTGACAATTCTTTAATAACAAATTATTTGTTACTCTCCCTTCCATATTATTTATCCACACTAGAAATAGTTATCCAAAATTAGTTGCTGACATACAAAATCAACATAAAATTAAGGGAAAAGGGTCAAAAATGCCCTTAAACTATGTGAAAAAATAAAAATGTCTTCCGTTTATAGTTTGGCTCAAAAATGCTTTTACCGTCAATACTTTGGTTCAAAAATGCCCTTAAACTATGCGAAAGGAACAAAAATGCTCTCCATTTGTAGTTTGGTAAAAAATGTCTCTGCCGTCAATACTTTGATCCAAAAAGACCCTTATTGTTATTTAATGGGTCAAAAATGCTCACATTCCAAATAAATATATTATTCTTTTCTCTTTAACACATTCTTTTTCTAATAGTTTTTTTCAAAATTAGCAAATGTTTATCTTACTTCAATTTAGAAAAAAATAAAAAATGAAAATATTTCTTATTTTATTATCATTATTTTTTAGCGTTATATAAATATAAATTGATGATGGATATACTATGATCTTATATATATGACATATATTATCTATCGAAAGGGTACATAAAGTTATTTTATTTTAATTGATAAAATGAGATTAAGAAGAAAAAAATATTTCCTACATTTTTATTTGTTAAAGTGATTTTAGAAGAAAGAAAACAAGAATAGTGTTCTTTAATAATATTTTAATTTGGAAGAAGATGTGTTTCAAAAGAAAAAATATATATATTTATTTGGAAAAAAATATTTTTGATCCATTTTGTAACTATAGAGGCATTTCTGGATCAAAGTATTGATTGCAAGGGCAATTTTAAGCCAAAGTATTGACGGTAAAGGCATTTTGAGCCAAACTATAAACAAAGGTCATTTTTGTTCTTTTCACATAGTTTAAAAGCATTTTAACCCTTTTCCTTTAATTATTTTTATTTTATTTTTATATATTTTTTAATTAAAAAATAAAAAAGAAGAGTGTACATCAGGAGGATAGGGGGATATGGAAAAAGAATCGTAGTGAGTCATTTATTCTCAAAGCTGGTTGGGAATCGATAAGAAATCGAACGGGCATTCAAGCTTGTACAACTTGATCTGTTGATCAACAGTACTTTGTTCTAGTAGCACTACTCCTTTTGCTTTTTTATTTTGTTGTTTTCTGCTCTTTGTTACATTTTATATCTTTAGGATGTTTGCTTTTTTAGTTTCTCCTCACAATTTATTTGGCAATATTATACTTTTGTTTATAACAAAACAAATTGATATATTTTTACTTGTATTTAATTTATTCATAAGGGAATATTTAAAATTTCTTAAACTTCTGATCCGTTAACTATATATGACAAACAAATTGGAAGCATGAACGATGATTTTTCTTTTCTTGGCAAATTAAATATATGTGTATACTTTATTTGTCCCTCCAATTGGAGATCGATAAATATAATCTTTTAACATCGTGTCTCATTTTTTTTGTTTGTTTGTTTGTTTAATTGTATTTCTCTTATTTCCTCATCTTGTGACAGGAAAACTAGACCCAAGATGACACACTCTATACTTTTTCAGATATTTTTGTGTTCTATTTTCGGGTAAGAATTTTCTTTTCCGTTGAAAAAAACATTACCATAAATTAGGTAATGCTATAATTGAAAGGTAGTCATTATTACGGAGTTTCAAATTTTGTAAGTAAAAAAATAGAGATATATGACCGACTTTAACTTATTTAAGATTAATATATTGACCATTATTGTTGTTGTTATGTTATACTTCCTAATTATAACTCACTTTTACTTTATTTATTTATTTATTTATTTTTTTTAACCGTGAAATATGCAGGATAACGGCGAACCAATATGCATATTTTATTGGGTTAAATAATTCAACTCCAACAATTGCTTCCGCCATTGATAATCTAATCCCAGCTTTCACCTTTATCATAGCCGTACCCTTGGGGTAATTAATTAATTTCTCTACAATTCTAAACTATAAAAAAATTTTCAAATTGGAACATGATAAATAAATAAATAGTTGTAAATAATTTTAATTTTGTGGGTGCAGGGTTGAAAAATTGGGATTAAGAAGTATAGCAGGACAAACCAAGTTTTGGGGGACAATAGTTTGTGTTGGAGGTGCAATGTTATTGTCATTATATCATGGAAAAGTTGTTATTGGTCAATTGGGATTTCACTGGAAATATGAAGAAAATACAGGCAAAGATGTCAATTCTTCCCATTCCAACTTCTTTTTAGGACCCTTTTTACTTATAATGGCTAGTCTCACTTATGCCATTTGGTTAATCATTCAGGTAACACTTATTAATTAATCATGATTAAAGAATAATTATGCGTATACAAGATAATATGTTTATTGATTGATGTAATTAATGTAAACACAGAGTTGTTTTTTGGTTAATTAGGGAAGGGTAAGTGAGAGGTATGCAGCACCATATACATGCATAACGTTGATGTGCTTAATGGCAAGTGTAGAGAGTGTCATTATTGGCTTTTGCGTCGTTCCAAAACTTTCTGAATGGGCTTTAAATCCCATTAGAGCTATCTCTGTGGTCTATAATGTACGACTCTTTTCGCTTTAATTTGCATTCTTCTATCAGATCAATAATTGATAAATGTCGATTTTAGTTCCTATGATATTGACTAAATATATTAGATTTTCATTCCAAATTTTCCTTTGTTGATGTTGATAACAGGGAGTTGTGAGTACATCATTTGCATATTTTCTGAGCTCTTGGTGCATTGAGAAAAAAGGTCCTTTATATGTCTCGATGTTCAATCCATTGTTGTTAGTTATTTCTGCATTTCTCAGTTGGACTTTGCTTCGTGAGAAATTGTACCTTGGAGTGTAAGTATATAAAGCCAAATACTTTCTTTTCATATTGTAAGCTAATTATAATTTTCTTGGTAAAACATTTAGCATTTGTTTGATCATTTTTTGAAATATATCAGAGTTGTAGGGTCAATCATAGTAGTGGCTGGGCTTTACGGATTTTTGTGGGGCAAAAAAATGGAGACAAGTGCAGAAAATATTGAAGTAAATAAAGAAAAGATGAAGCAGTTCAATAAATCAGTTGATTTGGAGTTACAATTACCCAAATCTAATGATCATCATCTAGAATTGAAGCAGATATCATCAGAATTAGCCAAAACTAAATCATGAGACGAGAATTGTCCAAGACCATAGAAACAGACCACTCAACCGGTGGCTATTAACCACCAATGTGGTACTTCTTCACAAGTTCATATCATTGTAGTTTTGAATTTAAAATTGTGAATGTTATTAATTGTTAGTTGATAATTGGATTTGTAAACGTCCTATCAAGTTCCAAATCTCCAGAGGCTCTAAACTTCTTGTCAAAATGTTCATCAACAATGGTGATTGAAACATGGACAAATTCATAGAGTTTCTCTCAAACCACATCTGTGAGAATATTTGTACAATCACTACAACAAATAAAGAATTTTGTTGTAATTATTTATCGGATTAATATAATTGCCACTATATTATGCTTAGCATTAATAATATAATATGACTATTTATAACCCACATTTTATATAAATGCCGCTAAAGATTTTAGTGACACTAGATGCAATAACATTAACTCAATTGCAGTTAAATATATTTAATTGAGTGATTTTTGAGTTATAAAACAAAGTTGAGTGACTTTCTAAGTGAACAATTCAAAATTGAGTGACTTTCTTAGTCAACTATTCAAAGTTGAGTGACAATATGAGATATTAACTCATACAACAAATAAAGAATTTTGTAATAGTTATTTATTGGATTATATTAATTGTCACTATATTATACTTAGCATTAATAATATAATATGACTATTTATGACTCATACTCTATATAAATACAGTTAAATTTTTTAATAATTCTAAATGCAATGACATTAACTTAATTGCAACTAAATTTCTTTAATCTATTGCCAATGTCTCTTTTGTTGCATTGATAATAGAGCTAGAAAATCATGAAAGGGTGGATCAAATTTTTTGGGACAAATACTCTAATAAAGATGCTTGGGACAATAACCTCTGAATTAACAAGGTATGCCATTCTCAGTTCAGATCCGTGCACCCTTCACAATATAGTAAAAGCAAAGACAACTTAAGGGGTGATTCAAGGATGAGACTAGTCAAGGTTTATTTGTTTTAGGCCAAAAAAACATTTTAATACTGAATTTTATGATTGTAATTTCACTTAAAATAACATTGAATATTGTAAAACATACAAAATTTATATAAAAAAAAGGAAAGAAAGAAAGAAAAGCTATCTAATTTTTAACAAAATATTTTAGAAACTAATTTGAATTGAAACTTAAACTTTATATTAATAAATAAAGTTTTTACAATAACATCCAAGTTTACATATTTAAAATAAATGGCTAACATCTTATTAACTAAAATTATTTTTTTCTTTTATAAAAATTATAATATTAGTATGTGAAGTTAAGCAATTTATATCTTTTAAAATACTATATTAAAAACAAGTAATAGGTAAGAACAGAAAAAGAAATTCTACATTAATTATTATTATTTTTGTTATGATTATATATGTAAGGTCTCTTATTAAAATTTGACTTTATGTCATTAATTTTATAAAGACACCCTTGAAAAACTTAATGTGGAGGAAAATTAGGTATACAAAAGGACTACACTAATCTAATCCTCAATGAATTTTTTGTTGATCAACTATAGATAACCCAACCTTAACACTTACCCAAGATTACTTATATTAAACGGATTACCCTTAACATTCGGCCTCTAAATGATGTTCAACCCCCACCCCATCCACTAGCCCACCCCGTCCAGTTCCCACCAACATCGAACCACTAAGTGTTGTTTAACCCCACCTCTTCAACTAGCTGAAATGAATTTGATAGTGCTAATATGTATCACAGACATCTCTATAAAAAATTGTATTTACATGTATTAAATAATATAATGATTTTTAAAATGTAATTATTTAGTAATATTTGGAAAGGTTCTATTATTGAGTTGGTCGGGTTTTTGTCACACCCCTTTTTCGCACGCGGCAGAGGGTTTTTTCAATTTAAGTGATGGTATTGATTAAGGATTATTTTATTTTTTTCGGAGTCGCCACTTGGAATTGAGTTATGGTGTTCCAAGTCACCTTTTTGTTTAATCCCTAATCTTTGGAAATGACTCTTTGTTTGGTCTGCGAACCAGAAAATCAGGTAAGGAATCTGTTGACCGAGGGGAAGGTATTAGGCATCCCTCGAGTCCCGTGGTTCTAGCACGGTCGCTTTTATTGACTTATACTTATCTTGATACATTTTTGGATAATTTGTGTCTATATGCCAAAATTTGCTTATTTTTTAATTGTTGAATTTTTATTAGTCTTAAACCGGATGCATAACTTCATTCTCGATCCTGACATTTGGAGACATAACTGTCTTCCCCTCTCGAGTTCATCACACTTAATAATCTCAATTTACACCTCTTGGTTTGAATTAACAAAAATTAATTATTAAAACAATTTGGACAAGGTGCGTCACTGCATCCTTGAGTTTATTTTAAGTGTTTCAAAGAAAGATGTGTAACCACATTCTTAATTGAAATCGACCTTTGAAACGGGTCATATATTTTAATATTTTACGTACTACTAGAAAGTTTGAGTGTATTATAACTACCTCTACTATTTATATTTATAAACACTATTTACATAATAAAAGTCTAAAATCTTAAACAAATATAAACTTATTTCATATTAAAATTCGACATAGATGCATTTATATTTTTAGTATATTTACAAGTCATGACAAAAAGCATTAAAATAAAAAAATAAAAAAAATGTGTAACACTTCATTTCTTAATTTTTCTAGGATGAACATTTTTAATTTTAGATAAAGTTGACTAAACAAACTATTATAATAATTTTTCAGGTATTTGATAAATTTTGATTGAATGGAAGAGATGCTTAATTAATAATAACATATGGTACACGTTGAAAAACAATGAGATTAAACGCACATAAAATTCGAGCAACTTCATAACATTGAAATCAAGTATTATATAATTATGAAAATCAAATTATACAAAAAGTTAAATGGTACCTCTTGCAAAATCAATTCACGAAAAGGAAACAATCCTAACAAGGAACCACGAACTCGAAACCATGAAAGTGTTGGGTTCTGAAGGGTGATTAGGGCGTCACGTGGAAGCTTACAATTTGTAAATCATATAGTTGATAAATCAGATAACAAAAAAACTTATACTAAAAATCAAAATATTATTATATCAAAACTAATATAAAGAAAAATATTGAAACTTCAGAGAGAATAAATCTCCCCATAAACAAGACTCTTAAACGACTACATTGTGGATGTTCTTGTTATTGTGTTAGAAGAAACAAACCTATATTTATAGAGTCCTAAAACCTTTTCTTACTAGAAAAGGACTAGCTACTCTAAAACCTTTCCTACAAGGAAAGAATAAACCAAATATGAAAGAATATTATATTTTCCTGAAAAACATTTATGGTAATGTTTTGTCTTTTCTTTAAGGAAAAATAATTCTTAAATTATGGTAAGAAAATCAGGGCAAAACCCTAACAGAAAGTGAACCTAAACCTCAACTTTTGTTTGTGAGTGAAAGAAAAAATATAAAATAAAATGTGAGTTTTTTTTTCCTCCTCCTGGCGTTTTGTGTGTGTATATATTTTGCTGATGTTTTTCTCTTCCTTTCTTTTGTTGTGTGTCGTGTATATGTGTTGGTTGTTGTAGTATTGTGTTGTGTATTTGGTTGCTGATTTTTTTCTTTGCAGAGTGTTTGTATGTATATTGAATGTGTGTGTTGTGGAAGTGTGTCTGTGCATATATGGGAAATGTAGGTGCTGTGCTGTAGTAGTGTGTGTAGACAGTCTACACACTAACATCATACCAATAATGCCAAGTCGATCACCTTCATTGTAAGGACGCATAAATCAGTAATATACTACACTTTGACCAACGCTTCTTCCTTAATAATAAAAATATATTGTGCATAATGGCATGTGATGTTTAAAATATAACACGAATGAATAAGAACATTCTATTTTAATACAAGTTTTTGGATTATGATAAATGATGAATCAATGCAGAATAACTTTTGTTTCTTTTTCTTCTTGATTACGCTTAACGATAAATTTGAGAATGTTCTACTTCCATATTGTAGTGGTATCGTAACAGACGCATATGTTATAAGTCTTGTAACCTTTTTTATTTTCATTGATTAAACATACTTCAAATTTGAATGGTTTTGACCGAAATAATTAGGTGTAATGCGGAAGCTAGCAAAGCAAACCTCGAAAGACCACGAGTAAGAAGACAAACTAGCAATATATCAAAAGACACAAAGATTTAACGTGGTTCGGTCAATCGACCTACATCCACAAAGAAGGAGATGAGCAATCCACTATGAATATGAGAGTACAAAATATAGATGGAAATAACCTCAACCAATTCACTTGGAATACAAGGAGGTTCACAAATTCTCTCTCAAAACTTAAGACTACATTGTAAATGTTGATTAAGTTAGAAGGAAGAAATTGTTGGGTTATGAAGGTGATTAGGGCGTCATGCGGAAACTTACAATTTGCAAATTATATGGTTGATAAATCAGACGACACATAAAACTATACTAAAAAAAATAATATTATATTATGATATGACCAATTGGTCTACATAATTAAAAACTAATAAAAAATATAAAAACTGTAGAGAGAAAATCTCCCCATAAACAAGACTCTTTAAACGACTACATTGTGGATGTTATTGTTCTTGTGTTAGAAGAAACAAACCTATATTTATAGAGTCCTAAAACCTTTTCTTACTAGAAAAGGACTCCTACTCTAAAACATTTTCCTAAAAGGAAAGAATAAACCAAATATGAAATAATATTATATTTTCCTTTCAGAAAAGTAAAAACATTTATGGTAATGTTTTGTCTTTTCTTTAAGGAAAAAATAAATCTTAAATAATGATAAGAAAATCAGGGCAAAACCCTAACAAATCTCCCCTTTTGGTTGAATTTTCTTGACAAAGCTTGATCTATCTTCTTCATTGCATGATAATCTTGTTCTCCACAAAATCTCATCACTGTTGCTTGCCATGATTTAAAAATAAAGTTTAAAATATATGAGTTAGAAATATTTTGTTTTTATTTTTAAAATTGCAACAACAGGAATATTGAAAATATGGTTTAAAAACTTCTTCTCCACATGTAGCTTGACAAAAATCTTCATTATCATCAAATTGATTACAAATTGATTTGAAACCATCTTGAGCCTGTCTTCAACCTCGTTGAACCATAGGACCACCGAATCTGTGAACCATGCGCTCTGATACCACTTGTTGGATTATGAAGGTGATTAGGGTGTCATGCGGAAGCTTACAATTTGCAAATCATATGGTTGATAAATCAGACGACACATAAAACTATACTAAAAGAAATAATATTATATTATGATATGACCAATTGGTCTACATAATTAAAAACTAATAAAAAATATAAAAACTGTAGAGAGAAAATCTCCCCATAAACAAGACTCTTTAAACGACTACATTGTGGATGTTATTGTTCTTGTGTTAGAAGAAACAAACCTATATTTATAGAGTCCTAAAACCTTTTCTTACTAGAAAAGGACTCCTACTCTAAAACCTTTTCCTAAAAGAAAAGACTAAACCAAATATGAAAGAATATTATATTTTCCTTTCAGAAAAGTAAAAACATTTATGGTAATGTTTTGTCTTTTCTTTAAGGAAAAAATAAATCTTAAATAATGATAAGAAAATCAGGGCAAAACCCTAACAAATCTCCCCTTTTGGTTGAATTTTCTTGACAAAGCTTGATCTATCTTCTTCATTGCATGATAATCTTGTTCTCCACAAAATCTCATCACTGTTGCTTGCCATGATTTAAAAATAAAGTTTAAAATATATGGGTTAAAAATATTTTGTATTTATTCTTAAAAATTGCAGCAACAGGAATGTTGAAAATATGGTTGAAACTTCTTCTCCACATGTAGCTTGACAAAAAATCTTCATTATCATCAAATTGATTACAAATTGATTTGAAACCATCTTGAGCCAGTCTTCAACCTCGTTGAACCATAGGACCACCGAATCTGTGAACCATGCGCTTTGATACCACTTGTTGGGTTATGAAGATGATTAGGGCGTCATGCGGAAGCTTACAATTTGCAAATCATATGGTTGATAAATCAGACGACACATAAAACTATACTAAAAGAAATAATATTATATTATGATATGACCAATTGGTCTACATAATTAAAAACTAATAAAAAATATAAAAACTGTAGAGAGAAAATCTCCCCATAAATAAGACTCTTTAAACGACTACATTGTGGATGTTATTGTTCTTGTGTTTGAAGAAACAAACCTATATTTATAGAGTCCTAAAATCTTTTCTTTAAGGAAAAAATAAATCTTAAATAATGATAAGAAAATCAGGGCAAAACCCTAACAGAAACATCTATTTATAGAGTTCTAAACATTTTCCTACGAGAAAAAGACTAGTCAATCCTAAACTTTTTCCTAAAAGGAAAACCTATTTATGGTAAGGAACTCGGAGCAAATAATACCCAACATGAATTTCATTGGATATATTTGTAATCAATTAATATTAGTCAAAGAAAGTGGAAAAGTTTTATAGATTGTCCGCCCGAATCGTTAGTAGGGGAAGAATATAATCTGCGAGAATCGATTGTTTGAGGAATGTATTTATAGACAATTGGAGATTTATTAATTTGTAGTTGATTAATTATAGTGACTATATACTTGAGTCTTTTTTTTACAAAAGATTGGAGAATTGGTCCTGACCTCTTATTCAAAATGAAAGCACCACTCTCCAGTGGAAAAGTAAAGAAATAGAAAACAAAACAAAAGAAGGAATTCCACTAGGGATTTTTGTCCTTCCTTTTGAAGGATTAATTCATTACCTCGAAATGCTTGCTTCAATGGTTTTATTCTAACAATTCATGTTAAAAAAAATATTCTAACATCAGTCTATATGATTAGATTTATGAATTCAATCTTTAAGATTCTTTAGTATCGATTATGACTTCAGTCTTATTATTAATTGTAATTTTAATAATTTTATATGCCATGCATCGAAGAGTCCCTTACGATAGCTTGCTAATCTTGAATATCGCCATGCATCGAACTACTGCATGGCCGGCCTGGCGCCGTATACACGAGCCCAGAAAAATTGTTCAATGGAATGATCGTTAAATATAATTATACCTCTACTAGTGCATAAAAATGGCATTAAATTTAGTAACAGTGGATATAACGTTTTAAAACTTTACTTTATGCACGATAAGAAGTAAGAGCAGTATGTTGATTACACATTCAAAATAATTCAATTACTTAAATTTCAAATTTATAATTATTTTACTAAATTCATTAAATATAAATTACTAATATAAAATTTTAATAACTTAAGAACTAGAATCTCAAATTTATCATAAACTTTAAATCAACTCTCGGTATGATAATAGACACGCTTTTATGCACCATAGGCTGAGGCACACATAAAAAAAAGGCAATAATTTTTTTTGGTGTCATGTTTTAAAAGAGGATATTTTTTGGCAGAATGCTAAAATGACCCATATTGTTAAATCTCTTTCACAAAAAATAGCTTGCCAAAAGTTAATTTATTTATGCTTTTTTGTGTATGTGACAGGACGTTTTCCCGTTTTGAGACTCAAATTCCACTCAAAGAATTGATCAATTATTTGATATTCTATTTTTACAATGGTCTTTTTTAATTCAATAATTGAAGTCTTCTTTTAGTTCTCTTTCCTGTCATTCGCAGTTCAGTCCATTTCAAATCATATGTATCACAAAATAAACCGATACTATATGATTTAGGGTCTACACCCTTTACTAATAATTGCACATAATTTTTTTAATTTAAAATTAGTGTATTTTCTCTTATTATATAAGAGAGACTTCAATGCTGAAGCAGGCACGTCGACACTAATAATTGCACATAGTTTTTTTAATTTAAAATTAGTGTATTTTCTCTTATTATATAAGAGAAACTTCATGTTGAAGCAGGCACGTCTTTGTCGACGTGCCTGCTTCAGCGTGTTTTGAGAAAAAAATTTTAAAAAAAATATTTTTTTATTTTACTTTAATTTATTTTAGTGTATAATTTTTTCAAAATTTGAAATCCATTTTGGCTATGACTTTTACTTTTAAATTCATATTCTTTAGTTATAACTTTATTATTTTGAATGTCAATAATATTTATTTATATGTCGTAACTACATTGAGTAAAAAATCAACTAATGATGACGAAAAATAATTCAATTATGAGCATCTTCACATTAAATTTGCACAAACAAAAAGTAATTAACAATTTAAAATATCTAAAAATTATATTAAAATTTAATTGATTTTCTAAATTCTATCTATATAACATAAATTAAAATAAAAAAATAATAGATATTGAAACCATCCAAGCACGGGCACCTGTGCCTGGTACATATAAAAGTCATACTTTAGCTTGTAAAGGTGACTTAATTAACCAATTTGACATGCCTAAAACAATTTTTTATTTAAGTCATATCTTTTACGATAGAGAAAAGTGGAAAACTATACAATTATTGTATATACATATATTTAATCGTTGAAAGTCTAACAATAATTTGAATCCCACCTCCAACAAACATGTTTTTCAATTAAAAAGTTTCTTTTATATATATATATATATATATATATATATATATATATAATCTTACTGATTAATGAAGTTAAAATTTACATTATAACACGATCTGAAGTATCTAATCCTAACATTCTTATTCATCAATTATGCTAATTGTTAACATGAACAAAAAGACTTGTTTATCATAACCAATTCATCATGACCACAATTATCGTTATAATAATTAACCAATTGACACGATCGAGACAATCATAAATATACATAGCATGTAATTTATGGGTAAAAAACTAAATGCAACATATAATATAATATAAACTTGTATATTTCAACAGATAAAATTTTATTTTACGCCAAAACTAGTTAAAGAGAAATTAAATTGAATAGGTCATTTCATAATAACTTTAATTAAAACAGGAAACATACATAAATTCCTCTTTAAACTTGTTCAATCCGAAAAAAAGCTATTTCCACATGTCAACTTTACGAACGACTTATTAATTCCTTAATATTGTTGTTTGAAGTATAGCTAAAAGCCCTCAGACAAATAATATGCGGTGTAAAACCATATTCAAAATTTCAAAGATGCCATAGCAAATGTTAAAGTTATTATTACGTAGGAGAAGCCAAGAAGCGGTGAAGGAAAAAAAGGAATCGAACAAAAAGAAAAAAGGGGAAGGCCCCCACAAAAATTCACTGTCTTAATTATCACAACTTGTACGTAGTTGCTTGTTTGAGATATAATTACTACAGTATATATTAACAAAAAAAAAAAGAGATTAAGAATAGTTTAATTGGACAAACCCAATTAAAAGGTGCCATGCGTATCATTTAATTTAGGTTCATGTTAATTTCTTTTTTCAGCTTTCATGCACCTTTAATAGAGTAAATATTGACAATAGAGAGTTGTTCTAATGGTAAATATCCTAATTTTTAATCTTAAGATAATTAGTTCGAATCACAGAGTAAATATTGATAATAAAGAGTTGTTATAATGATAAATATTCTAATTTTTAATCTTAAGATAATTAGTTCGAATGACAAGGGAAAAATAGTTAAATATAATATTATTGCTTCTACAATTTAGGTATTTTTCCACTAAAATATTCTAAAAACTGAAAATATGTTGTGGGTGAGAAGAACATGTAGACATAAGATCTATTTATTCCAATAAATATATATGCTGTTTATAAAGACACTACTCACTAGACCATTCGATCAGCTCTATTCTCTAAAGTCAAAAAAACTTAGGCCCGTTTTCCTATGCGATATAAAATTATGATAAAAAAATCATGATATGAAATTATGAGATGGAGTTGAAGTTTTATTTGGATATGCAATTTGGAGTTTTTATGTTGTATATTTATCATAAACATAAGAATCTCATAAGTTGTAAGACTATTATAATAGTCTCAATTATTTATTCAATCTTACCAAATAAATAAAATTTTATAAATCGCAAATAAATTATTATAAGGCATTGTGATCAGTCTTTTTTACTTAATATAGAAGAATTTTTTTTTATTAAACATTAAAGTACTAGTAATAAATTTGGTTGATAAATAAATTTGATAATGAACTTGATGAATATAAATGATAAAGTAGGAATTGATTTAAAGTAATAGTAAATTTTATGTTGGTGATGATAATAATTTTTAAAAAGTAATGATATGATTATAAATTTTATTTACATATGAAATAAATGGCTAATTAATATAAATGTGGGGTTGTTTTAACAAAATATAAGCTTATGGATCAATTTTTTTATTTTAAAAAATCTCAATCATGATAAAGAATTCTCATATCATGGTTTTCGAAGAATATGAGATTTCATCTCACAATATGAAATCATAATGTTGATTTTATTGACAACTACAACTGCACAATCAACTAATTATTTAACTGCACATCAGCTGATTAGTCATAGTGAAGTTTGTTATATGGTAGTTAGTCAGTTAGGATATTTTCATATTCTTGATTCTTCTAGAATTGTCTTATTCACGTGTATATAAAGTTGTACTGATCAATGAAATAGTGCCAGTTTTCATCCTTTTCAAACACAGATTTCTCAGCTTCCTTCTAATCAAATGTTATTCATGGCTTCCCTATTTTAGTTAAATTGAGTACACACCATTGCTATGTGTTTTGATATGGTATCAGAGCCAACAAGGCTAAATTTGATTCATTTCATTTCTTCTTCAATTTTCTAGATCCAGTGATTTCTAGATTCAATCGAAGATCTCATTATGGTGATGTTGATGTTCCTCCTATGGTGACAACTGCTGCAGTAATTGATACAAGCAGTCCTCTCTATGTACATCCTTCATATAGTCCAAGTATGCCATTTGTTTCAGTTCAATTTGATGGAGCTAGATATAGGTCCTGGAGATGAGGTGTTCTACGAGTGTTGTCTGTGAAGAACAAGTTAGATTTTATTGATGGAAACTGTGTAAAACCAGCTGAAACTTCTCCTGAATTTTGCCAATGGCAGAGATGTGACGATATGGTGACATCGTGGATATTAAATTCATTGATCAATGAAATCTCAGATAGTGTGGAATATGTCAACAATTCTACTGAGCTTTGAAAAGAACTGAAATATAGATACGATCAAACCAATGGTGCAAAATTGTATCAAATACAAAAGGAGATCGATAACATAACATAGTGTATTCTAGACATTACTATTTACTACACAAGGATAAAGAAATTGTGGGAAAAATTGAGTACTTTGAATGCAAAAAGCTTGTGCACTTGTGTATGTACTTGTGGTGCAAAGGATAACATGCACAAATTCGAACAGAATAGGCGATTGATACAGTTCCTCATGGGGTTAAATAAGGTATACACTGTGATCAAAGGTAATATACTCATGATGAATCCTCTTCCCTCTATGGCACATGTTTTTTCCCTGTTGATTTAGGATGAGAAACAAAAGAAATTTAAACTTGGTGCTCGTATGCCCATGGATTCAACTTCTTTAAGTGTGAATTCCACCAACAATAATAACAGAGGACCAGCAGGTAGAGGCTACAGAAGAAACTTTTTAACTGGTAATGGTAACTCAGGTAACAACAATAATTATGGAGGCAATTGATCATACTCAGGTAGTAACAATAACAAATGAGTCATAACTTGTCAATTTTGTACGAAATAATGACATATCAAAGAGAAGTGCTACAAGTTACATGGATATCCACCAGGAAACAACATTCTCAATCACAGACCAGTCAATCATAATAATGGACAGCAGTCTAGGCAAAGCAGTCATCAAAACTTCAAGGGTAGGAGAGTTGTGGCCAATGCACATGGCACAACACTTGATATGCTTACATCTCATGGGAAAGATTCACAGACCAACAACAATTCAAATGTTGTCATCACACATGAACAATATGGTCAGATCATAAATCTACTGCAACACTTCTAAATTGATGGTTTAGGAGAGAATTCCTAGGCTAATGCTGAGTCTAACAATTTTGCAGGTATGGTAGTATGCACTTCTTTTATTGATTTTGGTAATACTTCATGCAAATGTTTTAGATCAAATGTTGACTTAGGAGCATCAAATCATATGACTTATAATAAAACCTCCCTAACCAATATCCAAACTCTACCTTATCATATACTTGTTTCTCTTCCTAATGGATATAAGGTCAAAGTGACAGAATATGGTGATGCATCCATTACATCTAAGATTGTTTTAAACAATGTGTTGTATGTTCCTTCTTTCAAGTACAATCTTATTTCTATTCGCTCCCTATCTTCTTCAATGAAGTGTATGGTCTTATTCACTGATACAACTTGTATATTACAGGCCCCTTCAGTAAAAAGGCCTTAGGTAATTGGTAGTAGCAAGGATGACATTTACTACATTTGTGGAAGGTGCTTGAAGAATAATGCTAATGCCAATATGACTTTCATGTGTAGTTGTTTGTCTCATAAAAAATTTACCTTTTCAGTTTCAACTTGTAATAAGTCATGTATTAGGAAATGTCATGTGATCAACACTAGAAAAGTTCACACTCATTCTGATCAAGTTTCTGATATTTTTGTAGTTCTTGATACTATTGTTTATTCCTCTACTTTCAATAATACAAATATGTTGAATAGTGATACATCTCTTGCATCTTCTAGAAATGGTATAGATTTATTGTGGCATAATAGACTTGATCATGTGCCCTTTGTAAAAATGAGGAATATACCTACTATTCCAATCAAATTTTCCCCAAAGCAACCCATTTTGTGCATTATGTGCTCCTATGGCAAGAAAATTCAGGTTACCTTTTAACATAATACCACTCAATCCAAAGCAATTTTTGATCTATTGCATGTTGATCTATAGGGACCATACCATGTGTCTACATATGATAACTACAAACATTTTACCACCCTTATGGATGACTATAGCAGGGCCACATGGACACACTTGTTGAACACCAAAAGTAATGCCTTATCAGTCATTCAGACTTTCACAAACATGGTAGAAAACCAGTTCCAAACAACCATTAAATGCATCAAATCTGATAATGGGTTAGAGTTCAATAATGCTGAAACAAATAAATTCCTCCAAAGCAAAGGTATCACACATTAGAAGAGTTGTCCCTATACTCCACAACAAAACATCATAGTAGAAAGAAAACAAAAGTACTTACAGAAAATAGCCAGAGCTCTTCTTTTCCAATCCAAACTATCTGTGAGATACTTGGGTGAATGTATTCTTATAGCCACATATCTCATAAACCGACTTCCTTCCACTTTTCTTAAAAACATATGTCCTTATGAAGTATTGTACAAAGAAAAACCAAAATACAATCAACTCAGGTCTTTTGGATGCCTTTGCTATCCCGCAGTACCTAAAGTCCACAGAGACAAGCTAGAACCAAGAACTACACCTCATATTTTTATAGGATATCCTTCTGGAACTAAAGGGTACAAAGTGATGAGTCTTGCCACAAAAAGAATACACATTTCTAGAGATGTAGTGTTTCATGAAAGTGTCTTCCCATTTGCCATGGCTTCAGCAAAGTGCACTTTCCCTTCTGTTTCTAAATCAATTTTGCCTACTTCTTTCTTTTATTGTACTGATCATTATGATATATTGTTAAATAATCATTTAGAAGTAATTGATGCTCACTATAATTTGTCATCTAGTCCCCAATCCATACATATCCCCACACAAATTTCATCACCACATTTGCAACATGTCCACAATAAACCAAATGTTCCCATAGTACCACAAATAAGATCTTATAGAAATGTCAAAACACCCCACCATCTAAATGACTATGTTCTGTCTCATCCTACATTAAAAACACCTTTTATTTCTTCCAATCCCAATGTTGCACAGACTAGACTGTCACTTAATACATTATTCAATAAACACAATCATATATCTCCTGAAGTCATTGCATTTAACAGTCAAATTTTGGTTGAGAACATATGTTGTGACAGTGAACCATCTTCTTATGAAGAAGCAACCCTGAGCCCAGCCTGGCAAAAGGCCATGAACCAAGAATTTGATGTTTTGTTTGCGAATAAGACTTGGGACCTAGTTAAGCTACCTACAGGGAAGAAAGCCATTGGATATAGATGGGTTTACAGGGTAAAACATATAACTGATGGTAGCATAGAGAGGTTCAAAGTTAGACTGGTAGTTAAGGGCTATACTCAGCAAGATGGAATAGATTATACAGAAACATATTTACTTGTTGTTAAAATGACTACCGTAAGAACCCTGGTAGCATGTGTTTTGAAAAAAGGTTGGGAAATGTTTCAACTTGATGTCAACAATGCATTTTTGCATTGTGACCTTCATGAGGAGATGTATATGACAATACCTCAAGGTCTTGCTGTGAATGAATCAAGTTTGGTATGTAGACTGAATAAGTCTTTATATGGTCTTAAACAGGCCAGCAGACAATGGTATGCCAAGTTAAC
Source organism: Solanum pinnatisectum (assembly GCA_035578085.1). NCBI lineage: Eukaryota > Viridiplantae > Streptophyta > Magnoliopsida > Solanales > Solanaceae > Solanum > Solanum pinnatisectum. The sequence goes on from CM069076.1 coordinate 59,982,856, forward strand.
TGAAGCATTTTCTCTCAGAGGCTATACACACTCACACTATGATTATTCATTATTTTACAAAAAATCTTACTCATTGGTGGTGTTTGTGGCAGTCTATGTTGATGACATTGTTTTAACAGGAACAGATACTAATAAAATTACACAACTTAAAATCTACCTGGACAAGACTTTCCAGATTAAAGACCTTGGTAAGCTACATTACTTTTTGGGGCTGGAGATACTTGATACAACAAAGGAAGTTTGTATTGGATTTATTAAAGGAGTATGATTGCTACAACTACAATTCCCTATCATCCCCCATTGATCCTAATGTTAAACTTAAGGCCAAGGAAGGAACTCCACTCTCTGATCCTACTTATTACAGGAAACTTGTGGGCAAGTTAAACTTCCTCATTAACACTAGGCTGGACATAGCTTTTAGTGTACAACAACTGAGCCCATTCATGCAGGACCCCAGGGCTCCTCACCTGCAGGCAGCTTTTCATTTGCTCAGGTACTTGAAGCAAGATCCTACTCTGGGAATTTACTTGTCAAATGATCCTGATTGTACTATGAAGGCATACTGTGATTCAGATTAGGCAACATGTCCAGTTTCTAAGAAATCTGTGAGTGGATACTTAGTTTTACTTGGAAACAACCCTATCAGTTGGAAGTCTAAGAAACAAGAAACAATCTATTTGTCATCTGTCGAGGCTGAGTACAGATCACTTAGGAAAGTGGTAGGGGAGCTAGTTTGGTTGCACAAGCTAGTCACTGAATTGACCATATCCCAATCTTTTCCAATTATGTATATTGTGATAGTCAAGCCGCTATACATATTGCTCACAATCCTGTATTTCATGAAAGAACTAAACATATTGAAGTTGATTGCCATTTTGTACGTAATAAGTTGCAAGAAGGACTCATCACCATTCACCATGTAGCCACTACTGATCAACTGGCAGACATCCTCACTAAAGCACTCTGGTATTAAACATGTTGCAGTTCTGAGCAAATTGGTTGTGAGATCATCACCACAACTTGAGGAGGGATATTGACAACTACAACTGCACAATCAACTAATTATTTTACTGCACATCCATAGTTAGTTAGTTTGTTACTGCACATCAGCTGATTAGTCATAGTGAAGTTTGTTATATGGTAGTTAGTCAGTTAGGATATTTTCATATTCTTGATTCTTCTAGAATAGTCTTATTCAAGTGTATATAATGTTGTATTGATCAATGAAACAGTTCCAGTTTTCATTCTCTTCAAACACAGATTTCTTAGCTTATTTCTTATCAAATGTTATTCATGGCTTCCCTGTTTTAGTTCAATTGAGTACACACCATTGCTGTGTGTTTTGATAGATTTTATCTCACAATTTCATATCGTAATATGCTATCGAATGATCAAACGCCTCTATATCTAAATTAATCTTCCATTGATTTCATAATTCATATACGAATCTATTGAGTAAATAAGAAAATAAAAAATACTCATGTAAATATGTCCATTCATTTGTAATTTTTTAATCAAAACATTAAAAGATACTAATACTTAATATATATTTTCGCCGTACAAAACTCACTCTTAATTTCTATGATTCTGTTTGTTTTTGTAATAAATTAAATCTTGAGTCAAACTCATCTTCGAAATCTAGCTCACAGAAAGCTCATATAATTAAAAGATCAATACCCATCTCTTTCTTATCTGATGTGGTGGGGGATAGTCGCAAAAGCGACGCCTAATCAACCCTCTGATGCATCTTTATTGGGCCTAATCAATATATATAAATATTGGAAAAATTACACATATAAATGAAAGTCCTGTTTTCTTATGGGAGTCAACTTATTAAACCAGGCTTATCAAACTTTTCAGGGAAAAGGGTTTGATATATCTTTAACTTTATCATCTAGAGCTAATATACTCTTGTTATGAAAGTGGCTTGTATATACCCCTATTGGTATACAAATGACTCACATATACCCTTTTTATTCTAATGGAAGTGAAAAAAATTAATCTAAATTAATTTTTTGAATTATCTTTTCAAAAAAAATATAATCCATGGGTTATATTTGATCCTCCTCATACGTATTTTTTTTTTGACTTTTTGTTTCAACGACTAATTTAAATTTATTATTTTGATGGTCAAATTTATTTATGTTTCACTAATTTCTTGTAAAATTTATTATAGATGCTCCACTTTTTTTATTTTTTACAAATACAAAAACTAAATTACAATATAGCCGCAAAAAATGGTTTTAAAATTTTTCTTTACTCTATAGAATAAAAGAAAAAAAACTCGAATAATGATAATTAAAGAAGTCAAAAAATAATTATTGTATGAAAAAGATTAAAATATTCCTTGAACTTTGCTATAAGGATCATATATATACCCCTATATAATTTTTTAAAAAATCTAAAGTCAAAATAAATTTAAAACTAATTTTCTCACTTCCATAAGATGAAGGATATATGTGAGCTCTTTTTGTAACGGTAAGTGTATATGTGAGCCATTTGTATAACGAGGGTATATCAGTTCTAAATGACAAAGTTAAAGGGTATATTAAGCCCTTTTTCCCAACTTTTTATGATGACAAATGCACACCATCCAGTTGTTATATTATAAAATTATATACATGTGTATAAATGTGGTCGCTCAGAAAATAATAACATTTATTCTCCTTCGAATACTCCCTTCGATCCATTCAAAAATGACTATTATTTTTAATAAGAACTACAAGTAATTATCAAAGTGAACCAGATAGGGAATAGTTCCTTAATATATTTGTAATACTAATTAGCTAGTTCACCCTCCTATAAATATATAGTTCCTTGCGCCTATTATCGCACACAAATCACCATCATTCTCCTCCCTTCGCCTTGAAGGAAGAATTTGATTCTGACTTCGTAGAGCTTGTGCACCCATTAAACTATTGGAAGTAGTGTTTAATTTGGGCGATCGATCGATCAAGAAGGAAGAAAATGGGGAATGAATTGTTGGCTTTTGTGGTAATGGTGATTGTGCAATTAGGGTTTGCTGGAATGATAATAATATCAAAGTTAGTGATGGATGGTGGCATGAATCCTTTTGTTCAGTCAGCTTATAGGCCTATTTTTGCAACTATCTCCATTGCTCCATTTGCTTTCTACTTCGAGAGGTATCTCATGTTCAAAACAGCAAAATTCACACTAACGCACATTTCTCTTTTTATTAAGTTTTATGCAACACAAGTCCATATTTATCAAGATCCCAAAACCAATAGGGTGAGAGTGAGAGTTGAGACACATTTTTTTTTATAAAAAAAATAATAAAAAATCAGGTGGAAGTTAACTAACGAAGGACGAATTTTCTTTTCTTGGCAAATTAATTGATGGGTTTTGTCCCATGCAATTGGAAATCGAAAACATAATATTTTATCATAATTGTCTCTTGAATCAGCTTTTTTTTATTTACTAATGCATCTTGTTTTTTGACAGGAAAAATGAATCCAAGTTGACAATCTCTGTTCTTTTCCAGATATTTTTGTGTTCTATTTTCGGGTAAGAATTTTCTTTTCTATTTGAAATAATAAATCCACGTACGTCGAATGTGAGTTACACAATGGAAAAGTGAGAAACGAATTATTTGAGGTTCTACCGTGAAAAAACTGTTTAATGAAACTTTAGTCTTTAACTGACCATTATCAAGAAACCCCCGTAATTGTTGTATAAAATTATACAATCGAAATTTCACTTCTTCTTTTTTTTTTTTTTTTTTTTTTTTTTTTATGGCAGGATAACAGCGAACCAATATGCATGGTTCATCGGCTTAACGAATTCAACTCCAACGATTGCTTCTGCCATTGATAATCTAATCCCAGCTGTCACATTTATCATAGCAGTACCCTTGGGGTAATTAATTGTTTTCTCTACAAATATTCAAAAGTAAAAAAATCAAATTGATAATTAATGGCTGTAAATTAATAATTTTAATTTTGTGGGTGCAGGATTGAAAAATTGGGATTTAGAAGTATAGCAGGACAAGCTAAGTTTTGGGGTACAATAGTATGTGTTGGAGGTGCAATGTTATTGTCATTATATCATGGTAAAGTTGTGATTGGTCAGTTAGGATTTCACTGGAAATTTGCAGAAAATACAGGCAAAGATGTCGATTCCAACTTCTTTTTAGGACCTTTTTTACTTATAGTATGCAGTCTTACTTATGCCATTTGGCTAATCATTCAGGTAATACTACTACACCACCCACACACAGCTTATTTTTTATTATTCTTATTTTTGAAAAGTAAAAAAGCTAACTCTAACAAATCTTTTTGTTGGTTAAATTAGACAAAGGTAAATGAGAAGTATGCAGCTCCATACACATGCATAACTTTGATGTGCTTAATGGCAAGTGTGGAGAGTGTCATTATTGGCTTTTGCATCGTCCCTAAACTGTCTGAATGGGCTTTAAATCCCATTAGAGCTCTCTCTGTGGTCTATAATGTACGACTCTTTTGAAGATTTCATGCACAAATTTTCAATCAAACTTAAATTGTTCGACTCTTGAGAAAAACGAAAAATCCACATAAATTGGGACAAAAGAGCATAATTTTACATGCTAAAATTATGGATAACTTATCCTATTCAATAACAAGTTGCGAATTTCACTTTTTCTTTGATTAATTAAAGAAAGACTAGAAAGTATCATATGACGTAATTTGTTTATGATGATGATAAGTTTTATTTAATGTTGAAAACAGGGAGCTGTGAGTACGTCATTAGTATTTTTTCTGAGTTCATGGTGCATTGAGAAAAAAGTTCCTTTATATGTCTCCATGTTCAATCCGTTATTGTTGGTTATTTCTGCATTTCTCAGTTGGACTTTGCTTCGTGAGAAATTATACCTCGGAATGTAAGCATATAAGGCCAAATATTTTATTTTCATATTGTAAGCTAATTATAATTTTTTTTGTAAGACATTTAGCATTTGTTTGATCATTTTTTTGAAATATATCAGAGTTGTAGGGTCAATTATAGTAGTGGCTGGGCTTTACGGATTTTTGTGGGGCAAAAAGATGGAGACAAATGCAGAGGATATTGAAGTAAATAAAGAGAAGATGAATCAGTTGAGTAAATGTAAATCAATTGATTTGGAATTACAATTACCCAACTCTAATGATCAGATATCATCAGAATTAACCAAAACTTAACTCCAAATATGAGGAATTGGAGTTGCAATTGTAACAAGTACTAAAATTAATCTCTTCCAATTTGTGTATTGGACAAAATATGAATAAAACCATTTACCTTTCGGATCATATGGATTATTTGCAAGTTTTTCATACCATGCCGGTTCTATAGTTTTAAAGCATCTCCTTCCTTTGTTGTTTAACTCCCTAGAAATTACTTCACATACATCAGTTCTCTTTTATTAATTATTAAATAAAATCCTTCCGTTCTAAATTTGTTTTATATGTCTTATATGGGCTATGGCCTATGGATGTGTATGCTCGGTAGGAAGGAAACGATTTTCATGATAAATATTTTTCAGAATTATAGATAAATATTTTACTCATTCTTTTGTATTTGATATGTAAATAAAATAATTATTCTAAAAATATTTATATATATTCTAGATAAAACGTTCTCTTTCCGATAAAATATATTTTCAAAACATTTTTTGACCGATAAAACACACCACGTGTATATTCAGTCATTTCCGCTCATAATTGTCTCCATTTCAATATCTCTTGCACACGAGCTATACACATTCAACGTCGTTTATCCCAACGAATGGCTGATTAATAATGAGAATTTTACACAAATCTCATAGTGTTAAGAATTAATTACATTTTATCTCAATCATTTTTCAAATTACAAAAATTTCTTAAATTTGGTGGCATTCAGATACATCCCAAAAACGTTCAGATACATGCATCTCAATTGCGAATACATCAACATTTCGATGCATCACATATAGTGATGTATTATGTCGCGATACATCCCGTATAGTCAATAAAGAGTTTTCTAGCGAAAAATACTTGATTTTCAGAGTTTCCAAAGGAAAAACTCTTCATTTTCAAATAAATCCTCATCATATAATATATCCCAACACACCTAAGACTAATTCATTTTTGGTCGATTTTAAAAAAAAAAAAATCTTGGCATTCACTATTAAATGAAAATTATATGTACATCCAATAATTCTAAATATTGCTTCAATCCAATTTTGATGCGATTGCTCTACAATAATATTTAACTATTTGTTTATAATTTTTCCCAAAACGTCACTATCACCGTATGTTATTTTAAAAATATGTCACTTTGTTATGGATGGATATAACCAACAACCTTTCTAAATGTCTTTTTAACGTGGAGATAAAGAAACTCGTTTTAATGATATTATTATTGTTGTTATAGATTTGACACTGACAATGATATTAGATGGGTGGAGATAAAGAAACTCGTCTTTTAATGATAGTATTTTTGTTGTTATAGATTTGACATTGAATATGATATTAGGAGTTCGGAGTCAAAAGGACAAGAAAAATTATCAAAAATTTTAAAATGACACATCAATTTTTTTTTAAATCAAAAGGGCAAAATCGCTCTTGACGAAGCGATTTTCCTCTGATACAATATTAACGTCGTTATTTCATTAAAAATAAAAATCGCTGCCCTAACAGCGATTTCATCCAAAACTTCTTTTTTCTTTTTTTTTTTTTTAAGTCCAATTTTTTTTTTCTTCCTTACATTGCTGCAGGGGCAGCGTTTTTCTCAAATTTGTTTTTTTTTTTTTAAAAAAAAAAAACTAAAACCGCTGCTATGGCAGCATTTAAAAAAAAATATTTTTTTTGTGGCAGCGATTTTATTAATTTTTATTATTATTATTTTAAAATCTCTGACAAGGCACACATTGCAAGGAAAAGGACAACAATTGCATATAAATTCTTGAATTCTCTTACGGAAGAGAAATCTTGAAGGGGTTATACCCTTTAAAGCAAAATGATGGCTTTGAGAAAAAATAGATAGGGCCACACAATGCAAGGAAAAGGAGGAGTAAAATCATCATCAAGTGCAATGGACCACATAAGTGTTAATTCATTTTTATCATAGTTTTCTAGATAAATCAAGCTTTAATTATATCTGCCGACAAACTAAACTTCCTAATAAGTCCTTTGTTGACTTATTAGGACTTATTAGATAGAACAACGCTGCCCCTGCAGCGATGTAAGGAAAAAAAAGTGCACTTAAAATCGCTGTTGTGACAGATTTTTAATGAAAAAAAATAAAAAAAAAATTGGATAAAATCGCTGCTCTTTTATTTTTAACGGAATAACGGCATAAATATTGTGTCAAAGGGAAATCGCTTCGTCAGGAACGATTTTACCATTTTGATTTTAAAAAAAAATTGATGTTCCTTTTTGGAATTTTTAGCAAATTTTTTTGCCCCTTTGGCTTCGAAGTGATTAGTTGTCCTATTGATGATAAAAAAAAAATAAATCTATGCACCACACTTTGATTGGTGGAAAAATTGCCCAAGAAATGTGAAATTTTATTGGAAATTCTATTGGAATCTTTTGAGGAATTACCTAACTTAAAAGTGATGGAATATCAATTTGAAAAGATCTTTCCATTGGACTACTTTATAATTTACTTCTGTATTAATTTACCAGGATATGTGAAAAATAAGATATTTAATAATATATGGAAGTAACAATTTGCACATGCTCATCTTTTATTGATAACCTTTGAACCTTACACACTAGATTTCATACGAATAGAGTTCCTTCGATATAAACAAATAAAGAAATATTTTGTATGTAAATGATCCTGTTGAGATGCTAAGCTATATTTTTCTCTGTTGTGATCTCGTTAACTTATATGAACTTCTTTCGTGAGCAATCATGGACACAAATTAGAACAAAAAGGCAAAAAAAAATTGGAACATAGGGTCGAGTCTATTGTCACGGACTTAGAGTCTCACTAAATCTTCGTGGGCACTTGACAACTTACTTCACGCAAGATCTTGTAAGCTCATTTAAGCCCTTTGAAACTAAGACCATTAAGAGAATGTAAAGAAAGACTTAGAAAGCTTTGGAGGAAGGCTTTGTATTGCTTGTGAAATGCTTACACTTTGTTCAAAGATTACAAATGAGAACCCTTTATTTATACTATTTTCTAGGAGCTAAAGTGTAAATAAAAATTACTACACAAGTCTTCACTTATTTACAATCTAGTCCCTTTTCTAGAATTTTCTACTAGTCTAAAGAATTCTAAAGTTTTCTAAGATATTTTCTAAGGGATTCTAAAGTGTTCAACGGAAAGATCTAAGGAATTCATGAGTCTTCCACTAACCTCTCCATAGCTCTAGATTATTCATTTTTATTTTTATGTCAACACTATGCACCCCTAGCTTTGTAATTTTTAATTAATTTGTTAATATAAAAACCATGCCACCATACGACAATAATTTCTGTTTTTAAAAAATGAATTTACCAACTTGAAACTAAATTTAAATAATTAATACACTTTACTTTAATTGCCGTGTCAACATGTTTGTGGTGTATATTTAATTGCCTTTTTATAACTTTCGTCCTTTAATGTTTAGCGCTGTCCCCTAATTATATTAGGGAAATCCTTTTGAAAAAGCCATATTTCTAAACAAGAATTTAATTTTAATTAAAGGAAAAAATGGACGTGAGTGATTTGGAATGAGTGTATATATATAGCTAGGTCCCTCAGGAGGAGTTTAATTTTCATAATCTTATTCTTTTTTTCCACTGTGCAAACATAAGCTGTATGACATTATTTTATGATATATGATCTACTATTAAAGTCTGGTCAAATTCTCTTTTTTAAGTTTTCTTTTTAAAAAAGTTGTTTATCATCGAGCATTATCTTGTGTCTTCCTCCCCCTATTATATATTATATTTTTCAATTTTATTACCTTTTAAATTTTTTTCTGTTTCTTCTTGTTTGTTGTTGCTACTCATAGGCTGATTTAGTGTCAACAATAACGTACACGTGGATGCATGATTTTTCTATCAAATTAGGTATTTATTATACATATTTGATTGAATCGATCTAATATTATCCATTTTTATAAAAAGTATAATAGTGCACTTGGTTGAAGGCTAGTTGAGCTAATACCCAAAGGAACTAGCCAACTAGGTTCAATTCCCGCTTAAAATTCTCTTCATTTTTTTTTCTTTTTTTAGTTGTGCACTCATATTTTATAAATCCTAAATTATGTATTAATGCTATTGTTTTCTTTTCTATTTTTAGGATAATTTTTTTACTATCGTATTTTATTTTCATTTTTAAATTTGATATGTTTTACTTAAGCCTTTGTCCTATATAAAACATCATTTCTACCTTCATCACAAGAACACAATAATTTTGCATACGCGCCACTCTTCCGTAACTCCATCAACAAAATCGCACTTGAATTTATTATTTTTGTTGTACGTTATCTTGTCTCTTCCATGTGAGGTGGAGTATTATGTTCCTGCTCTCTTAGCCAGGGTATCAATATGATATAACACACGAGGAGGAAAAACTGAAAAACCTACTTATTTATTTTTGAAAAAACTATATATTTAGATATACTTCAATATATAGTTATATACTATTACTATAATCTATACTTAGTAATATACAGGGTAGGGGTCTATGCCAAACTCCCACCACTTAGGGAACTCGTATCCTTAGCGGTTGGAGTTGAGAAAGAAAATGTATCTTACTACTAATTAAGAGTCTTTTTTTTATCATATATTAAAAAAATAAAATTATATACATGTATTTTTGCACCAGATACACAAAGAGAGAGGCGCACGAGATAGAAAGGGAGGCGAATGAGATTCCAGATACATGTGAATCTCACTCTATACATGTATTTGTATGTATATGTAACCCAAATACAGGGGAATCCAGTTGAATACAATGTATCTATAATAAATTACACTTAATTTTGACCCATGTATCCTCAGATACATAAATCTAGACGTATATGGACGTATATGAATGACCAAAAATCTAGTAAAATACGTAATATTGCAAACTCGAGTGCATCTAAGTAATTAACTCCTAAACTAGTAAGGTTTATATAAGTTCCCTTTATTGTTTAAATAATAAGAGATGGATGGAGCCTTTGAATTATCGGTTCAATTGAGCCTAATATTTTTTTATAATAATAAATATTTATTTGTATATAGAGATATCATCAAATACTAAATTTTGTATTCATAATATCTTAAAAGTACATGAAGTACGTTTAAGTTAAATCTATAAAGTTTAAATGAAATATTGAATCCGTTTTATAAGTGACGAAAAGATTTTAATAAAAAAATATAGTACGTAAGTTATATATTTATTGGTTTAGTATAAACACTTAGTTTTTAAAACATTTGGCCCCTCAACCAAAATAACTACAACTACTTGACAAATATACAAAATATATATTACTTATGTGTATAATATGTATATTATATATTGTATTTAAAATACTATTTTATTTTAATGAACGGCTAAAAAGTGTAAAAATCATTTTTTGTTATCACAACCCCACCTTGTTTAACATCTCGAGAAGCTTAAAATAGGAAAATCTCGGGTCTGTCCAAATAGCCCATTTTGAAAAATAGTTGGGCTGGAAGCTAGCATATCCAGCTGATCGGAAAGCCCAAAATGTGGGAACTAAAGCCCAATACATTACCGAACAAAACTCAATTGTACCTTACTTGACGGGTTGAACTTGTGATCCATTTTTGGAACAAGAAGCTAGATATGAGGTCGAGTGGTATTTCATTCATAACCATAACACATCTGCTGATTTTTTAGTGTCAAATAAGTATTGGTAATTTTTGACTACTCTGAATATAACCATACCTGAATTCGCCTAGTGTAGATTGTCTTGTACCCTATGAGTGTATTGCTTGCTACATCCCCTGGCGCACCATACATAAATGAGCCAAAAAAGGAAAGAAGAACTCAAATTCAATGGCGTGATCTTTGGTTGGCCACCTCAACTCCACCTTGTTGGTGAGGTTCGATTCCTTCAAAAAAAAATTTATAAAAAAAATGGGATGATCGTTAGTTAAAGTATTTCAACTTGGCATAGAAATGGCATTCAATTATACTTTTTATACATAATTATAATATATATCTTGAATATCTTTAGAAAAATTTCTCATAATGCCGAAGGCAACAAACTACTGACTGATTAGTAAAAAATTTAGGAATCCAATAATGTAAGGAGCAAATTACATTCTATCCCTACTCTTTTACAATTTATAAAAATTCCTTCAAATTTGTGTCATCCGGATACATAACAGTTGATACATTAGACAACTTGTCTGTTGAGATTAAAAAGGAAATTAAATGTCAGTTCCTCAAATCACGCAAATCAAATCTATGTCAATCTATCCCAAATCGTAACAACTTAAAACAATTTAAATCTCAAATGTTCTTCTCTCAAATCTCTCCCAAATCGTAACAAATTGAAAAGATCGAAAACAATAGTTATTTGTGGAACATTTAGTATAAATTCAAATTTATGTATCATGCCAAAGAAGTTAGTGCATGATACATTACTATTTATATATCTTATTTTGTTTGAGAATATTGTATTTATAAAAGATACATTATACATGTAATTGTTCTCAATAACATTTTTTGTGTGTGATACATAACACAGTGGGGAGTTGATACAAACGGATATTGTTATAAAAACAATAGTATTTATGTATCAACAATAGTATTTGATAATGTCTACAGATACATAACAATCTAGTTGAATAAGTTTGGGTGTATGTATTTGAAAGTAAAAGATAACGAAATTGTAATAGTTATGTACAAAGTACATAACTATGAACATGATACATACTAATTTGTGTATCAATAAATTAAGGTTATGTATCAAAATTAATATTTGAACAATATACATTGTGCATGATGAAATTTTGATGTATCACAATGTTGAAACATAGACGTTATACATTAATTAAAGAAACAAAAACAATAAGATACATTAAAAATATTTAAGAAACAAATATACAAAGATATAGAAATCCTTCAACACTTTATCTTTTGCTTTGTATCAACTCCTGCTGCTTTCAACAATGACATCATCCATAGATCTCAACCTAAAACCCTTATCGGAGCTGCCAACAACTCCTTTCCTCCCATTTTTGGGCGTTCTTTTATAGTCGAAGATGTATTCTTCATCGACTAATTGGGTAATCAATATTAGGTGAGGTTAACTGGTAATTCCAACACTAAAAGAAGGAGCATCATCCATATGTATCAGGATGTTGAAGATGGAAAAAAAAAAAAAAACAATGAACGGGAATTTGGATAAGAAGAAAAACTACCTATTAGGGAAGTTAAAATCGATTGACTAGAGAGAGAAAAGATTTGAAATTCAAAATTGTAAGGAAGGAGTAACTATTGAGATTGATGGAGTGAAAATAGGAAGAGATTGAAAGAGTGAAAATAAGAAGAATGAAACGTGGATTTGAGAGTTGAGAAGTTATGTATCCAGATGAGTAGGACTTTGGAGGAAAAAAAGAAATTTTTGTAATATTTTAGGATGGTATGGAATAATAAAAAATATGGCAAATAAAGATGTGTAGATAGGTAATATTTTCTGGGTTATAATATAAAGCAAAATGCTAAAATGGCCCTTATTATTACTCTGCTTGTTAAACCTCCTTCAAACAAAAGTTATTTATTTTGTCCCTTTTTGTGTCTTCACGTTAGGGAGTCAAATTCCACTCAAACAATTGATCAATTATTTGAGCTACTATCTTTCAATGGTCTTTTATTCAATAATTGGCAAACTAGACATTATGATGTAGGATTTGGAAGCTTGATTTTTAACTTTTGAATTCAAATAAGTGGTTGCATATGAAATCTGCATATATTTTATTTTAACTTTAAATTATGATTTCAAATTGGAAATTCTTGTGATTTCAAATTATTTTTAAATATAAAACTTTACTCCACTTTATAATAATATATTTAAAAAAATTTTAAAAATTATATTTTACGAAAAATCTCATGATCGACTGGAAAAGTTTGTACAAGGTCTATACTTTATATTAGGGGTGTACAAGTCAAACCGAACCGACGAACCAAATCAAATCGAAAAAAAAAACTGACTTGTGGTTTGGTTTGGTTGGTTTGGCGGATGAAAAAAAAAAACCGACCATTCTTGGTTTGGTTTGGTATTAAATGAAAAAAAGTCAAACCGAACCTAAACCAAACCGACATAATATATATATATATATATATATATATATATATATATATATATATATATATATATATATATATATATATATATATATATATAATTTTAATTTATTTATAGATAAAAAATATTATTTATAATCTACTTTGTTAATATATTTTTAGTTAGTTTATAGTTTTCAGTGTTAATATATTTTATTTCAAATTTGGGCTTGTAAAATTTTGTAAATAATATGATTTTTTTTTTATTTATAGATAAAAATATTATTTATAATCTACTTTGTTAATATATTTTTAGTTAGTTTATAGCTTTCAATGTTTATATATTTTATTTCAAATTTGGGCTTGTAAAATTTTGTAAATATTATATATATAATTTTATTTTATTTATAGATAAAAAATATTATTTATAATCTACTTTGTTAATATATTTTTAGTTAGTTTATAGTTTTCAATGTTTATATATTTTATTTCAAATTTGGACTTGTAAAATTTTGTAAATATTATAGATATAATTTTATTTTATTTATTGATAAAAAATATCACTTATAATCTACTTTGTTAATATATTTTTAGTTAGTTTATAGCTTTCAATGTTTATATATATTTTATTTCAAATTTGGGCTTGTAAAATTTTGTAAATATTATATATATAATTTGGTTTTATTTATAGATAAAAATATTATTTATAATCTACTTTGTTAATATATTTTTAGTTTGTTTATAGCTTTTAATGTTTATATATTTTATTTCAAATTTGGGGTTGTAAAATTTTGTAAATATTATTATAATCTACTTTGTTAATATATTTTTAGTTAGTTTATAGTTTTCAATTTTTATATATTTTATTTCAAATTTGGGCTTGCAAAATTTATAAATATTTTATTTTGTATTAAGATCCGAAGTTACAATTATATTGTTATAGTTTTTCAAATTCGAAGTTAACAATTTGCTTTGTAAATATTTCGTTTTGTATTCAGTTTGACTGTATCCTTTAATCTTATTAATTTAACATAATGAACATTGATATTTCAAAAAAATATATATTTTGTACTCATGTGAATTTTACCGTCTTTACGAAAATTTCTATTCATTTAACATTTCTTAAGTTTAGCTTATCACACAGGTAGGTGAAAATATATTTGATCTCTTTTTCAAACACCGTTAAGTTGTAAAAAACCGAAAAATTGAAAAAATCCGAAAGAACCGACTAAAACTGAAACCGAAAAAACCGACTTTGCATGGTTTGATTTGGTATTTAGATTTAATAAACCGACATAATTGGTTTAGATTTTTTTAATGAAAAACCAAACCAAATCGACCTATGTACATTCCTACTTTATATCATGTAGGCGATTTTGTCAAAGAATAGCAAGTTACTACTGAAGTTGGTTTACTGAATTTGTATTGTAAAATTATATGTATTTAAGAGTTTGTAATAACAAAAATTACAAAAAAAAAAATTATAAGACAAATATATAAAAATATGTGATTTCTTTATTCGGTGCATTAGAATATTCTAATATTTATGAACTATGATTTACTCATTTGATAAAATTTAGTTGGGGGAGTTTTAATAATTTATACAAATAATGGGGATTTCATGTTTATTATAACAAAAAAATATTTAAGAAATCCAAATTGCATGTCCAAACAAAATTTCAATTTAAAATCACCTTGATTTCAAATCGTTAATTTCAAATCATGTCTAAATGACTCTAAAATTTATTTTAAGATAAAAAGGTTTCTTGTATTATGGTATAACCTTGATGATCTATGAGCTTAAAATTTTCATCTTCACGATGTGCATTTTATCACTTTTACTTGTTTATTATAATAAAAATAGATTTAAAAATTAAAAGATAATTTATTATTTACTTTTAATTTTTCTTTATAAATATCTAGGGGTGTCAAAAATGAGCTCAAACATAGGTAATCTATCCAACCCGTCTTGAATTTTATGGGTTGGGCTCAAGATAATTTATATTGAGTTCAGCCTCAACTCATTCAAGCAGTGACGGATCTAGGATTTTTAATAAAGGGGTTCAAAATCTGAAAAAGTAAACATATGAACTAATTGAAGGGGGGTCGACATCTACAGTATATACATACAAAAATAATTTTAACCATGTATAAATAGTAAGATTTTTCGCCAAAGGGGGTCCGGGTGAACCCCCTGACATATTGTTGGCTCTGCCCCTACGTTCAAGTCATAACCCATTTTTAAAAAAATCTTCAATTTAACCCAACTTAAACTCCAATTTCAACTCATTTTAAGACTTTTTATTTGTGTTGATGTAATGTATGTTTGTTCCTATATTGAAGATATGAATTATTATCTATTTTATATATTCTAGGATTTATCTGTTCATCTTTAATTATTATTATTTTTAAAAAATCTTGAGTTGAAGTTCAAATTATGGTTATAAAAATTAAGTAACAATATATTAAAATTATTGAGATTAAACCAGTTAAATTGGGCGGGTCATGACTCTACCCCGTTCTTTAACCCATTTGAATCCAAAGTAAACTTGGACGGGTAATGAGCCAATCTGATTTCTAATTCAACTCATTTTAGTATCTTCAATTTCAACCAATCCGTCCATTTAACACCCCTATAATTAACTATAATTATTTTCTAAAATGTTAGAATAAAAATATTGTGAATTAATTTATTGTTTCTTTTTCAGAGACATGTAAAATTAAATATGAACAAATAAAAATGTAGTGACGGAGTAATATTCATGTGGTTTAATTCCTAAAAGAGAAATCATGCGTGAATAATTTCACTTGCAATCAGTTGGAAACCCCACAAATTCTCAAGTGCGCCTACTCAACGTCCATTTGTTTCTTTAGTAGGCCACCAAATTTATAAGATCTAAAAAGCATCGGCCTAAAAGCTATGCTTTGGTAAAACAATTATTTTACCAAAAAAACAAACTTTCTTCAAGCAGATGTAATTTCTCTCTTTTTAAGACATAACTCTTATCAATTTCTCTTTATGCAATAGCTTTTGGATTTAATGTAACTTAACTTAATTCAGATAATTAATCTTTACAAGCCTAGATATAATAGGGGTGTATAAAATTGAACCGAAAATCAAATCAAATCGTAAATTGAGTCAAATTGGAAAAAAATTCGACTAGTGGTTTGGTTTGACTTGATTTGGTATTGGAAAAAAAAATCCAATTATATTTGGATAGGTTTGGTTTCAACAAAAAAAAAAAAACCCCGAGGAGACCAAACTAACCCGACATTATATATATAATTTTATACGTAAAAATATTTACTTTGATATAATTTTTAAATATTTCTTATACTTTTTCATAGTTCTTATCTTTAAATATATTATTTCATGTTTGAAAGTTAGAATTCTTAATGGTCCAATAAAGATTATAGTCCATAGATGTTGATAATTATAATAAAGTTTAAATCAAAATCATATTACTACTAATGCAAAAAGAAAATCAATTCAACACTAAGAATAACAATAATATTGAATATTTGTTCTTTAGTTTTACATAGGTTTAGACAATTAAAATACATAATCTAATTTTAATTTCCTTTAATATTTAGTCATGTAGCTAATAATTATTAAACTTATTTTAGCATGATTTAGTACTCTTAAATTATGATCATTTTCACTATGACTTATTAATTTGCAATATTTGTTTTACACGATTTCATTATTATATTTTTGTTTGATATTTTAGTATCATTAATCATATCATATTTTCTGTTATTTTCTTGAGAAACGCCTTAGATAGTTGTATTTTGATAGGACTAAAGAAATATTTGAAATACAAGTAAATTATATGTTTGTATGAATACTTTACCCAAAAAAAACCCGAAAATCCGAAAAACCTGAAAAAATCCAAGGTTCAAAAACCCAAGTTTTATTGGTTTGATTTGGTTTATAAATTCAAAAATCCGACACAAATAGTTTGATTTGATATTTGAAAAATTCGAACCAACCCGACCATGTGCACCACTAACTTCTATCATGTGAATTTTGAGCGCAATAATTTTTTATGGATGAAAATTAAATCATCATCGATCTTGCAAAGACTTTCATGCAAAATAATCAAAAGCAGACCAACCGGAGAAAAAAAAAAATATAATTCATCTTGGTCTTTCTATTCGTATGAATTTCAGAGAACTTTATCTTATCTCTCACGAGTAACGATAAGAAATCAGACCCAAAAAAAAAAAGAAGAAGATACTTATCATGATTTGGAAACCATAACTCCACTAAAAACACATAGATTTCTTTATGTTTAATTTTGGTCCACATAAATTAAAAATTAAACATTAATTTAGACATAAAAGTCCCTTTTTGTGGGATAATTTTAATCACTTTAAAAATTTTATCAAACTTTTTATGATGGCAAATGTATAGTACACACATATTTTCTATTTGATCTCCCAAAGTTATATATCCAACAATTACGTCTCCTTTTGTCATCCATCAAAGTCCACTCTCCTAAGCTTGCAATTTTTTTTTCCTACTATATATATTGCAATTGGTCACTATATATATAGTTCCAATATTACGCTAATATTATCAGATACAAATCACCATTTCACTTCACCTATTAATATATCCCCATCCGGCCACCCATTGAAGTTTACGTGCGCGTTAATATCAAGAAAGAAGAAAATGGGGAACGAATTGATGGTTTTTATGATAATGGTGATCGTACAAGTTGCGTATGCCGGAATGGTAATAATATCAAAGTTAGTGATGGACGGTGGCATGAATGCTTTCGTTCAATCAGCTTATAGGCCTATTTTTGCAACTATCTCCATTGCTCCATTTGCTTTCTTCTTAGAGAGGTATATATTCTTCTTCCCACATACCAACTTTTATTTAAAAAATAAAAAGAGTATTAAGTATAACAGTATCACTAATACATGTTGGGCCTCCTCATCTTTGGTTAAGATTCAAAGTCATCCTTGAATTTTCCCCTCATGTTTGCAATATTGGTGCACTTTTGATCCTCCCCTAAACTTTTGCCTGTTTTTTAACATTAATTTTATTCATAATTTTATGTAAGGAATGTCCCATCGTCTTTTTATATATTTAGTAGAAATAATAACTATTTGTGAGAGAAGGTGAAAAGAAGAACATCTTGTTCTGTTCAGTATAAATACTACTACAGCCAAACTAAGAACATTTTAACATATGACAATGCAAGAAAAGAAAAATTTGTACTTGAAATCGTCGTGATGAACCTCTCGACTTTACATGCAATACGATTTCTACTAAACAAAATAAGGTGTTTTTTTCTCACAGTCTCTCACATGGAGTTATTATTTCTACTAAATATATAAAATGACGATTAAACATTTCATACATAAATTATGAATAAAAAATGTTAAAAAATAGGCAAAATTTTGAAGGAGGACCAAAAGTGCACCAATATTGCAAACATGAGAGACTATTAATGTTCTATGTGAAAACTCAAGGATAACTTTGAGTCTTAACTCGAATATGAGAGATTATTTTGGATCTTTTCTCTGTTAGCCGTAGTTGAATTGCCTTGCGTTTAAATTTTTTATTGAGGGTATTTTGGTCATTTGAAAGAATTTAAGCAATTCAATTGACTTTAGAAAGTAATGTACGGTAGCTGCTTCATAAATGTCTATCAGTCTATGTATGCTTTTGACAATTATACCCTTTTCACGGGACAATTTTCCGCATCCCAAGTTATTGCCAACGCGTGACTGTTTATTTAAAAAAAAAAACCTTGTGTTAGAGCAAATAGTACTCTTTTAATTAAATCAATATTTTTCCGGAAGGATAATCAATTAACAAAAAATATAAGGAGTAGTAACTGTAATTACTAGATGACCTCAGTTTATACTAACGTAAGACAAATTAATTAGAAATTTCAAGTTTGAGTTCTGAAAATTATAACAATTCTGGCACAAAATATTTGTTATAATTATCATCATCTCTTGATTCATTTTTTACTTTTTTGTTAAATCCTTTTAGTTTCTCATATTGACAGGAAAACTAGGCCCAAGATGACACGCTCTATACTTTTTCAGATATTTTTGTGTTCTATTTTCGGGTAAGCATTTTCTTTTCCATTGAACTTAAATGTCTAGAAACAAAAATGTGGGAAATTGTAACTTAAAATCAGTTAATATTTGAGTAAGAGTCTTATAGAGGGTAATGCACTGTTATAAAAATGATTGATGTAAATGTTGTTATAAAGAGTTAAAATATAACATAAAAAAATAGTTCTAAGGAAAATTTGATTATTATAATAACATGTTATTATAACTGTGGTTGTTATATAGATGTCGGACTTATTTTAGAAAGTATCACCAACTCTAACCTTTTGTTTTTCTTATCATGATATATACAGGATAACAGCGAATCAAAATATATATTTCATTGGGCTAAAGAATTCAACTCCAACAATTGTTTCCGCCATTGATAATCTAATCCCAGCTTTCACCTTTATCATAGCTGTACCCTTGGGGTAATTAATTTCCTACAAATATTCAAAAGTAAAAATATCAAATTGAAACATGATAATTAATGGCTGTAAATTAATAATTTTAATTTTGTGGGTGCAGGATTGAAAAATTGGGATTAAGAAGTATAGCAGGACAAACCAAGTTTTGGGGTACAATAATATGTGTTGGAGGTGCAATGTTATTGTCATTATATCATGGAAAAGTTGTTATTGGTCAATTAGGATTTCACTGGAAATATGCAGAAAATACAAGCAAAGATGTCAATTCTGCCAATTCCAATTTCTTTTTAGGACCTTTTTTACTTATAGTCTCCAGTCTCACTTATGCCATTTGGTTAATTATTCAGGTAATTTTACTATTTACTCCCTTCTCTAACTAACACACACATACTATTGTTTTCTGTTACTATAATTTCTTCCATGCTTATTCAATATTTTCCTAAAAAGTGTTTACACTAATTACAGTAAAAATACGTAATAAATAAATTCTCATTGAGGAATAGGTATGCGTATGCACTACATATATCGATCTTGCATTTATTGATTTTGTGCAAACAATTTTTTACCCTTTTTTCTTTTTTTTTTTGTTATTGGATTAATTAGGCAAGGGTAAACGAGAAGTATGCAGCACCATATACAAGCACAACGTTGATGTGCCTAATGGCAAGTGTGGAGTGCGTTATCATTGGCTTTTGTGTCGTTCCAAAACTTTCTGAATGGACATTAAATCCCATTAGAGCAGTCTCAGTTGTCTATAATGTACTATTTTTTTCACAATTTTTCATATGCTTTTTAAATATTTATTAAAAAAGATAACCAAAAAGTATGTATTTATACAAGTATTAATTTGCTCATGATGATGAGGTTTATTTGATGTTGATTACAGGGAGCTATGGCTACGTCATTTACATATTTCCTGAGCTCGTGGTGCATTGAGAAAAAAGGTCCTTTATACGTTTCGATGTTCAATCCGTTGTTCTTAGTTATTTCTGCATTTCTCAGTTGGATATTGCTTCGTGAGAAATTATACCTTGGCGTGTAAGTATATATTTAGCCTAACACTTGATTCTTTTCTCATTGTAATCTAATCATAATTCTTAGTAAAATATTCATTCATTTTTTAAAAATATATCAGAGTTGTAGGGTCAATCATCGTAGTGGCTGGGATGTACGGCTTTTTGTGGGGCAAAAAGATGGAGACAAATGCAGAGGATATTGATGTACTAGAATTAACAAAAGAGAAGAAGCAATCCACTAAATTACAAGCTGATTTGGAATTGCAATTACCTCAAAATCACAAGGATAATAATAATAATAGTAATATGAAGCAGATCATACAATCCAAAACTGCACCATGATCGATGGTGCAGTAAAAATAAATTGGGATACCACTTGTCATAAGGTTATTTATGTCATTTTTTCCATTGAGGCTTTTGTTTTTAATAAAATAAATTCTAGATTTAAAATATGAAAATATATTACTCTTATTTATTAAATATAATAAGTTGTTCATATATTTGCGTAAATATAAGCACTCAAATAAGTTGCCCATTGATTTCATGTTGCAAATATAAGTTGTTCATATATTCTAGATGATGGAATTGTAACTATACAAAATATTACTAATTATTTTTGTGTGTGCATATACAAATGTTATTATGCTATAGTCATTATTTAATTTCTATTGAATATATCTTTCTACGCAAAACTAATGGTTCACGTTAAAAAAATCATTATCTAAATCCGCTTGGTTACGGGGAAACTGTTTGATTACATGAAACCAATAGACCATTTTCTTATTTGAGTGCTTATGTTTTTGCAAATATATCATAGGAGTAGCTTATATCTAATAATAACCTACTCCCAATAATTCTAAATATTTGTTTTGTCCAATTTATCCAACATTTGGTATATATTTTTTTTAAAAAAAAGCTAAAATGCTTAACATCATTCCACTAATAATACTCCTATTTTATATGAATCTAATTTTATTTTATTTTATAATGTCCAAGGATTCTATCACTTTATGTTATCTAATTTTTTAGCACATATTACAAATGAAATTTACTTATTTAATTACTAAACATATTATCTAATCATGCAATTTAATTAGTGGAACTTAAATAATGTCAGGATTTAAGGTCTATTACTTTAAGCAGTGTGTTACCATTTTGCCTTGAACTACCAGCTTTTAAACTTAAAAACATTTTATTTCCCAAGAGTTTAGAATAATACTCCTTCCATCCACTTTTAATTGTCACGATTTCCTTTTTAGAGTCAAATTATAAGAACTTTGACTTAACATTTTATGATGTACTTTTTCATCATATTGATATGCAAAAAATTGCAAGTTAAAGTGCCTTTTGTATAGTTTTTGAAATATCTAAATTTTTTGTTTAAAATATTGAATTAATGTAATTTAATTTAATTTTGAATATTAGTCAAATTAACTTTTGAAAAACGCAATACAATAATTAAAAGTGGACAAAAATAGTAGTACATACTTTTTGCCTGCCACTCCTTTCTTTTTTTAATTTTTTTTGGTACAACTTTCATTTGTTCTTTTGGTTGTATATAATGCATTGAATTATTGGTTACACCACCACCTTTTTATCACTTCAACTGCAATCGTTTTTTTTTCTTTTTCTGGTACAGATACTTCATATATATGTAGTATTTAATTGCTTCACTCATGTTCTTGCCTTTAGGTGGTTTCCTTTTTATAACTTTAATAAAATAAATAAATCATAGCCTTTAATTTTAATGTTTAGTTCTTGCGACGAATCATAGTAGGGAATCCTTTTGAAAAAAGCCATATTTTGAGACTAAGATTTCTCTTTAATCAAAGGAAATAATAGAGGTGACTGATTTCAAATGAGCATTACTATTCTGTTTTATGTGACATATTTTTCTTTTTAGTTCATCTTAAAAAAAATGCTATATTTCCATAATTTTAAAATTTTATTTTATTCTTAATGAAATGATTTATAGCCGCACAAATGATCAAAGAGTATTATAGACAGCAAATTTTAAATCCCTGAGGGCTGAGAAGGAGTTTAATTTGCATAGCTTTATGATTTTTCTCCATTATGCAAACATATAAGTTGTAAGACATTATTTTTAGGATATATGGTTCATTATTAAAGACTGGTCGAATTCTCCTTTTTACATTTTTAAAAATTGCTTATTATCAAGCATTATCTTGATGTTTTTTTAAGCGTTATCTTGACTCCACCTATATGATTAGTGGTAAAAGAAATTAAGAAGATATGTATGTCAAATATATTTTTATTATTGGCTTGGTGTAGTCAGGTGAATGATTTAAAAAAAAAAACAGTCAACGTGCACTTGTTTACTTTATGAATCATCAAACATTAAAATCCCCCCTTGGCCAAGCATCATGCACCTTATCAGACATCTCGTCCAGATTAACATATCCGCTCATTAATAAGAAGAGAATTCCTCACCCTATATTGTATTAGATTTAAATATTAAATAATTAAAAATTATTTATTATTTTAATATGCAACACCTTCTTTTATTTAAAATTAATAATATATAATTCCAATAAAATATTAAAGTAATCTACTATATTAATAAAATATTTTTAAAAAGTATATGATAGTTGGGGATGAATAATGATGATGGCTAGCGATGGTGGTTGTGCTTATTGATCGGAGATTATGTTATGTGTGATGGTGACTGACAATAGTGATTAACAATAGTGGTTGATAACGGTAGATTGTAGTTAATGGTGAAAACTAATAATTGATATGGATGATAGCGATATCTAACCGTAGCGATGAATGATGATAGTCACGTAGTGGATGGTGATAATTGATAATGACGAACAAAATGATTGATTATTCATGACATAATGTTCCATTGCAACGGATCTGCATCAAACAGTCCATTACTAGATCCGAATTCTCACGTCTAGAGTTGATGGATTCATGATCAGAAACTATCATTTGGTCCAAGTCTTTGTTTCTCCATAAAAAAATAAATAATATATATATATATATATATTGATCAGCTTAAAGCGTTGAAATATTAATTCTAGAGGCATTAACATGTTATAGTGACTAAACTTGTTTTTTTTTTACTTTTAATATATGGTGCGTGAATATTAAGTTGTCATTGCCGCTCAAAACCGAGATAATATCTCAGATGGTCACTCAACTTTGCATACTTCACTTAGAAAGTCACCTAACTTTGAGTTGTTCACTTAGAAAGTCACTCAACTTTATTTATAACTCAAAAGTCACTCAACTATGAATATTTCACTTAGAAAGTCACTCAACTATTGTTGTTTCATTTAGAAAATCACTCAACTATTGATATTTACTAATTTTTTAAGAAATAATAAGACATTTATTTTAATTATCTTATTGACCTTCTTCGGTTATTTAATTAGAATTTTTTTGAAAAACAAACAGTAGCATTTTTTAGCATAATTAATTCCAGTAAAACAATTACTAAAACAGAAAAATAATTTTTCCTCTCAATTGCTACTGTACGTTTAAAATAGCAATGCTACTGTAGGTTTTAATTTTAATTTGACAATTGCAACTGTACGTTTAAAATATATATCTTTTACTAAATTAAAAGGAGTAATCAAAAAGATGCTCAGCGATCTTTTATTATTTTTTTTAAAACATAGTTTTAAAAAATTATATTTCAACAAAATTCAAAAAAATAATTAAAAATGAGGATCTTTTTATTTTTTACAATTAGTTTAAAATGAAATAGTATTTCAACAAAATTTAATGAAGAAATTATTTAAATTAGTTGGATGACTTTTTAAGGAAAATATCATTAGTTGAGTGACTTTCTAAGTGATATTATCAATAGTTGAATGACTTTTGAATGATAAAACAAAGTTGAGTGACTTTCTAAGTAAACTACTCAAAGTTAAGTGATTTTCTAAGTAAACTACAATAAATCCCACTTCCTCCAACCTGCCAAATTATAATAAGTCTTCTTGGATTAATATGTTTGATACATATAGTATACTTATATTGAAACGAACTCGATTCCAACACAAGCATTGTTATATATATGCATTGTTGAATACAAATTATAACTAGAATACGTACAACAAAGTAATAATACACTATCTAAAGAGAAATTAACATAGAAGAAGATAATTAAAATGTGATGAGATACTAAAACGGATAAAGGGAATGAGAGATAACTGACAGCCAAAGTTTCAACATAACTGAATTGCAAATAAAACTTTCCAACATTTTATTTGACACAAGAACATCAAATGAATCAGTCTTATTTACCATGTCTAGCTCATATACCCTTACAAAGTTATCTTGGTTCACAACACATTGATTTGAGGAAATAATTAGGAATATTATTACCCAAAAGGGACAGCTGGAATTAAGTTTGATAATGCACAAGCGATAGTTGGAGTTGTATATTTTAAACCAATGAAATATGCAATCTGAGTCACCGTTAACCTGCATAATGGGAAAATGTGACATTCAAAGTTATAAATACATAATTTCTCTATAAATCATTTAAATTAGTCAAAAATATATTTATTAAAGAGAGAATAAAGAACATAAGAAAATCCAGAAAAGAATAGATGATATCAACTGAGGCTTTGTTTTCCTGGAGTCAACGACAGATTTAGCAATTAATTAGTTTTCAAGTTGGGATGAAATATCGCGCATGCTCTAAAATTTATATTGTGTTTAATAATGATGAGAAGATACATTTCAATTTAATTAGTTACCTCTCGAAGAAGTAAGCAAAGGGAGCAAGGGAAATAGTGCCAATTATTTGGCGATAAGCAATGTGGACGAAAGGGTTCATGCCATCGAGTGACAAACAAGTGAGTCGAGTAGAATATAAATCGATTAAAAATGAGTTAAATAAAAATAGGTAAAATACTCGACTCAACTCGTATTTTAAATAGGTAAAAACGAGTTATCCAATGGGTAATATGGATATCTATATTTACCCATATTATTATAGGGATCATATTAAAAGCTTCAAAAACAAAAAATACTCTTCAACCCACACCCCCCAATCCCACCCCACCCCACCCCATCCCCACGAAAAAAATACTCAGAACTTTTAAATTTAACCTGTCCACCCCCACCCCCAACTCCAACGCCTCAAAAATTATTATTTTTTTACTACTCTGCCACCCACCAACCCACCCCCAACCCCAACTCCTAAAAATTACATTTATTTTTTACTATTTTGATCACCCCACAACCACTACCCCCCACCCACCCACGCCAACCTCAACGCCTAAAAAATTAAATTTATTTTACTACTTTGATCACGCCCCACCACCACTACCCCCTCCATCCCCCCACCCACCCCCAACTCCCTACCTCCCCCCATGCCCCCATCCCGAAAAAATTAAATTTTTTATTAAAAAATTTTAAAAATCTTTTTTACCACCTCCACCCCCTAACCCCCCACAACCCCATCCCAAAAAAAAAGTGAAATTTTCTTATAAAAAAACATAAAAAGATTTTTTTATCACCCCACCAGCCCCCCCTACCCCCCGCACTCCACCGCCCCCCTTCCCCCTATCTCAAAAAAAAAAAAGCTTTTTTACCACCCACCTCTAATCACTTTTTATTTTTATTTTTTTTATGAATGAATATTTTTTATCCATATTACTCATTTAACTATTCATTTTTAAATGAGTAAATATGAGTATTACTCGTTTTTCTTAAATGAGTTGGATAGTCAACCCATTTAAAATGGATAAAGATGAGTGAATACTCATATAAATTACCCATTTTGCCCGTTCTACCTGCATCCATAGCTATATTCATCCCTGCATACCCAATCTGCACCATCACCATTATCAATAAAGGCAATATGTCGTCACCCATTTTTAATTTTTAATTGGGCTTAGCTAGGTTAATGGATAGCTAATTAATGTTGTTAGGTGAATTACAAGAAGAACAAAAAAGAGCTAACAAAAACATAAAAGATTGTCTTCGGCTGATGTGCCCAATATAAATATAGAAGAAAAAATTAGAGAAATTTCACCTTTTGGTTTACTTATTACCATTATCTCCTATAAGTTTTACAAATCTCCAAAATTCCTCATATTCACGCATCAGATTAGTGTATCATGTATAAAATGTAAATCAGATTAGTGTATCATGTATAAAATGTAAATCAGATTAGTGTATCATGTATAAAATGTAATGTATCTTACTTAACGATTAATATATCTCGCGCATTAGATTAATGTATCAGCACTTATATTATTGTATCTCGCGCATCAGATTAATGTATCAGCGCTTATATTATTATATCCGTTTGAGAAATTTCTGTAATTATAAACTTTTAAGGAATAAATTATAATTTTGATTTAAAAGTATGTGATTTCTGTAATTTGTCCAATATACAATGGGCTGGAGACTCAGAAGCTACTGTTTGTTGAGAATCTCAGGCCCAAGCAATGAAGAGAAAGTTATCACAAAGGAAGTTGGAATGTGCAAATCCAATAACTTAGTTCCATCATTTATTTTTCTTTAATTTATAATGCACTTTCTGTTAGCTTGTTGCTCATAATTTGTAAATTTGGATAGTATATTATGACGTGAACATAGACGAGACCCTTCAGGTGAGAAATCGAGTCAAGTATAAGAATCTCCTACAATATTCTGTCTTTTTATAAAAAGCGCATAACGTCACCACACGGAAACGATGGATGGAAAACGAGTCCAACTTGCCATGCCGACTGCTGTGTGTCATGTCATGTGTGTGGGTGTGGCCACACAAAGCCAAACATAAAAACTGCTAAAGTTGATGGAGTAAAGAAGAAAAGGCAAAGATACTTTCTTTTAAAAAAGTTAATACAAAGCGGTCAAAAATGGTGAGATTCCAAATTTAAATTTTAATATTGATAAAATTATTTTCTTTCTATTTATAGGAGTATCTTTCTTAAGTCTCAGTTGATAAATAAAGTTACTATATACATATGTAGCCTGAATTTCATAACTATTGAGAACTTACTTTTTTTTCGTGTTTGATTAAGTATGAACTTTATGGTTTTCTTATTTGAAAGATTTATTTTATATGTAAAATAAAGTTATACAATCATTACAAGTTAGAATAAGTATTTTAAATTAAATTATTATCATTTATTCTTTTATCAACTAGTAAAAAAACCCTACAACATTGGGAAAAGAACAAAATGGGGCAACCTACTACGATGTCAGTGGAACCCACACATTGTTCTGAATGGCCCCTATTATTTTCAAGAACTGCCTAACGTTCTATTACTAAAAAAAAAGGAAGCTGAAGGAGAAGTGAGTAGTGACTACACTTGCCCTAAAGTAAAAGTTATGAGAGCAAAATAACATGGCTTGCCTCTCATTTTTGCCACACATTTTACAAGCTTCAGCTTACATTATACTTTTCATTTCTTTCATTCTCTCCTCTTTTTCAAACCCAGTTCAATCTCAGTGTAAAAATCGACCAGTCATTTTCAATTTTGGTGATTCTAATTCGGATACTGGTGGACTCATTGCCGGACTCGGGTACCCCATTAACCTACCAAATGGTCGAACTTTTTTCCGCCGTTCAACTGGCCGTCTCTCTGATGGCCGCCTTATTCTCGATTTTCTATGTAAGTCCTTTTTTTTTTTTTTTAAATGTATAAAGAAATTAATTAATTGTACATTGAGAAGTAAATAACATTAATGTGTAATGTATGAATTTGAAGTTGGATTCACTGCATGTATTGATTGGTAGGTAGAGAGTCATATCTGTGATGAATATTTGATTGGGTCCTACATTATATTTCTAAGCATTTTGGAGAGTGAATAGCTTTACTTTCCAAAATTTATGATCCTTGACAGTGAGAATTTTGACTGGCTAAACTATGATCTCTATCGTACATAATATAGACTATTCACTTGTTGATCTTTAAAGAAGACCTGAAGTAGACAGTCTACCTAGTGCAAGCATTAGTGACTGCTTTCATAGCTCGAACGTGTGATCATTACTTCAATTGTTGCTCCAAGGCTCCCCTTCACTTTGTACAACAAGCTAATTTGAAAATAAACTCTGCGTCGTTTCATTTACCTGGACTCTGTTTTACAATGTGATACTCTTGTAAATATCAAATACTTAAAATTGATAACTCATTGATGGTTGAAAATGTCAATGTCCAGAATGAATTAATGATCTTCAGACAATGGTTTGCTTAGACTTTTATGTAATTGGAAATACTAGGCAATTGAGTCATTTAAGGAAGGACTGTAACACTGCAGTGGAGCTTAGGAGTTTGGAGTAATGCTTAATGGAACGTTGAAGTGAGAGGTGATTAGGACCTCAATTGTCATGAATCTTATGTAATGTGCAAAACCATTACGATTAATATGCCTCCTGCTGTATTGAGACAGAACATATAGCAGGTATCTTCATTGTGCAGAAAATAGTTATGGTTGGAGCTTTTGGTTCACACATTCTTATCACGTGCCTTGGGAATATAGAATATCTTTCCAAATAAAAATGAAGACAAGATTGAAGATTGTAATAGGAATTGAGCTGACGAATATTTCCAATGGTCTTATGTCATTATTATTATTCATAGAACTTTCAAAGATTTTGTATGCCTTGCATTATTCTGGGATCGGTGTGGCCCTTCAGCAGCAATACATCCCTTCCTACTATACTGAATCGATCGTTTTTGTTGGGGATCAACCAAGTGCTTGGTCATCTTTTTAGTTATTATTTTGCAGAAGTGGCATGTGATGTGGACTTCTTTCTGCAATCACGGTGTAGGTTATTGTATATATACATGCTATTTTGTTATGTAAACATGATTTTAATCTTTCCAAGTATCATGAGATACCAATGTATATGAGCTGAGATTGCAGTATTGTCAGCGCAGGTCAAAGTGTTAATACAAGGTTCCTGAGCCCATACCTAGACTCTGTTGGATCTAGTTTTTTGAATGGAGCAAATTTTGCTATAGCAGGATCTCGGTTACTACCTAAGTATGAACCGTTCGCATTAAATATTCAAGTCTTGCAGTTCCTTCATTTCAAGGGTCGCTCAATTGAACTTGTTAGTGCTGGTAATTCTTACACTTCCCTTTGATTCTCTGTCCGACACTCTACTGATAAAATATACAAATAAAAACAAAAGAAACGTGTGCTCATAAATGTGAATATGATTTGGCTTAGTCTCATGTTGTTGCATTCAGGGTCTGGAAATTTAGTTGGTGATGAAGGATTTCGCAATGCTCTTTTCATGATAGATATTGGACAGAATGACCTAGCCGATTCATTTGCTAAGAACCTGTCTTACACAGAAGTAGTCAAGATGATCCCCTCCTTTGTTACAGAGATCAGGAATGCAATTCAGGTCATTTCTTTAATCACTAATTGCTCACTTTTCCTTGCTTCCCCGCCGAAAAGAAGAAAGTACATTAGGTACAAGAATTAATATGTAAAAAAGCATGGGAAAGATAAAGTTAGTTGAGAAAGGTGGCATCACAAGGTTTTTTAAACATCGTCACAAGGTTAAAGATTTGCTGAGAGTTCGCTACTTAATTTTAGGTAGTTCTAGAATCGTCCATTCCATTAAACTTTCCATATGTAGGTCGTATATTCTCAAGGAGGAAGAAAATTTTGGGTCCATAACACCGGACCACTAGGATGCCTGCCTCAAAAACTTACTCTGGTTCAGAAAGTTTCTTGTGATCTCGATCCCCATGGCTGTCTGGCAAATTACAACTCTGCTGCAAAACTGTTTAACAAAGGGCTTCGACATTTGTTGCAAGAGTTGAGATCTGAAATGAAGGATGCTACTATTGTGTATGTAGACATATATGCTATCAAATATGATCTTATAGCCAACTCCAGCAGTTATGGTAAGCATAAAATCTGTTCTCGTTTGGTTAATCAACTAAATTTTCCTAGTTCTTACTTAGGTTGTCGATAATCAGAATGAACCTACTAAAGTTGGTACTGAAAGGCTGATATTATTAGTGAAAAAATGGCAGGAGATAACATTCCTTGCTCTTGTAATTTAAATTAAAAAAAACAAGAAAATGAAGAATTTGGCGTCTCGTGACTGAAATCTAAAGGTTTAAGAACTTCACGTTGGAAGTATGATGGTAAGCAGATATAGAATATTCACTTGTCTTATACAGTAGTGACATTTACTAAGATATCCACTTCTGTGGAAACTTCCAAAGTAATATGTTTCCTTCTTGTCATACCATCATGTAGAGAGACTCAACCTAGTACTCGAGAGCTACAGACTGTTTGAAAATAGTTTGTAGCTTACTAAAAACTACTGTTCAAATATGATGATTCTACATTTGCAGGCTTCTCAAATCCGTTAATGGCTTGCTGTGGCTATGGAGGTCCTCCATACAACTACCGTAAAGGAGTGACATGCGGTCAGCATGATTATCAGGTTTGCAGTGAAGGGTCTGAGTTCATAAGTTGGGATGGAGTTCATTATACCGAGGCAGCTAATAGAGTTATAGCCTCTAAGATACTGTCAATGGACTACTCCACTCCACGAATTGGCTTTGATTTCTTTTGCCATTAATGGTCATTTGCTAGAATAAAGTGCAAGCATGAATTAATATATGTTGCTTCAGAGTATTATGAAAAATATTTAATTTGGAAAAATAGAAAAATTGATACATTACTGGTTATTAGAAAGAGGCCAAGGTGAACTTTTTGCTCTTTAAGTTTTGAAGTCAGGATTCTCTAACACTGTTTATTTCAGTCCACTTTTCTCTGTTATTTTAGGCATGTATTAATTCATGTTGTAGGTACGTCTTAATAAAGCCATTAAGTCTTTTGTTTGTTTTTTCTTTTGCAACTAATTCACATCATGATGTGTCTTCTAGTTGACATAATCCAAAATATTATTTTTCTTGCATATGTCATCCATGAAAACTACATGCATCTAAGACGGAAACAGTGAAGGGAACCTCTTAGTGTCGACATTTATATTAGGCATAATACATAAATGTGCCTTTTAACTTGGCCTCATTTTACGTTTATGTCCTCCAACTTTGGATATGTACAAGTAGACACTTAAACTTATATAAAGTAGAACAAGTAAACACACAAGTTCTACATGGCACAATACACGTAGGACAAAAAATGACATGTAGGATGCCATATAGGATATGTGTCTATTTGTTCAACTTTATACAAGTTTAAGTGTCTACTTGTGCACACCCAAAGTTGAAGGACATAAATGTGATTTGAAGCCAAGTTAAAAGACATATTTATGTATTATGCCTTTGTATTAACTAGAAGAATGGTTGTTCTCAACCCACAGTTCAAAGTCCTCCCTAGATTACCCAATTTTTAAGGCAGGGTCGAGAACAACCCTATAATCTATTAGAAACAACATTTCTATTTATATATCTCACAAGATAAAGGTAAGTCGTACACTACCTAGATTTTACTTGTGAGATTGGATATGTTGTTGGTTGAAAACAACGAATTTAATATCAATAGTTGTGGATCTGATCCCTATTCTTATATATGCAACTAAAGCATTTATTTTTATCCATAATTATGTCAAATCATGCGGCTTTTCACAAATTATGTACTCAGTTGGCTTTAAGCATGCATTCTTCCTGGCAACCCAGTTGGTCTCAAAGAACCCAAGTGCATCTTGAAAAAATGATCCTTTCTTAAAAAAAAAAAACTAAAGATGATTGATTATATTAAAAAAAAACAAATGCAAAGTTATGTATTATGCACAGGAAAAGAATCTCAACTCCTTTCTCATTTTGTATTGATATAAAATATTTGGGGAATCAAAAGTTATTTATTTAAAATTTTGACAATGATCTTTTTAACATCCTCTTTAATCATACAAAAAGTATCTTGTATGGCCTACATTTCATTTACGTAAATCAAGTAAAATTGTGGGGTTTCTAAGTGTATTAGCCACATGTCTATCTTAGACTATAGTTGCTATAATAAGCACAAGATTTGTTGGGGTCAGAAAAACAGAGACCCAAAGTCAAAATTCATCCAACTTTTACGGATGAGTCCATTGAATTATCAAGCCAACAAAAAATGAGTCAAATGTACACACATACATTGCATTGCGTGCTGTAGCAGAAATGTAAATATGAGACCCCAAATTATTGAAATTATTGTTCTTATGTCTTTAATCAGCCAATCATTTTGAATGATATTAGAAATATGAGAAAAGCTCAAAAAATAAAAATGAAAGAAAAGAAGGTGCACTAACCATTGATAACTAAAAAATTAACATTTTCTAGATATATCATAAGTTCATAACTACATTAATAAGTACTCATATTCGAATTTTGGAAATGAAAATCTCCTGCCCGACAGAAATTTAATTTGATCAAATCAGTAAATTTCAGATATCATATAATCAAACTAAAAAAAACTACTCCTCTTACAATGAAAGATTGAGGTCCAAGTCCAACATATTACATTTTTTTTCTTCATCATTAGAATCTTCTTTTGTTCCTAACTTTCCCCCTCTTTCATCTTCTTCTACTTCTTTGTGCTGTTTGTTGGAGTTAGAATTGGAAGGACCTACAATTGCAGAATCATCAATTTCCATGAAATCTCGTGATTGAATCGATCGATTCCAAATTCCAACAGCAGAATTGTTGTGAGCTGAATCTCTGTTATTATTATTTTCTTCCAAAATTTTCGATCTCTCTGTTGCTTGATTTCTTGCGAACAAACGGTCACGTATATCTTTAGTGCTTCTTATAAGAGCAAAAAACTTGTCAATTTTCTCATCTTCATCTTCATCTTCCTCTTCTTCCTTTTCTAATCTCTCATTCTCCAAATTCTTCCTCTTCCTTCTCTCTCTATCCATAATCCCTTGATGTGAAATAAAAGAAATTATTAGAGATGGGGGCAATGCAACAAAATATGAAAGAGAAGTTTGTGTCTTATTAATAAAAGAAACTACTCGATCCCCAACTGCCCTCCCCACAACCCCTACCCCTCCCCCGCCCTTTCTAATTCCGAAGTCACAAATTTAGTGACGGATGTAAATTTTTTTTTTTTTTTGTTTTAAGAAAAATTGAGCAAAATTAAACAAGTATATATTTTATTTGCCTTGTTTTACTTGTCAATGTTAATAATTGAAGGTATAATAGAAAGAAAAAACTGTTCTTTCTTGATTTATTAAAAATGACAAGCAAAAAGGAAAATCAAATTAGGAAATATTTGATAAGTAAATAGAGACGGGGATATTAACAATAGCTACTCTCTCTGTCCCATATTAGATGTAACACGATAATTAAGAAATCATTAATAGATTGATCAACTTTACTATTTTGCCCCTTGTTCATATTAATTAGCCTCTTGAAAAAAGAAATATTGGATTCTTCAAAGCTTGTTTAAACTTCCAAAGGTCATATTAATTGTAGGAGTAAAATGAGAAAAAAAATATTCAATTCTATCTTAATTTAGCAAGTGATCAAATAATATGAGACAAATATTTGAAGTAAGATTTGTTGTCTCCTGTATTCAGATTAGCAAACCAGAAATTATAAAAGATGAAAAGAAAAAATAAAGAACTATCCGAGTCCACAGAACCCACTGTGTGTCCTTAAGAAATTTAAGCCCCTCAAGTACTCAAGGTTGTAGATTAATTCTTCCCAAGATAAAACAGATTAACCATTAAAGAAGTAGCGGTACCTCAAACTTTAATAATTTCAACGAACTCAAAATGACAGCAACAAATCACACACACAGACACGATCAATCGATTTTATTTTGTAAGAAATGTATGCAAGAGAAGGGAAGAATTCGATGTAAAAAAATGAGACAAAGACTCTCTATTTATAGCCAACAAAGGGTAAAGGTCACAACTCTTTGGAAAGAAGACAACCTTTCAGAAAGGTCACAGCACTTTGGAAAAGGCACAAGCTTTCAAAAGGTCACAACCCTTTAGACAGGACACAACCTTTCATAAAGGTCACAACCCTTCGGCACAGTCACAACCCTTCCGGAGAGTCACAAATCTTCATTTCTTGTTCACACCTTTAAAACCCAACAATCCCCCACATGAATAGGAATGGCTATTGTTAAAACATATGCATGAAAAACTGTGTGATTCGTAAGTAAGGATTGATTGCATCTGAATAAGTGGATTTCCCTTTGAATTTTCCATAGTGAACATATATCGGATATACTCGGTCAATCGGTAGATTTGATATCTTTGAACCGTCGAGCTTTCGTGTATACCTAGACAACATAAGGCACACAATCAACCCTTGAACTGTTTTTGGTTCTCATTGTTTTGTTCATTTTAGCCATGAACACGTCTTGGTTTATAAGTGCGTAAAGAACTGACCTTACCGAATTCTCCTTGAAGTGGCTTATACTTCAAACTTACATAGGTGCTTTCTAAACGTATTATCCTGTAGATACATTATTTGATATACCTTGTATCAAATTTTGAAACCATTAAAAAGTCCTATTGCCTTTATCCTTGTTACTGAAACATTGTCTTATCATGAGAATGGACCATAACAAAAATATTTTGACAATGTTGAACCGTTATCAATGACTTTGTTTAATCTCCTTGAACCTAGATCTTTGGATCTCCAGTCTTCTAGGTAGAGTCACCGCCACAATGACTTGTCCTCGGCCATAGTCTCATTCCCTTTGATAATCTATCAACTCCCTCTCTAGTTAGGCCTTTTATAAGTGGATCCGACACATTATCCTTTAACTTTACATAGTCAATTATGATCATTCCACTAGATAATAGTTCTCTAACGATATTATGTCTCATCATATATGACGAGACTCTTCGTTATAGATCATGCTACATGCCTTACCTATTGCAAATTAACTCTCACAGTGTATGCATACTGGAGCTAAAGGTTTTGGCAAAAAATCTTTTAAGGAATTTCGGAGTCATTCAACTTTTTCACTGGCCTTATCTAGAGTGATAAGCTCAGATTTCATACTAGAGCGAGTGATACATTTTTGTTTGGAAGATTTCCAAGAGACTGCTCCTCCACAACGAGTAAATACATACCCACTCGTGGATTTTACTTCATTTGACCTGGTGATTCAATTTGCATCACTATATTCTTTCAATACTGTTGAATATTAGTTATAATGCAAAACAATAGTTTTTAAGTATGTTTTAAATACTCCAAAACTCTTTTAATTTTCATCCTATGATTTTGATTGAGATTACTTATGAACCGACTCAGTTTACTAATAGCACATGTTATATCTGATCGTGTACACTTCATGCTATATATCATACTTCTCAATACTCTAGCATAATTCAATTCTGAGTCACTTTTGCCTTCATTCTTTTGAAGTACAAAGCTCATATTTATTGGAGTCTTGACAATATTGAAATCCAAATACTTTAACTTGTCAAGTACCTTTTCAATCACATCAGTAACTTCAATGTCTTTCATATCAGAGTTACTTTCTAGCATATGCTTAGTAGCATTTATGTCAGAAATATCTCTTTTGATGATCAACATGTCATCAACATAAAAACAAACAATGACCTTGTGATTTGGAGTGTCATTAATGTAAAAAACATTTATCACATTCATTAATCTTGAATTCATTTGCCAACATAGTTTGGTCAAACTTCGCATGTTATTATTTGAGCACTTGTTTTTAGTCCACAAAGTGACTTAACAAGTTTACAGACTTTCTTTTCTTTACCAGGAACCATAAAGCCCTCAAGTTGTTCCATGTAAATTCCTTCCTCAAATTCTCCATTTTTAAAAAAATATTTTTACATCCATTTTGACGAATTTGAAGGCCATATACCCAACTAGCACAATTAACATCTGAATTGATGCAATCCTAGTTAGTGGCTATTATGTGTCAAAATAATCAAGGCTTTCTTATTGTCTAAAGCCTATGACAACAAGTCTTCATTGTATTTGTCAATAATTTCATCAACTTTCTTTTCCTTTTATAGATCCACTTTGAACCCAAAGGTTTATTTCTTGGAGGAAGATCAACCAACTCTCAAGTATGGTTGCTCAAGATTGAATATATCCTACTATTGACAACCTCTTTTCAAAAAGAATGAGTCCACAGAAGACATATCTTCTTTGAATATATGGACTTATTTTTAAGAAGAAATGTCACAAAATCAAACCTGGAGGAAGTAATTTGTCCATTGACATTTATTACGCCTCTAAATCTCTTTATTAAGTACATTCTCCTTTGGTTCTTTCCAAGGTCGTTTAGACCTTTCACTTGATTATCCAGTGGTTCGGACTTATGAACCATAAATCAACATGCTTTATTATTTGTAGCATATCCAATGAACATACAATCCACATTCTTATGTCCTATTTTGACCCGTTTGGAAATAGTTCTCTCATTTCCATCTCTCATATGGAATAGACTGTATTGAAAATTGTTACATCACTATCTTTCAAGAGTTATTGTTTGTATATACTTTAAGGGGTGACAAGCAATTCTCTATTAGGATACAACAAAGTCTGAACAAACAAAACTTTTTGTTGCTCCATTTCTTAACAAACAAAAGTTTTTTTTTTTAATTTGTTGCTCCCTTTATTAACAAACAAAACTTTTTGTTTCTCTCTTTCTGAACGTACAAACTTTTGTTGTTCTCTTTTGCTATAATGATAGCATCCCCTCCCACTAATTTTATGGTAAACCTGAAATTATAAGTAGGACATTCAATATTTCCTTGAAAGTTCGATTTTTTCCTGTCAACAATTTCATCAGATTAAGGTGAGTATGTGCAACAATTTGATGGATGATTCTATTTTCCAAATATATTTCTGCAAGAGAAGATATTCTCCACATCTACCACTTCTAATCATGACAATGATTTTCAACTTTAGTTTTATATTGCCTAGGTGTTTCTATCGCTTCATCCTTACCATTCAGCAAGTAGACATAACAGTATCTAGTGCAATTGTCAATAAAATTTATGAAACACTTTTTCCCACCATGAGATGGTGTTGACTTCATATCACAAACGTCAGTGTAAATCAATTTTAAGGGATTAAAATTCATTTCAACAACACATACTTGACATTTTGATTTATTGCACTAGAAGTTGGGCAAAACTTCTAAGTTGATCAGTTTTTGCAAGGTTTTGTAATTGATATGTCCAATCGTTTATGTCACAAATAATTTAATTCAAGCAAGTAAGAACAAATAGAAATACTTGGCTTGAAAAGACCTTCCGTGAGGTAACATTTTCCTACAAATATTTTGTTCTTTACTTTTTATAACTTTGTCAAATGCAAACACAGTTTTAGAGTCAGCTCCTTGTCAGATGTCCTTTTCAGAAGGACCTTTCCATAACATTCAATTTGTTATAAAATTACCTATGACCATAGTCTCATCGGTCCAATAAGGAAAATATGACCCAAATGTTTGTTTTATAACACAAACATACCAGATCACTTTTCACCAATGTTCATGTCTATACAAATAAACATATCTTTTCATGAAAAATCACAATATTTTAAGCGATAATTTTTCATCAAAGAATACAATTCTTTTGAACGAGTAATATAATTTTGTGGTTTTATACTAGTCATATCATATATTAGTTAAGAGAGACTCAATGACCACAATATCAAATATACTTCAAGAATTTTGTGGGTCTAACATGATACAATAATGTCATTAAATTTCATATCTTGTACTTTCAAATTTAAATTAGATAGTAAGTATAATTTTGTCTTTATCACAAGTAAAGAATCCCCCACAGTTTAAATATGTTCTCAAAAATATTTTTCAAGTATTTGAAACTATTTTCCACATATTTTTTTTCCATGCTTTTAAATTGTATACCATCAAAATACACATTGGCAACACGAAACCTTCTTTTGGAGATTTAATCCATAGAAACACCCATTGAAGCACAAAAATCACTAATTTTATGTAGTGTTTTTTCCCCCTTTCTGTCACAACTAGACAGACTACTTAGTATTTAAAATACTAACAATAAAGATTCAATCTCTATACAACTTGTTTATAGTTTAACAATGAAGTTTTTATATTCTTCTAATCGTTAACCGAATGAACCTTGAATTCTGATGAAGTTTTTATATTCTTTGAATTAGTTTCACATTCAGACAAAGTAGTAAACCAAAAAAGTTTTAATCTCCAAAAACTTCAAATACAACACTATTTCTAGCTAACGATGAAGATTTTATCTTTTTCAAATCATTTAGCCTTAATATGCCTGACGAAGATTTTGTACTCTTCAAGTCAGAATATTCATTCAAACAGAGTATTTAACAAATTGGTGAAGTTTTTATATTCTTCAAACCAATGCACAATCTGATTTGTTCATGAAGTTCTTAAATTCTTCAAACCAAATGAGTAAAAAAATTCAGAAGAATTTAGTCTCCAAAAGTCGAACACAATCAAATTTCACATGAAGTAGAAAACTGCAAAAGTTTTTTTTCTCCTCTAAACAGAATACATATTAATAATAATAAAGACATATTCTGAGATCATCACATAATGACCATCTATCCTAACATTTATGAAATAAATCTTATACTCCCTCTGTCCCAATTTATGTGGCACTTTTCATTTTTTGAGAATCAAACAGTTTAAGTTTGACCGAAAATTTGCTCATGTAATCTTCAATTTTTTTTTAAATGAAATTTATATATTTGTAAATTACGTATAAAGTACTATAAGTCACAATAATTAATAATTCAAAATATTTAAAAGATTTATGAAAAATTTACGGTAAAAATAAACTTGTTTGAATCTTGAAATTCGAAAAGTGCCACATAAAATGAGACGGAGGGAGTAACTTATAAAGGATAGAAAAAGAAAATAATAATCAAGGGAAATGATTCCATCCAAGTCACTTTCTTGCTAATTTTTACTCTCATTGAATCATATTCTATCTGTCAGCAATGATTCCATCCAAGTCACTTTCTTGCTAATTTTTTCTTTGTTTCCCAATTTCCATCATATTCTAGTTTTTCATGGAAGACATTGAACTTCAACGAGAAACTAAACTCATGTTCAAATATTGTTAGGAGACAACATCTGTTCATTTACTTCTTTTCATAGTTATATAAAATCAAGAATATAGGAAAAATAATTAAAGTGCATATCTTAACCTTTATGCAAAAAATAATTTTTCTCATTGAAAAGAAAACGGAAGGGGTGCAATGCTTGAATGCACTTGGGAAGAATATAAAAATAATCTTATCCATCCAAGGAAACTTACTACAGAAATATATCCGAAAATATTAAAGTAGTACTAATTCACCCCAAATCTATTTTATCATGTGATAAATAATTCTCTTTTTCATCTTTTTTTTTTCCAATAAAAAGAACACAAAAGTAATTTCCTTACCACAGAAAATACCAACAATATAAATTTCTTAAGCTCGTTGTCTCCTGTATTCAGATTAGCAAACCAGAAATAATAAAAGATAAAAAGAAAAAACAAAGAACTATCCGAGTCCACAGAACCCACTGTGTGTTCTTAAGAAATTTAATCCCCTAAAGTACTCGAGGTTGTAGATTAATTCCTCCCAAGATAAAACGGGTTAATCATTAAAGAAGTAGCGGTACCTCAAACTTTAATAATTTCAACAAACTCAAAATGACAGCAACAAATCACACACAGACACGATCGATCGATTTTGTTTTGTAAGAAATGTATGCAAGAGAAGGGAAGAATTCAATGCAAAAAAATGGGAGAAAGACTCTCTATTTATAACCAACAATGGGTAAAGGTCACAACTCTTTGGAAAGAAGACAACCTTTCAGAAAGGTCACAACACTTTGGAAAAGGCACAACCTTTCAAATGGTCACAACCCTTTAGACATAACACAACCTTTCATAGAGGTCACAACTGTAACATCCGACAATTTGAAATAGCTATGAAGAAGCTTGAAATTGGAAGTAGCCATTTTTTGGAAAAAAAAATACAGAATCTGGAAAATTTGGCTAAGTGTGGAAATCAGTAATTTTTGGCCAACTTTGAGCAGTCGTAACTCCTAGATCAGGATGAGTTAGGAGTAGTTCCAGTCATGGTTGCGAAGCTTGTGGAATGATCTTTCCAACGCCATAGAGATTGCTCGATTTCGAGTTCGTATGAGCGAGTTATGGCCATTGAAAGTTGGGCAGTTGGCAGGGAATCCGTCCGGAAATTTTAAGGGCATTTTGGTCTTTTCCCTAGCCATTTCTTTTGAGGTTATATTGTGTGTTAGGCTGATTCTGGATCATTTTATCCTATTTTAAAAGAGAAAGAGTTAGGGTTCTTGAGAGTGAAGAAGAGAAGAAGAGGAGAAGAAGAGGAGAAAGGAGATCAACAAGTTTAAAGTCGTGGATTTTCGGGGTGATCCCTATCAAGGTATGTGAGTTCTTTGTGTGGTTTGATCCTTTCCCCACACATCAAGCTCATTTTTATGATTTGAGAAAAGATTGGATTTGTGTTGAAGTTGTTGAAGTTGTTAGTTGTTGTTGATGTTGTTAGTTGTGTTGTTGAAGTTATTGTTGGTTGTGGGACATGATTGGGTTGTGTATTGAGTTGTAATTTATTGTATGTTGAGAGATTGATGATCCTTAGTGTTTGGGGTTAAATCCATTGAAGTAAGGGTGGTTTAGAGTTGAAGAAAAGAGGGAGAAAAGTCGGGTTTTTTTAGGGAAAGAGGCACTGGCGAGAATGCGAGTGCCAGTGATCCCTTTGAAGTCGAGTGGTGGTGCACAGTGAGTGGCCAGTGATCCGTTTGAAGTTGAAGGTGGCGCCAGCGCCTCTTAGGCCAGGACGCCAATCCTTCCCGTTACCTTAATTCCCCATTTTATTTTATTATTTATTCCTAGGTATTATACCTATGTTTCCTAGTTGTTTCCAACACTCCAAGGTACTTCTAAAAGTCAAGAACTCATCCGTAACATGTGAGCAAACACCTTGAATCCAAAATTTCAATTCAAGGAGAGTTAGTTAGAAGTCAAGTAAAGTTAGAAATTAAGAGTTAAGCTTAGAAGTTAAGCAAGTCAAGCTAGTTGTAAAGTTGTTCAAGAGTCTTTATTAAACGTTTTAACTTTATTTTTAGACTCAAGTGTCAAGTCAAGCAAAGAGCTTAGAGTTTCAAGCTAAGTAAAGAGTCTCAAGTTTCAAGTTGAGTTCATTTTCTCAAAGTTATTAGGGAACTATGTATTCCCAAAGAAGTTTTAAAGAAATGTCTTTACATTTAAACAAGGTTAGGCGAAATTTCAAAGAGCCTTGGGATAGTTTTTTGAGTAATTATCTCATGTCACGGGAAGAAATGTGTTTTAAAAACATAAGAGCGATACATTTTTGGGAGTAGTATCGAGCACGAATTGGGAGGCGTTCAAAGAACCCACATGTAGAACCATGTTAGCCACATGGGTAGAAAAGGATCATACTCTTTAGATGAATCATTTTCATATTAGACTAGTGGATCCATTAGGCGATTCAGGTCTTATACCTTTGGCGGGTATAGGATGCTCTGGCGTGAGGTTGATCTTTGTATCATCACTTTAGCTCTTATGTGATGGTTGTCGGTTAGAGAAACTCCCACAGCAGTTATTGTATTTTTATACACGGAAATTATTGTATTTTATATACATCAATTCAATTGTATTTCTATATACATCTCAGGCTTATTGTATCCTTGTATACACACAGAGTTTATAGCATGTTTTAAACAGTCTTTCTTTATATCACACTTATTTTAAATTGCCTTATATTGAAAGAAGTCAGTCAGGTTAAGTTGAGTTGAACAAGGTAAACTTTTCAGTTTCTTCCAAATTTCCTTCTAGCCTATGTTGCTTAGTTTTCCAGCTCGCATACTTGTACCTTCCATGTATCGCGATGCGGTTGGCTGCATCGCCTTATGATGCAGATCTGATACCGGATCAAAGATCGCACGCGTCGTTGATCCAGCTGAGCACTCCAGAGTCAGTGGTGAGCCTCTTTGCATTCTGGAGGACTCAATTATTTTGTGTTCTTAGTTTTTGTTTTATTAGGATGTTGCGAGGTCTGTCCCAACATCTATCTCAGTATTTAGAGGCTTCATAGACAGTCAGATAGTCAGTCAATTAGTTTGGAGTCTCTCATGCATGTATATATTTAAATATCCTATTTTGAGACTCGAGATGCCTTGTTGGCAAATTACTTTCAGTTGAGTTGTTTTATAACCTTTCATTGCATTGAGTTATCCTGTTGAGTTAAGTTTCCGCTGAGTTAAGAAAGCCAGGCCAAGGGTTCGCTTGGGGGCCAGCGATGGTCTTCAAGTGCCGGTCACGTCCGGGGTGTAGGCTTGGGGCGTGACAACAACCCTTCGGTATAGTCACAACCCTTCATTTCCTATTCACACCTTTAAAACCCAACACGATTTCTATCTAATATGGGACAGAGAGAGTAATATTTAATCTTTGTTCATCACATAGTTTTTGAGCAATAACGTGCATTAGATCATCCTTTTGATTTAATTTTTCATTATATTGAAATGAGAAAAAAATGTAATATATAGTATTTTTTAAAATAATTTTTAATAGCTAAATTTTAATATCAAAACATTAAGCAGGCCATTGGCTATAGAAAATCAACTATTTTTTTCAAAATTTTTGAAGATCAAGTTATGTTTAGTTATACTTTTGCAAATAATTTGAAGATGAAAGTTGTGTTTGGTTATACTTTTGCAAATGTGAGAGGAAGGAATTTTGTTTGGAATTTGAAATCCAGCCTCAACTTGAATTTAGATCAAATATTGATTTTCAAGTAAAGTAAATAATTATTTCAATAAAAAGTGGATAATTTTTATGGTTAAACAAATTCTTAATTGATTAAATCTAATTTAGCTTCAAAATTTAATCAAATTATCTATACTACATAAATTAAAACATGCATAATATTTTGCCCTTGTTACAATTTAGACTTTAAATCATGAAATAACACAATTGTCCGGTTTACCCTAATAAAACAAATAAATTCACCATTTGATTACATTATCATCAAATCTAAAAATATGTGTACCATGTGAATTATTTTTACCAGCCTTCATTAATCTCCTCCATCATAGGCGTCACAATATCCTGCACTACCTTTTGTAGGTACTAATCGAATAACTTTTTTTCATTTTTTATAGGTATCATATATGGTGGTCTTCGAAGGGGGAGTTCTATAGCTCATTGTAGATGATCTTCTCTTTCTTGGAAAAATTACGTGAAATGATAAATATTTAAAGTATATTATGTAATATAGTTATAGTTTTAATCATTTTTAATTTATGGTTATAGTTTTGTGAAATTTTGCTATTCAATTTTTTGATTATATAAATTTAGAATTTGTATAATTCAGTTCCTGATGGTATAAATCTAGAATTTCTATATGTTTACCATAACTATTTATTTATAATTTATGAAAAATCATGATAAACTATCATGTTTATATATTGACAAACAAAATATACAAACAGAGTTCTGAAAATTTTCTAAATATATAAATACAAAATTTGTATATACGTATCATGTTTGTATATATACTAACTACAACCTCCATAGCAAACAAAATTATATTTATGAAGTACGATTACTAAACTATAATTATAGAGTCTTATTGTGTTTATTATCTTTGCTGTTTCTGAAAATTTTCTCTTTCTTTTAATCATATAACGTAATAGGACCCCATTAATTCCTTCAAAAAAAAAAACAGAATGGAGAAAAGAGAAATACTATAAAATGAAGCATAAAATTATGTGTTAACAAAAAAAGAGAAATATTTTACAAGTTCGTTCACAAATACTACTTACTTACTAGTGAGATTACATTTAGCGTTGAAAATTTAACATTTTCTTAAGATACTAATAAATATAGCCCTCTCCCCCAGGGATTAAAAAAGAAAGCAAAAAATAGACAAATAATTTACTGTTAATAACCATTCCCTATTTAAATCTGACTTTTTGGGATTCATAGTCTGAAAGCAATGCACATATGCTAAGAAAACATATACTTCTTCCATCAAATATTAGTTGCTAAAATTAATAAAAAGATTATCTCAATTTATTTGCTATTTTATAATATTAAAATAAAATCAATTATTTTTATCTCATTTTATCCTTAATATTGAATGTTGGAAATAACATTATCTTAATCTTAT
Organism: Solanum pinnatisectum; assembly: GCA_035578085.1. NCBI lineage: Eukaryota > Viridiplantae > Streptophyta > Magnoliopsida > Solanales > Solanaceae > Solanum > Solanum pinnatisectum. The sequence continues at coordinate 60,027,688 of CM069076.1, forward strand.
TCTTAAATAACGCGCAATATTTTGGTGAGAGATAAAAATAAAATGGTAAAAAATATTTATTGTTTACTATTTTAAGGAACATAGGAAAAAGCTAATGTGGCAATTATGGGATCGAAGGAGTATAATATGGTGAGTATGCTACTCTCGAGTCTCTCTATTTATTTTTACTCGTCTAATAATTTAAAATAGATTTTTTATTTTTATCTGTTACTTTTTATATATCAAAAAAAAATATTTTTTTATATTTTTATTCATAATATTAATTACTTATTTTTCAAAATTAATTAAGTGTTACAAGTAAAAGTAAGAGAAAGTACCTAAATTTCTTTTAACGAAGATGTCCACAATAACCTTTACTAGTTACTGATTTAGCTTACATCCTGACAACCATAATTAGATATCAAATTTGCAATGTGATTTTGAGAGAAAAAATAATTAATACTCCTTTTGTCTCAATTTACGTGGTATTTTTCATTTTTCAAGAGTCAAATTATTTAAGTTTGACCGAAAATTTGCACATGAAATCTTCCATTTTTTTTTAAACAAAATTTATATATTTTTAAACTACGTAAAACACACTATAAGTCACAATAATTAATAATTCAAAATGTTTAAAAGATTTATAAAAAATTTACGATAAAAAATAGACTTATTTAAATCGTAAAATCCAAAAAGTATCACATAAAATGCGACGGATGAAGTAATAATGTAGAGGTGAGCATCATTCTCTACGACAACCATTATGTCAATGACCGACCAGAATATATGCTACGCCCATACAGTGACATGTGATGTGTCACATTTTTCCGGCAATTCTAATCTTTCTTGTTTTTTTTTCTTGGCCCTCTTATACTGCTGTTGAATACGGTAAAATTATCCGTTCTGTTGAAAATCATCTTCAAAGAAAATAGAAATATATCAATACAACTTTTAACTTTCTGTATATTCACAGGACTAGTTCAACTTTCTTTTTTATAGTAAGCGTACTTCTCTTTCTCTTTTTCTTTTTCGATTTGCTATTTTATCCGAGGCTCATAATCCTTTTCTTTCATTTATCAATAAGGCAGGTCGGTCACTTTTTTGAACAGGGATCAAGAAGTGTGTGCTGTTGCGTGAAGCGGGCATAACTCAAAATGTGTTAAAAGCACTTTCCTGAAGCAATTTGTTCGACACAAGTCAAAGTATGTCTCGAGTAATAAATCATGTTATGTAATAACAAGGGTGTGTTAGGCACGAAGGGAAATATTTTTCATGAAAAACGTTTTTTTAAAAATATTTTGTTGAAAAATAAGTGAGTGATTAATTTATTTATTTATTAATATTTGGTAAGTAATCAAAAGATTATTATTCCAAGAGCATTTTTATGTGAACATAGTAGGGAGTGGGAGTTTTAGGGTGACGGGGTGGGGATTGGGGATGTTGAGTGGGTAGGAAAGAGACAATGAACTTGAATTGTCACTTGTTTAAATTGTTTTACCTTAAATTTCATTAGAGAAGTCATTTTTCTCATTTTTAAGAAGCTTGTTTTCATAAAGAAAATGTTTTTCAAAATATTTTGACCAACCAAATATGCTAAAATTGAAAAACATTCTTCAAAAATTGTTTTTTCTCCATACCAAACACTCTAAAGTGATGATTCCAATTTAACACGAATATGGCCACATTTATGCGATTCCGAGTCAAAAGGTTAATACTACTCCAATTACTAACAAATAGAGAATCAAAGAACTCAAAAGCAAATCTACAGCAGATTTAGGAAAAGATTGATGGCATGTGACTGGATTATGCTTTTGCTTTAAGATACACTCCAGAGTTTTATTCTGGTTAGGTCAGTGTGTTAACCTTTTTAGCAAATTAAGTAAAAACCCAATTAGCTAGGTCCCAAATCCCAATTATACGTGCTCTTCCTGTTGCTGACTAAACTCTTCGTTTCTATTTAAAAAGTGGAACAGAACTAGCAGCATATAGGCCTTCAGTTAGGTTGAAAACGGACACACAAGAAATATTCATTGGATGTCTAAGACTTATACAATAAGGGGCCGTTTGGTTACTGATTAGAGTTATGAAGATATTAATTATGTAGGTATTAATTATGCAGATATTATTTATGCAGGTATTAGTTATGTAAGTATTAATTATACAAATATTAGCTACGTAGATATTATTTATGTAGGGTTAATGTAGAAATTATATTACATAAATTATTACTTATTGATTATTTAATTTATTGTAAATTAATATACTTTTTTTTTTTTTTAAATCGAAAATTATAACATCCATGCTTATAAACAAGCCGTATCCAAAATAAATATAATACAACAGTCCCTCGGGGGTGGGGGCGGGGGGTGTAAAAACGACGAAACTCAAAAATCACCCCGCGGAGGGGGGGGGGGGGGATTCATATGAAATTTTATTATTTTAATCCATGTATAACTAATACCCTCATAACTTATTCCACCTTCTATCCTGTATAAAATTCAAGTATTAGCTATGTAGCATTACAAAAATACAACCAAACACCACATAAAATCAATACATGTATAACTTTTATACAACATTGGAGACACACCAACAAAACATTGTATAAAAATTTATACATAAATATTTTTGATACTATTTACAAATCAAACATGGTACAAAATTAATACATGAATAACTTTGTTATTCATGTATTTAACTTTGCCCCTATCCAGTAACCAAACGGTCCCTAATTCAATTAGGGATGACCTAAGAATTGCTCTCTATAACTTGGGTTCATCTGAACCATGGATAGATTTTCAAATATTGGGTTTCCACCGGAGTCTGGTATCCATTTTGAGCCCAACTAACTCAAATTCACACCGAAAAATCTCATTTATAAGAAGTGTTTATAGTTAAGTTCAAAGGAACTCCAAATATAAGTACAATAATTCAATATAGCACCACACAAACTTCTCACTAGAGTAAAAGCATCTTTCAAATGTGTCATTCAAAGTAAGGAAATTGCCAAAAAAGGAGCCTAGTTAAGCTCATCTTTCAACCTCTCCAAAAAGCCTTGTCCTATTCTACCCCCAAACTACGAAATAGTGATCAATCCCTATAGTGACATGATTATTTGACTACAACAACCACCAAATTTATGTCACTATGCCAGCTTGACACATTAGGTTTAAACAACAACAAATATCCCCCGTCAAAGGATTGACAATGGGAGGCAAATCAGGCAATCACCAAAATAGTTTCACTAATATGTCACTATGCCAGCTTGACATATTACCCTCATCAAGTAAACAGAATCCACAACAAACAAGCAAGTGGCGCCAACAATACCAACCCAACTTTCAAAAGCTAGTGTCATCAATCTCATTAATCTAAAGTCTTAACTATTTCTGTAGTGTGGAACAGGTGTGCAACTTTTTTCACAATGATTCCATCTCAATCAATGATCATGAAGACCAAGTATGCAGAGTGGTTTCTAATAATTCCTTCTTTAGGAATTTCAGTGTTTGTATGATGTATAACTGTGAGTAATTGCCTATTAGGAAATTCACTAATCATCCAACCACTTGACCCCATGTTTAGCCCAGAGATTACCGGCTTTATCTGGACCCTTGCTACCAAACTCGTAATGTTCAAGTGTCACATTATTATTGTCCAACTCACTTAAAACTGGAGATAAAATGTTCCATGCAGCTTCAACCTCATCGCTTCTCATGAATAGATGGTTATCTCCATCTATTACATCATGAAGAAGTTGTTCATATGAATCCGTTACATCAACATTGTACCTAGTACATCAACAAGAGAAAACAATAAGAAAGTATGGAAATGGAGATCCTAACAAAACACTAAATTCACAAAAATTACTAACATCAGAAAATAGAAAACATTACTTGTCTTTATAAAGCAAGTTCAATTCCGAAACCTCCAAGTTCATGCCTAATCCTGGAATTTTATTATTGATTCTGATGAGTATGGCCTCATCAGGCACATCACGCAGAATCAGCTCATTAGTGACAAGATCTTGCATATGCCCTCCCCCGTCTTTACGATAAATGTTTCCAGGAACACGACGAAATTGTATACGAATTTCAACTCTGAAACACACCAGTAAGGATAAATTAGAAAGAAAAGACCTATTTGATGATAATCAAAGTCATGCATCAAATTCATTGGATTATGAGACAGATATGAATTAGTTTGAATGGAGCATGTGAAGACAATCATAGCAGCAATCTACATACGCATTAAAACTTAAAAAAAAATGTAAAAAGGATTCACCTCCTTTGTGTTTAGGCAGTAGGATATGATATTTCAAATGGTTGAAGGTGAAATAGAGATACTATAACTAGAGAGCAGTGATCAGACCTGTTCTTTTTGAGCCCCCTGCCAGCCTTAATCAGAAAAGGCACACCGTCCCACCGTGCATTATCAATGTGTAAAACAGCACCAAAATATGTGGGCATTAGGTTTTCCACATCCTTGAAGTTACTTCCAGAATCAGCTTTGCTATGCCCAAGAATTACATCAGATGATCCCAATTTTCGAATTGATTTCAAAACCTTAACCTGAGGAGTAAATGATTTATATGACCAATTTCAACAAAAAATGTTAAAAATATTTTGTAACATATAGGGAATAGAGGTTACATACTTTCTCATAACGAATATCTTCATCATCAAGGGTGACAGGCGGCTCCATAGCAAGCAAGGCCACTGTCTGGAAGATGTGGCTGTGTACAACATCTCCTAAAATCCCATAGCCTTTAGGATATCTATTATGTGAAGGGGGGAAATGAAGAGGGTGAGGATTAGGATCAGATACTTGTAACCTACATAAGTGAACTGAAACCTTGGCTACCTTGCTGAGGTCTGCATGCCCAACTCTTCAGAAAAAGTGACCTAAAAATAAATGTTCAACAATAAACTAAGACTTCTTGCATCATTCCCAAGGTGAATCGAGCGTCGGTTATCCTAAGCAAATTACCTGTATGTTGTGTATGTAACTTTGATTCCATAATGGCATAAATACTAGATTAGAGAACCTTAGAACCGCAAGATTCTCAATTGTGTTCCTTCCCAAAAGGTGATCTGTCCTGGAAGATAGGCAAGTAAAACAGTGATGAGTAAATAATTCAGAATACAAAGTCTTCTTATATCACACGTGTTGCTTTTGGAACCTGTATAGTTGCTTTTCCTCAAAGTTTGAGAGAAGGGAGGTAGTTAACTGATGAGAAGAAAACGAACCCAGACCAAAGGGTTTTTCAATTATTACACGATTCCAACCCCTCTGGGTTTGGGCCTTTTCAGCAAGAGAGGATGCTACATCATCAAGTGCTTCTTGAGGCACAGAAAGGTAAAATATTCTGTTTGCTCCAAACTTTCCCTGAGGTACACGAGCTGTTAACAACAGTAACAGAAATAACATAGATTTGGATACAATGAGCACTTACGCGCACAAAAAGTACAGAAACAACATACCCAGTGTAGTTCCAGTGTCCCACGCGGTAGGGTCTAGGGAGGGTAGAGTGTGTGTACACCTTACCCCTACCTTAAAGGTAAAGAGGTTTCTTCCGATAGACCCCCGGCTCAAGAAAAAACAACAGATAGTAATGGAAGTACAAGAAACAACATATAGTAATAGAATAGTACTACAACAAAATAATACGATAATCGAAGTACAAGAAACAACAGAACGCGCATTATAGGTCGACAATCCTCAGCAGTACTTACCTCAACTTCTTCCATGAGAGTATTGAGCTTTGACATTCCTTCTTGGTTGTCATACCCTCCATAAAGATAGAATATCCTTTTGAGAAATGCATCCATTTTTTCTTCACAGTTTTCTCTGCATAAAGAAACTTTATAAAGTTAAACTACATCATGTTCCACCAATGATTTTATCTTAAGATATGAAAATGGAGACGAGTTTTTGTTTAATAATTTGGGATAATTTCATAGACCTCTCAAATTTTTCTTTGTAGCACTAACTTCCCTTGTGATTTACGATATTAGGCTTACCTCCTTTATTTTTATTTTTTGGTAACATTTCTTTTAGTACAGTTTTCATCAATGTAGAAACATTATAATTTGACCTTATTAAGTATACTCTTTCATTTAATTATTTCTATAAACATTTTTTAAAGGCCTGCAAATTCACGCCACCATCTCTCCCTCTCTTCGGCATCCTTTTGCTCTGCACTTCATACTTTCTTTTACAATTTTCTTTATATCTATTATTTTATAAAGTTCCCTTTAACAATAAAATGAATTTTGGTCATAGGAATTTGAAAGTTTTCACATTAATTGTCTGTTCTTCTTTAAGCCTTTTTCCAGAACTACTTATTTTTTGTTTGAATTTGGGGTATTATGTGGTGTGTTTCCTTCCTTGTTCCACAGGAATCCTCTTCAATGAAGTTTTTTTCTATTTCTTTCATCATTGTATACCTCCTTTTTTCAGTATTATTTCTGATTTTTTTAACAAATATGTTCATTAAAAAGTTCCAGTAAAACTCAAACCACATAATTTTACGGCATGGGGAAAAATACACCATCTTTAAGGAGCTTCTTTAAGAAGATATTATAAGATAAATTAAACAAAAAAATCATATTAGAAAGGACAAATTAGTCAAATCATAATTGTTTTCATCAAAGAAAAATGAGTTAAGAAAATTGTGACAAAGATTTCAAAATAAGGGCGATAAGTGTAATATCGTAAACCACAAGGCCGATTAGTGTGATGAAGCGAAACCTGGGGGAGGTCACAGGTCACTGAGATTATCCCTAATAAATTTTATATTAATAGATCAACAACAAGAAAACGCCAATTTTCATGATACAAACCATTTGTTTCCCTGATCACTCATAAATCCCTCATTAGCCTCTCAGGTGCTCTAGCAAACGTATCTTAAATTTTGAAGTGCAAAGTCTAAAAAGTTTTAGTCAAAAACTCAACCTCTAGAAGAGAATCAGCTATACGAAATCCGTCAGTGACAAAATCCCCTCCCCCCTCCTCTCTCTCTCTCTCTCTCTCACACACACACACACACATGTGCATTCAAGCTCTCTCTGTGTGCATAAGCACATATTTCTAATGCGTCCTATGATATAAGCAGATGGATAGACATAGTAAACATATAAAACAGAGGTATATATATATATATATGCATTTGGAAGTTAAGGAACATACTGGTGATCAATGCGGCAACTTAAAGTTGGTGCTATTATGGCTCTTAGATCTTCTTCAGTTAATATTTTCCGTGAGTACCCAAATATACCAATTTTCTGCAGCCATCAGAAAGCCAGTAAGCCTAGGAGGTTAACCTCATATGTATATAACTTTCCAGTGTTATGCTTCCTATCATTAAAAAATAGCGAGCAGAAGAAACTAGCAACATACTTCAAATATTCCAATTCAATTTTTAGCTTGATCTTATTCGACTACCTTGTAAATATTTTTATCTAAAAAGTTCCAAGTTTTGAGCCCTCAATTGTTCTTGTGTGAATCTACTTCAAATGATTCTAACAGAACAAGAAATTACAACTATCATATACTTCAACTTAAAGTACCAAATTCATTTGTTTCATAACTTCATGATGTGGTCATCTCTTCTACAGTAGTGGAGCCCGGAACATTTCATAATTTTACACTCTATAATTACACTTGGTGTGGTACATGAGCCCACTCTTCCGGCATGATGCTTAATCTAGTCCTAAAGTCCAAACAGTTGCAACTTGCCACCAAATTACTTGCCCAGGTAACAAGTGTTATCACCACTAGCCCAAAAGCTTAAACGCACAATGTGGAAGAAAACTAATGCTCATACCTCTTTCAGCTAGTTCAGTCCAACAAGCACGGCACCACCCCACCCCTTCAAAAGGTTTTTTCAATGTTAATCAAGCTACTACATTTGATGTAAATAAAAAAATTATACAAGCTGAGATCAAGCTATCAAAGATAATTTCAAATAGTTACTTTCTGAAATTTGAGCAGAGGGTCTATCGGAACAGCCTCTCTATGAGGTAGGAGTGAGGTCGCGTACACTCTACCCTCCCATACTCCACTTGCGAGATCACACTAGGTATGTTGTTGTTATTGTTATACCACCAATTAATATGACTTGTGAGGTACAACAATTAGAAAACAATTGAATTAGCGGCGTAGCTGTGACAGACGGTAGCAAAGAAAAATTAAATTTTTCATTAGTAAGAAATATATAATAAAAAGTTAAGATGAAATTGTGTTCCACCAGGATCAGAAATGAATATTATGGATACTGAACATAATAAAAATTTCAACAGATGCGTAGAACTCAAAAAGGAGCACAACGGTAGTTGATCAATGTACCTACCTCTGGAAGTTGACCACTGTAATACAAAACAAATAATGCTGGAAAGATTTTCTTTCTGGCTAGTACACCAGTAGCCCCAATAACAGCAATGCTAAGAGAGGCCGAATCATCAGTTGGTGCACCACTATTGGATGATTGAGTCTCAAACAAAGGCAAAGGCAACTTTATGGAAGCCTCCGTCCAGGAAGTGTCAATTATAACTTCTTCATCAAGTGAAGTAGTGCTTCCAGTTCCTTCAACATTAAAAGAGGTCGACCTTATGGAAGATCGCGGTCTGTTGATATCATGAGGTTGAACATATGCCACATAATTTATTTGTGTTCTGGATTTCTTTATCGTATGGCTCTGTGTAAAGAATATATATCAGTCTCCAGAAAAATATTCACCGTCACAATGGCATTGGCCAGAAAAAGTGCACGTGTATTCCCCAACTAAACCACACTATTATAGAAAGCTGGAACAGTGAGATATCAAAAGGTAAACATGATTCACCAGCTTCTTCTGATCCGAAGATTGAAAGTTATAAAGAAGTATCAAACTGAAAATATAGATCAAGGTTTAGATTCATCTGGTCAACCAGTTCACACGACTAAACAAATTTAAGAATTCAGGACATGCAGGAAGAAGTAATACTTCAATTTGGCGCTATGGCATGTAGAACATGCATGCTAATACAGCTCAACATATGTGACGCGGATTTATACATCTTTCTAATAATTTTTGACCATTACCTTTTAGGTGAACTGTGAACATGTCTTGAAAGGATCACAGAGATGTTTTAGAAGCACAACAGCACTATAACATGGTTAACATAACTAATTATACAATCATTTGGAAACACAATTAGATAGAAATCTTAGCAGATCCAGTTATTAACCTTATGCTTGTAATTTGTAACTGCTTCATCATTAGTATAAAATGTATATATAAAACATCCACTCACTGTATTGTGCAGAACATGAAAAATCATATATTTCGTGAAAGGGTCACATTTTATCGGGGCATATAGAAATGTGTTACACATTTTCAATTGACACATTTCTATTTATGACATTATCCTGTTCCACTTTAAGAGTTCAAATTTGTTTGATTAGCTATAATTCTAAAATGATACTTTCCCAATCAAAGTAAACTTTTCAGTTATGAATTTAACAGGTTTATCAAGACTTCAACAGCTACCAGTAAAATGTATTATAGACAAGTCAATTTGACATTCTAAACTTCACCTGAAGTTAAACTGAGTGACATGATACTGGACGCTGTGACTAGTAGGATCAAACAAAGCCTCACCCAAGCAAGAGCTACATCTTATTCTCCCAGAACCAAAAGTTGACTATTTATGCTTTCCTAGGGTCAGTTTGACTAATTTCCAGTCCAAATCTGATATTGATATCCACTTTCTGAAAATAGCTAGTTAGTCATTATCAGATTTGGACTGGAAATTCTTCAAATTATCAGAACACTATCTATTCCAGAAATTATTACTATCAGAACATTAGCTATTCCAGGTTATTACTGAGCACACACAAATCAACGTTGATGATGAAATTTGCAATACTTCCAATTCACTCTTCTACAAAGTATCGAGAAGTCTACTTTGAAGGATTCACAAATTATCAGTGCGAATCTGTATATAAACATACTCTCTGCATTATTCCCCACTGTACTTTTTATACAAAACTGCACAATCACACTAACACTCGAATTCGAAAGTAGAATAAATGGTTAGTCACTTATTCTCTGCATCGTCTAAATTTTATGGGACTTAATAACTTATTGTATTTATATCAATGAAATTGCTACGTCATTCAGTCTATAAACATCAATTTTCTTCATAAATTCTAAAATAACTTAAATTTTCAACTAAATTCATACACGAATTGAAAATCACGGAAGAGAATACGATAGGAACAGCACAATATAGCTCAATTTGGATACCAGAAAAAACATATGAAAATGGATACAGAACTGACCGGAAAAGAACGGACAACAACGGTAGGTAATACAGAAAGTTTCCGATAAATTGACGGTACGATTGAGGTCTCCGATGAAGACGTTGATAGAGATACTGGTGAAAGCAACGCCATCACTTTGAATATCTCGATCAACGTTTTCTGTTGTATTTTCTACTGGTATATATACTGTATGTCGTTGTTTACTGTGTAAATAAACGTTGATGTCTGGGTTTTGGTAATGCTTTGGGCTTGGGTTCTCACAATTTCTTTGATCCAAAATTGTATATAATAGCAAATTATTAATTTAAATTAAATGTTATAAATATAATTTGATTTAATTGTACCCCATAACAAACTGTTGCTATTTCGCCTCTCTCCTAGTGAATCTCGCTAGCCACTCTCGTTCTCTCTCGCCTCTCTCGCTTTTATACAAATACAAATGTATAAAATGTGTTTGTGTTTATATAAAGCGAGAGAAAATTATATATATACATATATTTTCGTTCCCCTCTCTCCCCTCTCCTCCCGCATCTCGCTCACTCCTAAATCTCGCCGCGCCTTCTCTCGCTTCTCTTATACAAACAGAAATGAATAACTTGCATTTCTGTTTGTATAAAGCGAGAGAAAATTGTATATACACATGCAAATACATATATCTTCGTCATATACACTTATAATTATACAATACAAATATTCTCCTGCCCAGTTCTCTTTTGCATTTCTCTCTTTCTCGCTTTATACAAACACAAATTATACAATTGATCTTTCGTATATGTATACCGAAACAGAAACAGATTATATACAACTGCTTTCTTTTGTATATGTATAGCGAAATATACATATTTATGTTTGCTATGGAGTGCAATTATGCAAACTATAGCTATAGCATACAAATATGATTTTTGTGTTTGCTATATGTGAAAGTTGCTCATTTTGGATTCTTGATATTGGGCTCATGGCCCAATGTGAAGTAAGCTCCAAAATGGGGAATTGGGAAATTTTCTCGGAACACATATATTATTAAATGTGAAAATTTTATAATTGGCATATATATGACTAATAATTATAAGTTATGACATTATCTTTTATCTTTCAAGTTATAAAAAAAAAAAATTGCAAGTTGTAACATTTTAGTAAAATAAAAAAAAATGATTTAAAATAACAGTAAAAATTAATTAATGTGAAAAATAAATAAGGTAAAAACGGATATATTAATAGTAAATAATTTGAACTCATTAATAATAATTAATATGTGGCATAAAAATAGGATGTTCGTAAAAAAAGAATATTTGTTTTCCTTGTTTAACTCAAAGCGGTTAAAATTCGTTCAAAACAATTTTTTTTTTCCGAACGTTTTCTGTCCCTTCTCAAATTCCTATTTGTTTTTATTCAATAATCTCCATTTTCTTGTAATGGATGACTTCTTATCATTATTAATAAAGCATGGTGGTAGATGGGATCCTTCAGGTTAGTGTTCTTTGCGATGTATTGGTATACTAACCAAACGTTAAAAAAAAACATTAAGAACAGTGATACTGGTAAGAAAATATTCAAATTTTCTTTGTGTATAATATTTAATTATGGTGTTTTTGGAATGAACATTTATATTTTGAAATTACATAAAATTTGTTTGAAAATGATATAGATTTTGGTATGAACATTCTTTTTTTTTTTTTGTATGTTTTTGGTACTGGTTATACCATGTGGGTATGATTTTGACATTATATTGGAATGAATTTTGTGTACTCATTATCTAATAAATGACAATTAATAGTTAGAATTAGTATTAATTTGGTATTATATTGACATGATTCTTCCGTGAAAAAGTGACGACTTATGTGATGAAATAATTATAATTTTAGCATGAAATGTGTATGAAAAGTGTGCATCAAAATTGTATGAAATTTGTATACTGATTTCATATTTTTTGTTGTGTATAATAATTTTAATTATGATGTTTTTTTTTAAATGTATAATGTTATATTTTGGTATGATATTGAATTTGATCATTATTTGTCTATCCCATTTTTTATTTGACGTGTGACATAAAAAAAGGAACACAAATCAAGGTAAAATTTCTAAAAATGTGTAAGAGATAATTATGATTGATTCTTTATTTATACCACCTAATAATAAAAATATAATTATAAAATTTTAATTATCTAATAAAGTGGAATTATATTGATTTATAAATAAAAAGTGATATGTTATAACCCGCAATTAAAATGTTATAAGTAATAATATTTTAAAAGTAGATTTAAAATCCGTAATATTGCCCCTTAATAAATATATATGGGGGTGGTTTTTCCTTATTAAATTTGTAAATTCTTTCTCAGATAAAAGGAAAAGGTTAACTATTATGACATTACTAGACAACATACATATTATTATGGGAGAATTTGATTATTTGAATGATAATTTAGAGAAACAATCCCTTTTATTCAAATTGAAATTGTTATAAGAAGTCTATGAGGTTATATGAATGCTTGTCCCAATTTTTCATAGATTGTGCTAATAGAAATAGTCGGGTAAATATTATGTTTTATATTTGTGATACATATATTACACTTGTTACATGTATTTATGCAAGCACCAAAGTTATTAAGGCATGATATCACCTAACTACACAAAAAAATAAAGTTCATACAAATTCAGTAGCTTTTGCTTAGATCTTGTATATTTAATATATTTTTTTTATTGAATATATATAAATATTTTATATTGAATTTAATAACTATAAAACGAACTATAAATTCTTCTCAAGTTTGTAACTCATAAACTTAAATTTCTTACTCCCTTATACATTATACTAGACACAAGCGCCCGTGCTAGCACGGGCCCAATATCTATTATTTTTTGTTTCACTTTATGTGACATAAATAAAATTTAGAGAGTCAATTAAATTTTAATATGATTTTTAAATATTTTAAGTTGTTAATTATTGTAATTTATAGTACTTTTACGTAATTTTTAAATAATATATGTTACTTTTCTTGTCCCAATATATGCAGCACAAATATAATTTCAAGAGTCAATATGTTGTTAATTATTGAGATTTACAATACTTTTTGCGTAGTTTTCAAATTAAATAATACATGCAACTTCTTTTGTTCCATTTTATGTGACACGGATAAATTAATTGTATGAGTCAATCGAATTTTTTATAAGCAATTGCATTTTTATATATGTTTTGTTAAAAAAAATATTTTAAAATATTAATTATCATGCTTTATAATAATTTTTATGGAATTTTTAAATATATATAAAAAATTAAAAAATAAAACAAACAAATTAAAACAAAAGGCAAAAATAGACAAAAGTAATAGAAGTGGGGAACCACACAGGTGAAACAGACATGTTGACTGCCTCTTGTGTGGTTATCCTCACTTATAAATAAGTAGTAGATAAGATGGAATAACTAAAATATGAATAAAAAATATATTTACGTAATACGAAATGTCAAAAGCCTCAAATCAATAAATAAGCTGAAATTAAAACAGAAATAAAAAAATGATGTTGGCAAGGTTTAAACCCCAACTTGCAAGGTCAAGCAAGGTCAAGCCTAGACAATAAGAGAAACAGCTGAATATGAACATAAGCATACAACTGAAGCACACATTTTGACCCTCAGCGGTGTGCTTATTGACACTTATATATTAGTAGTGGATATATCCAATTTATCACTTACAATAGATCATGTTGAAATGAAAAAACTTGTTGGGTGCAATTGCGCCTATGTACAATCGAAGATGATTGAGTCCACATGTCAATATAGTGCATGTCCCCACCAACTAGACTAAAATACTAGAAATACTTGTCAATTAAGATAAGCCTCAATTACCTCAAGAGATTGGCTAATATTAGTAACCAAAAACGTCATCTTGTATGTATTGTAAGGTTACTATTCTCACTATAGTTGTTGGGTAGCAAGACTTTTCTCATGAAGACTTCAGTTTCATTTTAAATTGTACGGCTACGAGCACATCATGAAGGAACATAAATTTTTAATGTAATAAATTTATTAATTTTTCAATGTGATAATCTTATTCAAATTAAAACATATATCTCATCACTACAAAAATATAGAAAATGAATCAATTTAAGCACGCCTTGTAGAAGAAACGTTGTGACATATATCATGTATGTATAAGGGTTGAGAGAATCAAATTCTTAGACCAATCAGATTGATTTGAAATTAAAATTTTATTTGCATATTATTTAAATTTAAAAACTTGCACTTCTTCTCATAAATATACAAAATTCACAATTTGTGAAAACTATAAAAGAAATTATTCAATTCTCTAATCTTATCAAATAAACAAACCATAATTCTTAAACAAACTATCATAATAAAAACTGCATTAACCAAAAAGTAAAAAGATCGGTTTTTTTTAAGGAAATCATATGGTAATAGCGCATAAGTTTGTTTCACGGCAAAATAATTAAGTAAAAAATAAAGAAATGTATCTCCTTTCCATTTCTTTATTCTTTTTGGTTAAGGAGGAAAGCAGCAAAAAGGAAATTGTAGTAATCAATTTTTGGGTGAAATTTTACTTTCACTATTAAAATTTTAAGTTTTTTTTTTTTTTTTTTTTTTTTAAGTAAAACACATGCTCAAGCATAATTTTAAATTTCAAAAATTATTTTTCAACAAATTTTAAAAAGTTTAACTAAATTTATGATCGAAAGCTAACTTAATTTTTTTTTTCCGTATTTCCTTGGATTTCATCCAAAGCAAATTTAAGAGTCTTTATACTATAAAATACAACTTATATAGTCAATTAGTTATAATTGGAGTATTATTTAGATAATTTGATATTGTCATTTCTTAACTATTAAGTACTAAAGTTAAAATCAAGATAAGAAAAAAGAAAAGAGAGGTTAAAGTAAAGGCAATTATCTCAGAAGTGAGATTATTGCAATTTGCAAGTCAAGAAGGCAAAACAAACAAACAACAAAGTCATCACAATAATTACGTAAAACGTATTTTTTAATAATATGATTTCTTGTTTAATATGATAACGACCCACCACTACCACGTTCTTTATCCGATTTTTTTTTTTAATAATATTCCAAAAATTTTACTCATCAATAAGGAAGAATCCCAATCAGTAGTCTTCTACCATTATAATCACTTTTTGATCAGATAAGACCACTTGCTTCAGTCCTTTATTCTTTTGGCTCTCTCTCTTTCAGCTTTCAGGTAACAAAAATTATGTTTTCAATTCTAAGTTTTCTGCTTTTTAGTCTTGATGATTTATGGGGTTCTGATCCATGTGATCTCTCATTATTTTCAACTGGGGTTTAGTTTTTTTATGTGTTTATAATCATGACTTTGACTTATTAGTGATGAATTTGGGGTTTCTTGGTCTGTGAAATCATTCATGTTTACAAGAATTGGGTAGATTCTAACCTGGGTTCTCGTTTGATTTTGGATCAAAGTTTTGAGCTTTAATTGTTATCAAATCGTTTCACAAAGGTCTATTTTTTGTTCTTTTATCCCTTTTTGACATGTTATAGTTTGAAGTTTTGCTTTGTTCTTCTTCATTGATTACTGTTGGTGCAAAATTTCTACTTTTAAATCAGTTTGAGACAGAAAGATTGTCATAATTGGACACTGATCCGTGGTGGCTGTGATGGGAATTTATGGTTTACAATCTTGCAATGAAATCTTTTTAGGTTTTTGGTTCATAGTTTTGTTTGATGCAGGTGTTTAGTTAGAAAGTGAATCTATTTTTGATGCTTTGAATTTTTTTCAGTTTCGTCTGACTAGGGGATAGATGGGGTCCGAAGGGCCTTCACCTGTGATCGTACATGTGACTGGTTTCAAGAAATTTCATGGAGTTGCTGAAAATCCAACAGAAACCATTGTAAGTAATCTTAAAGATTATATGAAGAAAAGGGGTATGCCCAAAGGGCTGATCCTTGGGAGTTGCAGCATCCTTGATACTGCAGGCCAGGGAGCCCTAGTTCCCTTGTATCAGACACTGCAAGCTGGTTTAAGCGGTGGTGACTCGGAGTCATCTAATTCCAGGAGAGTTATTTGGGTTAGTTGCTCACTTGGCTTCTCTTTACCTTTCATGCTTAACTTTGTTCTAGTGTCCAAATGAGGAAATGATAGGTTTTTTATTTCTTTTAGTTAGAAAATGGTCACATGGCCATTTTAAAATTGTGTAGCTCTGTATTATTTTTGGTGTTAAGTGTAAACAGAAGCTATTTATGCAGCTTATACATTGGTTGTAACTTAGAAAATAGGACCCTATGTAACTACAGCACCTTTGAAGGGGGATTACATTTTCTGATGTAGTATACCTGTGATATATATATATAGAGAGAGAGAGAGAGAGACTAACTGTTACCTTTCTCTAAAAAAAAAAAATGGTCACATGGCTGGTAATTCTATTGGACCTTAATATGACATAAAGATGGAAATTTTTCTTTATGGAATCTGACAGGACCATGTTGTATCATGACACAATTAGTGTTCCTTTTCTCCTATTACGAAATGTATGAGCTTTAATTTGGATGTGGTTGGTTTTATCTTGGAAATATCACACTTCTACTTTTGTCGTGTCCGATATGGAAGTTTTGGATCATAGTTCATACAAATTGATCATCTTTGAATGATGCAGGGTGCTACTGCTTTTGTATTTGTGGAAGGATCCATTTGCTGACGAAAATGTCATTAAATTAATTTTTTAATCCTGAAAACCGCTATACTTCCGTTTTTCAGAAATTGGACGCATGCTATGATGTGTAGGTGGCACCTTATATATACTCTAGGCTCTTGGGATTATCTGAGATGAAATCCAAATCCTGTTCTGAACCCAATCCTGTAAAAGTGTACTTAAATATGCTGCTAGAAATGTTACCTTTATCAAAAATATGCTGCTAGAAATTAGAATGTTTCACAAATTTACCTTAACAAAATGGGTTTGTTTCATAGACTTTGGATGGTTATTGAATCATTTATAAAATAAGGATTGTATTCAGGTGTTAAGAGAAGATAGATAAAAGGGAGGGATAAAGGTAGCTAATGGGGGAAAAGGGGAGGGATAAAGCTAAACAAAGAGAGAGTTGTTTATTTGTTTACAACCAAATGCCCTAATTATTTCGTCGTGCCTTTATCTTTTATACTTGTGACTTGTGAGGGGAAATGTTGTCCATTTTTCGTTGAAATTGCTGAGTGATATATTCTTGTATAGAGAATACCACTAAACTTTTTAATTCCTCCAAGATCTAGAATAAAGAGCACATATGACATAACATAGTTGCGTGGAGTACCACTCCATGATGACATGAGGAGGGAATGGAGTTTATGGTGTTCCAGTGGCTAGAGAATAGTATGGTTATGCTCTAGAGTCTTTGTTGCGAATTCTCTGTCACAGTCAAATTATCTATGGAGTATTTTGATGCCCAATATTTGTACTTCATATACCAAGATAAATCTAATTCGTGGTAATTTCATCCAGGTACACTTTGGAGTTAATAGTGGTGCCACAATGTTTGCCATAGAGAATCAGGCTGTCAATGAAGCTACTTTCCGTTGTCCAGATGAGATGGGATGGAAGCCTCAGGTTATTTAAAAGACCTTCCAGTTTTCATTTGTCCTGTTTCAGTTTGTTCAGTTCATCAAGTGAACTCAAGATTTTTATCCTGTTACTTGCAGAAAGTCCCTATTGTTCCTGCAGATGGGGCAATTTCGCGTAAACGAGAGGTATTATGATTTCTTGCATCCATCTCTCATGATTTCTGTAGAATGGTTATTAAAATTTAATGCTTATCTTGTTGCCCAACTTTGAAGTCAACCAAATATGGTTGGTACTTAAATGAAACCGTTTTATGCATTAGTTCATACTTCATTGAAGTTTATACTCCATATTTTAAAAGTTGAAGGGTGTTTGCTTTAACACTTCATTGAATTTTAGACTCCATTTTTTGAGTTAAACTTTGTCTTGGTTTCCAAAAGGGGAGCAGGAGGGCAAGACCAGAGAAATTATTTGTTTACTTCCTTTGTATGAAGTATTGATGATGAACTTCCACTTGTTTGAGAAGTAAAAGTAATGTATGACCCTACTAGGAAATGACCCTTATAAATAATGATCTAAAAAATTAGTTAGTTCGGAAGATAGAAATGCTTAGGTATAACTAATTGTAGAAAGATAAAAGACAATTCTGGGCATCCTATGCTGGAAATAGACACAGAGCTCTGGGCTGAGGAAATAACTTGTAAAGGCAAAGTCATAAGCTTTTTGGAAGCTCAAGATTGTTGGTTCATCGTCCATGCTTATGCATGCTAAACCTTGAGTTAAATGCTTAATATTCCAGCCTCAAAGGTTCTCTTTCCTTTTCTGGTCATGTTCTTCATAAACCTTTAAATGCACCAGGACCGGACGGAAAGATAAGGACCTATGTTGCGAGGGTTATTGATTCTTCATTTTATGATATACAATTTAAATCCAATTTCTTCTCTTAAAATTCCGAGCTCATGAACTTTTTAAAGATTTTTATTCATTTATTTTTACTGAAAAATATTCTAGTTTCCAGGGATTATGACATTGTGAACTGTTACCAACACCAATAAACATGACTTCTAAATTATTTCACTTTTGCTTTGCTTCATGCTATCCAAGTCACTTTTGTGACTTAAGGAGGGAGGAGCTGATGAATAACGAAGTGGTGTAATGCTTGTTGGAAATATATTTCCTATCTTGAATAGTTGGAGTTGCCATCCAAGCTAACACCAATTTCTCCATCTTATATATAAGTGATGACCCTTGATATTTTTTTCATTTCCATACCTTTATTTGATTCAAGTGATCCCTGCATAATCAGTTCTTTCAGTTTTCCCTATCTACCTAAGAACGGACGGTCTGTGATTCATGGATCTCCGATCGGGAAACCGTATCCAAGCTCCATGTCTAGTCTGTGCTCTTTGGACTTTTCAAACTTAGCGAACTGAAAATCTTAGTAGCTAAATGAAGGGAAATCAACTTAGGTTTCTCCACTTCTTTTTTATTTTCTTTTTGATAAATAAGGTTAAAGCTTAATCTTGGACCACGTGGTAGTATCCCTATTCAAAGATGTCAGACGAATAGGTAGCTTTAGAAATGGGGAAAAAGAAGAGCACCTATTCCTCCGAATAACCAGTTTCAGGAGTGGGGAGTTTTTACTAGCATCTAATCTTTCTGCAGATCGCATTGACTGGAAATAGCTGCTTCCTGTAACTTCTGATCCAGAAACAATTTGTTTTTGTTTGTCTTTGCACCTATAGGTGTCTTACCCCTTCTCCTTATTCTGTGTTCTCTCTTTGTCTAGACTTCTCTTCCGGTGGAGGAAATGACCAAGGTATTGGCAAAGATGGGATATGAAGTAATGACCTCTGATGATGCAGGCCGGTTTGTATGCAATTATGTATACTACCATTCCTTGCGTTTTGCAGAGCAGAATGGTGTCCGATCACTATTTGTTCACGTGCCCCTCTTCCTAACCATAGACGAGGAGACACAAATGCAATTTGCTGCTTCTTTGCTGGAGCTACTCACCTCTTTATCCTAGTCCTCGACTTCTGTGTCCGGAAGTGTATTTGCCTTGTTATTTATGCTGAGTATGCAGAAGAAGGTTGATCTGGATATAAATGTAATGCTTAATAAACAGTGAACTTTTAGTGAATGGCAAATGCATATGGTGTGTACATGTATCTTCGTCAACATTCCTTGGGTGGTTAATCTCGTTGATTTGGAGATGTTTCATGCTTATTTGCGAGCAAACTTACAGCTTTCTGTATCTCCTTTTCAAAGTAATGGACATGATAGGAACTTGTCCTTCAATTTATGTTCTTGCATTAGTGTCTTTCTGTTCTTTTGGCTGATCATAGTAACGAAATTGGGCAGAAAATTACACCCAATGACCTTGAAAAATGCGTGGTCTTGAACTTTTGACCCCCACTTGCTTCATGGGCAACCCTTCAAGGTCAAAAGTTTATGAAGCAACCCTTCAAGGTCAAAACTTATAAATTTGAAGTTTTGCCCGCGGAGTCCAAAGTTCAAGACTAGCTACCTTCAACACAAAAGGAGAGAATTACAACTTATGCATACCATTCGGGGTTTTTTGTGAAAGAAAACAAAATAGAAGAATTCATGACATAGTATAATCAAGCACATGACCTTCAAAGAAACGAAAAAATTAAAATCATTTGTAGCTACTAGGAAATAGAGTAGAAGAATTCATGACAGAGGTTCCCCGTGCACCGGCCACTACTTTATTTAGCACGCCCCTACAGCAAAGTTAAAAGAATTGCGTACTACATTTTACTTGTGTGCTATATATATCGTGTTTGAGAAATTTAAAATGGGTGAATTGTAGGTTGTAGCCCCCACACCACAGCCGCCTTCCTCCATTTGCTATGTTGGGACCTCAATTTTTTACATTTATAGACTATAGTGCTGTCAGCTCTGCCACTCCCACTATACATTAATCATGCCATACTCTTAATTATTGGATCTTCTTTAATTTAATGTCATTCTAGACCTTCCATTCGCCCTCCCGTGTAATAATAACTTGAGTAGATGATGATGTTGAGTAACTATCATCGACTATTTGTGTTGGGAGAGATGAGATTTCTTTTACCTTAATAGAAGTCGTGATTTCAAACTTTTAGGAATATTATAAACTCGCACATCTAGATTAGTTGGGACCACAAAAGGATATCGTCACTAATTAGAATCACTAGTATTTGGCTGCATGTTTTACCTAAAGGAAAAAGCTGTTGTGCGTCTTTTACTCTAGAGATATTCTAGTTATAGGGACATCTCGAGTTAACCTATGTGTACGATTAACCTACCTGCTACTGTAATTAGTACTAAATTTAGAAAATTCAAAAAGGTAAAAGGGATTGCCAAACCTCTTTTCGTACAACCATTGAGTTTGATATCGTCCTTTTGATTCAACTTATTTACACTATTAGTATAATTTATTAGGATATATAGAACGTAACCTACGTTATTTTCAATGTTACTTTTTACCTTTTTACGAGCATGTGAAAGTACTATAGATTAGTAGTACTTACATTGAGACACTAGCTATGAGTTATTGATCACTTGCCTTTTTTGTTGAACTCGTCAATTTCACATATAAATCTTATTGGGCATGTGGTAATTGACATGTGTGTGGTTAAATTAAGCTACTTCTTAAATGGTTAAAATTGGTAACTAACCTTGATTCCTTTCTACTTAATTTCACAGACATCCAAACATGCTCTGAACTTTGGTCATTTACTGTCACCAATGACCAAACTAAGTTCACGAGCTGTGGAAGCAACCACTAATGCTTGCCGTACACCCTTTGGGTTGCAACCCTTCCCCTAACCTTGCCAACTTGGGATGCTTTGTGTACTGGGCTCTATGTTGCTCGGACTCTTCAAAAATGTCAAGGTGTGTGTGTCGGATTCGCCAAAATAGTATATTCTTGGAGAATCCGACACAGGTGCGGCATCAAAAGTGAAGAGTCCGCACAACTTAGAGTCTGGGCTTATATGACAAGTTGATACTTGAAAGTTATTTACACTATCAAAGTATGTAAGTTAAATCGAAAGGAAAGCAGAAGATATTCTAAAACTGACAAAGCATAGTATACCATGGTTTAAAATATACTATTATATCATTGACAAAGAGAGACATGCTTACACTTAAGTTTTAGTCCCCTCTGCAACAATACTAGTAGAGCTAAAACTTTAATACATACTATTAATTACGCCATCTTTTACAAGTTTCTATTCTTAGCAAATCATCTATCAGCATTGATCAAGATCATTACTTGGTAATGACTGAGGTGTGCCTTCCAACAAGCAAAAAACTGGTGGAATTGTAAGAGTCATTAGAGATCCATAAGCATTCCAACAAAATGGTTCCAAGATTTTTTGTCCTTGAGCAGGATATAACTCCACATCCAAAAAAGTCAAATTTGTGCAAGGGACGCTGTTACTACAAGCCAAATGCATTGGTGGACTTCTCACATCATAAGTACCCTTTATGTTTGAATAAATCACATCAGATATGTACACTGCTGAAGTTTGATTTGCACAGCTCTTTGTGTTGCAGTAATATTGATCTAAAATTATCGGATTTCGCACACTTTCCATTCTAATGTTGTTGAAATTAATGTTGGATACTGTCCCAAATCCTCCTTGCCATGTCTTGATCCTAACACCATTGTCTGAATACTTAATCGTTGAATCTTGAACTGTAATGTTGGATACACATGCCCGGGAATTGCGAATGCCTAGACTGCCAATGCTGAAAATTATGCAAAGACAGAGTCTTTATATTCAAGATTTGGGAAAAGGGAAAGAGGAAAAAGACAGAGTAGACATCTTGTTATGGGCTTAAAAGTGTTTTTTTTTCTTGTATAATGGTAGGGCATACCTCTTTCACTCTGGCAGTTTTGTTAGTTAATGTGCCATTTTTTTAAGGTTATGTTTGTGGTGCAAAATTGATTTGTTACTTTTTTGACATAAAAAGATGGTGTGATATTGCAGCATTTGAATATACCTTATTCCATGACTTGGACCACAGGTCATGTTCCTTATATTAACATTGTAACAACCAGCTCCAATTGAAATACAGTCATCACCTACAACATAAATTGGTGGTGCTCAGAAAGAGAATACGCGAAGAACCCTCTATCACTTACTTTACAAGAATTTAAGATTTTACCATTGGAGATTATTGAGTTTCTTATTGTGACATCATTGGTATTCTCTATGTGAATTCCATCTGTATTGGGGCTCTGAGGTGGTGCTTTTATGTAAAGTGAGTCAACATGGACATCGCGGCAACTGTCAAATCTGAAATGGAACAGTGGGCTGTTCTTGATTTTAAGTCCTTGCACTGTCAAATTTGAGCTCATGAAGAACCTTATAGCCTGTAAAATTGAACATACTTTAGATTTATGGTCTTCTGGTCTAAAGAAACAAAACAATGTGTGTTTGAACTTACCACAGGGCTGTCACAAGGACCAGGTAGAGTTGTTCCATTTATTCCCTGATGCATTGAAGTGTTTTACATTATATACAAAACTCAAGATCCTAAATCAAATTTGTAAAATAAAAAGGGCAGTTCGGTGCACTAAAGCTCTCGCTATGTGCGGGGTTCAGGGAAGGACCGGACCACAAGGGTCTATTGTATGCAACCTTACCCTGCATTTTTGCAAGAGGCTGTAGAACCCGTGACCTCCTGGTCACATGACAACAACTTTACGAGTGGATCAAGAAAATTACTTTATGTGGTTTGCAAGGAAGATTCCACCATTTTTCTCCTTTACCATCTATGAGTCCACCACCTTTCATTGACATCCCATCAATTCTGTAAAAGACTAACCATTGTTTCTTACTGACACTTCTTGGCCATGAATCAGGTCCATCTGGTGGCATAATGGTTCCTTCAACCTACACCATCAATCATAATTAGTCACTTCACACAATTATCGAACAACGTTTCAAGTACATGAAAAAATTGAAATAGTTTGTCACATTACCTTAAAAATTAGCCCACTTTTGCAAGGACCAGTGAAGATTGTGGATTGGATCATAAAGGAATAGTGTTTAGGAACCAGTAGAATAGCTGAATCAACTTGACAAGCAGCATCCCAAGCCATCTTAAATGCTTGTGTATCGTCGATCACACCATCACCAACAGCCCCATAAGATAACACATTGAAAATGCCTGCTGCATAATCATTTGATGAATTCTTCACATTGTCAATTGTTGGATCATCCTTAGGTGCAGGGTAAGGGGCAGGAGCAGGAGCAGGAGCAGGAGCAGGGGAAGGTGGCATTGATATTTGTGACAATGCACGAAAACGCGACACTTTGGGATAATCATAGAACCTACCATGAACTGAACAAACATTGTAAATCAAGAAAACAGAAAAAACCAAGAAGCAAAATCTAGTGAATTCCATAATTTGTGTCCAGCTAGTATAGCTTGTTAACTAAAACAGAGTATTTATAGAACTTAAAGGGAAGTGAAGTAACACAATTTGGCTACTTGTTTTACTAGACCCCTCACTAATCCTATATAGAAAAATAAAATGTCAATTTTCACTAGACTAAAAAGATCATGCTTATTTTTGTCATTATCAGTACGTTTTTCAGAAGTTAGAAGGATATAAGGCAAGGCACAAGTTGAAAGACTATGCAAGTAGTTCAATTATGTTACAAGTTCTCAAAGTGAAATATTCCATTTTATAGTAAGTGCTTCTTAGTGGAAGAATGGTTCTTTTGCATGGTCGGCATTATTTTAATCATATCAAAACCGCCCTATTCCATTTACACAATGGTTTTTCTGGTTCACGATAAATGGATCGCAGGGTGTCCCCTCAACGATAAGAATTTAACTTCTATACGTTTATAGTGTAAAAAAGTTATACACTATCGAGAGGGATTACAAATTTTAAAAATAAGATAGGTTATTATAGTATATTTTTTTATATAGTTACTGTCCGTATATAAAAATTAAATTTCAGTGTTGGGGTGGGTATGAGATAATCATAATAGTGAAATTCAAAAGAACCCCACGTTTTCATCCCATTACGTGCCACTTACATTGGTCCCAAAACTAGTGAGACTGCCCAATAGGCAATTCTGATGGAACATGTTATTATGGTTAATATGTATGGTTATAAATCTTGTCAAACAGAATGCTTTTTTTTACTTTTTTTTTTGTTAGGAATAATACAATAGAAAGTTAAAATCTCTATTTTTAATGGCCATAATAAAAGGATTGCATTTGAATTGGTGGGTAGATTTCAATTTTGTCTGCGTGATTACACTTACAGAAAAATTAATCTATCAAACTTTTCATAGTGATATCTTTAGATAATACACCAATTGATAAACTCGAACTTGCTCCACCATGAGTGAATCTTGTTTTTACATGTATTAAGAGGCACATATTAGGTAGGTAGTTTTTGTATTTAGTTCACATAGAGTGAGAGCATATATAGGTTTAAGGTGTTATAGTAACTATTTGCAAAAGTAACTACTAACTCAGGCTATGGGATCTTTTCTTTTAAAGTGGGATACTGAGTGCACCATAGGTGTTTTAGATTGTGGTTTCACATGCATCCAATCTAATGATTGTGGTGGAATAAATAGGATCTTTCCATTCTTGATTTTCGGTTGAGTTTTGAGTATAAAAAAAAAAAAATTGTCGGGGAGCATCGCCCCTTTAATGGATCTTACCATAATCCTAATAGTTTATAGTTGTCGCGCTCACCAACTATCTAAGCAAGCACGAGGCCCTACTCGAGTGGATTCCTCCTTTTGCTCCTCAGTCTATGGAGTATTAGAAGTCGATTTCAGTTGTTTATCCCCGTTCAAAGGAGAGGTTCTTATGTGTTACTCAACTATCCACTACGTCCTACTTGCATGTGTCAAGCATCCCGCCCACGTATAGTGTATAATACACAAATTATACATTGGATACTTAACTACAATTTGTAAAAGAAAATATTGGGTTAATTATTGTTGGGACTTTGTTGATTAGCTATGTAGTGTAAAAATCCCAAAGAAAATCTTTAGTTTTTTTGATCTTTTAGGACCAGGAATTTCGGGCGTCTAAGAAAATATAGTTCCACTAGGAGTAGATAGAAACCAAACCCCACATAGGACCACTCTTTTTTGCTTCATTGTTAATTCCCATTATGTAAAATTTTATCTTTATAAAGTCAAAAGAAAGCATAGTTGAATGCGTACAACGAAACAAATATATTACAGAGAGCATGCTTTGATACATATTGTTTTGGAATTTTGTGCTCACATTACCTTATGTTTATGCATACTTTGAATTTTTGGTACTACAAAATGGGGAGCTTTACTTTGTTGGAGCGGCGAAGATAAGTACATATCATATTCTTTATTATATGGAAACAATTGAGATAGATAATGTTTTTTTATTGGATGATAAAGTTTGGTAGAAAATAACACATAAACCTCAACTCGAGAACATTCAATTAGACAAGTAAATGACTTTTTAGGTTAAATGATAACAATTAAGTGATTCTTTTGTTATAGTACAAAAATTAAAGAAAAGTAATTTTTGTAAGATAATTATCATTCATTGAGTGACTGCCTGAAAAATCAAGCTGGTTATTTTTGACATTATTTCCAGGGACTGGAAAAATGGTTTCCGTCCTACAACTTTCATATAATCTTTAATACTTTCAGGTTGCCCCAAAATAATGTTAGATAATCAAATAATGTTTATTGTAGAAATTTACTTATAATAGTCTTATATAAGTAATTTGGTTGTCAATAACCTTTACATCCAGTTCATCTAACGTAAGCTCCAACACTAAACATAAAATAAGATTGGTAAATAACATGGGACTTGGGGAGGTATAGGAATCAGTTCAGCAGGAGTGTTACTAAACTACTTAGGCATTCGCTATTCATATTATCATTGTGTATGACATATTTTAAAAAGAGGGTCATTTCACTAATGCTTGCTGCATTTCTGGTTTCTATAATAACTTCATTTTGGGTGTCACCTTCTGGAGTAGTAGTTGACCTATCTGACAACAGTTCTAAGTGATGAATGCAATGACCTCAACCAGGTTTTTTTCCTGTAACACAACTGGGTGTGGATCAGACTCAATGCCCATACCTGCAAGATAGCTCCTATGTGTGGGACATACTGGCAAAAGTGGGAGCTTTGAGCCATGCAAGGATAAGTACCAACATACTTTTACCTTGTCTCCAATATCTATATTTTTCTTTCACTCTTCTTTGTCACACTTAAGCACAAGTCAACATGCCATGTGTAGAATAGTAATTTACTCTGAGAATTAGGAGATGAACACAGCACTGAATGTGAAAAGAACACTATAGAAATATTGGTTGCATATCTCACACACAAGCTTCAGAATTGATCCAGTAGTGTCTCAGACCAAGGTAGATCACCTCTTTGAAATGATAGATAATTCTATGTTATTGTATCAACAGTATACACGTCCAACTAAGCTACCAAGGACCCAATTTAATTAAATAAAAAATATACATATGAAAACATCTTAGGCTTAATCACAATTCACAATGCACAAATAAATCAGTCTTAACCTAGTAGGACCGACTCGCCTTCTTTACAATATTAAGGCAGAGAGTCTCACCTGATCTATTCATTAACTTTAACAATTTGTAAGCTCCAAACCTACTGCTCAAATTCATCTAATTTGTAACCTACAAATGATAGCCACCAAGACCACAGTCAAGCAGTGAAACTAGTAATCCACATCTTGCACCAAAGGTAGATACTTACAGGTCCAACCACTATAACCATCCGAAATCAACAATAATAGGGCTTAAAGGGGTCATTGGGGGAAAAAAGGGAACGTGTAAAGTTATTCCTGCCACCACACTAAAATTTCCAATCTAAATAACAGATTGGTGAAGTCCAAATGATAAAAGGATAACCAGGTTATAATTAAATTAAAACCAACATTAACTTTTGATTTCCTGTTTCTAACTGCACATCACTCAACTGAACTTGTAGTCATCTATTTCTTCCAAAGTCAATATAGTATTTATATTTTGGGCAATCTACATCTTCAGTCAACATACTCTAAAGCATATCTGACAAGAGTAGTAAATGAGGTGGCAGACCTATCCCCACTCAACAAATGGGAGAGGCGGATAACCACCCTCAGGCGGAGGCCTTAGAGAGGGAGGCAGATTATCCAGTGATGCTCCGGCATTTTCTCTGAACACATCACCTGCTACAACCAAGAACATCACGATTAAATTTAGAAGAAGAAAAACCACCAAGAGCATCAGCAGAGATTAACTGAGGAATTGGAAAAAACTCAACACCTGCCATTTTAAGTGAAAATAGGAAGAAAAATAGATGCAAAAGCAATACTTGCCTGGAAAAGAGGCCGAACCAAAAGTTGAGTGAAAACCCTCTCTACTATTTTCCCCTGAGAATTGGATAAACAAAAAGGAATCAAAAGTTGCATGCACTGTGTTCTTCCATAGCTATTCAAATTCATAGGATATGATTTTACAATCAAGTATACTCCCAATTCAAGTGTATATCCATATCAAGAATTAATACTCCACAACTTAAAAGACTAATTCAGGTCAATCAAATCTTTTAGAATAACTACTAGGAATGAAAACTTAAAATTACAGGACAAAGAACTTCAAAAGAGTTGGTACATAAATTTTGAAATCTTGCATGAAGAAGTTGTAGCATAACTAGATAAGTTCGTTTGAAAAAATGCACACAATACTATTAACAACTTTTTTTAAAAAAAAGCAAAAAAGCACAGAATACTATTTGCACGAGTGAATTCTGCACATTGCCAAATCCAAGAAATTCAAAAGATTGATTCCCCAGTTCTTCTTAAAGCTCTGACTTCCCAAAAGTTAGATTACTTTCCTAAAATGTCCCTTTGAGATTTTAATAACATCCGACAAAAACCAGGACATCTTTTGGATGAGTGGCAAGGACAACCATTTCACGAAACAGCAAACAACATAAATTTTGAAATTAACTCACTATACCAGTTTTCCAATTCCCTTCCAGAAAGAAAACCCAAAAACCATTAAGAGTGTTTCAGGATATATTGATCCACAGCTATAATTTGAACCCAGAGCACTTTCTGGACAAACTTTCTTAGACAGACCCTTCTGATTTCGTCACATCATCAATTGTTGAATGAACCAAAAATGTCCATCAATTTTTTTTTTTAGAATCATCAACAGAAATTGCATAGATTAAAAGCACTTTCCATTCTTCAAGGAAAAAAGAAAGAAAAAAGTTAAACGTGAAATGCAGTACTCTTTGAAGTGACAAGCCCAAAATATCTAGTTCATCGTGATAAAGCTGGTTATTGATAAGTATATAACAGAGACAGTTACAATGAAAGTTTGCTTTGTCCAGGTTGACGCCCCAATTAGTCTAGGGTACAAAATTCCCTAGGAACTGGATAGTTACTTCCTAAACGTGCTAGTAACTAGTTATTTGTCCTTTGTTTATAGTTACTCGCAACTTGCATTGTAATGGTCCCACTTTTTGATTCACCTAGCAGCAGCAGTCTACAATGATCCAATCCCCCCGACAAACAAAAAACAAATATTTTTTCTTTGCAGAGCTACCTCATCTTCCAGCAAACTAGTCCTGGCAGACAAACACATGCGTATCTCTCAAAAATAAGAAACAAAAATACTTTTTGAGGCCAATAAATTTAAACAGTTATCATGGTGGCTAATATAGTTCTAGATTTAAGACATTAGTTGGTTAACAGTAAAATATTGAATATGAATATACACAAAACATACGAGAAAGATACCTGGAGGGAGTCCTGTTTGGTTCACAGTTTGAGAGTTTTGCTTGGGATGATAATATTTGCAGGAGTCCCCATACTGGCAATACCCCTTTGATACATGTAAAAGATATGATCAACAACATTATCCAACAAAGGGTGTCAAACACATAGAATTTCTTTAGAGTTTAGACTTCACCATCCCCAATCCATTGTTGTTACTCCTTCAACATTTTGTGTCACATTGAAGTCAATAAGAAGTGCCATCTGACCTTGGGCAATAACTTCAAGTGGATGAAGTAAAGCAACATTTACTTATGTTCATAACTTAGTGAATAGAAGTACTATCAGTAATGTTTATCACTTATCAGCATATTACTAAGTTTTTTCAACCAGAATGATGTGAATCTGCTAAAGTTACAAATTGAGCTAAGTTAGCAGATTATGAAACTCACCTACGACAAATCATACCACGCTCGTCAGGTTGGAGACACAATTATATCATCAACACATTAAGGGGAAATCTAATCATCATGTTACTTGGCCTTCTATAGTAAATTATTCTTCGAGTTACCAAAGGGGCTTCTGTTGTAGAGAGTACAATACTCAAAGGCCAAAGCTCCAGAAACAACTTGGCAGTATTCTGAGAAGCTTATAGGCCTTACAAAACCTTATATTTCAAAGCATCTTAGATTGCAACAATCTCTCTTTTTCTAATGGTAATTATGAAATGCATCAATTGAACTCCTTAGTATGAGCAGTCCAATCTTGCATCAATTGAACTCAAACAATGATGAATTCTCTGAATAAAAGATACTGATAATTCATATAACCAACTCGAACCAGTTTAAGATTGATTGATGATATGTAACAATCTGACTTATCTGTCACTTTTGTTTCTTCATCCATCACGCAAATTGAGCATTGCAGTAAAATGGACAACCCAAAAATGTCAAACATGATAATACAACTTCTGACTCCGTATCTCAAAATATTGCATACTAAAATACGAAGATAAGAGCAGTACCGTTCGAACAAAGTGATTGCAGACTCCTTTACCGAACGAGTCCGGATCGTTAAATAGCTGGGGATCTGTTATCCCAGAGAAATCCTTCATCAACACTTGGAAATTAATTAACTAAGAAGAAAAAGGAGAAACTTACTGCGCAAGGAGTCGTACCAAAGAGCTTTGGCTCTTTGATGTTGAACACCTTGAAGATGACGCCTCCGAGCAGCCGCAGTATCCTGGAATTCCTTGTCGCAGTAATCGCAGTAATATTTACCCAATGGCATTTTTTTTCTAAAAACTAAATTTCCAATGCCTAATTGCTTTTTATACGTTTCTTTGCCTACACAAGTTTGTTTAGTTTCCTCTTTTCCGGTTTTTTTTATCTCGAATAAATTGGTGAACATAACTTATACTCCCTTGAATAAATGAGAAAGTAATATGTAGCATAATCTCATGACGTCAATGACCAGCTAAATGAGAATTATAGTATATGGTTTTTCCTTTTCAAAGTTTTACTCTTTTCTAATATTAGAGAAAAAATCCATCTCACTGTGGAAAGACTTCTCTCTTTAACAAATCCATCGAAAAGAGTAATGTAACACTACTTGTATTCTTCCTGGTTTCAAGTGCACTTTGTTAACTACAAATGTCTGGCCCCATTGTGATTAAACTCGGTAGGTTTGCGCTAAAATGCACATTGTTCTCCCATTTGCTATTTTCCCTTTCTACTGCTGTAACTAATAGGCACCACGCAATTCATACATCCGTTCACTGACTATATACTACTGTGGAACAATGATTTACAAGTAAAGAAAACACTAGTAATAACAACATACCAGGTAAATGTACTAAAGTTAAATAGTCAGCAGGCTGTTTTGAAAATTGTCTCACCAAGGACAGCACAAACCAAAGGCAAGTAAATTGTTTAAATACCAAGTGTCTCAGGAGCCAATATCACAAGCGATAAAGAGCCATATCAACAGTCACCCTATCATTACTTTGAAATCCCATAATAATTAAGTTCACTCAAATTGTTAATTCTCAACCACATAATGTTACAAGCATAGGACATATCAGAACAGTGTAAAAGGAACACAGGTTGAAGATCGGGTATTTGTTAAAGATCAATTCCCTACATCTGCTTTTACAAAACAAGATATAATAATAATAATACAAAGGGACAACAGATACATGGTAAGATAAGGGAAAGAAGGAACAAATTGATACAGAGAAGAGACAGTTTCAAAAGGGTACACTTAAATTATTTCTATCACAAGGCAGGAACTCATAACCCAAGGGAAGGGCACTGTTTTCTGGCGTGCTCCGGAACCAACTTCAATAATATCTCTGCATGCACATTCTTCAACTCTGGTGACAAGGAAGCCAGATTCAATAGATTCAGTTGTAACTTATGGAAAGAAGCTAATCTGAAAGAAGTTTTGTCAACAACATACCATGAGCCTTGAAGTTAAATAAGGGAGGAAGAAAGCGTCCATTAGGCAGACGTGTATTGGGATCACGAAGCTCGTCAAAAAAGGGGTGAACCAAGGCATCCAACTGCATTCAAAATCAGTACACCTCTCACAACTTGGAACTAGACAGAAATAATCATACCATTGACAAATTAAACTACAGCTGCAGTGATCTTCAAGAAATTCGGTGAACCGTAAGACACAAGAAAAGAAAGACTGGCATGCTATGTTGAGCTAAAACTTAGATACTTTTTAACAAAAATAATGGGTTCGTGTTCAACTTTTAAAAGAACATCACAATATGTCAAACACTGAACAGAGATACAGAAAGGTGACCCCTGTATAGGCAAAAGAGATTAGCTCGAACAAATAAATTTGGCATACTTACAGCACCGCAGCGCAAGTTAGGAGAGTACTGCAGCAGTCTTGAGACCAGATCAACTGCTTCTGGAGGCATGCGCTTATGGAATATCTGAAAATCAACATTAGAAATGACTTGTTGCCTTGTGTATGCTAGCCAGTTCTATGAAGGAGTTGGTTACGATAAGTAGTATTTCAAGTACCTTGTGCCATGGATGAGCTTTAATTTGAGGAAATTTGAACTCATTATAGTTGGGATTCATACATTTAATTTCTTCCCTTGTAGGAGTGCCCAAAACCTGCAAAATGTAGTAGGAGATATAGTTTGGACAAAAGAAAAGTAGACGTGGGCCAAACTGAAAACAAATTAAGTAACACGGACATGCAGCAAAAGGTTGAGTATCTTCTTAGCCATATTTATCTAAGACAACAACTGAAATGTTAATAATACAGAAAGCTGTCTTATTACTAAAACAATACTTCTACTTCAATATCTTTATCAAAAACAGTGAACTCGTCTTAGTTACAGAATCTCCGAATCTGAAACTGTTACACAAGCAGAAAACGGAAACGTGTTGCGCCAGTGCGAATTCCTTAACATCAAATAAACCTCCTTCCATGAATTACAATCCAGAATCTAAAACAGTAGGACAAACTGAACTTAGCACAGAATCAAGCCAAGTTGCTCGGACTTTCCAAATATGTTGCCGCACCCGTGTCGGATCCTCCAAAAATGCACTACTTTTGAAGGATCTGAAACGCACCCGACATCATTTTTGAAGAGTCCGAGCAACTTAGGAATCAAGTACCTAAATTCACAGAACAGACCAGAGTAGAAGACAAAATCATTGGGCATTTACGGACTATTCAGGTCAGAATCACCTGTTTCTAGAATCACATGTAAAGTATAATTGGTCAGAAAAAGCCTATCTCACCATCTCTGTGGTCTATTTGATTCACAAATCTTAAGCTTGGTTGATATGGAAGTTTGAAAGAGGTGGATCTTCACTTAATATCAAAACTCAGTCACAACAGCTGCAAAGCAATACTCAAGCTGAAAGCCAAGTTAATTTGTATGTATGTTGACTTTAGTTCTTATCTTTTCCTCTAATTTCCTTTTAATTTCCCTTTTACATAAATCTTGAAGAAATCTTATTGCTAAAAAAATCCCTAACATGATTAAAATGATAGGAATGTGCTAATACGGCCACTATATCTCCCCATAAGATACATTTGCAGAAAAAAAAATCTGAGAAAGCAGAAATCACACAAGGGTTGCCCCAGAACATTGCAAGTCAAGAAGTAAATAAATCCAAAATAGAAAGGCAAGAAAGAAGGCCTATAAAAATTACAATTGGATGCAATAAATGAAAGAAGAAAAAAAACAAAAAGCGACAATGATGAAAGAAAATCAAGAACAGCAGAAAAGGCACAAAGGTGGAAATAAAGTTCGTAAGGAACTGCAGACAAGAAAGTCAAATAGACAAGATTACCTTAATGATCTCAACAAGCTGATCAACTCCACTTTCACCTGGAAATAAAGGCTGAAAATGGAAGAAAGCAAATAATGAGATACAGAAAATTTTCAATGTAATACGGAATACTGTCCACGAATAAGCTAATATTAGGAGAAAGTAACAACCTACCTGACCAAGAAGTAGCTCAGCTAGGACACAGCCAGCAGACCAAACATCTATAGCAGTAGTGTACTCTGTTGCACCAAATATGAGCTCAGGTGCTCGATAATACCTAGAGCAGATGTAAGAAATATTTGGTTCTCCTTTAACCTGCCAAAAAATTGGAGCAGATTATCCAATCAGAAAATGCATCAAATAGACTCTTATGTTAGAACGGACAAGAGGCAAAGAAAAAATGCACACACCAGAACTTTGGCACTCCCAAAATCGCATAATTTAACCTGGTGGGTATGTGGATTCACCTGCCAAAAAAAGTATCATGCCGTGGATTTTTAGTATCCAGAAAGAAATGTGAAATGCAAATGGAAAGAACAAATAGTCCTTAATAGCACTTGCTAACATGTTCAACAGTCATAAGCCATGAGAGTCCAGCAAAATAAATAAAACCCTTTCTTTCAAATTGGGAAGAAAATTTGCATCACTGTGTGATACTATAATTGCAAAGACATCGGTTCTCCTTTTACATTTTGGGTCACATCAAGTACTTCCTCTTTCATCGTTACTTTCTAATATTCTTTAGGTTCCAGTCCCTTCAGGAGCCAATAAAGAGATATTATAAAGACAATTGCTAGCAAGTTAGTTAATTTTTTTTTTGAACTATATATCAGCAAAGCAGAATAAATTGCCTGTCTAGGTTAAGGCCATAGCAAGTTCACCAAATATGTCAATATCAGTCTCTCATATAACTATCTTTGTAGTAGAAATTAGAATTCATAACCCAATTGGAAGAAAAGATGTCAACCCAGCGTGATGAAAGCTCATATCAGCGCAGCAAAACATATTTTCACAGCACAATGTCCACAGACAAAATAAGACACGGAAAAATGAGCTCATGGTGGGTGCAAAGTTACATTCCTATCTCTCATTACATGCAGTACATCTATCTAGTTACATCCTTTTATTTCTCTGAGGGGATCAGTAGCTTAAAGCATTTACAAAATGCATGATTATTGACAACATTATAAGAGTAATGAGCACATGAGGAAAGAATTTTTTTCTCTCATTGAAGTAATCAACCAAATTGCATTATTCTTCTCCATACATCAAATCACTGACAAACTTAAAACATATCTTTGGTACATTTTTTTCCATACATTTGGAGCAGATATTCACATTAATATCTATTATAATGAAAATAAAGCCAAAGAGTTACCGGCAAGGAGGCAACAATATTTTTTTTAACCAAAAGCTAAAAGGAAATAAACAGTGAAGGCAGTGGAGTAGATAAGTATACCAAAAGATTCTGAGGTTTGATATCCCTGTGGCACACTCCAATAGTGCGGTGTATGTAAGACAATGCCCTGAAAATCTGCCAGACAGAAACAGCATATTATACTTCAGGCATGTTACATAATAGAACAACCTCAAGAAAATCATTAGCTATCAAAGTGCATTAAAACAAGGTAATTGAAGTGAAACTAGTTTCTCATAATAAAAAACACAGTTTGATGGACTTCCCAAGGTTGGCCCATCTTCAAAACAAACAAAAGAACTAGAAAAATATTGGAACAAGTTTAGCAACAATCTCTTGTCCAACATCTCACATATATGAAAACGAAGGAAAAACAATCACTTGTACAACAGAATTTGCAGAGGTCTCATAAATTGGGAGTTCATAACAAAGAGGAGCTATATAAATGACAACTCACTTTAAAAAAGAGCATACTACCTGATATGTATAAAGCTTCACAAGTATCAACGGCATCCTTTGGTTCAGCTTATTGTAGTGTTTGATAACACGGTGAACAGTTTCAGGTACATACTCAAGAACCAAGTTAAGATATAGTTCATCCTTATCAGTTGTGGAAAAGAAGCAGTGTTTCAGAGACACAACATTAGGGTGGTCAAGAAGACGCATTGTCTGCAACTCTCGGTTCTTATATCTCTTATCTTGAAGAACCTTCTTTATAGCAACAGTTTCACCAGTCTCTAAGCATTTTGCCTGAGTTACCCAAATAAGAAAATCACAAAATTATGCACATATACCTTTCTCTGGGTGTATGAAGGGTATATTGATAAGCATAAATGAACAATAATGGCACTTGTAATGAAGAAAATAAAATAATACCTGAAACACCACTCCAAAGGATCCTTGTCCAACAACACGTTCAGCCATGTAACTAATAGTCTGCAATAAAGACCAAGTGAAATTGTGCAACAATTTGGCCAATAATAAGAATGTGTGTCTACTCATAATCATTTTACTTGTCTACCCTAATCAACTAAAAGAAGAGAAAACACTGGAACCATATCAACAGACCAACAGAACAAAAAAGGAATTAAAATGGAAGTGAGCGACAGCACATTACCTGCTTTGGCTGGCCATTTCTACCACCAATAGTTGTCACTATTATGTGGCCTGTCTCAGTCCCATTACCGTCAACAATTGCTGCTTCCATTTCCTACAAATGAACATGTTAAATCTGATGAACAAAGTTCAAAAGGAGAACAAAATCACCACAAAAAAAGGAGGATCCAATAAAATAAAGACAAATAGCAAAAAGCCTATGTTATTCAATATGCAGACCTTATCATCCCTGATTCTCATGTCATTCATCTCCTCAGGCAACCTATCTACCCCAGCATTATGGCCACTGGATTCTCTCAAACCCGATGTAGGTGCTAAGCCCACGGAAGCCATTTCCAAGAAAAGTCTGCTTACTAGTTATCACCACAAAAGGTCATTCACCTAACCACCATTAAAAAAAAGGGGAACATCAGCATGATCACACATCACGTCATATCATAGTACATACAGAAATAATTATGGGAAAACCCTCCAATAAAAAGTTGGACTGAATGACATCCATATATCTTTTACTGGCAATGACTGTAAATTGAAACAACTCTAATCAATTGAAATTATGCGCTCAAATTTCTTTAAAAAAAGGTTAAGCTGATTGTCCAGATAGAACTATTCCAAATATAGCTTTGTAGTTAAGCTAATTGCAAATTATCTCACCCCGTTTACCAATTGTTCCATTGTAAAGTAGGGAATTTAAAATTCAAGATCAAGAACAAGCTTGCCAACTTTTTTCATACTCGTAGCACGTCACACAACAGAAAAAAAAATTGAAATATCACCATAAGATTAAATCAAATTTCATGAGACGAAAAAATAGTTTCAACAGCATTTAACCAAAGAAACAGTTCAAACATATGCGACCTCAGCTCATACAATTGTCCCAACACAATCATAAATACAAGGGCAGAAAAAACTCCGATTGAAAATTAGGCACCTGGCCACAATTCAACAATTATTTCTCCAAAAAAAATAAATCCTAAGCATCTACGTCAAACACACACACACACACACACACACACAGATTTGAGGATTAATTAAGTCAAAATTTATCTTCCCGTTCAAGAAAAAAAGCGAAAAGGGAAGGGCAACAGTACAAAGATTTTCAGGGATTTAAGAAATTAATAAATACAGAAAATAAAGAACAAGAAAATCACAGAATTTATAAGAATATACCAATTTCAAAAGACGGCTTCAAAATAGGTAAAACAATCAATAAAGAAATTATACAACCAGTTCTAACAATTAATAAATCCACAAAAAAACGAATTACCGAAATCTACAAGAAGATCTAAACGGATCCAGAAATAGCCCGATCCATATGAATTTAAACAAAAAAGTAGAACATGGATCTACAACCTAGAACGCCAGAGCTAAACTTTCCAAAAACAACAAGAAAACAAAAAGGAAATACACAAATGAAGAAAAATATGGATACCAAAAGAATCAAAATGTTGAGGAGACGGAGAATACACCGATCACCGGCGGTCCTCCGATAAAAATTGTGGCGGAGATGATACCATCACCATGAGAGAGAAAAAGAGATACAAAGAGAAAGAAGAACCTGATATTGATTGAGAGAGAGAAAGAGAGAGGGATGTACTTATAATTTGCTTTTTCTCTATTAATTTTGTCAATTCTATAATTCTTTTACATTTTTGTTCACAAGTTTTTTGGGTTGGTAAATGCGCGAGTGTGACAGTCAAAGCACAACCAATTTTAAATGCATTTTCATCGTCTAATCCCCTCATGAATTTTATTAACCACAAGGTTTAATAAAAAATAAATTAAATTTATATATTTTATGAAAAGTAAAGAAAAATAAATAAGTTCAAACAATTAATTTTACTTCATTGTGAAAAGTTTGACTCTAATAAATTTATATGATCAGCATATATATAACGTATGCCTTCGCGAACTAACATCTGATAAATTTGAAGAAAAAAATGAATGATATTTGAAAATTTATTACTTATTTATTGAATTGAATATCAAAATAAATTTTAGAATGTGATAACCTAAAAACTTTAATAAAATACGAATAAATATATTAGTGACTTCAAAACAATATGGCACGTCCCACAAAAATTGTCACATGATTTGAACAGTGAGAGAAACTATTATATTAAAATCAAAGTAGTACTGTATTATTTTATAAATCTCATTTTACTTGTATTTTGAGTAGGATGTTAAAGTCGGTATGATATACGAATTTCAAGACATTTCAGTTTGTAATTTTGGTAGTCAATTTCTTTAAAATGTTATATCAAATATCATACGTACTGTATTATTTTTCTCCTTTTGATTTTGAATTATTCCGTTTGATAGAGAATGATTAAAAAAAATATTTGAACAAACAATAATTTAATTAAAGTATTTTTTTATATTCTATCAAACTTTCATACCTCATAACTGTAACATCTGTACATCTCCTTTTTACTTGTCTGAAACATCTTAATCCCACATGTTGTTATCTACCGGGCATTTTTACCTTATTTAAAATAACTCCATTTTTAATCTTACATCTCCTTTAATACTCACACATCCACCTTAAACACTTTCATCCTTATTATTTTCATCTTTTTGGACATGAAAATTTTTGATTGACTAACACTTCGTTCACAAAGCATAGTCAATCTAACCACCACTTTATAGAAATTATCTCTCAAACTAGATTGCACATATTTACCACATAGGATCCTGGATGATAGTCTTCCATTTCATCTACTCTGTTCTAATACGATGAGTGACATCCTTATCAATTTCTACATTACTTTATATTACTAAACCAAATACTTTAAACTTCCTTTCTACGTTCAAACCTATAGCATGAGGCATGTTATTAAAAGAACAATATCTATATCTTATAAGTTTATTATGTATTTCGATATTTAATTTGTAAATATCAAATTTTATCAAAATGTAAACTATATTATATTAAATTAAATATCAAAATATATAGTGCCTGATTATTTAAATTTATTTCGATTTGAATATTAAGGATATTGCAAATTATGCATACCCCTAATTAGGACCGTTCGAAGCCATCATTTAGAAGAAAAGAGGATTCAGTGTTTATTTATTTTTAAGTTAAGAAAAGAAAGGCGCAATGATTTTAGCGACAGTGTCCTTAGCAGCTTTGGACAACACCTTAGTTGTTATGGACGCACACCTCATGCTTAAGGGAAAAGGCCAACACTCAAAAAATAAAGTTGGGGCAGGAAGGGGACATCTCTTGTATGCACTGTCAACTATTTAATTACTAATTTTGTTGAGAATTTTATTAATAAAAAAAATGTGTTTTCTCTGACAGTTTAAATTTTTAGATGAGATAATTATATATTTTAATATGATTATCAGAGCATGCAAAAATCTTGGGATAGTATTATTTTGTTCATCGGAGCTCGCGGGAGTTCATCTGTTGGTGGTGGAAGTTGGTCGCCGCTAGCTCGTTCTCATCTCAGTTCGCTGCTCTGAAGAAGGTAAAATCCCTCTCCATTATTTACTTCTTTCAGTTAATAAGTTGTTTGTTTGATTACATTTCGAATTTAGGTTCAACTTTCTTTAATATTTACTGGGTTGTCCATGAATGCCACTTCGTTCATGTTGTTGTTGATTTATCATGAACCTCATTGTGATGGTCACACTGTTATAATAAAAACGGAGAAGGGTCTAAAATACCCTTATAGTATCAGAATTGGTACAAAAATGCCTTTCGTTAACCTTTTGGCCTCAAAATACCCTTGAGGTTAACCTTTAGGGACCTATTTTGCCCTTTTGACTAATGGACTACTTAGTGCATACATTTAATTATTTCATTATTACGTGGCATGTTGTAATTGGTTGGAAATTTAGTTAATTAAAACCTAATTTGTTTGACCCAAACCACCCGACCCATCTTTCAAAATACCCAACTCATCCAAATAAAACACCCATTACCCATTTCTTTAAACAAAACACTAAACATTCGCCCCCCCCCCCCCAACTTCATCAGTTCTTAGAGCTCTTTTGAAAATCATCTTTTTCATAGAAAATGCAGATTCGACCAACTGGTACTAGGAGGATTATATAGAATATGTTGTGGTTGGTCTGTAATTGTCACCATAAAAAATTCACAAATAGAAAGTGATATGTAATGTGTCTCAATCTTCTAAGTCAAGAAAGATAAGCATGCATGATTAACGGTTCCATGCGGGTTATTTGCACTTTTGTCTCGATTACTTTTTTGGAGTGTTTAAGTTTATATTTTCGCATCATAATATTTATAAGTTATCTTGGAGTTTGATTTCTAAAGGAAAGAAACTACAAACCAGTTTGAACATCAACCCATTTGAAGGGTAAGAATTAGTACTCACTTGTTTATGTAACATATTTTTCTTTGTAGTTTAATCTAAATTTGACAATAATTAGCATTACACTTTTCTTTTGTAAGTAAATGGTAAAAAATGCAGATTGCTAACAACTTTTCCATTACATTTAAGAGATCAACAAGATTGCTAACAACTTTCAACAAGCAAAACATGATGACATTACATCAGTTGTAACTTGCAGATTGCTAACATTACATCAAACTACTAACAACTACACCACACTACTAGAACAGAGCTACACCAAACTACTAACGACTACACCACATTAATTACAAACGATCCAAGAAAAGAAGTTCAAACATAGCTACAGTACACTACATCAACTTTGCAACTACAAAACCAATAATAATACCCCAAGAGATCAGAAGCAAGCTTATCAATTGATGCCCTTTCAACTCCCACTTAGGTTTATTATCATCCAAGTTCTTCAAATTAGAACATTCAATACGATGCTCCAACTCCAAGTTTGAAACTTTATCCTCCAAATTTGAATTTTCAAAAAAAAAGTCATATCATTCAAGTTGGAACCAATGTTTGGTTTATGAATTTCAATGCCACTCATTTCCTTTAGGATCTTCTTCAATCGGTTTCTTTCCTTTCGAATTGAATCTAATTCAATCTTTTGATTGTGAATCATCAATGACACATGACTTGGAAGTTTACTATCGATCCAATCCAAATAACCACAAGATAATGAGCCAGGACGACAACATTTGAAGAATCGACATCCACCATTCTCACGGGTCATAGAAGTAAAATATTTTGCTATTAATCCCACTTACATGTACGAGATTCAACTTGTTGAAGAGAAGAAACAGAAGAAGATGTCGACATTGAAACAACACAAAATTTAACAAACTGATGAAGAAGATGATTTCCAAAAGAGCTCCAAGAACTGATGAAGTTGGGGGGAAATGTTTAGGGTTTTGTTTAAAGAAATGGGTAATGGGTGTTTTATTTGGATGAGTTGGGTATTTTGAAAGATGGGTCGAGTGGATCCGGGTGGATAGGGTGGTTTGGGTCAAACAAATTAGGTTTTAATTAATTAAATTTCCAACCAATTATAACATGTCATGTAATAAATAAAATAATTAAATATATGGACTAAGTAGTCCGTTAGTCAAAAGGGCAAAATAGGTCCCTAAAGGTTAACCCCAAGAGTATTTTGAGGCCAAAAGGTTAACGAGGGGTATTTTTGTACCAATTCCGGTACTATAAGGATATTTTAGACCCTTCTCCGTAATAAAAATGAGGCGTGTGACTTACTCTTGATCTGCCTTATTTGTTTTAAATGGTGTGTTGGGGTTCATGTGTTAGCATCTTGTTGATATACTCCTAATCTTGTTAAATTTCTTAGTTACTATTTATATGTTATTGTTTGAGTGTGCTCTCACTAAGTCCTCATTGTTGTCTCCGTCATTATCTTATCATTGTTTAACTTCTTAGTGCAGTATTGCCCTAATTTTGTTCCTTTACCGGCATGGCCGGATGCTTAATGTTTTAAATCGATTTCAATGTTAATTTGAGTTATTGCTTGTTGTTATCACTGATTTTCCTTCATGGTGATATTTTTTTTTTTTGGTTTATTTCAGCTAGTACCTCTCTTAGTTGGCTCTTCATCTAGCTTATGGATTGTCTTAATTACCCTTTGTGTCTCTTTCTACTATATTAGAAGAGTCACTTCCCAATTGGTATCAATATGTATGCTTTTTGTCAAATTTCACTTTATGGAAGGCAGTTTCGTGATTTCAAATTGCCCCTATTCTTAGTATCCCTCCACCTGGGTTTTGCTACCACAACATTGTTACAGGTGGCTTTCATGCCAATTCTCAATATATTGAAATGTGTGATTATCTCATATTAAAAAAAGAATTTTCACGTGCTTGACCCATGAAAAAGAATTAGGCTTGCATGTGAAAGGGGCGTGTTGACAATACTATTAATAATAAAAATGTGCTCTCTCTAACATATTAATCTTTTAGATGAGATGGTCACACAATTCAACAATTTAAATCCAACATAAATTTTTAATTTTTATTAGGATCTCATTTGGGAGAAGCATTCCTAAAAAAAAAAAAAGATTTATATCATATACAGTTAAGTTATATACATTTTCGATCATGAAATAATTTAGTCTTTTTTAGTTAAGCTTAACTTAATTCTAATTCTTATTTGATCTTTTTATTTTTAATGGTCTAAAACTTCTTCTTTTTTTTTTTTTTTGCAATATGATTTACATGATATCATGTTCGAAAATTAATAATAGGGATTTAAAAGTGATTGAAACGAAAAGCTGGAACCTTTTTTTTCAATGAACAACTGGAACTGAAAAAATATTTTGTTAACATGGTACACTCGTTTATCCTCATTACACGTCACAATTTTAGATTTGGTTTGTTTTGTATATTCTTCAAGTGTGTTTTTGTCATTTTACCATAACACTAATAATATTTAGGAATGGTTGGTTTCATAAAACAAATATTTTTTTTAAAAAAATTATTTATAAATTAGTGTTCAGCCATGAAAAAATTCAATTCAACTCAAAAACTGCATCACAAAATTTATCACACGGATCCTGTTGAAGCATGAAGATGAGGTGTCTCAAATTAGAAGTTAGTTAAAGTTGTTAAAAGTCTGTTAGAGAATAAGAAGGGCATTGTAGTCATACAACTAATCATCATATAGTTAGTTAGTGAATAGAAGATTATAGATGAGAGTTGTATCTATATATATAGCTCCATCATATATGTAATTGATTAACATAATAATGAGAATAAATGTAGACACTTTTATGTTCTTCTTCTTTGCTTCTAATTGAGTATATGCAGTTTACGAACATAGTATCAGAGCTCCATCTTCACAGTGATTACTGTTGAAATCAATTGGAGAATAGGATCAAAGAGTCATGTATTGATTAATCGATTCATCTGTTTTGTGTAGATTGCAAGTTCTGAAGTGAAAATTGCAGGTCAAAAGCTCAATTGAAGCTGAAATCTGCATCTTCTAAGGATTTGTATCATTTTGTGCTTCTGCAACAAAGATTTTATCAAAGTGTTCATGACGATTGAACAAGTAATTGAAGAATATCTATCTCAATCTCAATACAATGGCCAAGATACCTTTGTTCCTCTCAATGGTGGTTCTCAGGAAACTCAGTCAGGAAACTCACTGGCAGGATAAGGAATTGACTATAACCATTTATTCCTCAATCCTACTGATGTAAGTAGTAGAAGCATTATCTCTTTTCAATTGTTAGGTGTTAAGAATTATACACTGTGGAATCGATCAATTAAGCTAGCTCTGCTGGGAAGAAATAAGATAGGATTAGTTGATGGTTCGTCTAGTAAAGAGGTATATGGGGAAGAAATGTGGGGACATTGGGAAAGAGTAAATGTCATAGTATTGTCATAGCTTATGAATTTTGTATCTAAAGGTCTTTTTAGTGGAATAGCATTTGCTAATACAACATTTGGTGTTTGGAATGATCTTAAGGAGAGATTTGATAGAGTTAATGGTTCTAGAACCTTCAGTCTTTACAAAGATATTATGTCATTACAACAGAGAATATCATATGTGTTTGTTTACTATACCAAGCTCAAAAATCTGTGGGATGAGCTTAAAGCTTTATTTTCCTCTCCCTGTTGTAACTGTGACAAATTCAAAGGTTTTGTAATTCATCTGAATAGACAGAAGCTATATCAGTTTTTAATGGGGTTAAATGACTCATACCATCAGGCTAGAAGTCAAATACTTCTAATGGATCCACTCTCAGTTATTAATCAAGCTTATGCCATGATAGTAGGAGATGAAAGCCAAAAGGTTGT
The DNA here is from genome assembly GCA_035578085.1 of Solanum pinnatisectum. NCBI lineage: Eukaryota > Viridiplantae > Streptophyta > Magnoliopsida > Solanales > Solanaceae > Solanum > Solanum pinnatisectum. The sequence continues at coordinate 60,072,329 of CM069076.1, forward strand.
AAGTACAAGCATTCCTAGTATGAGGATGAACTCTGTTGGACTTGAGTCACTTGCCATGTACTCCAGAATGGGTAGTAGTTCAGGAACAAGTGTTAGTAGTAGTTTTGGGATGAATCAAACGTTTAAAAAAAATACTCTTCTAGTATGTGACTTTTGCAAGTGTAAGGGTCATAGCAAAAAGTTATGTAATAAGGTGGTAGAATATCCCCCAGACTTTAAGTCTAAGAGAAAGGTACAAGGTGCTACACCTGAATACAATCACACTGGCACTACTTCAGCGCCCAGGCTAATTTCACTTATGGTATGATGGTATGAACACAAATGTTTATATGCACTCAGTATGGGGCAACAAGGTTGATCAACACAAAAGTACAACATCTACTGCATCTACTACTTCTACTCCTACTAATAACAATGACAATAGATTGGTGAGTGAGGCTGAAAAGGATGTTCAACAACTACTTCAGGGGTATACTTGCACTAAAGATCAATATGATCATATTCTTCATATGTTTGAGAAAAGTCCAGAAGGTACTACAGATTTAAAGAATACACATTCAGCAGGTAATATATTTTAGTCTCTAAAAACAGTGATGTATGAATTATAGATACTGGAGCAACTAATCATATAGTGTCTACCCTGGATATATTGACAGATAAGTCTGTGACAAAACTTGAAACACCTAAGCTTGTATATCTTCCAAATGGTGAGGTCATACATGTAACTCATATTGGTTCTTGTGCCTTATCAACTAGAAGTGTTCTTACAAATGTGTTTCATATTCCTGCCTTCAAGTATAATCTGATGTCTGTCAACAAAATCACAAAGGAACTAGGTTGCTTAGTCACCTTTTTTCCTCATTTTTGTGTATTCTAGGAGTTTTACAGTGGGAAAGTGAAAGAAATTGGTAAAGAAGAAGAATGTTTATACCTACTATTGAGACAATTAACCAAAGAAACTGTCAACACAAGGGAGTCTGCATTCCCAGTTGCACAAGTGCATACAACTATTCAAAAATCAGATATAGAGATATGGCACAACAGATTGGGGCATGTGTCTCCTGCAATACTAGCTAGGATTTTCTCTATAAATAAGCAAAGCATGTGTAAACTCTCTAAGTGTCTAGTGTGTCCATATGCCAAACAAGCAAGATTAGTTTTCCTACTAGCAATATCAGAAGTAGTTCATGTTTTGATTTGATTCATGTTGATGTGTGAGGTCCTTATAATACTCCAATTATTGATGTGATTTCTCACAATAATGGATGATTTTTCAAGAATGTCTTGGCTATTTCTACTTAAACTCAAGTCTGATGTGTGTGTGGCATTGCAAATTTTCTTACGGTATTAAAACTTAGTTTAATAAGGTTGTAAAGGTGCTCAGAACTGATAATGGCACAGAGTTTGTTAACTCAGTGTGTGCTCATATGTTTAAGGAAATGAGGACTATACATTAAAGGACTTGTCCTTACACTCCTCAGTAAAATGGGGTAGCTGAGAGGAAACATAGACACTTGCTTGAGGTGACCAAGGCCCTAATGTTTCAAGCAAAATTGCTTTTGAAGTACTGGGGATATTGTGTGTTAGTTACAGCTTACATAATAATTAGGTTACCTAGTAGTGCAATCAGTTTTCAAACACCTTATAAGAGACTATACGAGAGATTACCAGAGTTAGAGCCCCTTTGGATTAGCTTAAAAGTTAGTCAAACGTACTTTTAAGTCAGTTTTTGACTTCTGAAAGTGTTTGTCAAATATAAAAAATAACTTATAATAAGTCAAAAATGACTTAAAATAAGTTGGAAAGTGTTTGGCAAGGTAAAAATGACTTATAAGAAGTTAAAAATGACTTAAAATAAGTTAGAAATCAAAATTAGGTCTCCCCCTACTTTTTTTTTTTTGACTTAAAAGTCATTTCAGCTTGACTTTTTATTTTTGACTTAAAAGTTACTTTTTTAAGCCAATCCAAATTGGCTCTTAGCTCATCTAAGGACAATATGCTGTTTATGCTTTGCTAAGAGCCTGACTGAACATGACAAGATGATGCCAAGGTCAAGATTAGCAGTTTACATGGGGTACTCAGATATACAAAAGGGGTATCTATTATTGGATCTGACTAGTGGTTCCTTTTCACTAGCAGAGATGTGTTCTTCAGAGAAGACATATTTTATTTCTCAACAATGGAAGACTCAATTCATCCTTCTACATTTGTGGATCCCTTGGCTATTCCAAATGTGTTACTACATCATCCAGACTCTCTAATCTCCAAAACCTCAGTTGATTCTGCAGAGGCATCTATTGTGGAGAATACTACTTCCAATGAGCAGGATATTGTACATGTAGAAACAGAAGAGGACTTCTTAGAAGAATCTACTTTTGCTGCTGCTTCCTTTCCAGATACTACAGTCACAACTCCTAGAAGATCTGCTAGAACTAAAAATCCTTCATCTTGGTTGAAAGATTTTGTGTCTTTGATTGCTACCAAGGATGTGAAGTACCCCTTAAAGTAGTACATGAGTATTGACCACTTATCACCTGTTTATCAGTGTTATATTGTTGCCACTTCTACTCTCAAAGAACCTACCACTTTTTCTAAGGCTGTCAAGGATCATAGATGGGTAGATGTCATGCAAACTGAGATACAGGCTTCGGAAAGCAATAATACTTGGGTGATTTCTGATTTATCACTAGGCAACAAACATATTGGTTGTAGGTAAATATACAATGTGAAATACAAATTTACTGGTGAGGTTGAAAGATTCAAAGTAAGGTTGGTGGCTAAAAGGTATAGTCAACAAAAAGTGATTGATTACCATGAAACATTTTCTCATGTTGTTAAAATGGTCACAGTTAGAACCATCATTTCACTGGCTGTAGCTAGACACTGGTATATTCATCAAATGAATGTGTTTAATGCGTTCTTACAAGGAGATTTGGAAGATGAGATATATATGCAGCTACCTCAAGGGTTTTTCAGTTAAGGGGAGAAGGTGTGTAGACTGACCAAGTCCCTGTATGGGCTTAAACAAGCTCCTAGACAGTGGAACCATAAGCTGACTGAGGCTCTTATTAAGTTGAAGTTCAAACAAAGCCAACATGACTACTCATTATTCATCAACAAGTTAGCAGCGGGGATCATTTTAATATTTGTATATATGGATGACATGTAAGTAATTGACATCAGTTTAAAACTAATAGAGGATATCGAGAGGGCTTTACAGCAAGCATTCAAGATGAAAGATTTAGGGGAACTAAAATACCTTTTAGGCATTGAGTTTACCATATCTTCTGATGGTATCCTAATGCATCAAAGAAAGTATACTCTTGAGTTAATTTCTGAAGTTGGCATAACAACAGCTAGACCTGCATGCACTTCTATTGACATAAATGTCAAACTATTTTCCAAACAATATGATGATCACATAAATCAACAACAAGCAGAGATTGATGATCCTTTGATAGATCAGACCAAGTACCAAAGATTAATAGGTAGGCTGTTGTACTTGAACATGACAAGACCTGATATATCATTTAGTACACAAACTTTGAGTCAGTTCTTGCAACAACCAAAGAAGTCTCATAAGGATGCTACATTAAGAGTGGTTAGGTATCTCAAACAACAACCTGGACAAGGTTTACTTTTAGCCAATGACTCAAATGATCTAGTGACTGCATACGGTGATGCTGATTGGGCTTCCTGCTCAATTACTAGAAAGTCTGTTACGGGGTATATGATAAAGGTTGGCAAATTACTAGTATCTTGGAAGGCTAAGAAGCGAACTACTGTATCTAGGAATTCAGTTGAAACTGAGTACAGAAGCATGGTTGCAACTATTTCAGAACTAATATTGTTACTTGGCTTAATGGTAGGCGCTAAAGTTCAGCTTCCAGCTCAGATATACAGTAATAGTAAAGTTGTTATTCAAATAACACCAAATTCAGTTTATCATGAAAGAACAAAGCATATTGAGATTGATTGTCACTTCATAAGAGAGAAATTGCAACAAAGATTGATCAAGATGGATTATATTCATACTAAGGAACAATATGTTGATGTCTTGACCAAGGGATTGTCCAAGTTACAACACAATCATCTTTTATCCAAGCTTGGAGTATTGAACATTTTTGCCCCTCTCAGCTTGAAGGGGAGTGGTGAAGTATGAAGATGAGGTGTCTCAAATTAGAAGTTAGTTAAAGTTGTTAAAAGTCTGTTAGAGAATAAGAAGGGCATTGTAGTCATTTACAAATTAGTTAGTTATAACTAATCATCAGATAGTTAGTTAGTGAATAGAAGATTCTAGATGAGAGTTGTCTACGAAGGGTTCGGGTTATCAGTCCGGATCAGTCCCACGTAGGCCGTAGAGAAAGAGACAAGGAGGAGGAAGGGGGCACTACGGGAAGAGCATCCAAGACGCGCTAAGGCAAAGGCATAGAGCTCAAACACAGGCTTAGTAAGCACCTATATATGTAGCTCCATCATACATGTAATTGATTAACACAATAATGAGAATGAATGTAGACACTTTTCTATTCTTCTTCTTTACTTCTAATTGAGTACATTCAGTTTACGAATAGATCCAAATATTTTATATTATTTCTTGTACTTTAATCATCACTCTATTTAGTTATAATTAAAAAAAATTCATAATATTTGGTCATGAATTTGTCACTTTGTTTTTTTTCTTTCTATTTTAATATGTTATTTTTCTAATCAAAAGTCTTTTGAAATAATATTCATACCTCTCAAGATACGAATAAAGATATGTGTACCCTCTTACTATCCTCACACTCCACTAATGATTTTCACTCTTATGTTACTGTTGGTTCCAACGATTTTATACGGAATTATACTTTGGTTAACTTAATTATATCACTATCATTAACTTATTATTCTCATTTATTGTGATGTGCGCATTGAATTAAGTAAAACTTTGGGGAAAGTCGCCACTTTTAATCACTTTGTTGACCTTTTAGTAATTGGTGAGAAAATAGGCTTCATTCATTTCCCAAGATCATCTATCTCTAAACTAAAAATTAAAATTTTACTGTATTAAATTAATTTTATTAATAATACTTTAAAACTTTAAATTTGATTACCATTTTATTTTAATTATTTAATATCAAAGGATAGTGTGATTTTTTAATACTAAAACAGAAAGTACTACTATTAAATTAAGTATAAATTTTAGGAATGACATAGCTTTAATGAAATTACAATCTATCCCTACTTAGTTTATAATTACATTAATCTCTGAAAAAGTAAAACAAATCGGATACATAATATGTAGCTCAAATACATTAAAAATTAGCTTGGATACATTATAAAATAAATCGAATATATAATATGTAGCTCGAATAAATTAAAAACTAGCTTGGATACATTATAAAATAATTTTGAATTAGAAGAGAAATAAGAGATTTTAAAGATTTTTAAAAATAAAAAGAAATATTAGAAATAAGAAAAACATAAGACTTATATTTCAGTAATTTTAACTTGGATGAATTTTTAAGGTATTAGTTTGGTCGTACACACTAAATTTAAGAAGACTACCTAACTACTCGCTTAAATAACAACTTCATTTGTGAACAATTAATGAACGCGTATATGTACACATCTCAGCGGCACCGAAGACTAAGGATGTGTTCGGTAAAAAAATATTTTTCGAAAAATTTGACCAACTAAATATTACTCTCTGTCCCTAATTATTTGTCTACTTTTTCTTTTTTAATTGTTCTTAATTACTTGTCCATTTTGACAAATCAAGAAAGGACAATTTTTTTTACCTATTATACCCTCAATTAATTATTTTGAAAAAGGTAAAATTTTTTGAAAATCTTAAGTTTTTAATTCATCTACTTCATAATTAATAGGGACAAAATAATAAACTCACTATATCAATAATTATTTTTTAAATAAATGTGTCAATTCAAAAGTGTACAAGTAATTAAGAATAGAAGAGTAATAAATAAAAAATATTTTCCTCCTCACCGAACACCCTCCAAACCACTCACCAAAGTATATATTCTATTTCTCTTTCATTCGATTTTTTTTTAAAAAAATAATTAATGTTCAAAATCGTTTTATTTAAAAGGTAGACGAAATTCCCACGTAATTTATACAATACATACATGCAAATGTTGCTTAAATATCTTATCTTATTGAAACTATATAAATACAAATAAAATTGAATAATGACATCACCTTGTGTGTCTAATGACGTCAAGTGTTTTTTCATACTGTTAATTTTACAAGATTTGACTGAAAAAGAATTAAGAAAAAAGGGTCAAAATGGACTTAAACCATGTGAAATAAATAAAATTGTCATCCGTTTATAGTTTGGCTAAAAAATGTCATTCTCATCAATATTTTAGTTCAAAAATGCCCTTACATTTAATATTTTGATCCAGAAATGCCCTTATAGTTACTAAATGGATTAAAAATATCCTTTCCGAACAAATATATTATTTTTTTTCTTTTTAAACACATCTTCTTCCTAATTAAAATATTATTAAAGAACTCTATTCTAATTTTCTTTCAAAATCACTTTAACAAATAAAAATGTAGGAAATAGTTTTTTTTTTCTTAATCTCACTTTATCAATTAAAATAGAATAACTCCATATACTCTTTCGACGGATAATATATGTCATATATATAAGATAATAGTACATCTATCATTACTTTTTATTTATGCAATGATTAAAAATAATTATAATAAAATAAGAAATATTTCTTTTGATTTTATCTTTATGAATTGAAACAGGATAAACATTTGCTAATTTTATAAATTATTATTAAAAAAAATGTGTTAAAAAGAAAATAAAATTTTGAAAAATAAACGTTTTTTACCTATTAAATAACAAGGTTAATTAAGAAAAAAAATGTGTTAAAAAGAGTACATAAATAGTTTGACTGACTAGTGATAAAGGGTCGATTTATGATTACACAGAGAAACAGTAAGAATGTGACAGATGGATCATAATAGTACTCTCCACCCATAAAATGTGGCAACATACAGACACAGAATTTAAGAAATAAATGAAGATTTTAAAATATTTATCAAATTGCTCCTTTAAAAAATAATCATATTAAAAAGCAAAATCACTTTTTTCTCTCCTCATAAATGTATTGAAATACTATTTTTAAGATTAAGTGGGACCAACAAGGGTAAAAGAGAAATTGTATCTTTAAATACTTACCATATAAAAAAATGTGACATTCTTTTTAAGACTGATCAAAAAGAAAATGATACCACATAAAATGGGACGAAGGGAGTAGTAACAAATTGTTCTCCAATCTCCATGTATTAAAAACAGCTAACTCGTCTAAATCATTTAATTATTATTAATATACTATATACTATATATATTTCTATTCTAATCAAAACAGTGCTTAGCTGGCTTGTCTGAATTATCCACGTTCAAGAAATGATTACACAGTCAAAATCTGTACATTATTAAAATGAATCAACAATTATAGATATGTCAACTGGTCCACTTTGTCATGCCATTAACCAATTCAGCCTACTTTGGTTCGTGATATAAGATGATGAGATTTCTTATAAATTTACAATCTATTTGACTGAAAATACTGTCAAACTCTAAAGTGAACAAGTGGAAACAAATAATATGTTGATTAAAATGTGTTCGATCTGCAGGAAAAACATTTTTTTTTCCAATTTATCTATGCTCATCAACACATATTTTGAAAAATGTTTTTTAAAAAGCCAAGGAATATAATCGTAAGAAGAACAGATTCCACTAGTAATACCCTCCAACACACCTCATCTTAACGTCCACCCCTCCTCCCATATATAGATGTTTTTAGGATAATATTTTTTGCTTATTTACGAAACACAAGATAGACTCAAACAGGGCACAAACTGAGGTGAACAAACTGGACTGACTCCCCACATCAAGAGCTTTTTTAGCTCTCGAATTAATAAGAAGCTCACTTATTTTCCTTCACACTGAACAAATCCTATCTCCTATCAGTAAAACCTTTTCCCTTTACTTTTCACCCTCTCCTTTCCTAACATTTTGCTTATTTTAAGGATTCAGAATGTATTCGGATTAACTTAAAAGCAGATCAAATCAACTTAAAATACTCAAGGCATCAATGGAAAAACATTCTGAAATTCCAAGTTCATAATTGTACCCTTCTAGACATCACAAACGGAAAAATATCAGTCTCACTCGAGACTTATAGAAGGTTAAGAAAGAAAATCAATCATCTTGGATGAGTACTATAAGAGTTGTCATTCTAAAAAGCACCAATCCCTTTAACAAAATTAGCATGGATACTGTCTAATTCTCCATAGCCATAGAAATACCTCATGCTTGGTAATGCAGCTAGACCTAAAGCAGTGTTTACTAACAAAAGACAAGTAAGAGTTGAGCTTCAATGTGTACTCTGTCACAGAGTGAGCAGGAGACCACAGATCACCTGTTTGTGCAGGGTAAAAATTTACAAAGCAAGTGTGGACTCAAAGATGCTAACATGCACATGACTGATCTTGGGGACACATGGAAGCAACATTTACAGTGGTTGATCAAGAATGCAAAAGGAAGAGGCACAAATTTACAGAATGGTACAGTTCATGCCTTAACGCTCCAAAGAGATCAAAGAATATTTGGAGCCATAAACAGTTTTTGGATTTAAAACTCACAGAAAAATGGTAGTTTCTTTTTATAGTTATATTCACAAATCACAAAACATATTAAGAATTTTTACATGACTGCACAAAGTAGATAAAAATGATTGACCAAATTTTCACACTAAAAAAAAAGTGGAATCACAGTTTCCATATCACTGGTCCCTAAGATAAGAGAGATCACACCAGTAAACATGAGACATCAGAACTTGCCAAACTAAAAATGTTCCAACAAGAGGATATAATGATAGGATGAAGATATCTTGCTGGTGGGAAGGTGGCAAAATCAACTCCTACCAGGATTAGAGAACTTTCTGCAAATTGCATTAAGCAACAGCTCTGTCCAGTTCCTGTTACACAGAAAAACTCATTAAAGCTTGTAAATTTTGCAGCTAATAACTAGTCATGCAATAAGCAGAGGGGGTTGTGCTCTGATCAGTTATGTTAATGACAATGCAATGAAATGACAAGTCAAACTAGTAGCCACACTTCCAATCAAAGCAAACATATTTGCTACTATATCTTAAACCAATGACCTAGTTCTATGATGACTACTTAAGCATTTAGAATTTCCAATACAAATTCGGACATCAATTCCTTAATTTAGAGTAATAAAATTTGTGCATATAAAGACTTCATAGAATACTACAAATCACAAGTTAAAAAGTAAAATGCCATGGTTAAAAAGAACTAATTTACTCTACCCGAATGATAGCTGTCATAATTTTTAAAAAAAAAGGCAGAGGGAAATGGAATAAATACTTACTTTACACTTTTCACTTACCATCAATCATCAGTGTCTTGACAACATAGCATTTCTATAACATAAGCAGATATGAAGAGAAGTTGCAACAAATATATATAATTTGGCGGTATGTGCACACTTTCAAGTCTATTTTCACAACCTCTATCTACCATGAAGGTTTATAGGAGAGGGTCCACAACAGCTATTTCATGTCAAACTAGCCTCCACTTTGCATTGAGAACTGAGGCACTCGACCTAGTGGAATGATTAGATCTTTCATGATCTCATATTCCGCTGTGCTTATCTGAGCAACATCAAGCACCTGTTTAGCCAAAGGGAACAAAAGGAGATCTCAGTCCACCTGGCCTCTTTGAGTCAAGAAACTATTAACGTCTTATGCTGGAAAACTAGGAAAAAATAAAAAGAAAATACGTCAGTGCAATAATGTACTAGAAAAGCCCCATTATAGATGAATTTTAGGTTACGTCCCGATATGATAAATAGTCATATCTTCAATCCTAACAACAGAGGCAAACACTCCATCCACTACTATGTAAAAATATATCCTGCAGTATCAAAGGGAATATTTTGAAATATTCACTAATCTTCTCTTACTTTACTTCAATGAAACTAGACACATAATACTGTTAATTCACTGGATTTTCACATAAAAACATTTGTCAACCATGTATGCTCGAGTATAACTATTATCCTGCATTCTAGTTAATCTGTGGAAGGGTAGCAAATGAAATCAGGTTCTCTTGATTTTCAACAAAAACATTTTGAACCATGTTTGCTCACGTACAATTACTACTACTGCATGCTTGTTAGCGAATCTGTGAAAGGTTGGTAAATGATATCAAGTGGAGTTTTGGACAGCTTGCTCTGTTAAGCTTATAGCATTCAACTGAACCTCAGGAGTTGCCATATGCCTCATGAAAATTCCAAAAAACCAAGTTCAACTATAAGCAGAACAAGTATATCAATCCACAAGTCACTTGCAAAATGGAAAAAGAGACATTTATTGTTGGAGGTTATTAGTGCACCTCCCTAATCTTTCAGTTTTCAGCTTGATGAACAAGAGCAGCTAAGCTAGAACAACTATAATACAATCAACTTCTCAGTAAAAGCCAGCCACAAGACAACACCACAACTTTCTATTTTATCGTTGACAACAATACAACTTCAATGCAAACTCATCAAACAACTTTGTTCACTACCCGAAAGAAGGAATACACTTCTGTTTCCCAGCTATACTGTTATTAGCGTATTCTTAGTAATGTTTTCTGGCAAGCAGGAGGGTACAAAACGGCAAGTCTACCATGTAATTAGCTTTTCTTTTCCCTACCTACAGGTGGCCATTTTGAAACTGCTGTTATTATATGCCTTTCACTTAAAATACATAATCATTTCATTTTCTTCCAGTAAAAGTAATCGGGTTATATTTGACTATAAACACATGTAATGGAATTTAGAAGTTCATCCAACCCAAGCTCCACATTTTTGCATCAAATCTATTCCTTGGTCTTTTGGTTTCTCTTCCATACGAGGACGACATAGTCCTGCATCTTCTTGGAATTTCAATAGTACATCCCATCTCCCATCATAATGGTTTAATTTAAGAGGAGTAAATTGCATACCGAAGAAACAAGAAAGAAGGTAGTTGAGTTTCCCTGTTGCCTTGCAAACTTGAGAGTAATAAATAAAACAAGGAAGAAACAATTTTTCAAAAAAAAAGAAGACTTCATCAAAATCCCCAAGGTTCAACAGCACATGGTTTGAAACTTGGCGGAAACTGAGCCCGCCCATCTAATCTTCTCCACTTAAATATCAAACTACAAGGTTGAAACTCACGCATCTCGGTTGTACTCTTATCACTAGACCAAAGCCCCAAGGCTTAAAAACAAAGATGATCGCATTCCTAGAAGAAGCAACAGGGAAAATGATTGGAATATGTTTTGGAACTGTAGTTCTCTAGAAGATGGGACAACAAAAACTCCAAAGAACAGTTAGGCCGTAATCACACTCTAAAGAACATGTTTCAATTCTTTTCTTTGGAAACAATATAGTCAACATCTAAAGAACAGTTGGTCCTTTCTAAGTAACATGAAAAAAGAACTGAAAAAGTAATGTCTATCACATATAAAGGCTTAGTGCCCTAATAAATTGCATTTACCAAAATATTCAACCTCAAGTTAGTCAAAACTGCTACCGTCAAAATATAGGCATCTATGTCCAATATAATTCTGGAAGGTGGCAAATCTAGTGAAGATTTAAAAGAACTAACTAGACCTGGGGAGGGGATGGAAGGGATTCCTGAGAACAAATGTAAAGAGTGAGATAAAGGAAAGAAAATTGCATGAGAACATAGAAGCTTATGATCCCAAAATTCTACCTTTGGAAGTGAAGTCCTTCGCCCTGTCATATATGGAGTCAGTGTGGGTATCCTACATACAGAAAGAGCATCAAGAAACAGAAGTACAATAAGTTGCCACTGCTTCATTCGGAATGCAGGGAGTGGATCCACAAAAGACATTGTATTTAAGAGGAGAACCTGCACATGTCAAACAAAGAAGAGTCATCCTCACAGATGATGATTACTGATTAGTCATGACATGCAATGATATCCTTAAACCACAAACACCCTCGTCTACCTAACTACACCATCACAGCCAACACACCAATGGAAGTCTCAGTAGATGGTTCTAAGCACATCAAAGAACCTCCTCTAACTTTTGAAAATGCACACAAACCTCATTTGTAAGTATAATGGCGCTAAACAAGCTTATTTCTTCTCTTAACTTAAGAATTAAGTAAAAACCATGAAATTGAACTACACATGGTAGCAAACCGTGAGCAACTTCAAGAGTCTTAGAAAACAATATGCCATCCCATCACCTCCCCCAGCCAACTACACAATGCTTGGCAGAATCATTCCATCATAATTATAGGTGGTACTTGTACTGCCTTCCTCCCCAAGGACCCCAACCCCCATCACAAAATGTCAATTGATTGAGGTTGAGTGAAAAGAGAGAACCATAAATTTGGACTTTCAGGTAGTCTAGACAATCCTTTACAAGCCTCTTGTATTCTGCAACTTCATGCAATGCACAGTACTGACAACATTTAATAGCATATTAAAAGTTATCTCCTACTGGGAAATGAAATCCTAAACCAAAACAAAACCATGAGATTAAAATTGCTTCCAAATACAAAATCAAAACAAAAGAAATTAAAATTGATTCCTAATTGCACAAAAAAAGGCAACCACTTAATGTTTCCTGACAGCATGCCGAAGTCATTGACTTGACAACTTCCACAGTTGTGCTAAATAGCTTTGGGAAGGGGAAGGTAATATCTTAAAATGTAATCATACCATTCCTTGCTCTAAAGTTGATATTGGTACTGGCAGCCTAAGGTCCGCAACCAATCCCGGCAATGCTCGAGCAAGACAGCCAGCTAGAGTCTGCTTGATCTCAGTTGACCGGCCATCAGACAACACAATTTTCTGAGGATATTCTCTTCCATTGATAGACAAATACTCCTCATTATTGCTTTCATCATGGCCATATATAAATGCCAAGGATGATGATGATATCCACGTGAAGAGGGAATTAAACATTGTTGCGAAAGGTGACAGCTGAAGAAAATCACACACACACACACCAAAAGAAAAGTTAAGAAAGGAAAAAAGGAAGGGTGTGCGTGTGTGTGGGGGGGGGGGGGAAGGGGGGGGATATGAAGAGAGAACAAGAATATTAAACAGTGGTAGCAAGTTCCAAGAGAGCAACTTACAGTCATATTAAACCCCTCGGGTGGACTATCATACCAACAGTCCTCTGATTCAAAAACATCATAATTTGGCATCCCTGGTTTTCTTGGCCATTTTAGAGGAGCTGGTTCTATATCAAGCATCTCAGTCTCCTGAAGTATTGCTTCATCCACTTCTTGTGAAGGTGGCAATATTACAATCCCGGCTTTGGACACTAAATATCACATGCAACAGAACTCAAAAGCAATTAGATGCAAAGAGTGTATATGACTTACAAATCTCCTAATAAGGAGGGCCAATGAAAATGTCATACCAGCATCAGGGACATCAGAACCTGAGGCAACAGCCTCTGCTGCTTGGCTTAGTGCTGCTGCACAGGCTTCTGCAGATTCAAACCGATATGAATCATCATCCTCTTCCATGTCAGTAGAGGCCGATCCCCCATAAGCTTGGTTCTCATATTCTGATATTTTGGATGAGCTCTCTGTTTTCTTGCCAATGCCACCATCGATAATTTCATCAGCCCAAGTAACTGACTGATACATTTTCTTGGAATTTGAAGATTTTAAAGAAGATTTGAGCAATTGTTTATCATGTTCACCATGGGATGCATATTTCCTTCCGTCATCCGACATAATTAGGACACTTTTGTTCTTGACATCATGTTGGGAAGGACCAGAAGACACTTCACCAGAATTAAATTTGTCCACCTTCAAAAATCTAGTGTCTTCTGTTTCTTCTCCAGAACGAAACTGCAAGGCATCAACTCGCTTCCCCAGTATAGAAACATCATCATCCCTAACTTTGTACCTCGTCTTCGCTTGGGCTTCTTTGAACTTTTCACTCGAGACAGCATTTACAGGAGCTGGAAACTTTGAAACGCTATACTCATCTTGAGTTATTATAGTGCTGGAAAAATCAAACTCATTAAGTATCATGTTTTTCTCATCTTGGAGTCTGGCATGCTTATTCTTGGATCCTGCAAAATTACTAGTATTTGTCATTATCAACAAGGGCATAAATTTTGATTAGCTAGAATAAGAAGTCTCTTATATTCTAAAATTTCAAATGAAGCGACTCCAGCAAGCATAAGCTAGAGAACCATTCCCCTATCAACTACAGATACCTGTTTAGATCATTGAAATTCTCATACCTTTGTTAATGTTTTTCAACAGTGCTGGATTCACACTTCGATCTCTCTGTGGAACATAGCCTTCAATTGCATTAGATGGACCCATCCACTCTTCCAATGAAACTTCACCACCCTTTACATCCACTCTTTCCTGGATTTTCAACTTAGAAGATCCTAGATCTCCATTTTCCTTCACATCTTCTGTGGAATGCAAATGCAACCCCTTAAATAGATTCAGGACTTGATTAAGCTTTGCTGGATTCAGTGTAGAACTTCTCTCATCCTGCAAGCTACCAGCAAATGCTCCGCTATTGACAACACAATTTGTTGAACAGTACATGTATGTTTCATGAAGATCATAAACTTTATGCTCCTTCAATGATATTCTGTAATGTCCTTTCCGAGACCTGTCAGAAGGCAGAGAATTGCTGCAAAGAGGATAACCACACATGTTAGCTATTGATCGTTCAGTTACTACATCCTGATAATCACTCCGAGACAACAGAGATCCAGCAGCAATGAGTTGGTTTTCATCTTTGATGCCTTCAAGAAGACAGAGTTGTAATTTGTGGACAGCATCTTTAACAGCGACGGCTTCTCCCTTTGCCATTAGAGAAACTCGTCCGAAGTACTGATAACAAATAAAAGTTATTACAATAAGTTGATAAAATACATGATATGAGATGGATATTAGATATCAAAAATAAATCTCACTCATTCTGCATGTTATTCACCATGGACACCATAAGCATACAAAAGAACATCTATTATACCATATGAGATCTTACACCAATAAATGTTACTCCCTCCATCCCAATTTATGTGGCAGATCCAGTATGAATGTTATACACAAGCACATCCCATTTACAGTTGTACAAAGTCTCTTGATATTAAGTTTTGCTAGGAGTAAAACACTTATGTTTTCTCTGTTCATGATCAATGCAACAAAATCAAGATGTGATGGTAAAGGGAGAAGTGAAGTGTAATGATGTAAAGGTTGATAATTCAAAAAACAGGGAGTACTAATTAATCCAAACACAAATAACAAATGATGGAACCAAGCAATTGCAAACGGCATACGATCAAACATGTTAGCTGCATACATCAGCATAACTACCTAATACTAAAAAGTATAGTCCATATATAGTTATGTGAAGTTCCATTGCCCTAATCGTGGAACTTCACATGTGCAATTGAAGGGGAAGAGTGAGTTGACTAAAGGAAAATTCTCTTAACAATGATTAATAAAATTAACTAAACCTCACTCTTGCCTTAGGGTCAATTCATCAACTATCAGAAAAAGGGTTATTTGTCCTTCTAATATCGATAATAAATTATATTTATTCTCCATTATACTTTTTCAACAAATATATCCTTATAATCATATTTTAAAATTATATTTAGCTCCACCCATAAAGCTGAGTTATATTTAATCATCACCCATTTCAAGTTTAAAAAGTCACTGTACCATACTATTATTGAACGAAAAAACCAACTTCATTGACTAGAAACACCAACTCTAGAGGAAAAAAAAGGAATGACAGGTCATAAAAGTAATTAGCAATTTAAACCAATCAATTCAAGAAGTGACAAAAATGAAACTAGAACGTGAAGAGCTTGGACCTGCAATCTATTCTGGCTTGTATGCGGCACGCTAAGCAGCATGAGAGCTTTTTTGTCTATGTGAGTGTATAGTGGAGGCTAGATCACTCCGCAACCCTACTTCTTTATCAAAGTTCTGAATAACAGCGAAAAGAAAAGGAAAAAAGAAACTTGGACAGGGTTCTTTTCAATCAAAATTTTAAGGCTATCAATCATTCGTCGATATTAAGTTTTGCTAGGAGTAGAACACCTATGTCTGCTTTATTCATTATCATTGCAACAAAATCAAGAATGTGAATATAAAGGGAAAAGTGAAGAGTAATGACGTGAAGGCAGTGATTTCACAAATAGTACTAATTAATACAAACACAAATAACAAATGAATGAACCAAGAATTTGCAAGCGGCATATTATCAAACATGTTTCGTGCATGACTACCTAAAACTAAAAAGTGAAGTCCATATATAGTTATGCGAAGTTCCATTGCCTTCACTCCGCAACCCTTCTTCTTTATCAAGATTCTGAATAACAGTGAAAAGGAAAGGAAAAAAGAAACTTGGACTGGGTTCCTTCCAATCAAGATTAAAGAATCTTGGACAGGGTTCCTTTCAATCAAGATTAAGGCTATCAATCATTCGTTGATGTTAAGTTTTGCTAGGAGTAGTAAAACACTTAAGTTTGCTTTGTTCATTATCATTGCAACAAAATCAAGAATGTGATGATAAAGGGAAAAGCTAAGAATAATGACGTAATGGCAGTGATTTCCACAAAAAACAATTAACAAATGACTGAACCAAGAAATTGCAAGCGGCATATTATCAAGCAGGTCACCTGCGAAATCAGCATGACTACCTAATACTACTAAAAAGTAAAGTCCATATATAGTTATGTGAAGTTACATTGCCTTCACTTCACAACCCTACTTCTTTATCAAGATTATGAATAACTGTAATAAGGAAAGGAAAAACCCTTATCAAGATTCTGAATAACAGTGAAAAGGAAAGGAAAAACCTTACTTCTTATCAAGATTCTGAATAACAGTGAAAAGGAAAGGATAAAAGAAACAAGGACAGGGTTCCATCCAATCGAGATTCTTGGACAGGGTTCCTTTCAATCAAGATTTTAAGGCGATCAATCATTCTCGTTGATATTAAGTTTTGCTGGGAGCAAAACACTTATGTTTGCTTTGTTCATTATCATTGCAACAAAATCAAGAATGTGATGATAAAGGGTAAAGCCAAGAATAATGACGTAAAGGCAGTGATCTCCACAAAAACAAAGAACAAATGACTGAACCAAGAATTTGCAAGCGGCATATTATCAAACATGTTACGTGCAGAAATCAGCATGACTGCCTAATACTAAAAAGTAAGTCCATTATTATGTGAAGTTCCATTGCCTTCACTCCGCAACCCTACTTCTTTATCAAAATTCTCAATAACAGCGAAAAGAAACTTGAACAGGGTTCTTACCAGTCAAGATTTTAAGGTTAACAATCATTAGTTACAAGTGATTCTCGTACCTTAAAGAAAAAGGCACTGGTAAATTCACCCTAAATCATCAACTTAATTGAATCTCTCTACAGCGCCCCCAAGAACAACGAAGGAATCAGGTCTCTGTAAGCTCTACAAATGGCGGCTGTAGGCTTTGAATTGTTGGGCAAATGGCAAGGCAACTCTTATTAATAGTAGTAGTGTTGGCAAAATTCCCAAAAACGAAGGCGGTTGGATAACGGGTCAAATACGGGTCAGCCCATATAAGCCACAGTAAAAAATGGGTAACCCCGAGAGTGGAAACGCGGAATTTGGAATTAGTTTGGTACAAATAATTAAGGGGTCCTCAGATTATTAGTTAGGGCAAAAATCAATAAGAAAAAAACGAATAAAATATTTCTAAAATAAATTAATTAGAAAATTAGGGTTAAAAATAAAAAAGAAAACAACAAACATTTGTAGTTCCAAAATAGGCACTATCTTCTAGTCCTTTTTTTTTTTATAACCATCTATTCATTTTGTTAGTAATTTTACTAATTACCGCTTTAGGAATTTTAATAATTAACATGGAATATTTACTAAATTAACAAAAAAATTCTTGATGTTTGTTATCATCAAATATTATTTTCTTATTTATTCAATTATTTTCCACAACTTGAACAAAGCAAAATAAAAATATTTCTACACTTTTTCTCAAGGAAAAAATTAACTCCATCATATTTGAGCTTCTATAGCAAAACATGAACTAATTGCTATTGGTCAAGCTTTTTCGACCACTTGTACATACTTCAATAGTGTCACTAACTATACCAACATGGACTAATTGTTATTGGTTAGAGCTTTTTGGAGCACTTGTCCATACTTTAATAATGTCATTAACTTTTTCGAACACCGGTAAATAATAGGAGATCATTTGATAGGATATATAAGAATAACATTAAATAGAATGTATTAATAATAATTGTATTAGTTATGTTAGTACTCCCTCTGTCACATTTTATATGGCATTCCTTTTTATAAATAGTTGGTCAATAATACTTGTCATTTCATAAAATCAATGCATAAATTATCATATTGTTCCTTTTTTACCCTTGTGAATTATTAGCCTTGAAAATATACATTTGATCAACTTAGAAAAGCTAAGTAAATGATTTATGTTCATTGGTAAATTAATTAATCAAAATAAATTAATTCATATTTATTGATTGAAAACTTGAGTTCCATAAAAATTAAATAAGGGTAGAAGGGTAAAGTTACATCATTTCTTAATACAAGTGCAATGTAAAAATGTGACATATAAAATGGGACGGAGGGAGTATTAACTGATTATATGCAAAGATCATTTCTCATGCATTATTTGGATTGATATATTAAAAATAGCAAATATTGTATATACATTCCACAAATATGGTGGAAAAGAAGTAAAAAAAGATTTCGAGGGACAATTGGGTCTTAATCATGTTAATACATACATTAAATTCCCTTGCATTGTTAGTACCATGGATTTTCATGTATTGTAATACACTCCTCAATACACAATAGAGGGTACCAAACAAGGTACTACTAGTACACAAAACTAATGCACACATCATTTCTTCTAATAAACTCCAAATGATCCCTAATATAAATTTTCATGTATTAGTAAATACACTATTCAATACATAATAAAGTGTAGCATTAGCATTATTTCTTCACCCCTAACTACTAACAGTGTCATCAATCTTTTTAGGAAAAGAATCTGATATACCTTTCAACTTTGTTATTTAGAGCTGATATATTCGTTGTTACAAAAGTGACCCATATATACCTCCACGGTTACATAAATAGCTCACATATATCTCTTTTCTTATAAAAGGAAGTGAAAAAGGTTAATTTTAAATTTTTTTTTTAAAAAAATATTTTAAAAAGCTAACATGTAGAAGATATCTTTTAAATACACAATGAATAACCATGATACAAGCCAACTGAATACTAAAATTTCAACTTATTTTGGAGTCTGAATTGTTTTAACAAAATTAAGTACTTCATGTGCTCTTTAATCACAACCGTCTATTCACTTGTCAATACCTTAACTTAACATGTATTAATATAGAATCACTTTGTGATATGTGTGAAATTTTTTAAATCATTAAGCACATATTTTTTTCACTATAACTCTTCTCATAAATATTGAGAGAAATTAAGTATACTTATTGAGATCATGAAGACAATGAATCAAATGATCGTGATTAACTCAACATATGTCGTAAGCTTAAAAAAAACAACTCCCGAGGTTGGAACCACACTTCCCTTTCTATATTTGGATTTGGAGTTATATGGCAATCCAAAAATCACAATTATCATAACAACACTAAAGATGATATTCACATGTCCACATCATATGAAAGAACTATAAAATTTATCCATTTGACTAATAAAGATATTTTCGGATGAGATAGTAATGACTATAATAATACACATTAAATGAGATTTACCGATTTATGTCTTTAATTAAACGTAGATTAATTATTAAATCACAATACGATAATAAGGAGGAGCAGATAACATTTTGCATGATACTTTTTAAAATTGGGCAGCAGATTTTAGTGCAAAAAACAAACGTTTAATTCTTCAACAAGTGTTGTACTATCATCTCACTTATATTATATGAATGCAAAAAAATTGCTCCGAGAAAATCCTAATCAAACATGAACTTTGAAAGAAAAATAAGATGACAGACCTGCTAGATAAAAAAAATCGAAAACAGATAGAAAACCTATAAAGTAAAAACTACTCCTTTTGTAAAACATAAACAAACTTTTACGTAAAATTCGATTTATAATCCCATTAATAATCTTGTGCTGGCATCAACGGAATCACCTCAGTTTATATTGATGCATAATAATAATATTAATAAATAATACTCCAAACTCCTCCTTTTAAAAAAATAAATATATGTATCAATTTTTTTATTTAGTTACTTGAGATATGTAGGGAGGTGTGTGTATTACGGATCCTCTGGGCGTAATATCTTCCAACTTGAAGGATAAGAGAAGTCATTATGCAGAGTATATAAGCCCAACGAACCCTGAAGTCCCATCTTCAATCACTCTCTCTGACATATATCTTCTTCTCTAAATTCCTCCATTGATAAAAATGATCTTCTTCGTTGATCCTGTTTAATATAAGGGATCGTAATTGCATTAGATCTGTATCGGCCATCACAAAGCTCGATTCATGTAAGATATTTGTCATTTTTTTTTTTTTTTTAAATGTAATTGTCGCTGATTTTTCGTTTTGTTATTCAAAACGTAGAATTTGGAAAACTTTTGATTGTGTTTGAAATTTTGAGCTGTTGTAGGATCAGGAGATTAGAGGATCGGAGAAAGGTTTGTTCCTGAAAAGCAGAGTCAATTGCAAAGTGAGTTTCTGCATTTTCTGGTGCTAATTTTCCATTTTTCTTATTGAGTTTGAGGTTGGGATGATTACTGTATATGAGTTGATCTCTGGTGTAATGAATAATTTTAGCTATTGTGGATTTTTTGGAAGTTGAAATTGGAGATTTGTGCTAGTTAATTGAATGTTTTCAACTAGGAGATTGTTCTTTTGTTTATATTTTGTTTTAGAGTTGAAATCATAGCCGTGAAAATCAAAGTGTTGGCTTGCGAGAAAACTGAACTCTAGTGTAATTTTGTAGAAGTTCATTTTTTTTTTTTTGGAATCTTGCGAGAAATTGTTAGGCCTTATTTCAGGTGTTGGTGTAAAATTGGCATTTCTCAACTTCTATATCAGAATATGTTCTTAGGTTTGAATTGAACAGGAGAACAAGAATGAGAAGGATGAGATCTACTTTTTTCCTTATGACTGAGAAAATGGTAGAAAGTTTTGGGTGGAATCGGGATTTTCAAATGCAGTAGTTTCCTTCTTGCTTTCCCAAATACATATCGGTTTGAGTTGTTAATTTGATTTAACTTAGCGGACATATGTGAAGCTAGTGATTTCCCTTTCCTGGCCGGTAAATTCATAAACTGGTTGTGCCCAGTTTCTTCTTGTATTTTTGGCCTATGATTATCTGCTAATTTTTAACTTTGTTTACACTTGTTTATTTTAAATTTTTCACATTCTTTGGTGGAATACCATTAATGTAGGAATTGGGTAGTTAGCTGGGAATACTTATTGTGTGGGAGGAGAGGAAGGAAATCATAACTTTCTGTTGTTTTTCCACAGGTTATCATCACGCTTGGCTCTGCACTTCATTGAGGGTTTAAGGGCTTGTATTTGTCCAATTCGATGGCTGATACCCGGAATAGTAATGTCAAGGTTTCTAATGAAAAAGCATCCGGAACAGCCAATCCTTATGCCATCAATCTGGACAACTTCGGTAAAAGATTAAAAACATTATACTCCCACTGGACTGAACACAATGATGAACTTTGGGGAGCTTCTGAAGTTCTTGCCATAGGAACTCCTCCTCCATCTGAGGATCTGCGGTATCTGAAGTCATCAGCTTTAAATATGTGGTTAGTTGGGTATGAATTTCCTGATACTATCATGGTTTTCATGAAGAAGCAGATCCATTTTCTTTGTAGCCAAAAGAAGGCCTCCTTACTTGAAGCTGTCAAGAAAACCTCCAAGGATGTTGTGGGAGTGGATGTTGTAATGCACGTGAGGTCTAAAAAGGATGATGGGATTGGTGCAATGGATGCAATTTTTCAAGCTATACAAGATCAGTCAAAGTCAAATGTGCCCGTTGTTGGACACATTGCAAGAGAAGCTCCTGAAGGGAATCTTTTAGAGACATGGACTGAGAAGCTAAAGAATACACAATTTCAGCTCAGTGATGTAACTAATGGATTCTCTGACCTGTTTGCTGTCAAGGACACCGCTGAAATTATGAATGTGAAGAAAGCTGGCTATCTGACTTCATCAGTGATGAAGCACTTTGTAGTCCCAAAGCTGGAAAGGGTTATCGATGAGGAGAAGAAGGTGTCACATTCTTCACTAATGGATGACACTGAAAAGGTCATACTGGAACCTGCAAAGATTAAGGTGAAGTTAAAGGCAGATAATGTCGACATCTGTTACCCTCCAATTTTTCAGAGTGGAGGCGAGTTTGATCTGAGACCAAGTGCATCAAGCAATGATCAGAATCTTTACTATGATTCGACAAGTGTGATTATCTGTGCAATTGGTTCTCGATATAATAGTTATTGCTCAAATGTTGCTCGGACCTTTCTAATTGATGCCAATCCAATGCAAAGCAAGGCGTATGAAGTCCTTCTGAAGGCCCATGAAGCTGCAGTTGGAGCTCTGAAACCAGGAAACAAGGCTGGAGATGTCTACCAAGCAGCACTCAATGTGGTTGAAAAGGAGGCACCTGAATTGGTTGCAAATTTGACAAGATCTGCAGGAACTGGAATTGGGCTTGAGTTCCGTGAATCAGGGTTAAACCTAAACGGCAAGAATGATAGAAAGCTGAAATCTGGCATGGTTTTTAATGTGTCTCTTGGGTTTCAGAATTTGCAAACAGAGTCTAAAAACCCAAAAACTGAAAAAATTTGTGTTTTGCTTGCTGATACAGTTGTTATTGGTCAAAATGCTCCAGAAGTGGTGACTTCTATGAGTTCTAAAGCTGTGAAGGATGTGGCTTACTCATTCAACGAGGATGAAGAAGAAGAGGAGGAGCTGCCGAAGGTCAAAGCTAAGCCTGTTGCCGCCAATGGACTCTCATCCAAGGCTATGCTTAGATCAGTTAACCACGAGACATCAAGGGAGGAACTAAGGCGGCAACACCAGGCAGAATTGGCCCGCCAAAAGAACGAAGAAACTGCACGGAGGCTCACAGGAGGAAGTTCTGGGGGTGCAGATAGCCGTGGTGCTGCAAAAGCCACTGGTGACCTGCTTGCATATAAGAACATTAATGATCTGCCACCTCCAAGAGAGTTGATGATTCAGGTTGACCAGAGGAGTGAGGCTATTCTTTTACCTATTCATGGTACCATGATTCCATTCCATATTGCCACCGTGAAAAGTGTATCTAGTCAACAAGATACTAACCGTACCTGCTATATCCGAATAATGTTCAATGTTCCTGGCACTCCATTCACTCCTCATGACACAAATACTCTAAAGTTCCAGGGATCAATATATGTTAAAGAAGTTTCATTTCGTTCAAAGGACCCTAGGCACATCACTGAAGTGGTTCAACAAATAAGAACCCTCCGCAGGCAGGTTGTCTCTAGAGAATCAGAGAGAGCTGAGAGAGCAACTTTAGTATCACAGGAGAAACTTCAAGTTGCTGGAGCCAAATTTAAGCCAATAAAGTTGTCAGATCTGTGGATTCGTCCAGTATTTGGTGGTCGCGGAAGAAAGCTTCCTGGTACTCTAGAGGCTCACACAAATGGATTCCGGTATGGAACTTCAAGGCCAGATGAGAGAGTGGATGTTATGTATGGTAACATCAAACATGCATTCTTCCAGCCAGCAGAAAAGGAAATGATTACAGTCCTCCACTTTCACCTGCACAATCACATAATGGTGGGGAACAAGAAAACCAAGGACGTGCAGTTCTATGTTGAAGTGATGGATGTTGTGCAGACAATTGGAGGTGGAAAAAGATCTGCTTATGATCCTGATGAGATTGAGGAGGAACAACGTGAAAGGGATCGGAAAAACAAGATTAACATGGAATTTCAAACATTTGTGAACAAGGTAAATGACCTCTGGACCCAGCCTCATTTTAAAGGGCTTGATTTGGAGTTTGATCAGCCGTTGAGAGAGCTTGGATTCCACGGGGTGCCCCACAAGTCAACAGCTTTTATAGTCCCAACATCTAGCTGCCTTGTTGAGCTCGTAGAGACACCTTTTGTTGTGATCACTCTCTGTGAGATTGAGATAGTCAACTTGGAGAGGGTTGGTCTCGGGCAGAAGAATTTTGACATGACAATTATATTCAAGGACTTCAAAAGAGATGTTATGCGAATTGATTCTATCCCTTCAACTTCCCTTGATGGCATCAAGGAGTGGCTCGATACAACTGACCTTAAGTACTACGAGAGCAGGCTGAATCTGAATTGGCGTCAGATACTGAAAACAATTACTGATGATCCAGAAGAGTTCATAGAGAATGGTGGATGGGAATTTTTGAATTTAGAAGGTACTGATTCAGAATCTGAGAACTCACAGGAGTCTGATCAAGGATATGAACCTTCAGATGTAGAGCCTGTTTCTTCAGACGAGGAAGATGATGAAAGTGCATCACTAGTTGAATCGGAGGATGATGAAGGAGAGGACTCTGAGGAATATTCAGAAGAAGAAGGGAAAACATGGGAAGAGCTGGAAAGAGAAGCAAGCAATGCCGACAGAGAGAAAGGAGCTGAATCAGACAGTGACAATGATAGGAAGAGGAGGAATATGAAGGCTTTTGGGAAAGGTCGTCCTCCAGAGAGAAGAAATCTCTCTAGCAACATTTCCAAGAGACCCAGGTTTAGGTAAAAGAACGTGCTAGACTGTCTTAGGATATTAGTTTATGCTACATAAGTTATAAGCAGCTGTAAAGTATTTACCCGACAACTGAGTTTAGACTTGGATCTTAGAATAGCTATTCTCTCTTTCTGTGTTTGCGAAGTAGTGAATTCGTGAAAAATCAGATTGTGCAACTTAAGTTGGGTTTAAGTTCCGTATAATTTTTGACACTGTCCTTTTGTTTTTCAAATTTTACTCAGTTACTTGCCAGCTACATTTCAAACAATTGCTCGCCTATAACAGTGCAATAGGTCTTGTTTCTAGCTATTTCTTAGTGTTATGGCAGTACCTGAGCAGTATTTGCATATACTCTCAGCTTTTGTATTTTGTGTTTTCCTCACTCTCGTGGTTGGATGACCCCAATTGAGATAGGCGATCTCTCATCTCACATTTTGTGCTCAAAACATGTAGTAAATTGTTTTATTGCTATGATAAATTAATAAATCTGGATACGAGAAGCTTCAAATATCTATCCATAGAATCACAAACTAAAAAGAATTTAAAGGCCAAATTAAGGCATATAGCTAGCAATGCATCTATATAATATGCTTAAAATTGGTCTCAAGACAATTTACCAAACATATGCTACTCCAAGATACATTGGTCTCAAGACAATTTGCCAAATATATGCTACTCCCAGAAAACAATATGCAGGTTTTCTCACAGGCATAACAGATAAAAACATTAGAGATGTTTCCATAGATCTGAGGCTAGTAATTTACAATAAGATCAAAATTACCACCTAAATAGAACCAACACCAGCAAAAAAAAAAGAAACAAAATAGTAAGTCTTTGCATCCCTAAAGGAACATAATAAAGAATCAGCCTTCTACTAACCCATCTACCTGAACTTCATTCGCTTGCTGGCAGCAGAACTAGGAGCAGCTCGTGACTTGCCAAAGTTCTTCTTTTTCCTCTTCTCATCCTCACTATCTGATTCATTAATCTCCCTGTCGGCATAGCTTGCTTCTTTCTCCAGCTCTTCCCATGTTTTACCTTTTTCTTCCTCTGAATCTTCATCGTCATCCTCTTCTTCATCATCTTCAGAGTCAACCAGAGATTCACTATCAGACTCTTCATCATCAGAGTCAGACTCAGGTTCAGCATCCGAAGGTTCATAACCTTGGTCCGACTCTGAATCTCCAGATGATGAATCAGTACCTTCCAAGTTTAAGAATTCCCAACCACCTTCATCAATGAACTTCTGTGGTTCATCAGTTATGGTCTTCAGTACTTGACGCCAATTCAGATTCACCTTGCTCTCATAATACTTGATGTCAGTTGTGTCAAGCCATTCCTTGATGCCATCAAGGGATGAAATAGGGATTGAATCTATCCGCATGACATCGCGCTTGAAGTCCTTGAAAACAATAGCCATATCACAGTTCTTCTGCCCAAATCCACCTCTCTCCAAGTTAACAATCTCAATCTCACTTAGGGTTATCACAAGGAATGGCGTCTCTACCAGCTCAACCAAACAGCTGGAGGTTGGTACAATGAAAGCTGATGATTTATAGGGAACACCATGGAACCCAAGTTCTCTCAGAGGTTGATCAAACTCCAGGTCGAATCCCTTAAACTGAGGCTGGCTCCAAATATCATTCACCCTGTTCACAAAACTCTGGAAGTCCATGTTGATTTTGTTCTTTCGATCTCTTTCCCTCTGTTCTTCCTCAATCTCATCTGGATCATATGCAGACCTCTTTCCACCTCCAAGCGTTTGGACCACATCCATTACCTCAACATAGAACTGAACATCCTTTGTCTTTTTTTTCCCCACCATTATGTGGTTGTGCAGATGAAAGTGAAGAAGGGTAACCATCTCCTTCTCTGCTGGCTGGAAGAACACATGCTTGATATTACCATACAAGATGTCAACACGTTCATCTTGTCTTGTGGTTGAATACCGGAAACCATTGGCATGAGCTTCCAGTGTACCAGCAAGCTTTCGTGCACGACCACCAAATGTGGGACGGATCCATAAGTCAGGTAGCCTAACTGGCTTGAATTTATTCCCTGCAAGGACAAGTTTTTCCTGAGTCACTAAAGTTGCTCTTTCAGCTCTCTCAGACTCCCTTGACATATAATTACGTCTAAGTGTTTTAATCACCTGGACCATTTCACTTATGTGCCTATGATCCTTGGAACGAAATGAAACTTCTTTTAGGTAGATGGCACCTTGATTCTTCACATCAGTAGGTGAGAAAGGGGCACCAGGAACATTAAATATGATTCGGATGTAGTCCTGTTGGCTTGAAACAGTCTTAACAGTAGCCACATGGAAAGGAACCATATTACCATATATTGGTAAAAGGATGGCCTCATTCTTTTGGTCAACCTGAATAATCATCTCTCTGGGTGGTGGTAGGTCATTGACATTCTTATAGGCAACAACGTCAGTCGAAGTCCTAGCACTCCTGTTATTCCCGGTTAATGTTTCTTCACCAGCAAGACGTCGAGCAGTCTCTTCATTCTTCTGACGGGCAAGTTCTTCCTGGTGCTGCCTTCGCTTCTCTTCTCTTGAAATCTCATGATTGTCAGACCTAAGTGTTGCCTTGGAATACATGGTATCCCTACCATTGGACTCGGCTTTCATTTGTGGCTCCTCTTCTTCTTCATCTTCGTTGAAAGAATAGGCCACATCCTTCAAAGCTTTGGAGCTCAAATGGGTGATCACATCACAACCATCCTTAGTGACTATCACAGTATCTGCTAGCAAAAGTGAAAAATTCCGGCTCTTTTCTTTGTTGGTCTCATTCTGCAGATTGTGGAAACCAAGTGACACATTGAAAACCATTCCCGGTCTCAACAGTTTATCATTTTTAGCATTTAGGATCAACCCTGACTCTCGAAACTCAAGACCAATCCCTGTCCCAGCAGACTTTGTCAGGTTGTTCACCAATTCAGGAGCATCCCTGTCAACCACAGCAAGAGCTGCTTGATAAACAGCACTAACCTTGTTACCAGGTTTCAATGCACTTATTGCCGCCTCCTGGGCTTTAAGAAGCACTTCATAAGCCTTGGTCTGCATCTGAGTGGAATCAATTAGAAACGTTCTGGCAAGATTCGAACAGTAGCTGCTGTATCGTGAACCAATTGCACATATGATGGCACTGGCAGAATCATAATACAAACCATCATCATTGCTTGTAGCACTAGGTCTAAGATCAAAAATACCACCACTCTGGAAAATTGGAGGGTAACATATATCCACGTTCTCAGCTTTCAGCTTCACCTTGACTTTAGCAGGCTCTAGAATAGCCTTTTCTGTGTCGTCCATCAACGAGGAATGAGTTACTTTCTTCTCCTCATCAATTATTTTCTCAAGCTTTGGAACAACAAAGTTCTTCATAGCAGAAGCAGTCAGATGTGCAGCTTTCTTCACATTAACAAGCTCATTTTGGTCCTTCACAGCAAAAAGGTCAGAAAGTCCACTTGTTATATCATTAAGCTGAAGGCCAGAATCTTTCATCTTCTTAGTCCATGCCTCCAAGAGCTTTCCTTCAGGGCCTTCTCGTGCAATATATCCAATAACAGGAGTATCATAAGCATCTGATAATGACTGCACATGAATAGCATGGAGCACTTTGTCCATTTTAGTAGTCCCATCTTCACCTTTGGTCTTCACATGTGTGACAACTTCCACTCCCACAGCCTCTTTAGCAGTCAATTTCACAACATCCAGCAATGAAGCTTTCTTTTGGCTACACAGAAAATGTATCTGCTTGTTCCCAAAGACCATTATAGTCTCAGGGAACTCATACCCAAGTAACCATACATTTACAGCCGAGGATTTTAAGTATCTTAAGTCCTCTGAAGGTGGTGGAGTAGCTATAGCAAGGACATCAGAAGAACCCCACTCATCTTTATGTTCACGCCAGTGTGAATATAAGTCCTTCAGTCGCTTACCAAAAGTGGGCAAGTCAATTGTGTAAGCATTTCCACCTGCTGCATTTCCACCTGCTGCATTCCCATTTGCAGGAGGGCCATTTCCTGGTCTTTGTTCTGACATTGTATGGCTACTTGTTGAATAATCTGGACAAGAAAACACAAAAATTATACAAATCAATTTACTTTTTAAAAAAGGGGGGCGGGGGATGACAAATGCAATCTTAAGAGACCCTCTAAACAAATTCCAATAACTCCAGTTCAATATTCTACAACACATTGCCAAGAGTAAGCATTGTTAAACTATCATTCCTTCAGAATTTTATAAAGCTTGAAACTCATATGGCAATCTCACAGTGTTTACATAGTTATATATTTAGGATCTTATCATTCACTAGAGCCCAACATCTCCTCAATTTTTTCGGCAAGTACTGAATCAGTAATTAGTTGCAGAGTTGTGCACTAAAAAAAGAATTTAATGATGTATTTGTAGATAACAGAGAACAAGTAAATAATACTCCCCATTGTGCAAAAGAATCCACAAAATATGTACTAATCAACATTGTTACGGATTCTTTTACTCAATCTCCATGCAGTTTCTTAGTACGAGGCAAAAGAAGTCAATTGATGAACTGTCAAGCACAGCCCTTCAAATTATGATAAATTAAATTAACAAGATATGCAGAGACTCATTAAGAATATACAATAACTTGGAGATAGATAAAAAATAATATGAAAAGATGAATGTTAAATTACTATGATAGCCACCATAATCCGTTATTTTCTGAAAATTTTAATTCCAAGAAAGCATATATTAACTGCTTGATGCACATCTTCCTGATAAAAACAACATAAGACCCACCACAATCATCAACAACTCATAACACTAATTGATACACAATTAACATGTTCCCTTTTTCTCTCAAAAAAAGTTGAACACAATATACTTGTTTCTCGTGAACTGTATTTTCCTAAAATTTGAGGACCGTCACCAAATTCCAACTTCAACTCAAATTTATTATGGTCTGGACAAGAATAAGGGCTATATCTTACACAGAGAGACATATCAAACACCTTCAATATCAAAAACTTCATACAAACTATGGTATCGCCTGAATATCTCAAATTCTAATGAACTTGGCCCTTTCTGAAACCAAATAGTAAAACAATGCAAAACTCATAAAACAGTCTTATCCCCTACACCCCAAGTGCTTCACCAAAGCTACTGCATAAGAATAATATAATAATCTTTCAGAAACAAAGACAACAAAAATATAACGAACAACAACTAAGCCTCGGTCTAAACAAGATGGGGCCGGAACAAAAATCTAACCCCACCAAAAACACAACCTCCAATGGCAGCCCTAATTTAGGGTTCTAACACATGCTTAAAGACAAAAGTCGAAAATTCCCCACAAATACTTCACACATTCACTACCCCCAAAACAGCACTAACCACAATGTTAGACTCCAACATCAAAAAATAACAAATGCTTCCAGGCGAACTCGAATAACGTCTCCCCAATACACTCCATTTGACAAAGCCCCCACCCACCCCCAGTAAAAAAAAAACCACCCAGTAACAAACAGAGATTCCAACCCGAAATTAGTGTTTCGGCAGTCACATGCAAAGACTAAACATGCTCAAATCAAAGAAGCAAAAAAAAGGAAAAAAACTCACATCGTTATCAATGCCCCTATTAGGGTTTCAAAACTCAACTGGGAGTGGTACGCCGCGCAATGAGTCGGGTCAAGGGTTTTGAATACTATTTTTCATAAACATAAAAATTGTTCAATTGAAAACTGAAAAACAGATCAAACATTGAAATAAAAAGTTGAAAATCGAAGTAAAAGGAAAGGGGATCTCGAAAAATCGATGAACAAAAAGGAGAAACTCGAATTTCTAAGGAAGAAATTGAGAGAAAGAGGAATTTTTTTTTTTTTTAGAGAATGGGAGCGAATGACTGATTTGAAAATGGACGAGACTGGGAATTTGGTATTTATCTCCCTGCAGTGATATGAAAAGGGTCTTCTATTTACAATAAATTACACCAATTGCCCCATCAATAGTGTATGTGTAGTGACTATCCTCTCCCTGGGGTATGGGCCTTGGAGAGAAATTATATAGGTGCTTTGAGGTAATTTAATTATACCTATTACTTGTAGGGATGCAAAGTTGGGATTATGTATTGTGAAGGGTAAATTAGTACTTTGAATTATGGCAGCGAGAGGAGTGAGCTGTCAATTGAAGTGCTGTTACGTGCACACAACAAACGACGCCGTTTATTTCATTCTTTTAACCAAAATGGCGGGAATGTAAATGCTTGTTTCCCACCAGTAATCTCACTATCCAAATCAGCGGCAGAGTCATAAATTAAATGAAAAATGTATTAAAAAAAATTAATTAGGTTAAGAACGTGCAAAATTAAATTTATATTCATAATAATTTTTACTGAATCTTTATTTAAAATGATTTTGCGCCTAATTCAAATAGCTACTTTTAATCTCTCTCTTTTATTTTTTACGTCATAAAAGGAGATAGAGTATTAATCAAATAAATTGCTAAAGAAATAGTTGTGGTAGTGTCACAATAATACCGCTATCGCCACATACGAATTAGTTAATGATTTAATTAACTGACATTACGATTCAGTTATCTTACATTTTTACATTATCTTTTTATACAACTTAGATACAAAATGCATAATTCAGTTCCATTTAAACAACACACATTCTACTTTGGACCTCATCTGTTTAAGTACTAAAAGTATAATTTGAAGGGGTCGAACATCGTACTATATACATATGCTATGCACGAAAAAATAGTAACATCAGCTAATTGAAGTATTAATGAATCCTATGTAACGTACTAAATTAGTAAAATAATATTATTTAGTTATATATTTGGTCCATTTCATTTTTTCTCTATTGTTTAGGTTTCAAATTTTTTGAAGGTCGCATGATGTTGTTTATGTTATATAGCAAAATGGAAAATAATTCATGAACCATTTAATAAGCATATCTTCATTTGTACTCACGCACAAACAAAAATTATTGAGGATGAAGGAACATTTCAAAATAGAATCATTAAAGTAGAT
This sequence comes from Solanum pinnatisectum, assembly GCA_035578085.1. Lineage (NCBI taxonomy): Eukaryota > Viridiplantae > Streptophyta > Magnoliopsida > Solanales > Solanaceae > Solanum > Solanum pinnatisectum. Next base: position 60,104,214 of record CM069076.1, read on the forward strand.
TTTATCTGAATTGATGGTGGTCATATTGTTAGTTTATCTACATAGTTTTAGATTTTTAGTGATTGAAAAATATATTGGATTATAAAATAGAATCATTAAAGTTGATTTTATCTGCATTGATGGTGATCATATTGTTAGTTTATCTACATAGTTTCAGATTTTTAGTGATTGAAAAATATATTGGATTATAATAATAGAATCTTTAAAGGGGGTTTGAAATTGAACATAAAATGCATTTATTTATAGACTAAATACAGTGAAGCCTAAGATTCAATTATCATCACTATCCTGAAGACTTCTTCCAATTCAAAAAAAAAATATGAATACCTCTAACAATTCCAATTTCACAATGAAAACATTCAAATATTATAATTACTAAACTTGAAGTTACAACGGAAAATGAAACCAACAGAGAAAACTATTGTATAAGCTAACTAAAAGTGAGATGAGATAAATAAGTCTTTTTCGACACGTAACAAGGTCCAACGATGAATCTAACATGGAAGACGGTTACTGTGCCTTAAACGACACGATATAGGCTTTAAAGAGGTTTTTCATGAAGGATTGTTTCTCAACAATTTGCATAATCCCTAAATCACATATCACTACCTTTTTTATTGAACCATTTCATGTCCACTACTCAAGGATCCCAAATTAACCTGACCCTATTGCTCGTTCTCGGCCCAATAACAACTTATATGATATTAGTATCTACATTGAGTTGGACTTGATTCATAACAATACCCCATTCTACCATCATATTTAGCATATGTGGATTTCATTTCACTTAACTCGTAAAGGAGAATAATTAAGTGTGTCAACATAATTTTCTCTGTCAACAACTTAAACTTGTAAGCTTGTTGTCTAGTTATGTTTTAAGTAAAAAAAAAAAAAAAAAAAAAATTCCCAAAGGAGTACTTTACTGGATCGATATAAAAATATTAGAGAAGAAAAGACACTATTAAAACATGTATAATGAAGTAAATGAAAAATAATTTAATTATTTTTTTAAAATCAATTGCAATTGAAAAGAATTTACTTGTCTTTGCAAATAATTATTCTACTAAAATTTTTATTAGGATAAAATCCAATCTCAAATAATGTCAGCAGTGTTAGATAACAAAATAATCCACTCGTGAGTGGTGAAAAACTAATCAACACTTGCTTTTACACCAAATTAATTGGATTAGTTTACCATAATTATTGATAAAAATAATATAAAAAAATTATTAATCAACATCGAAACATGCTTATATGTGAAAATATCTAATATGAGTAATTTTCTTCCCAATGAATTACGATGTTAAAATGCACTTTTTATTATCTGAACGTAGGAATAATTGCGATTTAAAATCACAAAAAAATTTATATTAGTCATACATTATATCCAATTACCGTTTAACAACAAGATATATATATATATATTGTTGTATATATTCATTACTTATTATTTAAATTTTAACTTTTGAGGCTGAATTGTTTGAATAGGTTTTAAAATCGTGGTCAAGCTATGTGAACTTGGTCTACTAATTTAAGTTCCTATGGATATTAAGAATTAGATCAATATAATTAACGAATAAAGAACATTAAAAAATAGTATAAGTAATAAATAACCAGAACACATTCCTCTTCTATCTTTTTCTTACTAATAAAATAGTAATAATTAAAATATCAACAATAAAATACAATTTGTATTTGTGAATGATTGACGATTTGAAGAGGAAAAATCCCTCTTGCAACTAAATTTAAGAAAAATTGAATAACTTAATATCATTATATTACATTGTCTTACATGCTACGTTAGAACATACGATATAAGATATTAATAAGTTCAAATCTCAACGATAGTCATTACCAAAAAAGCTTTTAATATTGATAAAAAGAGGTGATGTTCTTTCCATTTTAATTTATTTATCTCATTTTTTAGGTACGTATTAAATTTGTTTTTAGTAATTTTTAAATTTTAATTTTTCACATGACATATTAAAAAGTACAAGACATTAAATAATATTTTAGTATTTAGATAAGATAATGATGGGATTTTTAATTAATAGAAGGCAAATGAACAAATAAAGAAAAGTTTAGGGGCGCAAATAACACTATCAGGGAAAAATAATTGGATTATGAAATGAGGCAGCATCATTCTTCCCAATACAGTATGTTCCATTGTTAAAAACGCCCAACTACCTACTCCCCTGTCCCCACGCCCCTCGTCAGCTCATTCATCTCACCCACCAGTTTGGTGAATACCCACAATTCTTCTATCTTAAGCTAATTTCCTACTCTTAGATCTTTGTTTTTTGTAATCAATTATATACGCGCCAAGTGTTTGTATAATTGTGTAAGAGAGAGAGAGAGATAGTTGTCGTTTGTTTGGATTGTAAGAAAACAGAGTAATATGGCGAGGAAGAAGATCAGAGAGTATGATTCAAAGAGACTTCTAAAGGAGCATTTGAAACGCCTTGCTGGCATCGATCTTCAGATCTGCTCTGCTCAAGTAAATTCCTTTTCTTTTTTACTTAAGTTATTGAACTGTTACTGTCGAATTTTAATGGGAATTTCGGTTAGGAGTTGTTCTTTTGATCTTTTGCAAATGGTTTTTGATCCATGCGTCTTTTTTCTTATCTGGGTGTTTGTTGTTTGATCAGTTCTCGAATCTGTTGTCCCCTGCTTCCTTTTGTTCCTCACTACTTACTTATTCCCTATTTTTGTTATCCCGAACGTTAGAGTTGAATGATTTCTTTGTTGTTATGATGAATGCATTGTGTTTGTGAAGTTATGTAGAGGTCATGATGTATTTTTCCAATGCAAAGAATGATCCTTATGTTTGTGGAAGCTCTTGTTGAGTGGACAATCGTGTGTTGTTAGAATAGTTATCTGCCTATTGTAGATTTACTTGGAAAGCACCTCTTTAATCTACTATAGAGTCCTCTAACGAAAATGAAAGGTACTTAACAATCTGAAAGAAGCTTGGCGTGCATCTGTGTTTGGCAGGGGCGATTCTATGTACTAATTTTGGGTCACTCGAATCCGTACTCATCCGACTAAACTCGATATATTACTTCTATAATTATTAAAGAATATATTAAATTAAAATTTGTTGAACCCGTTCTCAAGATGGTTTATCTTTAAAGCAATAGTGCACCCGTTTTCTTAAAATCCTGGATTCGCCTCTGGTGTTTGGTACTATGGAATATATACTCTACATGAAATACTGATATTTGGTTATGTAGATTATTTTCCAAGGTGATCATTTGTCGTTATTTTTCAGATATTTTTCTTGCCGGAGTTCTCATGTTTATTTGGTTTTTGGTAGGTGACAGAATCTACTGATTTTACCGAGCTAACAAACAAAGAACCATGGCTTTCGTCGACAAAGCTGGTTGTAAAACCAGACATGCTATTTGGTAAGCGTGGAAAGAGTGGCTTGGTAGCTTTGAATCTGGATCTAGCAGGAGTTGCTGAGTTTGTAAAAACACGACTTGGTGTGGAGGTGAGCAGAGGGCTAAGTATTTTGAATCTTTTACTGCTTCTTATGTGTTATAGTCATCTTACATGTGAATTTTTTTCTAGGTTGAAATGGGCGGCTGCAAGGCACCTATAACAACATTTATTGTTGAACCATTTGTTCCCCATGACCAAGAATATTACCTTTCCATAGTCTCTGAAAGGTTGGGGTGCACAATTAGCTTTTCAGAATGTGGAGGCATTGAGATTGAAGAGAACTGGGACAAGGTTAGTTGGTTCAAAAAGTTTTAACTGTTGTTTCTTCCTCTAACAACTATTTGTTTAGTTCTTTTTTTTTTTTTTTTTTTGACTAAACTGGTTAACTTTATTTATTCTGGTAATATCTAGAAAGTCAAGTTATATTTTTTTCCCCTGTAATAACAAGATTTTATTTGTTTCTATAACATACAGGTCAAGACAATATTCCTTCCAACAGAGAAACCTATGACCCTAGAGGCGTGTGCTCCACTGATTGCTACTCTCCCCTTGGAGGTGAACTGAAATTTTAGTTTTTGTTTTATACTTCAATTTTTCCTTTTAGTCATCAGTCTCGATAAATCCAGCATGATCTGTCCGTCATAATAGCTGGAATGGTTTTCTAAGAGCAAGGTCTTGGATGACAGACACTTAAAAAGTGTGTAATCATATTGTGTATTGCTGGCAATTCTTAAGGATTATTATTTTAGGTTGTATTATTGTGTATCTATATTCGATATTTAATCTAGTTTATATATTGGTCTACTTATTGCTGGACTTTCACCTTTGTGTTGATAAATATTGTGACTTCGAAGATTAAAGCACTTGACTACTAACATCTCATTAACCATCATGATACTTAACCTAAGTTTCTGGTTGACTCAGGTACGGGGAAAGATTGGCAATTTCCTTATGGGTGTTTTTGATGTGTTTCAAGGTATGCCATGCTTTACGATGATACATCTTTCTAGCATGCATTTATGTTATACTTCTCTTTTTCTTTTATCTTTTGGTGCTATCTTTTAGATAATTGCCAGTGACTATACGAGGAAAACATAATTAAATTTATTGTTATATAAGCAGATGAAGATGAAAATAAACTTCCTGTTGGTTTATGTTAAACATTGACCTGTTCTTAGAAGCTAGTTTTTTCATTAAATTGAAATAGTTTTTTTCATATCATTATTCTCAAATATTATTTCATTGATTATGCAACTCTGTCGCTTTGTCTTTGATATTCCCCAGATCTCGATTTTAGTTTCATAGAGATGAACCCATTTACGCTTGTAAATGGGGAGCCTTACCCATTGGATATGAGGGGAGAGTTGGATGACACAGCAGCCTTCAAAAATTTTAAGAAGTATGTGATTTTCACTTGTTTTCCGCATGTTGAAGTGCCTATTCTTGGTTTTTTTCATCTTTCTCTCGGGAGAGTCTGAAGAAAAAACAGTGTGTATTTCCAGATTTATTAAACAGTTTGCTATTGTATCATCCTCTGTGCCTTGTCAGGTGGGGAAGCATCGAGTTTCCTCTGCCCTTTGGAAGAGTTTTGAGCCCTACCGAAAGCTTCATTCACTCTTTGGATGAGAAAGTAAGTTCAGTTATTTGTCTTAATCCAAGGGTGTTTTGTTGCCTGAGTTATCAGATTTACTTGTTTATTCTTGTCGAAATTATTTTGTTAGAGAAGAAATTTTATCTTGGATTTTCAGTCATGAACTATTATGGATACTGAACTACTGGAGGAACTTTATGCATTGCTTTAGAGATCCATTATAATCCAAGAAAATCGTGCCTTTAAACAGCATTGAATGGTTTATTAGTGATAATTTACATTGTTCATCATTTATTCTGTGCTGAAGCCATGGTGCCATACAGACTTGTGGGCTTGGGGCTGGTTAGGGTTTGGGAAATCATCTTTTTGAAATGCTGTATGAAATTTTTTTAAGTCTTGAATGCTTCTGAAGGTTAAAAAGATTTATCCTTGAGCTTTGGTGGCTGGCTATCATTCCTGCCAAGCTTTCTGGTCTTCCTGATGATACTTGCTCTACTGGAATTGGAGTATAGTATCTGCAGCTTTTCTGTTAATTCTGTCTTGTCTTGACATCTTGCAGACTAGTGCCTCGTTAAAATTTACAGTTTTGAACCCAAAAGGTCGTATCTGGACAATGGTGGCTGGAGGTGGTGCAAGCGTTATATATGCTGATACAGTAAGTATATTCAGAACTTGTGATGCAACAACTTGATGCGAGGAAATATTTTCTATCTTGTCATTATCCTCCTGCGTGAAATGTCAACACAAATAGCTCACTGCTTATATACTCTGTTTTTGATGTCTTAACCAGGTAGGGGATTTAGGCTATGCCTCTGAGCTTGGTAACTATGCCGAGTATAGTGGAGCTCCGAATGAAGAGGAGGTTTTGCAATATGCTCGAGTTGTTCTAGATGTATGAGCTTGACTGTTCTCTCTCCTGGTCAACATGGTCATGTGGTGTTTGTCCTATTTTATCTTACCTGGTGTTTGCTTTGATGTTTTTATAGTGTGCTACTGCTAATCCTGATGGCCGTAAGAGAGCTCTGATTGTTGGAGGTGGTATTGCTAACTTCACTGATGTAGCTGCTACTTTCAATGGGATTATTCGGGCTCTCAGGGAGAAGGTTGGCTGTGCGCTATTATTTACACTAGAAGTTTTTTACTTTTCCTATAGATAAGAGGCAGTAAATAATGTTTTTCCTTTAAATCCGAACAGGAAGCCAAGCTAAAAGCGGCTAGAATGCATATCTATGTACGAAGAGGTGGTCCAAATTATCAGACTGGTCTCGCAAAAATGCGCGCCCTGGGAGAGGAACTTGGAGTTCCCCTTGAGGTATGAAATCACACTTGGCAAAGTTCTTATTCCAAGTGTTACTGTGACTAGTCCCTGAATTTCAATTATAGCATGTAATCCTTTGACATTTTTGGAGGATTCAAGCAACATAGATACTAACCACACATGCCACAGATGAAGGGATGTTGTCGATCTGAATTTGCTTTTATTTGATCCTAGGCATTCTATTTTTATTGTTACATCTTCCCAGCTAATCAATTAGCCCGACCATGGTGATGTTAATCGTGATTACATTCATAAGTAGTTTGGTCCATCTTCATTCCATTTCATAGATGTCTGAGGATCGTTTGAGGTCAGACATCTAGACTACAACAGGTTCCAGTTAGAATATAGGAACATGAACTTCCAAAGATGCTCTTACCAGTATTGTTAGTAATACAATATATGTGCCTACTTCCTAAATTTTTCATATCCAAGGAAAGTAAGAGGTCAGGTATATAATTGGTGTCGATTCTACTATTGCAGGTTTATGGACCAGAGGCTACAATGACTGGAATTTGCAAAGGGGCAATTGATTGCATTATGTCTGAAGCGTAAGTGCCAAATCAGAAGACTTGTGTTGCATTCTTGCAATTAAGAAGAAACTTTGTTGGATATTTAATTTGCCTTCTGATTTTGTTTTGTTACGATTGGGACCTTTAAAAATAATTGAGATCCTTTTGTTTTACGTGGAAACTGTACGAGAACATCTGCGTGTTCCAGCAAAACACAATCCTTAAACAAGCATTTTTTTTTTTTGTGTAATAGAGTAATACGTATTTAGAAATATTCCAAATATATATATATATATATATATATATCGAAAACGCTCTAATTAGTAAAAGTACAAATAAATCAAGAAACCTAAGTTGTATAGGATTTAGTTAGAATTTATTTGTCCAATTCGCATTGGAATAGAATTTCTAGTACTAATTAAATTTGATTTTCTATTATTATAAAATGGGGTCCTCCATCTCATATTTTCATAAATCTCGAGTAAAATCTTGTGGCTCTGTTGCACATATAAATCTAAAACAATGACTACCTACGTCTGCAAGGTAAATATGGATTTTTCGTCGTCGCCATGGAAGTTTACGCGAGTGATTGTTGCATTTAATAGGGTTCCAAATTCGACGGCAGTGTCAGGGCCTTTGCATGTGTTTGTTGAGCAACTGCAAGTGGAACCGCAACCACCTAACCAAGAAAGCACCAATCCCACCTCTGCCTAATATAATCATCATGTTACCCGTTTTATTACTTCGTATTTATTTATTTAATTTATGTCTAGTTATCAGATTTATTTGTTACTTTTTTTTTTTTGTAAAGTTTAAGTCTAATTTAATTTGGTTTTCTAGTTTTTTATAAATAATGATGCTCTCTCACATATTTTCTTTTCCTATATAGTCTTTTTTGGTCATTCGTGCATATAGGAAAATTTTCAAAATGGCAATATTTTAGTATTTAATAGGATTTCTTAGCCACATTTTTAATATTTATTAAAAATGCCAATATTTTAGTTTGTTATATATCTAATTTATATATATTTCTCATTTGTTTTATTTGAAAGAATACAATTATTTAATAACAAAATAGAGAATTTTAGGGGAGATAATATTTCAAAAAAGATATCACTGAAATTTTTCATGAGTTACATTTTTCAAAGAGAAATTGACATGACGCTTCTCTCCATTGTTCTCCAAATTTTCAATATCGATTTTTATCACTTCATTTATAAAAAAATAATCAATCTTTGTCAAAGTGAATTGCTTTCTTTGTGCTTTGTTGTCAATCATCTTACTTTGATCTCCGTGTTCTTGACACTTCTGTTTCCTCCTTTTGCCTAATACATATGTATACAGGGGTTGACACCAATTTTTTGTATTAATGCTTTCATCATGCATGTTTTAGTTGACGGCTGTCATTGTACCGTAAATTGAATCATTCTAACTTTAGATGTAGTCTCATTCACAGATGATAGAACTCTTGTTCGGGAACAAAACTCATAAATAATCGATTAGAATTTCAAAGTGAATTCGACCGATTTTGTTGAACTTCGAGATAATCGGTGAAATACCAGCTATTCGTTAACTGTTGAATCTTCAAAGTGATTCGAAAATGCTATTGAAAGTTTTGACAGTAATACATTTTTATTTTCCTAGATATTTTTTTTTTGAATGAAAGCAAGTATAATCTTTATATGGATTTGAAATTTTATATGTTTGCTTGTTTGAATACAAAGTAAGTATGAATACGGTATGTTTGTGGAAAGATATTTTGTGATTCTTTGTGTGATTGAAGAATTGTAGGGCTGTGTGGCCGTTTGTTTTTAGTTTTTTTTTTTGGTTGAAATATTATATCCATTCTCGGAATTGGTATGAATACAACTCCATAATAGTATTTTGTATCTGGTTGTTTGGAATACAACAATCTGCTTTGTTTCGGATACAATTATACAAAATCTGAAAAAGAATAGAGAATTCTAGAAAAACAGAAATATATAATGTGACAAGAATTCATGACTACAAAAATGATTAAATAAATACAATTTATTTGGGATACTAATTGAACTAAAAACAACAAAGAACATTTAAATGAATACATATATTAATTTAGATGATGGATACAACTAATTTGGGATACATAATGGAGCTAGGAAAATACGATCTTCTTCATCAAGTTCATATTGCAAACCTCTTGGGGCGACTATAAAAATCAAGTTGTCGGCTCCACTGGGTGTGAGGAAGGATGACAAGGGGAGGAAAGACTAATGATAGGAGAAAGGCTGGATCCACATATAGAACTTCAGATTAGTCAGATGATATTGACGATGAGGAGTTTGATGAGTCAGAAGATGAAAATGGGTAAAATCATGAGAGAAAAAGGAGAGAATGTGGGTAAAAAAACTTGAGAGAGAGAAAAGTGGATAATTGAGTTTTTTTTTTAAACCGGTAATGCAGTCAAATTAAGCTAAACATGGGCCCAAGTTGAGAAATAAAAGGAAGGTAAATGAATTATATTAGGATATACTTTATTTGCTAAAATATTGACATTTTTAATAATTATTTTAAAGTAAGGTGCTTTTAATAATTATGTTAGGAATTTTGACCAGTTAGCTAATTTTCCCTTATTCTTTTCGTATTCTTTATTTCCTTCAACAAATATTACTCCCTCTGTGCCATATTAGAGAGGCAAATAATTTAATTTTGATTGTGAGTATGTAAAAGAAAAAAAACAAAAAGACTTTTTCTTAAAAAATAATTTAAATTTGAAAAGTGTCACATAAATTGAGACGGACAAAATACAACTATTTAATGATTTAAATCATGGTAAGGAAAAGAATAATACGGGATTTTCAAACGAATAATCGTTCCAAACAAACGCCCAACTCTAAAAGTTTGTCCTCAACAAATACGATTACTTTGCAAATATGTAGGTAATTATTCTTTTTCAAAGTTAAATATCCATAAGATGATTTAGATCTTCTTGGGAATTATTTGAATAGATCTTCTTGAAATATTTAATTCTCAAGAAAATTAGAAGAGTCCGGGTACGATATATTTCTTGATCTCTTTATGAATATTTCAGTGTTTACGAGGTACTCAATGTGTTTATTTGAGAAAGACAATATTTGATGTATTCACGATCTCTTTGTGAATGTCCAAAAATTATGAGATATTCAAAATTTCTTTGTAAATTCCATAAAATTTCGATATCTAACAAAATACTCTATACATGTCATTGCAGAATGAATGATCTAAACTTACCCACATCGTCATTATCATGAAAAATGACGTGAATACAATCTAAATAAATACTTTCGTATACTATAAGACTCCAAAATCAAAACACCTAAACTGTTTCAAAAAAAAAAAATTGTATTCTCTCACGTGACCATTTAATTCAACCTAAAATAATAAATTTTGCCCAGTAGTGTAAAACTAATCTGCAGGTCAGTTTCTTGATTGAACAGCCTGTTCATGCATGTTTTTTACTCGTTAGTATATTAATACCTAACACACGGTGAGAAATACAAATATTACAATGAACAATAAATTAGTAATCATTGACTTTCTTGCATTTGTTTTTGTTGTTTTTGCTTCCTTAAGGCGTTTCGGCGTAGTCAAAATAATTAATAAATAATATATATCTATACACTGATATTTAGCGTTGAGATCTTATTTAGTTACTCTATTATAAAGAAAATTAAGCAAAATCTAAGTTTAATGATTTTGTGTAACAAAATAGAAGGAATATATTTATAACCAATCTAACCAAATAGAAAGAGTATGAAGGTAAAAAGAAAGGCAAATACCAATAACCTATAATTTTCCCCGTGAAAATATGACCATAACTGAAGAACACCATTTAAATACAATTTTATCATTTTTAGATATGCATACTTGAAATTTACTGTGTTTGACATTCAAACATTATCTAGCACTTCAAAAATATTTACATAATATAGCTCTTACAAAATATTACTCTAATTACACAATATTTGTATATAACTGCAATAGAGAGGTAATTTTACAAAACACTACCGTTATAGTAAATATTATTATTGTTATATATAGGTTGAATATTGTTATAGAGAAGCAAAATGTAACATTAAAAATCGATTCTAGAGAAAATCAGATTGTTATAACAAAAACGAAGGGTTATTATAACGAAGTTTAATTGTTGTCCAACAAAAAGCCTGTTGGAGACTTGGAGTTGAGAGACAATATAATTAGCGAGTAATTTGGTTACATTATTGGGTAAAACATAAATTCAAACTTTATTTAAATATGAGCGATTAAAAATAATGTAGCTGGAAATAGAGACCATTTCCTAGTTCCCACTAATTAATTAAGAATACTTCGAAGCGTTAAAGATTATTTGAAGGTTGAAGCCATCTCCTAATTAAGAAGCAGTCACTATTGAAATTACGCGTTAGCTATCTATCTATCTTACCAAGTAAAATCAAAGACTTCTGCTTTCCATCTCTTTAATTTCCTATAAATCTATCCATCTCTTTACCCCTCCATCATTTCAATATTACTCAACTGATTGATTATCAACTTTTCGAATCCCTTCTTCTTGTAATAGATAACACATAATGATGAAGAGTGCTAAATTGTCAACTTTGTTCATCTTATATTTTTTCACTGTTTTTACATTTGCAAATGCATCTCTCAAGACCGGTTACTACCATTCAAGTTGCCCAAATGCAGAATCCATTGTCAGAAAAGCAGTCAACAAAGCCGTGTCTCGTAACCCTGGCCTTGGCGCTGGCATCATCAGGATGCATTTCCACGATTGTTTTGTTAGGGTATGTCTCATTTTATTTATGTGAATGTGTTTCTGTTTAAAGAGTTAAACAATTTTTTCCTTGATTTTGTGTGTTGAAACTAGTAAAAGGTTAGTTCAACTAACAATATCTAACTTCAAATTTTATATGATTCAGGGATGTGATGCCTCAATCCTTTTGGATCCAACTCCAGGGAATCCAACAGAAAAAGAACATCCAGCAAACAATCCAAGCTTACGAGGCTATGAAGTGATTGACGAGGCAAAAATTGAGCTAGAATCTGTTTGCCCACAAACAGTTTCATGTTCAGATATAATTGCATTTGCTGCAAGAGATAGTGCTTTTAAGCTTGGAGGCATTAGATATTCAGTTCCATCAGGTCGTCGAGACGGAAGAATATCCATTAAAGACGAACCAACCGCACACCTTCCTCCGTCCACTTTAAATGCTAAAGAGCTTGAGGAAAATTTTGCGAAAAAAGGACTTTCTTTAGATGAGATGGTAACACTTTCGGGTGCACATTCTATTGGAAGATCACATTGTTCTTCATTTTCAGATAGACTTTACTCTTTCAATTCAACTCACCCACAAGATCCTACAATGGATCCTAGATTAGCCCAACAATTGATGAAAAGATGTCCGCGTCCTTCTAGCACTGATCCAATTGCTCCACTTGATGTTGATACTCCAAATAGGTTGGACAATAAGTACTATCTCAATTTGAAGAATGATAGAGGATTGTTAACCTCGGATCAGACGCTATGGAACAGTCCTTCAACAGCTAATATGGCGAGGAGTAATGCAATTCATGGTGCAGAGTGGGCTCATAAATTTGCAGATGCAATGGTGAAAATGGGATCCATAGAGGTTATGACTGGGATGCAGGGAGAGATTAGGAAGAACTGCAGGGTTGTGAATTAATCAAGTGATTTTTTATTTTTTAATTTTATGTTGTTGATTTTTTAATTGTATCATCTATTTTTCATTTTAATTTCAATGTCTAGAACAAGTGTAATTGATTCTTTCCAATTGTAATTTAAATATTTTATCACAAATACTATTATATACATGCATGTCACTGCTCATGTTTAAATTCTTATTGGCTTTATTCCTGGTTGTAGATAATGAAAGGCTCGATCCAAATTAATTAGGATAATATAATTTACCTGCAAACTTACGCTCAAGTTCTTAATTATCTGAGAAAATTTGGGTTATAATAAGCCGTACGTACGTTCAAATAGTATGTGCTAGTTCTCCATGTAACGAAATAATTAATTTTTGACGAACCGAAACACGAGTAATTATAAGTATTTCTTAATTAATTAATCAATTACATAGTCTCATCATTGGGTTTGAATAACATATTTTATCTTTTTCATCCTTTCAATTTTATTTGTCGGCATAAAAACTACTTGACATTTATCATATCTACTAAATTTCACTATAATTTAAAACCGTTATATAATCACTCATGACATAATATTTTCCCACCAAATCCCCCCCCCCCTCCCCTTCTTTCCCCGCACTCTCCTTTCTTTTGCTCGCATTTTTCCTCCCTATCTATATATCCTTCTCTCCCATCTTTCTCTTACTCTCTTCTTTTTTTTGCTCGTGGTGATGACACTTAGACATAATTGATAAACGTATCAGTTCATATTTGATATCAATGTACATGTATCTATGCGCAGATAAAATAGATACATTGTTTGAATTTGCTTCAAATACATCATATTCGATACAGAACACACTAGATATTTGATACCAAATATAGTACTAGACGAAGTTGACATCAGGTCTGCCATATGAAATTGTTTTTGGATATATATGAGATACGTGATATTTATACTTAATATACAAATACATGAAATTGTGAAACTCAGATACACTTTGAAAGAGATAGACTAAGAAGGAGAGGAATGAGAGAGGGGGAGAGGCGAACGAGTTGGTGTATTCTAGATACATGTTAATTATGCTTTGAATACAATGTATTTGGAATAAAGCACACCTAATCTGACTCACGATACATGTATCAGAGTGGTCAAATAATCAATAATAATATGTTTTATGTTGTTTCCTCTATTTTTTTCCTACTGTTCTGATGCTAACTATTAGGGGTGTCAAAAGAATATGAAGAATTGTCCGAACCGAACTTAATTGGACCGATTTATATCATTTTTCAATAAAATTGTGGACTTTTATTTAAGTGTATAACCATCCCGAACAATTGAGATTGTCCTTTTAATTTATAATAAAAACCGAAAATTACCGAACCGAATAACCTTACATGTAAATATATTTTATATATTAACAATATGTTAAAATTAATCTATAAATATATTTTATGACATTTTTCAAATATAAATATAACTTAGGTTCTAGACCTCTGGTGACTGGACGACTTTGAGTTTTACTCTTTAATTATCCTTTAACTTATTTGATTTAAAATTAATACGGTAAAATCTTTGCAAATACTCTTATTAAATATTTAAGATCAAACAATACGACAACAAATTATTACAATTGACTTTATGGTGAAGAATCAAAGTACTTCTTCAAGAACATACTTGTGGAAAAAATATTTTAATAATAGTATATTTTGAGGTGATACTTTAAAAGTAAAAAGAAACTCGAAAATTAACTGAACTGTACCAATACCGAAGAAAAACAGATATGATTGAGATGGTTTTGAAAATCTAATTTTGGTTATATATTATAAAATACCCGAAAAATTGAGATGACAGAATTTTTAAAAAATAACCGATCGAACCATCTTATGAACACCCCTACCTCCGTCCACTTTTAATTGTCATGGTTTCATTTTTTAGAGTCAAATTATAAGAACTTTGACTAACATTTTATGATGTATGTTTTCATCATATTGATATGGAAAAATTACAATTTATAGTAATTTTCGTATAGTTTTTTAATATCTAATTTTTTCTTGTTTAAAATATAAAATTAATTTAATTTAATTTTACTTTAAAAATTAATCAAATTAATTTTTGAAAAGCGTAACATAACAATTAAAAATGAACGAAAGGAGCATACAAAATATATGTGCGGGCTTTCATATTAAAGGTCAATGGAGTAGATTCACCTAAATTGTCTTAAAAAATAAAATTATTTCTCAGCCACCTCTTAATTCAAACTAAAATGTTAATATTACCCACTAGGGTAAAGCTGCAGGTCAAACTCTTGATTGAACAGCCTGTTGGCTAGCACACGGTCAAATATACAAATACACCCATCATTAATATTTTTTAATTTAATTTAATTGTATACTTACCTTTCTCGTTTTTTTTTTTTTAAATTATTATTATTATGGTTCTTATATATGTGGCTGGCGTCAAGGTAGTCGAAACAATTCAATAATATTAACAAAAAATGTAGTGTTATATTAGAGCCAAAATGTATTTACACGTATGAAAGGAACGTAGCCGTCGATGACGACAGATGGAGAACATATTGGCTTGTTATATATGAAATATATGTAAAAAATTACTAAAATTATAATAAAAGGTATAAATATGTTTTGAACTCATAATTTTATAAGTGTTAATTAGAACCGTCAATATGGGTTAGTTCTGTTAGACCGGTCTGGTTTAACCCGTGATTTGATAGGGTTGGGCTACGATTTTTGGAGCTCATTTAAGAAAGGGCAAATTACAAAAATCACATACTTTTAACGCAAAATTACAATCTATCCCTTAAAAGTTTATAATTACAGAAATCCCTCAAACGGATACAATAATATAAGCGCTGATACATTAATCTGATGCGCGAGATACATTAATCGTTAAGTACTATACATTACATTTTATACATGATACACTAATCTGATGCACGAGAACACTAATCTGATGCGCGAGATACACTAATTTGATGCGCCAAAATGAGAGATTTTGGAGATTTGTAAAACTTATAGGGGATAATGGTAATAAGTAAACTAAAATGTGGGATTTGTGTAATTTTTCCTTTAAGAAAATGACTTTTTAGCCCGGCCTGAATAAGCCTGTCGATTCATAGGGTTTGAGAAATATGGATAGGACCGGCCCGTGGACCAAATAAAAATTAATTAAAAAATAAAAATAAAATAGAGTATTAAAAATAACAGAGTCTACACTCAAAATCTGTTTAAAGTTTGAAATATTACAATTTAAATATAAATTATGTTTATAAAATATGTACTACATAAAATAAAGTTCCTAAAATTTCTACGGAATCACTACATAGGCCATAGCCTATGGAATATTATCATAGTTTTTGTGTTTTATTGTGATCATTGGAAAACAATTAAGTTAATATTTCTATTTAGCTATTTATGTTTTTACTTGAAATAAAACTTAATAAATATTATATAGATAATTTTATTTGTGTACTTGATTAACAAGTAGTAACACTAGTCAATATTTATGATAATATTTTAAAATTATAATTTAATTTAAATAATTATAAAAAATATACTTTTAAGAAAAGAGGACTGACCCGACAATGCCCGTAGCCCATGCACTTGTGGGCTGGGCCGATCATTTTCTGGCCCACATAAAAATGTAAAATTTGACATGGCCACAAATCAGAAAAGCATGTGATTAAATGAATGGGTGGGCCAACCCATATTGGTTCATTAGGTTGCTTTTATCAAACTCTTGGTTCATTAGGTTGCTTTCATCAAACTCTATTGAGCTGTAATATTTCCTGTTCTTGTTGAAGGTGTGTGTTATATAGGCAATTATATTATTTTCAAAGTTAAATGTCCAAAATATATCCATAAAAAAGACTGTAATTAGTCCTTGAATATGTGAAAATTAATTAAATAAATACTCTATGTGATTGCAGAATGAAGAATCTATATTAACACACGTTGTTATTATCACGAAAAAATGACGTGAATACGATCTGAATAAACTAAAATATAACTAAATACTTGATATTACAATATGACTCCAAAATCAAAACAACTGAACTGTTTCAAAATAAAAAAATTGTACTCTTCTGCCGAACAATAGTTATCTACTATACTTTTTTGGGATGTCCAACAATACTTGTCCACTTTATGAAATTAATAAATAATTTACACTTAATTCTTAATTTACCCTTATCATTAATTATAGTTATTTCTCTATTACATTTTTGAAGACATTATATTTATTATATTTAAAAAATAATATATAGTTAAATTATCTTTCTATTTATAATTTCTTAAAAAGTGTGCAAAGTCGTAAACAAGTATTATTGAACAGAGAGTACTTTCTCACGTTACCGTTTAATCCAAGTAGTATTAGAATTTGCCCACTAGTGTTATGCTAGTCACCAGGTCAGTTTTGTGATTGAACAGCAGCCTGTTGGCCATACTCTTGCATTTGTTGTTGTTGTCGTATTTAAGTTCATACTTTATTTGAAGATAAAAGAGATTAAAAATAACGTGGCTGGAAATAGAGACCATTTTCCAGTTCCCACTAATTAATTAAGAAGAACAATTCAAAACATTAAAATTATTTTGGAGGCTTGAAACTATCTCCTGATTATTTAGAAGCAGTCGTGGCTATTGCAATTACGCGTTACCTAGGTAAAATCAAAGACGACTTACTTCTATTCCTTTCCTGTATATACTCTTTTCCGGCCTTTCATCAGTAGCAAGTTGTTCATTTTCATAAATAGTGTAATAAACCAACTACAGTAGTATTAATTACTCCACTGCTTATCAACTTTTCAAATCCCTTCTTCTTGTCACTATAACACATAACGATGAAAAGTGCTAAATTGTCAACTTTGTTCATGATATATTTTTTCACGGTTTTTACATTTGCAAATGCGTCTCTTAAGACCGGTTACTACCATTCAAGTTGCCCAAATGCAGAATCCATTGTCAGAAAATCAGTCAACAAAGCCGTGTCTCGTACTTGGCGCTGGTATCATCAGGATGCATTTCCACGATTGTTTTGTTAGGGTACGTCTCATTTTATTTATGTTTAAAGAGTCAAACAATTTTTTCTTTGATTTTGTGCGTTGAAATTAGTAAAAGGTTAGTTCAACTAACAATATCTAACTTCAAATTTTATATGATTCAGGGATGTGATGCCTCAATCCTTTTGGATCCAACTCCAGGGAATCCAACAGAAAAAGAACATCCAGCAAATAATCCAAGCTTACAAGGCTATGAAGTGATCGACGAGGCAAAAATTGAGCTAGAATATGTTTGCCCACAAACAGTATCTTGTTCAGATATAATTGCATTTGCTGCAAGAGATAGTGCTTTTAAACTTGGAGGCATTAGATATTCAGTTCCATCAGGTCGTCGAGACGGAAGAATATCCATTATAGACGAACCAACCGCACACCTTCCTCCGTCCACTTTAAATGCTAGAGAACTTGAGGAAAATTTTGCGAAAAAACGACTTTCTTTAGATGAAATGGTAACACTTTCGGGTGCACATTCTATTGGAAGATCACATTGTTCTTCATTTTCCGATAGACTTTACTCTTTCAATTCAACTCATCCGCCAGATCCTACAATGGATCCTAGATTAGCCCAACAATTGATGAAAAGATGTCCTCGTCCTTCTAGCACTGATCCAATTGCTCCACTTGATGTTGATACTCCAAATAGGTTGGACAATAGTACTATCTCAATTTGAAGAATAATAGAGGATTGTTAACCTCAGATCAGACGCTATGGAACAGTCCTTCAACGGCTAGGATGGCGAGGAGTAACGCAATTCATGGCGCAGAGTGGGCTCATAAATTTGCAGATGCAATGGTGAAAATGGGATCCATAGAGGTTATGACTGGGATGTAGGGAGAGATAAGGAAGAATTGCAGGGTTGTGAATTAATAAGTGATACATTTTTTGTTCTTGTTGATTTTTTAATTGTATCATCACATTTTTTTATTCATTTTCAATGTCAAGATAAGTGTATTGGACAACTTCCATTTATTTTGTTAAGAAAAGGCGTAAGGAGATTATTTGGAAGCTCATCAATAGAAGTAGTAAAATTTGTCGTGAATATTTGTTGCCAAAAATATAGAATTTAATTATTAATTTTGTTTCGTTTCCAAGTATAATGCCGGCCATAGTTATATAAACTAAGCAAAGCTTATGATATGATATCAAGTAATATAAATTTAGCTTCTTATGGTTCAATTTTGAAGAAGCGTTAAGCAATTGTAGATTATTGACGAGCGGACAAATTAGTGATTCGATGACTTTAGAACTAACTTTTTTTTTTCTCTAAAAACTTTAACGCCTCTATGCTCAACTCCTTCACGGGCACGGGCGGAGACACTAGGGAATTTTCTTTGGCGGAAAATTATACTGTTTATAAATAGATAAGATTATATTTTGATGTATATATTATAGATGTTAAACCTCCTTCGAGTAGTTCAATTTGTATGTTTACTTTTGTATATTTTGAATCCCTAAATTGAAAATCGTGATTTCATCGTGGTTCACCAACATATTTTTTATTTATTTGTTTCTTTCTGATTTTGGGTATTCTCTTATTATATAGGAGACAGTTAGTGCTAAAGCAGGCACGTCTCCATCGACGTGACTACTTTAGCTTCTTTTTGGAAAAAAAATTTAAAAAGTTATTTCTTTTTTCTACTTTAATTTAATTTGTATAATTTTTTTTGAAATTATAGAATCCTTTTTAGCTAAGACTTTTAAAATCGACGTGCCTGCTTCAGCGTGTTTCGGAAAAAAAATCAAAAATTTATTTCTTTTGTTCTACTATAATTTAATATTATTTTTTTTGTTCTACTTTAATTTAATTAGTGTATAATTTTTTCGAAATTATAGAATCCTTTTTAGCTAAGACTTTTAAAATCAACGTGCCTGCTAAAGCGTGTTTCGGAAAAATATTCAAAAAATTATTTATTTTGTTCTACTTTAATTTAATTAGTGTATTATTTTTTTGAAATTATAGAATTCTTTTTAGCTCTGACTTTTAGTTCTCCGTTGACGTGCCTGCTTCAAAATGTTTCTGGAAAAAAAATTAAAAATTTATTTCTTTTGTTCTACTTTAATTTAATTAGTGTCTAATTTTTTCAAAATTATGGAATCCTTTTTAGCTATGGCTTTTAAAATCCATGTGCCTCCTTTAGCATGTTTCAGATTTTTTTAAAAAAATAATTATTTCTTTTGTTCTACTTTAATTTAATTAGTGTATAATTTTTTGAAATTATGGAATCCTAATTTTTAGCTATGACTTTTAGTTTTAAATTCAAGATTTTACGCTGAAACAGACACGTCTTCGTCGATGTGCCTACTTCAGCGTGTTTCAATTTTTTTTTTAAAGAAAAAATACTTTTTTCCTACTATAATTTAATTAGTGTATAATTTTTTTCAAAATTATGGAATCCGTTTTAGCTATGACTTTTAGTTTTAAATTCATATTCTTTAGTTATTGCGTTATTATTTTGAATGTCGGTAATATTTGTTTATATCTTGTAACTACTTTGAGTAAAAACTTAACGGTTGATGACGAAAAATACTTTAATTATAGACATCTTAATGGACTTCTTCACAATAAATTTGAGCAAACAAAAAGTAATTAACCACTTATATATCTAAAAATCATATTAAATTTATTCAACTTTCTAAATTCTATATATATCACATAAATTAAAATTAAAAAAATACTAAAATATTGGCCCGTGCTAGCAGAGATACACCTGTATCTAGTATATATATACATGGTAATCCATGCATGTCACTGCTCATGTGATTTCTAATCTTTATTGACTTCAACTTATTCCTAGTACTAGATTATGAAAGACTCGAACCAAACTAAAAATAATTAACCTGCAAACTTATGCTCAAGTTCTTAATTAATCAGTTATATAATCTCGTCATTGCTTTTGAATAAGACTTCCTATTTTCTTCATATTGTTCTGATGCAAACTAATATGCATGTTTTTGTTTTGACTTTCAGAAGAGAAACGAAAAAACAAAGCAATTAATTATTAAGCACTGGCTTTCATATGAAAGGTCAATGGAAGTAGACTCACCTAAACTGTTTCAAAAATAAAAAAACAAAAAATCTCTGCCACCTCTTAATCCAATCTAAACTATAAAATTTACCCACTAGTGTAAAGCTGCAGGTCAATTTCTTGATTGAACAGCGTGTAGGCTAACACACGCAGTGGTGGAGCCAATATTTTCAATAAGAGGGTTCAAAATCTGAAGAAGTGAACACACGAACTAGTCGAAGGGGGTTCAACATCTATTATATATACCTAAAAAATAATTTTAACCATATATATATAGTAATATTTTCCGCCGAAGGGGGTTCGGATGAACCCCCTAAGAACATGCTGGCTCCGCCCCTGAACACACGGTCAAAAATACAAATACAACCAGCACATATATTACTTCCTTCTGTGCACTTTATATGAGTTATTTTGATTTGACACGAAGTTTAAAGAAACAATGAAAATTTTTGAAACTTATAGTCTAAAATAAGTGTTAGATGTTTGTGTGACTATAAATCATTTCATTTAGGGAAAAATAGACATTTTAAAGTTAAATTATTACTTAATATAAAAATATGTCATTCTTTTTGGGATTAACTGTCACGCCCTGAGCCTACACCCTGGGGGGACAGGCACTCGAAGACCATTACTGGCTCCAAGCGAACCCTTGGCCTGACTTACTTAACTCAGTAGAAGATAATATTCATATCTATAATGATCAATGAACTTAACTGAACTGAATAATAAAATAATTGAGAATGTTTTAAAGATTAAACATTCAACTTGGCCAAAAGTGGCAACCCAAGTCTTTAACATAAGAATGATAATGCAAAGACTACTGAACTACTAACTGTCTATGAAGCCTCTAAAACAAAGAGGGATGTCGGGACAGGACCCCCGATCGTCCTAACATCTGAAAGACTAGAAAGCAAATAAAGGAGTCATCCAGAATGCAAGGATGCTCACCAACAGACTCTGAATGCTCAAGTTGGATCAACGAGGCGCTGGATGCTGATCCTGGTTACCTGTGTCTGCATCATAATAAGATGTAGGTCAACTGGCATCAGTACATTGAATGTACGAGTATGAGAGTTGGAATGCTAACAAACATAGGCTCGAAAGAGATTATGAAAGAAACACCTACCTGACTCTTCTTAACTCATGGATACTCAATTCAATATAAAGCAATAAAACACATGCGATATATATTTAAAGCTTATAAAACAACTGAAAACAATTTTAGTTCGTTAAAGATAAAGCAATAACAAACTTAACTTTACTCATTTAGAAAGTAATATAACTTCTGTGGGAGATTCTCTAACTGACAACTATCACTATGAGCCTAAGTGATGGTACAATGTTTTACCTTACGTTGCCAAGGACCATCCTATACCTTGCCATCGATATAGAACCTGAACTACTAAGTGGATCCACTAGTCTATGCTAAAAAACACTAAGAAATAATCTAAAAAGTATGATCATTTTTCTGCCCATGATGGCTACATGGTTTATGGGGGCTTGAGTTAATATGAACTCGCGTCCCCATATTGGTGCTCAATACTACTCCCAAAATATACTTAGCTCATATGTTTTTAAAACAACTTCTTCTCTAGTTTGAGATAATTGCTCAAACTTAGCTTAAAAAAAGCTCTCTTGGAATCAATGTTCCCTTTTGATATTCAAAACTCTTTTGGAAATCTCAGTTTCCTCTCATCTTAAATGTGAAAACATTTACTCTTGGAAATACTTAGTTCCCATATATCATTTTAAAGAAAATGAACTTTGCTCTTACTCTTTACGCAACTTCAAAACTTAAGTCTTAAAACAAAGTTAAAACGTTTGTAAAAGACTTATGAAACTTGAAATGAACTTCTCTTACTTGACTCTTGACTTCTCTTAACTTTGATCTTAACTGCTCTTGACTTGACTCTTAACTGATCCTTGAATTGAATTATAGATTTAAGGATTATGATTGGTGTTTGGAAAGAGCTCATGTTGTTTAGGAATTATTTTAGATAGATAAACATGAGAAAAGACCGAAAATCAAGATTTAAAGGTGGGTCCGCGACGCGGAGGCATAATTAAATTTTGGTTCCGAAAACGTCTTTTGAGGCAGAACAGCTCGTGTTAGCACCGCGATGCGGAGCATAATTTTTCAATTCTGGAAACAGGTCGCGCGACGCGTTCCTATACTCAAATTTCGTCTGACGAAATTTCTTCTTCTTTTTCCAGCCCCAAATCACCCAACCTCGGTTCTTTTTCTCAAATTATCTTTAGATACAGATACCCAGCAAACGCACCTAAGAACCTAACTCGAAACGACTCTATAATGTGACGTAACGAACTCATAAACTTCTTAATACATCCCAATTCAGGAACAACATTCAAATTCAAGAATTCATGTCAAGAACATCAACTTTCAAACTCTTTTAGGACAAATTTCACTTAACTAAACATGTTTGGCGCGTGGGTGAATGAACCCAACGCTATGAGAGACTCACATACCTTGTAGGGTCAATTCCTTAGCGAATCCGCAACCAAATCCGATCATTCTTGGTGAATCTTGCTTTTCCTCTTCTCCTTTCTCTTGCGTTCTTTCTCCAAAAGCCCTAACTCTATTTCTCAAAAGTGCAAACTGAACTAACTCAGTTTTGACCCCAACTATTTTATTAAAAATGGATTCAATTAATTGGGTAAGGAAAAGACCAACCACTATTCAAAAATTCGGATTGGGCATTTCCTTAGTCGAACATCCCAACTTTCAAAGGGCATAACTCACTCATACGAACTCGGAATCGCGCAAACTCAGTGGAGTTGGAAAGATCATTCCAAGAGCTTTCCAACCATATCTGGAACTACACCTAAATCATCATGCGCTAGGAGTTATGGTCGTTTGAAGTTGACCAAAAACTCACTTTAACTTGCTTAAAATTTTCCATATTTCCTTATACTTTCCAAAAATAACTATTTCCAGATTTTAAACTTCCTTATATTTCTTTCTAGTTGCGAGATGTTACATTAACTAAAAAGGAAAGTGAGTAATATACACGTGGACAACAGAAGGAGTATTATGTTTCCTTATAATTTGCTTTCTTGTTTGGGATTTTGGTTCTTAGGTGCCATGGTCGATCAAGTCCGAAATTTGGCGAAGAGTATGTAAATTTTCTTTTTAGTTGTATTAAAGGTGTGCAAAATTAAATATATACAATTTGATTTGAATTTATAATAGATTTATTATTGAGTTGTAATAGTTCATGTTCTGATTGAAGGTGTGTGTTATATAGGTAATGTTATTATTTAGTTTTGATGATTTGACAAACAATCGGATCTGATAGGGGGACATGATCCCATTTTGAGAATGGTATTCCTAGGCGCGAAAAGGACAGCTGAAAAAGTACTTTGCACAGAGTACAATTTGCCATCTGCAGGAGGTGGTACGTATCTCTGCAGTATGGCAGGGTCGTTGGTCAATAACCTTCTCCTAGGGTTTTGTGTCTAACACATATAAGGCTCACTTCAACAGATACAAAAGTAGTTTTTGCATTTTTTGAAAAAAGATTAAAGAACATTGCAAAGGCAATTCACTAGAAATATTTTTCCTCGAGAACAACAATAGGGGACCTGATAGAGTTGTCTTCATTCCTAGTTGTCTCAGGTTTATATTTCAGTGTTTAACGTTGTAGATGATCTATTCCTATGCTATAAAGGAATTAGATCAGTGATTATTTTAATCAATATTTTTGAAGTTGTAGGTAGAGTTAGCTATATGGGAGTTGTTGAAGTCTAAATCAACTAGAGTTAGTTGGTTTAGTGGGCAATAGATATGGTTTTCTTTTCTAATAGCCTTCGAACTATAACATTTTGACATACTATTTTATCAAACAAAAATGTGCATCTCTCATTCTGCAAACTAAAGAATTTTAAAGGCAACACTTTTTGTCAAGGAAAATTCATTCAAAAATCATATGGTTTGCAGATCTTTTTCCTAAGACATGCATGATAAATATCAAAACTGTTAACTTTTAGAAACTATTTTCCTTCTTAGATAAATAATAAGAAGGCTACCTGGTGTAATCTTTAATCGAAATACCACCAATTCTTCTAGTACATTCTCACTTCGACCTTGCTAAACAAAGCACCGAATTCTAGAAAAGTAATGCTTAATCTTCTACTTCCATGATTTGTTTCTCTCAATCAGTAGAATACAAGAAATACCAACAGTATAATAATTTCCTGAAGATTGTTGTTCGACCTTGAATTCCTAAGATACTTAAAACAAAATTTTGAAGAACTTGATAAGAAACAACAAAGTTTAAAGAATATTTTCAAACAAGAAAATTAGAACTAGTAGATAAAATAGAATCAGAATCAGATTAGAAACAATATAAAAATATTTTTCTCAAAGAAAGAAAATCAAGCCCACTGAATGCACAGTGTACCCTTAAGGAAATTATTTCCATCAAGTACCCGAGGTTAATGGAATATATCCTCCCAGGATAGAACGATCTTACTCACCGGTGTATCGATACCTAAAACTACGGTGTCAGCAAACCACTCAACGGCAGTAAAGTACACTTAGAATACAATATTTAGTAGTAGTAGAAGAAGTCCAGAAAAATTCGTTCAACTAAAATTAGAGGAAATCCCTCAATTTATAGAAAAACAAAGGGTAGTGTGAAAATGTTCTTATTATGCCTTACCAGAAAGGTCACACACCTTTGGAAAAGTCACAATCTTTCGGAAAGGTCACAACCTTTCATAAAAGTTACAACTTTTCATAAAAGTCACAACTTTTCATAAAAATCACAACTCTTCATAAAAATCGCAACTTTTCATAAAAGTCACAACTCTTCATAAAAGTCGCAACTTTTCATAAAAATCACAACTCTTCATAAAAGTTACAACTCTTCATAAAAGTTGCAACTCTTCATTTTCCATTCACACCTTTTAAAACCCAACAAACATGACACCTAATTAGTTCGGTCCTAACATATTATATAGGTAGTTATTCTTTTTCAAAATTAAATATCCAAAATATCTATAAAAAAGTGATATACATACTGCAAGATTTCTTGAACCCGTAAAAATTGAATAAATACTCTATACATGTCATTGCAGAAAATGAAGGATCTAAACTTACACGCAGAGTGTTATTAATTATTATCATGAAAAATGACGTGTATACAAATTACAATCTACATAAACAAAAGTAAAAAAAAAAAGTACTTTGTTTAATCCAAGTTGTACTAAAATTTACCCACTAGTGTTAAGCTAGTCTCCAGGTCAGTTTCTTGATTGAACAGCGGCCTGTTGGCTATATTCTAGCATTTTTTTTAATTGCGGTATTCAAATTCAAATTTTATTTGAATATGGAAGAGATTAAAAATAACGTGGCTGGAAATATAGACCATTTTAATTTCCAGTTCCCACTAATTATATATTACTCCTTAAGAATACTTCAAAACGTTAAAATTATTTTGAAAGCTTGAAACTATCTCCTAATTAATTAGAAGCAGTCGTCGCTATTGAAATTACGCGTTACCTACCTATCTGTGTTACCAAGTAAAATCAAAGACTTTTACTTCTATTCCTTTCCTATAAATACTGTCTCCATCTCTTTTCCCCTCCATCACTACCTTCTTATAATTAAGTTGTTCATTTCCTTAAATAGTAATTAACCAACTACAGTATTAATTAATCCACTGCTTATCAACTTTTCGAATCCCTTCTTCTTGTAATAGATAACACAAAATGATGAAGAGTGCTAAATTGTCAACTTTGTTCATCTTATATTTTTTCACTGTTTTTACATTTGCAAATGCATCTCTTAAGACCGGTTACTACCATTCAAGTTGCCCAAATGCAGAATCCATTGTCAGAAAAGCAGTCAACAAAGCCGTGTCTCGTAACCCTGGCCTTGGCGCTGGCATCATCAGGATGCATTTCCACGATTGTTTTGTTAGGGTAAGTCTCATTTTATTTATGTGAATGTGTTACTGTTTAAAGAGTCGAACAATTTTTTCCTTGATTTTGTGTGTTGAAACTAGTAAAAGGTTAGTTCAACTAACAATATCTAACTTCAAATTTTATATGATTCAGGGATGTGATGCCTCAATCCTTTTGGATCCAACTCCAGGGAATCCAACAGAAAAAGAACATCCAGCAAACAATCCAAGCTTACGAGGCTATGAAGTGATTGACGAGGCAAAAATTGAGCTAGAATCTGTTTGCCCACAAACAGTTTCATGTTCAGATATAATTGCATTTGCTGCAAGAGATAGTGCTTTTAAGCTTGGAGGCATTAGATATTCAGTTCCATCAGGTCGTCGAGACGGAAGAGTATCCATTAAAGACGAACCAACCGCACACCTTCCTCCGTCCACTTTAAATGCTAAAGAGCTTGAGGAAAATTTTGCGAAAAAAGGACTTTCTTTAGATGAGATGGTAACACTTTCGGGTGCACATTCTATTGGAAGATCACATTGTTCTTCATTTTCAGATAGACTTTACTCTTTCAATTCAACTCACCCACAAGATCCTACAATGGATCCTAGATTAGCCCAACAATTGATGAAAAGATGTCCGCGTCCTTCTAGCACAGATCCAATTGCTCCACTTGATGTTGATACTCCAAATAGGTTGGACAATAAGTACTATCTCAATTTGAAGAATGATAGAGGATTGTTAACCTCGGATCAGACGCTATGGAACAGTCCATCAACAGCTAATATGGCGAGGAGTAACGCGATTCATGGTGCAGAGTGGGCTCATAAATTTGCAGATGCAATGGTTAAAATGGGATCCATAGAGGTTATGACTGGGATGCAAGGAGAGATTAGGAAGAACTGTAGGGTTGTGAATTAATCAAGTGATTCTTCTTTTCTTTTTTATTGGTTTGTTGATTTTTTAATTGTATCATCACATTTTTTATTTCATTTTCAATGTCAAGAACAAATGTAACTGATTCTTTTCAATTGTAATTTAAATATATTGATTGAAGAGATTTTACTTATTTTCATGGTAAAGATATGTTGGACAACTTCTATTTATTTGATTAAGATAATTGCACAAAGAACTTGAGGAAGTGCACTTGTTCACTTTTGTTAACATTATTCGTGTCAATTTAAATGTTATAGTTTAAAAAGTTTATAGATCACTCCAATCATTTTCTCGTTCTTTATATTTTGACGGTAAGGAGATCGAGTTGTATATTTGCAACGAACATTAAGCCAAAAGGTGACTAACAAAGAAAATTTTCTTCTTTTTATTTTTGCAGTGTTGGGGGTCATGGGGCACATATTAATCTATTTATGTAGTGTAATTTTTTGATAAAAAAATGTTAAATGACTCTCGTTATACAAGAGTAGTTCCGGCCCTGGTTGCTGGAAGGAGAGAATGTGTCGTATTTCAGCAAAACGTATTTTGAAAATGTTCTTATTGTCAATTTTCAAGCAGTTGGATGGTATTAAATGGAGTAAAATTATAGAAAAAATAAAATTAAACTAAGGAGGAGTTCCAAAATAAAGACCAGCTGCCACTCTTAACTAGGAACACTTCAAATATGTACAAATTTGAAATTTGTATCATGCAAAAAAAGAAGGAAAAAACTTTGTCCTTTTTTCTTATAATATAATATTAAAATTTGGTCAAATTTTATTAGAAAAAGGCATCCCTCTTTAGAATACTATGCGTAAATAATATAGAAAAGTTACTTGATAACGATTAGATTAATATTTCAAACTTGAAAACATTAATGAATTGTAATTGTGAAAGTTGTATGAAAATGGATATGATGTGACATTCATTAGGAACTTCACCTTACTAAAATAAAAAAGAAATAAATTAGAACTTCACAAAATATAATGTTTTACACGAAGAGTTTAATAAAAGAGAACAAGTAAATATTTTATATTACTGGTATAAATATACAAGTTTTAACTTGATATTTAAGTTCAGCGGCTTAGATGATGACTATATAAATAGGACACAAATAATAACCAACTTGCGGGGATAGCTCAGTTGGGAGAGCGTCAGACTGAAGATCTGAAGGTCACGTGTTCGATCCACGTTCACCGCATTTCTTTTTTTAGCCAAATTTGGGCTTGGACCCGAATTCCAATTTCTTGGGCTTTAGAGATTTTAACTCTTGTACTTTCCTGTGAAAATTTTGACATGGCTATTTAAGTTAGAGCAACTTTCACATATAACAAACATAAAAATCATATTTGTATGTTATAATTATAGTTTACATAATTACACTCCATAGCAAATTTTATGTTTGCTATGGAGATTTTGATTTGTATAATTCGTTAGGAACATCCAATTTTATATAAAATGTTCAATTTTGTATAAATTCATTTATACATTGTAATTTGTATAATAAAATATGTGTTTGTATAATTATAAGTGTATAGGACGAAAATATATGTATTTGTATTTGTATATACACTTTTCTCTCGCTTTATACAAACACATTTTATACATTTTATACCGAAATGTATAAAATAGCTAATTGTATACCGAAAATGGATAATTGTATACCGAATCAGAAAGATTTGTATAGAATGTCCTACTCCTGCCTGAGCTTTCCGATCAACCAATCCCCTATTTCAGGGACATCTGTGTTAGGTAGGCCCAGTGATCACTGATTAGTCGAATGAGCCCATCTGATGGCAAAAAAATAGGATGTTTACTGTGAATTACAATTAAAATAAACTATGACTAAAACATTTAATTTGAATTAATAATTTGCTATTTCATACAATTTTTCCTTTAAGTTATACCTGTCTTTTATAATTTTTGCACGTATACTAAATTCAAATATATAATCTTTGATGTTAAAGTTTTGACAAAATCAAACTTTAGATAAATTTCGTATATTTATACAGGGATAAAGAGAGAAAAGAGTTCATTGAGAATGGAATGTATATTGTATCAATTGGATTGGAGTCCGACTAATTAATTCATATTCGTGCATTGCAAGATACATTTTTAATAATATCATTTCAACAAGATTTTTGTCTAATATGTGTCATATATTGCATAATATAAATCAGTTTGAATGTCTCACATGAATTACCTTGCATGTGATAACTTGGAATTTTGGATGCATGGTAGTCTACTTGTCTAATTTTATATAAATTTAAATGTACATCTAAGTTGGAATTTTGGACGTGTGTGTTTCACTTGATTTTTTTTAAAAATAAAACAAAATTTGAACATGTTTGTTTTAATAGTACTCTTACTATTATATTAAAAAAAAATGAAAAAAAGTTAGTTTTTAAAAATAAATGATTGTTAAATCACTACTGCAATCAGATTAGAGTTTACACTTGTCTTTTTCTTTCAATTTCTTGTCTCAATATTTCTTGCTAAAATAAATTGTAAGACAATGATTGATTAGTAATTTATTGTCATATTTTTTTGTTTTGCTCACATATAACTTAGTTTGTTCAATCATCTTATAATGACGTAAAAGTTGGTTGGCATGCATCCTTCAACCGACAGACCTCCCAATAAAAGTTATGTACTCTTCATTTTTAATAAATGAAGTGCATCTAAAATCATATATCATAATGTAAAATTATCTTTCATTTAGATACGTTCCA
The DNA here is from genome assembly GCA_035578085.1 of Solanum pinnatisectum. Taxonomy (NCBI): domain Eukaryota; kingdom Viridiplantae; phylum Streptophyta; class Magnoliopsida; order Solanales; family Solanaceae; genus Solanum; species Solanum pinnatisectum. Next base: position 60,134,432 of record CM069076.1, read on the forward strand.
CCTATATTTTTATATATTTTACTTTGTCCTTCCAAAAGTATTTAGTAGGTGTGATTCAAGTTGAGATACAAAATTGATATTAAGGAATAAAGATGTAGACAATCTTGGATATGAATTTTTTTTTATTTAATTACAGAATTTAAAGTGTCCTAAAAAAATTATTAAAAGTTTCTTTAAAGTTTATAACATGTTCTAATGAGTTTATGAAGGAAGCGATGACAATCAAAAAAATCATCAAAGACTGTGGAATATTCTTCCAACCATCACGAGCTTGACGGACTTAAAAAAAGCATTGAAGGACATCAATATGGTCAAGTGGCTACTTTAATAATTTGATCATTTTTGTATATTTAGTTATTTTTATGAAACTAATATAAATAGTATCCAAGTCTTTACATTAGAATAAAATAGGGTTAGCAAACTTTGATAATAGAAAAAGACTTTTCTTTAATTAACATCTCTTGGATATTCTAAGTAAGATTTTTATGTACGAGTTCATTTCTCTTTCCCAACCCTTTGAATTGAATCTAATGATTAATGTATTTTAATTGTTAGATTTTTCTTTCTTTTCTTCTTAAGCCTATTCCCCTCATTTCGTTTTATCAACAATCATGCCATCTTGCAATTTGATAAATCGTAGTAGCTAATAATTGCGTTGTGATTTTAAGATAGTGTATTATCTAGTTCATTATTATAAGAATGATAAGTTTGTGCTAAACTTGTAAGTACTTTTGATTTTTTTCTTTAGCATTTAAAGATACAAGTCATGTTTATGTGTGCGTGTTTTTTTTTTAAAAAAAAATTAAAGAAAATTAAAGCCAAATTTATTTCCCCACTTGTATAATACACCGTACACGAGTAACTATCATGCGAAAACTAGCCGTTGCGACTTGCGATGTCAGGGGAAGGCTTTTTCTTTTTTTGCTTTTAAGGATTTGGACTTAAAAGTTCATTTATATCTTTCAACTTGTTTTGTATGCAAGATGGAATAAGCAAAAATAAGGGATGTGAGATTGTAATTTTAGCATTTAAGTTATTAGAGCTTAAGTGCAAATAATTAGTGGGATAGAATTTAGGAATTAGCTAATTAATACCTCAAATTAAATTTGAGATAAAGTTAATTTCAAATTTTATTATAAAATTATTGTGTTTATCCCAGTACTCAATGACCTTATACAGAATTCTGGTTGAAGATTATGAAAGAATTTAGAATGGGGTTGGTTTAAAAAATGTCTTAGCAGTCGGATTTCTAATTAACTCAATATTGTTTTATAGTCCAAGATCCATTAATAAGAATATGGCAGAGATCATAGCTATTGCCTTATTGGAGACAATTTTAATACGCGCTGCACCGACCTCAGGGCTAATGGATTCTTGATAATATATTTATTTATTTATTTGATTTTTTATTGAAATTCAATTAAATTTTAAATTTGCATCGGAAATTTCACACCAAAAGTAAAACGATTTCTAATAAAAGCAATTTTATATTAGGAGGAATCAAACTTAAAATCTCTAATTAAGAATAAATAATATTTATCACTTCATCACCATACTTGATATTACTACGAATAATACTGCTCAGGATTATTTTCTTTTTTATTGTGTTCTGTTGTCCGGATACATTTCCTTTTTCTGTTTGCGTTTTCCCATGCAAAAGGAAAAAACAATTACTGCAATGACGGTACACATGGTTGTGGATTTGGATGCTTCATGTGCATGTGGCTTCATTAATGTCACCACTCACGATGATATCAGACGCGAATCTGCTTATACTATAAAAATAATACAGTAATTTTTAGCAGCTTCCTACGTTTTTTTTTATATGTCATTCTTATTATAAATTATGATTCATAATATTTGTTACTTTTATAAATAATGATTCATAATATTTGTTACTTTATAAAATTAATGCATAAATTATAGTAATATTCTTTTTATTGTAGTCTTCTGAGTTATTAGCTTTGAAAATATATATTTGACTAACATAGAAAAATTAAATGAATAATTTATGTTCATTGGTCAAATAAATTAATTAATATTCAAAATTAAATAAGGATAAAATAGTAAGCTTACTTAATTTCTTAATGTACGTGAAATAAAAAAGTGCAACTTTCACATATAACAAACATAAAAATCATATTTGTATGTTATAGCTATAGTTTGCATAATTGCGCTTTATATCAAATTTTATGTTTGCTATGGAGCTTTTGATTTGTATAATTCACCACAAACATCCAATTTTATACAAATTATTCACTTTTGTATAAATTCATTTATACATTGTAATTTTTATAATAAGATCTGCATTTGTATAATTATAAATGTATAGAACAAAAATATATGTATTTGTATATACATTTTTCTCTCGCTTTATACCAACACAAATGCATTTTATATATTTTATATCGAAATATATAATATGGCTAATTGTATACCGAAAATGGCTAGTTGTATATAGAATTAGATGGCCAAAAAAGGGGATGTTTGCTGCGAATTGCAATTAAAATAAACCATGATTATAACATTTAATTTGAATTAATAATTTGCTATTTCATACGATTTTCTCACTAAAAAATTATGACATATAAATAAAAACGGAAAAAGTATATATAAATGGAGAGTGTTAAAACTTAAAACCTTACCAATATTTGTCAGGGTATGGTCAACATTACTTCATTGGATAATGTTGCTATATAAGCTTTAAGATATTTACAAAGAGTATTGATTGACATTAAAAAAATATTTATCGATAATTAAGTTATTATCATTAATTAATTATTATTAAAGATTATTTTTAATATATCTTATTAAAAGAGTGCACATGGGTGGATTTACTAAGACATATTTAGATTGTCACGGGACACTGCTTCGTCGTAAAAATTTATGAAATATATATATTTATACGATTAAAGAAAATAAATACACAGATATATTATATAAAGTGACACTCCTTGACACAAAAATGTGTGCAACGTATGCGTGCCAATTTCGCTAGACTAGTCGCGAGTTCGAATCTGGATGGCATCATTTTGATACATTTTAATTTTTAGTTTTACCTTTTCCCTGTGTCATGAAAGTTAGGCTTATTGAATAATAAGTTATTTAATGATTCTTGTGTTCTTCATTAAAAATGGTATCATTATTTTTAATGAGGCTTTTTTTAAAGCATTTTAAAAAAAAAGGAAGAGAGAGAACTCACAGAGAAAAAGTTGTAATATTTTTGTTAATTTTTTATTAGAAAAGGTATAGTAATTTATGTAAATTGTGTTCTGTTTATTATTTTGTCATGTTATTAATATGATATTATTTTATTTAATTTATTATTTCTCATATTAAAAGGTGATACCACTTAAAAAAATCCAGTGCACCTGTTAATTTCAAATATATATCTAAAGAAAAGGAGTAATATAATTTGTTAGACATCATCAAACGGAAGAGCCCATTTGAATTTTGATGTATAACGCGTGTTTTGGTCCTTTTTTGCGTAGAAGTCGTTTGATAAATGGAATAAGATAAATTATTTTATCCCAATTGTTGGTTATAAGAATTAGCTGATCAGAATAAATTTTAATATTATAATTAAGGAGAAAAATACAAATATATGTTCAAACTATTATAAATGATATCTAAATACCTTCCATTATACTTGAGTCAAAGAAATGAGTTTTCTTACAATATTCAGATGGGGTTCTTCTCTTTTCCGATTGGCAATCGAAATTTTTTTTTGCGCTTTCATCAAAGTTTGATATGCGATTCCGTTCATACTAAAACGCCTCATGAAATTTGATAAGGTCTGATTCAGTGAACTAAATGGCTAATGGAAGTGAAGATTTTTGGGATGTTTTTGGATTATAATTTGATTGTGAGTTTCAAGTTATTTGGGTGGTTGAATTTGTTGAGTGGGTCTTTTAATTATGAGTAAAAATCAAATAAATTTTGGGTAGATTTTTAAGATCGAGACACGTGTCGTTAGTCCAAAAGGTATATATACCCAAAAATTAGATTGTAAGGACTTTTAATGTTCTAAAGTATAACGAGAAATATTCAAATACTATTTATGATAATTCATAAGTATAATTATCCATTTTCCCGGTAATTAAAGGTGAAATACGTCATTCCCTATAATGTTTCACCTCATTTTGCCCTGCAAAAATTTGGAGCATATTATATGTCATGTTTGACTTCAACTCACCTGAGTAGTTGACAGTCTAGTCTAGCTTGTATATGTAACAGATTAAAGAAAAAAGCAAGATTGATCCAGCTTCTAATCATTAAAAATTAAATTCAAGTACGTAATTAGACTTTAATTGCACTAAACGTTGATTAGTCTAAGGTTATACCAGGAGATGATTCCTTTTAGATCTCAAAAAGAATTATTTAGTCCTAATTAATTTTCGTTATCTAGTTTCAATTGGTGGGAACAGTATCTATTTATCATATCCTTCCATGCTGCATGCGTCATGCTTTATTTGATATTTTGATTCAGTGGGTTTCTTTAAAAAAGGAAAAAAGAAAAATCAATGGTCTAATTTTAAATTAACAACGTGATCAATCCAAATTTCATTGGTCTTTTGACTATATAGTCATTTTAATTTTTAATTAGTTCCTGTATTAATCATCTAATTAAGTAGAAACGAAGCCAAAATGGACTGATAGATAATCACGCAAGTATATTTTGAAAATACCTTAACTATATGTAGAGGCGTACAAAATCGAACCGAAAATTGAATTAAATCGCAAATCGAGTCAAACCGAGAAAAAAAACCCAACTAGTGGTTGGTTTGGTATTGAAAAAAAAAAACCCGACTATATTTGTGTTGGTTTGGTTTTAACTAAAAAAAAAAACAATCCCAGACCAAACCAACCCGACATTATATATATAATTTTAAAATTTTATTTTATACATAAAAATATTTACTTTGATATAATTTTTAAATATTTCTTATACTTTTTCATAGTTTTTATCTTTTAATATATTATTTCAAGTATGAAACTTAGAATTATAAATGGTTCAATAAAGATTATAGTCCACAGATGTTGGTAATTATAATAAAGCTTAAATCAAAATCAAATTAATACTAATGCAAAAAGAAAATCAATTCAACACTAACAATGACAATAATATTGAATATTTGTTCTTTGGTTTACATTGGTTTAGACAATTCAAATACATAATCTAATTTTAATTTCTTTTAATACTTAGTCATGTAACTAATACTTATTAAACTTATTTTAGCATGATTTAATACTTTTAAATTATGGTCATTTTCATTATGATTTGTTAATTTGCAATATTTGTTTTACGCGATTTCATTATTATTATTATTTTGTTGGATATTTTAGTGTTATTACTCATATCATATTTTGTATTATTTTCTTAAGAAACACCTTAGATAGTTGTATTTTGGTAGGACTAAAGAAACATTTGAAGTACAAGTAAATTATATGTTTGTATGAATACTTTATCGAAAAAAACCGAAAAAACTCTAGGTTGAAAAAGCCGAGTTTAATTGATTTAGTTTGGTTTATAGATTTAAAAATCCGACACAAATTATTTGGTTTGCTATTAGAAAAACCCGAATCAACCCGGCCATATACACCACTAACTATATTTAGTATTATTTAGTTAGTTAAAATGAGGTAACAATTAGATGGGTTTATAGACGAAACACTATAGTTCTTTTACAAGGAAAATATAAATAATGGATCAAAATTGGCAATTAACAAGTTGAGTAAGTTACGCAATATTTGTGCCAATGAAATATAGCAGATACTCTGTATAATTGATTAAAATACGTGTAAGTTGAGTCAGACTATCACAATTTAAAAAAAAATTAACAACTAGTGTTGACAATTAGTAAGTTAATTTCCTAGGCATTATCAAGTTACAATATTGTTACTAGTGTCAGCTTATAATAGGCTAACACCAGAGAGAAAATGACAGGATTGAACAATTTCAAGCAAGTTTGTGAAGGTTGGTGAGTGGCTTTCACCAAACCTTTCCAACTTATTAAATGTTACTCTATCAAACTAAAATGTTCTAATTTCTATGATTTATTAACTTATCTATACGTTGTAATTTTTTTATAGCATGTGAAAGCACCAATACACCAAATTATTATGATCCATACATGTCAAAAAACTAGAGTAAAAATACTTATTTGACTCTCAAAAAATTACTCCTTCCGTTTAAAAAAGAATGACCTAGTTTGACTTGAAACTGAGTTTAAGAAAAGAAAGAAAACTTTTTAATCTTGTGGTTCTAAATTAAAGTTATATCAAATGTAACAAATATCCTTTAATCTTATGGCATTAAACATGCCACGTGAAAAATTGAAGTTAAAGTATTGCCTAAAAAAGGAAAGGGGTCATTTTTTTAAAACAAACTAAAAAGAAAACTATGTCATTTTTTTTGAAACTGAGGAAGTAAATGATACCATATAAATCGAGAGGAAAAAGAAAAGAACACCTAACGGACCCTATAAGCCCGAAGCAAATAACCCCTGCCCGGCCCGGCCCATGGCCCGCATAAGGGGTTGGTAAACACCATATCAGCACTAATTAATTCTATTTTTCCACTAATAAAACAGGATAAATATAATTATGTGGATATGCTACCCTCGTTACCCACCCCGAACATTTCCTAACCGTTAGATCAACACCCCACACGTCACAACGGTTCAGATCATTACCAAACAGAAATCCAACCACCCTAATTAGTCAGAATTAGGGACAGCACGTGAGCAACGGATGATAAGACCATGGCCATGGAGGGTCTATAAATAAGACTCCAAAGTCCAAGGTAAAGACTCGCAAGCATTTGGCGAACAAAAAATACAAAGAGGTTTTTTCTCTGAAGGGGTAAAAAGATTGCTCCTTTCCCACATTTCTAAACCTCTATATCTATTAGTTCGCTGTTGAGTTCCTCACTTGCCGTTTTCTTGAGGTAATTTTAAGTTTAGCTAGTTAAATACTAGTTTTTTTCTGGTTTCTTTCATGGGTTTTTGTTGTTTTCTTGCTGGGGATTTTATGACAGATCTGGATGTTTTGTGCTTAATTTCTCTTGGGGGGTTTTGAAGTGATAAAAGATTGTGTTTTTATTTGGTTTGTTTAGGGTTGGTTGTGTTTTAGCTTGGGTGTTTGGGAACAGAGAAGGGAAGGAACTGTTTCTTGAATCTGGAAATGAACTAATTTTCCTGTTAATTTTCGATTAATTTGTCTTTCCATGAAAATTTTGAAATGCTTCTGTATTTTTTCTCTTAAAAAACCCTGCTTTATGCTGAATACTCTGATGTTCTCAACATGTTTGGTTTTTTTTACAATTATTTTTGTTGTTTTGGGTGATCTTTGTTTCTCTGTAGCATGATTATAAATTACAATATATTTACTTTGTTGTTTTTCAAAATTACTTAGAGATTAGAAATAGTTGATTGGTATGATGGACGCGTTGTCTTGTAAGAGATCAGCTAGATCCGGTGCAAATATGCTTTTGCCAACTTTGGAGTAGAAGATTCTAGCTTAACTCTAGTGCGTTTTTAAAAGTTGTAGATTCTTATCAAAATTGGTGGTCCAGCTTGATATTTTATAGATAAAAGGAGATTTCGTTGGGCTTTTTCTTTAATTTTGTCAGGTTAGGATAAATTACTTTAGTTGATATAATATAGGGATAACCTTTTTAATTGAGAGAATATTTTGCATAGAATATCTTTTTTGGTGCATTATCCGATAGCCATTCTTGTCGTTAGGAATATAAACTTTTAGCAAGCTGGAGAATTTTCACTGGTACTTTACTTGTTGCATCAGTTTCTCAGCATTTCATTGTTTGTTATGTGAAGAAGTTGCACTGATACTCTGTATAAAGTATGCTGCAGCTTTATTTCTCTTTATATTGTGCCTTCTTTTATATATGTGCTTGAACTTATGTAATTGATTTTATCTTCTTGTAGAATGGAAACTTTCCTATTCACCTCCGAGTCTGTGAACGAGGGTCACCCAGACAAGCTCTGTGATCAGATCTCTGATGCAGTTCTTGATGCTTGCCTTGAGCAAGATCCTGAGAGCAAAGTTGCATGTGAAACTTGCACCAAGACGAACTTGGTCATGGTCTTTGGTGAGATAACAACCAAGGCTATTGTAGACTATGAGAAGATTGTGCGTGACACATGCCGTAATATAGGATTTGTTTCTGATGATGTTGGTCTTGATGCCGACAACTGCAAGGTCCTTGTTTACATTGAGCAGCAAAGTCCTGATATTGCTCAAGGTGTCCACGGCCATCTGACCAAACGCCCCGAGGAGATTGGTGCTGGTGACCAGGGTCACATGTTTGGCTATGCCACTGATGAGACCCCTGAATTAATGCCTCTCAGTCACGTGCTTGCAACTAAACTTGGTGCCCGCCTTACAGAAGTCCGCAAGAATGGAACCTGCCCCTGGTTGAGGCCTGATGGCAAGACTCAAGTTACTGTTGAGTATTGCAATGACAATGGTGCCATGATTCCAATCAGGGTCCACACTGTTCTTATCTCCACTCAACATGATGAGACTGTTACAAATGATGAGATTGCCCGTGACCTTAAGGAGCATGTCATCAAGCCAGTCATCCCAGAGAAGTACCTTGACGAGAAGACAATCTTCCACCTTAACCCATCTGGCCGATTTGTTATTGGTGGACCTCATGGTGATGCTGGTCTCACTGGTCGTAAAATCATCATTGACACTTATGGTGGTTGGGGTGCCCATGGTGGTGGTGCTTTCTCTGGCAAAGACCCAACCAAGGTCGACAGGAGTGGTGCATACATCGTAAGGCAGGCTGCAAAGAGTATTGTAGCTAGTGGACTCGCTCGCAGATGCATCGTGCAGGTTTCTTATGCCATCGGTGTGCCTGAGCCATTGTCTGTATTCGTTGACACCTATGGCACTGGAAAGATCCCCGACAGGGAAATTTTGAAGATCGTTAAGGAGAACTTCGACTTCAGACCTGGAATGATGTCCATTAACTTGGATTTGAAGAGGGGTGGCAATGGAAGATTCTTGAAAACTGCTGCCTATGGTCACTTTGGACGTGATGACCCCGATTTCACATGGGAAGTTGTCAAGCCCCTCAAGTGGGAAAAGCCCCAAGACTAATAAGTGTCTGAAAGTGCTTGCCTATGTTTTTTGTTCTTTGTTGTTGGCTTGTGGCTTTAGAATCCACATGTGTTTGCTTGTCTTTGTATTTTCTCTTTTGAACCTTTATTTTGTTATTGTCCTGTTTCCATTGTGTTGGATATCTTAGGCATTGGAATATTAAGGAAAAAAAAAACAATTATTATATACATAAAAATTAGTACATTTGTGGAATGATGTTCTTATGAAAATATATTGAAAAATGATGAGTGCAAATGACAGTAGTTGTTCACTAAGGGAAGCAGCTGTGATGTTCTGTATTATCACTCGTTGGCAAACAATGAAATTACTATGTTGTAAGTGTGTAAGGCCATGTGTTTCATGTTTAGTTTGGTTTATCTACCAACAAAATTGTTCGTTCCCACCACTCGTTTTCTCAAATCAGCTAGCCAACTCTGCTTTCTAATGAGATTAAGGCGTGACAAATTGGGGCTTTGACTAACACCAATTCCCAATTCACTGCAACTACATTTTGAAAAACTTTTGGTCACAAATACTTTTCAAGACTTTAATTAGAAATTATACTTTACTATATTTGGTCCAAGTTATTGAATCAGTAATTTCAGAGAAACAAGCAACGACGGTTTCCCAAAGTTACAAGTTTTCTTATTTGCTTTTTTTCATTTGAGGGGAAAAAAAGAAGAAACTTTGCAACAATGAATTCGATAGTGATTTTAAACTTGTAGACTGGAGTGTTATATATTGAAGGACTTTCCATCCTTAATTTAGATTTTAAGATTGAAGCAAACAAATAAAGTTCTCTTGTTTCTAAAAGTCCACATAGTTGTAAGTTTTCTATGGTCCAACTCTGAATTAGTGAGATGAATGAAATTCGAATACCAATTGGTTAAGAAAGACCATGGAAGAATGGTAACATTGGACCACTGACTATTGAAACTAGTACGAAATAATATACTACTTGAGACTTGTTCAGTCATTGAAAAACTAAAAATGGAAAACTGTAGTAAAAGCAAATTACATTCCTAGTCAATTCAAAGTAAAATTCACCAGTCTAATGTACAAAAGGAGCAGGGGAAGTATTTAATTTAGATAATATATTATAAGTTTCTACAAACAACAAATGAACAAGTTGCAAAATCACCTTCTTTGGAAATTCAACCTCCCAATGAAGAATGCAAATAAAGTGGCAAAAACTAGGGGGTATGCAATCAAAACTACACCTACAATAGGTAATTGGTTGTGGTGAAATCCAAAATAGTCCCTAATAAAGGCTGCTACTGATTTCTTATCTCCAAACACAGTAATCTCTGTATCAACATCTCCATATTGTGAAGTAAGCATCCCATTCAACGTCCACGATGTAGGTACTAGATAATAGAACCAGATCCACCATTTTGGAATTTGCTGCAATGAAGGAAAAAGGAGAACAAGATTGAAGTGTAAATACACACATAGACAGCGGTAATTATAAAATACTAGTTGATTTCTATATTCAAGGAGGCTTAAATTCTGATCCACTTACAGCTTTTGGTATCAAGAATCCGGCAAAGAGGTTGAACATTGTGTAAAAGGATGACTGAAGAATTGCAGCTACTGGCAAGTTTGGTGTCAATGAAACAAGCATCATTCCCAAGTATGTGAAGTACAACAATGTGCAGAACATCGAATAGAAGTACCACAAAACCTTGTGGGCCGACCAATAATATCCAATCATCGGATAGGTGATGACAGTAAATGCAAGTGCTTGAGCTAAAAGATATGGAATTTCAATTACCACCTACAAAATCAAGGTACTCGAGACTCAAAAATATGAAGCAGTGAACCATTGAAGACAAGTGTAAGATATGGAATTACTGAATCCCCCATTAATCAACATGCCAAGATTGAAAGCCTTTATATCTTACCTGTGCTGATGCATAAGCCCATGATGCATACATCCCAGCAAATCTTTCCCGGTATAGGACTGATCGCTCCGTGGTCACATATGGTAAAACTGAAGATGAATTATTTATGCCACAGAAGATTACTGCAGTGAACATAGCACCAAATACACTGAAGACACTCTGCTGGTCATCGCTGTCAAAAAGGAGGAAGAAAAACAAAAAGGCAGTATAAGAAAATATTTAAGTTGTTCAACTATATAACATGTACATACAATGCATGCATAACTATGTCCATTATCATCGAGGGAGAACTTCAGTTCTGCTGCATCAACTTTCACACGCCAAAAATGGGACTCCAGAGTTCTGTTTTAACAGTGTGGGTAAGTCAACAAAGAAAAGATAAAAGCCATTTTTTAAAAAGTTAATAAACCAAACAGGAAGAGAAATTATAGGATCAGACAACCTAATTCCCTTATCAACTGTATCATGCCTACCACTCAATTAAGCATCACAATTGCAAAAACATGTTACTCAGAAGTGGCCAAGGAATTTCCATGAGGATGTAGAAAGTTTTATTTCCCACAGCATAATGAAGCATGTAGTCAATAAGATAATTGAGCTTTTGTTGAATAGTATTTTATTGTCTTACAGTTTCGTCCCCTTGTCCCAGAAGAGCAATCCAAAAACAACGGAAGCAAAAAGCATGTGCAGAGAGCGCATCAAATTGTATGAAGGACTCCTCCAATAGGACCAGTATTGCTTCCAGAAACAAGTCTTGAATTGTCCCCAGCCATTCTGTGAAAATTGGGTGGGGAAATGCAAATCTTTTGAACCAGCTGGTGGGAAAGTCAGCTTTTTCACAAGCTCTTCGTTATTTCTACAAGAAGTGTAAACCAAAGAGGAATCATGCATTGGTTACATGCAAAATGTTCTTTTAAGTGATACAATGTTTAAGAGGCATTTTAAAACTAATGCAAAACTAGATGAGGTGAAAAGCTATGACTAACTTGTGTAGAGCAGAATTCTTATATACTTCAGCGAAGTCTATGCTGGTCTCAGCTTCACTAGATGTTGATGTAACCTCTAACATCCATGTTGCTGGATTGTAGTTGTTCTTTATTTTAGGCACACCAGAGATACCCTGTCAAATCGGAGAAAAAAACAGTACTCTCAGCTACTATGCGAAGAAGCTTTTATTACTAGCTTGCTGCAACATTAATAAAAAGGGAGATTAGTGCACCTCAAAATATTCAATCATTTTACAAGAATTTCGTCCGAGTGGTCCCCAGTAGATCATGTGCCCACCAGTTTTCAATAGAATCAGCTGCAAAAGAGCACATTTCAGACAAATAACTTTTTGATGATATCCATGAAGGATGTGTAGTTACACAAACTGAAAGATACTTCTAAGTAGATGTCTTTACTTTTACTTCAAGATTTCTGCATTACTAAGTACAAAATTGCTCCTCACATACATCTTACCTCATCAAATGCTTCAAATATGTCAATGCTTGGTTGGTGGATGGTACAAACTATTGTTCTTCCTGTATCAGCAACATTTTTCACAGCCCGCATGACAATTGCAGCTGACCTTGCGTCCAACCCTGTTGTGGGTTCATCCATGAAAATAATTGAGGGATTTGCAACAAGCTCCACAGCAATTGTCAGCCGTTTACGTTGTTCAGTTGAGAGCCCACTAACACCCGGCATACCAACCATCGTGTCTTTTATACCATCTAGCTCAATGGTCTCAAGGACTTCTTTCACAGACTCCTGCACAAGTGCCACATCAGTTCAAATAAAGATATCGCCAGAAGGAATGATGTTCATGAAAGAATAATTCAAACTTTATATTATTAAGCTCGTACATATTTCGTTTTGGAATCAATCTGAGGATGAAGTCTTAGCCAAGCAGAAAATATAACTGATTCTTCTACAGTTATCTGAGGAGAATGTATGTCTGTCTGCTCACAGTAACCTGAAACTCTAGCAAATGTCTCTTGAACTTTAGGGTACCCACCAACTTTTATTTCTCCTTCCACATGACCGCTTGTTTTTCTACCGGCAAGAACATCAAGCAGGGTTGTTTTTCCAGCCCCACTGACACCCATAAGGGCTGCAAGGACACCAGGTCTAAGTGCGCCAGTAATGTCTGAAAGAAGTCGGAGTTTATTTTGTGTGAAACCAAGCTCCTTCATTGCCTGAAATGGACATACCATCACAACCTCAGCCACTGAAATTTGGTTTCAACAGCTTTTGATTTTCCAAAAATGATGCAATACTAAATGAGATAGGTTTAGAAGATCACCGCAGGAGTGTCAACAGAGTACTGAACATCTCGAAACACAAGAGATAGGGGTTCAAAAGGTAGAACCATTCTTCCTGGAAAACAATAAGAGACGAGAAAGTATTAAAAAAAAAAAAAAAACAATATTTCTCATACAATAATTCCTGCAATAGAATAAGAAGGCAACCTGCTCCTTCATGAGAATCCATCGTGGTCTTGGAATTTTCTTCTGCATCAGCTTTATCAGAAGAATCGCTATTTCCTTCTATTTGGGAGTACTTATCCCTTGATATAATAGCACGAGATCCAGGAGCTGCATCACATTTTCAAGAGAACCAGCAAGTAAATTACAAGATCTATTGTGCAGATTCTTCATTTCTGTGGAGTACAAAAAACGACGAACATACCTTTTAAGAAAGTTAAGGCCAAGGTGAAACCAATGTTAAACAGTATTGTAAAGCCAAACAAGGCACAAACTGATATCCAATATAAATATCCATCAAAGTTTAACCCACGGCTTTCAAGGACTTCATTCCCTATAGTTGTGTTTGTCGAGAACGTCTGTGTTAACAAATGAAGCATGTGATATGAGTATTGAATAGATAATAAATTTAAAATCTTCTATAAGACGGATAAATATATTTGATTCAAGTTACAGACATGGATGTATCAAGGTAGTAAAATATCTAACGAGGCTGCTAATCTATCAATTTGAGTTATTCTCTTCATGTAGAATTTTATGGCACATTTTAGAGGTTACTACAGTTAAAACTAGTGTACCCTAGATCGAGAGGGAATTCAACCATCGAAACTAAGTGCCTATGAAGTACTTCAATGAATAGTTACAATAGGAATACTATCATCTAAGGTAGCCTTTATATTACTATTTCTTTTCAAGGAAAAAAGTACTAATGCCTTCCAGAATGTGATCTGTTGTGTATATGATTAAGAACATTGCATCTTCAGGTGTTTCTGGGAATCAAAGAGAACTTGTTACAAATTTGAGCCAAGTCACTACCATTGACATGGATATCTGTCATTGAACTCTTAGAACCTTCCCTAGATAGTTTCAGATAACAAAAAGGAACAGACAGATGACAATACTTTATCATTTTCTTATATGGATGATCTCTATTTCTTTATTTTTCGAGTGTAATTTCATGACAAAACATTTGAATACTTTTCAATATTGCATATTGGTGCCTCAAAACAACCATTTTGTGCTGAACTTGTCTTCCACATGCAATGTGCATAAGTCAGTTAAATAACTGAAAGAAGCAAAGTATTTGAGCTATTATTGGCTCTCACCTTTTGCCACCTTGGGGCGAGAAATTCATTTACAGAAAGACCTATCTCACCATATGTCAACGGAGAAATCCAAAATCCCCATTTCAGCCAAACTGGCATTGAGGCTGTAGTCAAATAGTGGTATTTTAGTTATGCTACTCACCCTCACACGAGCATAATATCAAAAATGAATAAAGAAGTAGGAAAACTTACGTCTTGGTATTATGAATCCGCTGAATAAAAAGACAAATAAGATTGATAAGCTACCAGCAGCTGTAGAAGCAACAACAGTCCGGCAGACAGAAGCCAAGAAACGGAACATGGAGATCGATGTCATGTGCACAGCAAATAATAGAAGTAACTGCCGGAAGAACCTGTAAGTGACACAGTTTTGACACGAAAATGCTTGAAATTTTGTTCAAATCATTACTTAAAGATAGCTGGAATAGGTAAAGTTTAAGCTGCTGATGGAAGCCTATTGGAGATGGTGGCATATAACCACCAAAACTATAGTTGAAAGAAAAGCAACTATTGAAGTATAAGATATTTACATGTAGCAGTAGCACTAACCTTCCAGCCTCAGGGCTGAAACCAATGACATAATAGGTCATACATGTCCAAATGACAGATTCTAATACAGAGAGAGGAATCTTGAGAATTGCAGCAGGAATTGCATACGCCCATGCTGGGTAAAAGCACAAGTCGTTCTGTTTATAGAAAACTGCAAGTCTTGCTATTGTCATGGTGAGCTCAGGGAATCCATCCACAAGAAGAATGATGAGAGCAAAAAACAGAGCTCCCAAATAATAATTTGCATGTGAAAGATCAGTATCCATCCGAGTTCTCAAAAATACGGTCATAGTTATGAATGCAATGATGACAAGCTGCATAATAGAAGCATAAATTGCAATAAGTTGTGAGAAATCTCAATAAGGAAAATGTGACTTCTATCTTTGCATTGGACAATTTGAATGAGTATACAATATTCTGTAGATTGAACTACCATAATATAATAAAAAGAAAAGACTGATCACTGACCTGAACATTTTTGAATATGTAGATAAAAGAATTCCTTTTCATCAGAAGGAATTCTCTCGACATACAAGCTCGAAAGAGTTCCCATTTAGGAAGTGAATAGTCATGAAAGGTTATAGAATTTCTATGACACCTGGACTTATCATATGCAACAGAAAGTTCATCATTCAGCTTTTTCCTGTATGGAGATTCCTTAAATTTTCTTGATAATGTATCAACTGACAGAAATTTATATGTTTCTTTAGTTCCATGCCAATACTGTGCTTGATCCTTTTTCGATGTAACCTGAAAACAAAGAACAGAATTGATGAGCTTCTAATTGATAGAGAGAAATGAACGGACCATTTAACTACTATGGACTTGCCTCCTGAAGGAAGTCAGCCACCCCTTTCCTTTCAGGACATTTGAACCCGCAGCTTTCAAAAAATTCTAAAGCAGAATTTCTTGGCCCATGGTAAAGAATTTTTCCCTCAGCCATCAGGACTATATCATCAAAGAGATCAAAGGTTTCTGGCGCTGGTTGAAGAAGCGCAACAAGTATAGTGGCATCTGTAATATGTGCCAGCTGCTGAAGGCAAGCAACAATCTGGTATGTAGTAGAGCTATCTAAGCCATTTGATATTTCATCCATAAACAATGCTTTTGTGGGGCCAACAATAAGCTCTCCTGTGTCACACAATTAGTTAGTTGATTTATACTTGTTTTCCAAATGATATCAAGTACATCAGCAGACTTATAGAACATATACAACTGACAACTTTGTTACAAAGCAGATCATACTTTAAATGTACCTGTTGTCAGTCTTTTCTTTTGACCACCCGATATACCTCTTCTCATGGCATCACCAACCAATGTGTCAGCACAAATATCAAGTCCAAGAATCTGAACACATACAAGAATGTGGCAATTATCAACTTCTATTCCGATCTCTACAAATAATTGTCAAATAGGATCCTTCAATAAAGTTACCTTCAGTATATAATCCGTCTGAAGATTTGTCTTTTGTCCTTCAACAGAAATCGCCTACATGATTCAAACTTGATTTAGAAGGTAAAAACCATAACAGCATTGACTGCAGAGGAATGGTATAATCTTGTCCAATAAATACATCAATCAACTTATAGCTCAACAGAGATGAAATGGGAACAACTTGATGTTAAAACTACCTTCATGTAAGTATCTATATCTGGATCAGGAACAATTCCTGCTTCTTTTTCCCTTCTGCTTAGGTCAATCATAATATCTTCAAAAGGAAAGGCGTTGCTTTAAAAACTAGTGCTGGAATGTATTCATCACTTACGGTTTATCTTCTATGTGCTCAATGACATACCTGCTCTGCTTCCGACTCCTTGAAAACGAGATGAATAGTCTACTGTTTCTCTAACAGTCATTTCAGGAATGTGTAGGTCATTTTGGCTTATATATGCAGAAGTTTTCTGTGGTACAAACTCCTCCAATTTATAACCATTGTAAGAAATCTCCCCAGAAACCTATTAGACATGACCAGAAGCAGACACAGTCAGATAGACATCAACTCCAAATGTTATGAACTCTATCCATGCATGAATTCTACATCATTCTTGTTCAAGTAAAGGTGCAAAAATTAGCGCAACTGTTCACTAGTTTCTTCTTGGAGGAGGCATTGGTAAAGTCATTAAAGCTTCTGTTCTCTTGGTAAAACAGGAGAAAGATAGGAATTAAGTGTTCCCTAGCTGAGATCTTAAAGATATAAAGGAACTAAAAGCAACTAAGAAGAACCAGAGAAATCACTAATAAAACAAATACGACAAATGAAGGCCTGGAAAAGTTCATTTCATTGAAATAGAAAACTAGTAATACACATTCCAGTATGTTGTAGATCAAAATATTTGCTTAATATGAGCTGAAGGATTTTATTTCTTTTAAGAAAGTATTCCTATATTTTTCTCTTGCTGACATTAAAGCAAAAACAGCTTTCTTTTTTATCTGACATTAAAAGAGAAACAACTTGAAGAGACCTTAAGAGAGTTGTCCAGATTTCCTGAAAGTGCTTTCAGTAGTGTTGTTTTTCCACATCCAGGAGGTCCAAGCAATAGAGTCATACTGTAAGAATAGCAAAGAATTCGAGTAAATTCAAAATGACAGGTTCAAGAACTCACATGTTAAAACAATGATTTCAAAATGAAGAGCTAACTCTCCATTCAGAACATGCTGGAGCAAAAACTGCTAAAAGGTAGACTGAAATTAGCCAGAAAAAGTAAGCTGCAGTCAAGCCTGTGTCTCAAAATTATCACAAATGCAAGACCAGCTCGGACACTTAATCACATAAAAACCAAATATACCTCAAAAGACCCTCTTGCCAGTTAATGTTTATGAAAATGTAATCACTAAATAATCACTTGCGTCAATGCTAGTCAATTTACTTTCTGCAGAACAATACCACGCGAGCAAGTATATTATTCATCTTTCAGTTGCAATTATGGATCAAACTGATTAAGAACATTACTCAACCAACCAAGCAAAAGTATCTGGAGGTTTGTACTGAGTACACAATGCACATTATCAAGTTCCCAAGGTAAATACATGATTGAGAGGCTGAATGCTTTTTTGGTTCACTTAACCGTTTCTCTTACATACTGCCAAAATGACCATTACTGAATAGGGCTATGTAAATATCAAGTGATAAATAAAACAAAGGATGATTAGTTCACAAGCAACAACAACAATAATATACCCCGTACAGTCCCACAAGTGGGTCCAGGAGGGTGGGGTGTATACAAACCTTATCCCTACCTTTGTGAGGTGGGGAGGTTGTTTCTAATAGACCTTTGACTTTTCACAACATGGTTTGAAAGAAATGCAAGAGTAAAAAGTTATGACGAAAATATTGAAGAAGGAAAAGTACTGACAATAAAAATATTAGAGCTAGACAAAGTAAAAGACACAAACTAATAAGAAACTATAGTACTTCACAAGCTATGATGACTAGTTCACAAGCATGTTCACCAAATACTGAGTTTAATACAATCATCACATATTCTGTTTTTGTTGTTCTTGTTCAGTCAACAAGTGACTATTGATGAGACACTTATTGCACCAGATATGAGATTAGAATAACTGGCAGAGTAATAACAATGGCCAGAAAAAATCTGTCTCCTGCATGTCAAAAACTAGAAATCCAAGTGGTTGGCATATTTATTTATGAATACATTGGCATAACTATTTAAATTGAGTATATGCCATGGAAAAGCTTTGATGACATACCGTCCGGGTTTTATTACACCACTGACATCATTAATGATTTTAATCTTGGCCGTTTCTGACTGTAGACCTGGAAGCCTGGCAAGGTTCTGTTGAACAAATTGAAACACTAGATTAAGAGAACTGTCGAAATCACAAGTAGCACAATAGAATAACCTAATGCTGGAGCTTGCACTTTCTGTATGCATTAAACATTTGAGTGCTGAAACCAGGATTACTTTAAAGATGCTCATTAAGTCTCTCTTACTTTTTCTAGCAGCATTGATTACAGTGCATCAGAAAAATAACTTATTGTTGTCACATGTAGGTAAAATCAACTAATGGAAAATACTATTAAAAGTAGACAACCCAAAGTATCGGACTGGACAGATTAGCACAAGAAAGATTCAAGCATTCCCAGTTCAAGTGGTTCAATTCTAACGTCTTCTCCTACATCAAGTCCTAATAAATGCCTCCTGATGATCAATTTTTAAATCCAGCGCTGCTACTTTGATTTGAACTAGCACATATGTAAGAGATCAGATTGATGACAATAAAAACGGTGTTCAATCAAATAGCAAAAATTTACCATTATTGTGCTTTTGAGAGAATTCCATAGAGTAGGGAGAGGCTTTCCATGAACTAGCTCACATTCTGCTTCAATGGTTAAATTTTTGTATCTCACTTCCACAGTAGGCAATTCTACACCAACTCTACAAGAGTCAACCGTAGCCTAAGGTCATTGAATTAAGTCTTAACAGATAAAACTTTGATAGAATGAGAGAAAAACCGCGAGATATGCGGATAATGATGATCATAACTTAGCATTGTCAATCACCAAAAAAAAGATGGCAATTTTAAATGCAAGAGCAATGATCTTCAATTAATGTCAATAATTTAACTTATACTGGCAAGTAACTATCAGAAATCTTACTTGTCAATTCTCTTTCTTATTTTGTGCAACAATTGAAGGTTGTCATGTTCAATGTGTTTAATCATCTTTTCAATGAAAACATGCCTTTCTACAGCTCCGAGCTTGGTAACATCAGTTACCCTTTTCGTCTTAACATTGGCCTCATTGCCATTGACTTCCTCAAACACAGATGATCTCAACCTGTCATACGTTGGCAGTCTCTCAATTGCTGCCCAAGCCAACATGTTCTCCTCATCCACAACGTCGTCCTTTTCAGAAGCACTCAAAGCTGAATTACTCCTCAAAATCGAAGTCTGGCGCCTGAATGATGATCTCAAGCTTCTTCCAATCTCGGAGAGATCCATTCTAATCGACTCTATATCGTCCGAACTAACAAGCTGAGCCATTTTTTGGTGTAAATGTTTTCAGCTCAAAACCTGCATTTTATAGGGAGAAGAAAAAAAAGGGGTGCACCATGTATGTCTAACATAAAATATTCATTCCTCGCTTGAATGTCTAAATTTAAACCGTAATATAGATGAGGTAAGGAAATACATCATTCGACTTTTTATTATGAATTAAGGCATTCTTGTTTCGTTATAAAGATTACGTAAATGAAAAAGACATACAGTATGTTGTAGAAAGGCATTCTTATTTACAAGTGATAATAAATAAGGATTGTTGAAGGAATAGAAAAAGAGTGCTGCACATTTCTGTAAAGGCACATAAACAGTCAGTTGACTTTCGTGGGAGGATTAAAAGGATTTGATTATTCTAAAACTCTGAAAGTGCATAAATTCCACATATCAAAGACTTAAACTAGAAGATTCTTCCTTTGTGGCTTGATCATGCCACTATTTAATTTATTAGTTGGCAAAAGAGACAAGAATATAAACAAATTAAAAAATCTTCAAATTGTTTATCATATAGTATATATTATAATATTCTAAGTATTCTTCATATCTTTGTAGTTGGAGGGAGGTGGGTGATTTCTGTATGTGAACTCTTGAAAAGGCGTGAGACACTCCAGCTTAATAGAAGGTCCCCATGAACAATACTATAAATCTATAATATAAGAACACAGAAAAATTAAACCTTTTTTTTTATTTTGATAACCTCCGCCTCAACTAATTCTATAAGATACCCAACGCAACATTTACTAGGTAAGTATTATGTACTATTAAAACTAGAACAAATGAAAAAAAATCACCTAATATTTTATTTGAATGTGAGATCACTAAGTGCTCAACTCACTCTATCGACCACTAGGTCACACCCTTTGATACAGAATTAAACCTTATAAATATCAATTAAAATAGCATTATCAGTGAAAAAACAATTAACTAATCGAGCAATCAAGAGTGTAGCCAAATTTTTTATAAAGTCTCATATTCAATTTTTGAAAAAATAGAAAGTTTGATAGACAGAGTTAGCTTTATTATCTCGAATTATTCCAAGTAAATAAAAAAAAAATGATAAAGAACAAAGAAAGATAAAGAAAAACGATGGGAGAAAATAGGAAGAACAAAAAGCACTTAGCATAGAGTCTTTGAACAGTCTGGTAACGTTTCGCACTTTCTTTCTTTGAAAAAAAAAATTGAACTTGATTTAACTTTAAAATGTTAACAGCCGTTTCGCCAAGCTTCTTTTGGGACCAAAATGTTTATTTATAAATGAGGGTGAAAATAATTGTTTTGGGATAAACAGAAGCTATTTTCATAACTAAAAAAATAAAATCTTTAAAGTATTTCTTTTAAAAAAAAAAAAACACTTGTAGGAACATATACAATAATTATTGTTCAAATATGCTTTTTAAATAAATTAGGCAAATACTTCTCTCCAAAAGTAAAAAATACTTTTTTAAAAAATGAGGGATTTTGGAGATTTGTAAAATTTATAGGGGATAATAGTAATAAGTAAACTAAAAGGTGGGATTTCTGTAATTTTTCCTAAAATTTATTAATTATGAATTTGTCACCAAACTCAGTAGCTTATTTTAATGGGAAAATTATAGAAATCCCACTTTTTAATTTACTTATTACCATTATCTCCTATAAGTTTTACAAATCTCCAAAATCCCTCATTTTCGCGCATCAAATTAGTGTATCTCGCGCATCATATTAGTGTATCATGTATAAAATGTACATCAGATTAGTATATCATGTATAAAATGTAATGTATCTTACTTAACGATTAATGCATCTCGCGCATCAGATTAATGTATCAACGCTTATATTATTGTATCCGTTTGAGAAACTTTTGTAATTATAAACTTTTAAGAAATAAATTGTAATTTGCCCTAAATTTTAAATTTTCAGTCCGCCTTTATTTTTTAACCATTTCGTATGTTTCTAAATTCAAGTGGACACAGTAGTGTTAGAAGCATAGTTTGGAAATCAATTAATGAATTTTATTTTCTCATCAGTCACCACAAAAGAAAAGTACTATTCCAATAAACTAAAAGAACTTATGACGTTAATAATATTTATACAATCAAATTATTTATAAGATAATTATAATAAAAAATATATAAGAAAAATTTAATAAAAATGTGAAACTATGACTTACTAAAAACAAATAAATATATGTTCAACTATGGTGACAGTGTGAAAAATATAAGTATAAATTTGTAATATGCTCATTTATTTTCCATAGTATAAATATCCTGCTTGTCTATTCACAGTAGAATAAAATACTCACCATCTAAGACGATTGGTAAGGCATATTTGAAAAAACACTTAAATTTTTTTATTGTAAAAATATATGATATCTTATAAGGTTGCATATTTGGAGAAATGTATCAAATAATTTAAAAGTTTACGAAATTCATGTCGTCAATCTTTGCACCAACAATATCTATGTTGGAGGATTGTTAAGTGTAGTTTATATTTTAGATATGGCTTGGGATATATTAAATATGAACGAGTTTATGTATGTGTGTGAGGATTCAAAGTCTTGATTTGTTAATCAATAAAGGTTTATTGAGTGATAAACTCCATAATCTTATCTGACAATAATTTAACATAAGAAATCTTAGGTTTTGGTGCCTTATATGACCTTGTTTAGTTGTTTTCATGATGGTATTTAGTATTTTGTTGATCTTATAACAAAATATAAAAAATAATTCGAAAGGAGTTAGTTGCTTTGATAGTAAGCACTTCTTAGATTAGTGTGTTAGAATCAAGAACCTTCTTCAAAAAATTATCTATAGAACAATACTGAAGATGTTAAATTCTAGATTTTAGATATATTATAGACACTTGTGTCTAATTTCTATATAATTAAGCAAATTGTAATTTCAGTATTTCTACATCGAGATATAATTTTCTTTAGTGTCATCGTTCAAATCTGGAACTATCGATGCGTCAAAATTTAAAACCGACTTTGTTATTATTTGAAATGATCCCAAAGATATTAAATTTCGAATTTCAGATATGTTTGATACCTTAATGTCTTATTTCAGAAGAATCAAGCGGCTTATAATTTTGTTGTTCCTGCATCAGGATATAATTTTTTTCACAAAGTTGCATAAATTTAAAATTTTCAACTTGACAAAATTTAAAGTTAACTTCAAAAAATTATTTAGAACGATATTGAAGTAGTTCTAGATTGAATTTTGAATATGTTGTAAATCAACAAGTCTAATTTTTATAAAATCAATCTAATCATGATTTCGACCTTTTTACGATAAGATATACATTTTTTTACCACAAACATGTCAATATATAATAATAATGACGAAAAGAAAAAGGAAACTACAAAAGAAAGAAAAAATACCTTATCGTCCTTGCTTGCAAATCGTTCACAAAACTATTGTTGAAGACCTCAAGAAATAATGCTACAACTAATGAGAAGTTCATCAAATTTGTCTCTTCATGAATTTGGTCAAGTTGAGGCGGTAGACATACCATCACTTTAATTCATGAAAGAAGTTCACTTCAAATAATCCCATAAAAAATTGTTTGATATTACTTCCGTTCATTTTTACTTGTTGCTTATTTTTAAAATAAATTTTTATTTTTATTTATTACTTTTAATATATAAAAATAATAATTATATTTTTTCATATTTTATCCTCGATATTAAATACTTATTCTCTAAATTATTTTTGAAGACAAACATTATTATTTTATTTAATAGAAATAGTTTGATAATTGTTCACTTCAAATAATCTCATATAATTCATGCAAGAAGTTCACTTCTTTCATAGGTGGCATTTAATACTACTTCTTTGTGACCCAACTGGGCCACCAATTTTGAATAATAGTCAAAATTCAAAATTTGAACCTACTTGTGGAACCTTGTGAAGTTTTGAGCGAAGTAGGTTATTAATTAAAATTAAGTAATTAAAATAATATATTTTTTGAAATTTTTGCAAAATTAAATATACGTAGAAGTTACATTATATATACATTACCCTTATTAATAAGTGACAGTTGGGAGGACGAACACTGTTTGTACGCAAAGCAATTTAAATTGTACTTAAAGTTGGTCTAAAATTTGTGAATTGATTTTAGGGTAAATTGGTCCTTGCCCCTCTACATTAGAAAGACATGTACAGTGTGTTGATAAACACGTGTTCTCCTTTCTTTCTCTATGAAACACGTGTACCGTGGTCAGATGGGCATACAATATTACTCTGTTTATGTCCTTCTGTAGTTCTCTTTCTTAGCTCTCTTTGACTATCCCAAATTCAAGTTGGAATTTTGAAGTTTTGCTTAGTTTAAATCGGTAAATCTCTCATTCTCTATAGTTATACCAATAAATATCTATTGTTTTACTGGTTGATTGGAAATTTTTTGGGTCTATTTCACGTAAGAGGAGGAAAAGGTTAACAAACATGTTGGAGGTTTCCGGCGAGGGAGTGTAACAGGGATACCAGTTTTGTTTCCAACAAAAACGACGGAATGTGCTGATTATTTCACACTTTATTATGCTCCTCAAATTATTTCTATTCCTTGGTTCAAAATTAGGGTTCAGAAGAAAAGGCCATTGATTTGAATAGATCTAGATGATAGTAACGAGTTATTTGTTATTTCTTTTGGGTACTACTTATTTTTATTTCTTTTGTGTACTACTGATTGATCAATTATGCTAATTTTTTTATCAGTTGTGAGATGGACTCAATTTGGTAAAATGATTCAGATTTGTGAATTGGTAATCTTTCAAATATGAATTGGTTTAGATATAATTTATACGGAGGAAATTATGTTAAAGAAGAATTCAAAAATGGTTAAGATGTCATGTTTGTGGCACTATTGACTATTTAATTTGACATGCACCTTTAGTTGAGAAACAAATCAAATAGTATGAAACCCTCTTTCATGAACATAGACCCCTGTTTATAGTGCATCCTTCTTCATGCTTATTTAATTGTACATTAATTGATTTTGAGGGGTTTAATGGATTCATGCACTCTTTACTCTTTTTTTGATTGATTTTGTTGATCAGCGTTTTTAGATTAGATGGGGACGTCTATCTTTTTTTGATTGATTTGTTTATAGTGCATCCTTCTTCATGCTTATTTAATTGTACATTAATTGATTTTGAGAGGTAATTAATGGATTCATGCACTCTTCATCTTTTTTTGATTGATTTGGTTGATCGGCGTTTTTAGATTAGATGGGGACGTTTATCTTAAATGTGATATTACATCGAGTGATGTTGGCTGAGGAACTGTCACGAACCAAAAATGGACGAACCAAAAATGGACGTGATGACACTCATCTTATCCCACCAAGACAAGTCAGCCTAAAATTCAACCATTACAATAAAATGCGGAAATTTCATAATCAACTCAAAAATACCCTCAAAATTTGGTTGTCACGTGTACAAGCCTCTAAAGTATTACAATTGATTTAAAAGAAAAACACAAGTCTCAAATGACCTTGTTTCTAGAATAGAACGAGATCATAAATAGGAGTAAAAAGGTCTGCTGAGATTACAAATAGCTACCTCACAAATCTCCAAGAAGCCTTGAAAAATAAGAGAATGGAAAGTATCACAAAATCCAGGCTTGTAACCTAAAAAAAAATTATAGAAGCAAGGGGTGAGTATCAAACCACACGGTACTCAGTATGTAAACCTCTAAACACAAGCTAAGGGGATAGAATACGAGTGCTCCTTACACCCCAATCGAACCTCCACAACTACAACCTGCATAAAACCAGCCCAACCTAACAGTTCACAGTTTACATAGCACCCAGCTCAACAACAATCACTTTAACACATTACATATCCTCAACAACAAACTCAATATTCATCAATCAATACTTCCACAAAAAGGCACTCACAAATATCAGCAACACACAAGATCAAGTTCATCAAATATCAAGTACTTTCCAACAAACACATAATCATCAAGAATGAAGGATGTCATGAGATGCAATGCAATATGACACCATGAAATGATATGCCTCGGAATACCAAGTATTTTTTCAACCGTATATACATGACACTCCTCGAAAATACATCGAGAGTTCATGACCCATGGGGGACTCGCGAGGTCCATATACCGACACGGACGATCTCCACGTGTCTGTGAGGACGATCTCAACGCACTATCATAAATCAAACAAATTTCGCACGGACGATCTCCACGTGCTCAAATTATAATTTTAACATCTCACCAACCCCAGCACGGACGATCTCCACGTGCCCAACTTATACTCAATCTCATGTCAATGCATGTGCACAATATGATTTCAATAAAAGGGATGATGCATCTCAATCAAATATCAATATGATATGCAATCACCTCTTTATCACGATATCACGGGTTCAATAAAGAACACAATCACACATAATAAATCAAGTCAATAATATATCAGCTAATGCCCATATGCTTTGGCATTCTCGGATTACAATCCGCATTCTATAGTAATAAACTTTCCCTTACAACACCGATACTCG
Source organism: Solanum pinnatisectum (assembly GCA_035578085.1). Classification (NCBI taxonomy): domain Eukaryota; kingdom Viridiplantae; phylum Streptophyta; class Magnoliopsida; order Solanales; family Solanaceae; genus Solanum; species Solanum pinnatisectum. The sequence continues at coordinate 60,161,100 of CM069076.1, forward strand.
TATCAATGCCCGTCACAAACAATTCTCAACACATCACGCACAAACAATTAATCACATTGCCTTCTATTACCCCTTTTTCATCATTAGAATTAATCAATGTGGACAAGTTAATTCATCACCAAGTCTCATTACCCCCAAACACATATTACAAGGAAATACACGAATTTCATACACTTAAAAAGGGTTTAGAAATTCACTTGTCTCAAATCATCGAGCAATCACTCCGACTCTTGAGCCTTCTCTTTTCGTTAGGCTTCCAAATCAATGCAATCTATTCAAATAATTAATCACAATAAGTTTTCAAAACTAACAACAACCATATTACCATAAGTATAGCCTATAGACCCAAAAACTTACACAAACCTAAAATCAAGTTCCTAAATTTTGATGCCAATTATCATGTCAACCCTCATACTTCCAAATTTCAAGTCTAGGGTTAAGTCATAATTTCTCCAAACACTACAACTCTAATTGTTTTCATACAATATAATACATCAAATATTCAATTACACAACTTAGTATATCAAACTTGGGTCTTAGTATGATAACCATAGCAAAAATTCCTACCCAACAGTCGATTAAGCCACCAGTAACCTTCAGAGTCAATATCTAAAACTGACATACATTATATTAAAAAGAACTATCAAAATTCTATGGTTTCCAATGATTAACTCATTAAGATTACATTTCATAGTTGTCAGGTCTATCACTACTTAATTTACAACATATTTTCTCACAATGTCTTTTCAAACTACAACTACGTAAATGACCGTGGGCTAGCCATTTTCTCAAACCAAAATCTACACAAAAACATGCCCAGTAACTTTAACTAAAATAAAAACACACATAATCTTAGCTAATTCTATATATATAATTTCCAATGATAACTAGTTAAATACCAATTTCAAGGATCCACGTGAACAACAACCCTACTCAAGTCAATTTTCCTTCTTTCCTCTTTCATCACTAATTATTACGATTATAATAGAATATTACATTTATGCATGTATACAAAAGCATCAATTAAGACTTAGATCTTACCTGATGTACCTTGGCCGCCGATCTGGTTGTGCCGAGGTTATGAAGTCCTAATCGGGAGGTTCCTTATTTTTTTTAATAAAAGAATGATCTAAAATGATATAGGGTATTAACTTAATATTTGGACTTGACCATTAACCACCAGCTAATAAAAAAAAATTAATTATTTAATAAATACCTTTCAACTAAATAACCGTAGTTAAATAAATAGTTCAAAATTCCCAATCAACTTCACAAACTGATCAAAAGTTACTCGGGGCAGCTATCAAGAGGGGTAAAATGCTAATTTTATGAAAATTCTCAAAAGCGACCTTCCGGGTCATTAAGGAACTCAGAAGTATGTGAAACTTTCACTTATGCTTATGCAAGGTAATCCTTCTTTCTTCGTGTTTATTGTGCGTCTCTTAGTTCAATTCAATTTAAAACAAACTTAGTCATTGATAGGGCTCATTATAATTTTCTATGAAGATTGAAGCTTAAAGGACAATCAATTTCGTTTCCAATGAATTCCAGTCAACTCCAACGAGAATTATGCTATTGTTACTGCCGATCAGGTAGGTGCATTTTCTAACAGATGTTCTTCACTGGTTTATCATTTTCTCTATTTCTATTGTTCATGATATCTTTTTGTATCTAACTAGATATAGTGGACTAATAACAAGGCAACAATAACATTTTTGCATGTTATACTGAACGATATAAAATTTACTTGCTTGTACTATTTTAGGGAACAATTGCTTGTACTTTATGCATTACCGTTTGCAGGTTTCAACACATCACGATCCTAAAACAAGTGTTGCCTCTCAAGTGTAGTTGCACTTCTTTTTATATATATATGTGTGTGTGTGTCAGTGCGCTCTCATTTTCTAATCGAAATTAGATGTTACTGATCCATATATGAGTAGTTTGGAATATAGTAATGCAATTGTTGCAGGTAATTTCTTTTTTCCTTTTTGTTTACACTTTTTGAAAAGCAGACTGATACTTATCACCAAAAAATGAGCAGGGCCTCCCTTCAATTTAGGAATTTGACTTGCACAAATAAATTGTTGGTATTTGTACTTTTATGATTAAATTGATTGTTGTCTATGATGGTAATCCTTGCATGTGTGACTTCACTTATTTACTTTTATTCTTAAAAATAGTAATAAATTACTATATGATTGAAGTGTATATGCATTTTGGTAAATTACTATCTAGCAATTACATTAGTGAAATTAGATAGCACAATTAAAAGCCTTGGGGCTCTCAAGCCATAAAACTACCATCACATATTCATTGACTAAAAATGTTCATACTTGGAAAGAGTGATTAAAGCAGGGAGAACTCCTGAAGGAAGTTCAGAGACCAACTAAAATAGTAAGATAAAGCTGGAAGGAGTGAAGAAGAGGGAGAAAATAGAGTAAGTAATATACTTTCCTTACGATTATTCAAAACAATCCGGCCATTTGACTCAATCTCATAATGAGTGTCCTAAAAAAAACAATTAAGACCAAGAGTCTTCACATCCTGCACCCATTGAGAAGAGCATCCAAAATCAATAGCAATAATTCTCAGAAAAGATAAAAAGTTTGACACTTAACAGATTCATTTAAATAAAAAACAATTGTAGGGAGAAGATATTGTTGACCAAGAAATCTTCAGGGAAAAAAATACAGGACCACGGTAAAATCACATGATTAATATTTTGACTTGTAACAAGCTGAGCATTATCTTCACCGAATGAGCAGATTCATCAATCAACTGATGACTATAGTAAACATGCATCTATTCTTGAAAGGCAAAAACATTATAATTTAGTTAAGTTTGGTTGGAAAAAGTTTTGTTCCCTCATGTTTTATGATTTTATACGTTATTGACCTTTTCAATCTGTCCCAAATGACCTCCAATCCTTTTACTCACACGTTAGTAAGGCAAGCACATATATTAATTAATCATCCTTCCATTCTTCCAAGTTCTACTGTAGTTTAGACTAATGGTTAAAGAATCTTTTTATTTTTCCTAAAGTGTCATCATTCAAGTAAATATTTTGTGGTTCTTGCTTCAGCAATTCCTCTTCCTTCCTTCAAAAAGGAGGATGACAGGAAGGAATGTGAAGTGTAGTGAAATTCTAAGCTCTACAGCAGTTTGGATGCCTCATTTTGATAAATCTATAATCTTAATTTCCGTGAAGATATGTAAAATCATTTCGTGAATTGACACATTTTTGATGAAATAAAAAATAATGAAGTAATTCTACTAGCAATTTGCTTGTATAACAGGTAAGTCCATAATTAACTTATCGACTCTCTTTGTATGACCTTCTTGCAGATGAAGCTTTTATATTTGTGGCAAGTATCCATGTTTGAAGAAGTTGATGATTTGATACAAGTTGATTACATTTGTAACCCAGTGATACAAATGGTACGCGTCTCAACGAGCTTCTCTTTTCTATCTTTATTCATATTTACGCTAGACTGTACAAAACTCCATGGACGTAAATAATGGTTGCATTGGTATTAATCTACAAAGTGTAGTTATATTCATTCATCTGTGTTATTGCCTATATAACGGACTATTGGTGCGAGTTATTTGTCGTTCAATTCATGCCAAGAGAATGTGATTACTTTGATGAAATATTTTAGTTAAGTTACTTCATCTATGCTTCATTCTCCTTTTAATGATGTTTAGATTAATGATGTTTAAATTTGCATAGAATTGGGCGATGCCTAGCTCTCCAAAGACCTGCTTTACTAGGGGATGCAAGTTCATAAAGGAATTGAAGAGGATTAGGAAGATGACAATGTCAGCAGATTTTGGGAGAGCTCCTTGTCTTAAATATATAGTGTTCAAGGAGATGAGATGTATTATGATTTTCTTGGCTTGACTAAAGTATTGGGAAATAACCGATTATGTATTGACTCTGTGTATCTATATGATTATATGCTCTGTTGAGTTATATAAATTTTAATTCAAGTGCTAAAAACATGAAATACCTCCCAAACGTGTTTCGTAAAGCATGTTGGGCGTGGGCCCGTGCAATCCATCTAGTATATATATATATATAAACAAATGTAAATTTTATCGTCAAATATGGTTTATTAATTTATTTAAGGCTAAAACGTTGCTGACACTAATAACTTTTTGATTACTGGGTCTGGATGTAGGGGTGTTCATGGTTCGGTTTGCATTAGTTAATAGTTAAAATCAAAACCAAATCAACTTAAATCTATTTTTAAATTTCTAAAACCAAATCAAAAAAATAACCGTAGGTTTGGTTAGATTTTTTCGATTCTTTCCGGTTCAAAAGTAATAAGTTTGTTGAGGATATACGCATCTCGATAGACAAAAACACTTAGTACATGAATAATTCACAAATAACCTATTACAAGAACAAAGTGATTCATCCAATGTACCAAGTTTCAGAAACTAAAAAAATTCATTGTCAATAGCATTACACCTTAAAATATTGAGAAATTACTTCTCAAGAAAAAAAAACCAAATATTGTATAGTCAAAACTAATCAATTACCATCTTCTTTAGCTTGAGCTTTAAATTATTCAATGTTGCGTTAGAAAATTTTATAAAGAACAGAGAAAGTGTGATCTTTAAAGTAATGAATATCGAGGGATTTAGACTTAAGGTTTTAATAGTTGGCTAAAATTCAAGTGTTGGGCTTCAGAAAATAGTAAAATTAAAAACTTAAGTTAATTAGAATTTATTAAAATACTTATATTTTATTTATAAATAATTGTAAAATTTATATATATAACTTCTCGATTCGGTTTGATTGTTTTTGCGGTTAATTTTTAGTAAAACCAAAACCAAAACCAAACCAAATAATATTGCTTTTTCAAAATTTAAAACCAAACCTAACCAAATCTGTCACGCCCCAAACTCGAGGGGCGCAACTGGCTCCTAATACCAAAACTCAGGCCCGAGCCAACCCTGCTTAACCATTTGCTACTAGCGCATGACAGTCACACGCAATCAAGGAAAAAAAACAAGTATATCTCGGCTTAAAACTAAGCCCTCGGCCGGCAAGGCCCCTTGTCAACTGATCTATAAAAGAAACAACTACTTTCATAAGATTATATAATAAATAAATAGCCAACTAGCACAGAAGTCCTGATTGGGCCGTCGAGGCCACCATGATATCTACACCAAAACTGAAAGCATGGATATATCAAGACAATACATCAAACAACTCACAAGCTTCAACAAAGCAACAACCTAGGCCAGTATGGCAATAACGTAGCTATACACCCCACACAAAAGTCTGTAAGCCTCTAAGAATAGTAAAGATTGGCGGGACAGGGCTCCAACCTACCCATAAAGATATATACAACAAAAAGTAACAAACCTCCCAACTCTGGCAGCTCCAGAGGAAAGGGGCTAGCCAATTGGATAGAAATCAATCCTGCTGCTAAGGAGGTCTACTGGGTCGTCTGTCGGGACCTGCATGCATGAATGCAGCGCCCCCAAGGCAATGGGGCGTCAGTACAAAATAATGTACAGAGTATGAAAGGCTATAGACTTAGTGAGCAAGTATCATAATATACCAAAAGCAATCGCGCAAGGAAATCAAAATTTTAGATAAGTATGTTAACCCGCTATTGAATCTAAATATACAAAAATGATCAAACATCAACCTAACCAAGCCCCCATAAGCTCGGCAGGTACAAACAACATACCATCTACCTAGGCCTCCATAAGCCCAGAAGGTGCCAAATCACTCTACATACCCCTATCGATAGCCCCTTGTATTTGTAAGAAGTCACATAGCCCTTTTTGACAACGATATAGCCCCGTAGGCAGCACATAGCCCTCTTAGGTAACATTATAGCTCTATGGGGTGCACATAGCCCTCATTTGCATCAACATAGCCCTGTAGGCAACACATAGCCCTCTTTGGCGTCAAAATAGCCCCGTAGGCAACACATAACACTTTTTGGCATCAATATAGCCCCGTGGGCAACACATATCCCTCTTTGGAAATAACATAGTCCTATTAGACATCATAGCCCCCATAGGCAATTCATAGCTCAATAATTAACCACAATAACCCCAAGGGCGACAACAAATAATTGAATAGGCTAAAGGCAAGCAATTTAGCTATAAATAATCTATATGAATAATCTCCAAGTCGTTCCTAACTTAGGGTCGTTCTTAACAGATTATGAGTCCCTAAAATGAGGGTTTATGACCACTCAATCAACCAACCACTCACAATTACATCTACAAGATCACCAACGTAAACTACCTCTAAGGATGCATGTCGACGAAGGGAATAACCTTAACATACCTTTCCAATAAACGCTCGAAAAACCGTAGTTCCTTTACGAAAGTTGTTCCTTGTCTCCTAAGCTTCGCAAACACTATATATACACAGCTGGTACGCACCTATAAACAGTTCATAATTAATCTTAAATCGACATATTTGCCATATTGCCCCAACTTGTCGAAACGTCCGTAGAAATTCATAAAAACAATCATAAAAGAGTCCCGAGATGATTACCTTAGTTAACCAAGTTTAAACCTTGAAGAAACACCAATAACTACAAATTTATATCCTTAAAAATCAGCTCCAAACGCAACTAATATAAGGGAAAAACGATTGCCTCGTGTAGGGATTACGTTTTTAGGCACAAGGGAAATGTTTAATGGTAGAAATCATCAAAAACTAACCTTCATCATGCTAGAACTCCATAGAAACCCTCTCTTAAGCTTTCTCTCTGGTTTGAAACTGAAATGAAATGTTTTCATGGCTTAAAACGTTTAAAAAGCCGACATACCAAATTTTTTACCAGACCCGGATTTTACCCCGGCAGTCCCTAGTAAAACCTTCATAACTTTTTACCCTAATGTCGGTTTGATACGAGGTTTTGTGCGTTGCAAACTAGACTCGTAGGCCTTCGATTTAATGGGTAATAGGCTTTCTAACTCTTTATATATTGGGAGAAAACATCCAATACATTTGACCCAAATTTCATAGAAATATTTAAGATTGAACTTACAATAACTTTCGCCAACTTTTATTTGGCCACTTACTTAACTTCAAAACTTGAGATACAACTCTCGAACACTTAAAATATGACATACCACATCATTCTTAATTTATTACCCACCCTCCATGTCTTTCCACGAAGATACGAGTTAATTTAGACGTTTTAAAAAGTCGGGGTGTTACAAAATCAAATCAAATATCGGTTTTTTAATCGGTTTGGTTCGGATTGCGGTTCGGTTTGGTTTTATAATCATAACCATGAACAGCCCTAACTGGATGTAGGGGTGTCAATGGAATGGTTCGATCGGTTAATTTTTAAAAATTACACCATTTCAATTTTTTGGGTATTTTATAATATATAATCAAAATTAAATTTTTTAAAACCATTCCAATTATATCGATTTCTTTTCAATATCAGTACAGTTCGATTAATTTATGATATTTTTTATTTTTAAAATATCACCTCAAACTATACTATTATTAAAATATTTCTTTCGGAAACATGTTCTTGAAATCACTTCAATTCTAAGGGCAAATATAGACCTAAAGTTGGATGGCAAGGACAATTATATAAAAAAAAATATGACAAAGGATAAATATAACCCTTTTTTAAGAATATAAGGGCAAATATGATTCTTTTCCGTTTAAAAATATCCCCATTTTTTTCATATCCAAAATTTATTTATAAATAGATTATTAATATGTTATACCCACCCTGAAAACGCGGGATCAGCAGTGATGCCCAAAAACACGGAGGGAGAATGCGCACACACGCCAGCTAATTTTTCTTTTATCTTTTCTCGTTTCTTGGAAAAGCATAGTATTTCGTGTCAACAAGAAAATCAAATCACATGGTTTAATTTCTCCATAATGCTTGAATTATATATCTCAGGTTTGGTTTTCTCCGTCAATTGGTACCCCTTTTTGTTTTTTTTTTTTCCCTTAAAAAATTAATCGATGATTGATTTGTTGATATGGACATTCTCATATCCAAGAATTTAAAGGTTGTATATTTATTTAAAATTGAATGTGGGTTTTTGATTTCTCTCTTATTTGTGTACCCTTTGTTCTTGTTTTGGGGTTTTGATTTGAATGGTATAGATTTGGGTATCATCCTTTAATGCTGATATTGCTGTTTGTCTGCATTTTAATAGATTATCTTTACCCTCATTACAGTCTTGTTATACCCTTTTGGGGGTGGAGTGGGGGTGGGGGTGGGGTTGGGGGCCTGCTTTCTAGATTTGTGTGATTTGGGGCTGGTTAGATAACTAAAAATCAATTTCTTATTCAATAACCAGATGGTGATGAAAAATAACGGATTAAACTAGGCGAAAATAATCCAAAGGTTCTTGGTGTATGATCCTAATGTATGCTGAGGCAATTTTCAGATTCTATCTTTTTAATATTTGGAAGGGGTCTAAAATTTCTCTTTTTTCTTCCTAGGATGAGCCAGTGTGGAAATCATCCCGCAAAGATAATTGGTGTTAGTAAAGTACTTTTCAGGTGAGTTTATCTAAGATGTCTTTTGTGATAAATTGGAAAGGGTTTTTTCTCCTATTATGATGTTTGTATCTATTAATAAGAGTACCCTTTTTTGGAGTTCAGGGTTTAGGAGATTCTGTATTACTGGTCCATGCAGTTGGGAATGCACGGAAATCTTGTGGCAGTAGTCTAATGTTCTATTGGAGTGTACTCTTGGGGTTGTTCTAGGTTAGCAATGGAAAGTAAAGTAGTAGATGAAAATGAGGAAGGCCCGGTTGTTCCCATGCGAGTTGATAGATTTGGTTTTGTAAAGCAGGAACATGGTCCTACTGAAGGTTTAGCAAGGAGTCGGTCGGCCTTTGAATATCAGAGGTAGGAACCTCTTTTTTGATTTATTAGTTGCTGTAGTTAAACTGGAGTTTTAATTTTTCTTATCCTATTTCGACTTCTCCAACAGACTCTTGTTCTCTTTCTCCACACTCACTCAATTTGCCATCCTGAAGACTGAAATATAAACATATTTTGGTGATATCACAAAATTTAAATGGTGCTTCTTCAGATGTTTAATCAACAAACTCCGTACTAAGGAGAAACTAATTCAAATGCATTGCTCCTATGCGATGAACAACTTTGTGTACGAGAAGTAAATCGTAGGGTTACACATATAAGTGAACATATTTGTGTCAGGAAAAATAACATTAAACTGGTACGAATAGAGTAGAATGGATATATGGATACAACTGAACCCAATTTGTTTGGAATTAAATTGTGTGTGTTTTTTAGAAAGGTAACGAAAGAATTATGGTGTATTAATTGATTGGTTGATTCTCTTATTACATTTATTAAAAATATTTTGCAGAGATGAAAGAAGGATTAGGAAATGGAGAAAAATGATAGGTGTTGGAGGAAGTGATTGGAAGCAGTATGTTCGGAGGAAACCACATGTTGTTAAAAGACGAATACGGAAAGGAATTCCTGATTGTCTGAGGGGGCTTGTCTGGCAGCTAATTTCTGGAAGTCGAGACCTCTTGCTGTTAAATCCTGGAGTTTATGAGGTAGGAGTTAACTTTTGTCCGGTTTTATTCTTCTTCTTTGTTTTCTGCAAAAAGTCTTGATGCTTCAGTACTAGTGGAGATAGATAATTTGTTTGAGCCTAGGAGAAAAGCTTAAAGTCCTACCTTATTGGCTAATTTTTATAGTTTCGGGCTAATTCTGCTTTTCAATTGATTGCTCGGTCCTTGACTTGTTCTTTTTTGCTTTACCTGTGTAATGGAAATCACTCATCTGATTAGTGTTTTATCTGCTGCAGCAACTAGTCATATATGAGACATCAGCTTCCGAGTTGGATATTATTCGAGATATTTCTCGCACCTTTCCTTCACATGTTTTCTTTCAGCAGAGACATGGACCTGGTCAAAGGTCTCTTTACAATGTTCTGAAAGCATTTTCTGTCTTTGACCGAGATGTTGGATATGTACAGGTATACATCTTTAAATTATTGATTCACATGTGATCTAGTGTATGGTTATCGATTTGGGATGATACTGATCATTTTGATTACAGGGCATGGGATTCGTGGCAGGTCTGCTTCTTCTTTACATGAGTGAAGAAGATGCATTTTGGTTACTGGTTGCATTGTTGAAGGGAGCCGTTCACACTCCTATGGAAGGAATGTACTTGGTAAGCCTTCACCTTCAAACAGCTTGATGCAACCCTTGATAAATGTATATGGTCAGTACATTTGAACTAAAAAGGATTCGGATGTGAAATATCTGATCAATTCCTAAGCATGAAGAATTTGACTGTTCTTTTAAACCCCGCTATTGACCATGATATCCAAGTTAAACACTGAAATTTATGTTTTTTTTTAATCCTTAATGCGATCAACTGCATACAAATCCAGAAAACCACTTCCATAGTCTAGGGTCCATATAATAGTTAAACATAACCACATGATGTGTGTCTGTGTCCATATAGAGCCTATATCTAGTATCAATTACTCTCTCCTTTCCAATTTATACAGTGCTGTTTGGTTTCGTACATGTCTTTCCAATTTTTATGATGGTGTTCAATTTTGACACAGTTTAAGATATTCATTTTGTCTTATGTATTACATCAGTTTGTAATGGAAAAACGAGTGAGTTAATGGTTGAAAAGTTAGCTTGATAGAGAAATCGTCGCATGAGAGTTAAAAATTTATATAATTAAATGGATTTGAATTCTTAGTGGTGAACGTTGGATAGAGATTAAATTGTGTCTAATATTTTGGAATATTCCAAGCTAGGGTCACCTTTTAAATGATTTCATTCTTACATTTAATATGCTAGTAGTTACATAAGTCCCTGATACCGTATCTTTAAGGTTTCTACTGGATGTGGAACGGAGTGGTAATCTCATTTGCATGTTGCAATAGGATTATTCTAAGTAACTTCGAATAGTTTTATGGCAAGGTTGGAATGCCTTATTCTCTTGGACGGTTTGTGTTCTTTGTGCTCTTCCTCCATATACTAATAAAGCGAGAGTTGGGCCTCATCACATCTTGTGTGATCTGAGTCCAATATAAAGTTGGCATCACATATTGTTATTTAAACACTTTTACTGAAGTTGGAAGCTGTAGCATAATTGCCTTGAGGTTGCTTTTGAACCAATCTGAACTCTGAAGTTGTCAAAGTTCTGATAAGCTGGTCCATTGCTTTTTTTTTTTTTTTTTGCAGTAAATAAATACTTGTGATAAACCAATCAGTTAAGAACGATATATGAGAATCAATGTACCAAGTTGTTTGTTGTCCAGTTCTGTTTAATATTAGATGTTACATGAAATTCTGTCATTTTTGATGATGTTCATGTATTCTCTACGATCATGATCTCTGATCCTGGCCGCTGCTATATTTCTCTTGAAACTTTCAGCTGCTTCCACATATTAGGAAGTCTTTGTTTTGATTACATAACATCTGTCATATGGCCTACTTTATATTAACATAATAAATGTTGTACATGCGGATTAGGTAGGATTGCCTCTAGTCCAGCAATACCTCTTTCAGTTTGATCATTTGGTGAAAGAGCACATGCCGAAGTTGGGTGAACATTTTTCTCAGGAAATGATAAATCCCAGCATGTATGCCAGTCAGTGGTTCATAACAGTTTTCTCGTACTCTTTCCCGTTTCACTTGGCTCTCAGAATTTGGGATGTCTTTCTTTTTGAGGTCAGTAATCTATCATTATTGTATCCACTCTCTGATGCCTGGATTTACTGTTGAGCTTACTGAGTTCACCGTACCAGGGTGTTAAAGTAGTCTTCAAAGTTGGCTTGGCTCTACTGAAATATTGCCATGATGATCTGGTAAGTTTTAAATACAGAAAAGTTAATAAATGCTACTTTTTCTTGCTCCTACAGGTTAGAACAACTGTAACACTCTCGCTTATTTGCAGGTAAAGTTGCCATTTGAGAAACTCATACATGCTTTGCGCAACTTCCCTGAGGATGCCATGAATCCAGATATACTTTTACCAATGGCTTTTTCAATCAAGGCTAGTCCCCCCCCCCCCCCTCTCTCTCTCTCTCTCTCCCTAACCCCCTCCTTCCCTGTGATTAGCCAAGACTCTCCTCGCCTAACAATGATATGTAAGGGTTAGACAAATGCTTGTAGGTTCCTATATTATTTTTCAGAGTGATACTTTTGCTTCTCATTTATCTTTCCAAAGACTATTTTCTGGGAAGGGATGAAGTTGGAATAGCTGAGGAAAAAATTATAAATTGGAATTGATGCACAGATAAAAGGAAACTAATGGAAACATTAACTTGTGATGATTTTGTACAAGACAAGCAATATGCAGTACAATTTTAGCAATTTGAGGGGAGGTTCACATGATTAATCCTAATTTAATATCACCAGCTAGGGAAAAACATCCTTGCCCTCCTAAGACATTTCCGAAGAAACCAAATAAAATACAATAATAAAAAAAGTGAAAAGAAAGAAAACATTTGTAGTCAAAGCGCATGCACTGCTTCCCAATATGTTCACGTACAAAACATTGTTTTTTCCTTATTTTATAGAACTAGGCAATAAAACACTGTTTGCTTGCATAATTAGTTCAAGTTAATTGACTGTTGTTCCTTGAGCGTATTGTCTAAGTAATGTTTGTTTTCTTTCTCTGGTGCTGTGTCTTTTTATCTACTGTGCGTGATTTCAGTTGTTCTGTAGTTCTTAACCAGCGTTTATACGTTTCTTGTACATGTGATGGATGCCTCATAACTTTGAAAATTTATGTCAAGCTTCAGTCTGAAGTGTGAAAATGTTGAACTCAAACTAGGCAGTCTACCTTGTGTTGAAATTTAATACTCATTGTTATAATGATAACAGCCATCAACGTTTTTATTTGTTGGTAGTTATGCATCAGTTGTGCTTGTGTTTTCTCTTGCATGTCTATTTGTACATCTTCCTCAGCCATTTTGATGCATTCCTCTTGTGGTAGTGGTGTGGTTAATCAGCAGTTCATAGGTTGAACTTAAATTGGTGGATGTTTAGCAGCCATAGGCTTGTGAACCTAGAAAGTAATTTTTTTTTTTGTCTCGACGTGGATCTATATACTAAAGTAGTTTGAGTAGATACAAGTAGAATCTAACCAGTACAGGCCTGTTGTGTAAGGCTGCTGAGTTTGGCTCAAGGAGAGCTTCATAAATGGATTAAGTTCAGAAGCAAAACTCTAGCATGATAACTGATGAATATTAAATAACATTGAATGCATACAGATTGCAAGCCTGTTGGTTAAGTAGCACTACAAAGCTGTATGTGGCAAAGATTTGTTTCCAAGCCATTGCAAGGATTAAAGGGAAGGAGTTGTTATTAGCTAAAGAGTAATTATAGGATACTTGATGATATTTCTTTACATATTTGATTTCTCAGAAAGAACACTTAATCTGTATATAAACACAAGACTGAAACAATCTAAAGGGAAACAAAAGGCTCTCAGCATCTGACTGAATCCTCATTTTATTGCTGTCCCCCTGTGTCATCTCGTTAAGCTATTTCTCATTTGTATTTATCCTTTTCATTTAATAGGTTTCCAAGAATTTGGTGGAACTGAAGCAGGAATATGAACAGCAACGGCTGAAACCTCCTGAATCCCCAGTCAAACAGTAAGATGTACCAAATGCAAAATACCTCTGGAGAAACAATCAACCAGCTTTTGTGCATAAACTTGGGTTCTTTAGTTCTCTGTTTAAAAAAAGTCTCAGCTGATGTACATAATCACATTGATCAGATTACGCGGGCCATACAGTTTTTAGTACAAAATAGTCTATTATTTGAAGGAGAAGGCGCCTCAGTCTTTGCCATGAGGGTCAATTGTACAAGTCTAATTAGTCTTCTTATGTTAAAAAATGTTATGTCCATCTCTATCTCTCTTTGTAAAGGTAGTTTTCTGATCAGTTTACACGCATTTAGACTGTTCTACTGGATACCTGCTAACTGTGTGGTTTGTTATGTCAATCTTTTTTAGACAGCTAAATAATGATGTAGCTTCTGTCCTGTTTGAATGTGGAGGAAATTTTTTAGCAAGCCACTAGGATAATTTCAGTGACTTAGCAACCTTATCCTGTGATGTGAGATTTGGTTCCTGTCTCAATCTATAAGCTGAGTCAGCCTCGTTACGTTTAGCTATAACTAACCACATGAGTTAGTGGCATTTTTATATGTTTTAGCTGGATTTGTCAGAAGAAAACATGCATATGGCAGTGGCAAAAAATCTTTGCTTCTTAATTTTTTGTTTTATATATTTACATAAACAGATCTCTAAGACTCTATTCTATAGTTTCTTTTTCTAATTATAAACCATTTTCATTGGTTCTCAACTAAAGAGTTGTGTGGTCTCCCACATTATAGTGATATTAGTTAGTATTATATTATAATTGGTGCGGCGACTCAAATGATTACTAATGCTGGATTATTACAATAATGTAATTTCACAAGTGGGATTTGGTGAGAGTAAAGTGTACGTAGACTTTATCCACTTACCTTTTGTGGGGTTAGAGAGGTTATGGTTGTTTACAATAAATCTGTCTCTCAAAGTCAGGAAATGTTAGTTACAATTTATTTCCCACTCGTAAAGATGACATGGTGTTTTAAGGGGTCTTCAGCCAAATCATTGTCTTTTATCTTTAGTAAGGGGTGGATAGTGAATGGTGATGGTGACTCCTATCAACTATTTGCAAACAAGAACTGTCAAGCATTAATAAAAATGCTAGCTCTTGCTTGTTGCTACAACACATTAAGGAAAAATCAATTGTTTCCTCAACTTGCATTAGTAGGGAACAGCTGTTTTACCATAGTAGTACTAATCAGTACCAGTTGAAGTAGGACCATCCAAACCAGCCTGTGAATCGTCCAAACTATACTTTGGATGGTATCACATGAGTTTCCTTCACGCTTGGCCGAGGCCAACTTCCACCAGAGAAACCTGTTGCAAATGATTCAGCAGGTCATTCCTGAAACTGATTTTGCCTCTCACCAACACAATAACTAGTAACTCTTCCTGTCAATGCTTAGGCAGATGAAACGAAATCACATTGCATATTTTGTTTCTGCTAGAATTTAAACCATGGTATTCACATTAGAAGAAAATAAATTACAATACTACTTGAATAATGTTGAATACCGAAGCAAGAAATTCTTCTGTACACAAACCCCGCCCCTGATTGCTTCCAGTTTAGTTACAACTTACAAGACCACAACAATTAACTCCCTATCTACTTTCATACAAGGAAAGAACCAAAACAAGAAAGAAAAATCAAGGTACAAATAAAAGATAATAAGAAAGAATAGAACCCTTAAAGGGGGGAAGAAAAGTAGTCAATCTCTGACCAACGAAATACCAGCAGAAATAGTTCGTCCTCCTACTCTTTTGATCCGGTAGAATTATGATGAAAGCTTTGTAAGTAGCATAGTCCTCATAAATGACCAGAAATCTGTGTCTTAGATGGTTATACTTGATGGTTCCTTCTACTTTCCGACCTTGGATCTGGGTTGTCACTCTTGTCAGTGTCGTAGTTTTGAGAATCACTCTCCCCGTTACCTGCTTGAGATCTTCGTTGCCTTCGATCCTGCAGTGGAGACAGTGAAAATGATATATAAGTTTATCATTTCCTATGTGAATGAGTTGCTATATTTCTGTTCTTTCAGCTCTACAATAAGAGTTGAGCAATTGACAGATGAAATACTTTTGATGATGATATATTAGGCATAGTTATCATTCGGTACCATCTCTACCCCAAATCAAGATGACACGCCTACAAGCAGCAAATAATAGTTGTGCTCACATGGATGTTTGTTCATCCTACCTTTATTTATCTACACCTCAGGAAACAAGTTAATCTAAAGAATGGTACCAACACCCCACCCCCCACCCCCTCCATCAACTGACAAAGTTCCTACATAAGAAAAGAATGACCAAATACACAACGCCATATTCATAAATACTAGGGCATGAATGTGCTTTATCCAACAACTTCTACAAGCAATGCAGATTGAATAAGAAGAAACTGCTAGTAAGCTTCACAAAATTAACACATCTGTTCAAACAAAGACAGAATTTATTGGATCTATAACAGGTATCACAGTTAAAACAAAATAAGAAACTTGAGGGTCCATAACATGGCAAGAGAAGAAAAGAGAGGACACAAACCACAGACACCAACCTCTCTTGGTATGGGATATTCCTCTGATTCAAGCATACGAACAACTTGGCTCATCTTTGGTCTCTTGTCAGAATCTGGATCAACACATCTCAGAGCAGTCAGAAGGGCTCTTTTGAGAGCTCTTGTTGGTGGCCTTGTTTCAATATTTGGATCTACTACTTCCTCAGAGCGCCTACTTCCAACCATCATTTTCAACCAATCAACAAGATTCACCTGCAACCACAAAAGTCTAATACTTTAAAAGTCCGTTTGTAGAGCAAAAATCAGAGTAGGATATTCGTATAAAAAAAGTGGTGAGAGAGATTCAAAAGGACATCAACATAAAAATTTAGAGGCCAAAATGAAAAACATATTTGCTTGACAAATCCTCCAGTAGAACTCAAGCTCTGGTGAGAATTCTTACCGAGGTTGGAAAAATTCAGATGTGATTCTACTAATATCCATGTCATAACATAGAACTTTGTGGGCCATTAGTAGTGAAAGACCATAAAATTCAAATATAAATCAGCTTCTATTCACCTTTCCGTTGGGCATGATGGCGTGAGGTATAAGATTACTATTTATACCAATTAATGGACTGCCGGAAGATATACATACTGACCACACAAAGCATCAGATTAGGACACCAGATCGCTATAAAAAAATTGATAGGTCACTAGTAAGTTGTTATAATGTTGTCTTGATATGTACAAAATATATTTCATTAAGACAGGTGAAAAGAGATGAAAGACAACCAAATATTGTCTCGTAAAGAAAGAAGAAATAGCAGCATTACCATTTATCAATACTAGCTTTTTGTTCAGATAATGTAATGAATAGCGAACAAATAAGGCTAAAGCATGGGACATTCTCTTAAACTAAAATTCAGCAGAAGACTGAAGTATTGAGCATGGTTTACGACAAGATCAATCACTGGAATCAGGGGAGTTGGAATATCCTTCTCAAAGATTCATAACATGTGAACACTGGTTATGGTACATGATATATCAAGAACAAGTAATCAGGAGAAACTTCAAGGGATTTAAATAGAAAATGACAATGAGACAAATATCAGAAAACCAGTAAGGTGAGTATTAATAAAGATCTTTTCTGCCATAGATCTGGGCACAATCAGTTTTACAGCTTCTTCAATAATGAAGATGCAGATAAGATATTTACACCAGTGTGCTAATTAGATCTTAAGATAAGGGACGAAGGATAACAAACCTCTTGGGCAGGACGGCCATAGTCCACAGGATCTCTTCCTGTGATCGATTCTAACAACACTACCCCAAAGCTATAAACATCACTCTTTTCATTCAAGAGACCAGTATTTGCATATTCAGGAGCCACATACCTGTCAAATATTTGTAAGGGTGTGAAATAATATAAAACTGCTAAACTTCTGTTTCAACTTTTTATATCTAAAGAGTAATAAAACTTGACACCAGAAGTTGAAGATTGTAAAGTCCAGAAGACCAGAACATGAAGCAAGCTGGAATGGAATCAAAAGGAGCAGAAGGAAGAAACTAACCCAAAGGTACCCATGACTCGAGTTGTGATATGACTTTTACCAGCACCAAGCAGTTTGGCCAGACCAAAATCAGAGACCTTCGCATTGAAGTCATCATCAATCAATATATTACTTGATTTTATGTCTCGATGAACAACTTTGGGCTCAATATTCTCATGCAAATAGGCAAGACTGCAAGAAATGATAGCACATCAAGAGATCTGTATTATTCCAAAATAGATTTAGGCATTTAGCTGAATGAGCTTACGCTTTAGCTGTCCCAAGGAGAACCTTCATCCTAGCCTCCCAAGTGAGATATCCGTGGTGTCGCATGGCTCCATGGAGCCACTGTTCCAAATTGCCATTGTTGACATACTCGTAAACCAGCATCCTGAGATCATGAATTACAACAGAGCATTTTCAAATGCTAAACAAGAAAGAACATAATACTCATTCAATAACTTCACATGCACATGAAAGTAATTGAACAATCCAAAGCTGTGTCCGAAAATGGTATAGGACTATCAGGGATTTCCATATAGGGAAATACCTGTGAGTTCCTTCAATGCAGTATCCTAGAAGGCGGACCAAATTTTTGTGACGCACGTGGCCAATGGCTTCAACCTCCACTTGGAACTCTTTCTCTGCTTGACCTCTGGGACAAAAATCTTAAATTCAAACTCAAGCCGGCAACTAAAACAAAAGGACCATTAAGGAAAGCATGTAATTTGGTTTTATCAACTCACAGATTGTTGAGGAGCTTCTTAATAGCTACTGGTGTTCCATTAATCAAATTTCCGCGGTAGACAATGCCATATCCACCCTCACCAAGAATATTCTCCTTTGAAAACCGGCCTGTTGCAAGCTCAAGATCTCTCAATGTAAACCAATGGCCCCAACCCAAGTGAGAAAACTCAGGTAATCCGGTTAGAGGAGAAGGAGCAGTTATTGGATGTGAATTATAAGCTTTATACATTGCACTTTTGCATGAACTCCCTTCTTCTCCTGATTGTGATCCACAACAGTCCTTGTCAACATGATGGAAGGAACCTGATTGACTGCTGTTATCTCCAATCTTTTTCCCCATTCCAAGATGAACCAAAACCTTATCTGATTCTTTATCACTGGTTTTGTCATGAATGGTGAGAAGAATACCGTCTCGTGGAGAAAAATCATTTGTTGATACTTGCTCAACCCGAACTTCTTTAATTTCTTTAGAAACTGTTGGTATTTGGCTAACAGGGAGATTGTCTGTACCTCTTCTCGACTTCCTCCGTAAAGTGAGATACAATGTCAACAGTAAGAGGATTGCCACAATAAAAATCCCAACAAAAATTCCGATCAATTGCCAGACCTTGAGACCAAAAACAGCAGTTTTTTTGGATAACTCATCGTTTAGACTACCAGCCATCTTCTAGGATGTCAACAGACCTATAAAAATAGTATAAATTGAATGATGATCGGCAACATTACACGAAAAACACACATCTAACACACTGTTAGTTTAATCAAACCCAATATGTAACTGAAGTTCTAATTGCAACTCCAAGTCAAACAGAAAATATGAGCATTTCCACACCCCACCCCCTTATACTACCAATGAGTAGAGATCAAGCCACAAAAAAGCAAACAGCATATTCATAAACTGGCCCAGTCAACCAAGAGATCATATAACAAGATCCACTAACAGAGAATGTAAAGCAACACAAACAAATGCCCCTGTGAAACCCCTGATGTTGTTGGTAAAATAAAACAAGAAATGCAAAACAATGGAAACAGAGAGAAATAAAGTTGATGACTTTAAGAAAGTTCACATTTTTATAATCCCCATACCTTCCTGAGATATTACCCAAAACCAAATCTTCAATGCCCAGATCTCAAGAACTCCATCATCATTAACCAATCCCTACAGATCTTGACCAAGAAAACCCCAAATGTCAAAATGACCAAATTCCAAGAACACACAAATAAACCCTCTTTAGAGCAACACAAGTTAAATAGCAAAACTAATATTACAATCTTGTATCTGATTCTTCACAGCATTGAGAGATTCAAGTCCAAATCTAAGCTGAGATAGTGTTTTCTTAGACCACCACCTGCCCCCCTCAACAGTAAACCAGATAACAACAACAAAAGTACTAAATTTACAAAAGAGAGTAAAGATACATTGAATTGTAATAATGTATATGATTTATTTTTTGTGGACAACTTTTTTAGAATAGTAATATGACAGAGAAGGAAAGGAAGGATGGAGTTATCAGTGGTAGGTGATGAGGAAATGCCTTACAAACAGTAAAAGGGAAGTCATGGAAGAGGTGCAAGGCAAACTCTTAGTTGGCACCCCAACCCCTTTTTTTAATTTCTTATGAAGATGACTGATTATCAGAATTCAGAAAGAAAATAAAAAAAATAAAAAAAATAAAAAAAATAAAAAAAATAAAAAAAAAACTTTACTGCCATTAACATACTAGTATTAGAAAAATCAACTTCTCTAGACAAAATTAATAATATAAAACAAGACAAATGTTATTATCATATACTACTAAAATTCTGATACCATAAATTTGGCTTTTATAGTTTTCTTACCAATCTTAGAAGAAGATAATCCACAATAAGGTGATGTAATGTAATAGTGTGTACTAAAAGTAGAGTAACTTTGTACAGTCTTTCTTTTTTTACTTACTTGTAGGGAGGAAAGGATAGAAAGAAACAAGAAAAAGTTGGGAAGCAAATGACAGGCTTTGTTTGGATGAGGGGAAGGCATGTCAGTAACTCACTGACTTGGGATTTGGGTGGATGACATCCTGGACTCTTGTGGACCTTGTGTGGACTGTCGACCAATTCAACAAGTTTTTCTGCCCTTTTCAGGTTGTTACTATTCCTTTTTTTTGATGTCATGTCTTCTTCATTTTCGTATTTTTTTTTATAATGATTTTATTGAAATTTAGATTCATCGAACCTTATTCATGATGTTATATTAGATATGTTAGTAGTGTTATTGTTATTTTACTGCTAATTACACAATGGAAGTATTATAGAAATGAAAAATAACGTGTACTTCATATAGTTCATATTTGGGATATGACACATTCCTAAGAAAAACATTTAAAGATGTAAATTAAAGATTTTTTTCTTTTGATTATTATCAAATTATTCTCTTATAAAATGTAAAGTAGTTATAAAAAACTCATTAAATAAAGGATAAATATGAAGAAAAAAAATCTCAATAATTTTCTTATACTTTAAATAACTTATTTTGTACTATGAAAAAAGTCTCGACGATTCACTTGATATGGACCAGAGAGAGTATGAATTATTAACTTTGTACTATCCAATTAGCATATGAATATTGAGTTAAGCTACTTCAAATAATGTGTAATTTAAGTAGGGAGATTGGCACATATGATTTCTGGAAGTACCAAATACTAAATGATAATGATCGTCCACCCAATTGAGAAATTAAAATAATTAATTGAGTACAAAATTTATTTACAAGTAGTACCTTATTGAAATTATGATCTTCAATGTATTTTAACTTATTGTAAATTGAATCAATCCAACTTCATTGTAAATTATGACCGTTTCTTTTAAGAAACTTAAAAGCATATTTCAATAGAGAATATATACTTTCAATTTTGAGTTATTAACATTGAGGGCTCAGTTGTTAACTGATAGTATAAATTAATATTTTATGAGAATATTCTCGAATTTTTTATTTAAAGTTATTATTTCTAAATTGAGTTATTACTACTGTAACGATCAAACATTATTATCAGTAATAAAAAACATTTATTACACATATAATTGCAAAAACTAGTGACCTATTTTTGGCGCTATAGGCTTAGCTGCACCAACCTTGCATTCCTAAAAAAGTGGTATGACTAAACAAGTTAATTGATGCAACTAATCAAAAATCAGCCTAAAGTTAATTAAGGAGTATTATTTTCAACAAACCCATATAGCCGTATAGGATTATATTAAAGAGAAAATACTCCTCTTTTAATTCAATTTTTACTATTATTGGACGTTATTAGTATGGACAAAATATGAAAAAGAAACGAGGTTTGTGTCTGGTATTATGGAAAATATTTTTCGTATAATATTTTTAAATTTTTTTATGTTTGGTTAGTTTAAATTTTTTGAAAAATATTTAAAATAGATTTTTTTAAATAGTTCAAAATAGATTATTTTTCTCTCCTCAAATCTAATTAAAACTCTCATTCAATTTCACCTTTGACTCACGACCCCAATCTAACCCGGGTTATGGTCGGGTTTCAGATTGGCATCAAGGTTGAGAGTCAAGATCGAAAGTTGAATCTCCGGTAGGCGTTAGGAGTCAAGACCCGGATCATGACAGTTAGTTGGGTTTCGGGTCGAGATAGAATCTCATATTGTGGTCAGAAGTTGGGTCTCGAACTGGGAATCGAATCGGGTCGGGATTTCAATGTGAATTGTTTAATTAACACCTAATTCACATGGACCAGAACTATACCAAATTAAAGAAATAAAAAAAGAAAAGTCTATTTTTCTTTTAATCTTCTTTAAATGTCGGTTAGTTATTTTAAAATACTAATACGGCTGATAATGAGGAATCTAATTTGCTTAAAGGACTTTAATGAAAGATAAAGGTTTTGCCTTATAGTTGAAGCTAATAATAACGTAAATCATTATAAATATATGATAGAAAGAATGTATTAACCTAATTTATAAAGGACCTTGCCCTACATTTGTAGGTTAGAAGAAATTTTATAAGGTTTTTCAGGGTCCCTTATGTCTCAAATTTAAAAAAATTATTTGGATTAAAATATAAGAAAAATAATACTATCATGGTTTTGGCCAACCGCATTAACTTTGTTATGAATTATAATAAATAAATTATATCATTATTGTGATAGTCTTTGAAGCTACCTTCCATATAATATTCAATAATCAATAATTCATCACTTATAATTTGCCAAGTTGAACACAAATGTTCTATATTAAAAAAGTCAAACCATTCTACTAATATTTATATACTTACTTTTAGTTCTGGCAGGAAAAAGAACAAATGTACTTTGGTGAACTAGTGATTTGAATTTATTAATTATTATTATCAGTGGGCAACTGTCTTGTAATGTTTAGTAGTATTTCATTATTATTATTATTATTATTATTATTCCGGCGGCGACAGATGTGTTGATAGAGCGGAAGATTTCCTGCGACAACTGAAGAAGAAAGACAAAGTATAAAATTGTTCAATATTATCAAAGAATAAAGCAACAGTAGAAACACTGTTCATCTACCGTAGAAACAACAACATTAATCATTGTAGCCTTTTGCTCGATGGTCATATAATTATCCCACCAACCTCGAAGTTGGCCCGTAAAACATACAATAATCATTTTGCAAATATTTCTATCTGTGTTTTTAACATTTTTACATAATACATTATTATTATTATTATTATTATTATTATTATTATTATTATTATTATATTTGCTGGTCAAAGAATCTACAATTTTACGATAATTATTCCTAAAGATGTATGGGCTATACCTACCTTGCTAATGCTACAGTTGGAATCTCTTGTTTTTCATATACCAAATGAGTTGATTTCTGTAAGAATATATATTTTATTCCATGGTAAATAGTTATGAAAAGAGGGACTAATTCTCTATTATTATGGTTAAATCTCTATTTATGATAAGATAATCGTTACTAAGAACCAATTAAGTAATAAGATTGCGGAAGTTAATTACGGGTAAATCATATCTCATTTGTGGCAAGCTGGGGATATATAGAGCTGGTTTGACATTGCTGTTGGAAGATAAAAAACACATTTTGAGAAAAAAACACTTTTATTAAAAAATTAAGTGTTTGACAAATCAGTAAAAGTGCATTTAAATGGAAGTAGAAATAGTTTTTCTATTGTTCGGAATAAGATAAAAATTTCTGCTTTTTAAAAAAAGCAGAAAGAGAAACAAAAAATTATTTTTCTCAAGACTAAAATTTCCTTTTCATATATACATAATTACATATTTACCAATATATTTCTTATTAATTAATTAGCATATTTCATAAGTTTGATTAAATTTCATTTAGGATTTTTTTTATTTTATATAAAAAAATGATAATTTATGTTATGTTTATATATTATATATTATTTTACGTATTATTTTGTAGAATTAGAAAAAAGGTAACAACAATATTTTTTCAAGATTAGGAAAAATATGAAGAAAATAACAATTAAAGATTTCAGCCTCCCAAAAAAGGTATAATATTGATTAAAAATTTAAACATGTACATTTTAATTTTAAAAAAATAAAAATTTAATTAACTTTTTATAATAGATATTTAAAATAGTTTCTCTCAATAAAATGATTTTAATATTAGAAGTGCATTAATTGTTGTCCTTTTTTGTAATTTGACTCTCAAAAACACTTTTTAAAAAGATTAGTCAAACAAATTTGTTTATGAAAAACACTTTTCAAATGAATTAGCCAAATACGAATTACTTTTTTCGAAAGCACTTTTTTAAAAAACCATTTTAAAAAGATGCTTCTAATAATAAGTTTTTGTTTAGTAACAATGTCAAACAAACTCATAGTCCTAAACCAAATAAAGCTTTTTATCATGCCTCGCCACAAGTGTGGGTAAGGTTATTAATTCCGTCAAATTCAATAATTTCAACTAAAATTCTATAGAAAGTTAGTGTTAAATATAAAAAGAAAATATTAATTTAAAACTCAAAAAGTCTAGAATTTTAAATTTATAAATTTCAAAACTTAATTCTTCCATTTCTAGCCTAATTATATTATATTTATCTTGAAACCAATGTGTCCCTTTCGTTTATTGTCCTCCATTAAATTTCTTAGTAGTACTTCTTTCACATGATCCAACTTTTTCTCTCCTTGCCGTATTAATTTTCAGCCGGTCACATGATTTTGTTCAATTTAACTTTTAAATGATAAATTGAGTATTTGGTCAAACTCAGTTATCATAAATTTTACAATAATATATAGTACTACTACTCCCTCTATGCAGTTTTTTTTTTCCTTTTCTTTAAATTGACTTTAAAATGTCAAACTATGCTGGGTGAAATTCATTTTCTGGAATTAAACTTAAAAGTTTATAATGAAATGACATAATCTCTTCGTCCAACAATAATTGCTCACTATACTATTTTGGAATGTCCAAAAATACTTGTCCACTTTATGAAATCAATGGATAATTTTACACCTAGTTCCTAATTTATCTTTATCATTAATTATAGTCATTTTCCTATTAACATTTTTCTAGACATTGTAAGTATTTATTATATTCAAAGGGTGATATAATAAAATTACCCTTTTCTTTATAGTTTCTTTAAGGGTTGTGCCAAGTTAATAGTGGATAACTATTAATTGACAGCGAGGAGTAATAAATTATACAAAAGTACAATCACGTAAAAAGTTGAATTTTTTTTCCCCAACAAATAACAGTTTACCTTAAAACATAGGCATCGTATAGGATAAAAAGTTTGGTACAATTAATTATAAACATTGAATAGGGGTAAATTCTTATTTAATGTGTTTCAGCAAAAAAAAAGAAAAAATGCAAGGAAGAAACAGACCAAATTAAAGAGATGGTTACGCTTAATTTTTTAATTTTTTTAATTTTTCATGTTTGATTGGTCAAAATGTTTAGATTTTTTTAGAAACAAGTTCCTTAAAAACATTTTTTTGGTTGCATAAGTGACATTTCAAATTTATTATCTCCTTCTCACACATCTCTCGGCCATCCCCCCTCCCCCTCTCCCCATCCCATCCCCTTCCCCACCCCAAGTAATGTTTTGTTAAATGATATATAAATGGGACAATAATCTCTTGCTTACTTATCAAACACTAGAAAATAAATAAGAAATTCACTGTGTTTTCTAAAAGAAAAAAAAAATTCTACAAAATAAAAGAAAGTAGAAAACATTTTTCTTGGTAACAAACACACATGTGAAAAAATTACATCATGGATCTTTAGCTTTTCCTCTAAGTCTTTTCCTTCTAGATGCCATACCTTATTACCTTGTCTCTTCTTAAGACTTTTCACCTAAAATTTTGAGAAAAAAAGGGGGATATGTTTAGGACTTTAGGTAAAAGTAATAAAAATAATGATTAGCAAATAGATTGTCAAATTCTTTTGGACAAAAGAGGTTATTAAATCAATGTTGCTATTAGGATTCGACAAAGAAATCCCACCAATTCTTGTTGATCTTAAAGACATTTTGCCACATAACTAATCAGTAATTAATTAAAGTCAACTTTATAATTTAGTGATAGCAAAAGTCCATTTAACTGGAAAATTACATTTTGATTCTCAGTTCTCAACCTTCCAGAAATAAAGAAACAGGCTTTTTACGTTGAAAAGTTATTGCCAAATTTTCTTCTTTCATTCTAATCACTAATAATGCACGTAGTTATTTAAATTAGAAATTGAATATTATAATCTAGTCATATTACGTGTATAGTTTGGTTGTTGTTAATTTATGTATAAAAAAAATTTCTAAATTCCTAATTACGAAAGTGTCAAGTTACAAGCGGTTTCCTCCAACAACTAAATACATTAATTAATATAATAAGCAATGTTCTAATCTCACTTTACACTCGCAGAATCAAAGTTATTACTATTTTTAAAACACGTTTTTGGAGGAAGGAAATATATTTATTCTTTTTGTGATATTTATTTCTAATCTCACTTAGGGCCTATGCAAAATTTTGTGTCTCTGTCCACCTATTAATAAAACTTGACTTGAATATAAATATATATAGGCATGAGTCTGGAACTTTGGAGTTTCTTAATTAAGGGTTGTTTAGACGTGCAATATGAAATCAAATTGATATAAAGTTGAAATTATGTTTGGATATCTTATATTGCAGTATGTTTTTCACAGACATGAAAATCTCACATCACAAGAATAAAAATTATCAAAAAAATTTCAATTCTTATACAATCAAACCATAGTTCATAAACAAGCTATCAGAATACCATAATGAGGTTCCGCATTGATAAATCACATATCTTCATATTTTATTTATAAATAATATTTGTGATTACAAACTTTCGAATACACGTAATCTTATAAATGGTGCTCGGCCACATAGGGATATGACTTGTAGACTGAATATCCCATTAATGATGTTACAAAAAATATCAATTTTATTGTGATTAATTACATTAGATTAGATGTCGATTGAAGGAGACAATGAGATATTACTGGGACATATTCATGGATTGCCTTGCTAATTATTGGATTTGCATAATTGATCATATGTGATCTTAACCGTACGAACACTTTGTTTGGTAAGTCAAATGTTTTCTCTTTGTCACATTTACACATCAAATCATATATTTTTTCTATTCTTTTCATTCGTTTCATCCTTATAACAAGTCATAAAATTTTAAATATAAAATTTGACTCTTAAGATCCAATATTTTAAATTTTGCAAATAAAGACCAATTATGTTTTGCGTGAAGAGGTCATTCATATCATGTGAAATAATTATATTAAAGAATAACTAAATATTACTATTGTTGACTAGTAATTTTTTATAAATTTATGTGTATTTGAAAGTTTGTAATCTCAAACATTTATTTATAAAATGAACATGAAGATATGTAATTTATCGATGTGGTGCTTTAGGATATTTAGATATCTTGTTTATGAACTATGATTTGCTCCATTCCAAAGGGTTTTATTACAATTAAGAAAATTTTAATAGTTTTCACATGTTTTTGGGATTTATATGTTTATGCGGAAAAATTACAACTTAAAAAATTTAAATTACATGTTCAAACAAAACTTCAACTTCATATAAATTTAATGAGCTCCGAAACTAATCCTTGAGGAGGGAAAATGGATATGGAATGTGGCAATAAATTGTCTTGCAACAAAACGCGTGGCCTGCGGGATATTATGTTACCTGGCAGTGTCAAATTTATTATGCCTTTTAGGACATAATTGGTAGAATATTAGGATACCATATACGAAAAATATAAACCTATACCCCCGAAAAAAAGTTATTAGTTAAGGAAAAATTACACAATTACACGACTTAAGATAACATAATCTCTAAAATTCTCTTCTATTTGAATTAATTACAACAATCTCTTTTTTCCTTCTCTCTGTTGACATCATACATCACTCTACCTCTATCAGATACATAATACATTACAACTTTGTTACGTACAATGTATTTAGTACAAATATTATTGTTGATACATAGCCCCAATTTTACAAAATCAACATGAATCTGATTTATAGTTATATATCATTTGCTATGTATTAGGAAAAAGAGCAATGTATTCACAGAATCTGAAAAATCATGAATTATTATAATTAGGGACACTTTTGAGATAGTATATACTTAATGTCCAAATTATAATTAGGGACACTTTTGAGATAGCATATACTTAATGTCCAAATTGTTGGGGTTTCTATACTTTATACTACAATTTTGTGCGAAGAAAGAAAAGGGCATTGTGCAAATGTTCCCAATGTTCTTGGTCCAATTGTTGGTACCCATAAGTCTATATATAAGATGAGCCCATTAGTCTCTTTGTCAAACCCAAACCCGAAGGTTTGTTTCTCTTCCCGCTCAATCGCCCCACTTTCAAATTTCTGCCACTTTTTATATTTCCCAGAAATTTATGCTCACTTAAAACTGCAGT
This sequence comes from Solanum pinnatisectum, assembly GCA_035578085.1. Taxonomy (NCBI): domain Eukaryota; kingdom Viridiplantae; phylum Streptophyta; class Magnoliopsida; order Solanales; family Solanaceae; genus Solanum; species Solanum pinnatisectum. The sequence continues at coordinate 60,189,471 of CM069076.1, forward strand.
GACAAGACAATTGCAACGTTACAGTTGTAAGCTTCAAAATTGGCATATCATCATGGCTTCACGATCAGGTATACGGCAAAAATCTCTTCATTCTACGATTAGTTTTTCATCAAGATTCGGTTCTTAGGGTACTAATACGGTGGAATTTGAAACACAGTTGATTTGTGGGCAGAACTCATAGCTGCTGAACAAGAACACTTTGATCGTCCTTCTCAACAAATGCAAGAACCAAATATTGCAGTTGTATATCGGCGGCAAAAGCCCCATAGTATTACCCCAAAAGATGCCGAAGGGTTCTCTATTTTTCCCATTCTCAAGAATTCTGTTTTGTTGGTTTGGTGGTTCGTTGAAGGTTTTGAACTTCTTACTTTGATTTGTTTTCAGGAGGCAATCGACTTCGAATTCGGGTAATGAAAATCGACTGAGTTTTCTACCTGTTAAACGAATCAGTTGGAATCGTTCCCTTTCCACCAGGTTTTGTCTTTTGCCCTAATTTATATTTGTCCCTCTAAATTTCTCATTGATAACCCTTCTTTTACAAAATTAGTATCAAGATCAGTCTTATTGGATATACTTAAAAGGATTATGTCTGTAGTGGATAGGGATGCTGTTGACTTGCATGCTAAGCTTATCAAGATAATTGTATCCATTCAGGCAAAAGTTTTCTTGAATTTTCTTGTGACTAATTTATTACAATTTTAGATACATTAATTAGCTCACCTATTCAAACAATGATGTTCTATAATTTCTTAATTGAGGGGAAGCTAAAAAAAAGTAAATCCACCAATTAATGCCAGAAGTATTAAGATCAAGGTTAACCCTCTAATAAGAAAACCAACAAAAGGGAAGAAGAATGTGTAAAATCATTTGTCAAGCATTAATCTAAACGATCAACTTTGTTTTTATTTTTAAGAGTCTGTTCTTGGGATGAATTAACATGGACTCTTTTAGTATAGCAGACCCCACAAATGGCCCCTTTCCCACCTGAAAAAGAACAAAAAGGAGACTAAAAAGAAGAGAGAAAAACAGAAATTTGTAGCTATGACAGCAAGGTTCTCAAATAAGGATGCTTATGCACTGTGGCCCTATATAGTGTTTTACATACATATAACTTATCCCCTCCTAAGAAGTGGCTAGTCTTTCCAGTTGCTGCAAAACTCACTATCAGCTGATTTGTTATGAGCAATATTCTTTAGCTTTTTGATCAATGTAAATAATCTAGTGTCCACTAAGCTTCTGAGTTTCTAAATCTTATCATGTTTTTGTGTAATATGGCGACAAACAATCAGCACTTTTGAGGAATGTTTCCTGTATGAAGCTAAAGGCTGTGTAAGTTTCATATATTATTTTAGCAGAGCACTTGCCTCCAGCATAGCGTCCAGGCAGATAGAATATGTATAATATATCTTTAATGTTCTTTTTATGTAGTAATAAAGCTTTTCTGATAGGTTAATTCAACTAGAAACGAGCTCTTTCATAATTGAGACTTCAATAGGTGTTTGAGAATGGGATTCTAGAAAATGTAAGCTCACTGGCATAAACATATTGCCAGAACAATACAACGTTACCTAAACAAGATGTTTTTGTCTCTTGCAAAGAGAAGTTGTTGTAACTCCCGTTAGCTATTCTCATTACTTCCACTTTCGTCTTTCGTAACAAGAGTTTTTCCCTTTATTTTGTTGACAGGGGGAGAACCAGTATTGCTGCTGTATGTGCCGAAATACATCCTCAACAAAGGAAGCCTGGTCGAAAAGCAAAACCACCTCTTGCAAGGGTAATTTGTTTAAGACTTTCCAAACTCCCACAAATCCATGTTTTACTTCTTGTTGTTTTTTTCCAAAGGCATCAGCTAGCTAATATTTTGATTATCATAAAAAATCACATGTCTGGTATTTCTAAGTCTTCATACTTTGTAGGGTAAAAAGGTTGAAGCTCCGAACTATGATAAGGAGCGAGCATATTTTCAAGAAGTTGATGATTTTGAACTAATGGTGGAAAGCCCCTCCCCAAACAAATGCAGTACATGGACTGTGGGCATCCAAACTGATGACGTCGTTATATCACACCTGTCCTCAGTACTACAGAAATGGTTGATTTCTAAGAAACTTAACGATTCCTATGTACCTCCCGCTTCATTATCGAAGATATTAGAAACCCCAGCCTCGCGCAAAGAATCTGCTATCAGATTTATTTATGGATCCTCAACTGCGAAAACCCCAGAAAAAACATCATTGCGAATTCCCTCTGGTTTGGACTCCAGCCAGAATAAACGCATTGGTTTTACAAATGAAGATGTGTCCAGAGAGCAGCCTTTATCAGAAAAAGGCATTGGAGAAATATGTCCCATGGATGAGGAAGGTTGCGAAGATATCGATGTAGCTGTTAGTAAACTTTCTCTGACTTCCAGGCCTTCTTCAGTAGATGGTCACACTTGGGATCCATTTTTGGCTCTATTGGCAGCATGTGGACAGTCTGCCCCTTTAACATTATTGGAGATATTATCAAAGTATTGGTGCGGCTCCTATGACCCTTCCACTTCTGTTCTACTTTGTATAATTGAGTATCATCTTAGTCATATCTTTCTTCTTAGTCGAACTTTTACTGTCTTTTTGGTACTTGTGGAGCAGTGAGGTTAACTGAATTTTTTGTTTTAGCTGATACAATGATCACCAATACTGTCAACTCTTCCTTTTGAAAAACTTAAACCAGGAATTACACAAATAATTTACAGTAGCAAGAATGATGTTGTCACCTTGGTACTCTTAAGAATGCAAATCTGCCTGAGGCTGCTTAATCCTAAACCTCCTTTTTTTATTCCTTTGGTAAGAATGCTCTTGAAATCGTGCTTTTGAACCATGTACACAAGACAGATGAATATCGACGTGGATTCCCTTGACTGTACCTTTTTAGTTTAGTATTATTATGAACTCATGTACTTGGGGCTCTCTTTTGGTGCGCATGATCCTTAGCTTTGAACTACATCTGAATGGTTTTTTAGTTAATACTTGGTAAAAGTTGACCTTATCAATCAGTATCCATTCACTTTCACGAAAAAATCAATTTCATATTTTTGTTGGCAGTAGACTTAATTCAGTCTGATCTTGCCCTTAATCTTAACTTCTCAAAGCATCTAATTTTGCAAAATTGTACTCAGTGAGACGCAAACAATTGCCAAGGTTGGAGAAGGCACATTTGGGGAGGCATTTAAGGTTGGTGAAAATGTCTGCAAAATTGTCCCATTCGATGGAGATTTCCGAGTAAATGGAGAATTACAGAAGGTATCCAGTTCAATTATATTTCTTGTGCAATTGAATCGGCTCCAATTCCATTAAATTGAAATATGACCTAAGTAACTTGCATCAGCAAACTTAAGTTAGTGTAGTGGATGATCATAGGATCAACAACTGATCTTCTGAAAATATTTAAGTCACTCTGATTTGGAATCTGTGTACTGATACATTTCAGAAATCAGAAGAGCTACTTGAGGAAGTCATACTCTCTGGCACCCTTAATAGCTTAAGAGCTCATGAGGGTCATCTCCTGAACTCTTGTTCCACCTTTATACAGACAATGGAGTAAGTTTCACATATTAGTCTTAAAGCAAATTTGCAACTTTTTGGTCTTCTTCTGAACCTCTGTTTCAAGACAAAACCTATGTTTAGGAACGTCTAAAGGTCTTATCTGATCAATCTTCCTGTTTGGTTTAAACTTATGCTACCTCAGCTACCTAATCAGAAACAGTTTGTAGAAACCTTATCAGTTATAAGTCTTGAAATAGGCATCCTTAAATAACGGTCACCTCTAATGACTGATGAAATTGAAGCTTCTCCTGCATGCTGTTATTTGCACTCTCCAGTGTATACTATTTCTTAGAATAAGAGAAAACTAATCGTTGACCACTTATGTACAATTGGTTTTACCTGTCTGCAGCATGAGGGTGTGCCAAGGCCATTATGATGCATCCCTATTAAAAGCATGGGAAGACTGGGATGGGAAGCATGGTTCAGAAAATGACCATCCTAAGGAATTTCCAGAAAAGCAGGTTCCTAGCAAAGCAAATTTACTTCTTTTTTCCTAATTGCCAATAGTTGCCTCCCATTGCTCATCTGTTGTTTGAGTGGATCTTGTGTGTAGATAGATTGGTACTTTTGTTGCAGCTAGAGGAAATTACTTAGAGAATTTTTAAGTGTCACTGACTAAACCAGTACATACCTTCTAGTGCTATGTTGTGTTCGTTCAAGAACATGGAGGAAAAGATCTTGAAAGTTTTGTGCTGTTAAACTTTGACGAAGCCAGGAGTTTATTGTCCCAGGCGAGTGATTTAATATTTTTCTTTTGGCATTGTCAACCTAATATCTCATTCATTATCTTGACTGCAAAATCTGAATTCCAGGTAACTCTTGCTTTGGCTGTATCTGAAGCTGCATATGAATTTGAGCATCGCGATTTGCACTGGTTCGTTTTTCCATGCAATGATTTGTTTCAACATGCTTTACAATCTAGAGTGGGACAATGCTTTTCAGTGCATAACAATTTTCCTATCACAGGGGAAATATTCTACTAAGTCGGAAAGGGTTAGATACAGTGCAATTTACTCTTGAGGGAAATGAAATACACGTCAGAACATATGGATTATTGGTTTCAATAATTGACTTCACTCTTTCAAGGATAAATACAGGTGTTCACCCTTTCTGTTTCTCCCTTCACAATCCTGTACTTGAATTGATTTGAGATTCTTATCCCTGTAAATACATACTGATCACAGGCGAAGACATACTTTTTCTGGACCTGTCATCAGACCCCGAACTCTTTGAAGGTCCAAAAGGAGATAAACAGGTATGAAGGCAAAGAAGTCCCATGTATCTCAGGTGTTTTGATACATATTTGTATTTCATATTTTTTTGGCATGTTTGCAGTCTGATACATACAGGAAAATGAGAGATGTCACAGGCGAATTTTGGGAAGGAAGGTATAAATACTAGCCCCTTCACTTGCAAGTAACAAATTGTTTCAGAGGTAGCAAATTGCCTTTGGCTTATCACAATAGTGTATTTTCTTCCATTTTGAAGTTTATGATTTCCACATATATTGTGGATTCTTCAGTCTAAAACTGTGTTCGGACGTTGGATGTTTGGAATTCACCACTAAATTAACATCCTATTTTGTGTAACCTGCTATCAGAGAATTTGAATTGAACCAAAATTACAACGGTGTAAGTTCTTTTGTCTCTGTAATCAGCTAGCTTTTGCTATGACCACTGGCACACACTAAAGGTGTCCGACTTTCTAAATTACAGAAAGTTGGAAACCATCAGCGCGGAAGGGTTTCCTGTTTAATGGTGTTTCATGCCTTACTATCCATGGAATTTCTGGTCCAGATTCAGAAGCACAAACCCATAAAAAGTTCTAGTACTATAGCATTTGTGTGCGTTAAGAGTTTAGACTGACAAAGAAGGATCATGCTTGTTTTTGTCATAACACTGTGGTCTTTTTTTTTGTTACAACACTGATAAATGAAGTAGCTTTTCATTATGGTGTGGCTGAATTTAAGACCTCTAAGCTCTCTAGCAGCTAAGAAGTATCTTTGTCATGCAAAATCACGAAGGCTGTGGTGACTGGATTATTTGTCTACGGATACTGACCTTTTTGCTTTTTATTTATTTATTTATTTATTTATTTGTGGCGACAGTTTCCCCAAGACAAATGTGCTATGGCTACAATACTTGGTTGACATACTGCTGCTAAAGAAATCATACGTGAGTATTCTACAGCAACGTTGATTCCATATTATCTGTTTATACCACCTCATTGAAACTGTATAGTATTATGGATGGGGTATGTCCTCATTCTATGCAATTGGCTTTCTGTTACTAATATATGCTGCTATGTTTGGCTGCTATATGTGCATGTAGTTGCTGCAATTTCAGCTGCATGCAGTTTGACATTCTATTAGTTGATTTTGACCATGTAGTTCTATCCTCTTCAAAACAGAAAAATGAAAAACAACATCAAACAAATTGGTCAATCTCCTTCTATTACTGTCATTTGTTTGATAGTCTGATACCTGATAATTGGCGATTCAAATCAAGCTCATAAAATATTCTTTTTGGTTCAAAGTTAAGTGGCCTAACTCTTTGAAACTGTTGCAGGAAAGGAGCTCCAAAGATGAGAGGGAGCTACGTTCTCTGAAAAAGCGTCTGAATAGCTATGGTTCCGCAAGAGAAGCAACATCGGATGTTTTCTTTTCTGACTTAATCATTAACCTCCAGCATTGATTGGCAAAAATCCCTCAAGAAACTAAGATATTTGCTGTGACTTTGCTATTCTTCCAGGAATCTGAAAGTGCACTTTCTATATGAGGTTTTTGTATCAAGAAACCAACTTGGTTTCCCATGACAAAGCACTAGAAACAGGAATGTCGCTTCCTTTCCTTTACTTCTTGTCTTCATTTTATTTAAATTTTTTCCTGTATCATATTTTGGACTATAAATGTAATGTTAAAACCCCTTAGTAAATCCCCAAGTAGTTGGGATATGATAAGCATATATGTGTGCTTGCCAAATTTAGTAAACTATCTAAACCTTGATGGCATAGTTATCTGTCTAGACACGATTGTTATCAAAAGAAGAAAAACCATTTCCCTTTAGCATCTGCAGTGACCACCAGCCAAACATCAACTGTACCAAATTGATCAACTTAGTAACCTTTCTATCCACTAAACCATAAACTCCTCGTGCTGTGTTCCAGAAGTAGTGGACATACAGGTCATGTAGTCGTAAACAATGCCTATCATCTTTTCCCCCCAAAACTTTAGTGGTTCTAACATATATATTTTATTAATGCCTGTGTGCTTGATGCTACAACTTGACAAGAAATCTATTGTAATTCTTCTCTTTATGCCAAATTGTATCAGCAGTCACAAAGTTCAAACTTGAACTTTATAAATCACTAACAATTTTATAACTGCACAATTAGTGGGACACTTATCTTGACTTTACCCTTATCTATAACACAAACACTTATATCACTTATCCCGAAATTTTCTTTAATTGACTATAACACTTGTGCCGATCTATTGGTTACAATATCAAATTGGAAAGCAATACAAAGAAAAAGCAAGTAGAATGTTGTATTGGCTGTTGCTTCATATCTTTCCTTTATGTAAAAAGAGTGAACAGAGAAATTTGTTTATTGAATTTAGATGGGCTGATCAAATCTTTTCAGCTGTCGGATGACTCAGATTTAATGGATTACAGATTAGCTCACATGGGAATGGATCCCTTTGATTTGACATAATACATTTCAAAGGATTCAAGTTTTCTATTCATTGAGATGTGAAATTCATATTTTAATATCCAAACAACTTCAGCAAAAAGAGAAGCCCAACCTTTGTTGATGATTGGTTGCATGATCATAAAGTATCTTTTTTTTTTTTGTTAAAGGAGACCCAACCCAGCACATGTATTTCTGGACTATAAATTATAGTCCAATGATCCTAAAGCAAATGCACTAATTCTTGATTATCATATTTTATTTTGATTGTTTTCTTTATTTCTTTCTATATATATTCACTTTTTTTTCTGGATTAAATGAAAAGGGTTGGTTTCATTAAATCAATAACATTTAAAGAAAAAGCTTGATTATTTTACTTTTTTTTTTAAATATTACACACACACATAAAAAAAATTTAAATTAGAAAACAAGAGAGAATGAGCTTGTGACCTTATAATTGTTTGATGCTCTTAAGCCTGCCTCATGCTATAGCTAATTTTGAACTTCACTTTTTCCCTATAGAATTAGTAGGATAAAACACGATATCCAAGTGGTCCAAAATTGACTTTGGGTTCGCCAAAAGGGCATTATCTCTAAAAGCCCAACTCGTGAGGCATGTCTCGCACAGTAGGGTTCCAATCCTCACCTTGTTAGTGATGGAAACTTAGTTATCATTTAGTCAGAGTTTATGAGGTTGGCTCCTCTACTAAAGTAGGTCCCCCAATGCCTAACTTCTCTTTCTTTCGGTGCTTATCTATGACTATAAAGAGGTGATCCTAACATTCGGTCAATAAGTCTTTTATTTAACATGATGTTGACCAACTAAGGGTGCCGTGAGATGGTTCACATTTCTTCATTTTTAATAAAAAATTTCAGGTTCAAACTTGGGAAATATGCATAAAACTTTTTGGTGATGACTGATGAAGGGGTTAATGTCCTACATGAATCTAAATTAATGGTGTCGATAAGATTCCGATAACGCATATACATGATTAAGCCAAAAAAATATAAGATGGTGCTGCTATTAATGTTTGTTGCACTTTTGTGTAGATAAATGTTTAATAAGTAATTGTACATGAGGAGAAATTGAAATTGAAATTGAAAAACATAGTCGTTTGCTTTGCCAAGAAAAGGAGTAACAGATAAAAAGGCAAACAGAAAGTGTCAGCAGCTCCACTTCCTCCAAAACATAAATCTGATACGTATTATCTTTGACCATTTTAAAATTAAAATAAAATTGACATTTCATAGCCACCTCTTTCGTTTTTTCTTTTTTTATTTGCATGTAATTTAACTTTTCCTTTTGCAAAGCAGAATGTGGATTTTGAGGTGATTAAAATGAATCTGGACAGGGGCATCCCACGATACTATTGTACATAGCCTCCTTTATGTAGACTTGGACTACAGTTTATCCTAACTTGCTTCTTGTTTTTGTTAACGACCAAGATAACTTCAAGGGGTATTCAAGTACATTTTAAAATATAATATCATAATATCACGTTGAAAAATAATGTAAAATAAACATAAATCTGACACTAGGATTTAAGGGTGTGGCCTAGTGATTAATAAAATAGTTAAGAATCATGAGGTCTTATATCAAATGAAATTAGTTGATATGTGTACAACTACTACGACTTTCAAATAAAAGAGGAAAATGTATCAATTGGAGCAAAATCATGCTTATATTACTTACTATTTTTGTCCTGAATTAAAATGACAGTTAAAATGAATCTGAAAGAGTAAAGTCTAGTCCTAACGTTTGAATTTAATTCCAAGATGAGAAAATTGATTACACTCTACCCCTTGGTTCTTGGTTTTATAACTCCCTCAATACCATAAGATTAAGTTGATTTTTTACTTTCTAAAAGAGAAACTTTAATTACCCAAAAAAGTATTTTGTCGTCCCCCACTTTTATTTTAAATTTTAAACTATGTTAAAAATCCTTCCTAGATTCAAATATATCTTCCCTTTCAACCCATTTTCAGTCCCATTTCCTTTTTTGTATCTATATCCTACCACTTTGTCACCTTTCCCAACAGTTACAGTTACATTCTAAAATTAGCATTAATTAACTTTCCAGTTTTTAAACTCATATATAAATGAAATATATAGTTTCGACCTAACTTATATAAAATTATTGTCATGTGATCAAGATGTCATCGATTTGAGCAATAGAAACATATCAAACAAAAATATCCTTGTATTCATACACAAAATAAATGATGCAGTGAATCTGGGGAGAAAGAGTGTGAGTTGCATCAAATTAGAATATCGTGTATCTCCTGGTCTCACTCACTCCCATCCTTTTCTAAATACTCTAAAACATGGCTCCACCGACCACTGTCAAGGACCCTCTACCCCACCCCACCTACCCCACCACTTTTATTTATATATATATATATATATATATATAATATTCCACATAATAATATTTCATGATCAATTTGTCCGTATCTCGATTATTTTATCGTTATAAAAACAAAATGAGGCAGCATAATGATCCTTTGCCCCATTCAAAGATAAGGTTTCCACCCTTTGCTTTCAACATGCATGTAGCATTTGTCTGCAATTTGCCAAGTGTTACTTTTTTTGTTTTAGTATGAACTCAATCTTTCAGAAATTTGAAAAATAATTTATGCTTTACCATAGTAGAGAAGCAAAAAAACAATTTTCAATATTCTCTTCAGCACAAAGTAATCACTTTTTTTTTCTTCCTATGTTATTATGACATACACACTAGAAAGTTAATATATATTCGTTTCTTTTTAACTTTTATGTCCTACCCCACCATTGTTTATCTCCTACTCATGCCTTTTTTTTTCTGCCCCTTTCTCCCTTTTACTATTTAAATGGTAGAGTACAACTTTTTTCATTCTATGTTTAAAGAACATTATATACTTAATTCCTATATTATAGTTCTATTGGGGTCTCTTTCTCAAGTAACAACACATTGAAGAAAAATGCCCAACACTATAATGACTAGAGGAGCTTCAAAATTCATCTTCTTATTCTTCTTGTTTATTCTTCTTGCCTGCATTTCTGGTAAGTGTAGTTTTTTTTTTTTTTTTAAGTATTTCTTTATGAATGGGGTTTGAATGTTGGTTAAAAGCAAGATTCTTGTTTTTGCTGATTTTTTTTATTGTGTGACTACTGTTTTCTTTGTCCAAGTTTAAGATTTGGAATTTGTAGTGTGTTTCTGTTTAGTGTTCCTATATTTTACAAGAATGGGGTCTGGATGTTGGTTAAGCTCAAGTTTCTTGATTTTTGCTGCTGTTTATGTTCAAGATTCTGAAATGCATTTTCCCCATTTTAGCTCTATCATTCTTAGACTAGATCTTTTTCCCCCAAAAAAGATTTGCGTTTTTCCTGTTTTTCAATAGAATCCTTAAGCCCTAGGTTTTCAATATTTGTGTGGAAAGGTGACCTTAGTGACTTTGATAAAATGGAGCAAACTTAGTTTACATCATTCACTAGGGTGGTAAAGCAAAGCCTATGCTAGAGATAAGACTGTCATCTTTTTCTAGAAATGTTCAGCAAAAAAAGATGAAGAACTGGGATTTATCATCAGAAAAGACGTTTACGGTCAACTGAGCATGCTAGAATTATCATGTGCACTTGAAAAACGGGGCTGCATTGGTTGAGATTTGATGTTATAAGAGTTGAGAAACGTTTAAGTTAAAATATGGCAAAACAAGTTGCAGCAAGTTAAAAATCTAATAATGTTCTTTGCAGGATTATCCCCAGCTAAAAGAATTGAGCACAGAGAGCTTGAAAGGGAAAAGGAACAAAAATTTCATGTGTTTGGGAAAGGACTGCTTGAGTTGTTACCCATTAGAGCAATTAAACATGACTTGATGGATCCACCAGCAACAACTGGATTTCCTACAACCCCTATAGTAAATCCTGTCACAACTCCATCTAATATGCCTCCAGATAACTCAGCTCCAACAGTTGTTACTGTCCCGTCCACAAATCCTAACCTTGGAATTCCAAATTTTGGGTCTATTCCTCCAGCAGCTCCTTCTACGACTCCTGTGACTGACCCAAACCCCAATCCTCCGGTACCACTAACTAATCCAGTTACCACCCCCAGCACAAGTACACCCGTAAGTAACCCTGTAACAACGAACCCAAATCCTGTAGGGGGTGTTCCTGCCACCACCCCGGTAACGCCTCCTGCAACCACAAATGCTCCTGCTACTGGAGGGCAGAGCTGGTGTGTTGCAAAGAATGGAGCTGGAGACACTTCACTTCAGTCGGCGCTTGATTATGCTTGTGGGATGGGAGCAGATTGCTCAGCGATCCAGCAGGGTGGAAGTTGTTATAATCCCAATAGTCTGGAAGGTCATGCATCCTATGCCTTCAATAGCTACTTTCAAAAGAATCCAGCGCCAATGAGCTGTGATTTTGGGGGTGCTGCCATGATAACCAATTCAAACCCAAGTAAGCAAAGAAGGATTCTTTATTGACCTACCTTGCTGTTATAAACCAGCATCTTATTGTTTTCTGATCCTTTACATGCTGACATACAGGCACTGGCTCTTGTGTTTTCCCTGCATCGGGGTCTTCTTTGTCATCGCCTGCAACAACTACCACGCCAATGTCTGGAACTCCAGCTCCAACAACATCCTCATCAACAGGTGCAGCAATACCAGGGTAAGGAGAATTTTCATTCGCTCCATCAATCTAATAATACCCTCTTCGTTGCATTTCCTGTGGTTATGTGTTTCTAGGCAAGGAGTTAAAGAAATGAAAAATAGACCTGTGTATAGAAACGTGTCTTTCTTTTTGAATTCTCATATAAAATGGATGAAGTAATCGATATGCTTTTCACTAACTTTGTGAACTGTAAGTTTCACAGCTTAGCGCCTCCAACAGTGACGAATGGTAACGACTCTGGTTTTGGAACAATGCCCTCGGGCATCGGTGATAGTATTCCTCCGACTACTACTACCTCACTGTCCATGTCAAATGAATTGCAACCCCTAGTTGGCTGCATCGTTCTACTCGCCTCCCTTGTGACTAGTAAGCTGGTCTTGGAGTTTTGAGGAAAAGAGAAGCTCAATTGTCAAGTGAGTAACTGGATTTTCGGTTTCAAAACAATGTACAGTTCTCGTGGAGGAAAAAATGGAAGCAGTTAGGAGTATTCTCAGAGGTTTAGACATTACACACCTATACACTGCTTTAGTATAGTTAAAATATCCTGCATATCAACTACCTAGATGTAAAATTCATATATTAATTTTAGAGGCCATTATCTATATTTGTCACTTTGAAATAGTAATTCTTAATTATCCAGTATGTTCAATAGGCCTGATGTTACACTGCTATATTATATATTTCCCTGCTTATGAAGGATATTAGATCTCATATCGTCAGTTGTAGCTGGTCATTACTTACTATAAATAGACTTAGGTCTATGTTTCCAATTAAATTAAGGTTTGATATGTTTGGATAAATATAGATAGTCTGGAGACAGATTTAATTGTCTTATTCATTGTTTGGTTACTAATTATGGGATAAGTTATCTCAAGATTAGTAATTACTACATGAAGAAATATTGAAAAATGACAAAACTAGTCCTGTTCAATTTTATTTTATTTTTTCTAAATAAGGTGGAGGTATTTTTGTAATCAAACAATTTCTTCTCAGAAATAATATATAATTAATCTGAGCATTACTTTTTTTCAAATCAAACGACCCCTAAATGCATTAAATCATTTATTTATATGCATACCTTTTGTTCCTTCATAGGAATTAAGTTGGGTACAGCCATGTAGAACAAAGTCAAAAGCATTTTACAGCCATCAACATCAAAAGAAAAGAAGAGGAATTTTTAAAAGAACATGAAAGGGGCTGACGATGCCCTATTTTTCTATATTTATTTCAGAGTGGTGTATTGATGGTCACTTTAAGTTGATTAATCAATGAGCGCCATGCACTAGCGCAATTACGTGTTTCTTCAAAGCCCTACATGATTAATAAACAATGATTTAGATTTATAATTTATAATTTATATACTCCCTCTTCTCCCATATAAAATAAAGGCATTATTGGATGGATCATAACCTTAAAAAAAATAATTTAAAGCCATTAATCAAAGGGCGATTTGTCAATATTACCTTACCAATCCTAATGAGGTAACAAACCTCAATTAACTAACAAACTTCAAGTAAGAATTTTGTGATCATCACAAAGTTTGAAATACATGCTATAATGATCTAGGTGGCTTAGATCAGCATACAAAAAATTAAACTAATTAAAGAATATATACGTGTTTAGTCTAGTAATACTAGGTAGGAGAAAATTATCTTTAAAAAGCTACGAAGATAGCGTTTCCCAAATTGTCAATACATCTATGACATAGGATGCTGATTCGAATTTTTGACTAATTCAATAATTAACATGAGAAAACTAGGCTTCCTCACTAGGACAAGAAAATAATGCAACTGGGCCCTTCAGATTGGAGTTTCAACGACACATTTTGAAAACATGATTATATATTGTTAAGTTAAACGCATGTATATATCTAATAATTGAACATCGAGATGATGGATTCAGTTGTGATGCCCTTAAGGTACAAAAAGATGGGCCCCCATATAGTATGATTAACATTCTAATATATGAACTACAGCTTTTCCTAATCTCTCTTCTACGTTGTAACTAGCTACACTTCGCCTTTTTACATTGTCAACTATACTAATGGTATGTATTACCGCTTAGAAAAGAGGACTAACATCAACATCGACATTGAAACGACAACCTTGAATCCTGAGGTATCCCAGAAGTTCTGATTATTGTTGCTTGAAGTTCCGACTTGCTTAGTTGATAATTGGTCTCTCAGTTCCTTAATAGCTTTGTCACGTCGGTCACCCATCTGCAATTTATGTTAGCATGAATGGCATTAGGTTTACTGTATCAGGCATAATTTCATCAATGTAGTAGTAAAGAGTAGAATTACCCTTTGAAGCTTGCGAATTTGAGTTCGACTCTCTTGGAGACAGAATTCCAACTTCATAATCCTCTTTTTCAACTCTTGATCAGCCCTACGATGCTTTTCCAACTGTCCAGAAAAGAGGTTGAAAATCACTCATAAAGTATCATAGAATATAGAGAGTGATGGGAAAGTATGTACCATACCTGAGATTCCAACTCCTTGGTTTTTAGCTTCCAGTGGGCAGACATGATCCTGATTTCATCCCTGAGTTTGGCAAGTTCTTCATCTTTGTTAGTCAACAGCCTGTTCATCTTCTCAATGTTCTTTGGAGAGACCTCATCTAAGACCTTCCTCAGTTCACAATCTGTGTTTGCTCCAGATTTTGCTAATGCTTGCATGATATCATGCTCGATTCTCACTACTTCATCTTTCAATTGCCTTTGGGATGATTCTCTTGCTTGAAGATCCTTCTGCAAAAGATCTAATTGCTCACCAAGTTTATTTACACGAACTTCATGCTCCTTCAGTGAGCTGTTTTTTTCATCCAACTCTTTCAAAAGCACCAAACACTGAAGCTGTGCAGATTCAGCTGATGCAGCACTTGCATCTGCAGTTGCTTGAGTAGCAGAAAGTTGTGATTTGAGGTCACCCAACTGCTTGACATACTGAATCACATTCAGACCAGATGTTATTAAAATGCATACCAATATCCTAGGAAACCATTCTTATTGTAATGATGCATGTTTAAAGATATTAAAGGAAAAAGTCGCACACAACTGAACAATTAGTATGCATCTTAAATTAACCAGAGGAGAAGAGAAGATATTTTTTACAAAATAAAAGACTTTTCAATTCAATCTTAAAAAAGCAAAAAATAAGTTAAGGGTTTAAAAGGAATTGGATTAATAAGGGATACCGTCTTATTATTCAGATTTGGAGTTTGTAATTTTTCAGTCAAACTTAAGGCGTTTAAAGTACTTCCATTATGTGTTAAGTCGCACCAATTTCCTTTAAGTTAACTTGAATCTACTTAAAGCAGATGTATCATCATACATTTACCGTTATTAGACATCTTTTTATCAACTCAAATCACTCATTCCTAACACACCGATATGGTGTCAAAAATATGAATCAACCACAGATATTCAGGTTATCCCAGTCATATATATAAATTACTTTATCACACATAATTGACGAAATAAGTCGCCTTGAATTGCTACCTAAGATGCTCATTCGAGCACACTTTATTTGAATCGGCCACACACCATGTTATATCCAACTAATCGTTTCTTCAACAATCTGAGGACAAGACTCTCAATGCCAGAACATTCAGAGTTGGAGCAATGATATATGCCTCAATATCAAAGGCATCTCAAGATAGATAATACCAAGAGAACTTGACTCTCACAAAAGACAGTTTTAGCACTACCTTAAAAAAACCTCAATCACATGGCATCATGTCAATCCTAAAACTAATAGATATATTTTTTTAATTATAAATGCAAAACAAAGGGGCAGAAAGTGATGTTTAAAACCAAGTGCTACCCATCTAAAAGCCACTAACAAGTGAATCCAAAAAGTAGTTTGATTTATTAAATGGTAAATCATCCAAGATTCCTCTTTATCTCACTATTCCTCTTTATCTCACTAACTCAGCTAAAAGAAACAAAGTTTTCGACCTAATTCAAAACACAGACAGAGTTTGTTGGACCACTATACTCAGGCTGAACTACTAGAGACAATAATCTTCTATTAATTCTTCAATCCTCAATACTATTTCCCAAAAAGGACAAACAAGAAATGCCAGAAAGTAGCCTCAAAAGATATTCATCATAATATGCCTTTCAAGTACCTTTTCTTTTAGTAATTGCAAATTAACCCAAATGCCCCACACACAAGATCTTGGAGCCCAACTTATCCCTCATCTAAACCCACTGAACTACTCTCAAATCAAACCAAAAATACATAAATTTTCAAGAAATGACACTCATGACAAATACCTTCGCAGTGTTTAAAGCTGAAAATTGAAGCTCTCCATTCTTTTCCTCCAGATTCTTCTGCAATTTGTTTATCTCTTCTTCCATTTTCTTAGCTTTACTCTCTGCTTCCTGTAAATAAAAAAAACAATAAACACACGATAATCAGACCAAGTCCAAGAATCACCTGACCCACACTTCCACCTGCTTCACATAGGAAAAGACAAAAAGTTTTTTTTTAAAAAAAAATATCAAACAATCATAAATCAAAACTCAATTTGACCTGTCTGGTTAGGGTTTCACGAACAAAAGACTGTTCTTGATAAGCAAGACGACCGCGAACCTCCTTGAGCTCCGCCGCAAGCGACACCACGTTTCGCCGGAAATTCTGTTTCTTCTCACTCAGATCCTTCAACAACGGATCCACCACTAAAGTCGACGGCCGTTCTTCCACCGACATCACCGTAATACTCCAGACAACTACAAATCCAGGATGAACGGTTGTTTCTGCTACTATATCCGATGATTCACCTGTGAAGCGTATAAATCCCAAAAAGGAAAAAAAAAACTTAGTTGCTTCTTCCTATGACCTTCGTAATTAAAGCTAACAACCAGCACACTTTGCATGTGAATACGTAGGGTAGCATTTAAGTCGCTGACCCAAATTTCAGAATTTTCAATTTATTGATAATCCAAGAGCAATAATGGATTATAAATGTAAGATAATGCGTTATAATACTTCAAAATTCAAATTTTTTATATGGTTCTTAATATTTCATGAATCAATTTACATATGGAGAGAGAAAAAAAAGACAGATCAGTGTTTTGAAAACGAAAGAGAGAGAGAGAGAGAGAGAGAGGAGCAAGTTGACAGTCAAATGGAGGTTTATTCCACACGACTCTTACACTTCTAAGGAACAATTAAGAAACACGCTTCCCACACAGCTAATAAAATAGCACTAATCATTTTTACCCATAAACACACACAGAGACACACATGCATGAACACCTGATCAGCGATAGAGTAGAAAATCACGAGAAATGCGTTCAAATCTAATTGCAGAGATTTAGGAAAAAAAAACAAAAAACTGATGATGCTAATAACACCAAAAATTAAAAAATATATACATATATATATGTGTGTGTGTATGTATGATGGGGGATTTACCGGCGACGATTGATCTGAGTTGAAGGATCGGACGGCTGAGGAAGAAATGAGAGGATGAGTGAGGTGATTTTCGGGGGTGGGTGGGTGGGTGGGAGAGTTTAATAGAGCAGTGAATAAGGGAAGCTGATATTCACTGATATGTCTATTGTCTAAACAGAGACAAAGAGAGATGAGGGTGATGTGGAGGTTCGGAATTTGAACTAGAGGTTCGGTTTATCGACTTGACAGATAGTATTCTGGTTTGGAAATGGGTGTAGGTTCGGGTTTTACGAGCCTCGGGTTTTGGGACAAAGGACGAATTTCGAACCTGGACATAAAATGACCTCAGCGCGGCAAATCTGAAATTTTTCATCAAGGGACGAGATCTCTCCATGTGGGGTGAGTTATTTGCAACCGTCAGATGCTCTAAATAATTATTAAAAGAAAAATCTTGATTATTTTCACATGCAATTGGATGTGAAAATAATCAAGTTTATTTAGGAAAATAATTTGCATCCTGTCAGAGATTTGTTTGACTATGCTTAAGTAGAGTAAGACAAGAAATCCTGAATTTAGGAAAAAGAAGGAATTAGAAAATAGTCAAGATTTGAATGAAGGAATTAATTTATTGGTAAATTTTAAATTAAATACTAACATATTAAAAAGCAAAAATGGAAATGAATTGATTTCACATTATTTACAACAATAAATTATGGACCAATTTAATTTAAATAAAAAAGGCAAAAAAATCATGGAATGTCTTCATCAAGATTCAAGATTAGATGATTAATCATTTGCAGTGAACTTTTCTATGGCAAAAGAGTTCCTCTCTTTCTTCTTTACGAAAATATAAATATGTATTTTAAGAAAAAATTATTATTGATCTTTTAATCTTAATAAGATATCTCGTATTTAAGATACTATGAAGTTACCTGGCCATGAACTTTTCTACGGACAAAACTTTATCTTTTTCTTTCTTTTTTCATTACAAAAATATATTTTGTTTATATTCCAAGAAAACAAACAATTGTTGATGCATTTTAATGTAAAAATTAAAATATTAAGTGCATATGTTAGATTTATTATATTTATAATATATTGCACCAACATTTTATCTTTTATCATGTATTTCGTATCAAATACAAAAAATCCTGACTTGTATATTTTATTTTATTTTATCTTTTATCAAATATTTCGTGTTTAAACTTATAAATTATGAGGTTACCTTCATTAAGCAGTACTATATATATATATTACCTTCAATATGAAAATTTCTAATACAACTTCAGAACTAATGGGGCATAATATACTATGATGTGCGTGCATTATAAATAAGCATGACTTATATTTTTTGAAAAGATAGACAAAAAAGGCATTATGAAATTTAAAAGATATATGATTGCTCCCAGACAAACTAGCATTATAAATATATATATTTTCAAAGATATTTTCATCAATATAATAATAAAAGATAATAAGTATTTCATGATATAATTATTTTTTTCAAATACTATCATTATTTTAAAAAAAACTGAAGTTGAATTCATGAATGGTTTATTTAAGATTAATGTCATAATGTATATAAGAAGAGGAAACAAATTCAACTTTCCGTGAATCATGTGTGGCCTTTTCGAACTTACTACGTATTGATTGCTTGCCTTATTATTTGTGTCACACGCTAGAGCCATAGGTATACTCATTTTAATTTAATTTGTTAGCTTGTTTAATATTATTCTATTTATCTCACTATTGACATTAAAAAATAAAACTCGACACAAGAAAGTACTAGGTCAAGCTCGATCGAGCTAATTAAAATGGAGAGAATATGAAATTAATGGCGAAAGTTTAGTATTAGTTAGTTTTTTGTTTAAAAAGATTATAGCACATTCAGTTTTTGTCACATACTTTGGAACTTGTTTGGCATTGATGCTAAAAAATAATTTAGTCTTAGAATCACTTATTTAAAATGACTTTTCAAAAAAGTACTCAAAAAAAAATTAAAAAAAATATGTGTTTGGATTAATTAAAAAAGTGTTTTTCTTAAGCAAAATGTGGTTGGCTGATCTTTAAAAAAAATGTTTTTCATAGTCAAATTACAAAAAAAGACAACTATTAACGTACTTCTAATATTAAAATTATTTTATAGAGAGAAACTATTTTAAATATCTATTATAAAAAATTATGTTAATTTTTGTTTTTACTAAATTAAAATGTACATGTTTAAATTTTCAATCAATATTATATCTTTTTGCGGAGGCTGAAATATTTAATTGTTATTTTTTTTCTTTTTTCTAATCTTGTAAAAATATTGTTGGTATATTTCTTTTCTAATTCTGCAAAATAATACGTATAATAATATATAATATATAAATTAATAATTTATAAACGTAAAATAAATTATAAAATTTATAATACAAAAATAAATTATAAAATTCATAAATGAAATTTAACCAAACTTATTAAATATGTTGATTGATTAATAAGAAATATATTGGTAAATATGTATATATGGAAAAAAAAATTAGTCTTGAGAAAAATAATTTTTTGTCTCTGCTTCTATGTTTTTTTTGAAAGACATAAATTATTAACTTTTTCCCAACCGCAGAAAATCAACTTTTACTTTTATTTAAAAGCATTTTTATTGATTTGTCAAACAATTAATTTTCCAATAAATATGCATATATTTTTTTTCGAAATAAGTGTTTGTAGCTTTGCGAAATGGAGTGAACACATGACAAAATGTAGTGAGATCGAAGTGGTTCGATAGCATCAATATGGACACAAAACAATAATTTTGTGGTTACAAGTGTGAGTCAATTATTTGCGCTTTGCAAACTCCTTTTCCGATTTGAAGTGAGTGTATTGATATTAACTCACTTTAATTTGTCTATCACTTTTTTAATAATTTAATATCCACTAAAGATAATTAAAAAAAAAAGATATTACACTACTATTCATTCAAATTAGTTAGATGGAACTTCGCTATCATGACTAGGGTGGGTAGAGGTAAGAATGTATGGTATAGTACAGTATGGTATGTAATGTTTGGTTCGGTAATTTGGTATTTTAAAATTTGGTTTTGAAATTTTGTGGGTAGGAAAAATCGGTTACTATAGTTTGGCTAACTTCAACTCATATATATTCGCATAATAAAAAATTATGATTTTGACTTTTCAAGAAACATTTCAATTATATCATACTAATATTATTCAAAATAAAGTACAAACGTTTCTCTTTGTTTTGAGATAGAGTAGTCGAAATTCAACATTTAAACGATTAGTTACTACTATTTTATATATTTACTAATATTTATATATATATATATATATATATGTGTGAATTTTATATGTACCTGTATATCTTTGTACGATATTCGATTTAATATTTTCTTTGATAAATACCAAATACCACATTGCATACCAAGCTTTTAAAATGCATATCAAATACCATAATATTCAAACAGTGGTGTTAAAATTTTGGAAAAATTGTATGAAACAACAAATTATTAATTCAAATTAAATGTTATAACCATAATTTCTTTTATTTGTAATTCACAACAAATATTTTATGTTTTTTGCCATTCTATTTGTATATCGTAATATACAAATAGACCCATTCGGTACATATATGTTGTATAAAAATTAATTGCGGGACCCATTTATTTATTGAAATACACAAATAGACCCATTTGTATATCAAAATATACAAATAGATCCGTTCGGTATACATATATGTTGTATATATGTAGTAATTTTGTTTATATATAATTACTATGTTTTAGTTTGTATATCGAAATATGCACAAATTTTTATGTATATGTATATCAAAATATATAGATTAATAACCATAGCAAACATAAAATTTGCTATGGAGTCGCAATTATACAAATTATAGCTATAACATACAAATATGATTTTTATATTTGTTAAACCTAATATTTACTCTAAAATTTTTGCCTTCTATATGGTATTTCACCCCTAATTGATATCTTTTCGAGGTGAAATTCATACTTCAAGTTTTAAATGTTATTTCTAAGTAACCTTAGAATATTATTACTTCCTCCGTCCCTATTTATCTGTTCACATTTTATTTTTTAATTGTCCATAATTACTTGTCCATTTTGACAAATTAAGAAAGAATAATTTTTTTTTTACCCATTATACCCTCAATTAATTACTTTGAAAATGGTAGAACTAGTTTTCAATTCATTCACTTCCCAATTAATAGGGTAAATACACTATATCAATTATTTTTTTTTAATAAGTGTGTCAATTCAAAAATAGACAAGTACTTAATGATAGAGCCAGTGAGAACACGTCTGCTCTCAACTAATCATTGCAGAATTAGGGGATGCATTTAATATAATTAAAAAAATGGTAGTATAAGTATTAAGCAGTAAAAGGCAGTGCACGTGTTATAGCACATTATATTATTCATGCATTCTATCAATCAATAGAATCTTCAAATATTGTCTATCAATCATATATATCTGGAGAAAATACATTTTTTAGTGGCGCAGTAAGTAGAGTTTTAAGAATAGCAACATCAGACCCATGTATTTACATCAAGTGAAATATTCTTAAAAATTAGTACCACAGACACACATCAATTTCCAACGATTTCCCCTAAATTTACAAAAAAAAAGAAAAAGAAAGTAAAAATATAAGTTTATGTGAATAGGATTTATAAAATGATTATCACTAATAGGCTATTCCACAAACATAAGTATTTTGTTAGAACTTTATACCCTAAAACCTTGTTCAAATCATTGTTTCTACTCTCAACAATCAATGTGCTAACTAAGTTGCCAAAAGAGACCCCCTATAAAGTGGGCTGAGCACCCAAAATAGGTCTTCCATGGACTGGGCTTCACCTTGGGCTTTTGTTCCCATACGGGTTCTGATTGGGTGGGGTATATTTGAAAAAAACATAGTTATTTTCATAAAGTAAAAAAAAAAAAAAAAAAAGGATGGTGGGGAAGGTATAACTCTTTTTGTTATGTGGCTTGCATGAACAAGGCAAGCAATGAATCAAATATTTGCAAATTCAATAATACAGGTTTACTAATGAAGCAAAGAATCCATGTATTCTTAGGTTTTTATTTTTAAGTTTTCAAATAAAAATATATTATAAACATACATATATCATTTTTTCTTTCATATTATATTTATGCTTCCATAGATAGGTTAATCATACATGTTAATCAATCACACTATTTACCGTATTATATCTCGTATTAAGTAAAACATCAACCTTCTTTTGAAAATATCGATGGGTATAACTTTATGATGCATTGCTAAGATTTATGTTTCAATTCTAGATATCCTTTGTCAATTAATTTTTATTAAATTAATGATACTCTCTTGTTTTATTTTTTAAAAATAATCAGAGAACTGAAAAGAATATGTTAAATTAAAACAAAATATTCAACACCCAAAAAAAAAAAAAAAAAAAAAGATTTACGAGGTTGAGAGATCCAATTACAGATTACTATGTTAGAATTGAAAAGTCCATATTCAAGAGTTAAAGAGTAGATGATACTCCAAGACCAAGAGTCAATGATCAAACTTGAATACTACATTTCAAATAAATAGAATGCTTAGTCAAACCACTCGTCGGAGTAGTATTGATGAACATCGAATAAAATAAATAAATAATATCTTTATTTATTTAATTACAATAGCATATTGGTATAGTTTGTTAAATAAGTCTGAAGAGGGTAGAATATATAAAATAGAGAATGAAAAAAATGTTGGAAAGTAATAAAATATATAGAGCAAATAAAATATTTATTTATATTAATTTAATAGTATTATCAGCTAAAAAAATTAGATGATAGGATTTGTATATTTGCTAATATAATTAAGTGATAGATATATTTATTAAGATTACATCACATATTTAATGATTTACTGTAAACGTCAAATGCAAAATAATTTTTTTCCCCTAATGAAGTAATGAATTCAAATCACGTCAAAAATAATCAGTTTTTTGTTTACTTTCTTCATGATAACATACTGTCATATTTTTTTTTTTTCAAAAAAGGAAAAGAAATTATGACGTGGAGAGATCCAATCATGGCAATCCATGTAAGATTGGAATAGAAAAAAACAAATCATATTTAAAAACTGAAATGGTAGTTGAAGACGAAGAGTCAATGATCAAATAGTAAATGCATTAAAAGAGAAAATAAAGTTAAAATAAATTACTTCCTCACATTTTTATATTATATTTTTCATTTTTAATAAATTTCAAAAGAAATAAATATATAATTATATAGATATATAATAATAATAATTTAATTTTAAATTTTTTAAAATGTTTCTTTGAGCTATACAAAAAATATAACATATTCACCTCATACAATGTAATGATATGCCATTTCAATTTATGAAATAATAATAAATATTTTGTTTAATTATTAATAAAATAATTTATAATTGAAATTTTTATTAATTGTTGGAATAATAATTTAAATTTGTGTTGAAAGTCTAAGTTGTTCAGAATTTATTATTTAATTAAGGGAATTAATGTCTAGTTAAGTTTTGTTTATCCTAGTTCAATTAGAAATAAAATTCTAATTCTAATCCTAATTTAATTTGATTTCTTTAATTATAAATAGAATATTAGTGGTTAGTTTTTTCAATAGATAGAAAAGACTTATTTTCATGTAGTACTAATTTATTTTAAATCATAATTTGAGACAAGAGCACACCAACTCAGCACTTTCCCTCAATGGAAGTCACAAGCTCGTTCCTCACGATTCTGCTATACAACATATTTACCGTTCTGTCCATTAAATGGAAGGACATAATAGTCATTTCGCAAACCCCTGATGAATCAATCTTCCACCCGTCACAACTACGGCAGTCCCCACTCATCAAAATCCCCCTTTTATAATCCAACACTCTCTCATCTATATCTCCCACTCTCTCTATATCCTCTTCCAATCCTACGCACACCTCAACTAACCTTACGCACCAGACATACATAAAAAGACTAAATTTTACACATCGGTATTCGCTATCGTGCGCCATTTCTTCTCCGGCGACGGAACTCGTTCGAAATGGGTGGTGCAGGGGGAAACGGGAACGGTGGAGGGGGAGGACCGCAGCCGTCGGGTGCGGCTGAGGCGCTGTACTCGGCGGCGAGGATTTCGGTATGGTGGGATATAGAAAACTGTCAAGTACCTAGAGGATCTGATCCTCACGCGATCGCTCAGAATATAAGTTCTGCGCTTGTGAATATGAACTACTGTGGACCGGTTTCTATTTCCGCTTACGGTGATACGACTAAGATCTCTTCTTCTGTTCAACAGGCGCTTAATAGTACTGGAATCGGCCTTAATCACGTTCCTGCAGGTATAATTTTTTGTTGAGACACATCTTTTCTGTTTGCATCTCTGTTGGTCTGTGTAATTCGGATGAAAATGACTTGTTTTTAGTTGATTTGATGTTTGGTTGAGTCGATCTATGTTTTAAAAGTTGATTTTTGTGTCACTGGACAGGATCGGTTAGATCTGATTGAATTTTGCCTTTATGATTGTTTTGTTTGTGCTGATATATAAGTCAACGGAGTGTTTTTGATGGTCTATAGAGCATGGCTGTCCTTTTAAATCTATTCAAGTGCCAATCTGATTTTTCTGTGGCGAATTCACAGTCAGATGCAAAATTTCATTTTTTTTTCCAGTTGAAAATAGCCATGTTTTCCAATTTAAACATCAACGAAAGGATTTTTACTTGGAAAAAAGTATTGATTGTGTTTATTTGTTTTAATTTTCTCATCAAACCCACTATCAGTGATAAAGATGGGGTGTTTAAGAATCTTTTTAGCACATACTCAAAACTTTTATGAGTTGCTGATCTTTTGTTTCGGAATCATAGAGCTCATTTTCTCTAGATCATGAAGAAATCAAAATAGTGGTCCGCGGTACATCCATGATTTTAAGTTATTGGGTGTGAGTCCATACTCTTTTATGGAACTGTCCCTTTCATTGACTCCGAAGGTAGGAAAGAAGACTCTATTGAGAGTGAAGCAAAAGAGCTCAATCTTCTTGGCGGGAAGTTTTTTTTAGCACGTGTACGGACAATGGGCGTGGATTATGTATATATGTGTTTTTTTAAAAACATTTTCAAGTATATATAGTTGGATTTGGCTCCCCCTCCAGTTCTAGTTTAAAATTATGGCGTGTGTCTAGTGTCTAGTGTCGAGTCTAGTATTTTCAGTGTTTCAAAAAAACAAAAATTGTAGTGCTTGAGATTTCAACTTGGAACGGTAAGTTGAATTTTTAACCCCCTCAATCACTAAGCCAACCTCTAATCTTATTTTTAGGAGGTTCAAAACCTATATAAATACTTAATTTTTTCTTCAAAATATCTTATGTATACTGTGTAACTTCTTGCGGAGCAAACCCCCTCGCTACCTTCTATATCCGCCCCTGCACGTATTTACTTAATAATTTAATAGATCTGATATACTTTACTAATTTCTATATTTTTTACAGTAATTAAAGGATAGTCTATTTTTACCATCGTTAGATAGTCTCTGCAATCTTCTGCCAAACTGTATAATCCGTTTACCATTTCTAGCTTCTGAACCTCAAAAGTCTGGTGGAATACCACCATGAACCTCTCTTTTTGTTTCTCAATTTGATTAGACCTAAAAGCTTCTAGAAGGAATTGCACACAAAGAACTTCAACACCAAGTCAAATTAACTGGAAGCTAGTAACTTCCACCAAAGAGTGGGGAGATTAGCATATATTTGAGACTGGGAAAATAAGATATTGAATTTGCTTTCTGGCCGGCCGATCGGGCAAAAAAGTTGAAGGATCCTCAAAATTATCAATGGCAAGTTGGCAATTCAGAAGCAGCGGTGGAAATCAAGGCGCATCCGCTTTGTCATCTCAGTTTCTTTTTGTGCAAAGAGATTGAAATGATTCCGCCCTTCTAGCCTGCCTCCGCCACTGCTCAGAAGAAAGATTTAGTGCATCCATCACTTGAATTTTCTTCCAAATCAGAAGACAAATTAAAACATGTTTCATCAGTTCTCTGTGAAAGATTTGGAAGAGAAAGAAAATTTACTTTTCATTGTCAGAGAGAGAGAGAGAGAGAGGATGTGAGTTGATTTTTGACCATACTGGTGGCATATGCTGCTATACAACCTTGGACAAAAGTGAGAATTTGGAGCTGATATGTGGTTGCTTAATGTTTAGTAGAATTCTTATCTTAATCAAGTCTTAAGCTAACCCTTGAAGGTAGTGTATAGACCAAGTGAAAACATTTATGGTAGCGTGATTAGATCTATTTAGAACTGCTTGGACTCCGTCATGACAAATTTTTGTCCAAATGTGTACAGGTGTCAAAGATGCAAGTGATAAGAAGATTCTTGTGGACATGTTATTCTGGGCAGTTGACAATCCTGCACCTGCTAACTATTTGTTGATTTCGGGAGATCGTGATTTTTCAAACGCACTTCATCAATTGCGCATGCGCAGATATAATATTCTTCTCGCACAACCTCAAAAAGCTTCTGTTCCCCTTGTTGCTGCTGCGAAGACTGTATGGCTCTGGACAAGTCTTTCATCTGGAGGACCGCCTCTCACAAATAGTGAATCAAGTCAACTTGTAAATAGCAGCTACGGTTCTTTACCCACTTTAGACGCATTATCAACGTCGTCTAGTGACTCCAGTCTGATAAACCAGCTCGACACTTTCCATGAAAACCCGCAAATGAAGTTTAACAATTTGGGAAGGGGTACAGATATTAAGCAGAAGGGTAAACCAGTTCGTAGAAGTGTGAATCAACCCAATATATCACGAACTTCATCTGGCACACAAGAAAATCATAGTGCTGCAAACTTTCATCAACAAGGATATGGATATCCTAAGCAGTTCAATGATTCAGTGGAGTCGCCTGGAGCTCATAATTCAAGAACTCCTTTCAGTGGGCCTGTACCAAGCGGTGTTCCTGGTAATCCTGAGCCATCCTGGACGAATGGAAACAACTCACAGAACAATTATCAAGACAATTATCCTCAAGGAAGGCCAAACAACCTCCCAGTATCACCGGTAATTCCACCTGGTAATTTCTTACCACCTAATTCGCATGTGCATCATTCACATTCAATGCCTCCTAAGTCTGATGCAATTGGCTACACCTCAGGCCCTCAAATATCTATGCCTGATATGGGTAAGCTAAAAGTCAGTGAAAACTCCAATAATGGTCATAATCGTCCTTTTTCTCAAACGTGGAATGGAGAATCAAGACAACCTCCTAACATCGAGAATTCTTATACAAATACAAATGGGCCTCATAAAGGACACAATTTGCAGAAGAAAACACCATTTTACGTTGAAAAAGAGGTAAACAGGTATCCACATCCCAGCCCCGAGATTCCACCACCGTCATCTATAGCAAATAGCAGTAATGGACCTCTCAATGGTGTGTGGGGAGCTCCAGGATGCCCAAAACCTTCTGATTATGTTCAAGGCCTTATTGGAGTCGTTTTACTTGCATTGAACACCCTTAAAACTGAAAAGATTATGCCTACTGAAGCAAACATCTCTGATTGCATCAAATATGGAGATCCAAAACACCGCAATACTGATGTTAAGAAGGCTCTCGCGAGTGCAGTTGAACAACAGCTTGTAGTAACACGTAATTTAGGTGCTTTGCAATTATATGTTGGTAAAAATGAGAACCTATGGAGGTGTGTGAATCCCATTGGTGGTAATATGAAACAATATCCCAAAGAAGCATGGGATGACCTCCAGAAATTTCTATCATCTTCTGCCGGACGAGCCGCCATAAGCTCTACTCAGTGCAGGTAATGGGTTCTCATTTGGTTTGAATCTTTGTGGATGTTTGGGGAAGTTTCTAAAGTTCTTATTTAGGTGAAGCACTTCCAATTTAAAATCCATTAAACATTGTATTGAGGAAAAAGCATTTAGGTTCAGGATTATGGCAAACAGATTTTTATCTTTGTTAGGTCCTCTAAAAATGTTTCCTTGTGTGGTTTTATTTTACATTTTCAAAAAAAAAAAGACAGAAGATGATTCCTCATGTGTATCATGGCTGATATGATCTAATTTTGAACTTGCTTATTTACTTGATCCTTCACTAGGTTTGAAGCAGCAACAGTTATTAAGAAAATGTGCTTAAAGGAGCTTGCTTTAGGCGAAATACTTCAGATCTTGCACATGGTTGTTAACATGAAGAAATGGCTTGTACAACCTCAATCCGGATGGCAACCAATTAAGTTTACTCTCGCAGAGATCGTCCCTGATTCAGGGGTGTTAGCTGCGACATAAGATCTGCGAGATCTGGTTATGGACGGGGAGAGATGGCTTATAGGTATTTCTTATCAGTTCCTTCATGAGCTTATCGACTGAACTGGTAATAGATCAATCTAGTACATTTCTCCTCTTAAAGGGTCGCAATAGGTTAAGTTGCTGTATTTATGGTTAAGTAGATTGTTCTGGAGTAGATAAGTTATAGTTTGGCTGTTTTATCTTTTTTCCTGGGAAATCACAAAGCACTGTGACGGGAGCTTATGTCGGATAAGAAAGACCTTCTGAGGCGTTGGAGTTTGGCTGGGATTATAGAATATCTTAAGCGAGAGATTGCTATACATGGGTGGTGGGTGCTTCGTATTTTGGGCTATTTCTTCGTTGCCCGGTTATTGATTATTGATTAAAGGGATCTACAATTGTGGAAAGTCATGGACTGTGATTCTGGACCTCTTCGAGTAACGTATGTGAGAATATCCTAGTTGCTTTTGTATCAAGCATATACATTTTGAATCTAGGCATCTCAGAGCAGGTATCATGTATAAAATTCATCGAAAAAGGATATACTTGTTTGGTTCATATTAATGACAAAAGTACTGGTGTTAAAAGTCTCTGAAGCTGTTGGAGGCTTGGAGCTGATTTATTGTTAAGAGTAGTTTTCAAAGGTGTATTGGTGCAGTATGAAGATATTCAGATCTTGCTGACTGGGCAGAGAATTGAATGCCCAAGACCCTCGTGTTTCAACAAACAGGACTAAGCGAACAAAAAATATGCGGCAGATTATGGTATTATGCATAAATCAGAGTTTGTGCGAAGATTGATAGATCAAAATCCTTTCAACACATTTCACTTGGAATTATGGAAGTTAGAAACAAATGACAACATCCTTGAAGGTACGGTAATCTAGTGATGGATTATTCTCGTTATAATCAGGTTGACTGCATACAAAGAGAATTGTATGCTATCTACTCACTGCATGCTTTAGGTCTCATTTCCCCTGCTGTTTTAAACTATTGTAGATATATGTTGTAATGGCTGTAACTTGGAAGGAGTTCATTTTCAGCATTAACTTTTAAAATAAAACTTTCCTTGGTTTTTCTCTGTTATGTTGCAGTGACTTTTTTCTTTTGTCTAAATACCAAGAATCATTTGAGTATAATTTTGCTCCATCATTCAATATAATGTGTGTAGGAAAAGAGTTGATTTCATTCGACTATCCTCTCTTTCTGTCTGGGACTGCTCCATACTAAAACAGGAACAATTTAAGAAAGCTTGGTTGGGTTCTTGTCCCGATCAGAAGCAAAGAAAAAGGTCCCTCTGGTGACATAGGTCTTCATTCTTCTGTACAGTCTCCTTGTTTATCGTTTTTTTCTTTAACTCGTTGAACAGGATTGGAGGGTTGTAAGTTGAAAAGATTATCTGTCAGAGTTTAAGAATGCTAGAAGTCTAAGAACGTGCAAATTCATAATGATGGGTTGTTACAGCTAGTAAGGCAGGGACTGATATACTACTATGTAATGAACTTGATATATATCATGTTCAAAGTACCATCACCATCAAGCATGTGTAGTGACGACTTAGGAAAATAAGTTCATCCATTGCTATCCTACCGTATATCTGAAATTGCTTTATACTTTAAACGAAAAGGTGAACAAAAAAAAAAAAGATCTTCCAATCAATATACCAATATTTATATTGCCCAAATCAAATTAATTCACATCATTTGAATTTGCCTAAGCCTTTTTATGAACATAGTAACAGATGAGGTAAGATGTCGATAGGGCTTACCAAGCTTGTAATGCCAAAGACGAAGATATGAACCTGCTTTAAATGTGTTTGGATCATAAGTACTTAAATACTACCACTACAAAATCTTTTATTCAATGTCTTTGGATCGTAAATATTACTACAGAATCTTTTATAATTTTCAACCAAAAAAAAATATTTTTTTTCGAGTAAGGGCAAGACAATTTTTTTCCCAATTTTTTGAGGACAACAATAAAGGGTTTCACATTATTGAATCAAGTTGTTAAGTTGACAAAAGATCAAAAATTTGGTAAAAGCGGACAATTCGTTTTTACAATGATAAATTATTTTACAGCAGGAAGGTTAATGCTTGATTACTTAAGAATATAAAGGACATTAAAAAAATGAAAATTGACATTTCATGTCGAAGCTAAATTCATCGATTTCACGGATAATAGCTATTTGGTTTTTTAAGACCATTAATTTAAAGAAGTTACGACTTAGGTCCTCATGGTTTTCAAATGTTCATGGTTGACTTGTAGACGTGACAATGTGCATGCAAGGGACTATTAGTGCTCCATATAAAGAGCATTGTCACGTATATAAGTCGACCATGAACAATTGAAAATTATGAGGGACATAAGTCTTAATTTCCTTAAATTAGTGGTGTTGACACCCAATTTGGACCTCCACATTATAGATTAATCATCGAGCTTCTCCAATTTCAAACGATCTAAAATAATTAGTTTATAAAATGAAAAAAAATTATTAAAAAATATAATATAGTTTGCAAGTTATTTTAAAGAGATTTGTTACTTTCTATGATTTTTAAATTATATATATGTTTTATATAATTTTGTATATAATTAGTATATTTTATAAACATTTCAAAAATCATCTCAAAAAGATTTTAATTTTAGCAAGTATTTTATTAAATTAGTTTAGTTTAAATTATGGTTATAATTTTGAATCATTAATTAAGTTAATTATTTTATTTTGTTAAGATTAAGAAGCTCATTAGTTAATTATATTAATTCGTCTCATTTAATTTTTAGTCGAATTCACTAATTTATTCTATTTGGCAAATTTTTAAACCCAATAGATCTTTCCTTCTTTAAAACCAAGTTTGGGCCCATTTCCCACAAGACAAACCCAACAGCAAACCCACAATTCCAATTCAAAAGACCCAATTCCCTTTTTCCAATTCAGCCGAGCCCAATGCCTAAGTAACCCGACCCACCCCATTTCTTGTATCAACAAAGAAAGCCAGAAAGTTCAAACTCTGTCAACGCGACAAAGCAGCAGCGTGAATAACAAAGGAAGCAACACGGCGTGAATAGCAGCAATCTCACGGCGTCTTGACAGAAAATATGGAGCAGCGTTAATTTACACGGATACAAATAGCAACCCAAGCGGCGTGTACAATTTTCAAACAACAATGAGTTGACGGAGATACACGGCGTATCGATTCCAATTCACGGCGTGAGCAAGCCAGACAGTACGCTGCGATTTTCTTGTCTTCTTCCTCAACGTCCCTCTCCGTTTTGTATGACTCTAGCAGCTAAAGCACCTGCCAGCCGCATTTTCGTCCTTGTGGCCTCAAGATCGATCCACGTATTGCTTCAAGGATAGCCAATTTAATCCTAGGCGTCCACCTCTCCTCAATCCGTTGCAATTTGTTGAAATTAGTACTAGTGGAAGCTGTCCAGCCTGATCTCTGGAAGAAAAATTCGAATTTCAAATGGGATTTCATCCAAATTTCTACTCATTTCCCCCCCTTAAATCAACCCTTATCTTCTTCTATTTAAAGCCCTCACCCTCTTCATTCTAAGGGTTGGAGATAGTTACATAGAGCTGGGAAATAGAGGGAGGGTTTTTCTTATACTGATAGGCAGAAAACAAAGAAAGGGTTGATTTTTATATTCTCTTTGGATTTTACCTTTAAGAAAAGCAACATATAAAGAACACACACAGTAACAGACTTGGGAGGAAAAGCTCCGAGTTCTAGTCTTCTTTTCTGAAGCTCTCATCAAAGCTTCTTCATTAGAATCCGTTAATCGTGGTGGAATCGTCTCCAGCAGCTCGAGTTCAAGTTCGCTTGCCCGGAGAAAGGTAACATTTCCTCCATAATCTTCTCCTCGTCTTTTTTTTTTTTTTTCTATTTCTGATATGTCTCGCTACTCTATTGTTGTGTCACTGTTATTTGTAGATGAGAATTGGTGACTTCAATTTGTTATATATGTGTTCTTAATCGATTTCCTTGATTTAATCTTAATGTGGAAGTCAAGTTTTGCCGTTTCGTATTTAGTATTGCCACTGCTTTCTTCCTTTGTTTGAATCCGTTTTCGGTTATTCCTCTTCTTGTATGGTTGATTGAATGTCGTAGATTTTCTTTTCTTCATTTTTCATCGTCATTAAGCCCCGATTTCACATTCCGTTTTGCTACTAATTATGTTGTCTTCTTTCCACAATGAGGATAGAATCTCGAAGCTAATTAGTAGTGGTGTTAGGTGTGGTTGCCATATAGTTTCATATTCCAAATGTATTGTGCTCTTTCTGGCTCTTTGTGTTTACGATTGCTCTATTTTTGTCGTTATGGTCCTTTCGTTAAGCTTGATTGTATTTAATTGTAGTTAAACCTTTATATAGGGAGTTTCGGAAGCATGATTGCATATATTGACCTTTTCTTTATTTGTTGCTTATGATCTCCCTTGTCGCCCCTTCCTCTACCATGCTACTTTCCGCTTTGAATATTAATTCATGCCTTGTTAATCTTTTATTCGGCCATGTGTGTATATTATGACTCTAGGTTTCAAATTATATGCCCGAAATCAGTAGTATTAGTTAGTATATTTGTATGGAAAGGTCCTGTTCTTTGAAATAACTTTGATAGAATCTTTTAGGTCACATGAGTTTACTCAATCTTAAGGTTTGCATAACTTGTCTGTTGAATAATAATTTGGATACTTGGTTTGCTTTGATTGGCTCTAAATTGCTTTATTAGGCCTTTTCATAATTTGTCAATTATCCAATTTGCTAACTGCTTAGATTTTAAGTTTAATTAGTATTAATGTTTGGTTGCTATTATTGTCAAATGTGAGTAATGATTTGCCATGGCAAAATTGAAATTGTTTCATATCAATGTCTAAATCATGCTTAAGTTATCCTTGTTTCTTTATCATGTTTGATACTTGAAGCAATAGTATATGGTTCTTTTTTACTTAATGTTTTCCGTTAAGGCAATGATTTGTTACTTATGTATTTTTATCCATTTATGTCACATGTGAACCCGTATGGAGTCCGAGTTGGACCCAAATACGAATGCTTTTGCATTTCGAAATGGGCCATAAAGGCCCCAAATCCTCTTTTTCCCTCAAGTCAGCCCCTATTGCAAATCATGAGGTAGATGAACAGGTTGAAAGCAACAAATAAGGCTGGAAATCGGATTTACAGGTCTCGAAAAGCTGAAAATAGGCTGATATACACTGGTATACAGCTTCTGTATACATGATATACAGGTCCAAAAAATTAATACAGGTGTTCGGAAGCTGATTTAGGTTGTATACCTTTGGTATACAGTCTGATATACTTGGAAAAGGCCAAAATACGGCATCCATACAGCAGTATACATCATGTGTATACATGGATTTTCAAGAATGAAAATGGGCCAAAGTCCATTCTTTCTTTGCTTGATAGGCCCAACAGTAATGGAGGAGGGCTTGAGGCCCATGTTATGCCATTAGCACATTTTTTAGAGTTTAGGACAGGTTTGGGCCAAGCTCAAGAATGTAAATTTGGGCAAAAGGCCCAAGTTGAAATTATTTCTTCCTTGATTATTATTTGCTTATTATTGTTTGTATTAACTCTAAACTTTCTTGTTTGGTTTAAATTTAATTAAATCCCTTAACGAGGAACCTTTTGGGATAATTAAATCTCTTTTTTAGTGATTTTATTTGATTTGTCCTACTTAAAGTCATTTTTGACAAAAATAAATTTTCTTTCTAAAAAATTGTTTTCTAAGTGTTTAATATATACATTTCCAAAATAATTTTAAATTTTTACTTAGTAATATTTTTTAAAAAAAATTAGTCAAATGTTTTATTCAAATCATCGGTCAACCGCAAGTTAGCGGACATTTCGAGAGCCTAACACCTTCTTGGAATGTACATAGTACTTCGAATCCTTTTATTTCAATTGATTTTATCTATTTGAGTCTTTTGAAAAACCTTAAATTTTTTCTTGATTTTTACTAAAAAAAATTAAGTGGCGACTCTGTTTCTTTTGGAAATCGATTTCTCTTAAATCATAAGTTTAATCGATTTTTCGAAAACTTAGTCCTTTTCTTTTATTTTATTTTTGGAGTAAAACAAAAATGACAACTCCGCTGGGGATTTAATTAAGTTCTAACCATAAAATTTGACTTATTTGACTAATTGTTATTAATTGTTGAATTGTTTTCTACGCTTAATGTGTATAAATTGATATAACTGTCATTGCATTCATGGCATTTCCTATCGTATGTATAGTATATTAAGGACGATTTCTGCATAATATCAACCTAACTTTTTATACTCAACCCTTTTTCGGAAGGATCGATAATTTATTGGTACGTCGTGTGTCCAATGGTTGTCGTGAATTCCAGCCTAAGTTGTCCACTTGGGTTCCTGGTCTTTCAAAAGCCACTTTTAGTTAGCTAGCGTAGAGGGAAACCAAATCCTTTATTTAGCGCATTTTGAACTAAGTTGACCCAACACCCAAGGCGTGCGGGCCCACTGGAAGCCCACTTTGTATCTATTTGACCCATTTTGGTCAATAAAAGACGATCATGCTTATGTATTTAATTGAAGGATGTATATGTTATTTTTTTAAAAAAATAATTATCTACGGGGGTGGGGGTAACTTACTTTTGTCTGTTTTTCTTGTAGGATGAATTCGACATGTGAGCCGTTGAGGACTCGAATGGTGACCATACCCCATCCTTACCTACAGGTTTGGTGGAAGTTCATGAACACGAAAGATAAGAAGAAAATTTAAAGACACATAGGCCATCTCCCGTCATTAATGGAAATGGTGGCTTATCCTGACTTGATTGGAACAATGGTGAAATTTTGGGACAACGATAACATGGTAATTCGGTTCAGGGAAGTAGAGTTGACTCCGACTATTGATGAAGTTCTTGCAAGTTATGAGAGTGTTGGCATATGCAATAAGAGGAAACACCAACTTAATACTGATCTTCTCTTTCTAAAGATATGGGGTTTTGACGAAATTAAAGAAAAACTTTCACTTGTCAAAGCTGAGTGGATGGACAGGCTTCCCTGGTTAAATATTCCACTTCGAAAGTTGTATTATTGATTTGGACGTGCAAGAGCTTACGAGAAGTTCAAAGAAGAGTTTGTCTTGAATGAAAAATGAAAGGAAACACGCCCCTTCGCTTTTTCGATATGCCTACTTAGGACAATGGTGTTTCCCCAAGGACAAAACTACACCATCCATCCAAGTGTAGTAATGGTCACTCATGTTATTTTTAATGGAGTAGGCTACGGATCTGCAAGAAAGTACTACAATTTGGCTCCTATGATCATTGCTGACATTTACAGGGCATTGGATAGATGTAAAAGCGGCACACGTTTCTTTCAAGGGTGCAACCTAATACTTTAATGGTGGATGATGAGACACTTGATCAAAGCTCATAATTCGCAAGAAACAGATCCCTTGGAAAGACCGAACATACTCGAAAATCACGATTGATGAATGCAACGTAATCATTTCAACAGGACTGGAGGCTAAGAATTTTGGTACCCAAGACTTTAGGGTTTGAGAGAGGAAGATGTGCAGTGGTCGATCCAATGCTTGATAGTAACAAAACAAATGGTGATCCGAAGTGGAAAGACCCCTTACTTGATATTTTTCGGGTTAAGAGGAACTCGACCATATTTTCCTTATCGAGTACTTAGACAACTAGGAGGAAACATGAGCTTCCTCAAATTGAAGACATGATAAGATTTGTGACCGATTATGAAAATGACGAAGTCGCTTTTACTAAAAAGATGCTTCGATTATGGAAAACTCAAAGGGTATTGGGTGAGCCGGTGCCAAACAGGTTTCATCCTGAATGTTCTAAGGATTACAAGGAGTGGTTAAAGAAGAGCCTCACCGAAACTATCAAACCCGATCCAAACGTTCCCCATATTATTGTAGATGTTGAAGCCAAATATCAAATTTGACTTCATCAACTCCAAGAGAAGTTTGATAGGAATGAGTTGGAGCATCAACGTCAGCATTTAATAGACGCCGAAGTCATAGCTCAGTTAAAGCAAGAGCAACAAAGAGCCAGGCAATGCATACCAGAATTGGACGATAACATGAAACAACAGATCCAATCGGTAGAGAGGTTCAGACATCAGGAAGAGGCTCGGTTGGAAAGAAATCACCTATGGGCAAACATATACGCTATATGGGAAGAGGTCAGCATCGCCAAGAGGGCCAGACTTGGTAAAGGATCAGGATGAGGTTGAAGTTTGTTATCATCCTCTGCATGGGATTTCTTTATTTATACTTTGCTTTGTAATTTACTTTCTGAACTTATTTCCCTAATTTTATGTTGGTCAAACATTTTTTTTAATGATATTAATGGAGTATTTTGGGGGATAATAATTGTCTTAAAAAGACATATACATCTTTCAATTCGGTAGGCCTACCCTCGACATAAAAGAGTCACATGCATGTTAGGACGCGATATTTGTCTGTTTACTTATATGCTTTAACTGTTTATGTGTTGCGTTGCTTTGAATGAGGATATTTTTTTGCCCACTCCTTTTCAAAACTTTTTCAAAAATCTCTATAATACCAAATATAGGTCACTACCAAATGTCCGATCAAAATTTCATAAGTCTTGAGTTTCTCAGCCAGAAATAAAATCCTACTACTAAATCCTAAAACATTGTTCTACCGTCTCAGGAAAGGAAAACTTGTTGTTAAGATAGAGAAAGGCAAGAGTGTCGAGGAGAAGGCGACTGAGGAGAATTTAAGAATGAAACTGCGTCGATTCAAACAAGAGATACGAGAGATGAGACAAAGAAGAATAAAAGTAGAACTAGTCACCGCAACTGCGCAAGCCAGAAGTGCAGCACTGGATGCGGAGTTTGCGGCTAAAATGGCAAGATATGCTATCATGAACGAGGAGACGATTGCTATGCGGAAGAAACATGATGTCTTCACCAATGATATAACCATGAGGCTTCAGAAGATACGCGAAAAATGCTCTTTCTCCAATCAAGAAGCCAACAGTGGTCCCGAAGCCAACAGTGGTCCCGAAGACATTCACCCTAGAGCTACTGAAGAAGATACTGATGAGGAAATCATCTATATGCCTCCCTTCCTGGGATGTCTGAAAGAGGAGACAAAACGATCACTCTCCTTTTTTAGAGTTTAGGACAGGCCAAGCTCAAGAATGTAAATTTGGGAAAAAGGCCCAAGTTGAAATTATTTCTTCCTTCCTTGATTATTATTTGCTTATTATTGTTTGTATTAACTCTAAACTTTCTTGTTTGGTTTAAATTTAATTAAATCCCTTAACGAGGAATCTTTTGGGATAATTAAATCTCTTTTTTAGTGATTTTATTTGATTTGTCCTACTTAAAGTCATTTTTGACAAAAGTAAATTTTCTTTCTAAAAAATTGTTTTCTAAAT
This sequence comes from Solanum pinnatisectum, assembly GCA_035578085.1. Lineage (NCBI taxonomy): Eukaryota > Viridiplantae > Streptophyta > Magnoliopsida > Solanales > Solanaceae > Solanum > Solanum pinnatisectum. Next base: position 60,227,531 of record CM069076.1, read on the forward strand.
GTTTAATGTATACATTTCCAAAATAATTTTAAATTTTTACTTAGTAATATTTTTTAAAAAAGTTATTCAAATGTTTTAGTCAAATCATCGGTCAACCACAAGTTAGCGAACATTTCGAGAGCCTAACACCTTCTTGGAATGTACATTGAACTTCAAACTCTTTTATTTTCAATTGATTTTATCTGTTTGAGTCTTTTGAAAACTTTAAGTTTTTTCTTGATATTTACTAAAAAAGATTAAGTGGCGACTCTGTTTCTTTTGGAAATTCAATTTGTCTTAAATCATAAGTTTAATCGATTTTTCGAAAACTTAGTCCTTTTCTTTTATTTTATTTTTGAGTAAAACAAATAGCTTTAAAGAGCAAATATCTCATTTTTTGTTTTTGATTTTGACCTTCCTCTAGTTTTCTTTCGTTTGGTCTGTTTTTCATTCAGGACTCACCATTCACCTTTCTTGGTTCCCCATGATTCTGCTCCCAGGTTAGGATTCAGTTCTATACCTTTCAAGATTGTCTCCTTCACTTCAACTTTGTTCGATTACTATATTTTTTTTTATTTATTTATTTACTGGACATTTTTTAAGCTTAATGTTTCTTTTAAGTTGAAACATAAGTGGCCACTGGGGAGGGAGAGCAACTTCAATGGTGACAACGTTCTCAACTTTAGTTCTTTCCAAGAAAATTCCCAAATGGGTTTGGTCAAAACCCTATTTTTCTTCAATTTCTGGTGCTTGTAGAATTCAGAACAATCCAGAATCGAATCAACCCTCTACCAGTTCTTCTGACTTTGAAACCAAGATTCAATTTTTAAAGCATAAGCTTCACCCAGAAACATTAGCTGGTGTTCTTGATTCCACAGCTGATTTGGATTCTTCATTGAAGTTATTCAAATGGGCGTCCCTTCAAAAAAGGTTCCATCACTCTGCTGATACTTATTTTCAAATTATCTTGAAGTTAGGTATGGCTGGGAAAGTAGATGAAATTGAAGGATTTTGTAATGAGATGGTAAAGGATAAATGCCCAAATTTTGAACAAGTTCTTTTGGATTTGCTAGATATATTTGTTAGAAATAGTAGGCTTAGTGAGGCTTTATGTGTTCTTTCTTGTATAAATTTGTGTACCTTAAATCCCTGTATATCTGTATTTAATCAATTATTGGGCGCACTTGTCATGGAAAAGAAAGAATTTAAGGATGTATTGTTCGTATATAAAGAGATAGTGAAAGCTGGAATTGGTCCCAATATTGATACACTTAATTCTCTGATAGAGGCTTTATTTTCTGCTGATCGCGCTGACGCTGCGTTGGACCAATACAAACGACTTCATAAGAAAGGTTGTAGTCCTAATGGTAGGACTTTTCAGATAATTATTGGTGAACTTGTTGCAAGGGGTAGAGTGGATGAGGCACTTGTAATTTTAGATGATATGTTTAGAATACGGTGTGAACCGGATTATTCTAGCTTTTACGCTCATATAATTCCTTTATTTTGTGATATGAATAAATTAGACATAGTAAGGAGGTTGTTTTCTGTAATGAGAGCGTCTAAGGTTCTTCCGGATTCATCCACTTATGGGGCAATGATAAAGTGTTTGTGTTGGAATCTTCTCGTGGATGATGCTGTAAAACTTGTAGATGAGATGGTGTATAATGATGTTAGGCCAGATGATGATGTGTTCATGAGTATAATAGATGGATTATGTGAATTGAATATGTTGAGTGAAGCTAAGGAGTTTTTGAATGACAAAGAAGTTGCAAGTGTATTGCCTTACAATGCGCTTCTTGAAGCTATTCTAAATGATGGCACCTTTAATATGGCAAGAGATCTGTTTGATGAAATGTTTGAGAGAAACATCACAGATCATTGTTCTTGGAATATCATGATTCAATACTTGTGTGATAATAAGAGGCTGAAAGATGCCTTGAAATATCTTGCTAGAATGATTGTTTCCTCTGTTAGTCTTGATTCATCTACATATTCTGCTCTCATCGTTGGCTACTGCAAATTAGGTGAATGTGAGAATGCTTTGGCATTGTTTCATCAACTTAGGTCCAAATCTGGGTTATTAGATTTGGTATCATATGCTCAACTTATTGAGTGTCTTTGCCAGAAGGAAGAGATTCAGGAAGCCACCGAAGTGTTTTGCTTCATGTCAACAAAGAGATATGCTCTTCAATCGACCTCGTTTGGCAAGCTTATGGATGGACTTTGTGCTAGTGGGTACACAGTTAGAGCAATCAAATTGCTACCAATTGCATATTATTGTGGTACATTGTCTTCTCCTTCTGCTTACAACAGCATAATGCAAGGCCTATTCAGTTTAGGAAGAGCAAGTGATCTCTTTATGGTGCTCTCAAGAATGGTTGTGGATGGTTGTAAGCTGGATGGGGAAACATATTGCATTATTATTCAGAGCATGATTTCGCTTGGACATATAGAGAAGTCGGCTCTATTATTGGATATGATGCTTAGTCAGGGTCTATTACCAAATTTGGAAACACTTTCTAAACTTCTGGAGTATCTGGTGGACAACACTCAGGTCCGCATGATATTTTCTTCAATAGATAAGCTTGTATCAGAATTTAAAGTTGTTGATTCAGCCATGTACAATATGCTGATAAATAGTCTCTTGAAAGAGGGATACAAAGACAAGGCCTCTTTCTTACTGGATTTAATGTTGGAAAAGGGCTGGGTTCCTGGTGCTAGCACTCATGTTTTATTAGTGGGTTCCAGGGTGGAAGATGAAACAGATACTCAAAATCCTTCATGTGACACTCAGGATAATGTTGGCAATATACTTGCTGAGGGCCTTGGGAAATATGATGGACACGACTACAGATTATAATACTATAATTGGGATCTTGTTCCAGCAATCAATTTGGCAGATGCGTGCATAAAGATATATGTGGTGCGGTCTAAGAAAATTATGACGTATAAGGGATTATCTCGTGGTTTTTGCTGATCATCTCTGTTTTCCACATCATCCATTATATACCTGCTTCAATTTTGAAGGGCTCATCAATTTTTCAAAGCACGCCTAGAAGTAAGGTTTTTCTGTTATTTTATTTCTTGCATTTCTTGTAAGCCCTACACATACTTCGATGTTTTATTAACTCTATAGAGTGAATCGTTTTCATTTTATTTACTTGTTAGTAATCTGAAGATGGCATTACCTTTTCAAAGGGATTATACTGTTTATCATACTTTAGGAAGTTATGTCTTCTGATAGTTAAACTATAAAAGGGAAACTTCATGAATTATGATAGTTCGGAGTTTATCAGAAGATACTCATTTTTCTGTAGTCACTTTACATTCTTAAAATTCAATTACCAATATGTGATGACATTGCTACATAATCCTTTACAGAAGAAATGTTTCAGAATGTTAAACCACAATTTGATCTTTCACTTGCAAATATGAGAACTACTAACTGCCGTTAGAACAGCAGGCTCCCTTCAATTTGCTCTACACCTTTGTGAGATGAAAGCACCACTTAAAATGTAGTAATAATTAAAAATTTAACAGCTACTTTTAAGTCTCTCAACAGCTAAATTGTCTAAATGTGATTTATCACTTCACTTTTGTAGCTTGGTATACGCAACCGTTTTTCTTGTTAAGTTATGCTCAAGCAGTTTGGAGGTGGAAAAGATGTCTGCCACTGTGTCACATGTTGGATTTCTACATATGATTTAATTCTCACGAGAGTCTTGCTGTAACTAATGGCTAAATATCAATATCCGTTATGCAGTGACAGTAAAAGCTGGTAGAACATCCAGTGTTTAGCATTCCTATCAGCAGCGCTGAACTGTAATATACCTTTCTTTTTCTCTTTTGGCTAAGATCAATTGTAGTATCTGCTCATATCAGTGCCGGAGAAAAAGTTTTTTTAATAATTGTGGTGGTTTTCTGAGCCAGGTTACACCGTCATCAATAATACACCAGCATTGATATAGTGGTGTTGGATAACTCTATCCACCAAGACTTGAGACATATGAACAGAAATCACCTAATATTTTCGCCTCTGTTGTAGTGCAGGTGAATAGTACACAACCAATATCAAGGTTAATTGTGTCACATGCTGAGCAGCTATGTAGTTGTAGCTATTGAGAAATGCTCCATTTAACAAAGCTCAATTCATGTGCGGCTCAGTGCATTTTTCTGTTGGAAGGCACAAGATATACCCAGCTCTTAACATCCTCCCAATAAATGCTCAGGGTAGTTCTAGCTCAGTTTGAAGGAATACGAAGGATCTGGGATCTCCTCAATGCCTTCTGCGATGTGCACAAGGTGCTCACATGAAGGGTAAAAGGTCATAGCGGCTGCGGTTTATTCCAATTAATTCTTTGTTAATCTCTACTTGAATGAACACTTGTTAAAGAAAAGTTTGCAGTCATATGCAACATTGCATAATTTGGAACTGAAATATTCTGGATTAGTATATTTTTTAAAGGGAAAATTATGTGGATACGCAAATATATACTAGTTAATTAGTTAATATAGCCATAGTTTAATTAAATTATCATTCGCTACTAACTTACCATCATAATTATGTGGCGCACGTCTAGAATTTGTATAATTCAGCTCCTAATTGTACAAATTTAAAATTTGTATATGCTTATCCTAGCTTGTATATAATTATTCTGTTGATATATTTGATTTGTTGAAGTTTTGAAAAATTTCTAAATATATAAAATACATAATTTAATATACGAATTATACAATGTAAAAATTCATAACAAACAAAACTATAGTAGATAAATTATAGATAATTTGTTAAATTTAATCTTTTTGCTATTTATGAAATTTCTTTTTTCCCAACAGTGTTTCATCGTTAATCATGCACACCAAACGAGTGATTGAGGACTAAAAAGACTAAGAGTCTGTTTGGATCGTCTTAAAAATGTACTTCCTTCGTCTAATAGTAGTTGTCTATTATATTAAAAATGGTTGTTCAACAATACTTGTTCAGTTTAGAAAATCAAGAGATAATTTATCTTTAATGTCTATTTTACCTTTTTTATTAAATATTTATCATCTAACACATTTTTTAGAACATTAAATTTAATAAAGTCAAAGGATAATATAGTACTTATATTACCCCTATTATTTATTGTTTCTTAAGGGGTGTACCAAGTCAGTAATAGACAATTATTGTTGGACATAGGGAGTAACTTTTAAGTCAAAAATAAAAAATCAAACTTAAATGACTTTTAAGTTAAAAAAATAAAAATAAAGAGGAGAGGAGACTATATTTTGGTTTTTAATTTATTTTTAAGTCATTATTAACCTTATCAAACACTGCATAACTTATTTTAAATTATTTTTATATTTGTCAAATACTTATCAAAAACTAACTTAAAAATAAATTTGACAACTTTTAATCTAATTCAAACACCCACGGTGTCGTTTAGCTGGAGATCTTTTCTCTCCCTCGTCTTGCTCAACAATTCCCAATATAGAAAACCCTAATTCGAAAACACAGAGAATCCTTTTTCACTCTCCTTCTGCAGAAGAAAAAAACGGGATTATCAGAGTCTCTCTCACTATATACATGAAGTTGCTCTTCGTTTTCCCCTTTTTCATGTTCCGATTTCAAAAATGACGAAACAAAACTTCCCCAACAACCCCACCGTCGCCCCTCTCCCCGTCCCTACCACCTGCGGCAACTGCAACGTCGAGGAACGGTGGTTTCTCCACAACGTCCGCCACAGAGGATTATACCGTCGACTTTGCACCAACTGTGTCCTCAGACTCCACATTCAATCGTTTTGCCCCACTTGCTTGCTCGTTTATAACCCTACCCCTCCACCTAACGCGGCCTCAAACGGCCTTGTTTCTTGTTGCAAATGCTATTCGTATTCTCACAATTCCTGTGTGGGTGTCAACCCTCCTCACCCTTACCATTGCCCCCTTTGTGTTAACCCTAATACCCCTCTTTTTTTACTTAAGAAGGGAAGAGAGGTTGGTTTGGGTAATGAGGAGTCTAGGGTTGTTGATATGAAGGCGGCTAAGGTTTTATTGGCGGCTGCGAAGATCGCTGCTGGGACTGTGACTAAAGCAGCTTTGGCTGCTAGGGTTGAGGCGGACAGGAGGGCGAAGGAGGCGGCATTTACTAGGAAAAGAGCTAGAGAGGCTTTAGAACATGTGGCTTATCTTACGGCTAGGGATAAGCTGAAGAAAAAGGATGGATTGCAGTTTCCTTCTAATTGCCCGGGATTGGGTTATGGCAATGGGATTAATAGAGGTAGTAATCAATGCCTTAGTATGGTGGTTGCAGCTGTGCCATTGGAGGAGGAGAATGTCATGAATGCGGTGAGGTTGGATGGGTCTTCTGAGGTTTTAGTAGCTTTGAATTCTGTGGACTTGAAAGGGCAAACTCCGATCCTGGGGTTGCCAGGTGAGAATAATGGATCTGCCATGGATGTGGAGATGAATGGGGTAGCAATGGTGACCCCTTCATCTGCTATTAGGGGAGGATTAGTGCAGAATCATACCGGTGCTTATGGTGTTGAGCACGAGAAGTCTGGGGAATTGGTGTGTGAGAATGGCCAAAGGGAGATGATAAACCATGGAATGGTGGCTGAAAAGGATCAGGATCCGCGAATGGTGAATTCCAGTGCTAGGAAGGGGAATGGTAGTCTCCCTCAGCTATAATTGTAGCAGGAAAACTGGTAAGATTAAGGTGGGGTTGAAAAGATGTTGATTTGTGTAATCAAGTTATGATTTTGCGATTACTTGTGGGGTAAATGCCTTTTTTCGCAGGTTACTTGGCTCGCAAAGGCTAGTGTCTGGGGATTCAATCTATTAGAATGTGAAGACTGGGATATGGTTGGTGTGGGTTGTTTTTGTTAGACTAAGGATATTATTCCGTTATTCCGTACAGTATTTTATTGTGTAGAGATGTTCTTTGTACTTTTAACTAATGAAAGGTCACTTTCATGTGGTAGTGCTTCCCTATATCTGTTCAGGCTTTTTTTTTTTTAGTTTGGTGATTCCTTGCTACATGCTTTCTTACATTATTCTACTGGCATCGATAAAATTGTTGTGCTATTGAGCTTGCTATTAGTGTACTTGAATTGAAGCAAAGTTGCAAGGCATAAGATAAACCTCACCCTCCTTTTCTGAATTGCTTTGTTGTAGAAATTTGCTTGAATTTGATTTTAACATCTGAATGTGGAAGGAATGGATGCATTGCATGTTCTCTTGTATCTGTTTCCTGGATGAAGTATTAGAGTAAATAATAATCTGAACCTAGGAATGTCTACTGAGCAGTAACCTGAGTGTGTGTGTTCAAGATGAATTTTAGCCTTATAAAAACTTGTATTCTTGTTTAATTCATATAAACTACTTTTTGCCTGTGCCAATTTGAAGAAATCTTTATCTCAAAAGGTCAAAGAAAGATTGTGGGAAGAAGATCTATAATTGAAAGGGTGGGCATCATTCTCTGCAGGATGGTTATGCCTTTCCATGTACTTGTGAAGTTACCTCGGAACTAAATCGAGATTCTCTTATTCAGCTCAGGTTTTGTTACTGGTGATTCAGCCATGTTCTTTTATTTTGTCCTAGCAGAGTATGGCCAAGTAAGATGGTTCCTTCTGTTTATCGTATGGATCCTAAAGAGATTTTAGAATTTTGGCAGGTTGTAGAGTTTCTCTGGATTTGAATCCTTGGAGTTTTTCCTTTTTAAGCTTCTCCCGAAGGAGGAGAGCTCCATGAATCTTAGTAGTTTCAGAGAGATACTATAAAGATTAGGCAGAGTGTATATAGGAGGTTCCACTTTCCATTTTGGCTGAAATTTTCCTTTTTGAAGTATGGGCCTGTGTATGCTTTCAATTGGCCGTATGACTACTGTTAGATTCATGTTATAGGAGGTTTCGGTTTCCATTTTAGTTCTAATGTGTTCTTACTCCCAAACTTTTGTAATATACATTAGTGCTTGTTCTGAATGTTTAATCGTATCTCTTTGAGTTTCCTCTATTGCACCTTTTCATTCATATCTGGAGCTATGCTTCATATATTAAGTATTTGGTTGATGATACTGTATCCTTCACTAAATCTCTTTTCATGTATGACGTTTCTATAAGAGCATACTTCCGTCTCCTAGTTTCAACAATGAAGTCCAGTTCAGAATGACACTTCATATTCTCACTAGGTACATGCATCCTCCATCAATTTATGTATCAACAAACTCTTCCAGGTTGCCCTCCCATCAATGCTTAGGAATTTAGGATGATATAACCTTTGTTTTGCTGCTGCTGGTATCCGATCCCTGGTTTCTCAGGGTATTCATCTCAATTTCACTGATCGCTAGTTCACATCCTTGGACACCCTTTTTAGTTGACAACAAGGATTGCGTCAATAAATTTTTGCACATTGATGCTCCTATTCTTCCTCTCGCCCTTCCAGTTTCCTGCCATTTGGGGATTCATTAGTAGTTCTTTGTTATAGAAGGGGATATTAGATTCAGTTGAAGTGGATCCACTAGATCATGCAGTCAATTCTAGGAGAGCTTTTCTCTTTTTATGCACTCACCATATATACACTCACACTTCATTCTATTTCACCACATCTACATTTTACAAGTTTTTGTTGCCTTAGTCACTGTCTCTTTAATTTCTAACTGCAATTTGAAATCATGGGTACTCCATTTCCACCATTCTATCCTGGTTGTGCTCCTTATTATCCTCAGCACCAAACTGATGTTCATGCCCCATAACAGCCCAGGACCAGACCCAACAATAAGATTCAAAGGGGATATTCTTTTGGTAGAAAAATTACCTAGTATAGCAGACAAATGCTATGTATTTATTATACGTAGATATAATTAAAAATAATACAATTAGCAGCTACACTATCCATTTATTAGTTTATTTCAATTTAAGAGTGTATTTTCCAATTAGCGCATTTTAAGCATTATATCTATTATAGTTACCCCTTCCCTCTTTTCGCTCTCCAACTTTGCATATAACCAACCCTTAACTAGCGGCATTTCCCTCTCTTTCATGGATGATTTTCTTCCTTCTTTCTTCCATGGATGTTTCTTCTAATTCTCTCAAAATTCAAACTCAACAATGTTGTGCGAATAATGGCAAAGCAAGTCTGTTGAGGTAAACAATTGTGGAATATAACATAGATGAGGCAGCGCATGAGATGTGCAATTTTACTAATTATCCGTTCCATGCACAGCCTCTTCCCTGGCTCTCCTCCCCTGACAATCTCTCTCTCTCTCTCTCTCTCTCTCACACACACACACACACACACACACACATGCTCCCCTTTTGTTTCTCCCTCTGGTAGAGTTTTTGGCTAAAAACATTCTCAAACTATACCCTCAACTTAAACATCCTTAAATTATTTTTCTTAACAAAAAACATCCTCTAAGTATTTAAAACTTAACAACTTCCATTCCTCTATTAAAATTTGTCAAAAAATTAGCGAATTCCACACAAAAACATATGCAATTCATACTATTCTCATCAAAAAAAGAATCTATAATTTTATTACTTGTTGGAAAAAGCTTCCAAAAATTAATTTTTTTGAGACCCTTGTTGCTGTTTTAGAAAAAACAATGTTAGGACGGTGTGGATCTACGAGGAGACATGATTTGCTCTTCTCCTTTACCAACTGAATGGAGTTAGAGCTTAATTTTATACCATCTTCACCTTGCAAAGTCAAAATGTCGTTAGATCAATAATTTTTTTGGGGCAAACTAATAGTTGAGGTAATCAAGATTCACATAATTTTAATCTCTAGTACTCAAGTTTCGTTTTTCATAATTAGAAGTAAAAGTCTCCGATCGACACCACTTCTTGCAGATTCAATGAGAAGAAAACACTTCAACGGATAATTTTTTGATATCAAATCACATGAAAAGTAAATAAAAACAAAATTGCTAATTAAAAGGAAGACAATGCAAAACGTTGTCGCTAAAAAAAATTCACAATAGTTTGTTTTATATGTATGTAGAATGAACAAATTTGGTTTATTGAGGGTGATTTTGGGAGTTTTGTTGAGAGTAGTGTGAATTGTACATGTTTTTGTGAAGAATTTGTTAATTTTTGACAAATTTTAACAAAATATTGAAAGTTGTAAAATTTTAAATAGTTAAGGAGTGTTTTTCTGTTAAGGATGTTTTTGGCCAAAAACTCACACTATAATGTCAAAAAAATTTATATGTAGTTTAAGTTGGAGATATAGTTTAAGGATGTTTTTGGTCAAAAACTCACACTGTAATATCAAAAAAATTTACTATGTGGGATAAGTATGATGTGGCAGACAAATATTGTATGTGGTTTCATTCATATTTTGCTATCTCAGATATTGGGTAATATTTCTTGAAAAATGGGCCCAAGTCCACCCCCCTCCTCCCTTTTTTTTTTTTTTTGGGAAACTAAGCAAATGTCTATAAATATCATTTTTTCCCCTATTGATATCATTAAGATTTTTTACTCACACTAGGCTCATTGATAAATAATATAGTAAGAATACATATTATCAAATGCTATCTCTAATAAAATAACAAAAAAAAGTAAAAAAGAATAACAAAAAAACAAATAATAAAAATATTGTTGACACCCAATTTTGACCGACCTTTATTCATTTTTTTTTTTGAATGCTATTCGATTAAACACGTATTTTTAAAATACATTTCTAGTTTAAAATTTTAATCAATTTCGTCTTAAAATTATATATATTTTAGCACGCATGATTTCAAAAATTATTGTAATTATTTTATTTATTATATTTTATCGATAGTTAAGCTCGGACTAATTACTTTCCTCAAATGTTTTAAAATTTAAATGTATATAATTTATATAAAATTATTTAATATATGTAGTATTTTATTAATTGAATAGCATTTCTTAAATTCCCTCCTTTTATTTAATTTTCAGACCATTTCTATTTCAAATTTATTTCAATTCAAGCCATTCTTATTCAATTCATTTCGATTTTAACCACTTGAATTCAAATTCTTATTTCAATCATAGCCACGTTTTATTCCAATTCTAGCCATTTCGTATTTCAATTATAGCCCTTTGAGGTCCAATTTCAATCTGATTTTAAATCTCCTTTAATCTCGTCCGTCCATCCAGGTCTGATTTAATCGTGGCCCTTCATCTCGATTGATCTCAACGGTTGAGATCAGCCCCTCCTTTTTTTCCTTTTTAAAACCTAACAAGACCTAACCCTAAACATTTTCACTCCTCTCCTCTCCAAAGAGATCAGCCGCCGCCCCTCTCCATTTTTTTTTTTCGGCAGGCGCCGCCCCTCTCCATTTTCCGGCAGGCGCCGACCCCCTCTCCTCTTCTCTTCCCCATTCTCTCTTTGTCGTTTCTCCGGCAGTCAGCAGGGACAAGGAATGACAACGGCCGGCCACCAGCTCCGAACAGCCAGACGAGGGCCATCGGCAAGAAACCAACAGCTCCAGCCGGCGACAACAACAGTGGCGTCTCCGGCAAAGAGCGCCAGGCGCCACCACCGTCTTCTCTCTCTCTATTGCTCCTTTCCTCTCCTCTTTTTCTCATGTCTTTACAGGACCATCAGCAGTAGATCCGGCCAGAGGCAGCAACGAACAGCCGCTCCGGCCGAGACAAACAACCAGCAGCTCTGACGACACGAGCCACCGGCGCAGAGCTCCGGCAAACCATCAACAACCAGGCAAGGCCGATGATGCCAGCAAATGACAACCCCAGCTTAGGCGAAGCTCGAATTCTTAGGGTTTCACACAAAACGGATCTCTTCGGATCCGCTCGGGTTTGGTTTCTAATCCGTTTATCGTTTTTCTCAATGTGGGATATAGTTGAATTGGTTGTCTACTGCTTGTTTCGATTGTTGGAGTACTACTGTTGGTTGTGGTTTATTAAAAGGAGCATGTCTAAGTTGTGATCTCTCTGTTCAAACTTTGGGATTATTGCTCCTCTTAAGTATTTGCCTATGTTCGATTGGAATAGCGTTGAGCTAATAGGTCCCGTTATTTTCTTCGAATTGACAGTGGCCTGTATTGTCGTGTTCTGTTAGCTGTGTGATTATTATACATGACTGTGTAAGTTTTGCAATTATCTGTTCAAACTCTTGTTCATCACTGTTCTTTTTAGCATACTTTGCTCTAAAAAGCCTGCTTTAATAGGTAATTTGAGATCCTTGCATTTATATAAATTAGTCTTTGATTTCCTCTAATTAAGTTCTATATGATAAATTCATGATTTTCGGTCCTAATTGACTGAGAACAGTCTTCCTGAAAGATTGTCGTGTCTTTAATATGCAACATTATTGTTAGTTGAAATCCTGAGTTGATTACGATAATTGACGCCTAATCGATGGGCAATTTTGTTAATTATTCCTGTCAAGGATCCCTTAAATCTGCTGATTTAGCTAATTGGCCCTTTCATCGTGATTCAGAATTTGTTTTTTTGCCTATAATTAAGCCTGCGTAAGCTGTGGGATTTATTTGACTAAAAAATAATAATAAAATAAATTAATACATTCCTTGTGTTTTGTACTTATTTTAATGGATAGTGCATATCTTTATGTTAAACGTGTTTCCTTATATGTCTATTTGTAATAATATAATATTAATAATATATGTCTTCCTTATGCATGCTGATCTGCCTTAATTATTGCTTAATTATGGTAGATAAATTTCTTGCCTGTTTGTTTTTTTTTTCGTAAGATTGTGGGGGATTTCATCCTACTTTATTAATTTTAGGCAGATTGTTTGGTTTATATCTGGTAAATAAGGTAAAATAAAATACCATTGATTTAGTCATGATTTAGGGGTGCTGGGAATAAAGAAGAATAATATTTCTTGATTTACCTCCTTCCTTATTAGGTACCCCTCCCTTATTATATAATCAGATGCTTCCCCTCCTTGTATAGACATTGGACCTCGGCTAAAAATATATATACATACTTTGGCTTAGACAAAATATTGGCTCACTACTCTAAAAAAAAAATTCAATTCTTTCGTTACTATTAATTTCTTCTCTGTTCCGTGTTGCTGTTTTGCTGTGTACGGGTCAACTTCTATAATAATTTGGTCTTCATTGCTGACTTATAAATCTGCATAACTGGTTAGCTTTCTTTTCCAATTAGTTTAATTTTAAGCGTGCATCTTTATGGGTATTGATTGCTTGAAATAAATAAAGGAAGCGCTCGGGTCAGTTCTCTTCTCCCTGTATATGTGTATGATTATGTGTGTACAATGATTTGGTTGAAATAATGTGTATGTGCTATTTTGATTGGGCCTACACAATTAATATTATATAGGTTTGTGTATTATTTGGAGGGTATTGTTGTTTTTTTAACAGGGTCGTGAATTTAAAGATTTAAGATAGTTGAAGAGTTGCCATGGAAGGAAATCATCAGACAAGCCGAATTTATTCAATTTGGATTTTTGTATTATTTGATCTCTCTTATCTTTTGTAATATTTTTGTATAACTCGCCACTCTCTCTATATATATGATATGATTCGGGGGATCGTCTAGGGGGAAGGGAATATGTGCTAATTGCTTATTTTGTTACGTCATATAAATCTGTCTAGATCGCTTAAAATTGGATAAGCGTGTCATAACAACCAACCTAAAATCAAGCCTTTGTTAAATTATAATCTAAATATGTCAATATGTGAAATTTAAGGTTCACCTCCACGCTAAAATCGGTAACTATGTCAATGTGGTAATATTCATGTCATTCGGTGTAAATATCTATTCCCGTATTTGTTATACTTGTAGTATATTCTACTAATCATGTTTAATAGCCTTATACATGTTAATTAATTTCTTAAAATAATCAGACTATATTAAAATTTATATGTTAAATTCAAGCTCTAATAAATTTAGTAGTTAATAAACTTGTCAGACGTAAATAATTCTTTATGTGTTTTTTAGCGTGTCTTATCATTTAGAACTTTGCTTTTTTGGACTCAACATCAAGTTTAGTATATTAGGAAATCTGATATTAGTTTTGGTGTTTTGATGATATTGTTATGTAATGGAAATTATGTTTATAGGATGTAAATAACTTTGACTTATTATGTGTAGTAATTGAAGTTTAATAAATTTTAATTCTAGATGACATACTTATAGGATCTATTTTTTTTTTTTTTTTTTTTAAAAAAAGAGTAGTGGATATGCATATAGGTTAAATAGTTATATATGCTTAAGGTCAAAATTTAAGTCTAGCATGTTTTATCACTTAGAGACTATGCCTATAGAACTAAATGAAATGAATAAAATAATTTTTAGCATGTTCTGTGCACTGTTAAATATTGCAAGTTTAAATAAATTAGCATCTTCTTTTACATGTTAATTGGCATTATTCCATCTGCTTTTATGCTATTCACTGCTGTTTTTATAAAATATATAAAGTTAAATTTTGCTTTCTGCATGCCTTTTCAAATCTGGTTCTAAGTTACGTCCACATCATGTTATTTAGTAACGCCTCTTTCAAATTAGAATGCGTAATTAATTACAGTCTGATTAAATGACTTCTGTGCTTCCCTTTTAACATTAGCCAGTACTGTTTTAACATTGATGTGCATATTTTCGGCCATTTAGAAGTCATGCCTATAGAACTCAAATAAATAAAACCAATGTTAACTGATCAGACTAAATAATTTCCAGCATGTTAAAATGACCAAAATAATCTGCTGCGTATTTTCTGCTACTCTTAATATCAGCTAATAAATGTAATCTGCCATCTATGTTAACTTGTTAAAGTAAATGCCATCTGTGTTAACTTGTTGCTTTACCACTTAAAGCAAATAAGTAATTATTGTCTGCATGTCTTCTAAAATCTGCTACTTTCAAATCTTAAATCATGTGCAAAATATATCAGTCTCTGCATTTTAAATATTTGTCTGGCCACCTAAAAGAATAATTCTACACTGTCATTTTCTGTCCCGATTAAGTTTCTATTTGAATCAAGTAATTTCTGTATTTAATAGAGCTGTTTGGCTATAGTAAAATAAGTTAGTGTTTTCCTAACATGTTGACTAGCAATAATCTGGTCTGTTCTATAACTAATAGTCTGTTTTTTTTTCTTGCCCTCCCCAAAATCGTAATGAGTATTTTTATGCTTTTATATTGCTTCTCGCCTCTTCCACATTTTATTTGTTTGTATGCACACATTCAAGCATGAAACCTTTCACCAATTACTTATGTTTGCTATCATGATAATAATTAATAACTTAAGAGGCTAACTTGAGACTTTATTTGCTAATTGCTCGTCCAACATGTTTTAATTTGGTGTCTAGGCGGGCCTATATATTTTATATTTGTCTAAAAACTAATCCAATAGCAGTCCAATGCCTCTTGGACATTACGGGGACGATAGGCACCTTCTTAGGACGAAAAGCATGCGGTGGTG
The DNA here is from genome assembly GCA_035578085.1 of Solanum pinnatisectum. Lineage (NCBI taxonomy): Eukaryota > Viridiplantae > Streptophyta > Magnoliopsida > Solanales > Solanaceae > Solanum > Solanum pinnatisectum. The sequence continues at coordinate 60,242,895 of CM069076.1, forward strand.
GGGTAGGGGTAGTCTAGGCCCTACGGACATGATGACACCGACTCAGGCTTAAAACGACAAACTTTGGTTTTGTCTGTCCCTATCGGTAGCCTAAAAATAAAGAAAAGTCGAGTGCTGATCCGTAAAATCTTTTAGAGTCTCCTTTCCCTTTTTCCCTTTTACTTGTTTATAATTATACCTATTTGGGGTAGCTAAATTAAAATAAAATTATTTGCCTACCTATTTGTACAATACAATTTCTCGCTCCTCTCCGTTAATTGATTAATATCAGTCTAATTGTTTATTTATTGTTTGTTATACTTGTTGTTTGATAAATCACCTAGATCTGTATGTTTGATTAATTAATTAAAACAACTAAAAGTTTAATTGATAATATTTATTTGTTATTTTGTTATCACCTAGTTTCGCATGCTTATCAATTAAATAAATAATAAAAGTAATCTTAATGCTTAAAGTTATTTATCACCTAGCGAGCATGTTTAAATCAAAATAAGTAATAAATGAAGTGACCTTAACTGCTATTTGTAACCCCCACATAATTGCATGAGATACTGGGACCCACATTTGTGGACCTCGAGGGATGCCTAACCCCTTCCCCTCGAGGTAACTTGAATCCTTACCCGATCTCTGGTTCGTTGACCTTAGCTAGAATTAGTTAGGTTAGATAGGTGCCCTAACGCACCATAATTCGTTAGGTGGCGACTCTTCATCTTCCCGAAACCCAAAAGAGTCGTTAGGTCGTGCACCAAAACCCGTTTTGAGAAAAATGGGGCGCGACAAATATCATCAAATGGTATCTCGAATAAAGGATAAAATGAAAAATTATATAAAAATATTAAAGGAGAAAAGAACAAAAGAAGAAAATGAAAATAATATGACAAAATAATAAATGAGAAAATAAAAGAAAATTTTGTATTGTAGTTTAAGTATTTATTTTTTAAAATATTTTTATTATGCTAAAAATAATTAGTGATTTTTTATCATGGTATTTATTTTTATCTTTGAAAAAGGAAGAAGATAAAATAAAGAAAATGATTAATAAAAAGAAAGAAGCTAAAAGGATATAGTAATTAAATTAGGTAGGCATGAGGATTGAGGGGGAATGGAAAACAAACAAATAAATGATAAAAGGAAAATAAAGTTAAATCATAAAATAATAGCTAAGAATTATCAACCGGATGTGCGGGTAATTATTTGCTATTAAATGGGTATTTGTTGCAATTAGCTTAAGTAGGGACATATTCGGGTAATTATTTTAATTTTATGGGTATTTGATGTAGGTCCCCCCGCCCCCTCGCACCCCTCGCCCCCCTCCTTTTTTTTTTTCCTGATTAAACTTTTCCATCTTTGCCTGGTGTAATTGTTTTAATTTTTGCTACTTTCCTTACTATAATAATTTTATTCCAAAAAGTGTGAAATTCAAAATCTGGTAGCCTAAATCATTCTATTTTTAATATTTCGATATCATTTTTTCTATTATATAAAAGTTATTCACATCACTAAAAATAGTTTTTAAAATTATTTATTAATTTATAAAATTAAAATATAATTAATCAAATCATTTTCATTTATCATAAAATTAGTTCTTTTTGAAAGTGTAAATAAGATTTATAAAATTGCAAATACAATTCTTAAGGAGTAAATTAGTAAAATTATTATTTTTATTTGTGATTTATTAAGGAACGTTAAAAAGGAAAAGTGGATAACTAATATAAAAAAAACCGTGGGGGGGGGGGGGTGTAAAATCAATTTATTTATTATTCTCTCAACAATTTAATAATTTCAAAAACACTTAAGTCCATTAAATATTCTCCAAAAAAAAAATATAAAGGAAAGAGCATCAATGATCTTGACAAATTGTTACATAATTTTTTGTATTATTTTCCTGAAACCCAAAAAACAAAAAGCATCTCACTGATTTTGTTTCTCCACACAATAATAGGAATTTTTTTATAACCTTCTTATTGATTTTAAAAAATTATAAATAAGAACTTATTTTATACTAATTTAACATTTTCATTCTTTTTAATACAATCTATTTATGTTACATTTACCAATATCAAGATTAACAACAGAGAAACTTTCTTGAAACTTAACAATATTTATAAAAAAAAATAATAAAAAACTGCTACCAAGTAAAGATTGAAAAAAATTAATTAATTTCTACCTAGTTTTAATATTATGAAAAAATAAAAATGAACGAAGAAATCATCATTTTAGAAGCAATGCTAATAAAATTAGAAAAAGACAAAAATTAAAATAAAGAGCAAGCTGAACAAAAGAGTAATTACGCGACAAAAAAAGAGAAATTAAAAGCAAGCTGAAAAAAGAAATATAGTACTAATAAAATATAAATAAATATCATTGTTTTAACCCCTACAAAAAAATAAAAAGTACCAAAGAATAAGTTTTGTCCATTGGGATGACTCAGTTGATTTGGAGGGTGGTAATTCATGTAAATGACTTGGATTGATCTCCCCCCCTTAATGCATTGCATAGAGCTTATTTAGTGCGATTTACATCTCATGTGTAGTTTGCAAACTGTACATAAATACAAATTTGCCTTGGACGAAAAATGTGTATTAGAAAAGACAACAACCTAAAATGTTATTTAAAAAAAAATGTTTTCTCTTCATCTTGATTTCTGATTTCAAAAAAACAAACAAACCAAAGAATCCAAATTTCAAATAAAAGAAGACAAGTTACATCATGAGAGGACATACAAACCATAATATTTATATAACAATTCAAATTGATGGCCACAAAAACAAAGAAGTAAAAACACGTGATTTTCGATAAAAATGTCTGACCAATAGAAAAATGGTTGAGCCCATTGGTGGCCCTTAAAATTGGAATCAAGTTTTATTTAAAAATTTTAACTAGATTTTGTTTATTTTAGCTTACCTTATATTGGATTCTATTGTGTTATTTTGACATTTTTTTATGGCTTAAGTCATCAACAGCCTCTTAAAGTTGTCCGCATAATTCGTTTAAACACTTCAACTAAACTTTGTACCTATTGAACACCTATACCCTTAAAATTGATACCTATTTGACACTTTTTTTATAATCAATCCAAAATATGAGATGTGTGTAATACACTTGCTGTGACATGACAAATTGATGAATTAAATGATGACATGTGTAATTTAAATCTAAAAATGTATTTTAAAAATGAAATTGTAAAAATAACTATTTTAGTCTATTTTAATTATTTTTTTAATAACTAACTGAAAAATTAAAAACGATTTTTTCTAAAAAAACCCACCTACACACCCACGCCACCAGTCCTCTTCGTCAAATCATGTACTATCACTTTTCCTGACGGTATCGTGATCACAATGAGTAAGCCTTGCCTCTTCGCCCCAAGTAGTATGACATGGTTGCACACCCAAGCTAAAAATTAATTCCCCTTTCAACCGAATAGCATCAAAAGTTTTCGCTGATTCCATTCATTTTCTTTCCATTACTAATCATTTATTACAATTATATGAAAAATAATTAACTTTAGCCGGAAAATTTTTTTATCTTCATCGGGAAAATGAAGTTATGCCGGAAAATATGAAAATTAAATCTATGTAATAACTAAAAAATGAGAGAAGGAAAAAACCAAAAAAGAGTTGGAGAGAGTGAGAGAAAGAAAGAGAGAGGTGGAAGGGGTGTGGGTGAAGGAATGATGAAAAGAGGGGGTGTGGGGAAGAAGACAACTTTTCTTCTTCTTTTTTCATTTCTTTTTGTTAATTAATTTTAAAAAATATTAGCAGTATAAGTTGGAAAATAAATAAAAAATAAAAAAATCAACTGTTTAACGCGCTTAAGGAGGGTGGAACATATTTTTTTTAGCCATGTCAGCATTTTGTGTTTAATAGGAATGACTTTTGAACTAATAAGGTGTTCAATAGGTACAAGCCTTAATTGAGATGTTTAAGTGAAATATGCAGATAACTGTGAGTGGTTGTGGATGACTTAGGCCTTTTTTTTTTTTGATATGGCATAGGAAGTGTGATATACACATTAGCTATGCGTGAGAGCCTTATTTCACAATTTTTTAAAAATAAAATTCTTCATTTTCTAGCTACCATTTCCCAAACTTTAACTTTTTGATGGTGAAATAGATTTAGAGCATGTTTGGTATTTCTGCTAAAAACTGCTTATTTTTAGAAGCATTTTTTTAAAATGACTTTTTTAAAAAGTACTTTTGAAAAAAAGTAATTTGTGTTTGGCTAATTCATTTGAAAAATGCTTTTGATAAACAAATTGTGTTTGACTAATTTTTTTTAAAAAGTGTTATTGAGAGTTAAATTACGAAAAAGGGTAAGTATCAATGTACTTTTAATATTAATATTATTTTATAGAGAGAAACTATTTTAAATATCTATTTCAAAAATTTTAATTACAATTTTATTTTAATTATATTAAAATATACATATTTATAAATTTAAAAATCATTCCACAAATTAAACCACTATGTACAAAAATTCACCACAAAAATAAATAGAGTCTTTCATATTTTTAATCCTACAAAAATATTGTTGTTACCATTATTTCTAATTCTGTAAAATAAAACGTAAAATAATTTATAAAATATATAATAATATATAAACATAAAATAAATGAAACTTAACCAAACTTATGAGATATGCTAGTTAATTAATAAGGGATATGTTGGTAAATATGTATATATGAAGGGGATATTTTAGAAGAATAATATTTTGCTTCTGCTTCTGTTAAAAATCATAAATTTTTTGCTTCGTGCTTCCATTTTAAAGCAGTTTTAAGGATTTGTCAAACACTTAATTTTTCAAAATAAATGCTTTTTTTTTTTTAAAAAAAAAGTATAAATTTTAGGAATCACATAATTTTAATATAAAATTACAATTTATCCCTATTTAGTTTGTAATTACATTAATCCCTGAAAAAGTAAAACAAACTGGATACATAATATGTAGCTCGGATACATTAAAACTAGCTCGGATACATTATAAAAAAACCCGAACACATAATATGTAGTTTGGATACATTAAAAACTAGTTTGAATACATTAAAAACTAGCTCGGATACATTATTAAATAATTTAGAATTAGGAGAGAAATAAGAGATTTTAGAGGTTTTTAGAAATAGAAGAGAATATTAAAAATAAGAAAAACATAAGACGTGTATTTCAGTAAATTTTTCAAAAAAAAAAAAATTTTGGCCTCCCAACAACAATGTCAAACAAACTTTAATGATGTCACATATAAAAAAGTGAATTTCAGCCCACAAGATTTCCTAAAAGTTCAAATTTCAACGCTACGAAAGAACCACTATATTTCTTTTTTATGTATTTGAACCTTCTGCACAGACGAGAATTGCCAAAAAAAATTCTTCCATTTTTAATTAATAATTGATTTTTTAGAAATAAAGAAGAAAAAAATTGTGCTCTTATATTAAATTTTTCAAAGCAATTAAATTCTTTTAAAAGTGTTTCATGAAAAGACGATATGGGTGGAAAAGGGGTTGAGGTTGGAGTGGGTGGGGGTCATGAAGAGGACGATCTGGTGGGGTGAAGGAGCAGTTGGGGTAGAGGTGGGTGGGGATGGAGAGGACGATTTGGTGGCCAATGGAGGAGGGGTTGGGGTTGGGGTTGGGTGGAGAGGACGATTTGGTAGGGTGGGTGGGGTGGAGAGGACGACTGAGTTGGGTGGAGTGAAGAAGACCACCGGGCATGGGTGAATTGGTAATGAATTTCTTTTTTTTAAAAAAACTATTATTTGAGTTTAAAATGCCTCATGTCATCAAATCACATGGTAACTTTTTTTTTTAGCTTAGCATTTGATCATAGATTTTCAAATATTCTTGGTAAATATTATTTGGATAAAAATTTGAGTGGAATTTTACCATGTGTTTGGTCATAGTATTTGAAAACATATTTCACTTTTTTTTAAAAAAAAGATTTATACTCATAAATTTTAAAAACTATCAAAACTAACCATAAGTTTGTATTACAAATCAATTGAATCTTTGTTGCAATAAATAACAAGTAGTGGTCATGACACTAGAGCAATGTGGTAGTTTGGAGTGAATGCAATAAGCATCATTCCATACATCGTGAAGTAGACAAAACACATAACTTTGTTATCCTGACTCGATTGTTCATCATTTTCACCAACAACCATATCATCAATTTCATATTTCATCACTACTTTGGTGTTCACGTAAAAAATTATGTAATACAACACAAAAAATTATTATAGAGGGTGTTTTTGTAAAAGATAAAAGTTTGGTATAAAATTTTAATTTTTAAAAGATCCCAAATAATGAGATTTGATTCAAATACTAGAAAAAACTAGTATTTGGGAATTTGGGATATTTGCCAAATAATGACAAATTCTATGGACAAACACTATTTGCCAATATTTCCCCCAAATATTACTTGGAAAATCTATGGCCAAACGGGCACTTACTCAAAAGTCATTATTTGAGAATTATTTTTTATATATATACCATATGTCTTTGTTTAATTCGTTAGTTTGACACGTCACATGCGAGTGTGTTACAAAGCGCAATTAAAGTGTCTAATTAAAACTTGGTACCAACTTTAGGGGGCTATCGATCGATTCAACCTAAAAAAATATTTTGGTTTTTATTCTTGAAGAATTTCATAGAAAAAGAAAAAGATATTCTTAAATTAATTAAACAAAAGAGTATATTAATAATATAAGGATAAAATTGTCAGAGTGTAAAATTATTACATTAATAAGAATGGATTAAAAGGATTGTTACATGTCAAATAATGATCACCTATTCGATCCGGGCAATGTTATAGCTAACATGTTAATGATTAAAAGGATCGTTACATGTCAAAGTGTATTCCATCTGGGGAGTATGTTTGCCAAAATGAAATTCAAATAAAATGACGAGAGTCCTCACATTTTTGTATTGATCCCAACGATACTATTATTCCATACCATTATAAAAGGCTATATCCCTTTTCTTTCTTTGTATTTTACAACTTCAAAGTGATAATAAGATCGCAACATAATTTTTTTTTTGAAAATATTCATAGTTATAATAGATCGCGAGTTAAAATTAAAAAAAAAGAAAATAAAATAATTAATTGTTACCAAAAAAATCTGAAAACAAGTCTCGGGAGAAATTAGAGTTACAAAATAAAATTTCAAAAAGGGTTTCTTAATTTATTTCATTTTTATTTATTTGAATTCAACAGCCCAAGTTTTGAACGCATGTGGTGAAAGGCAAAAAATCAGCCTTTCATTTTTATTAATTTATTTTTTTTAAAAAAAAGTTAACAAAATAATAAGGAGAGGCACATAAACCTGACCTATATATTCAGAAAAACATAAAAGAATATTAGCAATAACATCCTATATTTGTATATTAAAATTAATATAATTTGTACATTATTTGATAATATTTTTGTTGTTATAGATAAATTTTATATATCGAGTATGGTGTATAGTTACTGGTTTAGAATATCGCATGATTAAATTTATGTATAAATTATGATAAAATTTATGTATTATTTTATGTAGAATAAAATATAGAATTAATAACTACTACATAAATATTTAAATCTTGTATAACTAATTTCTGCTTTATTAATACATGCATCTACTTAATTCATGTAGTAATATAAAGATTAATTATGCAAGATTTAGATATTAATGACCAAAAAATTAGTAATGGACAAATTTTGTAACTAAATAAGAAAATTCCTCGCTTATTATATTTAACAATAGATTATCAAAAAAATTATTAGCTGCGAGCAATATGTAATGAATTGACGATGAAGTTCATAGTTAATTCCAATTTATTTTTTTAATAGAGATTTATGTATTAGTTATATGATCTTCCACCTTCCACACGGTAATAAATATATTGAATTCACACTTATTCTGATGTTGTTTCACCTTTTGTATGTAATAAACATATTTTATACTATTTGATATTGAAAAGGTGCTATAAAAAAATTTCGAAGCTAAATAGTACATATTACCAAAGGAAAAAAAAATGTATAAAATTTCAAAATTATTATCTTTATGCTACCGATGGCACGTTGAATCCAAATTTAAGATAAAAGGAAGACAAGTTACATCATGAGAGGACAGTGAACCTATAATATACAATGTAGTTATACAGACAATCCAAATTGACCAAAAAAAAAAAAAAGGAGTAAAAGCACTGTTTTCTCAAGAAAAGTCTAAGAAAAGGTACAACAATAATATCCATCTAATGGCGTACTCTTTTGTTCATTTTTATTTTTCACTTATTTTTTTTATTTTTATTTATTATTTTTGACATATTAAAAAAAAGAAATTTTCACATATAGCCACTCAAAAATAGCCTAATTACTCTCCATAGCTATAGTTTGATAATTACAATTCATAGCTACATGTTATAGGGAGGAGAGAGGCAAGCAAGACTGGGAGAGAGAGGAGAGAGGCGAGAGAGAGGGTAAAGAGTGGGAGAAAGGTGAATTGTATATGTATATCGGTTAGATAATTGTATATTATACATATGTATCTATATATATAGCAAGCGAGATTGGGGGAGGGAGGAGAGAGGCGAGCAAGAGAGTGGGAGAGAGGTGAATTGTATATATATATCAGTTAGATAATTATATATTATACATATACATTTGTATTAGTGAGCGAGATTGGGAGAGGGAGGAGAGAGGTGAGTGAGAGAGGGCAGAGAGTGGGAGAGATGTGAGTTTTATATGTATATCGGTTAGATAATTGTCTATTATACATATGTATTTGTATGTTCTGGCGAATTATACATATACAAACATAACTAATTATACAAACTCGAAGTCAGCCCACGTAATTAATGTATAATGTTAGTCACGAGTGGTAATTATAACAAACTATAGCTATGATGAGTAATTAAGTAGTATAAGTTTGCTTAACCGCGTAATTTTTCCTTAAAAAAATAATATTTTACCTTCAACATTAAATAATTACTAAATCATTTTTGAAGACCTAATACTAATTTAATAGAGATAGTTTAATAAAATATCTTTACCAATAATTATATCACAATTCGTCTTAGAAGTAGTTTCATGATTGAGATTATGGTTATTTTTAATCGGAAAAATTGTATGAAATAGCAAACTATTAATTCAAATTAAATGTTATAGCCATAGTTTGTTTTTATTGTAATTCGCAGCAAACATTTCTTTTTTTTGCCATCTGATTCAGTATACAATTAGCCATTTTACACATTTCGGTATAAAATGTGTTTGTGTTTGTATAAAGCGAGAGAAAAATATATATACAAATACAAATACATATATTTTCGTCCTATACACTTATAATTATACAAATACAGATCTTATTATACAAATTATAATATATAAATGAATTTATACAAAATTGAACAATTTGTATAAAATTGAATGTTTGTAGCGAATTATACAAATTAAAAGCTCCATAACAAATATAAAATTTGTTATGGAGTGCAATTATATAAACTATAATTATAAATATAAATATGATTTTTGCGTTTGGTGAATTTGTTCTTTTTAATTTACTTTCTGTCAGAAATTGACACTTTATGGTTTTTTTTTTTCCATTATGATTTGACAATTCATTTCCTTGTGGTAGAATTGCATTGCAACTGCTAAAGCCTATTCTTTCACGCCATTTTCGGAATTGTCTTAGCTAAAAGAAAGAAATAGAATTCAAACGTCAATGATGATACAAAAATATTGAAGGAGCTAACTTCACTGCACCATAACATGTATCGTCAACAATTCCTACCCTAGCTAGCTACAGAGATACCAACAAGGCATCCATCAAATACTTATTTGAGGGGCTGGGAATACCAAGTGCTCCAAAATGTACACAACAATTGATGATTTAAATTTAAATTTCAATTGAGTCCACTAACAAGGCGATAATGTGAGGTTTTAGTACTTTTTCAGGATGAGTGTATCCATCTTGGTTGTGCTTGTAAGTGACATCAATAATGCGAGCAAGATTGAGAATACGAGTCAGAATCTTTGTAGACACGGGAGTTGGTCCAAGGATTCCTTCATTTACATCCTTCCATGCTGTCTCAGCCATTTCTTGAAATTTATCCATTGCTACTTCTGTTGATACGCCATAGTCCCTCATGTAACACTCAATTCCAGTTGCTATCTGACCTCTACCCTTCTCAACATCATAGGTGGCTATGTCATCAATTACTCGACATAAGGTCACATTGGCTTCAAGGATTTTAGGGTTTGTGGCCAACCATTCAAAATCTTTCTTGGTAGCACACTTCATGCCCAAGTAGGATGTAGTCGTAAGCAAGTAATAAGTGCTAGTAGCTAATGCATTGCTAAGATACTCAGAAACTGGTGGCATATATCCTTCAATGAACCATTTCGCTTCCACAAAGTAGTTTCTCACAATTTCTTTCATCTGTCAATAACAAACAAAGACATTAAACCATCAGTACATATTCAAAAAAATAAAATTAAAACTGATTAATTTTGAGTTAGCTAGTAAAAGTCACGATTCATACTCTTTCTTTTGCATATTGAACAACATCAGATCTGCCATCCGTTGACAGCTCTGTTTCATAATCGTTGTAGAGATCTAAGAGTGCTTTGTAACTGATTTTCATGTACTCCGGAAGCCGATCAATTTGGCTAATATCCCACCTAATATATGAAAAAGAAATGAATTTGATAAGTTTATCCATTCAACATAACATACATCATAAGAAGGAGGAGAAATGTCTAGTGTATGATATGACGTTTAGGCTTGTCTCCAATTACAAATTGTAGCCATAACTTCAAAATTGTACAAAAATATGTAGTTTGATATGGTCTTTTCCCTACTTTGTGCAATCATCTAAATAAATCATAAATTATTCCAGAAGTAGTTCGTACCTCTGTATGGCATCAGTGTAGACCTCAAGTTCTTTTACAATGCCATAAGCATCGAATGTGTCATCTACTATTGAGATCATTGCGATAGTCTTAGCAAGCATGACACGAGCCTGAGAATACTGAGGTTCAGCATACACTCCCATCGTCCAAAAGTAGCACTCAACTGCTCTATCCCTAGCATATGGAAGCGTTGTCACAAAATCCAAATCTTTCCACCACCTATAAAGTAACAACATATCAGATTCTGAGAGACTATATATCAACAATTAATAGTGATTAATTTCATCTAAATTACTAGCGTACCTTGATACTTCGCTTAGTTCTTGTTTGTGCAACATCTGAAGTAAGTTGAAATCCAGTTTTGCAAATCGAAGCAAGACATCATTCTTAAATTCCTCCTCTTCGTAGATGGAGATGAAGTAGCGTGTCTCGACTCTTGGAATGCTCTTATGGAGAGATTGCTCAAGGGCATGTGTCACTTGCTTACTCAGAGGTGACTTCAAATGTGGAGCTGAAGATTCAAGATGAGCAGTGGAGAAAGCAAGTGCCTCTTCTAAGATGTCTTCTCCATGAGTCCTTACGTGTGAAGCTTCGTATAAGTTCAAAAGACCCTTGATGTCATTGCAAAGAGATTCGTTGAATTTGCCGTTTGCATCTTGGAATCTGCTGAAAATTTCTGGTTCAAATCGAAGACAAAAATTTAGTCCTAGTAGGAAAACAGAATTAAATAGCAAGATTATTAATAAGTATGAGATATAACAACAAATTAAAGAAGTAGAGTTTGATAGATATATATATATATATATATATATATATATATATATTACTTGGAGAGATATTGTAGCCATGTTGTCTTAGGATTCGAAATTGAAGCGATAGAGTGCCTAAATTATTGTATTCATGAGCCTCAAATTTAGGATCAATGTTAAAAATGTGGTCCAACATGTCGTCTATTTGTTTTTCAAAGTGATAGGCAATTCCAAGGCGTTCAACAATATCAATGAGATCAAACTTTTCAGACAATGTTTTTCCTGACATTAACATACTCCTTGTTTGTTCCTTCAAAGTTTCAATCTCTTCAACATACTTTTCAGCAACCTGCAAATATATTTAAAAAAGAAAATGCATGTTCTCTTCAATGTCAGAAATGAATCTCCGTATTCATTCAACAAGATAAGAAAATAAGAAATACATGTATAAAATAGATAGATACCTTATTGTCGAAGGAAAATGAATGGAAACGATCACCCCAAAGACTTGGAGAGAAGTCAGCAACAGGGCGAACAATCTGCTCTTCTTCGTAGTTACTCATCACTGCAGCAGCAGGGGCCATTTCTAGTATACGTTTTGCTTGTGGAAAAACAGAGAATTTCCTTTTCTTTATTTGTTATGTTTCCTTTTAGTAGAGAATTGAACAAATGATGATGGAATTGTAAGAGAAGGAAATGAGTATTTATAATGAATGAATGAATGAATGGAGAGAGCCTCTGTCACAATTGGAATTCTTTATAATACTATACTGTAGAAGGCGGTTGCCTCACTTGACTATATACGGCTAACTTCTCACTAGCTGCCTTATTATTTAACCGTGGCGAAATGTTTTATTAAAAGTATTCAAATTTTAATATATACATATAAAAAATAAATTTCGATCAATGAATTTTTTTTTTTGATAAGAAGTGTTTAATAATTGGTCACCTTTTACTATTCGTGGCTACATAACTGGGTCTATAGATATTTTAATAGACCTTAATAATATGGCAACATGTTTTTTCCACCATCTGTGTATCTAAGTTCTCGTGAACAACGTGCCTTTTCTTCTACAGTAAAACCTAAGATAAGATCTTTTTCGATCCTGATTTGGGTCAATAAAAAAATTTACTCATTTCGATAAAATAATATATTTTTAGAAGATCCTATATAAATATATGGTCCCATTAATATTATAAATTAATAATTCGTGAAAAGTATAAATATATCTAAGATAATTAGTAAAACGTGATTCTATTGTTTTCTATTTTTTGTTAAAATTTAAATCTCGTTGAAGCTCATCTCTAATTTTTCTTATTGCATTCAAAAGTTTTGGCGTTGTCTTTTCGGACTACACCACAAAATTGTGAAGAGTTCTAAATGTGATCGATAAGTGCTTCCTTATCCGTAACTGGTTCTAAAGGTATTGTATCATCTTCTACTTTATCATCAACATTATTTTTTGCAATGGTATCCATAATTTCTTCTAAGCTCTACATCTCTGAACATGTATCATTTTCACCCATTGAACATGTTATTAACGTCCATTTTATTGCGATTGCCGAAATCATTAATCATGACTACAAATTCATAAACGACGTTTTCACAAGTGGATTCATTTAAATTCTCTGAGATTTTATTCCAAACGAAATTTGCGGTGTCAAAACACTCTTTAAATTAATAAATATTAATTTATTAATTAAATAATATCTCTATAAATAATAATATTTCATAATCTCACCTATATTAATTTAGTATGGTTGTACTTTACTTTAACATTAAATCTACAACTGAATTTCCAAACACCTCCTTGACTATTTATTTTACCCACCATCTTTACGTGACAATATATACTGGATTACTAGGGGTGAAAGCCCAGTGTAGGTCCCCACCACATGGAAGAAAGCCCAGTGTAGGTCCCCACCACATGGAAGGTGAAAGTCTGAGCGGATGGTTTCTACAGAAAATATATATATTCTAGATTACTATGTATTTAGTCAGTAATAAATCCAAAGGTAGTGGATGATTTACCTTTTTAACTGAAAATTGTTATTGTTCATTTAGTGTAAATGTAAAAACTATTTAAATACAATTGGGAAAAATATTAATGAAAAAGCTATGTTCAATATTATTATTAAAAAAGAAAACTTCAAATCACAAATTATAATGTACTCAACGACTTCGTATTTGAAATTAAAATTACTATCGCTTACACTGGCATATATCGTATATTATGCTTTACATAGCGAATTAAACAACTTTATAAATATATAAAACTTACTTGTTTTGTAGTTTGGATGAAAAAAAATTGCGATTTCAGAAGATGAAGCATGTAGTTCAAAAAAATAATCTTAACAATTGCTAATTCTAAACTTATACATAGTTGCGCATAGAAACCTAGAATTAAGGGAAGAATAACACAATACAAGTTTAGAAATGTGGAGGATCAATCCCACGACCTTGTGGTCATGAAGCTTCAACACCACTTACTAACCACTTAAAAAGGTGAATTTGCGGAAGTTTAATTGTGGGAGTTCCTATAATCTCCACAAAATTATATTAAATATGGGTCACATTAGCCTTCACTAATTTTTATTAATATTTGCCGGGCTCCTAATCTCCGCCATTTTTTAATATATATATATATATATATATATAACATAGCGTCAAAAAGTAGTTTAAATGCATTAGTATAGTTGTTTTGTCTTGTAAATATCTTTGAATCAGAATCTTCCTTGTTCTAAGATGTAAAAGGAGGTTAGGCTTTATGTCCCTTCATTTGGTTGTTAAAATTATATTTTTTAAAAATAAAAAAAATATATGGAGATATTTTATCAAAAAAAAAATAAAATCCTTTCCACTAATTTCTTTTTTACCAAAAATATCATTTCACTTTGTAATAGCACACTATACTCACCCGCTCTCCTCTCAGGCCTCAGCTCACTTCAATGAAAATTAACAAGGTAATTAATTATATAGTTTTCGTAATATTTATTGTGTGCTTATTAACAGTTATTTATTGTGTGATTATGAATTAATTATATAGTTTTCGTGATATTTTTTATATATCTATATACATTTCACGTCGGGATAATTAATGGATGCTCGAGTACCTACAAAGCTCGAAGTTAGTTCGACCCAATATTTAGTAAAAAATATAATACGTAAATGTGTTTTTTAATTTAACCTAATTTGAGAATGAAATTAAGAATGTAGAGAGATAATTTAACATGATAATTCTTTCATTTTCCCACACTTTTTCAATCATTTTTTGAATTCTTTTTATTACTCTTCTGTTGATGTGCTATAGTCTTTTATACAGCACTCTATTCATGTTGTAATTTGGCCTCTACTTTAATTTTTTTCAACCTAAACCAACAACAATAATGTGTAATGATACTATTTTGACTCACATAATAACATGGTGCTAGAAGAGTCACTTGAAAGAGTATACTGAAGAGTATTAAAAATATAATTCTAAAGAATTTCGAAGACTCAATTATAATTGATCAAGAAGGTGATAAGAGCCTTCCTCAACAACATAGAGTTTGGGTAGCCTCTATATATGACTATGAAAATAGCCCAGAAAAAAAAAAATTCAAATTCTTGTAAAATATATCCTCATTTAGGATTATTGCGACCATCACTTGTGGGTGCCTTACTTGACTAAATATTTGATTAAACATTAATTTTTGGTCAGTGGATATACATGCCACTCAATTTTAAATAAATTAGTGATCCCTTAGGATCTTAAAAAAATTGTATTTTTGTGTGTAATGTCAACTTTGGTTCAAATGTCTAATATAATAAGTATTAATTCCAACACTATTAGAATTTTATTTCTAAGATCACTCTTACGGGTCGTTTGGTTTGAATACAAGTTATGCTGGGATAAGTTATGCTGGGATTAGTTATACTGATATTAGTTATCCTGGCATTATTTCTTATTGATTGTTTGGTTTGTTGTACTAAAAATAATAACCATTACATACTTCCTAAAAGTAAGTGGTTTGATTACAAAAATACCCTCTTATTTAACTTTTTGTATATTTTTTTGGTAGAGTTTTAGTTAAAACCAAATTTAACTACCCAATCCATCCAACATAGAAAAGCCACTAGTTACCCATTTTAAAACTAATTCCATACTCACTTTCAGCTTTGATAAAGAAATGAGACACAAAAACAGAGTTAGTTTTTGCGTGTATGCTGCTGTATGTTGATTCTGTATGTTGCTGCTGTATGTTGCTGCTGTACTCTCAATTGCGTGTATGCTGCTGTATGTTGTTAAACAGAGGCACCAGCAGTAAACATTTTCCAGTATTAAACAGAGGCACCAGCAGGATACAACAAACCAACCAACACTACAACTAAAACAACAACTAAAACAAGAGTAAAATTTCAGTAAATATTCACCAAAACACCTGTCAAAACTGAAACAAAAGCTCTGCATCAAAGCAACAGAAAAAACAAGACCAAAAATTGGTCTACCATAGTAGAAAAAATGAGACCAAAACTATAGGGAAACAACATAAGCAACTGCACAAAAATTGATAACTAGTAACAAACTTACAACAAACTTAACTTTTACATGAGAGTTAATCTATTTAATAGATTTTACATATACAAAAGATTCTAGCATCCTCATGACCTACATTAGTCATACACAAAAGAGTGTGAACATAACTAGAGGATCAAAAAATGGCACTCCAATCAAAGTTTTGATTTGAAACTGTTAGTTGAGCAAAAACTATCACACTAGTGCCACCATTTATATACACAAGCTTATCATACTTCAAAGTTTATCATTGACGACCATGAACATCATTGTTTGGCGCTCAAGCTCACCCATACGTAAAAAGATTTCCATATTTTTGACATCTTCACAGATAACCTTTTTAGCTTTGATACGTTGCTCTATGGTGTACAAATCAAATGTAGGAGATTCAATGATGGAATAAATTTGACCACGCATATCAGAGTGGTCACGATTTCCAATCTTGTCGATCAAGGAACCAATTCTTTTATCTTGGCTTTCAGTAAAACTTTTCATAACTTCCGCCATACTCTTGAGAAATGTTTCATTAACATCTTCCACAACCCTCTTTCTTTTCTTGCCTTTTTCTTTTTCATTGACACTAGAAGAAGATGTTTTAGCATATTTACCTTGCTTTTCAGATGGTCCAGTATGTTCACGAGGAGATCCTCCAGCATATTCATTTTCAGTTGTTTGAGTAAAATTATGTCCTGTATCAGTATTTTCAGCTTCTTCAGTAGGTGCATTAGGTCCATGACTAAATTCATCTTCATATTCATCGTCATCAACATTGATAAGAAATCCTAAACTCATATCAGTAGAAAGTCCTGATGTTTGACTCTTTAAGATATCCTCAACAACATCCAGTGGCCCTTCTACATGTTCTCCAGTTGTCCTATCTTTTCCAAAAATTTCCTCCCAATCCGCAAACAGTGGCCATTTTTTAGTATTCATGTTGCTTGCACCAGGTTCATCCTAGACAAACAATAAAAGAAAGATGACAATTTTATATGTATTAATTATAAATTATGAAGACTGAAGAAATATCTATATGAAGTAATAATATTCTAATAGCAAAATATTAATTACCTTTAAAAATTTATCCCATTCTTTTGGATCATCAATAATTATAGTTCCATCACTATATTGAAATCCCAAACCACTCCTACCTTTTTGTAAACTTAAGCTTGCATAACTTCTCTTCCAAAATTTTAATTTAGAATTGACATGTGGTTCGCCTTTCAAGCCACTTTCAGGATGATGTTCACGCAAATAGTGCTCCAACTCCATCAGATATCCTGGCCTAAAAGTTCCATTATTAGCTCTCCAACCATTAACACATAACTCTTTCAAACCATTTATAAGAGTACTTTCTTCCATAGGAGTCCATGTCCTTCGAGTTGACGGTGTTGATTGTCTTCGTCTTGATCTTTTTGGTGGTTGCATTGAAGATTCCTGAATTTCCATTTGTCTGAATAATTTTGTGAAACAATCATTGTTAGTATTAGTTACCATCATAAAAAGTGAAAGTATCTCCAAATCATTAGTTAGCATCATAAAAAAAATTCATACACTTCAATGAACTAAAACAATAAATTAAAAACATACAAATACAACACAAAAAAGAAATAAATTACACACATTATAAATTAATGTAAGTAATTGTTTCTTATATCATAAAAAGCTAAAAGTTGATGCATCTTACAAGAATATCAAAAACTAAAGGGAAGAATAATTCAAATGTAGCATAAAACATATAACAAGCATAACATAATTGAAAGATCAATTGTTTAAGTGAGAATTCCACATTGATTGAGCCAACTCATCCCTCCATGTGGTCCACTCCCGAGATGATTCAACAACATCAATGTTATCTTGTTGATATTCTACTTGTTCTTCCACATCGATCTCTAAGGGATCCACTTCCATCTCTCTACGAATAAAGTTGTGTATCAAACAACAAGCACTAATAATCCTGTTATGTATCTTAACCGAGTACCAAGAAGGGCTTCTAAGAATTCCCCAACGTCCTTTCAAGAGACCAAATGTCCTTTCAATAGCATTACGAGCTCTAGCATGCTTCATATTGAAAAGCTCTTCTCGACATTGGGGTGGTGGATTTTCACCTTGCCAATCCCTTAACCAATATCTATATCCTCGGTAAGGTGAAAGAAAACCATTTCCATTTGTATATCCTCCGTTGCACAAATAATAATTACCTATAATATAAATAAGAAATTAGTTGCTTTTATACAACATTATTTTTGTGATATAATTTTAATGTGAGCATATGTATAGAATTACCCTCGGGAATTTTCAAACCATTCGTTCGAGTTATAGCATTTCGTAATACACGACTATCAGCCGCTGATCCTTCCCAACCAGGTAATACATAAGTAAAATTAAGATTTTTATCACAAACTCCTAGTACATTAGTTGCTATTTCTCCCTTTCTTGTCCTGTATCTTGGTTTGTCCTTAGATGGAACTCTAATCTGAATGTAAGTGCCATCCAATGTACCTAGACTTCCCTATAAAAAAATTATAACACTATCTCAAACAACAAAAATTTCTTCGTAAAATTAGATTTATTTTACTTTTACATAAATTAATAGATACCTAATTGAAAGTGCATATACCCTTAAACCATCTCCATCGATCGTCAAGCTCATCTTCAAGCACTGGTTTGGGGTTAACAAGTAACAGTGGAGCTAGTTTTAGAATAACTTTCAAGCATTCATTGAAAGCTTGACTTACGCTCCAGCCCGATCTAATATAATCAACCTTAATGGATCTATTCTTCTCATGATGAGCCAAAATATTTAAAAACATTGCTAACTTTTCACTACTTGACATATATTTGCTATCAGTCAAACCTCCAACTTCCTTAGTTAAGAGAACTAAAGTGTGAAAAGAATTTCGATCCATCCTTAACTTATCAATACATGATGTGTCACTGTCTTGTATAATACAATTTAAATGAGATATAATTTTAGAAACTCGACTACTCATAAGGTACCTAATCACATGCCTATTTCTTTTTATAGAAATACCATGAATAACCATGAAAAGAAAAATAAACATAACAAGAAATTGTTGGCACAATATCTCCTCAACTATGATAAAACATTCAATATCGGACTGTAGTTGATGATCCATAAGAAACCCTATTTGTTCATTAAAAAATGAAAAGAGTTAATACACAAAAAAAAAAAAAATTAAAAAGAATCAACAGGGCAACTTTAAAATGAGGACAACTTGAAATTGCTTACAAATATTTCAAGCACATATAAAGAACAAACTTTTTTCAAAATTTACAAAAGCCCTAAAACATAACATTCTAGAATTTTATTTTTTTTTTGATTTAAAATTTACAAAAGCCCTAAAACATAACATTCTAGAATTTTTTTTTTTTTTTTGATTTCTTCCATTAAGTAGAAAAGATGAGTGTATCCAAATTATTATGCAATAGATCAGAGAATTATTAATGATGACAAAGAAAGAAAAGAGAAACAAATTCTGAAAAATAAAAAAAATTTACCTTGTTAGAAACTTGAAAGTTGAAGGTTATTGGTAAAGAAGTTCTTCAATCACCCATCTATGGCTTTAATGGAAAATGAAAAGTTGTGTGTACCCAAATCAAAGAGTGATTCTTACTACAATGAAGAAGAGAAGAAAATTGGAAGCTAACACCATAAGCGGTGTTTGTGAAACTTATCATTTGAAGGGTTTGAAGGGTAGTTTTGTCATTTAATAAATTTATCCCATCACAAATTGTGATGGGATTACTATACCATCCTTTTGGAGGGATAACTTATCCTGGTACTATTTATTAATCCCAGGATAAGTTATCCCAAACTTCCCAACCAAACACTAAATAAAGTGCCCCTAAATATTTATCCCAGGATTATTTGTACCAATCCTTCACACCAAACGACCCCTTACGGTCTTACCACTGAAAAATTAAAATTCTAACCCAAGAATTTGGACTTTAAATAGTACTTATGAATTTTACTTGCCGTTTGAATTTTATGTGCATGCTTAAAATAATTAGGTCCTCATGTAGTCAACTTTAAGAAAATTACAAAGTTACGCTCTAACAAGAACTAATTTGACTCCTCTAGATTTTTTTTTAAAAAAAAACTAAATACTCATCTGATTCAATTTGTTTGAAACTATGTTCCAATTTTTAATCCGTTTCAAAAACAATGTTACATTCAGATATTTAAAATGAATTAACTTTAAATTTCTCATCATCAGCAAGAAGTTTTAATAATCACATGAAGGAAAGCATGTTTGGAGAAAGTTATGCGTAAAATATTGCATAGCTCTCTTCCATTGAATCAGTTACATCTGGATTTGCATAAAATCAACAATTAGGAAAATACGATGGCATAGATGATTCAACTTTGAACAGAAAAAATAAGCGTGCAAATAAGCCATCAATCTTGAACTTTGGAAATATATATATATTATTCAATAAGTTACTTTATTGGAATGGCTATGCGCCCAGTGACGGCAGATTCAGGATTTTCATTAAAGAGGTTTAAAAAAAATATAGTGCCTAAGATTTGAACTTGAAACTTAAGATGCCACTAAACAACCTCTAATCTTACATTCAGAAGGTTCAAAATCAATATATATAGATATAATTTTTAAAAAGATTTTTGAACCCCCTCTCGACTACCTCTAGGTCCGCCCTTACTATGCCCATCCGATCTCTTGGGAAGCGGGGGATAAAATTTTATAATAGTGCACTCATGCTATAATTACATACTAAGATTTTATGTAATGCTATATTTTTTCAAGTTGAAGATGGAAACAATAGCATTGGATCAAGACAGACGCCATTGAAGGAAAAAAAAAACCTAAAAAATAAACAAAGGGAGAGACACTTTCTTGGTCCCTTCGAGGCCATATATCCCATTAATATAAAAATATAAAACAAAAAAAGATAGACGGCCGCCAAAGGAAAGAAGGCGGACGTCACTAACGGCTAACCCTAACTACAAATAATGTAATTTTCCAAAAATGGAACTATAAGGAATAAATGAAGATTATTGACACACGTATTAAGAAATCAATTAATAATATAATGAGTTTACCATTTAGCCTTATTAATTATGACGTGGATGAAAAATTCTGCATTTTTCAAAGTAATTAGTTATTTAATTGATGGTATAATAGGTAAAAAAAATTATCCTTTCTTGATTTGTTAAAATGGACAAGTAATTAGGGAGAACTAAAAGGAAAAATGGACAAGTAATTAGGAAGAATGGAAGTATTAATTTTTAAAAGACAGACGCCCCTTGAGGAAATAAGGAATCACAAGGAGTAAAGAAAGAAATTAAAGTCACGTTACAGTATCATATAATATAAATTAAAGTTTGGTTGCATTGAAGTTATATAGTTTTTTTTTTTTTTTTTTTTTTTTTAAATAATTGTCCAATTTAAAAAATTTAAAGATAATTGTGTTTGTTTTACCTCAACATCTAATACATTTCTCAAATCATTAAATTTAATATATTCAAAAGGTAATATAGTAATATTACTCTTATTATTTATTGTTTCTTAAGATTTGTGCAAGTCAATACTAAATAACTATCGGTGAATTAAGGGAGTACCATCAAAGAAATTGATTTATAACATGATGCGGGTGGAGGGAGCTAGAAAGTTGGTACAAATTTGGTTGCACTAAGTAATTCATCCGTCTCAATTTATAAGATTTTGTTTGATTCTAGACGAAATTTAATAAAGATGATTTTTTTTTTTTAAGTTGTAATTTAAAACAAGTCATAAATATTTGCATCACTATAATAATCTCATTAAATGTAAATGAGTATTTTTAGCTAAATTATTACTACTCCCTCCATGTCCATATTAGTTGATCATTTTACTAAAATTAATTGTCACATATTAATTGTTCACCTTGCTCAATTAAGAAAATATTAATTAAAGTTTTTCTATATTATCCTTGCAACTAATTCTCTTTTAAAGTGTTCATATTTGTTTTTAAAATTTTCAAAACATTTTTTTATAAAGTAAATTAATAAAATTATCTTATTATTTATAATTTCGAAGCGGAGGAAGGAGTACTAGATATAAAAATGTTATCATTATTTTTTATAAAGACTAGAAAGAGTATGCTATTTGTATATCTACTGTGGTACGACCAGTTAAGTATATAGTCAAAGTAAGGCAACCGGATGGATGACTGCATGCAGCACAAAGAATTCAAAAGAGAAGGAATTAATGATTAAGGCTCTCACCACTATAAATACCCAATATTCTTCTCTTTCATTTCCATCAACACTTCAATTCCCTACAACAAACTAACAAAAGAAAGAAAATAAAGGCTTTCTGTTTTCTCACAAGCTAATTAGATCCTTTTTCCGAAGAAATGGCCCTAGCTATCCTTTTTCAAAGATCTTATGCTTAATTAGCATGGGATACACGAGCAATATATATGTCCGAATATATAAATATCGTAATAACAACTCTACACAACTTAATATGCGACACACGTGCCCAGGACTAGTCTAAGTGTCTAAGAATAAGGAGAAAGACTGAAAAAAACAAAAGCTTTATCTAAGCAAGTGACCCACTAGTACTAAATTCTTAGAATATACTTCTGATAAGGGTTAATACTACTTTTAGTCCTTTTGTTATTCGTAAATTTAATATTAATTTCAATGTATCTAACTAAACACAATTAATCTTTAGCTAATTAAAATATGCATTTTTTAAATTCTTTTGCTTGTAAATATTTACAAATTTTCTATGATTATTAACTGTTCCATTATCAAACTATTGATTATTTTTTGTGTTATGTTAAGTTTACAGTATTTCTTCATATTCGATGATAATATAGTTCGAAAAATAATCTGAATATAATATATTTTATGCATAAAGAAATAGAAGTACACTAAAATAAAATATGTTAGGTAGCTATCTATAGGGCTGTTTAAAATCGAATCAAAATTGTTAATCCGAATCGAATCTTTTTATATTGATTCCTTGGTAATGGGTTATTGGTTTAACGATTTTGATTCTTTTTATCGGGTTATTGTTTCTTAACGGTTTGAAGTTTATTCTTAACGGGTTAACCGATAACTCGATAATGAATTAATAAATCATATTAATACCATTTTGATATATAAAGTCCTTGACTTAAGACTTAGTTTCATGTTTTTAATTCTCGCAGTCTCAAACTTTCAGTTATTCTACTATGTGTTAGTATTGTTTTTCAGCAAAATACAATTTATCAACTTATGTGCATGGTTTATTTAGTTTGTCACCATGTTTTTAAGAGATTTTTAATTATTTATTTTTGTGTCAAATCTTAATGGTCAAATCAATAACCGAACAAATTGATCAATAAATCGATAAGGCAATATCTTAATGATTCTTAACGGTTTAGCATATATACAAACCAATAACTGATTAGTTGAACCGATAAACTTCAAAATTGAACCGAATCGATCGATACACCGCCCATATATCACAAAAATCAAAATCAAAATTTATTGATTTATAAATGATGAACCAAAAGTATTTACAAACCGTTCTGAAAATAATGTGCTGTATGCACGGCGGAAGTGACATTACATACTACTTTAAAGTCCAAAAATACTAACTAAAATAATTGCTTTAAACTCCAAAAATTGAATGTCTCAACTCTCAAGTGGATCAAGTTATCTTTTTTTTACTCTAAAATAGAATTGAACTATTTAATGTATAAAATTGTTGACATTTCACTTAGTGATAAAAAATTAAAAACGTTAGATGATGAAAATTTGAAAAACTTTATCAAGCCAAAAACATAATCGATTTGTACTATTCACAATGTAAAAAATAAGTTTTGATATTTTTTTTAGAAAAAAATTGAGATTGTTAAGTGTGAATTTGATGAAAAGAATATTATATTAACCTTGAATATTTCTTAAAACATTATGTAAGTCTTTATGAATGATAGTGATACACACAAAATGGCTCAAACACTATCATTATAAATCAAATTTGAATTAAAATAATACAAATATTATTATATAAATTAAAGCTTAATTTATTTTATTTTATAAAATACTCTTTACTTTTAATTTTTTGAAAAAGACTAACACATTTTTCTATTTAGAAATTCTTTATTTTTAATGTTCATTTATCCTTAATAACATCAATGTAAGATTTGTAGAATACGTTTTAGTGTCATAAATATTTGTTTCTATATCCAATATAGACTTTTTATTTAATTGTAACACAAACATGATTTAAATTCCTAAAAGAATGAAATAAATTAATATTGAAAAAAAAAATTCAGTTACATTTTTTTTTTTTTTATAAAATGTCATAATTGTGGATATTTCTAGTTTTAAAGTGGTTTTATTTCAGGTGAATGCCTTCAATTATCTATCACTATTGAATGATACGTGTCAAATATCTTTTCAACATAAATCGATCCAATTGAAGTATTTCTCTTCTCATTTGTATCCCAATTTTGTTTTAATGTTAGTTTTTGTTTATTGTCTGTTAATTTAACAACAAATACTTCGTCATCACAGTATTTCATTTAAATTTGTGTCTTCCTTTCTCCCTCCAACTCTTTTCTTTCCATTTTCTACCCCATTTTTCCTATCATCAAATTATTTTTTTCTGTGAACTTATTTGTTTTTATTTAACGTTCTTTTCTATTATAGTAAGATAATCGATCTAAGTAATTTCATGGTATTAATTGAAAAACTCACTTCTTTTTAGTTATTATTACCCCTCTCTATATAAGAAGCAGAATACGCCATCACCTACGGCCCTTTCCTCTGCCGGGACTTCCACGAAATGAAAACGGGCGGCATCGTCGTATGCTCCACGTTTGTTTCCCTGGTTATATCCTGGAGTACTCCTATGGTGCATAGGGCTAATTTTTATTAATAAAGAAAAAAAAAGATCGCAAAGAGAAAAGTACAAGTAAGGGGTATCAGAATAGTTGTGGGTAAATTATAATTTCTTGTTATGTCCCTTTTAGATAAATTATTTTTGATTCGCTTAATACTAGTAAAAATGAAAATACAGATATTTATAATTATTTTGGCGATAACTTGAATCTCTTATGTTCAAACCGCTTCATAATTATAGTGATTTGTTGTTCTTCATGTCTACTATGAATATCCGCATCACTAATTCTTCATCTTCGCTGTTTAAAGCATGAAGCAACTTCCAAATTTTTGAATTGGATCTTGAATTTTTTGTTTTAGAAACTATTACTGTTTCATTAGGAGTATAATTAATAGATGTACTTTTGATACTTATAAATGATAAATAAAAAAGAACTGAGAAATTTAATATATTTTTTGTTCATAAGAATATACCGATATACAAAACTATATACATTTGAAAAATTCTCTATTCTTCAATTTTTTTTTTTTTTGTCAATTCTCAATCTGTCCATATCGAGAAAATAAAAGCACATTATCAAGAAAAAAAGTGTGCATAAAAATTTGCATTTAGTCTATTCTACTGAATTAGTTACATCTCAATTTGTATAAATTCAACATTAAGTTAGTAAAATAGGATGGCATAGAAAGTCAACTTTGAACCGGAAAAACAAGTGCACAAGATAATTTATGTTTAAGCCATCAATCTATGAACTTTACAAATAATATGTGTTTAATTCAATAAATGAAATTAAATATTGCATATCGTCCTTTATTTTTCTTTTGGGACATGATTTTCAATTCAAAGTTGCTACATTCTGCACTCAAGGAAATCTATTTTGGGTGCCATCAAAATAGACCTCAAATTCAACATTCTAAATACATGGTGCAATTGTGACAAAAAAGACAAAAAGACAAAATAATGCGATGTCTCATACAAATTGTAGTGGAGTAATATTTTATGTTACAAGTCTTTTTTCTGAATCGACACTAGAAACCCTAAGGAACATTGGACTTACAGACAGACGCCAAAAAAGGAAAACAAAATTAAAAATGGAATTAATTAAACTTTTATACACTTATAGCAGTGTGCAAACAAAAATACTGTAACATTATTATATAGGCCACTGAGCAGTATATAGTCAAGTGCGGCAACCAGACGGCAATAAGTATTTAAACGTGAAAGATTGATGGCCTGTAACAAAAGACTCTCACCATACATTATAAATACTCATTTCCTTCACTTCCAATTCCATCATCACTTGCTCAATTTCTCTAAGCACAAAACCAACAAAATTATCACTTCTTTTTCACAAGCTAAGTGTAGAAGAAATGGCCAAAGCTTCTGCAGTGATGAGTAACTACCAAGAGGAGGACATTGTTCGCCCTGTTGCTGACTTCTCTCCAAGTCTTTGGGGTGATCGTTTCCACTATTTCTCCTTCGATAATCAGGTATTTAATTGATTTGTCTGTTCAAAGAACAAATTAATTAACTTGTTTAATAAAATGTATTATATAAATTTTTCATTTGGATAAATTAATTTATAGGTTGCGGAAGAGTATGCTCAAGAGATTGAAACATTGAAAGAGCAAACAAGGAGTATGTTGTTAGCTGCGAGTGGAATGAAATTGGCCGAGAAGTTGAATCTGATAGACATTGTTGAGCGCCTTGGCTTAGCTTACCATTTTGAGAAACAAATAGAAGACATGTTGGATCAAATTTACAAAGCAGATCCTAACTTTGAGAGTCATGAATACAGTGACTTAACTACTTTATCTGTTCAGTTTCGACTACTAAGACAACATGGTTACAATATCTCTCCAAGTACGTAATATAATAATCAACACGGTTACACTAGCTAGTAATACGTAACTAATAATCTTTTGTTTTCAACTTGAACCAGAACTTTTTAGCAGATTCCAAGATGCAAAAGGCAAATTTAACGAATCTCTTGGTAGCGACATCAAGGGTCTTTTGAACTTATACGAAGCCTCACATGTAAGGACTCATGGAGAAGATATTTTGGAAGAGGCACTTGCTTTCTCTACTGCTCATCTTGAATCTGCACCACATTTGAAGTCACCTCTGAGTAAGCAAGTGACACATGCCCTTGAGCAATCTCTCCATAAGAGCATTCCAAGAGTTGAGACACGATACTTCATCTCTATCTACGAAGAGGAGGAACATAAGAATGATGTGTTGCTTCGATTTGCAAAACTGGACTTCAACTTACTTCAGATGTTGCACAAACAAGAACTCAGTGAAGTATCAAGGTATGCTAGTAATTTACATGAAAAATAATACTGCTATTATTTGTTAATAGTGACTCTCAAAATCAGATATATATGTTGTTACTTACTTTGTAGGTGGTGGAAAGATTTGGATTTTGTGACAACACTTCCATATGCTAGGGATAGAGCAGTGGAATGTTACTTTTGGACGATGGGAGTGTATGCTGAACCTCAATACTCTCAGGCTCGTGTCATGCTTGCTAAGACTATAGCAATGATTTCAATAGTAGATGACACATTCGATGCTTATGGAATAGTTAAAGAACTCGAGGTTTACACCGATGCCATACAGAGGTATGAACTTGCCTCTCCAACAGTTGATGGATTTATTGGACGGTTTCTTAGAAGGGAAACTTACTTAATCTTTGTCTTTTATTAGGTGGGATATCAGCCAAATTGACCGGCTCCCAGATTACATGAAAATCAGTTATAAAGCACTTCTAGATCTCTACAACGATTACGAAACAGAGTTGTCAAAGGATGGTAGATCCGATGTTGTTCACTACGCCAAAGAAAGAGTATGAATCATGACTTATAGTATTGGTTATCTCAATATTAATCAGTTTGTTAACGAATATCTGTAGCTTTTTCTACTCATCTTTGCGAATAAGGAAATTTATTTTTTGAATAAATACTGATGTTTGAGTGTCTTTGCTTGTAGATGAAAGAAATCGTGAGAAACTACTTTGTGGAAGCAAAATGGTTCATTGAAGGATATATGCCGCCTGTTTCTGAGTATCTTAGCAATGCATTAGCTACTAGCACTTATTACTTGCTTACGACAACATCCTACTTGGGCGTAAAATCTGCTAACAAGGAAGATTTCGAATGGTTGGCCAAGAACCCTAAAATCCTAGAAGCCAATGTGACCTTATGTCGAGTCATTGATGACATAGCCACCTATGATGTTGAGAAGGGTAGAGGTCAGATTGCAACTGGAATTGAGTGTTATATGAGGGATTATGGCGTATCAACAGAAGTAGCAATGGACAAATTTCAAGAAATGGCTGAGACAGCATGGAAGGATGTAAATGAAGGAATTCTTCAACCAACACCCGTCTCTACAGAAATCCTTACTCGTATTCTCAATCTAGCTCGTATTATAGATGTCACTTACAAGCACAATCAAGATGGATACACTCATCCGGAGAAGGTTCTTAAACCTCACATTATCGCCTTGTTGGTAGATTCAATTGAAATTTAAATTACTAATCCTTGTATATTCACAATTCACCTAGGAACACTTGGTACTTCTCAATCCCTTAAATAAGTAATTGATCTACGGTATCTCTGTAGGCTAGGGTATAAGTTGTTGGTGATATACACATATCGTGCGATGAATTACCTTCTTAACTTTCTTCTTTGTATCATCACTGATAATATATGAATTTAATTACTTCAGTTTCTATGTAGTTGCTTTAGCTTAATTTGTTTAAGTTATGTAAAACTGTTGGGATAAGTATTGTTTTGATAAATGACGAAATGCAAGGAACACGTTGGCAAACTGATCTCATGAGAAACTGTTTCAAGAAGGACTTCTATTTCATAAAGGAGTTTCATTGTGAGAAGAACTCAAATTGAAATAGAGTTATGAATAAAAGAAGAGTCCTGAAGGAAGTTGAAGTGCAGCGAAAGCAAAAGCATAAATAACAGGAGAGGCATCCATATTCGCCACGCACTTACAAAGCAAAAATGACTGAGTGATTAATTCCCGAAGTGCTGTTGAACGAAGAATATAGAAGAACAGATCTAGGAAGTTTCTTAGTATTTGTGATTTTTATATTGTTAGATCAGTGAATTATATAAACTGATTCTAGGATCTAAGTCTGTTGAGGGAAACTCGAAGACACTGGGAACACATACCTTGGAGGTCTGTGCTAGAATTAAGATTAGGTGATTAATCTTTAGGTTACATATTCTCTTGTAATCTCATTGTTTGTTGAGGCTCGTAGTTATTTAGTGAAGTTGGGGTAAATCGTGTTGAGGAACAGGTCGTGGTTTTTACACCTTTTGAGCAGGGTGATTTTATATAAAATATTGTGTTCTTACTTTATCGTCTTTACATTCTCTTTGAAACATGTTAAGCAACTTGGTTCACTTAAGTAAAGTCTGAAATAAAACTAAGAAAATATAGGTAGAATAACAAAAACAATTCTGGAAGTCATGACGTGAAAGAATATGCTTCAACAGTTTCTGATTAGCCACAAGAAAATAAATAAAAAATGAATATTTCGTAGCTGTTGACCTCCATTGCAAGGGCAACTGCGAATTTTTGGACATTATAGTCAACAGGAGCCATTTGTTTATTTCTTTTTTAATTATTAAAATTTCGAAAGATTTGAAAGTGTATATAAAAGAAAAAGAAATTATCATGTATTAGCTAGGAAGAATTTTTCTCACATTGAAAATATTTCAATAAATCATAAAATCATTCGTTTGCTTAATTCTTACTACACAAACATACGAGTTACAGAACGGTTTATTCATAACCCTAAAAGATTAAATTATTTTAATTTATATTTCATGTGTTCAGAAAAATATCAAAAAGAATCTCACAAATCTATTTTTTGTCATATAAAAATCATTCAACTTGGACCAGGTTAATTAAAGAGTAAATTTCACTTAATTTTTATATTTCATATCATGAATACGACATGATATACTCTAAAATAACTAGTTTGCTTACTGAAATACATTAAAAGCAATGGCTTAAATCTCAAAGATCTTCCCCCAAATTTCTCTTCATAACACTGATTGATATGTCTTGTGGATTTAACGTTTTGAAGTCGTGGACCATATCAAACTGATGATTTTGTGTTCGTCATTAAATTCTTTGATGCTCTAATTAGGAACAATTTTTTTTTTTTTACTAATTTTAGAAAACGTTTATGAAATTCACCAAACAAAAGAGTATACTAGTAAGAGCGCCAAAATAGTCAAATCATATTATTTTTTATTAACACAACGAGTTAAAATTATTCCAAACAATTAAATATTGAGAGATGTTTATGAATTATCTCAAATATATATAACTATCTTATTTTGTTGTGACATGTCATATTTCTATTACTACTAAATATTAAGTAGACTACAAGCAATGGCCTCTTCGTCAACATGGCTGTTTCATCATATTGGATATTTTAGTCTTTTAATTTGCTTTTGTTTTGTCTACTTCCGTGCAACTACACGTATCCTACTTCTTTGCTTATTAGTCTGGTTCTAGATTAGATCATCTCCCACCTACCTCTATTTTATTCTCTGTTCTTTATATTTAGAGAGTAAAATAGAAAATGTGCTCTCCAATCCCCTTTCATATTATTCTCTATTCTCCATTTATAGAGAGGTGGATAGTAGTTCTCCACCTCTCTGTTTCACTTTTGATTATTTTAATATTATTTCTATCGTATCATTAATTAAGTCTTCATTATTTGTAATTAATTTTCTAATATAATATAACATTTAAAAACATATTATTGACAAGTTACTATTTTTATCCGAATTAATAATTTTCTATTTTATTTTCTAAAAAAATCATCACTTTAAATATGTAATTTCAAATTATTTTAATATCATTTATATTATATGAGACTATTAATTAAGTCTTTAATAGTTGAATTATTTGCATTAAGTCTTTAATAGTTGAATTATTTG
Source organism: Solanum pinnatisectum (assembly GCA_035578085.1). Taxonomy (NCBI): domain Eukaryota; kingdom Viridiplantae; phylum Streptophyta; class Magnoliopsida; order Solanales; family Solanaceae; genus Solanum; species Solanum pinnatisectum. Next base: position 60,273,930 of record CM069076.1, read on the forward strand.
CTAAGTAATTTAACATCTAAAAAAAAATACTATTGATAAATATACTATTTTCATCCCGAATTAACAATTTTTCTAATTTTTTTTTTTTAAAATTGTCACTTTAAATATTTAATTTAAAATTATAATTATTTTTCACTATGAAGAATACACAAAATCTACATGATAATTCAAACAATCTACTTTTATGTTATAGTGATAAATTATTAAACTACATTTTTTAATGAGCATGAAAATACTTTTTGCAATAGTTCAAAATGGAATAGGGGAAGTAAATTAGTACACGAAATAATTGGATACAAGATGAAATTGTTAATTTAAACAATTTTTAGTTACACAAAAAAATATGGACAAATAATTACTCATTTTGAACTCCGTAATGCATTAATAGAGCATTATGGGAGCAACGTAATAGTCTTGAAAGTCGAGTATTTATGTAAGATTTAAATTTAAATTTTACAATAATGCATTATTTATTATGTAATTGTATTTATCAATGATTTCACTTTTATTTGAATTGTTAGTATGTATTATACATAATATTTGTTGTAATTTATTTTATTTAGAAATTTAGAATAAAATATAATTTTAAATTTAATGAAAATTTTGAAAAGAATAAAATTTATATTACACGAAGATTATATAGATTATAGGGTAATTATTTGCAAAAAGAAGAAATAATTTATATTATGAAATAAGAAAATAAAAATGAAATAGAAATAATAATATAATATTGAGGAGAGAGAAACAGATTCTTTTTTAGAGAGTAAAATAGAGAATTGGGTTGGAGTTAGTTGTCCTACAAATTAAAGAACTCTATATTTGGAGAGTAAATAGAGGATAGGATTGGAGAGGCCACCATGTTTCATTATATTTTCTTCTTTAAATTTTCATTTTTTATTATTTTATATAGATAAAAAATTACGTAAAAAGTATTATAAATAATAATAATCAATAGCTTAAATTTATAAACATATAAAAGAAATTGTCAACTCTCAAATTTCATCTATACTACATACATTGGGATAAAGGAAAAAAAATATATATATTATGTAAAATATATATAAAAAAATATATTATATAAATCACAATAATTAACAAATTAAATATAAAAAAGAACTTATAAAAAGTTGGTTAACTTTTGAAATTTCGTTTGTATCACATAAATCAGGACAAATGAAGTAATATATATTATATGAAAATTATATATATATATATATATATATATATATATATATATATATATATATAGAGAGAGAGAGAGAGAGAGAGAGAGAGAGAGAGAGAGAGAGAGAGAGAGAGAGAGAGAGAGAGACAGAGGGAGAGGGAGGGAGGGACAAAAGTATTTTAAAATTTGGTTGACTTTTAAATTCATCTGTGTCACTTAAATTGGGACAAAAGGAGTAAAATATATAGTATAAGAATTGCGTAAAACATATTATAAATGTTAATAATTAACAATTTAAAATATTTTTAAAATTACTAAAAATTGATTGACTTCAAATTTCATATGTATCACATAAATTAAAACAGAAAAAGTAACATATATTGGGCCTCATGCTGGCACGCTACCATATCTAGTACAAAATATAAAAATTTAACTGAAATTTACTTTTTTAGTTACTCTAGCTAAAGTTGGATGACTTATGTGACAAAAGATAAAAAAATGTTTTATATGATAAACTTTTAAATTAAATAGTGCTTCCTTCATCTCAATTTATGCGACACATTTTAAATTTCAAAATTTAAATAAGTTTATCTTTGATCGTAAATTTTTCATATATCCTCTAACTATTTTAGATTGTCAATTATTATAACTTATAATACTTTTTACATAGTTTACAAATATATAAATTTTATTTCAAAAAATTTAAGATTTCATGCGCAAATTTTCACTCAAACGTAAACAGTTTGACTCTCGAAAAACAAAATGTAACACATAAATTGAAACATAGGGATTAAATTTTATGTAATATGTAATAAGTAATAAATAATAACTTTTATAATAAACTTAAAGTTGGAACCACCAGTAAATTTTACACACTTTGGGAAATTTTGCAATTCAAAGTTGCTACATTCTGCATGCAAAGAAATAAATTCCAAGTGCCATCAAAGTAGACCCTGAATTAACAGCTCACATGAATATGCAATAATGATAAGAAGAACGAACATAAACAATTAATAACTCGCACATACAATGTCATATTTAATGTATAATACATAGTCTTTCCTTAAGTTGAAACTAGAAAGTCTAAAAAAGCATCAAACCAACAGATTCTTAAAGTCGCCAAACAAGGGGAAAAAAAAAAATACAATATGGCAAAAGGAATTAAGCAAAAATGATTTAATTTCTATACACTTACCATATAAAGAAAATGTACATATTAGGTCTCTAGAAGACAAGTAAGTATGGGCTAAAACTGATTAAAGAAAATTTAAACATGTTGACATACTATAGAGGAGTATATATTATGAGTATATATATGTAGTCAAGAAAATGCGGCAATACATTATGGGTCACATTAGCCTCCACTAATTTTTATTAATATTTGCTGGGCTCCTAATCTCCGCCATTTAAAAAAATAAAATAAAATAAAAAAATAAAATAATATATATATATATATATATATATATATATATATATATATATATATATATATATATATATATATATATATATATATATATAACATAGCGTCAAAACGTAGTTTAAATGCATTAGTATAGTTGTTTTGTCATGTAAATATCTTTGAATCAGAATCTTCCTTGTTCTAAGATGTAAAAGGAGGTTAGGCTTTATGTCCCCTTCATTTGGTTGTTAAAATTATATTTTTTTAAAAATAAAAAATATATATGGAGATATAATATCAAAAAAAAAAAAATCCTTTCCACTAATTTCGTTTTTACCAAAAATATCATTTCACTTTGCAATAGCACACTATACTCACCCGCTCTCCTCTCTCAGGCCTCAGCTCGCTTCAATGAAAATTAACAAGGTAATTAATTATATAGTTTTCGTAATATTTATTGTGTGCTTATTAACAGTTATTTATTGTGTGACTATGAATTAATTATATAGTTTTCAAGATATTTTTTATATATCTATATACATTTCACGTCGGAATAATTAATGGATGCTCGAGCACCTACAAAGTTCAATGTTAGTTCGATCTCGATCCAATATTTAGTAAAAAATATAATACATAAATGTGTTTTTTAATTTAACCTAATTTGAGAATGCAATTAAGAATGTAGAGAGATAATTTAACCTGATAATTCTTTCATTTTCCCACACTTTTTCAATCATTTTTTGAATTCTTTTATTACTCTTCTGTTGATGTGCTATAGTCTTTTATATAGCACTCTATTCATGTTGTAATTTGGCCTCTACTTTAATTTTTTTCAACCTAAACCAACAACAATAATGTGTAATGATACTATTTTGACTCACATAATAGCATGGTGCTAGAAGAGTCACTTGAAAGAGTATACTGAAGAGTATTAAAAATATAATTCTAAAGAATTTCGAAGACTCAATTATAATTGATCAAGAAGGTGATAAGAGCCTTCCTCAACAACATAGAGTTTGGGTAGCCTCTATATATGACTATGAAAATAGCCCAAAAAAAAAAAATTCAAATTCTTGTAAAATATATCCTCATTTAGGATTATTGCGACCATCACTTGTGGGTGCCTTACTTGACTAAATATTTGATTAAACATTAATTTTTGGTCAGTGGATATACATGCCACTCAATTTTAAATAAATTAGTGATCCCTTAGGATCTTAAAAAAATTGTATTTTTGTGTGTAATGTCAACTTTGGTTCAAATGTCTAATATAATAAGTATTAATTCCAACAGTATTAGAATTTTATTTCTAGGATCACTCTTACGGTCTTACCACTGAAAGATTAAAATTCTAACCCAAGAATTTGGACTTTAAATAGTACTTATGAATTTTACTTGCCGTTTGAATTTTATGTGCATGCTTAAAATAATTAGGTCCTCATGTAGTCAACTTTAAGAAAATTACAAAGTTACGTTCTAACAAGAACTAATTTGACTCCTCTAGATTTTTTAAAAAAAAAAAACTAAATACTCATCCGATTCAATTTGTTTGAAACTATGTTCCAATTTTTAATCCGTTTCAAAAACAATGTTACATTCAGATATTTAAAATGAATTAACTTTAAATTTCTCATCATCAGTAAGAAGTTTTAATAATCACATGAAGGAAAGCATGTTTGGAGAAAGTTATGCGTAAAATATTGCATATCTCTCTTCCATTGAATCAGTTACATCTGGATTTGCATAAAATCAACAATTAGGAAAATACGATGGCATAGATGATTCAACTTTGAACAGAAAAAATAAGCGTGCAAATAAGCCATCAGTCTTGAACTTTGGAAATATATATATTATTCAATAAGTTACTTTATTGGAATGGCTATGCGCCCAGTGACGGCAGATTCAGGATTTTCATTAAAGGGGTTTAAAAAAAATATAGTGCCTAAGATTTGAACTTGAAACTTAAGATGCCACTAAACAACCTCTAATCTTACATTCAGAAGGTTCAAAATCAATATATATAGATATAATTTTTAAAAAGATTTTTGAACCCCCTCTCGACTACCTCTAGGTCCGCCCTTACTATGCCCATCCGATCTCTTGGGAAGCGGGGGATAAAATTTTATAATAGTGCACTCATGCTATAATTACATACTAAGATTTTATGTAATGCTATATTTTTTCAAGTTGAAGATGGAAACAATAGCATTGGATCAAGACAGACGCCATTGAAGGAAAAAAAAACCTAAAAAAATAAACAAAAGGAGAGACACTTTCTTGGTCCCTTCGAGGCCATATATCCCATTAATATAAAAATATAAAACAAAAAAAGACAGACGGCCGCCAAAGGAAAGAAGGCGGACGTCACTAACGGCTAACCCTAACTACAAATAATGTAATTTTCCAAAAATGGAACTATAAGGAATAAATGAAGACTATTGACACATGTATTAAGAAATCAATTAATAATAAAATGAGTTTACCATTTAGCCTTATTAATTATGAAGTGGATGAAAAGTTCTGCATTTTTCAAAGTAATTAGTTATTTAATTGATGGTATAATAGGTAAAAAAAATATTCTTTCTTGATTTGTTAAAATGGACAAGTAATTAGGGAGAAAGGAAAAATGGACAAGTAATTAAGAAGAAAGGAAGTATTAATTTTTAAAAGACAGACGCCCCTTGAGGAAATAAGGAATCACAAGGAGTAAAGAAAGAAATTAAAGTCACGTTACAGTATCATATAATATAAATTGAAGTTTGGTTGCATTGAAGTTATATAGTTTTTTTTTTTTTTTTAAATAATTGTCCAATAATACTTGTCCAATTTAAAAAATTTAAAGATAATTCTGTTTGTTTTACCTCAACATCTAATACATTTCTCAAATTATTAAATTTAATATATTCAAAAGGTAATATAGTAATATTACTCTTATTATTTATTGTTTCTTAAGATTTGTGCAAGTCAATACTAAATAACTATCGGTGAATTAAGGGAGTACCATCAAAGAAATTGATTTATAACATGATGCGGGTGGAGGGAGCTAGAAAGTTGGTACAAATTTGGTTGCACTAAGTAATTCATCCGTCTCAATTTATAAGATTTTGTTTGATTCTAGACGAAATTTAATAAAGATGATTTTTTTTTTTTAAGTTGTAATCTAAAACAAGTCATAAATATTTGCATCACTATAATAATCTCATTAAATGTAAATGAGTATTTTTAGCTAAATTATTACTACTCCCTCCATGTCCATATTAGTTGATCATTTTACTAAAATTAATTGTCACATATTAATTGTTCACCTTGCTCAATTAAGAAAATATTAATTAAAGTTTTTCTATATTATCCTTGCAACTAATTCTCTTTTAAAGTGTTCATATTTGTTTTTAAAATTTTCAAAACATTTTTTTATAAAGTAAATTAATAAAATTATCTTATTATTTATAATTTCGAAGCGGAGGAAGGAGTACTAGATATAAAAATGTTATCATTATTTTTTATAAAGACTAGAAAGAGTATGCTATTTGTATATCTACTGTGGTACGACCAGTTAAGTATATAGTCAAAGTAAGGCAACCGGATGGATGACTGCATGCAGCACAAAGAATTCAAAAGAGAAGGAATTAATGATTAAGGCTCTCACCACTATAAATACCCAATATTCTTCTCTTTCATTTCCATCAACACTTCAATTCCCTACAACAAACTAACAAAAGAAAGAAAATAAAGGCTTTCTGTTTTCTCACAAGCTAATTAGATCCTTTTTCCGAAGAAATGGCCCTAGCTATCCCCCCTAACAACGAAGAAGAGATTGTTCGCCCTGTTGCCAATTTCTCTCCAAGTCTTTGGGGTGATCGTTTCCATTCATTCTCTCTCGACAATCAGGTAATTACTTAATTACAAAATCCTTCTCTATCGCTTATATTAGGTTAATTAGTACTAATCCCAATCATGAACATTTTACAGGTTGCTGAGAAGTATGCTCAAGAGATTGAAACTTTGAAGGAACAAACAAGGAGTTTGTTGTCTGTTGCTTGTGGAACAACATTGGCTAAGAAATTGAATCTGATAGACATTGTTGAGCGCCTTGGCTTAGCTTATCATTTTGAGAAACAAATAGACGATATGTTGGATCAAATTTACAAAGCAGATCCCAACTTTGAGGCTCATGATTTAAACACTTTATCCCTTCAATTTCGAATATTGAGACAACATGGTTACAATATCCCCCAAAGTAGGTCCATTACATATATGATGAACTATTTTACTTCTTTTTTCTGCAAAAAAAAAACTAATTATCTTTTCCTTTTATTCATGATCCAGAAATTTTCATTAGATTCCAAGATGCAAACGGCAAGTTCAAGGAATCACTTAGCAACGACATCAGGGGAATATTGAACTTATACGAAGCTTCACATGTAAGGACTCATGGAGAAGATATTTTAGAAGAGGCACTTGTTTTCTCCACTGCTCATCTTGAGTCTGCAGCTCCACATTTGAAGTCACCTCTGAGTAAGCAAGTGACTCATGCCCTTGAGCAGTCTCTCCATAAGAGCATTCCAAGAGTCGAGACACGTTACTTCATCTCCATCTACGAAGAGGAGGAATTTAAGAATGATGTGTTGCTTCGATTTGCCAAATTAGATTACAACTTACTCCAGATGTTGCACAAACACGAACTTAGTGAAGTATCAAGGTATACTGATGTTTTAAGTCGAATTAAAAATATAAATTATTTGTTCATATTATTTTCTCAGATCTGATGTTGGTACTTATTTTGTAGGTGGTGGAAGGACTTGGATTTTGTGACAACGCTTCCATATGCTAGGGATAGAGCAGTTGAATGTTACTTTTGGACGATGGGAGTGTATGCTGAACCTCAGTACTCCCAGGCTCGTGTCATGCTTGCTAAGACTATAGCAATGATTTCGATAGTAGATGACACATTCGATGCTTATGGAATAGTAAAAGAACTCGAGGTTTACACCGATACCATACAGAGGTATGAGCTTGCCTCTGCAACAGTTAATGGATTTATTAGACAGTTTAATTTCTTAGAAGGGGAACTTACTAAATCTTTCTGTTTTATTAGGTGGGATATTAGTCAAATTGATCGACTGCCAGAATACATGAAAGTCAGTTTTAAGGCTCTTTTGGATCTCTATGAAGATTATGAAAAGGAGTTGTCAAAGGATGGCAGATCCGATGTTGTCCACTACGCAAAAGAAAGAGTACGACTCACTGATTTCTATTTAAAATCACTTGTATTTACCTTATTTTTCTTTGTTATACTTGGGTTTATTATTGAAATATTGATTTTTTGTTAAACAGATGAAGGAGATTGTGAGAAACTATTTTGTAGAAGCAAAGTGGTTCATTGAGGGATATATGCCGCCTGTTTCTGAGTATCTTAGTAATGCATTAGCTACCAGCACTTATTATTTGCTAACTACAACATCCTATTTGGGAGTGAAGTCAGCTACAAAGGAAGATTTTGAATGGTTGGCTACGAACCCTAAAATTCTTGAAGCCAATGTGACATTATGCCGTGTTGTTGATGACATAGCAACATATGAGGTAATTAACACCGCATTACACTACATAGATCATCTTACAATTACGAGTTACATAATTCCAGACAAATTGATTTCACATACTTATAAATGAATTATAATTACCATTCCAGGTTGAGAAGGGTAGGGGCCAAATCGCAACAGGAATTGAGTGTTATATGAGGGATTATGACGTATCAACTGAAGTAGCAATGGAAAAATTCCAAGAGATGGCTGAGATAGCGTGGAAGGATGTAAATGAGGGAATTCTTCAACCAACACCTATCTCTACAGAAATTCTTACTCGCATTCTCAATCTCGCTCGTATTATAGATGTCACTTACAAGCACAATCAAGATGGATACACTCATCCCGAAAAAGTTCTAAAACCTCACATCATTGCTTTACTGGTGGACTCCATTGAGATCTAAACCATTGAGTTTTTTTTTGTTCCATCTATATAAGTTTCCTGTAATAGTATTGTACTTAAAACGTTTTTGTACCATTAATTCTTGATGTCTTAATAATACTTCTTTTGTAACTAACTCGATCTTCTTTTTATTTGCTAAAATAAATTGTAAGATTTTAAGCAAAGAAACTACTATATTGATCATCATATTATACTATTATTCATATTAAAAGTAGGAAGAATCTAAGTCAAAAGTTAAATTACGAAAATACCCCTTACTTCTTAATTTATTATTAAAAATCATTTTAAAAAAATATTTTTCCATTTAAAATCCACTTCATAACAACACCTCTTCATTTTCCTAACTTATCATCATATTATCATAAATAAATAATAAATAATAAATAATAATAATAATAATAATAATAATAATAAAAAAAAAAATCATTAAAAGTGGAAAGCTCCAAAATTTGAAGTTGGATTGCCATTTTACCCCTAGACTAAATAAAAAAGTTATAAAATATTTTATTAATTAAATATTAAATAGTAATCATAAATTAATTTATCATTTTTCCTTCACATATAAAAAAAGAGAACTAAAACTTCTATTAAATTAGTAAATAGTAAGTATATATATAAATGGAACCAAAATATTTTAAAAATTGAATTATCAAAATGTCCATAAAATATTGAATGACATTAGTATCCTTCAATCAAATATTATTCCTACAATAATATTGTACAAGAATATAAATATACACTTAGTTCAATGCATTAGGCTATTGAATATATATACACAAAAATACCCATTAGTATTTTGTCATTTATTTAACTCCTATTTATGTTATATATTTTTTTTTTCTTCTAGTAAGTAAGTCTATCTTCTAATAAATATAACTAATAATATAGCAAATGAATGAACTACATAAATCAAAAGACATGGAGTTATGTGTATTTAATTTCTGTACATGCTTTATCTTCCGATTCCAAATGCAAAAGTAAAACATCTCTTCGTAGTAATAAACATATGAAAATTTTGAAACGTTACTTGGTATATTCAATGTGGAGTAAATTCTTTTGATCAATTCAATACAATATATTCATTTACTAATTGCTATATATTGTGTATACATAGTGAAAAAACACAAGACAACTATCCCAATTCATCAAATTATTAGATTATCAATCCTACTTTGTGTAGACACATTTTCTCATATTTATTTGGTGTTTGTGTCTCTCATTTCTACTTCTGTTTATGTTCTCTTTTTTTTCTGTTCACATTATAAGTTATTGTCTTTAATTTGACTTATTCATATATGTTTTCTGATTAGTTGAAAGTTCATCTTACTTGGGTAGGTAAACATGTGTATCATAGTTATTTCACCTCTTGCAACATAGAAATTTGTCATGCAAATATCAAATCAGGTAAGATTACTTTCTTTTTAATTATGAAACTGCATATTCTTGTTTGTGTAAATTTTTGTTAGGAATCAATTTACATAATTTAACTAATATTTTTTTTGCTAAATACGCAGATGATAGAACTAATAATTTTGAATTAGGCAAAGTGTACACATACGTATAATAATAATTATGATTTATATACATCGATTAGATATTTTAGCAATTATTATTTTTATCACAAATAATAACTTTTTTTGTAGGTGTACACCACAAAATTGACAATGATCCACTCGCTATCATAAGAAAGGTATAAGTTGATCTAATTTATTTGCAATTTTTACAAAATACAATTCACATTCGACAACAACTTCTTTATCTGTAAGTGATTATAAAAAGATGGAGGCTACAGTTTATTAGAAAGAAGGCAAAAATTTGAAAACATGAAATATTTTGAACCAATAAGAGACACTTAAATTGTGTGTTGTGACATATTAAAAAAAATAATTATCAAGTTGAATACTTGATATATTAAAAAAACTACATAATAAAAATTGTTCGAATATTACTTTTGAAATTCATTTGATAACAATATTTCAGCATGATGTCCTTGTACTGATAATAATCTTGATTGAATAGATTCACCATTCATTGGTTTAAGCTTGCATATTTTCTTTTCAATTGCAAGTTATCGCACAATAATCATCTACAATCCATCTAAAGGAAGACATAGATAGATCAAATTTCTATTTAACTTTTGCAAAACACTACTCTCATTCGACAACTTCTTAATATGTATGCAAATATGAAAAGGTGGAGACTACAAAGGTGAAAAAGAATATGAAAAACTCAAGACAAAGAAATATTTTGAAATCACACTTGACATTTAAATTATGATTTATGACATATTAAACAATAGAAACTTTTATCAAATTGAATACTTGATATATTATAAGAATTGCATAATTGAAGTTATTGATTTAAGCTTGCATATTTCACTTCAATTTTTGTGCAACTTATCACAGACTTATTATAATATTTTCAAAGTTCTTATACTTAATTAGCATGGGATACACGAGCAACATATATGTCCGAATATATAAATATCGTAATAACAACTCTACACAACTTAATATGCGACACACGTGCCCAGGACTAGTCTAAATGTCTAACAATAAGGAGAAAGACTGAAAAAAACAAAAGCTTTATCTAAGCAAGTGACCCACTAGTACTAAATTCTTAGAATATACTTCTGATAAGGGTTAATACTACTTTTAGTCCTTTTGTTATTCGTAAATTTAATATTAATTTCAATGTATCTAACTAAACACAATTAATCTTTAGCTAATTAAAATATGCATTTTTTAAATTCTTTTGCTTGCAAATATTTACAAATTTTCTATGATTATTAACTGTTCCATTATCAAACTATTGATTATTTTTTGTGTTATGTTAAGTTTACAGTATTTCTTCATATTCGATGATAATATACTTCGAAAAATAATCTGAATATAATATATTTATGCATAAAGAAATAGAAGTACACTAAAATAAAATATGTTAGGTAGCTATCTATAGGGCTGTTCAAAATCGAATCAAAATTGTTAATCCGAATCGAATCTTTTTATATTGATTCTTGGCAATGGGTTATTGGTTTAACGATTTTGATTCTTTTTATCGGGTTATTGTTTCTTAACGGTTTGAAGTTTATTATTAACGGGTTAACCGATAACTCGATAATGAATTAATAAATCATATTAATACCATTTTGGTATATAAAGTCCTTGACTTAAGATTTAGTTTCATATTTTTAATTCTCGCAATCTCAAACTTTTAGTTATTCTACTGTGTTAGTATTGTTTTTCAGCAAGATACAATTTATCAACTTATGTGCATGATTTATTTAGTTTGTCACCGTGTTTCTAAGAGATTTTTAATTATTTATTTTTGTGTCAAATCTTAATGGTCAAATCAATAACCGAACAAATAATGATCAATAAATCGATAAGGCAATATCTTAATGATTCTTAACAGTTTAGCATATCTACAAACCAATAACTGATTAGTTGAACCGATAAACTTCAAAATCGAACCGAATCGATCGATACACCCCCATATATCACAAAAATCAAAATCAAAATTTATTGATTTATAAATGATGAACCAAAAGTATTTACAAACCGTTCTGAAAATAATGTGCTGTATGTACGGCGGAAGTGACATTACATACTACTTTAAAGTCCAAAAATACTAACTAAAATAATTGCTTTGAACTCCAAAAATTGAATGTCTCAACTCTCAAGTGGATCAAGTTATCTTTTTTACTCTAAAATAGAATTGAACTATTTAGTGTATAAAATTGTTGACATTTCACTTAGTGATAAAAAATTAAAAACGTTAGATGATGAAAATTTGAAAAACTTTATCAAGCCAAAAACATAATCGATTTGTACTATTCACAATGTAAAAAATAAGTTTTGACATTTTTTTTAGAAAAAAATTGAGATTGTTAAGTGTGAATTTGATGAAAAGAATATTATATCAACCTTGAATATTTCTTAAAACATTATGTAAGTCTTTATGAATGATAGTAATACACACAAAATGACTCAAACACTATCATTATAAATCAAATTTGAATTAAAATAATACAAATATTATTATATAAATTAAAGCTTAATTTATTTTATTTTATAAAATACTCTTTACTTTTAATTTTTTGAAAAAGACTAACACATTTTTCTATTTGGAAATTCTTTATTTTTAATGTTCATTTATCCTTAATAACATCAATGTAAGATTTGTAGAATACATTTTAGTGTCATAAATATTTGTTTCTATATACAATATAGACTTTTTATTTAATTGTAACACAAACATGATTTAAATTCCTAAAAGAATGAAATAAATAATATTGAAAAAAAAAAATTCCGTTACATTTTTTTTTTTTTATAAAATGTCATAATTGTGGATATTTCTAGTTTTAAAGTGGGTTTTATTTCAGGTGAATGTCTTCAATTATCTATCACTATTGATATGTGTCAAATATCTTTTCAACATAAATCGATCCAATTGAATATTTCTCTTCTCATTTGTATCCCAATTTTGTTTTAATGTTAGATTATGTTTATTGTCTGTTAATTTAATAACAAATACTTCGTCATCACAGTATTTCACTCATATTTGTGTCTTCCTTTCTCCCTTCAACTCTTTTCTTTCCATTTTCTCCCCATTTTCCTATCATCAAATTATTTTTTTCTGTGAACTTATTTGTTTTTATTCAACGTTCTTTTTTATTATAGTAAGATAATCGATCTAAGTAATTTCATGGTATTAATCAAAAAACTCACTTCTTTTTAGTTATTATTACCCCTCTCTATATAAGAAGCAGAACACGCCATCACCTACGGCCCTTTCCTCTGCCGGGGACTTCCACGAAATGAAAACGGACGGCATAGTCGTATGCTCCACTTTTGTTGCCCCGATTTATATCCCGGAGTACTCCTATGACGCATAGGGCTAGTTTTTATTAATAAAGAAAAAAAAAATCGCAAAGAGAAAAGTACAAGTAAGGGGTATCAGAATAGTTATGCGTAAATTAAAATTTCTTGTTAGGTCCCTTTTAGATAAATTATTTTTGATTCGCTTAATACCAGTAAAAATAAAAATACAGATATTTATAATTATTTTGGAGATAACTTGAATCTCTTATGCTCAAACCGCTTCATAATAGTGATTTGTTGTTCTTCATGTCTACTATGAATCTCTGCATCACTAATTCTTCATCTTTGCCGTTTAAAGCATGAATCAACTTCCAAATTTTTGAATTGGATCTTGAATTTTTTGTTTTAGAAACTATTACTGTTTCATTAGGAGTATAATTAATGGATGTACTTTTGATACTTATAAATGATAAATAAAAAAGAACTGAGAAATTTAATATATTTTTTGTTCATAAGAATATACCGATATACAAAACTATATACATTTGAAAAATTCTCTATTCTTCAAAATTTTTTTTTTTGTCAATTCTCAATCTGTCCATATCGAGAAAATAAAAGCACATTATCAAGAAAAAAAGTGTGCATAAAAATTTGCATTCAGTCTATTCTATTGAATTAGTTACATCTCAATTTGTATAAATTCAACATTAAGTTAGTAAAATAGGATGGCATAGAAAGTCAACTTTGAACCGGAAAAAACAAGTGCACAAAATAATTTATGTTTAAGCCATCAATCTATGAACTTTACAAATAATATGTGTTTAATTCAATAAATTAAATTAAATTAAATATTGCATAGCGTCCTTTATTTTTCTTTTAGGACATGATTTTCAATTCAAAGTTGCTACATTCTGCACTCAAGGAAATCCAATATTATTATATTTTGGGTGCCATCAAAATAGACCTCAAATCAACATTCTAAATACATGGTGCAATTGTGACAAAAAAGACAAAATAATGCGATGTCTCATACAAATTGTAGTGGAGTAATATTTTATATTGCAAGTCTTTTTCTGAATTGACACTAGAAACCCTAAGGAACATTGGACTTACAGACAGACGCCAAAAAAGGAAAACAAAATTAAAAATGGAATTAATTAAACTTTTATACACTTATAACAATGTGAAAAATAAAATAAAATACTGTAACATTATTATATAGGCCACTGAGCAGTATATAGTCAAGTGCGGCAACCAGACGGCAATAAGTATTTCAACGTGAAAGATTGATTGCCTGTAACAAAAGACTCTCACCATACATTATAAATACTCATTTCCTTCACTTCCAATTCCATCATCACTTGTTCAATTTCTCTAAGCACAAAACCAACAAAATTATCACTTCTTTTTCACAAGCTAAGTGTAGAAGAAATGGCCGTAGCTTCTGCAGTGATGAGTAACTACCAAGAGGAGGACATTGTTCGCCCTGTTGCTGACTTCTCTCCAAGTCTTTGGGGTGATCGTTTCCATTATTTCTCCCTCGATAATCAGGTATTTAATTCATTTGTCTGTTCAAAGAACAAATTAATTAACTTGTTTAATAAAATGCATTTTATAAAATTTTCATTTGGATAAATTAATTTATAGGTTGCAGAAGAGTATGCTCAAGAGATTGAAACATTGAAAGAGCAAACAAGGAGTATGTTGTTAGCTGCGAGTGGAATGACATTGGCTGAGAAGTTGAATCTGATAGACATTGTTGAGCGCCTTGGCTTAGCTTACCATTTTGAGAAACAAATAGAAGACATGTTGGATCAAATTTACAGAGCAGATCCTAACTTTCAGAGTCATGAATACAGTGACTTAACTACTTTATCTGTTCAGTTTCGACTACTAAGACAACATGGTTACAATATCTCTCCAAGTACGTAATATAATAATCAACACGGTTACACTAGCTAGTAATACGTAACTAATAATCTTTTGTTTTCAACTTGAACCAGAACTTTTTAGCAGATTCCAAGATGCAAAAGGCAAATTTAACGAATCTCTTGGTAGCGACATCAAGGGTCTTTTGAACTTATACGAAGCCTCACACGTAAGGACTCATGGAGAAGATATTTTGGAAGAGGCACTTGCTTTCTCTACTGCTCATCTTGAATCTGCACCACATTTGAAATCACCTCTGAGTAAGCAAGTGACACATGCCCTTGAGCAATCTCTCCATAAGAGCATTCCAAGAGTTGAGACACGATACTTCATCTCTATCTACGAAGAGGAGGAACATAAGAATGATGTGTTGCTTCGATTTGCAAAACTGGACTTCAACTTACTTCAGATGTTGCACAAACAAGAACTCAGTGAAGTATCAAGGTATGCTAGTAATTTACATGAAAAATAATACTGCTATTATTTGTTAATAGTGACTCTCAAAATCAGATATATATGTTGTTACTTACTTTGTAGGTGGTGGAAAGATTTGGATTTTGTGACAACACTTCCATATGCTAGGGATAGAGCAGTGGAATGTTACTTTTGGACGATGGGAGTGTATGCTGAACCTCAATACTCTCAGGCTCGTGTCATGCTTGCTAAGACTATAGCAATGATTTCAATAGTAGATGACACATTCGATGCTTATGGAATAGTTAAAGAACTCGAGGTTTACACCGATGCCATACAGAGGTATGAACTTGCCTCTCCAACAGTTGATGGATTTATTGGACGGTTTCTTAGAAGGGAAACTTACTTAATCTTTGTCTTTTATTAGGTGGGATATCAGCCAAATTGACCGGCTCCCAGATTACATGAAAATCAGTTATAAAGCACTTCTAGATCTCTACAACGATTACGAAACAGAGTTGTCAAAGGATGGTAGATCCGATGTTGTTCACTACGCCAAAGAAAGAGTATGAATCATGACTTATAGTATTGGTTATCTCAATATTAATCAGTTTGTTAACGAATATCTGTAGCTTTTTCTACTCATCTTTGCGAATAAGGAAATTTATTTTTTGAATAAATACTGATGTTTGAGTGTCTTTGCT
The DNA here is from genome assembly GCA_035578085.1 of Solanum pinnatisectum. Lineage (NCBI taxonomy): Eukaryota > Viridiplantae > Streptophyta > Magnoliopsida > Solanales > Solanaceae > Solanum > Solanum pinnatisectum. Next base: position 60,290,352 of record CM069076.1, read on the forward strand.
TGTAGATGAAAGAAATCGTGAGAAACTACTTTGTGGAAGCAAAATGGTTCATTGAAGGATATATGCCGCCTGTTTCTGAGTATCTTAGCAATGCATTAGCTACTAGCACTTATTACTTGCTTACGACAACATCCTACTTGGGCGTAAAATCTGCTAACAAGGAAGATTTCGAATGGTTGGCCAAGAACCCTAAAATCCTAGAAGCCAATGTGACCTTATGTCGAGTCATTGATGACATAGCCACCTATGATGTTGAGAAGGGTAGAGGTCAGATTGCAACTGGAATTGAGTGTTATATGAGGGATTATGGCGTATCAACAGAAGTAGCAATGGACAAATTTCAAGAAATGGCTGAGACAGCATGGAAGGATGTAAATGAAGGAATTCTTCAACCAACACCCGTCTCTACAGAAATCCTTACTCGTATTCTCAATCTAGCTCGTATTATAGATGTCACTTACAAGCACAATCAAGATGGATACACTCATCCGGAGAAGGTTCTTAAACCTCACATTATCGCCTTGTTGGTAGATTCAATTGAAATTTAAATTACTAATCCTTGTATATTCACAATTCACCTAGGAACACTTGGTACTTCTCAATCCCTTAAATAAGTAATTGATCTACGGTATCTCTGTAGGCTAGGGTATAAGTTGTTGGTGATATACACATATCGTGCGATGAATTACCTTCGTAACTTTCTTCTTTGTATCATCACTGATAATATATGAATTTAATTACTTCAGTTTCTATGTAGTTGCTTTAGCTTAATTTGTTTAAGTTATGTAAAACTGTTGGGATAAGTATTGTTTTGATAAATGATGAAATGCAAGGAACACGTTGGCAAACTGATCTCATGAGAAACTGTTTCAAGAAGGACTTCTATTTCATAAAGGAGTTTCATTGTGAGAAGAACTCAAATTGAAATAGAGTTATGAATAAAAGAAGAGTCCTGAAGGAAGTTGAAGTGCAGCGAAAGCAAAAGCATAAATAACAGGACAGGCGTCCATATTCGTCACACACTTACAAAGAAAAAACGACTGAGTGATTAATTCCCGAAGTGCTGTTGAACGAAGAATATAGAAGAACAGATCTAGGAAGTTTCTTAGTATTTGTGATTTTTATATTGTAAGATCAGTGAATTATAAACTGATTCTAGGATCTAAGTCTTCAAGTTGAGGGAAACTCGAAGACACTGGGAACACATACCTTGGAGATCTGTGCTAGAATTAAGATTAGGTGATTAATCTTTAGGTTACATATTCTCTCGTAATCTCGTTGTTTGTTGAGGCTAGTAGTTATTTAGTGAAGTTGGGATAAATCGTGTTGAGGAATAGGTCGATTTTTACACCTTTTGAACAGGGTGATTCCACGTAAAATATTGTGTTCTTACTTTACCGTCTTTACATTCTTTTTGAAACACGTTAAGCAACTTGGTTCACTTAAGTCTAAAATAAAAGTAAGAAAATATAGGTAGAATAACAAAAACAATTCTGGAAGCCATGACGTGAAAGAATATGCTTCAACAGTTTCTGATTAGCCACAAGAAAATAAATAAAAAATGAATATTCCGAAGCTGTTGACCTCCATTGCAAGGGCAACTGTTTGGACATTATAGTCAACAAGAGCCATTTGTTTATTTCTTTTTTAATTATTAAAATTTCGAAAGATTTGAAAGTGTATATAAAAGAAAAAGAAATTATCATGTATTAGCTAGGAAGAATTTTTCTCACATGAAAATATTTCAATAAATCATAAAATCATTCATTTGCTTAATTCTTACTAAACAAATATACGAGTTACAGAATGATTTATTCATAACCCTAAAAAATTAAATTATTTTAATTTATATTTCATGTGTTCAGAAAAATATCAAAAAGAATCTCACAAATCTATTTTTTGTCATATAAAAATCATTCAACTTGGACCAGGTTAATTAAAGAGTAAATTTCACTTAATTTTTATATTTCATATCATAAATACGACATCATATACTCTAAAATAACTAGTTAGCTTACTGAAATACATTAAATGCAATGGATTAAATCTCAAAAGATCTTCCCCCAAATTTCTCTTCATAACACTGGTTGATATGTCTTGTGGATTTAACGATTTGAAGTTGTGGACCATATCAAACTGATGATTTTGTGTTCGTCATTAAATTCTTTGATGCTCTAATTAGGAACAATTTTTTTTTTTTTACTAATTTTAGAAAACGTTTATGAAATTCACCAAACAAAAGAGTATATTAGTAAGAGCGCCAAAATAGTCAAATCATAGTATTTTTTACCAACACAACGAGTTAAAATTATTCCAAACAATGAAATATTGAGAGATGTTTATGAATTATCTCAAATATATATAACTATCTTATTTTGTTGTGACATGTCATATTTCTATTACTACTAAATACTAAGTAGACTACAAGCAATGGCCTCTTCGTCAACATGTCTGTTTCATCATATTGGATATTTTAGTCTTTTAATTGGCTTTTGTTTTGTCCACTTCCGTGCAACTACACGTATCCTACTTCTTTGCTTATTAGTCTGGTTCTAGATTAGATCATCTCCAATTCACCTCTATTTTACTCTCTATTTTACTCTCTATATTTAGAGAGTAAAATAGAAAATGGGCCCTTCCATATTATTCTCTATCCTCCATTTATAAAGAGGTGAATAGTAGTTCTCCACCTCTCTATTTCACTTTTTTTTATTATTTTAATATTATTTCTAATGTATCATTAATAAGTCTTTATTATTTGTAATTAATTTTCTAATGTAATATAACATTTAAAAACATATTATTGACAAGTTACTATTTTTATCTGAATTAATTATTTTCTATTTTATTTTCTAAAAAATCGTCACTTTAAATATGTAATTTCAAATTATTTTAATATTATTTATATTATATGAGACTATTAATTAAGTCTTTAATAGTTGAATTATTTGCTAAGTAATATAACATCTAAAGAAACATACTATTGATAAATATACTATTTTCATCCCGAATTAACAATTTTTCTAATTTTTTTTTAAAAAATTGTCACATTAATTTAAAATTATAATTATTTTTCACTATAAAGAATACACAAAATCTACATGATAATTCAAACAATCTACTTTTATGTTATAGTGATAAATTATTAAACTACATTTTTTAATGAGCATGAAAATAGTTTTTGCAATAGTTCAAAATGGAATAGGGGAAGTAAATTAGTGCACAAAATAATTGAATACAAGATGAAATTGTTAATTTAAACAATTCTTAGCTACACAAAAAAAATATGGACAAATAATTACTCATTTTGAACTCCATAATGCATTAATAGAGCATTATGGGAGCAACGTAATAGTCTTGAAAGTCGAGTATTTATGTAAAATTTAAATTTAAATTTTTCAATAATGCATTATTTATTATGTAATTGTATTTATCAATGATTTCACTTTTATTTGAATTGTTTGTTAGTATGTATTATACATAATATTTGTTGTGATTTATTTTATTTAGAAATTTAGAATAAAATATAATTTTAAATTTAATGAAAATTTTGAAAAAAATAAAATTTATATTACACGAAGATTATATAGATTATAGGGTAATTATTTGCAAAAAGAAGAAATGATTTCTATTATGAAATAAGAAAATAAAAATGAAATAGAAATAATAATATAATATTGAGGAGAGAGAAACAGATTCTTTTTTAGAGAGTAAAATAGAGAATTGGGTTGGAGTTAGTTGTCTGAAAAAATAAAGAACTCTATATTTGAAATGTAAATAGAGGGTAGGGTTGGAGAGGCCACCATGTTTCATTATATTTTCTTCTTTAGATTTTCATGTTTTATTATTTTATATAAATAGAAAATTACAAATAATCAATAGCTTAAAATATTTGAAAACATATAAAAGAAATTGTCAACTCTCAAATTTCATCTATACTACATAAATTGGGATAAAGGAAAAAATATATATTATGTAAAATTTATATATAAAAATATACTATATAAATCACAATAATTAACAAATTAAATATGAAAAAGAACTTATAAAAAAGTTGGTTAACTTTTGAACTTTCATCTGTATCACATAAATCAGGACAAATAAAGTAATATATATTATATGAAAATTACATATACATGAAAATTACATACATACATATATATATATATATATATATATATATATATATATATATATATATATATATATATATATATATATATATATATATATATATATATATATATATATATATAAGAAAATAAAAGTATTTTAAAATTTGTTTGACTTTTTAATTCATTCGTGTCACTTAAATTGGGACAAAAGAAGTAAAATATATAGTATAAGAATTGCGTAAAACATTTTATAAATGGTAATAATTAACAATTTAAAATATTTTTAAAATTATTAAAAATTGATTGACTTCAAATTTCATATGTATCACATAAACTAAAGCAAAAAGAGTAACATATATTGGGCCTACTGCTGGCACGCTACCTTATCTAGTACAAAATATAAAAATTTAACTGAAATTTACTTTTTTAGTTACTCTAGCTAAAGTTGGATGACTTGTGTGACAACAGATAGAAAAATATTTTATATGATAAACTTTTAAATCAAATAGTGCGTCCTTCGTCTCAAGTTATGCGACACATTTTGAATTTCAAAATTTAAACAAGTTTATCTTTGATTGTAAATTTTTCATATATCTTCTAACTATTTTAGATTGTCAATTATTGTAACTTATAATACTTTTTACATAGTTTACAAATATATAAATTTCATTTCAAAAAAATTAAGATTTCATGCGCAAATTCTCACTCAAACGTAAACAATTTGATGTAACACATAAATTGAAACATAGGGATTAAATTTTATGTAATAAGTAAAAAATAATAACTTTTATAGTAAAGTTGGAACCACCAGTAAATTTTACACACTTTGGGAATATTTGCAATTCAAAGTTGCTACATTCTGCATGCAAAGAAATAAAAAATTCTAAGTGCCATCAAAGTAGACCCTGAATTAACAGCCCACATGAATATGCAATAATGACAAGAAGAACGAACATAAACAATTAATAACTCGCACATACAATGTCATATTTAATGTATAATACATAGTCTTTCCTTAAGTTGAAACTAGAAAGTCTAAAAAAGCATCAAACCAACAGATTCTTAAAGTCGCCAAACAAGGGGGAAAAAAAATAATACAATATGGCAAAAGGAATTAAGCAAAAATGATTTAATTTCTATACACTTACCATATAAAGAAAATGTATATATTAGGTCTCTAGAAGACAAGTAAGTATGGGCTAAAACTGATTAAAGAAAATTTAAACATGTTGACATACTATAGAGGAGTATATATTATGAGTATATATATTTAGTCAAGAAAATGCGGCAATACATTTAAAATGTGAAAGATGGCTGAGACAAATTAAAGGTTATCACCAATTAATGTATATAGTCAGCAAAATGAATTTAATATGTGAAAGATGGCTGTGACAAAGTCTCTGAGCAATGCCTTATAATTTATATATATACTCATTTCCTTCTCTTACATTTTCATCATCAGTTTCTCTACAAAACAAAGGAAAGGAGAGTTTCTTTTCAGAAGCTAAGAGTACTAGAATTAAATGGCCCCAGCTGCTGCAGTGATGAGTAATTATAACTATGAAGAGGAGGAAATTGTTCGTCCTCTTGCTGACTTCTCTCCAAGTCTTTGGGGTGATAGTTTCCATTCATTCTCCCTTGACAATCAGGTATTTAAGGAACTTCCTTTCCTTTAATTTGTAATGCTGCCTGTTATATAATTAATCCGTTGTTGGAACAGAATCGTTTTAAAAATGTAATATATTTATAGGTTGCGGAAAATTATGCTCAAGAGATTGAAACATTGAAAGAGCAAACAAGGAGTATGCTGTCTGCTGCTTGTGGAAAAACATTGTGACAAGTTACATCTGATAGACATTGTTGAGCGCCTTGGAATAGCTTATCATTTTGAGAAACAAATAGAAGACATGTTGGATCAAATTTACAATGCACATCCTAACTTTGAGAGTCATCATGAATACAGTGACTTAAGTACTTCATTTGTTCAGTTTCGACTACTGATACAACATGGTTATGATATCTCTCCAAGTACGAAATATATTAATCAACACATTAACACACTTCAATGTTTGTTCTTGGAGTAACTAATCTTTTGTTTTCAACTTGAACCAGAAATTTTTAGCAGATTCCAAGATGAAAAGGGAAAATTTAATGATTCCCTTAAAACCGACATCAGGGGTCTATTGAATTTATATGAAGCTTCACATGTAAGGACTCATGGAGAACATATTTTAGAAGAGGCACTTGCTTTCTCCACTGCTCATCTTGAGTCTGCAACTCCACATTTGAAGTCACCTCTGAGTAAGCAAGTGACACATGCCCTTGAGCAATCTCTTCATAAGAGCATTCCAAGAGTTGAGACGCGTTACTTCATCTCTATCTACGAAGGGGAGGAATTTAACGATGATGTGTTGCTTCGATTTGCAAAACTGGACTTCAACTTACTTCAGATGTTACACAAACAAGAACTCAGTGAAGTATCAAGGTACGTTGTAATTTACATGAATAATATTACTACTATTTGTTAATATATAGTGTCTCTCAGAATCTGATATGTTGTTACTTACTACATAGGTGGTGGTCGAAAGATTTGGATTTTGTGACAACACTTCCATATGCTAGGGACAGAGCAGTCAAGTGTTACTTCTGGACGATGGGAGTGTATGATGAACCTCAATACTCCCAGGCTCGTGTCATGCTTGCTAAGACTATAGCAATGATTTCTATAGTAGATGACACATTCGATGCCATAGGCATCGTAAAAGAACTTGAGGTTTACACCGATGCCATACAGAGGTATGAACTACTTCTGAACATTTTATAATTTAAATAGATGGTTCCATAAAACCAAAGGGGGGTTGGAAAGATCATATCAAACAACATTTTTGTTCAGTTTTTAATTTCTTTTCCTAAAATTTATAATCTAAAACATGCCTGGACGTCAAACTATAGATATTTCTCTTTTTTCACATGATATACTTTTTTATTTAACTACTAAACTTATCAAATTTCATTTATTAGGTGGGACATTAGCCAAATTGATAAACTCCCTGATTACATGAAAATCAGTTACAAAACACTTTTGGATCTCTACAACGATTATGAAACAGAATTATCAAAGGATGGAAGATCCGATGTTGTTCACTATGCGAAAGAAAGAGTATAAATCATAACTTATACTACTACTAACTATCTCAATATTAATCAGTTGTCAACCAATATGTGCTTTTTCTCCCCCATTTTTTCTTATAATGGAATTTATTTTTTGAATATATACGGATGGTTGAATGTTTTTGCTTGTTGTTGACAGATCAAAGAAATCATGAGAAATTATTTTGTGGAATTAAAATGGTTCATTGAAGGATATATGTCGCCAGTCTCTGAGTATCTTAGCAATGCATTAGATACCAGCACTTATTACTAGCTTACAACTACATCATACTTGGGCATGAAGTGTGCTAACAAGGAAGTTTTTGGATGGTTGGCCAAGAACCCTAAAATCCTTGAAGCCAATGTGACCTTGATATATAGCATACACTTAACATGTGTGTGTAGCTGCTATTAGGAAGATTCTAGAACTACTACCTCTAACTAACTTTAGCTACCTGTAACTAACACTGCTGACTAGGCTAACCATGACAGCTTGTTTAACTATATCTAGTTAACACTCCCTCTCAAGCTCATGGTCTAAACAGGTTAGCAACTCCAGTCTTGTTCAGCAGCACTTGATGTTATACTTTATCCAGTCTTTTTGTGAGCAAGTCAGCCAACTAATCCTTGGTATGAATGAACTCTGTCTTCAGCATTCCTTGACATATTTTTTCCCTTACAAAATGACAATCTATGTCGATATGTTTAGTTCTTTCATGAAATATAGGATTTGCTGCAATTTGGATTGCAGCCTTACTATCACACATCATCTTCACAGGTAATTCAATACTAACACCAAGTTTTTTGAATAGCCCCACTAGCCAAGTGGTCTCTGCTGCACAGTTTTCCATACTTCTAAATTCGGCCTCAGCTGAACTTCTGGAAACTATTTCTTGTTTCTTCAACTTCCAAGAAATCAGTGCTCCTCCAAGTTTAACTAGGTAACCAGTGATAGACCTCCTAGTTTCAAGGCATGCTCCCCAATCTAAGTCACAATAAGCAAGCAATTTAGTTATATCTTCAACTGGCATTAACAATCCAAGACCTGAGGCTTCTTTTAAGTATCTAGCCACCCTTAGTGTTGCCTCCATATGAGATTCTTTAGGACAGTGCATGAACTGACTTAACACCTGAACTGGAAATGCTAGGTCAGGTTTAGTCATTGTGAGGTAAAGTAATCTCCCCACCAGTCTCTGATATCTACTTGAATCCTGCAGCATAGGCTCATTTGTTTGTAATATGGACTCATCATACTTGACAGATGTTAGCTTCTGATTTTGCTCAAGAGGTGTTCCTGCCGGCTTTGCTCCCCATAGACCACATTCAGTTATTAGTTCTAGTGCATATTTCCTTTGAGACATATGAATTCCTTTACTGGATCTAGCAAACTCAATTTCCTAGAAAGAACTTGAGTTCACCTAGATCTTTCATCTTAAACTGCTTCTGAAGATCCCTTATTTTGTCATTTATAAGACGTTGATTGCTACCAGTTATCAGTAGATCATCTACATAAACCAACACAATAAGTATGTCACTTGTAACCTACCTGGTAAAGAGTGAATAATCATAGTGGCTTTGACAAAAACCCAACTGAACTAATGACTCAGTCAACTTTAGGTTTCATTATCTAGGGGCTTGTTTGAGGCCATATAGTGACATGTGTAGTTTGCAGACTTTAGTACCATTCTCCCCCTGTTTAGCAAACCCAACAGGAATGGACATGTACACCTCTTCAAGAAGATCCCTATTAAGAAAAGCATTGTGGACATCCATTTGGTGAATGAAGCAGCCAGAGCCACTATGGACCTAACAGTAACCATCTTTGCAACTGGACTGAAGGTCTCACCATAATCTAAGCCCTTTTGTTGACTAAAGCCTTTAGCAACCAACCTGGCTTTCAACCTCTCCTATGAACTTATATTTGACCTTATAAACCCATTTAAACCAATGGGCTTCTTACAATGAGGTAAGTCCACTAGGCTCTAAGTGTGATTAGCTTCCAGGGCAGAAATCTCAAGTGTCATAGCTTGAACCCATTGAGGATCAAGTGTTGCATCCTTATAAGAGGATGGTTCAATGACAGCTGAATAGGCAGACAGACTAGCAATATACAAAGGAGATATATAATCAAAGGTCAGGTGATTAGACAAAGAGAAGGAACAGAAGCTGCTTTTTTTGGTAGTGACAAAGTCATGAAGCCATAGGGGAGGTTTACTAGTTCTAGATGATTTTCTTGGAGGAGCAATAGGGACACTAGGAGGAGACTGAATCGAGCTAGCAGGAGAACAAGGAGAACTATGTAGTAAAATAGATGGTGAGGGACTAGAAGAGGCAAGAGGTGGACTTGCAGGTATACGAATAGGTAGTGGTGGATTATCAGGAGGAATCATACTCAGGACTGGAAAAATAGGATTAGATAAGAGTTGAAGATCTTTGAAAGGAAACACTTCCTCTTTGAAGACAACATGTCTATTGACAAATAGAGATTTGGAGTGCAAATCATACAAAACATAACCCTTTTGAGTTAAAGAATACCCCATCGTGACAACATGTATAGCTCTAGGAGAGAATTTGTCAAGAACCTTGGGACAAGTAGCAAAGCATAAACATCCAAAGGTCTTGACATAAGAGAGGGTAAGGGGTTGTGAATAGAGTATTTAAAAAGGAGTTTTAAACTTCAACAACTTAGAGGGAAGTCTATTAAGGAGATATATAGCTGTGTTAACACATTTCCCCAGAATTTTAAAGAAATAGAATCCTAGAACCTAAGGGCTCTTGCCATATCAAGGATTGTTCTGTGCTTCATTTTAGCAACTCCATTTTGTTGTGGAGTGTAGACATATGTACTTTGATGAAAAATACCAAGAGTAGACATGAGTGACTGAAAAACATGATTGAAAAACTCACTCCCATTATTAGTTCTTAGAGTTTTAATGTTGGTAGAAAATAGATTTTTAACTTGAGTAAAAAAATTTCTCAGCCCCATTATTGTATCAGACTTAGAAGTCATAAGAAACACCCATGTATATCTTGAAAAATCATCAACAATGGTTAAAAAGCACCTCATTCCATTGTGAGTAGGTATCCTGTAAGGACCCCAGATATCACAATGAACTAATTCAAATACAGACTTAGACAAATGAGTGCTTACAGGAAAGGAAAGTTTAGATTGTTTAGCTAATGGACAGACAGTACAAGGATTAGAAGTAGCAACATCTGTAAGATTAATACTAGAAGACCTCTTTATTACATCTAGAGGAGCATGACCCAATCTCTTATGCCACAAGGAGATAGACTCAGAAGAACTGTCTAAATTAGCACTACTCGTTGGTGATTGAACATGAGATAGACTGCTTAGACCTTCTTTAAGAACATAGAGACCTTGATCTTCTCTACCAATCCCCTTGACCTATCCATTGGAGAGATCCTGAAAGATACAAAATTCAGGAAAGAATACAACCATACAATTAAGGTCTTTCGTAAGTTGTGAGACAGAAAGAAGGTTGCATTTAAAATCAGGTATAAACAGGACATTCTCAATAGTATAATGACTATTAACTTTAGTGGTACCAACATGAGACACTGAAACTACATCTCCAGTGGGTAGATTAACTTGTCTCCTTTCAGATTTTGGTACTACTTTGACTCTATCTAAGAGTCCAAGCTGAGAGGTCATGTGGTTAGATGCTCCAGTATCAATTATCCACTAATTATGGACATATTGTGACACTAAAGCAGAAAGGGAACTACCTGCAGCTGCAACTTTAGTGACATGTTCTCCTTCATTATCACTGCCTTTGGATAACCTCTGCAAAATCTGAGTGTATTGATCTTGTGTGAAAAAAGCAACAGGAGATGAGGAAATCATGTTGTTGGCTTCAGTGTTATTGTGAGGTGTGCTTGTATTCATACTTGCAAACTAAGCAACATCAACATTATTAGCATAGGAACCACTATTAACGCCCTTCCTCTTAGACCTCTAACCAATCGGATATCCTTTAACCTTAAAGCATTGATCCTTAGTGTGACCTTTGTATCCACACACTTCACATATAAGGAGAGGCTTTTGAGGTTTCTGTGGCTTATGTTGATTGTTATAGTGATCTCTTCCTGATTGATTATCTCCCTCCAAAGGCATACCAAAGTGAGCTCCACCATAGTTAATAGCAGGAGTAGGACCACTACTACCTTTCTAACTGAACATAGATATGCTTTCAATCACTCTGGAATTAGCACTATCATGAGGTAATATCCTCTGACTCTCATGATTAACAATGAGGGAAAAGGATTTGTTCAAGGTAGGAGTTGGAGTCTGCATCAGAATCTGACCTCTAGCCGCAAAATAAGAATCATTAAGCCCCATAAGAAACTCCAGTTGCCTTTGATAGTCAAAGTGAGACTCGGCACACGAACACCCTAGGCATGGCATAATGGAGTCAAACTCATTCCACAATCCTTTCAGAGTAGTATAGTAGTCTGTCACAGACATTGTACCCTAAGTAAGACTATGAATCTCTCTGTGTAATTGAAAAACATGTGCACCATTGATCTTATCAAACCTTTTCTTCAAATCACACCATACTTTGTGAGCATTACCCCCATATACTACACTACTGAGCAGACCATGTCCAATAGCATTCATAATCCAAGATAAGACTACAACATTACATTTTTCCCAAATATCAAACAGGTTAGGTGCAAAATGAGATTTAGGAAATCTACCATCAATAAAACCTAACTTACTTTTACCTAGGAGTCCAATTCTCATGGATCTACTCCAGATTGCATAATTCTCAGAGCCAGTAAGATGTAAGGAGATTAAGGAGCTACCTGGAGTATCACTAGGTCGAAGATATAGAGGATGATTATGGTCAATAGGTTGATCTATGTAGCTGATTGCAGGAGCTACATGAGTTGAATTCGAATTGAGATTGCCAGCTTCTAAGGACCCTGATCCATCTTCAGTTGTGACTGCCATTGATGAGCAATCTGTTTTTTCTAAATCTAGATCGTTTGATGTGGAAGATGCTTATTCATGATTCTAATGGAGACACAGCTGAGAACCTAAGCACTACTCTATGCTGGACAACGAATCTACTAGCCTCAGAATTGCCAAGGCTCTGATACCATGATAAACTCCATTAATGGAGCTTTGAGTTATGCATAAGAAGAAGTAATTGAACAGAAAAATATCTTTTATTGAATGAGAAGTTAGTTACAATCTGAGGAGTATATATAGCATACACTTAACATGTGTGTGTAGCTGCTATTAGGAAGATTCTAGAACTAACTACCTCTAACTAACTTTAGCTAATTGTAACTAACACTGCTGACTAAGCTAACCATGACAGCTTGTTTAAGTATACACTCTAGTTAACAGACCTTATGTCGAGTCATTGATGACATAGCCATCTATGATGTTGATAAGTGTAGAGGTCATATTGCAAGTGGAATTGAGTGTTACATGAGGGATTATGAGGTATCAACAGAAGTAGCAATGGACAAATTTCAAGAAATGACCGAGATAGCATGGAAGGATGTAAATGAAGGAATTCTTCAACCAACACCTGTCTCTACAAAAATCCTTACTCGTATTCTCTATCTTGCTCGTATTATAGATGTCACCTACAAGCACAATCAAGATGGATACACTCATCCAGAGAAGGTTCTAAAACCTCACATTATCGCTTTGTTGGTAGATTGAATTGAAATTTAAATTATCAGTTCTTGTATTTAGAATTTACCTGGGAACACTTGGTCCCTTAAATAAGTAAGTACTTCCTTTTGTACCTAGCTACTTTAATTTGTTTAAGTTATGTTAAACAATTCTGGAAATCATGATGAAGAGATCATGGCATGCATCTTCTTTCTCCTGCTTATTGCTTCTTTTTTTTGGGCAAAACAATTTAATATTGGTTAGTATTTAATGGAAAATAAAACAAATATGAATATTCCGTAGTTGTCAAAAAGCGTATTGGCCTTCATTGCAAGTGCAATTCGTTTCCACTACTATACTCATACAATTTAATTTCGTTACTCCCTCTCGTTCATAATTTTCTTAGCCTTCTTGCCATTCATTTAGATTTTTTAGGTGATAAGTTTATGAGCGTTAATTGTTTATATTTATGGTTTTACTTTGAGTTATTTATATTTTCAAAAATATTTTTAAAATAACTAAAAAGGCAAAAATGGAAAATGGTGTTGAATTGATATCCTATTATTTTTGTTCTTAATTAGTATGTATTGTCTCACAAATTTAATTAATATAGGCTAGAGGAAATAGTATATACTTCACCCAAAGTTTTCTTTTTCTTCGACTTTTTGGGCATTATAGTCAATAGGAATAATTTTTTAACATAAAAATTATTAAAATTTGGTAAGATCTGAAAGTATGTATCAATGTAACTTTTATATTACTCTAATTAAAGAGAAATTATCATGTATTAGGGATAACTTTTCTCATATAAAAAATATTTCAGTATATAGATCATAAAACCGTCCATTTGCTTAATTCTTACTAAGCAAATATATGTTGAGTTATGAAACGGTTTATTCATAACCTTAAAAAGATGGACTCATTTGAATTTATATTTCGCGCGTCAAGAAAAAGTACCGAAGAGCTTACAAAATATTCTTTTATATATAATTATAAAAATGGAAATTCCTAAGGATGACTATGTCTGTAATACAACTCAAGGGTCATTCAACTTTAAATTTATTATTCTGATCTTTTTATTAGGTAAAAGTCATCCAATTTTAAAGTTTACCACACAATTTTTTTTATGTCATAAATTTTATCATTTTATGTAACAAGTAATAAAAAATAAAGATAAATAATTAAAAAATAATGTAGTGCTAGTTTCTTGCTAGATTAATGAGACTACAAGTGTCTACAACTTCCATGCTTTTTCTCACATTTGTCTCTACACTCTCCTCCTCATTTCGTTTTTCAGTTGTTTACAATACTATGAAGCCTAAAGGGACTACTTTTGTAAGACAAATCAAATCCCTAATATTATGTAATATTATTTGTGGTAATAGTTATATATATAACAAAAAAAAATCACTCGAAGGAAAAAAAGAAAAGAAAAAAGAGAGACGAGATTAAGAATCTATTGTCATGAGTAGATGATACTCTACTTTTGACTTTTGACTTATTTTAAAACTTTTTGGCCTAAAAGTGAGTACTTAAAAACACTTTTTAATCTTTCCAAATGGGCATTAAGCTATGAACAAACTTAAAAGAAAAAGGTACTTTTATTTATGAAGAAATTGACTAGTAAAAATGAATTTAGGGTACTTCAGAAAGTAAAAACACTTTTGAGGCAATTTTGGGAATATTTTGAATTGAAAGTTGCTACATTCTGCAGCCAAAGAAATAAAAAAATTCCAAGTGCCATCAAAGTAGACCCTGAATCAACAGAACATGAATATGCAATAATGACAAGAAGAAAAAACATAAACAATAACGAACACATACAATGTCACTATATTTTTTATGTATAATATGTAGTCTTTTTCTTGAGTTGAAATTAGAAACTCTAATGAAGCATCGAACCAAAAAAAAAAACTCCAGTCGCCAAACAAGGAAAAGAATACGATAAGGCACAAGGAATTAAAAAAGAATTGATTTAATTTCTATACACTTATCATACAAATTTTTTATATATATACATTAGGTTTCTAAAAGATAAGTATGGGCAACAACTGATTAAAATAAATTTAACTCTAATGATATAATAATGTTAATTTCTTTCTGATATGGTTGAAATGTGTTAGCAATGAATGTGTGAATGAGAAATAAGAATGAATGAGAAATTGGAAAATGAGGGGGAATTAATTTGGAAGAAAAATGAAAAGTCATTTCAAATGAAAAGTCTTTGAAAATGAAAAGTTATTTCTCTTATATTAGTAGAAGAAAGGAAAAGGGTTATCCTTATATTAGGAAACACCTCCACTAGCTCTTAAAGGGTTAAGTAGAAGGTGTCCCTCGCCCCGTCGTCGCTTGATCGCTTGGTTTTGGCTTTGGCAAATGATGTGATTGATTGATAATTTTTTAGGCAAAATTTATTTAATCAATCTCATTAATTAATTTCTTTTTTCTTAAAAATTAATTCAGAATGTTAATTTCGCGTAACAGAATTGTTTGAATGTGATTGATAGATAATTTTTTAGGCAAAATTTATTTAATCAATCTCATTAATTAATTTCTTTTTTCTTAAAAATTAATTCAGAATGTTAATTTCGCATAACGGAATTGTTTGAATGTGATTGATTGGTAATTTTTAGGCAAAATTTATTTAATCAATCTCATTAATTAATTTCTTTTTTCTTAAAAATTAATTATTGAGGCTAAAGGTAAGCTTTTCACTCTCTGAATCCGTTCTTCGATCCATAGAACGTAATAGAATGGGTGAATATTGATGGGGGAGAGTTTTGTTATAGATTCTATGGTGAAAACAACCATAAATTGAATAATTGGATCATGAGTTTGACCTAGGGTTCATAGAATTGTTAGTAATCCGGGTAATTAATGATTGTTTATTGATTTCCGTATTATATTGATTGTTTGTAGAGCAAGAACAAGCTGAACAAATCTGGAAAGGGAAGGATCAAGTTTCTTAGGGTTTCAAGCTTGTTTCGAGGTAGGTGATGATTGTGATTTTATGATTGTATGATGTATGCTTGTTCTTGCTTCATTATGATACTTGTATATGTATGAATGTTGTAATGTTGATTACACTTGTTGTAAATGAGATAGATAATTGATGAATGCCATGAAATCATGACTTAAATGTATGATCTTGATGATATACTTGTGATTGTGATTGTGGTGTGTGAATGGGATCCGGATCGGTTGCCACGTTCCGGCATAACTAACTTGGATCGGTTGCCACGTTCCAGCATAACTATGGGATCGGTTGCCACGTTCCGACATAAATATGGGATCGATTGCCACGTTTCGGCATGCTAACTGTTTGGGTTTGGGTTCCATGAGATGACCAATGATTTGACATAAAATGTAAAGTTGTTCGTTGTTCGTAAATATTGATGATATTATATATGTTGATATATATATGCATGTGATTATAATGTTGTCTTGACTTGTTTATGTTGCACTAGTGGGATATCCGCGTGATCCTACTAGTACACTGTGGTTGTGTACTGATTCTGCACTTGCTCTTATTTTTGTTGAGTACAGATCATCTTCAAGCGGCTATTGACAGACCTCGCTTAGAAGATCGGTGATCGTCGTTCGAATTTAAGGGTGAGCCAATTCTTTCGGGTTGCCATAGAATTCTCTTTTGTCTATGTCCACCATTTCCAAACTTAGACCTTTGTTTTAGTTAGTTCATTAGTATGAGGTTGTATCCTTTCTTGTTTAGACTTGGTTCATTGTTAGAATGTTTGGTACATTGACTTTCAGGTTCTAGGTTATTCTTCCGCGTTGTTAGTTATTATTGTTATACTTTTGTTAGAGTTTATGGGAACTCTATTTTTATTTCCTTAGTGTTTGATTTAAATGCCTTAGTTTTTAGATTATTTGCTTAGTTGGGTTGTAGTAGTGGTTCTCCCACCGGAGTGTTAGTGTGGGTGCCAATCACGACGGTCTGGGTTGTGACACAAACGTTCTGGAAAGACATGTCTGAACAGATGTGTTCACACTCTTGTCCGAACAGACACGTTCCTTGCTACAGTTGGCTGTAAATAGAGAGATTTCTCTCATTTTTCAAACACTGAAAATTTTCTCTCTTTTGCATACATTTTCTTAAATCAAATTGTCGATCGACTAAGCATGTGTGTGCTCTCGCTGTTTTTTTTGAGTTCGCTGAAATTATTGAAGTTTGAGGTACCGCTACTTTTTTAGTAGTTGATCCGTTTTATCTTGGGAAGAATTAATCTACAACCTAGGGTGCTTGAGAGGATTAAATTTCTTAAGGATACACAGTGTGTTCTGTGGACTTGAATTATTTATTTTTTTATCTATTTCATCTTTTTCTGTTTCTGTTTTTTACTAATCTAAATACAGGAGATAACAACCGATAATTAGTAAATCATATACTAACTAAAATGAATAAATTTATGCTAAAAATAATATTTTTTGTATGCAGGACAAGTTTATGCGGATAGGTGCAGGGTGGGTTGAAATCAAAAAAAAATTGCGGTGCGGGGCGGTGTGGATTGAATTTTTGTGGGTTGAACTTGAAGCTCAACCCGCCCCGCAACTACCCCGCCCGCTCTATTGTCATCCGTAAGAAAACACATAAAATATAGTTTTATGAAGTTAAAAAATCCAGAGGAAGATGTTGTGAGGTCCAGCCCTATATCCCACATCCCGTCTCTTAAAGAAAGAAATCTTTCTTTGAAAAAATTTGCAGCAGATTTGACAAGCATTTGTTGAAATTGGCTATAGGCCATTAATATAAGGTGAAAAAAGGGGCAAACTTCATGCCTATAAATAGACATCGACATCAGTTTAAACACACGAGGAAAAATCAAAAGAGGATTTCTGTTGTGCCATGTGAGAGATTTTTGTACTATTTTATAAAAATTTCTTGCTATGGTAATATTACTGCTCCATTTGACTTGTGGTATTTTTTCTTATTTTAAATTTTTTTTATGTCATTTGACTTGTGATATTTTTTCTTATTTTAAAAAAATTCACATGAAAAATTTTATGTCAATTTTCTTCTATTATTTTTACGGTAAATATTTTTGTGTTATTCCTCATTTTCCCAGCAAATGCCACCCACTGTAGGATAAACAGAGGACCCATGGAATATAAATTTAGAATAAAAAACATACAATACAATATATTAGTAGGAGTAATATAGTAACAGGAATTTGGAAAACGTAGACGTCCCTCCATCCATCCCATATTATTATTTATATTACTAAATTAAGAAAGCATTAATTACTTTTTTCCTTAAACAAAAAAATTCACCTCGGTAGAAAATAGAGCAGCTAGTGATTAGTTATCAGTATATTTTGAACCGTTTGGCAATAGATTTTCAAGTAAAATTTGGGAAAAAATTTGACAAATAGTATTTATCTATACAGTTTGTCATTATTTTGATAAATAACCCAAATTTTCAAATACTAGAAAAAATTAGTATTTGGACCATTTTTCATTATTTGGGAGCTTTTAAAAATTTAAATTCTACATCAAATTTTATCTTTATAAAAACACTCTTTACTTATTAACACCAACACCTCACTCGAACTACCACATTGTTCCAGTGTCGTAGAAACTACTTGCTATTTTTTGCAAGAAGATCCAACTAACTTGTTGCGAAGGTTATGAATCTTGTTATGTCTACATTTCTATAATACAAACTTATAGTTAGTTTTGATGGTATTTAAAACTTATGAATGTAAATCATATTTCTTAAAAAGTTAAATATATTTTCCCAATAATATGGCCTAGCACATTGTGAAATTTCACTCAAATCTTCACTCAAATAATATTTATCAAAAATATTTGAAAATCTATGATCAAACGTTAGCATAGTTAAATATGGCAACCCCCAACATGACTACTACAATATATGAAAAAAATAAATTCAACACATAATATTTCAGATAATCATTCACTTATCTATTCTTCACTTAAAAAGTTATTCAAATTTTAATTTTTAACAATAAAATTATTCAACTATGAACTTCTCCCAGAAATTTATTCAAGTTTGATTTTAACCAAGTAGTCACTCAATTAAGAATATTTTACTTATAAAATCCGTCAAATTATTTAATTAATTTTCTATTAAAATTTATCGACGTGAATTTTTTTTAAATGAAAATTTAAATAAAATAAACGAATGCCTATTTAAATCATACATTTTAATGACTTGGTCCGCTGAAAATATACTACGAATCTTTTTATTCTAATATTATTCTCCTCTAAATATAATATTGATCTTTTAGAGCCTTGCTGAAGTCTTCATCACCTTAAGCAACCGTGAAGCTACTTCCTGCGATAATTGTAGTAAATTACTTGTAGGAGTATTAAGATATTGTTTTTATCAATATATTAAGTATAAAACAGAATTGTTATCTCTAAGTTGCCAAACCTTTTTATAAAGTTTTAAGCCGCCACTTATAAGGTGCCTTGTGAGTAAGAGTTTGTTTGGCATTGCTGCTAAAAATAACTTAATTTTAGAAATATTATTTTAAAATGTCTTTTTAGAAAAGTGCTTTTAAAAAAAAAAAACATTTTGTTTGGCTAATTCATTTGAAAAGTACTTTTCATAAGCAAATTGTGTTTGACTGATCTTTTTTAAAAAAGTGTTTTTGAGAGTTAAATTACAAAAAGGACAACTATTAATGTACTTTTAATATTTAAATTATTTATAGAGAGAAACTATTTTAAATATCTATAATTAAAAAAATTAATTTATTTTTTATTTTTATTAAATTAAAATGTACATATTTAAATTTTCAATCTATATTATACATTTGTTGGGAGGCTGAAATCTTTAATTGTTATTTTTTTCTTTTTTCTAATCTTGCAAAAATATGTTGTTAGGAGTACTTTTTTTCTAGTTCTGCAAAATAATACGTAAAATAAAATAATATGTAATATATAAATAATTATATATAAACATAAAATAAAATTACAAAATTAATTAATTATATATATATATATATATATATATATATATATATATATATATATATATATATATATATATATATATATATATATATATATATATATATATATATATATATGAAACGGATATTAAGTCTTGAGAAAGATTTAGTTTCTTTCAACCGCAGAAAAAACTGTTTTTGCTTCTGTTTAAAAACACTATTACTAATTTGTCAAACACTTAATTTTTCAACAAAAATATTTTTTTTTTCTCAAAATAAGTGTTTCATGCCTCTCAACGGACAACAATAATGTCAAACAGGATCTAAATTAATGAATTTTGGATTAAAAATCAAAGATGAGTTTGTTTATGAGAGAAAAGTTTATAATTGAATTACTAGGTAAGATATGATCCCGAATTTCAATCATGAAAAATGACTATGACAAATGCTCTCACCATTCATTCAATATTATAAATATTCATTACCTTCTCTTAAATTCTATAGTACAAAGAAACCTAACAAAAAAAAAGAAATGAAAGGAAAGGAAAGGAAATTTTCTCTGCTCTACGTAAGCTAAGAGTAGTAGAAAAGTCCCTAGCTGCTGCATTGATGAGTAACTACGGAGAGTAGAGGATTGTTCGCCCTGTTGCACACTTCTCTCCTAGTATTTGGGGTGATCGTTTCCATTCATTTTCCCTTGACAATAAGGTATCTATCTATCTATTTTGTACTTGTCTTTCTTATCTTGTTAAGGAGATTCATTTCTGACAGTGAACATGCATTTTCTTATTCCAATACATTTGCAGCTTGCAGAAAAGTATGCTCAAGAGATTGAAACTTTGAAGGAACAAACAAGGAGTATGTTAATGTCAGGAAAAACAGTGGCTGAAAAGTTGTATCTCATTGATGTTGTTGAACGCCTTGGAATTTCGTATCACTTTGAGAAACAAATAGACGACATGTTGAAACACATTTTTAACATTGATCCTAATTTTGAGTCTCATGAATACAATGATTTATGCATTTCATCCCTTCAATTTCGACTCCTAAGGCAGCATGGCTACAATATTTCTTCAAATAATATATCTATCAAGTTCTACTTCATTAATTTCTTGTTATATCTTTAGTTTTGTTTTCCCCTAATTAAATGTACGAGGACTAGCTTTTGTTTTTGATTTGAACCAGAAATTTTTAACAGATTTCAAGATGCAAAGGGAAATTATTGGTAACAACATCAGGGGTCTATTGAACTTATATGAAGCTTCACATGTAAGGACTCATGGAGACAACATCTTAGAAGAGGTGCTTTCATTTTCCACTGCTTATCTTGAATCTGCAGCTCCACATTTGAAGTCACCTCTGAGTAAACAAGTGACTCATGCCCTTGAGCAATCTCTCCATAAGGGCATTCCAAGAGTCGAGACACGCTACTTCATCTCCATCTACGAAGAGGAGGAATTTAAGAATGATGTGCTGCTTCGATTTGCCAAACTGGACTTCAACTTACTTCAGATGTTGCACAAACAAGAACTAAGCGAAGTATTAAGGTACACTAGTAATTTACATCAAAAATATAAATTATTTGTTGATAGTAATTTCTAAGATTGGTACTTATTTTGTAGGTGGTGGAAAGATTTGGATTTTGTGACAACACTTCTATATACTAGGGACAGAGCAGTCGAGTGCTACTTCTGGACAGTGGGAGTGTATGCTGAACCTCAATACTCTCAGGCTCGTGTCATGCTTGCCAAGACTATAGCAATTATTTTATTATTAGATGACACGTTCGATGCTTATGGAACTTTAAAGAACTTGAGGTCTACACCGATGCCATGCAGAGGTATGGACTACTTCTCAAACATTTTATCATTTAATTAGATGATCCCATAAAGGTGTGCGAACTGTCCATTTTGGTGTGTGTTTTTAAGAGGGTCCATTTTGGTGTTTGGGTTCAAAAAATGTCTGTTTTGGTGCCATATCAAACAACATATTTATGTAAAATTGTATATTTTGTTCCCTACAATTTGTAATCGGAGACAAGCCTTGACGTCAAACACTAGACATTTCTCCTTCTTCCTATGATGTATGTTGTGTTAAATTGATAAACTTGTCAAATTCCTTTGCCTTTTCATTTATTAGGTGGGATTTTAGCCAAACTGATTGGCTCCCAGAGTACATGAAAATCAGCTACAAAGCACTTTTAGATCTCTACAACGATTATGAAACAGAGTTGTCAAAGGATGGCAGATCTGTTGTTGTTCAATATGCAAAAGAAAGGGTATGAATCGTGAATTATACTGGTTAACTCAATATTAATCAGTTCCTTTTCTCCTCATTTATGCTTATAATGAAAGTTATTGCTTTGATATGTAGTGATGGTTGAATGTCTTTGCTTGTTGTTTGACAGATGAAAGAAACAGTGAGAAACTACTTTGTGGAAGCCAAATGGCTCATTGATGGATATATGCCACCTTTTTCCGAGTATCTTAGCGCTGCATTAGTTACTAGCACTTACTACTTGCGTATAACTACATCCTGCTTTGGCATGAAGTGTGCTAACAAGGAAGATTTTGAATGGTTGGCCAAGAACCCTAAAATTCTTGAAGCCAATGTGACCTTATGTCGAGTCATTGATGACCTAGCCACATATGAGGTATAAATTGCATCGAATAAAGTTAGATATGTGTGTTTACCTAGTTGCAACCATGAAGTGATAAAAATTGATTTCATACCTTTACGAATCCAGGTTGAGAAGGATAGAGGTCAGATTGTAACTGGAATTGAGTGTTACATGAGAGATCATGGTGCATCAACAGAAGAGGCAATGGAAAAATTTCAAGAAATGGCTGAGATAGCGTGGAAGGATCTAAATGAAGGAATTCTATGACCAACTCCTGTATCTATGAAGATTCTCACTCGTATTCTCAACCTTGCTAGCATTATGGGTGTCGTTTACAAGCATAACCAAGATGGATACAGTCATCCTGAAAAAGTACTAAAACCTCACATTATCGCCTTGTTTGTGGACTCCTTTAAAATTTAAAGCATCAATTGTTGTGTACGGAGCACTTGGTTACTAGCCCCTCAAATAAGTAATTGATCTACATTTGATGGTATATCTGTCGCTAGTTACGGTAGGCAATCAAATAATAATGAAAAATATTCGAAGTATCAATTTCTGACAGGAAATAAACTACTTATAAGACGAACTGTGATACTATACCGAGACACTTGGTTAATGTCCTTGTGGTCTAATGCAGATCTATTGGTCTAATGGTTCATATTGACTAGTAGCCTCATCAAAAATAAAATTATTGATTATGGCCATTTCATTATTTTAGCAATTACTAGTACCTTTTTTCGCGTTCTTGGACTTTATAATGTCATAGACCGGAAATAAAAGGGAAAAATAGAGAGATTTTTGGGGGAGGAGAGCCAGGGAAGAGGCTGTGCATGGAATGAACAACTAGTAAAATTGTACATCTCATGCGCTGCCTCGTCCCTGTCTATCCTCTCCACTTTTGAATATCATTCGACAGCATAATTACCTCAATATATAAGGACTCCTTTAGCGAACAATGCTAAACATTAATTCCATCTGGAGTAAAAGTGAAAAGGCCCTTTTCCTGATGAAAATTTTCAATGACCAAAAGGTTAGTGCAATGGCTGTTTTATGATGGAGTAAGGACCAGAAGAAGAAATAGTCATAGTACAAGTGATAGTACCACTAATTGAGGAGTACATACATAGGACCCTTTCTGTTTCTAACTTTTAATTGAATCCCATTGTACTGCAGATTCAGTTTGTAGTACAATAACAATGCTTGCCCCAAAATTAAAGCTACTTTTAGATTAAAGCTCTTTTAAATTACTAATATTCACCTAATTACGATTACAGCTCGTACAAGTAATAATTTTGGAGACACCCTTCGCCTACGACCTAAGGTAGTAGATTCAAGTTACTAAGGAAGGAAAAAGGTGAGGTGCGTGTTGGGCACCAGACAGTCTCGCTGATCCAACTACCACACAATCCACTGTTAGCTAATGATGTTAACATCATCATATCATGCAACAACCAGCTATGTTGCCTATATTTGGGATATTACAAATGATAAATTTTAAATAATACTCCCTCCGTCCACTTTTATCTGTCGCTTATTCTTAAAATGGATTTTCATTTTTACGATTATATTTTTTCATGTTTTATCTTCAGCATTAAATATTCTTTCTCCAAATCATTTTCCAAGACTTAATACTAAACATCATTTAATATGGATAGTTTGGTAAAATATTTATATCAAGAATTGTTTTACTAATGGGTATGTCAAATCAAATGGTGACAAGTAAAAGTAAATAGAGGGAGTATATTTGGATTATTGAATTTTCTTTGTGCTATAAAATAAAAATCAAAACATGAAAGAAAAAAAATAACAACTCATAAGTTAAGGTTAGAAAATATTGGGAATTAAATGATATTGCAGTGACATATAAATTAAATGATTTTTAAAAAATAGTATTTTAATTTAAAGAAAAATGTATGTAGTAATATTAGTATATTGAAATCACTGGTGCTCGATCTAGTGGTATTTTTATGGGGATTCTATTTATCGCTGTAGGATCCCTATTCAAGATCACTACAGTTCCTTTTCGGGCGGCTGTAGGACGGCCGCCTATAGGTGGTAGGGTAGGGTGGGTGGTACCGCTCTGCGGCCAATCTTCCTAACCGCGCGCGGGCCAGGCTTAGAGCGCGTGAAACTCATCACATCTCCTAAAATTAATTATTATGTATGAAAAATAAAAATAAATTGATACATATATTAAATTGCATCATGATCTACCAAATGTAGTTAGAAGTCGCAGAATCTTGCTTCCACTTAAACTCATAAATATTTAAATAGTAGGAGAAAAAAAAAGAGGTAGATGATAAGTACTTGAAACGGAAGATGGTAGAAAAGAAGACTCGAGAAATTGTGTATATTTCAACCAAATAAAATAGGAGTAGTAGAAAAGACTTATTTATATTGAGAATTTAAGAGTAGTAGAAAAGACTTAATTTATTATGAAATGTTATTAATAGTAGAAAAAACTCAATTTATTATAAGAGGTTAGGAGTAGTAGAAAAGACTCAATTTATTGATGAAATGTTTTTATTCTTTTAAATAAAATCTTATAATACAACTATACCCTTTAGAGCTTTCCACTTTTAATATAAAATATAATTTAATAAAATGAATTCAATTTTTAAGATTTTCAATATTAAAGTTGTGAAAAATTAAAGTTGATTTCTTAGAAGTACAAAAACTATCATAGATATTTAGTAGAACTTTCTAGAATTTGGTAGAGTAAATATCTTTGATATTTATACTTAAGAAAAATATAAATGTTCTAGATAATTAGATATTTATAGTAAAGTATAGTAATATCTAGATTCTTGTTACATAGTTAGAAGACAAGGATATTTAGATATTTCTTGTAGATGTATCTAAAATAATTTCTAGAAGCATCCTTATACAAGTATAAATAGGGGTGACATTAGGCATTTGTAATAAATCCAAGAAAACCCAAAAACAAATCTAATTCAAGAGTCTTCTTACATAAACAAGTTCTCCTTTCTAGCTTCCTCTTCTTTAGTTGAATTTTCCGATCTTAGTTAATGATCTTGGGCTAGCGGAAGGTTTCGCAATTATACATTTCTTATGATATTCTCTACAAAAATAATTATACTACATTAAATTATGAGTTTGGATATAATAGGTGATAAATTTTAATATGTGATATATATATACACACTCTATACTGAAAGTTACATCCGTTTCTGCGTGTAAGCCAAATAATTAATGTAAATCGGAGCATCCGTATTTTAGATTTTTGTTCGTAACAAGAATATTACCGTTCTTGCAATAGTCAGGTAAGAAATTAAATCAAGATAAGCTTTGATAACATTTACTTTCAGCGTGTGCTTTCTCAAACATCTCCACAGTACCAAGGTCCAAGGACAGAGATAGGAGCTCAAGGGTGTTAATCTTAAATTAATATTAAAAATTACAGTGTATATACAAGGTTATATTCTGAATCTCCTTAATGAAAATCTTGACTCCTTTACAATATACTACGCTATAAAAAAGATGGTTGTTTGGGTACACGAATAAGGTGGGATAAATAAATTTGGGATTAGATTGATACTTTATTCCTTACCACATCCAACTTGGAATTTTTCTATGGATAAACTAGTCCATGAATTATAATTACGAGATAATTTTATCCGTGTACAAAACAAATAGCAAATTCAGCGAAGTAGACCTAGCTACTCCACTGCATAGCTACATAAAGAACACAAATAAAACATTGTTTTATGAAGTAAAAATATCCGGAGGAAGACGAAATGCACTGAAGGAAAAACAAATGGCACATCACACAAGGAATATAAAATTAGTAGAAAAGATATATTATCATCATATCATATCATGATATCATCATCATATATTATATTTATATATATTATTATAAGTGAAAAGTTTTAAAGTGAAAAGTTGAATTATCATTTTGCTCCTCTACTAAATTAAAATTTGATTAATTTATATAAATATTTTAATTACATACTGGTAGAATTTGAAGTCCTTAAGCCCTTTAATAATTAAATTATCATTTTCTTGATAAATGAGTACATTGATATTGCTTTTAATAGTAATTATAAATCTCATAATGGAAGAATTTGAAAAGTTATGATATGGAAAGTCATTCATCACTTTAATGTAGAAATCAATTTCAGAATTAAAATTTGAATTTAAAGGGTCATTTCTTAATGCTATATAAGAACCAACTTACAAAGATGGAAGCTCACAATAGGAAATCGAATTAAGAAAATTGCACAATTCAACATATGAAGATAAGAGAGTTAGAAGTTGCAAGTGAGGATAACCAAAAAAATTCTGAAAATTGGTAATCAAGAAGAAAAAATAGCAGCGGAAAAAAAGAGAGTAAATTTAATACACGTGTAGTATTAAACAATGAGCAGTCTTATGTTGATATGTTGTCTCTAACAATAACAAATTTTTCTTTTCAGAGCATGAGGGCTTTCTTTGCAATATCCTCAACTTTTGTTCTTGCTTTCTTTCTTCATTATAGAATTTTTCTTTCATGAAACATTCAGAATTGTATGGGTGTTGAACTTGAAGTATAAATATCAATTTAAGGTATATGTAGAAACTTTCTTATTGTGCATTTAAATGAGAACCATTAATCATTTTTGTTATTCATTTTTGCACATACTAATATATCATATGTTTGGACCTAATAACATAAAAATGTAACTCATTATTTTAGTTACCAAACTAAATTTTGTAGGTTCATCAAATGTCTAATCATTTGACATACAATAAAGAAGTTATTTGAATACATTGATTGTTTATCGATTTTAAATTATATTTTTTGTTTGAATAGCTTGTGATACTGATTAAAATGTGATTTTGACAATAATGCATACCTTTCACAGGACTCACATGCAAAGTACGTGTCCAGGACTAGTATTATTAAAAGTGGAAAGCTCCAAAATGAAAAGTTAAATTACTATTTTACCCCTAGGCTTAATTAAAATATTAAAAATTATAAAATTAATTTAATTATTCTTTTAAAACCCAAACTTGATGAACTTGAGTAAATTAAATCCAATATAGCCCAGGTTCATTTAATTAATAGTTCATTTACTTTTAATATGACAACGTTTTAGGCTTTTAACATTCTCTTTGAATGTAGGTATAATGCATTAAGTTTGGAAATTAAATTTTGATTTAAAAAAGAAAAAAATATCTCATAACAATTGGTCTTTTCTACTATTTTAAACATCTTATAATAACGTGAGTCTCTTCTACTTCTCTTAACATCTCATAAATAAATTGAGTCTTTTCTACTATTCCAAACATCTCATTATAAATAAGTCTTTTTTACTATTTCATTTGATTAAAATATTCACAACTTCTTGAGCCTTTTCCTCCACCATCTTTAGTTTTAGGTACTTATCATCCCCATCCCCATCTCTTTTTTTTTTTTTGCTTACTTTCTTAATATACTCATATGTTTGAATCGAAACAAGGTTTTATGACTTCTAACCACGTTTGGATTGATCATGATGCGATTCAATATATGCATCAATTTAGTTTTTATTTTTCATGCATAATAGTTAATTTTACAACATAAATATTTTTTATTACAATTGTATTTATCTTTAAATTAAAGTACTATATATATCACTAAAGTAACATCAAAATTGCAAGAACTTCTAATCTCAATTTATGAGTTTGTTATTTATTTTTTGTTTTATTGCTTTGATTTTTATTTTATAGCACATAAAAAGTCTAATAGTATATATGTCATTTAAAATTTATCATTTGTAATATAAATTTTAGAGAAAATGGTCTAAACCCCCCCCCCCAACCTATACCCGAAATCCCAACTACACACTCCAACTTTACGGGTGTCCTATTTGTTTTATTCAAAAATGTAAATAAAGGAAAAAAAAATGACTAAGTTTAGAAAAATCGATTAAACTTATGATTTAAGAGAAATCGAATTTCCAAAAGAATAGAGTCGCCACATGATTTTTTTTTAATAAAAATCAAGAAAAAACTTAAGAATTTTCAAAAGACCCAAACAGATAAGATCAATTGAAAATAGAAGGGTTCGAAGTTCAATGTACATTCCGAGAAGGTGTTAGGCCCTCGGAATGTCCGCTAACTTGCGGTTGACCGGCGATTTGACTAAAAATGATTTTGACTAATTTCAAAAAGATATTTTTTAACTAATTAAAAGAAACTCGTTTTATTTACCTATTTATTTATTTGTTATTATTATTATTATTATCATAGGGAACATCTAAAGAAAATCTTTAAAAAAAACCCCAAACATTGACCGGACTAATAATGAAAATAAATTCAAGTATGGAATATAAAAATATTATTATTTTGTTGTTATTATTATTATTATTATATAATTATCTCAAGGGGAAATAGGATTAAGGAGGAATTTTTCTAAGGGGAAATAAATTAAGTGACAAGGTAAATAATAAAAGTAACTAGGTATAAAATATAAAATTTGAATTTGAGTATATAAAAAGTGAAATGGCTATCTTCGGGAATTTAATTAAATTAAACCAAAATCAAGTAAGAGGTTAGTTAATATAATAACAAATAATAAAAGTAAGGAAAGAAGGATCAAATTTGGGCCTTTGGGCCCCAATTTTCGCCTGGACATCAATGTATACGGCTGTATACAGCCTGTATACTGCTTGTTTCAAGCTTTTCGAACGTCTAAAATTTGATTCCCAGCCTCTTTGCTGCCTTCAACCTGTATTTTCAAATTTTGGCCTCCATATGCACGTTTTGACCTGTATACTACTATATTCACCATGTATAACAGTGTATACAGTTGTATATAGGCCATATTTAAGCCTGTTTTCACTTTCCGGAACCTGAAGTCTCAATTTTCAGCCCCTGTATTGCCTGATGACCTGGCTGACTCGATGCCGAAAAAGAAATTTGGGCCTTTATGGCTCAATTCGGGAATGCAAGGGAAAGAAATACGGAGTCCAAGATGAACTCGAGTCGGCGTCACATGTAACAAAATGATAATAAGAATTAGCATTTGAGGCAAAGAAGGGAAGGGGCAGGCAAAACATGACTTAATAAAACAAAGTAAACCAAATAATCTGAGATCAAATATCACCAAATTTACCACATGACATGGAGTAAAAAAAAAAGGGAAAATAGATCTAAAACCAGGCCATCAAGAGTCGAAGTATAAAGAAATTCCAATATGCGCATGCTAGACAGAATATCATAACTAAAAAAAATTATTCTTCCAATTGGCTCCCAAACAAAAGGACAAAAGTATGTTCATTTCAAAAAAAAAGAGTGGAAATCACGACAACATTAACAAACCGCATGCAGGAGACATACAAATAAAAACTTTGACGTCTGCTGCCTAGCATGCTTAGACTTTAACCAAAATTACTTGAATATTTAAATTGATATGACATCCTAAGGAACAATAGCTTTGATAAGGAAAATGAGTTTAAAGCTTGAAGCCTAAAACAATAACATTATGCATGGTTAAATAAATTTCAAAAATGCAATTAAATTGGCTCACGTAACCAACTAATATACCACAATTAACACAAAAGATAAAATAACCAACTAAAGCAAGCACATTTCGTTATTTCTTAAGAATAGAGTAAGATTCACACCGATTTGGACTTACGAAAAGGCAAACACGCTAATTATAAAAATAAGCACATCATGAAGGTATTTTACTACCAAAAGGGGGCCAATATCTGAAACTTAAATACTAAAACAAATAATCATGTCTATGACTAAACAACTGAGAATTAAAGAAGATGACAAAACAGTAGCTAACACAGATTCAATGACAAAACAAGAACAAAACAGAGATGGACAGAGAGAATGGATCAGTAGCTATCCAAATACTACAGAAACCATATAATACTCTAATAAACATGAGAGCATGCGGATACACTATCACTTATATGCTCAAAATCAATCGGCACATTAAAGCTAATTTTGATGCAAAAACAGAACCACATTGATGAACAAATCCTCTTCTTTAGAGAAGAGTAGGTTGTAAACTAAGACATAATAAAGCATCAAATAACACTAACAATTCGGGAAAGGAAACAAGAACTAGAAGAAAAGCGAAAACTCAGAAGAAGCAACACCCACATTTTACAAACTTAAACTACAAATAGTAAGTATTTTCGACCAAAACTTAGATAAAATAGAGGTGCAGACTAAATTCAAACTCGACTACTGACAGCAAGAATAATTATGGAATTTGAGAACGAAGAAGACGAGTCGCTACCCCGACAAGCAATAGACAAAATGAACTTTCACTTTAGCTAATTTAAGATCAGCCCCTAGCTTTGCAAAGGAAACACCGTCAACCGTAGCCAAACAAATAACGTATAGTGTGATGAAAAGATGGAGTGGGTTCGACAACATTCAAATAGCGAGTTCAAAGCGATGAATAACGAAACAAACTCAAATAAAAAAGGCGGAGAAACTCACTTATAACTTAAAACTAGGAAGCTTAAACTTGACTCAGGCGTGAAGTTATTTGAAGACGCATAGGTAGTGTATTAAAATCGATAATTCTTAATTACATATAACCACACACAACAAAGAAAGGATGAAGCATATCGCAAATAGAAGAAGACAAGGAAAAGATTACGAGGGAAGCATTACCTTTCTCCGGGCAGTGAACTGAGACAAGCTTGGAGTGACCTCACCACCACTTTGAAACCCGGGTAGCAAATCAGAGTATCCAAAATGATTTTAAATAAAGACCTCTCAGAATCTAGAACTAAAATACATTCCAAATTTCTCAAGTGTGGAATCAATTGTTCAAGAAAATTTTTTCCAACCCAAAAAAAATCCTCCTTAGCAGTGAACGAAAGAGACCTTATATAGGGGGGGAAATTAGGGTAGATTTGAGGGGAGGCGCGGGAAAAATCCGAATAGCAAAGACCCATTTCGAAATTCAAATGCAATAAATTTCTTTCACCATTGAAGGGGGGCATCCTTTCCTTGCGATTTCAACTCATTCCGGAAGAAGAAAGGGCGAGATGGACGCCCGAGATCGATTCATTCGTCCTTGGGCGCGACGTGTCTCGATCTCACGCTACAAGAGCGGCGTAACGCTGGCCGATTTCCCTCTGAAATCGTACAATGGAGAGGATGTTGGAGAAGCGGACAAAAAATTCGTATGCTTGCCCTCTGTTGCTACTTTTCCGCCCACCACTACCGCTTCCGCTTTGCAGGTGTCATTGACGCGTAGTTCTTTGGAATTGGCGTCGTTGGTTGCTGTCTGGATTGACGCCGTGAAGAAGATGGACAAACAGGGTCGTACGTTGTGTTGTTGTGTAGTGTTGGGCTGCTGATGTTCTTTTGGTGTTGTATGTTGAAATGTATGCATTGTTGGAGTGGGTTTTCTTTTGTATTGGGCTGGTTTAGAGAAGTGAGTTGGGGATTTGGAAAGCTGCTGATATAAATAAGAACTGGGCCTGGGAACTTGAAAATATTTGGTTGAAAAGTGGCTAAATGAATTGTAAAATTAGCCGTCTTATGTTTATAACTTAGTCAATTTGAATTTGATTCGGTGAAATCGGCTAAAAATTAAATGAGACTAACTAGCGTAATTAACTAACGAGCTTCTTAATTTTAACAAAAGTAAAATAATTAATTTGATTATAGAATAGTCAATCCAAAATTATAACCATAGTTTAAGCTAAACTAAATTAATAAGATATTCAACTAAAAACGTAAAACCTTTTGAGATGACTTTCGAATATTTATAAAATATACTAATTACATACATAATTATATATAAAAACGTATTTATTACTTGAAATTCGTAAAAGAATAAGATTGATTAAAAATAACTTGAAAACTATTTTGAGCTTGATAAAAATTAATTATTTCAACTCGTTCGGAATTTAAGAAGCTCGGTGATTAATCTATATTGTGGAGGTCCAAAATTGGGTGTCAACAACTGTCCCTCATTTTACTTGGATTGATGCAAGAAATCCGAGGAAAATGAAATTGACTAATCCAATTTTGGCCAACCACACCTTCATTTTTCGGAAAAGGTATTTGGTAAGAACTTCAGGAATTATAGCCGAACCTTAGGAACGGGTTTCCTACATATCTCAGGCTATATGAGAATTCAGGCTACTTATAGTTCGATACGCTTTATTCGACGCACGATTTTGAAAGAATTCAAAAGTCATCCGATCTTGAATTATGGAGAGACCGAAATGCCTGAGAATAAGATTTAGGCGAATGTTGGAACAACCGGAGCTTTCAACGCTAATCCCGTCTACATATCCCTCAACTTAGGGATTCAGGCTGCTTGTAGTTCGACTCGATCGGTTGAAAAGGAAATCCATTATGCAAGATAACCTTTTGGTTTTGGAAGAGTGACAAGTAAGTCGAGTATGAAAAATAAGCTTGCAAACTCTTAGCCATGAATGTGGTGTACTTCACACCCATAATTAAGAATCTGTGTGGACGTAATTTCCAAAGCTCCTAGCGCATTGTCATTCAGATTTGAAAGTCGCTTCCGATAGAGACCAAAAATTTTGGATGCGAAAATGAAACCGATAAACCTAAAGAAGAACCCACATGCCTTTTGATAGGGGTGCGGTTTGATTGTGGTGGAAGTCGCTCCTCTGCTCGCATCCTAAGAGTTCAGCACTCCTCTTTGGACTATGTCCCAGTTCACTGCTAAGAAAAAGTTTCCACGTTGTGCTGCATCCTCTTTGATGTCGTCCGCACCTGTGGTTCGTTTTGAGAATTCATCCTCTCGGATGCTCTCGACAAAGACTGAGATAAAATTCATTAGCATAAAATGCAATTCAAATGGGGAGATAGTGTCTTTTACCGTGTTCACACTTAATTTCTCCCTTTGAACATTTGACATCAGTTTCATCGTCTTTGACGTAAAGCAAATAAAGCTTGTGTCTCATATATGCAATATGATATTCAATGTACTCTTCCTTTGATGTAGAAGTAATAACATAGGTTGATGTAATATGTTGATGGTTCTCTTGATTATTGTTCTTGCGAATGAAAATAATTATGCAACTGATGTTGATTTTTTTTTTTTTTTTTTTTTTTCGCGATGCATGGTTTCCTTCTCTGCGATGCATGTCTTTCTCTTGCTATGCATGCCTCTTTCTCTTGTGATATGTGACTTCTTTCTCTTGCATTACATTTTCTTTTTCTTTCTGCGATGCATGAATCTTCTCTTACAATGCATGAATTCCTTTCTCGCGATGCATGAATATTTTTCCTGCAATGCATGAATCTTCTCTTGCAATGCATGAATCTTTTCTTGCAATGCATGAATTCTTTCCTCGCGATACATGGATCTTTTTCCCGCGATGCATGAATCTTCTCTTGCAATGCATGAATTCCTTTCTCGCGATGCATGAATTCCTTTCTCGCGATGCATGAATCTTTTTCCCGCAATGCATGAATCTTCTCTTGCAATGCATGAATTCCTCTCTCGCGATGCATGAATCCTTTCTCTTGCCATGCATGACTTCTTCGCAATGCGTGACCTTTCTCTTGCTATGCACGACTTCTTCGCGATGCGTGGTTTTTTCTCTTGCTATGCATGACTTCTTCGCGATGCATGACTTTTTCTTGCTATGCATGACTTCTTCGCGATGCATGACTTTTTCTCTTGCTATGCATGCAGATATTGATGATGCCTCCCGATACCAAACGAAGATAATGCTTCACCAAACAAGGTAGGTGACCTTCTAGGTATTTTACGACGGCGGCATTGTCTTTTTCGACAACATAAATAAAAATGACTTTCGAAGTAGTGGTATCATCTCACTTGACAATACAATATGAATGACTCTCCGGATAGTGGTATCGTCTCGTTCAACAGTATAATGTAAATAATCTTCGAGGTAAGAATATTATCATATATGATAATATAATCCAGGCAAATGTCTTCTAGGTATTTTTGGTGACTGGAAAATAATAATATTGCTCTCTTCATGGTTTTTGTTTGTTCTGTCTCCGATCGTAGTAGCATGTTCGTTATAGATTTCGCCTTGCTGGGAATTGGATAGTAATATTTCCATTCTTAATCCTCTGGTATAAGAAGCATGAAGTATTTTCTGCATCCACAGAGAAATTGTTGGTTTTGGGAAGATCCTCGCTCCTATAACTTCTCCATATCAATCGGATGGAGGAGTATCGCGATCTTGAGGTAAACATATAGACTGCGTCCATAGAAAAATTGTTAGTTTAACAATGAATCGATGCGTGTCGATCTCTTCGATTGCCTGCTCCGTATTTGACTATCTCCAGTTGAATTCTCTGATCTCCCATTTCTTGCTAGATAGGACAAAATATCTTTATGCAGAATGATTAGAAAAGGAAAGAAAATTTTGGAGAAAACTAAATTTTCAAAAGGTATATTTGAAAAAGTCATTGTCAAGTGTCATGTCACGTTAAGCTTAATGAACGCCTTGAAGTTGATGCCTTGAGATCTCTCTGATTACTTGCTGAAAAGTATTCAAAGTTGTTCTAAGCTGCCGATGAACTTTCTTGAAAATTTTTGAGGTCATCCTCAAAAATTTCTGTCCCAGTTAACTATCTTGGTGTATCTTTAGTTGTTAGTGAACAAATCGCGGAATTTTGAGATCTTCTCAAAAATTCTGTCCCAGTTGCAAATCTCAAAGCAACTTCAGTTTCGAATCTGTTGGAGATATACTCTTCTTGAGAATTTTTGAATTCCCCTCAAAAATTCTGTCCCAGTTTCCATTGCAAAGAAAATAGAAATCTTACGGGGAATATGACCGAGCCATTGTGGCGCCTATGTATCCCGTTGATGCAGGAATCAGGTCAAACGTAGTTCCCCTTCTCGAGGACTATCAAAAATAAGGAAAATTATAAAGAAATCGACCGAGGTCGACATAGACCGCCTACGTATCTCATTCTTGAGAATTCAGGTCAGACGTAGTTCAAATACGAAGAAAACATTAAAAAGGGATTAAAAGGGTGGCCGAGGCGACATAGGCGCCACGTATCTCATTCTTGAGAATTGGTCGGGCGTAGTTCATTCTGAGAGGATAAAATTACGAACAAAGAGATTACAAGCAAATAAAGCGGTTACAAGGAAATAACGAGAATCTGGCTGAAACTTCACATAATATCTCTTGACAGCGTCTGAGTTGATCGGTTTCGGCCATTCGGTGCCATCCATCTCTGACAGGACCAAGGCACCTCCAGATAATACTTTGCGAACCATGTAGGGTCCTTGCCAATTTGGTGCAAATTTCGCTGTACTCGTCACGATGAGGAAAAATCGTTTGAGAACCAATGACCAACCTCAAGCGTTACGCTCTTACTTTCTTGTGAAAAGCACGAACCATTCTTTGTCGATACAGTTGACCATGACAAACAGCAACCATTCTCTTCTCATCAATCAAAGTTAATTGGTCAATCCGCTTGCGAATCCAATCAGCGTCATTCAACTCAGCTTCTTGGATAATTCTCAACGAAGGTATTTCAACTTCTGCAGGTATAACTGCTTCCGTTCCGTATACTAACAAATATGGAGTAGCTCCAATGGATGTTCTCATAGTTGTCAGAACTAACAAAGCATATGGCGGCATCTGTACCAACTTGGCGATTATCAGTCATCTTCCTCAAAATCTTCTTTATGTTCTTGTTGGCGGCTTCTACAGCTCCATTCATTTGGGGACGATAGGCGGTCGAATTTCGGTGAGCGATCTTGAATTGTTCACATATTTCTCTCATTAAGTGACTGTTGAGATTTGCTCCATTATCAGTAATGATGGATTCTGGTACTCCAAACCTACATATCAAATTGTTGCGAACAAAATCATTCTGACCTTCTTAGTCACCGACTTATATGAAGCGACTTCCACCCATTTGGTGAAGTAGTCAATGGCCACCAAAATGAATGCGTGTCCGTTGGATGCGGTGGCTCTATCGGACGATGACATCCATGCCCCAGTCTACAAATGGCCAAGCGAGCTCATAGCGTTGAGTTCATGAGGCGGACTCGAATCAAATCACCATGCACTGACATTTATGACATTTTTGCACAAACTTGCAACAATCATGCTCCATAGTCATCCAAAAATAACCAGCTCGGAGGATCTTTCTCGCCAAAGTGAGCCCATTCATGTGAGTACCACAAACTCCAGCATGTATCTGTTCCAGAAGGTTTGCGGCTTCACTAGCATCAACACATCTGAGCAGACCTAAATCTGGAGTCCTCCTATAAAGGATTTCCCCGCTTGCAAAGAAATTGAGGGCCATACGGCGTATCGACTTCTTCTGGTTGAGCGTTGCATTCTCAGGATAAGTCCCGGTCTCTAAATACTTCTTGATGTCAAAATACCAAGGCAAACCATCCGGTTACCTTCACATGGGAGCGATGGGCGGTGCTCTTTTACATCTATATCCACTGGATCAATATAACTCGTATCTGGATGTTTGATCATTGATGAGATGGTGGCGAGAGCATCGGCCAACTCATTCTGTATCCTGGGGGTATGTCTGAATTCAATCTTGCGAAACCTTTTGCACAACTTCTGTATATATTGCACGTATGGTGTGATCTTTGGGTTTTCACGGCCCCATTCCGCGAACTTGGTGAATTAGCAAATGAATCTCGATAACCAACAACTCATGAACGTTCATATCAATTGCCATCTTCGGACCGAGGATGCAAGCTTACTTCGGCCATATTATTCGTGCGATTAAATCGGAGTTTAGCGCCATAGGATAGTCTTGGCCGGTTTACGACACTAAGACCGCTCCGATACCTTTTCCTTGGTGATTCGCTCCATCAAAGAATACCCTCCAACCGGGGTATCTTGAAATATCTTCACCCACAAATGCAACTTCTTCATCGGAAAATAAGTCTTAAGTGGTTCATACTCTTCATATTTGGATTCTCCGCATGAATGATCGACCAAGGCTTGTGCTTTTATCGCATACGAGTCACATACACAATGTCAAATTCACTCAAAAGCATTTGCCATTTAGCCAACTTCCGGTCGGCATTGCTTTACGGAAAATATACTTGACGGATCCATCCCGGAAATAAGGTATGTGGTATAAGAAGACAAATAATGTCTTAACCACGAGCAATCGGTCAAAGCACAACATGTTCTCTCTAAAAGAGTATAACGGGCTTCATATGGAGTGAATTTCTTGCTCAGTAATAAATAGCTCGTTCCTTCTTTCCGGTTTCGTCATGCGACCAAGCACGCATCCAAATCGCTATCAGAGAGATAGATATAGCGATAAAGGACTTCTTCTCGAGGAGGACCAACACCGATGGATTGGACAAATAATTCTTGATCGCATCAAAAGCGGTTTGACATTCTTGGTCCATTTGGTCGAGGCATCTTTTTCAACAACTTGGAGATTGGCTCACACGCGCGGTGGTGAGCTATAAATCGATCGATGTAGTTCAACCTTCCCAAAACTCATCACCTCTTTCTTGGTCTTGGGAGGTAACTCTTGGATCGCGCTTGATTTTGGAAGGATCAAGCTCAATGCCTTTCACGACTATAAATCCTAATAATTTTCCAGCTGGCACTCCAAAAGCACATTTGGCAGGATTTAACTTCAGATTGTATCGGCGCAGGCGATCAAAGAATTTCTTCAAGTGAGTTAAGTGATCCGAACTCTCGCGGGACTTGATTATGACATCATCCACATACACCTCAATCTCTTTATGAATCATATCATGAAAAATGGTTGTCATAGCCCTCATATAAGTAGCACCGGCATTCTTGAGACCGAAAGGCATCACCCGATAATGGTATACACCCCAGGGTGTGATGAATGCTGTCTTTTCTGCATCTTAACCATCCGTGGATCGATGATAACTGCGTAGCAATCCACAGCATGCGTCTCATGCTTAGCACAGTTATCAATGAGAATGTGAATGTTTGGCAATGGAAAATTATC
Source organism: Solanum pinnatisectum (assembly GCA_035578085.1). Classification (NCBI taxonomy): domain Eukaryota; kingdom Viridiplantae; phylum Streptophyta; class Magnoliopsida; order Solanales; family Solanaceae; genus Solanum; species Solanum pinnatisectum. The sequence continues at coordinate 60,328,755 of CM069076.1, forward strand.
TTTCGGGCTAGCTTTGTTGAGATCTCTGTAATCAACACAAATTCTGATTTTTCCGTCTTTCTTGGCGACCGGAACAACGTTGGCTAACCAAGTTGGATATTGCGTCACTTCAACCACTTGAGACTCAATCTGTTTGGTAATCTCTTCTTTGATCTTCAGACTCAACTCAGGCTTGAATTTCCGAGTTTTTTGTTTAACTGGACTGAAATCTGGATTAATTGGCAACTTGTGAGACACCATATTAGTACTCAGCCCTGGCATATCCTTGTAAGACCAAGCAAATACGTCAATGTATTCCCCAAGCAAATGAACCAGGTCCATTCTTTGAGCTTGATCGGATGGGCGCTATCTGACTTCCGACACATTCTTCATCCCTAGATTCACGATCTCGGTTCTTCAAGATTTGGCTTGTGTTGATTTTCAAATTGTTGAAACTCTTCGGCAACATGTTCGGGCAACTCATTTTCATCTTCATACACCTCGCATTCATCATCACCTGCCTCATTTTGTTCATTTGGCTCGTGACATGACATAACATTGGCAGGTTTTAAATTGATGTTACTGAAATCGTAAATAAACAAAATGAGGAAAGTAAGATATAAACAAATAAGTAGACAAATTTTGATAAAAGAGGCTTTCATTGGAATTGAAAAACAAACACACTTTGGCCATGGTCGAGGGCCATTTTGCCTTTTGAATGTCACAGGAAATTCAAAAACTTTAAGCAAGTATAAACTGCATAAAGGGTGGGGTCTGGGGCCTCTTCCAGACTACCACCGATTTTAAAAGAAAACAAAAAAAATGCACATGTCCTTTCTACCAAGTTGTGCGGGAAATCAGGAGCGGTGTGGAGGTCCAATTTTGCAATTGCTCCTCAGGTTCTGCATTACGAATGCCCGATGTCCTAGCTTCTTCCTCGATGATTGCGTCAATCTCTCAAAGGCCATGATTCCTTCCCGAGACCATCATCATTGACATATTCTCATGGGGAATGATTTGGTATAGGTGAGGATTGGCACGGCAACGACGATCAACGTTCTTACTCTTCACCTCTGCTTCATCATCTGTGGGGACATACCCCAAACCAAATTTTGCTCCTCTGGCGGGAATCTGGATAGGCTCAACAATTCCTTGAAAGTGCTTTCCTAATCCGAATCCCGGCTCGAAACCACTCTGGAGCATAACGGTAGCAATCATCTTGTATACGGGAGGCATAGGAGGTTGTGGAGTCAAGTCATCATCGGTGGCATTCACCAGCTCTACCATGTAGAAATCACAACCTCGAGAGACATCATCAACAATCGGTGCATATCCATTGGAATGGCTCCCTTCACCATAAATGACCAATTCCTGGTCCTTCCAAACAAACTTCATCATTTGGTGAAGGGTAGACGACACGGCCCCAGCCATATGGATGAATGGTCTTCCAAGAAGCAAATTATAACTGGTGTTGATATCCAACACCTGAAACTCCACATTAAAATCCGCGGGACCCACCTGAATATCCAAATTTACCGCACCCAATGTGTCTCTCTGCACTCCATCAAAAGCTCTCACATTGACTTGGTTCTGATGTAGCTTTCCCACGTCAAATTTGAGTTGCCTTAAAGTTGAAAGTGGACAAATATTAAGACCGGATCCGTCATCGACCAAGACGCGATTTATTATTTTGTTTCGACACATCTGAGTGACATGCGAGCTCTGTTGTGCATCTTGCCTTCAAGGGCAACTCGTCACAAATCCTGGTGATTCGGTGCCCCGAATGACACAGTTTATCATGCTGCCAGTTGTCCTTGTTGGTGCCTACGGAACATAAGTATCATCAAAGCTTTCATTAAAGCTGCCTATGCATTTGTGAACTCATCAACAAAGCCCACGCGGAAATACGGTGGTGTCTTCTCTAAATGCTTCACGATTGAATAATCTTTGGTGCATTTTCTCGAGAACTCCTCGGCCGAACGGCTAATCGGCCTCTTGGAACATTCTTATGCGCACGCGGGATAACTCTTACGGTGTGTAACACTGCGGATCGGGTCATACTGCAGGTAACGTGTTTGATCACAAACTCGGTCGGTGGGAGTTTCCGTGGCACCAAGGCAACAACGCTCGGTGTCGAATCACAAACTCTTTTTCTCTACAATGCTCAGCGAAGCCACGACCGCTCGGGTTATCAAGAGCGATCGGAACTATCGCCTTTGTTACGCACTGATAAATCGTCATCCGTCTCTATCATGTTGATAGTGGCCTCCCATGATTTGGCAAAGGATTCCGTTGACATTAGGCGAAGTATGCGGAGGAGACCACTTTCAGTCAATCAGTCTTGAATTTTGTGCTTGAAGTTGATCTGATCCTGCGTATCATGCCCAACACTGTTGGAGTGATATGCACACTTCTGATCATGTCTGTAAAACCTTGAGCTAGTGTCAACCGGCTTAGGCCCCACTGGATAAATATATCCTGCCGCAGTTAATCGTTCGAATAACTTCGTTCGGCTTTCACGGCGGAGTGAAAGTTCGCGAGCTTCTTTTCAAATCTAGGGCGGGGATCGTAATTGCCTTGTTGGGAGGAGGCGTTTGCGATAATTTGGGGCATTTGGGCGAGGTTTGATATCCGGGGTATGGGTTAGCTTAGTAATTTGTGTGGAGCTTGGTAGTTAGGGGGCATTTTGGTAAAGTGGGTGGGGTTTGGTATGTTGGGGGAGGAGTTTGGTAATTTGCCTGAACATTGGCACAGTTGGGGGCGATGTTTTGATAGTGATGAGGGGGAGTTTGGTAGACTGGAGGGGGAGTTTGATAGACAGGAGGGGAAATTTGGTAGCTAGGAAGGGGAGCATTTTGATAACTGGGAGAAGGGGTATTGTGGTAATCTGCCTGCGCGTGACAAGCGGGGTACAAATTCTGTGAAGGTCGAGAACGACCTTGGTATAATGGGGATTTCCTTGGGATCTTCTTCCGCCCGTGAGAGGCAGAAGACACATCTTCTCTTTTCTTCTTTAACAAACCCGAGGATCCGGGCGAGGCCGCAACACGGGCAATCTTCCCGGTTCTTAATCCATCTTCGATAGTCTCACCTACTTTGACTATCTCAGCAAATTTTGCTCCAACGAGCAACATAATTCTGTCATAATACTCGGGCTCTTGAACCCGCACAAACACTTCAACAATCTCTTTCTCAGACATAGGAGGTCGAACCACTGGTATCTCGCTCTCCATCTGTATGCAAATTCTCTATAACTTTCATTCGACTTCTGCTTCATCTTTTCTAGCGAATAACGATCAGGAACGATCTCTACATTGTAGGCAAATCGTTCGATAAAGTCTTTAGCTAGAGCATTCCAGCTAGGCCACTGTCTTGTCTCATGAGAGGTGAACCATTCTAGAGCCTCTCCGCTCAGACTCCGGCTAAAAAGCCGCATCAGTAGAGCTTCATCTCTTCCGACTCCCACGAGCTGGTCACAGTAGGCTCTCAAATGTGCCAGAGGGTTCCCTGTCCCTCCGAAAATGTCGAACTTTGGTACTTTGAATCCTTCCGGGAGGTCCAAGTTCGGATGAATACATAAGTCTTCATAATTCAAGCCGGCGACTTCAGGAATACACTGTAACTCCTTCATGGCTTTCCGGATCTCTTCCTTCATATCCAGCTTGGCGATCTCTTCCTTTGACCTCCACTCCGCTCGCTCTTACGTAATGGTGAGCTCGGAATTGACATCATGCTCGTTGGGACCGGGATTTGAAAAGTGTTTTTCTGGGGTAGTGGTGGAGCAATTGAGGGACTTTGGGCATTTTGGGTGGCTTGGTAATTTTGGGGGAAAGTTTGGGGGTTGGTATGTTGATTTTGGTGACGGAGGAAGGTCTGTGGGTGGTTAACGTTTTGGCTTTGAGGGGGTGGGCCAGTTTGGAGGTTGGCATTTTGGGGAGGAGGCGGCATTTGGAAGTTGGTATTTTGGGGAGGGGGTGGTGTTTGGTAAGAGGCAGAAGCATAATGGGGTTTGGGTGGTTAGGTCGATGATTGCGGGGTTATGGCGGGGTGGAGGGTGGGTTATGAGCTTGTTACGCACTTGGAGGAAAGTGAAGTGAAGGCCTTCCATCCATTTGGAGCAATAAAAATTGGATTAGGCAAGTCTTGCCTCCTCGCATCTCGACCGCATCTCGATCTGTTGCATCGATTGCACGATTAGCTCGTTACGATGGCGGCGGCCGGTGAGCCACAACAACATCTGTCAAGCGATATCTTGGCGTTATCACCCATCGATTTGCCCTTAGAAATTTGACCGGGAAGGAATCTGAGCCGCACGATCTTGTAAAGTAGGGATGTTGGCCGAACTATCGACCTGGATCGATTCGACTCGCGTAGAGGAAAACAACTCAAAGACAAATCGTTAGTTTTGATTCATGACAAATAATACAAATATAGAGGACATGTAAACACATAAAATTTGCTTTGTTTGAGAACATGTTAACCACGAATAAGGGATTGATTTTTGAATAAGTAGGAATTTGCTTTTTAAGTTTGGGACAATAGACTCAGAAAGGTTAAATCGAGTTGACCTAAGGTCTTGCTGCGTGCCTCGACATCCATTGATGTGAATTCAATGTTTTCTTGTAAAATGAGGAAAAGAGAATTTTTAAAAGATAGGGCGGGCCTTAAAAGGTGCCTCGTATCTCATGAGGAGAATTCGGGCCTACGTAGTTCGAATACAAAATGGAATATTCATTTGTGATTACAAGGAAGGTGAAAAGAAAACATATAATAAAGCTCCAAAACAAAGATTGTGCATTGAAGGTTTCTTACGACTTGTCAAAGCACTTTGGTGCGCGTACGTGATCGAGGAGAAATTCAACTTGAATCCTTCCCTTGTTGATTAGAGATTCCAGATCATAGCGGAACTCAAGGCACACTCCAATGTTATGATCTATGGCATTGTGATAAGGGCACGACTTCCAGATTTCAATTCCAACGGGATCAAATTTTTCATCATCCATTTCGATAGAGGACAAGACCCCCTTTCGAACCAACTCACAATAGATACCTAACAGCGATCTCTTAAAATGCGTGAAAAAGTGACAGTAAAACACAGTATGATCGGCGACCGGCATACTAGGCTCCGGTTGGTCACATGTAAGAAGAGTATTGTCACCCCACATATGGCGGATTCTCCCAATTCTGATTAGGTCGCGGATCTTGGCCTTGAGATCCACACATTCTTCTGTTGTATGCCCATTTCGGTCTGGATGATAGGCACATGTCTTACGTGCGTCTCCCAGTTTACCCTCGAAAGTGGTTCCCTTGAGGGGTTTCAGGATGCATTCATTCTGAAGACGCTCGTAAATAAGAGCACATGGGACGACCTTTGCCCCTACATTATATTCTTGCCGATATGCCTCGAGGATAATTTTCTCATTCCCTTCTTTCCAACGTCCTTGGAAAGGAGGCTTGTAGACAATCTCTTCCTCCAGTTCTTCTTTAACAGCTTCAGGTCCGCCGCCTTCGGGATCACTGACGTTGGCCTCTTGGTTGAAGAAAGAGTACTTTCCATGTATCTTTTGAAGTCTCATGGTTACGTCCTTGTTGAAGACCTTGTGTTTCTTTCGCATAGCGGCTGTCTCTTCACTCACGATAGCGTGTCTTGCTATCATAGCTGCTAGCTCTTCATCTAGCGTCGCATTTGCGGCTTGTGCAACCGCGGTGGCGACCTCCACTGCTACTCTCCTTTCTCTAGTCTCTTGGATTTCTTGTCTGAGCCTATTCAACTTCATCCTCAAGTCCTCCTCAGTTAGCTCCATCTCGATATTTTTTCCCTTTTCCATCTTAGCGGCAGTTTCACCTTTCCTGAAGTGACAAAGTAGTGTTTTAGGATTTGGTAGTATGACTTTATTTTTGACTGAGAAACTCAAGATTCAGGCGATTTTGGTCGGACATTTTGGTAGTGACTTGGATTTAGAATTATGGAGATTTCAAGAAAACTTTCGAAAAGGAGTGGGCTAAAAATGTTCTCATTCAAAGCAACAAATCACATAAACAGTTAAAACACACAAGTAAATAGAAGAATATCGTGTCCTAAACATGCATGCGACCCTTTTGTGCCGAGGGTAGGCCTAGCGAATTGAAGGATGTATATGTCTTTTGTAAGCCAAATTCATTATCCCCAAACAATTCATTAACATCATTCAAAATAATGTTTAACAACATAGAAATGGGGAAAAAAAGTTCAAAAAGGAAATAATAACAAAACAAAGTACAAATGAAAGCAATCCCACGCAGGGGACGGGACGATAGTAGATTTCAAACTCCTCCTGAACTTTCACCAAGTCTGGTTCTCTTAGCGATGCTGACCTCTTCCCACATAGCATATCTGTTTGCCCATAGGTGATCTCTAGCCAATCGAGCCCCTTCTTGATGTCTGAACCTCTCGACCGACTGAATTTGTTGTTCCATGCTGTCATCTAATTCTGATATGCATTGTCTTGCCCTTCGCAAATCTTGCTTTAATTGAGTTATGACTCTGGCGTTTTCTGAATGCTGACGCTGGTGCTCCAACTCATTCCTGTCAAACTTCTCTTGGAGTTGATGAAGTCGAATTTGATGTTTGGCTCCAACATCTGCAATCATATGAGGAACGTTCGGACCAGGCTCAATAGTTCCGGCGAGGCTCTTCTTTAACCATTCCTTATAATCCTTAGAACATTCGGGATGGAACCTGTTTGGTACCGGCTCACCCAATACCCTCCGAGTTTTCCACAATCAAGCATCTTTTTAGTAAAAGCAACCGCCATTTTCATGATCGGTCACAAATCTTGTCATATCTTCTATCCGGAGAAGTTCTTGTTTCCTCCTAATTGTCTAAGTACTCGAGAAGGAGCATATGGTGAGTCCTCTCAATCCAAAGAAATACCAAGTAGGGGCTTTCCACCGGATCACCATTTGTTTTGTTATTACCAAGCACCGAATCGACCATCACGTCTTCTCCTCAAACCCGAAGTCTCGGGTACCAAAACTCTTGACCTCCAGTCCTGTTGAAATGATTACGTTGCACCCACCAATCGTGACTTTCGAGTCTGTTCGGTCTTTCCAAGGGATCTGGTTCCGTCGGATTATGAATTTTGACCAAGTGTCTTATCATCCACCATCAAGTATTAAGTTACACCCTTGAAAGAAACGTGTGCCGCTTTTACATCTATCCAACGCCCTGTAAATGTCAGCAAGGATCATAGGAGCCAGATTGTAGTACTTTATTGCAGACCCGTAGCTTATTCCATTAAAAATGGCGTGAGTAACCATTACCACACTTGGATGGATGGTATAGTTCGGTCCTTGGGGAAACACCATTGTCCCTAAGAGTATATCGCAAATGCGAGGGGGCGTGTTTCTTTCCATTTTTCTTCCGAAACGAACTCTTCTTTGAACTTCTCGTAAGCCCTTGCGCGTCCGAATCGATAATACAACTTTCGAAGTGGAATATTTATTCCGGGAAGCCTGTCCATCCACCCAGCTTTGACAAGTGAAAGTTTTTCTTTAATTTCATCAGAACCCCACATCTTTGGAAAGAGGAGATCAGTATCGGGTTGGCGTTTCCTCTTGTTGCACATGCCGACACTCTCGTAACTTGCAAGAACTTCATCAATAGTCGGAGTCAACTCTACTTCCCCGAACCGAAACACCATGTTGTTGCTGTCCCAAAATTTAACCATGGTCCCGATCAGATCTGGATAAGATACCATGTCCATTGGGACGGGAGATGACCTATGTGTCTTTGCACTTTCTTCTTATCTTCCGCGTTCATGAACTTCCACCAAACCTGGAGGTAGGGATGGGGTATGGTCACCATTCGGATCCTCAATGGTTCATATCTCGGATTCATCTACAAGAAAAATAAACAAGGTAAGTCACCCCCACCCCCATAGATAATTGATTTGTTTAAATCGACATATACATCCTTCAATTAAACACATAAGTATGATCGTCTTTATTGACCAAAACGGGTCAAATCGACGCAAGGTGGCTTTAATGGCCCAACACGCCTTGTGTTGGGTCAACCTAGTTCAAAATGCGCTAAAATTGGGATTGGGTTCGCTTCTACGCTAGTTGACTAAGAGTGGTTTTAGAAAGACCGGAACCAAGCGACAACTTAGGTGGAACTCACGACAACCATCGACGCACGCGTACCAATAAATCGCCGATTATTCCGAAAAAGGGTCAAGTATAAAAAGTCCGGCTGCGATTATGCAGAAACCGTCCTTAATATACCGTACATACAATTGGGAGATGCCATGAATGCAATGACAGTTAAAGATATATTTAAACATGTTTAGCACAACTAAGTAATTCAACAGTTAATAATAAACAGTCAAACAAGTCAAATCATATGGTTAGAACTTAATTTATTGCCCCAGCAGAGTCGCCATTTCTGTTTTATTCAAAAATGTAAATAAAGAAAAAAAAAATGACTAAGTTTAGAAAAATCGATTAAACTTATGATTTAAGAGAAATCGAATTTCCAAAAGAATAGAGTCGCCACATGATTTTTTTTTAATAAAAATCAAGAAAAAACTTAAGAATTTTCAAAAGACCCAAACAGATAAGATCAATTGAAAATAGAAGGGTTCGAAGTTCAATGTACATTCCGAGAAGGTGTTAGGCCCTCGGAATGTCCGCTAACTTGCGGTTGACCGGCGATTTGACTAAAAATGATTTTGACTAATTTCAAAAAGATATTTTTTAACTAATTAAAAGAAACTCGTTTTATTTACCTATTTATTTATTTGTTATTATTATTATTATTATCATAGGGAACATCTAAAGAAAATCTTTAAAAAAAACCCCAAACATTGACCGGACTAATAATGAAAATAAATTCAAGTATGGAATATAAAAATATTATTATTTTGTTGTTATTATTATTATTATTATATAATTATCTCAAGGGGAAATAGGATTAAGGAGGAATTTTTCTAAGGGGAAATAAATTAAGTGACAAGGTAAATAATAAAAGTAACTAGGTATAAAATATAAAATTTGAATTTGAGTATATAAAAAGTGAAATGGCTATCTTCGGGAATTTAATTAAATTAAACCAAAATCAAGTAAGAGGTTAGTTAATATAATAACAAATAATAAAAGTAAGGAAAGAAGGATCAAATTTGGGCCTTTGGGCCCCAATTTTCGCCTGGACATCAATGTATACTGTATACAGCAGATATCGCTTGTTTCAAGCTTTTGAACGTCTAAAATTTGATTCCCAGCCTCTTTGCTGCCTTCAACCTGTATTTTCAAATTTTGGCCTCCATATGCACGTTTTGACTGTATACTACTATATTCACCATGTATAACAGGTATACTGATTGTATATAGGCCATATTTAAGCCTGCTTTCACTTTCCGGAACACAAGTCTCAATTTTCAGCCTGTATTGCACGATGACTGGTGACTCGATGCCGAAAAAGAAATTTGGGCCTTTATGGCTCAATTCGGAATGCAGGAAAGAAATACGAGTCCAAGATGAACTCGAGTCGGCGTCACATGTAACAAAATGATAATAAGAATTAGCATTTGAGGCAAAGAAGGGAAGGGGCAGGCAAAACATGACTTAATAAAACAAAGTAAACCAAATAATCTGAGATCAAATATCACCAAATTTACCACATGACATGGAGTAAAAAAAAAAGGGAAAATAGATCTAAAACCAGGCCATCAAGAGTCGAAGTATAAAGAAATTCCAATATGCGCATGCTAGACAGAATATCATAACTAAAAAAAATTATTCTTCCAATTGGCTCCCAAACAAAGGATAAAGTATGTTCATTTCAAAAAAAAAAAAAAAAGAGTGGAAATCGCGACAACATTAGCAAACCGCATGCAGGAGACATACAAATAAAAACTTTGACGTCTGCTGCCTAGCATGCTTAGACTTTGACCAAAATTACTTGAATATTTAAATTGATATGACATCCTAAGGAACAATAGCTTTGATAAGAAAAATGAGTTTAAAGCTTGAAACCTAAAACAATAACATTATGCACGGTTAAATAAATTTCAAAAATGCAATTAAATTGGCTCACATAACCAACTAATACACCACAATTAACACAAAAGGTAAAATAACCAACTAAAGCAAGTACATTTCGTTATTTCTTAGGAATAGAGTAAGATTCACACCGATTTGGATTTACGAAAAGGCAAACACGCTAATCATAAAAATAAGCGCATCATGAAGGTATTTTACTACCAAAAGTGGGCCAATATCTGCAACTTAAATACTAAAACAAATAATCATGCCTATGACTAAACAACTGAGAATTAAAGAAGATGGCAAAACAAAGAGCTAACAGATTCAATGACAAAACAAGAAGAAAAAAAGAAAAGAAAAGAGATGGACAGAGAGGATGGATTAGTAGCTATCCAAATACTACATAAACCATATAATACTCTAATAAACATGAGAGAATGTGGATACACTATTACTTATATGCTCAAAATCAATCGGCACATTAAAGCTAATTTTGATGCAAAAACAGAACCACATCGATGAACAAATCCTCTTCTTTAGAGAAGAGTAGGTTGTAAACTAAGACATAATAAAGCATCAAATAGCACTAATAATTCGGGAAAGGAAACCAGAACTAGAAGTAAAGCGAAAACTGAGAAGAAGCAACACCCACATTTTACAAACTTTAACGACATATAGTAAGTATTTTCACCAAAACTTAGATAAAATAGAGGTGCAGACTAAATTCAAACGACCTGCTGGATGCAAGAATAATTATGGAATTTGAGAACGAAGAAGACGAGTCGCTACCCCGACAAGCAATAGACAAAATGAACTTTCACTTTAGCTAATTTAAGATCAGCCCCTAGCTTTGCAAAGGAAACACCGTCAACCGTAGCCAAACAAATAACGTATAGTGTGATGAAAAGATGGAGTGGGTTCGACAACATTCAAATAGCGAGTTCAAAGCGATGAATAACGAAACAAACTCAAATAAAAAAGGCGGAGAAACTCACTTATAACTTAAAACTAGGAAGCTTAAACTTGACTCAGGCGTGAAGTTATTTGAAGACGCATAGGTAGTGTATTAAAATCGATAATTCTTAATTACATATAACAGCCACACAACAGCAAAGCAGTGAAGCATATCGCAAATAGAAGAAGACAAGGAAAAGATTACGAGGGAAGCATTACCTTTCTCCGGGCAGTGAACTGAGACAAGCTTGGAGTGACCTCACCACCACTTTGAAACCCGGGTAGCAAATCAGAGTATCCAAAATGATTTTAAATAAAGACCTCTCAGAATCTAGAACTAAAATACATTCCAAATTTCTCAAGTGTGGAATCAATTGTTCAAGAAAATTTTTTCCAACCCAAAAAAAATCCTCCTTAGCAGTGAACGAAAGAGACCTTATATAGGGGGGGAAATTAGGGTAGATTTGAGGGGAGGCGCGGGAAAAATCCGAATAGCAAAGACCCATTTCGAAATTCAAATGCAATAAATTTCTTTCACCATTGAAGGGGGGCATCCTTTCCTTGCGATTTCAACTCATTCCGGAAGAAGAAAGGGCGAGATGGACGCCCGAGATCGATTCATTCGTCCTTGGGCGCGACGTGTCTCGATCTCACGCTACAAGGGCAGAAACGCGTGCTGATTTCCTACTGAAATCGTACAATGGAGAGGGATGTTGGAGAAGCAGACAAAAAATTCGTAGATCGCCTCTGTTACTTTTCCGCCCACCGCCACTTTCGCTTCCGCTTGCCAGTGTGTCATTGACGCGTAGTTGCTGGAATTGGCGTCGTTGGTTGCTGTCTGGATTGACGCCGTGAAGAAGATGGACAAACAGGGTCGTACGTTGTGTTGTTGTGTAGTGTTGGGCTGCTGATGTTCTTTTGGTGTTGTATGTTGAAATGTATGCATTGTTGGAGTGGGTTTTCTTTTGTATTGGGCTGGTTTAGAGAAGTGAGTTGGGGATTTGGAAAGCTGCTGATATAAATAAGAACTGGGCCTGGGAACTTGAAAATATTTGGTTGAAAAGTGGCTAAATGAATTGTAAAATTAGCCGTCTTATGTTTATAACTTAGTCAATTTGAATTTGATTCGGTGAAATCGGCTAAAAATTAAATGAGACTAACTAGCGTAATTAACTAACGAGCTTCTTAATTTTAACAAAAGTAAAATAATTAATTTGATTATAGAATAGTCAATCCAAAATTATAACCATAGTTTAAGCTAAACTAAATTAATAAGATATTCAACTAAAAACGTAAAACCTTTTGAGATGACTTTCGAATATTTATAAAATATACTAATTACATACATAATTATATATAAAAACGTATTTATTACTTGAAATTCGTAAAAGAATAAGATTGATTAAAAATAACTTGAAAACTATTTTGAGCTTGATAAAAATTAATTATTTCAACTCGTTCGGAATTTAAGAAGCTCGGTGATTAATCTATATTGTGGAGGTCCAAAATTGGGTGTCAACACTATTATCCACCTGAACTTTATATTTCTCTATTTTCTACATACCTAAGTGCTGACCTGTCATGGGAGGTGTTCTCACCTCCTCTGGGCGCGTTAGAAGGTTAATTTTGACGAAAAATTCCTCCTTCTCCAACAGTCATCTTCCCCACCTTTAAATAAATCATTATTTCTTCTTCCCCACCATTAACCCTTGTTCCTTTTATAAAAAAATTCACAATTTCCTCTCAATATTAAGTAGGGTTTAGTTATTAATGTTCATTTCTACTTCAAATTTTGAATTTAGGGTTTGTAATCTACTCTAATTTCTTATTTAGGTCTCTAATTTGAATTTTGAATTTTCTCGAAATTCAAGATTGGCTTGTATAAGAAAATTGAGAACTTCTCTGGAAATAATTCAAACAAAGATTAAGAAACTAAAATTTTTGAGGTTTTAGAAATGGAACTTGGAATTTCCACTTTAATGGCAGAAAATTTGTAGTCAAAGAAAAGGAAAAAGAAAAGAAGAATGGGTTGAAATAGAAAAGAAAACAAATATAAAAGAGAAATAGAATAAAAAAGTAGAATAATAATATTTTAATTAAAAAAATACAATATATTTACGTGGCATCGCGCATGCAGCCCACCACTTACCACAAATCTGGGTGTGACCTTTTAAGTGTGTAGAAAATAGAGAAATATGAAGTTTAGGGAGGTAATAGGACACCCGTGAAGTTGGACTGTGTAGTTGAAATTTCCGGTATAGATTGGGAAGGTTTTAGGCCATTTTCTTTAAATTTTATATACAATGCACGTTCCCAGAGACTAATATTATAAATAGTAGTAGTTGTCTTAGTTAACAAATATATTAGTAGTATTACATATAGTCAAGTAAGGATCATGAGGGAAAAAATAGACAGGGATGACAGCATTAAGCAGAAGATGTTTCCGGTAACTTAGACCCTGTTTAGCATTGTTGTTGAGAGGTCAAAAGTATTTTTTTTTAAAAAAATATAGTGTTTGGCAAATTCTTAAATAAATGAAAGCAGAAATGGAAACTGTTTTTCGGTTGTTAGGAAGAAGCTAAAAATATTTGCTTTTAAAAAAAAACAAAAGCAGAAAATTATTTTCTTGAAGACTAAGATATCCCTCTCAAGTCTCATATGTACATATTTACCAATATATCCTTATTAATTAATTAGCATATCTCATAAGTTTGGTTAAGTTTCAATCAAGAATTTTTATTTATTTATTTATTTAATAACTTTTTATTTTTTATTTTATGTTTATTTATTATTATTATTTATTTTTTTATGTTTTATTTTACAGAATCATAAATAAATGTAACAACAACATTTTGTAGAATTAAAAATATGTAGGACTTTATTTATTTTTGTGGTGAATTTTTCGTATATAGTGGTTTAATTTGTGAAATGATTTTTAAATTTATTTTTCTTGATATTTTGAATTATATTTAAGCCATCATGTTAATATTATATTAATATTTTATTTATTTATTTATTTATTTATTTATTTATTTATAATATTGATTGAAAATTTAAATATGTATATTTTAATTTATTTAAAATAAAATTTTCTAATAAATATTTAAAATAGTTTCTCTCTATAAAACAATCTTAATATTAAAAGTGCATTCATACTTGTTTTTTTTGGTAATTTGACTCTCAAAAGCACTTTTTTAAAAAAATATTAATCAAACACGATGTGTTTATCAAAAGAACTTTTCAAATGAATTTGTCAAACACATATGTGCTATTTTTATGCTACATGGTTGTATGTACTAGGTAGGTACATAATTTATTTTATTACCAAGAAGTTTCTGTATATTTTCTTGTACAGTAGCATTGTAGTCCCCAAGTTGAAGAAATACAAAATCCAGAAAATTTCTCACCATCTTTTCTAGTATATTTTTTTATATTCTTTCAGAAGTAAGGGCATGCTGTTTACAAGAATTTAGATGAAAGTAGGCTGCGAATATATATAAGTTTTACCAAAAAAAAGTCATGTTGCCATATTATATTATATATGATATATCTTTAGACCAGTACTGACTATATAGGAAGAGTATTGTCGAGTGTGGCAACCGCCAACCGGACTACTACAGTAGAGTATTATAATCGTGAAAGATGGCTGAGGCAAAGGTTCTCACCATTCATTCTTTATAAATACTCTTGCAATTCCATCATCACTTGTTCAATTCTCTTCTACAAAAACGGCTGGAAAAATAAAGAACTCTATATTTGGAGGGTAAAATAGAGGATTGGGTTGGAGATGCCCTTATGCATATCAAATCATTTTACCTCGTAAAAGTAAACTATGCAAAAATGTCTAATATTCTTCATTATAGATATCTCTCCTGCAAAATCAGATCAAAGAAGACAAAAAATTAACCAACCAATGAGACAAAAGATGAGGAATAAAATAAATGAAAATAGCAATCATCATATGTGTCTCAAAATAGGTTTTTATAAGTGTGATGTTGAGGAGTTATAAAATTGTATATTAAAGAATTTGAAGGTTATGAATATGAAATGTTAGTAGTTATAGATGTTACTAATTTAATTATGTAATTGAAGAGGTATGAATTAAAGAGACGATTTTATAAAATAAAATAATTGATAAAATAGAAAAAAAATATACAAAAAAACCACAAAAAAGATAAATATGATTCTTGGTCATTGAGAGGTGCCACATCACTTCTTTTTTATCTAGCTTTATATAGATATATAGATTCTTAACTGCACAGTACACTCTAAAAAAATTTAAGATTCTAACTTCATTAAAGTAGACCCAGCTACTCCTGTGCATGTTGGAAAAAACGTGGATTGACACAAAAATATATATGGTCAAAATAATAGAAATAAAATGAAAAACTAATGACACCAACAATTTTACGTGGAAATCTTTTTAAATAAGGAAAAAATCACGAGCCAAGAGGAGCAACTGATATCACTGTGTAATCACGAGAACAATACTCAAAGTGACTACTATACACTCAAAAGAAATAACAATCTTTTGATTTTCCACCTTACTAAAAATATTGCTCACATTCTATTTTTTTCACGGACTATTTTCTTGTATAGTCTATGAAAACCTCACAATTTTCTATATTTTTCTTTCTTTGTAATTGTGTTTCTCGACATTTGTTGTCAACTACAAATTTGCCAACCATTGACAATTTTCTTTCTCTGTGACTGTGTTTCTCGACATTTGTTGTCAACTACAAATTTGTCAACCATTGACAATTACCTGCAGCAACACCACCGTGCATAGCGACATGATGAACACAAATAAAACATAATTTCTTGTAGTTAAAAAATCCAGAGGATCGAAGACGCCACGCACGGAAGGAAAATCAGAGAACTCAAGGAATATAAAATTAGAAGAAAATGCATACAACACATAATATAGTCAAGTAAGGATGATGGAAAAAAAAATAGTCAAGGATGTCAGCATGCATTCAGTAACAGGAATTTGGAAAACGTGAAAGACGCCGCCCTTATTCATTACTTTAGTTGATTTAATTTAAAGTAGAAAAAAAGGCATGCTGTTCACAAGAATTAAGATGAGATAGTGATAATGTAAATCCAAAAAAAAAAGGGATAATTTCATATACTTTCCTTCAGGTTTCACTCTATAACACACACCTCTGATGTGATTTATGATATTATGTCTACCTCCCTTATTTTCATTTTCTTGTAACCATTCTTTAAACCTATTTAAAATAAATACAAATTAATTAAGATTTGATAATTTTACCCTTCTATCCAAGGAGAGTTCGGAGGTTGGGTAGGACGTTGAGTAGTTGTGGGTATTTAGAGAAAATGATGATCATCATCACTGCTGCAATCAACAATTGTGTCGTCACTTTCGAAATTACAAATTCAGTTGCTTTGAGAAACTAACAGCTTCCTCCATTATTGACCACTCATGCAGCTAAGATCTAATTTTCAACTATTTATCTCTATATCTTGGATCATTTTTCTTCTTAGCTTGTGGAAATGTTTAACTAGAACAAAATCTGATCGTTCTTATCGAATTTCTCTCTTGGGGAGTTCATTTTTAACTTCGATTTTTGAAGAAATTGTTGCCGAAAAATGATGGGTTATTGTGTGGGAAAAAATCATCAGTGAATTGATAAAGGTGAAATGGAGATGAAAAGTTAATATTTGGTGAAAATGGTGGGTCAGTTTATATATATATATATATAAAATAGTATTAATGTATTTGTGATTATTTACTTTTTAAAATATTTGTTAAATGAGTTATTTTTTATATATATTATTTATTAATATAAAGAAACTAATATATAAAAGGGTAAAAGTGTCAAATCTAAATTAATATATATTTTATTTTAAATAGGTTTAAAGAACGGTTACAAGAAAATGAAAATAAGGGAGGTAGATGTAATATCGTAAACCACAAGGGAGATGAGTGTTATAGAGCGAAACCTGAAGGGAGATCTCTGAAATTATCCCAAAAAAAAAACATTTTGCCATATCATAATACTATATCTATACAGGGGCGGAGCTACAGCCAAATAAGAATGATCAGCTGAATACCCTTTATCTAAAAATTATACGGTTATATAGGTAAAATATTATTCCCTCTGTCCCAATTTATATGACTTACTTTCCTTTTTAGTAAGTCCCAAAAAGAATGACACATTTCTATATAAAGTAACAATTTAACTATAAAATGTCAATTTTACCCTTAATGAAATGATTTACAGTCACACAAATTTCTATCTTTCATTTTAGACCACAAGTTTTAAAAGTCTTCCTTCATTTCTTAAATTTTGTGCCAAGTCAAAGTACCTCACATAAAATGGGACGGAGGGAGTATCTAATATCTGGATATATAATAAATTGAACACTCTCCCATATCTTCTATTCTTCTTTATGTTTTAGCCTTAAATTTTGATTAACCTAATAATTAATCTTAAAGTTTGATTAACTTAATAATTAAGATTTATTTTTATATTTTCGATCTATATTAAGTGAATTAATAGATATAACACACTCTCAAGAAAAATACTCAAGAAATTGTGAATATTTTAACCAAATGAAATAGTAAAAAAGACCTATTTATAATGAAATATTATGAGTAGTAGAAAAGACTCAATTAAAAAATAGATATTAGGAGTAGTAGAAAAGACTCAATTTATTATGAGATGTTAGGTAGTAGAAAAGACCCAATTTATATATGAGATGTTTTTATTTATTTAAAACAAAATTATTGTACTATTTAATTAATTAGATTATGTATAATATTTTGATTTAGTGTAGGAATAAAATGATAGCATTTCAGAGCTTTTCACTTTTAGTATAAAATATGATATGATGATAACATTTATATTATATATATTAAGATGAGTAATCATATGTACTAAAGTTTCATGTAAGTAGAGGTGGATCGGAGTATTAAATTAATGAATTCAAGCTTTTAAGATTTTCATTGTCGAAATTATTACACTGTTAAATTATTAGTTCTAATCTAATAAAGTACCTGATAAGATTTTAATAAGTTATTATAACGAAAGTTACTTCCGTATTTTAGATTTTTGTTAGTAACAATAATATTAGTGTTCTTGCAATAGACAGTTAAGAAATTAAATTAAGATAAGCTTTGATAATATTTAGTTTCAGCGTGTGCTTTCTCAAACATGCATGCGGCACTCCACAGTACCAAGGACAGAGAGATAGGAGCGCAAGGGTGTTTATCTTAATATTAAAAATTACAATGAATATAAACGTTATATTTTGAATCTCACTTTAACTAAAAAAATATTTTAAATCTCTTTAATGAAAATCTTGACTCTTTCACAGTACACTGTAAAAAGGATGGTTGTTTGGTACGCGGGATAATGTGGAATATTTAAATTTGAGATTAAATTAATTTATATTGTATTTAGTTGATGTTATAAATTTATCCCTGAATATCATACCCTTACCCAATCCAACTTATAATTATTTTATGGATAAACTAGTACATGAATTATAATCGCAAAATAACTTGGTCTGTGTACTAATCGAATAGCAAGTTCATCAAAGTAGACCCTGCTACTCCAATGCATAGGTACGTAAAGAACACAAAGTAAAACATTGTTTTATGAAGTAAAAAAATCCGGAGGAAGACGAAATGCACTGTAGGAAAAATAAATGACACATCACACAAGGAATATAAAATTAGTAGAAAAGGCATACATTATAAACAGTAGTAGTTGTCTTAGATAGAAAATATATTACTAGTACTATTACATATAGTCAAGTAAGTATCATGAGGAAAAAAATAGTCAAGGATGACAGCATTAAAAGGCATGTTGTTTACAAGTATATACAAGTTTTACCAAAAAAGAGAAAATGTGTTGCCATATTATATATGATATATCGTTAGACTATATAGGAGTATTGTCAAGTGTGGCAACCGCCAACCGGACTACTATAGTATAGTATTATAAATAGTAGTTGTTGTCTTAGATAGCAAATATATTACTAGTACTATTACATATAGTCAAGTAAGTATCATGAGGAAAAAAATAGTCAAGGATGACAGCATTAAAAGGCATGTTGTTTACAAGAATTTAGATAAAAGTAGTAACAAATTGTAGGCTGCAAGTATATACAAGTTTTACCAAAAAAAAGAGAAAAAATGTGTTGCCATATTATATATGATATGATATATCGTTAGACTATATAGGAGTATTGTCAAGTGTGGCAACCGCCAACCGGACTACCATAGTATAGTATTATAAAGAATTTTAATCGTACGTGAAAGATGGCTGTGGCAAAGGCTCTCACAATTCATTCATTATAAATACTCATTTCTTTCTCTTACAATTCCATCATCACTTGTTCAGTTCTCTACTACAAATACAAAGAAAGAAAATTCTCTCTGTTCTTTCCACAAGCAAAGAAATGGCCCCAGCTGCTGCAGTAATGAATAACTACCAAGAGGAGGACATTGTTCGACCTGTTGCTGACTTCTCTCCAAGTCTTTGGGGTGATCGTTTCCATTCGTTCTCCCTCGACAATCAGGTATCTATTTATTTTGTACAAGTCTTTCATTTTCTTTATCTTGTTGGATGAATACGGACATTCATTTCTGACTTTGAATGTAATGTAACATACATTTTAATTTCTTTTTAAATATATTTGCAGATTGCTGGAAAATATGCTCAAGAGATCGAAACTTTGAAGGAACAATCAAGAGTTATATTATCTGCATCTTCTGGAAGAACATTGGCTGAGAAATTGGATCTGATAGACATTGTTGAGCGCCTTGGCATTGCTTATCATTTTGAACAACAAATAGATGATATGTTGGATCAAATTTACAAAGCAGATCCTAACTTTGAGGCTCATGAATACAATGATTTGCAAACTTTATCCGTTCAATTTCGACTATTGAGACAACATGGTTACAATATCTCCCCAAGTAGGTCTATTCTACACATGTTTTTCGTTTATTGTTATATTTATGTTTCTTGCTTAAACCAAGGAATTTTTTTATTTTTATTTTCACTTTTTCTTACTAAAAGCTAATCTTTTATTTTTGTTCATGATCCAGAACTTTTTAGCAGATTCCAAGATGCAAAAGGCAAATTTAACGAATCTCTTAGTAACGACATCAAGGGTCTTTTGAACTTATACGAAGCCTCACATTTAAGGACTCATGGAGAAGATATTTTGGAAGAGGCACTTGCATTCTCCACTGCTCATCTTGAATCGGTAGCTCCACGTTTGAAGTCACCTCTGAGTAAGCAAGTGACACATGCCCTTGAGCAATCTCTCCATAAGAGCATTCCAAGAGTTGAGACACGATACTTCATCTCTATCTACGAAGAGGAGGAACATAAGAATGATGTGTTGCTTCGATTTGCAAAACTGGACTTCAACTTACTTCAGATGTTGCACAAACAAGAACTCAGTGAAGTATCAAGGTATGCTAGTAATTTACATGAAAAATATTACTATTATTTGTTTGTAGTGACTCTCAGAATCTGATATATATGTTGTTACTTACTTTGTAGGTGGTGGAAAGATTTGGATTTTGTAACAACGCTTCCATATGCTAGGGATAGAGCAGTCGAATGTTACTTTTGGACCATGGGGGTGTATGCTGAACCTCAATACTCTCAGGCTCGTGTCATGCTTGCTAAGACTATAGCAATGATTTCTATAGTAGATGACACATTCGATGCTTATGGCATTGTAAAAGAACTTGAGATCTACACCGATGCCATACAGAGGTATGGACTACTTCTCAAACCATTTTATCATTTAATTGGAAGATCCCATAAAGATGGGAAAAGACCATATCAAACAACATATTTGTGTTCAATTTTAATTTTTTGCCTACAATTTATTATCTGAGACAAGCCTAGGAGTCAAACACTAGATATTTCTGCTTCTTCGTATGATATATGTTCTGTTAAATTGATATACTTATCAAATTCATTTCTTTTTCATTTATTAGGTGGGATATTAGCCAAATTGATCGGCTCCCTGATTACATGAAAATCAGTTACAAAGCACTTTTAGATCTCTACAATGATTATGAAATGGAGTTGTCCAAGGATGGTAGATCTGATGTTGTTCACTACGCAAAAGAAAGAGTATGAATCGTGACTTTCTCCTTCGTTTTTGATTAAAATGAAATTTGTTCTTCAAATATGTATTGATGGTTGAATGTCTTGGCTTCTTGTTGACAGATGAAAGAAATCGTGAGAAACTATTTTGTGGAAGCAAAATGGTTCATTGAAGGATATATGCCGCCAGTCTCTGAGTATCTTAGCAATGCATTAGCTACCAGCACTTATTACTTGCTTACGACTACATCTTATTTGGGCATGAAGTCTGCTAACAAGGAAGATTTTGAATGGTTGGCCAAGAACCCTAAAATTCTTGAGGCTAATGTAACGTTATGCCGAGTCATTGATGACATAGCCACCTATGAGGTTGAGAAGGGTAGAGGTCAGATTGCAACTGGAATTGAATGTTACATGAGAGATTATGGTGTATCCACAGAAAAGGCCATGGAAAAATTCCAAGAAATGGCTGAGACAGCATGGAAGGATGTAAATGAAGGAATCCTTCGACCAACTCCCGTCTCTACAGAGATTCTCACTCGCATTCTCAATCTTGCTCGCATTATCGATGTCACTTATAAGCACAATCAAGATGGATACACTCATCCAGAAAAAGTACTAAAACCTCATATTATTGCGTTGTTGGTGGACTCTATTGAAATTTAAATCATCTATTGTTTTGTATATCTGGGAGCACTTGCTTCCCATCCCCTAAAATTATAAGTATTTGATTGATGCCTTGTTGGTGTCTATGCTGCTAGTTAAGATAGGAGTTGCTGGACATACATGTTATAGTACAGTGCAGTTAATTCCTTAATTTGTTTTGCATCATTGTTGACATTTTAAATATATATGTATCACTTCTTTTTATAGCTACTCTTTTTAGCTAGTTATTTCAGATAAAAGCGGTGTCACTTCAGCAGTTGCAACAGATCCTGATTAACCGTGAGTAATAGTGAGTTTAATGTCAAAATAAGCCCATGATAAGGACATCAAAATATAAAAGCAAACCTCTTAAAAATGGTACAAAGTATCAATTTCATACAGGAAGTAAAACATTAAAATAGCCATAATCACAAACACAATTCTACTTATAAGGCAAATTGTGATAATATTCCTGCCATCTTTGAGAAATAAAAATGAAAAGTTCTTTTCTTGAAAATTTCTAATGGCTGCTTTATGATGGAATAAGGACTAAAGAGTAGGAGAAAAGAAGGCAAAATATAGTCTTAGTACACCACTAATTGAGGTGTACAGACAGAGGACCCTCACTGTTTCTAAGTGCTAACTGGGTTTGTAGTACAAAAAAGCAGATTTACCCCAAAATTAAAAGCTACTGCTAATTCTAGATAAAAGCTCTTTAAAAATAAGTACTTGCTACTATTTTATTACGATTACAACTAGTAGAAAACAATGTAGAAGTAGTATGAGTGGTCATATTACACTGATCTGCAGTGGGTGTTTACACCAGATTATTAAGCCTCTCAAACACTGTCTGGCGGACAGTCCACAACGACGATTCATAAGGTCGAGCTGATCTCACTATCAGAAAAAACCAGAGTGAGCTAATGATTTTAACATCATCATCCATGCAACAATAGACTGTTGCCTTTCATGCTAATAATTACATTGAAATGTCAACAATATATGCTAATAATTTCCATCAAAACATAAGGTTTACAATTTAATGAGATGAGTGGTTGCTTCCTCTAAGATGTTTTCACCTTAAGTACTCACATGTACTGAATGATTCGTGTAAGCCCAAATTAAAGCCGATTGAAGACATCACGATTGAGACTCTTTCTTAACTTTTTACCATTGCCTTTTCTCAAAATATATGGTTGGGAACCAACGAGAAGATTACCCTTACGGCAAGGGATAAGTGAAAAAATAAAGTTATGCTTTCTAATATCCTCTCTTAGACATGCACGCCGTTAGAGGCGAATCCAGGATTTCAAGAAAACAAGCGCACCATTGCTTTAAAGATAAGATCAAAAAATTTATAATAACAATAACTAAGCGAGCAAAACATAAAAAATTTCATTACCACAAAAAATATCACCAGTTTACAATTGTACATCATTACTTACCTTTTCAAATATCTTCCGCTCTATCTTACAAACTAAACAACCATTCAAAATTCTTCACCAATGCTATTACGTAGATCATTTTGATGAGCTTCATTGAGGAGAATAAGAGGAATCACACCCCTTTCACATTAAAAAATAAGGGAATCACACCTCTTTCACATTAAAAAAAAATATATGGGAATCACACCCCTTTCACATTAAAAAAATAAGGGAATCACACCCTTCAAAATTGATAATATAATATAAAACACATTCCCTTAAAAGTTACATCTGCAAAATATGTAAGTTTGAGATAATCAATTCATTAGCTCTTGATGAGTTCCTATTATAAGTAATGACAAGATTTTTTTTTTATGAAAATCCTAAAATTAAAGTGATATATTTAAAAAAAAAATTGATTTTGTTAGTTTGTTTATTAAAAAGAGAAATCATAAACTAAAAATTTTTTACCTTAAACTTTAAGAATTTAGCTTCTTTTTTTTTCAAGCGAATCGTGGTTGGCTGGGATCGAACTTGGTAGCTTGGAATTGATATCAGTGAACCATCCAACCATTTTGAGAAAGGATTCCACAAGTTTTGATTTAATATATTCTTTAATAATTATACAAAGCCGGATGACCACCGTTCGAATGACCCAATTTTAATATATAAATTCGCCCCTGCACTCAGCACTCCATTGGCGATGTGAACCACTTAATTTTTTTTTAATGTGTTTTTTTTCTTTATATTTTAAGTTCCCTTAACTGCATAGTAGACTCTAAAGAAATTTAAGATTCTAAGTTCATCAAAGTAGACCCAGTTACTCATGTGCATAGCGATATGATGAACACAAATAAAACATAATTTCTTGTAGTTAAAATATCCAGAGGATCGAACACGCCATGCACTGAAAGAAAATCAGAGGACTCAAGGAATATAAAATTAGAAGAAAATGCATACAACACAATATATTAGTAGTAAGGATGATGGAAAAAAAAATAGTCAAGGATGTCAGCATGCATTCAGTAACAAAGAATTTGGAAAACGTGAAAGACGCCCTTGTTCATTAGTTGATTTAATTTAAAGCAGAAAAAAAAGGCATGCTGTTCACAAGAATTAAGATGCACAGATCACAGATAGTGAAATTAAATCCAAAAAGATTGTTGAAATTATAATAAATTAATTAATTTGTTAGTTAGTTAGGCAGTTGGTATTTCTGTTAATTGGTTCATTCAAGTAGTTAGCTGTATGTGTATAAATAGTGACTTTCAGCTCAATGATAATCAGTTTGCAATTTCACAATTCAGTTTCCTCTTTTCCTCCATTCTCGTCCAGATTCATCTGCAAGCTCAGAGTCTCCTGCCATGGAGTTCTCAGTCGTTTGAGTCATAATCTCTACAAAGATAAAAAACATTCTGCCATATTATAATATATCTATAGAGAAGGTAGTGATTAGTTATCAGTATATAGTCAAGTGAGGCAACCGCCAACCGGACTAGTACATTATATTATTAAAAAAAATTCAATCGTGAAAGATGGCTGAGACAAAGGCTCTCACCATTATTCATTCATTCATTATAAATACTCATTTCCTTCTCTTACAATTCCATCACTACTTGTTCAATTTCCCTAACATCTAAGAAACAAAAGAAAGGAAGGGAAAATCTATCTGTAAGAGTAGTAGAAATGGCCCCAGCTGCTGCAGTAATGAGTAACTATGAAGAGGAGGAAATTGTTCGCCCCATTGCTGACTTCTCTCCAAGTCTTTGGGGTGATTATTTCCATTCTTTCTCAGTTGATAATCAGGTATTAAATGAAGTTCACCTGTGATGCCGCAGTTGGAACAGAGTCGTTCTGAATATACTCACGTTTTCTTTTTAAATACATTTACAGGTTGCAGAAGAGTATGCTCATGAGATCGAAACTTTGAAGGAACAAACAAGTAGTATATTGTCAGACGATGCTTATGGAACAACATTGACTGAGAAATTGAATCTGATAGACACTGTTGAGCGCCTTGGCATTGCTTATCATTTCGAGAAACAAATAGACGACATGTTGGATCAAATTTACACAGCAGATCCCAACTTTGAGGCTCATGATTACAATGATTTGTGCACTTTATCTGTTCAATTTCGACTACTGAGACAACATGGTTACAACATCTCTCCAAGTAATACATCTTGTCTATCAAGCACTACTATATATAATTAATATGCTCTTGCTTACGCCACTGACATTTAATTAGTACTAATTAATTTTTTGTTTTCAACTTGAACCAGAACTTTTTAGCAGATTCCAAGATGCAAAAGGAAAATTTAACGAACCCCTTAGCAACGACATCAGGGGTCTTTTGAGCTTATACGAAGCTTCACATGTAAGGACTCATGGAGAAGATATTTTAGAAGAGGCACTTGTTTTCTCTACTGCTCATCTTGAGTCTGCAGCTCCACATTTGGAGTCACCTCTGAATAAGCAAGTAACACATGCCCTTGAGCAATCTCTTCATAAGAGCATTCCAAGAGTCGAGACACGTTACTTCATCTCCATCTACGAAGAAGAGGAATTTAAGAATGATGTGTTGCTTCGATTTGCAAAACTGGATTTCAACTTACTTCAGATGTTGCACAAACAAGAACTCAGTGAAGTATCAAGGTGATTAACATCAAAAATATAAATTGTTTGTTGAAAGTAATTTCTCAAATTAATTCTAACATTGGTACTTATTTTGTAGGTGGTGGAAAGATTTAGATTTTGTGACAACACTTCCATATGCTAGGGATAGAGCAGTCGAGTGCTACTTTTGGACAGTGGGAGTGTATGCTGAACCTCAATACTTCCAGGCTCGTGTCATGCTAGCTAAGACTATAGCAATGATTTCGATAGTAGATGACACATTTGATGCTTATGGCATCGTAAAAGAACTCGAGGTCTACACCGATGCCATACAGAGGTATGGACTACTTCTGGAACAGTTAATAATTGAAGTATGTGGTCCCATAAATGGCAGAAATGACCATATCAAACAACATATTTTGGTACATATTTGAAGTTTTGCCTACAATTTGTAATCGGAGACAAGCCTGAACGCCCAAAACTAGACATTTCTCCTTCTTCATCCGATATATGTTCTGTTAAACTGATAAACTTATCAAATTCATTTCTTTTTCATTTATTAGGTGGGATATTAGCCAAATTGATCGGCTCCCTGATTACATGAAAATCAGTTACAAAGCACTTTTGGATCTCTACAATGATTATGAAACGGAGTTGTCAAAGGATGGCAGGTCCGATGTTGTACGCTACGCAAAAGAAAGAGTATGAATCATAACTTGTACCAGTTAATTCAATATTAATCAGTTAAACCAATTGTGAAGCTTTTTCTTCCAATTTTTGTTTGTAATGAAATTTATTCTTTGAAGAAGTACGGACGTTTGAATTTCTTTTGGTTGTCATCGACAGATGAAAGAAATCGTGAGAAACTATTTTGTGGAAGCAAAATGGTTCATTGAAGGATACATGCCACCTGTTTCTGAGTATCTTAGCAATGCATTAGCTACTAGCACTTATTACTTGCTTACGACAACGTCCTACTTAGGCATGAAGTGTGCTAACAAGGAAGATTTTGAATGGTTGGCCAAGAACCCTAAAATCCTTGAAGCCAATGTGACCTTATGTCGAGTAATTGATGACATAGCCACCTATGAGGTTGAGAAGGGTAGAGGTCAGATTGCCACTGGAATTGAGTGTTACATGAGGGATTATGGCGTGTCAACAGAAGTAGCAATGGACAAATTTCAAGAAATGGCTGAGACAGCATGGAAGGATGTAAATGAAGGAATCCTTCGACCAACTCCTGTCTCTACAAAGATTCTCACTCATATTCTCAATCTTGCTCGCATTATTGATGTCACTTATAAGCACAATCAAGATGGATACACTCATCCTGAAAAAGTATTAAAACCTCACATTATCGCCTTGTTGGTGGACTCTATTGAAATTTAAATCATCAATTGCTTTGTACATCTGGGAGCACTTGGTTCCCAGCCCCTCAAATAAGTATTTGATTGGTGGCTTGTTCGGATTTCTGTTGCTAGATAGGGCAGGAGCTGCTGGCGATACATGTTATTGCTCAGTCAAGTTACCTCCCTAAATTTTTTTGTATCATTATCGACATTTGAAATACATATCACTTCTTTCAACTAAATCCTCTTGATCTCGAGCTTGAACCTATTAATGTACAATTAGACTGCAGAAGTTACCGGCAAAATTTTCAATGGAGGGTTCCATAAAGGAAACAATATATGCTGAGAACATGATTCCACAGAAGAAAATAACAAGATTTACATAAATAATAATATTCTAAACCAATATATGTGTATAATAAGTGGATAAAGCTTGAAAATATATCCATAAATCAATCAAGTTGGGATGGAAATAAAACTTAAGACCACCATAATCTCAAACATAAAATCATTTCATTTTAAGCAATTTACCTTCTTTTGTCGAGTTCTAGGACATTATAAAGTCAAAGACAGAGAAATAAAAGGGAAGAAAAGGAGGGATTGTGGGGAGAGGAGAGCCAGGGAAGAGGCAGTGCATGGAATAGGCAAGTAAAAATTGCACATCTCATGCTCTGTCTCGTCCCCGTCTATCCATACCACATCGTATTTTACCTCAATAGAG
Source organism: Solanum pinnatisectum (assembly GCA_035578085.1). Taxonomy (NCBI): domain Eukaryota; kingdom Viridiplantae; phylum Streptophyta; class Magnoliopsida; order Solanales; family Solanaceae; genus Solanum; species Solanum pinnatisectum. The sequence continues at coordinate 60,356,572 of CM069076.1, forward strand.
ACATCATTTACCCATGCTTATAACATTCCTTCCATCTAGAGAAAAAAAAATAAAGATGAATCCTTTTTTTTTAATTGTCGATGGCCAAATGATTAGTGGAATGGCTGATTTATGTTGAGTAAAGACTAGAAGAAGAAACAGGTATAGTACAAAGGCTAGTACTACTAAGTACTAAGGAGTACAGCCGACCCTCTCTGTTTTGAAGATTCAATTATCCCTCACTGTACTGCAGATTTCTGTTTGTAGTACAAATTTCCCCAAAAGCTAAAAGCTACTTCTAGATAAAAGATATTGTAGAATAATGTAAACTATTACGATTACAACTCATAGAAAACAATGTAGAAACAAACAGCCCGGACGGTTCAAGGAAGTCTTTCCTTTTTTGGGTGGAAAAAAGTTCCAAGGAAATCAACTAGATGGTTAGTTCTGATACCGCGTATTAGTTTGATGTCTGCTATTGAACAAATGGTACCAAAAAGACAATCAGTTGAAGGACTGCTTTTAAGTTTCACAGATCATAAGTTACGGTTTTCATCACTAAAGGTGACAACCTGAATGCAGAATCCACCACATTTACATAAGAACAGGGGACGGGGAGTCATTCCAGACTAACAGAGAATCAAATATCCTCGTTTATGAGTCACTTGCATTATCGCCCAACAACTAAATAACTATCCAGAAACTTAAGTTAGAACTCAGCAATACAGATTGGAAGAATGATCAAGAAAAGCAATATTCCTCCCAAAGCTAGACTGCTTTTTTCATTATCCTGAAAGAAGAAAAAAAAATATCATAAGAAGATATCAATTTGCCCCACTCCCAAATTAGACTTTTCAACACAGATATACTATAGATAAGATAAATGAAGAACCACACCTTTACAATCACTACGCATCCAACATATACAATCAAAAACAAGTCCAAAATGACATCCCAATACTGGGTGCAAGAAAACACATTGGGGTTGCTGAAGCAAGAGAAACAACCAATCTACATGCAATAGCATACTCGTTACACAGGGGTTATATTATACCAGGTCTGAAGATATGGTTTAGTTTGACTTTCATATCAAACTTGATAGTGCTAGGAGAAAACACTAAATTGACTGTGGAAGCTAATACAAAATCTGTTTGATAGAGAAAACCATCATATTCAATTATTTCAACTTGTGACTTGATTGAAATATGGAACTTCCTCTCATAGCTGTGTTACTAACGAGTCTGTTAGAAAGTCTAGTCGCAAATTTTACAAGAACTTTCAAGTGGATGAGATCATTTGAGTGGACTCAGTTGGAGATTAGAAACAACTTATCACTATATGTTGGATGTGGGTCTAACATTTCAAAGCATCCCAAAATGGACAACGCATTCAATAAATACGTGATGGATTACTTGGGAGATGGGGTAAATAGATAATTCTGAACTATCCTAACACGCTGGTACTTCGATAAATTTGAGAACCTTCATTTACGGAAAGCATATTAATGTCTTTTATGTAAGCAAGTCCATAATTATTCACGCTAGCTTATTCAGTTATTGAACAAGAAAGAAGACTTGACAATCTATAACGCCACTCTGAGATCAGCTTCCTAATTAAAGTAGTATTATCTAGTCTCTAGAATCAGTTACCTTACTAAAGGAGGTCATATTCCATCTGAATCTTTTCATTGCCTGTAGATGTCACTATCACCTCAGGCTTTACGGAAGAACTAATAGAACAATTTGAACATGCTGGTGCAGAAAAACTTCAGTAAGATTCTACATTGTTTAGCCTTTTATCTCTTTAAGATATATTGTATGTTGAGTTTCACCTTCGATATTCAAACTGATTTCACTTATAGAGGTTTTTGGTGTTGCCAATAGAGTCTTCAATTATGTTGATAATCATTTTCCTTTTTGACAATCAATTTCAATTTATTAGTAGACTGTTTAGGAAATACAGGTGTCATAAAAGAAAATACCTTCTTAGTTCCAAGAATTTCAAGATTTTTCTCATCCTGAGAACCCCAAAGGAGTGAATGTCCTGTAGCATTCTCTTATATCTAAGTTCACTAGTTCACTGTAATGACCTGATATTTCTTCTTTTTTTATGATTGTTGTGTCGGGGCCAGCTTTCGCGCACCTCGACTAATTCTACGGGATACCTGCCACCTCCCACCAACAACAGGTATCAGGTAACTTTGTCCACCAAGGCTAAGACAGATGGAAAGAATCACCTAGTGTTTTTTTGTCTCCACTGAGTTTGGAATCTGAGACCTCAGGGTTCTCAATCACTTCATTGACCATTAGGCCACACCCTTTGGTGCCTTTAATGACCTAATATTTCCACATGAATTTAAGAGTAATTTCCTTAACTATAAATTTGCTAATTTTAACGGGTTGCATACCAAAGTGGGTAATTAAAGGATAAATTTGTGGACCCGACTCTCATTACATAAGATGTTGTGATAGTCAGCTGCACCTTGGTGGAAACTTAAGGTGTAGTTAATAGGCCGAGCTCACTCTTTTCTTGTTGGCATCTAAATAAGGACAAATGTTAGAAGAACTACTATTTCCAACCTAAAGAAAAGAAAGGAACGAGCAGAAGAGTGGTTCGTCAGCAGTGGCTCAGGGCTTAACGGTGAAAGAAATTTGTTAATGAGAAATATAACAAAACTCGGAAGAAATTGGTTTCTGATGAAAATGTTTGCATTTGGATAAGGTAAAGAGGGAATTGAGATGCATTGGAGAAAATTTGAGACAATCTGATTGCAAGTAGTGTAAGTGTGTAACTGTTGAAGTGAGGACACAGTACACAAGGATCAGCCTGGTAAAATTTATGGAAGGGCATGATCAGCAAGTAATAAGGATGACCCAGGATCCATAAAGCATTATTGAATTGGATTACAGGATCATATCTACAATCCATGAGATCCAAGATGAAAAATTAGTAAATACTAAAATTTCTCAGTTAATTCATTGTCAATCATAAAGGTCACCCACAAATAACCTTTTTAGGTACATTGACAAGTTAAACACAAGTATATAATGTAATATATAGCAGCGACAAAAGATATATAATGCCGTATATGTGCTAAGTTGTTCAGATTGCAGAGAGAAGAAGATATTTTCTTGGGGAGAAAATGCAATGCCGGAGCTCTGTCGTTTGGCCTTCCATTCAATTATTTAAGTTATTGTACTGACTTTAGCCATTTTCCAAATCACTACATACAAAATTATCGAACTGAAGCAAAATCTTCATATTGCATCTAAGCAGCTTACACAAATATACATGTTAATAGCAAATAAACAAGCTTGTATACATGTATACGAATAGATAACAGCACCAAAAACCCCAACCGACAAGTAAAAACAAAAAATAAAGTAAATACCTCTAGACCTTAGCTTTCCAGTAACACCTCTTTGCAAGTTGACTTATTGTGGCCTGTACCCTTGCATCTACTACATTGGAGTTGACGCTTAGTTACTTCATGGGAACCCACCTTCTTAGTCGTTGGCCTCCCTGGTGGACGACGGGTGGGAGGAGGGGTTACTGTTACAGCAGCTTGAGAAGCATCCTTTCTCTTGGGCTTTTCTAAGCTTGGAATTGGATGTATTGACTCTGAATATGTTGATCTATAACTATCGGCAGTGAAGTACCTGGCACAATAGTCGTATGGATCACGGCCAAGGCAACCCATGACAGCTATCGCATGGCAACAAGGTAAGCCAGTTAGCCCCCAATCTCTGCAACTACAGTCGCAATTGTCCATGTCAACTACTTCTATGGTATCCCCCTGGACCTCAAATTTGGTACCATTGGGCATCAACACATGAAGAGAACTAAATCTTAGGCTTTCTTTCTCTAGCTTTTCCTCCATAAATGGAGTTAGCCTTGTCACCCACTGATTGGATTCAGTCCGCCGGGTATAAATGAGCTCCATTATCTTACCTCTTATTGCATCAACCATCTGGGTGATTGGCAAGTCATGAGCATCTGATACCCAACCATAGAAAAGCTCTCCAAAGTTTGATGTCATGTGGTTATATCGCATCCCACGGAAGAAAGCATTTGCCCAGCTAATAGGCTCACTCTGCATTACCCAGTGGTAAGCATCTAGTGAAATATTTCTTATGCTTTCAACACACCTCTGGAAACCTTCAGGCTTTGGTGCATAAGCCGCACCGTAAAAATCCTCAACCAAAAGGCGCTTGACTTCATGAGAAAATTGCCCTCTTACATCTCTGATAAGTTGTTCAGAGAGATAGCGTAGGCAGTAGCCATGAAAGACATCCTCACCCTGAAATATTTCAGCAATTGACTCTCTAAGCCCCTTCTCTCTATCAGCCACGAAGGTAATACCACGACACATTGACAATGCAGTTCTAAGCTGTAATAGGAACCAATGCCAATTATCATCAGATTCTGAGTCTACTATGGCAAAAGCAACAGGAAAAACACCATCATTTCCATCAGCAGCTGTTGCTGCCAACAGAGTGCCTTGGTATTTGGACTTCAAAAATATACTATCGAGGAAAAGCAGGGGCCTGCAGCCTTGTTCGAAGCCATAGAGTGAAGCATGAAATGATACAAAGAGCCTGTGAAAGCTTGAGTCATCCTTTGTAGTGAAAGTTGCAAGACTTCCAGGATTTGTCTCCATCACTTTTTCACAAAAAAATGGCAGCTGACTATATGCCTCCTTATAAGAACCCTGAAGCTGCTCCTTAGCAATCTCTTTTCCACGCCATGCCTGGAAATAATTTAACTGGATTCCATATTCCTTTTGTATGTCATTGACAATGTCCTTTGGCTTGTAATTTGGGAAAACTTTCAACTTCTCCTTTATAATACTAGCCACCCAACTCCTTGTTGCCTGATAGCCATTAGTAACAACGGCCCCTTCACAGGTATGGGTAGGATTCATTTTTTTAATGCAGATTAATTGGGTGGTTGACAATCTTGATGCATGAATTCTCCATGGACAGCCCTCTGCTTTACATTTTACAGTCACTCGATGACTATCATTCTTCTTATACTTGAAAGCAAATTGATTTGCAATAGCATACTTTCGCAATGTCTCACGAAATTCATGTACACTATTAAACCTTTGGCCCACGCCAGTTATATCATTCTGCCACTGCTGAGCAGCTTTAGCATTCTTCTCATCATAATTAGCAGCAGCAAATGAAATAGGAACAGGCAATTCAGCTCCTATCGTAATTGTGTCATCAACATTATTTGTATCACCTACTACATCAAAATTGGCATCAAGCAAGAGGCCAGACTCATTGGGATCATCCACGATATCCTCCACAACACTCAGGGGAGCTTCAACTGGGACAGCCATTTCTGATAAAGTCGTCCTGCTTGACCTGCAGCACAGTATGTCCTATATAATTTATCCTTTCAAAGGGAGAATTCTACATATTTAGGCAGCAAGGAATCTACCTACTGCCAGGCATGTTTGAGAAATCAGGATCAACAGCTTCTTCAGTCATCACATAGATCTCTGCAGTATCAGAGTCGCCATGGAATTTGATCATGCGCTTAAGGTCTTTGTCATTGGAGATTGTTATAAGTGTCTTCCTGTTTCCAGGGAGAAAATATTTAACTGACATAGTAGCAAGGCTGCAGTTAAACATCTCGGCAACCTCCATCTTGAAATCATTGTAGTCCAGTTTTCCATCAACTTCCATAGCATGAGCATCTCCGCCTTTATATGAAAGGAAACCACCTCTATCAGTATCAAATTCACCACCTGACTGACATATGGCTATAACTCGCTTCCCAGCCATGACCTAAAGCAACATTCACAAAACAAATATAAGATTAAAAACATAATGCAAACATCCAGCCAACGGAGCACTGAGCTCTTGTTTGTCAAATATCTCAGAGGCAACCAAAAAAGATAGTTCATCTCAAAGGAAAAATTAAATTGATGAAAAGCCTTAAACATTCAACAACAAGAAGTTAAAAAAAGGAAGTTCATTCAGATCAACCACAGTCAAAGGCGGAATTTGAGACAGAACCAGCTACCAATCTAAAATTTGTATAACCAAATCAAGGACCATCTATCGAAAATCAAGGACTACTATCTACAAGTGCAAAAACTACAGTATTTATGAAATCGGAGATCACCGACATTTAAGCATCATCATTAGCTTTGAGAGCGCTTTTAGCGCAACAAGATTTCAAATCGAAGATCACCCACATTCATTAGCGGAGGACAGCTTAGACATTTTTGTCTTGTTCAGAGATTGGATCATTGCTGAAAAAAGAAATTTTGATCACCCAAAATTAAATAAAGAAGAAAGCGTGACCTACAATGAGATACTAACAGAAGCGACGTGATTGAAATCATGGGACAACAACAATAGCAAATGTCAATTCCAGAGAAGCTTCCTCGCCAGATTATTGTCAAATTAGGAGGGGGGGAATTATAGGATATTAGGATGGTAATTTATTATTATTATTATACAAAATTGTTAAACATACTACATGCAAATTGCAAGTTTAGAAATTACAAGTCAAAAAACTTGCAATTATATTACTTGTATAAATTTTAAAGTTTTATTTCAAAAATTTAAAGGTTTTTTTTTTTCATAACCGAGAAATCCGTTTGTGACCTGCCCTTTGGACCAATCACAGCCTTCTAAACACAATGGATAATGGGTCCGCCCCTCTACCCTTCTCCACTTAAATACCAGGCTTCACTTTGCGTGGTGTGAGGCTTGAACCTGCGACCTAAGCCACAAATCCTCCACCTTTTGCCACTCGAGCTAGGCCTTGGGGGCAAAAAAATTTAAAGGTTTTAGTCTTGAACTTTTTAAGAATTGTCTTAGTTGTAGTCTTGTATAAAACTATCATCTTATTATTTTTTTTAAAATAATGCTTAAAGATTTAAATTAATATGAATTTTTTAAAAGTATCACTAAGACTCCCCTTCCATTCCACTAAGACCAGGTAATGGGATGGGCTTACCATTTAGTCCCCTTAATCCCATCTCTTTAAGGCCATGTACCCCCAAACCCCATTCCACTAAAATAAAACCATCCCATCCTGGCTTAGGTTGTTCTTTATTGGCATAATTTAGTTTGCCTTTGCTTTCAAACATAGTTCTAGAATTTTAGATGGTAACAAAAGGTTAAAATTGGACTTAGTACCCTCTCTTAACTTGGCAAGACAATTAATATAATTAAAGAAGTGTTTGGGTGATATACAATTGGAGAAAAGTTCAGTATGTTTCCCTCTCTTCTCAAGAACCAAGTGGGCTATTTCTTTGCAAATTGTGCTCAATTCATATGTGGCAATTCTGTCAAGATCTCTTTGTTAGTTGGAAGAAGAATCCGCCCGAATCGGATTATTCGAGGAACATATCATGAGAGGATTCAATTTTATTAGACAATGTGTGGTTGGTAACAAGAATTAGAGCAGGCACACTAATTACTCGGATTGAGCATGGACGGGGAAAAAGTAGTTAAGGGAAAGCTAAAAGGTGTTGGCGAAAAAGAAATGGAGAATCGGATACACATTGAAAAGAGGGAAAACTAAGCTAGCTAATTAAGGAGTTTAGATTCGCCTCGCCTTGGTACACTAACTAAGAAGAAAAAATTGTTTCCTTGTCAGTACACCCATTCATCAAATGTTTATTTTACTTCTTTAAAGTTTGAACACCATCAACAAAATTTATGTTTTTTCCATCTGGTGAAATCATGCTTCTCCTTTTTTCTGTTTCTTTTTTTGTGATCTCCTTCTATGTCCTCCTATATATTTCATTAAGTACATATATTTGCCAGAAATATCATCTTATCTTTGAAGTTTCCCTGTTGACCCTATCTTTCTTGTATATAGAACTGCAATTTTCTGCAATCACTAAGGAAGACCATATGGTTATGAATTAATGGTCTGTTCGAGTTATGTAAGATTATTAAACAAACTGTTTTTTCGGTTGATTAAAGGGCTTACTATAAAGAAGGGCAAAAAACAAAAAAGGAAAGGGAGAATTAGTGAACGAAAGCCACGGGATACCAAATGCCTCTTTTACTTGAAGTTTCGACCACGTGACGCTTTCGTAAAGTAAAGAGCCATCAAGATCAAACTTTAGTTTTAAGAAAATGCGTCTACTTAACTTTGTGGATTGAAACTAATTGAGTAGTTTGGCTAACATTTGTAGTAATCCATCATTTCTTTTTTTTAAAAAAAAAAAAGTTATATATGATCATACCAACGGAAGGAGATTAATTAAGAAATGACGAGAAATGAATGATCCAGAAATGATAAGGTGGGTGGGCTTATGGTGGGTTCGTCTACTTCCCTCTATTATTGGGAAGTCCTAACCACTAAATTTCTCTGTTTATTATTTTAGTGATGAACCGTGGGAATAAGTACTGATGAAGATATGTAATTCAAATATTACACTTTGGAGATCCTACTCTTCATTTTTCTAATTCCTTTTGGTAATGGAGATCATTCATGAAAATGAGTAGAGAAATAGCATATATTTAACAGATGAAAGCCTTCACTTTTGATTTGATAATTGGACTAAACAAAGGGGCACTATGGTATGTGGAGGAGAACAATGCAGTGGAAGAGGAAATAGAGGTCAAATATTTCACTCATCAAGGGGCTTGGGATAGGGAGAAACTTCTTAATAAGATATCAGAAGAGATTACATCATGGAGTCCATTAAGCCTCCATTGGAGGAATATATCAATGATGTAGCATGGTGGATGGGGAGTACTCAAGGCATTTTCACAGTTAAATCAGCTTGGGAGCTAATGAGACATGAACAAGAAAGAAGAATTGCAACTGATGACAATCTGAAGAGGATGAAAACTCAGATAGTGTCTAGATGTTGGTGCTGTTCTGAAACAGAAGAAGAGACAATGACACATGTTTTTCTAACAGCCCCCATAGCCAATAGGCTATGGAGGAAGTTTTCTAATTTTGCAGGTATACAAATGGAGAGCATGCACTTACAACAACCAGTGGCGGATCCAGGATTTAGAGTCCGTGGGTGCCAAATAAACTTATCGATTAAATTAATTTTATATTTGATTAAATTATTCGTCTTTTCGATATATATCATTAATCAATCAATAAAATGTAAATAATAAGATATTACAAATCCACACTCCACACTAAAAGCATGAAGTTAACAAATTTAATTTAAGTCAAAAACAATTATAATGTAAAATTAAAAAATAATGTGCCAACTTTTTTCCTTAAAAAAAGGTGCTTGGAGCCTTTTTTTTCCTTAAAAAATATCTGCAGCAAATTTCTCAAAAAGAATAGGTACAAATGGGATTCGAACCCGCAACATTAGACATCTAAAGTTGCCCTCCAACCGTGGCACCACAAGCCAATTTTATTCACTGGGTGCCACGCTTTATATTTATATAAATATTATATATATATACCTATGTATATGTAGAGTTTCCGTCGAAGTCCGGGGGTGGCGTGGCACCCCCGGAGCCCTTCATAGATCCGCCCCTGACAACAACTCATAATAAATTGGTGGAAGCATAGTGATAATGCCAAACTCAAGGTGGTGATGAGACCAATGCTAACAATTATAATGTGGACACTGTGGAAAAGGAGGAATAACTTGAAGCATGGAGGAACCACCACATACAATGAAATGGTAATGCAAGTGCAAGAAGAGGTGAGGAAACTCATAAAGTTGAAATATCCTTGGATACATATCAGAAAGGAAACATGGCCTCAAATCATCACAAAGCTGAAGGAGTATAAACCTAAAATACATCACCATTATGTTCAATGGAAGAAACCTGGAAGAAACAAAGTTAAATGCAACACAGATGGGGCAGCAAGAGGAAATCCAGGTGCTAGTTCTATAAGTTTTGTAGTGAGGGACGAGGAAGGAGACCTTATATATGCAAGGGCAAAAGGAATAGGAATAGCAACAAACATGGAAGCAGAGGCCCTTGCTCTGCTAGAAGCAGTTTGGTACTGTCAAGAGAAGGATCTAAAAGAGCCTATAATCGAAACTGACTCTTTAGTTCTCAAAAAAATGGTGGATAATCAGTGGAAGATACCGTGGGAATTGGTAGAAAGAATAGAGGAGATTAGAAAGGTGATACGAAGTATAAATGCATCAATCACTCATATTTTCAGAGAAGGGAACTGCGTGGCAGATTCATTGGTCAATGAAGTAGTGGAGTCTCAAGAAACTAAGTGCTATTATCTATTTCAGGAGCTACCAAGCATAATAAGGAAGCATCTAAACATGGATAAATCGCAGATACCAAACATAAGGATGAAAACTCGCAAAATCAGCACACAGTGATATAGTAGAGAAGGAACAGCTAAGCAATCACCTCAACAACAGTCATAACAACAATTCAACATTTATGCGAGGAATCAGAAGGTACAGTAATTTTATAGAAGAATACTTCACACAGGTACAAAGTCAAAGTAGAATTAGATGTCCTAGCTAGTTTGGGTCATCAGAGAAGCTAGTCGGAGGTAATACCGGAAAAATCCTCAAGCAAGCGGCGTCATATCCGGACAGAAATGAAGAACATCTGCGGTCCCTTGGATTTCCAATAGCCACCTGAAAAGAAAAATGAATCAACAGCTCAAAGATTGAAGAAGACAGAGGAGACAGTGCAGAGGCGGGTAAAGAGAGAAAGGGTTTGGAGATTATTGGAAACTAGACAAAGAGCAGCTAATTGTTGATTTGGGATCGGTCCATTTATGGATGAGGTCATTTAATAAAAAAAATAAGTTTTATTAAAAAAAAAAAAAAGCGCCTTCACTTTTGTAGAGTGATTGAAGTAGTTGAGTTTTGATTCTATATAAACATTTCATTAATACCTATTAAGCTATTAATCCCAAATGTATAAACATAACTTAAAATTGGCTCTAATTTTCATTTTGACATTTAATTTAGGGTTAGTATCTATCGAACTCTTCAATTCAATAGAAATGTCTTTATTTTTCATTGAGATGTACAGATCCTATTCCTGGATTAAGTTCGTTCTTGCACCCAAGGTAGGTTCAACCCTAATGCCTAAGGACCTCAAAATTACACCAAAACAAGCAAAAAAGCCCCAAATTCAGTTCATATACATCCGAAATTGCACAGAAAAAAAATAAGTTCGAGCAAGGCAACATTAAACGAAGAAACATAACTTGAAATCCAACCAAAAGTAGAGCAGTAGAACACATGGAAAGGAAACTGAAAAGATGAAGGAGATACATACACATACCTGGGAAGAGATAAAACAGAAGTAATGTTGATTAAATTTTCGGTTTTTCATTAAAAATGTCTATCATAAACAAAATAGTAATTTTTTTTAATTATTATTTAATTATTTTTATAATATTGACTTCTAAAATACATGGTAAGAAAAAAAAAATTAAATCCTAAAATATATTGTGAAAGGTAAATTTATCATAAGAGATACTGGGAGAATTGATGTAGATTCCTAGAATATATTGAAAAGTAAAATTAGAAAAAGACTTTTAAAATAAAATATATAGGAAAAAAGAATTAATATTTATTTGAATGCACTTTTATTTTAATTTATTTTTTCTTAATAAGGACACTAATTAATCTTGGATACAAATTGAGTGCATTAATAGTGGAAAAAATCTACTTTAAATATTTTGTTTCGTGTTAAAATTAAAAGTGAATAAAATATTTAAGTACTCCAAGTTATAATATATCTTGCCATAACTCTTTTTAGAATTGTTTAATTTTAATTTGCAAAACACAATTTTTCATGTACCTTTCTCATTATTTATATATATATATATATATGTGTGTGTGTGAGTGTGTGTCAATTGTTGAGAAAAAAATTTCATGTATATTTGTTCAAGTTTTATGAAATTTTTGTACTAATTGTGATTTAATCTATTTTTATTTTTTTTGTTTATTTAATTAGATTGTTGATCAATAGACCTTTAGCTATGTCTGTGACATGTCCTATTTGGTATCGTAATCTTATTTTCGAAAGAAAAGAAAACAAAGTTAATTCGTTTGCAATATTATTTTATTTATTGTTTGCAATAATATTTTATTTAAAAGATCAAACTAGTACTTTATTTTATCATGAAAAAAATGTATGATTTTTTTTTATTAATCGACACTTGTGAGGTCCATTTTTTATAAACTAGACTTAATGAAAATTGTTATAAATATGATGCAAGCACACCATATATGAACTTTTTTGAGAATTATATGAAAAAACGAGAAAATTAAAATTAATATATTTCGATGCATTGAAACAAGTAATATCTAAAGTGAACTTTAAGAATTATTATCCTGATATTTACAATTTTAAAATTGATTATAGTTTTTTATAAAATAAATAGCAGATAGAGTGGTGATTTGGGTTGAATGCATTATATATACCAAAATAAATAAATAAATAATTAGTTATGGAAAGATAACTATGGAGCATAATAACATACAAACGTGGTTACCTTCCACCATCCAATCATACTATGGCTATTTTTGTACTTTGCGATTGACTTCTCAATTTAATAATGTCATTAATTTATGCCTAATATTATATATATATATATATATATATATATATATATATATATATATATATATATATATATTTTGACCAGAGCTATTAAATTGTGGTGAACTCACATAATACAGTATCATACCATAGATCTCCCCTGTATATCAAATAATAATAGGTATCTTCAAAGTTACTCTCTTTTGTAACATTATACATTATTGACTTTTTCATATTTTTTTCTCCACTTTCTCTAATGATACAGAAGTAGTTTACTTCCTGTATTAAGTGTATTACAACCAAATTCATTCATATAAAATTGTTAAATGAAACTACGATAAAAGAAATTGTTAATTAATAGGAATGAGATACAAAATAGTTTTTATAACTCAATTTTAGTCACTAGCTAGCTCAACTACATTAGTTTCACATTGGTTGAGATCTTTTATATCTTAATGATGAAGAAATTTTGTGATAGGTCAATAATTATTGAAAAATAGTGATAATACCATGAATTTTTCAAAAAAATTGTGACATTAATATAGTAGCAACTAAGATTACATGTGTTTTGAAATCTAGGAAGCTTGGCTACAACTGAGCCTACGAGAATTATGATGTTGGAAGAAAAATGCTTAAATAATAACAAAAGCAATATATAGTTGTCTAATAAATTATCAAAAAGTATTATTTTGTAACGGGGAAATTTCACATATAGTTATTAAGTATCTTAATTATTACTCCTTAGCTATAGTTTACCTAATTACGTGTTGTTGCTATAGTTCAATTGCTACATGTATTCCGGTTTGTATATTTCACATGCTTTAAATAGTTTATACAATTCGGAATTCAATTTTCTTGCTTTTATGAAAATGGGCGGTAATTTAAGTTGGAAAATGGAAACAATCTCATAAATCACGGAATAGCATCTCATTAAAGTTTCATACCATATATGACTTCCTCCGTACAGTATTTATATAAACTGATTAGTATCAATTGATTTGTATTATTTTTATATAAATTATTATCGATTGATTGTGAATTCATTATTAATTGGAGGTTTGGTCGAATATGTATTCCTTAAATATATTAGATGAGATATATTTCCATTTTTATAAAGGGCAAACTTCATAAATCCCACCAATTTAGGTCCTAATTACTAAGATTCTCGATAATTTAAAAAAAACTACTTCCTCTGTCATATTTCGTGCTTAGGATACACAAGTCTGAATCTGCGAGATACATGTATCTATCAAATTTTAAAATCGAAATACATATTTTATTATTCTCTCTACTTTCAAATGATTACATATATTACCACTTTTAATATTTTGTACCATATATTATTAAAGATACAATCAATACTCATATCCCTTAAAATTTAAAGCTATGATTGATTAATTATCTTTACATTTAAACTCCAAAATTAGTGCTTTAATTAAAAACAAATATATTTATCTCAGAGAGTATGAGTTGGTGTAAAACTCTAACTCTAACTCTTCCTCTTCCCTTGATCAGTCGAATTTTATTGAAAGAAACACTCCATTAAAATGGATGTTCTACAACTTGTCAACACACACATCAATTTTTTAGCCTTTGATTCTCTCACTCTCAAACCAATCCCCCACGAATCCACTAATTTTCCTCATAGGGGGAGACACCTCTTGCGCGCAGAGACAATGGGTATCGTTGTAAGTAGAAATTTCAAGCCCAATAGATTTATCGAATTTGACATTGACAATGGTACCGGTTGCATGCCTTGTATACTATGGACCAACTAAGAAACTTCGCCTAACTTCTCCCGTCGAATCTTGGCGATGTGAGCAACACAGATGAATCAAAAGGTGAAGCAAACACCACTGTGGTAAGATACCCTGACCAACTACGAACGTAATCAGAATCTTGTCATATGTATATGGTCTTCTATCATATATCTTAATATTATCATATAATTATCCATGTATTTTAAAAATCTTCAATCACTCCTCTAATTAAGGAAATCCATTACAACCAATTAATTTTTTTTAAGGCAAACTTCATAAATCTCACTAGTTTAGGTCCTGATTACTAAGACTCTCGATAGTTTCAAATATTACTTCCTCTATCATATTGCGTGCTTATGATACATGAGTTTGTATTCGCAAAATACATGTATCTACCAAATTTTAAAATTAGATACATATTTTATTTATTTAAATTAATTGATTGTAAACAAATTTCCTTAATTAAAGGAGTGGTCGAAGATTTTCAAAAGAAATAAGGAATTATGGCCCCATTACGACGGCGTTGTTCCAGACCCAAACCATCTAGGAGTATTAAAGTTGAGAGAAATATAACGGGGCCATTTTACTGCCATTTACATTGGGCTGAATTTTGAACTCTATGATTGCTTTGAGATGAAAAGACAGGTACAATAGGAATCGAATCGAAAATCGAATCAAATCATAAATCAAGTCAAATTGAAAAAAAAAAAAGACTAGTGATTAGTTTGACTTGATTTGGTATTGAAAAAAAAAAATCGATTATATTTGGATTGATTTGATTTTAACTAAAAAAAACCAACCCAAGACCAAACCAACCCGATATTATATATATAATTTTAAAATTTTATTTTATACATAAAAATATTTACTTTGATATAATTTTTAAATATTTCTTATACTTTTTCATAGTTTTTATCTTTTAATATATTATTTCAAGTTTGATTAGATTTTTGATGGTTCAATAAAGATCATAGTCCACAGATGTTGGTAATTATAATACAGTTTAAATCAAAAATCAAATTAATACTAATGCAAAAAGAAAATCAATTCAACACTAAGAATGACAATAATATTGAATATTTGTTATTTGGTTTTACATTGGTTTAGACAATTTAAATACATAATCTAATTTTAATTTTCTTTAATATTTAGTCATGTAACTAATACTTATTAAACTTATTTTAGCATAATTTAGTACTTTTAAATTATGATTATTTTCATTATGACTTGTTAATTTGCAATATTTGTTTTACGCATTTTTATCATTATTATTTTTTTGTTGGATATTTTAGTGTCATTAATCATATCATATTTTATGTTATTTTCTTAAGAAACACCTTAGATAGTTGTATTTTGGTAGGACTAAAGAAATATTTGAAGTACAAATAAATTATATGTTTGTATGAATACTTTACCGGAAAAAATAAATAGTTTGGTTTGATATTTGAAAAACCTGAACTAATCCGGCCATGTACACCCCTAACTACAACCCCAAATAAACAAGACAAGTTGCACATTTAGCCGGTCGATAAAATATAATTATATTCGTTAATTAAATATAAACTATTAATATAAAAAAAATGACTATTATTTTGATGAACAACAATTTTTATTAATTTCTCCATTAATTATTCACAATTCAATCGTTTTGTCTTGTATTTTGCTTTGTCCTATTTATATTAATAATAACTACTCCTAGTAGTATATATTTATAATTTCAGTGCTTATTACAGTAAAACTTTTTTTTGTTCTTTTCATTGTTGAGCATTTTTTTCATCAAACTGGTTTAACAAGTATTAAAATATTTAATATATTAACTTTATTTACTATAAAGAATATATTGAAACTCTTTTGAATTAGACATTTTCAATTCTGTTTGCATATGAATTATTTTTTCTACCCATGTAATACACGTGTCATTTAGATTTTTTGAATGTACACAAGCCTACCATTCTTGGGATTTGTGTCACCAATATTTATTTTGAAGCGTATATCATTTCATACATAACAATGCACCATGATTGATATCATTTTGTCAACATCTTCGGAGGAAATTTCCAAGTGATTTTCTTCAAGCACGCGACGCGTGTATAATCAAACAAAAAACTACTCACATTATATTAAGCACCCTTTATAAATTTTAAAATTTAAGTTTTTAAAATTTGAAGTTGTGTTTAGACATGTTTTTTTTTTGTTTAGAAATTATTTGAAATTTTATAGTTAGTATATTAAAAAGTCACTGAACTATGAGAAATTATCTATCAAAATTATTGAACTTTATTTTGTATCAATAAGACCACTCAACTTAAGACTTTTATTTTCAAAAATCATTTAATTATATTTATCATTAAAATAAATTTGACATGATAAATTAAATTATTTTTTATGTCATTTAATTATGAATCCATAAATAAATAAAAATATAAAATCTATTTTATTTTTACTCGATCTCCCCACAAATTGGATTCATCTAAAGATTAAAAATCATATTCCACTATAAGCTCCCGCTTCTTCTATTTCTTTCTTTACTTCTAATTAGATGAATCTCACAAATTTGATTCATTAATTTCTCTTTAATAGCTTAATGTCATTTCCTATGTTGGCGAGAATCAAGAAGTGTTTTAAATGATATTGATGAGAAATAAACAACACACCTACTTGTTTTGCAAAAAGAAAATCATGCCAAATAAGGAGAAAAACAAACACGACATAAAAATAAAAATAAAAATCTATGATTTTGTTTACTTACGGTCTACGGGGTTTATGATTATATGAAATAAAAATAAATAGATTCTATAATTTTGTTTGTTTGTGCCCTTATAATTAAATATCATAAAAAATAAATGTAGCTAATTAATTTTTGAAGATAAAGTTTTAAGTTGAGTGGTTTTATTGATACAAAACAAAGTTCAATGACTTTGATAGATAATTTCTCGTAGTTCAGTAACATTTTAAGATATTAACTCGAAAGTTTGTGAATGAGAGTGAAACTTCTCACAAAACTAAATATTTGAAGATAAATTTTATCTATCTAACAAAACACTAGCTTAAGTAGGTATTTTTACCCCAGAATATTCTTATAAATATTTCACTTTATATAGAATTTATCAAATTTTGTTTGGTTATAATTTCTGTAAAGAATATTCTGGAATAATGCTCATTTTTAAATGTACTTAATTATTTATTTAATTTTTTTTATGTACTTAAATTAATGCAACTTCAAAAGTGAAAATGGATTGAAATTGAAAATACAACTTCAATTTGAATTTTCAATTTTCATGATCAAATACAAAATTTCTAATATATTGAATAGTTATTTAAAAAATTTTGATAACATTTCCTATCCCTACCCTATATCAAACGATCCCTGCTTTCAAAGAATTAAATAGCTCAAAGAATTAAACCATTCAATAAGATTTGAATACGAATTAAAATTATAATTCAAATATCATAAACAAACATAAATTTTAAATTCAAATTACATATTCAAATCCTAATTAGTTTAACAATTAAGTTAAAAAAATAAGAAGAGGAGAAGGAAAGTGCGGTATCCGCACACGTCAAGTAAAGTAGAATCACTTATTTCTCACCAACCAAAAAAACAGCAACTTATTACTCACCAATCAAAAGCTAACCATCAAAAGAAAGAACTTTGCAAAACAAACCCACGAGATGTCAAATAAATAAATAAATAAAAATACATCAAATAAAGAAATTCTTTGTTTTTTAGTTATAAGAAAATAAAAGTGTCTAACTGAGCTAACAGTAGGGAGAGTTGATTTTATAATTCACTTACTATCTTTTTCTAAAATTTAGTACTACATACGTTCCGATGTCAAATAAATAAATAAATAAAAATATATCAAATAAAGAAATTCTTTGTTTTTTAGTTATAAGAAAATAAAAGTGTCTAACTGAGCTAAAAGTAGGGAGAGTTGATTTTATAATTCACTTACTATCTTTTTCTAAAATTTAATACTACATACGTTCCAATTTATTTGACAGATTTGATACAGTGTTTTAAAAAGAAAGAATTTTTTTTGAAATTTGTTGTTTAAACTGAGGAATTTAAAAATTAAATTATTTATGTGATTGTAACCAACGTGGATTGTGGTGCAATAGTGAGATTGTTTCACCTTTAACCAGAGGTCTCGGGTTTGTCTTTCGAATGGACCCTGCAGTGCGCGATCCAAATTTAATTAGGGCTCCAATGTGAACTCCGAACACCGGGTGAGAATTTCATTAAAAGTTAAACAAAGTAATTTAAAGTTGAATTATTTTTAATTATAATGAAGTACTCTATAATTTACAATAATCTAAAAAAAAAAAAAAGTGTCATAAAATTGTACATTACCAAAAAAGTCATTTTTCTTAAAACAAACTAAAAAGGAAATGAGATAATTTTTTTTAAACGAAGCTAGTAATTTTTTAGGAGTACTTCTTTTAAACTTGATAAATTTTTTAAAAATTATTTATTTATTTAGTAAGTATTATTTTCCCTTTTGATTCAAAGCACATTTTTTTTTGTACTAGAAATAAATTGATTCACGTGTCAAACATTATGTGGTCTACTTACTTAAAATTGTTCTATTGGCTATTTAATAGTATCTGTTGACTCTCTCCTCCATACTTGCCTCTTGCTTCTCTGCTTTCTATCTAAAAACTTCTCTGGGTTTCCTTTTTATACACACTATCAGGTTTGTCCCTTCAAATCTTTATCTTCTTGTTTCTGGTTTTCATATGGATGATCATCAGCTGATGATTTTTCAGTTGGATCTTCATTCTTTTTTGTAGTAGTTTTCTTATAATTAACTTGTTTTGCTTGTACTAATTAGTTCAGACGGAATAATCATCTGTATATTGTTTAGAAGTTTAACTTCTTGAAAACCTTTTTTTTTTTTTTGCTTTTCTTGAGAGTCTAGTTGTTTGACTCGCTTTTCTTGTATCCATGTTGTCAATTTATTCGTCTTTTCCCCCATGTTCTTGGGGAGGAATCTTTTTACACTTCTCAAGAAAAAAAAAGAAGAAAAAGAAAGAGGGGTCTTTGATATTTTCTTAATCTTGGTTTAAGGTTGATGCAAAATAAAAATCTGAATTTCCGGGTAAAAGAGTCAATTCATCTATTGTGATAGTAAACAATTAATAGGATGTTTTAATATGATGTTTGTAGCGTGTGAATGTTTTAATTTTTAACTAATCTTGGAGCTAGGAAATTTCATATGCTAAGTTCTTGGTTAGTGATAATAAGTCTTCATGGAAAGTGGATTGTATCTGGGATAGGGAATAGTTTCAGGACCCTTGAGAGTTACATGTGCACATAATTATTGTAGGTTAAGTTAAAGATTTCTCTTTTGTTAAGACTGGATTATGACATTGTAGGAATCAGAATATTCCTGTTTAGTTGTGTTAACATCTTGTTAATCCCCTCTTTGGTCTTGTAGTGCAGGCACTCTGCAAACATGGAAAAGAAGCATCTATGTGCTGCTCTTCTTTTATGGGCCATTGCTTGCTCTGCACTTCCTGCTTCCTCTGGTGATTTGCTTAGAATTGGTTTGAAGAAGCACAGCTTGGACGTTAATAGCATAAAAGCTGCAAGAGTAGCCAAACTACAGGATAGATATGGGAAGCATGTGAATGGCATTGAAAAGAAATCGAGTGACTCAGATATCGATATAGTCCCCTTAAAGAACTACTTGGATGCCCAATACTATGGAGAGATTGGTATTGGTTCACCTCCTCAGAAATTCAAAGTTATCTTTGATACTGGGAGTTCTAACCTCTGGGTTCCATCATCGAAATGTTATTTCTCTGTAAGTTGTTGTGCTCATTGTTGTTAAGTTATTTATCCCCTCACTCGTTTATCAGAATTTCTTCCTTAAATTTGAAAATGCTCGCAGATTGCATGCTGGATCCACTCCAAGTACAAGGCGAGCAAATCCAGTACATATACAAGAGATGGTGATCATCATGCTCCTTTTTAACTAAGAACCTGTGTTTTCTATTCATATTTATTGTTCACCAAGTAATTTATTTTTTCATTTCAAGTTGCAGTTCCGGCTTGATGTGTCTTTTTCTGATTGTATTTTGCTTCTTGTTATGATCTAGGGGAATCTTGTTCAATCCGTTATGGAACTGGATCAATCTCTGGCCATTTTAGTATGGACAATGTTCAAGTTGGTGATCTTGTAGTTAAAGATCAGGTGACTTCTTGTTTGGCAACTGGTTCTCGACATACCATGGAATGATCCTTTCTGTTTTCCAAATGATGACAATTCTACATCAATTTTTCAGGTGTTTATTGAGGCGACACGAGAACCTAGTATTACATTTATAGTTGCAAAGTTTGATGGTATACTAGGCCTTGGTTTCCAGGAAATTTCTGTTGGAAATACTACACCTGTCTGGTAGTTCTTCCTATTTTAGGCGTTTACTTCAGTTGTACCATTTATTTCTTGTTTCTTTCTTCTCAGCTTTATGGAGTCTGCTTGTCTTACCTCTGATCTAAAATGTAGGTACAATATGGTGGGGCAAGGTCTTGTAAAAGAGCCAGTTTTCTCTTTCTGGTTTAACCGTGATGCAAATGCAAAACAGGGAGGTGAACTTGTATTTGGTGGAGTTGATCCAAAGCACTTCAAGGGTAATCATACTTATGCTCCGTTGACTCAGAAGGGCTACTGGCAGGTACTTGAACGTTTTTCCATTTCCTCTTTTCTTCTATATCTTAGCATGTTGGTTTTTTGGAGGGGGGAGAAGGTTGGTGGTGCGATCTAAAAGCAGCTCATTTGTTATGCCATCCTCCAATTATTTTCCTTTGCCTTTTCAGTTTAATATGGGAGATTTCCTTGTCGGGAACACATCAACAGGTGAGTATTTCCCATGTAATCATCTACAGAATTGCTAACAGAGCGTAGATCATCACATGCAAGAAATGGAGATTTCCCTCAACTTTGTTTCTCGAAAGATAAATTCTAAGTCTACTGCTTTGAGGCAGTACCTTACTGTTATCCAGTTTTCATGAGTTATACACAGACATGTGCCCTTTAGGCATATAAGTTATCCTTGCGCCATGGACAAAAACAAACTAAGTATCATTCTGAATGAGGTATACCATCTATCTAACACAGTTAATGAGTAGTTTAAGTTCTGGTCATGTTTTCCCATTTCAGGTTATTGTGCAGGTGGCTGTGCTGCTATTGTGGATTCTGGAACATCACTGCTTGCTGGTCCAACAGTATGTTCTGTTATCTCTAACTTACTCAAGTTGTAGACTTTTGGACTATCTTTTTATTTAAAACAATACTTGTAACTTATGACAAATCATCTTCAGACTATCGTGACACAAATCAACCATGCCATTGGAGCAGAAGGAGTAGTTAGCATGGAATGTAAAACTATTGTTTCACAGTATGGAGAGATGATCTGGGACTTACTAGTATCAGGGGTCTGTTCCCTTTCCCTCTTTTGTTTATTTCACATTTCAGTGTGCTTGTGATAAGACGTTGTTGTGATCTGCAGGTAAGACCTGATCAAGTTTGTTCACAAGCAGGTTTATGCTTTGTTGATGGAGCTCAACATGTGAGGTACAACCCCACCTTCTAATTTTAATTGCTCTTCCTATTATGACGTAGTTAAACTTGAAGTTCATGCCATTGAGAGGAGGCTTTAGTATAAGTGTTGAGCGGATAAAAAAGTATGAACTACTTCCTGTATTTGAGAAATTACTGTTATGATTACAAATAAGCACAGGAAAATCACGAGAGCTTCCAAAGTTCTTGAAATTATTTTCACGTGTGCCTCGAGTATTATCTGATTTCCACACTCTCTGTCATCTGATTTTTGAATACTCAGCATGATCTGTATTGACCTGAAAGGTAGGATTTGCTAATCCAACAGTATACAATGAGCATAAAGTTCTGAGAATGTTGGTTTATCACTTAGGCTCCAGATTAACTGTCTAGCCCTTTAATTGCTATGTCAGATGTGACTCAACTAATGTACCAAATTCCTTGCAGCTCTAATATCAGAACTGTAGTTGAAAGGGAAACTGAAGGAAGTACTGTTGGTGAAGCACCATTATGCACTGCCTGTGAGATGGCAGTTGTTTGGATGCAAAACCAGCTCAAACAAGAAGGGACAAAAGAGAAAGTGTTAGAGTATGTGAGTCAGGTATAAGTCACAGCTTTACCTGATGTCCAATAAATAGTATATCAAACCGCCCTAATATTAAAGCTTTGATGTTTTATAGCTTTGTGAGAAAATACCAAGTCCAATGGGAGAATCCGCAATCGACTGTAACAGCATCTCATCCATGCCAGATATTACATTCACTATCAAAGATAAAGCTTTTGTGCTCACTCCAGAACAGGTTTCACTCCACGCGTTTTTAGTCCATGTTCTTACGTTGATTACGCGAGTACATTGAAAAGTACATATGTGGTATATAATCTTAATATTGCACCCCGATTTGTCATTCACTCACTAAACAATTGGGAAAAAACTACCTATTTGCTTAAATAGTAATTATACCCTTAACTCTGACATTATTTGCTTATATAATAATTATACCCTCAACTCTGAAGTCTGAAGGACTCATGAAAAATAGGCTAAGGACAAAGTACCTGCATTCACTGAATTGCTGAAACATAAAATGTAGTCGGCAAGAGGCTGCTCCATTGTTGTATCAAATATCTATTTACTTCATTTTGGTCAGTATTCTGGAGAGGTGTTTCACTGTCTTATTTGCTATGAAATAGAAAGTCATTCCTGGAATTATATGGTAGTCAAGTACTACTAATATTATGATATTTAAGCTAAAAGACATATTCTACTAATATTTTGATGCATCTGCTAGCAAGAACATGTCACTGAACCCCTGCTATAATAAAGTAGTTTGGAAACAATACCTTAACTGTTTATATCCAACGAGCTTGACTTCAGGTAAAGGCTACATTAAATACTAGTCAAAGAAAAAATTTGGAAATTATAAAGAGATGATTGGGAGAACAAGATTGTAAAACGGAGAGAAACAAGAATCTTGACTTGTAACAAACGAGCAGCTTCACTTTAGTAAGACAGAATGTGATCGATCAAGATCAACAGCAGCCAATGGAGTTGATGTGTAACATTTGTTATGAATTGCCTTTGATACACCTGATAACTAAAAACTTTGGATGACAGTATATTCTTAAAACTGGAGAAGGGGTTGCGACAATTTGTGTCAGTGGATTTGCTGCTCTGGATGTGCCACCACCTCGCGGTCCTCTTTGGTATGTTATCCTTGCACTTACAAGCATCAATGAGTCAATGTGGACTACATTCATGCTACTACATTACTCTAAGCAAAAAAATCATGTTTCATACAAGCACTACACTTTCTATTTCGTTTTCATGTAGCTAATATTATGTTACTGCTGTCCTAAAATGATATTCATATATGTGGTTGCAGGATTCTTGGAGATGTATTCATGGGGCCGTATCACACTGTGTTTGACTATGGTAAATCCCAAGTGGGTTTTGCTGAAGCTGCATAATAGCCTTTCATGTTGTTACACGCCACAGTTACTTTGTAAAATGGGGCAAGTATTGTAAAGAGATGAATGATATTGCTACTGCTACTGCTATATGATTGTGTTGTATCTGACTATAATATGGCACACTAGTCTTCTCTTTCTTGACTACTTCAGGTGCTTCTTACTAATCCTTGTGCATGTCTAAATAATATATGCTCAGTTGCAGTAGTAATCACTTGCGCCCACTACAAGATGCAAAATACTTATTTCAAATTCTTGCATGTGATGCAAGGAATTAGTTGATGTTTTGGAACAATTAGGCCTGAAGAGGATATGACATATTTGACACTGATGGTATCTAGTACTCCAAACGGTCTACTTGTTCGACATGCCATATTTGATATGTTTTAGAACAATTAGTCAATCCACTCTTTTCCTCCAACTTTGTTCACGTTGCCCGCACTTAGTGAGAGAGTCAAAGGGAAAAATAAATGTAAAACACAAATTTTACCGCATAAATGTCGTGTAACATGTTCTAAGCCATAGAAATAGAGTACATAGTATCTATCTATCTATCAAATCCCCTCAGGGACAAACATCATCCAGTCATGACAGCAAATAAATGCTTAAAAAGGATTACAATGTACAACTCAACATAATACACCAACAACAGGAAATGCATTCAGTTTCAGTATCTATCATTCATCAGTCTTCACTGACACCAGGCTTGTGTAGATGCATTGTTACTCCTCGTCACTTTCATTGCCGAAGACGGATGCAACAGTTACTTTTGGCTTCTTCGCAGATTTGTTAACCAAGGTTGTCACCTAACAGAGAAGGGGTAGGGCGAAGTAGTTCAGGATTAGCTACAAATCAACCAAATCATTTCCCTGAGTACCAAAAGAAGATGAAAAGACAAATAAATTCCTTGTTTTCTGTTCCTATCCAGAAATGGACTACTTGAGTGCATTTGAAGCATGCCTCTTCACATTAATAATAATTAGATGTCATCATCTTCTCCTCTTTCCGAGTAATTTTTTCTGACGGACAGCAGGAAGAGGCAACATATGCACCCCAAGATAGTTAACCAGGCAGTATATCTCACAATGTGTTCCACATAAATAAGAGGTTTGTGAATATGGAATTCCTACTTCCATATTATACCTAGCATAAGTTATCTTTTCTATTAAAGTTAATCCTCACGAACAGCAATCACTATCCACTAGAAAAATCCTGTTCGAGTTGCATATAGTTCTGCAGGATGTCACAACCAACCTAGCAAGTTCACAAGGGAATTGAACAAATCAATTGAGTGCACCCTTGTTTTGCACCCGAGGTGTGGCCTAGTGGGACAAGGAACACTAGGTGATTTCTTCCCATCTACCTAAGCCTTGGTGGGAAAAGTTACTGGATACCTATGCAAGAGGGAGGTAGCAAGTACCCGGTGGAATAGAATGGGTGCGCGCAAGCTGGCCTGGACGCCACATCATAAAAAGAGAAGGAATCAATTGGGTGATCCCTAGTTACACCCGTGAATCTCACTATATATCCATGCTTTTAGCATCTTCTTTCTCTCTCAATAGTTCTAATTATCTAAGGATTAGAAGTTTCTAATATCTCCTTGCACTGAGTTGGAAAATAAAATAAAAAAAATATAAAAAGAGACCAAACATAGCTGAGATAATCAGTAATCTAACCGTAAGTACCTTTGACGAGCCTCCTTTTGCAGAAAATCCGAACTTCAAAGTCTTCCTCTGATCTTGATCTGCTAGAGCAGTTGCAGTTCTAACCATGGAAGGGGCTGGAATGTTTCCTGCTTCCTCTGGTGTTTGCTGTTCTTGCTGCTTCTTATTGGCAGCCCTAGTATCAGTAAAAGCAAAAACAGATCATCGACAAGAAACACATACCACATTATCAGAAAATAGATGCAGAATGGCCTGAATGGAAACATCATACATTTGGGTGAATTTTGCCATCTCCCTCTCTTGACGTTGCTGCTCTCTTTTCTGCCTATCATCCCGGCTACTTCCATGCATTTCTCTCATTTCCTTGAAGCGCTATGATAGTAACAGAAGGTTAGATAGCGCTTAATGGAGGAGTGGAATGAAAGTAATAAACATTTTTTCTGGGGGATAATGATGAAGATAATATCAAAGAACTGGAAAATATTTTGAGATTTTAAGGAAAACAATTACCTTCCTGTGATTATGATCATATGAACTTAGGTGTGCTTCAAACTCCATTGCTAATTTATATTGCTTGTTGCACAGCTCACAAAAGAAAGTCTTGCGTATTTCCTTCACGTCCGTTTCAATTTTGTGCTCGCGTTCTGCTAAAACCTGGATTTTCATAATGTGCAGGAAGCAGGCAGTAGAAGCCACCAGGTAATAAAAACTGCACGAAATTTTCAAGATCTTCCAAAGTTGGTATCCCCTTATATACCATTCGCATCAAAAGACACATACATATATGCTATATGCTGCCTTCTGTTATTAGATGTATGTTTCAGGAAAAGTAAAGTATCAAACTCAAATAGTCTGGTGCAACATATTTGATAGCTACCCTAAAAGTGTAAACGGCATACCTCCCGTTTTTTGGCAAGTTCTTCAGTCTCCTCAAGTTCAATATCAAGCTTACGTCTTTGAATATTTTCTTCTGCTGTAAAAAAATCATCTTCCTCTTGCTTTCCAATCCCCAACTTTGGGTCTCGCATCCCTGATTTTATTGGCTCAGTAATTCCTAGTCCCCAAAAGGAAGAAATAAATCAAGACTAATTAACATGCACGGATACATTACAGAAAATGTAACTTAAAAAGGTTGAAAGAAATATGTCAAGCAATTTTGAACAAGTAAACTTACCTTGCTCATTTTTCCCAAGACCCTTCCCTTTCCAACCCATCTTCTGAAGAAGCCTGAATCCAATGTTAGAGGATGTCAACTGTGTATCTAAAGATGCTTGTTCCACATTTTCCAGGTCTACGTTTTCCGTTGGTCTATGGCTAATAGGAAGGCGAAAATCTTCAGCGAGATCCTCAAGAACAGAAGCCTCATCAGCCTATGTTTCAAAAGTTGAGATGCAACTTTGTTAATTAAAATAGCTGAATATCAAGATTTGTCCATGTTAGTAGAACTGCACAAGTCATGGAATATAGCAGAGTTGAAATAAACCAAAATTCATAAGCATCCTTCGTTCCTTAAAAATAAGTTAACTACAAAGGCACCGGTATATTTTCTTACTTCTCTCTACATAAACCAAAAAAAAAAAAAAAAGGAAAAGGCTTGAGCTGCATTATTATGAGTTCTCCAGATTGCAAAATAATCTTCATACTATTAGAATCATCCTAAATGAGTTTCTAAATAAGATTGAAGAGAAAGTAATAGAAAAATCCAATAAAGTGGAAATAAACGAGAGATCCATGATGAATGAAGGAATTAGCCAAGTCACAAAGTAAGAACAATCAGCATTCTAGCTCATACCTCTTCCATTTCTTGCTGGCGTCTATCTCTCATGCGCATATCTGGCCTACTATTGAACCATCTATCATCCATACTTATATGATATCGCTGTTCACACAAGCAAGCAACAAAGTTACTTACCAGTGTACAAAAGAAAGAAATGTTGCACAGAAGTAAACAAAGTGAAAAAGTGGCAAAGCTGAACCAAGTCTAGATTCCAGATTACCTTTCAACCATGTAATATAAGAACAATCCACGCATTCTATTAGTTAAGCTGCTTTGGTATATCATAGAATGTTTCAATGAAATCATTTTCTAGTGTTATATATAGTTGAAATAAATAATTTCCTCACACAAGTATCTCAACTCATTGCCAACTGAAACAATGATTCAGAATATAGTTTCCTGGTTAAATCATTTTCACTAGACATTTTACAATAATGCTTAATCAATCGGATGGAATAGACCACAAATTAATTAAACAATCAAAATCAGCAAACAGAACATTGCATAACAAAATACTCCTGTAAATTGTAAGATCTCAATGATATACCAGAAACCGAACACGGAATTCATTTTCAACGATTCATTAGGTTCAGAGGTATGCCAGAATCGGTACATCAGAAAAAAAAAAAAAATAGGACTTTGTTCATATTTTCAACGTCTACGAACAGAAATCGGAGGAAAATAAAGACGAATAACGAGAAGTAATTGGTACCTGATTGAACGAATATCGGTTTCGTAGTTGAGAAGAATTAGTGTTAGCTCCACAATTGTCTGTAGTTCAGGATTCAACGTTTGTTTGAGCGAAAGAGAAAGGGCAAGAATCTAGGGTTAAGCGGGACACAGTTGCCTCATTTGTGCCTTTGAGATTTTGCCACGTTGTTCATCTCACGGGTGTAATGTTTTCGGGTCGACGACCCGATTCGACCCAAATCCAACACCCGGAAAACAATTCTTTTTTCTTTTAAAATTCTTTAATTTAATGATTCATGAATTCAAGTGTTGCACCATCTAAAATAATAAAGGCGGTAGCTGAAATAAGTTTAAAAGGCACGTTTGAATGGATTATAATATTTAACTTTTAATTTATATTTGTTTTATTTTAACTTATAAGTACTTAAAAATATTCTTTTTATTTTATTCAAATATTAAAAACATCTAAAATAAGTCAATTCAGACAAACTTTTACTCTTCAATTTAAGGGTGTGCAAAAAATGAATTGACCGATAAACCGAACCGAAAAAAGTGTTATTGGTTTATAGTTATTGGGTTATTTAGTTAACGGTTATTTAATGTTTTACAAAAAAAATTATTGGGTTATCGGTTCCTTATTGGTTTTTTAATATTGGGTTATTGGGTTAACCGATAATCCATTAAGAATATAATTATTTACTATTTTAATTTTTAGTTATACATATATATAATATATTAAACAAAAAATATTAATATAATTAGTAGTATATTAGACTAAAAATATAAAAACCCTACGCAATAATTAACACTACTTAACAGTTAACTCTCCTCTCTACTTTTAGTTATTTAACCTTTAGGTTCTACTTTTTAGTATTACTTATTTACTTTAGTTAGTTTATAATTGATTAATATTAGCTTTTGCACGATTGTAAATACGTGCAATTTGATTAATAAAATTCAGATTGTGTTTTTTTAAAAAAAATAAAAATAAAGTAAGAACTTCATTTAATTGGGTCTTTTCTTTATATATGATTTACCATAAGCACGACCTCATTTGCTACTGTTTTGACTCTTGTCTATGATTTGGTTTTATTTGATTCTCTTTATTGCATAAAGGGGACCTTGTTTTATATATTATGGTGATCGAAAATTGACCAAGACTTTGTTGTGATGATCAAAATACAGCATGTTGGTCCCTGTTGTCCCGTTTGTGATGATTATTTTGATGTATACGTATCACGTCAAATTATTGGATAAGTCATATATTTATTTTGAAATCATTTTCTTATTGGTTAAATCAAAAACCGAACCATTAAAAACCTAAAACCGATAAACCGAAAACTGATAACAAATATCTTATTGGTTTGTTTATCGGTTTAGCATATTCAAAAATCAAAAATTGATAAATCGAACCGATAATACTTAAAACCGAACCGACTGATACACACCCCTACTTCAATTGGTGTTTTTCTTTTCCTCTTCTTGTGTTACTGTTGCGCATAAAAAATGTATAAAGTTACTTGTCAATTCACGCATCTGACATAAAGAAAGAATTAGAAGATTTCAAATTTGATTTATATTTTAATGATATTTCAAAAGATATTTTTGAATAAAAGTATATAGTCATTATATTTATTGTAAAATAATACACACGAATTTTCGATTGTTATAAAAAAACGTCCACGAGTATGGAGGTATCTCTAAAGACAAGTAACTTTTACGTACAATCGTATATTACAATTTATTATTAATGCAATTTCATCTAATTATATTCTGCACTAGAAATTAAAAAAGAGTAAATTAACTTTTAAGAATCAAATAAAGTGCGACCATACACGACAATTGATAGTTTTAACGAGAGTAATCAAAATGAAGTTGGTGGGATGCCCATCTAGAAATTGAAATTTCCAGTGAATTGCACGCAATTCATGCCAAACATGCTAATTACCATTGATATGCAAAAGGTTATACGATTCTTAAAGAAATTTATTAAATTGAAGTGCTAATTAATTAAACTAGAAAAGCTTAAAGCCAAGGTTGATGCCCAATCCTCATTATATTGTGTTGGCGGTGTGGTCCAAAAATTGGATATTTGTTCTATCTACTTTTTTCTTTTGGAGTAAGATTTGTTGTAGGCTTGTAGCTTATAAGGCACAACTCTAATCATTATCTACTTGTATATAATATGAAAAAGTATCACTTTTTAAGATTAAACAAATAATTATAGATATGAACAAGACCAAATGAGACTGTATGGAAATCCCATAGAGGGATTGATGGACCCCTTCTCAAACCTTTAATCATGTAGCAACACTAATCCTTAATGTTACAAGGAATATATGAAAATGAAAATAGCCCCTTCTCTATTACGTTCAATTAATACACCATAAAATTATTTCAACGTGTAGGCCTGATTTTGTCCATAAATTAAATATGTGGCATCTGCTTATCAAATTATATGAAAGTGTGTATTCATCTCATTTAAAAGCTAAAATTAGATATTCTCAATCAGCGGCGGAGCTAGCTTATTGATTGTGGATTCGGCAGAACTCACTAGCTTTAATTGCTTTTGTTCGATCGAGGGGTATGAGCTAACAGCTAATGTATTCTGGCATTTTGTTTTGGGTGAGATGTACACCGAAAGGAATTGACGCTCAAGCTTTAGCTAGCTCATTGAATATGTACAAAACTACAAATTATAAATTTAGAACCCAATAACTTTAAAAAACTAAAATTCTGAACTCATAACCTCTAATTCTTGGCTTTTCCTCTGTTAAATCTCAATGCTTCTTGCGAATAGCTTTTCTTAAGCTAATTCATTACTAATTTAGAGTTAAGCAACTACATATCAAGCTTAACACATCCGATTAGAGAATACATGATGAAACTAGAGGATTAATTAGTTATCATTTGAATTCTTAATCACCATATTATGAGAATGAACGCAGAGCTCTCAACACCTAACTATATAAATAATTAAAATTCAAGAATGTAGGCCATCTTTCCTTCTAATTAAAGAACTAATTAATTATCGACACTTGTCACATAAAAACGAAACTCTTGTTTAACTTTTTATGCCATCTTTTTTGCATCCTAACAAATCCCCACTTTTAACGTTGCTAACACTGACTAGTTAAAAGATTATTCTTTCTTTTTTTCTCAAGAAAAGTGAATTTAACTACATAAAAATTATAATAAAGTGATCAAGCTAAGACAGCAAGAAAACACTAGCTAATTAATTAAGTATAGAAATAACATATGAAAAGAAAGTGAAATGTAGCAAAAAAAGGGTCCGTAGTTAGAAGTACAATTGAGGGGGAATTAAGATGGTGGAAGGACAGGACATTATGATAACAATGGTTAGGGTTAAAGAAGAATCCTTAAAGCTAGACAGCTTGCAAGCAATTAACGTTTGTAAGGTTCTTAAAAAATGTGTTTAAGATTTGTTCTAATTTTTTAATAATTAAAAGTGCTACCTCTCTACAGCCAATTATGCAATGTATGTATTCAAACATCTAAAAAGTCCCTTTTTGACTCTTTTCCCCCTCTTTACCCTTTATTTTAATTGCTAATAAATATATCATTAATTAGTTTTCTTCACTTTTCCCTTATTATAATCATACTTCTTATTTCCTCTACATTTCATATTGACAGGTATAGATTCACATCTATCTGGAAATGATATAACTTGTCAAAATAATGTAGTATATATATATATTTATATATGTGTGTATCTACTTAGTTAGGTATATTATTGACTAGAAAAGGTAAAAAAAAATATATTGATTAAGGAGGACTTTGGTAAAAATATGTAAAAAGTCGTTGAGTGTTATTGTCTTGTGAAAGTTACATTTGCTTGAATGATTGAAATAAAATTTCTTCTACCTAACACTAAAAGGTATGCTTGTCTTTAATTTAGGCACTAGTTAATTGAACCTTGGATTATAATATCAAATTAGTGTATCCTTCTTTAATTTATATTCTCAGGAAAACGATTTCAACATGATATGATTTGCTGAAGTGATTTGTATTTAGTATCTAGAATTTTCCAAGATTTATTGCACATTTATTTTGCAGAAATTAGTAATTTGTATATATTAGTGTATTGTCAAATAAGCAACGTGTTAGGGTTTTGCCCTGATTTTCTTACCATAATTTAAGAATTATTTTTCTTTAAAGAAAAGACAAAACATTACCATAAATGTTTTTACTTTTCCTGAAAGGAAAATATAATATTCTTTCATATTTGGTTTATTTTTTTCTTTTAGGAAAAGGTTTTGGAGTAGCTAGTCCTTTTCTAGTAAGAAAAGGTTTTAGGACTCTATAAATATAGGTTTGTTTCTTCTAACACAAAGACAATAGAATCCACAATGTTGTCGTTTAAGAGTCTTGTTTATGGGGAGATTTATTCTCTCGTTTCAATGTTTTTCTTTATATTAGTTTTGATATAATAATATTTTGATTTTTAATATAAGTTTTTTGTTATCTGATTTATCAACTATATGATTTGCAAATTGTAAGCTTCCGCATGACGCCCTAATCACCCTTCATAACCCAACACAACGTACACTTGTTTACGCAGTAAAGCAAACTTACTTTAGTTATCATGACTAGTCATTCGATATAATAATATTTTGCTATAAATGCTCGATTTTCTCCAAAATCATTTTTTCATATGATATATTGCTTCTCTATAACATCATTCTATCTATAATAACAAATATCATTCATTATAGCAATACACTTCTTGTTTACTCTTCTATAATAGTCATTCTCAATATTGTGTGATACTAATATTTTTTAGAAAAAATATTATGTATTAAAATATTTATGATGATCATCATTAATATTATGCATATAGTAAATTTAAAATATAAATATCTAAATAGAATGTATTTTAAAATGATGCCATGAATAATGACCATAACTTCAAGGTCATTGGTATTGCTTTTTTACATTCATACTGCTATTATTTTGATTAAATTGGTTAACAAATACATTCCATCTTCTTGAATCTTAGTACATATAATTATTAAATTAATTTTTAAAATATATTTTTATTTCTAACTATTAAATGAGATTTAAACATTAAATATCAATACATATGTAACAAAACCACACTAAAAAATCATAAATTTTCCAGTCAAATAATGCCTTTTAAGTTTGAATGTATTGTTTTTAATCGTATACTTCCACACAAGATATTCTTTTTCCGGTAGAAAACCACTCATCTAATGATTGATGACAATTTCTATAATGTAAAAGCAAATTTAAATATAGCATTTATAATTGGCAAGCAAGATCCATAAAGTCATAGGAAACAGCGTAAAATGAATAAAAGATTCTTTTAAATCATTTTTTCTTCTTCTTATTCTATTACTAAATAAATACTTGGTAGAAAAAAGAAGAAATCGAAAATTGGGAATTGGGAAGCAATAGTTAGGCAATATTGCAGTATGTATAAAGAAGATGCAACCTTTTAATAGGTAAAGAAGACTGAATTTGTCGGACAAGTTTGAATTCAACTTCACTGCTTACCGGTAAAAACGCCCACATAAAGCAAGAATCATTTGACAGAGGGGGAAAATTCGATAAAGAAGGGTCGTCAATGATTTGTTTGAAAAAGAAAGTGAAATGACCCGCCTGTCCTTTCAGCGACGGAATCAGAATTTTTAACTTAAGTAACACAAACAAAATGCAAAGCAACTATACCACACTCAAAATTTATA
Source organism: Solanum pinnatisectum (assembly GCA_035578085.1). NCBI lineage: Eukaryota > Viridiplantae > Streptophyta > Magnoliopsida > Solanales > Solanaceae > Solanum > Solanum pinnatisectum. The sequence continues at coordinate 60,390,201 of CM069076.1, forward strand.
TATATTGTTGTGCTAGATGCTTTAGCTAAATTCAAAGAATTATTTAAATAACGGAAAAGGATTAAAAAATACTCCTAAACTATAGGAAAAAGTCTAAAAATACCATTCATTCATTTTTTGGTCTAAAAATACCCTTCTACTCATCTTTTTGGTCTAAAATTACCCTTCCATCTACCTTTTTGTCTCAGTTATACCCTTGCACTAACAACCTTTTTTTTTTTTAAAAAAAATACTTATTATGTGTCATTTTCTTATTGAAATTCTATTAATTTTTGAGCAAGTTTTATTGTTGCGCTAGATGCTTTAGTTAAATTCAAAAAATATTAAATAATTTTTTCACCTAATAACTTTAGTTCAAATATTATTAAAGTTAAAAAATTCTTGACTCTATCGGTGATTGGAACAAGACTATTAGGGGTCGTTTGGTACAAAGATCAATAATGCAAGGATTAGTAATCAAAGGTGAATCCAGGATTTCAAGAAAACAGGTGCATCATTGCTTTAAAGATAAGTCATCTTGAGAACGGGTTCAACAAGTTTTTAATTTAATATATTCTTTAATAATTATAGAAGTAATATATCGAGTTTAGTCGGATGACCACGGGTTCGGGTGACCCAAAATAGATACATAAATTCGCCCCTGTTAGTAATGCAGGGATTGGTAATGCATGGATTAGTAATGCAGGGATTATTTTTATCAAGTGTTTGGTTCATTGTTTCTTACCTAGTTTTGTGTGTGGTTTAAAACTCTACAAAAAAAAATCTTTCCAATTATACCCTTGAGTTATTATGGGATTTTCTATTTCATGTAATCGGGTCAAGGTAGATAATTGACAGACAATATTATTTTTTTATAGCATTTTAACTAGCTAGGAGAATAAAATTTTTATTGTCATGTTCACTATTTTCTCACTTAAATTATTTGAGAGTAAATAATTGTCATCTTAATAAATTGGAGTTAATATCTCAAAAGGTCACACAACTATAATAATTTATAGAGAAAATTTATTGAACTTTGTTTTGTATCAATAAATTAAAAAAAAAACTCTTTATCATAAAATAAAAATAAATAATAAGTATAGTAAAATAAATTAAACTATTTTTATACTCGAGATGTTTTATATATAAATATATATATATGCTCTTGTTTTAGACTACTTGTGTAGTGTTTAATGGACTTCCGTTAAGAGGCAATATTTGACTTATGAATTGTTCTTAAATTCATACATCAACATTAGCATATTAGTTGGATTATAATATTTTATATTATAATAAATAGATTAAATAACTCATATTTTAGAAACAAAAAATTATATCTAAATAATAAAATTTGTAAGTTAATTTATTTAAATAAATTTATTAGTATAAATATAAAACATAAAATCAAGAAAATAAACAAAATGATTAAAAAGATTTGAGGGGGTATTTTTGTCTTTACCTAGATTAGTCCCATGGTATTAGAACTAATACCACCAAATGGAAGGTATTAGTTATACACCCTATAATACCATGTAGGGTGTATAACTAATCCATGGATTGATTATACATAGACCCAAAATTCCTACCAAACATAGTACTAAATAATACCACACATAATACTTGGACTATTTCTCCTAATACTCCCTACCAAACGACCCCTTAGGTGTCTAACCATGACCCACGTCTTCCCTAAATTAGGATGTTTGGGTATCAAAAAAGAGAAAAAGAAAGAAACCATGGGTACCCCATTAAGGATGTTTGGTCAGCTTTTAGAAGCAGCGGTTCTGGTGACTTGTTCTTTTCTTTGATTAGAGTTATTTTAACAGCAAGCCTTGTAATTACACTTCATTAAATCGCCACCATCAATCAAAATGAACGGTTAGATTAGCATTACACCCTTAGATCATAACACCCCTTACAACTATAAATTCAATAGAGCCCTTCATTCATTTTCCAAACCAAGTAGTAACACATACTGAACATCACTTCAAAACAAAAGAGGAGTGTTAGTTCATATTCATATTTTTTCAACAACTTCATATATACATATATAATTCAATTATGGCAGGGAAGAAGAGGTCTGGATTTTCATTTTTCGGTTTATTTAAATCGAAAAATAGTAGTAGAAGGGAAGATAATTACTCTAGGGATGATTGTGTGAAGGCATACAAAGTATGGCCAAGTGATGAAGATAGAGGTCAATGGGTAGCTGATCCAGGTATTGATAACAAGGCTGCTCTTTTCATCTCTAACAGGACTGCTAAGTGGAGCAGCCCTGAAAGTTAAATTAATTATCAACACGACGAATTCGAACGAAGAAGAAGATGAAGAAGAAGATTATTGTATTTAATTTCCTCCATAAATTAAACATCATTAATCCATATTATCGTCCCACATATTCATTATGTTCCATAAGGTTTAGCTTTTGTATAATTTATTTCTTTGGTTAGTTAGTGAAGTACTCAGTTTGCTCCCCTGTATGTGAATTGCAAATAATATGATGATGAATAATGTAGTTATCAAGATTTGTTTATAATATTCAAATGCTTTATTATTATTTCATCTCTTCTTCATTTTCTTCTACTTTATCTATATATATGCTCATTAATTAAGATTTTTTTTTTATGTTTCGATAACATCCAGTTAAGTTACCCATTGAGTAGCTTTTGCTGTATCACAAGAATTCCCTCTAATTAAATTGAACAACTTAATTATAAGATCAAATCAACAAATACATACATATTTGAAAGGTTCAAGTATCGTTTAATTATTTTAACTAATAGTACTATGAATTAATTTTCATTAACCAATTCATGACAGATGATCCTCTTAATCAAACTTAAATTAATTAACTAAGTTTGGTGTACATGGTGCATGTAAGTTTTCTCTTATTATTTGTGATACAATATGCTTTTCTCATTACCAAAAAATTAGAGCTGAAGCTGAACTAATAATGTATTAATTAAGTCGGCTCTATGTAGTTAACCAGCAATATACTTAATTAATGCCTTCTGTTTTCACTTAAAGTACTATTTCATTAGCCTAAGATGGTTACTATATACCAATAAAATAAACTCGCCAGTTCAATAATGATCCTATTTTTGTTTGTTTTCAATATGGAATTTTGCTAGAGAGGATTTAATTTCTTCTCCAATCTTGTTTAAGATCATAATCTGATGGGAACTACAACTAAATAAGTAATATCTTCACATCCTAGTATTTTCCATTTCTTTGTTATTACATGCACTGGTGCAATAAATTCCAGCAACTATTTTCTCAGAGTTATTGGTAGTTTTTTCTTGAGTTTGTTACTACCCCCAAATGGAGTGGTGAATTGATTGTTTAACTATCGGTCTCATGTTCGAATCATCATAATAAAAAACTTCTTGTAGAGAAAGTTTTACTCCCTCATAGGCAGGGGCGTATCTAGAGGGGTGCCGTGGGTTCACATGAACCCATGCTCCCCTCTCTAAATAATATATAGTAGTGTTATATTTTTTATAAAATATTTAAATATAGATGTATGAACCTGCGTTCAAAGTATCATATAATAATACGATGATGATTGGGTGCACCCTCTAAGTGAGGATAGAAATTTAAATCTTATATCTATCTTGTTTTTTACTAACACCTCTCTAAGTGGTTATTGGTTACACTTTTGGCGTTTCAACTAATTATTCTTTTGTTTTTTCCTTTTATCTTTCAAAATTTTCAAGTGTTACATTGAAAATTCCTAAAAAAATTAGCACTGTAAATTTTTTATATAATTAAATCAAATGTGTATATTAAAATTTAAAACTAGTAGCATTATATGTTTTGGACTTATAATTTTTAAAGATTTAATGATTCATATTAAAAACCTAAAAGTCAAACCGATCAAATTTATATTTAAGATACATTTTTTTGTAACTGTGCATCCATCTTGAGAAAATCCTGGATACACCTCTGCTCATAGGCTTTTTGGCATACGTAAATCCAAATTAGTGGGCTAGTCAGCCTATAATAAATCTTAAATATCGGATGGTTAATCGGAAAAAAAGATAAATAAAACAAGATTCCTTTGTTTCGATGTTTCAATATAAAAATGAAACTAAAATCTAGAGAATTTAGAAAGGAGTTTCTTGAACGAAGTAATCAAATTATTACTATATTTTATTTTTTTAAAAAAAGAAAGAAAAAAAGAAAAAACAGAGTATCAAAGGAGACATTGCTGCAATAATGGTACGGCTTGTCAGTAAGTAAGCTTTCTACATTTAGTGGTATGCATTCAAAGGAAAATTCTTGAGAAGGAAATAAATAGAAAGTGGAATATTAAAAGTTTAATGCCCCTTTAGTTATATTTATTTTGAATCCAATAGAGCAAATAGACTTCCTTCCAAGAACAAGGGTGGTCATTTCTTGCTGCAATTATTGGGCATGCAATATGCTACAAAAGTACAAATTAAACACAATTTAATTTTGTTCTTAGCGATGTCATTGTGAAACCTAATTTCCCCCCTTTATATTCTAGTGCAAGAGAAATTTATTTAATTTATCGTACGAGTTTAAATTGATTAAAACAGAACAAATTTGAAGCACTTTCTCAAATTTGAAATTTTTATAGAATAAAATCATTTGATTTGAATGGAATTCACTAAAGTGCATGAGTGATAGCAAGTAATTGACTAAAATGATGCAGGAATTCATTTGATACAAGTGAACGGGCAATTTCGACCAATGTTTCTAAGGAAGTGACATTATAGGCTCCATTGTCTTTGAACTTCATGCCCTCAAGAGTATATTGTCATGATTTATTTTTTATATTCCTTTTTTTCTCCTATAATTAATGGATTATTCTCACCACGAATTAATATAGAACGGTACCAACTTGCTGAGTTAGGTAGAAACATAAGATGCCTAAGGTCTAAATTGTTCTGTCCAAGTAACATGGCATGAATTTTACCAGAAGTAAATATTCATCACACTCCAAATTACAGGTTATTGGTAGAATTACTAAACTTCTAATACTTTTTCGATAATAGTTGTGTTTGAATTAATTTTTTTATATGTACTTACCTCTCCGATCTGTAAAGTACCTAGTAACTGTGCCTACTAAGAATTAGCAAATATGGAAGAAAATTACCTAGCTATTTTTTGTCTCTCTGTATTTTTGAATCCTAATTAATCTCCCAGGTATGTTAAACCACAGATATATTACTGTTAGAAGATATTTATCTTGAACTAGTAGATAAAATAATTAGAATCATGTTATTCCCTAGATCAGATTCAAGAATCGGCGGAAAGGTATTTAATCATGAATCCAACTAAGCATAAAAGATAAAGCAAGATTAGGCAAAAATTGTGTCCTTAAACTATGTTTTAGCATATGCTTTTGGAAAATAATTTTATTTTAGGATTTTCTAAGCCCACAGAAGAAAAATAGAGAAGGTGAAAGATCCCATAATTTTTCATCAGAGGTGATTTCATCTCATTAGGGTCGGAGTTAGAACTTCATATACAAATTCGATATAATTTAAGATTAATTTGTTTTAAATTATGTATTTATGTTTAAAATTTCCTTTATTATGTATAAATAGTTTATTTAAAATCTAATAAGTTGGAGCCCATCCGGTGTTTGGAATTTGCATAAATTCAGATCGTGCACTGTAGGATTCATTTCGAGTGGCACTCTCAGCAGGATTTTCTTCATATCCAGGGTTTCAATCGAAATCGATTAAAGGTGAAACAATCCGATCATTGCACTACAAACCTATGTTGGTGTATCCTTTGCTTGTTTCCTAGCTACTCCATATATCTTGACTTGTAATCAACCATTTTGAGTAGTATTTGATGTAGAAACTTAGTGGCAGGGGTCACCCAAACCTAAGAGAGGCTATAAGATACCTCTACAACAAGAAGTACTTTTAGACTAAAAATGCTCTCTAGGCTTGTTCTTTAGAATTCTCCATTTTCTACAATAAAGCTGTAATTTCTATTCACACAAAGGATGGCCAATTTCTGTTGATCCTTTTTATGAAGGGTCACTTCATTCTTGTGTTGTCTATTTCAACATTTTGAACCCCACCAATTTTCCACTAAGCAGTTTTCAGGAGTTTCTTTAATTTGCACTTTTTTCAAGATTCATACGGAATTTTTCTTGTGTGGGCATTTGAGTTTCTTAAGAAAAAAAAGAAAAATGAATAAAGTTGAAGGAAAAGGACGGATTTTTTTTAATTAAGGCTATTTTATTCTTTAGGAGCTATTTTGTTACTATATGTGTTTATTTTAATTATTTCTATTAATTTGCTCGTACAGAGAATCGACAACTGCAATTACTTCATTATAGTCTTAGAGTAATCTTCTCATTTTATTTTATTTTATTTTTTAGTTGGTGGGAGTGGCGGGAGACTGGTTTTGGGGAAATGGAAAGGAAAATGACTTGTGAGCTTTGATCACGTTACATGTTCCAATAAAATTTTATATTTGTAGCTGAATAAAAAATTCTATAAAAAATTGTAGTGATAACGGATAACTTTTTCGGGTAAAATCATGTATGTATATGGTCTATGGTGGATAATATCAAATAATACTTAACTGTTTTTAAAAATATTTTTTGCCAAACAATTAGTAACAAATCCAATATTGAGTGAGGGTGTGAGGTCTATCTCAGAGGTTTCATTTTGTGCCTATTTGATTATATACATAGTTTTATGTTGCAAGTGTATAAATAAATTAATTTAAACTCAAAAAAAATGTGATTATAGTTTTACCCTACATCGTGTAAATGCACTACCTTTTTTTATTCCCTAACTGATATCTGTTTTGAAGTTCAATAAGTCGGAATTACATTAAAAAAGAATCTCAACTTAAGGGTAAAACACGTTTTATCAAAGTCGAATTCATACCTTAAGCTCAAACTCAATATAACTCTGATGGAATACTTATCACTCCACTCTCATCTTTGGTGGCATATATGTAAATGCAGTATTCGAATCCACCTAAGGACCTCTTCTAATTTCTTCTATCCCTATTGTCTATTCGAAATCACTTCAAAAGGAATATTTATATTTATTTATATTTAAGAGAAAAGGAGAAGCAAAGAGCAAGGAAAACATAGGTAGTATAATATTGTTTCACCTTAAATGGTGACTACTTTATAGGAGTAGCTCTTTTTTATTTTTATTTTTTGACTGCAGTTTATTCTTCGTTCCTGCACAATACTTTGGCTTTAACTTGTCATAATGTTTGACCAAAAAAGGATTAAAACAGTACTTAATTCAACATAACTAGTCTAAGAGAAATTGAGAAGCAAATAATTGATTATTCTTCAACTCCAGGCAAGATTTAGGTTGAACGAATAAATTTTCATGGATTTGGTTCTAACTTTGAATTCAAGGCCTCCATATACTACTCTATTCCGTTTTAAGTGGCTATTTTCTTAGTAATAAGTCTCTGATTTTTTGCCGGTTATTAATTCTTTTTGGGTTAGTTGTTCAGTAAATGTCTTCTCTTTTTATATCATTGTATCTTTTAAATGATGGTCTATATATAGATTCCTTTAAGCGTTACGAGAAAATGTTAGACTACAGTTTGGAATTTTGTAAGTTATTAGAAACTTTAGATGATAGTATAATATTTTGTATGCAAGATTAAACTATATCATCTAACGTTTATATGTATATAACTTTTAATAATACAGACAAAATCTAAATAATGGCTTAACAAGAGGACATATGCGTCAATCAGACTTAAAAAGAACGAAATTTTCTATAATTAAAAATAAATTAACTTAAAATATTTTTTTTAATCCATAATATAATACTTCTATAATCACACACAAATAAAGATCTTTCATTATATCAATCATATTTTAATTGTTCATATATAAATATAACTAATTTATCTCCTTCGTAATCGAAATAACATAACAAAACATAGTTTTTGGCCAAAAACATCCCTTAATAATTATTGCCAAAACTTAATATACATCCTTCAACTAACAAATTGAACAAAAATCATCCTTAATATATTCTAACCTTAGCAAATTTCATCCTAAATGAAACTCTGTTAAGAAAACTAACAGACTCCACCCCATGGTAACTTTTTACAATGCAATCCAAAGATTCCATTCATTCATTTTCTTGTTCTTGCATTTCTTATGCTTTCTGATTTGAAATTGTTGAAGTTTACAATCAAAATACTCTTTTAAGACTATTTTCTTCTCTTGTATGTGACATGATCTGTTCTTACGGTTCCCTCTCTCATTTTTCACAATACCAAGCAAAAATTTCTTGTTGAATTATTGTTGAAGACTTTTGATCAACAGATTGTATTGTCCTTTCTCATTTCTTTCCACACAACGTCACTTATAATTTTCCAATTATGATACCAATTTTGGCATACGCTTTCCCCTATTTTTAATTAGTCTCGGGCCACTTTTTCTTCCTAAAATCAATACCCAAATAAAATATAATCTCAACTCAACCACTAAACTGAAGAAGAATTAACCTAGCTTTGTTTGTTTTTTTTTTTTTTTTCCACCCGGTGTTCGGTGCCCATATTGAAGGCCCGACTAAATTGAAATATCGCACTGCAGGGCCCATTAGGGGGTGGCGCTCCCAACAAGATATTCTACATACCCAGGGCTCGAACCCGAGACCTATGGTTAAGGGTGAAGCACTCCCACCAGTGCACCACAACCCATGTTGGTTGAAGGGAAGTCTGTCAGACAGACCTGAGACCATCTCACACCTGAGATCTGGTTGAGTATATAAAAGATGATTTTTGTTCAATAAGTTAGTTGAAGAATGTACATAAAGTTTTAGGTATAGTTAAATGATGTTTTTGACCAAAAACTCTTACAAACCCAATCACATAAATCGAAATTAATGGAGTAAATTAAAAAGAATGAGAAGACCTAGTAATCACCGTTCAATCTACACCCACTAACTAATTGCAAATGTCGACATATATGCTCCAAAAATGCCAGTATACATATTATATTACGTTGTATTTAATTATAATTCATTTAGATTCCTCACGCTGATTACACTTGCAGAATAAAAAATGTTGCTCGTGACTGAGCGTGACTTAATGCCCGTGTGCTATTTAAATACGGTAAAATGTTACTCCATCCGTCCCATTTTATATGTCACCTTTTTATTTTACACTTACATTAAGAAATGATATAATTTTACTCTTCTATTTTTATTTAATGTTTTCTTAAGTCAACTTTATTAATAAATGACAAGATTAATTAACTATTCTACCAAGGGTATAATAGGCAAAATATGGTAATTTATGCATAAATTTTATAAAATGACAAGTATTGTGGTCCAACTATTTATAGAAAGGGATGACATATAAAATGAGACGGAGAGAGTAATATTTAATAAAATTTGGATTCCGTATTAAAAATTGCCTTTTACAAAAGGATAATGCTACTAGTATTTGAAATCCACTAGGCACCGCCTTCTAATTTTTTTAAGTGAGAATGTTAGTGAAGCTTTAGATTTATTAGCATGTGATAATTAAGTATGCTAATATATAAGTATCATTTTTGTATAAGACGCAGGAAATAATTTACCAAATACACGTTTTTTTTGGTTTATACTTTATATATTTTGGTATAGTGAAGTCTATCTGATTGCACCGGCCAATAGAAAGTATGTAAAGAATCAACTAACCCAAAATGTTTAATTAATGTGATGTTTAAACAATGTCATGGTTTAATTAATTGTCAGGATTTATTTATTTTCTTTTAATTCTATCTCTTAAAAAATAAAATAAAATGCCAGCACACTATAGCTTATAAAATTGTATGGGATATAGTTGTAATTTAAATATATGCACGTGTGATAAATATTTTATTTTTTTTTCATGGGTCAAGCACGTAAAAAAACTTTTTGATATGAGGGCGGTGAGATTCGATCATGATGTAACTATCTCATTTAAAAGCTTAAGCCGTTAGAAAAAAAAAATAGTTTTAATAGTTAATTATATTCTAAACTTATATAAAAAAAATATAAGGAATTTATAATATTGGATACAATTGCAAACAAATACAAGCTTATTAAAAAGAGCACTTGAATTATGAATACAACCAAGGAACCAAATAATCAACCTCAACTTTTTAGGTATTGATTCAAAGTAATTATGGTAGAAAAATGTGTAAAGCACCGATGAAATGTAGATAACTATATAAGCAGCCCAATATGCTGTTACATTTTTTCTTCAAAAAAGAAGAAATTTTAATTCCTATTGTTTTAGGAACACATTTGATTTCTTAATTAGCCACACTTGTAATAATAAAGACATGCTTTCATTTGTATCGATGGTGGCGGTAAAATTAATCCATAAAAACATAATTTGTCTATTCTGTCTATTTATTTGTTCATTCATGAATCTATTTCAATCCATCAAAAATTGAACTGGGTATGTAATATGAAAAATTTTGCAACAATATTTTTTAAAAAGAACTTTTAAAAAAAATAATATTTGTCTATATATAACAATAATAAGGAAAACCATATCTAATCAGATACTAAAAAAATATAAAAAGAACAAATAAAATAATTAAAAATTAGTAAGAATTGGATAGCGGATTGATTTTAGCTCTAGTGACTTTCGGGCAGATCAATTATTCACTTATTTAATAACTTAACCCATTTTTACCTAACAAAATTCAACTCAATCTGCTGATTTATTACTCTAATTTGTAACTTTGTCTATAATTTGTTGAATATGAAATAATAGACTAATATGGGTAGGAAAGGGAGACCTCTGGCTCTATAATATCCAGATCAATGTGCAAATGGAGTCAACAATTTACACTAAACTATTTGCTAATTAACCCTCTTATCATGAATTAGAGACGTTTCTAACAAATAAAACCCTGCATCAAATAAAAGTGAATAAAAACACACACACACCTTGCCTTAAGGAAAGTAAAGATCGATATGTTAGGAAAGTTTATATTAGAAGTTTTATAACACACAAATTTAAGAATATTCTTGGAGAATAACTCGTTCTTATCCAGCTTTAATTTGCTAGATACCCCTTGGATAAAGAACATAAAAAATATTTGGCACGATAATATTTCATTTAAAACCTTAAAATAGTACAACAAGTTTATTCTGTAAAGCATAGAATTAAAGTTCTATCTGCTCACATTGAAGTGGGATTAAAGTTTGATATATATCCAGACATGACCAATTGTTGGATAAAACATATTTACTGTTAAAGTAGATATGGTTGTTTGACTTTATTTGCATACTATTAGATATTTTCTTAACTCTCTATATCCATCATAATCACCAAGATCTCTACTAATGCAAAAGTTATTTTGTGAATGAGATAGCTGTTTTATAAGTTCTCATATATCTTCTACAATAACTTTTAATTAAATCGAATATTAGTCTCTCACGAGCTGGCTAGTGGATGCACCCGACCCCCACTGATTAAAATCATGTTCAACTTACTATCATTCATCAAACAATCATATACACACACAAACATATATATGTTGGAAATTAATTAGTAGGAATCTCAATTAAAGAAGTGTCTGTAACGATCCAGCTTGCTAGTGACATATTGTCCGGTTTGGACCAGGACTCGCATGCACAAGGTCGATTGGGTCATTGCAAGGAAAAATGTTGTAAACCAACCTGGCTTAATAAGGGTCTATGAAAGGCATAATCCAAGTCACCTAATTGGAAAAATTAATGTTAGCTAGACGTAAATCCAATATACCTATTATATATATATATATATAAACATGGAATATTTCGAAGAGCTAATTACAAAATTTTCTAAGTCCTTGTTTCTCCCATCTCTTCCAAGTTGGGCTTCTTTCTTGAGATTTTGTTAATTATGTGCCCAGTTCAATTTGTTGAATACTAAGGATGCGTTGTGTGATTTATATTCTTAAGAACAGTATTCTTAACAAATGTCAAGTTAAATCATATTTTTTTTATTGATATATGGGCGCGACAGGCGACACAATGTCGTTATTGATGCAACGATAAAATATTGGGTAAGATCTTGTTGAATAAAGTGATAAAATAAAGGAGAATAGAGTACATAGTGAGATTAGTGAATAGTGTGAGATGGATGCATGGAAGTGTTGAATTTTAGAGGAGACAAGTAATAATGGTACGGTGGGTCAGTGTGTAAGCTTTCAATTTAGTGGCTTGCGTTCAAAGGAAGAGGAAAAATAGGAGCTAGCCAAGGAATATGCCCCCTTTGGTTTACCTCTTATTCGTTTTTTTTGGGAATCAATTAGACTTTAATATCTTCCAAGAAGAATGGTGGTCATTTCTTGTTCCTATTCGTCCGCATGCTACATAGGACACATTTATAGTTTTCTTCTAAAGAATGTCGTTCCTAATAACAACTAGAATCTTAAATTCATTTTTCATTTTCACCAAATACTACAAGAATTCACTTTTTGTCGTTCGTTATTTCAAAAATAATTTTTCACTTTTATTGATCATTTTTTTCTTTCATGTTTTATCCTATTCATTGATTACTTAATCCACAAATTATTTTTCAAGATCTAATACTAAACATCAATTAACATGGACATTATAGTAAAATATTCATACCAATTATTATTTCTTAAGAGCGTGTAAAGTCATAATTGAACAAGTGAAAGTGAACTAAGAGAGTAGCTTTCTCTTGATAAGAAGATAGATGATCTTGAAAAACCTAAATTTAAGGCATGTCCGGTATAGAGGAAAATGTTTTTCGTGTAATATAATTTTTTGGTGATTGATAAGTGAAAAAATATAGATTATTCCAAAAATATTTGTACATAATTTTGTCGCCAAACACTATGGGGATGAGGGTGGGGTTGGGCTAGGAGCTAGGGCTAGGGCGAGGACTAGGGCTGTTAGTTATTGAAGGATGGAAAAGAAAAAATATAATCAATGTGGAATGTCAATATGGAACTTGTTTTTTTTTTCTTTCTATTTCTAACCGGAAAGTTGTTTTCTTCTTTTCAAGAAACTTAACTTATTTTTTAAAAATAATATATATTTTCCAAACAATTTAACAAACCAAATTTTAAGAAAAATTGAAAATATTTTTGACAATACCAAACACACTCTAAATAATTTCTTTATTTTTATGACAATACTATGATATTAGTTGCAAATAGTGTCGGTAAAATGAGCTCATATTTTGGTAATTCGTCCATATTTTAATGAGTTGGGTGAGTGATTTTTCATATGGGTAAAATATGGGTTGATATCCATATTCAACCATAAAAATATGGGTAAAATATGGGTAAAGTATGGACTAGCCAAATGGATTAAGCTTCCAACTTTTGTTCACTCAAAATTCATGATATCACTAAAATTATTGTAACTTCTCTTCCTTTTTATGTCTTCTATAAAAACTAGTTATTCTTCTCTATAATTGAAAAGATAAAGTCTTTGGCCCTCCAAAAAAAATATATTTTAAATGTACATTTCTTTTGTTAATTATAATTATATTTTTTTATTTGTTTAATTTTGTATTGGATAATAAATAATAGTGTAAAATAAGAAAATCATGGATTAGTATTGACATTGCTTAAAGTGCATTAAGCATGTTTTAGTCCTAAAATATAAATATTCATTTACTTTGAAATTAAAAATATTTTCCTCTTGTTATTACATAAATTTATTTTATATTGAAAAGTTATAGGATATTTTTTTTTACTTTTATAATACAATATAACTAAATAAAGTATTTAAAACAATTTTCATCTAAAAAAAGACTCAAATATTTTCTCCATGTTGAATTCTTTAGTAGAGAACTATTTACTCATGAAAATATGGGTAAATATGGGTAAACTAGTATTTTACCCAATCAATTTTTATCCATGTCAAATATGAGCGGGTTGAATTATTGCCCATTTTATGTAACCTATTTTCAACCCGCCCAAATTTAATCCAACCCACCCATTTGCCACTAGTCGCAAGTGAGCGTGCAAAATCAGGCAATAATGTTTGTGAAGTGACATTAGAGGCTCCCTTGTGTTTGGGCTTGAAGCACTCAACAGGATCTTGCCGCTATTTCATTAATGTTGCTTTTCGTCCACTAATTATGGGAATTAATATTCTTTCAGCCAAATCAGAACGCATGCATTTTGCAATTACAATTTACTAGTGGGAGGAATTTATGTATAATTATTAACTTTGGATAGGTCAAAATAATTTGACTTGATAAATTAAATAAGCGTCATCCACCATTATGAATTAGGGTTTAGGTAAAAAATAATAATAATTTAAAAAAAATAGGATTTAGGTGAATCAAATAGCCCATTGTTTTCTAAATCAAGTTCAAGAATTGGAGAAACACGTCTCATGAAATTTTTTGTATAGTACTTTTTTCTTTAAAGGTGTGGATAACTTGTCAACTGAGCTGCAGCCTACGATCGGCCGACAAAAAGGTGAAAGACTCCGGTATTTACATGTAGAGACACATGTTTGGATTAAAATATGCTCAATATGGAGGGGTGATTCATTGGTTCTCTAGTCTCCAGCTCACTCATTTAGATTATGTTAATTCTTGTCACACATCATTTTCAATTGATGCAGAAAGATAGTGGCATAATTCACTTAAACCAAAGATACAGGCTAGAAGATACCTCTACAAGTATTTTACTTTAGACTTAGCTAGAATTATACTTTTCTGTCTTAATCACCATTCACCACTGAGATTGATTGGCCTATTTGTATTAATCCCTTTTACGAGGGTCTCTAATTTCTTTTTGTGCTGTTTGACACTTTGAAGCACACCCCCCCCCCCCCCCGCTCCATTCAATAATGTAGTTTCAAGGGTTTGTTTTCTTTGTCCAAGATTCATATGGGAATTTTTGTTATATAAGGACTTTTCAATTTGTCCTTAACAAGTGAGAGATGATAAAATGGAGTTTTTCACAAAATTTGAAAGAAAGAAATCTCAATGACCTACTTATTTTGAGACATTATGGCTTAGAGTCGATTCCGATAACAAAGAAGAAATTCATAAAAAAACTTATATTATTAAAAACAAGTGAAAACTTGAGGGTCAAAATCAACGAACGATTACTTGATGTTCGCCAAAAACTAGACCATGACAACGTCGGAATAAGGTGGGTCGGTTTAAGAATATGGATGGAATGTGTGTTTGAACCAAGGGACGTCCGATCCCTCAGTTCACTTAAATTCAATTAGGACCTGATATCATGATAAAATATTAATCTCATGATAATTAGACTATGTCCATAAGATTTGATTAAAAAAAGGAATGTACGTAATAGTTTGATGTTTATATTACAAGAATATTTAGTGTAATGTACCCTATTAGTTTCTTCATTCCTGTTTCTTGGGTACCCCTCAAGCATGTCTGTAATTGTGACTTTAAAACGTTATGAGAAAAACTTAGGTAAAATTTCATAACGTTTAACCAGTGTTAAAACAATTTTTTTTTTAAAGTTTTGCATCCGATGTTAGATGTTCGGTATTTATATTGAAAACTCGATTAATTTAGATTCACATTGTATAAGACATATTTATAAAGAAGCGCTTCCTGATATAATTTTTTTTCATACCCAAAATTTACGATTGAATGAATATCGTATCATTCCACCACCACCCTTATCTATGGCTATAACATTAATTGTTTGATCAGATTTAATTCAGCGGTGACTACACTCTTTTGTTTGTTTACTGTAACTTATTCCTTCTCTGTACATTATTGGCTTAATTCTTGCTTCAATGGCTTGCCTAAATAAGAATTTAAACTAGTAGTGTAATTTTTACTAAAAACATCTAAACAAAGAGAATATATATATATATATATATATATATATAGTTGATTAATATTCTTCAACTCCAAGCAAGAATCAGGTTGAATGAATAATACGCTCTTTCAATTGAATTGGAGCCTCCAGAATTTTCAGAGTTAATATCTCAAAAGATCACCCAACTTTGAAAAATATCTAGTAAAGTTATTGAACTTTATTTTGTATCAATAAAATCACTCAACTTAAACATTTCTATCAATAAAATCAATCAACCAATTTATCATCATAAAAGAAATTTGAAATGAAAAAATAATTTACTTTTTATAGCATGTAAATATGAATTTCACAAATAAATAAAATTTTAAAATCCATTAAAACTTTTTAACGGATATAATTTCTTTTAACGAAGTAGGTGTTACATAAAAGCGCATAATGCTGCTGCCAAGGTTGATTAAATTATTATAAATAAAAAAAGATATGTTTTTTAATGATATAATTTCCTTTTTTATGTTGATCAATTTGAACGTGTTACTCCAGTAAAACTACGACACTAATTAATTGTTTATCTAATTTACAAGTATATTTTATTGATATCAAAAAAATAATTTTAAAATGTATGCGGTACTTCATTTTTTCCATACACCTATCATGATATATTGCAAAATTTAAATACATAATAATATTATAATAGCTATTTCACTAATTAAGTTTGTCCATAAAAACTTCTTAATAAATTTTTAATTTTATTTATTTGCGGGGTTCATATTTTTATATTATTTTGCCATGTCAAATTTGTGTTTAATGGCAAATTTAGTCAAGTGATTTTATTGATATACATGCCTAAATTGAGTGATTTTATTGATACAAAGCAAAATTTAATAACTTTACTTGACAAATTCTCAAAGTTGAGTGACATTTTCAGATATTAACTCGAATTTTCACATAGAGAGAATTTGATTAGTCAATGAGAATCCCTAGACCTGATTATGACACATCCCTTCACTAGCAAATTGCACGCTGTTTCCTGTAATTAGTAACAACATAAAGTTTGCATGGCTGTCAAAAGGAGTTTTAATTTGGTCAAGAATATTTCATGGGTCACAAAGGCAAATAAGTAAAAATACTCAAAGTTCATTTTAAAGTTGTTGGTTCAAATATGTGTTGAGTAGAAGTGAGTCAGATTGATTAATTTATAATTAATTCAGCTTATTTAAAAGTTGGATTGAATATAGTTTAAAGTTATATATATATATATATATATATATATATATAAATTAGAAAAAGTTTAAAAATTTATAGGAGTAGATTGGGTGGGTAGGATTATGGACTCATTATTTAATCAATTTTGATCCATCACTATTTTAGCCTAAGTAACGGTTAATGACTTCTACGCACATCTATTAACTTAAGCCTCAACTCATCCACACATTTGACCATCCTGATTATAGGTGTCAAATGATGGTCGAATTGAATACGGAAGTTATTAAGATAAGTTGAGTTAATAAAATGGATGAATTATTGATTTATTTAAAAGTTATTTGGACTAAAATGAGTTTTAGACTAAAATACCGAGTCATAGCTTAATCCAATCAATTCTTATTAAATTTTAATTGCTATATTTATTATTTTATAATTTTTTATTACCTACTAAATTATTATTATTATTATTTTATTATGTTACATATAACCTATCAAATAAAAAAAATTTAAAATATTTTAACAAAATTTGTTATGGCTCAATTTGGGCTAAATATCACACTAATTTTCTATGATCTGAAATAAACTAAGTTAATTAATAACATGTTAATAATCTGTCCAAACTTATAAAATCAGGGTGACTCGAACAACTTCTCAAAGAATTTCTTGTTGCAATTGGACCTCAGAAAGCTCTCACTCCTCTCTATCCATTATTCATTCTTTATTTTAAGCTTTTTTAGATAGAGAATTAATTACTATTTGGAAGTTGGATAGTGGATTGAGAATGATATACTCGTTTTGTTATACTCTTTTATTCCTTGCTAGTCCACAAATTAATTAGGTTCATCAATCGTTCGACATGTTGGGTGCATAAACTTGATTAGTCTAACTTTAACACCACTGGCAAATTAATACTGTTAATGGAATATTAGTTTTTTTTCTTAGTGACAAATAGCTCAGTCTAGCTAGAATAAGGTTCTAATTTCTAAATGTCATTAATTTGACCATCTCACTTGACTACTTAAATAAGAGGAATGTGTTGGAGAGGGACTAATGATATTTTGTAAAGAGTGGATTGTAATGACATAATATAACACTGTTTAATTAACAAAGTATTTTTTTTTTTTTTGTGTTGCCTATCGATCAGTTGCTTTTTTAAATTACAAAAATATCATTGTGTGTAATATTATCTTCTCATAATTTTGTAAGGACACATAAGAAAATAATGGGTTTGGAATAAAATTTTATTTTACGTTAATAATTTATTATGTCCGTATTTTACTTTCTGGTTTTTGCGAGATCGAAATCTTCGTAGTTATCTACTTGTGACTTTCTATTTCTATATATTACTGGAACACTGTTCACTATATGTTCATGTTTGAACAAGAATTTGTGCCTACATATCTTATACTAATAATTTTATAAAAGTGTATTCTGCATTAAAACATGACGGAGAATGAAGTTATTAATAGTAGCACCACCGAGTCGAGAATATTAATTTAATTTACATATATAAGAATAACAAGGCGCGAATAAATAAAAACTGTCAAAACACACTTTTATTTATTTATATATATGGTAAATACAATCTATCAGAAGCACCAGAAAAAAAGAAGAAAAGAAATTTAGCCACCGTAAATTAAGAAAAAAAAAACATGTAATAATTCCTATCCATCGTGGCAGATTCAGAAAATAACAAAAATAAAAATGACATACGTAAAAATCCAGAAAAGAAGTAGGAAGCAGGAAATAAATCTAAGGATAGAAATTATTAGGCCAGACATTAGCATTATGATTATCATTAAAATTGGGCAAAATCATCTCATCTGCATGTCCATAACCAATATGCTGATCACTTGTGTTGCTGTTCATCCAATCAGTAAACCACTCTGTTTGTGTCCTCTGCATCGGATCCAATCCCAATTCCATCACAGCAGGCTTTTGCTCCATCGGTGGAGCAACAGACTGCGATGTTGCTGCTGCAGCCATGGCAGCGGCTGCAGCAGCCGCAACAGAAGAAGTCGAAGACCCCTTTTTAACTGCCTCAATCCTCTTATAAACCTCCTTCAAATTCTGATCAATTACCCATCCAAGATCATTCAAATCTCCCAAATTCAAATTCTGAAGCCCTTTTCCAGTCAATCCCTGATACATAACTTCAGTCATTTCCTTCTCTCTGTTTTCCTTGCTCTGTTTCTTCAATTGCTCACTCGCTTTAGCAATCCTCTGCCTTATGAAACTCTCTTGATTCACCATTTTCTTGCTCTGTTCCATCTCAGGCATCCTTTTAAACTCCGCGAGCACACGTTGAGCTCCCATGGTGTTTGGCCATACTTCTGGTGAAGTGTCATAAGGGCTATAAATAATAGCACAAGCATCAATCCCACAAAGGGTGCTCAATTCACTCACCTTCTTCATCAGACCCTTCTTCCTTTTCTTGAATGTTGCTTTTCTTGCCGAGTCATTAGTGATGAAGGCTAATTTCACTTTCTTTCTTGTCATTTTTTTGGCTTTCTTGGATGCAACAAATATGCAAACAAGGTGAAAAAATATGGTAGATGTAGAGTTCTGTGCTCTTTAGTTTCTTCGAATGGGCATGTTATATACAAATATGAAGATGTTTCACTAATTAATATGGAAGATTTTGTATTTATTTGCATATCTGGAAGATGAATTGATGATCAGACATATTTGGAAAAAATTTAGTGCCCAAATATTTTCAATTTTGATACATTTTGATTGCCAATACAATTTTTTTTTTTCCCCACCTGACCAGGGGCGGAGTCATAGTGTCATAACTCGTAGACGTGTTTCTTACGTAGAAAAAAGAGAAAACAAATAAATAATTACTAATTTTACTGCAACCCTGTCTGATATAGAAACATAAAAGATGAATAAAATAAGATTGTTAATAACATTTTTCAGTGGAATTGTAGTTTAAAAGTTGTATTTTAAAATTAACTCTAATAATTTGGTTATTATTTATTTCATAATAAAAAATCATTAGTTGAAATTTGTTATGACTTATTCATAGACTTTAATTCTATTTAACAAAAAAGTGTTGTATGTTCAATTTTCACATATCTTGCGGACCATATGATGCATGTAAACATTTTAATGAATGAGTTGTATAAAAGGTAACTATGGTAAGCTTTAAAATCAAATTATAACGGTCATCCTACGAGATCTCATGTAGTCATTAGATACATCATACATGGACAAAAGTGAATTTGGAAATTAATAGATAAATCATAAATTCCAAACACTAATTTTTTTTCTTATTAGAGTTCATAATTTTTATAGACAAATATTAAGTTATAATCAATGTATGGACTAACAAAGATATATACAGTATGACGACGTGAATTTCATATGTTGAAAACTGAGAGAAAAAAATGAAGATAGAGTAAAATTTAAATAATACCCCCCTCCAATTTATATATAACTTTCACAACTTTTAAAAAATTATATTCATTAAACTATTTACATTTTCACTTGTCATGTATTTCTCTCTTTGCAACTGTTACTTTAATATTTTCTTTTATCAATGCTGTGTATTACAATAGTCAAATTAGTAGAATAAATTATGTTTCTAATCAAATTTCATCATATGTTGTAATATGATGTATTTCTCTCTTTGCAACTGTTAGTTTAATTTTTTCTTCTATCAATGATATGAATTACAATAGTCAAATTAGTAAGATAAATATTATCTAATCAAATACCATTTTATGTGGTAATTAGGGGTAGTTACAACCAATTTAACAAAAACAACTTAAAACGGCCATACACCTATACAATAGAACAAAACTATATGAGGTTTCAAACACTAATTTTGAACAAGTTCATTATCATAGGCCTAAATAAAACCTCGTAAAATAAAGAGAGCGGAATGTCAAAACGAAATCTTTTTTTATACATAGTTAGAAACCTTTACCCTTACAAGTTACGAGAATCTATCTATATCTAATAGGAGAAGAAAAAGTGTCAGGTGTCAGCACCACAAAAATAGGCTTTTTAAATAATTATAAATTATTAATTAAGAATTAAATAATAAATTACTATTATTATTTATTTTTAAAAAATGAAAAAATAAGAATAATTTTTAAAGTATATCAATTTTTTCTTTTTAAATAAATAAATTATTGAAATTAATTAAATTTATTAAAGTATTTATTATTAAAAGTACATTTGTTTTTATTTTTAATTTTAAAATTAAAGATAAATGTTTACCGTTTTAATTTTTTTAATCATCACGTGCCAGTTTTTTTTTTTTTTTTTTTTTTTTTTTAATAAAATAAAAATCTCTTATATCTAAATTAATAACACCCCAATGTTCCCATTTTCTGTAATATATAGATAAAGCAAAATAAAAAAATTATTTAAAATATTTTACATAAAGCCAAATAATTAGGGGACGGTTATTGTATATTGTAAAAGAACATTTTTAGGTCTATATTTTTATTTATGTTTATCTTTTCTCCTCATTATGTGAATGTGGTTTTTGAACAGTTGAGAGAAAAGTTAATGCTCTTCAACTGTCAAAATAACAAATACGTCTCTTAAAGCAGAAGTAGTACAACATTAATTTTGTGCTAAATGGTCATGTTGATGAAGAAGACAATACATAAAGGTCAAACTTCTCCTTTTTATCTCTACTTTATTCAAAAATAAATTTATCATCTTTGCAAATTCTATGCTTAACGGAAGTTTGGAAAACATAACTAATCAATGGTAAATTTTATGTTTAAAGAAGATATGTTGAGAAGACAATTCTATTTTTGATTTTTTTTTTTTTTTGATTCAAAAGAATATGTACAGTTTTTAAGAAGGGTAAAAATTAATATTGTGTACTTATTTTAGACAAGAGAAGTATGTTGTAGGAAAAAAATGAGGAGGAAATTTTTTTAAACAATATCCTTACATGATAATTACGGATATAAAAGAGCGTGGATGAACAAACTATACTCCTTCAAGTTTTTTTTTTTTTTAAATTTGATGATACATCTCTTAATTATTTATGACTAATTTGTTCTGTCAATTTTTTATAAAGCCATTATTTTTCTTATGGTGATTAAATTAATTAATTTATTTATAATTGTTACAATCCTAACCGTAATGAAATACCTTCAATTATCAATCGAACTTTTAAAACTAACTAAAAGGATGTACATAACAAATAATATATGAATTAAAAGTTAGTCTTGACATTATCTTTCTTACTTGACTGCACATTAAAAAATAATGAAAAAAAAATTAACTACTCATTAACTTTCCGCTTCTACTTAATCTAAAAAAAAAGGAGTTAAACTCAATAAAACGTCAATATATAGATCAAGTTATTCAATCATGAATATGAATAGTACATTTCTTTAGTAAATATATTAATATTAATTTTGAATTTAATTAATTTAAAATTTAAAAATTTGAATTCAACTTTAAAATTTGAATACAACTTTTTTAAAAATAATGGTTAACTGCCTCTATATTAAACTGTATATTAAAGATAAATAAATAAAAAGAATTACTAATACTCATATTAACTTTTCACGTCATTTTTTGTTAAAAAAAAAAAAGAAAAAGATTTTGACATTTAATTTAACTGATAAGAAAAATAATTATAATTAATACCTTAAAAAAACGTTGAATTCACATTCTTCCGAAAAAAAAAGAGAGGTTGATATTGTTATGAGAAGTTTTTGGTTAGAGTAATAACATAAATATACTATTTTAGTTCATGAAAAATTGGTCTATCCTTCTCATAAATAATTCTCTAGAGATCATTTATATATTTTGGTTTAAATTGAGATCAACATTTGTCATATATAAAAAAAGGAATAACTTAATCTATAAAACTAAATTGTGACAAATCTAATATCAAATTATTCAAACATAGATAAAGGTTGATATTGTTATGAGAGGTTCGTTAAAATAATAACATAAAAAGAAATAGTATTTTGGTTTATGATAAATTGATTCATCCTTCTCAAAAATAATTTCCTAGAGATCATTATACATTTTAGTTAAAATTGAGATGAAAATATGTCATATTTAAAAATAATAATTTAGTTTTTTATAAAAAATAAACGTAACAAATTTGATATCAAAATATTCAATCATAGATAGAGGTTTATATAATTATAATAGATTTTCTGTTAAAATAATAACATATTTTTTTTCTGTAATTTTAAGATATTATATATATATATATATATAAATAATTACTCCTCACATTATTATTTATTTTAAAATTTTATTATGCTTCAATTGATTTGTATTACTAACTATAAATGAATTACTTATGAAAGTAATTCTCGAAGATTTATAAGAATTATTTTTAAAAAAAACTGAAGGTTATTACTAATAATATAAGATCTTACGATAATTTTAATTCAAGTGGATATATTTTCCCTACATTTGTTAGACTAGGACAATCTTTTAAAAAAATCATTAAGAACTAACAATTGAAAAATACAAAAAAAAATTATAAATTTAATTTTAAAATATCCACGCAACGCACGGACGTACACTGTATTACAAAAACAAACCAGGGAGATTAGATTTGATTTGCTTTTACATTTCAAATAATCTCGACATAACTTGTTGACCAATCAAACAAGCCCAAAATCCTTAATGGTCCATGTGATAACGATATGGGCTAGTTCAGTCTGGCCCTTAAGCCTAAGCCTAAGCCTGTTGCTCACTGGGTAGGATCATACCATATTTTTCACTAGTTTTTCCGCCGCTTTTTTCAGAGTTGGTATAAAGCCCTAAACCAAGAAATTTCAGTTCAAAATTTCAAATTTCTTGCAGAAGCGGTAGATTAACACACCAACTTTGTCGTAGAAAAAGGTTATTTTCTCTTTTAATGTAGTATTCATTTTTATTTGTTTTCTGTGAAGAGTGTTTTTAATTATCATTTCTCAAATAATTTACGAATTTCCGTTTTTGTGGTGTTGATATTGCAGAAAACGAACCAATGAAAGTCAAGATTTTGCGTATCCTTTTGTGATTATGTGATTGATTTGAAATATTTAAATGAAGGATACGGTATTTATGTTGGTTGAGCAGATAATTAGTGCTGTGAATTATAGCAACTGTTACTAAAATCATTTCTGATATGAAAGCTTAGTTTCTGTCTAAATATGTAATTAATTAGTGATTGGATATGACTTATCTTGTGATCTTAGAATTTTAATATCATTGATTTCTGAATTTTGTTGGAGAATGTAGAGCCATTGAACTTCCCCGGAAATCTACTTTAATTTGTGTTTCATCGATTGTTTCACTAAGGTACATCAGTGCATATTCTGATTTTCTTAAGTAAATGGAGGGTGAGCGTAATGTTGCAAGTTTACAGTTGCTTTGCCCGAAGGATATGTTGGCATATTTCCTTGAGAATTGGCTGTATCAGTATATCACGAAGTTTCCCTTAACTTGTTCAATTGGGTGTTTTGCTGGGATCGTGAATAGAGTATGTACTCTTTATGGAATTTGGTATTTTAATTGTTGTCGGACTTAAGACTACATGGCGTGGTTACTTCATCTTACTTTTGTTACTTCCTCGTGCATTGCAGATGGCATGCGGTTTCTTCATGGACCTGGGATGCTCAGGATGAAACTTGTGGTATATGTAGGATGGCTTTTGATGGTTGCTGTCCTGATTGCAAACTCCCTGGTGATGATTGTCCACTAAGTAAGCTTGTTTATCTATCCGTAATAGTTTTCTAAGGCATATTAGATACTGGATCACCATTCACATGTAAACCTAGTGTATCTGTATATCCAATGAGTTGCACCAATTCATACATGTTTACTGGATGAAATATTATGTTTTGTAGACTGCATATTGGTATTGCCTTATATGTCTGTACATTGTCTATATGTATTTGTACTTTCAACTTTGAGAAACATTGTTGATGCAATTGGTGAAATAATTCTAGCATCAGAATATTCTGGTTCCTAGACTTTGCATTTGTGCCTTTCAATTGAGGCCATAAGCCAGCTGGGCTATCTTGTTAAGAGAAAAAAAGAAAATGTAATTGTGCATTCATCATTTCTTTGACAAAACGGGAAAATCCCCCCTGCATTAGTTTTCAAGGTTTGCATATTTCTACATTGATGTTACTCATGAACACAAGGAGAGCTACAAACTGTTCCTTGACAATATTTGCAGTCCTTCATAGTTAGTTTTAATTCATTTGATTGGGTGTAAGGTACAATTTCTTAGATGCATAGTAGGTGTGTTACTGAAAACGTCATCTAACATGCTAACAGTTATAAGAGTATCTTTTGTCCAAGTAACATTGTTAGCAGCTGTACCAGAGAAATTTTCAATTGAAACTTGTGATACATCTGGAGGCTGGAGCTGTCCAATTATCCTCCATTGCAAAAGAGACTTTCCCAAGACAACTTCTCCCGCTTTTGAATTTGTGGTTAACAGAAGTGAACCTTCTAAAATATATGTTTAGAAAGAGACTTTGAAGGTAATTGTTAATATAGGGTGTGTTATAACAGCTAACTGAGTATTTTAATCAAATATTTTCACCATAAGCTGTCAACTAAAAGATACTACAAACACTTGTCACGGATGTTGTATTCTTTGAGAATTAGTATTAACATATTATGCATCTTCTTGATGCTTTTAATATTAACTCTTACTTCGTCAAAAAACCCAAACATATTATGTGTCTCTGTGTGACAGAGCATTTCAGCGGCTTGACTATATCTTGCTATGACTAGTTCATATTACTGGCTCAATTTTGGATATATATTGTAAGTATCCATGTGATTTTCCCTAGTAGTGAGACGTTTGTGGTATTGAATCTATTTGTATCATGCTTCTTCCCATGAAGACTAATGTCTATCTACTCTGATGGAAGCTTGAATAATCACACTGTATCACCATCAGCCAACAACAACCTTTATGCACAATTATGCATGTTAGAAAAGATCAAATTTGGGTTTAGGAATGATGATAGGCTTCAAGTGCTGGTATTGACTTGTATAAGTTCCCGTAAAGCAGGAGTTTTCAGTAAATCACAACTTCTCAATAGTTTCCACAAAAAATTTCTTATTCTCTCCTTGTTTGGATATGTAATTTCCTTGAAGTTGGATAAGAAAAATAAAAAGAAAAAAGAAAAGAAAAGTAAGAATAAATTATGGTGGTTATTCATGGAATAAAAGTATAAAACTACTTCCTCTGTTAGTTTTTTCTAATCCTGCTAGCAAGACAACAATCCTAATGGCCTTGGTTTATGGAAGAGAAGAGATGGGGATACAGGGCTAGACAGTTCTTTTTTATTCCTTTGTAAGTTCAGTGGTGAAGACGTCTGGCTTTTCTCCAAATAGGTTTTAGCTATGACCTTTTGACCATCCAGTGTGACTCGGAAAGGATATAGTATGGGGTAGACTTACTTATACGGTTAATAAAAGAAAACAGATGTTTCAACTAGGTCTAACTTGAGACCTTTTGGCCTTTAAGTTATTTGGCCAAAGCTACAGTATTGGAACAGAGCTTCTTATAGGGTGAGTAACGAGAAGACGGAAAATTCAACTAAAGTTTAAGTTGTGACCTCTTGGCCGTAGTTTACCTTCCAAACATTAAACTACAATATGACATTTCCATTCCTACACAAGTTGTTCACAGTAACCTTAATAAGTAAAAAAATGATAGAGAAGTGATATATGTAACAAGAATTCTGGACACTAGTTTATATACACAAGAACAAGCAGAAGTTATGTCTTGAAGTAATCTCCTCTCTATGGGTAATTTCTTGAAGAGCATAGGCACTGTATTCTTTCTGTATCTGGACTGCTTCTCAATGAGCCGATAGGTATCAGCATGAAACTTGAAGGGGTATTATGTCGAAATGGGGCCTTTATACCCCCACCTGTCAAGCAAAGTAAAAAAAAGGAATTAGATACTCTTCATATATAGTAGAGTCTATTATTTGAACTCTAGAATATCTTCTAAGCAAATTGAGAGAATCTTCAAGCTGTTAGATCTTAGTTGAATGCTCCTCCAAACTAAAATGACAGAATTATACTTTACCCTTTTTCTATTTGGCAGTGGAAAGGATGAAATTTAAGAACAATTACCATAGGAAAGGAAGACCATTTGGTGAGGAGTTGAGGGCCCAAAAAGCATAGAGAATACCAGGTATCCACCCAAGGAGAGTCAGCAAAATACAGATGAAGAATTCAACCTGTTTCCAGTACAGAAAAGAAAATTTTCAGAGACCATGTGAAATCTGCACCATCTTTATACAAAATTTCCAATGTTTTAGAAGAAAAAGTAAAATTTTACTTTCATTTGCATTGTACACTCACAAATCCTTAGCCCTGGCCACCCTTGAACCCCAAAAAGGAAAAAAAAAAAAAAAAAGAGAGGAAAAAAAAAAAAAAAGAGGAGGAAAAGGTAGTCTCTAGTACCTCTCTAGGCCTATAGAAGGCTGGTGGTATAAAAGAGGGTGAAGCATGTCCAGCCAAGCCGAATTTGGGAGTGGAAAATCTATCAGATGCCATGTTTTTACAGGCAATATTCAAGTTTTCGCCTGCAGTAGTTTTAAGTTAACTGGAAGGAAGCCTTTTATTTAGTTGGTTTATGCATTTAAAGTAATCGAACTAGTGAATTTGATTACTGAATGTCCAAAGCAAAAAATAAAAAATAAAAATTACTGTAATACGTTATCAAGAAGAGAAAGTAGGGAGAAGGGAGTAGTACCTTGCAACCGAAACTTGCGGTAAGCAACAAGGGGAGGCAAGATGATTGCCAATAGAATGTCTACGCATGTCATTTTGCTGTCTTCCATTTTCCCCTCTTCTTCTTCTCTTCTGTTTCTTAACGACTTCTGATAAAATGCTAATTAAACTCCAGATTTAGGAATGTCAATGGATTTTGAAAATGAGGTTGAAGTGGTTGCCCTATATATATATAAAATGACAACAGTGACATTTGATTTTTTGCAATATGGATTGGGTTCATAAATTTGTTGTGGATAGTATTGACATGACTTTTGTGGAATGTGGCCCCCTTTTTTTAAAGGCTTATTATGCTTTGATAATTACTTGTCATTGACTCTTTGCAGTATGGGGTGCTTGCAACCATGCATTTCATCTTCATTGTATTTTGAAGTGGGTGAATTCTCAATCTGCTCAAGCACATTGTCCCATGTGTCGTCGTGAATGGCAGTTTAAAGAATGAACAAAGGTTCGGTGCATCTTTTGCTCATGATTGTGGCAGTGGGAAGGAATGAAGTGTCTTGTGTGTGATTCTATGATATTCTAGCGATAATAGCTGAGCTGATATGTGCTCATCCCCATTTACAATTATTAATTTAAGCCTTGAAGGCCTAGAATAGATTGTGTATTTTATCAGATTTGGAAGCAGGTGCCATTTATCCCAAAAATCCTCAATACATCAATTGCCAGCCATTGCTTGAGAAGAAAAAGACATAACGGATGTTTATTTCTGGTCCAAAGTAAGCTGTCTGTCATTATAAGTCTGGCTCCTTTACGACAGCCGCCTCTACCCCATTTGTGCTCACTTGAAATTGGAAAACAAGCATCAATTGACTCTTAATATATTAGTGCCTTGTGACTCCTTTGGTCATGTACATGAGTTATCAGGAACGTGCAGGCATGGGCCTAGACGTAACTGTCATAGGGACAATGTTTCGTTTGTGTTTTGTGATATATCGTCAACTTAGTTGTAATATATTGTGAATTGAAACTATCTTGAGGTGTTTGGAAATTTGATTTCCCAATTCTGGCGTTCCCTCTTTCCATGTTATTACCCTTTTTCGAAATATATCAGTAAAATTCCATTAATCTTATGGATGTTTTATTGATTTGCATGTACAATGCCTTGTTGCGACACTTTTAAACCTGTGATCAATATGTTTTAGTGGTTGTGAAAGGTATATGTCTGTTTTATATTTCAAATCGATTGTCCCAAAATACATTATAATATCATTTTGATTTGAAATAGAATTCTGTCCATTATAGTAAAGGAAATTACTTGTGTATTTGCTTCTTTTATCTTTTGGGGATCACCCAAAGTTAGGAATATGAAAGAGAAAATCAGTGATTAATGAGAATCCAAAGCTTAGTTATTGGTGTATGGCAAAATAAAATGATTTAGACATAGCACCACCACTTGTCACTTGCTACTTTGATGATGATTGATATGTCACTGCTGTTTTGTCCCCATTTTGTGTTTTCTCTTTGTAAAAAGATAAAATTATGATTTATGACCCCATTACAAAATTAAGTAGTAGTAATAATCATCATAAGGTTGGTTTTTGGATAAAATGGGACACGTACCAACAGAATATATATATATATATATATAATAGAGTTATAAGCTCATGCCAGCTGTAACACAATCAACATAATCCAATAAAATACAGAGTGGAAGTTACATTACAATCCCAAATGACTCACAATAGTAGCACGATATTATATGTTCATCAAACAATCTGTCCACAAGAGAAAATAACTAAAAGCCAAGAATAAATAGAAAAGGTAGCTAGATACTCCATTAGCGCAAATGAAGATACTTAGTAGTAATATGGTCTTTAAATATCCACCTGCAAACAAGGGAAAAAAAAAAAAAAAAAAAAAGGGAATTGGATACTCTTTCTATATACTATTATATTGTATGAAAAATATCTTCTAAGCAAATTCAGAGAATCTTAAAGCAAATTAGACCTTATTTGAGTACTTTTCCAAACCAAAAAATAAAATAAAACAGACTAATGAAAATTGAGTAAAAATTACCATATGATGATCACTTGGTGAGGACCCAAATAGCATAGATGATACCAGGTAGCCACCCAAAGAGAGTCAGCAAAACACAGATCCAGAACTCCACCTGTTTTGTTTTCCCAAAATATATATTAAAATTGCACAATATTTCAAATATCTTTATAAGTACAAACCTATGATAAGTAGAAAATTTTTAGGGAAATTGTGTGCAGTAGTAAGTTATTTAGTGGACATATGAATTTGAATTAATGTGAGTAGTGAATTCAAAAAGTAAATTTAAGAGGAGGAGTTAACCTGGCAGTTAAACTTGAGGAAAACACCAAGGGGAGGCAAGATGATGGCCAGAAGAATGTCTATGCATGTCATAGTGCTGTCTCCCATTTTCTCTTCTTCTGATGATGATGATAATCAAAGAAATGCTAATTAAACAATAAGTATGTATTTTGATTAAAACAGGAGGAAAGTTGTGGCACTATATATAGGCTGATATGTATCTGAGGGTTAGTTTCGTCTTTAATCGCGTTTGCTTCATTATAGTAACTGCTTTTGCCTTAAAAAACTTTTTTTTGGGATTAGTACGAATAGAATTTGCACAGCTCATCCCCATTTAGCGCGACACGTGGCAAAAGACCTGTAATGGGAGGGATGGACTACTGTTTTCACCCTCTCCATCACATGGGAATTAAGTTGGCGTTCTCATTAAAGGAAGAGAAAATGATCTAAAACCCCTAACCTAAATTTGAAATTTCAATTATACACTTTAATTTTATGGGTGTCTTATTACCTATTTAAATTTTATATTTCTCTATTTTATACACACTTAAACATATTAAAAATATAATATATACCCCTTAAAAAGCTCACACCCAGATTTATATAAAAAAGTAAATGACACGCGCTTGCCACATAATTTACCTTTCCAAAAATTAAAAAAATATTATTTTTTCCTTTATTCTAATTTTCCTTTTATAATATCCTTCTTCTCTTTCCTTTCTTGCTCCATTTTTTCTTTACTTTGACCAAATTATTTTTCAAACTAACAAAGCAAGCTTAAATTTAGAAATCATTGAATGAAATTTTCTTCATAAACCTTCTTAACATCTGAAAATTCATTCTTGGGTTGAATGGAAAATTAGTGATGAACACAAAAAGAGTGATAGTGTTCAAAATTTGATTTTTCAAAGTAAGTTTTGGATTTCGGTTGAAATTATTGAGAGCTTAGCAACTTTAAAAATGAACACGGCGATTCACGATGGAGGTAGATGGCGATTGACGGCGCGAGCGGTGACTTGGTGGTGGAGTTGAGGCCGCCGGTGTTGCTCCGGTAAAGAGAAAACAAAAAGGTAAAAAGAAAAAATAAAACAAAAACAACAAGGAAACTTAAATCTATAAAGACAAAAAAAAAGATTTGAAGCTTGAAATCTATAAATCGGATTGTGAGTAATTGTGAGACAAATTATGAAAATGTATTAGAAGATGGGTGAGGAGATGGGGCTGCCATAGTGGTTCAACAATGGTGATGGAGAGGTATAGGTAGGGAGGGTGTTGAGTGATGAGAGAGAGAGAAAACGAAAAATGATAAAGGAAAAAGAAATGAAAAAAGTAAAGAAAATAAAATTAAAGGTAAAAGTTGAAAAATGTATTTAACAAAAAGTTAAAATATTTTTGAAATATTTTTTTGATCAGTTCTTTATCTCTCAAATGTCTTTAAGAGAATGAACACACTCTTTGCGTCATGTCAGCTTTTAAGGTGCATTTATTCCGTTTTAAAATAGTTTAAGAGGTAATAGGACTCTCGTAAAATATAAGTGTGTAGTTGAGAATTCGACTATAGGTTAGGGAGTCATTTGACCATTTTCTCGTAAAGAAATAATAATTTCCAGATATAAAATGCAAGGTTAATTTAGCATGGGTTTGGTTAAAAGTATTAATTACTAATTCTTCAGCAATTTACATGAAATTGATGGATTAGTTATCCCACTAATAATAACTTAATTTGTTTGCAAAGTCTTAATTGTGGGATGACTGATAACTTTTTACTCCATTTGCAGATGGAACGCTAGTAGTTGCTTCATATAAAATACATCTACGCTTCTTTCGAAGGAAGTAACAATTTTTTTCATTGTTAAGTTAATTGTATTCATATTGCTTCTTCTTCCATTTGTTTCATTGATGTGGTAGCTTTATATCGGTTCACAAACAGCGGTTTAGTGTTAGTTTTTGTATTTAAAAGATAAAAATAGATTTTCGAGAATTACATAGTTATTGGTGGATAAGAATCGTCCCTTCGGTAATATGCAACAAAATTAGAACGATACCCGCCAGAGAATAACATACAAAGCAAAAAATGATTCAAATTTGAAGAAGCAATTAATAAACATTTAAGAATTGACAGTTTTGTCTTCCTAAGACAAGTGTGGAATTGAAAAGTGAAGCTTCTCCAACTGATTGGCACGTGTAGGGATAACAATGGGATGTGCTTTCAACCTGCCCGGCATAGATCCGCTCTGATTTTTTTTTTTAATATTTTCTTTTTCTAATTAAGTTTGATACTATAAACAAAATTCATAAAATAAATTTATTTTTCATTATTAAGTGTAATAATTTAATAGGATAGTGACTTAAAATTTTATTTTTTAGAGGTTAATCGGAAACAGGTAAGAAATTGAATTGTTTTTTATTGAACCATTTTCATTTATCATCTTGAATATTTTAGTAGTTTTAAAGAAATTATCTTAATAAATAATCTATCACTCTTATAACATGTAAAAAAATTAAAATTAAGTTTAAATCCGTAAAATCATATATACCTGCAACCCACCTCGTACTGCATTAATTTTTAAAAAACTCACTTTAACCCGTTCCACCTCGCATAGCCTTAAATCCGCGTCACCCCGCATTTGCCCTGCCTCATTGCTATCCCTAGGCAGGTGTGGGCACTAGCCAGTCAGCAATCACAATTTGGTCACGAAATTGAGTTAATTATTTGTTTAAATGAGAAGAAAGCACATCTATAATTGGATACATCTGCCGACATGTACACGCTGCTAATATTGCCAACTTGGATACCTAATTTGGATTTGATCTCTATTATTTTAGTATTCCCTCCGTTTTATATTACTCAGAGCCTATTAATTTGACATATCTCTCCATAAAATTTTAATTAAAAGTGTATTTTATTAAACTAAACTTATTAACCATGTCTTGGAATACTACTTTATGTAGTTATAATATGTTATAAAATCCTCTAAATTTTTGTTAAAATAAACCAGTAAAATTAAACATATACTATTTTTTTTAATCTTAAAGAAAAGCACCACCATTGTCGCTTACTACTTTGATGATGAAACTGATTGTGACTGCATGCAAATTGTCTATTGTCCTCACTCCCCATATTTCTTTAATTTATTATAAGATGAAAAAAGAAGATTGAAGTGTCACCGTATTACAGGTGTTGGCTGATGATAAAATCAAACACGTCTTATTGAAAAAATATCCTGCCTACCAACCACCAGTAGTTAGACTTCACAAGCGACATGTATAAAAGAAACCATAGGAGTAAAAATAATACTGACAATTATTGATATATTCAATTAAAATAACAGAATGGAAGTACACAACCAACACTCCATCCAAATTTCCTGACAAGAGAGAATAGTAGCCAATAAAGAAAAAGGAGGGGATAAACTTAGAAAAAAAATACATCAAAGAATAAATAAAACAACAGCTAGATGATATACTCCATTAGGGGAAATAAAGTGACTTAGTAATGGGCATCATCACAAATTCACCTGTCAAAAAAAAAAAAAAAAAAAAAAGTAAAAGGGGAATCAGATACTTTTCAGAAATTGTAAGCAAATTGAGAGAATTTTCAAGGTGTTTGATCTTATATGAATATTCCTCCAAATTAAAATTACAGGTTTATGTTTTACCTTTTTTTCTGTAGAGGAGATGATCACTTGGTAAGAACCCAAACAGCATAGACAATACCAGGTAGCCATCCAAAAAGAGTCAACAAAACACAGATCCAGAACTCCACCTGTTTTGTTTTCCCAACACAAAAAACAAAAAAATTCAGAGTTTTTATCTAAGTTGTAGATAATTAACTCCGATCGCGGCTAGAAGATCCTATGTAATTCGCTTCTTAAATTTTACGCTTTGATGGACAAAATGTATTAGTGAAAAATAAGAAATATTGAAGCGCACAAGTTGATCGGACACCAAACATAACGTTACTAAATTAAAAGAAGGGAAAAGGGAGGGGTACCTTGCAGCCAAACTTGAGGAAAACACCAAGAGGAGGCAAGATGATTGCCAAAAGAATGTCTACACATGTCATTGTGCTGTCTCCCATTTTTCTCTGATGATGATGATAATCAAATAGTACTAATTAAATAACAGATTTAGCAATGTCACTGAATTTTGAAATCATAAGGCATTGGTTGCCCTATATATAAGCTGATGGGTATTTCTCTGTCGAGGGGCTAATTCGGTATTTTCACTTCGGTTCCTTAAACGCGTTTACTTCCTCAATTGTATTACCCTCGACCTTTTTTCAACTTTTTTTTTTGTTTAACGGTATTTAATTTTGCTTTTTGGGGATGAAGACGAATTCGATTTGTACAGCTCATATAATTTAGTGGTGCCATTTGGCAAGATGGATTGTCATGTGGGACCATTATCTACTACTAGTATTTCCTCTTTCTTAGGGTCATTTACTGGTGTCCTACTGCACCCATGGTTTGTTTCATCTTGGAAAATGACAAGCAATTAATACTCTACATGAAAAACATTGCAAATTACTTTAGAAATAGAAGGGACAATATGAGTAAAATTTTTGCTCTATTATAATAATTTGAGATGAGAAACTGTTGATTGCAGAGCTATCATATATTTCATTTATTATTTATGGTAATTTATGTATAAATTTTATAAAATGGCAACTATTATGGTCCAGTTATTTATAAAAAGGAATGATATATAAAATGAAACGGAGGAGTATTTCAAAGTGTGATAAGTACAAGTGAAATATTTTCTTTCTTGGAGTTAAATAAAGAACCAATGCAACTGATTATCATTGGCTCCAATTTTAATGATGAATATTGACGGTCAAAATGAATTTGGGAATTGAATTTGAGTCTAAATTGAAAAGGCACTATATATTTTAATGGAAACATGCTCCAATTTTCAAATAAAGAAAAAAGTAAAATGCCGTTGGACAATTTTAATCACTTCTCCAAAATAAACAGTTGAACAATCCCCCCCCCCCCCCCCCGAGATTCTGGGTTCAAATTTAAATTTTAAACTTGTGGTGATTTGATAATTGAAAGGGCCCTTTGGTCTAAACTTTGGTGATAACTAATATATTTTAAACTATTAAGTATCTCTCACTGTTTTTATTTGTTTATAGCAAAAAAGTTTAACCCTTTACATATTTGGAAAAGCAGAAAATTTATTTATAATGCAGTGCATCTTGTGTGGAAACTGCACAAATTTATTGTTCTCCGTCCACTTTTCACTGTCATAATTTTCTTTTTTAGAGTCAAAAGATAATAACTTTGATTAATATTTTACGATTATTTTTTCATCATATTGATATGCAAAAAAAATTGAAATTTATAGAACTTTTCGTATAGTTTTTTAATATCTAAATTTTTTGTTAAAATATCAAATTAATGTAATCTAATTTAACTTTGAAAATTAGTCAAATTGACTTT
Organism: Solanum pinnatisectum; assembly: GCA_035578085.1. Taxonomy (NCBI): domain Eukaryota; kingdom Viridiplantae; phylum Streptophyta; class Magnoliopsida; order Solanales; family Solanaceae; genus Solanum; species Solanum pinnatisectum. The sequence continues at coordinate 60,425,619 of CM069076.1, forward strand.
CGAAAAATGTAACATAACAATTAAAAGTGGAGTATTTTTTTTTTTCCGGAATGATGAAATACATACATACATTCTTTGAAAAAAAAAGGTTCTCCACATGGTCAACTAGCTGTAAGAACCAAATTGTCGAAACTTGAAATAAAAGGCTGGTGGAAAAACAACTCATACAGATCAGAATAAGAAAAAAGTTGATCAAAAGAAGAAAAGACATTAATAAAGAAGATTGTTAATTGTTTGTTTTATTTATCATTTATACTTTTCTTCCACAAATTAAGCAGCTTTCCTTAAAGCCGGGGTCCTTGGTAATTAAGTTGCTCTATCGAAGAGAAATCAAAGTTTCAAATTTAAAACTTGTCCCACAATTAATCTGGATTTAATTAAACATGAAACATTGCAAGTGCCCAATTATCCAGGATTAAATAAGTGATGATAATATAATTAAATAATTAAAATATGTCTTTTTAGCTCACATGTTTGACTCGGGAAAAAAATTTAGATCCGCACGTAAAGGGTCGTGTTGACATTATAATTAAATAATAAAAATTGTATTATCCCTAATAGCTTAAATTTTTAGATGAGATAGTCACAAATTAAACAATAAATGAGTTAATACGTAATTTTATCATTCCTCTAAATTCAAATCAAGTCAATTTCGAAAAAATATTTTATGATAAAACAATTTATATAACTCAAATTATTTAGCTTATGACAAATAGATACATAGAATCAAAATATCTAACTCTGATTTCCTTTTGTCGTTTCCACCAAAATGAAGATATTTCTCTACCTCATAAAATCAAATAAGTATTTATTTTTCTTGAAATATAATCGTGTATTTTATTTTTCATACCATTCATAATATTGTGCTCTTTGTCTTTTTTCGTTTTGGCACATTCAGATTGACAGCGATATGATTGATATTCAAATGGAAGTCAAATTTTCTTGGCAGGAAACGTAAATTACGTAATATTTTACAGAAAAAGATTATGATAAATAAAGAATGAGTAAGAAAAAGAGAAAAAAAAAGGGTCCTGGTATTAGTTGGGGGCACGTGACAGGTTAATTAGGTAATATGTGTTGATTTATATATGAGCCGTCACCCCACGTGTGCCAGCTAATGAACCCATGTTTGACAGATAATTTCCAGAATCTTATTCTTCTTAATTTGCTAATAGAATGTTATTACATTCCCAAATCTGGTTTGGGTGTGAAATCTGGCCTAAAAATTGATGGTTCGTTCAATTCACTTAAACTTTTGGTATATCGAGTAAAAGATAATTTTGTATTGGATTGATTTTTAGTCTATTTAACGAATAACTTATTTTTAAAGTGATCTCCTTATGTATAGATCCTATAAATTATTAAAAATCTATTAAGACCTATTATTGGACCTGAATCACCTCTCGTCTTCTCAATGCAAGTAACCCATTCAATTCCATCACATACTATCCCAATCGTAGATAAGTTAACAATTGTGAAGTATTCCCGATCCCGTTTCATTTCATGTGAATCCTTTTGACTTGACACAATATTTAAGAAAAAAAGGGTAAATATGAGCTGGTCGAGAAAGCTTTGGATAGTTTAGGGATATTTTTGAGTCTTTTCCGTTGGAATAATAATGAGCGAGAAAGCTTAATTAGGTTGGCCCTTTTTGTCTTTACAAAGGAAGCTAGGCTTATCTCATTGGGATTGTCTTGAAGAAGCTGTCAAAACATAATGAAAGTATATGTGGATATTAAGGGTGCAAATGAAGAATTACAAATTGAATTGTTATAACATTTATGGTGATCGTGTTTGCATGTAACATGACAATATGATGTCGGTCTACATTTTACGCAACATCAAACTTATAATCCGTTGGCTACGGCGTAACAATTACAATACCTTCTTCTTCCCCATGTGAACATTATGGGCTAGCTAGCTGCACCACTCAACAACGTAACTCACAAACAAATTTAAGTCAACTCTAACTAATTGTTCACTTTTACTTGTCACACAACAATAAATATAAAATGACAATTTTATTTTATAAATATAACAAGTTCAACGTTTTAAGAAATGACTATAATTAGTAATAAAAATAAATTAGAAATTAAATGATATATTATCTCTTGATTTTTTAATCTGAAAAAGTAAAAATATGAAGATTTTTAATACATGGACAGAAGGTGTATATATTAATTGGAGTGGCATGCAGATGAATGTTTCTTGTAAGATGCTGGTCTGAGTGTTGCATGTCTTGGCCTTTAATGAAACTTACAAACATTAAAATTAATGAAACAAAGTCAACTCTAACTTAAATAGGAGTAGTAAGCTCAGCATATGCATCAATCATTAATGGTGTTTCTTGTAAGCGTTTATGGGGCTGTCTACATCGATCAAGCTGATCACCGACCTTGTTGCCGACCATTTTCTCATGATAAACTTCCGAATAATTTTAAACAATAACATCGATCATATAAAAAAAACTACTTTTTTCGTTAAATTTTTCTAAGTTAAAACTAGAAATTCTTTTGGATATGATGATGCTAAATGAAACAATGGATTGATTTAATTTGTACATTTTTTCTAGTGTCATCGATTCCCAATTGTTTTGAAATTGCAACAATGACATCTTTTTATAAATTAAGCATAATCCTTGATAATAATCGATGTAATGTTCAGAATTGCACTGCCCAAAATGCCGTATCAATATTAATTATAATGTTTGACATTGTAAATATAAGATATAACAATGGCGATGAGTTATTACAATACTTGAAAAATTGCAATTCTGAAACGTTTTCCCAAAATTACTACCCATTTTGAATCAACCAAACATGAATCTTCAAATGCAGAAATTGAATGATTTCGATCCTTTACTCATCACTAATGTTTGATTTTTCCTGCTCACAGACCGCAGGCGACGTTAAAGCAGAGAAGGTCGAATTTTCGTGTTCTATTCTTAGATTAGAGATACATAGTACTCTTAAAATGCACCATGCATGAATTTCTCCCATCAATTAAGTGCTCTTATTTTGTTCTTTTATAAGATTTTGTCATGATTTTAACATTTTGACTAAGATAGTATCTCATATACCACATCTTAGCGAGAGTGATACATTATACCACGAGTGAAACTAGTGCTACATTTTATAAATATTAAAACTATCGTTGGTTATGGTAATTCAACCCTATAATACAGCCATTTGTGAAAATTTCTCAAAAAAATAATCAACTTAAAAGTAATGGATACACATATTTTCATGGAAAAATTACGCGGATAAGCAAACATATGCTTGCTCGATTTATGGGCTCATCCTCAATTTTAGTTGTGAGAACGTCACTTATACATATACAAATACAAATTATACCTATATATATATATATATATATATATATATATATATATATATATATATATGGCAGATATACAAATACAATTAGCTCTCTGCCCTCTCTCCTTCTTCTAATATGTAGATACGAATCGTAATTAGCAAACTATAGTTATGAAGCATAATTAAATTATTTTTGAGTGACTATATACGAAAATTCCCCTTTTTTCTTTTGACTAAGGTAAATGCTACCTGAAATATTCAATTTGGGCCTACCTCTTTTGTAGATATGAAGCCCGTATCCTAGCCTGGACTCTGGACTTGCTCGACTTATGGGCCCATCCTCAAATCCTGTAAGTTAACAGGGCTGGCCTGGAGACAAGTATAACTAACTTTGCCAGGCATTGTTCCATGATTACCTAAGGTGTGTTCGATTGTCTAATTTTTTCATGTTTGATCGATTATAAGTTTGAACAAATATTTTTTTTCTCAGAAAAAACAAATTTCTTAAACCTCTCTCTCTCTCCACACCACCCCAAACTCCTACATAACCCCGCCTCCACTCCTCATAATATTTGTCAAGATAGTATACAAATATTTTTAGATTAATATTTATTTATCTAAATACTCTATATTTTCCTACGAACACACGCTCCGTCTGATTGGAATGTAATCCTTCTAACTTATGTGTCCACATTGTCAATCCTGGCGCACATGATAAAAAGACAGTTGAGGTAATTAAATGGTTAACATAAAATTAATCAATTTATGTTGAATCGATAGTATCTTTTATATCTCTAGTCACATCAGGCGATATTCTTGAATTTAACAATATTAAGGAACAAAAGGACAATAAAATCTCTCTAAATTAATACTCGATTAATTAATAATCTCTCTAAGATAATATTTTTTCTGGTTCCAACTTGGGTCAATGGAAAAAATCACTTATTTCGATAAGATAATAAAATAATATATTTTCATAAAACCCCTAAATAAATATATGGTTCCATTAATATTATAAATTAATAATTCCTTAAAAGTACAAATCAATTTAGTGAAATATGACTCTATTGTTTTCTTTTCTTTTTTTTTTGTTAAAATTTAAATCTAGTTGAAGCTCGTCTTTAACTTTTCTTTTTGCATCCAAAAGTTTTGTTGTTGTCTTTTCGAATTGCACCATTAAATTCTGAAGAGTTCTAAATGTGAAAGTGCTTCCTAACGCGTAACTGGTTCCAAAGGTATTATATCATCTTCAACTTTATCATCAACATTATTTTTTCCAATGGTATCCACAATTTCTTCTATGTTTTGAACCTCTAAACATGTATCACTTTCACTCATCCAACATGTTATTAACATTCATTTTATTGCGGTAACTGAGATCATTAATCATGACATCAAGTTCATGAATGATGTTTTCACAAGTGAGTTCATTTAAAATCTCTGAGATTTCATCTCCGAATGAATTTTGCAGCATCGAAACACTCTTTAAATTAATAAATATTAATTTATCAATTAAATAATACCTCTATAAAATAATAATATTTTATGATTCCACTTATATTAATTTAGTAAGATTTTATTGTGTTATTGCATTTAAATGTTTCTCCTTTAATATGAAGATGTAGAAAAGGTTCAAATTCAAAACATGAATTAGCTCGTAATTAACCACATCTAGTGTTGTAGCTTGTGTAGCTAACATTTATAAGATTTGAATCTGACAGACTTTGAGAAAACTTTCAAATATGAACATCATATCCTTAAATCCTAATTAAAGATGCAAACTGATGCTGACAAATATTGTCCCAAAATTTTCATCTTAAAAAGTGTCTAGGTCCTTACACTTTGTATGTGTGGTCCAACAGAGATGTATTTTTTGTTGGACTTTTGTGCTGACTGCTGAGCTAGCTTTGTAATCCTAATCTTTGGGTTGGATTCGGCTCCCCTTCATTACTCCTTTCCTCCATTTTATCAAGTGCACGTCTAAATTAAAGACATGTGTTATATTTAAAGTTTAAATGTCAAGATTATATTATATTAACAAATATCATAACCATAGTTAAAGTCAACTAATTTTATAAAACTACTCTCCAAATTTGGTAAGGACTACAATATATTCTATCACTAATTAATTATTGACCAACTAAAATGTGGTAAAATAATAATTATTCACTAAGAAATTGTATCACAACAATAAATTTGTGGCTCTATTATTTCGTCCGGATAAATAATTATAGTTATTAACGCAACTATTGCCACAATTATTTTAGTACTCCGCACAAAAATATTTCTTTAACTATAATATTTTATTTTTAATAGACTTTATGTGGCTAAAATGTTACTATATATTTCTATAACAATTTTAACACGTGGCAAAAAAATAATAATAAGCTACGAATTTTTACCGTAGAAAATTTCTTTGGCTATATCATTTAACTATTACCACGATTTTTTGTAACTTGAAACAAAAATGGTTATTTAGCTACAATATTTTGTTTTAAATATTTCATTGTGGCTAAAAGGTTTCTATTACTACAATAAATTTCAACTCGTGGCAACAACTAATAAGTAGCTATGAAATTTGGTTATAGCAAAAAATTGTGGATGTATCAATTATCTATTGCCGCGATTTTTAATAACTCGAAGCAAAAATAATTATTCAGCTACAATATTTTGTTTCAAGTAGTTTATTGTAGCTAAAAGGGTACTATTGCTACAATAACTTTTATAATGTTGCAAAAATTTATGCTCAGCTACAAATTTTTATCGTAGCAATAAAGTTGTAGCTGTTTAGGAAATTATTGCCACAATTGTTGGAAATTGTAGCAAAAATAAGGAATTAGCTTTGTCGGTTAAATTTTCGTGGCTAAGATTTTTTACGAATTTATAAATAGCAAGGAAATTCAAATTTTTGTGGCTATTACTAGGTAATAGCTACAATTTTTATATATGTGGCTTAGATTTCGTAGCTATAGATATATTTTGTTATAGTGTATACAAAATTTGATATTTATTAATATCATTAATTTCATACTATATTTTTGTATTTAAATATTAAATTTTTAGTTTTAAACCAATTATTTTTAAATGATAAAAGATTGCTATTGTGCGTTCTTTTGATTACTTCTTAATTACTTCCGATCAATTCCAACGTTCTCCTTTTTTTTGGATCATTTTTCAGCCTATTTAATTCTACTAAACAATTGCTAGAACGGAAAATGATTTTTTTTTGGTTTATTGCTACGGTACATTTTTCAAAAAAAATATATAATTAAATAATTGGAACGGTACATTTTTCAAAAAAAATATATAATTAAATAATTGGAGTGGATTAGTAAGATAAATAAAATAGATACCTTCTTATTTCTTATAATAAAAATAGTTTAAAATAAAATTAGATTTCAACAAAAAAAAAAACATTTAAATTGATTGGGTGACTTCTTAAGTGAAATATCAATAGTTGAGTGACTTTCTAAGTGAAATATTAATAGTTGAGTGACTTTCTAAGTAAAATATCAATAGTTGAGTGACTTTTGAGTTATAATCATTAATTTCATATTATATTTTTGTATTTAAATATTCAATTGTAAATTAAAAATATAAGATGAAATTAAAGATATTAAAAAATATCAAATTTTGTATGGAATATATTGTAATTCTTACCAAATTTGGAGAATAGTTTTCTAAAATTAATTGACTTAACTATGATTATGATGTTTATTCATATGATATAATCTTGACCTTTAAACTTTAAATATGACACATGTCTCTAATCTAAACGTGCACCTGACAAAATGGAGGAAAGGGGTAATGGAGGGGAGCCGGATCCCTTTTTGGTTTGCTTATCTTTCCACCTTTTATATTTATAATGGCCACAAATGTTCCTCTTTCTTGCTCTCAAGTATAAATGAGAATTAAAATTAAATCTGGCTTGGTAGGAAATTTAATTTCTCTGAGTCAAATTTTATGAATGACTACAAGTGTGTAACTTCATTAATACAAGTAAGAAGATGCATGCATTGAGAAATTTGCATATCTGTCACTAGAAATGGAAAAAGAAGACAAGGGCCATGAATCTTGACGAATGCATGCATTTATACATTCTTCTTTTACAAAGAACTAGCTACTACTATGTTTTTAATTAAATGATCATCGGTCTTTTTTTATACTTGATCAAGATTTGATCGAGTTGAATTTTTTCTAACATGTATTATTAGATTAAGATTATCTTCAACACCAAACATGTAATATGTAATCTTGATTCAATGACATAAAGTATCCATAAATTAATAACATTTTGTATAGACAAATAAAATAATAGTATAACATTCTTTTACCGAAAATTTAAGTTATATATATTGTCAAAATAGAGTTTTAACTTTCAAATTACCATAAAAGATATCTATAGGTGAAGCTTCATTAAAAAAATGGCCCTACAGGCTACATTTTATATATATAAAAAAAAAAGGAGGGGGAATGGGCATAGCTGACAAAAACACAAGTGATGCATGCTTTCAGGAGTCGAGGGCGGCTAGGTCATTTATTTATATATGCATTGAGAATCTCAGTCAAAAATCTGGATGACATGATGAATGCACTACCTTGACCTTTATTATTATTTTTATCTGTATTTACTTTGAATCTCATTAATTTTGATTCGTGTCGAAAAATTTCACTTTAAAAAATAAAATACTTTCTATATCAAAAGCAACTTATTTAGGGTTTGAGCTTGACACTTCTTATACTAATTACCGCTCCATTACAATCTTAATTCGGTGATAACACTACCTTGACCTTGGGCACAGACATCTTAGGTTCTGGACATGAGTTGTTATAGCGGTTTCACTATTAAATATTATTATCCAGCCTTTCAGAAATCATGGATATTTGCTATTTATTTTGAAGAAGGTGAGAAATTCATTGTTTATTCTCATGATTGGCAGCATCAATTTCTTTCACCAGCTAGCAATTCATTTGTACTTGAGTTGGTTTGGTAGCTACCCTACTACTACTATGATTGAATGCTTGATATAACACCAAATAATACTCCTCCCTTTTAAAAAGAATGATCTCCTTTCTTTTTTAGTATGTTTCAAAAAGATTGACCTCTTTCCTTTTTTGGTAACATTTTAATTTCAGCTTTCCACGTGACATGTTTAAAGCTACAAGATTAAAGGGCAATTTAGTACATTTGACATAATTTTAATTTAGGACCATAAGATTAAAAAATCTTCTTTATTTTCTAAAACTTCGTGCCAAGTCAAACCCGATCACTCTTTGTGAAACAGAGGGAGTATTGCAACTTGCCTTACCCAAATCATGATATGTCGATAACGTACCGACTTACCTACGCAAAAAAATATATTCAACATAAATGAGATTTCTTCATTTTTAATTAAAATATATTTGAAATTAAACTTTCGAACTTTCCTCGATTCTACAGGACGCAAAGCGAAATTAATAGTGTATGTTATTATGTATAGTATTAGATTAAAATAAGTAGAGAGAAATTGTGGTGGCCAATAACATTAATGTTGGTCTAGTGATCATGTGCAGAGTCGGTGATTCAGACAAAAATCTGCAGATACTGTTAGCACTAATTAAGAAGACATTTATTCATGCCTGCCTCCAAATTCTAAATCACTAGGCTCCCTAGCCCACAATCAAATTTTCTATGTATATAAGGACACCACCACCACTGCTCCACCACCTCAGGGCCATCTAACCGCAACATCTTTTTTCCTTGGCAGCGGCTATTAAACTATTCTGTGCTCACTTTAATTATTTTATCGATTTTTTTTTCAATATATATGATGATGAATAAATTTTGAAAATCAAACGAATTCTTTTATTGATCATGATCTTTTATATTTCTTTTTTTTAAAAAATGATTATTAATATTGTGATTTCTGTTTAGTATTCTTTACATAGTATAAATATGTAAATTTTATTTTAAAAAAGTTAAAGTTCAATACCCAAATTCAAGGTCAATAATACGAAGTTTGAATCTCAAAAAACAAAAGATATCATATAAAATAAGACAAAAAAAAGTATTTAATTAGCTAATACTTCCTCTGTCTCTAATTACTTATCCACTTTTGAATTGACACACCTATTAAGAAAATAATAATTTTACCCCTATTAATTATAAAGTGGATGAATTAAAAACTTAAGATTTTCAATAAGTTCTACCTTTTTCAAAATAATTATTGAGGGTATAATGGGTAAAAAAAAATTTGTCCTTTCTTGATTTGCCAAAATGAACAAGTAATTAGGGACAATTAAAAAAGAAAATATGGACAAGTAATTAGGGACAGAGAAAGTATTTGATCTTATAGATTTTATATCAGATTTTAAAAGTTTATATACAAGTTCAAGATTCAAAACTATATTTTGGAATTTTATTCACAAAACTTCAATAATTTTCTAAGTTGTATGTATATTCAAACACATAAATTTCAGAAATCATAACTTTAAAAACTTAAATTTTCATGTTAAAATCTATGACAAACAACAGCTTAATTTCCGATGACACAAACACTACAACAATGATTCTATTTTATTAGATATATATTGATAGATGAGAAGAAAATCAATAAATTTAAATCCTTGGTCTTCTATACATTTCACCAATACGTTGATCGATAGAAGGATCACAAGCATCCCGCACGCCTTCATGAGGAGTTCACTCTTTGATTTAATACCATACTATATTATATCTTTTGTACTTCCAATATCTCTGCAGCAGCCCCGGAATAAGGTTTGTTACTCTCTCAGTTTAATAATATTTATTTAGTATTGACTTGATACACATTTGGAAAAAAATAAAATAACATGATAATATAATAATATTATTTTTAAATATATTAAATTTAATGTTTAACGAAATATATAAGATATTGAATAATATTTAATAACAAAAATAAAATAGACACAAAAATATAAATTATCTCTTAATTTTTTAAATTGAATCAGTATTGTTTAATAACTATGTTTATTTTTTTGTACGGTGGACAAATGAGAAATGAGAAGGAGTACTATTAAATAAAAATATGTTTTGAGATCATATGGTACTCTCGTGGGCAGGCAATAACCACCTAGCTAATTGTGAAAACCATGGTTTTGTCAGGACATATTTTGTTACATATATGTCCACTTCTACCTTGTTTTCAGGTCTTTTTCATGCTTTTTTATTGGATTTTTTCATCATGGAAATTCATATTAATAATTTTTTGCCGCAAGCAGAACTTGTGATTGGTTGGCAGGCTCGCCCACCTATATTCTTGTTCTTTCATCATATTCTTTTTTTGATTGAAAAAAACAGGAAAAGAAAAAAGATGACATGAGAATCGAACATATACTTTTGTTTAACATGGTGTTCGGATGAGCTTGTAATGAAAATAAATAGAGAAAATCATTGAGAGATGTGATGAAATAAGATCGGTCCATCTAGATTTTTGGTTTGAGTCTTGTAAGATGAAGAAATTCTAGTTGCACTCACTAATTTATAATCGTCCCACTTTCCATTTTACTTGACTTGACACTTGTCTCAAGAAAGGAATATTTATGAGTAGGAGTTTTATTTCAATTCATTCTAATATCTTTAATTTCAATCCAATCCGTTCATTTGATACTATTAATAGTAATGATTCCCCATTTTCCATCTTGTGCTTATCGATCTTTCAAATCAAAAATTAAGCCGCTTCCTACTTTTCTAACGATGAGATACCATAAAAGAAACTCTTGCTCTGATTTAGGGACTATAACGCTCTTTATAAATGCACACAGTTTATATATTTCTAATTTAACCATGATTAAATTAAAAATTATATCCTAATATATACAGTATAATTTTATTTTTTTTAACATGATCTTGTAATGGTCCTTGTTTAGAATATCAAATGAGAAGGTTCCAGATGTTCGGGTCGAAAACAATATTTGTAAAGTTAGGAAAACCCCTGGAAGCAGTGCGTGTGGGCAACAAATTGTGGATATTACTAGTAACTAACCTGACAAATGAAAATGACTCAAAATTAAAGCATATATATTTGGAAGTTAGGAACCTATTGTGTTTGAATAGGTTGACAATCATTTCTAAGAGGTGACACATGGAACTAGAAAATAGAAAATATAATTAAGATTAAATGTTCACTCAATTTAGAATAGTCCATTTAGAAAGTTGCTCGACTGTGTTTTATAATCAAAAAGTCACTCAACTTAAGATAGTTCACTTAGAAAGTCACTCAATTTTATTTTATTGCTCCAAATCCACTCAATTATATTGAGATTTCACCTAGAAAGTCACCAACCAATTGAAATGATTTTTTCATTAACTTTGTTGAAATGAAAGTTTTAGTTTAAGCTGAACTTTTAAGAAATAATAATGTACCCATTTTAACTATTTTATATATATATATTACCCATATAATTTTAATGAATTGAATTAAGTGGGGGCGGGTCAATAAAATAGTTAAAATAGGTATCTTATAATTTCTTAATAAAAGATTTAGCTTAAAATTAATATTAGATTTCAACAAAGTTTAATGAAAAAATTATTTAATTTGGTAGGGTGATTTTTTAAGTGAAATATTAATAGTTGAGTGACTTCTGAGTAATAAATTAAAGTTGAGTGACTTTATAAATGAACTATCATAAGTTGAGTGACTTTCTAATTAAACTATTATAACTTGAGTACTTTTAGGTTATAAAACAAAGTTGACTGACTTTCTAAATAAACTTCTCTAGCTAGGTTGACTGACCATATGAGATATTATCTCAATATATATATATAATTTGAATAGAAATAAATAACTCGAAAAATTAAATCTCTTGTCTCTTGTTTATATATAATTTATTTCCAGGATCTTTTACGAGTAAAAGTATAAAATCTCATCTATTTTTTAGTTGTAGTTTCAATGAGCCACAAAACAAGTTGAGGTCGAAAATGACTTGAGAAATTAAAATCAGTTGGTAAGACAAAAGCAATAAATAATTGTAGTTTATCGTGAGATAATTTAGAGGATGAGGAAAAAAGAAGTAGTGTTTGAGAAAGGAGAGGTACTCGTAGCCTTGATCATCCTAGGACATGGCTTGTCACAACAACAACAACAATGGTGGGCCTCAATATGAACAAACTTGTTCTATTATACTTCACTAACACAAAAGTTTGAAAAGCTAAGTCACTTGAACATTGCACTATTCCACGTGAACTCCACATGAGTACACCTATTCAATATTGTTTTTGTGTTAAACTTTTGTAAGTTTTTGAAACCAAAGGTGGTGCATTGCTTTCAAAATCACATGATTCATATCCATCACTTCCAAAATCTTTTTTGTCCTGTGCGATGGAAATTTTTACCACTCTACTTGCCCGGGATGTGATGTAATGGTAGGATTGCTTCATCTTTAATCAGAGATCTCGAGTTCAAACCGAATGTGATGTAATGGTAGGATTGCTTTATCCTTAATTAGAGATCTCGAGTTCGAACCTTGAATATGAAAAAAATCCTATAAAAGCACCACCCTCAAATAAGTTCTACAATGCGCGATACATGCGGGTTCCAAATATTATGTGGAAAAGATAAATTAGCCCTTCAATTTCTTCATTAGAAAACAAAGGAGGGCCCCATTTGATAGCACTAAATCACCTGCTTACTCCAGAGATGCCCACTTGGAAAGCATTCGTTCCTCTAATCTTGGCCCATCTGCCGCACTAGAAAAATTTATGACACCCCTCGGACGGTTCTGAGTCTATTAAAAATAACTTATTTATTTTACATAAAATAAAATATGTGTATATTTTATCCTCTATGAATACACTTGTACAATTATATCAAATTTATTATTATTATATTTTCAAAATAAAAATATAGGAGGAAAGATATTTGAATATTGATGGGTTCTTAGATGTTTTGTTTATTCTCTATAGAAAAACAACACTTTTTTTCTTTTTTAAACAAAAAATATTCCGTTGCCGGGACTTTAATCCGGACCTCTTGGGTGAGAGCGGAGTATTCTAACCAACTAGACTACACCGGATTTTGAGAAAAATGTCACTTTTCCCCGTAAATAAAGTACATATTTTATCCTACAATTATTGATAATTGTTAACATTAAACCCTATAAAAACTACTTAACTACACAAACATCACTACCACATATAATATATTTACCTCTAGTTTAAAACAATTACATATATTATCACTTTTAATATTTATACCATATATTTTAAAAGATTTAATTAGATACACAAATCCCTTAAATATGGTATTGAATAATTATCTTAAATTTAAACTCCTTAATTAATGGTCCACATTAACAACTCAAATTTTCAATATTCACATAATCACATCTGCCGTTCCCCACCCCACGTCCACCAACCTTCTTTCTTCCTTCATCTTCTCCCTCTTCTTCCTTTATCCTATCAATACATATTTGCATGTTCAAATCAATATTATACATATAGGTTTGTTTCTATTATTTTATTACTCTCATGTATCTTGGTTTTGTATTTGAGTTAATGTTCTGAAGTTCAATTTTAAAAAGTTTTACAAATTAGATTATATATTTTTGATTTTATTGTTTCTCAAAACTTGAATAGCTGGTCATTCTCAAAATCAGATGATTCTTGTTAAAGGTACTACAATTAACAATTTTATACTAAATCAAACAACTTTTTTTTTTTCACTCACGAGTTTCTCATTGCAGGGATTGACTCTTCATCTATTAACATTCAAGCCGAGAACAGATCTAAGTATAGGAATGACTCAATTAAGATGGAAGAATTACGTCAAGCTTTACTTAACATAACAAATACACCATTAGATATGAAATAATGTAGGATACACATCAAGTGTACATGTATCTAGTTAAGACTTGATGTATCTGAGTTAAAATTATATGTATCTGTCTGGAAAAAAATCCAGATGCTAAAAAAAGGAACAATTTTGATTTTTTTTTTTACCTTTTTTGGATTAATGATAAGACAGATACACATAATTTATGTATATGCTTACTATGTATCCGAGATACGTGTTTTTAAAGATAATGTATGAAATTGATACTTGATACATCAAATTAATACTAGATACATATAAAAGATACATGAAATTAAAATTAGATCATATAAATAGATACTTAAAATTAATACTAGACACATAAAACAAATACACAAAATTAATACTAGGTACTTCTATGATACATATGAATGTACTTGTATGATACTCATGTGTTTGTAGGATACATCGTCTATTGATAATAGATACATCAAATTAATGAATTTATTATTTTAAGAGTAATAAAATGAAACTAATCAAATTACATGACCAAGATATACATGTTTTTGTTTTTATTAATAATAATATTAATTTCATTTATTATTTCAAAGAATAATAAATAAAATTAATCAAACATACACTTCTTAATTTCCGCCCTATATTAAGAGATTTGATTAATTTAATTTTCAGAATTAATTGCCCATGTATTCTAAAAATCATCAATTACTCTTCTAATTAAGGAAATTAGTTACAAACAATTAATTTAAACAAATAAAATACGTATCTCGATGTTAAAATTCGCCAGATGCATGTATCTCGCGAATTTAAACTCATGTATCCTAAGTATGAAATATGGTAGAGGAAGTAATATTTGAAACTCTTGAAAATCTTAGTAATTATAACCTAAACATGGGGATTTATGTAGTTTGCCCATATAATTAATCACATTTAAGTCTTCAATTAACTGAATTGTGCACTTTTTTATCAATTAGTTTATAAATATGCACAAATTTATTATAATGAATATTAATTATTCCACAACTAAATTATTCATGTGTTATATTAATATTGTATTGTTACACCATTTTGAGGGTAATATAATTTTTAAAATAGTCAAATAAAACATATTAAAAGATTGAATCGCATATTTTTTTATTTGAAGATTAAATATATTATATTATATCATAAGGATTAAAAGAAGATTTCATCATTAAGGGACCTAAAGTGCTAATCCGATGCAACAAAGTGATGATTAATTGAAAAAAATAAAATAATCAAAAGGTCGTTGTTCAGCCGTATAATGACAATTGTTTTAAGAATTTTTACATTAATATTAAATTATTGATATTTAACTTTGCATAACTTTTATGGAATTTATATATTTCTATATCATGAGATGTAATGTGAAACGATAAAACGTGTATGTATCAAGTATCAACAGTGCTCTATATTTTTCTAATTTCACATCATAACTTGTAGCCATCTACGTTTTTTTTTTTAAAAAAAAAGAAAGACAAAGAAATAAACATCTAAAGCAAACAGGCATTTAAGATTATAATTAAATTAATAGTATTTGAAACTAAACATTTCTATAACAAGAAATAGGATGTACCGATGTAGTAAGTAATTGAGTTTTAAAGTTGTTACTTGGACTTTAATGGGTCCTACAATTATCCATAAGATCGAAAGAAAGATCTTTGGAGACACTAATCTCCAAATAGATAAAGTGCAACGCTGACTAATTTATTATTAATAAAAGCAAGTTGTTTAATTAAAGCTTAATTATTGGTTGTTTTTGTCGAAACTAACTAATTATCTAGTGGTACTTTTTGCTAGTTTGCATCACTAATTAGTTTTCATGATGATGGCTTCAAATGCTATGTCACTTTTCAAAAGAGCAAATGAATGGTCTTCCAGAAAAAAACCTTCCAATTGGTGCAGTGGATGAAATTGTTCATTTGAGTTCTAGGTATAAACTTTTTTTGGCAGGGTATGTTTTCCCCTTTCCCCTACGAATGGAACCTACATGGCACAAATCAAAAGAATCAAATTCTAATGTGAATATCGGAATTCAAATGAAAATTAAAAAAAAAATATTACTTGGAGATTATATTAGAAAAGAAAATATATGTTCCCTTTAAATTGAGAAAATAAAGCGAAAAAAAATAGATATAGTATTTTGCGCATTATCCTATTATGCATGTGACAAAATCTACATTAATAGTAACAAACAAATCAATAAAGATTATATTGTTCAATTAATAATTGTTTAAATTACTATAAAAATATAATAAATGAAAGAAGAAAAACTTTTTCCGGTAATTATGGACTATATTTGTGAGTTGTGACGAGGGCTTGTCCAAGAAAAGAAAAACATATGGGATGGAACGCCAAAGTATTACTCTACTAGGGTTAAATTAACTAATTTTCAGTGTAAAATCAGGTATAAAATATTTTTTTCTAAAAATAAAATTCATATATTCTTAAACTATATAAAAAGCTTTATAGCTAGGTCATAAAAATTTAAAAGAAATATGATCAAAAAAATATATATTGACTCTCAAATTAAGAACTATGACAATATAGTGAAACCAAGAGAGGATATGTAACGATTGGGTTCCGTTGTTATAGAAATACCAACGGGGGAAAATTTGGGATCGAAAAACTTTTTTGTAGTATTTGTAGTTTTCCAACCTTGTCCAAATTTGGACGAAATTGGAGTCCTTGAGGTGTGGAGAAATCTGGTAACAATCGGGTGAGTTGTTTTTGAGTTTGATTGCATGAGTAGTTAGATAATTTGTTAAGGAAACCGTATGGCTTTACAAAATTGAATTTGGGTTAGTAGATCTCCGGGAATCAATCTTAGCGTGAAGGGTATTTTCTGAGCGTCGTGGGTTAGAAGTGTGTTGTGGAATGGGGGTTTGAAATTCTTTAAAATAGCTCTATGTTTCGAAAAGGCCGTTTTGACGCTGGGTATGGCCGCTCTGGCGCCGCCGCTATAGTGGGGTGAGGGTGGGTCGTTGTGGCGGGACAAACGCGATTTAATGTCGTTAATAAACCCCTAAATGACCTCATTATGCAATTTTCGACTTTTTGAGCTAAGGAACAACCCCCAGGCGACTCTTACTCATTTTTCACCATTCTTGAAGCTAAAGGTAAGCTTTAACTCCTCGATTTCATTTTCGATCCGTAGAACGTAATAGAATGGGTGAATATTGATTGGGGAGGGTTTTGTTATAGATTATATGGTGAAAACAACCCTAAATTGGTTAGATGGGATCATGGGTTTGATATAGGGTTCATATAATTGTTAGTAATTTGGATAATTAGCGATTGTTTGTTGATTCCCGTGTTATTGTGATTGTTTGTAGACCAAGAACAAGCGAAATGAATCTGGAAAGGGAAGGATCAAGTTTCTTAGGGTTTTAAGCTTGTTTCGAGGTAGGTGATAGTTGTGATTTTATGTTTGTGTGATGTATGCTTGTTCTTGCTTCATTATGATACTTGTGTATGTATGAATGTTGCAATGTTGATCACACTTGTTGTAAATGAGATAGATAATTGATGAATACCATGAAATCATGACTTAAATGTATGATCTTGATGATATACTGGTGTTTGTGATTGTGGTGTGTGAATGGGATCGGATTGCCACATTTCGGCATAATCAACTTGGATCGAATGCCACGTTCCGACATAAATATGGGATCGGTTACCACGTTTCGACATAAATATGGGATCGGTTTGCCACGTTCCGGCATGCTAACTGTTTTGGTTTAGGTTCCATCAGAGGACCAATGATTTGACATAAAATGTGAAGTTGTTCATTGTTTATAAATATTGATGATATTGTATATGTTGATATGTATGCATATGATTATAATGTTGTTGTTCATGTTGCACTAGTGGGATAGCCGCGTGATCCTACCAGTACACTGTGGTTATGTACTGATTATGCACTTGCTCTTATTTTTGTTGAGTACAGGGCATCTTCACGCGACTATTGACATACCTCGCTTAGAAGATCAATGATCGTCGCTTCGAATTCAAGGGTGAGCCAATTCTTCCGTGCTGCCATGAGATTTTCTTTCATCTATGTCTATCATTTCCGGACTTAGATATTTGTTCTAGTTAGTTGATTAGGTCATTAGTTTGGGGATTTATCCCTTCTTGGATCATTTGTTAGATATTTTGGTACATTGACTTTCAGGTTTTAGGTATTAAATTTCCACATTTGTTAGTTGATTAACTTGCTTCAATAACTTAATTGCCTTATTATTGATTTAGTTGCTTAGTTTGGGTTGTAGTTGTGGTTCTCCCACCGGATGGTTAGTGTGGGTGCCAATCACGACGGGTTGGATCGTGACAAAGTTGGTATCATAGCCTACGTTCGTTGATCTCAATGTACCTAAACGAGTCTAATAGAGTCTCGTGGAACGGTACGGGGACACCTTCACTTTTCTTCGAGAGGCTATAGAACTTTAGGAAATCTCTATTTTTCTCTTGTCTCCTTTCGTGCTATGACTTGATTCCAATTGGTATATGACGATTTAAATTGGTATCTAACCTCATTCACTCTTCTGTTCGCAGATGGTTAATACTAGGTATAACGGTGTTAGGCCCGTAGCTCTTGTCAATGCTCCAACTGATGAATCTTCAGCGGTCAAGGAAGAGTTAGGGGTAGAGGCCGTGGAAGAGTAGCGCATGCTAAAAATGCAGTACCTGTTGAGAATGTGCATGTGAGTGAGAACCCTCATGCGCATAATGAGGAGATAGAGGAGAATGTGGATGTCGAGGATGTTGAAGAAATTGGACAAAAGGAAGAGATGTAGGTTGGAAATGCAGGTGTTCCTCCTTCGAATCCGGTGCTAACTTAACAAATCATGTCCTTTTTGAAGGGGTTGGCTAGTCCTGCAGTGCATCCATCTGCCCAAGCAACTTAGGCTCTCGCTAATTCCCTTATTTCTAGCACTATGCCCAAGACGGGTGGAATGGAAGGTAATGATGCTTTCTTCCGTCCTCTATTGAGTTCTGTTATGACTGGGAACGAGTATGATATGTTGACTAAGTTTTTGAAGCTTAAGCCTCCGGTATTTCTTGGTTCTGAGATTGAAGATGCTTATGAGTTTATCCTAGACTATTATGAGAGGCTGCATAAATTGGGCATTGTTCACCAACATGGGGTTGAGTTCGTATCTTTCCAACTTCAAGGTGAGGCGAAGCAGTGGTGGAGAGCTTATATGGAGTGTAGATCTTCTACTTTACCACCACTTACTTGGACCCAATTTCATGCTCTATTTCTAGAAAAGTATGCGCCCAGAACTTTGAGGGATCGCAAGAAGGATGAATTTATGACTTTAGAGAAAGGTGGTATGTTTAAGGCTGCTTATGAGGCCAAGTTCCATCCCTCATCCAGATATGCTACAACTATGGTAAACTTGGGCATATGAGGAGAAATTGTCCCCACCCACTTGTCTTAGATTCTGCGCAGCAGTAGCAGTCTAGAGTAGTGGTAACCGCGGGAAACAATAATAATAGTAGAGGGCGTCCGTAAGGTAGGCGATGAGGTAATCAGCGAGGTCGTGGAGGTAGAGGAAATGATAATGGTAATGGAGGTAGGGGTAACGCGCAACGAGGCAGGAAAATGGCTCGTCAAGATGATAGAGCTTAATGTTATGCTTTCCCAGGCAAAAATGAGGCGGAGGCGTCCGACGCGGTGATCATATGTACTATTCTTGTTTGTGACCGAATGGCTAATGTCTTATTCGATCCGGGTTCTACTTATTCGTATGTATCTGTGAGATTTGCCTCTGATTTTGAGATGATTTGTGATATACTTGATACCCCCATTCGTGTTTCTATCCCTGTTGGAGAGTCAGTCATAGTCACCCATATCTATCGTGTTTGTCCTATTGTGTTTATGGGTTTTCAGACTTAGGCTAATTTGGTGATTTTGGATATGATTGACTTTGACATAATCTTATGCATGACTTGGTTATCCCCCTATTATGTTGTGCTTAATTGTAATACTAAGTTTGTGACTCTAGAAATTCCAGGAAAGGAAATATTAGAGTGGGAAGGGGTGTACAAACCTAAGCAAGCTAAGATTATATCCTCAATTTGGGCTAGTAAATTAGTAGAGCAGGGTTGTTTGATTTATTTGGCTCATGTTAGCGATGTTGAGATTGAGGCTCTATCAATTAGGTCTATTCCTGTGGTATCTGACTTTAGTGAAGTGTTTCCTAATGACTTGTATGGTATGCTTTTGGATAGAGATATTGATTTTTGCATTGATTTGGATCTTGGTACTCGTCCCAATTCTATCCTTCCATATTGCATGGCTCCGGCAGAATTAAGAAAGCTTAAGGCTCAAATCCAAGAGCTCTTTGATAAGAGATTTATTCGCCCTAGTGCTTCCCCATGGGGTGGTCCAGTTTTGTTTGTTAAGAAGGAGGATGGTAGTATTAGAATGTGTATAGATTACTGACAATTAAATAGGGTCACTATTCGAAATATGTACCCCTTCCCTAGAATATATGATCTCTTTGACCAATTGCAAGGTGTAACGGTTTTCTTAAAGATTGATCTAAGATCCAATTACCATCAATTGAAAATTAGGCCTGAGGATGTGCCTAAAACGGTATTTAGAACTCGTTATGGGTGCTATGAGTTCTTGGTTATGTCTTTTGGTTTGACCAATGCGCCTGTAACTTTCATGAGTTTGATGAATAGGGTGTTCAAGCCATTTCTTGATTCCTTTGTGATAGTCTTTATTAATAATATTTTGGTTTATTCAAAAAGTGAAGAAGAGCATGTCAACCATCTTCGTACTATTTTGGGTGTTCTTGGGGAGCAAAAGTTATATGCTAAATTTTCAAAGTGTGAATTTTGGTTGAAATTAGTTGCATTTTTTGGGCATATAATGTCAAAAAAAGGTGTAATGGTAGACCCTCAAAAGATTAAAGCGATTAGGAATTGGGTTAGGGTTAGCTCTATGACGGAAGTCAGGAGTTTCGTGGGACTCGCTAGTTATTATCGTCGATTTGTTAAGAATTTTGCTTCAATTGGTACGCACTTTACCAATTTGACCAAAAAGAAGATACCATTTGAATAGACTAAAAAATGTGAAGAAAGCTTTCAAAAGCTCAAGATTCTCTTGACCACCACGCCCATTCTAGCATTATCGGTGGAAGGTAAGGACTTTATAGTTTATTGTGATGCTTCTCATTCTAGATTGGGCGTTGTGTTAATGCAGGACAAGAATGTTATAGCCTATGCATCGCGCCAATTGAAGGTGCATGAGAAAAATTATCTAACCCATGATTTGGAGTTGGTGGCGGTAGTATTTGCTCTTAAGATCTAGCGACATTATCTTTATGGTGTTAAGTGTGAAGTGTTTACTGATCATCGTAGTTTGCAGCATGTGTTCACTCAAAAAGATTTGAATTTGAGACAGCGAAGATGGATGGAGTTACTCAAGAATTATGATGTGACCATTCAATACTATCCAGGTAAGGCTAATGTTGTGGCAGACGCTTTGAGTCGAAAGGCGGTAAGTATGGGTAGCTTAGTTTACTTGAGTGTAACCAAGTGACCTTTGGCCAAAGAAATTCAGACCTTACAGTCTAAGTTCATGCAGTTGGGCATATCTGAAAGAGGCGGGGTGTTAGCTAGCATTGAAGTTAAGGTCACATTCATTGAGACGATCAAGACCAAACAATTTGAGGATGAAAATTTGAACAAACTCAAGGAGAAGATGGTGAATGGTAAGGCACAAGAGACCACTCTTGATGCAGATGGTTTACTTAGTGTTAAGGGAAGAATTTGTGTTCCTCGAGTTGATGACTTGATTCAAAAATTATTGGGGCAGAATCTCATTGGTTCGCGATATTCTATTCATCCGAGTGTGACCAAGATGTATAGAGATCTGAAATAAATTTATTAGTGGTCGGCCATGAAGAAAGACATAGCAGAGTTTGTGGCTAAGTGTCAAAATTGTCAACAAGTGAAATATGAACATCAAAGGCCTGCAGGTTTACTTCAAAGGATGCCAAATTCGGAGTGGAAGTGGGAAATAATAGCTATGAATTTTTTGGTTGGTCTTCCCAAGACTTTGGGGAAGTTTGATTCTATTTGGGTAATGGTTGATAGATTGAGTAAATCAGCCCATTTCATTTCGGTAAGAACAGATTATAACATTGAACAATTGGATAAGGTATACGTGAAAGAGATAGTGAGGTTGCACGTGGTGCCTCTTTCTATCATCTCAGATCATGGTACCCAATTCACTTCCAAGTTTTGGAGGGAATTGCATGATGAATTGGGCACACGACTCACTTTTAGTATAGCCTTTCATCTACAAATGAATGGACAATTTGAGAGGACTATTCAAGTATTGGAAGACATGTTGAGAGCATGTGTGATTGATTTTGGAGGGCATTGGGATAAATTCATACCTTTGTGTGAGTTCTCTTATAACAATAGTTATCACTCCAGCATTGATACGGCACAATTTGAGGCATTATATGGGAGGGGTTGTAGATCACCCATAGGTTGATTTGAAGTTGGAGATGTGAAACCTTTGGGGTTGATTTAGTGAAGTATGCTCAAGATAAGGTGATGAGTTTTCAAGCTAAACTTCTAGCAGCCCAGAGTAGATAGAAGAAGAATGCGGATCATAAAGTAAGAGACATGGAATTTCAGACTGGTGAGAACGTTCTTTTTAAGGTATCACTTATGAAAGGGGTGATGAAATTTGGTAAGAAGGGCAAGTTAAGTCCGCGATATATTGGTCCCTTTGAGGTTCTTGAATGTGTAGGGCCGGTAGCGTATAGATTGGCTCTACCCCCTAATCTATCCGGTGTTCATCTGGTATTTCATGTGTCTATGTTGAAGAGATATCATGGTGAGAGAGATTATATCATTAAGTGGGACTCAATTGTGCTAGAAAAGGACCTCTAATATGAGGATGAACCGATTGTTATTCTTGATCGTGATGTGCGTAGGTTGAGGACCAAATATATTAAGTCCGTGAAAGTTCAATGGAAACATCGTCCAGTTGAGGAAGCTACTTGAGAAATCGAGAGGGACATGCGAGCAAGTATCCCCAATTGTTCGTCAAATTAGTTACTACTTCATTCTTTTCTTAGCCTACTTTTCCTAAGTTTTGTCACACGGGGACGAGTGATGGGTAAATTGATATCTATTGTAATGACCAAGTTCCGTCGTTATAGAAATGCCAACGGAGGAAAATTTGGGGCCGGAAAAACTTTTTTATAGTATTTGCATTTTCTCAACCTTGTTCAGATTTGGATGAAATCGGAGTCCTTGAGATGTGGAAAAATCTGGTAATAATCGGGTGAGTTGTTTTTGAGTTTGATTGCATGAGTAGTTAGATAACTTGTTAAGAAAATTGTACGACTTTATGAAATTGAATTTGGGTGAATAGATCTCCAAGGACCGATCTTAGCGTAAAGGGTATTTTCTGAGCGTCGTGGGTTAGAAGTGTGTTGTGAAATGAGGGTTTGAAATTCTTTAAAATAGCTCTCTGTTTTGAAAATGTCGCTTTGGCGCTGGATATGACCGCTCTGGAGCCATCGCTACAGCAGGGTGAGCGTCGCTGTGGCGGGACAGACGCGACTTAGTGTCGTTAATAAACTCCTAAACGACCTCATTATGCAGTTTTTGACTTTTTAAGCTAAGGAACGACCCCCAGGCGACTCTTACTTATTTTTCACCATTCTTGAAGCTAAATGTAAGCTTTAACTGCCCAAATTCGTTTTCGATCCGTAGAATGTAATAGAATGGGTGAATATTGATTGGGAAGGGTTTTGTTATAGATTTTATGGTGAAAAAAACCCTAAATTGGGTAGATGGGATCATGGATTTGATCTAGGGTTCATAGAATTGTTAGAAATTTGGGTAATTAGCGATTGTTTATTAATTCCCGTATTATTGTGATTGTTTGTAGACCAAGAACAAGTGAAACGAATCCAGAAAGGGAAGGATCAAATTTCTTAGGGTTTCAAGCTTGTTTCGAGGTAGGTGATGGTTGTGATTCTATATTTGTGTGATGTATGCTTGTTCTTGCTTCATTATGATACTTGTGTATATATGAATATTGCAATGTTGATCATACTTGTTGTAAATGAGATAGATAATTGATGAATACCATGAAATCATGACTTAAATGTATGATCTTGATGATATACTGGTGTTTGTAAGTGTAGTGTGTGGATGGGATCAGATTGCTACGTTTCGGCATAACTAACTTGGATCGATTGCCATGTTTCGGCATAAATATGGGATCAATTGCATCGTTCCAGTATAAATATGGGATCGATTGCCACGTTCCGACATGCTAATTGTTTGGGTTTGGATTCCATGAGAGGACCGATGATTTGACATAAAATGTGAAGTTGTTCGTTGCTCGTAAATGTTGATGATATTGTATATGTTGATATGTATGCATGTGATTATAATGTTGTTGACTTGTTTATGTTGCACTAGTGGGATAGTGGTGTGATCCTACCAGTACACTGTAGTTGTGTACTGATTCTGCACTTGCTCTTATTTTTGTTGAGTACAGGGCATCTTCATGCGACTATTGACAGAACAGCTTAGAAGATCAGTGGTCGTCGCTTCGAATTCAAGGGTGAGCAATTCTTCCGGGCTCCCATGGGATTCTCTTTTATCTAAGTCTATTATTTCCGGACTTAGATATTTGTTCTAGTTAGTTGATTAGTTCATTAGTTTGGGGATGTATCCCTTCTTGTTTATACTTGAATCATTTGTTAGATGTTTTGGTACATTGATTTTCAGGTTCTAGGTATTAAATTTCCGCATTTGTTAGTTAATTAACTTCCTTCCGTAACTTAATTGCCTTAATTTTGGTTTAGTTGCTTAGTTTGGATTGTAGTAGTGATTCTCCCACTGAATGGTTAGTGTGGGTGCCAATCACGACGATCTAGGTCCTGACAGTATACAATACCATTACACAATAGAAAGTCTTTTGTTTTGCTAAAAATAGGGGAAGTTAGAATTAATAAAGTCCACTGGGTATGGTCAATACCTATATTAATGGAGCCTCATGATATCAATTATTATTAAAACTCTAAATATATATATATATATATAGAAAATATAAATGATTGTGGAAGGAAAAATAAATTAGAAATGATCGAAAAAGGAAAGAACAAGGGGGGCACATCAACTGTACCACATGCCTAATGATGTAATATTGTTGACCTTAAAATATTACTCTATATAATATACTATTAATATTTTTGACCAAAACCTTTAGGGGTCGTTTGATTTAAATACAAGTTATGATGGAATAAGTTATGCTGTGATAAGTTATGCTGTGATTAATTATACTGAAATTAGTTTATTTGGTTTGTTATATTAAAAATAATAACCATTACATACTTTTTAAAAATAAGTGGTTTGATTACAAGAATACTCTCTTATTTAACTTTTTGTATATATTTTTTTGGTAGAGTTTTTAGTTAAAACCAAATTTAACTACTCAATCCATCAAAGATAGAACCATCTCAAAAACTTTCAGATGAGTCGATGTTCTGGAACATGGCATCAGTGCTTAGGGCCATCTCAAAAACTTTCCTCTTCCCTATCATGCCAGCACCAGGAGCATCACTATCAAATGCACGTACAGAAATATGTTAAAGACAATCAATTTTGGCACATATTATAAATGACACAAATAAAAAAAAATAGAATCTTTATAAGTTCCTACATACATAAATGTGTTAAAATAATCTTTTTTGCGCACATTATGGAAGGCAATGAATCATATTAAGAGACAATTTCATTAGTTTGACTTTCAGACATTAGAAGTAACTATAATAGGAAGAAAGCAAACACTAGAACTATGTCTAAGACGCGGACGATTATAGACATATATAATAAAAATAATTGAAACCAAAGAGCACAAAAGCAGTGAAGCAAAATCTGCCTTATGATGATCCAAAAGCTCATCGAATCGGACCTAAAATAGAATAACATAAATAAATGATAACTCTTAACGGGTTAACAATTAAAAAAAAAGAGTAAATCTTCTAACCCACAAAATGCATTCTCTTCTCTTAAGAAAGAAACTCTATTCTCCACAAAATGCAGCAACAATCAGACTAAATTTTCTCAAATATACAACTCATTTTTAGCCTCAAAGAATTATCCAAAATACAACAAACATTTGAACTTTAAGTTGTGGCATTTTCCTGCATTCAAATGTAGCATATTTTGGCTAAGAAATGTAGCCAAATAAACATCCTAACTACCTCACAAGTTAGTTTTGAAGCTTCACTAGATCTACATCCTCCATGGACCTGATTCTGCAACAGTTACAGGCGACTTTAAAGGGTTTAAAGGATAGTTTTGTCATTTAATAAATTAACCCATCACAAATTGTGATGAGATTATTATACCACCCTTTTGGAGGGATAACTTATCCCGGTACTATTTATTAATCCCGGGATAAGTTATCCCAAACTTTCCAATCAAACACTAAATTAAATGCCACTAAATATTTATCCCAGAATTATTTGTGTTTATCCTTCATACCAAACGACCCCTTAGAATTATAAAACAGTGAAAATAAGGAGCATCTCAAAGTGATAATATTATTAAATACTCCGAATATGATTTGTTTTTTTTTCAAGATATGTTTTTTTCAAGATACACAGAACATAGACGACACAATGCACCACTTTCTCACCTGATCTAACTACTACTATGATTTATAATAAATCGACTAAAAATATAAATAAACTATATTATATGTATGTAAATTAAATGGGAAGCCAATAAATGCGTACGAAGAAAATCTCAGTTTCAACTATATATGCACATTCAATTTCAGGTAAACCTACAATCCATGCTTAGGGTACGGTTTTCAACTGCAGTTTTGATGTTAGCTAGCTAACTGCTAATTTGGGTAGAGAGGTCTCGCGTTAAAGCCTCTGGAGATGGAAAAAAATCTCGTTGGGAAGGCTGTCTTTAAAATTGAGCTCTACAATAGACGAATTTGAATTTAATTAAGTCTTAATAGAAGTAATTGAACAATAGATGAAAAATAAAAAATAGAAGTATAACCTTTTGTTATTTTTTTTCTCTAATAGGACTCCATCTCTTCCCACTCTCTAATAATGAGAAGGAGAAAAAAAAATAAAGACAATAAAGCGAAATGATTAATTGGTACTTACAAGTATAGTAAGAAAGGAAACATCTAAAATAAATTAAAAGAAAAGCCCATGTTAAGAATCTCAAAATAGGGACAACAGAATGAGTTTTTTAAAATTTAGTAAAAGACAAAAACATGTGTGTGTTTTTATTTATGGATTAATTTTTTGTTACTATAGTTATTCAATAACAATTTTGATTGAAGGTACATGCATGACTAACATTTTTTTAACATATTTATCCTTTTTATCTAACTTTAGAGTTATATTCATCCTTGCACTCTTAGAAAGAGTCATATTTATCTCTACGGCGTTAACTTTTCGTGTCATCAATATATTTGCTCTTCTATTTTCAAAAAGAGACATATTTGTCATCTTATTCTAAAAAGGGTTATATTTGTCTTAGCTTCTACTCTAAAAAAATGGTCATATTTATCCCTACAACATTAAATTCGTATTTTTCACCTTAATTTTCTTATGTGAGTTACTAGACATATTTTTTCTCTCGATTAAATCTATTAGCTCATTTACTGGAAAAAGATATATTAACCCATTTATTAAATAAGTTATTAGCCCATTCATTAAATAAGGTAGTAAATTAATTGAAAAAAAAAAGTATGTCCCAAAGGATCTATATAGAAAATTAAGGTGAGACATGAGAATTTAATGCAATATGAATAAATATATATTCCCTTCATTTCAAATTAATTGAATTGTTGAAATATTTTTCATTTTTAAAATTAACTTAAAATTGTTCAATTTTCAAGACTATTTTTAAAATGTTCTTCTAATTTTACCCTTCATTAGTTAGTATTGAAATTAGTTATTAATTAATATTTAGTTATTTTAATCATAAATTTGACAATAATTAATAAGGGTAAAAATGAAAAGTTATGCCTAATTTATGTCTTAATCTTCTTTTCTTAAAGGGAGTGAAACACCTAAACAATTGAATTAATTTGAAATGCAGGGAGTATATTTATAGAGTACAAAAGCAAATATAATTTCAAAGTTGGATGAAGATGACAAATATGTTGAGGATATGCAAATTTGATGTCGTAAGGTAAATATGATCATTTTTTAGTGTCGTGACAAATATGACCCTTTTTGAGAGTACAAGGACAAATATATTGTTGACATGAAGATTAAACGTCGCAGGGGTAAATATGATCATTTTCAGAGTATAAGAGCAAATATAACCCTAAAATTGGATAAAAGAGACAAATATGTTGAAAAAAATATAACAAAGGACAAATATTTAATCACAATATTTTTTTTGCTCAGATGTAAGCCTACACATTGCTTCTCGATTAGAGACATAATTTGAGGTTTATAAATTCGATATTCTAGTTCTATTAAATCACTGCGTTCTTAGTTATTATAATATTATATATATATATATATATATTAACTATTTTCTTAAAACAAATATAAAATCTGAATTAAAACTACACAGTTTGACCAAACTCGTAAATTCTACACCAGCTCCGCCCTGTTCTTCTCAATAGAGATGACAACCCTACGTATGCATATATTCAATTTCATGTATTTGATTAAATTAACCAAGTATGAAGATCACATCACCAAATAAGAACCAATTTTAGTAGCAATAAAATTGAGGTTTAAATGTCTTTTTGTTTCCTGATTGAGATATGCACATCCACTATACTAGACTTTCACAATATATAATCAATGTTATCTTGAGAAAAGGTTAATGAAATGACAGTCAACCAACAACATGTTTGGTTCGATTTCGACTTTAAGGGGAAAGTAGCAAATGAGAGAGACATAATGCTCTTACAAAGTTCCCTGCTACAATTTTCCTTTTAATGGTTGATGGTAGGTTATTAGGTATCAATGTTTCTATATTCGCCGTAAAAAAAATTGAACTTATTTTTAAGGACAATAATTTTTTTTAAATGTGAAAAAAGAATTTTTGTTTGTATAGAATAACCATGACAACACTATAGAGGACAAAAACAAGGGAGAAAAGGTATTCAGGAAAAAATTCACACCTTTTGTTAAATGTATAGTAAGCACATCGGAAGAAAATTGAGTTGTAATGACGAGGCTTAAGAATTTGTCCTTATCAGATATCACATTATTCGAGCCACTCAAAATATTTATATCGCATTCTAATATACGATAGATTGTAATTAGAGAATTTTAATAACTCATTTTATTAATGATGATTCGATTTCTCATCCCATAATTTTCTTCGTTATTTTCTCTACCCCATTTTTAAGTACATTTTGTTGTAATTATAAAACAAGAATTGCAATAGGCATTGAGAACGTATTGATAACAAGATATGCAAGGTAAAAGGTCTTCTAATTAGTATAATATAATTTATTATATTGTCTTGCCAACGAAAAAGAATTGGTAATTGAACCGTCAAAAACTAAACTAAGAATCGAATCAAATCGAACATATTTTTTATTTAGTTTAAATAGGAACGTACATCTACAAAATTAAAAATCGTAAGTTCTTGTAATTCATTTAAAAACTAATAAATGAAGTTCTGGACTTTTAACAAAAAAAAAGTATGTCATTCATTTCGACTTACTAGACACCCCTTTCAACAAACATCAAATAAAATGGTAATTTTATTATATTATTTTTGAATATAATAAATTTAATATTTTGAAAAATAATTATAATTAATAGTAAAAATAAATTAAAATTAAATAATAAAGTATCTCTAATTTTTCAAATTAAGAATGTGGTTTAATTGTCAATAAAGTGATTGAGAACCCGAGGTATTAGGTTTAAAATTTAATAAAAACAAAAAATAACTATGTAATTTTTCTCCCATCTATCCTAGCCTTAGACTTGATGGATAAAGTTACATGATATCTATTACTAGTGAAAAGTTGAAAATATGATGTAGAATTAATCGAAGTGCACCCGCCTCACACACCACCATGTAACAAAAAAAATGGACGAAGGGAGTATAAACAAAGAATATTACGTAACAAGTACTACTCCTAAAAGGATAAACAGACCGCGGTTAAGTTATTAAGTGTACTTCTGTTAACCATGGTTAAAGACAAAACAGATTTGGAAGCTTTTTTTATGCTCTGTTTTTTTTTTCTTTCTTAAGTTATAAGGCAAAGTACTATACATTTTTGTGCTTTCAGTAATATACAGTGAGAGTTCCTTCGTCCCTCGGCCACCTGCAAATTCGCAAGCCTTTCGCCGCCTTATACTACTCCCCAAAATCCTCACTTTGCAATCTTTTTTTACTTCTCTCTCTAAATCTTCTTTATATTTTCAAGAAGTACAGTTGTTTTTCTTGGAGCTCAAAAACCCAAGTGACTTGGGTTTAACTGTGAAGTTTTCCACTTTTTCGGAATGCTATGTTGAGCATGTGGACACCCAAATATTGGTGATTTCAAGAAAAAAAAATGTATCTTTGAGGAAAATACTAGTTCAAGAATAAGATTTTCTTGCAGAAAGTTGGGTGTTTTTTTTTTTTCCCATCTTTTTTGGGTGAGAGCTTTCTACTTTTAGTGAACTGATCTTGGAGCTGAGTGTTAATCTTGGTGTGTTTTTGAAGAGGTGGGTTTTATTTTAAATTAACTATTTGTTTGTATTAGTGTATAAATAATTGTGGGTTGTTAATTAATTTAGGAAATCTGGAAGGGTTTTATACTCTAATGATTGAAATTGAATAAAAAGAATTGAACTTTTTAACTCAAAGAAAGCTCAAGTTGGTTGGTGTATTATTTTAAAGTATCTGAATGAAGCCTCATTAAACAATTGGGGGTTTGACTAGTAACTTAATATTTATATCTTTACTGCTGTTATGGGTTTTATATAATTTTACTGATAAGGACATTCGTTTATGGAAACAGTTTTTGGCTTACAGTATTATATGCTTGAATAAAGTCTAAATGTTTGTATTGTTGTTGAAAAAACAGTGTTACTGGACCAGGTGTGGAAGGGCTCCTAATAATGCTTGAGTGCCCAAACATAGATCAATTCTGAGTAGCAGTTATCACACTTGTTCATCATGCCTCTCTCTGAGTTCTTGAAAATGGCTATTGGGAAGCTTGAATCTGGCCAGCAGAAGATCTCATCTACCACAAATCTGTCTTCTTTGTGAGTAAAGCTTCTATTTTGCAATTCATGTTTAAAAAATGTTCCCATTTTGCATCTTGTTTATGCTCTTTTATGATTGGAACCAGTTGATTAATAGTTAGCTAGTTAGTTGTTGCTATGTTTTGAGAATTTTGCTTGTTTTTATGCAGTCCTGAGAATGACTTGATTGAGCTTAAATGGCAAAATGGTCAGATTGTGATGCAAGGACAGTCCAGTAGTGCTAAGAAAAGCACTGTTCCTAATAATCTTCAGTTGAGTGCCTCGGGGGATCGAGACAAGTACACGGGAAATTCATCAACCTCTAAGATTGGGAAGTTTGGTCTGATGGACACCATGTTGAATGATATGTCATTATCTGTGCCCACTGATAAATTAGATTTGATTCAAGAGGATGAAGGGGTGCCTTGGTTAGGATATCCAGCAGATGACAGTCTGCAACAAGATTATTGTGCTCAACTATTACCTGAAATATCTGGTGTGACGGCAAATGAACAGTCCCGACAGAGTGTATATGGTTTAATAAATAAGAGAGGTAGTTCTGACAAGATGATTGGGGATTCACATAGTGTTCCTGTTCATAATGCTGTGAATTTTGAGCAAAGAAATACATCAAAGGTGTCTCCCTCTTCCAGATTTAGCCCGTTAAGTTCATTGCCATCTCAGAACGGTCATGCGTCAATACCTACCCTAGAATCAGGAGTTTCAGATATCTTTAGCAGTAAAAATAGCAATACTCCAATGTCTGTTTTGGGGGATTCAAATCAAAGTAAAGCTTCAGCTGGTGATGTTAAAAGCAATAAAATTCAAAAGCAAAACATGCCTGGAAATAGGTCCAATTTGTTGAACTTCTCGCAATTCTCAAGACCTGCTACATTTGTTAAAGCAGCTAAGCTTCAAAGTAGTACTGGCGGTTCAAATGTCTCAGATTCACCTATCTTAGAAGCAAAGGGAAAAAAAGGAGGTGAAAAAGTGGCAATTGGTGATAATCATGTTAGTGCTGCAGCAACTGAAAATTACTTAACTTCCAAGAAGGATAATGTTCCCCATTATCCAACTAATGGGGTACCTTCCCAACTCGAGTCAAGACCATCTGGAGCTAGCTTTCATGATAGATCATGTCAGGTTGAACAGGCTGATTATGCATTCAGAGATTGTTCAAGTAATAATGACAACACCCGTGATCAATTTACCAGTGCTAAGGCAACCAAGGATATTGCCGATGGTGAGAGAAATGTTGAACATGGGGTTGCTTGCTCATCTGTATGTTCTGGTAGCAGTGCAGAGAGAGGATCAAGTGATCAGCCTCTTAACCTAAAGAGGAAAACCCGAGATAATGAGGAGTCCGAGTGTCGAAGTGAAGTAAGTGTATTGTTTAAAGGCCATTAAATTTTAACCTTGTTTTGTAGTATGTTACTTCTTTGTCCGGATGTTCAACAGTCTGACAAGGACATATCTTTGTTCAGGATGTTGAAGAAGAATCTGTTGGTATAAAAAAAACTTGTGCTGCTCGAGGAGGTACAGGTTCAAAGAGAAGCCGAGCTGCAGAGGTGCATAATTTATCTGAGCGGGTGAGCAAACCATTACCACATCATCTGTGATTTTTTGCATTTTCTGGTTGTAGATCTTGTTGAGACATTCTGGATCTAAATGCTTTCTTATTCATTTTCTGCAAACAGAGGCGAAGGGATAGGATTAATGAAAAGATGCGTGCATTACAGGAACTAATACCCAACTGCAACAAGGTATGAAAAATCTTGGATAAGTTAAAGTCATGCTGACAAGTTTGATTTCTATCATTATGTCCATTCTTTTTTAAAATCATATGTCATCAAACAATCAGCTTTACGAGTTAGTTAAACTCGGAAAATGTGATTATTTATTTGAGCTAAATGCATAAGCTATAATAAGATTTTTCTGATATTATACTATATATTTCAAGTTCCCTTGGAACTGACATTGTTTGATGAAGTGTTGCTGGTAATCTTAAAATTAGCTATCACCTATAGTTTCTCATTTTCAATCTTTTTGATGGGTTTCCTTATTGATTGCTAGGCGGATAAAGCTTCAATGCTTGATGAAGCTATTGAATATTTGAAGACACTTCAACTGCAAGTACAGGTTAGATGACGGTTTTCTGTGCTTGCGCATTTTGCTTCTTAAGAACTGGGAATTAAAGTCATAACTACAATTGCTAACTGCCTCATCCCATTTGTTTATTTTGCAGATAATGTCTATGGGAACAGGGTTTTGCGTCCCACCAATGATGTTCCCTACAGGAGTGCAGAACATGCATGGAGCCCAGATGCCACATTTCGCCCCAATGAGTTTAGGTATGGGTATGGGGATGGGGATGGGATTTGGGATGGGTATGCTTGAGATGAATGGTAGATCTTCTGGCTACCCCATGTATCCAATGCCCTCTGTGCAAGGAGGGCATTTTCCCTCACCTCCTATTCCTGCTTCCACCGCTTATCCAGGAATAGCTGTATCTAATCGTCACGCCTATGCACATCCTGGTCAAGGACTTCCAATGTCAATTCCTCGAGCATCTCTAGGTCCTTTGGCAGGACAACCATCAACTGGTGCTGCTGTTCCTATGAATGTTGCAAGGGCAGGAGTTCCAGTGGAGATACGGAGTGCACCACCGAATTTGGATTCCAAAACTCCAGTACACAAGAACTCTCAGATAGTCCAAAATGCTGAAGCTAGCCGCCCACAGAATCAGACATGCAGTCAGGTGTGTGTTTTTATCAAAGACTTGCGATTTTCTATCTATTGAACAGGAGATCAGGAAAAAGAAGATACAGAGAAAGAAATGATAGTTAGAGATATTACAATTGCTTTTCTACTGCTTGAAATAGTTTCTATTTTTATTTTGTGGATCTGTTTATAAAGATGGCAAGAGTTCGATGGGATCCTAGGCTAATTCAACAAAGAAAAGATCATTCTAAATGAGAAGATTGGTTTCTATAACAGTTTATTTTTTCTTCATAGGCTGATACTCGTAAATGTAGTAGTCATTGTATAATTAAGGGGTATCAGCATTTGGAACTTTAATTTGAGACCACCTGTGATACTCTATACATATTTAAATAGATAAGAAACTTAAAAACAATTTCAAGAAAATGGTTAAATACTGTCCAAACTATATTGCACCAAGGAGAAATCACCTAGCGTTTTTTGTCTCCTCATCTGCTTAAGGCTTGGTGGATATAGTTATCCAATATACTTTGCTGGTGGGTAAGCAGGTACCAGATATAATATCAAGGTGCAAACAAAGCTGTCTCGAATAGAAATTCTAACTTCATCTGCATACATTTTGAAATAATTGGTTTCTGGTGAATCTGGCTTATTTTCTTTCTTCTTCTGTTTCTTAAGCTGAGGGCCAATTACTAATACTGTAAAGTTCTGCTCCTGTATTATCTCGGGTCAAGTGTAAATTGGTCTAACATAATCATTGCTTGCAGTCATATCAGTATGGTTTGCTTTCAGTTCATGGTGTAGTCCTTGTTTTCAGATAACATCAGTGCTGTATCATCTTAATAAGTTGTATTTCCTGCTATACCAGGTACAAGCAACAAATGAAGTTCTGGAAAAATCAGCACAAAAAAATGACCAACTCCCAGATGTTACTGATAGTGCAGCGAATAGGTTGACCAACCGAACAAATGTGCCTGGAAATGAAGCTGGTGAGTTTGTATTAGAAAAGAATTCATTATGCTAAGATGTAGTTCTTCCCTATTATATTGTGAATCTCTGCCAAAACATCCTTTGTTGTACATATGGTCCTTCCTTTTGTCTGCATGACCTGGAAGATAATTGAGTATTTCACTGAATGCAGGTCCCAGTTTGTAGACACAACTGTAGGTTCTGATCAAATGACGGTTTGGTTCCATCCAAGGGAAGAAGTCATTTTCTCGTTCAGTGGAAGGTAGCCCCTTTTAACTCCAACCGATGTGCAGTTCTGAGAATTTATTGTTACCGGAGATGCCTGTTAGAGTTTCAGAATGAAAGTTGGTTTTGCAACAGCCATCAGAATGTAGACAAATGCATGCACAGTTTTTGGTAATGTAAAGAGACCATAATTTTCTCCTTTCAATGTAACCTCAAAGATATCTAAAAGCATGGAGTGGACTTCTTCCTGGCATCTCAACAGTGTAGTGTGTATCAGACATCAACGTTCTTCAAATAATAAAATAGCGCAAGCATTTCTCTTATATTCACCTGTACTTTCAATATCCATGTGAGCCTACTCTTTCTCTTGAGACCATTTTGCAACCTCACTTTTGTTAATTTTCTTCATGCATGAAGGCATTGTAGTTTTAATTATTCAACTGAACCTAGTTTTTTTTTTTTTTGCATGGAATATCAATATATACTAGAACAGTTGAAAGTTTCAACCAAGTAACGAACCTATTATTGCTGAAGTTCAATGATGAGAATATAAAGACTGAAACCATCAAGTTCAAATTCTGGCCCCCTTCAACTTCTCAACAAATTTTGTTCCTATTAGCTTAGTGTCACGGACTTAGAGTCTCACTAAAGCTCTGTGCGGCACTTGACAACTTACTCACTAATCTTTCAAGATCTTGTAAGCTCAAGTAAGCCCTTTTGAAACTAAGATCGCTAAGAGAATGTAAGGAAAGACTTGGAGAATTTTGGAAAAAGGCTTTATATTGCTTGGAAGATTGCCTACACTTTTTTTGGATGCCTTACAAATGAATGACACCTCTATTTATACTACCACCTAAAGACTAAAGTGTAATTTAAAATTATTTTACAAGTTCCTAAGATATTTACACAATGGTCCCTCTCTAGAATTCTCTACACATTCTAGGAAATTCTAAGGCTTTCTTGGAAACTATCTAGGGAGTTCTAGAGTGTTCTACTAACCTCTCTAGAACTCTAGATTCTTCTCCCTTTTTCTAGTGCAAAATTTTAAGGGCAAGGTGGCGGGTCATGACATTCTCCCCCACCTATTGATGTGACGACCGCGTCGCATCGTCGCTGCGTCACCAATCGGGTCTTGTCTTCTCGTACGCATGGCCAATAATCCATTGACTCGATCAAGGCCCTCGTGCAACGCCTTCAGTTGCTTCCTGATCTCTTCTAGCTTGGCCTTATGATCTTCCTCCTTCTTAGGAGGCACGTGCCTTAGCGATATCACGACATTGTTCTCTTTTAAAACCTCCTTCGTGCGTGGTGGCAAGGACCTTTTAGCACCATTCTCTTCTTTCGAACTTGCAATGGTGGCTATTAATGTCGACTCCTTCTTCTTAGGGTTTTTCTCGAGCTGTATGGCTGTTAGACGAACTCGTCCTTCTGCCGTTGGTACCTTAACCAAGGGCACCATGCATGATCCTCCTTGCTCCATAACCAAGAGTTGTTGGAGGTAAGGATCGATCACCGCGTGGCACTGCTAGAAGAACTCTTGCCCAAGAATTATGTCAAAGAGGTTTAAAGGAGCGACAGTGAAGTTGGTCTTACCTTGCCACTGGCCCAGCGTGATGCTTACTCCATGTGCGACTCCACACACGGGAGTCGGTGGTGCATTGACCGTCCTGAGTTGGACATTACTCGGACTATAACTCAGTCCCCAACCTTGTCGCTGCCACCTTGGTCATGATATTGGCCTCTGCACCCGTGTCGACCATAGCACGAACGGGTCTTCCATTAATCGTGAGGTCGACATACTGCGCACCGTATCGTCTTGGCTTTTCTGGCTGCTTCGTGATGGCTCCGCATAATCCTATCAAGCCCAACTACGTCGTCTCTACGCCATGTCCTTGCTCCTGTGCATCCTTCTCCTTCCACTTTCGCAGGATAACACCAAGGCTTTTCAGTTCGGGGCACTTTACATAGCCATGCGGCCCACCGCATATGTAGCAACCACCTCTTTTGGCAATTTCTGCCTTTCTCTCAGTGTCGCCATAACGTCTGGACTTCTTGCCATCAGACCTATGGGTATCATGATTCTTGGGATGTGGCTGTTGCTCCTCGACTTTGCCACGATCTCCCTCACTATGGTCATGACTACCTCTTATCTCCCCTCCTCTGGCTCTGTCGGGCTTCTCATGCTTGAAGTTTGTCAAAGCTTCAGCTTGCGTGATGGCTTTATCTATAGTCCTGACCTACCGACGTTCTAACTCCGTCCTGGCCCAATTTTGTAGCCCATCCATGAAGTGGAACAACATATAATCATCTGTGAGGTTAGGGATTTGAAGCGTGAGGGTGGTGAATTCTTGCACTTATGTGTGTATGCTGCCCGTTTGTTTCAGCTCCCTAAACTTGCGCTTCGCCTCATAGATGACGTTGTTAGGGAAGAAGGCTTTCTTGAACTCTTCGCGGAATTGCTCCCACGTGTTGATGGTGCACGTCCCCTTCCCTATCTCGGCCTCCTTGCGCCTCCACTATAGCATGGCCATCTCGGAAAGATACAACACGGCAGTGTTGATCTTATTCTCGTCACCCCTCACCCGACTACACTTGAAGTAATTCTCCAAGTGCCACAGAAAGTTCTCCAGCTCTTGAGCGTCTCAGACGCCTTTAAATATAGGTGGCTTGGGAGCCTTGACCCTGGCCTCCCTATCGCGGTCGGGTGACGCCGATCCTCCAGCTTTCATGCCTTCCTTGAGTGCCTTTATATTGGCCTTCATGGTTTCGATTGTGTTTAACGCCTCCATGAGCCGACACTCCAAGGAAGTGATGGCCTCCTTCATCTCGAACTCGGCCCGCTGACGTCCCTCCAACTCC
The DNA here is from genome assembly GCA_035578085.1 of Solanum pinnatisectum. Taxonomy (NCBI): domain Eukaryota; kingdom Viridiplantae; phylum Streptophyta; class Magnoliopsida; order Solanales; family Solanaceae; genus Solanum; species Solanum pinnatisectum. The sequence continues at coordinate 60,463,764 of CM069076.1, forward strand.
TTACGGATGTTTTCGGTCTCCTCAAGGGTGAAGTCTTTAAGAGTTTTGAACTTGCAATCGGCCACATTCATGCACCGGCCTAATATCTCCACCGCCTGCCTCGCCATTTCAACCCTTTCGACCTATTCTTCTCCAGCGGTGATGTCAGTGGCCTTCTCGCTAAGTTCTTCGTCACTTGCTTCAGTGGTCGAGGGTGGATGAGATGTTAGCGCCTCGCTCGGGGCGGGGTCGAGCAGCATTTCCTCATTACTCTTTTGGTGTTTCTTTCCCTTGCGGTTTTTCTTTCCACCATCCAAGCGGACATTGGTGGTGCTGGCGGCATTCACGTCTCCTTCGTTAGCCATTTCCTTAGTATCAAACCTCGCTCTGATACCACGTTGTCATGGACTTAGAGTCTTACTAAAGCTCCGTGCGGCACTTAACAACTTACTCACTAATCTTTCAAGATCTTGTAAGCTCAAGTAAGCCCTTTTGAAACTAAGATCGCTAAGAGAATGAAAGAAAAGACTTAGAGAATTTTGGAAGAAGGCTTTATATTGCTTGGAAGATTGCTTACACTTTTTTTGGATGCCTTACAAATGAATGACACCTCTATTTATACTACCACCTAAAGACTAAAGTGTAATTTAACATTACTTTACAAGTCCCTAAGATATTTACACAATGGTCCCTCTCTAGAATTCTCTACACATTGTAGGGAATTCTAAGGATTTCTTGGAAACTATCTAGGGAGTTCTAGAGTGTTCTACTAACCTCTCTAGAACTCTAGATTCTTCTCCCTTCTTCTAGTGCAAAATTTTAAGGGCAAGGTGGCGGGTCATGACATTAGGCTAAGGTTAAAAGAAGGCTTTTACTGGGAGAAGGGAAAACAAAATGATTCTTTTCAGCTTATTGCCTTGATGGGTAGAGTTACCTTGTTATATGCCATTGTTATGAAAAGAAGAAAAAAATCATGCTGAGTTGCTTTTATCATCCTGCTAATGTTCTGGATTCTCTCTATAACAGCTACAAAGAAAGATAGGAAAAAAGGAGTTACTGCAGCTGTAGTTGAACTTGACACAAGCCTTAAAAGTTGGTTTGTATAAGATTTAAAAACTTGAAAGTCGCTAATGATAAGGAAGTGTAAAGAAGCAGTCCTTTTCACGTCAGTAATCCAGCTTGATAGTGAATTTATTGCACATGTAGCTTCATGCCCCAGTTTTGAGTCCATTAATTTCCTGTGATGAGAATTGTGTTGTGCATAGCATCCTTTTTAAGGATGAGACGTGTGTGTCTCCGCATCACTTCTTTTCTACTTTTATATATGCCGGATCCTCAATGCATATATACTTTTTGTTTCAAAAAAATGGATACCACATTTATATTGGATGTGCAAACAGTTCCACATTAATATGACTGACTAAATAAGTAGTCAGATTTTTTAACCCTAACAAGCAACAATAAAAAGGATTTGCAGCAAGAACAAGCAAGCCTACATGTAGAAAATATGACACTTTATGTACATCGTCATCATCATCCAATCAATTGAATAGGTTTCTCCACAAACTCACAAACTGAATCAAAAGTCAAATATGACTAGAAAGCACAACTATACAATACCTATGACAAACACTAGAATCATACGACATCCCGAACAGAGCAACCAATATATCTGACCCAAAAAAAAATGAAGAAAAAAAGGTTTAAGAAAAGGAAAAATAAAGATCACACAACTAATAAAACAACTCACTTATGATCATTGTAATGTTTCTTCCCTTTATCTTATTTGGTTTTAACTTCATTCTTTGTATCAGATTTAGAGCCGGGAGACTTCCCAATGATTGCTTTCTTAGCCTTCACAAGAGACTGCTTCACCTTGGACATAAGGTTATTTGACTGCTTTGTCTTTACTGGTACTTCTTCTGTAGTTTTCTTGTCTTCACCATCTTTAGGAGCTTCTGTTTTTGCCGTCTCCTCAACTTCTTTCTCACCTTCAGCAGTCTTCAGATCTTTTGTCTCTGTCTCCAACTTCTGAGCCTCTTCAACTGATGGTTCAGCAGTAGCATTCTCATCCACTTTCTTCTCAACTTCTGCAGCTTCATTGGCTTCAATTGTAGGAATTGTGACATCCTTTGAGCTCCCATTATCAGCAATTGGTTCAATGTCTCTGGAAGCAATCACCACATCTGGGGCCTTTTCAGCAACTTCAGATGTTTCAACTCCCTTTGCGTCTGGTGCAGCTAATTCTTCAGTTGCAACACTCTTCTCCACCTTCTCATCTTGACCAACAGTTTTCACATCCTTTATTTCTCTTTCGACATTTTCCACCTCTTCTTTTGGTGGTGCTTCAGTAATTGTAGCCTCTGGATCCAATTCCTTTTCTTTCTCCTCAATGACAACATTGTCTGCAGCAACTTCTGTAGGACTTTCCTCGTCCATTTTCTGCATTAGTGTTTCTAAACTAATTGAGGTTACTTGATTTGAGCTCTCTGGAACAACAGGTTCCTCTTTTGGGGCCTCTTCTACCTTATCGACTGGAATCACTTCTTCATTTCCTGTAACAGCCTCAGCAGCTTCTTGCTCAATCTTTTCAGTAGCTTCCGGTAGCTTTTCCTCTACAATGGGAGCTGATTCTGAAGCTTCTTCCTTAGGTTCTGCTTTTGGAACTTCTGCCTCTAAAACTTTTTGCGGTTCACTAGCCTCTAAATCTACTTGCTCCTTCTTGTCCTCAACAGCTTCAATTGGTGTTTCCACGATGTCAACTGTTGCTGGCTGCTGCGCAGGCTTTTCCTTGACAGGTTCTATTTTGGATTCTTTGTCAAAAGTTTCAACATTTCCAGCCTCTGTTTGGACCTCTGGTTCACTTTTGGTAATATCAGCAACTTGATCAGGAATAATCTGAGCTTCTGGCTCAGGGGCAGATTCCTTGGTTAGTTCAGGAATATCTTTGCTAGTGACATTCAATGCAGGTGTCTCATCTTGTTTCTTAACTTCTTCGACAGTAGGAGGCTCAATTTCCTTGTCTGCTGTCTTTTCTTCTGATTCTGCTGAAGTAGCAGGTATGCTTGGCAATTCCTCAGCTTTTGGCTCCTCTTTATCGTGAGTTGTGGCTGGTGGAGAAGGTGGTTCATCAACTTCTTTTACCTCTTCAACTGTTGGGGGCAATGGTTCATCAGCTATTGGCTTCTCTTCCTCGACGCTTTTCTTTACCTCTTCAATTATAGTTGCTGGAGGTTCCTCAATCGTTGGCTTCTCTTCTTCATCAGCTTTCTTTACTTCAACTATTATTGGAGCTGGTTCATCAGCTTTAGGCTTCACTTCCTCATCACTTTTCTTTACCTCTGCGATTATGGCTGGTGGTGGTTCCTCTATCGTTGGCTGCTCATCAACTATCTTTACTTCTTCAGCTATTGTTGGAATTGGTTCATCAGCTTTAGGGTTCTCTTCATCATCACTCTTCTTTACCTCTTCAACGATAGTTACTGGTGGTTCTTCTGTTATCGGTTTCTCTTCCTCATCAGCTTTCTTTACTTCTTCAACTATACTAGGAACTAGTTCATTAGCAATAGGCTTTTGCTCCTCCACAGCTTTCTTTACCTCTTCAATTTCCAGGACCTGTGGCTCATCAACTTTTTGCTTCTCTTCTTCATCAGTGCTCTTTAGTTCTTCTATGATTGCTGAAGGTGGTGCATCTACTGTTGACTTCTCTACCTCATCAACTATCGCTGGGGCTGCTTCGTCTGCTATTGGCTTCTCATCTTTCTTCACTTCTTCAGTTATCACTTGGGATGATTCCTCTGCATTCGGCTTCTCCCCGTCATTAACTTTCTCGGAGTCTGGTTCCACTGATTTTGGCTTTTGCTCCTCCTCATTCTTCTCTGGCTCTTCAATCACTGTTGATACGCTTTTTGTGTCCTCTATTTTTACCACTGGTTCCGTAGAAGAAACCACTGGACTTGGGGAATCTTCTTCTTTTGGTTTTACTTCATTCTCCTTGGTAAGGGGAACATTCTCTCCTTCCATAGTCTTAACCTCTTCCGGCACTTCCTTCTCAGCTTGCTGCAGTAAACATGATGAAGCAATGAGAATAGAAGAAACTAGAAGGGGAAAAAAAGGGCACTGAAAATAGGAATAAAATCCTTGACATTAAGCTTTCAGTTTGTGTGTGTGGTATGTCACTATCAGTTTCATTGAAGAAACTTAATGTAACTGACTTGGTGGTAACATAAATCTGATCTAATTAAAAAGAGGACAAATTTAGGGAAACACATGGTAATTTCCTCATCAGTCACAAGTCACAAAAAAGATTGATACTGACAAAAAGCACCCTTGGCTCTTTCTTTGGTGAACTCGGCATATAATACTATACTAACTTTTGTCACATTCAAGCTACTTCCTAGGTCAAAAGGATACTGAAATTAAAAGCCCAGAACATCAACACAAAAGCAAGATTCCAGCATAGCTATCAAACATTTCATTTCAATTTGATGATCATGAATAAAAACTACTACAGAGTAATTTCATCATCTTCCTTTGAAAAAAGTCCTTAGTTTTCTGTTCTGAAGACGAGTAAAATTCACTTGTGAACACTGAAGTTCTCTCTTTTTACTTGCTTACAGATAGCAGCAATCAATAAGGCTCAAAGATCAAATCTGTTTGTGCTAGAAAAACTCAAAGATCAAACTTTACAATATAAAATCTAGAATTTACTCTTTGCTAATAAAACTCAACACATAACAATAGCTATTGATAAAGCAGAACAAAAGGATATATATATATGCTGCAAAACTCTTATGTACAAGACTATAACCAAACAACCAAAAAAGTACCAAAAGTAACAAAACAAGATACACAAAACACATACATATCTGGTTAAAATGATTAGCAAGAAGAAGAGAAAATTCAGAAGAAGCTTACCTCAGAGACAGTAGTTGGATGATCTGATGAACCAGTATCAGTAGCCATGTATAGAAATTGATGATGAAGAATTGAAAGAAATGATCCTTCTTAAACTGATTGAGTAGATTTTTAAAGAAAATAAAGAAAAAGGGGTAGTAGGCAAGAAAAGAAAAAGAATGATATGGTTGGCAATAGCCCAAAAACAAGGCTTTCAAAGCAAATACACAAAGTAAGTAGAGAGGACTACACTCTCTCACAGTCTTGTAACCCCACAGGCCACAGCCAGCCCTTTTGAAAAGTAAGAAACAGGGTGGACTGATGTTCACATGATGAATGATCTGTCACACACTTGGTGGAATTATTTTTTAAATTTTAACTAATCCTAGAAATTTTTAATTCACTAATACTAATTATGATGGAAAGACCAACTTTAAATTTTGAGTATAAACAAAAAATAAAATATTTAAATAACTAGGCAAAAAAGGAATTTAAATTATGTTGTGAAAATATGAAAAGGATTGTGTTGTCAAGAATTGGATTGGCATGGTATGGGACCATTAGTTTTAACAGCCTAATACTACTAATAATTTGGGAAACAGTTGTCTATTTTGTCCACTTACTGAGAGTTGCAATTTGAAATTTCATAGATACTTTTCTGGCTTTGGCCCCATTTATTTTTCAGTGAGTCTAACTTCTCTTCACTAAAAGAAAATTATTTTTGGGCATAGGTCCATGGATGGTGTCTAGTTGGTTTTATATGTATGTAATGGGGAAAAAAAATGTAATTGTGTACTATTAAGAGGAGGTCCATGTCATGTTTGAGGTTTTAAAAAGTTTCTTATGATTACAGAAATCTCTCATTATAAATAAATGCTCTTTTAAGGACATTCCTAAACAATAGAGAAACTAATAATATTACATCTTCTAATCTTGTATTTTTTATAAGAATCTTTTCTATTTATATAAGTAGAGGTTGATCCAGAATTTAGGGCAATGAAGCACCTTTAGTATGTCAATTACTAGGGCTAAAGTTTGGTGCATGACTCTTGAAAGATACAACGATATTAAAGTACAAACTTGAATGTTATCGAATATTATTAATTTAATATCAATATAATAAAAGTATATCATCCGCTAGTGTTTGAACTCCATATGTTTTGATCATTTCATCGTTGCTTACAATTGCAAATACTTCATTTCTCAATGCATGAGTAAAATCTGTATCAGTCATAAAAAGAAACTTTATGGTTAGAGTTTTGATTGGAGGTTCAACTTTGACTGTTCTCTATCCTCAGTTTGTAGTTATTATGAATCTTGAATAACATTAATTAATTGTCAGATTAAGTACTTTTATTAGTTCAAAAGTAACTAAAAAAGAAGTAAGAAATGACTTGCAGTAGGGTAGTCAATCTAATAGTTCAAGTAGAACGGTAGACAGATAAAATAGGTGAGGATAGTTTAATTATAGCAAATGGTTGGTATGGTACCTGCTAGAGGAGTTTCGACAAAAATATTGAGCCCGTTACGTTGATAGATATTGACAGGGTTTTGACAAATATATTCTCTTCTTGATATTTTAAGTTTAAAATTGATTTGATAAATCCAAGCTAAATTGAATTATAGATTACTTTAATATTTAAATTTAAATATTAAAAAATTATATAACAATTTTAATTTCTTATATTAATATGATGCAAAAATGTATTATGAAATGTCAAGTCGAACTCCACATAAGAATATTTAAAAGCTAAAAAAGTCACATATATTGTGAGAATTTGTGATCGACTTGGGCACATCCAATTATCCTTAACAGTGAGCTGGAATTTGGTGGACTTATTTTATATATCTTTTTTGGTTTACTTTTTATAAGTAGGCCTATGTATTTGGTGTGTCAAAAAATAATTTAGGGATATAATATTTGATGACAAAAGGTATTTACAATTATCATCACTATTATTTCAATTCTTACTTACTTCATACCACTGGTCTCAGCAACACTTTAGCCACTATCATCAACGCAAAAATAAACAAAAATAAAAATTAACAAAAATGCTATCTTAGTTGTTATTTTCCGTCTCGCTTTATATGTGGCACGAGTTAGAAGTACTATGAAAAGAACTATAAATTTTTCACTGTGAATTCTGATATACAATTTTTAAGTTTTTTGAAACAAAATTACCATGTTTTAAAACTACTTCAAATATAAAAGTTATAATAATGAACTATTCAAAACATTTGATATTTATAGGCATATGAAAAAATTGCCATAAAAAAAATACTTATTTCATTCTCCAATCAGTAATTGTGGCATTATTGGAACTCAGGTAGAACAAAGTTCAGCTAAGGTGATTGTGGTGTGTGGGGGATGTCCTTCATCACTATATTTTTGTTTAGACAAGAACACTTATTTATATAAGTTGATCATGAAATTCTAAGAATCACAAAGACGGATCTAGGATTTTGAGGTTCTAGGTGCCACACGACCATACCCTTTGAACAGTATTACAGTTCCAATATTTACATTGGAGAGACCAAGACTAAACAAGTTTTATGATCGAGCTTTGTCAATAGCTTTGGCTGATTGGTTTTTCTGAGTCTAGTTCAATAACTAGAATAAGTACATTTTTACAGGCATCCCCAAGCTTGTACGTAGATCCTCCCCCCTTTTTCCTTCCATGTGTAATCCTTAGTACCTGTGCTTAGCTTTGATTATTATATTTACCAAGGAAACAGCAGAAAGTCATGTACCCAATAAGAGCAGAAGCACTATAAGTTTATCGTCATGTTACCTAGTTTAACTAAAGACTAGCCACTAAATAGAATCCCGAACCTCAAACTGATGCTTAACCTCTCAATGTTCCTGACACCGACATTCCCTCAGGCAAAAAGTTAGTCAAAAGCAATGTGGCAATAAGGAGGAACATAATAAAGACCAGAGCATTCAAGAGGCATAATCATAATAGGAAATAGAAACACCCCAGTTGCTCTGGCTCTAGACTATCCAGTTGCAATTCTCTTATCTTAAACTTAAATGAACAAGAAATTTTTTTTGATTAAGATTTGGGGTAGGGGCCGCGGGAACACAGGCCCCCACAGCAACAAATTATGACGTAAGCTCGACCGCTTGGGCCGACCTTAGGCAGGTACCCCTCCAAAGTGCAATGGAGGTCACAAGCCTAGGCCATAGGTCTTATTGATCGTCCATTAACCCCATCCAGGTAAGAATGTTTCCCAGTTAGCTCAGCCCATTACTAATACTACCTGTTTTTGCTACACTTTTCTCTTAGATGCAGATGTGGGAGAATTACTCAAAATGGCATTACTCTTATAACCTTTTCTGTTTGGAAATAGAAAAGGAAAATTATCAAAGCCTATATTCAATTCTCTTTGAATACAACAAGAAATATGAAAGGATGAACTTCTTTTGATTATAAAATTGTGCTTCAACAACTAAATCAATTACACATGAAAAATATGCATGGAAAGAGAGCCTCACATATAATCCTTGAATTTTGTTGATTTAAACATTGAGAATTCAAATGGAATTGTAGCCACCTCTCTGCTTAACTTACTGAATGGTTTTGGCAAAAACACAGCAACAACGTTCTCTGAGTAATTTTGATCAAGTAAGTTCTCCGAGTAATTATGACATATAAGTGGCAGCAAAACGGCACTCGTTGATGATAATTGTAAGGTTCATTTAAAGAGGCATAAACTTAGTTCCATGTGAGTTGCAACACAAAGAGCTCTATACATACGAACCACATGATATTCATCGTTCTCATGCACATTAACATGGACAGAGGATGTATAAACAAGGCTGAACATAAAAGCTGTAGAATAGGCCATTGATCGTTGAAAGGAAGAATTATTTTTCCGCTCTACAGAGATACAAGCAAAATAAGTGTCTTGCTCTTCTTTCCCAACAAGGATTGAAGCATACAACAGAAGAGCTGACAAAGGCCGAATTTTGTGAGGCATTGGGGATGCTATAATGACTTCGAACATTGTAATACACAAGCTCATATTCAGAAGCCAACAAAGAACAAGATATATACAAGAAGCATCAAAATCAAGTTCACAAACAATAGCTATCTGGAGAAACAATTGAAATAATTTATCCTTGTGCCTTTGATCAAAATCACAATTAACCCTCATTGCACATTCTTACAGTTTACGCAAACATACATCCTGACACTCGATAAGCAGGTTACCACGTTTATAGTGATAGTCATAACCCTAGTTTTGTTAGGATCGAAAATAATCAGGTGTAATGTGGAAGCTAGCAAAGCCATGATACGAAAAGATATCACTAAACCAACAATTCATTAATTTACAAGTGCAACTACGTCTGAATTTTTTCTTCCTTCTAAAAATCCCCGTACTCTTTTTATACCAATCATCGATAAACACTATTTTCATGTCCCACTCTGTTTTATGGAATTGGTCGACAATAATGGTAGGGACTGCAGCACCGCCATTTAAATACATGTCGTTGAATTGTGGTGTCGAGATTAAACAATTCCATTGTGTGCACACTAGTTGGCAACGGAGTAAGTCTTCTGCCAAGAGTCTGCACAGAATATTTATCAATAGATCATCAGGAAGAAATGGACAGTCATTTTCTGCAAAACAAAACAAGCAAGACGAAAACATTATGTATCATCAAACTGTTTGATCTTATTTCTTGCGTACTAGTATTATATAAGAAAATGGCATATAATGGACAAATTATAGGACATTAGGTGTAAATAGTCTCTCTACGGATACATGCTAATAACATATATAATCAACATCAACTTTGTTAGCGATCACATAGGCAATTCAACAGGTCAAAATAATTTACCACCTTATTTTTAGGAAAATCAAACATGTCAAAATAGTTTACCACCTTAGTTTTAGGAAAATCATTTGTAAGTGTAAACTATGTTTATGATTTAAAAGGTGGTGAGATTCTGGATAAGGATTTTATTTACTTAGAGGAGAAAGTGTTGGGCATCAATCAAATTTTATTCTAAGATATTTCTTAAATATAATCTAATTAAAAAAAGGGGGGGGGGGATTATGTAGTGATAATAAAAATGGCTAAAGTGATTTGAAAATAATTTGGAGCTGAAAGGAGTTATATAAAATATACCAGTGATATACATAAAAATATATGAGAGCGCTATACTTGTGATACACTGGGTTCATAGAGCAAAATATGTGGAATATATATTTATTGGTTTAATTTTCACATATAAACAACTTTGCAATAAGGAAGTTTACGACTATCCTCTCTAGTAATACTGGACATTATATGATCATATCCTTTGTTTCACCAAATCAGCCACTCCACTTAAGATAAAAGCTAATTGTTGGTAGCAAAGAAAGAGGGAATTTAAAAAGTTGTCCATGAAAATAGAATTTATTTAATCCACACAAATTTGATTAATATAATTAAACAAATTCAGTTGCTATTTAGGAAGGAAGACATCATGTGTGGTCATTAAACTTTAACAGTAAATTGCAATAATTTTATCTTACTAAAGTCACTAAATTATGTGACGATTTTTTCAAAAGATTCACCAATAGACAAACTTGGGAAAAACTGACTTGCATGTATGCGTGGCAACGGGACCGGAACCGGCCCTATCATACCGGGACGGACCGGAACCGGGCACCACGGGCCAGAACTGTACCGGAACCGGTAATTCCGGAAATTTGTATGTATTCCCATCCCGGACCGGACTGGAAACCGGGTCCCAACGTCTATATTTTTTTAAAAAAAAAATTATTAAAATTAAAAATTAGGAATATTACTCAAATAATATTAAAACTTTTATAATTTTAAAGTTAAAAATTTATACTTTTATACTTTTAAAGTTTTAAATACAAACTTTCAAACTTTAAAAGTATAAAAGTTTAAATTTCACACTTTAAAAGTTTGAAAATTTAAATTCAAATTTCAAACTTTAAAACTATAAAAGTTTAAATTTCACTCTTTAAAAGTTTGAAAATTTAAATTCAAACTTTAAAACTATAAAAGTTTAAATTTCACCCTTTAAAAGTTTGATAATTTAAATTCAAACTTTAAAACTATAAAACTATAAAAGTTTAACTTTCACACTTTAAAAGTTTAAAAATTTAAATTCAAGACAATAATAAAAAAAAATTAAGGCAAATAGCCTATACTTTTATTAATATTAATTAAATAGTACAAGTTGAGTTACAAAATATTAGTAGAGTATTAAAAAATCTAATCTACACAGCCACCTTCTAGGAAGGGTTCTGTTTGAATTAGACCTCGAATTATTATACTCATACTAATAGACATTTAAATTTAATAGTTCATGCTACCAAGGAAATCTTTTTTTAAATCATTTAACATTTATCTAGTAACATGCTCTGAAATTGGTTGATTAGCTAGTTCCTCCATTGCATCAATGCTGTCGTCACTAAAATCTTGTATTATTTCATCAACGTCATTTTCAAATTTGGTCGGAAAAGGTGGACGACCATAACTCCTTCTCTCGCCATTAATCCAATCTCTAAATAATATCGATATCTCCAAGCTATCTGTTGCTAATGAATATCTATGCTCTCCAATTTGAAATGTTGCTGCACTAAAAGCGCCTTCCGAAGCTACTGAAGATGCTTGAATAGCTAACACATCTCGAGCAACCGGTTGAAGTTTTGGAAATCCTGGCCGCGATTGCTCCACCATTCTAGAAGATCAACAGTAGTAGGTTCTGTATTTTGATTAATATATGCATCAAAATCATTTCTATCATTATGAGAAAGTTCAAGATAACAATCTATCATATCATCAATATCATCTTCATTATTATATCTACTCCTAGAACTTTGAGGCTCTTCATTACGTAGTGCATTCATTATATTCGAATTATACAAGTCATACAATTTTCTAGCTTCAATTTTTATACTATCTTTAACATCTTGACAACTAGGTGTTTCATCATCTTTACTATCAATACCCAAATTAAAATATATTTTATTAACCATTCGTGATGCACCTTCATCTTTGTAATGTGGGTTTAACAAACACGCGGTTAAATAAATTTGAGGAATAGAAATAAAATATTTTAAAAATTTTTCAATCATTTTGTTAACAGATTCTTCAAATCTTGGGTTTATTTTTGAATTTATAAAATTTACTAGAAATAGCACAAATATTAGGCAAAACAAAGCAAATAGTTGACTAATAAAGTGCAGATATTTTTTTTGTAGTTAAATAAAAAACTTTTAAGAATTCTATAAGTTCTTTTATGTCATTCCAATCATTATCATCAAGTCTATATGTCATATTTGAATTATGAGCATTCCAAACCATTTGTAAAGGTTTCCTATATTCATAAGCAACTTCAAACATTTCATATAAAGAATTCCATCTAGTACACACTGATTTTGGAATTTTTCTAGGTGGAAGATTAAATTCACGACAACGATTTTCAAAATCTCTGCGACTAGACTTAACTTGACATTTAAAAATAAAATGACATGCAGTTTCAACTTTTATGCAACCATCATTATACATTGCTATACCATCTCTAACAATCAAATTATACATGTGTGCAGCACACCTAATATGAAAACCATCAATATAAATAGGGCAAAGAGACGGTTTTAATATTTCAACAGCAGTTCTATTATTAGAAGCATTATCTAAGGTGACACTACTTATTTTATCACAAATTTCATAATTTTGTAAAACATCTATAATTGTTTAAGCAATATAACTACCGGTTTTATGCATTTCACAGCATTTATAACCTAAAATTCTTTTTTGCAATGTCCAATTTTCATCAATCCAATGTGCAGTAATAGTGAAATAATCATTACCATTTACACTACGGTCCATATCAGAAGTAATAGCTATTTGACAATTATTATAATAAAATAAACAACGAAGATATTGAAAATGTTGAGCTTGATAATCAAAGATAGCCTTTTTAATTGTATTTCTAGTAAAACCTTTAAAATGTAGATTATACACAATTTGAATATAATGAATAAAACCTGATTTTCAGCAAAACTAAATGGCAAACCCATAAGAACAATCATTTTAGCTAATTCTTCAAGATCTTTTTCTCTACTATATGGCCAGATTTGTATCTAGAGCGGAAACATTAGAAGGATTTAATTGTGTTTGGACCATATTAAAGCCCTCTACTCCTACATTTTCAGGAAGGGTGGTACCATTCTTTTTAGCTTCGGCTACAGCTTTAGCATGCAAAAATTCATTTTTACAACATGACATTAAATGATTACTCAAATGTCCCGTCCCACCCTATTTTTCTACAGTTTTATGATTCATTCTATGTTTACATTTATTACAAATAGCTTGTGTTTTATCTTCATTCTGAGTCATAAATTGCCACACAATTGATTTTTTAGCACGTTATACCTTAGTCCTAGGATGCATGGGGGGAACGGGAGCAGGACAACGAAAGGGAGCGGGAGGGGAAGAGGGATTGGGAGTAGGAGTTGCCGTAACTTGCTGAGTTTCATCATCATCATATTCATCAACATTATCATCAAAACTATCAATATAATCATTAACATCATCATGTTCATCATCTTCAGGTAATTCCTCATCAAAATTACCAAACCTTCTTTGTAAATGTTCATGATAAGGATCTAATCCACTATTACTATCAATATTAAAAGCAGTTTCATCAACATCAACATGAGTATAATCATCCGTATTTATTCTTAATTGAGAAGTTTTTTTTAGTTTTAGATGTAGAAGTACTACCGATTTTTTTATTTTTCTTGGATTTTGAGCTCCATAAATTAGTGATCGAATAAACTATGGTTGTTTTACCCTTTTCAACATTGTTTTTTTCGAAATTCATATTCAAATATAAAAAGTAGTAAATTATATATAATACGAAAATGTAATGCAAAATTTTAAACAAATAAATAACCAAATAAGTAGAGACTAGAGACTATTTACTCACAAAATAAATAATTAAATGCAAACAAATAAATAACTAAATGAAAAGTGAGTTGGAACGAATGTACCAAACGTCTACTTAAAAAAGTACACGTGTATGACCGAAAGCCGAAAATTGAAAGTTGAATTTTGAAGCTTCAATTTCCAAAGACCAAATTCGTAATTTTAATGAGAATAAGAGATTAGAGAGTAGAGAGAATAGAAGATAATATTTTTGTGAGTGAAGAGAATGAAAGATTAGGAGTATTTATAGTTAAAAAAAAGGATGAAAATATAGTTTTTAGAAGGTTGGGGTATTAAAAAAAGATTGGGGGGTAGGGAGGTGTAAAGGGGAGTTATGGGGGTGAAAAGCCGTTGGTGGGGCCCAAAACCCGTTGCCCAACATCTCTCAACGGCTATTAGATTTAAAAAAAATTTAAACTGCCGAACTGGACCGGACCGGGATGGACCGGGATCGGAACCGGGACTAACCGGTAAATCATGGTTTCCGTCCCGTTACCCCTACCGGACCCGCTACAAACCGGCACTAACCGGTACAAGCCGGAACCGGTAACGGACCAGGACAGACCGGAACCGGAACCAGCACCTCCCGGTTCCGTTGCCACGCTTAATTGCATGTTACTGCCACATGTGTGTGTGAAAGGAAAAAAAACCATACAAACATAGAAAATAAAATAACATGAGGCAAACCAATTATATATTATATTCGTTTCGAGAACGAACGAAAACAATAAGCATAGGCTCACTGCGTGAAATTTGTAGACCATGTAAATAGAGTTGTTAGATGCGGGGAGAAAATGTGAAGTAAGAGTAACAACATTCTTCTATCCCTCTGATTTCTTCTGAAATAGTTGCAATTTTTTAATCGAAATCTGAAATTATGGGTGAACCAAGCAGGTCAACAGCGTCTAATTGGGGCGAAGGAAGGCATCAGCGAGCATCTGTCCAAGCTGAATTTGTGCAGCAGTAGTAAGGTGCGTGTAATCTGGTCCGATCTGCAGCCCTTTGGCATCCACATATTTCAAATTCCCAATATTTATCTCTCGCTGAGCTTCCCTCACCAACTCCATGTATGGCCCTAGTGCTGTTGCAATTCCCACCTGCACCAAAAAAATATCCCCACTACATTTTTAGGACCCACCTTATCTCTTCTACCAATTTTTTTTCTTTTTCCCAAAATATGTCTTATTATTACGATCACACGTTCATGAGTCACTGCATCGACATTTCTTTTTTGAAATTTTCTTTTATTCAAATATTTTCCTTAAAAGAATGTTTAGATAAATTTAATTTTGTTTATCTATCATATAACAAAAGTCATTCAAAATCATAAGATATGATATCGTGACCCTAACAAGGTAAAGGAGAAACTGGACTAGGTAGTTATCAGGAAAAAAGGGTTAATGGGACCTATGTATTCTCATATTTTATTTTAAATTCAAACTCACAATCTTAAGGTTTATTTTAACACCAACATTTATCACCAAAAACAGTTGTCAATTTTTATAATTGTAAAACCCAAAAAAAAAAAAAACTTGTCAACTTCAAAATTCCAAAAAGATTGTTAAAGGAAAACAGAGCAAACGTCCTAGGCCACAGCTAGGAACAAAGATGGATGAAATTAGTAAAACTCATACTATTTGCATATCCAATAATTTTCTCAAAGAAGATATACCTGAATCACAGTTAGATTAGGCAGTTCCAGATCGTGGCGCACATGCTTGAAGAATCTCTCTAATCTGACCTTATACATTTTGGCATCCTCAAGTGTCTTTGTATCACTCTCACCTTGGAACCACAACAATGCCCTGATCTTTCCGCCGCCGCGAGTGGCCGCCTTTGTCCTCGTTATCATATTCTTGTAAAGGAAGCCGCCTGGAGCCCATTCAGTAATACTCGTTCCTCCAACAGCACAAGGAACCAACCCAATTACTCCAATACTTGGATCTTTCTTCAAAACTGTATTGGCAAATGGCATTCCTGGACCAATCCCACAAGTGTTGTTCACATCTATGTCCTTGTGAAGGGGTTCATGAGCCTCAACCCATTTGAGTCCTCCGCTTAGTCGGAGGATTGATGGGTTGGACTCGCATTCATGTGGGATGACACCATCCCACGACTCATTAACTAAGCCGGGACGGAGTGAGTGATTAATCACTCCGCCTCTGCCGGAAATGTTGCTCTGCCCTGCTAA
The DNA here is from genome assembly GCA_035578085.1 of Solanum pinnatisectum. Taxonomy (NCBI): domain Eukaryota; kingdom Viridiplantae; phylum Streptophyta; class Magnoliopsida; order Solanales; family Solanaceae; genus Solanum; species Solanum pinnatisectum. The sequence goes on from CM069076.1 coordinate 60,479,795, forward strand.
AATGAATATGTTTTTAACTAGTGAATAATTTTCTAGATCTGCTGTGGTTACCCAACCAGCGTGTGCTAAAAGCAGCAATAACAGATAAGGGAGCATTGTTTTTCTGTGAACCATCGATTAAAAAAAAAAAGTTGGGAATTCAAAAAAATCTTTATAGATTAGATCTAGAGAACAATGGGCTGAGAGTGGAGTGTTGGGACTTGAGGGTAAGCTATAAGCAAAGTGATTGGTTCCTTTATTGCTAGGACTACTTTATTCAGCCCCACCACTGTGCAATAACACTACGATACAAAACTCAAAGCGGTACCACTGTACAACTTTTTCTAAAAATCATTGCCCATTCGGAATGTTTTGTAACTTTCTGATTTATGGGCATTATTTAATCAGTAATCATTTTCATTTTTATAAACTTATTAGCGGTACTGAGAGGCCCGTGATAAGCAACTTTGATTTATTAGGCCGTTTAAAAAGATACAACTCTGAGTCAGATTGACATAATAAAGTTCTGTCGAGCAGCATTATATTAAATAAAATAGTAAAAAGAAAAAGTGAAATGGTAAAATTAAAATGAACAGCATCCATCAAATTCTACAATCAGTGGCGCTTCTTTTCAACGATGATGGGAATTGAAGGCAACTAACTACTCATATCGGGAAATTACACTAAAAGTTATTTGAATTTAAGTGATTTAATAAGGTGAAAATATGTATTAATTGATCCTAATTAAGTGTTGAGAAATGAGAACCTCGTGTGCAAAGACATGACAAGCATTTCCTCTAAACGGTGCTCAGAGTATCCTCCATCCATATCTGTCCTCCGGAAGAGGTTTACAAAGCTCAGTTTTGGAATATAAGACAACAAAGAATGAACCTGTTTCGTTTAGTACTCATCATCTTGTTTATATCTAAAGTCTCAACTATCTTCTGTTTTTACTTCCCATTGTAAATATATACATATATGTTTCTTTTTCTACAACTTATATTTGACATACAACATATAGGATCTTATTAATTATCATTAAAATATAAGATTGAGCTAATTTTTTTGACTTTTCCGCCCCCTAGAATCTGAGTAAAGAAGAGGCAATTCAAAAATTGTAGTGAGTCGAGGTGAATCTGTTTTCCTAAACTCGTGAAGTAAACAACAACTGCTATATATGAAATGATAAATAGAACTAACTCAGCAACTTGGTGAGAAATAACATACCAAGCTAAATAATTAATCTCGAGAGCTGAAATGAAAATAATCTGCAGCCGAACTCTAAAATATGACAATTTTAGTTTGGTATAGCTTTGAAAGAAAAGCTGGTTTTGTTATGAATGAGAACATGGGAGCCTGTCATGCTATCAAACTCCAGCTTTTGGGGTGAGTAAGCCTAAAATCTAATTTAACATGGTATCAGAATAGGCCCAATCTCACCCGATGTTGGGGCCCAAAAAAATCAAAAATTGCCCAAAAGATGCCCACGAGATGGGTGGACTCCTTAAGGCTTGGACAATCCTCCTCCCTTTGAGCTAGCTTTGGGGTGTGAGTTAGGCCTAAAACCTAATTTAACAAATAATTTTTGAATTTTTTGTACTGGGTTCACAATGCAAAACATTTTATATATACAAAATTTAAGAACTTCGACTAGATTGAGCAAATATGACTCAATTATATTTCGTTATTATCACCTTAATATGGCTCATGTCTAATTTATTTCATACGTATCTTTAATAAAATATTCTTAAAAAACATAAAGCATTTAACTTTGAATAATAATATTATTATTGTAAAGATTAACTTAAATTAATCAAATGTTAGTCATGTGTTTGTGATACATTATCTTAGAGATTATTATAAATTTTTTATTTATAAATATAAAATTTTGAGTAGGGCAATCTAAAGTTCTATACTATATCTATTCAAAAGTGCATAGACTTTATATATATATATATATATATATATATATATATATATATATATATATATATGGACACTTAGATATATTAGGGGTAGAGGTATATGTAGTATAGTAGGTATGTAGGTATGTAGAAAATACAGAAAATACTGCAAATACAGAAAATACAGAAAATACCGAAAATACAAGAAATACAGTAAAAACAGTAAAAACAACAGCAAATACTACAAATATACCGTAAATCTGATAAAAGCGATGAAAGTCACGATTACAAGCGGTAAAACAACAAAGAAATACTACAAATATCGATTGAATACAATTAAGCGATAAATACAATAAGTACATTAAAAGCGATTAAGAATACAAGAAAATCAATATATAATAATAATATATATAGTAATAGATATATATATAGTAGTATAATATATAATAATATTATATATAGTAGTAGATATATAGATAGTAGTATAATATATAATAATATAGTAGTAGATATATAGATAGTAGTATAATAATATTATATATAGTAGTAGATATATAGATATTAGTATAATAATATTATATATAGTAATAGATATATAGATAGTAGTATAATAATATAATATATAGTAGTAGTATATAATATATATATAGTAGTATAATATATATTAGTATATATGAGTATATAATATATAGTAGCAGTAGTATATATAATATATAGTAGTAGATTATTAATGTAATTTAGTAGTGCGGGTAAGTTGTTCTGTGTCCAGTCTTTGTTCAGTGTCAACTGTGTCCAGTCTTTGTTCAGTGTCAAGGCTTTGTCTTTGTTCCGTGTCAAGGCTTTGTTTCAGATATTTCATGCGTCTACTCAAGATCTCTCTCCTTTAGTTTAATCAAGCTAGTTTATGACTTAAATCCTATTTTCCCATGTTTTATTTTTGTTTTTCAATTTTTATTTTGTTTTTATTTTTATATTTATTTTTGGATTTTGTCTTACCCATTTCATATCTTCTTCTTAACCTTTGTTCTTAATAACCGTCTTTAACCACCCTGGATATAAAACTGGCAACAAATTCGTCCTTTCATCAAGCGAACTATAAAGTCAAGAATCCTAGGAATTTACAGGTTAATCCATAGTCGTTATTAAGAAGTTAAGAAGTTAACCATATACTAAGGGTAAATTTTAGAACATATATACAATAATTACATTAAAAACTAACAACTTAGAAAATTAAATAGCATAGTTTTGAGGGGAATTTTGGGAAGTAAACATCGTAAAACTTACATGATAAACTGAGAGAGGTTTCCCTTTCGGGAACCCCCGAAGGACCTTGGAAACGCTTTCAAAAACTTTAACACACAAACACACTTATTTTTATTTCACAAACTTTAATATACAAAAGAGAATTTTTGGTACATAAAGGAGTATGAAAGTTTGATGGAGGAAGTATGGAGAGAATTTTGCTAACTTGTATTCTTTCTACTCTTTTTCACTCTACTTCTCAACTCTTACTACTCTCCTTATATAGGCAAAATAAGAAACTTAAAAAGACCAAAATGACACTACTAAGTGGCCTTAATTATTTTATGGCCGACAACTTGATAAGATTCGTTTAATAATGCAAGTCGGGCACTCATTGAGTCCCATCGTCACATGCATTATTAAGTTCATCTTTTGACTTATATTACAGACTCAATTTTTAACTAGACGCGTGTTATGTCAACAGTTTTTTCCTCTTTTGGAGGGTAGTGATAAAGTGACAACACATTCTTTTTTATAGGACACGTAGTGGGTATCCCCACCTAACGCTTCTTACATACTGATTATTTACAAGACCCATAGTGGGCATTCCCACCTGATATTTTTGACTTTAATATATATATATATATATATATATATATATATATATATATATATATGTATTGCCCATGCTTTGAAAAATCCATGCCATTCTTTACTACGTTCCATGTAACTTTGGTCTTGTTTTCATTTGTGATGAAAGTGACTTGTAACTTAATGAAAATGACTTTTGTCTTGTTCCTTCTTGAAGTCTACTGAATTATTTCATGTTGCTATTCCATTCTTGTATTTTTTGTCTTCTTTGTGATAAGAAATGAAGCTTTGAAATGGTTAAGTGTCTAAATTATGCAGTGCAATAGTGTCAAAACTCATGCCTGAGTCATCATCTTCATAAGGGTCTTGTGAGTCTTGAATATTATTTGTCTGTTCTTCGTCTGAGCTGTGAATATTGTCTTCTAAATCATTACTTGGACTGGAATTATTTTTGATAATATGTTTATCTTGGGTTTTGTCTTGAAAAAACTTTTCTAATGTTTGCTTAATTATATTTTCTAATTTTTTATTTTTTTTCTTTTTTAATAATTCATTTTTTCTTAATGTGTCTTTTTGAAAGTATTTAGGTAATCTCCTTCGTGAGAAAGAAGACTTCTCTATTTCACTTTTTGGCAAAGTGACAGCCATTAACCGATTTGATAAGTCTTTACCGGTCACCATTTGAATCGGACTAGCTGTATCACGCTCCGTCTGATGGGAGTTCTTAGCATTCGGAGGAATGCACACGTCTCATCCATTTTTAAGTGAGATGGAGAACTCATGTCTTCTTCTTTGAGTTATCTTTATGCATTCTTGGAACATATTTATTTTGAAAAGTCTCGAGCTGTTTAACAAGTTTCATGTTCTCTTGGATAAGGATTTCATTTTTTGTATTGAGTCTTTTGAAACCCTCAGTCATGAAAGAACAATGATCACAAAATATTATTTTGTTTGAGTCTTTTTGGATATTGTATTGAGGTATTTGGTTTGGGCTTTGTCTGAGAGCTGGTGAAATATAATAATTAGGCCCAAGTATTTCTCTTGCATAGTCTAAAGCTTCAGTGAAATCATTAAAACCTTTAAAAAGTGGATTTTTTTATCTCATTTATAGAATCAATTACTTCTATCCAAGTTTGGAAAATACCTTTAGTCTTACCGTGTATAACTACATAATATTTAAATTTATTGTCTAAAAAATATTGACATAAAGCATTAGAAACTGCTATAAAATACTTAGTATCTTGTTTATTGTATGTCATTCAAAAGTTATCTACTAAACATTGTTGAGTCTTGTCTATATTACAGTCTAGATTTACTCTAAATGATAAATTACACTTAGGGTAGGAAATTAAATTGTACTTACCGAAATGGATTCGCTCCATAAAATTGTCTGTTGTATTTAAAGGTCTGAAATTTTGTCTGCCTAATAATGTCTGAGCATAAGTATCTGGCTGGGCGATTCCCTTGCTTTGTCTACTGTCTGTTGACTTGTTAGTCTCATGCTGTAATAAATATTAATTAGTCTTTAATTGTAATCTACTTAATCTATCAGCTAAGTCATTATCTTTTCCTTTAACATATTCAAAAACAATATTATTATATATAGATATTATATCTATAAAATTTAACCCTCGTCTTTTACTACTATCTTTACTATTTATTTTTTCATGAAATTTAACTATGGCTTTGCAGTCTGTTCTTACTAATACTTTATTTTTATTTAAAATGTATAATTTAAAACTATTTAATCCGTATATTACTGCTAATACTTCTGCGTCTATACTACTCATATTATCTTTTTTTTTGTATTGTCCACTTTGGTATGCACATATTTTTTTTTCATTTTTTGGACTGTATTTATTTGGTCTTGATTTTAAGATGGCTCCCCATCCTAATTTACTACCATCTGTTTGAACTATTAAATAGTCTGATTCTAGTGGTATTTGTAAGTCAGGTATATTTTTAACTTTTTCTTTAATTTGTTGGACTAATTTAATGTCTTTTATATTAAAATATTTTTGTCCTTTATTACTTGTCTTAGCATATAATGGACCTGCTATTTTTCCTAAGTCTTGAATAAAATTTCTAGCATAATTTACTAATCCTAAAAATTTTTGTAATTCTTTTGTATTATCTAACTTATCAGGCATATTTAAAACATTTTTAGCTATATGTGATTGTAATTTTACTTTTCCTTCTCCTAAAGTTACTCCTAAGAAATTTATATGTGTCTTACATAATTTCATTTTCTTTTTACTAATTATTATCCCATATTTTACAAATAATCTAAATACTGTCTGTAGGTGTCCTAGATGTTCTTGTATATTTTTACTAAACACTAGAATATCGTCTACATATACTAAAACGAAATTTTTATAGTCTCCAAACATATCATCCATCTTTCTTTGGAAGATAGGAGGAGCTGTCTTTAAACCAAAAGGCATAGCTAGCCACTCAAAATGTCCTTCAGGACAAGTGAATGCTGTCCATTATATGCTTTTCGGGTGCATTTTTACCTGCCACGATTCTGATCAAATTTACTAAATATCTTTTTACCTTGTATTTTATTAATTAACTCATTTTTATCAGGTAATTTATATGCATCTGTTCTATTATTATCATTTTGTCTTTTATAATTTATTACCATGCGAGCTTTTCCTCTTACTTGTTCGCTGTGGTTTCTAACCATAAAGGCTGTTGATCTGTGTCTAGATGTGGATCTTCTTATTACTTCTAGTTTTAGTAATTCTTTAATCTGTTTAGTAAATTCTTCAGTGTCTTCATTATTTGCTTCTATTGTTGCTATTTTTATAGTATACTCGGAATTTATTATGTCTAGCTTACACATAAGTTTATTACTTCCCCAATGTATTAAAGATTTTTCTCCTATTATTTCCATTTCATCTAATATTGCTACCATATTTTCTAAGTCTTTATGATTGTTTATTTTTCCTATAGTATTTATTCCCTTTTGAAAATTGTAAAATTCTGTTTCTACATTTATTAATGTATAATCTTTTTCTATGTCTTCTATGTATATATTTTCTATATAATTTTTTTCTTTTTCTTCTTCATATAGATTTTTTGAGAAACAAGTACCATTATTGCCACAGTCGTCGCAACAAAAAATTGTATTTATTTTATTGTCTTTATTTAACTTCTTGGTTGGAATTTTTCTAGTTTGTACAGGAGTATATGTTGTATTTCTAAACAGCATTATTTCATCTCTAGAGACTAGACAACTTCCATTATTTTGTATAAGAAATTGTAAGCCTAACACTAAATCAGTTTTAATATTTAAATCTCTTACTAAAATTTTATATATATTGTACGTTGGTTTGTAGAATTCGTTACATGTATTAATAAAGCTTATTTGTGCCTTTCCTATATATTTGTCATAAGTATTGTATGTTCCATCCATTTGTATAGCTGTTATTGGTTCTTTTAATGTTTTTAATATTGGTAGTATATGTTGAGGTATTATTTTCTTATTAAGGAGATAACCAGTACAACCTGTATCTATTAATGCTAAAGTTTCTATTTTATGTCTTTGATTTTTATTCTCACTAATATTCTCATAGTTCCAAAATTTTTATCTTCATTACATATGAAACTAGTATTGTTTTCTTCTATATTCATTAATTCACTTTCTAGTTGGTCTAAATGTATTGTACCTTGTGTAGTATCCTGGTCTATTTTTTATTTTCCTTTCTCTATTGTAATTAGTCTTTGTTCTAAATCATTCATTCTAGTTTCTAAGGTTATTAGTCTTAGATTAGTAGCATGGTCTTTTGTTTGAACTTGTTCTTGGTTTTTGGTTACTTGTTGTTTTAATTTATTTTCTATACAACTTATACATGCTTCCATATAACAATTTTTGGATTTAGCTCTATTTATTTTACTAGGATACCATTTACATATACTACATTGATTGCTATCTATTCGCTTTTGTCTTTCAAATTCATGATTACAATCTTGATATAAGTTCATCATTGTATAGTTTAAATCTTTTTCTTTTAGTTCTAATTTTTCTAATCCTATTTCATTAATTAAATTATCATCCTCTGAATCAGAGGTGTCTAATTGTATATCTTTTTCCTCTGCAGTCTCTATACTTACTACAGAATATATACTTTCTGTGTCTGACATATATTCATCTGCATTTAATAAGGTTTCTTGAAAGTCTTCTATTAATTGGGAATTTCTAGTTTTCATGTTATCCTTCTTGTAATCTAATAGGTTCTTCTATAGGCATTCATTTTTCTGCTGGTCTAATATTATCTTTTATTTCTTGATCATGTCTAACCCATGATTTTCTAGGTAAATTTTTTGTGCTATAGTTAATATTTGGGGCTATTGTTGTTCTTTGGAACGGACTTGCACTATGCGAGCTAGTCGCTTCTTCCATTAATTCTTTGTAACTAGTTATGGATAAGGTTTCTTGTTCTTCGTTTATGTCTTCTAATTCGCTCGTTCTATATGCTAAATTATCCTCTCTTTCCTGACATATTCTAAAATGTTCTATAGTTTCCATTATATCGTATCCTTCTTGTATTAATTCTATATTCATAAATTCCTCTTGTTCTGATTCTATGGTACTTTCAGTTTCATTATCATCTAATTCTTTTTGACTTGTGTAGTTATAGTCTGTAAACCTAATCGATGTTTCTCCTTTTGAGCTAGTGTACATTAAGTGTTGTTCTGGTGCAAATACTTTGGGTTTACTTAGTTTATCTAGATTCCATTCTAATCCTGCATATTCTTCTGGATTTATTTTTATTGGTTTTATTAATTTTATTCCTTTGTTAACCATTATTTCTACTACATCATTTACTTGGAGTTTAAATTTTGTATTACTACTTAAGGTCATTTTTCCAATAAATCCTACACACATTAATAAATTATTTTCATTATTCATTTCTTCATACCCTTTAGTCTGGATTTCTATTTTAATATGTTTTCCAAATTCCTTTAAATTAATTAAAAAATCTGGACTAATATAAACAATTCCTCCATTATTTGTCATGTCTACTTCGGTTAAGCCAATTATGAATTTTTTTAAATATGATCATCTATCATCGTATAATACAATTAAAACTTTAGATCCTAAATTCTTTCTAGTTAATCCTTTTATTCCTACAATTATTAATTCCATATGCATTAACATACTTTTGAAATTTTTAATAGTCTTTAAGAAAGCTGGGTTTACTAAATTTAGGTTTGCAAAGTTTTTCCCTATTGCTGATATCTGTTCTTCTCTATAGTGTCTGTATAATTGATTATCTCTAGAGAAATGTTTTACGTTATATAAAGTTTTAGAATTTAATAATTTAAGTTGATTTTGTTGAAAAATCTTCAAATCTCTATCTATGTCTATGATTTCATTTAATTCTTGATTTTCTTCTGTATTTGATTGTCTTTTAGATAATATTCTAGAAAGTATATTATTGCCTATTCTATTTTCTGAGAAGTTGGGTCTGCTGTCTTGGACTGTTCGCCTATTTGAAAGAAAGTCCATTGTTGAGGTTTTCTAGTTAATTTATATTTTTCTGGTTTAGGTGTTATTTCTACTTTCTTAAGATGAGTAATTAATTCATCTATTTCTGTATTTTTATGAATTTGTTCAGGCTGTTTTTCTTTTAATATTTTATCTATTTTTGTATTTAATTCTATTAATAATGCTATTATTGTATTATTCTGTTTTAGGTTTATTTTGTCTGTAAAACTAGAGGGAACGTGATCAGAAAATTCTACTACTTCTTTATGAAATTTTGTTGTATATTCTAATGCTTTTTTATAATTTATATCTTCTTCACTCATGAGAGTGAGATCTTTTCTATTCTTATAATTATTTCTTTTAAATTACTAATTTCAGTATTTACTTTTTCTAATTCTTTAGGCTTTTCAGTTATTGCCTTTACTAATTTTTCGATTTCTCTTTAGCTAATTGCTCTTCTGTCCAATCTAAATATTCTACTAATGTTTTAAGAGTATTTTTAAGTTCAAATCTATATTGTATTTCGTTGTATAACCAACTATAAACTAATCTTATTCTTCTAATATATTCTAGAGGCATGTATATTATCCAAATTGTATATTGTTAAGTGTTTTCTTATATATTTTTATTCTTCTTTCGAAATCTATAACTTGTCTTACAGTATATTCTAATTCTCTATTTAGATATTTTATGTCGTAATATGGGTCTTCTAAGGTTATTAGTTTTCTTAGTTCTAATTCTCTGTCTAAAAGATGTGTTTTATGGTATTTTTCTTCTATAAGCCACAGAGTTACTTGTCTATAATTTCGAATTATATTTTGCATTAATTATCCTAATAAATAAGCTTCCTTTTTAATATTTTTATTTATCAACTGTATTCTTTTATCACACCAGTATATGTCAATATCGTAACCTGATATATCCCACTTAGTATTGCTAATAATTTCTGGGTCACTTAAACTTAAATTTTCTAAGTCTTCTATATTTTTTATATTATATTTATTTTCTAGTAGTCTTTTCTTTTCTATAGCTACTTGTATAATTTTATATTCTTGATGTAAATGCCAATATCTATATCTTATATTTTTAAAAGAAGGATGTCTTTTCATAGGCTATTTATCCAAAAACACCATTTCGATCACAAATATATAGACACTTAGATATATTGGGGGTAGAGGTATATGTAGTATGTAGTGTATGTAGTATTTAATATAGTATTAAGTATTATAGTATTTAGTGTATGTAGTATTTAGTATAGTATTAAGTATTATCAGATTAAATATTATAGTATTAATACTAAAAGCGATGAAATCTGAAATAGTAAACACGGAAAATCTGAAATCTGAAAATACAGAAAATCTGAAAATATAGGAAATCTGATAAAAGCGATAAAAGCGATAATAACAAGAAATACTACAAATATCTGAAAAACAATAAACACAGAAAAACAACGAAAATCTGAAAATACAGAAAATACTGGAAATCACAAGAAAGCAAGAATAACAATGAAATACTACATATATATATAGATAGATAGTCGGGGCTACAGTTTTGGACTTCTATATCATCTTTTCAAAAACTAACTTGAGCAATTTGGACAAATTGAGAAAGATATATATATATATATATATATAGTTGGGGCTACAGTTTTGGACCTCTATATCATCTTTTCAAAAACTAACTTGAGCAATTTGGACAAATTGAGAAAGCAAGGCCTTTTGTAACTAAGTTTAAAAAGTTTTCAATTGGTTTTTTATTCACATAAAATTCTGCATTATTATTCTTAAATAATGATGACCGCAAAGCTAGTTCTAAAGGGAAGAGAGAAAGTCGTCAATTAGTAATAATCAGTAAACTTGAGCAAAAGTCATACACACATGAAGTCAGTAACAATAAACATAAAAATTGTAAGTATTGTATAAATGAAGAAACTAAAAAATGGAGTCCAATACCTAATACTGGCCCACTTTGGCTATAAACTTACATGGACCAAATAGCTGGTGGCCCAAATGTGTTTTGTAAGCCCATGGACCTAATAACTGGGGGCCTAAATGTGTCTTTTAAACCAAAATTGAATTTCAAGTGCAACTCCAACTCACATGTGTACATAAAAGAGAAAGAAAAAATAATAATTAAATATCTCACTTTTTAAAAACTTAATAGCGACTAAATACTGTGAATGGTGTATACAAATAATGCAATTAAACATTGACCAATTTATGAGTGCATAGAAAAAATTACAAGTTAGGTTAAGTTAACAATTTCCACTTTTCCAGTGTATTTTGGCGCTCTTGCATACTAACGGATTTCTCTAAAAATCTTTAACAACAGCATGGTTGAACATTTGGGATTAATATACTAAGTAATATGAATCTCAGCCCTATTCCGTAATATTCCTTGTCGACTGGATGGAAATAGAGTGCAATAATAGTAGTATGTGGGATGTGAAAGCTAAGTTGTACGTACTCCAGTGATAGGGTTGATGATTACCTGTCTAATTTCCCTGTCATGGCATATAATTAAGAGCAACCACCCATGGTACGATATGATTTGGTAAAAAAACCCAGACTTCAAGTGTAACTTTTCTTTCTTCTGAGAAGCTTCTTTTTATGTTCGATAAATACTATGTTTCAGTTCTTTCTTTTTCATTGAACTCGTTGACAGCAATTGTAGGAACTGCACCGCCACAGTTAACATTCATGTTGTTGAATTAAAGCAATTCCATTTTTTGCACACTTGTTGGCAAAGGAGTAAGTCTTTTAGTGGGAGTCTGCACAGAATATTAACGAATAGATCATCCGGAAGAAATTTACCGTGCTTTTTGTGAGAAAATTTAGTGGGAGAACAAAACAAGCAAGACCAAAACATTATGTATGAAATCGTTTGATCTAATTTCTTAGATACGGAACGGGGAAGAAGACTGATTTGTAGTTATCTACCTATCTATATGAGTTTTTAACTAATAGAATTGGTGTAGGAGTCTACTAATTTGTAGTTATCTCTTCTATCGGTTACTATTGTTTCTTTTTCTTTAATTAACAAATTTCAGCTTTTTCGTTGTTTCAATCAATTTTAATTCAAATAAAAATCAGCATTCTTAATTCATAAAACCACAATAAACTTGTGCAAAAGTCAGACAAACACACATGAAGTCAGTAACGCAATCACAAAAAATGGAGCCCAATTCCTAATGCTTGACCTCTAAGGCTGTAAACTGACATGGACCTAACAGCTGATGGCCCAATTGTGATTTTTGGGCCAAAGTTGAGTTTCAAGTGAAACTCCAACTCCAACTCTCCAACTGTGTACATAAAACAAAAGAGAGAGAAAAAAATGAAGATTAAATATCTCATCCTTTCTAAAACATAGACCAATTTATGCATTTGATGAGTGAATAGAATTTTTTTTAAGTAATGTTAAGTTAAATACCTTGAGTTTAATGTCCAGTGTATTTTGACACTCTTGTAGTGACAAATCTTGTATGTGTTCCTAAGAAAAGGAATTTGTCTGTTTTTCGGGGTTTCAAAGGGGCGTGGAAACACATAAGAACTCTTGAATGGAAAAGAGATGTAGCTCCAGTTCCTTCGGAATCGATAGTCAATCCTATTTCCGATAGGGGCAGTTGACAATTGAATCCGATTTTGACCATTATTTTCATATCTGTAAAAGTGCAAAAAGAAGGCCTGGCTCCAAGTTGTTCAAGAATAGTGGCGTTGAGTTTCTCGACCCTTTGATTTAGGATTAGTCAGTTCTATTTCTTCATCGGACAGGGAGGGGATATAACTCAGTGGTAGAGTGTCACCTTGACGTGGTGAAAGTCATCAGTTCGAGCCTAATTATCCCTATGTCCAATGTGAGTTTTTCTAGTTGGATTTGCTCCCCACCATCGTTCAATGAGAATGGATAAGAGGTTGAACATTTGAGATTAATGTACAAGTCATTTAAATGAGTTTTACTTTAACTCTGGTCATCCCTAACACCTAATGAGTAGCGGCTATGCTAAATTTTAATACAATACTTTTCAATATTATCTTCGGATATGCTTGGACTGTTACGTGTACACCTTTGAACATCAGTATTTTCCCCAATATAAATATCTTCGAGAGTAGATTAAGAATAACATAAATATTGATGAGGAGGATCATGAAAAAGTCAACAATTTCCGCATTTAAAAGCAAAAATGTTTCTTCAATAAACTATAGTTAAAACGTTATTTATTTGAAGAGACGGATATTGAATTTGAAACTGGTAAGTTTTCAAATTTAAAATTTGTGAGTTTTTAATTAAGAAATAACAAACTCACTTAAATAAGAAAAACAATATAAAAATTGAAACTGCCTACTTTTATAGCGAAATAATGAAATCCGTTGTTAATCACTTTTAGAAAAAGATTATTACATTATGATAAAATATGTACTTAATTTCATATTACTGTACAATTATAAGTTACAATAATTAGAAAGAAAAAAAAACTACGAAGAAGAATTATAAATGACCTAGCCACAATGTAAAAAAAAAAAAAAAACCAACAATAATTGTATAAAATTTGGTGTGATCTCTTTTTAGTTTGATTTTTGTGATTTTTTCTTTATGTTGACAATTTTTTTTGTATTTTAAAACGATACATAGAAAAAAAAAAGTTTTATTGGCAAAAAACCAATCTAATACGACTAGTCCAACTAATATATTTTATAATGGGTTCACGACACAAATGATGATATATAATTATTTGGTTTCACATATAAAAATAAAATTTGAAAACTCAACTAAGGTTTCATATTAAACTTATTTAATTATAAATATACTAACATTTACTACAATTTTGTATTGGTATGACAACCAAATAGTGAACATAGCTAACAATCACTTCTCCCAAAAATACATTTCTACTGAAACAGACTAGAACTATGGATATTAATCTAGTCCTATTAGTATGTTTGTAAGTTTGAGCTACTTTCTGAAAAATCTATTTGCACAATTTCGTAGTGACATGCTTTTGTCCTTATATTTTTAGAGTAAAACAATTAAAAAATAGATGTTCATTTGACTCAATACCCCACTACATAAGATACAAGGTTGTATCTTTGATATGTAGCCTGTTTAGCATAAATAATCTTGTTATCACCTTAATATGACTCCTATCTAATTTTTCATACATATTATTTTTAATATAGTGTTCTTAAAACAAACATAAAACATTTAACTTTAAATAGTAATACTATTATTGTAAAGATTAATTTGAATTAATAAAATGTTAGTCATGTGTTTGTGATACATTATCTTAGATGTTGTTATAAAAACTTTCTATATTAATATAAACATTTTGAGTAATGTAATCCAGAGTTCTAAAATAAATCAATTTTAAAAAATGCATAAATTTATATATATATATATATATATATATATATATATATATATATATAGTTAATTAAATAAAATGTGTTTTAGCAAACAACTTAAATTTTATATGAGATAATTCCAATTTATGTTATAGCACATATATAGAGGTTTTATGTTCAATTTTTTACCATACTCATTATTGTAAAAAATAAATTATTATGTGTTTGACTCATCTAAGAATAAAATAAAACCCATATATATAAGGGTGTGTAAGTGTTGAGTAAGATAATTAACTAAAGTGTAATCATTACAAGAGAAAAATAAATACTCCTAGAAGACTAGCTAACATAGAAACATTAATGTTGTTTTCACAAATCAACGTCCGCGCACGATGTATTTCTGCTCCACTATTCTTTGTTCTTTTTCCTATTTAAATTATCATAATCTAAATATTAAAAGTGAGAGGCTTCTAAATGAAGAAGAATGAAGAAAAAGGGATACGAAATAAAAAAGAAGGGGAAGAAGAGAGGGTTTAAGTGAAATTTTATATACTAGTCAACCTAATCATCTGGGTGGATGAATTTTTATGGATAAATAAAGCTTTCACACGTAAAATATCTAGCTTAGTTTGTTTTGTGGTGTATTTTAATATCTAAATAGGAATAGTTTATGTAAATAAAAAAAACAATAAACAGTTATATGTAATAAATTCGCAAAATAATAATATTTCCGATAAAGAAAAAGGAAAAGAGAAAAGAGAAAGGGAATAAATGATAAAAGAAGAAACGAAAACAAGAGGGTAATGGAGTAGTTGGGACATAGAGAAGAAATAAATTATGAGGAGGTACATGGTGATCATTTTTTTAGACTTTGATGGATTAGATATTGCTTAGGTAATTATAGTAGTTTTCTACAAAAACTCTTTAATTCACCTCTCTAATAAGTGTTTATCAAGACAAATATCATCCAGTGGGAAATCGACATCCCTCTAAACAATTTTTTCCTATTGACAAGACTCAACTTAAAGAGAGTCTTCCCCACCCCAATTAGAATCTTAAATAGTTCATTATGGGCAATAAACTCACTACCAAAAAAATTAAAAAGTTAATCATGTAAATGTGAGAAGAAAGTCCTTCATCATTTGTCCACTACAAAGGGAGAAAAAAAAACATATATCTATGTAATTATTTAAGATAAGAAAGGGGACAGCCCTTGGCATTTCAACGACAAAGCTTTGGGTAATTGATGAAAGTTAATTGAAGGCCTTATAATAAGCTTTTTTAGATAACGGAATCTATTAGCGGGGTGTTTTAGACACATTATTACATTAAAAGTGTAATACAAATAACAATAATAATTATTAATCTAACTTGCCTTCTTCTTAAGGCAAATTTTTTTTTCCTGTTAGCTTATGTTGGAATTCTACCCTCCTGAATTCTGTAAAGGAACACATACTCACTATTTGTTTCCTTTTATTTGAAGTTTAACAATAAATAATTTCATATAACACTTTGTATTATTTATAAACCTCCAAATAACTCTACGATTACAAAGCTATATAACCTAAGGAATTATAAACTCTAATTCCTAACTACCCAAGACACAAAACCCCAAATTTAAGTCTTCTATTCGTTCTTCAAGTTATTCAAACTTGTCAAACAAAAAACCTACTCACAAACACTTGATTGTATTCAAAAACTCTTGACTACAATCGTATAATATTTCTCTCAGCTCGCAGCACTTCCCAAAATAAAAATCAAACTATCACAAAACTCTTGATCGTGTTTTGATATTACTCTCAATGTAAGTGCGCAAATTTTCTAATGAAAATAATACCCTATTTATAGATCAGAAAACTCGAAGTCTTGTTCTACTCAACTTTGTCTTCACCACCTCAAAGCATTATTTGACTTGAACTTCAACTAGAATTCCTACTCATGCACTGCTTCCTTTTTCCACGAAACCTAGAAGTTCACGTGTAGAATTTGTACTTTATGTAGGACTCCTCCTAATAAACTATAAGCCGCGTTTATTTCCAAAATCTTTTCCTAGTTAGATTTGGATTAGCAAGAACATGTTGATACAATCTGTTCTATGCAACTTGACACTTTGACATTCTTCAAAACAATTAAACCTTTTGTTTCTTACAAATTCCCCCTTTTTGAATGATGGCAAACTATTCAAGCTTCTGTATTGAATCTGTATTGCATTGAACAGAATAGCATGGACTCACATGTGTATGCAATGTATGCAAGCAAGCTTCCCCCTTATGACATCAGACAAAAATATGCAAAGCCGTAATAACCAAATACACCATAACAAATAAACCATAAAACTTTAGTCATTAGTTACACAAAAAGAATAAAGCAACAAAAAGTCATCATCCACAACAGTTAGCTAAGCACATTACAACTTCAAGAGGACTTCAAAAACACATGACGCATCACAGATAGGTATGTCTACACAAAGGGTGGCACACAAGAAGAGGAGGATGGAGAACCCTTAGCAAACAGATCAACAAGATTCTTCAAATAAGTTGAGTTTGACGATCGTTTTGTCTCCCGTGCTGCTTGAGTTTTAGCCAATTCGTCCTTGAGTTGAGAGTTTTCTTCAACCAACCCAGCATGCTCAAGCCCATAGCTAATGTGAAGTTGATCCATGTCAGCTGAGTGCGCAACCCTAAGAGCAACAATTTCTTCATTCTTCATAGTTAAGAATGCCTTTAAGCTTTGCACATGAGCATTAGCACCCCTAGGTATAGCAGGTGTGACAACATGATCCACTTCCCCAACATATCCTTTGTAGTTTGTTCTTGCCATTCTTTAACTGGGACACAAAAATACTCAAACACCTCTCCTAACTAGAATCCATATCCAAGTCCAGGGTCTTTATCATCATGCACGCAGATCCTGTGAATGTGGTTCAGAACCAATTTAGGCATATTGATTTGAACTTTGTAAATCAATAATTCCATGAGAGTAAGGTCCAAATAATTTGCTTCAATGCGCTTCTGTGATCTAGGAAGAAGGATCTTATGTACTACATCAAAAACCAGTTTGTGTAAAGGAAGCATGGCTTCCTTATCCACCCTAGTGTACCCTTCAAGCATATGATCATGTGCAAACCTACACAATATCTCAAGAGCTGTTGGTAATCCTTCCAAATGAGTCTAAGTTCGCTTGACGTAATGACCCCATCCTACATTTGGCACACCCAATATTTATGACAAAACTTCAACATCCAATGTAAAAGAAATCCCCACTACTTTGTTATAAATAGAAGAAGCAGACCAGTAACATTTATGTAAAACTCCCTCGTCTCTTTCCTACCCATTTTACGCCATCTATTTCCCTGAAGAAATAGAGCAGCCCATATTATGCCTGCAACAGTACAAGTAATTCTCCCATTTCTTGTCCCCCAATGGCTGTGACAACACTATCTCTAATCATTTTTCTTCTCTTAAACTCCAGAATCCTTACCTTACGAGTTTCACTAACAACAACCATATCCCCATCAGAATCATCAGTGTACTTAGATTTTTTTACTGATTTAGTCAACGTGTCCTGTTCCTTGCAATGTCCTCCAAACGCAGTTTTTTTTCTTTTTCCATTTTTCTTAGTTATACTGATATCATCAGCAACATCAATAGGATTTTCAGGAGGAACAAACTTACTTTTATTTCCATGGATCTTCTTAGTAGACCTAGTGATTACTGCTGCACAGATCACATTGCACTGCCCTCATGACCCGAATTGGAGTCGCCATCACATGAGACCATTTAATAGAAGCTGTGGTGGGATTACTAGATACTCGACGAAGTTGGGAACGGAGTTTCTTAGGAATCATCTTTGCTAGTGGAGTATTGTCTTCATCACTAGAAGTAGTGTGTACCTGTCACTTTGGCGATTCTTGTTCCTCCTTACAATGTGAATTCAGTTTGTCAGTCACCAAACTCTGATTTTCATCTACCCCCAGAATCGAAGCACCCTCCATGAGCGGATAAACAAGATGTGTTATCCCAAAAAAGTCGATGAGCATTACATCAGGCAAGATAAACGGACTTTCTTGATACTCATATGGTATGATGGCAAGATTGAGATTTTCGGAGGGTGAAGTCATGACTTGGGGTTGGATTGTGAAGTTCTTGGCAGAGAGATAATAGAGAATGAGGGTTTGAATGGGGAAAAGAGCAAAGTGATCCGAAGAGAGGGTATTGGGAAGTGAAAGGGGTTTTTGAAGGAGAGAGAGAAAGAGAGGGAGGATTGATTTGATAGTTGGAAAGATTGAGAAGAATTTTTGGCAGTTTAATTTTATATAGCTGACAGAGCGATTTAATGAGGGGAATAGGTAGGGATACACGTCATTGAATTTCAGTCCTTTTTAGAAAGTGTAGCGTACATACCTTTAGTTGTAGAATGATGATCTTTGTCGTCCTTGTCTCATGTGTCTCTAATTTCCTGAGAATTGCAGCTACTGTAGTGATAGTGAATAAGAATTATTAATATTTTAACATATAATGTAATGTGGGACCATAGTCCTGTAAGTAAAACAAAGATAGTTAGGTGATTTTGATCATCCCTAACTCCAACATGTTCCTTTCAAAGTGTTCCCTTGTTAATGCCTTAGTGAAGATGTCAGCAATTTGTTGTTCGGTGGCATAGAAATTCATGGAGATTTGCCCCTTTTCCACATTGTCTCTCAGAAAGTGATGACGAATGTCAATGTGTTTTGTTCTCTTATGTTGTACAGTATTTTTTGCAATGTTGATTGCACTTGTGTTATCACAAAAGATTGGAACACGTTCAATACTGAGACCAAAATCACTAAGTTGTTGCTTAATCCATAATAGTTTAGCACAACATGAGGCTGCTGCCACATATTCAGCTTCTGCAGTGGACAATACAACCGAGTTTTGTTTCTTTGATCCCCAAGAAATTAGACATGATCCTAAGAAGTGAGCCATACCTGTGGTACTTTTTCTGTCTGCTAGATAACCAGCATAATCCACATCAGCATATCCTATTAATTCAAAATTACTCCCTTTTGAAGACCATAGTCCTAAATCAGTGGTTCCTTTCAAGTATATGAGAATTTTTCTAACAGCTTGGAGATGAGATTCCTTGGGGTTGGTTTAAAATTGAGCACACAAGCCCATACTGAACACAATATCAGGCCTGCTAGCAGTAAGATATAAAAGTGAACCAATCATACCTCTATACAATTTTTATTCCACAGTAGAACATGTTCCTTTAAGGTCTAACTTAGTGGCTGTGGCTAATGGGGTGTATATTTGTTTTGCATCTTCCATTTTGAATCTTTTAAGCAATTCCTTGACATATTTTTGTTGGTAAATTAATGTACCTATAGGTGTTTGCTTTATCTGAATCCCTAAAAAGTAGTTTAACTCTCCAATCATGCTCATCTCAAACTCATTGCTCATGAGGTTGGCAAATTCGTTTGTGAGTGCCATATTTGTTGCTCCAAATATGATGTTATCAACGTATACTTGTACAATCAATAGATCCTTTCCTTTGTTTCTAAGAAAAGTGTATTGTCAATTTTACCTCTTGAATATCCATGACTTAGGAGGAATTTTGACAATTTATCATACCATGGCCTTGGAGCTTGTTTCAACCCATAAAGAGCCTTTTCAAGTTTATAGACATGGTCAGAATAGTTAATCTTCTCAAAGCCAGAGGGTTGTTTAACGAACACTTCTTCTTTTAGTAATCCATTGAGGAATGCACTTTTTACGTCCATTTGATACAACATGAATTCCATGTGTGTTGCAAATGCTATGAGTAACCTGATTGCTTCTAACCTTGCCACTGGAACGAAAGTTTCATCATAATCTATCCCTTCTTCTTGATAACCTTGAACTACCAACCTGGCTTTATTTCTAGTTATAGTGTCATGTTCATCTAACTTGTTCCTAAATACCTACTTTGTACCAATTATAATTCTGTTTGATAGTTTAGGTACAAGATTCCAAACTTTACTTCTTTCAAATTGGTTCACTTCCTCTTCCATGACTATTATCCAGTCTGCATCTTGAAGGATTTCACTGATCTTCTTTGATTTTATCATAGACAAAAATGCACTAAAGGCACAATGATTTTTCATACCTGATCTGGTGGTTATTCTAGAAGTGAGATCAATGATTTTATTGTCCAAAGGATGTGATCCTTGATATTTATAGTCTTTTAGGACCAGATTGGGAGTTTATGTCTCTTGACCATTAGTTAGCTCTGTTTGTTCTTCTTCAGGCACCCTTTCTAAGTTTCCTTCTTGGTCGTGAAAAGTATGGGTGTTGATTTCATCATTTTCGTGGAGGAGACCTATTTCTTTTTTCGTGGATGCTTCTCAGATTACCTCATCTTCCTGCAAGTTCTGGTTAGTCATAGTATTGTACTCATCAAATACAACATGTATACTCTCTTCCACACACAATGTTCCTAGCAGGTTTTTTCCATTATTATGAATGAAACATTTACACCCAAATATTCTTAGGTGCGAGATGTTGGGTTTTCTGCCTTTTAATAGCTCATAAGGGGTTTTATCTAGCAAGGGTCGTGGCATACATATATTTATGGTGTATCATGCAGTATTAATGGCTTCAGCCTAGAATTGGTTTGTGACTTTACTAGCAATCATCATTATTCTATCCATTTCTTGGAGGGTTCTATTATTTCTTTCAACTACCCCATTCTATGGTGGGGTTCTAGGAGCAGAGAAGTTATGATCAACTCCATGAGAGTCACAGTACCAAGAAAATTTTGAGTTTTCAAAAGTCAGTACCATGATCAGACCTAATTGAGATTAATTGTTTACCAAACTTATTTTGGAGTTTCCTTATAATGGAGTAGAAAGCTTCAAATGCATCATCTTTAGAGGCTAAAAAGAGTGTCCAAGTGTACCTGGAGTAGTCATCAACCAGAACAAACACATATTTTTTCCCTCCCCTGCTTTTTACTCTCATGTGACTACATAAATTCATTTGTATCAGTTCAAGGGATCTGGTTGAGCTTATAACCTGTTTTGATTTAAAGGATGATTTTATTTGCTTTCCTAGAGTGTATGCTTCACAAACTCTTGTCTCTTTGAATTTTGTTTTAGGCAGCCCTATAAGTAGTTCATTAGAGATGAGTTTATTTAGTTGATCATGGCTAGCATGATCTAAACGTTTGTGCCATAGCAAAGGATCATTGTAAATTACACTTAAATAGATTAAGTTTTCATCAGATATTTTTGAAATATCCACTGTATATACATGTTTATCTCGATTTCCTGTCAGAGCAACTTTCTGTGTTTTGAGGTTAATAACTTTAACATCAGTTGATGAGTAGATTACCGCGTTTTCTATATCGCACAGTTGAGATATACTTAGCAAGTTGTGTTTCAAACCTTCTACATGATATACTTTGTCAATTGAGTGTTCATTTGATCTACCTATCTTTCTGATTCCTTTAATTTGACCTTTTTTTCCTCTACCAAAAGCTACCATTCCACCTCTTCCTTCTTTAAGTGAGAGAAATTGTGATGTATCTCCTGTCATGTGTCTTGAACAAGCACTGTCCATGTACCAATGTTGCTTGCTTTCTCTCACTTTTTTCTGAAAAATTTCACAGGTTAGTTTTAGACACCAAGATTAACTTGGGTCCTTTACTAGAATCAAAAGGATGAATAAGATCTCTATGTATTCATTTTGGTAGATTAGATTTCTTTTGAGTATACCTATTTCTTTGGGGTGTCTTATATGTGTCTTTTATTTTAATTCTTGGACAATTTAACCTAGAGTGACCTGAGTTACCACAGATGATGCATAACAATGGATTATCAATTTTAGGTTGTTCAAAACCTATTCTAGTATTTTGATTTCGGTGATTATTATCCAGATGTGATGCAATCATAGATGATTTAGTCCATTTATTTGCTTGTTCAAGCTCACATTTAGTCCTAGTTAGTTCAAGTCTCATTTTTGTTGACTTTTCTTTTTCAGAACACACTTCATCTTTGAGCCTTTTAATTTCAAGTTCAGCTTTTGACTTATCACATATTGTGTCTTTACCTGTTTCTTTCAGTTTCAAGATTTCAGTTTTATTGGACATGTTCTAAGACTCTAATTGTTAAACTTTCTGTAATAAAAGTTGTTTTTCTCTTTTAGTTCAACATTGAGATTTTCAAAATCTATATACTCAAATTTTAAACTAGTTAGGAAAGCAAGTATCTGAGTCTTGATTTTAACTAGTTCCTGGATTGTCTCAATAAATGTGAGTATTAGAAAAGATACTTTTTTCTTAGAGAATTTTATTAGCTTATCCTTGAGATCAGGAAGGATTACCTTTTTTTCTTCAGAGTCTGAGTCAGGTTCAGGTTCTAATTCTTCTATGGCCATCAGAGCAAGGTCATCAGCATCTTCTTCATGCATCTCTGAACATGTTCCCCAGGCTGTATACATAGCTTGCTCCTTCTCTTTATTTTTTCTTTTGTTTAAAAATTCCTTCTTTTCCTTTTCAATCCTTTCCTTTTTCCATTTTATTTTCCACATAGGACAATCCTTAATTTGATGATCAGTTTTTCCACACTTGAAGCATCCTCTACTCTGTGGTTTCTCTGTACTCTTCTCTTTAGTGGGTGGTGTCCTTTTTTCAGAATCTATGCCTCTTTTGAAAAGCTTTTTGAAGTTTCTACTAATTAGTGCTAGTTCTTCATCATCCATATCTGATTTATCACTTTCAGTTGCTTTGAATCTAAGGTTTTTTCTTTGATCTCTTCACTTCGTTTATCAATGTTCATCTCATATGTTATGAGATTACCTACCAGTTCATCCAAAGTCATATTGGTTAAATCCTTGGCTTCTCCGATTGCAGTGACTTTTGATCTAGGCAAGGTCTTGAGCAGTTTGTCTACTTGTTCCTCAGTGGTGTATAATTTTCTCATGGAGATTAACTCGTTTACTACAGTAGTAAATCTGGTGATCATGTCTTGAAGAGATTCTCCGGATTTCATCTTGAAGGCTTTGTATTTGGTGTATAGCCGGGCAATTCTGAATTTTCAAACTTGAGTTATACCTTTCATGAGCATTCTGTAGAGTATCCCATATTTGTTTAGCAGAGGTACAACTTGCGATGCGATTAAACTCATCAAGTCCTAGTCCACATACAAGAATGCATTTAGCTTTTGCATTTTTCCTAGCATCTTATAGTTAGCTTCTCCGTATTTATCCTTAGGTTTTGGGACATCTTTTCCTTCTCTATCCTTAACAGTAGGGATTAACGGCCCATCAATGATTCTAACCCATAGTTCATAGTTTTCAGCTTGAATGAAGTCTTCCATCCTTATTTTCCACCATGAGTAGTATTGACCATTGAATAGTGGTAGTCTGTTCATATGTTGCCCTTGACCGTGTCCAAAAGGAGGTGCAAAACGCATAATGATTTTTATGTTGAGTTATTAGACTCTTGATTAACATAACTTGTTCTGATACCACTTGTTGGAATTCTACCCTCCTGAATTCTGTAAAGGATCAAGTACTCACTACTTGTTTCCTTTTATTTGAAGTTTAACAATAAATAATTTCGTATAACACTTTGTAGTATTTATAAACCTCCAAATAACACTACGATTACAAAGTTATGTAACCTAAGGAATTATAAACTCTAATTCCTAACTACCCAAGACACAAACCCCCAAGTTTAAGTCTTCTATTTGTTCTTCAAGTTATTCAAACTTGTCAAACAAAAAACCTACTCACAAACACTTGATTGTATTTAAAAACTCTTGAGTACGATCGTAAAATATTTCTCTAACTCACAGCACTTTCCAAAATAAAAATCAAAACTCTTAATCGTGTTTTGATATTACTGTCAATGTAAGTGCGCAATTTTTCTAATGAAAATAACCCCCTATTTATAGATCAAAAAACTCGAAGTCTTGCTCTACTCAACTTTGTCTTCACCGCCTCAAAGCATTATTTGACTCAAACTTCAACTAGAATTCCTACTCATGCTCTGCTTCCTTTCCTAGAAGCTCACATGTAGAATTTCTCCTTTATGTAGGACTCCTAATAAACTATAAGCCGCGTTTATTTTCAAATTTTTTTCCCAATTAAATTTGGATTAGCTGGAACATGTTGATACAACCTGTTCTATGTAACTTGACACTTTGACATTCTTCAAAACAATTAAACCTTTTGCTACTTACAGCTTCTATCATATCTTTTCAACTTACAACTGCAAAAAGGTTAGTTAAAACTCCTTTTGTTTATATTTATTAGGCGGGTTATGAAATTGACTAATCAAAGTGATGGATAAAGCAGTAGTATATTAGCACTAATTAATCATTTAATATGATTTTAAGTTTCCATTTATGTTAAGAAAACCTTATGTTATCATGCCTCATTTAATATGATTTTAAGTTTCCATTTATGTTAAGAAAACCTTATGTTATCATGCCTCGTTGCTCTAATGCTTTGAACTTTGACATGACATGACATGAGATAATTAAGATTTTAGTTATTAAATAACGACCTTTATAAAGATAAGCATGTGATTATGTTTCCAAAAATGTGAAATGTCCTGTTTATAGTCTGGATTAACGCCATCTCATCTTCAAAATGGGCCCCGTTACAGTAAATAAATTATTTTCCTTTAAATACTCTACATGACCGACATGGAATGTTTTCTTTTATATTATTAAAAAATTTAAGTGGCGTTAAAGTAAGAATTTAATCCATAAAACTTGTATGATCAGAAATTCGCCTCGTCACGAGAAATAAATATTTTACATTTTTAGATGAAAAAGTGCAGTCACTTCCAAAAAGAGAGATTAGATGAACATCTTCATTGCCATCATTAAGTATAACTAATTACAATCAAGAAAAATAGTAACAATAGTAAAAGAATCATTTTTCTTTTAGAGGATCCTTCTTTTAAATGATACGACTTTTTTAAAAATGGGATAATCTTGAAATTATAGATGTGTCTTAATGAAACTTTTCTTGGAGGGTTTGTATTATTAAATTATTCTTATTAACTATACTTAAAATTTTAATTACGATATGTTTATAGAGAATGAGTCAGGGCCTTAGTCGATGAACAATTGATAAATATTTATGCAATAACCCTTGTTGTTAAATATTTAACTCATAATTTTCTAAGTAATTACTTGCTTAAAATCTTCTCTTTCAAATTTTTAAAATTATTTTTTCATGGATTGAGAAACTAACGCTAATTTCTTCTCAACCCTTCTTCTTGAAAGGTAGGGAAAATAAATAAATAAAAAATATTTTAAAAAAAACAATCAAAGGATGAAAAGTGATTAAGAAAGAGGGGCAGAAGGGAGGATGAAGAAGACATTGACAACTGTTTAGTAATAATCGAATTAATGAATTTAATGGAAAAAATTTATCTTAAAAAGTAAACATATCGAAAGCAATCAAGTACACTAATTAGGATTTAAACATAAAGTGGAACCCCATTATATGTGTTATTGTTGTTCTTTCTTGTCAATTAGTTGTCCTTTAATTGTATGTAAATAGTGTTTAATTGGTAAAGTTGTCTTTAGAGATTACTCAAAAAAGCATCACTTCCATTTATTCTAGGACACAGATTATGTCCCCCCCCCTACTGCTATAGGCTTTTTAATAACTTTCTTATAATAATCTCCTTCAGTTTCACACTTTCACTTCATAAATATACTTTCACATCACCACTTATAACTTCCTTGTAAAGCTCTTTGATTTTTCCAAAACTTTAGTTTTATCTTCAACCATCATTTCTTGTCCTCCTCCTTTCAAAAAAAAAAAAAGGAGAAGCCAAAAAGGAAAAGAAATTATAAGGCGAAGTTTAGATTGATAACTAATCAATTGAGCTATTCAGATTTCTGCATGTTGTCCTTTTGTTTTCTTTAACACTCTTTTCAATATCTATTTTTTTTGGCTATATCTACTTATTTATAAGCTACCTACTCATGTTTAGTGGAGATGCACGCGTACCTTTAACAAGTTTTTTAATTAGCAATTTTCACATATAGCAAACATAAAAATCATATCTGTATGTTATAGTTATAGTTTGCATAATTACGCTTCATAACAAATTTTATGTTTGTTATGGAACTTTTGATTTGTATAATTCGCTAGATATATCCAATTTTATATAAATTGTTCAGTTTTGTATAAATTTATGTATACATTGTAATTCGTATAATAAGATCTGTATTTGTATAATTGTAGGTGTATAGGACGAAAATATATGTATTAATTTGTATTTGTATGTACACTTTTCTCTCGCTTTATACAAACACAAACGCATTTTATACATTTGTATATCGAATGGGTAATTGTATACCGCACCAAATGGCAAAAATATGGAATGTTTGCTGCGAATCACAAATAAAATAAAATATGGCTATAACATTTAATTTAATTAATAGTTGCTATTTCATACAATTTTCTCTTTTTTAAACATGTGCAACTATGTAAATTAATATTTTTTATACTGTATAATAAGAGATTAACTAGTATCATTTGTCAGTGTAATTAATGGTTGACAATCGAATTATATAACAAGAGATTAAAAATCGAAGAATTAATTATTAAAATATTTAATCGTAAGGATCTATCACCATTATCTTCCTAAAAATTATGTGTGACATTTTCTCTTGCCTTTTCTACATAGGCCTGCAATTTAATGCATCTCTAAATATATATATTAAACTACTAACTTGTTTTTCTTTCTTTTTGCATTGCATGATGACAAGTTGACAAGTGAGAGAAGGGAAGGTGGAGAATAGATAGAAAAAGGAAAGGGTACATTACTCATCGGCAAGTGTGCTTTAATCACATCAAAGTTTTATCATAATTAATCACACATGATATTAATTCTATTTCATAATTTTAATTTTTGAAATTCTCAAATTAAACTTGACAAGTCATATCGCTTAGACATAGTTGAGTGATTATAAAATTAAATCACATCTTGTACTCATTGATTTTATAGAAACATGGAGTGTAGCTAAAAAAATTCAATTCTATTTCTTATCGCAGCCCATCTAATAAGAAAACAAGAATTACATAATTAGTGGGTTGGTAGGGAAGGGGCCAGTTACTCACATTTAAAAGTTAGAGAGGATTTATGTTACAAAATTAAAGGTGTTTCCAAAATTAAGAATTCAGCTTCTCTCTGTTTTCATCAAGTTTTTATTTAAATTACAAAAATTGCAAAGATAATAGACATAATAAGACTTTATAGCTATAATTTTGATAATATTGTTCCATATAACTGTAGTTTTGTTTAACTGCAAATCGCTTGCCCGTTTGTAGATTTCGCTTGCGAATATACATACATGATAAGTATATACAAATTTTATATTTATATATTTAGGAATTTTTAAAAACTCCATTTGTATATTTCGCTTGTCAATATACAAACAGAGTAATCTATCATTAATCGTATACTAAGCAATACAAATTCTGGATTTATACAATCAAGAAATGAATTATACAAATTCTAGATTTGTACCATCAGGACCGAATTATACAAATTATGGATTGATACAACTATGAAATTGAATAGCAAAATTTCGCAAAACTGTAGCTACAGATTAAAAATAATCAAAATTATACCTATATTACATAATATATTTTTAGATGTTTTTCATTCGCGTAATTTTTCCTAAAATTAATTGATAAGATTAAATTATTAAAAGAAGACCCTAGCCCATGATTTAGATGATTAATATTTCATAAATTTATTTCAACTTTTTTAGTAACTCCACAATTATAGAGATATATATTATCTTGCTTATAAATATATTTGAAAAAAATTCTCACTTCCTTTATTTCGTTTATCGTCTTTCAGTTTTTTTTTTTAAAAAAAAAGAACTCTATTGTTGATATAGGTAAAAGATGTTATCATCTAAATTAAAAATTTGAAAAACGAGTAGAAGGTAAAAATTGGTTTTTTTTTTAAAAAAATAAATAAATTATCTAAACCATTACTAGGGCATTGTTTTAGGCAATTAAATCTTAATTATGTCATGTGTTCTCAATCTAAGCAAAAACTTGAGGAAAATGAAGAAAAGAAACCTGAGTTTGAAGAATCTAGTGTAAGAATTATTATTAATTATTATTAATTAATTCTTTCTTATGGCCCAAGTTTACTTGGAAACCAAGTAATACCATAAATAATATTTAGTAAGGAATAAATCTCGTCCACACATTGGTTACTTGATGGACGTACCAGATTAAATCATAACCTCTATAAATTGGTCCTCCCTCCACCCATTAGGATTATCACATATTCTCTACAATAATTCCATCGCTGACGGTTGTGGTAACATAAAGTTAGGGCAAGGAGGTAGAAACCAATTTACAACTAACGCTTCCGCTTCTCTCTTTGATTATGTCTTCCGCATCAGGTATGTGCCCCTAACGATTTCTATGTAAGATTATCGTGTTCAAGATCCTTAAAGTATTTAATCTTACATGTGGCATCAGTGTCTGGATTGTTTAAACGGATAATCTTACATATATATAAAAATAATTATCTTGTAACGGAATTAAACAATTGATACGACAATGTCAACATACCGTCACTCAAGCTTTTGTACGTGGCATGCAAATTGGTTAAATAATAAGATACTGTAGTATTGTATAATTATTTGTTTGCCCTACCGTTTATCCTCCTTTTATATTCCACTTAAATTAGTGATGGATAATGCTAATGTGTACTAGCTTTTACCTTAATAAATGTTATGTGCTTATGGTTGCTGGTAATAAATTAATTGCTATTTGTTCTACTTTCATTGAACTATCAACGACCTGGAATGTGGATATATGCCTATTTTAGACAAACAATAGATCGGGGTGTTCGCCTACACCATATGCATTGGATTGGGTTTTGTTTTAAATTGTCCAATAAATTAAAGTGATCCTTATGCTAAGCAATAAATAATATATGTGTACTTAGTGCAAAATAGTTTGTTAGTCACCAAAGTGGTCAAACTAGATAAATTAACGTCTACGCATATCATATTTATGATCACTTGATGTATGTATTATATTTCTATAGTTTGTTAGTCACCAAAGTGGCCAAACTAGAGAAATTAACGTCTACACATATAATGTTTATTATCACTTGATGCATGTATTATGTTTCTATAATTTGTTAGTCACATAAGTGGCCAAACTAAAATATTTAAAATTATTCACATGCACAAAAACTTTATGAGATTATGTATGCATTTGTATTAATATATCTTGTTAGTCACCAAAGTGGCCAAACTAGTATGGTTAAAAGAAATATGCACTCATAAAAACTGTCATTTATCTATGAAGGTTAATTAAATGCTTATATATTGAAAAATAAATAGATAAATTGACTTTCACTATTGCTAGAACTTAAGAATTTACCCAAAGGTGAATCAATCATTCTACGAATAGTGAAAATTATGAGGTAAATTAATTTTTTTTTTAGTCAAACCTATATTGTATATCCAAAGATGTCGTATATGTTTGATAAAAAAATATTCAATTACCTATTAAAGATAAAATTGGCATTTAAATTATGACAATATGTCGTAGTATCTACCCAAAGGAGAATTACGATATATTTTTATCGCTTTACTGAATTCACATTATTTTCTAATTTGTGAGCATGTATATCTATATTGCAGTTATTCCTCTTCATTCGCATGCTTCGTCTGTTACTGTGTTCAATGGATTGATTTTCTCTGCATGGCATGAACAAGTATGTTCCACTTAGGTGTAATGGATCTTGACTTAGCTCTGCTGAATGACAAACCTACTGCCATTACTGATAAGAGCAGTGAGGATGAGAAGTCTTTTCATAAATCATGGGAACGCTCTAACAGATTAAGCCTTATGTTCATGCGAATGACTGTTGCTAACAACATTAAGAGTACTATTCCACAAACAGAAAGTGCTAGGGAATACCTAAAGTTTGTGGAAGAACGTTTTCGTTCAGCTGATAAGTCTCTCGCTGGTACACTAATGGCTGAACTCACGACCATGAAGTTTGATGGGTCGCGTAGTATGCAAAATCATATCATCGAGATGACTAACATTGCAGCAAGACTTAGGACCTTGGGGATGAAAGTGGATGACACCTTCTTGGTTCAGTTCATTCTGAACTCA
This sequence comes from Solanum pinnatisectum, assembly GCA_035578085.1. NCBI lineage: Eukaryota > Viridiplantae > Streptophyta > Magnoliopsida > Solanales > Solanaceae > Solanum > Solanum pinnatisectum. The sequence goes on from CM069076.1 coordinate 60,510,504, forward strand.
TTGCCTCTTGAGTATGGACCATTCCAAATTAACTATAACACTATTAAGGATAAGTGGGATGTTAGTGAATTGTCCAGTATGCTTACTCAAGAGGAGTCAAGACTTAAGAAACAAGGAGGTCATTCCATTAACCTCATAGGTCAAGGAGCTGGTAAAGGACTTAAAGTGAAGGCCAACAAGTTTAAGAAAAAGAAAGCACCTGCTAAAGTTCCACAGGATGCTCATAAGGAACTCAAGGTTGATGTGTGTCGTTTCTGTAGAAAGGAAGGACACTATCAGAAAGATTGCTTGAAACGTAAAGCTTGGTTTGAAAAGAAAGGTACATTTAGTGCTTTTGTATGTTTCGAATCAAATTTTGTAGAAATTCCTAATAATACTTAGTGGCTTAATTCTGGTGCAACTACTCATGTATCCACTATGTTGCAGGGATTCACTACGATCCCAACTACAAATCCAAATAAGGATTTTGTGTTCATGGGAAATCGCATGAAGGCTCAAATTGAAGGCATAGGGACTTATCGATTGATCTTGGAGACTGGACGTCACCTTGATCTATTACAGACTCTTTATGTTCCTTCAGTTTCTAGAAATTTGATTTCCCTTTCAAGACTTGATGTTACTGGATTTGATTTTAATTTATATAAAAATACTATTTTTTATGGTTCTGGTGTTCTTATTGATGGTTTATATAGATTGAAACTCGATAATAATTTTTCTGAATCTCTGCTTACTATTTATCAAAATATTGAAATTAATCGTAGTTCACTAAATGAAAGTTCTGCTTATTTGTGGCATAAACGTTTGGGTCATGTATCCAAAGAACGATTAAAAAGATTAGTAAAGAATGAAATTCTTCCGAATTTGAATTTTGCCGATCTTGATATATATTTGGATTGCATTAAAGGAAAGCAAACCAAACATACCAAGAAAGGTGCCACAAGGAGCACTCAGCTTCTTGAAATTATACACACTGATATTTGCAGACCCTTTGATGTTCCATCTTTTGGTGGAGAAAAATATTTTATCACCTTTATCGATGATTTTTCACGTTATGAATTTATCTATTTGTTGAAAGAAAAATCTCAAGCAGCGGACGCTCTTAAAGTGTACGTTAATGAGGTTGAAAGACAATTAGATAGAAAAGTGAAAATCATTAGGTCAGATAGAGGTGGTGAATATTATGGAAAGTATAACGAATTAGGACAATGTCCAGGTCTATTTGCAAAATTCCTTGAGGAACATGGCATATGTGCACAGTATACTATGCCAGGAACACCTCAACAAAATGGTGTTGCAGAAAGGCGTAATTGAACACTTATGGATATGGTTAGGAGTATGATGAGTAATACCTCATTACCCAAATCATTGCGGATGTATGCTCTTAAAACCGTTGTATATTTATTAAACAGGATTTCTAGTAAGGCAGTTCCAAATACCCCTTTTGAACTGTGGACGGGAATGAATCCTAGTTTAAGACATCTGCATGTTTGGGGTTGTCAAGCAGAAGCTAGAGTTTATAATCCACATGAAAAGAAATTAGATTCTCGAACGGTAAGTGGTTACTTTATTGGTTATCCAGAGAAATCTAAAGGGTATAGGTTTTACTGTCCAAATCATAGTTCGAGAATCGTTGAAATCGGTAATGCAAAATTCATTGAGAATGGTGAAGTTAGTGGGAGTGTTGAACGACAAAGTGTGGAAATTAATGAGGTAAGGGTAAATATTTCATTACCTATAAATGTACCTACTTCCACACCAATAACAAATGTTGTTCCTCTTGTTGAAGAACACTTTAACAATGTTGAACAATATTTAGGTGAAACACTTCAAGAAGGAACTAACTCACAAATATCTGACGCAAATGAACCACAAACAGTGCCATTAAGAAAATCTCAAAGAGAAAGAAAATTGGCCATTTTCGATGATTATGTATTTGCAAGAGTCAGATTTTGACATTTGAATTAATAAAGATCCGATTTCATTTTCACAGGCCATAGAAAGCATTGAGTCTGATAAATGAATTAATGCCATGCATGAAGAGTTAAAATCCATGGAACACAACAAAGTCTGGGATCTTGTTCAATTACCAGAAAGTTCTCAAAGAATCGGATGTAGATGGGTCTTCAAGACCAAACGCGATTCTAATGGTAATATTGAACGATATAAACCCAAACTTGTTGCCAAGGGATACACTCAAAAAGGAGACATTGATTATAAAGAGACCTTTTCACCGGTCTCAAAGAAAGACTCATTAAGAATTGTTTTGGCTTTAGTAGCTCATTATGATTTAGAGTTACATCAAATGGATGTGAAAACTGCCTTTCTTAATGGAGACCTCGAGGAGGATGTTTATATGGACCAACCAGAGGGTTTCAAAATTAAAGGAAAAGATCATATGGTGTGTAAACTAAAGAAGTCAATATATGGACTCAAACAAGCCTCACAACAATGGTATATAAAGTTTAATGATACCATAACATCTTTTGGATTTAAGGAAATTACCGTTGACCGGTGCATATACCAAAAGATTAGTGGGAGTAAGTTTATATTTTTAGTCCTGTATGTTGATGACATTTTACTTGCTGCTAATGATTTAGGCATATTGCATGAGACAAAAGACTTTCTCTCTATAAACTTTGAAATGAAAGATATGGGTGAGGCATCCTATGTGATAGAGATAGAAATATTTCGTGATAGATCACAATGATTATTGGGACTGTCTCAAAAAGGTTATATCGAAAGAGTTCTAGAGAGATTTAACATGAACAATTGTTCAACAGGAATAGTTCCTATTCAAAAAGGAAACAAATTTAATCTCATGCAATGCCGAAAGATTGATATAGAATGAAAAGAAATGAAAACAATTCCTTACTCTTCTATTGTTGGAAGTTTGATGTATGTTCAAACTTTCACAAGACCGAATATTAGTTTTACGATCGGAATGATAGGAAGATATCAAATTAACCCTGGAATTGATCACTGGAAAGCTGCAAAGAAAGTCTTAAGGTACCTGAAGGGAACGAAGGACTACATGCTCATGTATAGGAGATCCAATCACTTATAAGTTACTGGATACTCGGATTCAGATTTTGCTGGATGCGTTAACACTAGAAAATCCACATTTGGTTACTTGTTCCTATTAGCTGAAGGAGCAATATCGTGGAAGAGTGCTAAGCAATCTGTCATTGCTACATCCACAATGGAAGCAGAATTTGTGGCATGTTATGAAGCCACAATTCATGCATTATGGCTGCGAAACTTTATTTCAGGACTTTGGGTTGTCGACGCCATTACCAAGCCGCTGAAAATTTATTGTGATAATACTGCAGCAGTATTCTTCTCCAAGAACGATAAGTATTCCAAAGGTGCCAAACATATGGAATTAAAGTACTTTACCGTCAAGGAAGAAGTTCAGAAACAAAGAGTGTTACTTGAGAATATTATAACTGATTTCATAATTGCAGATCCGTTAACAAAAGGCTTACAACCAAAGACATTTAAAGAACATGTTCAAAGAATGGGTCTTGGTTGTACTTATGATTGATACATTTATGATGATTTTACACTCTGAGCTCAAATTATGTGTTTCTGATATACATTAATGAATTTCTTGTTTCTCATAATGGTGTACACATTATTGTTTTGAGATATTACAAGATAAGTCTCTATGAGACATTATTGTGGACCATAATGGTATATGTTTTATAGCTTATGAACCTAATATGATGAGTTGCTAATGCAGTAGTATATGGAAGGAAGTATGTAGCTTAAAATTTATGTACAACCGCCATAACTCGCATTAGTAATTTGTTATATTGTGGTATGTATGATGGACATTATAGAAGAGATTTATTGTATGCGCAACTAATGTTTATTAAATATTAATGTTATATATGGTCATTGGCCAAGTGGGAGAATGTAAGAATTATTATTAATTATTATTAATTAATTCTTTCTTATGGCCCAAGTTTACTTGGAAACCAAGTAATATCATAAATAATATTTAATAAGGAATAGATCTCGTCCACACATTGGTTACTTGATGGACGTACCAGATTAAATCATAACCACTATAAATTGGTCCTCCCTCCATCCATTAGGGTTATCACATATTCTCTACAATAATTCCATCGCTGACGGTTGTGGTAACATAAAGTTAGGGCAAGGAGGTAGAAACCAATTTACAACTAACGCTTCCGCTTCTCTCTTTGATTATGTCTTCTGCATCAGGTATGTGCCCCTAACGATTTCTATGTAAGATTATCGTGTTCAAGATCCTTAAAGTATTTAATCTTACATCTAGACCGAAAGTATTACATATTATTCGGTACCTAAAATGTTCAGAATCCTAATTTATCCAAACTTAGGCAACATTCTCCTCGCCAAAAATTAAAAGTTTGGATACTTTTTTTCACAATGTTACGTTAAAAGGTGATTTGGATGAAACGTCGCGTTTAATTGACGCGTAGCACAGCAAATTAAAGATGGGGCAAAGGCATGTTCGAAAGGGCTAAATAATTTGATATGGAATTTGGATGCGTCTTGGATTTCCCTTTCTATTCTCGTACATTGTACAGCTATACTTCAACCATGTAATAACACACATAAAAATTTGACTTATATATGTGACTTTCTTCACTTTTAAATAATTCTTAGCCACACGCTGAAAATGACATTCTGATCTTGCTTCTTTGAAAGCTATGTGGACTACCCCATATTCACATGTCACACTTCAATTCTACATCTACTACAATTACTTCTTGCCCTCCCCTATCTTCAAATATAGGGTCATAAGCCTACCACTCAAACTTAGGCTAATTTAATCTGTTCGTTAATTACAAAGGACAGATGAGTTTGATATAATATTTTTGGTGTAAACGAGCTCTCGACTTACCTAAGTGTGTAATTTATCAGTAGGCGTTTGATCATGAATTTAAAATATTTTTCATTTTATTTGAAATTTATGAAGTTGAAGATGAAGTTTTATGACATGACTCATTATTTAGTCCAAACATGCACGCATAAGGCAAATTATAACCAATATTTTGATATATTATTGGATTATCTAGTTTACTTTTTAGTCTATTTAAAAAAGAATTATACCTTTCCTTTTTTGCAAAACATTAACTTTAACTTTTCAAATGAAATGTTTAAGGCCACAAGATTAAATGATATTTTGATATATTTAATATCACTTTAATTTAGAACCACAAAATTCAAAAATCTTCTTTATTTTTCTAAATTTCATGCTAAGTCAAACTAAAACACACTTTTTGAAACGGAAGAAGTATGAATTTAGCATGTTTAATGACCAACAAACCAACCAACAGAGGTGAAGCAAATCCATAAAAGCAACCTTCCGTCTTCCACACAATTGTAATTTAGTTTCCCTTCCCTAGGTTGTATAAACCCAAAACCTTTCGGATAACAAGTTTATAATGATTAACCTACTATGTAACACTGTAACCTACCATTATTATAAATTCTCTCTTTATTTTATATAAATTTACCCCCATTATTATTTACAGCTGTAAAACACTTCAAATTCCTCCGCTTGAAGAATCTAATCTGTTTTCTTTATTCAAATGTGTAGTTGAAGAAAAGTTGTGTATTTTGACTTGTGGAAGATGGATTCATGCAATGGCTCCTCTATTCCAAGGAGGAGGACTAGACAACAATTTTTAAAATATTGTGTCGACTTTATTGAGATGAGAAACAAGTCGACCCAAAATGGTAACACTAGGAGGAAAACAATCAAGTTGGAAGAAAAAAACATGTTTTAGGGGATGTGAGAAGCAAAAAATGGGTAAAAAGAAGGTGGACAGTGGTAAGAGGAACAAGTCGACTCAAAATTGTAATCACTCTTCTACTGGAGAGGATGATCATGATCATGTGAGTTGTGGGAGGAAAACAATAAAGTTGGAAGGAAAAAACACTTGTTTTGTGGGAGGTCACAAACCCAAAATAGGTAAAAAGATGGACAATGGTAAGAGGAAGTTCACTTGTGCATCCATCATAAAAAGGCCTCTTATCCAGGATATATTTGATTCTAATTCTGATGATGTTGTTATTATTGGGGATGTTGCTATAGACTCTAGTAGTTCAGGATCATAGTTCAATGTTGGGTTAAGGCAATAGAAAATGTTAGTTCATCAGAGGAGCCCATTGATGTTGAGAAATTGAAAGACTTTGTTGATCCTTTAAAATCAAAACAAGACCAGTTTACTGATACAACAGAGTAGTGACTATAGAAATCGCATATTCTTTTGGAAAAACCTTCTCAGAATCTCACGGAACTACTATGGGGACTGGTACATTGGGGTAGATTTTAACCAAATTCACCAGGCTAAGGATAAATTGGGTAGCAGGGGTATATCAATAATAGAGCTAACAACCTTTGGGACTGCCTGAACCAATGTAGGATGGTTGACCTAGGGTTTAAGGGTAGTAAATATACATGGTCCAACAAGAGATATAAGAATAGACGCAGCCTGATTCTTGAAAGATTAGATAGGTGCCAGGCCATTAACTCTTAGATCTTCAAATACCCAAAGTCTAGTGTAACCTACCTCTCTCACACTCATTTGGACCACTGTCCTTTGTTTATCTCCTGAAGTAACCAAAGGCCCAACTTCTCCTCTAGGCCCTTTAGACTTGAGCACATGTGGTGTAAGCATCCAGACTTTAAAAATATGGTCCAAAGTGCTTTCATCCAAGGCCACAGAATGGAATAGGTACACCTTTGAAAATATCTTATACAGGATGAGAAAACTCCAAGCTAGAATAGGGGGCATTCAAAACTCCCCAAATTACCCTCACAAATCCTTTCTCATTAATTTAGAAAAAGACCTTCTTATTGAGTATGACACTATGCTCAAATTTGAGGAGGACTTCTGGAGAGCGAAAACCAAAATCAATTGGCTTGCAGAAGGCGACTCCAATTCGAGCTTCTTTCATGCCTTCAAAATTAGTAGAAGAAGAAGGAATTGTATCCATGCCCTTAAGGATGAGTTTGGAAACTGGCACTCCTCCCCCGCTACTGTCCAAGACCGCATCATCTCCTTCTACTCAAAGCTCTACAAAATATAGCACAATTGATCTAATAAGAATTCTAGACCCATCAGGGAGGATGACAACCATGATCACCATAATCACCTACAACTCCTTCAAGCCTCTTAAAGCCGCTGGGTCGGATGGTATCCACCACATCCTGTTTCAAAAATTCTGGGGGATCACTAAGGACAAGGCAACCACTTTCTGTAGGGACACTTTCAACTCTAGGACAATGAATCTTAACATGAACAAAATCCTTTTTTCCCTTATCCCTAAATGCCAACATGCTTAAGAACTTCCGACCTATTGGGCATTGTAATACGGGGTACAAACTAGTCACTAAAATCATATCCAACAAACTTAAAACCCTCATCCTTCCATTATTAGTCCCAGCCAGTCAAGCTTATTAGCTGGGAAAAGGGCTTCAAATAATGCTATCATAGTCTAGGAGTACATCTCCCACTTTGGCAAAATGAAAGGTGTTAACTCCAACATGATCCTCAAAGTAATGAGTTCTTCCAACCCTCTAGAGGGATTAGACAAGGAGACCCCATCTCCCCTTATATCTTCATAATTTTCATGGAGCGACTCTCTAAAGTGATTAAGGAGGCTGTTAAAAGTAGAAGATGGGGTCCAATCTCCATCTCTAGGTCTTGCCCAAAAATATCCCATTTTTTCTTTGTTGATAACCTTATCCTGTTTGCTAAAGCAAACCTCAAAAACTGTGGCACTATTTTGAGGATTCTCAACTCCTTTGCAAGGACTGGAAAAAAAAATCAACACCTCCAAATCGAGAGTCTTTTTCTCTAAGAACAATTCTTCTTCAAACTATACTCTCTATGCCTCCATGCTCAACATTCAAACAACCAATAGTTTTGGCAAGTACCTAGGTTTCCCCATCTTTCACTCTAAGCCAACTAATGGAGACTCCCAATTCATCATTGACAACATGAAGGCCAAGTTGAATGGGTGGAAAACCAGGCTCCTCAATATGACTGGGAGAAGTGTTCTAGCTAAGTCAACCCTTAGCAGCATAACCTACCATGTGATGCAACACATCAATATCCATGCTAGAATCTCCAATATGATTAATAAAATTCAAAAAGATTTCATTTGAGAGACCACTGCTTAAAAGAGGAAAATGCATCTTGTGGGGTGGAATACAATCACAAAGAAGAAACAAAAAGGAGGAATAGTCATCCAAAAGAGTGAGTGGAAGAACAAAGCAAGTCACCCAAGCCTATCCTGGAGAGCCTTCACTAACAGTCAGGTTCTGTGGGCTAGAGTTCTCTATTACAAGTACTGCCACAGAAGGCAAAACCATGCAACCAAAAGGCAAGTCTCTAGGACATGGAAGTGTGTGATGCAAGGCTGGCAAACCTGCGTAAAAGGCTCATACTGGACTGTTTATAAAGGAGAAATGGTTAGATTGTTTAAGGACTGTTGGATCCCTAATCATGGTAATATCAGAAACTTAATCTAAGACCCACTCCTCCAACATGAGCTATCTCTGAGGATCAATGACCTGCTCAAGAATGGCTGATGGGACTTCAGGAACCTCTCTATTAACCATCCCCTTAAGCTCCTTGAAATCATCAAGGACACCTTCATAGGGCCTAAGACTAAGGAGGACAAGCTAGGTTGGAAGAGCTCTAGTAATGGAATTTTCTCCACTAAAAATGCCTACAACTTTATTGCCTAAGAGAAGTAGCCAACCAATACTATGAATGATAAGGACTACACTTGGATCAGGAAGCTAAAGTGCCCCAACAAGCTGAGAACTTTCATGTGGCTGACCATGCACCAAAGACTTCCCACCAACTTCTATTTTCATAACATTGGAGTGATCAGTGGACATGAATGTAAATTTTATAATCAAGGCACCGAGGATATTAACCACATTCTCTTTAATTGTCCCTAGGCGACAACTTGCTGGGAAGCAATCATGGGGCACTCTGTCCCACATCAATCCATAGATTGGACCAGAAGAGACATTGTAAATATCCACACCACCTGGGGAAGCCTGAATGGTAGGCCTTTCAACCATGGGCTTACATGGCACGAAATCCTTCCCTTCATCCTTTGGAATCTCTGGATTAGCAGAAATGACAATGTCTTTTAAGGAAATAACCATTAGGTGGACATTTCACACGTCATTAACATGGCCTTGGAGTACCACTTCATGACAAAAGGGACTCAAATCACCAATCATAATACTATAACAGCTAGAATCAGGTGGGAATTGTGAGGAAATGGGGAATTTAAGCTGAACACTGACGGGGCATCTGGAAACAAACTTGGTATAGGGGGAAAATAGGGGTTATTCAAAACCATCACGGTGATTGGGTAATGGGATTCAGAAAGAACTGCCCTCGTGTTAATGCCCTCCAGGCAGAACTCCTAGAATCCTCTTTAGCCTCATATTGGCCTTGGAGTGGAACCTCATACACCTATCCCTTAATACTAACTCTTCCACAGCGATAACACTTCTAGAACATGACCATTCGCAACACACTATTATATCTGAATGCAGGTCAACTAATGTAGTAGCTGGGAATACCAAAACCACTCCACACATTTAGGGAGCAGAGCAAGGTGGCAGACATATTGGCGAAAATGGGCAGGACAATGCAATCCAGCAGCGGAAGTATGCAGATTTTGAAAACCCCACCACATTATGCCTTCAAAGCATGGGAAGCTGACAAGAATGGGGTTTATTTTGATACAATGGTAGTAGCAACTAGTCCCAACGAGACTACGGGGAATCCCTATATTTCAAACTATGTAATGAACAATAAAGTCTGTGTGCTTCACCTTTAAGCTTTATATATAATTACACTACAACAAATTCGATTATCACGGATAAATAATTTCATCATTTATAAATCATATTTCGTCACTAAAAATCTTATGAGACAAAAAATAATTCGTCAATCAGTCGTCACTAAATTTGTGTCGCTAAAAGTATACAAATACGATTTAGTGCTTCGTCGCTAAAAGTATTATTTAACTACAAGAAAAAAAATCGTACCCAAATGCTTAAACATTTGTGAAAAATTTATTTGTCATAAAAAAAAAAAAATTTTTTTGTTAATAGTATGCTTTGTCACTAAAAAGGTTATTACTACTGACAAAATTATATCGTCACTAACTATTTTACTTCAATCATGACGACATCAATTGTCTCTAAAGTTATATGTATTTCGTAGTTGAACAAAATCTAATTTCGTCACTAATGACTATATTTTATATACAAAAAATTATTTTGTTCTTAAATGTATTAATTAGGGATAAATTTATTATTATAAAAAAGGTTAATATTCTTATTATCTCCCATCTCAAATTTTGTTTTTAACCCCTCCCTAGTAGGGGCTCCCATATTATGCTTTCTTGGGGACTCGAACTCACAACCTTCAGGTTGGAAGTGATGAGTGCTAACCATCTGATCAACTCTCTCTTGTCTCTCATTTTTATTTTATTTTTAACTTCATTCACTTCTTTCAAATTTAACTTCTGTAGAAATAATTATTATATGATTATTTATACACATACACAAATGCATGAAATTTACCACCCACAATTCATTCAAATGTAGATTATATTTTAATTAAATTGTATATTTTTTAAAATATCTTTAAATATATTCAGTATGATTCTGTCATTTTATTTATTTATGTTTATAAATTTTATAAATTATTCAGTACAATTATAAATTTATATAAAACTAAACTTTTGATTTTATTTAAAAAAATTGAATAATCGGTTCAATACGATCAGTAAATCAATTATTTTGAAAAAAACATCGATACCCATAACTATAGTACTTCATCATAATATATTTGAAATCCTAGTTGGTTCATTTCTTTCATTTGTGCATTTAGTTTTTAGTTTATTTCAATTTTCACACTGATGGAAAAAATTAATAGAAATTCATGAAATATTTCGCACCTTTGCAAAGTCGAAGTTATCTCTGTATAGTTGCTCTACGTACGTATGTGGAGTTACTATTAAATATGTACATATTTTTAGGCAGAAGCAAATAGATCGACTTAGTCTATGCAGTTTACCAATCACAAATCAATAGACACGCACAAAAATTAGCACCAAGTCTTGAGAAATTACTTTTCTATCGTCTTTATCGATGAAAGTGTATCAAACAAAAAACAAAAGTGTTAAACCAACAAATATTAGTAATATTGTGGTAGAACCGTACCCCACTCACAGTACCTATAACCTACATTGTATTTTTTAAATGATGCATTTTACAATTGCATAATTTAAGAAAATTGATGAACTGAACTTTTTCATTTTTACAAAATTGATCGAATTTGTTAATTTTAATATTTTCCCTAGCCAATTAACGAATGGACTCTGTCTATTTCTTATGAAGCACTTGTATTATTCTTTTTCTAAGTTGTCACTTGTAGTTATGAACAATTATAGCCAAAAAAATTGTATTTAGCTATGAATTTTTTTTGTAGCAAATAGTTGAATTATTCACTACAAATTTTAAGTCGTTGCTACTGAACACCTTACATATTTTGTGACAATTTTTTTTTTGTCACTAAATCATAGATTGATTAGAGACAATAAAATTTTTGTCATCAATTATTTATATTATTAGTGACGAAAATAAATATCATAATTAAATCTAAATTTTTATAGCTTATAATATTTAACTACGAACTCTAATTTGTCGATATTGTAACAACATATTTTTTTAGCTGAAATTTTTTTGTGTCCAAAAATTAATAAATTTTAAGACAAAAAATATTTTGTCATGAATTAGATACATTATTAGTGACGAAATAATGTGTCATTGATAACTTTGAATTCCTGACTAACACTACTTAACAAATTGCGCTAATTAATTTTTTGGTGGGAAACTTTAGTGGAAAAACTTTGCTACGGATTTTTATGTTTCGTCACTAAAAGTATGTGTCTCATATATTTAAGCATCAAAAGTAAATTTTATCACTAAAAGCGAACAATTAGTGACGAATTTGATGTCGTAGCTAGTAATTTCGGAGTTATATATCATATTTATTGTAGTGTTACTCTATTTCTACTCAAAAAAAAAAAAATTAAAGTTTGAAAAGTTGAGATTAATGAATTACCTATATTTGGTCCCGTAGCGTAAAGTAACTTTGAGAGATGAGAGCTTTTGCCGTACAACTTTAGTAAATGCTAAAAGTTGATTAGAAAATGCGATACCCCTAATACAAATAATTAGGTCACTATTGATAAAGGCATTTGGTCTCTTTATGTATGGATTTGATCAATTTTTCATTTTGGGTTAATTAGGTCCCTATTAATAAAGTCATTTGGTCTCTTTATATATAGATTCGACCAATTTTTCATTTTGGATTTAATTAATTTTTAGAGTTGAGTTAAGTCAAGATCTATTTCTTTTTATATTATCGGCTCAACCAACAATATAAACCTTGGATGCTTTCGGAACTGAGTTGCCTTCACCAGTCTTGCTCTTGTTGTGTACCGTTGCATCATTCGTCCAGCTACTAAGACCCCTTTTGTTTAGATAAATTATCTGAGTTTAACTTAGCCTAAAAAATCTTTTTAAGTTGGCTCGTAAAGAAAGTATTGCTCAAATCTATATTAAAAAATCGAAGAATCATCCCCTACCGATGTGGGAGACTTTAACACCCTATTGGGGCTCTAATGCTATGATAGAAATAAAATGAATCTTACTCAACCTTAAAAGTTAACTAATGGAGAACTGATCAAATTTATATAACGAAACCAAAGAACCCATTCTCGATGTGGGAGACTAAACCATTTTCACCCTATTTCCTTTATAGATTACATTATTGGAAACACGGACATATATTCATATTAATTTACCATTTTAAAGTTAAATCAAATCGTCATCGGATGTACTATAACAGTAAAGAGTCGGTTGAAGTTGAAACAAAGTGAAAAACTTTTAATCTTTAAGAGAATGATATTTTATTATATTAATAGAGAGAATCAGTTAATAATTAAAGCCCACAAAAGTTATTAAAAAATTGTAACAATAAGGAAGGACCGACATAGAGTCTATTAAGAAGAAACCCCACAGAGGGCGAAAGCCCCTCCTTTTTTTAATGTAATCTTCAGTCGTTGTCTATATAAATTTTATTTGTGATTATGTCCTCTGGTTATTAGGGACCACAAGCTTTTAATGTCAAATTAATTAAGGACCTCCTAGTAAATGTTCATCCTCCCTAAAAATCGAATCCACAGCTAAGCAATTTGAATTACAAATATATACTGCTTGTATATATGAGGACTAAAACCCTAAATTATATGTACTATTTTATTTATTTATTTATTTATTTATTTATTTATATGGATTGCATTTGATACATCCCCACAACACCCATCTGCCTTGTAGACCTTCGTTTTGACCTCTTCTGTTGTACTTCTTGTCGTTGGCCTTATTCACATTTAATGCACAAATTATTACGTATTATTATTATAGTAATAAAAATAGAGGTAGGAAAAGAAATGCTAATGAACATTGTCATCAGTGACCTATCCCTCCTCAATTATGTTTTTTCAAAGAAATGGACTTTTTTTGGTATACTCAATTTTAAAAAGTCACTTCATAGCTTGTCCAAACCAACTCTTCATAGCCCTTTTCATGTCCAGAACTGGATATTTGATGGGTGGACAATATAATATGGAGGGATTCAACATCGAAAAATAAGAATTGGGACGTATCATGTTGTGATATCAACCCAAAAACTAGTCTATGAGGGGTATATTATCTACGTCATTTTAAAAAAAAAATTAGAATGGTACCACTCTAATATTAAGTAAAGAAATGAATTTTAAATTTAATTCAACCAAAAATCTAATTTAAAAAGCAAGAATTGTTCGATTCATATGAAGAAAAAACTCATTCCTTCGTTGACGTGATGTGGAACTTTTCACAATGCAGTACTGAAATAAGAACAGGAGAAATGTACTAAATATGTGAAAAATGTTCAAAACTTTAATTGAACTTTCAGAGAATATTTCCACACGAATCAATACTAGTGTCTAAAGCACAGTAGCTTCTTCTATTTGAGTAAAATATAGTACTATAAATTTAAGAAGTGACAAAAATGAGTTGTAATTAATGGACACATCCTTGAATTATCTCAAAGGTTACAGCATATGGATAAAATAGAAAAAAAGAGGGGAAAAGTTTAAATGTCAAAATAATTTATGGAATTAAATAAAGAAAGATATTCTCTGCAAGGCGGCTATAGCATGGAAGTACAAATATTCTCTTTTGAAATGAACTTAGAATTAATCAAAAGTGTCAGAGAGATCGAATAAGTGGATTTATATCAAGCGCAAATTAAATACAAACGACAATACACCATTCATGCACTTTAACTTGGTTTAAATATTTTAAATTAAATAATTAAATCCTATAGTTTTATTTGAAACATCTGGGGGGGGAGGGGGGGGGGGGGATAACATTATTAAGTTACAGCAAAGCAAAATTGAGTATTAAAATTTTGTCGAGCAATAAAAAACAAAGGGAATAAGCATTGTACCCCATAAATAGTTGACTTCATAAATAATGATAGAAACAGCTCATACAGTACTCTTCTCTAGAAATTAAGAGATAAGCTCAGATGGAAGATTACAACTATCTCCCTTGTGGGATCCTTTTTTATTTTTTTATTTACATACTTTGTTTTATTATTTTTCTAAAAAATTACTCCCTCCATTTACTTTTATTCAATAGTTTTTATTTTTATTTGTCTATTTAAGCATATTCAGAGAAACATAATTTTTTTAAGTCACTGTACATTAATTAATATAGATATAATAATAAAATATGTATTTCATTCATTATTGTTTAAAAATTGTACGAAATACATTTTAATCGGTTAAAAGTGAACGGAGATAGTCAAAATAATCTCGTGAGATTATTTTAAATTAGGAAATCGCTAAGGTCAAGGAAATTTCGGGGTATTATAACATAAGACAAACTATTAAAGAAAAATAAACCTTATTTATATACTTATAAGTAATTATATGTTGTTCGTCTTGATATATTTCAAATACCTTTTTTTTGATATTTCAAAAGTCAAGAACGTGCTTAAAGTAAAAGAAGGATTAAAGAAAGGTCGTGAAGTATTAGACGTACACACGTAGCTTTCATGGAATATCTATCCATTTAATTAATTGATATTAAAGAAAGATGCTTATAATTAAGAAATTATTAAGGGAAGCTTTATACTAAAGAAACCAATTATGGATGCTACATTTTTTACTTGACATTTCTCTAAGTCTTAAGCCCATGATATATTTAAATGAAGTCTCAAGCCAGACGGCCAGTAAAAGACAGTTTTTATAACCCCACATGTTGAATTTTAACTTAATTTGCTAAAAAATGAGGGACAACATGATTTGTAAAAAGAAAAAAAAAACTTAAATATTGTTAGTAATCCCAGTAATTGGTACTGTTATATAGTTTTGATCGATTTTCATCTTATTAAACTTTTTTGAGGTTGAGCTTGGCACAGAATATTATTACTATCATGATATTTGATAAAAAAAATTACGTAGCTTTATGTAGCGATCGACGGGGACGTATTGGTTGATTGGTCATACAAATGACAAAGAAATTAACACAAGACGATGCCCTAAAAAGGGTTGTTTTGTCATGAATACGTATGATTGGAAATACACATTGTTTTGGTCATGAAGAAGTCTCCTAAAAGTGGGGAGAGGGGAGTTGGGACGTGCGGTTTTAAGACTGTTGGTTGTGGCTTCCCCTAAATAGAAAGAGCCACATTTTATATATTTGACCCTACTCCTATCAACATATTAAAACGAATGAAAAACTGGCCACAACTTAAACATTATAGTTTTGAAAATTATATAGAGATCCTTTTTTGTCTGTTTCGATTAATTTGAATTTGCGTCCTCCAATATTGATGTAAGGAAAATCAGGTTGGGCAATATAACTGTGTAAAAGAAATTTACATTTACACAGTATATATGCATGAAAGATGTTTAAATGTCTGCGCCGACTAGAACTGTGGAACTTTTCACGAATGACTTTGCTTGATGTAACAAAGTCAATAAAAACAAGAAGTCATAAATTAAAAAACACAAAGATTCTACTGGAAATGTGAAAAATTGTAAATAAATTCCATTTTTTTAATGAGGACGTGTGCAATATACAGCTGTTGGAAAGTATTCCATTGACCAGAAAAGGTATCAAATAATTAATACACATTTTTTGTTTTTTAAATTAAATTATTTAAGTTTGATCAAAAATTTATTTGTAAAATTTTTAAATTTTTTAAATTAAAATTTATATATTTATAAACTAAATAAAAAATATTATAAATCATAATAATTAATAATTTAAAATATTTAAAAAATATATAAAAATTTATAATAAATATAAACTTAAATTTTGAAATTCGAAAAATGTCACGTAGTATATTAAGACGTGAGAGTAATAGTATTATGTGAATTGAAAGAAAGGAGAAGAAAAGGCAGCCACATTTGGTTAGTCTAAATTTAAATCTAGTCCCATCAAGAAGTGGCCTATTGAATTAAATGTAGGATAAAGAGTCGTAGTTAGTAGTACAAGTAGTAGTATCTTTGTGGTGCAGGGTGCTATCATATTGGGTCACCACGTATATGCAACTTTGCATGCTTTACCATATACATAAACTTTTATTATTAATTAATTAATATATCTCCAATCTCATTCTCAACTTCGTACAATTATCTTTTCGAAATTTAATATTTAAAATTTATGAGGCTTTAGTAATTTCACACTAACAAATTTATATAAAATCTGAATATTCCAACAATAACTCTAGAAAAAAGTTACTTTTATAGTCTCAATTAACGTAACACACTTATTATATGAGAATTCGAATAAATTGTAAATGTTATTTTGTTGAGTTAAAGCCAGAATTTTTAATTAATGATCGAAAAAGAATAAATATCATCAACTATCGCATGAAGCGGTATGTAGATCACATAAAATCATCTTTTGGGGCATTGGTGCACTATCGTCCAAATAACTAGAACATATATACCCTTTTATCTTATGACATCGTAATATGTAATCTTATCTACCGATCCTATATTTATAAAATATCGGATCGACTAATAAGATTGTGCCACGTGTTCCTACTTAGTCTTCCGTTAGAGTGAAGGGCATATATGCTCTAGTTTTTGGACAGTAGGAGCACCAATGTTTCAAAAGTATAACGAAGGATATCTGCATACCATTTACGATAGTTCATGGATATATTTGTCCTTTTTCCCTTAATTGAATTTATTGGATTCTGAATAGTTATTGGTCACCCTAATTTACACTGTAGCTTCACCCTGTACAACTCATTTCATATTTTGCCTTTTCTTTTAGGAGTTTCTTTTCCTCGAATTTGTTCCCTGTTCCCAAATTATAGCAATGATAGAAAAGAAATTTGTGATTGCTTGATGTATTTTTTATTTGAAAACATATTTTAATGAAATATTGATCCATTATATCTTTTTAATCTATTTTATTTGAGTATAGTTATTATTCCCTTTGTCTAACTACCCTAATACTTTTATATGGTGTCTACACTCTACACTATAAGATCAAAAGCATGCTGCCTAAGGGAAAGACAATTTAAACACCAAAAGTATCCAGGGTTAACTTGTTACACATTAGATGCATTTCAATTCTATAATAAATCAAGCTAAGACTGTCAAGGCTTTTTTTTTCCCCCTTTTTCAGAAGCACTTATGTTTATCATCCACACAACTCTCTTGTCGAAAACTCTAAAAACTTTTTCAAGTAAATTCTAAAGAAAAATAATGTGTAATTCAACAAAGTTTGTCCGTACTCAAGTTTTGGGCATTCTGAAAATTCAGAATAGGACAGCTATATCATTGTCATTGTCGGCTATATTTAGATGAAAAACACACCGTTTACTACTTTAAATAATTTTGATTTAGTCACACAAATGATTAAAGGACAATATTACTTTTTTTTTTCTTTTTATTCTAACAAATGGAAAAAAAAAATAATCTTCGAATAAACAATCTTGAGAAGGAAAAAAAATCACAATCAATCATGGGAAATGTTAAGAGTATTATTTGTTTTCTTTATCTCATTTGATTCTGTCTACAAAAAAAAATTAAAAATAATAGGGGAGTTGGTGGAATAAGATGATAGGGGAAGATACCATACATGTTCCTAGAAAAAAATAAATACTTATAAAATATTTGCATATTTTTAAATTATTCATTAAACTATAATGACGTTATAGAAAAAGATTATAGTCAGTTCACAAAAATAATTCACGGACCAATACTGCAAAACAAGAAAATAGAAAAGACAATTTCATTATTTGAATTCCACCTGGCCAATATTCATATAAAATTATGTGATAAGAGTTTAGGGAATTTTATATTATGTCAATAATGAAAGACAAGGGAATGTATGATGACAGAAGGTTTTTTCTACCATTAATTAATTTAGTTTACCCTAATTGCTAGCTTTTACTAATCATTGAGATTTCTAGTCTGCAAACCCCTTTAAACTTATTCAAATGTCCTAACCCTTTTTTAATGCTTTGGAATCTTTATAATTAAACTAGCTCAAAATCAATACTCTCTTCGTCACAAATTACTGATCGTATTTCTATTTTACATGTGTAAGAAAACATTAATTAAAAGAGATTTTTGATGGTTTTATTCTGATTTATATCTTAAGATATATAATCTCTTTTCATTAAATATTTATTTTATTGAAATGTTTTTATCATCTCAAAAAATATGGCATTAAGTTTTTCTTGAACTTTTAAAATGAAGGAATATTTATTGAACCCACAATATCAATGAATTTCTTATCTTAAACAAATTCATCTAAATTACAACTTGTCTCAAATTTTAATTCAATTTTGTACAAAGACTTTTCGAGTAAAAGTTATTGCAAAAATCATATTGTGGCCATGATATAAATATCTGTCTTGGTGTCCCACACAAGTGCTGTCAAACTCATTAATTTCTCAAAACCCTTTGATAAGACAAATGCAAGTCAGAATATTGGAGCTCCATTTCCAAATTTCAAATGTAGCATAGGTAAAATGGGATTTTAAAGGGGAAAAGAAAGGAATGAGAAGAAAACTCATACGACTAAATTTTTATGACGTACTTTCTTTTTAACTTTATCTTATAAAATCACATTCTAATATTAAAAATAATATAATTTTTAAAAAATTATTTTACGTACTAGTAATACATATATAGTCATATAAACATTTGCAATTTGTTGAAATGTTTATACATATTTTTAGCAGAGATACTTATTTTTATATCTAAGAGAACTTCATTTTTATAAATAAAATATGGAATAATTTCATTTTACTGAAATTGTAGAAAGGCAATAGATTTCATTTCTTCATTTCCACTCTCAAAAGGCTTTATTATATATATATTTTTTTTAATATCAACGGAATGTCACATAATTTAAGACGGTGAGAAAAGCAATGATTTCATTTGTTCATTTCCACTCTCAAAAGACTTTATTATATGTATTTTTTTTAATATCAACTGAACGTCACATAATTTAAGACGGTGAGAGTATTTATTAAAAGAAAATTAAACAAATAAACCTCAAAAATTGAATCATCTGCTGAATACGACCTTCTTTATAAGTCTCCTCCGCCCTCCTATCCATTTCATTTTCCACAGCTTCCACTCTTCTTACTTACATCTTTTTCTCTCTCTTTCTAAACTTCCTTTGCTTCTTAGCAAGAGGAAAATAATATAATCAACAGGCTTCACTTAGCATATTCAACTAAAAAAATTCACATACTTTTCTCTTTTCTTTTTTTTTTCTTTTGGTTTTCCAGCATTGCAAATATCACATGGGGAGGCATTCTTGTTGCTACAAACAGAAGTTAAGGAAAGGCCTTTGGTCTCCTGAAGAAGATGAGAAACTTATAAAGCATATTACTAAATTTGGTCATGGCTGTTGGAGCTCTGTCCCTAAACTAGCAGGTCCAATATCACTACGACTAACCAAATTTCTTTCGCAAAAATGCATGTTCAAATTGAAAAAAATAAAATTTTATAGTCGACCTTAACTTGTTTGAATTGAGACGTAATTGTTGTTATTTTAATTTTGTTTTTACAATTTTCTTGTTGATTTTTATTTTTTTTCAATGGTGACAGGTCTCCAGAGGTGTGGAAAAAGTTGTAGACTGAGGTGGATCAACTACTTGAGGCCTGATTTGAAAAGAGGGACATTCTCACAGGATGAAGAGAATTTGATCATTGAACTTCATGCAGTTCTTGGGAACAAGTAATATATTAATCCTTAACTAGAACAGTACAATTTGATTGATTCCATAATGTCAATAATTATTAATTTACTAGGACTTACCTTAGTTTTTATTTTTTTGCGTACTTTTCAGGTGGTCGCAAATTGCAGCTAGATTGCCCGGAAGAACAGATAACGAGATAAAGAATCTGTGGAACTCTTCAATTAAGAAAAAGCTAAGGCAAAGAGGAATCGATCCGAATACTCACAAGCCACTTTCCGAAATTGAGAGCGAAGAGAAAGCGTCAGCAAACAGTAACTATAAGAACAATGACAAAGTTTCAGAAAGTTCAAATAATGAATTCAATTTTGTTGAGGGACATGAGAATGGATTTTCAACAGAAAAGCCAATTAAGGTGGCTGTATCTTCAATGATAAATACTTTGGAGCGTTATCCACTTATTCATGATGCAAATAATATTGCCCCACCAACTCATGAATTTTTCACCACCAATTGCAAGTCTCCTGATTTGTCTAGTTATCTCTCTTTTCACAATTATACCCCCAACACAAATATTCTCTTCAATACCAAAAACTCTTCTTCTCCTGCTGCTGCTGACAATATGGTATCTGATCATCAGTTCAATTGTAGCACTTTGCCAAATGCTACTTTTTCTTCTATGTCAAATTCGATTCTCAGTACTACAATATCACCGTTGGCGCGTACTTTTAATATCAACAAGTTTCAGAATTGGGAAGCGTGTACGATCAGCAGCAACGGCAGCAACAACAGTAATGGTACTAGTAACAGTATCGAATTACAAAGTAACTGTTCATTCTTCGACAACAATGCTGCTACTGCTGCAGCTTTCGCTTGGGGATCAGCGGGCGCAACAGCAGCAGCAGACGGTTCGGGAAAACCGGAGAGAGAAGAAATCAAATGGTCCGAATATTTACAAACTCCGTTTTCACTAGGTGTTAATAATAACACAATTGAGAATCATCAACATCAACATCAAATTCCTACGCATCATGAATTGTACGACAGCGAAACAAAATCGGAGACACTACTTATGACACAAGGTTCATGGCTTCAGAATCAAACGCCGCAGACTTCTCTACAGACTGCAGACTTATACAGTAACAACAATTTCCAAAGGCTCCCAGCCGTCTTCGGACAATTTTCTTAGCCGATTTTCAATGGCTAATTATCTCACTTATTATGGATGGTTACTTAATTTCCTACAGGTGTGTGCTATAGAGTTTTAATTTTATTTTTTTTCTTAATCTGTAAATAGGTCTTACACATATTTCCTTCCTTTGTCTAAAAAACACTTGATAAAAATATTGGAAAGTTTGTTGATCATCCTCCTTTTGTGGATGGTATATGATAGTATAAGTACTTTTCTTTTTTTCTTCTTTTTTTTTTTTTTTTTGCTTTTGTGGTTTGTAGATCTTTTTATTTACAGGTTGTAATTTTGTTTGTTGATTAAGCATTCAATCAAAAAGTTTTATGACTTTTCTAGTTTTTACCGTTGTAGCCACTTATGTATTCCTATTTAAACAAAAAAGAATCCTTTGCAGAAAGCGACTGTCTGCTAAGATATATAGCCTAAATGGGTGTCTATCCTTGTCTCCTACAGATGGAGATAGTTTTTACTTTTCACACTCTTGAAAGTCAATTCCTCTGTAAAGTGTACGTGATGGAGCAGTAAATATTCATTCGTCCTTAATTAGATGTGTGATGTTCAAAGCCCTCCAAGGTGAAGAGGAGTCATCTTTGTTAGAGAGTATTTTAATTTCAATATGCACAAATTTGAATGTAGTCGGGTGCGGATGCCGAATACCGCGTGGAAAACTAAAAAATCCCCGGGGATTTTAGTACCTCAATTATTGGGTAATTACTTCAACTTTCACTTTATTGTAGAGAATTTGATTTCCCACTTTGTAATCTCTCCTCCGATATTTTTTCCTTCCCCTACACCTATGTAATTAAAGTTAAAATAAAAAAATTTTATCTTCGTTTCTTTTTACGTAGCACTCTTTTATATATTTTAAAAGGACGAACATATCTTTATATTTCGATTTCTCGTAATTTGATTATCTTATTTTATCCTAATTAAACATCTGTTAATAGCCATAAAAATGTCATGGCGCGTTTAATACAACAAATTTTCTAAGAGTACATTTGACATGTAACAAAACTCTTAATGTTTTCTAAATTCCATTTCCAGACATCGCCATTATAAAAACATAGGGGTGCTTTCCACTAAAATAAAAAAGAAGGAAAAAGGGTGATAAATTTCACAAGTTTAAACACTATAGCTATTTAATCAAATAAAAAGGATTAAAGTAGTGTACATGGAACATAATTTCAACGTGCTAATACTTGAGGTTCAAGCACTAGTGAGAATCAAGAAAATTTCCAACTCATATCTTTGGGAGGTGAAGGATATCCATCTAATTGCTTAATGACTTGGAAAGCCACAAATAAGATGCAATTTGAAGAATATGGACACTAATAATACATCTTCTATGGTAACTCAACTTTATCTATTTTTGGGAATAGGAGAAAGAAATTTAAAGGGTCCTACACCTATGATAGAATCAGATAAATCAAAGACTCAAACTGATAAATAGAGTAAAAAGAAAAAAAATCATATCTTTCTTACAACATAAGAGATATGCTAGAGTAGAAAACAGTATAAGAGAGGAAAAAACCTCCTTATTAAGTGAAATTTTCTAAAGAGACACCATTTGCTTCTACTGAAAAAAGATAGCTATAAACCTTAGTTCTCTCAAGTTTTTTATCCCCATTACAAGTCCCAATTTTCACTTATAGCAAATGGGCCTAGTTTGCATGTGAGCAAGCTATATCACTCTTTCATATTCAACATTCACTATCACCATAAAACTCCATGAATTAAAGTCTTATCATTACATGTACTGATCAACAAAGGGTCCCTCCATCAACTTTTTAATATTTCATCCGTTCTAATTTAAGTGTCTTAGTTTTACCAAGTACGAAGTTTAAAAAATAAATAAAAATACTTAAACTTTGCGGTCATAAATTAATGATATGTATAACTTTTAAATCATGTGATCTTAAATTTACCATATTCAAAGAAAATAATATGACACTTAAATTGGGACGAGTAAATTATCTTTATTCTAATGTTTTACATAATAATATTCATGTACTATCTAGTCATCTAATATCTGTACGTAAGAAACTGACAAGTTATCTTTACGTATAGAAACAAATACTCCAATAATTTGCTGATGAAAAAAATAATTTTCAATGATGAATAGCTTTAGGATATTAAAAGAATAAAAAAAAGAGGCCCATCCAGATATATATATATATATATATATGAATGAACCACATGAACATGTATGGTAGGCCCTATAACCAGAGTCTCCTTCCCACGTGCACCCAACCAAAAATTATATATAATCTCAATATTAATTGAATATATTTTTTTCTCCTAGCTGGCCCTGGTTTATTTTATTTTTGTTAAAATAAATTAATTACGTAGAAACTAGAAAGTATTGTCTATGGAGTAGTATATTAATTGGGGGGTCACTTTGAATGCATGTGAACCTAATTATTGAGTTTTTTTTCTTGGACCTACATTCTTTCTTCTACACAGAACAGAACAAAAATAAAGGAATTGACATCTTATAATAATTTATCAGCCTAAACAGGATCAGTGTCACTGAGAGGCAGAGACGGATTCAAGATTTTACTTGTTTTAAGTTATTGGATTTACAGTATATCGATATCTACGTCTATTTAATAGATTCTCAACACATGTATAAAATATGAATAAAAAATATTGAATTTTACAACACTCCTATTATCCTGGTGTGATTGCCCTGAGCAATTATTAATGATTTTATTTTTTTTTGAAGAACTTAAAAGAAAAAGTAAAAGAAGGGAGACATAAAAAGATAAAGGAATAGAAACCATATGTTGACTAATAAGAAGAAAAACGGAAAACAATGATTAAGGTGATAATTGGGGACTGTGACAATGATAATAAAGGTGATAAAAGAATGTTCAATGTAGTACTTTAGTACGTAATATTTTTGAGACTGAAATTTTATTGGAAAGGAACATACTATAGCTACATATATTTTTTAAAAAGAAAATATGAACCTATAGGTGTATTAAAAAAAACCTTTATAAATAAAGAATTAACTTGTTGGGTGTTGAGGAGCAATTGTTTTAGAAGTAAAAAAAGTTTAACTCAATCCACATACCACAAGAAAAACAATTCTATTTTATTAGTATTTGTTTGGTTAAGTGTTAACAAATTGTTGTTCAACCAGAAAAGATTGTTATGATCAATGTCTTAGTGGAAATAATTAGAGGGACAAAGTGTGTAAAAGTAAAAGAGTATAAAATTGTTTCCACCAACTTTCACAACTGTCATACTCTTTTTTCTTAATCAATGTCCTTTTGAGTTTAACTTTTATCACATACATTATAAAATAACTTTTAAAATATCATTAGATCATATAAAAGATCACTGCACATAATATGTAGAATACGTTTCTTGGAAATCTGTTATAATAGATTAATAATTTACACCGATAACATAAATTAAATTCATTTTTATGTTATATGCCATTATGGAAGAGAATAATTCAAGACGTATATTTCAGAGGTTGTTTCAAAGTGAAATTAACTAAAATACTTGGCGATGTTGAACTACTATCCAAGCTAAAGTAGTCGATAGATGGCTAGGAGATGGAAGGTTATTAGTTGTGTTGGATCTAGTTTTTTTTTTTTTTTTTTTTTTGAGCTACAAACTTCTCTTTGATAATAAAATGCTTACTTATAAAAAAATATAACAACAACATACCAAGTATAATATTGCTAATGATATTTAAAGAAAGTGGTGTATATGTAGTTTTACCACTACCTTTATGAATCTAGAGATATTGTGTTCGATAGATCTTTTGTTCAACTATGTCGCCTTAGATAGGGTCATGTCCTAGTGACCAATAAACTACAAGTGAATCATTGAATCATGTTCATCTCTCCAAGATTTCTTCGATCTGTTTCTACTTTTGTTTATGTCAACTGTATATAGGCAATCTCTCACATTTTTTCACTCGGATATTTATGTATTTTCTTTCACATACTTTAATCATCTTAGTCTCGTTTTTCTCGTCTTATTAACTCGAAAGTCACACTCATCTTGTCCTGAATAACTTCAATTTATATTATACTTATATGTATAAGTTAAATCAGTCATTTTCTCCATTTAATTACCAAACTGCCCATCACAAGTGCAGACATTCCTCCCCATTAACGTTGTACGTAAGTAAGTTATTTATTTTGATTTTTAACCAAACTGATCGTCACAAGTGCAGACATCCTTCGCCCATTCTTAATTTCCATTTGCATCCGTCAAAATAGATAAAAAGAACCCATCATTCAGGAGAAGAGCGGTGAGCATCTATTGCAGTACACTATAATTAATACATATGTTGGCTCTTCATAGGTTGACTGGACAACAAGGGAATCCACTTTTCTTTTTCCTTTTTAAAAATAAATTCGGACAGCAAAGGTTTAATGTGGGACAAATTACAAGGTGGGAAATTGAACTCTCATTAACAAGATAAAAAACTTAAATCGTTAATCAATTGAGCTATGAAAATTTCAGGACACTTGTCGGCAATGATTTGTGTTTTTTCTCTGATATGTGAAATCGACACTTTCTAGCTCTCTAATGTGAAACACATATTAGACCCCCTTCTGTTTTTTCTTTTTCTTTTTTTATTGTGATTAGGGATATCAAAGTGCACGAATTGAAATGAACTTGGATGAATGAATAGAATAATCTGATCAATAAATAAATGAGCAAAGAATTAATTGAAGTTTATAATATGGGCCAAACAATAATCAAATCGGATTTTACAGAAGTCTCATATCAAAGTATACTCGTGTAATGTGTTGAGAGATTATTACGGTACTTTTATCAACATTATTTTTTTAGTATTTCTTTGAGGAGTATATATATATGCCAAGAATCATATTGAGTTGTGTGATCCTACTAGCTTTCAGTACATTGACCCAGTGACACATTGTTTGTCTTTTGTATTGATGAGCCTCGTAGTACTAACTTGGATCCAAGCTAAGTTGTCGTAGGGACACAATAGGACCCTCTGAAGCTGCCTATAATATTCATTAACAGATACTCGACCTAAAACACAATTCGCTAGTGATATTGTTTGCTAAATCTTATATTATTCGCCTTAGATTTAGGTTCATACGATTCTAAAAAGTGTTACTAAGATGCAAGATTACTTATTTGTATATCTAATATTTCTACTATATTTTATTTATAAGAGACTCTTATATAAGTAAGTAGGTTTTACACTCTAGTGACATGTTAAATCGTTACGACATAAGTGATGTAATTTGTGTTTTATTTCGTGAATCCAACTCATATATTTTGAATTCTCTAATTTCAAAAAAAAAAAAAATATATATATATATATATATATATATATATATATATCACGCCCCACCTACAGTATTAACTTTACGTATGAAAAAACAAAAAGATTTTTTTTCCTCGCACAACTCATAAATTAAAAGGGACTTAAGGGACGGTGGATGGTAAAGAGAATGGCAATCAACGTCAAATATTATGTATGGAACTACAGTTTTATTTATAAAAAACTTCGACCCATCAAACGTGTAAAATATTTAAAACTATGTTTCTCCATTAAAGTAAAACAAAAATCAAACGATGCCTTTTGCTTGAAAGAGACAAATATATATACGTTGGTGAAAAATGAAAATTACAACATTTGTCGGTTGAGGAAATTAAATAAACAGACAGCTGGATAATATCTTGGCTTTGGAAGTTACACGTCAACAATGGGTTTCAAAGTAAAAAAGATGAGTCAACCAGATTGGTGCCAATTTGTTCTATACTTTCTTGCTTCACTTAAAAAGATACATATTAAGTAATTCTTTCAAGCAAATAACTTTTCTTCTTTGTAATATAAAAAAAAAATAAAAAATACAAGTACTTTCAAGATATATTTCTTTTATACGTTTTGAGAACATCTTGGTTTAGTAGTCATCATAAAATTTATTACTCCTTATGTTCATTTTTAATTGTCATACTACGTTTTTTGAAAGTCAATTTGACTAATTTTCAAAATTAAATTAAATTACATTAATTCAATATTTTAAATAAAAAAAATTAGATATTCAAAAGCTATACAAAAAGTACTAAAAATTTTAATTTTTTGCATATCTATATAATGAAAAAATACATTGTAAAATTTTAGTTAAAATTATTATCGTTTAACACTAAAAAAGAAACTATAATAATTAAAAGTAAATGAAGATAAGAGTAGTAATGATTAGAAAGGAAATAAATAGACATCCAAAACACAACATTTGGAGAGTGCTCAATGGAAACGCGTAGCCCCTCAATCTCCAAATGAAACGGGAAGTTTCTCCCATAGTTCAGTTTTAGTTCCATAATATTCATATTAATTGATGTTAAGTCCTAGATTTTAAAAAATAATTTGAAGAATAAAAAGTTAATGCTAAAAATAAAACAAAAATTAAAAATAAATAATCTTTATTTGATACGTTGAAAGTTACAAATATAATGAAAATCTATTTTTAAAATATTGAATAAGTAAAAAGTAAAATCTATTTTTAAAATATTGAATAAGTAAAAAATAAGGGAGTACTAAATGATTCTAAAGGGATTAAAGTTATAATTGTGTCGAGAACCGAGGGGGTGGGGGGACGGGGGGGGCGGGAATAGCACTACTATTGAGTATTGACCATGTGTGAAATAATGAAATTATCAGTGTGATTTAAGTTATGATGGATCATAGTAACAAATTACTAATTACTTGTCATTTATTTTAGATTGTCAGTCGATACAATAGTACTTAAATTGAGTTACTCGCAATTTTACTTTAAATGACTTAGATTGTGAAAATATTTTTAGATGTGTGTATTATTCAATCGCGTATAAAACTTAAATTTAATTATTAAATTAAATATATAATAATCTAAAATGCTTGAACGATAATTTGAAGTGTAGGAAATGTAGAAAATGCTGAGTTTGACGTTTGTGTTGGGGCCTCTATTTTAGGTAGGGACCTCAGCAGAAAAATAGGTAGTGGTTGAAAGTTCAAAGTATTTGCCAAAAAGTACTAGTGTAATAGTACTTCAATTATGAAGGATTCTGTAAAGATGTTAGTACAATATTTTGTTGTCTATTTACAGAGAAAAACGTACATGTCCCCTATTTACTTCTTCATACGGTATGTTTTTGTTTCTCTTATTTCTCTCCCCTCAAAGAAGTAGTGAGAACTCATTCGATAACATTTGTTATCATTGGTATAAATCGTAATCTTATAAATAGATAAATTTGACATAACATTATAATATTTATAATGAATTAATAAATATTTATATTGAACTATATAATACATTATCAAATAATTAAATCATGATATTTTTAAAGAAACTAATAACCAATTACTATCTATTATAATTTGTCAAATTAAAATTAGTTAAGAAGATTCATTAGTGTGAAAAAATAACAATTTTATTTAATGCAGGAGATGAGAGACCTCATATATTCGCAAGAATTTACAAATTTAAAGAAAAAATTATTGAATCAAGCAAAACAAATCTAAAGTAATAGATGAGGTTTTTTTCTAGAATATATAAGTTTGGTGCAAGTTTTAAATTTTAAAAGCTAAACAATGGTTATAATTTGGGAAAACAATAGGTTTGAAGTAGATCATGGGATTTGGAAACTAGTCTCTAGAAAATTACATAATTTCTATTGCCAAGCAATACTTGACAAAAAAATAATATTAATTTTAAAAGTGCTTTCAAAATCTCTGGCCAAACAGGTCATAATATAATGAGAATGAATCATATATATGAGTCCAAAATATAAATTTAAGATTAATATATGCATAGAATGCTTCACTTTTGTTTCAAGGTGAGAGTTTATTGGAAATAACTTCTTCACCCTCATAAAAAGTAGAGATAAAGTCGACGTATATCGTACCCACGATTAAAAAAACTTGTGCTTAATTGAATTTGGCTTGTTAGGTTCAGAAGTACTTTTATTTTGTCCTTTGATTGATGTGAATAACTATTATTTTGGTTCTACTTGATTAAGAAATGTGCAATAGAGGTTCTAAAAAGTTATTAATTGTATTTTGTGTACAAAGTAATCAACTCAAATTTAAGCTCAAGCCAGTACATATTAGTTCATTTAAATCAAATCCTTTCAAACTCAAGCTTTTCCAAATCAATATGTCACACGCTAATTAATTCTTACACGGACCGTTTAACTTTAGCTAAACGTGATTTATTTTGAAATCTTGTTTAGAATACAATTTCAGACTGCTTAAATTGTCATCATATTAAGCTTATTATGACAATAGTAATAAATAATTCAATTACCAAGATTATTAATTAATATAACAATTATGATTTAGACTTTTGCATCTGTCGCCTAGACAAAGTACAAACCCTTAATTTAATTTATTTTAATTAATAAACGGTAATTTTTTTTTATCAAAGATTATTAAACCTCTCAAACACCTAATTAATTTTAATGAATAAATCAATACAATAACATATTCAGTGAAATTTCATAACTGAAGTTTGGGGAGAAACTATATCTTATAGATCTTTGACTCAAGCAAACCAGTCTACTAGTAATTAATTATTAATTATGAAGAAATTGCAAACAATATTTTCGTTCTAAATGTACGTTATTGTAATCCGATAGAGATTTTCATGGATGTCTTCTTCTGTGTAAGAGAAGACACTGATAAAGGAGATTCGATTTCATTAGGGACCACAAATATTATTTTTTTAAATAGTTAATTAAGGTGCATGATTAATTAGTGAATTGATAATAATGAACAACTAGCATTATTAGCAATCAAGTAAAAAAAAACAATTTAGTTTTATAGAAATTTGTTTGTCTTAGCGATCAATTACAACATTTCATAAGGGAATCCCAATTTCCAGCAAAGAAAGCATATTATTTCCCAAATTTCCGTCATATCATAAGGCATAGCCGCCTGAATTTTATTTTTTTAATTATATATAAAAAAAATTATAAAAACTAATCTTAGAATTTTATTCTAGTGGATTTGTTTTTTTTTAATAAAAAAACTTCTGCTCCTTTAATCATCTAATATCATAAATTCATTGATTTGACTAATTCTAAATTCACATGCATATGAACTATTAATTATAAATAAAGCCTTTCTTTGGAGATTTTTATTTTATTTTTAGAGTTCGAAATCGAGATACATCTCAAACATCCATCTCTCATTAATTCATAACTCAACTTAAACAATTAAATTCTTGTTTGTTTGTATTTAATTAATACAAAAATAAAATAATTAATTGAAATTAAATTTTTTAAATAAATAAATTTTTTAATTAATTATTTTAAAATTAATTAATAATATTTTTTTAAATATAAATTATAAAAAAATTAAAATAATTTAATAAAATAAAATATTTTTATTTAAAGTATTAAAATAAAGTATAATTTTTTATTTATTTTAATAATAAATAAATACATATTATATTTTATTTATAATTCTTTATATAATTATATTATAATATTTTAATTATATTATTTTGTTTATAATGTTTTTTTTTTTTTTCCCCATTTTTTTCCTGCCCTTAAAATTCATTTCCATTAAAATCCTTCAAAATCATAAAAAATAATCATGATTATGTAAAAAATAAATATAAAAAATATAAATATATATAAATATAATGAAAATCTAACATATTAATTATTTGTCCATTGATGTTATATTTCTTTATATATGATAACTGTCTATCAAACTTATATTAATTTAAATAAAGTATCTTATTTAAGTTATGTAGTAATTCATATTTGTAAAAAAAAATTTTTGTTTTTTTAAAAAAATTTTTTTTTTAATTTTTATTTTTTTTTATTTTTTTTTTTTTTTTTTTTTTTTTTTTAAAAAAAAATTTAATTTAATTTTTTTTTTTTAGCATCATATTATTTATTATATTATATCTAATCATTTTTATTTATTACATTTAAAGAGATATAATATATCGATTGGGATATTGAATTTGATTCGTTGGATTTTTTTTTTTCGATTTTTTTTTCGAAAAAAAAAAAAAAAAAAAAAAAAAAAAAAATTCGAAATAATTTCGAATTTTTTTTTTTATTTTTTATTATTTTTAAATATCATCATCTTTATCTTCATCTTTTCATCATCATTTTTTTTTAAATTAAAAAAATTTTTTTTTTATTTTTAAAAACCACAACTAACTAAAAAAACAAGTCACTAATATTATATATATGTGACAAAAAACAAAACCAAAATTTAAAATTAAAAAAAAAAAAAAAAAAAAAAAAAAAAAAAAAACAAAAAAACTTTTTTTTTTTTAAAACTGTCAATATCCATATTCGATATAGAGTTTGTGGAAGACACCATAGTTGCATCATCGGAGCGGCGTTGTCTTTGTCTTGCATGGGTGGTCTCTCTCTCTAGTCTGTCGGATGGGGCTGGTATGTTAATTTTTTGAGATTTTTTTTTTTTTCACTATTAAGTTTAGTGATTTACATTTGGGTTGGGCTAAAATTTTCATTTGGGTCAGTTTTTATAGGTGGTAAATGTATTGAGAAATATCTAAATATTTGAGTTGCAATAAAATTTGATTTTTTCGGTTAACCGAATTTAATTATTTCAAAATTGAATATTGAACCGAAAAATTGAAATTTTAAAATATAAAATCGAAACCGAAAAATTAAACCAAAATCAAAATATAAAAAAATTCAGTTCACTCGATTTTTTCGATTTTAACCAAAAAATGTCCGGCCCTACTTTTAGTGGCATTTACTTAGCTGCATTAACTATTGTCAGTAAAGTTTCCATATTTATAAATTATAATTGTCGATAAATGGGACCTATTTTGATGAAAATTATTATGAAGATTATAATTTACCATAAATTCACCTTTATTCATATGTATAACCAGATAAATCAATACAAAATAGTAATAGAAGAATTACCAAACCCAAATGACATCATTCATTTAAACGAAAGAACAATCAAACTTAATACATCTACTTTCTTGTCTTCTAGTGGTAAAAAAAAATTGAATTTCCTTTAAGATCGTGTTCAAGTTATCAAAACAAATTTAAAAAAATGTGTTCGACAATGAAAAAGCAAGAAATTGTTAAGGTAGCCAATAGATAGTGACACATCATTGATGAACTTGTTAATTGAAATAATAATTTCGTCCGTTAAAGATGATGAGAAAATAGAGCCAAAAAGTTAATGTCGAAGGCATTTTAGTCCCGAAAGATAGAAGTAAAGGTAATTTTATACCAATTCGCATAATTGAGGAGTATATTAGGCCCTTTATATGTACCTATTTATATTTACATTCTACGGAAAATGCAAAAACTCAAAAAGTGATTGGACAGACTCTTCTCATTAGTTAATACAAAAGCTAAGAAAACAAATGTACAATTTCTTCTCTTTAGTCGATGAAAAATACAAAAACACAAAAAATGACTGGACTCAACTTGGGCTTAGCATTGAATCGTTTAATCGAAAAGAAAGATAAGGAGTATGTTATATATATCCATACAAACTCTATATATGAAGTATGATTTCCCATATAAATTCCAAATAAGAGGGATATTTATTATTTATAAGTTGTAATTTTAGAATTTTATAACATTGTTAGTTTTTAACGTTGTAATTCAATACGTGTGGACTTTTTCTTCTTTTTTATCATAGAGTGGTGTTTGAAATTCAAATGTATCGTTAATTTGAACCTGATAATTTTGTTCTGTCTCAATTCTTAACCAAAACTAATTTGAAATTAACTACACTAAGCTCTATATATATAAAATTTATCTGATTCGATGTTTACGTCAAATCATGAAGAAAATCCTTTAACATCTAGACATACTTTTATCACCTATCCATTGCTAATTTACATGTACAATTTTACTGTTTTACTATTTACTAAAGGTTATATGAACTTGTGTTAGATTCTAAATTTCTAATTGTAAACAAAATTTTGAATTCATGTAAACACAACAAACTTGTTCTAGAAATATGATTGTTAATATCCCCATGATAACTCAACTATGAGGTTTTATCACCTAAAGTCACTCAATTTTAATTTTTACTCTAAAAGCCACTCAATTATAAATGTTTTACTAACTAAACTTTGATTTTTACTTCAAAAGTCACTTAACTATAAATGTTTTACTTACAAAATCATTCAATCTATTTAATTATTTTTTCCATTAAAATTTGTTCATATGAAATTTTTATTTAAAATCAACTTTTTAAAAAATAAAATAATGTACATTTAAAGTCATTTGATTGATTTTAGTTTGTACCGGATGAAAAACACTACTAAATAGCGTATTTGATTATTAGGTAATTTTATTTAAATTAAACGTAATATTTTCTAGTAATCAATTTTTTTTAGGAAAGAACTGCAAACATATAGTAAAAATTTTAAAAGATGTTTAAATGGATTATTTTTTAAAATAACTAAATAACGTATTGTAAACATACAAGTAGGTGGTTCTACTGAAAATGAAACAAACCACAATATTGTTGACCAAGTATGAACGCTACTAGCTCTTCATTGAGTTGATTTGTTTTACAATCCAATAAATTTGGGATACATACATAATATGAGAAATGAAAAGCTCTTATACACTAATAAGGGACACATGTGGATTTTTACTGAACTAATCGCAATGGGAGATAAATCACTTTACTTTATTGTCTACAGTGAACTTTGTTACACTGGAAACCCTCTTAAGATAATTGGGAAGGGTATATGACTAT
Organism: Solanum pinnatisectum; assembly: GCA_035578085.1. NCBI lineage: Eukaryota > Viridiplantae > Streptophyta > Magnoliopsida > Solanales > Solanaceae > Solanum > Solanum pinnatisectum. Next base: position 60,544,753 of record CM069076.1, read on the forward strand.
CAAGATGATAACATATTCTGCTAAGTTTGGTGCAGGAAAAGAATTTGATTGTATGGCTCACTTAAAGACCAGGTTGTGACATGTTCTGTCACATGGATATGCACAGTCAATCGCCTTCACACCACTACGATCAAAGTACCAATCTCCAACTGCAAGTGCAATCGGCTGCATATCGTTCCAAGTTCAAGTTGTTATGATATGCTTATACAGATGTGCATATATAAATCTTTAACATAACTAGGAGAACGGAAAATAAAGAGAGAAAGGAAGCACGGAGGCATACCTTGTTATTAATTGTGGGGGAATTATCGGAGAACCATGTATCTTGCCTCTCAGATTGGCAGTGGGCAAAGCATGAATTTATAAACAAACCATTTTGTCTTGAAGCAGCGAATCTTTTAACTGTATTAAGCATATGAATCCTAAAACCTGTTCAATGTGTAGTTAGCAACAGTGAGTTCCTGATCTCAAAATATTTGAAAAATCGTTAACAGATTGAATAAGGCATACCTTGCAAAAATTGAATTTGAGAAGGAGAACATCTTTCATTGTTGAGTGTACAGTCATGCCATAAGCCGTGAGGATCAGCTGTATGAGGAGCTAAGCTTTCCTGAAGCTGTATAAGTGCAAAAGAAAGAATTTCCATCACTACAAGGACAGTCCGACAACAACTGTAGTGTATCAAACAGGAACTAAAAAACCTTGCAAATCGTTTTCATATAGAAGAGCAGTGAAAATATATAGAGTTAATAACTTACCTGCCAGGAATCATAGGCAGTATTCAGTAGAAAAAGAGGAGTCCTGATGTTGCCGATCAAATTCTGAGGAAAGAAACACTGGAAAGGGAAAAAGACAACTTTTATTCAGTAAAAAAAGAAGAAGCTTTCCAGATGTTAAGAGAAAATTACTAGGAAGGGACTTACTGAGGTTGCATCAAGGTGGTTGGTGCAAGTTCTTGGTAGTGTATTCTGAAGACCCTGTTCCAAAAAATGCATATTTCAGCTGAGCATAAGAGTTTTCTTCTGACAGATATCTTTCATTTAATGATCCATTTAGATATAAAAGATATATTATTGTCGTGAAACAATTAGTAGCTATCTTGCTAAAATTCCTTTTCAGGAATGACATTTTCATCCAAGGTTTGCATAGTACAGCAACACAATTGTCTACATTTTATCCATCTTCTCTAACAAACAAATGCTTCAGATGTTTACAGCATTCCATAATTAAAACCAGCCAAGTTGGTAACTTGCAGAAATTGACAAATATAGAACATGACGTTGGCTCATTACCTGCGTCTTAACCACACCCCCAAAGAAATCTCTGATGGCGTGTCCTCCAGATACATCATTTCTGTGAAAAAAGGTCATTATATCAATTCACTAATTAGCAAAAGAGTCAAAGTGCAGGCAGAATTTTTAGTTCAAAAAGTACTTGAAGGATATTAAGAATAGGAAATTACGCGTCCATAAATAATCCAGCATCACTCAGGCACTTCACTTTAGTATGTGGGAGCAAATTGCTGAAATCATCACAGTGCATTATTGAAGCTAGACCACCAGCAGAACATCCAGAGAGAAGAGCCTAAAAAACAGAGTCTGGAATCAAAACAAGAACGACGAAAGCAAATGAGAGGAGAGGTGCAAATTGTGATTCTTTCTACCTGCTTGGCGTATCGCATTCCTTTTGACATTAACTCCTCCATTGCAGCTTGATATATGCGCTTGCCTCTATATTGCAACCCTGCAGCCTGGGGAGAAATGCATCAAGTCAAACACAACTATTGCAGACAAACAGATAGCCAACAACCTCTTCCTCGAAGCCATATAATGCATTACATGCAGTCAAATCTCCTAATAACTCCACATGAAAATGCCTCTCATTCTTTCTCAGTTTTAAATTTGTAATCACTACACAAAAAATGATTTTTAACAGCAATTAACTAACGAAAATAGCTTAATTGTTGTTAAATATGTTCTTTTAGTTGCAATTAGCACTATTTATAAATGTTCCTAAAGCCTATAGCGACATTGGATCCAATGTCAATTAACTAATGCCGGTAAAGACTTTAGCACTCTTTGTTAATGTGCTAATTTATTGCCGCTAAAAGCTATTTTTGTTGTAGTGAATGTATTGAGGCAACAGCTTCTGGTGGTTAGCCTACTTAGGTGAACTGTAATGGAATCATCATGTTATAAGGTAAAGCAAAAATAAGGAAATTGTGAGATTTCACCATTAAGGGCCACCACACTGCAGATGACCAGGATAGAGCAGACGTATATTTCTTTAGTCTCTTAAATTTTACTAAGCATAAGATTAGTCAGATGATATAGCAGGAGCTACAACGAGGATGTTAACAAAATTGCACAGGAACTCTAGTTTAAGATTATTTTCATCCTTTAACCAGGACTTGTAAATGGTCCAGAAAGTTCAACACTCTAATCTGAAGCATTACAATGGGAACCACCTTGACAAAAGGTTTCTACTCTTTCACTGTCACAGCGGAACCATGTAGCATGGGAAAAGTTACCAAGGAATATCAAAAAGTTAAAGGACATTCATTTCAGTTCCAACATTGAGCTATAAAGAAAAAAGGGAGCCAGCCAAAAGACTAGTATCTTCTTTTACTAACCTCAGGAAAAAGAAGAGTATTACTTTTACGTCATTTTCCTCCACTGACTCTCCAAATCAAAAAGGGAAGGAAGAAACTTACAAGAACATGAAGAATGTGAAGAAGCAAAAAGATAAAGTAAGCCAATATCAAAAAGTGCACAAGCACAACAGCGTGGAGCCATCATGATGGTTGCAAATTGAGAAAGTAACATATTACAGCTTTTATTATATTTTCCACTCATTTACTTTTTCGGACCAACAGCACATTTGCATGATAAGTGAAAACTGAAAGGAGAAATGGGCAAATGATCTGACAAACCTTATCTTCACTATCCCCGGTAAATGAGGCACCATCACAGTAGCGAACTTTTACTCTATTCCAGTTATAAAAATCTGCAAACAGAAAGAAAAAGAAAAAAACGTTAGGAAATCTCCGCAATATGCTTGAACTCATAGAAGAAATGGTGTCAATTGTTAACAAAACTACTTTAATTGAAGAACAAGAGGCAGAAAAGTCTTCAATAGACAAGACCCAAAACAAGTGATAGTCAAGAGCTCAGCGGAAGCAGCAAATCAAAAATCGAACTCTAGTTCGAACAAATCAAAAACCGAACCCTAGTTCGAACAAATCAAAAAATCAAACCCTAGTTCGAACAAATCAAAAAACCGAACCCTAGTTCGAACAAATCAAAAAACCAAACCCTAGTTCGAACAAATCAAAACCGAACCCAAACAAATCAAAACCAAACCCAAACAAATCAAAGACCGAACCCAAACAAATCAAACCGAACCCAAACAAATCAAAGACCGAACCCAAACAAATCAAAATCGAACCCAAACAAATCAAAACCGAACCCAAACAAATCAAAAACCGAGCCCAAACAAATCAAAATCGAACCCAAACAAATCAAAATCGAACCCAAACAAATCAAAATCGAACCCAAACAAATCAAAACTGAGCCCAAACAAATCAAAGGAGCATGGATCGATCACCAAAAAAATGCATGGTGACCCAACTTTTGCTAACATAATCATTGGCCAAACGGGCAGCATATATGGGTGTCACCCGCCAGCAGCGGAAGCTCTTTGATTTTCTACCAAGATCGTAGATGCTCTGATACCATGTTAACAAAACTACTTTAATTGAAGAACAAGAGGCAAGAGTTGTATTACAATATAATAGAATTCTTCTAAATACAAAAGAATAGGAAGGCTATATATAAGCATCCATTAACTAAACATAACGTAATAGGAATCCATTAACTAAACCTAACCTAATAGGAAATAGGCCTAATAACAAAAACCCAAACATAGTAACATATGGACTAACATCAATATCATCAACTAAAAGGACCTGGATTTTCTTCAGCCCTGTTACTCAAAATCCCAACAAAAGGAATCTGTTTTTCCATGTAGTTCGATGATCCTCGCCTTGTTTTTTTGCGATAAACACAACTTCTAACACTGTTGCACCATCCTCCACCCTGCCACAAGAAGACACTGAGTTTATAATATGAAGCAATTAGCACAATAGCAAGCTGCAAACTTATCTTCAAAAGCTTCACGCCCACAATTCCGTTCCCAATACATTTGAAAAGCATGCATACCAGAGAGAATGAAAAAAGTCAAAATTATGTAAGCATGTTAAAAAGCAGGCCATAAGTACCTAACATAAACATCAAATACAACTTGTCTCCAACATCTATTTAAACAACAGAAGCAGTCTTCTACTGACAAGAACAAGTAAACATACTAGGAAAGGAAAATAAAAACAGTCAAACATTACAAGAAACTGAAACAGAACAAAGTAAAAATGGTTACTTAATAAAGACACCAGAAAAGACTAACATATAGACATGTAATTGAAAAGGTTGACTGCTGAGACAATTAAAATAACATTAAAAGATGAGTGTATAGATTGTACTATAAGTTACTCCGTCTATCCCAATTTGTATGACTTGCTTTCATTTTTAGTCAGTATCTACTTTCTTTTTTAAATTTCGTGCAAAATCAAACAACGTCACATAAACTAGGACGGTGGAAGTAATTAAGAAACAATTGTAAGCATACCTCCAATTGAATAAGCCAACTGTTTGCCCCAGACCCATAACCGCGATGGATGTGGTAACCTGGTAATGTTCCATCCAGACACACTGTAGAAAAGGTTGAAACAAGAAAGTCAAAAACAGCTTAATCACTTTTCCAGAAATAATTTTTTAATTGCAAAACCTTATTAAGGCCCACTAATAATTACAGCTGATCTAAGCTAATTAGCCAGAGAGAGAAAATTAAGCAAATCTCTTCATCAACCACTTGGCCTTATCATTCTCACACAGATCACAAATAAAACTTATTACAAGTTATTGTCGATTTTGGCTAATTCTGTAAGCAACTTGTTACAATTTGTTGACAAGAGTCAATTATGAGTGGACTAGATTATTGAGTTTTTTATTTAGATGTTCAATAACAACACTAAAAATAACTCTCCTAGAAGTTCACATTCCTTCACATTTTGTGACAGAATAAGTAAAAAAAAAAAAAAAACGTTCACACTAGTAACAAAACCAAAATAATGAAGAGGCAAAAATTAAAGAACAGGTCACAAAGATATCAAATCGCCCCTTATAGAAAATTGCAGAAGCTTAATACTACCAATATATAACATAAATTGACAAAAGGGGTTAGTCAGACGGTAAACACTCTCCACTTCCAACTCTAGAAATTTAAGATTGTGAATAAAAAAATAATATATAAATTAGAAGCAAGAAAATCTAATGCAAGATCTCTACTGGGTTGTTGCAAAATCATCAAAATCCAGAAACTAAAATAGAAAAACAACTACTTAAAAGATATCCAAATCAAAAACAGCAAACAACTTTTCAAGAATAAAAAAAAAAGATTTAACAATGTAGCTAACCAGCTCCTCTAGCAGCAGCACCATGGATGATTGTAAGACCAATCATAAGAGGAGGAGGAGCAGCAGCAGAAGCTCCATACACACTTTCCAAGAATGCCCCTTCAGTTTTATTGTAAAAAAAATCTTCAAATTCATAAGAATCAACTAATTTGGTAAGCACAAAAAAGACACCCAAAAACCACATCAATAGCTTCGCCATAGCTCTCTCTCTCTCTCTTTCTGGGTGTGACCACACAAATCTTGGGGAAGAGAGAAAGCAAGAAGTATTGATGGAGTTTTTGTAAATGTAAAGGTTTTTGTTTGTTTTTAATTGGTGTAATGTTCTTTTAGCTTTATGGGAATAATAACACGGAAAACACGAACAAATGTATCAGTAACAATTTTGTCCCTCGGACAGAGATTTTCCTGAAACGGTGTTTTAAAAGAAATTGGGGTGCGGGGGGCGGAGGGGAGCGGTAAATTCAAGAATGCAAATGTTATAGGGAATGAACTCACCCGAGGAGTTATGATGTGTTGGTGAGACTACTTTGAAGAAAATTATATTAAGAGTGTTATTTTTTAATAAGTTTTATAGTGTGTAATTCAAATTTAATTGATGTTCTAAATGTGAATTTCGAATAACGAGTAAAAAATCAAAAAAATAAATTTACTCTTTTAATTAATATATCTTGAAAACAGCATATAAATAAATATGTCAAGCAAATGAAACAGTGAGAGTGACTATGTTCACTCTATTAAAAATACATAATTTACTAGATTGGTAGACTGGTTTTTTCTTCTTAAATACAGTGACATTAAGCATGGTACCCCTCTATTTCATCATAAATATTTTTTTGGGTGTGATTAGTGATATATCCCTTAAAAATAATTATTAAATAATAATTTATCAATATTACTTTTCTGCTTTTTCTCAAAATTTTCTTAAAGCTAAAATTAAACAGTCAATAAAACCACTATTAAATAAAGGAATAATTATGAAAAAAAAATACATTTTTGGACTTGAAAAATGTCAGAAATTTGTTTATTTTAAAATGGATGGAGTAGGACAATTATTAATATTAATTTTGAATATTTAAAGTAATCATTGTTTTTTTAAAAAAAAAAAAAGTTTACTGTTCATTTAGACGGAGGAAGTACTGCTTTCAAAGTTAACATAACACAACATGCATTTAAATATTTCACTAAATTGGCAATTAAATTATAATAAAAAAAGATATGCAAAGTTAATTTGGATGCCAAAAGTAGTGTGAGAGGCACACGCATAGAATCTTAACAAAAGTATGGCAAATACTAGAATGACTGCAATGTGCATATTGTTGTGATCGGCAAAAATTTGGGTGACACTTTCCAACAAGACCTTGTTTGGGTCAGTTGATTAACTAAAATAATTGAGAGTTGATTTAATATAAACGAAGATTGATCGAATCCGTAGAAATTAATAACAAGAACAAAAGCACTTAATAAACTTCGGTGAAAATATTGAATATAGTCGGGATTCAGAGTGTGTATAAAGGGTTTTTCGAATTCACATATCAAGAGTAAATTGAATAAATGATTTGTTATCACTCGTAATTAATTTGTGGTATTACAAATTATTGATTAGTAGATGTATAAAATGTAATATAGCGTCTTAAATATATATGTGGATTAATTATTCCTTAATCCTGTATTGAAAGTTTGAAACTAGTAGTATTAGATAATATGGCATATAATCAATGGATTCAACCTTTATCAAGACCTTTGAAAAAAAAAATAGATCTATAAATTCAAAAAAATTATGGATTTAATGATAAAAATCTAAATGGATCAAATCGATCAAATTATATTTACATCTACTTTTTTATGATAGTTCACTCACATTCTTGAAATCCTAAATATGTCTCCGTTCATAAAGTTAATTACTAACAAATGTTAGTACATGAATTAATCAATCATTTTTTATTTTATCTCTAAAGATGAAAATATATTAATTTGCAATTGTATTATATTGGATATATATACTCATATACAATCCAATAAATTTATGTCTACTTGCACAGTATAGTATGCATCTACTAGTATTTTAAAAAGATTGATTCAAACTATACCTCACAAAAGAATGTTGGTCATTATATATTTAAACAGTTTCAATTGTCTCGTTAGTGTAATTAAATTACGACATATGTAACGTCAAATTGAATTGAAAAGTTTTAATCAACTACAGTTACACTATTATATATTAATAATAGAGACTTTAAAACGTTTAATATTAAATTTGTATGTGAAAAATAAAAATAGATCACCTAAATTTTTTTCAAGCCAAACACTTCCCAACAACAGTACATGGAAACCAACGAGCGCGTGTTATCCACTAATCCTACTGCGATAGTTGAAGACAGCTACTTTCTTGGATTGAAGGGCTGATTAAATCAGGACCGTTGAATTTAATTGATATTTTAATAAAAGTGGTCCCATGACGGTGTTTATTTATTCTTATGAGTATTATATTATATGGTCTAATGTGCGGTGACCGTGTTTTACGCAGACCGCTGATCGCGCCAAATTCATCAATTTTTCAAATTTCCTCTTCTTTTCTTTTAATTTTAATTTATATATCCTAAATTATTGGCACATTTTAAATTTTCATAATCAAATTGTTTAAATCTGATTGTAAATTTTTTATATACATTTTTTACTTTTTAAAAAAAAAAAATATATATATATATATATATATTACAAATTATATAAAAATACTATAAATTTTAATAATTATAAATATTTAAATGTTATGAAAAATTACGATCAAAAAAGATTTGTTTAAATTTCTAAATTCGAAAGCGTCACATAAATAACGAAGGAAGGAGCAATAAATTTTGATTGTTCCTTCTTTTATGGTAAATAATTTTTAATAAATATCTACATCAAATTAATGAAACTCATATATTTTATAATACATATTATCAAAGCAATTGTTTGATTTGGTAGAGATAAATTTTTTACCTTGATTTTCTAAGGGATAAAGTGCATGGCATGCGTCACAAGTCACGCATTTACGTATCAGTCAATATCACGACCATTGTCTTGTTACCTTAGCCAAAAATTAATAGTAATAAAATCATACTTATTCCCATAAAAACACTTGAGACAACGACGAGGAATAGAAATTTATCTAGTCTCGATTTTCGATTGTGCTGCATTATATCTTTTTAAAAGTATTTGCGTACGGAACTAATAAAAGCTCATATAACATGAGTAATTGTAAATATTTAACATTATTATTTACTCCGCTTTCTTCATTGAATATTATTTACTCTATCAATCCATAATTGAGGTATTTGTAATTTTCAAGAACATTTACTACTATTACAAGTAGCTAGAATAGGAAAACAATTAACTTTATCTTGATTTTTTAAAATGAAAAATAACTTAAGATAATTATTTTTAAAAATCACGATAAATGACATGGATAGAGTATAGGTTTGTTGATATTGTTCACTTTTACTTGTCATGTTAGTTACTTGGTCAAAATATAACAAGTTAATTATATTACATTTCTCTCTAAGTTTCTTATTCCTTTTTAGGCAACAAACTGAGTAATTGCTTATTCTTCTTTTCTTTTCTTTTCTTTTCACAGAATCGGATACTATAGTTTGTCAATTACTTTGAAAAGAACCAAGAGATATACAAAACACAGTAATAGAAAAGATAAAAAATAAGAAAGAGATTTCTGAAAAAGGAAATTCAAAAGGGAACAATATGATGAGACTTAGGTGGGATAATTAATATTATACTTTATAAAGTAAAGACGATATAACCAATGTTGGATTTATAGTTGGAAGTTACCATGAAACCGGACTTATCACCTACAGTATAAAACAAATCCCACATTATTTCAAAACTAATTAACTTTATCATAAAACTTGCAAAGTGTCATTAATATTCCTCAATTTTAACTATATATGCAAACTTGTATATCTATATCACTTTCATATTCTATAAACTCAAAGTCGCTGAATATTTTGAACTATGTTTCAATTAGGTTTGTAAAGCAAGATAGCAAACCCATTTATTCACCAATAAATCAGGGAAACTGTGGGTGGAATAGTTTGATGTCTTATTCAAGGAAATTATCGAATTAATCATCTATTAACGCTTGATTTAGCTCTGGTGTATTAATATTACAAAATTAAACATCGCTCGGAGCTTTTTAAGATGTATAATTACATATGATCAAAGTAGTTGGTTTTAATATATTTGATTGTTCTCGAAAAATAATTATAATTGCTAGTCAAATATGTAATATTAATTATACATATATACAAAACATATATATTTGTCTGCTATTATTTTGAATGACACTTATATGCGTAGAAATCCCCCCCCCCCCTCCACCCCACCCAAAAAAAAAAAATATTAATAGAGATTTAGAAGTAGGTGATCCAAACCCTGAATTAGAAATTTTGTAAGAAAATTGAATAAGACAATAATAATCCGTGTGAATTTATTTATTTGTTTAATATAAACATCATGCAATAAGATGGCCAGATATACTAGTCGAACATGGAAATTAAAATAGGTACACAGATAATGTCTAAGATATGGGTGTTTTTTGTATCTACATTTTAAGACAAATGATTCTCTCCTACGTGCCATCTGCCTAATTTTTAATCTAATCTTAAAACTCCACATAAATTGTCAGAAGCTCATCATGGAAAGATATTCAATATTTTAACGAAAACGAGTTGTATTTTCATTAGAGAATAATAGATTAACAAGTATAGAATTTGAGATTCATACGCAACATAACTCTATATTTGCGTGTTGCATCTGAGTTTGCAACTCTACGAATCATGAATAATTGGAATTTCGACATTAATCGAATGAGACACCAGATGTGACAAGGGAAGTTTATTTATTCCTTACAAATACAACATATATAGCAATATAACATCATAGTTTGTTTAATGCTTTGTGACTTCAAAATCACGTCCCTTGCGAGACGTACGTGGATACTTTAGAACCGCTGGGTCGGTTTCTTCAATTTTAGATTGATGATGATTATATCATCCTCTTTTTTGAAGCAATGTTTATCTGATCAATTGTCAATTATTTAAATATATTTTTGAACTATAAAGAAAATTAAATTAATAGTCCTTCAGGGTGACTCAATTAGTATTCACACGGATAATGCGAGATCGATTTCCTTCAATACCTTCAAAGTCGAGTCTATCACGCTAGGACTTCCTTATTTGCATGCATCATATTTTAAACATATTAAGGGTAAAGATGCGTAATTATTTTTGGAGTACTCGTGCCGACAAATGAAATTTCTTCTCATAAACTCCTTTTTGGTATAAGGGGGTCTACTATGGGGACTCATCACAAACTCCTTTTTGGTGACTTTTTCCACTATTCAATATTTAATTCATGATTCATATAATACAAAATATTCTCCTTTTCATAATTCCCACTAGCTTTTGAGCTGTGTAACACTTTTATTCCGATTTCTATCCCCCTTAATCAATTAATCTGCTTCTTAATTACCACGCTAATGGCAGAAATCCTTACGCGGCCTAGCTAATTTAAGAGAAATTTGCCCAGACGACGACAATGCTAGTTAGGTTGAAATTATTGTCGTAAAATAGTCAAATTATATTTTGTAATTAACAAATATTATATCAAACGTACAGTCTTATACAGTAATAAATTGTGCAGGATGATATGAGTGAGGCAAATTAATATACTGCTGCATCATTTATTTTTGGGGCAAAAAACGAGAGTTTCATGAATAAGTCAACAATATTTTCACAATTGTAATAATAGCAGATACAGCATAAAGCGGAATACTAATATTTATGAAAATAATTTACACATGCATGATGCTTGTGACTTGTGACACTTTGAATCTAAACATATCAATTCAATTCCCACGTTTTTCTTTTTCTCCTTGGATAGTTAAATTTTTTAACCTATCGACAGCAAGTCACAAAAAAAATTCAAATATTAATTACTATTTTTCGTATGTGGTTTGGAGAATTTAAATTAGAGAAATTAACAAAATTAACCTTACAAGTTCTGGATTTGTGATAACAATTGCAGATTATAATGTGTTAAATCATCATTTAATTTTAAGTGGAGAGTTTTAATTTATACTATTAATTAAATGAGAAAAATTAGGAATGGGAATCTTTTTTAAAATGAAACTCCATATACATATATATAAAATTTTAGTCATGTCACGTTATTATGAGCTACACTAGATCATAATGGCTAGCTTCAAAATAGTAATTCATTTCCAATTATTAGGCAGCTGAGATTTCAAAATCAAAGATGTCTAATTATGAAACAACAGCTGTTGCATTAGCTAATCAACCATCAAAATGGATCAATGAAACCAACTAATGAAAATGATTAAGTTTATAGTTACCATTAAATGTGGTCATTGTTTGATCACGTGAAATTTGAGATATAATTAATTTTTTAAAATAGAAAAAAAAAAAAGCCTCAATTCACCTCATGAACTGTTAATGTAGTGGGGAACACACATGAGGTTTTGGTCCCAGACATCACATGTACCAATACCTTAATCACTTATGTTTGAATTTTCGGACTTGCTAGTTTATAGTTCAATTAATGCTATTTTGTCACTACTTAAAAGGACCATTTCACTTGACGTACTTATTAAAAATAATTTTTATTTGAAAAATAAGGTATATCACTAAAAAATATTTAAATTGCAGGGAACTTAAAGAAAAAATTATTGTTATATTATAATTTACATTATACGATTTTATGTTCTGACAATTCTCTAGTGATTAATTAAGTTAGAGGTTAGCAACCTCTTTTTAGTTTCATGTGTTTTTTTTTTCCTTTTTTCTAACCAGTATCCAATACTCTCATTACAGTTCAAATAATATTGTATGCGCTGAATATATGTATCCTGTTATGTTTTGAAATCAAAGTGTTGCTACGTTTTGAACTATACCAAAATCTCACTATTTACGAAATTTTCTCTTAGTATTTGTTTTCACCGAGAGATGCAAAGATGAATACTCTTGGGCCTAATATTGTATCTACAGACCATATAAATATTCTTGGGCCTACTATGACAGAGCTTCACTGTCAAACATCCTGACATCTGTTTCACTCATTTAATGGACAATTAACTCTGCTAAGATGTGTTGTTGTCTTCTTACATTGGACTTCCATCAAATATTGATATAGCTTGGATGTAGTTAATTTGTTAGTAGGATACATAATAATAATTCTATTAACAAGTTATCTTCGTCTCAATTGTAATTAATTACTTAATTTGTAGATATATGAAACATTCTTTAATCTGAACACAGACAAGAAGCAACCAATTTTATTTTGTTATCATGTGACTCATGAAAATACAATTTAATTTGTTTTATTCTATTAAATGTTTCATATTATTATCCTCTGCTTGCTGCTGTTGAATTTTCATTAGCTTCCTCAGTTGGCCCATTAGATGATTCATCAATTGTAGGCATTGCTGTTGCACTTTCACTGGGCTTCAGCAATGGCACTGCACTCACTGACACTGATTTGGACAAGCTGATGGAATCACCTAAATTGGGCTTGGGCTCGGGCTCAACATTCTCATCTGTTTTGTACTTATACCAAGAGGCCCAATAAAGGTAGTTCAGAAAGTTAAGCCCACTAAGAATTGCCAAGAACCAATAGAAAAGGTGCAAATTATTCTGATCCAAATCTAAGCCCACTAACCATCCTTTTTTGCTTGGTGCTCTTCTTTTAGTCACTGAATTGATAATGTCAACAAGTACACTACTCAAGAAAAAGCCCAAAGAGATTGAAATCCATGTAAATGAAGTGGATAATGACCTCATTCCAACAGGTGCTTCTTTGTAGAAAAATTCAAGTAAGCCTACTAAGGTAAACATGTCCGCTATTCCAAAAATAGAATATTGAAATCCTAGCCAAGCTAGATGAATAGGGTGAAATGGATCTTTCAATGAATGGTGCTTTCTTTTGATCTCAACTAGGGCAGCAACAGCCATTGACACGATCGAGAGGACTAGCCCGACCCCAACGCGTTGGAGTTGAGTGATCCCTGAGGGGTGTTTGGTGATTTTTCGAGCAAAGGGGACGAAAACCATGTCATAAATTGGAATGAGAATACACATGATGATTAGTGGGATCGCGGGCACAGAGGGTGCTGGTACCTCAAATTTTTTAATGAAACGGTTCATTCGATAGCCTTGTGCAACGGAGAATGTTTGGAGTTGGGCCATACATGTGTTCATTATAATGGTACTAGCTATGATGGGTAACATTCTTGCTAATACTTTAACTTCTTCAACCTGTGTCACTGTGCAAACTGTCCATGCTGTAGGCTTACCTGTTTTAGGATGGATTGCAGCTTTGTCTAAAAACCTGATTCACAAGATAGCAATAGTTACTATTTGCCCAATAGCTAGATAGCGGGTAGATTTGGTAAGTATTTTTTGGATGACCAGATTATGTAGACGTATATTGTGAGTTCCCTTTTTCATCTTCCCTCTTGCTTTTATTTTGTTAAATTTTAAACCAAGTGTGCTTTTATTTATGACAAATAATTGAATCAATGCACATATGCAAGAATAACATCACCTGAATTGTTTAGTATGTGCAAGCTTTGGCTGTGATGAGTCTGATTCTTTCTCACTAATCTCATACAGCTCCTCACTGTTTTCTGGTAATTGCAGCTTTCCATTATTTATTGCCACAACGATAACCTGGAAAATTCAAAATACCATTAGGCTTGAAATTTGATCTTTGATTAAGAGTGAAGTGATTTAGATCATACGCCACAATAGTGGTGGTGGTTACTTTATTTGAAATAGCATAAACACAAAGAAGAAATAATAGGAGAATAAATTAATTAACCTGGAAAATTCTAGTAAGTGGACTGCCAGCAGGTTGTTGAAGTCGAAAAAAAGGCTTTCCAAAGGCAAAGAAAATAAAACCAAGTGTGACAGAAACCAAACTTATGAGAAAACCTTTCCACCAAGCTTTAACTGTACTAACATAGACAACAAATGTGACCCCAAATGCTCCACCAATCACTGAACTAAACATGAGCAAATTGAAATATCTTCCAAGAGCTTTAGCCTCCTTTGGATCCTTCTGATCAAATTGGTCAGCACCCAACGCTGGCAATGCTCCTTTAACCCCACCACCACCCAATGCAAAGCAACAAAGTGATGCATAGAAGAATATTGCTTTCTTTCCTGATATGCAATTTGGTTCCAAACATACTGGCTGTAAACTCTTATAATAAGCTTGAATTGTTATCAATGCAAACGCCTACAATAATCATCATCGCCATAAATTATCACTTCTTCGTAAAAATAACTTTTGTCTTACCAAATTACATGCCATAATTACTAATATTGAACTTACTATAATTTCGAAGGGTCCAAAAATGAGGACAGTGTGGAATCTGTTGATGTAAGTATCAGAAATGAAGCCACCAAGAATGGATAGCAAGAATGTTGAGCCCATCAAGTTAGTGAGAGTATTCGCTGATCCACTCAGATCAAAACCCATCACAAAACTGAAGTACAAACCAAAACTCACCATCACTGCCACAAAACCCATGTTTTCCAATCCCAACAAACCTACAAATAAATTTCACAAATATTCAAACACCAAATAGTACAACAATATATGCACTGAAATTTCACAAGATATAGGAAGGTTAGAATATACGCAAATCTTACCACTACCTCGTGGAGATATAGAGTTTGTTTTGGAAACACCAAATACATGATTATTACTTATTAATGAACAAGTTCAATAATAGCTAGCTAAAACCGGAAAATTCCTTACCAAAGATAAAGGAGGTAGCTCTAAATCCACCTTTTCTTTGAACTTTCAATGAATGCACAGAATTGTACTCAGTGATTTTACCCTCCTCCTAATTAATAACACACAAAACAAATTAATTAGCATAATTTACAGTGCCTTTTCTTTTTTACTGACAAGGGAATTAAGCAATAACTTAATTACCATGACTATCAGAGAGTTGAGAGGATTGCCAACCAAAGTATTTTTTTTGAGACTTTGGTTTTGATAGATGAAGAATTAGAGTTAAAATGCGAAGAATATATAAAGCATAAAAAGAGTTAGAGTGGGAACGTTGCATGTAACGTTGGTGGCATAAAATTTATCGATTTCCTGTTGGTGTCATTTTCATTCTCTTTCTCATTGTTCATCAATAAGAAGATGTGGCTGGCACCTAAATTGGGGATAAAAAGTGACTTTGACAAGTGACACAATGGCCATTAATACATTATATTACATAATAAATATGGTTGTGGCCTTTTTTATTAACTTATTACTCCTCATTTCAGCTAAATAATTCTTGTTTTCTCAGTTGAAATATTGTATCTTTATCTTTCTTTCTCTTTTTTTTTTGGGGTGTGATTTAGGGGTTGGGTTGTGGTTACCAAAAATTAGGTCTTCTACTATGCTAGAAGTGGCTGGAGAAAGGTGGGCAGAGGCGGAGCTCCAGGCTAGAAGGTTGCCTATGGGTTAGCTAGGCTAAATTCAACCGTTTTAATCCAAACTTTGTATGTTATAGAAATTATTAAATATATATATAAAAAAACAAATTCATAATTGCTTATCGTAGAGTTTAAAATTTATAAAGTTTAAATTCTTGTTCCACCTCACAGTGGTGTGGGTATGCACATCATCCTAATTAGGTCATGTTCCATTTAACCAAGCTTTCTTTGCCTCAACATCAAACTCGGTCGGAACATTTTTTTTTTGTTTCTTTAACCAATTGCAGGAGGAACAAATAATAATTAATAGTTGAATAGATTTGAACACTCATTGTCTGTCTCTTCTTTTTTAAAAAGTAACAAAAAGTAATATTAAAATCCAAAGGAAATATAATATACTACTATATCATATATTCCATGTAGATCAAAGAGGTACCTCGGAAAGTAAGCACTCTCCACCTTTAATCTGAGGTTGTGGGGTCGAGTCATTAAAAAATAAGAGAGCAAAAAAGGGGTGTGACTCGATCATAGGAGGGGTAGAAAAAAATTTATTATTTTATAATAAATTTCGAAGTTTTTTTAACAGTGAAACACCATTATAATAAGATGGTGGATATTTTAAAATAAAGTTGTTAAATTTCTTGTCTAACATGAGCTTTTATTAAGGCTACCTCGCAAGATAAATATTTATGTCATGGGTACTGTTGGGTTCTTTTCCATTTAAAATTAAATCGATGCTTAAAAGTTGGCATAGTATAGTGGAGTACTATATTAGGCAAGTACCGACTACTGAGCCATTTATTCACAAATCACAGGTTTATCGTTATACTTGACCACATATATGATACTAACATCTTTTGCCAATACTACATGGCTTGTCTGGTATTCCTTTCGTTTCAATTTCTTTTATTATTACTTTTTTTTCTTCTTTTTGTAACTAGTATTTTTTATTTTATTTTTAACCTTTTCATATGCATGATATATTTAAGATCAGAAGATTCAAAATATATTTTGATATATTATACATATTTTTAGTTTAAGATCATAAAATTCAAGCCTTTTTTTTTTGTTCTTAAATTTTGTGTCAAATAAAAACTAAAAAACAAATTGAAATAGATGGAGGGGAGTATGATATACCAGAATAAAAAAAAGTTAATAACAATTCGTAGAAAATATACATTTGGGTAAAACTAATACTACTAATGTTTCTAAATAGTTTCAGAACATGAATATTATATTCCTAATGAACAACTAACACGCTTTAAAGTGGAAAGCAACATCACAACATACCTGAATTTTTGAGGATTATGTCCAAAATATTAGGTCCCATTAATGAGTGGACAACTCAAATCACCTTAATGACTGATTGATCATAAGGTTCTTGATAGAAATAGTGTTAATGTGCGGTTCAATAATGTTCACGGAGCAAGATGCTTCTTGCTGCTAACATGGATGGATGATGGATCCCCACTGCCAACACACTTTATGGATACAAACGACAATGCTATTTTATTGCTAATTAAGTGTGTACGTTTATGAATATATGTGAATTTTTCATCAAGTAATGTACATGCGCGCACCTGATATATGCTTTGGACATACTAAGACCTTATAACTTATAATCTGGAACACAAGATTTTAGGTAAGCAATGTTGATACTTGAACCAGTAGAACTAAAAGCGAAAGGCGAATCTCATATTTGAAGTTTCTCAGTTTGAAGTCACACAGCCACAACCTTAAAGTTGGAGTAGTATGAAAAATGATAAAATTAATGGTTATACATTCAACTAACACATTTTAAATGAGTTGGTTATTCAACCATTTAAAAGTCGATCAAATCTGAATTAACCCATATGATCTATCATAAAATATGAACAATCCACACGTATTCCTCAATTGCACTCCCCTTAAAGTAGGTAAGAGTGTAGCAACCTCTAAAAAGTACACTTATTAAGAATGTATTTGGCGAAAAATATTTTAAAGTATTTTTTTTTTCAATTTTCACATGTTTAATTAACTTAAATGTCTTGAAAAATATTTTCCAAATGGACTTAGTTTCCTATAATTTAAGTAAAAATGACTTAATTTCATAAATAAAGTAAGGGTAACAAATTCAAAACTTTCCTTAAACCTCACTTCCCAAAACCGTTCAGAACTCTTGACCAAAATCATGATTTTAATTTGTCCTGACCTCAATTCAAGATCACTCATTCCCAAATTTTTTTCGAGAAAAAATATGAAAATATTTTTCTTCGTACTAAATACACTCTAAGAGGAGAAAAAAGAAAAGCAAAAATCCTGTGATTTGAAGTACTTATTTCCTTACCTAATAAAAAGATATTTAATTTATTTACGTATTTTTATTCATATTAAATACGAGTTAAATATAATATTTTATTTATTTTCACTTAATTCATTTTGAACCAACTGATTTTCTACGCAACCTTACTTACTTGTCCACTGAAAGTATCTTTTAATTAATTTAATTAATTAAGGACCCAAGCCAAGAATATTAGTGCTATTCACGAACCGGTTTGTGGGCATAACATGAAATGGGTTTCTAAAATGGGGTCCACAACTCTTACGTGTCGAGTCACTGGACAAAGTGGAAAGTCTGAGAATTAAACTCGAAACATTGGAGTAAAACCAAGCGTATAATACAAGCCTTGTAGATATACCGTACTTATTACTAGGGGTGTACAAGTTAAATCGTAAAGTCAAATTGAACAGATAAATCAAATCAAATAAAAAAAATTAATTTGTGGTTTGGTTTGGCAGTTGAAAAAAAACGACCACTCTTGATTTGGTTTGGTATTAAAAGAAAAAAAAGTCAAATCGAATCCAAACCAAACCGACACACACACACACACACATATATATAATTTTATATTTATAGATAAAAAACATTATTTATAATCTACTTTGTTAATATATTTTTAGTTAGTTTATAGTTTTTAATGTTTATATATTTTATTTCAAATTTGGATTTGTAAAATTTGTAAATATTTTATTTTGTATTAAGATCCGAAGTTACAATTATATTGTTACAATTTTTCAAATTTGAAGTTAACAATTTACTTTGTAATTATTTTTTTTTTGTATTCAGTTTGCCTGTAGCCATTAATCTTATTAATTTAACATAATTAATGTTGATATTTCAAAAAAAATATTTTGTACTCATATGAATTTTACCGTCTTTTAACAAATTTCTATCATTTAATATTTTTTAAGTTTAGCTTATCACACAAGTAAGTGAAAATATATTTGATCTCTTTTTCCAATACCGTATAGTTGTAAAAAATAAAAAAAGTCGAAAAAAATTGACTAAAGCCAAAACCGAAAAAACCAACTTTATATAGTTTGATTTGATTTTTAGATTTAATAATAAGACATAATTGGTTTAGATTTTTTAATAAAAAAAATCAAACCAAACCGACTTATGTACGGCCCTACTTATTACATACATATATATACGAAAGAGGCGGGAAAAGCTTAAACCCTAGTACCCAACATTTGAGAAATTGACTTGGCTTTCTGAGTTCGTTCTATCCAAAAAATGGGAATTAAGGTTTGTCTACACAGAAATTTGGTGTTTAATCAATCGATTTCCTCTTTCATTTTCTTAACTGTTTCTTTGTGAATTCTAGGGTTTAATGAAGCTGTTGGCTGACAATGCTCCAAGTGGAATGAAGGAGCAGAAATTCGAGAGCTATTTCGGCCGTAAAATAGCCATCGACGCTAGTATGAGCATTTATCAGTTCCTGGTCTGTACATTTACCTTATATGCATTCATGTTCAGAATGCGTTATATCTTAATGCCTGTGGAGTTATTAGGATAATTCGATGGTGAATTGTTGTGCTGTAGATTGTGGTAGGACGAAGCGGTACGGAAATGCTCACTAATGAAGCTGGGGAAACTACTAGGTATACTATTATACTCTATATAAAATGAAAAGGAGCAACATTTTGTGGGCTATTTGTTGCTTTAAAGAGTAAAGCAAAACATATTTGTCTACTTGCTGTTATGGTTCATTTAGATAATTTCTTATGTTAGGTTTGCTTTACTTGGTTCTACTTTGAATTTGGCATTACAAAACTATAGTTTTTATTGATTATGATGACTATGTGTGTTTTCAGTCATTTGGTTGGGATGTTTTCGCGCACGATTAGGCTTTTGGAAGCTGGAATCAAGCCAGTGTAATTTGTTGCTTTAAGCGTTTGTGCTTTTCCTTTTGTCCCTTTCTTGCCTTGTTCCTCTTCAGTAATTCCCATTTCTTTATTAACAGTTATGTTTTTGATGGTAAGCCCCCTGATTTGAAGAAGCAAGAACTTGCAAAACGGTACCTATTAGCTCCCTTATATGTTCTTTGTATTATATCCATGAAATGCTGCCTGTTTGTTCATTTTCTCATACTATCATGTCTATGCAGTTACTCTAGAAGGGAAGATGCCACAGATGACTTGGCTAAGGCTACAGAGGTTGATAGTTATATGTCATTATGATTCAGTATCTCTTTTGGGCTTATTATTAACTGAATTTAATTTCCTGTACCCTCCACCACAGGAAAAAGGTTGGGAAAAGTGTATGACAAGTTCTATATTTTTGGTCCACCTCTTATTTTTCCTCATATGTTTGTCTTTTCACGTAATTGATATAGTTGCATTATGATTACAGAGTGGCAACAAGGAGGATATTGAGAAATTCAGCAAGAGAACAGTAAAGGTGGGTTTGTATAATTGTTATTCTAGGTATATTAGTTATGTAAGAGAAGAAATGGTGTTTGTCTGCTGCTCCTTTAATCTCATTGCATAGTAGATGGTTAAAACCCCTATTGCTCTGTTATAGTTTAATTTACAACCAGATTCACAATTCGAGTTGGAAGCTTCTAGAACAAAGAGAAATTGAAGACATTGTGGAGAGAATATTGACTTGTATTAAGAGAGAAAGTTTTTACAATCGCTAATCTAAATCTCAACAAGCTGTACAGATGATTATATAGCAATCCTATCTGATAACTACCTCACCTAACCATGGTTAACTTAAGTAACCAAACGTCTAACTAACTCAATGCATGCTAACTATAAATGTGAAAATATCTTGTACCAACTTTAACTAACTCTAACCAACTTGTATCTTGTATCAATTCTCATATTCTCAATAATCTACAAATACAAGATTTGTAAAACTATACTGGAAAAGTCCAACAGTTTGAGATGCAGAGAGAACTAATAATGTCAAGAAAAGGAAGCACCTTTACCCATAATCTGTTCACCGTTACTCTTCAATATTATTTTGTACAGACAGAAGTTTAAGAAGCAGGTTGTGTCTATGCTCAAACTCCAAAAATTGTACTATCAATTTTCTGCTATTGAATTGTGATTTACAACCTTGTTCAACACAGATTTGCAGGTTCTGAGTATAAAAAAGGTTTAGAACTTAGGCAAGGGTGTGCATCAATTGTAGCTACTAATACCAATGAAGTGTTTGAGACTTTGAAGAAAATGACTTCTTGCGAAATATGGCATCTCGTTGTATAACAAGCTTTGGCTCATAAACCTCTTGAAATGTTTCGGTTCTACCCCTTTTTTTACATTGTAAATAGCCAAAACCTGTGGATTTACATGAATGACACATACTCAATTTTCAGGTTACGCCACAACACAATGATGACTGCAAAAAACTTCTCAGACTAATGGGGGTACCTGCTGTTGAGGTGAGTTGGAAGTATAGACATTCTGGTAGTAGGGTGTCTTTTAGATGGTTAGTGGCATTCACTGCACCTTATTTCACGTAATTTACATTCAATGGTATCTCTCTAAAGTACAATTTTTGCCCCTGATGCAAGAAAGTCTGAGTTTTTTCCTTGATGGTTTCCTTAGGCTCCTTCTGAAGCAGAGGCTCAGTGTGCTGCACTTTGCAAGGCAGAAAAGGCATGTATACCCTGTCAATTAATTAATTGCTTAGAACTATGTGTGATCCGTGTCCGATTTGGTCAATTGACCAAAATTGATGGGGAAAGTATGGACAGGTTTAATGATTTTTGTAATCAATACAAAAGTTAAGGTGAAATTGAAGAAAATGGAATAACTTTTATATAGAAATTTCTATGTCACTCCTTTTCCTTTGATCTCCTTCTAGGATTCTCCTCAAGTTCTCCACATAATATCTCATAATTTTAGTTTTATAACTCTATTTTTAGATATTTTAATTATTTTTAGGCGAATCCCCTCACCCGTAACCAAAAATGCATCCATATCCCGGAATCTTAAAAATTAGATTACGAAGGATCCGACCTCTAGATCCGCACCCATATCATGCATACGCATCCAAGTCCGAGCAACTTAGGTTTGGAATATCTAATCTATATTATTGTGAAGGATATATTTTAGGCCTACATTTGCAGAATTAAGTTTCTTCATGGTATGCGTAGTTGGTTGCACATATGCTATAATAAAAACTTCGGAGGTTGGGTGGGGGTTGACAATGAAATGTTTCTCTGAAGAACTATGATATGTGATTGAGTCAGATTTTCCACTTCCAAGTCAATCATTGGGCATCATTACAGATAAGTATTGAAAGAGTTCCTCTACTTGTCAGGTTTATGCTGTGGCCTCAGAAGATATGGATTCCTTAACTTTTGGAGCTCCAAAGTTTCTTCGCCATTTAATGGATCCTAGCTCTAAAAAGATACCAGTGATGGAATTTGATATCTCCAAGGTAAAATGGGCCTGAACACTTTTTTTAGTTGATGTCTTGATGTCAAGTATATTATCTCTTGATTTATGTCTTATTGAAGGTATTGGAGGGACTTGATCTTAGTATGGATCAGTTCATAGACTTGTGCATTCTTTGTGGATGTGATTACTGTGATAGCATCCGAGGTACCATGCTTTTCAGTTAGATCTCTGTTTAAAAATCATTTGACTATGCATATGCTACCTCGTGTTTTTTCTGCACTATCCGCAATCAGTAATGCTACAGTAAGTGTCATTTTCGTGGTTTGCACAAGTTTTACCTAGGTCCTGACTTCTTATAGTCAATTTTACATTGGCATCTAGGAGCCGTTTAAGTTTCATCTGCTTATGCTACATGCTTTACTTATGCTGTAACTGATATGGTTTGAGTGATTGGAGCAATATTTCTTGTTATCTAATCATCAATCTATGCAATAGGCATAGGGCCCCAGACGGCTTTGAAGCTTGTACGCCAACATGGGTCAATGGAGAGCATATTAGAGAATATTAACAAAGAGAGGTACTTCATTTGATGTTTTATGGAACTGAGTTCGTCGAGTATGTATGCATGCATTAATTGGGTGTTAACTAGCTCTTCTTTGCCAACAGTCATCAATTATCCTGAATACTGAAAAAATGAATATAATTTTTTGCCAGAAGCTAGTTGATTTGCCTTGATTCTCAAGGCAGAAAGAGTGAGGAGATGTTGAAAATTTAGAAATTTATTCTAAAGGAGCTTGTCATATTTGTAAAGGGATTTCCACTTTTACTGCAATTACTCCTCGAGACTTTATGGGTTAGCACTATTTGATGGACTGTACACTTCCTTCAGACAATAAACAATGTTCTGAAACATTTTGGCATACTTCCTTGGGAAAGATTTTGAAATTTTAAGTTCATGAGGGTCCATATGTTATTGGATAAATCATTAAAGAAACAGCAGTCTGGTTAAGCTCCCGCTACTTGTGGAGTCCTGAGAAGAGCTGGATCACGTTGGATCTATTGTACACAGCCTAGACCTGGTTGCCCCTTAAGTATAGCTTATCTCAAAATATATGGTCTCTTGTGAAATTAAATTTTCAGAAGCCTCTAGAGCTTTGATCTAGTAATAGAAGTGCAACTCGTGATGTGTGGGTTAGGGGCATGCCATGGGTTTGCCGCAAATGTAAGCCTAGTTTTAAGTGGAGAAGGGTAGTGGTACTGGCATTAGCTACTGAGTTTTGAACCATACGGTTCTAGCCCTCAAGGATTTCTTTTGTTATTAAAAGAAAAGGTTAATTTAAAAAAAAAAATCAAGAGAAAAGTATGCCAAGTTATTGACTTACTTGAGAACACTCCCTCTCTCTATCTCTTCTGTCTCCATCTCACCTTTCCTTTGGGTAGTGGTTGGAGAGTGGGTGGACCTGACTGAAACATTATTGGTAAATTTATGTGGGCAGTTGAATTAACAATGATTAAATCATATGTTGCTTAAAGTATTTTCATTGCTGATCCTATTGTAGATATCAAATACCTGATGATTGGCCTTATGAAGAGGCTAGGCGGCTCTTCAAGGAACCATTAGTTGTTACAGATGATGAGCAAACTGAACTAAAATGGGCTGCTCCTGATGAAGAAGTGATTGTCCTACCTGAGAAACTTTTGATTTTTTGGTTGGTTGTTAATGAATTTTAACAGAATCTTCATTTTTATATTCTTTTCTTATTAGGGGTTGGTTAACTTTCTGGTAAAGGAAAATGGATTCAACATTGATAGAGTTACAAAGGTATCATTCCTTTTGCCACTATTTGACATAAAGATTTCTTCTAGCTTTTGTTGAAGGATACAGTTAACTACTTTGCATCTTGCTTTGTTCAGGCAATAGAAAAGATCAAGACAGCCAAGAACAAATCTTCTCAGGGGCGGTATGAATTGCTTAGAATAAATCTGTTGATGGTTTAGTGTCCGAAAAACTGTTGTTCCCTTAACTTCTTAAAAAGTGGTTGATTGGCCCTTGAATATTATTTTACTTGTAAAAGCCTTTAATTTATGTGCAATGTTCTAGTGTGTTTGTAATTCTTGCAGTATTTTCTAACCATGATTGCATTGTGAATTTGTGTCATTTTTGAACAGGTTAGAATCATTCTTTAAACCAGCTCCAGTTAAAAGAAAGGTACCATTCATGAACTACCCCCCCCCCCCCCCCCCCAAAAAAAAAAAAAAAAAGGCATTTAACTGAAAAATCTTTATTTAAGATTGCCAACATCATTGTGTTGCTGACACTTTTTGGTGATAGAAGAATTGGATGAAGTAATCATTTATATGTTATATATGAGTAGGTCAGTTCACTTGATTAACAACTGCAAATTATGTGTGGTTAGAAGTAAGAGCAACACTTGGCTATGTTGTTTCTTCTTTCTTTTCAATCATATCTTATGTTGATTGTTCTTGAAGTCAGCTATATCTCTTGGGATTGAATATTAATTTAGGTCATCTTTCATGTGTAATGCTTTTCTAAATTCCAAAGGTTTCTTTCTTTTGGAATACAAAATTCAGGCATAGAGCCTGTTTGGATTGGCTTAAAGTTGGTCAAACCTACTTTTAAGTCCATTTTTAGCCTTTGGGTGTGTTTGGCAAAGTTAAAGTAAGTTTAAAATGACTAAAAAAAAGGTTAAAAGTTAAAAGTAGGTACTCCCCTACCTTTCATTTTTTAATTTAAAAGTTATTTAAGTTCGACTTTTTAAAAACTACTTTTAAAAAGCTACTTTTTTTAAGTTAAGCCAAATGGGCTCATAGTCTTGTCCTGAAAAAGTATGCCCATACTAGATATTGAATTTGTCAATGTTTGTTTCAAATTCTAACTGGTTGCCACCATAACTTATTGTACATTAGCTCACAAGGAATCCAAAAAGCATGCCCATGCTTGATGTAGAATTTGTTAATGTATGTTCCAAAATTATGACTGGTTGCCCCCATAACTTTTGGTACGTTGGCTCACAGGGGACTAAATGTGTTCTTGTATCTCCGAGTCCTGTTACCAAGTTTAAGACACTCTCTTTACGATCCAGACCTGGTGTCCTCGGAAGGCTAATCTTCCCATCTTTAGAATTGGGGTCGAATTACTCCGTGCCGCTATCCAGACACGTCTCCTTCGGCATATGATGCTGTAAACCCCTCATGAACCTTGATCTCGAAGTTCTTGCCTTTCATAATACAAAATGCTCTAATTGCTAAGATTGAATAGTGAATTCTGAACCTGTGGAAAAGAAATTGATTGATTAAGGTTTGGAATAATTGTTAATTCATGAAAATACAGGTGGTGCAGCTAAAAAACATCCTCCTAAAAATTGTGTCCCATTAACTAATGGTTGAACACAAACATTAATTTGGAAAGTAATGACTACATAAGTTGAGTTGGGGAGTAGGGTAATGATGTTGAGAACTGATACTTCAAAATTTCTTCCGTCTTTGTGCTGGAAGTTATTTAGTCAAGGCCTAATACATAATCGTCCCTTTAACTTGGCCTCAACTTATATCTATGCCCGCCAACTTTGAGTGTGTACAAGTAGACACTTAAGCTTGTATAAAGTTGAACTAGTAGAAACACATGCGTTTTACATGGCATAATAAAACTCTCTTTGAGTGTATCTTATGGAATTGCCATGTAAGACATGTTCTGCTTGTTCAACTGTATGCAAGTTGAAGTGCCTACTTGTGCACACCCAAAGTTGGAGGACATAAATGTTAGTTGAAATCAAGTTAAAGGACATGTTTATGTATTATGCCTTTAGTCAACATTTACTTTTTGGTTTCGAAAGAACAATTACCATATTTTAAGCTTAAGTATTCTTGGTATTATTTTTCTATTCTTGACATTGGTTTTTTGTGAAGAACAAAAATCTAGAGGATTTTGCTCCTAAATGATGCATCTTTGGCTTAAGATTGGATCTCGTTAAAGTATGATGCCTTATCTGGTCACAGGAAACAGCTCACACCACTGAGAAAGGAGCTGCTAACAAGAAATCAAAGGCTGGTGGTAGTAAGAAGAAAAAGTAGTTAGCATCAAGTTAAAGCTTGCAGTGAAGTGATGGTTTCGTACCTTGGTCAGGTTTGATTCTTTGATCATTATCTATGTTGACTGTCTGCAATACAGATTCTGATGCGACTTTATAATTTTTCCCAAGTACCATTGTCCACTCATCAAGACTAATTGGAGTGACGTCAACTGAATTGAAGTGGCTAATGTGTTTCCTTTGAATTTTTTCTCGACTTTGGAAGTAGTTTTAGTATTCTTTTTGGTTTCTGCACAGTAATTTGGTGTCCTTTCAATGCACCAGCAGGATTTGTTGTTTTCAAGATCTAGCTAAACTAGAGAATTGAAGTTTTTGTTTGAAGAAAGGAACACTAGTTCATTGGAAATTATGGAAAATATTTTTAAAAAATGTTGTATTTCGTTTCCCTAATTTACAAGTGAAGAAAAGAAGACGAATTGGACAATCTATCAGAGGTTGATGTGCGTTTCACTAATTATTAAACCTGCTTTAACTTGATGTTGGCTTAACCTTCGTTTCTTTGGTTTTTGTTCATCAAAAGGATACACTAATGCATGTGGTTTCTTTTATCTGCTTGGAAGAACAGAGAGTGTCCAGTCACATTTCTGCTTGCGGAGTCTTTGGTGGCTGGTGCCTCAATTTTGTTTGTTCTTCTGGAAGAAAATACACCGATTAGTCAGGCCTCGTTTCAAGCGTCTCGTTTCTTTTTCTTTTCTTCTGTATCTCCACTCTGCCCTCTTTTTCAATCAATGAATGTATAAATCTGGATTATCCTGGGTTCTCATCCTATGTGAATTGGCATTTCTGTAAGTTGCATGTACCGTTTAATTCATAAAACCAATCTTAATCTAGTATTGGCACAGTTGATGCAATGGTTTAGTTCTCTCGAGTCCGAGGCATTGTCTTGTCGCTGACTTTGGATCTGCTGTTACATATCTGTAATGAAATAACTTAAGAATTGTAGATTGAGACTGAGGAAAGAACTCGTATTTTGGTATCTAGCAGGGATTCCAAGTTTAAATGCAGGCGTGGAGCGTCAAGTCCAAACGAATTCTTAGACTTTTGTTCAGACCTCAAAGTTTCGAAACATCTGCTTTAGCTTCACAAATGTTCATTAGCTTGGAAACACGTCCTACACAATAAAACACAATGAGTACAAATTGATAATGTTGTTGCTCAAACATAATTTTAGTGTTGTAAATGAAAAAAAATGTAGCTAATATGTGTTTATAGTGCCTATCAACAGCTAGCTATAATAGATTTTAGGAGAGGTAGATGTATGTCAAAGAAGACTAGATGGGAGGTGGTTAAATAAGACATAACACATTTTTAGCTTATTGAGGACATGACCCTAGATAAAAATGTATGGAGGTCGAGGGTTTTAGAGCAAAAGGATAGTAGGTAATCGAGTGTTGTAATACTTATATGTGGAAGAGGTCGGGGTAGTTCCCTCTTCTCATCTTCTCCTTATTTTGTTATATTAGTCAGTATTCTAGCGTCTTTCTTCAATTAATTTTTACTACTTTAGGTGCTTCATTTAATTTGTTCATCTAGGTATTTAATTTGTTAGGTTATTTTTCTTTCAGTTCTATTTTGATTACACCTTTTTTGAATAGAAGATCTATATGAAAAAGACTCTCCACCCCACAAAGATAAGAATAAGGTGTTTGTGTACATCTAATCTTTTCCAGGCTTTACTTACAAAATTATAAGATAAGAATAAAGTGTTAATGTACATCTAATTTTTTTCAGACTCTACTTATAAAATTATACCAGTTATTATAATTCTTGTTACTAACTACCATGTTGAATCCTAATCCTTAGTCGTTCCTTCAGATTTGACTTTTTCGGCCCTTTGAAATGTCTTCAATCATCTTTGCATTATGATCCAATGTAATCTGTGATCTATAGAAAGTGCTATTAAGTTGTTTACTAAAACCAAAAGCTGCCCTAATCACTTAATTCTTGACAAATTAGGCATATTAAGTTCTCTATTTATAATAATATCTATCCTTCTACATACTAACTACTCTAAAAGTGAAAACCTTAAAATGTCAATACTAAATAGTGAATTACCTAATTACTCATTAAAAAATTAGTGATTTTTTAATCCTTTAGGTCGACATTACTCCTGTAATTTTTTATACTAAAAATAAAGTTAGTTTTTATTCAAATAATAATTTTGTGTTAAATGAAATAATAATGTTGGAATTGATTTCATATTCCAATGATTTCTAATTAATTGGCTTCTTTCCATTTCTATTACCCTCATTTCTCAAATAAACAAACATATTTGTTTAAACTCATTCTATATTATATGCTCAGTAATAACAAACATAATTTTTTTTCTTTATATGTTTCTTTCGTATCTTTTCGGTAGCTACCAACTACACATTTAATTATTTCTATGAGCTTCTGGCCTAACCCTATTCACACTCATTAATTATACATATATATAGTACATACCCTTTTTTTTTGTGGAAGTCAAACGGTGCTTCAAGCTTTGATAGAACATGTTAAATTTGAGGGTGTTTAGGATTTGGTGAAAAATTGATTCAAATCGATTACTTTGACTTAAACTGATTAAATAAATTGTTATGTTTAAACTTTGATTTGGTTTTGTTTTAAAAAAATTTAATAAATTGTTTGTTTGTTTTAAACTACTTGTTTATCAACTTTGTTTACCCTATTAAGCTTATAGATCTTAAGACATTCTCTCAATGGTCCAGGAAAATTATTAGTACCGTAATAGAAGTTAGTAAAGGCTTAATTATAAGTTGTCAAAGAATGAAAAATTCTTTTTAATTGTAGAAAATGAAAATAAAGAGAGAAATATTATTAGATTTCATAAAATTTGAAAATCAAACCAAAAACTTTTGGCCTGTCGTTAGATTTCGTACATCATTTTGATTAGGGGTACTGTTTGCGGGTTGGTTATCGGTCAAAATCAAAATTAAATCAAGTTTTACAACCATCAAAACCAAATTAAAACAAATATAATATCGGTTTGTTTGTTATCGGTTTCGGTTCGGTTATTCAGTTATTAACCATACACAAAAATAAAAGAAATAATTTATTCAAATCGTGAAAAAAGGGACAATAATCCATTCAAAACGAAAAATAGTTAGGGTGACTGACATTACAGAACTTTCGATCACTGAATTTACTATGAATAAAGCTTCAAAATTCACTATTTTGGCATAGAAGGGTGAGGCAATGACATTTTCAGTCCCACAGAGAATTGACATAGAGACTCGTATAAATGAAACCAATAAAATAAATATTCTCACCTTAGGCATTTTTGCTTTTAATAAGTAAATTATAAATAAATTTTGATGAAAACATATATAAGAACTTTAAATTGTTTATAAAAATACTATATTATGTATATGCAATTATAAAATATATGTATATAATTTGTCGGTTCGGTTTGATTATTTTGGATTTTTTCGAACAAAATCATTACCAAATCAAATACTATCGATTTTTAAAAGAGTAAAACCAAACTCATATAGAATCAATTTATTTAATCGATGTGATTTTATTTTTCAATTTGAATTGATTCTTATCCGAACATCCCTAATTTTGATTTGGCCAGTTAAGAACTACTCACCTAAAGCTTTTCATACTTGCCTATAAATAAACAGGTTAGTTTCTCTTTGCGATATATGCATACAAATTAAATTAAACACTCAACCATTGAATCCTTTAGAAAGATGTTTCCTTTAATTTAATTGTGGTAATTATGGCATTATTAGCCATCAACTCAGATAAAGCTTGTGCTGGAGATCCAGATATGCTCCAGGATATTTGTGTTGCTGATCTCACCTCAAGTAAGTTAAGCTAAGACGCGGTTCCAATAATATTGAAAATTTATTTGTACCTAATTAACTAACTTATAAGTGATCTGATTGTGTAACAGCCTTGAAGGTGAATGGATTTCCATGCAAGAACACGTCCACCGCGGCTGATTTCTCTTCAATGGCCCTTTCAAAGCCAGGAGTCATTACCAGCACATATGGTTCCGTGGTCACTGGAGCAAATGTTCTAACTATCCCTGGCCTTAACACCCTCGGTGTGTCCATGGCTCGTGTCGACTATGCTTAACCCACCCCACGTCCACCCACGAGCCACTGAGATGATCTTCGTTTTACATGGTACATTGGATGTTGGTTTTATAACCACAAAGGCACAAACAATGTCATTGTTCTCTAAGCGCATTGTACAAGGAGAGGAGTTGTTCATTTCCAAAAGAACAATGGGAAATATCCAGCAGCTGTTATTGCTGCCTTAAATAGTCAATTACCTGGTGCACACTATCTATTGCGACAACGTTGTTTGCAGCTACACCACCTGTCCCTAATGATGTTTTGGCTCAAACATTCCGGATTACTTCTCCCGAATCTCAACTGATTAAAGCAAAATTTGCCACTAATTAAGTAGTGAGAATTCTATTTCTCCACAAAAGTTATGTTCAAGTTTGGCGCACGGTTGTTAACTCATGTTGTTCGGTTTAAAAGATAGTTTTTTCTCTTTTGCCTTTCTCACCATGTAATAATAATGTTTTCAATCGTGTACTCACTCTATCTTCATTTTTACTTTGTTACTGTTTGACTTGATACATTCGTTACAAAAATAATTATTAATATAAGTATTTTACCAAACTATTATATTAAATGATAATTAGTATTAGATTTTGGAAAATAAGTATTTAATGTTGAGGGTAAAATATGAGAAAAATATAATTGTCTTTTCTTAATATGTCAAAAGTGACGAGTAAAAATAAAAATTTATTTTAGAAATAAGTCACAAGTAAAAGTGAACAGAGGGAGTATTAATGCCTCCGTCCTATATTAGTTGATCACTTTTCATTTAATTTGCATGGTGCTTAAGGAATCATAAATAAGAAAATGATTTTACTGATTCACCCCTTAAAAAACTTTTTGAATATTTTACAAACAAAGTGAAACTTTCAAAAAGAATTAATTGCAAAGGTAATATAGAAAAAAAAATTACTCGTAATTAATGATTTCTTGATTTAGTAAGGTAATCAACTAATATGGGACAACTATATTTAGTATGATGATCAACTAATATAGAATGAAAGGAGTATATAATTGTGGGAATCAATCGAATTCTGATGTAAATAGTCCAATAAGAGCAATTTTTTTTAGGAATATTTGGAACCGCCTATTTCGGAGTAAAAGAATTGTTTTCAAGTAGCGTTCAATCGAATTTAAATGCATGCGTGGTTCGATCAAACTAATCGCTCTTACTGTTATTTAGCCTCCAAAATATTTTTTGTAAAGTTAATATATATTGAGCATATAAAGAATCAAGACAGAAAAGATCCTTTTGGCTTTGCTTTATTCACCACAATTTTTCTTTTTGTGAAGAGTATATATTTGTCAAAGTAAATCACTTCATCGTAAAAAACTAACTAGTCATTAATGATCAACAAACTAACACCTGTTTAAAATCAAAATGAGATATTTTAATGTCAAAAATACCTTAATAATATGTTTTAAATTACCTATTTGTATATTGACAAGTGAAATATACAAACGGAGTTCTGAAATTTCTTAAATGTATAAATACAAAATTTGTATATATTTAACATATTTGTATATTTGCAAGCGAAGAATGACGAAAATATACCACCGCAGTTTTCATAGCAAAGGAAACTATAGCTATGGAGTGCAATTATTAAAACTATAGCTATAAAACCTTATTATATCTATTATATTTGCTATTTCTGAAATTTTCTCTTAAAATTATCTTGTATTTGTTCATCAAAAGATCTCTAGGGATCAG
Organism: Solanum pinnatisectum; assembly: GCA_035578085.1. NCBI lineage: Eukaryota > Viridiplantae > Streptophyta > Magnoliopsida > Solanales > Solanaceae > Solanum > Solanum pinnatisectum. The sequence continues at coordinate 60,577,374 of CM069076.1, forward strand.
GCCGAAACAGTAAGAGTGAAAACAAAGCCCAATTAGAAAGGCCTTAGCGAAACTTAATGAGGTTAGCGAGTCTTTGGATCAGGCCCAAAAGTATATATTCGTCGAAGGCCTTCGTAAATTGGACTTACATATGAATGGAAAATACATTATTGGATTTCGATAGTGAAGTAGAATTATGTAATCCATTAATTAGTCTTTCTTAAATTATAAAATATTCTCCGTTTTTAGGGTCAATATAGAATCTACACTACTTGGATTATTTTTTTTGGTTACGCATTTCCCAAGCCAAAAATTACATTTGCTAGCTAAATCTATATAAAAAAGTAAACATTATTTTATATTTAAATATATATATATATATATATATATATATATATATATATATTTGTATATTAAGGTGGATAGGGTGTTATTCACAAACTCTAAGATAAGTATTCCCCATTGGACAATTTATTTATGAAAGTGTATGTATAGTTGTTCAAAATCGAACCGAAACAGAAAATTGAATTGAAAAAAATTTATTGGTTTATCAGTAATGGGTTATTGGTTTAGCGGTTCAGATAACAATTTTGATTTTTATTGTTACCGGGTTATTAATTATTAACGGTCTGAGTTTTTTCTTAATGGGTTAACTGATAACCCGATAGTAAGTTAAATAATTATATTTATATCATTTTATATATAAAGTCCTTGACTTAGAGTTCAGTTTCCTACTTTAATTTCTGGCTATCTCATAATCTTGGTTATTATACTATGTAAAAGTGTTTGCTTTTGAGCAAGATGCAACTTGTGAACTCATGTACATGACTCATTCAATTTGTCACCTTGTTTTTAAGTGATTTTTTATTAATTTATTTTTGTGTCAAATCTTAACGGTTAAACCGATAACCGAATCGATAACGATCAACAACCGATAAACCAATATCTTAATGGTTTTATGACGATTTTGCATCACTATAAACCGATAACGAATAAGTCAAACCGATATATTTCAAAACCAAATTGAACCGACCGATACGCAACCTTGTATACCCAAGAAATGGACCGCCCCTCAAATCGGATCAACTTGTACTTTTTTGAGTTGACTCGATAGTGATAGATTAGCTAGGCCTTATTTGGCCACTCCCAAAGCAACTGTTTATGGATATTGTGGAGAAACTCCTTACTAAGGAAATATTTTAATTATATTTATATATGATAAATTGAAATATGATGATAACAAGGTCTTCCAAGAATAGAATAGTTACATTGTTAGAAGAGCGTTTTAATTGTTCTTGAGAAATAAGTCATACTCATAATTAACTAGGTTGCTTCTGTTCAAATAAGGGAAGAAACACCGAGTCAAATAACTAAAAATATTTTCCGGCAACAAATACGGATCAAAGAATCGATAAATATTTGTATAACATAAGATTAAAATGTCCCCTTAGCTTGGTGTGTCCTGAGTTCCAAACAACTGTAATTCTTTGTTTAAATGTTGTTATTAATTAAGTATGTTGAATTATTCTCTTAATTGTACAATTCTGATTTGACTTGGACGTAGTCCATTTGGAGGCCCTTCAATTATCTTTGCATGACAATTAACGATCCAGTGTTATCTGTCTAGGAAGTGCAAGTTGTTTTGATAAATTAGGCATTAACTAATTATATATATTCACTATGTACTGTAAACAATTTATTCTTGTCATAGTACTTTAACATGTTATCACAACTACATGCCTCTTTGTTTCAAGCTATTTAATTTTCCATATACATATAACGATGACATACTCAGTGTAATATCATAAATGAAGTCTGAAAAGGACAGTGTATATGCAAATCTTATCTCTAAGTTATTAAAGACAAATAAACTATTTTTGAAAGATACTCTACTTGAGTTATATTCAAATTTTTATAGTATATACTGCTACATATGCACAGTTTAAACACTAGGTGTAGACTATCATTTATGATTGATAATTTGATATATGCACTTTCAGTTTCCAAAATTTCGATTGTCAAAGAGGTAAAGATAATATGTACCTCTAATTTTCACGTTCCAATTAAAGTCCAAGTTTAGGAAAATTTAAGGGATCTCTAATTAAAATATGCCTTAGCTATACTAGTAATTTTTCAAAATCAGGTCAAATATTACGAACTATTTACTGAATGAAAAAAGAGTTATGTCATACCGTTTAATTGTTAGGATAATTAAGAAGCATATTTTTTTCCTATTTTATATCCTTCATTCTTAATGATTAACCAACAGAATTCTTTATTTTCTTTTTAAGTCTTCATTCTCTTCATTTCGAAGTAATCAACTAGCTAGACCTTAATTATTCCTATGAGCTCCGGCATAAACTTATTCACACTTGTTAATTATATATATATATATAATACCATTTCAATTTTGTGAAAGTCGACTTGTGATTATAGCTTGTTAGAACATGTCAAATTGTGATATATAATGAAGACTATTTCCTTTTTTTTTATTTTTTTTTTTAGTAAAGAAGTTCATTTCCTTAAAGAAATTAATAGCACAATGAGGATAAAACTTGATAACAACTCGAATAGATTATAGTCAAATTATTAACAATTAGCGAATGGCATGTTTCGTGCTCAAACACACAAATTATCTTATGTCAACTTACATTCCAATTACATCAATTTGATTTGTCCGGCTTCTAATTATCACCCTATAAATAAACTGCCTAATTTCTCTTTTCATTATCCATACAAATTTATAAAGCAACATTCAATCATCTTTGTCCAATTCCAAATGGCTGTCTTTAGAAAAATGTTGCCTTTAATTATGGTAATTATGGCATTATTAGCTATTAAATCAGATAAAGCTTGTGCGGGAGATCCCGATATGCTACAAGATGTTTGTGTTGCTGATCTCACCTCAAGTAAGTTAAGCTAAGACGCGCATTCTAATAATATTGAAGATTTATTTGTATCGTAATTAATTAGCTGATAATGTAACAGCCTTGAAATTGAACGGATTTCCATGCAAGAATATGTTCTCCGCGGCTGATTTCTCGTCGATGGTTATTTCAAAGCCAGGAGCCACAAACAACATGTTTGGTTCGCTTGTCACTGGAGCTAACGTTATGGCTATCCCTGGGCTTAACACCCTAGGTGTGTCCATGGCTCGAATCGACTATGCTCCTGGTGGCATTAACCCACCCCACGTCCACCCACGAGCCACGGAGATGATTTACGTTTTACAAGGTGAATTAGATGTTGGTTTTATTACTACAGCTAATGTATTGGTCGCTAAGCATATTGTACAAGGAGAAGTGTTTGTTTTTCCAAGGGGACTTGTTCATTTCCAAAAGAACAATGGAAAATATCCGGCAGCTGTTATTGCTGGGTTCAATAGTCAGTTAGCTGGTACATCGTCGATTGCTACTACGTTGTTTGCAGCAACACCAGCACCAGGTGTTCCTGATGATATCTTGGCTCAAGCATTCCAAATTGGTACTATGCAAGTTCAGCAGATTAAGGCTAAATTTGCACCCAGGAATTAAGTTAAAGTTTTATTTCTCAACAAGTGGATGATGTTTTGGTTTTTGTTTAATGTTAATAAGAGAGAATTCTCCTTAGCTTTCTCATCATGTAAGAATAATGTGTTTGTTATTACTATATATGTTTGCGAAATTGGATTTTGAGTGCTTGTGTTTCGATTACATAATGTTTTTTTTCCTTTATCAAACTATTTGTTAATGGCCGGTAGGCCCGGTACAAGTAAGGATGAGAGAAGATTCTTTGACTTTGTTTCTTTCCAATAATATAGTAGTAACAATTATTAGAAGCTTTTAATCCGGTTCGAATTATTAGAAGTATATATGTGTCAAAGTCAATCAAGTCATCATACAAAATTAGCTAGCCAATCCTCAAAACAACAATATACCTACACACCCAATGATGTCCTACCAAAGTGAGATGTAGCAGCTAGGCAATCGTCAACAAATTAAAATTTAAAAGGTTGAATCTTAAAAATTTCTATCAATTATTATTTTTACCTTTGTCACACGTTTTTCTACTTATTTGAGATCAAATGGTCCCAAGCTCGCTTGAAATTTCATTAGATGTTACAGATTGTACATATAATTTGTGTATTATTTGATTATGATTTAGTGACATATTTGCTATTGAGGAAGTCCTAACACCAAATTAATGTTGTCTTCAACAGAGTTTTACCATAATTTTGAATAGTAATCCCTGTCATTTTCTTCATATACTATAGTCAAGTACTTGAGGGTAACAGGAAAATGACACAAAAACAAACGTCTTTATTTACGTTTTACACTACTCTACGTAACGTAAAAGTAAAAGTCTTCCAATCCGTAACATTGAAATCCTAAACTGCAATCAACAATCAACAATCAACATTGACACTCACACTATTTTTAGTTTTCCAACTTCTTTATTTATTACGAAAATAACAACATTACCCAGTGACTATTCAATATTGTTCCAATTTTAATACACTACTCATTTAAGTCAACAAATCATACAATTCATAAAAATAATATTATCATCATAACTGATACATCATATTCAGTACTATTCTTATACATCTTACCAAATGATCGCTTAAAATATTCAGGGGACGTTTGGTTGCTGATTAAGGAAGACTTATTCATATATTTAAACTAGCATAACTTTATACCATTGTTTGGTTACAAAAATGGGGAAAATAATCTCCACATAAATCCGACATAAGTTATACAAAAATTGCTGCTTCTTGCACCCCCCTCCCCCCCTTTATTTCATGTAAACTATAACATTGCTAATTGGTTCTTATTTTATTCTTTCACATAAATAATACATGTGTAAAACATGATAGAATATATGCATTATTTTATGCTGTAAAAATAAAAATAAAATAACTAATATATGAATAGTTAATTCTGCATAAGTATCTTGCATTTACCTGCATAACTGATTCATACATAACTAATAGCTGCATAACTTCAACCATCAACCATATGACTTAGTGCTTTGACTCAATAACTTAATTATTTAACTGTGTTTGGTATTAATTTGTGTCATTGTAGGAAGTACATGCATTGTTAATTTTTATAATCTTTAATCAATCATAGTCAGACGTACGCCAGGATAAAAAAAAGGGACAAAATGACCATCAAAATCAAGTTAGGCGATGGACAAAAATAAGACAGAAGGAATAACATTTTTACCCAATTTAAGAAGTACGCTACAACTATATTATTTTTTTCACTTCGAGTGGGTGAGCAATTCTCTGATCTTCGACGAGTTGAAAACGAAAGTAATAAAGCAATAATTAATTAAGTTCAATGTATGGATTAATTTGAAGTGTACTATCAATTTAATCGATCTGTACTTCTATTTGCAAATATTAAAGACTTCTATACATGACTAATTAACGTAATTTTTATTTCTCAAATAGGTATGTCATCCATGACATTTGCGATGCCGCGTCGAGTCTAATTTTTATGAAGAGTTCATTTCTCAAATAATTAGTCAATACAATTATTTTTATAAAAGTCATTAAAGATAAAATTTGTGTTACTTTAAAACCATTCAACTTATCAATTATTCTGTAAAAATCACTAAATTATTTTTTATCACATTAGAATTGTTCAAGTTCTGAATTGTTCTAAAAGTTGCTAAAATAATTTTTATCATTTTAAATTCATTAAACTTATTATGACTGGTTACTCAAAGATGATTAAAAATCATACTCCCTCCATTAATAAATTAATTTGTCTATTTTAGACTGTTCACTCTCCTTAGAAAAATAATAATTAATATGAATGTTTTATCATACTATTCATATTAATTGTATTGTCATAGGTCTAGAAAAATAATTTGATTAATATTGAGAAAAAAAATATCTTTTCTTGTTGTTACCAATGACAAATAAAAACGGAAATCTATGAATTAGTATGCATTTGAGTTGTGGATCTTTTAAAAACAATAATTCTATTTCCACAAGGTAATAATAAGATTTATATACACTTTACCCTTCCCCGCTCACATCTAGACTGCGTATTTTGTTGTTGCTGTAAACTCTACATATAAAGAGGAACTTTTGCATATAGCCACTTAAAAATAGCCTAATTATGCTCTATAGCTATAGTTTGCTAATTACGATTCGTAGCTACATGTTATAGGGAGGAGAGGGGCGAGCGAGACTGGGGGAGGGAGGAGAAAGGTGAGCGAGAGAGGGCAGAGAGTGAGAGAGAGGTGAATTATATATGTATATCGGTTAGATAATTGTATATTATAATATGTATTTGTATATTCCGTCGAGAGAGATTGTGAGAGGGAGGAGAGAGGCGAGCGAGATTGGGAGAGGATAATAATTTGTATAATTCACATCTCATTTGTATAATTCGCAGTTATGTTTGTATAATTCATGTGTTTTTGTATAATTAAGTAATATGAAGTTTGAAATTATACAAATATAATAAAACTTGAAATAACGAATTGATACAAACATTAACATATGAACTTTAAAAAATTATACAAAATATATTATACAAATTACATTATATTATACCAAATCTGAAAACTACACATTTATAAAAAACTTTAAAAAGTTATACACAAAAAGATTGAATGTATATGATGACAAACCTGGAAAACCAAAGGAAATCATCGTCATATATAAATACAAACCATCGTATACAAATACAAATCAAATAAAAAATTATTAGTTACAAATTATATAAATATAATAATTATATCAAACTATAGCTATTATAAATAATTAAGTTTGATTAACCGCATAATTTTCGCACATATAAACTAGTGAGGCAGGAAGTCAAAGTCCAAATAAGCCCAAAACTGAGGCCTGATTTAGGACTGCAGTAGGCCCCATATCTGGGCCTGTTTCCTAATGCCTTCGCTTTGGGTGGAAGAGAAGAGAAAAAAACAGCATGGTTCTTGCGTTTACACTCGCACGCTTTCCTCACGTGACTTCAAAGTATACTAAGCGGTTTGCCCCTCTTCTTTCTTTCTTTATAAATAAAGCCCATCCAATTTTGTCTCTCTCTCAATAGCACTACTTCTCTTCAACCACATTCCTCTATTTCTGTGCCTCTCTTTTTGCCTAAATCAAACAAATATTAATTCCACCATGTGTGGCTTTGGAAAATTGGTTGTAATTATGGCTGTTGTTATGTTAGCCATTAGTTTAGATAAAGCTTGTGCTGGAGATCCAGATATGCTTCAAGATGTTTGTGTTGCTGATCTTACCAACAGTAAGTTCCATTTTTTTTTTAAAATTAAGAGAAAGGTAGATTCTTCATCTGATGTGATTTAAGTTGTTTTGTGGTTTTATTTGCCTTAATTAATTTCTCATTGGTATTTGGTAGTAGATGTTGACTTTTCTACTTGTCCAAATTGTTGCTTCTTCTTGCTTACTAGCTTGTTGTAGGATTTGTTATGAGTGTTGAATCAAGATCCAACTGTATATTAGCTGGCAAAAAGTAGATGGCTGACCGTATTAAATTTATTCAAAATATAATATAGCAGTCTTGAATCAAAAGTAAAATAATTCTCTTCAATTTTGAACAATTCACTTATTTTGAATCATATAAAACAACTCAATAATTCACTGGAGGAAGTAGTAAGAGCAATGAAATTAAGAAAAGCAAATAACATCTTTAAATTACAAAATATGAAGGACCTCTCTTTTTGGGGCTAAAAGTGACCAGCAATGAGTACCTAGCTAACATTATTCATCTTCGTCTAAGTTCGGAAAAAGAGGTAGCCTTTTTCAGGGGGTCCAATGTCTAGTTGGACTATTTGAAAAATAAAATAAAATAAAGAGTCACACATGGCCATATTAATAACATAATGATCTAATCATTATCTTTTCGATTTAAGTACCATATGCTGATTATGCAATTTTCTGTTTTATGTACATGAAAACAGGTTTAACCGTAAACGGTTATCTTTGCAAGAAGAACTTCTCAGAAATAGACTTTTCATCAATGGCCATAGCAAAGGCAGGAGCAACCAACAATACATTTGGTTCTGTAGTGACAGGTGCAAATGTCATGAAAGTCCCTGGTCTTAACACACTTGGTGTGTCCATGGCTCGTATCGACTATGCCCCTGGTGGAATTAACCCACCTCACACTCACCCTCGTGCCACTGAAATGATCTTTGTTTTAGAGGGTGAATTAGATGTTGGCTTTATTACAACATCTAATGTTTTGATAACAAAACATATTGTTAAAGGTGAAGTGTTTGCTTTCCCTAGAGGACTTGTACATTTCCAGCAGAACAATGGGGATGTTCCGGCAGCCGTCGTCGCGGGGTTCAACAGCCAGTTGCCGGGGACTCAATCGATTGCTACAACGTTGTTCGCTTCATCACCAACTGTTCCTGATCATGTCTTGACTAAAACATTTCAAGTTGGTACTAAGGAAATCCAGAAAATTAAGTCAAGGCTGGCACCCAAGAAATAGATTATTCGTCAATTAATTGCTCGTGTGACAATTATTTCGTTTGGTGACCTTGTTAATTCATAGGAATTTGTGGGTTTGTATACGATGGGGAATGGATTGTATATCTTTTGTTCCTAATAATGTTGTAACATTCTATTGTTTCTCTATTGGTAATAAATGTGATCGTTCTGTTTCTGCATCTTTTATGACTAAATTTCTACAACTCATATATACACTTGTAAAACATACAAAAGATCGCCATAAATATAACAATAAACATAAGAGATCACGAAAAAAGTGGAAGACATGATACTAGGAATTTGAGATTATGAAGAAAGTGGAATATAATGAAAAAAAAGTAACGGAGAGTTAAATTGTGTAGTGGACATCCACATAAATTAACGTATTTCATAACATCGACATATGTTTTCTTGAACAAAAATTCAACAAAGTGACTCGTGCTATGGATGGAAAAGACGAAACATATTGTAGTAAAACAATAATACAAAATCTTATTTGGAGAATAAGGAGATTCACTAAGGAAATAAGCATTTCTTTTAAACTCTCTCTAGCAAAGCATAAATATTTTTTTTGTTTATCGTTTTTGAGAAGCTATATCACCTTTTTCTTCTTTATTGACTCAAACCTACGATTTTAGTGTTAGAAATGGGCCGGAGTTGTATCGAGCAACCCCCAACCTCCTTGTCCGTCAATATCAAAACTATTTAAGAGTCAAGTCTGGCATTTTTTTTCCTTGTTTCTTTCCGTCTTTTTTCATCACAATATGGGAGTTAATTCTATACAATATGATGAAGGATATAGCAAGAAAGTGACATAATATATACGACTTTATTTACGTTTTACACTACGCCACCTACATACCGTAAAAGGAAATTAATTGTCTTCCCTGACTATTGACCATAACGACGTTGTACTTGAAATCCTATTAACGCCATTAACATTGATAAGTACTATTTTACGGACCCTATTTTAGCTTCAAACAACCGTTGAAATTAATTAACGGTAATAGCTTAATTATCGTTAAATATGCATTTTTAGCGGCAATTAACACTCTTTGTAAATGTCCCTAAATCCTATACCGACATCGAATCTAATGACAATTAACTAATGCCGGTAAAGACTTAATTACTCTTTGTTAATGTGTGTATATTTATATACTAGTTTTTTGACACGTGCGTTGCACATGATTATCAATTCAGAAAATTTAGGCGAACATTTGAATAATAAGTTTTGCACAAAATAATATTGCAGATTTTTTTGTGAATGTTCAATGTGGATCGCCATATATATCTCTTATTCATGCAAACTTATGAAAATGGTCAATGAAAATTTCTATTAGTTAAATGCAATAATGTATATATTTATTTTAATTTGATGAGGTTCAATCATATAATTAGTCGTATGTCACTAATATTACCTTATAGACTATATTTGTTGTGTATTTTTCTTGTCATCTAACTAGATATGTTTTCCACGTGTATTCCACGTTAATCTGTTTAGATGTCATATGAACATGTGGAGAATAATTACATTTTATATTTTAGAAATACTTTTGTATATTAATTTTTATTTTATAAGTTATAACATAATAAATAACCTTCTTGTTGTTGGCTCTCATATGTGACTTCTTGATTGACTGTGTACATTAATCAAAGGTAGTTATCTGACTGTCCATAGTTAACTCAGAAATGTTTCCTTTTTTTTTTTTTACTAAAGAAACTAAAAATTAATATTAAAGAATATATTTATCTGGGAAATCATATATAAACCTTACACCCAACAAAGATATAGTTCATATACTTGTAAACAATTTTCAAGTCATTTAAGCATGATTCGTCCGAGGAAAAATAACAACACCGTGTTATCACATATATAGGGGCGGTAGAATAATACGAAAAATTATTGATAAAATGTTAATATAAAGAACGATGAAAGATAGAAATAATTAATGTAATAACTATGAGAATTCATAACATTATAACTACAAAATGTAAAAGAGTGTGAATAATGTTATCAATAATTAGTAATAACTAAAATAATTTATAATGTTATAACTAAAGAATTAATGTGCAATAGATGAATTTCTAATAAATTTTATACTTACATAAATAAATAGCACTTTTAATTAATGTTACTATTTTTTTTTTGTTGTAGTTATTAGATTTTAATTTAGTGTAGGGACAAAATGAAAATGTTTATTCCATATTACAGAATATAAAGTTTATTTTGTTAATGATAAATTTTAAATGATTCATATATGTTCACATATTTTCACATTTGTTGTGAGATTTTTTTTTTAAAAAAAAAAACTCGAACATTTTAAAATAATATATTTTGAAGTTAGAAGATCTTGTTAACTTGATAATACATTCGTAACATATATAAATACCTACCTAAATATATATACACACACACACACACACACACACACACACACACACATATAAGTTAAACTAATACAAACTTCAATATGAATTTTTCTTCGTTTAAAATACTGAAATATTAAGAAATAGTAAAATCATTAAAACAAAAGGTCAATGTTTGTATAGTAATAACTATTTTGATGCAAAATTCCTGACAATCTAAATCACATAAGAAACATTGATAAATAAAGTGATTCTTTTGTTTTGAGCATCAAAAAATATATCGTGACAATTCTCTAACTCTTGAGAAGTTTAATAATTTTGGAAAAGATATTCAGAAGCATATGTCTACATCACAACAGAATTTTTTAACAAAAACAAATTATCATGTTAACTTCATATATTGGAACATTACATACTAATGTATATACTAAGCAAAAAAAGAATTATTGTATCATCAAAATGATTTTTCTTAAGTACTCGAGGTTAAGAAATATACCCTCTTAGGATAGAACAACTTACTTAATCAGAATAGTAGTACCTCATATTCCGCTGAACTTCGAACTCACTCAACGACAATAAATCACAAGAATTTTTTTAAAATGCAAGAAGAAGAAGAGTAGAAGATAAAAAAAAATAATTGTGGTTGAAAAATGGAAGGGAACCCCTCTATGTATAGTGAACAAAGGATAGTATGAACAACTGTTTTTTGTGTCTGAAAAGTCATGACCGTTTCGAGAAGTCACAACCCTTTGGATTATTGAAAAAGTCACAATTCTTTGGAAAAGTCACAACTCTTTGAAAAAGTCACAACTCATCGAAAAATCACAACCCTTTGAAAAAAGTCACAACTCATCGGTAAAGTCACAAGCTAAGTTAGGGATATTATAGTAATTTAACATTCAAGTTAGGAGTTCATGCTTTTAAGGTAATACAAACTTCAATATGAACTTTTCTTCGTTGAAAATATTGAAATATTAAGAAATAGTAATAACTATTTTGATGCAAATTTTCTGACGATCTAAATCACATAAAAAGCATTGATAAATAAAATGATTCTTTTATCTTGAGCATCAAAAAATAAATCGTGACAATTCTCTAACTCTTGAGAAGTTTAATAATTTTGGAAAAGATATTCAGAAGCATATATCTATATCACAAGAGAAAATTTTAACAAAAACAAATCATCATGTTAACTTCATATATTGGAACATTACATACTAATGTATATACTAAGCAAAAAAATAATTATTGTATCATAAAAATATTTTCCTTAAGTACTCGAAGTTAAGAAATATACCCTCTTAGGATAGAACAACTTACTTAATTAGAATAATAGTACCTCATATTCCGCTGAACTTCGAACTCACTCAAGGGCAATAAATCACAAGAAATTTTTTAAAATGCAAGAAGAAGAGTAGAAGATTAAAAATAAAAATAAAAATTGTGGTTGAAAAATGAAAGGAAACCCCTCTATTTATAGTCAACAAAGGGTAGTATGAACAATTGTTTTTTGTGTCTTATCTAAAAAGTCATGACCGTTTTGAGAAGTCACAACCCTCTAAAAAAGTCACAACTTATTGAAAAAGTCACAATTCTTTGGAAAAGTCACAACTCATTGGAAAAGTCACAACTCATCGAAAAATCACAACCCTTTGAAAAAGGTCTAACTTATCAGAAAAGTCACAACTCATCGGAAAAGTTACAACCTAAGTTAGAGATATTATAGTAATTTAACATTCAAGTTAGGAGTTCATGCTTTTAAGGTTTTATATATATATATATATATATATATATATATATTGCTGCTAAAATTTTTTGTTATAGTGTTTATATATATGATGCATAATTTGACTAATCAATCATTTATGATGCATAATTTACTTTTGCTAAACACCAAAGACATTAAAATTTAACTAAATCAGATTTCTCTTAACGTATTTATTGCTTTGGTACAAGAACTTAATCATTTAATATTGTGGTATTAATTCGTTTCATTGTACATGCGTAATGGGTTGTTAATTCTTGAAAACATTAGTGATAATCAATCAATGTCAAGCATATAGCACGCTAAAAATAGACAAAAACTGACCACCAAAATCAAGTTAGCCGAGGCAACTAAAAAGTAAGAAGGAATAACATAATTTAAGAAGTACGCTATATATATAATAAGTAATTAAGTAGATTGCTAAGTATTTGTTTTCATTTCGAGTGGGTGAGCAACTCTTTGCTTCGACTTAAAAATGACAGTGAAACAATAATTAAGTTCAATCTATGGATTAATTGAACTATATTATTAACGCGCTTGATCTGTTATTTGTATTCGAAAAATAAATAAATTAGATAACAGCAAAATGTTAATTTTGACAAAAAAAAATATTTTAATGTTACAAAGAGATAGATATACATTAAATATTGATTTAAAAAAAAAAAAAACTTTTATAAAAAGATCTAGCAATATATAAGTATTGTTATTAATGTGATTTTTATATCCCAAATAGATGTCATCCGTGACATTTGCGATTTCGAGTAGAGTTGAAATTGAGGTCAAGCAACCATGTTGAATTCCTTATTTTTTGGATAAGCTATATAAAATAAACTTTGTATATTACATCGATTAATGTGATGTTATACTATTTGCTTACCTTTAAAGGCAGGATCCATCGAAATCATAATACGGAGAGTTCATTTCTCAAATTATTACTTTTTGTAAAAGTCAATATAATATACTCTAATTTGTGTCATTGTAAAACCATTCAACTTATCAATTATTCCGTGAAAGCTAATAAATTATTTTTTATCACATTAGAATTGTCCAACTTATGAATTGTTCTAAAAATTGCTAAAGTAATTTTTAATTATTTTAAATTCATTAAACTTATGACTGGTCACTCAAATAATAAATGAATTAAGATAGAGGAAATTTCATGGATGGTCATCCAATCTTATTATACGAGATGTCTTTTGTTACATAATTATTATTATTTTTTACTTCAATTATCTCAAAAACTGCTTCAATTAGGCTTGAGGAGGCAGTTTATTTGGTATTTTTGAACAAATAAATGAAAGAAAATTAAAGGTTGAACAGAGGAATGAGCAACAATAAAAAGAATCAAAGAATTAAGTTAATAATTATCCTAGAACTCTTTTATTTTAATCAAGACAGGTTTTAGAACATTCACTTTATCTAATTAAATAAATAAACTAATTAAGGTCAAGACACTTTTTGTGATAACCTGATCAAAATAAGATGATTTTTATTTGATAAAAAAATAAAATAAATACCTAATACTTCGCTTTGGGTCAAAGAGGATATAAAGAGCATGGTTCTTGCGTTTGCATCCGCACGCATTCCTCACGTGACTTCAAAGTCTACTCAAGATTTTATTAAGAGCTTATATGATTTTGATTTAAAAGTTGATCAAATCTACTTTTAAAATTGATTTTTAGCTTTTGAGCGTTTTGACAAATTTAAAAATAATTAAAAATACTCAAAAAAAAGTTATTTTTTGACTTAAAAATTATTTAGGTTTGACCATTTTTTAAAAGTTACTTCATCTGCCCAATAATAGTTGTCCACTATCGACTTGACACATTTCTTAAGAAATAATAAATAATAAAATAATATTACTATTTTATCTTTTGACTTTATTAAATTTAATGTTCTGAGAAATTTGTTAATAAATAGTATTTAATAGCAAAGGTAAAATAGACATAAAAAATAAATTATCTCTTCATTTTTTAAATTAAACAAATATTATTGAATAACTATTTTTAATATATTAAACAATTATTTTTAATAGCAAATCGAAATAGGCTCTGTGTCTATTCTCCTCTCATAAATAAAGCACATCCAATTTTCTCTCTCCAATTGTCCCAAAGTACTACTGCTATGTAATTCAAAGCGCTCTCTTAAATAAATTCCTCTATTTCTGTGCCTCTCTTTTTTGCCTAAATCAAAATAAGAAATTATTTCTTACCAATACTTTTGTTCTTAATTCCACCATGTGTGGCTTTGGAAAATTGGTTGTAATTATGGCTGTTGTTATGTTAGCCATTAGTTTAGATAAAGCTTGTGCTGGAGATCCAGATATGCTTCAAGATGTTTGTGTTGCTGATCTTACCAACAGTAAGTTCCATTTTTTTTTTAAATTAAGAGAAAGGTAGATTCTTCATCTGATGTGATTTAAGTTGTTTTGTGGTTTTATTTGCCTCAATTAATTTCTCATTGGTATTTGGTAGTAGATGTTGACTTTTCTACTTGTCCAAATTGTTGCTTCTTCTTGCTTACTAGCTTGTTGTAGGATTTGTTATGAGTGTTGAATCAAGATCCAACTGTATATTAGCTGGCAAAAAGTAGATGGCTGACCGTATTAAATTTATTCAAAATATAATATAGCAGTCTTGAATCAAAAGTAAAATAATTCTCTTCAATTTTGAACAATTCACTTATTTTGAATCATATAAAATAACTCAATAATTCACTGGAGGAAGTAATAAGAGCAATGAAATTAAGAAAAGCAAATAACATCTTTAAATTACAAAATATGAAGGACCTCTCTTTTTGGGGCTAAAAGTGACCAGCAATGAGTACCTAGCTAACATTATTCATCTTCGTCTAAGTTCGGAAAAAGAGGTAGCCTTTTTCAGGGGGTCCAATGTCTAGTTGGACTATTTGAAAAAAAAAAAAAAAAAAAGAGTCACACATTTCCAAATTAATAACATAATGATCTAATCATTATCTTTTCGATTTAAGTACCATATGCTGATTATGCAATTTTCTGTTTTATGTACACGAAAAAACAGGCTTAACCGTAAATGGTTATTTTTGTAAGAAGAACTTTTCAGAAATAGACTTTTCATCAATGACCATAGCAAAGGCTGGAGCAACCAACAATACATTTGGTTCTGTAGTGACAGGTGCAAATGTCATGAAAGTCCCTGGCCTTAACACACTTGGTGTGTCCATGGCTCGTATCGACTATGCCCCTGGTGGAATTAACCCACCTCACACTCACCCTCGTGCCACTGAAATGATCTTTGTTTTAGAGGGTGAATTAGACGTTGGCTTTATTACAACATCTAATGTTTTAATTACAAAACATATTGTTAAAGGTGAAGTGTTTGCTTTCCCTAGAGGACTTGTACATTTCCAGCAGAACAATGGGGATGTTCCGGCAGCCGTTATCGCGGGGTTCAACAGCCAGTTACCGGGGACTCAATCAATTGCTACAACGTTGTTCGCTTCATCTCCAACTGTTCCTAATAGTGTCTTGACTAAAACATTCCAAGTTGGTACTAAGGAAATCCAGAAAATTAAGTCAAGGCTTGCACCTAAGAAATAAATATTGTTTCGTTAATTAATTGTTCTTTGTAACAATAATTTACTTTGGTGAGGTTGTTAATTGACAACGATTTGTGTGTTTATATACGATGGGGTCGGATTGGATTTTTTTTTTTTTTTGTGTCCTTTTTTAAATTTATCTCCAATAATGTTGTAAAAGCCTATTGTTTCTCTGTTGATCAAGAATAAATGTGATCGATTTCTAATTTTACGCTCCATAATTAGTAAATCTAATTACCTGAAAAAAAGTTAGACGTACAACTTGTTACATTGGGTTAAGTTACACGGACGGTATAAAAAAGTTTACATTAAATTCTTGATTTTCTACTAAAAAAGTTCATTGACTAATGTCTTTACGGGTACTTTTTTTCCCTTCCACAATTGTATCTAGCTCATGTGAATGGGCATATATCGATGTCAAATAACAAACTAGTCAACATATTAATCTTAAAAAGTGAATTACGTGTATCTTTAAAAGGTGTTTTTGAAATAATAATGAACTACCTACTTGTCTAATTTTCTTTACGCAACTAAGTAATTAGTGCATTAAACTAAACTAAATAAATTGCCGGTATTGAAGTCCCTTGTGTCTAAAGCAATTTTGATTTGAAAAATAAATTCAACAAAAGAGGGTTAAAAAGGATGATTCTACCATCAGACAAAAAATGGATAATGGGATGTCAGTAGTGAAGAACAACTGTACCAATTATGGATTTTCAAGTATGTTATGATATGGATGTTGATGAGAGTGTAAAAAGCAGTAAAGGTTCTCACACAATAAACAGGATTAGGTAAATAATTAATTGAGGAAATTTTAGAAATATCTTATATTAAATCAAAATTAGACCTTCATTATTCTTATTTAGTAGATGTTTCTTGAGAACTGAGTCTGTCCTAATAAAAGGACGATTTTTTTTTTAATATAATGGTATAATTGAAAATAATTATTGTCTTTTATTTGAAATTTTGAAGCAACACTTATTTTGATACGGAGAGAATAACACTTAGGTACCATTATAGTGTCTTGATGCAAACTCGCGTACGAATCAAATTGTGATGATTGACTAATGTATCATTTGCGTAAAATCTAGTTTACGTCATATTGAGGAGATGCAACGAAACATTTGTCCTTTGAGAAAAAAAAAAACATTAAAAAAGGATATGTACGTAGAAGTGAAATTTGTAAAGTTGAGACCGCAAAAGGAGATCAAAATAAAAGAGGGTTAGGTGATCTCTTTTATAAAGGTTTGGTTGACCTACCTAAAGCTTGCTTCTTGAGAAATTAACGACTCAAACTGATTTTAAGAACTAAAAAAACGTGTAGTTTCTACAGATTTATGCTAAAGATATATACAGTAAATTATTTGATTTAGAGACTCCTAAAGTAGTACAATTATCAATTCACGATTACTCATTTGTATATCAACATAGGTTGTGATGCAATGATGAAATTGTATGAGCTATGTAGACTGTAGTGCGTTATCCGAATTTAATTAGTTGGAACTTCTGCCACCGAAAACCGAGTGAAAAACCATTTAAAAAAAAGATTACTCTTTTGTATGACCATCGTAATCCTAAACTTGAAAGAAAATGCAATATAGTAAAGCATTTGCCAACCGCGATGCAACAAATGAGCATGGTCTTTCTAATTTTTTAAGGAAAAAGTAACGTAGCATTTCATATGGAAAGATACTATACATATAAGGCTGTTATATATCTTTTGGATCAACAGATTGCTGAGTTCCTGATAATTAAATAGCATGCTTTAATTATAATAAGTACTCCCAACTCTGTTTGGTCCATATTATTTGTTTTTTAAGTAATATTTTTGTACTACTCTGTTAAACGTCTCAATTAAATGGACAGTAAAGGTGAATACTTCTTATTATTTTAAAATGGTCAAATAAAACAATTAGTAGTATTTAGAACAGGACGAAATACATAATTTTGTAATAAGTAGGTTTCATACTTTCCTTCGCTCATGGGGAGTAGTATATAAAGAATCTTTGTAACGTTTAACTCACACGACCAAACTTTGTACAAGTTTAATGTTTTATCCATAACTCGCAGACTTGAGTTGTTCCTAGTTGATTTTATATTATACTTTCCATTATAAAATTTATAAGAGAAAAAACAATAATAAGTGAAATTGCCCATAAAACAAATCTATGAGCTTGAATTTTCTTTTGAAACAAATATTGCAGATTTGCTGCATTTGAGCAAAGTGTCTTCCGGAAACAACCTCTCTACCTTTACAAGGTAGTTTTACAATTTGCGTACCCTCTCCAAACTCCACTTATGAAATATCTAAGAGGTAGTGGTATGATTTGCGTACCCTTTCCAAACTCCCACTTATCAAATATCACTGGATATGTTGGTACATTTTTTTTAAACATGCGAGTATTTGTTTTCAAGTGTTTTAAGAAAATATTACAGTCGAATAGCAGAATAAGACTCCAAATAGGAAATTAGACCTAATGATCTTGAAAAAACGAATGGCCTTGCACATTTGGCCCTAACTTAGGCAAATTAGGTTTCAAAAAGTAGACAATCAGATCGCACCCTCTGATTCTTCTTCAAGCATGAATACGGCTAATGACGTGATTAGTCAACTGATATGTCTTCATTTTGTTTTGCCATCTGGGACTGCAAACCGCAACACTGGTTGTTGTTTACCATCAGGGATGGCAAAAAGAACAATGGGTTTTTGAGGTCTTAGGAAGGGAACATCACATCTAAAGTAGCCCTTCCTCTCAAGCTGCAACACATCTCCACGCTGGAGATTTCTCATGTTAGAATCACCAAGTGCTGGAGTCTCCTTCCTTGTGCAAGGATTAACAACATCGACGAAGTTCTCATCTTCCTCGAGCTGCAAGACCAAAAATTAGCAATTCAGTACGTGATCAACCCACTATTAGCAAAATCCTTGTTGCAATAAACATCTTCACAGGTACTCTGTGAGCTACCAAGTTCAGGTGGACAACAAATACAATTCCAAATCAGAACTTTATGAAAATTGGAAGGCATTCATTCCATTGCTTCAAATGTACATTGTCAATGAGAAAGGCCCGATGGGTACTAGTCCGTTTCATTACACTGTAATGGATTATAAACAGAGTTCATAGCACTTTGTGCTTTTATTACTTTTTGTTTTCCATACCATCCCTCCCTATCATCTACTTCCCAAAATTTGTACAAAAGCATCTACTAAGAAAGTTCATAACTCTAAATCAATCTTAATATGGAGAAGGGCCACTCTTGATCAATGTATGCAGAAAATATTGTTTCACCACTGCTTAAATTGAGAAGGGCACTCTTTACCAATGTATGCAAAAAATATCGTTTCACCACTCTTAAATGCTTGACAAACATCAACAGTAATAACATACTCAGCCTTTATTAAGTTCTAATATTCTCATATAGACAACCCAATCTCTACCATCGTTTAAATGTTTGACATACCTCAACAGTAATATTAACTCAACATTCATAAGTTCTAATATTTCTCATGTAGACGACCCAAATAATTCATCACCAATATTTCCCACAAGCTCCATCCAAACCACATAAAATGCACTTATCTCTAGTCAGTCTTATTACTAAATCAAAAGTTCTTACCATTATATGGGGAATCATATCATTTTTTTAAAAAAAAAAAAACCTAAAGGGAAGAGTCATAAGTTGCACCTTAAAGTTGTCCAGAAAAGTCACTTTACACACTCATCCTTTACGGGTGACCTATTACCTCCCTGTTCTTATTTTTGATGGAACTAATAACACCCTAAAATCTATTTGGCAAAAATATATATATGAAAGAAAATAGTCGCATTTGAATCTTCAAAATAGTGTGGCAATATATACGATGTGGCACGTGTGTAATACACCTCCCGACATGCAACTGGTTTTATATTTTCACGGAGTGATTAATTCCATTAAAAATAAGAATAGGAGGGGAATAGGCTCGCCCATAAAGTACGAGTGTGTAAATTACTTTTCTGGACAATCTTAAGGTGCAACTTGTGTCTTTTCCCTATGCTTGACAGAGTTAAACAATATTGTATATCATAAGACACTCAAAAGTTTTAAGAGTTCAACTAACCATGTGGAGGAAAGAAAGACTAGAGTTAGTTTACTAAAAGGATAAGCTAAAATTTCATGATTTGCAGTAACAGTATGTGAACACTGAATACTAGTCTACACAGAGCTATACACGAGTAGCATACTTATCATTTCCAAGTTCGAAGTCATTTGCGGAAAAAACTAAAATTATCCGTACTTCCCAATAGGCCAATACATCTCAAGACTCTATCCAAACATAGAAAAGCACACTTCGATTTATTTGTATCAATCTTATTATTTAAGACTTTTGAGCTGAGGGTCTATCCAAAACAGCCTCTCCACCCCCACAGAGGTCCCCAGGTAAGGTCCGTGTAGATCCTAGCCTCCCCATGGTATGATGTTGTTGTTGCTGTTGTAATATTATTACTCAAGAAATAATAGTCCCCTTCTTACCCATCCAAAAACAAAAAAGGCAATAGCCTCTTATTATTATTACATGGGAAATATATTATTTGCAGTTTCCTAACTTCACATAACCCTAAAACAGTCGCAGGTTCTAAGAATTTGATTAAATTAGAACTCAAAATTTAATAGGGGATGTGGAGGAGAAAAGGACTAGAGATAAGTTTAATAAAAGGATAGGCTGGACTTTGAAACCCCACCTAAATATAGAACATATTGAAGTGAAAAGAGCCATACCTTCTTTTTTGTAATTAAATAGTCAAAATCAACCACAGAGAGTTTAACAAGTTCATCACTCTCTGGCAGCCAAGTCAGCTTTAACTTTGTTGTTTTAACTGACCCTTCAAGATGCAGAATCCCAGACAGATGAGTAACATTACCCTCTTGGTCCTTCTGTATCTCTTTCACTATTGCATTGCCCCAGTCCATCAATGTTACTTCCTCGTTGACAGAGATTGATACAGCATCATCATAGTCTATCCAGATTCTCTTGGTGTAAGTTGTTGCTTTTTCCCCAGCACCTGCATATTTTTTATGCTTGGGTACAATACGTACAAAAGGATCATCTGGTCCATTACTCAAAGTCAACAAGACTCGTCTTTCTTCAATAACAGCGGTATGCCTAGGACATACAGGATCAATGATCTTCTTATTAGTGGCCCATAGCTTGTCCCACTCCATTAGATTGAGATTCTTTGATGCTCCCTATAAATTTTGTGAAGAACATTCTTAGGCTTCAAAATACAATATCAAAGTTATAAAAGAATGCTTCCTAATACAGAATCTCAGATTAGTCATGGACTTGCTTTACAATGCTTCAGACTACAAATGTAAGTCCAGTAAGCAATAAATGAAATGATGTTTCTCCCCCTTCACCCAAACAAGAAAAAAGGGAGGATGAAAAACTACAACAACAAACAATCTCCTTTCAGGCTTATCACAGAAAATACAGAGGTGATTTGCCTAATTAGATTATGAAATTAGAGGTTGTTCCAAAAGGATGGCTTCCCAGATGCACAATAATTTTCTGAATGATTTTAAAAACATGTATTTGTGTTGATGATGTTAATTGTATTCAAATTAACAATAAAGCAACACCCTTAGTATCTTACTTGTTCAAGAATGAACTGTATAAGCGCCTCAATCTTCAGCCCTCTGCGCACAATCCCTTGTACGGTCGGAAAACGAGGATCATCCCACCCTTCGACCAGTCCATTTTGCACAAACCACAGCAACTTACGCTTGCTAAGAAGTGTATAGACCAAATTCAGCCGACTAAATTCATAAATATGTACTTTTCTGAAACCCATATCAGTTTGAATCCAATAATACTGATCATTCCTATCATGATATTCACTAGATCGAAGTGCATGTGTAATACCCTCAAAAGCATCTACAAATGGGCATGCAAAGTCATAAGTAGGGTATACTTTATATTTAGCACCAATCCTGTGGTGAGGAGTCTGATTGCAACGGTAATATACTGGGTCCCTAACTGACTTGTTAGGATCCTGCATATCCAATTTCCCTCTAACACAACACATTGTTCCCCTCTCTGAACCAGCAATCATCTCCTTCCATAATGTCAAATTCTCCTCCACACTATTGTTCCTACACCTTGATTCTATTCCATCCATTCTTTCTTTTTGCATTTGCTCCCTTGGAGTATCATCCACATAGGCTTTACCCTCACGAATCAATTTCTCTGCCATCTCCATTAATTGTGGAAAGTAATCAGATGTATATGTCACAGTCCTATACTTAATTCCAAGAGTTTCAATATCTTTCAGTAGATTATCCACAAATTCATTGCTTTCCTTATCAGGATTTGTGTCATCAAAACGAATAATAACTTCCCCTTGGTATCTTTCAGCAAAATACTGGTTCAGTAATGCTGCTTTTGAGTGACCAATATGGAGATAACCACTGGGTTCTGGTGCAAACCTCAACCGCACTTTTCCAACTTCTGCCTCAGGAAGATCTACCTCAGATGTCGGTTTCCTACTTTCTTTTTCCTTGTCAGCGGCATCACCATTTACTTTGGCCAGATTAGCATTTGAGCCTTGTTGCTCTTTCACTTTGGATGCAGTTGGCTTTACCGAGCCTTTCTTTCCCACATATGTTGCTGTGACTTCATCTAGAACACCATATTCAGCTAATATTGAGTTGAACCACCTTGCCAGATTTTGGTACTTCTTAGATGATCGTAGGCTTTCCCATCTCTTCCCAGTACCTATTGCACAAGAAAGTTTTAACCACAACTAATAAAGTAGAGTAGGGACTCATTTAATTATAAAATAAACATATATTCACATCAGATTTGGTCCAACTAAGAGTCTGTTTACAGGCAAAAGATAGATCTAGGTGGCGTCAAAAATGCAACCTTATGAATCAAAGAGAAAACACAACCTTTTCAATCTATCATCATTGATGAGACCACTTACAAGAAATTCATGTGTTACTCACAGGGGTCTAAATTTATGATCGGGTCTTGTGGTGTCCCAAAAAGTGGAGCAAAAAACAAAGAGAACTTTTTTTCCAAACACAAAGCAAAAGTACGTTTCAAAGCATTAAGGTTAAGAGTCCAAGTGTTGTTCATCTTAGTGCCTTTTTTAAAAACTCACCACACTGCTTTTTTCAGGCATCTTACACTCTTACTTCATTGCAAGAAACCTTTTCCCTAATGTATTTGAAAATCACCAAGCATGGTACTAGCCCCAAATGTAAACTGACATTTCCAGCTCAAATAGAATGAGAGCTCTACCAACATTTTAACAGCGAAAAGGCAAAAAGCAACAAGCCACCTGGGGCTTTAAGGGAGAAAGTGAAAAATGAAGTCCATAATTTACAAAACATAAGAATCAGCTCGCATATTGGAATTTAGCACTTACAACATCGTTTTACAATTGAAATCGTTAATTTCAATATGCAACATACTCTCAGTAAAGATACCAATTGCTCAAATTAAATGCAATTTAAATAACTTCAATGAGTTGGAAAATATCTTCAACCAAAAAAAAAAAATTTAGGTTTCACTTAATCAACAATAAGAAAAATTAATCAATAACTTCAATTTTATATTCAGTTGCTTTGAACTTCTTTAATGATTAAACTTTAATTTTTTTGAACTTGGTAACTTCGTATTATATTACAACAGTACAACCCATGTACTGAAACCTTATATACAGATGTACTCCAAACTCAACAATAAGAAAAATTAATCAATAACTTCAATTTTATATTCAGTTGCTTTGAACTTCTTTAATGATTAAACTTTAATTTTTTTGAACTTGGTAACTTCGTATTATATTACAACAGTACAACCCATGTACTGAAACCTTATATACAGATGTACTCCAAACTCCACTACTCTATGTCTATATTGTTAATAATTAAACTTAATTATAAGAGCCACTCTTATATCCTAACAATAAAAAAGAAAAAGAATTGAAGAATAAAATCTGACATCTAGCAGACAAGGAAATGGGAAACAGTAGTAAAAGAAGATTTGTTGCAAACTAGAGAGTAAACCAATTAGAACACAAAAGTGAACTAGGAGAGGAATCCTAGTATTAAATAGAAAAACACCCTATAATCCTCCTTTTTCTCTTTATTTGTCAATAAAGACAAATAAGCAATAACTTTGTGCCTCAACATCTTTGAAATTGCTTCACTTCACCAATGAGAAGCGAGTCAGCGACAACCCTTCACTTAGAATCCAAATAATTTTTGTTCCTACGAGATATGTGCCTTGGAAGAAAAGGATAGGCCGATAGGAGTGTCTGATAAAAAATCAATTGTCAAAAGAGAGTGCTTGATAAAAATCTGGCTATTAGTATGAACAAGGACACATTTCCCCATAGGTTATAGTGTAACTAAGGGGAGACATCATATATCATGTGAGAAGGAACTAATGAAAAATAAAAAGGCCAAAGGCATTAGAGTCTCCTAAACAGTGCTACATTGAGCTATTTAGTAAACCTTTTCCATAACAGAACTTGCCTCAAAATTTAAAATTAACCCATTCAGTCCTTCGAAATAGAATTTGACAGAGAATCAAACAGTTGAGATGTTTTTGAACATGACTCAAACAAGAATGAAAAAGTCATATATGAATACATCCAAATAAAGGGGAAATATTTTAGCTCTAGTTCGGAAGAAATCATTTATGCTCCGACAATTAATAAGCTAATATCTAACTTCTTTAATAACCAACTACCTGAGGGATCAATGGCCACATGGTTCAAAACTCCGTGGAAAATGGAACCACCGCGCTGCCTTCTCTAAAGCTATATGTGACTTTATTTCCCCTAGGCTAGGATACAATCAAAGATTTCTCCAGCTATCCTTTTCAAACCCACTACTAGCTACACATTCTTTTTTTCTGCCCAAACAATTATTCACTTTCTTTTCCATAAGCAATCAAAAACCTCACTACCCCAGTGCTGATACTCATCTACAAATTCTTCTTCCATAAATTCTATTTGGCTATAAAAAGGCCAAAATGCAAAATCAAACCATGAAGATTGAACAATTTAAAGCAGTACATAGTTCCTTCTACTTTTAAAGAATAAACGCAGACCAGTGTTCATTTCAAACACCCATCGAGTTTGATATTCAGTCTGTGTTTAATTCATGCAGTACTCTGCCAGCCCGGGAAAATCTAGCCTACTCAGGAAGCTAATCTAATTGCAATTCCTAATAGCAGCCTCACAAATAAAATGATAGTACTTCTTAAAAAATACTAGATAAGTTCAACATAAAGGCACTAAACATTTTTTAATATTTGAATCAGCTACCTGCAAGGCCAGACCAAACTGCAATATCTGCAATTGAGAGGCTATGTCCAACAAGAAATGTGTGCTGCAGAAGATATCCATCCACGTAGCCACATGCTTCCTCAAATTGAGAACCAGAAGCAAATATAGGAGCATACTCTAGCCATTCGTCTATCTGCAATAACGATGGAGGAAGAAAAAAAAGGAGAGAAAAGTAAAAATCAAATATTAATTTTAAAAATGATAAAGAGCTCATTTGAATATTTTTCAAGGTTTGCACATTTGAAAACAGAAAATAGATCTAAGGCAATGCTTTGAGATGCAGAATTTAAAAGACCACCTGGCTAGACTCAATGGCATCCCGCTGGTACAGATCAGGTATGTTAGCAACCCGACTAATGTGCCTCAGAAGCACAAAATTTCCCCGCAGCTTCAGTCTGAAAATTAGGTTGAGTTAAGATACTGTAGGGAAGTTGGAAGAAGGGAAGATAGATACACTTAAGAAACAGTTTAACATCATGTTTTACATTTGATATTATTACAAACATTTCTAACATAGCTAAATAGTGACACGTGTTTTTGATAAAAGAGTGCACACTACATGAAAACACAGATTGACATACCCAAGAGCAACGAAAAATATGGTCAACTGGTTATTCTAAACACCATGATATGCATAGAGAAATAACATCAAAGGGCTATATCACTATTGACTATTGAGATTCATCTAATTAAACAATTAACAGAAATGAATTCTTTTGCGATTTTTCAACCCGATATGTATTAGTGGAGGATGCCACATGCACCAGCAATCTGAGCAGACCCTCATAAGTTTTCAATCAGTCTAATATAACTTCATCCTAAAAATAGGGTTAATGGTTATTTTACTCCGGACAATAGGTTTGAAGAAAAGCAAGCCATCAATAGACCCTTAGCACAACAATAACTTTCACATTTTCGTTTCTAACCAATCCCGGACCCAACGACAGGTCAAAGCATGACCCAACCATAGCAATGTTCTAAAATTTCACTTCAACTGAAGTTTACATACAATCAACATTCTCGAAAAGGCAGGAAACAATTCTCTATAGCTGATCTAGCAAAGCTGCTGCTTTATATTCATAATATGTTCAGACAACACCATTTAAATCTATCCCTAGGTTAACTCACCCTATCTCCATCAATAAAGACAATAATACGTTTATTATGTAAAACTTACCTTAGTCTATGTCTCATCAAGTAATGGTAACTAGATATTTTCCAGACACCCTTAAGGGCTCATTTGGTACGATGGATGAAGGACAACTAATCCCGCGAATAGCAGGATAACTTATTCCGGGATTAGTTACCCCAAGATTGTAGTGTTATTTTTATGTCACATTGAGGGTGGATAAGCAATATTGACATAACTAATCCTAGGACAATTAATTCCGGAATAACTTGTTGCCCAACCAACCCAACTAAACGATCCCCAAGTCTTTTTAAAAAACAACAAACAAATAACGAGAAAACTACAAACGCAAGCAAAATCGTACAGGAAAAAGAAAACAAATCAATAGGCGAAAAGCTGCGCAAATAGCGGAGAAATTGATAAATTACCCATTATCTAGATGTATAATAGGAGTAGAACCAGGAGTAAGAGTTGGATCAGTAGAGATTGGAACTCCGGCGATCTTCGCCGCCGCAATGACAGCCAAAGGCGGAGAATCCGCAGGGAAGGATAGTTTCAGCTCCATCGCTCGCCGCCGCTACAAATTATCTCCACAGCTAAGAGAGGAATGAGGAATTAATACTACGTTAAGGGATAGAGAGAGAGGAGACTAAACCAGCGGCCGCCACTGGTAATAAAGAGAATACAAAGGCAAACGAAGAAGGTTTCTGCGTAGACACTACAACGCAGGGTTTTTACTTTATAGATAGAATAACCAATTTTCCTTTCTTCTACTAATTTTATCTTTTTGACCGGTTTTCCCTATTTTTGCTTGCCAAGTTTTGCTAAGCGATTAGAGTCGTTTCCTAATTGGTATGGGAGAAAATAACGTATCTATTACATTACGCTCTTCGATTAAGCTTTCGAAAAATAGGTAAGTAAGTATTTTGGACGATAGCAGAAGCTAATGTATTTTTGAAAAAACACATGAAGCACTTTTATGAAGTTTGGTCAAATATTAAATTATTTTTTTTCAAAATAATGCTTTTAATATTTATTGGCTAAACACAAATTATTTCTCACCAAAAATATTTTTTTTAGTACACTTTTGAAAGAAAAATACGTTTTTTTATGGCTAAAGACAACTGCCTTTTGGAACGGTACAAAACTAGGTATTTTCATAAACAAATTTCTTTTAGAAATTATGTAATTCATATTATTTTAACACTTCAAACCAACCGTTAAATAAGAAATAATTTCAACATAACTAAAATTTGTATTATTAATCTCAGCATTACTAAATACTCCTTATTCAACACTAGTCACTACATGGGTTTGATACATCAAATAAGGATAATCCCAGGTTAAAATTTGAGATTAGGAAAAAATTAGCAAATTAGTCACAATCTTTAACATAATTATTAAAAACATCTACACTTTAAAATAATTATTAAAAATGTCAATATGTTAATATTTTAGAAATAAATTGAATCCTAATATAATTAATCTTCTTTCCTTTTATTTTTCAAAATAGGTCATTATTTATTTCACTATCCCGTAAAAAATAAAAAATCATCACCTACTTACCCTTTTTTCTAGGTTTTACCCCAAATCACTTTTTTCTCCCTCTTCTCTTTTTCACCAATGTTATTTCCTTTCTTTGCTCAAGAAAATCAACTCTTCGAATTTTCTACACTTTGTTTAAGAAATCTCACCATCAATTCAAAAGATTCTTCACCCATTGGTAAAGTAAATTCGAAGTCAACAAGTATTTTGTAAGTTTCTTGTGATTTTTTGTTTTCATATTCACCAAGTATTATGTATTTCAGATTTTTCGTCTTTTAATTAGTATTGTTTGATTTTTTTGTGAGTTTGTTTTCATATTCACCAAGTATTTTGTGAGATTTTCCTCTTTTATGTATTTCAGATTTTTCATCTTTTAAGCAATATTGTTCCTTTTTTTTGTAATTTATTTTCATATTTGAGATTTCGTACATTGTAGAAATCTACACTGGCATTCATACATCATATATTGTATAATTTTTTATATATTCATATTTAATAATTTCAAATTTTGCTTATAGTTACTTATGCACAATTGAATACAAATTTTTCAAATTTAAATTTGGTGAACAAAAAATCAGAGAAGAAGAAGAAGAGGAGGAGGAGGAGGAGGTTGCAAAAATTGTATTCATGTTAATTTTGTTTGTCAGTTATTTTTCTCTTACTCAACATTTGTATTTGTATTAAAAACATTATATTTCTTTTTTAATTTGTAGTCATTCCAATAGCCAATAGGTACGTCAAATGGATTTTTATTTCTTAAGCATGTATCCTATTTTTTTTTTATAGTTAATTTGTATTTTTTTCTTAAAATATTGTATCCTTCCTCAACATATTGCATTATTTTTGTTATGTATTTTTTCAGAATCTTGTATCCTATTTCTTTCATAGTTAATATGCGTTTTTAAAAAAAATATATGGTATCTTTTCTCAACATATTGTATTATTTTCACTATGTATGCTATTTTTTCCCAGAATCTTATATCCTTTCGTAAATCATATTCATATGTAATGATTGGTTTATATTGGGATACAATCATGTAATACTATTTCACTGAAATACAATTTTAGTTTTCATTATGAAAGTAAGATACTAATTTTAATTTGAATGGTAAAGCAAGTGCATAAAATGTAAAAAATTTTGGTATACGAAAAAAACATAATACATTTTTTCTCTTTTTGGTTATTAAATAATTGTATTCTTTTAAATCAAACAAATAAAAAAATACATAAATCAGATACATAACAAACTAAAATATTGACATTTTAAATAAATATTGAAAGTATGGCTAAGGGGGTCCATTAAATGTCAAAATATTGACATTTTGAAAATTTTTCCGATACTTTATTCATGCTTGGGACTCGTTTGGACCCAAGAATACTTGGAAAAAACTTGGAAAGTGGTGTTTAATTATATAACTTGACCAATATATTTGCCAAGTATCCCAAGTTTTCAAATACTATAAAAAAAAAACTAGGATTTGGACCAAGTTCTAATATTTGAGAATTTTCAAAAAAAAAAAAAAAATACCTCAAACTTTTATATTTTATAAAAAATATCCATTATTTATTAATTTAAACTAATATTTTTTACTACCGCCTTCGAAAAAGTTTGAGTTCTACTTTGAGTGATAAAATTGAAAAAATGGAACAATTTGTGTTTAATAAGTTCTAACTATAACTGAATCAGTGACAAATTTGTGTATGCGATTAATGTATTGTCTTGCCTATATTGTTATTTTGTTATTGTTGATTGTAATCAATTATACTACAAGGTTATTTTTTTAACGGAATGTATTCATTATAAAATGATAATATAAATTTATGGGTATAAATCATAATTTTTGAAATAGTCATATTTTTGAGAAATTTTGGGGTCAAACGTATGGTGAAACTTCACCCAAATATGATTTGCCGAGAATATTTGAGAACTTGGGGCAAAACACTAGCTTAATTTGAGATATTAACTAATCATATAATTATTTTATCCACATTTGAGTACCCCAGTCCTCATACAGAAAGTGGAATCAAACAATTCCATATATGATTTGAAATATCAGTTAATCCAGTGGGATAGCTAATCAAAAAGAATATCCTATCCCATCTATACTTGATGACCTGCTTTTGCAATGAGAAAATGACTAGAAATCTACACCGACTTAGAACACTGCATATTGCATACAAGCTAGCAAAACATGTTAGAGAACACAACCGTTCTATTTTATTTTCCTGCATCTTACTCTCCAAGAGTTTTTAACAAGCAGCATACTGGTTCTAATGGATTCTTCTTGTGCTTCAAGCCAATTTAAAGAAACGTCATTATAAATCATGTGACAAGCAAATGGAGGGTTGTTTGGAGAGAATAGAGTTCACGCAAAACTTTACTCTTACCTCGTGGAGATAGAGAGGTTATCTCTCTCATGTAGCTAGCTAGCTAGCTGAGTCTATAAATAGCATCTTTCATTTCATTGTTTTCCTTTTTTGAGAAATTAAGTAGTCACAGTTTAGTTAGCTTTAGACTTCTTCTCGGTCTTTTCCTTTTCAATGCAGTCTTCTTCAATAATTTCAGTGAGCATTCAATTTCAGTAAGTACCACAAATCAGTCATGTAACAAAGTAAATCAACGCCGCAGGGACAGAAATTTAACTGAGTGATACAACTACATAAGACAATTGATTGAAAATTTAGAAGAAACAAAATGAACAGAAATCCTGCAATTGCATCTCATCCAACCTGATTTTGACATTTAAGGATCTTTCTTAACAAAGTGCTATTCGAAATTACTTTATGCTTAGCACAATCAATATGCTAGAGCATCTTATTCTTTCTGCTGAATAAAATGGGGAAGAAGAGAGACTGAAAGCATACTTCTATTGAAAAAGATGTAATGATTCAGCATCTTGCGAAGGATGTCTTTTCTCAAACTTCAAATACCTTGGATTGGGTCATCTCTTTAATGACTCGACAATCATCTGTCACAATGGCTTCATTACAAAGGGTCCTAAGGAATGATCAGCAGTTTCTCTGAAGACTAGAAAAATAAAATTGTTCCTTAAATAACATTACAAGGGTCACAACCGCTTCATCAAAAGGATCCTGAAATTTCTGCACTTAATGAAGTAAGAACCTTAGAAGCAAAAAAGAAAGACCTGAACATTGGTAAAGGCAAATTTCGGCATGGCTCATAAGTAGCCACCTTTCAACTTGATGCTAACAGACGCTTACTATGATTCTGGAGAAACATATTTAGAAGATGGATAACTGAAATGCACAATCCTCTATTATGAATTAGTATAAAAAGAAAAGTTGATTTAATCGAGATTCCTGTAACAGTTGTTTCCCAAGGGAACATCAACAGGGCACGCCATAGGTCCTGTCAAATGACAAGTTGAAACTAGGCTGAAAGTATTTCAGAACAACCAGTGACAAGATAACATGGCAATTTCAATACCAGAATATTTAATGCAAAAGAACTTATTTAAAAGAACTTTTACATAAGCATAGATTAAATTGGAGGGAAGATTATAGAGATCCATGGAGACAGAAATAAGGAACTTCGACTTAAATGTCTATGTTATACGTTGCTAGCAATTTCCTTCCAGCTAAGTATCCACCTGCAAAAAATCGGGTTGTACCTCACACACAATAAAGCAAAGATCATCCTTCCAGTCAAAGCTACACTTACCTTCTACGCATTCTTATTTCTGGTATCCTCTCCTAGCAATGCCTTCGGCCAAAGTTAAAGTCACCATCAGTTATGCTATCCATCAATTTTATGACACTGAATATCGTATTGCCTAAAGTTCTTAATTATACCAAGCACAATAAAGTTGTTGCTTTAAACATACACAGCATGGTGTTTAAAATAAGGTTGTGAAGCAAAGGCCAGTTCAGTGACCGACCACACTTCAAATTTATACGCTGATACCAAAACACAGAGAGGAAGAAATGTACAAAGTGTTCTGACAGATTCTTCTACAACATCACCATCCTTAGCATGTAAGTTACACAGAGAAAATGTAAATTCTAAATCTTTTTTGAGGAAACAATGGTCCTGTGAAGTGTGAAAGAAAAATAGCTCTTTTCACTCCAAGGTCCCAACACGAGTTATTCATAATTCTGTCTTATATATAAGTCATAGTAAAGTCCATGTTTATCACCAATATTTATGAACCTTAGATACACTTGCTATCATATTAAGTTAGCTATAACACAACGAACTTTGATAACATGGGGCTTTTATGGTCCATCCGTTTCACCATAAGGCCATATTGCTCTAATGTTTGGCTTCACCATCATCCACCAGGGTGTTTTATCAAGTTCAAAAATGTTCGATCATTGACATCTTTTCAAGAAACCAAAAGAAGATATAACATGACAGAAAACTGGCAAAATTTCTCAAAGTAAAGCTTTACATCAAAAGCAATTACATGATTCATAGATATGCAATATTTCCACCTGCATATACAATATGAACTGTGGCCGGTACTTCTTTACAAATTATGGCTCTAAAAACTAAATGTTGAACACAGTTGAAGTAGAACATTACAAGATTATGGTTGCTACAACAGGTGATCACTGCAAAATCTGATTCATTTGCATAAAGAATAGTTTCATTTAATCAAGTTCTATACCTCGTACTTGAGTTGCCATCCACCACAGAGCAATTGGATGGACAGTTTCTCTGGCTTCGCCTCGATCTTTTTCAAATATAAATCCAACACGTCCCACTTTCTGAAAAGTTCTCTTGCACATAGGAAAATTCTCCCAAAGTCAAAAATCTTACCCAGAAACGTAACTTTCCTTCGGATTGCTATTGCGAATTTCTAATAGCGATGCTCTCAATCTGATAGAAATGATTTTCAGCTCCACAAAATGAAATAATCATACACCAAACACAATAAATACAAACTAAAACTACAGCATTATTTCACCCCCTCGAGCCTCGGATTTCAAATACAGTGTTTTGACTGCTCAATGACTCAAAACAAACCAAGAACTACTAGGCCATGATTAATAATTCTCACTCGATTGCACAAATTGTTGGCATTTCGAAGCCTCTGAGTTCTACACTCACCCAGAATGCAGCACAAGGAATCAAATCGTATAATCATCCAAAAGTTCTCCATTTATTTTAATCACATTTCATTTATCTTTATCATCCTGATTAGAGCAGGGCTTAGATTCTACATCTAAATGGGGATTGCATTCAATAGAATAAAAATCATTCTTCTCAATCAAAACTCTTAACATCTCATAAGTAAAATTGGGGCTATTAGGATCACTCGTTTGTGACTCACCGCCTGAATCCGAAGTCAGCGGTCTCTTCAAGCATAAGTAACACCCTCCTCCTCCGCCACTTCCTTCCCTTCTTCTCTCCGAATTTCCAGAAACCCCTTTTCGTTTCCTCCTCAACAACGTACTTTTAACCTTTCTAAACCGAAAACAAGTTACCCTTTTCCCCTTATTCTTTCTAAAATTCTTATTGTTATCACCTTCCTCTTCTGAATCATCCGTCTCCTTACACCGACTACCACCAACGGCATCATCTTCGCCGCCGCTTCCCCCACCGCCATCAACAGTACTGGGTTGATTGTTGGTGGAAACAGACATAAAAATGTAAAAGTTAAATCAAAGAAATTGTAGAAAGAGTAGGACCACAATCATGAATGTGGGGGGACCTGTGGTATATTGGGATATGACGAAAGTATCTGTAAGTGCAGTTCTGCAGATAGTGGATGACGAAGAGTGTGTATGATTGAAAGAGAAGAGAAAGTGTCGTGAGAATTTGAGTTGAATTGAATTGAAAGAAACAAGAAACAGGAGAGAGAGAACAGGGAGTTGCAGGATATGGTTACTGACGCCAAATTTGTCGGGTTTGCTCACGGGTAACCCTTTAACTACTTGACAGCTGGATCACATTCATTACGTGTTATTTTTATTTATTTTTCATGGTAGGTATTTAACAATTTTTATTGACGGAGATTATTTCTTGATACTTGATTGGCTTATAGGCCTTCTACTTCACAAAATATATATAATTGCTTTTACAATTTAAATTCATAAATTTATAAATCATACAAAAATAATTTTATTATTTGGTCGAGACTTCTGTCCACTTGATAGGCTCATAAGAGTAGTTTAATTTGTGAAGAAGTTTAATCATAATAGATTTCTCTAGCTACACACTGGTGCCACGTGCTGCTTACACAATTAGAATTAGTTTACAGTTTTCTTATGGGAAATAATTGTTTATGTACACTGGACAATACTCAGAGATACATAAAGTATTTTTTTTTCCCTTTTAGGGATTTTGGAAATTAAATTAAATCTATATGGTTCACTAGAAATGGAGTTATATAAATATCAATTTTTCATAAAATCATTTTGGTACTTCAAGGTAAATTAAATTAAAAAATAATTCAGAGTTACAATACTCATAAAATAAAATAAGATATTCACTTTTTTAGAAGATGAATAAGAATTAGAGGTGTGTTTAATACGAAGGAAAATGTTTTCCTCCATAATAGACACACATCTAAATCATTTATTTTGTGTAGGATTAATTGATTCAGAACATTTACTTTGGAGACTTATCGTACAAGATAATTATTTGATAAAAAATATTAGTATATAAATTAATGTACGGTGAATGATAATATATACAAGTATAGTCATGAGTATAATTATATGGAACTAACTTTATTGATAGTTATGTTATACCATTTTTCTTTAAAAAAATACAAGTATAGAGGATTAAGATTGATCACTTCTATTTTTCATATGGAAAGATTTTTATTAGTTAAAACAAAAATTAATGACCGGATATTTCTAAATGAACCCCTGTGTTAAGAAATGCAGCTTTCGGCCAAACCATTCGGGATAAGTTTTTGGAAAACTACATAAATGGGTCATAAAACATAAAAATAATTATATGTTTATATTTCAGTTCAAAATAATTTAAGAAATACTCATTCTCTCAAAAAGAAAATTATAGTCCATATCTCTCATTTATTAAGACTAATAATTTTCGCTTAACTGATACTGAATCATATAGTACAGATTTCTTATTCATAAATTACTCATTAGTCAATGATACCAATACATTATTAAAACTCTTAAATTTGCTAACAAATTATGTGGACACTTGCACTAAGATTTGTTTCAATTAAACACTTTTAACACATGATCAAGTGTTCTTATTACATATTTTAATTTACAATTTGATTTTTTTTGTTTGGTATATTTGTTTTTTGGCATATTTTTATGTTCCAAAAAAACTGTTCAATGCCAATTTGGTCCCTTTTTTCCTTTTTCTTCCCTAATCGACGGAATACACTTATCCATCACCCCACATAATTAAGTTGGCCAATTTTTAGGCGCAACTTAAAGAAATTTTTAGGACATTGACATAAAGAAAATTAGGGTCGGCTATGCTTGTAATTATTAGTTGAAAACAATTGTTGAATTTCCCATACAAAACTTTGATGATTTATTTTATTTAAATATTATTATAGTTTTAATACAAAAGTGCTGGCAAAACTGGTTTGGTAGGTATGGG
The DNA here is from genome assembly GCA_035578085.1 of Solanum pinnatisectum. NCBI lineage: Eukaryota > Viridiplantae > Streptophyta > Magnoliopsida > Solanales > Solanaceae > Solanum > Solanum pinnatisectum. The sequence goes on from CM069076.1 coordinate 60,613,104, forward strand.
TTCGAAAGTGGTGGACCCTTGCCAAGTTAGCTAATGATTGCTGGGCCATATTTATACCAACAAATCATGACAAAATGGGACTGGCGACTTGGGCTTTAACTCTAGTTTTTGTTTGGGTTTTGGTTGTAGGGCTTAAAGGTTACTATTTCTTTGATCAAAGGGATTGATTTGCATTGCTTGGCCTTTTTTTGATGGGGTGATTTATAAAAATGACTTTAAAAGTAGGTGATTTTCAACTCTTAGGCATACCTTTAGTTTAACAATTTTTACTCCATGGATAGAACTTTTGATTTTGGATCTTAAAGCTTTCTTCATGAGCAATATCACCAAAATAATTTCAGGTTATTCGATGTAATTTCTTGTTTTTGATTTCACTCTTTGAATCCATTCCTCATAAGTTAAAATATGGTAAATTCATGCTATAAAAGTGGTTTCATAATTTTATTTCGTATGACCCATATTTAAATAGTCGTCTTGTTATGAATGGGGCAAGATCAGTTATAGCAAAGCAGCCCAATACCATATTAAGGGGTTATCTATGGGTCCAAGTTAATGAACAACACATTTCAGGGAAAATGTTTCTTATCCCGTTCATGTCTCTATCCTTTAGTTATGTGTAATTTAAATGTTTTCATCATATTCGATAATTTGAGTATTGTTATTACAAATATTATATATATAGTTATAATTGTGTTCCAATTCTTATTAATATAGTGAGAATTGTTACAGACCTCAAAAAGGTAAAGGTCATTTCTACAAATTCCCCTGATTAAAGAGATCATTGTAATAAAAAGATTTTGCAGAACTTGCCGTTGGCAATTTAGTGGTGGACTTGGTTATCAAAACAAAAAAACTAATTAGCCACTCTAACGCCCATTTTAGAAAGTGTCTATCTCAATACTCAAATCACTACAATTCAAAATATAAATATATTACAAATATTGTTGGATAGATTCAACGAATTACCAAGTCCTAATAATATTGGACGAAGTTGAAGCTAGTCATAATTTTAAAAATTAAAATATAATGCACGAAACATTATATTTTTTATTCAGATTTGGTGGGTTCAATACCTAACACTCCAGTGTTGAAATATAAGTTTGTAATTAATGTACTACAATTATAAAAGAAGTTTAGTAATATCTAATATATCTATATATGTTAGAGAAAATTAATTTGTTTCCGTGTATTTTGTGTTGACATCTTCAAATTGACATTAGTTTTCTAACTTTGACGTATACTTCCATTTTGGATTGCAGATAAGATAATAAATTAAATTAATTTTATAAAAAGAAAAAGAGAGGATAATTAAAAAGGAAGAAGGAAAAGTAACAATCATACGTTGAGACATAAGAAATGCAACATGATTTTGTCTCAGTTTAATACAAAAGGCAAATAGGCAATTTTGTGCTAATAACTTAAATACATCAACAATATTTTAAAAAATGTTCAATAAAGCAAGTTATTTATTGTATTTTTCTAAAGGTTAATTAGAAATAGATTTTGAGTCTAATTTAATTCAAAAGACTAACTCATTAGAGGATTTTGTCCAAACTCACCCCGTCATGTCTAGGGTCGGATGTTTGATGCATGAGAAATTTAATATAGGTGTCCAAAATAGGGGAACAAGAATTAGGACGAGTTTTGCTCTAATAAAAGAATGAATTTTAGATCTAAATCAACCTTAAAAGTTTGCCAGGATTTTCCAGACCACCGCGGTGGGACTCTGCCCATCATCTTCTCTGATGGTTATATATAACCAAATTAAACATTGTCACTAAAGAAAAACTAATATTTTTGAGGTTAATGTGTTAAAGAAACCACTGTTATGATCACACCTAGTTGTAAAGATAACCAAGCCAGTAAACATTAGTTATTGAAATTTGAACTGGTCCCCTGTTTTTGCCCTCTGGCTACTTTTTCAACTAATAAAAAAACTTGACCACCTTCTGCTCTAGTTCCTTTTTCATCATCATATAAAGAGAAAATCACTTAAAATTCATCAAAGTTAAGTTGAGTTTAGAAAATAATTGATGAGAAAAGGGTCAAGAAAAATGTGGTGGGTGGTGCCATCATGTACAAGCAGATCATCAAAAAACTTCAAGACTCAACCAATACTGGATATTGAAGAAATACTGAAGATGAAACTCGAAACGATTAAAGAAGAGCCAGAAATCTCTGAAGAAAATGTCAAGTTGACCAAGACGAATACTATGAGCAAACAATTAGTGAAGAAGATTCAGCTCAAAGTCAAGAAGGGTCGTATTTTTTCGCATAAATTTAGTCTAAAAGAATGTTATGTTCTGTTCATGACTGGTTTGGCTACCAAAGGTGCGTTAAATGGTCTTCCTAGATATTAAGATTAGTATTGCTATGTTTTGATGATCAATTAATATTCAAGCTCAAACATGGATCTAGGTCGGATTCTCTCAAATTCAATTGGACCTGTTGATTTTTAATCGAGTTATATATGCATATGCAAACAAATTAAAATGTACGCATAAACTGTAATAAGTTCACATCTGACTTTAGATCCTGAATTCGTCTAGTTTAAAGCTATTGTTTCTTTCTAAGTGGATGTATACTTTAACGAAATCCTGTACAAATATATTACGGTAGGCCTTTTTCTTCAATAGTTCCTGCAGAAATTGGTGTGTGCAAACACAGAAAAGAGTATTGTAAATACTAGTACTGTTATCGCGAATGATGTTTTCAAATTTTAGATTACTGGTACTGCTGAGAATAGATGTGGATTCGATTAATCAAATGTTCTCCAAAAGCATAGAGATAATTGATTTTCAAATACATGAAATCATGTAATGGCAATTAAGTAGTATCATCGAGGTACTTAGAACAATTTATTCGTTAAACCTCATGGTAATCAGTCAACTACACAAATTCCAAAATAATTAACAGAATATGATTGGTATCAATTCCATTTTCATTACAATATTTAATTAATTGAAACCATATGCAGCAATCACAAAAATGTCCAACAACACTCAAAACTGGGCATATCTGCAACAAAGAAATAAATGGCATAATAATGATAGAGGTCCATTGTCCATACTGTTATGCTATTATGTTCCCCTTTCCATATCTGCAAAGGAAGGGGGGAAATTTAAATAATGAAAAATGGAGGGAGCAGGAAGATAACATGGGCCAAGTGAAAAGTGTCATTTATGATCCCTTTCTAAATCATTTGTTCTAATTTAACTTTGCCAAAGAAATTGGGAACACTAGAAAATGGCCTCACAATCACTTTGTCACTCAAGTCATCTCAATTATTCATGTAAAAGCCCAATAAACTTAGTTTTTGCAAAAATCCAATTGGATTATTCTAAGTTCCAACTCATAGGAAAAGAAAGAAAAAAAACAATCTCATGCAGAACAGGACATTGAAGTATAAAATTCACTCGACAGCTCTTGATTTACTAACGAACCTTCATCTCTTCATTGATTCAGCAGTTGATGGCTAAGCCTGAGACAACTTCCATAATCCACTAGTTATCATGCTCTCTCAGTTTAGAGAACTCGACTGATGAGACGTCAACCGCTATCATCACATACTCAAGAACAAAATAGAGGCTAGTATAATTTCAGGGACAATTGAGCACCACATTAAATCATTCAATTCCTCAATCTTAACATCCAAATATTCGATAAAGATTCTTGTGAAATTTATAATCTTGAAAATAAGACCACTCTACGTGCTGCTACAATAGGCAAAGTATAATATGATGATATCATATAATAACTTAAACCATATAGTTTTCCAAATGAACTCTTCATTAAAACTCTTGTGATTAAAAGTAGGTTTAATATCCCTATCAAAAGAAATTCTTTGGGGATTTTACAGGGGAATGAGATAGGACAGGGAGTCCCCATTGACAAGACAATACAAAAGCAGGACATACATCTTCCATATTTTTCATCCTTTTCACTATCTCCCCATAAATCCTAGCAACCCTCCTTGGCAATACTACAAAAGAAGAAAATGACTTCCAATTCAACTTTCTAGACTTTGATAACTTGAAACCTCTAAATCTTCCATTCATTTTCTTGATTAGCCAACACCTTCTTGGCCTTATTACAATTACCCTCTCTTCAACAAGTCTCTCATATCTTCCTTGAAACCCCATCTTCAAAATAAGTTCTTAGTGTATGCAAAAACTAACAGAGTATTTATAGGGAAAAGAAAGAGAAGTAATGCGCGCTATTAGTTAGCACATGGAGAATCTTGATCTTTGTATAACTTCAAAGATATAGAAATTAACATAAAAGAACAGAGCTTTTTAGAACAGAGTAAGGTATACTACTAACTACTAAGTAAGCTGCATATATAGAGAAATAAGAAAAGATGCTCTTCTATTGATTTAGACACATGGGTAGCACAATGGATTTCAAGTTTTAAACTAACATAACAGCTCAATGGTCTGCATAGCCACTCATATTCTCTTACAGAGTTTTTGTTTGTTTCTTTTGGTAGTTTGATTAGCAGATGAGATGAATGGAATATCATTGTCATGTGCAATGATTAATCTGCAAAATTTTTTAAAAAATAAATGGAATGCCAATGATTTGTTTGGAAGATGTGGAATTTTAGCAGCTTTATATTCAGAACAAGACAAAGATTTAGTCCTTTTTTTTTTTTATGTATATGACAGAGTTTAGTTTGGAAAGTTTCGTGTATGGACAGAGATTGGTCATGGCGCTAATCAATCTAAATTTGATAAGACAACTACATTTTAATTCTAAATGTTGATTAGTTTAAGGGATTCACTTCTAGTTAATGTAATTGAGGTCTAAATTACAAATGCAAAGTAGGGATTAAAAGGTCATTAAGAGGTTGTTTGGTAGTTGGTTTGGAGGTGAGTTGTGCAAGTATTTTTTTTTTTTGTGAGCTATATAACAGGTATTAAATTAAGTAATACCACGTTTGGTAGCTGGTTAGGATGTGTGCTTTTCATGTATAAAATTAGTAAGGTGTTTGGTTTGCAATTCAGAAATCTGCCTAATTGATACTACATATATTAGTTATGAGGGAATTTATGTAATGTTATTTTATGCAAGATACAAATTGGAATAACTAAATCGTACATAACTAATATGTACATAAAATAATACATAGTTTCTCTCGTAACTAATCCTTGTGCTACTAATACGTGTATAATTCTAACCTACTACCAAATGACCCTTTAAGTATTTAGGTTGTCTTAATATGGCTAATGGCTTAGTAATCTGTCATGTTGATCAGTGCTTTAGCTATTCGAACTTAGGTAATCAAAGGCCAATTTGATGTAAGATTGAATAAACTTATGTTACGGACTTAGAGTCTCACTAATGCTTCATGCGGCACTTGATAACTTACTCACTAATGTGGCGGGACATGACACTTAGCTATGGTACTATCAAGAATGGTCTTAAGTTAGCTTGTTGTAGGACTGTCTGGACTCTGGAGACAAGATTAGGATCTATGTCCAATGAACTGATCTGGAGGAAACTAGTGCAACATAACAAGTAGGTAAATTTCAAGATTTATTTGGTAAAACGAACTATTTAGTTATAATAATATAAAAAAGTGATTTTGAGAACTACGTTTAGTTAAATGAAGATATTCTCTTCAAAATTTTGCTACCATAATTTTCAGATGTCACCATACTCTTGATAAATAAGTCCAAAATTTATCCATAGGCTTTTATTTTGTTTTAAATTACCAGTCGTTATACTTTGTTTTTTTTAAAAAAAAAAATTCTTGAAAAGAAAAAAAGAAAAAGGACATGCAGCTAACTTTTGGGGTTTTGGCTAACGTAATTGACAATATTTTTCATACAGTCATAACGCCATTTTCCTCCTATTTTCCCCGGTAGGTTATAGGCAAAAGCTATAACTCTGTATTACAGCTAGTTAATTATAGGTTTTTAATTAGCACAACTTTGACCACAAGAAAACAAATACAACACAATTAAGTTTTTACACCGTCCTTGTCCATAATGTACAAAATAACGCTGCTTAATTAAGCCTAGCTAGTGTAGAGTAGTTTCTATGCCTTCAATTTTTTTAGTCAACTAGTTTGGTTTGATTAATTTAAATACTATAGAATACTCTATATAGTAGCTATATTTGGTCAAAGTTACACCCTGTACCATGCAATCTTGGTAAATAAAATCTTGGTCTTTTAATAAATATATTGTGGCCACCATCTAATCTTTTGCATTATGCCTCTAGAAATTTTATCATTTTCCGATATTGAATGATTTATTCGAAACTTTTTTAAATTAGGAGAATTTGCTCTATTATTATAGCTAATTGGTAATCTATCGTCAGATTAAGATAATTAAAGTAACCACTTTAGGAATAAAAATTGTGATTAATTAAAGAATGAATACATGTCTTGGTTAGATCATTGATTGTTGAGAGCTCTAAATAAATAAATAATAGTATTTTGTACAAGAAGTCATTAGAGACTGCATGCCTGCATTTTGTTAAAGTCTATACCAGCTGTATTAAATTAAAATGATTAATGAATTGATCCCTATCATACTATAGTCATAAGGACTGCTCACTCATCCCTTCTGATAAAAAAGATACTTCTGCTCTTAAAGCATCTTCTTTCCTTTAGAACGTCTTAGTTCCTTATGTTGACCAAATGAAATTACTCCATTCCTACGTTTTAATTTGTTTGTTTGATTTTAAATTGATATAGTGTTTTCGAAAGTAAAAATAATAATTAAATTTTGTAATATTAAATTAATGATATGTAAATTTTGTAGCTTTAAACATGTCATATGAAAAATTAAAATTAAAAAATTATCATAAAAAGATTAAAATATCTTTTCGACACAGATTGAAAAATTAAAATGGAATAATATAGTTAATATATAAAACAACATCCTTAGCTCAGGGTAGAGGATTTGACTGATCAAGAGGTCATCGAGTTCGAATCATATAGGACTCTTTTTTATTTCAATTTTAAAGCTCAATCAGACAATCACAAAGAGTGTGATGGGACGATGAAATCTCTAAAATTAATATATGCCAAACGTCAATTTTATGTGATTACTTATTTGATTAACTTAGGAAATAAAGGTAAGAGTGATGTGAGTCTATATTTAATTATCAATTTTTCACATAGAGGACCTAAATGTAAAAAGACCAACTGGATTCAGACTAATGAGCAATCTTTCTTATTCGTCTCACGTCACTTGTCTTAATTTAATCACATAATAATCAAATCCCTAGAACCAAATCACTGTCTTTAAAAAATTTAATTGCTGGCCATGTATAGCTACTAGTAGTTTATATATATATATATATATATATATAATCATGTAACACAATGGAAATTTTGACACGAGAATGTCAACATTACAGTCCCCTCAAGATTTTGTACGTGGAAAGGTTTGGTTTAAGCCATAAAAGTCTATGATCTTAGCCTTTAAGTAAATAAATAATAAGTACGTACTACTAGTTATAATTGAGATAGGTCAAAACCTTATGATATATAAAGTCATGTGCATTGACGCGCCATGTGATAATTACATGTACAATTTACTTGTACTAAATAATTATAATCTAAAGAGTGGTAGAAGTTCCGGTTTAGTTCAAGTCTGCTAAAAGAGCAATCATATATCTGTTAATGTAAATTATAGTACTATAAAAGAATCACTAGCTATTTGCTTGGTAATTGTAATATCAAGTTTTTGTAGTATTTGTTTGATACACGATATAAACGTAAGTCAGACTAATCGTGTGGTTATACCAACTTTGAAGTGTGAAAAGTAACAATTACTAACAACTTCGCATCACTGTTGTAGAAAACTAAATTAAGGGTTTGTGAGGAAAACATTTTCTTTTTTCTTTTGTTCGGTAGGACGAAATTTGTGAAAAATATTTTCTAAGATCAAGTTTCTTAAAAAATGAGAAAAAAAAAAGTTTTTCAAATGGCATTAATACATTAATTGTTTCCTCCCTACCCTCTAACATATCACATCTTCACCCCAACCCCGTACCCCATATCCCCCTACGACGCCACCCTTATCCTTCTTCGAACCTTTTGATATGTATTGCTCCTTAACTATAGATCAGATCCACCAGACAATGAAACTCAATTGTGCATATCCACCAAATTCCCATATGATTTGTCTAACAAGTGATTTTGGAATAATATTTTTTACTTACGTATTAAACACAAGCAAATAAATTAAAAAACTCACTTTTTTTAAAAAAAAAAAAAAAACATTTTCCTTTGTACCAAACACACCCTAATATTGGATTTCTTATCGTCTTAGGTACTGGTCAAATCAACCCTAATAAGATGAGGTAAGATGGTTGAATTAGGAAGGAGTTTTTTTAAATATTTCAATACCATATCCAACCTAAAGTCACGCAAATATGTTTAATTTGGTCAAAACTATAAAGTAGAAGTAAAAACAACAAATTTAGCACACGCAATTTAGATGAAAAAAAGGAAACTAAAGATAGACAAATGACACCACCTCACTAATTGTCCTTACAAATCAGCTAAAAGACTTACATGCTCCCTACACCTTTTTAAATAACTAGGGTATTCGAGTCAATTCACGCACATTATTTCATCAGATATTTATTATCTAGTCGATGTTAATACAAGTATATGATTATTTTTTCCACCAAAACTTCAAAACTATGAAAATAATATAATTACCACCAACATTTTGTGTCTTTATATGTTACATAACTTATTTTGTTGACCACTAGGCGATGCTAGTTTATTTGTTCCTACCTACCTTGTTCAACATTGTATACTAGTAGCACTATTGTACTTTCCATAAACCCAATGGTGTTTAAATTTGGGAAAAATTCTTTTAATCAAAAAATTTGGCCAGAATTTGATAAAAATGATATTTTACCTATGTTATTTTACCTTTTTGAACAGTTTTATCCTTTAACTTTAATACCTTTTAACAAAAAAAAAGATTAATTTATTTTAAAATAAAATAAATATTATAAAATTTTTAAATTTTCTGGCCATTTAGCATTACCCATAAATTTGGGACTTAATTTTCTTAAGAAAGTTCTTTTCAAATATGCATGCATCTTGTTTTCCTCTTTTCTCAACTTCCCAAGTGGAAAAAGTCACAAAAAAGAAGCTGGGGTTGTGTGATTAATGTCTCCATTTTAGCTTCAACCATGGCAGCTTTCCCTAAAATTAGACTAAAAAATTTACAAAAAACGTTTACAAAAAGCCTAGATTCATGTGCAAACTTCCAAGAGTAATTAATGCACAAAAACTAACAGTTGGCATCAATCTTTTTCTTGATTCTTCAGATTTTAACAATTAATTATTACTTAAACAATTCTGCATAATGAAATTCCATACATAATTAAATAATCACTACAACCTGATTTTTATGGCAAACAATAATCTTAACTGCATATATTCAATAGGAAAAGTAATCAAAATACATACCTTATGTACAGCCTAATTAAACTTCCCATTCAAAATTATGTGATATCAACCCAAAAAAAAGGAACTTTATTAATGTTGATTTATTAAGAGATTATCTATAAACCACAAAAAAATTGGTACCACTTGGCATTTATTTTTTGTGGTCCTAAAGTATGAGGCATTTTAATAGATTTCAGATTCTTTCTCATTCTTTACCTACTTCTTTCTTTCAAGTTGTTTTGCTTTAATTAATGGTATCATCTACCCAAACTGCTACAGAGCATAACATGTACACAAGAATTAAGCTCAGATTTTATAAATGTATGTTTAAATATTTGTTCGGACATGAAATTTTAGCCAGTTTTGGGACCTCCACACACGGAACTTCAAATTTTAGAAATCACAACATCGAAATTCAAATTTTCAAGCTTTAATTTCAAAATCTATGATCGAGAGCAAAATGCAAAATCTACCTATGGACTCCTCATATTATTGTACTAACACACCAAACAATTCTATTTTTTGACTGTCCATTCATTTGATTTAACTCTGAATTCAACACTAGAAATTTAAAAATAAAAAGAGAACTGACAAAGTTGTTAACAATATAATTTTGACTAGACTAAAAAATATGTATACATACGTTAAAAGTTACTAGAGATAGAACTTCAAGATTTGGGCATGTTCTAATGTTCATGGTAGAGTTAAAACACAACCCATTACATAATTAAATCCTAAATAAACCAAAAAAAAATTACTAAAAAATAAAATAACTTAATTAACAGATCCTACCAGAAACAGGAGGATGACCATCCAGTAGTAATACCACTACTAATATTATAGTAACTCGAATTTTGAATTTGACGAAAAAACCTTCTTCTTCTATACCCAAAGATCCCATATTTGAGCCTCAACCAAACCAATTTCCTGATTTTTCTTGCTGATCTAAGTTTTACCCAAATCACCCTCTTGACTCTAAAGAAAGATTTCTTTATCCTTTCACTCACACTCTTCTTCCTGCTGAATTGATAGCTTCTCAAGAAAAGCTGTCTCTTTTCTATGTCTGTGTACCCTGTTTCTGTTCTGAACATGTTTACTGCCCCATAAGACATGTGTTTTACAGCCATATTATGATCCATACATATATATAGGTTGAGAGAGAGAGAAAGAGGAGTTGTGTAGTGGGGAGGAAGAAGGAAGGATAGTGGTGGTATATAATGGTCGTGAATTTAGGGAAGAGAGGGGTTGGTTGGAGTCTGAATGCTCTGTTTTTTTTATTTTTATTTTAGGTCATGCTGTGCTCTGCTATCTATTAATGTTTACTTTACGGACCATAACGCCGTCGTAAGGATGTGCCTTCATTTTATAGCAACTCCACCTTTTTTTTCTCCTTTTTTACTTTTCCCATGCTTGTTTGACCTTTTTTTTTTTTTATAAAAAATCTATTTATACCTTTAGATTTATTTTTTTAAAAATAAATTAATGGTGGAAAATAAAATTTTCATTGTTTCAATTTATTTGTCCTAATTTCTATTCCAGGCATGTATTAATTGACCTATTTTAGATGTTTTTAACTTAAAAAAATTTTTAATCACTTCAAAATATTTGGTAAAATTAAAAAGTGTTTTAACCATTTGTTTTTATAATTTAACAAAAATATATGAAAATTTATAAGTTAAATTTTTATTTTTCTTAGTTTAAATAAGTTAAATTTTTTGTCTTATATATAACTTAGAAGGTATAAATTCTAAGCTTAATCAAACGAACCTTGGTCTATTTTAAAAAGAATATTTTTTAAAAAATTTTTAATTCTAATTTTTCACATGTCACCACTGAATAAAAGAACATTTTTGATATATTCAACATATATCTAGTTTAAAAATCATTAGATTCAAAAGTTTTTTTTACATTCACTAGACAAATAAATTGAAACATAAAAAATAGTTTTATTCATTAAAATTCAGGTAGACAAAACATTCCTTAATATTTCTCCACTAGAATTTGAACACTAATTTTGCTAAATCTATTTCTGAATTGTTGAGTACGCAAACAAAGTCGTATAGCAGGAAAAAAAAGAGAGAGAGAGAGAAAATGCAAATACGGAATAGGTGACCTTTTTAAAGGAGGTCACGTGACAGTTGAGGGCATCGTGGGAAATTGAAAGAAGTTTCAGAGAGAAAATCACGTGATTTTTTTTATGTTAGGCAATTTAAACAGTTTGGATCTGTTTTTTTTCTATTCGAGACGTGGCATAACTCACCCACGTCAGTTACTTTTGACTTACTTTATTTTGTATCTTTTGGAAAATAAATACTAGTATATAAAATTTTGAGAATATATTCTCCTTTGTTTTGATTTATTGCAAGAGTAAATTAATGAAAGCATGATATAGGATATGATATTCTCCCATTTAATTTTCTTCATTTCATCATTTAATTCAAGCATGCAATTTGAGAATGGTACACGATTTTTATATTGTTTATATTTTGTTACATAATAAATGTTCTAGTCTTCCTAATTAAGTCTCTATTTTATTTTATTTATTTATTTACCCGAATTTATACTTCTTCTTTCACTTTTCTGAATAAATTCGTAATGTAGAAAATACAATAGTCATTTGAAAATTCACTTATATTCCAAGAAAATATGTTCTAACGTACTCAAATGTGTTTTACCAAGTCATGAATAGTAAATTACATGGTCATAGAGGTTTAGGTAATCCAATTATTATTAGGATAGACTAATCTTAAGGAAGAATCAGAGACAAAATGGATTTCTTAAACCCATTGAATTCATATGTTTCTTGCAAAAAAATAATAATAATTTAAGATATGTAGCAACTCAAAGAAAGAGAGTTTGGATAAACAAAAAATTCAGATTTTATTAATAAGAATAGGTGTAACCAATCCCTTACATTTGTGTATGTCTTTCAGTACAAGCATTAACAGCAAAACCAAATACTAATTACTTGTATCCTAAAATATTATATTTGTTACATCAAAATCACATAACTTTGTTTAGTCATTTAAAATTCATAAAATAAAGTACTGTATCACTTTAATAACCAAATGGTCACAATAGCCTGAATATGCGTCTTCAAATCTAAACATGAAGCAATTAAGCTAATTATAATTAAAAACTAATAATATTATAATATAAGAATGTTGAGATCTCAATTAAGTGGGAGCTAGTTTCCTTAAGCGTGAATCATACGATTGCTTGCGACTAAAAAGTAAAAAGAAGATATCTTGATTCATGCACTAATTAATATGAATATTAATATTGCAAGAGACGACTAATTAATTGAACAATCACAAGTAGGGATAATCATTAGAATATATAGTATGATGATTTGAAGGTTCTATAATTTGTTCAACTAGTAGTTTGTCAATCTTTCGCTCAACCAAAAAGCAAGCTTATTTTCATGTCCAACTACATAAAATACTTCCATATGTTATTCTCGTGCTAGAGTACTGATATCTTCTATTTTACACCCCCCCCCCCACACAAGAAAAATAGACCAATGATAATATATATAAATCCTCTTGAATAGTAGTTTATTCGTCAAGCTTCTAAAATTAACTTAAGAAAAGAATTTTTGGTGAGAAGCAATTTGTGTTAACCAATAAATTAAATTTAAAAAACAGTTTTGAGGTTCAATTACCAAACTTTTTTAACAATACTTTTAGCTTGGTTTAACTGACTAAAAGTCGTGGCATGAAACTGTTGGTCAGACAAAAAAGGAAAACGCTCTGTGTATCACAGTTAAAAGATACCGATCTTCTTTTTGCCAGTTTGTTATTCTTTTTTTTCCCACCATAAAAAACAATATGCTTAATTCAATGTGAATGTATACATATAAGCCATTTTTCACTCAGATAAGACGTAGTGAGAGCCGTGTTTGGCACAAATATTGAAATCCCACATAAAAGAGGTGGTTACATTTCTGCAACCAAGTATATGGCCTGTGGTATATATTAGCGACGTCTCTCAAAACCAATAACGTACACCATAGACATTATTCTGATATAACATAACATGTGTCTGGTTGTGATATTACCCAACAATATATTTTATACTATAATCCCATGATAACCTGCTTTTAAACAAAACAAATACTACTACTTAAATTTGGTGAGGTAAACATTTTAGTCTAAGATCTTATACTTTTTAAATGAAGGGTTAGATATTCGCACAATTCCACTTCTTTATTTTATTGAGAATTTATTGGAAGGGAGGGTCATAAGACCAAACTGCTTAACCAAAATGCAAGTGGCATTTATTATTCAATCAACACTCTTTAACTCCAAATGAATCATTTCAGAACAACAGTGCAACAGTACACCACAGATTAGTGCCCAAAAGCAATCCAATCATTCAGATATTTGAGTTAAAAGACGGATAAAATATGATGAGCTTGTGTTAAAACACATCCCAAATGTAACATAACTGAGGTTTCACTAATTACACTACATATGGAAATGGGAACAAACAATCAAAAGTACATGGTAGAAAACTAGCTTTGCCTACATTTACAAACTAAAGTTACAACTGTGAGCTTCACAGCGCCATACTCAGGTCACGTGTGACGCTGGCCATATCTAATTCCCAACAAAATAAATCCACACATGGTTGAAAATTCAATAGCATCACCTTGACCCAGGATTGGCTGCAGGTACCTTAGATGGATAAGTTGAAATGTCTACATCAATCAGTGATAGGTCATAGGGTGCTGAAACATTAGTTGATGCATCCATAAGCAAAGAGTAGTTCATTGCCTCCGATTTCCCTGTTTGCTGGCCTGCAACAGGATTTTGTGGATTGTTGTTATTAGCAGATGGGGAGAGAGTAGATAATTGTACATCTTCCTGTTTGTTCCCAATTATGTGCTTGTTTTTCCTAACAGTATCCATCTCTGGGCCAGTTGGGACAAAAGTCCTTGCCCTGTACTTTGTTGCACCACCTTCTTCAGCATCACCATGATTATAAAGAACATAATCATGATAAGTAGGAGCAAACTGCATTCATGGAAGCAAATAACATTTGTTAGGACACATGTGGAGTACACATACAGCACAAGTGAAAATGAGCAAGTGTCTGTCTTACCTGGTGAACCGTGTCATGGTAAAAGTCATTTAGCATTAGGGCATGTCCAAGGCTAGCAGTAAAACCACGAGGAGGACCAATATTTGCGCCAGCATATTCCTTGTATGGGAATGCATAAAGATGAGCAAAAGCTGCAATAAGCATCTCAACACAAATTATAAAATTCTGGAATTCAGCAGCTTCCTCGGTATCTTTAATAAGTTCGGACTTCGCAGCAAGAAACACCAGAACACCCTGACAGAGGAAGTTAAAAAGAATGATTCTAACACCTAGAAACATCATTCTACACAGTAAATTATAATAGATGGAACAAAAGACAGTCAATTTCTGTGATTTCAGTAAAATTTTTGAAAGGAGAAAAAACTGAAGTGGGTCAGTCCCAAAAAGTGGTATCGTTAAGGGTGAAATGGAGATGGTAAGATTTAATAGTTTCCAGAAAGTGCAAAGAATCAGTTTTCGGGTACATACTAAGAGAAAAATGTGCCACAGAAAACGGGACAGCGGAAATAATATCATTTTAAGCTAATATGCCGGATTTGGTGAAACCAAAAAGTGTTCAGTAGTCAAAAACTGAATAATATTTTGCTTACTCAACAGCAAAGTGAGAACATAACATGTAACTGAGCAAATCTGGGGAGTTACCTGCCAGTACGTAAGGAATACAACGGATTTTATAATGATGAACTTTGGAACTGGATTAAATGGACGGAGCAGATCTTTGCATGCCACGTAAAACAAAGCCAATGCATAAAGTGCCATTGAGTATGAGATAGTATATATAATTGTGAGGTAAAGGTATGATTGGCTTGGACTGAAATTTCCGTCCTCATATTTTCCTTTTACATATAGTATGATTGTAACGAGCACTAATATGGGCTTGAGAATCACAAACTGCAAACACCCCTGCTTGCACCTTCGGATAAAGCGCCTGCATTGCTTTAACATTATCAGAAATACATTTCAAATAAATAAACAAAAAAAACAAGAGATTTAAAGTTCAGTCATTTAAATGAATTAACAACATCACAACATGGAGACCTACATAATTGAAATGTTAAATAAGGGACGATAGTTTGGTCATAGATATCAAGGGAATCACTATTCCAATTGAAATTTAAGGAGTCATCTCAAATTTAAGTGTAGAAATGTAATGCATTCAATCACATAAAGCGCAAAAAATGAGTCGCCTACATAGAACTGTGAGTAATATATATATATTTTTTAAGAAATGGTTCATGCTGGAGAATTCTCAAAGGAATAGCTCTTCATTGACCAAATAGAAGTGGCTTCATGCATACGCACAACTTACCCATCCAAAGGAAGCGGAGGAAAGCAGCAGGTCATCAGACACCAATTTGGCTTTAGAATTCGACCACTCAAACTTAGAACAACAGCCCCTGGGCCACCAACCCATGCCAAGCAGAGTGATAGAAAATTATATATGACCCACGCCTCATATCTGAAAGGAAATTAGAAACTAAATAATCATAATTAACAAAAAAAAGTCACCATAAGAGGTTAGACATAAGTTCAAATATAAAAGATGCATAATCATATAAATCATTCACCAACTACTCCTTTCCACCTAATATATGTTAGGTCAATTTACTAGCACAGAGAACAAAAAAGGCTGAAGTTTTTGCTTATGTAGACCATCATATGCAGTTAAGACATATCATGAAGAATGAAGATGGACTAAGAAAGGAATGAGGTAAAGGTAAAATCACATGGAAAACCATGTCTCAAACAACCTATAATCTCTCGGAGTCCATGCGGATTGCAAATGAATAGAATGCAAGAAAAGCAAAAGGTTCATATAGGCAATAACTAGTTGGAAGAACAGATAGATATGTTGGTACATTTATATGAAGTTGATTGTTTGCCAAGAATCCTTTTTGTCTGTTTAGAGATTTGTAAATCAATGTAGAGATGAGATTGGGCTGTAAGGAACGTTCAGTGAGAATCCGGGTGTTTTAGAAAAGGAACTGAAAAAACTTATAATATGTTGAAGACTGATGTTAATAATTGTAGTCATGTAAAGAGGTGAATTAGACAATAGAATTTTCACTACTCTTGGGGAGATGGGCTAGTTGGATAAATGAGTAAGACAGCAGGAGTAGCTTTCAGAAGTCCCTGGAGAGACAGTCTTGTTGGATAATAATGAGCGGTAAAGACGCCTATGGTCATAAAGGCTTAGGTTACCCTTCGGGGTGGCCCAATGGTTTGGGCTTGGGACTTCCATGTTGGAGGTCTCAAGTTCGAAACCCCTTATTAGCGAAAACAAGGGGTTTGCCTTCTGGGTCGAGCTCGTCGCACCAGGCTTGCCTAATGTGGGTTACCTCTCCTATGTGGTTTGCGAGCTATTGCATAGGAGCGGGGGTTTTACCCTGTGCGCACCCAAAGGGTAGCGGATGCGGGTTTCCCTTGTCATAAAAAAATAAAATAAAAAAATAAAGGCTCAGGTTGGTTAAAGAAAGGTTCTGTTAGGGTATTTAAGTATATTTTACCATTTTCAGCTAAGAGACCTTCTCCTTCAAAAGTTTCAATGAAATGGATACTTAGCAGACATCCAGAGAAGTCTGGCTCACAAGGTTTGGATATTTAAGTCGATCTTCTGTCCGAGAAGATGACACCTCTTCCAAGTCATAATTATTTTACATATCGGCATCTGTCAACTATATCTTACGTTGTTTTGACAAATTTGAAGGCTTTCCCTGACATTCTTCAAGGTTTTAGGTTTAAGATGCATCAAGCTTCTTGGTTTTTGCCGGCTTTATATATCAGTAGCAGTCTACAAGTTGGGTAATTAACTTGACAGCCAAATAAATCTTGGACGTATGAGTGCCATATCAGAAAATGTCAACACACTGCGTGGTTGAAGAAAGCATAAAGTGAATTTCTTCTTCAGCTTAAAGAAGATAAAACATTGTGCAATCAATTCAATTTGGATTTTCAAATATCATTCAATATTTTTGCAAAGGCTTTACAGCACACACAGCCATAATGCAAGATAGACACGTATACCAAGTCAAGCAACAGGGCCCGAGGATGCATATCCATATTTCAAAGTATAATGCACTGTAGGCTATATAGGATTAAAAAGTAGATTTTTTGACATATGGCACCCAAAGCCCAAAGGTATCAATGAAGTGAGTGAAAACCTACAGACCATGGATCAAATTCTAGCAGACAAAAGATACAAGGTGATTTCTTCCAACCTGCCTAACCTTGCCAACAGAGTTACTCGGTACTTGTGATAGGTAGCATATATCCAGTAGAATAGTTGGAAGTGTGTGTTTATGTAATTGAGTCTTTGACGTACAACAATCTTGTTGAACTCACAGAACTTATAACTATTACCCAGCTATGTGTGCTGCAAAGATTTTAGAAGTCAACAAATAGAAACTTGGTCATAGAAAGAGGATCTTCATTAAGTTGAGAACAAATACATGTTTCTCCGCATCACAGCGCCGATTCACGACTACAATTACCCCATCAGTATTCATGACTGCTACTTGTTGCAAAAGTTCAGAACGCAGAGAGAAAAGGCAGGGGAACCATTCCATGGAGCAGCAATGGGCAGTCATATTATAATAACATCAAGAAGAAAAAGATGCATTAAGCCATGAAATACAAACTTGAACAGTACTTACATTTCACGAATGGAATTGAAATAGATGGCTCTCTCATTTAGGATGAGCGACAAGAATGACGTTAATGCATAAACCTGTCAAAGGAGAAAAGTAGAATTTTAAACATTAGCGTGGAACTCAACAAAAAGTATAGCACAATGAAATATGCAGCTCAGAGTCCAGCTAGTTCAGAAACTATATTTGTTAAGGTCATATACGAAAAAAATTGCATTCTCATGTTATTGAAAAGTCAAACACCGTAACATCCAGATTATATGTCTGATTTTAAGATCCATAAAGATTCATAACCTGTTGGGGTACATTCAATGCATGTGGCATCTATAGTTTACCTTTAGTTTGTACTATCTGAAACAACAATTATAAAAAAATCATACTCTAGGGTACTGGGATTTTATTTAAATAAGAGTAACCATCATTCCCATTTCAAAAATAAGATAACCACCATTTCGAAAACACTCTCGGTGCTGGGGTTTTATTTATTAGTCGACGGAAACTGTTGATAGTACAAGTGCACATTAAGCACCACATTCAGATTCTGAACTCCATTTAGGAACACTCACAAAATTAATTCCTCCCTTAGTATACAAAAATCTATGGAAATTAATAGCACTAAGTGTTAATGAATTTGAAATCCTACCATGCACATATTTCCTACTACAACAGCATAACCAGTCTGATCTCACAAGTGGGGTATGGGAAGAATAGGTTACAAAGCTTACCTCTACCTTTATCGGGTAGAGAGGCGTCATTTCCGACAGACCCCCTTAAAAGATATTTCCTTCTACTATAATTTAACAAATACCTTTGTTCCGCATCTTCAACACTAGTTGTTTGGCTTTTCCAGATTTAACTCACCTACTATACTATTTAGTCTTTGCCAGAACCTATGGACAATCCACCTCCAACGGGATGACTACTCTTTTAAGTTTCATCTAATATTAACAAATGACAGTATGAAATATGAATCTGTTCACAAATCAACTTGATCCCTACTTTTGACCTACATAATTTTAAATACAATGAGGTTTATTGGTCAAAACATTATACCAACACAGAGCCAAATTAGGTAACTACAAGCAGTTTGGATAACTTTTAAGAGAAAGCTTTTTGAAGGAAAAAGAGTGCAAAATAACCTTGTTTGAATACTTCTAGTTTCTTGAAAATATGTGAGTATTTTGTTAGTACAAGAACTTTTCATTGAAATATACATTCAAAACAACAACATACTCAGTTGATCTCACATTCAAACCACTTCAAAAAAAATTGAAGATGTCTTTAAAGCATACACTTCTTCACAAAAACTTTAACCAGCAAGTTTTGAAAGTTATTTATTAATTCTATTATATTTTTCGCAAAATTTCAGAATTGTTCAAAAAAAAAAACACTACTCATTATGATAGCCTAGTCTCAAAGAAGTGTCTGCATCTACACTATTCACAGATTAAGCCATCACAGTGTTCAAGCTTCCCTAATCACAAGAAGTAGCTCTCCACTAAGATGGGATTTAGGTGCAGTCATACAATTACAGCCTACTATTTCCCTGTTGGTTTAGGTGTCCACTCAAGCCCAGCGAAAATACTCATATAATTCTTCATTATTGAAGCCTGTTATAATTGATAGCACAGCAATATAACAATCAAGTTCAACAATTGGATAGCATATAACTTCACAAGCTAAAAGCTGATTCCTAATCCAAAAAAACCTCAATCTCAATACTTAAAACACTTCATGCAAAGCATAGGGATGGCTTTTTGATATCCTATGGCTCATAACTACATGAGATTCACCAATCACCTGCAGGCTTGTGAGGTGTATCAATAAGCCTAGAGGCAAAGATGAAGACTACATGTGAGGATGGTTATCATGGAAACTGATTTCTTCAAGAAAACAAAACCCTTTGTTTATGTTGAGAATATAATTAACTATTAAAAGTGTGCTCTCTCTAACAGCTTAAGCTTTTAGATGAGATGGTCACACACTTCAACATGGTATCAGAGCAGGAAGAGGTCCTATGATTGAATCTCACCGCCACCCAAATTTTAAAAAAAAATCCACATGCTTGGTATATGAAAAAAGAATCAAGCCTGCACGTGAGGGGGGCGTGTTGAGATGATCACACACTTCAACAGTTACCAACATAGCTGCCCGAATTTCTAATCAGCTAGGTAAGAAGATGGAGTTATTACGCTCACATACAGTAGAGTCACATTCAGTAGAGTATATGATATCGATTCATAATTGAGATTGTGGAAAAGAGTATTAGGGTAAAGACTGAAAGCTAGCTTGACACCAAAAACATCACATTCAACATTACAATTTGAAATCCTGAAAGTTGTATGAAATGGAAAGGTGTCAAATATCCTGGAAGGTCTGAAAATGAAAACAATGTTGTATAAATTGGAAAGGAGTGATAGAAATAGAGTAAACTAGTTCCACTGCCATGTGAAAAAGAGCTACCATGGATGTCCTAAGCATAAGTTTCTCCCATTCCTTGCCACTACAAAGAACTTCAATTACTACACTCATACACTGCATCAGCGTCATAGTGGACCGGATGATTAGAAACAGTAAGTAGTCCGCCCTTGCTCATTGTTAAGTGTCAAGAGAAAAGAAACACACTACTTTTACTGGTTTGATCAAGAAGAAGAATAAAGAGAGAGAAAACACTTACAGGAACCATAAAAATGATACGGACAATGTATCTTTGATAAGTAGGCTCAGTATAATTCAAAAGATGCCTGTATATGTGCAAAAGCGCCAGTCCAATGGCACCAACTGTGCAAGGCAACGCAATGAGGATATAGAATATGGGAGCCATTTGTTCCACAGGCTACCAAGCATCAAACACAAACACCCTTCTCTGAAACCTTAGAAATATAATCAAAATCAGTACCATTACTAAAATTAATTGAAAAATAAACAGATAAAAGAAACCAACAATTTAGGTATATCCATCTGTAAACCAAGAATCCACTTACAGTACTGAAGAAAGAACTCAAAACCCCTATGTTTAGGCACTTCTCTTCTTCCCCAATAGCAGTAATTCCTGCTACAATTGAATGCTTCGCTTTTCACCTTTGATTGAATGTACACCAACCTCGGGAAATCGGGAAACCCTAACCTAATAACAAAATCTTGAACTTATCAAGAAAACTATTCCGTTAAAAAATTACACAACCCATTGAATGTATACAAGATTTAAAAACCCCAACTGGGGTTTACCCAAAATAAATAAAAAAATTAGCGCGTCTGCAGAAAAGGTAAAGACCCACTAACCTTATCGATGCAATCTGGGTAAAAGAAATCAAAGAACAGTGCCCAATTGGGTCACTTTCTCCCAATGAAATCGTCGGAGAAAGTGAAGTTTGATGAATATGACGGAACTATATAGATCTGCGACTAGAAAAATCAAGAAAAAAATGTTAGGCGAAAAGAAAGCGCTGTTAGTGAATTGCTGATTGTGGGACAGGGAAGCAATAATGGCGGCTTTAGGGGGAAAACTTATATGTACAGTATTATATTATATTAGTAATGGAAAAACACAGATCGGTAAAAAGCCACAGAAGAAAACTTGCCAAGAAATGATAAATCTTTTTACAGTCGGAAAGAAAAGGATAAATCTTGTTTGTTTGTTTTTCCTTTCTAACTGCAACTTTTGTTTCGTAGAAAAAGACGAGTGGCATTCATTTAAGAATTTAGAGATATATATTGTTGAGTTGTCTCTGATTCGATAATTATTTTAACATAATAAAATCAATTATTAACAATCATTAATCATCCACATTTTTTGTCTTTTCTTTTTTGTATAAAGTATATATTTTTCAAGACTCGCTTATTACTATAATTGCAAGCATAAGAATAGAATATTGAGGCAATTTAAAAAAAATACAGTTGTATCGAGTTGGATTAACTTTTTTCTATTGCACCATTTTCGTTGAGAAATTTTCATTCCACGTCATGACTATAGAAATTGATCGTCAAACTACCAGAATAATGTTTCCTTCTTAAATCAAATAAAAATATGATAGCTCGGGATCATTAAAACTGTGTACTAATTGTATTGCAATTTCAAAAGCAGAAAATAATATTGTAAATGTCATATAAGGATAAATATGTATCATTTCTTGATTTGTGTGTGTCATGCTTGTGTAGCGGTTATATGCTTTATTTTCTTATTATGAAAATCACAATCATGATGCACTTATTAATAAAGTGATAACATTAAACTTGATGATCTTCTAAAGTCATTTACTCTATTTTCTTCTGGCAATGAAGAATGCGTATGAAATTTGGGTTTTTTTAGCTACTTCAAATGGTAGTACATTAACCATTGGTGATGGAATTGCTCTATTCTTAATCAATGTTTTGGATTTCAGCCCTGAGTATGGAGAAAATCTTATTGGAAGTGTTAACCCAAAATGGGTATTGCAATACATGATTCGAATTTAGTGGGCTAAATAAAACTATGAATAAGGAGAGGACTTTAAAAAGTCACAGATGGGATTTTCAGACAGTGCTTAATTTAATTAACATAAAATGCAAGTAATAACTATACTAGCATGTAATACTTAGCTATTAAGAGTTGAGACTACCATTGTATTCAACGATGAATACGAGCAAAGACGGTAGAGCTAATCAACTAGACATTCTCAACTACTTTTCTAACATTCTGGAACTTGTCTTTGTACAACAATCACAAATTGTATCTATCCTCTTTGATTCTGACACTCAGTTTTTCCAATGCGTAGCTTTAAAAGTGCATCTTGTGTACTAAGTTTCCGCTAGGTGTGAGATCTAATGAAAAGTCCGACCACAAGAGTCTATTATTGCCACTTTCAATATAGAAATTCAAACAATACTAGTCACTTACAAAAATTAGACGACATTTTGGTCAAAGGTTTGCATTGTCACTTCAGAGCAAACAAAAGAAACGGAAGACAATGGTTATGACTTGCTGCTTCTCAGTTGCAGTTCTACGGTCTGCATATGTCTGAATCCAGTTACAATAATGATCTTATGGCCTTATATACTTTTTGGTTCATGTAAAATCCATTATGTACAACCTGATGATCCAGATACTTCTGGTCATCCCTCTAGTCGAACGATCACAACCTAAGTAACTCGATGGTCCATAAGAGGGAAGGAAAGCAGAATTCGTTCAAATCCTCTCACATGTACAAACGGAACGTGTAGGAAAGGAAGGCACTGGTATTTTCTGATGTACCATCATAGCCAGAAATTAACTATCAGATCTAGCTTGAACATGATGTTGAATGCAAATTTGAATTTGCTAGTCCTCCATCTGTTTTTAAAGAGGTTTTGGAGTCGCCAACTGAGATAGTGGTGGCTATGCTTGATGGAGTTCGTCAAATAACTTCATACAGAAAGATCAATGCTGAACTATGGGAACTAGGATGAAGCTTTTCATGAGTCTTTTGGTACAAGATTTTGTTGAATCCAGATACTGTATAACATTCATCAGTTAGAAAGAAAACTACAGCTAGATTCTGAATACTGGTCATCAGACATTGCCAAAAACTAAAAAAACAAATTTCCTTAAGCACACAGTTCTCTGCATCTCTTGTGATAAGCTGCTTCCATATAACAAATACCAAGAACCTTCCTACTACAACAATCTATAGAGCAAAGAACCATTAACCAAAAAAATCATCTTTTATTTGCCATAGAAAACCTGCATTATGGTCCGATAAACTAACCCTCTTTTATTCCTCAACACATCTCTCATCTTGCTCTCTTCAGGTACAGCTCCTTTGCTCTTCACAATCTCCAATAACTCTTTTCCTTCTTCCTCCATCCCTGCATTCACCAGCCCTTCAAAACTACCCAAACAAGTAGCTGCATTGGGCTTCATTCCCCTTTTCTCCACCATCTCCAACACATACTTCTTCGCCTCTTTTACAAACTTCTCTTCTCCACTCTCCGCCAATGACTTGATCAGCACGCTATATGTATACGCATTCGGCAGCACTCCAGATGACAGCATCCGTAGGTAAACCTTGTGAGCCTCCTTGGGCTGCCCTGCATTGGCGTATGCCTCGATCACCGCCGTATGAGCCACTACATCTGGCATTTGGTTCTTGTCCTTGATTTGAGAGAAAAGCTCCAAGGCCTCGTGGGTCAGTCCGTCCTTAGACAATCCGTCGAACATCTTCACTGCATTGTTGATCATCCCATCTGAACGTATTTTCTGAAACACTTCTTGCAAGTTTTTCGGGTCTTCGGGTTCCTCAATTACGGGTTTCTTGTTAAATGGGTCGTATGGTGGTGGTAATTTGGATTTATCTATTCGCTTAGTCGACGATTTTGTTACCTCTTTCGTGTCCGCCTCAGTATCAGAGTCTTCTGAATCAGATAGCGAGAAATTGACTAAAGTGTTGCGCTTCGGAGGAACTAAAGTAGAGTTAATCGAAATTGGAGTTTCCGGGGTGGTGGTGGAAAATGGTCTGCTTCTGAATGCGTTAGTTGTGGAGACTGATAAAAAGGAAACTGTTTTGGGGCTTAGGGTGGGGAGAGAGGAACTGTAGTGGAAACGAAGGGCATAGGGGGAGAGAAATCGGCGAATTAGGGAGAATGACGGCGCTGGAGAGACGGTGAGCCACCGGGCAATGGTTATTCCGGCCATCGGTGATGTAGTAGAACGTCAAATGTGAATAGCAGCGAAAAGACTAGAAGTTGGAACGGCAAAATTACTTTGTTTCAATTAATTATTCAAAATATTTAAAAGTATGTTATAAAATTATAGTAAAAAAGATAATAATTGTTAGGTGATTAAAGCTGTAATTCTCCTTTGTTATCAATGGTAATGTTCATGGTTGTTATTAAAAAAAATTATAGTAAAAATTTACTTTTTACCAAAATAAGTCATTATTAAAATCAATTTATCAAAATAATATATTTTTTTGAAATTTTATAAAAATAGTATAAACGTGATTCACAATAATATTTTAGGCACTCAAAGACAAAACGGCAAAAGCTGACGGCTAACAGACAATAAAATGTGGCTATCAATAATGTTTTAAAATTCGTTACTGAGAAGCACATTTTTCTGCTACACTCATAGTGACATTTTATATTTCGTTAGTTTGTTATTTTTTGTTAGTATATTTTGTTAATTTGTTTTTTTTGGCTGAAGACGACATTCTCCAACACACAACAGTGAACATCAACCTATAATAAATGACGACACGTGGGATATTAATTTTAGTACACGTGTCCCTCGAATTAATAGACGGTTCAGAGTATTTGCTAAAACCAATCATTTAACCATAGTCAAACATTATCTTCCTTCTCTCTCCACAAATTCCCAACCCTCTCCTTTCCCTTTCATATCTACAAAATTGCACACTGAAAAATTCCATCAAGTTAAAACTCAAATCGGAACTAGCGGGTACCTTCGATGGTATATCAGGTGAATATTTGAAGTATCTGGAAAAAAAATTATGTTGAAGGATATGTTTGGTATTAAGGAAAATATTTTTTGAAAAATATTTTTCAATTTTCTCATGTTTGGTTGGGTAAAATGTTTTTCAAATCAACTCATTTTCCTCAAATTCAGGAAAAATGACTTCCCTTCAAAACTTAAGAAAAACATTTTTCAAAACTTTCCTTCAACTTCAAATTACAATTTTTTTATTGAAAAAATCAATTTTTTTTGTTGAAAAAATAAATTTAAAGCTTATTTTTAAAAACTATTTTTCAACTTCAATTTTTTTATTTTTTTATCCACCCTCATCCCGACTCCCCCTCCCACCAGCCCCTACACCCCCCCTAAAAAAATTAATGTTTGTTTTTAAAAAAATACTTTCAATTTCAAAAATTTATTTTCACCCCACTCCTACGCTCGAACCCCCCCCCCCCAAATAATAATAAATTTAAAGTTTATTTTATAAAAAAATTTCAATTTCAATTTTTTGTTTTTCACCCCACCCCACCCCTAACTTGACCCCCCGGGCCAGCCCTACTACCAGCCCCCCACCCCAAAAAAAAAATGAAAATTTATTTTAAAAAATATTTTCAATTTCAAATTTTTATTTTTTCATCCCCACCCCACCCCTACGCCGACCCCCCGGGCCAGCCCCACTACCAGCCCCCCTTCCAAAAAAATAAAATTAAAGTTTATTTTTAAAAAATATTTTCAATTTCAAATTTTTATTTTTTCACTCCACCCCCAAAAAAAACTAAATTTGTTTTTTAAAATATTTTTAATTTTCAAAATTTTTTTTTACCCCATCTCACCCCTACCTCTCTCCCCTCAAAATAAATTTAAGTTTATTTTAAAAAATATTTTCAATTTTCAATTCAAAAATTATTTTCTACTCTCTAGTAAAAAAAGAGATATTTTCTCAAAAATAATTTTCATTCATAAATCAAACACTAAAAAATCTTTTTCAAAAAATATTTTTTCTCACCAACCAAACATAAAAAAATAAGTTAAAAATCAACTTATTTTCCAAGAAAACATTTTCCTCCTACCAAACACACCCGAAATTGCTCTCATGACAGGCTAATAAGTATGAAAAAATGGAAGTTGAGGGTCCTTTATCACGTCAATTGAAACCCAGGAGAATTCTCCAGCCTATACAAAGCTAAAAATATTACTTCTTACTCATGTAGCCAGGTGCACGAGTTGAAGCTTATTGGGAATTACGATGGTGTATTAACTGGGTTTGATATATTTTCTTAAATTTTCATATATGAAGAGGAGGATGGAGTTGGAAGATGAAAAAATGAAAAGGATTATACTTTAATTGAGATTCATCAATGGTAAAAAAAACTCGGAACTTCACATTTCCCTGGTGACCAAAACGGTTCTCTTTTCCTTTCTTTTAAAGTCAAAAATCGAGAAAATACGATGGGATAGTATTTCTGCATTTTTCTTCACTTGATTTTGCAAAAGTTCATAACTTGAGTTGCTCTTCTTCCCTTTTCTAATATTGAATGAAGTATTCTAGCAGAGGAAAGTGGGTAGTAATGGAGAAGTAAATTGTAATTATTGACCATACTTAAAATGGTTGGTTTGGGCAAACAAATCTGAACCATCTATTAAAATGAAGAACACTTGTAGCAAAATTAACCCCCAACTGAAGGAACTGGACGGATGGGCCACTGGAGGAGAGCCGAAAGAGTGGGTTGTACTACACGCGGGCTAAAAAGTTATTCTCGGTTACGTATTATGTTTAAAACGTTATTTTTAATTACGTGTTAGCTAGTATCAAATGCCGTTATTCTTGGGTCTTTTTCCTGTTAAGTTTTTTTTTGAATAAAACAAATCTAAAATGTTACTGTGAACCACGTTTATACTATTTTCGTAAAAATTCAGAAAAATATACTATTTTGGTGAATTAATTTTAATAATGACTTATTTTGATCAAAAAATATTTTTTAACTATCCAAATAATAACTAAGCTAAACAAATTAAAAAGGCAAAAGAGTGTTTCTTATTTTAAAAAAGAAGCTCTAGATATTGTTTGATATAATATACGGAAATAAATAAATTTATTCAATGGTTATCTTAAATTCGAGTATATGATATGGCAAATTGCGTCTCAAAATTTGTTTGAACATGTGAAGTTTTATTTTTTTTTGGAAAAAAATCCTAAAATTCTGATCATCTCTACAAGTCATCTGATTGAAAAATATGATTATTTTGGCATGAACTCCTGTGCCTTATCAATATAATCAATAACATCATACTAGTGAAAATTCACATGTGAATTTTAAGAAGGATGGATTGATACAAATTCTACTTCTATTTCATGGAAATTGTTTATGAAAGACAATCGACTCAAGTAACATATACTTAGGGTGGGCATAAATACCAAAAAATTGAAAAATCGAACCAAACCAAACTAATTCGGTTCTTCGGTTTCGGTTCTTCAGTTTTTTGATTCGGTGTCAGTGTTATTTTTTCGAAAGTTCTGTTCTTCGGTTCGGTATTCGGTGTAAGGGTCTCAAAACTTCGGTGCATCGAAGAACCGAACTTTTATTTAAAAAAAAAAAAAATTAAAAATATATTTTTATTATATATATGGGCATTCTCTTAACTAAAAATTAAAAATTCAACTAATTCAATTAAATCATTCATGAACAAATCAATGTAACAACAAATGTACAATTCAATAGTTAAGTTCAAATATTAATTTCCAAAAGAAACTCAAACATATTTCTACCAATGTACATTATGTAAGGGAACCGTCTTCGTACTTGTTTTTCTCGAGAGATAGTTGGAGGCACAATGTTCTTGATAAAGACAAATATAGTCTTTTAGTTAGCACAACAAGTGTTCCACGATGATACGCATCATTCCTTAACATAGTTTTAAATTTCTAAGTATCTTATACTTTATCCTTATTTTATTTTTCATTCACACCAAAAAACCGATTTAAAAACACCGAATTAAACCGAACCGAAGTAGAAAAAATCGAACAGAACCAAATTAGTTTTGTTTAATATACGGTGCACACTTTTCTAAAACCGAAAACTGAAGAACCGAACGCCCACCCCTACATATACTTAAAGAAAATTCAAAAGGAGAAAAATAGGAGTAATGTAGACATCACCGATGTGCAAGCATTACAAAGCATATAGAGAAAAATGAATAATAACCACAACAAGATAAAACAATAGCCAAAGCACAATAAACAATATGTAGTAACGAAAATTGAGGAATAATACTACTGTATGCAAGAAGAAACATATATCATTGGACACAGAGATGACTCAACTACTTTGTACCCTAATCTCCAACATCCATAATTTTCTATCTAAGGTCATATCTCGAGTAAGTTGGAGATGCATTCAGTCCTGACCAATTACCTCTCTTCATTCGTTAACTTAATTCAACCTCCTTAAAAAGTTCACCATAGTTAAACTCTCACGCTTCCTCAATGGGGCATTTCCATAATAGGAATACTAAAAACACAAGATTTCAAACTTAAAAGTGTAATGTAGATCCAAATTTGAGTCACTTATTCTCCAACAATTTCTCTGACGAACTTTCACAATTTCGAGAACACACAGACACAAAGAGTTTGAGTTAGATTGAAGCACAAATAAATAAATTGAATCCATAATTTATTGAAAATTACAAATACTAAAACAAGCGAAAATAGCCCAATAAAAAATATTGAAGGACAAAATCAAAGCACATTATTGAAAAGCGAACAATTTTCTTTTTTTGAAAGAACATACACAAAACTCCATCAATTTTATTTATTTTTAAAGAATGACCAATTTTCATAAATAATTTTCGCACTAAACATGGGCGACTAATTCCATGAAAAAATTTATTAAAAACTATGATAATTTTTTCTTTTAAAAAAAATCAAAGGATTTTGTCGATTATTTTTACCAAAATTCATCTGTTGGTTTTTAAATGTGGCAAATCTGCATTGCCAGAATTTATTATTTATCTATTTTCTTATAGCTTTGTCTTTTTTAAATTAAGAAAAAAAAAAACAGTGTGCTTTAGCTAACAAAAAAAAAAAAAAAATAGAAGAAAAAACACTCCCGCGTTTTAAATTTTTTACTTTTACGCGTAACGGTGCTATAAAAAGGGAGTGAACCCTACCATCCTTAAAAAAAATAAATAAATTCCTTTTCCTCTTTTCATCTCTTTCTTCCTCCTTTTTGAGTGTACTTGCTGTTCCTCTCAATTTTTGAGGTAAATTTCCATTCATGTTTAGTAGAGTCCTTCATTTTCCCCCAATTCAATCTCTGCAGTATGATTGATTGTTAGCCATTCCCAATTCCATATTTAACACTTGGCCTTTCTTGGTAATTCCACTTTTGAAATATTTCACAATATTCTCAACTTCTGCGATTATGATTCTTTGTGGGTGTTGGACTTATTAGCTTCCATTGTTCTTGAACATGCTTTCTTGATTGCTTATGATTCTTTGTGGGTGTGTTGGACTTATTAGCTTCCTCCACTGTTCTTGAACATGCTTTCTTGACTGCTTATGATTCTTTGTGGGTGTTGGACTTATTAGCTTCCATTGTTCTTGAACATGCTTTCTTGACTGCTTATGATTCTTTGTGGGTGTTGGACTTATTAGCCTTCATTGTTCTTGAACATGCTTTCTTGATTAACTTCTCCTTATGATTCTTTGTGGGCATTGGACTTATTAGCTTCCATTGTTCTTGAACATGCTTTCTTGATTAACGTTTTGGATCTTTAATATTATTGGTCATGCTATGTTTGATTGTTCATACTATTCTTTTTACTTATGATTCTCTTTTCGGTATTGACTTAGCTTCCATTGTTCTTGAACATGCTTTCTTGATTGACGTTTTGGATCTTTAGTGCTATCTGTCGGGCTATATTGGATTGTTCGTACTATTCTTTTTTACTATTGATTCTTGTTTGGGTATTGGACTTAGCTTCCATTGTTCTTGAACATGCTTTCTTGATTAACTTTTTGGATCTTTAATACTATCTGTCATGCTATATTTGATTGTTCATACTATTCTTTTTTACTTATGATTCTCGTTTGGGTATTGGACTTAGCTTCCATTGTTCTTGAACATGCTTTCTTGATTAATGTTTTGGATCTTTAATACTATCTGTCATGCTATGTTTGATTGTTCATACTATTCATTTTACTTATGATTCTCTTTTGGCTATTGGACTTAGCTTCCATTGTTCTTGAACATGCTTTCTTGATTAATGTGTTGGATCTTTAATACTATCGGTCATGCTATGTTTTGATTGTTCACACTATTCTTGTTACTTATTTCACAAAGATTAGATTGCTGATTGGATTTTGTTTTTCACTTTGTCCTATGGAAATTTATCTTGAATCTTGTGTTGGAAGATGTCATAGACAAGCATAAGGCCTTGAAGATAGTCTATGCTCTTTCAAGTATGGAACAGCTAAAACTTTGGTTTTTCACCAAACAAGTTGGTGAATCTATGTTGTTTTTTTATTTTTGCCCAAACAAGTTTGTCAACCTATGTTGTCTAGTCGGACGGTTCGTGAAAATAAAATACCTTGGGAAAAAGAGAGGGAAATCTAATGTTTCAAAGAGTCAGAGATTATGATTTTGTATGTAATCTGCTTCAGTTTTTATCTAAACTATCCTGAGGTCCAACCTTTTTTGCTGACTTATTTCATGATCATTAAATTCCCAATTTTCTTGTGAAGCATAATTTAATAACTTTAAATCATGGAAGCAAGAGTTGCTATTAACTTAATAACTTTAAATAATGGAAAATGGTATACCTCTCATTTATTGGAAAAGAACATTTTCGTATCTCTTCTTCAAGGATTAGTACCTATATGCCCAATCTTATTCTATAGATCCTGCATTTACTTTTTGTTCTAAGCTTTCCGGCGAACACTCTTCATTTCCTGTCACATTCTCATGTTTTCATTTGTCATCATCCTTTTTGCCATACAGATTATAGACTTGGGTCTTTGAGAGAATTGCTATTTCATCTGGCTGAGTTGGAAATCAATAGTTGAGTGGGATTGACGCATAATTGATTGATTAATACAACTTTTGTAGTTTGCCTTGTTGGGTACTTGGGTTAGTTGTATATGATTTAGCTCCACTTTAAACTGTTGAGTATGCTCTGAATTTTTATTTTTGTTTCTAAATCAGTTCCATCTTTGAGGCCACCAATTAGCATTTGCCATGATATTTTGCAACAACCATAGGGCTTGTTGATGCATACTTAATATGGTATACATAATTGAATGGTAACACACACTTATTGTTATTGAATTTGATGTAAATATGATGGGGGATAAACAAACCGTCTGCAAAATATTCTCATGGGTAAGCGGTGCATGAAGTATATGTATTTTCTTCTCCTAGTACTTCTGGTTTTTCTTGATAATGTTATCTTTGATTTGATAGAGTGATTTAATGCCGTTAAAAAGTTTAAAATGGTAATGTCATCATTTGGAAATTATGGTGAAATTGATATGTAATTATACTCAAGAATGACTCAAATGTGCTTTCTCAAAAAAAAAGAATGACTCAAATGTGACTCAAATACAAGTTTTGAAAACTTGTATATACTTGCCAGTTGCCATTGATCTTAATTGGAAGTGATTGTAGGAAAACTTCACATTAACAGAATGTCCATGTGAAGTTGAAGGTTTTATAGTTTAAGTGGAGAAAAATAAATCAAACCAATCCTTAATTATTATAATATATAAATCAACATTGAGAAGACAATTATATTTAAGAATTCATGTTACAAATGGAGAATATAAAAAGGGCAGCCCGGTGCACTAAGCTGCTGGTAGGCTCGGGATCCAGGGAAGGGCCACACCACAATAGATCGAAGAGTAATACTTTTTCAACCATTCAATCGAGTTCCTTGGGATATCCGCATGTAATATCAATTTTGTGTACTTTATATTTATAGTATAAATAAATATTATATGTATTTACACACACATTTGACGCTGCTAGAAGGTTTGCTTTTTAGATGGAAATGTTTTAATCAGAGAAGTGTTTTTCCATCTTATTCCAATTTCCTTAGACATTTTAAGTGTTCTTTTCATTTCATTTACCTTTGCAGTGTTTTCAATAGTTTTAAGTTTTTACAAGAACCTATTTCTTTGTAATATTCAGATATTAGGAAAGGATCATTTTGTAGGTTCAATTAGGTCTTCAACGATTTCCTAGTTTGATTATATGTTAAATACATCGTAAATGTTGGACATGTTTTTATGAACAGCCCTTAAAAGGCTCCTGGTTTGCATAACCCCTCACCAAAGCAGACAGAAAATTTCTCCATTGCCAGCACAGAGAAATTTGGAGAGATGGCTCTTTCAAGATCTCTCAATTTCTGCAGGAGCTTTTCCACAGTTTCTTCCGAACCATTACGTGTTTGCATCGTGGGGAGCGGGCCTGCTGGGTTCTACACTGCCGATAAGGTACAACTATCTCTGCTTTGAACTTTCTACTATTTCTGTTTTTTCTGATTGTTGTAAGAAGTTGGGGAACTTTGTTTTAACTATTGCCAGATTTTGAAAGCTCACGAGGGAGCTGAAGTTGATATAGTTGATCGGTTACCTACGCCATTTGGATTAGTCAGGTCCGGAGTGGCTCCTGATCATCCCGAAACAAAGGTCCTATACTTTAATTAGTCTCCATCATTGTATTTTTTTTTTCCCCAGAATGGTGATGGCAATAGGGAAAGGCAGCTGGTGTGGGAAGGGCAGGGCGAACCCTAAAGAGGGGAGGGCAGTTTAATTCTTACATGGGACATAGTCGGAATGACAGAAGTACTTTTGATAGTTAATAGCTGGGCGAGGCAGGGGCAGGCCAAGAGCAAATTACTGTATAAGTTCACCCTGAGTTTTTGATGCACTCACCCTGTGTTTGTTGTACTCCAATAATTTGGGTAAATGTTCCACAGTTAGCGTATAGCTAAAGAAGTGTGCAATTACAGAAGCAGGAAATAATGAATAAATCCCCCCCCGGATAGACCTTTTCACTTGTAGAGACTTTTTTTTGCCTCACTCCATACCAGCAATAAACTTTCTGGGTAATAAATTTAGTAAATAACTGCTTGAAAATTTGATCTTTTCTTTCTAAATGCACAAGTTTATATTATTTGTGTAGGTGCTAATGGTACTCTCCCTCTATTTTATTTTATATGACATATTACTATTTGGAGAAGGGAACAAATCTTTTCCAATATTTCTTAAATATTTTAAGTTATAATTTTTTTATTGTACTTCTTATATAATCATATCCAAGCATGTCAGTTTTGTCTCCAAAAGATTGAGAATCCCACAGCTGAATTCAGATAAAAGATTAGACTTTGACCCTTATATTATAGACATCGTCATTCTTTTCTGGAGACAAGGAGTAGTATATTTTTTACTTTTAAATAATGAAGTTACCCATCTTGTGTTTCACTATATGAGTAAAGCAAAGTATTCTTGAGTGATTAACAGAATGCTTCAATTTGAGACAAAGAAAGCAATTAACAAGTAATAATCCAGCAAACAAAATCTTGCTGCACAAACCGGAAGTGTTGTAAAATAACCTTTTGGAATAGTTTTCATTTTAAAACTTGCTGAAATACTGCTCTTATTAACTCTTAGTTTACCAGAATACTTGCAACAGATTGTGACGAATCAGTTTTCTCGGGTTGCTCAAAATAGACGTTGCTCATTCATTGGGAATGTCTCTCTTGGAGCCTCTATATCTTTGGCTGAGCTGCGTGAATTATATGATGCGGTAAGAGTTAAGACTCTACACAATGATGAGGATGCATTTGATTCTCTTACATTTTTTACTTTTTTAGTGCAGTTTGTATTATCCACCAGATTCGAACTTATTACATCATTTTGCAGGTGGTGCTTTCTTATGGAGCTGAAAGCGATCAAGCTCTAGGAATACCCAGAGAAGTATGTTACTCAACGGGGTGGCTTTGTTGAGTTTTCTTCCTTTATAGTTAGCGTCTTAGGGAACAAATATTACTGATGGTTCCATAACAATCAAAGAAATAAAATAATTACTGATGGTATCACTTGATTAAATCTTCTACCACTATGCTTCTGTTATTTCTTAAAGAAACATAGCTTCTGTTTATCCATCTAACGCTGCATGTCTTGTAGGATCTGTCTGGCATATACGCTGCCAGAGAATTTGTTTGGTGGTATAATGGCCACCCAGACTGCCGAAATCTGGCACCAGATTTGAAGAGCTCCGATACTGCTGTTATTATTGGTCAGGTATGTCTATATAGTGTCCATAATACTATTTCATGTGTAAGCAGAGTTGCAATTGTGGTAAAATTGTACTTTTAGTCTGTAGACATGTGTATTCAACTTTATAAAAGAAGCCACTATTTGCTTAAATTAATCGTGTGCATCCAAAGGTATGGCCTAGTTGCGAATGAAGTGGGAGGAGAACCATTAAGTCTCATGTTCAATCCCAGACAAAACACGCTAGATGATTTTGTCCATCTTCCAGTGCATTTTTAGACAAGAGTTATTCTATACCTATGCTAGTGGACTGATGGAATACTCGAGCTGTGTCCAAGCTGCCTGGACTCCACCATCATAGAAAAAAAAAGATGTAGCAGGTACAAGGTACATGATAGAATAGTCGAGGGTACACAAGCTGGCTTTGACACTACCGTCATTTAAAAAAATCTATTTGCTTAAATTTAAATTGCATAGTGAGTCCTCTTTTTGGATTAACAATTTTTGGTTAAGATTTAACTAAATCAATGGAACAAGTCCCTATGCCTCTTTTCGGGTTAATAATAAGCCTAACAAATCTTTTCCTCTATCTCTGTCTGTCTTCATGATGCTGTATAATTCAATCACAACCAGAGCTTACCATGTAGACATCATCTGTTAATGTTTATGCTGGGCTAGGGGCTGACTTCTGGTGCTTAATTGATAGTTGATACCTACAGTATGTTTCTCCACATTGGATGCTTCACTGCATTAAATACGCCAATCAACTCATCGGTTTATAGTCTGAGTGTCTATGGGGGAAATTGGTAAATGCATTATTGTCTTATCAGAGAAGGTATCTTTTCATGAAATGTTTGCATTACTTTGAAACAAAATCTTCTCTAGGAAGGCACCCTAGAACTTATTTGTTTAGAACTTTGTAAAAGAGTAGGCACAGTGAAATGTAGTTCCTTGCTAAGCGTTTTTCACTTTTGTTAAGGGAAATGTAGCTCTTGATGTGGCGCGTATCCTTTTACGACCAACTAGTGAATTGGCAACAACTGATATCACCTGCCATGCTTTGGCAGCTTTAAGCGAGAGCTCCATTAGGTTTGCTTTTTGCCTTCTGTTTTTTTTTTTTGGATCTTTTTCAACTTAATTGTCATCACATGTTGTAGTTAAATATGTACCAAAAAAAACATTTTGTATTTAAATGATGACGCTTATGCTTGAATATTGTCAGAAAAGTGTATTTGGTTGGAAGACGTGGAGCAGCACAAGCAGCCTTCACGGCAAAAGAACTGCGTGAAGTTCTACGTGAGTTTGTGGATATTTTGTCTGTCTAAGATTGCTGGTTCCAGCTCCTCCCACTTTCATTCAACATGCTATTCATTTAACTTTACAATCGTAAGATAATTAAAGCCAGATATTATTTGCGCCAGTAATAGGGTTAATGAAATTTATGTTGCTTCAGGTATCAAGGACCTATCCATTGAAATTCGGCAAGCAGATTTAAGTAAAACCCCAGCAGATGAGGTATGGCTGCTATCTATATAACTGGTTAAGGCTCCTAAGAAACTGATGTACCCTTAAACTTTACTCTTTTGTAGCACAATTGCTTCCACTGCTTTTCTTTAGATAAACCCTTTGATCTTTTTGAAAGATTAAACTTGCTTCTCCTTTTAGCTTCAACTACCATATATAAGAAGAAAGAAAAGAGATGGGGATACAACCATATGATTAAGAGAAAAAGACCTAATGGTTCTTAAACTACAATGGTAAGTTTGAATTTGATCTGTTAGTGTTTCTGTCTGACTTGTCTTTTCAAATGAAGAAAGTAAAAGATAAGTAAATAAAGTGCAAGAATGAGGGTAATGTGCCATGCTGGATCCTTTTGATAAAAGTGAGGCCTATCTTGTTGAAAAGCTGATTGGATGTGTTAGAGACTTGGGGTCCTAGATGGTGTGAGGAGTTGTCTTCTTACTTCCTCCATTTTAATTTATTCGTCTTTTTCTCCTTCTGTTTTATTTTAAAAAGAATGCCTCTTTCCCAATTTGACAGCTCTTTAATTCCCACACCCAACATGACATATTAAAGGCCACAAGATTAAAGGACATTTTGGTACCTTACACATTTCTTTAGTTTTTGATCACAAGATCAAAAGTCTTCTGACTTTCTTAAACTCTACGCCCGTCGGACTAAGACTAACAAATTGAAACAGAGGGAGTATATATTATTTGGCAAGTTTCACCTCATTGCTAGTTTCCTCACGATTTCATTTGAATGTTTGGATACTTCAAAACAGAGGCATTGCACATCCCTAGAAATTAACTGAAAAAGCAGTTGTCAAACAATTGTTCTGATTGTAGGCAAAGGTGGATGACATGTGATTTTCATTATATTTCATCATGTAAGTTGGTTGTTATGTGTTTCTCATTGAATATTGTATCCTGTAAGCTAAAATTGTTACTATATTTAGCATAAAGAACAGTTGCTACTCTTCAAAAGGTTGAAGGACTATAATGCCTTGGAAGAAGAAAAATGGTGCAAGATCAAAATGCTTAACTTTCTAAGGTGGAGTTTGTTTTAAAAATTTGAAAACAGTTTTTGCAAAATCTGTGTTCCAACCAAAAGCTATTCTTCAATTTTTTGAATCTAACACCACTTAAGCTAAAGAGGGATTGATGCACTTTGCTCCACGAATTTCACATTGCTTCTATGCACTATTGTTATGCATAGCTTTGGTATCCCCAAGTTGAGTATTCTGTTCTTTTGTTTTGTATGCAAAGGAAGAACTAAAGAATAACCGGATTAAAAGGAGAATTCATGAACTGCTCTCTAAGGCAGCCACTCCTGCAACTTCCGTATGCAATCCAGGTCAAAAAGAACTGCACTTTGTTTTCTTCAGGAAACCAGACAGGTTCCTGGAATCAGATTGTAGAAGTGGTCATGTTGGTGGTTTGCGGGTGGAGAGGACAATTCTTCAAGGTAAACTGTGAGAGAACTGTATGCTTATAAAATTCCTTGCACTTTTTTTGTTTTTTTGGGTATATGTTCTTCAATAGAATTTTCTGCTTTTACCATTTTTTTCCATTTAATCATTTTAGCATGGAGTTGACATTGTCTGGCGAGGACGTTTGATGTTGTTAAGATTTTATTGATATGATGGGGGAATCTCGCAACAAAACACATATACAAAAGGATTGTTTGATGAGGATTTATGTTTTGTTTGGTGTGCATGTATGTGTTTGTGCAAGTCATGTATTTGACTGAGTGTATGCTTGTGTGCACATTTTTTATTGTAGTATTTCTATATTATTCTGTTGAGATAGAATGTGCAATAAGTGTATAGCAACACGTGGATAAGAGCATATAATATGATTAAAATACTTTTGCGCCTTATTACATTAACGTAATGAATTAAATAATTTTGCTAATAATGGAAAATCTTCCATATACAACTGCCAAGCGGTATACCAAAAAGTGGCGACTTTACTATGTATTATGATCCTCCACAGATGTTTCCTGATCATCTGTACATATCCACCTCATGGAAGAGTAAAATGAAACTAGAAATGAGTGTCTATTCCTCAAATGTACATAAGAATTATCTATCCCACCAGAAGCTCTCCTATTTTCTTCCTTCCACAGGACCCGCATGATTTCTTGGGGGAATCATCTTAGGTTCACCGATTTCTCTTCCTATTTCTAAGTTTTCAGATGGAAAATGCCTCCATCACAGATCACAATAGATGTGTGAGATATAGGCCTAGGTAATTAATGTAACATATTTCTATCCATTTCAGATAAAACATATGCTTATACAATGTAAATTCAGTTTTTTATGTAACTTACAAAATGTCTGATAAGAAATGTGTATGCACTAATTAATCCAAAGGCCTTTTCCATTATTGCCATTTCTGTACAGTAACAGGTAACTGAGTGGTTGAGGCATAAGAAAGAGTAAATACTTGGAGATTCCAGGCCTATTTCCTAGTTAGAACATTCATTATTAGCCAAATCCTTCAGCTTTGGTGAGCAGGTTACGTCTTTGTGGGTTGTTGCATGCTGCCTGATGGATTGGTCGAGGTCTGTGCAAGTTGGTAGTTGGTACATACACTATAATCTACAATACTTGTGTGAAAACCAAATAACCCTTTAATGTTTTATGTCTGTGCGTGTGTGTATAGTTCGCCCCAAAAGATGTGAAAGACTTCACATAGCGTCTGCATTATGTCAGAGTTATATTTTATAAATGTGCATGTTGAAGATCTTGTTCATGAGAGAACTTCTTCTAACTCTGAACTTTTTCTTCCTCCAGAAGATGTTGGCTCTGGGAAACAAATTGCAGTTGGTACTGGACTTTTTGAAGAAATGGAATGCGGGTACACTGCTTTAGTTTTCCTTTTTTCCCTGCATTTAAAATCTTTTCCTTCTACCAAGTTTCATATAAGATGTAAGAAACTGCTTCAGTTCTAGATTTTATTTCATATTGCAGTGGTGTAGGAAAATCCTTTTTAATTTCTTCTTTATTTGCAGCTAAACCTCTCTGTACTGAATGTTGATGTGTTGTACTGCTCTTGTTTGTAGGCTGGTATTGAAGAGTGTTGGTTACAAGTCGATACCTGTTGTTGGCTTGCCTTTTGATCACCGTAAAGGTATGTGATGAAAGCTATAAATCATGACAAACATGTTGATTGTTCTTAAAGCTCTTCTCTTATATAGATCTCTCTATAATTTCAAGTTGTCAATTCATCATTTGTTTTTTCTATTAGCGATTTCAAATACTTCCATTCACATTAATGGTTTTGATTCCATTTTTTATCCCATCCTGTGGAAAGGTGTTTTCATCTTTCACATCAATTGCATGAAAGCTTTGATTGCGGTGTGGTCCATCACTCTTGCAAATTTAAATGATCTGGACCTGCTATTCCAGGTATTGTTCCAAATGTTCGGGGACGTGTGTTAAGTGAAGCTTCTGAAGATGCACAAGTCGAGAAAGGCTTGTATGTATGTGGGTGGTTGAAGAGAGGACCAACTGGGATAATTGCTACAAATCTTTACTGTGCTGAAGAAACTGTAAGTGCATATCAATCACAATCTGATGCTTTACTATCCCCCTCTTCATGACCAAGGAATTTGCATTCTAGAATATTATATAGTTAGCTTTGCTAATCATGAGACATAAGCAGGTCGCTAGCATATCAGAAGATGTTGAGAGAGGAGTGGTAACATCAAGATCTGGCTTATCAAAGTCCGGAAGGGAGGGCCTCCTCCAATTGCTAGATAGCAGGAATGTCAAAATTGTTCCATTTGGTGGCTGGGAAAAGATAGACAGTGAGGAGAAAAGAAGAGGTAGTCTGAAAAACAAACCCAGGGAAAAACTTGCCTCTTGGCAGGATTTATTAGAAGTTGCCACCAAGTGATAAAAGTGTCTCCAAGATGGCAGATTTTGCTTACATCTGTGGTTTTATGGTAAAGCCCGAACTCTATAACTCTTTCAGATGTGTGCATTGTTATTTGCCCTCAGCATTTAGAGAATTTGCAGTGCATTCTTTCTTAGAAAACATGAGAAATAATCGGTTAGCTCTGTTTTGAGCTCTTCTGGTCCTGGAACCTTATACTGACATGGTGATAGATTTTAACCAGGTTGAGGCAGGTGACTAGTGTTGTGCTTTTGTAACACAACCGCCATCATTTGAAGTTGATCACTGTAGTTGTATTATAGGCTCAGCTTATGCATTTCAGTTGAGGACCAAACACACTTATTTTTTGCATTGGTTCCTCCAATTTTTGGTAGTTAGTTGAATCAGATGAAGTGCGCACTAAAGCAATTTATGGGCAATCGCCACACTTTGAAATTAAAGTACTTCAGTTATATAATCATCTTTTGGGCTGACAGTTCAAAATGAAATGAGAACCATAATTTAGGAACTAGCATATCGTCTTTATTTCTTTAGAAGTATTTCTTCTCAACATTTTTTGAGAACATATGACAAAAAAAAAACCTTTTTGAGAACATGCTTATTTGAATTATAAGCCTACGATATGGAAAAAGTATCGATAAGACATGTTGACACCTTTAGTATATAAATTTTAGAGGGATAAGTACTCAAAACTTCTCCAAAAGCATACTTTAGTGAGGAAGTAGGATTTTTTGACCATTTACAAAAATGAATAGAAAAAAATAGCTTTTTTAGATCTCATGTGTAAAAATGAAGACAACTAAAAACAATTTGAAAGTAGCTTAGAAAATTAATTTTTCCTACTTGGCATTAACTATGAAAAGTACTTGTTTCCCATATATCAACCCATTATTCTAAAATCCCTAATACAATGGTGTCTTCACTTGGATATTCTTTATTTTAATATGCGTTCAAACATTGGTTCCTCATCAATTTCCATTTCGAAACTACAAGTTGTTTGTATTGAGTAGATGATCACCATTCAGTTGTATAAGCAATCTAATTTCAACTAGTACTATTTTCTGAGACAGAATGAACAATAGCATATCATATCTTTTAGATTAGTTAGCATACACCCAAATTTTAGTGCAATGAAATGATTGTCGTTTGGTGAAATACAAAAAAGAGTGAACGGATAGCATGTGGGGTGGTGGCGCAGTTGGCTAGCGCGTAGGTCTCATAGCTTCTGAGTAATCCTGAGGTCGAGAGTTCGAGCCTCTCTCACCCCATTACTTTTTACTTTTTCCTTTTTTAAAACTCATGTACATGTAAAAACTTTTTCAGGAAATTTCATTTTTCCGGTATTATTCTACGAGCATATGTAGCCTACTCCTAGTCTAACTTGAATCTCTTAGTAGCCAAAGTATCCTACTTGGAGTTGGTGTGTTGTAGTTACAACACTACTACTGTGTCTCTATGTATAAATATAGTACACATAAACAAGCAATATTACTTTCTTTTCTCCCTCTCTTGGTACACTATCGTATTAATCATTCCACCTCTGTCATGTACACTTTAGAATTTCAAAATAGATTTTCCGAGTGTTTTGCCTGCTGCCAAGCGAAATTTGCTTGTCCATCCTCGTAACACATGAAAAATTGGATTGTTTGCATTCTGACAAGAAGCAAATAAAATTTAGCAGCATCTTGCACATCAAAATGGGTGATTTTTGACGTCTATTTTCTTTTCAGTCCCTCTAGTTGGAAATGGTTGATGATTGGTTATGGGTTATCTATCTCTGAAGGGTCGGTCCCATATATCATGATAAGAAATGGATGCCATAATCCCTGCACGCCTTGTGTTGCTTCCACTATGTTTAGCTGGACTTTTCTCCATGAGGTTTTTTCTTGGAAGACGTGGTATACTTGGGAACACTTGTAATATGTATTAATTGGATAAATCATTGGTCTCTTCTATAGTATTTTATTATATTGACATGAAAAAAGACGGAAGAAATGTGCAGTTCCATTTGCGACCAAGGAAGAGCTCTTTATTCTTTATTACCCAGCTCATCTAGTTTTTATTTTCCCTTCACAGACCATCAACAGAGATGTCATTACCCTATTTCCAATGGTGGAACTCCCAAACCAACATTACAGAGATCTCTCTCTTTAATTAATAACTGAATAGAAACGTTACATCACAGATGGATGCAGGTACATCATTCCTACCGACTGCCTAACGTATACAAACATGAACTGATCTGGCTTGATCATCTACCGAGTTGTGAACTGTACCCAATACAGAGATATCAACATTGAGTACAGCCAAAATTGCAGTACAAATCAGGACACTATTATTAAGTGAGCAAACTTAACAGCCTTGAAATCTGATCTGCACAGGCACTAAGAAAAACCCTTTTCATCTAGCACCAGCATCAACTGTTAAAACTTCGAAGATTAACTAGCTCATCCAACTTTTATTAGAGGAGTAAAACTGCAGCGTGAAGCCATGTTTTTTCCCAAAAGACCTCTCTTCTTAAAACTCGATGTGCTCACGTTGGCTGAGCAAATTAACAAATTTTGTTAGGCAATTTGTTAGGCAGTTTTGTGAGTGCTAGCACTTGTTGATTCATTGGAGTATGAACTTGGTTGATGTTTACTTGCTTGTGGCAGGTACTTATAAGCAACCACTGAAACGCCAATGGCAGCAGAGAGCCCTATACAACTCCATAGCCACTTCTTCTGGGTCCTTTTCCTCTGCCGCTGCTTCCGTGCAACATCTGCAGAATGTTTGAGATGAAAATTGTCACTCGGATAAAGAAATGACATCACTTGTAGTGCAGCATAAGCATATATTTCAACTATCACATTCAAAATATAGGAGCTACCGAGAGATATTTGAAACAAGTAGGTTATTATTAAAGCTACACTAAATGAAATGCGGTTTTCCAATTAAGTAAAGATAATCCTGACCAAGGGTCTTTAAAGCCAAAAATAAATTAAAAGTTACAGTTTTCCCAAGCTACGACTCTCAACTGATAAATAATCCTGACCAAGGGGCTTTAAACTAAGAATCGGCAACCAACAAGGTAGATCGTTCAAAAAAGTTAGATAAAAGTATTCCGCTACATTAATGCTGCAAATCACCATGTCACTGTCTGTACACGTTGAATAAGCCGGCAGCAGAAGCAATAACCCACTCCATTCAACGTTAATCAGGGCAGAGTATGACATGTAGGCCAAATATTACAGTATCTTTCTCATATCAGATGATGCAGAACCTTAATTGAATGATGGATCTAATCAAACAGATGTGCGTCTGACAATAAATGAAGGTTGTGACTAGCTCAGAAGTATTCTACAACTACAAGTTATTATATAGCAGTCTATGGAACT
Source organism: Solanum pinnatisectum (assembly GCA_035578085.1). Taxonomy (NCBI): domain Eukaryota; kingdom Viridiplantae; phylum Streptophyta; class Magnoliopsida; order Solanales; family Solanaceae; genus Solanum; species Solanum pinnatisectum. The sequence continues at coordinate 60,656,775 of CM069076.1, forward strand.
AGGGGAAATTGGATATACATTTCGCCTAAGTAAAGGTGCCTGGCTGATTAAGAAAGACGCCAGCCAAGTGTTTTATGTGAATGCAAGGTACACACTCATCCTAGATGTACTTCTTTTGAATGGGATATTAGTTATAGGAAATTAAAGCTGAAGCAAGCCACAACACTATTAGCTATTACAACGAAACCTGTCAATGCCTTGATGGTAAGGGACATTTATCAGAGTTGTTATAAGTAGGAACTGAGTAGAGCAAGAGAAGCAACACCTACCAATGATTTCCTGATTTCTCTGGGACATCTCATGATTTACAGCCTCATAGTATCGGAGCCTGTCTCTCAACCTTGAAATCTCCTGGTTTTTTGACTCAAGAATTGATTCTGCAGCTAGTTCAGCTTCTGCACGAGCTTGACCTTTTCCAATTGCTTCAGCAACAAATCTTGAGACAACTACTTCCTGATAGAGCTGCTCAATTGAAGCATTATCAAGCTGTATATCACCAATGACATCTGAAGGTGAAGGAAGTGTTAACCCTGCCTGAGATAGAACAGTACTGATGTTCTGCCACTGGCATCGCATCATATTAAGAGCATCTTCCGCGGTTTTTCTTCTTTCAATCTCCTCAAGGAGTTTGAGCTTTGTGGTGCGTAGTTCCCATTCAATATTAGGTCCACATGTAGATCCATTCAGAGACGACCCTTCCACGGAAAAATCTGAGGTACCATCATAAAGAAAAGTACACTCATCATAAACTGTAGGAATTACCTAGGAAACATAACTTTTTGTCTGACAGCTATCATAATAGAGCAATTACATTCATAGTAGTATTGCAAGAATTATCTAGGCAACATGACAGATTTTGTTTGACAGCTGTCAAAATAGAGCATCCTGCCATCAATCATCACCTTAACTTGGAAAACATAAACATTACAAAACTGAGCCACAATCATAAGAATTTCTAGGATACAACTTTTCATTTTTTACACGTGCTGGACAATAACGCACCGATATTTTCTGCCATTCTTCTACCGTACGACAACAATTAAATTAAGTTTAATTCCAAAGTAGTTGAAAGCATTACGTATTTTGTCCCCCACTATTTCATTCCAGTTTTGACTCCTTATTTGATCAAGTATTCCAATCCTAATCTGATATTTAAGTCACATTAGGGGTTCTGTAGAAAGAACTTCTCGACTTCTAATAAGATCAACTATACTAATTCCAATCTGATTTTTAAGTCACATTAGGAGTTCTGTAGAAAGAACAACTATGGCATCAGGATTATCCTTACACAGAAAGTCTCTAAAAAACAAATGCCTCCTGACATAAATTGAACCTCATCTAAGTGTAGCAACAAGAACTAAACCTTGAGAACAACTAGTTGGTTTCACCTACATCTATTTTTTGCTTCCATCTTCTTTTGCTCTTAGTTATAATATTGAAAGACTATAGGCGTCTGGAGAAAAATTCTCTACATCATAACCTTTTACCACTTTCAATATATTGCCTCACTCATGGATATGCATATCTGCAGAGGACATGTTCAAACCATCTATGACAACCTTATTTTATTTTATCCTCTATGAATGCCAGATGCACCTAGGCAAAATGTTCTCACTTCTGTAAATCTTCGATATGTTTCTGTAATATAGATCAGATAGCTGTAACATAGGCTTAAGGGGAAGATGGAGTAGGCGGTTGAATTGCTATTCTAGTCAACAATTCAGATTTAGATGGAAATATACAACTCAAACCATTTCTTCTCTTTAATACCCTGTTTATAAACTAGAGCATGTAGTGACAATTTACTCAGAGGGACTAGGCAGAGAGAATAAGCTTAACCTCAAGAATACTGCTGTCAATAAGATCAAAAATATCCACTGGTCTTAACAAAAAATCAAACACATACTAATAGGTTATTAGTGATTTCAGCAGATCAACATAGCCTACTTTCACAGATTTGCACATTAAAACCATAGAAAGAAATATTAAATTGCAAAGCAGAAGCCAATTTATACCTTCATCTGCATCAAAGAACTCCCCTTGAGCAGACACATAGCTCCGGCAATCAAGCCCTTTCACCTCATTAACACTACCAACACTTAACGCATCACATCTCGGATCCAAATATCCTTCATCTTCCTCAAACAATTTTTCCTCAGCTAGCTCCTCTTCCAAATTCAAATTCAAATCTAAATCCAAATCAGTCTTCTCGTTAACTTGCTCAACTTCCTCCAACCCATCAAGTTTCCGGTTCGCAAATGCTTCTCCACCCCCACGTCGCTTGTGGTTGACTAAATAAGGAGAAGGAGACAACGAACCAGAAGAAGTCTCCGGAATCGGAGCTGGTTCAGGAGTTATATACAACGCCGGTGATATAAATATATGATTCGCCGGCGCCAGCGGTGGCTCAATATCCTCCACCACTTTTTCTTCTTCATTTCTCTCGTTTAGCACTTGCTTTCCATAGGATTTTCGAACACGAGGTTCGAGTAGATTCTCAAAGGCTATTGCTGTATAAGTCGGCATAATAGCGATGTAACAGAAGAAAATGGAGATGTCGGCTTCGGCAGCAACCGCGACGGCGGCGGAGTTGAACAGCTAGGTTTTGGACATCGGAGTATTTTTTCGAGGGAAAAGAGAAATGTTTCACCGCCGCAACAAGGGTTTGTTTTCTGGGGAAAATAAGGAAACAAAAAGGAGAGAGAGAGAGAGAGAGAGAGCGCAACGTGTTATATGGCGTTTGCTTCAAGTCCAGCGACTTTGGAGTTATGGGGACACGTTTGGTTGTTATATTTTCATTACTTTGGCTTCTTCTTCAAGAACAAGTTACCTTTTTTGCATTTACAAAAAATCTTTTTCAAAGATAAATAAAAACTACTATAAAATATTTGTAAAAATTATTTTTTGTTTTCGAAATTCAACCAAGATACTATTTTGAAAAGAAAAAAAAAATCAAGTCAGTTAAACTTTATACGCGGTGTCAAATTCAGAAATTTGAAAAATAAAAATAGTGTCTAAAATTTGAACTTAAAACATTAAATCTCAATGATTCAAAATCTATATACACCCTAAAAGCAAAACAAAAAAGTGTGTAACATTATATACTCTATATATATACTTTAATTTTTTTCAAAGGGGTTTGAGTGAACACTTTCGCTTCCTTCTAAATCTACCGTGCAAATGATATTTGAGCGTCATCCACCTTCAATTTAAAGATTGTGGACTCGAATCACTTAAAAAAAAAAAAACTGCTAGAAAGGAGTAAAAGTAATAATACAACAAATGAAACCCATAATACATTTTCTTGAGGAATAATTAAGTATGCTACTTTTCCTCGATTAATTTTCCAAAGACTTGATTATTAAAAAATTATAGCACGCCTATTTCTAGACGCCATATTTATTTTGTTCTCTGTCTCCACTTCTATTTATTTTTTTCAAAATAAAACTTATATAAATTGTGTCACCGTCTTGAAAGAAATAGGGACCACCGAATACATTTAAAATTTGAACACACATTGAGGAATTTATTGAACTCTCTTTTATGAACAAGTAGTTTAGGACAACAATTTTTTACGTTAATAAAGAAAAATCATTAGGTCATATTATTGCACGTATATCTTTTATTGCTATTAGGCCATTCTGCCTAATTTAAATCGACGAAATTAACTCTCATAATCTTTACATTTCATAAATGCGATTTGTATTCCACCCAACCTTATTCTCCGCCCAAAAAATGTGATAAGATTCTACAAGTGCTTTTTATGTCATAGAGTAAACTTTTGTCTACATTTTATGCTTTTCCACTTCCCTCTCCATCCAACTTGAAAGTAAAATCCTCCTATATTTTGGAATTTGTTCAATTTAAAGTTCTCTTTTCCTTTATTATTTTGTCTAATTCTAGCTCCTTTGGTGCTTCACAATGGGACCTGGGAGATCTTTCTACATCCATTTTAATTTTAATGACGAAAGAACCGTTTATGTTTATAAAAAGTACGACATTGTTTCAATTAAATGTTTATGGGTTCAAGATTCTGGTCCATTTAAATAGAGTAACTAGAGGCGAAATAAAAATTTGAAGTTTATGAATTCAAGATTCTGGTTCATTTAAGTAGTTTTAACCATATTCATTACATTTTTCAAGACAAATATAGAATTTGAACCAAGTTTGACCGACCCGTTAAACCACACGGTCCCCACTAGGAATAAAGATTTTTCTCTCTTTTTTGGTAAACAGAAAATACGATCGGCTGATAATTCGCAACATCTATCGTCTAAAATATGGAAACAAATTATTAAAGATATTAGTAATTATTTTACAATCGAGATGTTGATACTAAGATATTTGAATCACTTCGATTCATTAAAACAAGAAAATAAGTCATTGTAATCATATAAACTTTATTTAAGTGAAAATTAGAAAAAGCTAAATCGCACGACCAAATTAATACTTGGAGTTGGCGCAAGATAAACTTCTTTATATGATAGATGAGAAATTATTCAAACATAATCATTTAGGTGAGAACTCAAATTTCATAGTTTGATTATTTGGTTCAAATAAAAAGAAAACCTTATTTCACATTTAAGCAGTCAACTTTTGACGCCTATATTTCATGTGTCTTAAAAGCAGATGGGAAAGAAATAAGTGCAATGTTAGTTGGAAGACATACCATAAAGATTCAAAACTGAAGGCCATTTTGAAACTCCAACTACGGTCAAACTTGACAAAAGGCTCAAAAATGTTGATTAGTTCCGAACATAAATAGAAACTTCCCCATCCAATATTTTGACGATGTCTCTTCTTTTCTTTCTTTTTTTCAAAAGATACTATTTGATTGGTTCAAATCTCAAACTACATTTTATAGTGATAAAATCGAAATCTGGAGGTCAACTTAAATACCATGAAACAGACGGTGAATACAGAAGCAATGAAATGCCGAAAGAGTAATAAGCCCCGGAATAGAGTGTCACAACTCACGGGCCTGTTTATCCCTAAGAATTTCAACCAAATAAAAAATACGTCTATCCAAGAAAAAGGAAGCCGCAGCACAAAATAATGAGGGGAATAATCAAATTACATGAAAACATAAAGGTTACAAAATCAAGGAAAACGGAGCACAAGATAACGTGGATTGGCAAAATTCCACCAAATCAAAGAATAAGGATCAGACAGCACAAACTGATATTAACAAAACAAACCTAACGCCTACTATAATATAACAATCCTATCAACTCACAGATTCAACTGCAGCATGTGTAGTGCTTTATGCATATAAACGAGTATAGATAGATATTCTACTCCACAATTAGAAATGTAATGCAAGGAATCCATACCACTCGTACGGCAGACAATCTGCATGGAAAGGTGAGCGTGCAGTAAGAGAACGTCAAGAAAAATCAATCATTAGACGTTCATCAGGAACACTTGGTTTCTTGTTATCTGTCGCAGGTGGTGGACCCGTGGCTGAAGTTGATGGAACAATTGCGCCAATTGCAGTTGGTTCTACAGGAGCTGATGTTGATGGGACCAACGCCAGATAGTCTGATTCATTCAATGCTGGTGTAGCAGGCACAATTGCATCAGCAGCAACTGAAGAATCCAAGTTCGATGTTCGGGTTGTACTTGATTCTGCAGGAGTGGCACCGGTTTCTGTTGCGGGTGCAGCACCAGTTTCTGTCGTGGGTGCAGCGCCAGTTTCTGATGCGGGTGCAGCACCAGAGTCTGATGCGGGTGCAGCACCAGAGTCTGCTGCAGGTGCAGCACCAGAGTCTAATGCCGGTGCAGCACCAGAGTCTGACGCAGGTGGATTACTTGATTCTGGTGTAGTGGAAGCCCCATTTTCTGATTTAGGAGGAACACCGGATTCTGATGTTGCAGATGTGTTGCTTCCAGCAGGAACAGAAGCAATTGGTGCTGTTGTTTTAGATCCTTCCAGAAGTAGTGGTTTGCCAGGTTGTGGCAACCCCGGCTTCCCCAAAAGAGGTTTGGCTTGACCGGGATTTGGACCGTATAGAGATGCCATACCAGGTGGCAGTATTTCAATTGGTGGCTTCTTCGCAGCATCTGCCAAACTTGTGAGCTTAGGCCCCTCGAGGGAGGCCAGAAATGCAGCTGCGGCATCAGTTTTCATTGATGGAGTATGTTCCATCTCCTTCTGCAACATTTTGTTCCATGATTGGACCAAGGTTCTCATTGAAGGTCGGCCATGAGCCTGAAAAAATGAGACCATAAGTAACAAATACTAAATCAAGAGATAGAATCTATAAAGTAGAAGATGGACACTACTACTTGAAGCCCTAACTCATGGGTCAAACACAAATCAAACATTTAGAAAACGAAATTTTACATGTGCATGTAGTACAGCCTCAGCAAGCATCCCAGTTTCCTGCCATGCTTTCTCCATAAGTACATTGTCTCCCAAAAGTGCAGCTGCAAATGCAGCCTCCCGTCCCGCACCAACTGATATCAAGTTGTTTACCAAGTTCTGCAAAAGATTTATTTGTCACTATATGAGGAAATTATTCTCTTAAAATCTTTAGTAAAATATACACTGAACCCTGTCATGCAACTGATCCAATCAATCTCAAATATCACAAGGAACTCCTATCATGTTAGCAGAGTCAAGTGGAGGAGGGGTGACAGAATACACTAGAAGCAGAAATACTGAATGATCCTTTGAGTTTGACTGCTTTCTTGATTCCTTAAGACCAAGAATTATAGGAAAATAATATAATGCAGAAATGTAAATCAATGGTTATAATCTTCTAGGTTAAATTAATTTAAATCTGATAGCATATATGATAAATTCAGTCTTGGGGAAAATTATTATCAAGCAAAATGGTATAAAGGAGCCAAGAGCCAGCTAAAAATTCAAATGTATATGAGCATCTGAAAAAAAAAGCAGGTAACACACTCAATGGCCACAGTCGAGAGTTTAAGCTTCCAGAAGATGATGATGGAATTCACAATCAAGCTATTTGTTTGCCTAACTCTACTGTCCAGTTTTGATCCTGTTTGGGACACACTTATGCCACTGCCCAGAATTGAAGTACTAGCTATGGTCCAGTGTTGGTCAATGGATAGGTCACATATTAGTTACACATACGGTAGCTCATTCATGATTTACTTAGCTTATTTTAGACCTCATTGTCAAGTTAGGACACTCAATAAGTCCTAACTTAGTTGTAGCTTTATGTTTTGCACCTCCTTTTATTTCCACACTGTAAATTAAATGAGCTACTAGGTACCCTACCTATTAGATTTACTTAAAAAAGAAAAAGCCATGTCAATATAGCCAATTGGAAACAAAATCAGAAACAAAGCAAGTGACATACACTGAGTCGTGTCAACTCCCCATGATTTGCAAGCCGTAAAGCAACGCCTCTTAATTCCTGACCTCGTAGAGCTCCCTTTATAGAACCCGCAGCAGCTAGTCTTTTAAGAGCTTCACGAGCAATATCAGCTTGTGCTGTAGCATCTGCAGCATCAATGAGTTCCATAAACTCCTTGGCAAATTTAACTACTCCTTGAACAGCTTCAACAACATTTTCCTTTTTCTTAGTCATGTTCATAAGATCGTTCAGATCCAATCCAACAGTTTCTTGCCCAATATCTCTGCTGTTGCTCATGGTTAGAAGGCACTGAAGTGCTCTTTTCAAATCATTACTCTGCAGGGCCAGATCAAACTCTAACCTCTTGGATATTCCAGGTAAATGAAGTGCTTCAGTAGCATAACCCATCCCAAGCATAAATTGCGCTAAATCATCATGATGTTCTCTGCCAAGTCGACTGGCCCATTTTACAGCACTTACAGCATCTCCATAAGCTGCCAAACATCGACAACGGATACCAGGATGGCTAAGGGATATTGCATGAGCACACATGTATCGATCAATTAGCCAAAGAACACCATCTCGAACACCTACAATAACAAGAGGTCCAACTGGACGTGTTTGCTCTGCAGGAAAACGAGTGACAGCTACTGCAACTCCACCACCACCAACTGCCACCTCATTAGCCTTACGAGCTTCCATCTCCTTGAGCACACTCGATGCATCACCATCAACTTTTGACTGTCTAGGTAATGACAGAAATGGAGGAATAGAGGGTGCATGCTGAAAAGAAGCCAATCGCACAACTTGTAACATTGGGGGTCTCAATGCTATCCTCTCTTGTGGATTTGATTGTTGATTGTCGACTGTTATCAAGGCTAATTCTCCATGTTCAGCAATACCTCTTGACTGTGCTTCTTTAAGTTTCATTTCCTCTTTTCTTCGTTTCGTTTCTATGTCAATAGGCGCAACCCCGGCATCCACAAAAACACACTCAACAGTAGTAGGTGTAGCAACAAATAACTGCCTTCGCTGCCAAACTGCCCCAGTGGCAAAAGGAATTGCAACGTCCCCCAAGTATCTAAACTGTGGACGCAAGGAACATATGACAATGTGCTGTGGATAACCAAAAGCACAATATTCAACTGTTTGATCCCATGCGGTCCAATCTGGTTGAGGAAGAAGACCACCCACTGGTTGAAATGTTTCCCAGCTATATAGTTGGAAGTTCTGAGGTGCTGCTTCAGCTGCAGATTTTTGAGAACCGTCTTCCATAGTGCTAAATGAAGATACAGAACTACCTCCATAGCCTGATAATGGCATAGATTGAATTGTTGAAATTGCTGTAGCAGCAGCAGCACTAACCCTTCGAGAAGTTCGATAGGCCACACCAAGTAATGCCCCTCCATGCAAGCCAATAACTGGTTCACTCCGGCTTCCCACTGACTTCATTAATACATTTGATGTCCCGTCATCCAGCAATATACGAACTTGAACAGTGGCAGAAGAAGCAGCAGAAGCAGCAGCTGCTGCTGCCTGTGCTGCAGCTGCAGCAGCTTCCTTCGCTTTTCTTGATGAACCTTTTGAAATGATGGGAATTCTAGGAGGAAGTGCAGACTCCAACAAAGCAAACCTATCTCGACAAGTATCCCAAGCCAAAAGCCTTGCACTTCCAGAATCAACAATTGACCAATCACTGACTTTGTAGATAGAGAAGTAAGGTATATCAGGCCATACAATTGCTAGATACCTGCAAAACATTACCGTTCGAAACCTTGTAAAACAGGATAATAGAAGTTTTTAAAAAATATTATAGAGATGATGGAATAATATGAGGCAACAAGATGAATCAAGACAACATTGAAGATACTAGATGCCGGCTGCTATGCTAAGCCTGATGTCTGGGAACCACTTACTTCCCAGAACTGCTGACAGAAAGAACTGAGTAAGAATCGTGCGGAGCTGGAGGAGTAATATGCTTTTTGGTTTGTTTGACGTGGAGTTGCTCAGGAATCTCTCCTCTGAACCTTCCTGTGTCACTCAAAGACCCATTACTTCCGAGTGCTGGAGCAGTGGTGTTAGATAACTGAAATTGCAACAGCTTCAATTCCCTTTCAACTACATAGACAGCGGTATGTTCACGACTTTCTGTTGGTGTTGGCAGTACTGCTACAGAAGGAAGAGACTTCTGATCAAATTCACAGAGAATAATGCCAATATTGGTTCCAGTAGCTACAAGGTGTGGCTGTAGAGGATGTGCAACCATAGAATAAACCTACAAGGCCAGAGGGAAAAACATAAAAAAATTGTAGTCTAGTCATCTTCAAAAATCAAATAATTAGATGCCTTCCGATATAGAATCTTAACCCTATAAGACATGATGGAGTGTGTAAACAATCCTCAAAATCATCTAGTAGAAGAAACTAGTATAAATTCTTCTTATTAAAGAGATACTGTAAGCTATAACAATAGCCGAACTTCGAACAGGAAGGCTTTGCTCGTCCTAAAATAATAAACATATATTGGTTATTCATTTTTCCCGCCATCATAATTCATAGTGTAGATTTAACACTTCAAATTATCAATCTTCCAAAAACTAAAAAGTTGGATAAGGAAAAATAGGTAAGATTTGAAAGACAAGATTCATAGCAAGGAAAATGTTAAGATAAACCACATTGTTTATCTATAGTAGTTTCACCTTCAGCTTCTTGTGAGAGACAAGTAATTGTGGAGGTACTAGTGCAGAAAGTTCACACAACGGCCTTGTAAGAGCAGAATAGGTGGGGTGCTCGACAGCCCTGCAAAGTTGCAAGAGAGTATCATGTTCTGCCCAGAAAGGGAAGACTACAAGCAGTGTTAACAAAACTCCAACCAAGGGAGGTCTGTGAAGTATGCCTACCATATATGGGAATCTTTGACACACGTCAAGATATCAAGGTTGGGAGCCCGTGGGTGGCACCACGATGCTACACTATGACAAGCTAGTTTTGGAACAGGTTTTATTCGACGCAATTCCTGCAATTGGGTTGAAACTAATATTATCAGAATTATTTTCGCTGTGTGTAAAGCAACAAATCCAACAGATCTAGTACCATACCTTAAAAGAGACGGTGTCCCAGATTGCTAATGTTTTATCAGCACCAATAGTAATGAGCTGTGGTGCATTACCAATAACTCTGGAGAGCTCAACAGCAATAACCCCACCATCATGAGCCTATAAAGTATAACATTGGAAGGTCAAGAAAAGCTTCAAGGATTTGATAAAAGCATGCAAGGATTTGCAGTTCAATCAACTTTCATCTATCATTGGTTTTCCAGATGCAATCCATGCAAAAGGACCAAGTGGTTAATACTGAAATGGAACATAACAGAACAAATTTTTGAAATATGAAAGGACTATGAATGCTATGAAAGATAAAGACTTCTGATAAAATGCTGTTTCTGTGTTAAAAGAGGCAGGGTTGGGCACCAGGAGGCCAGTCTTTCTACTCAATTCTTTCAAACTTCTATACTTCTGTATTTTTGGGATAAAGAAATAAGTTCTATTGATGTTCGGGCAAGAAACACCCATATACAAGAAGTATACCAAAAAATAGTAATACGCTAGGGTTTTTTATGCTTCCTTCTCATGTCCCTGTGTGTGGCTGTGTGTGCGCATGGGGGGTGGGGGGGAGGGGATTCTCCTCATCTAATACTAGGAACTACAAGCTGGTAAATGAGTGGAAACACATCAAATGGAACACCAGCCTTGTATATTTGGTCTATTCTTCCACAGACTGAATTGTTCTCATTTGTGCTTTTAGCATCGACAATTGAAAATCTTACTTGATGAAATTAAATTGCAGTAGATATTTAAAAGGATAGAAACTAAAGGAATAAGAAGATACTTTTAAGCTGAGCTTAGGAACAAGCTCTCTTGAATCAAGAGCGTTGTCTGCACTCCAAAGTACAAGCAATCCGTCACTACCACCAGAAACTAGAAGAGACTGCATATACATAGCAAAGGAAATTGCAATGAGATGATATCAAACAGAAAATATTAGAAGTGCAACAGTCCTAGTCATTCGTTTGTGTAAATTATACAAAAACACAAAATTGTCACTTCCAGCAGTTCTGTCGATAGTAACAAATCTCAAGAGTACAATTTCCATATTCATCGTAACAACAATTCGTTTTCTTTTATCGAACTTCAATTTATTTTTCTCAATTTACATATCGAGAAAGGAAATACAAGAGACATTCAGATGTTGAATGGATGGAGAGCAAGCACATATGCTTCTGTAATCCAGTTTCATTTTTTTGAGAATGGTAACTTTCTGTAATCCAGTTCCATTTAAAAATGTATTAACTGCAAAGTGAACTAGGTACAGAACCATGCAAGCCAAGGACCTTAGATAGATGTTTCCCTTTTTTCCCTTGCTTCTCTCTGACAGAAAAACCAATATTATCCTGGCAAATCATTAGCTTCATTTAAGATTTTCTATCTAACAGTAAATGAATTGCCAAGGCAAGAAATACTCAAGAGAACGGTCCACTTCAATTGAAATGTATGAACCACCACATCTAAAAGTTCAAGTTGTTACTCGTCAAAAAAAATGTTTTAAGTTGTTAGATAGAGAACACCATTCTTCAAGTTGAAGTACTTCATTGTAGATGAAATTTACTTTCAGCTCTCTGGATTATCTCATAAAAACTGGAAAACATACTTTTCACAATCAAGATCTATTATTATTTTTCTGGGGTACTAAACACACAACTGTTGAGTAATGAACTCATATTGAAGTAATTCCACACTAAGGATAGGGGAAAAAATACTTAGCTATGTTGGAGATCTATGCTGCCACTATGTTTCCTTTACTAGGAATAGCACTTAGGACACACTTTGTTCTTAGCTAACAAGCCTTAGAAGTCTAAAAGAGAGATGTGATACTCAAATCTCTTTTGGCTGATTCCTCTGCACAAAGAAGATAAATGCACAAATTTTTTTTTTTTTTTGAAACTGGTAACTTTAATAAATGCACGCAAATTGCAAGTTTAACTCATATAAAAGCTGCAAACGATGCACTATATCTTGGCCTGAATAGTACCATCTTTTTATCGAAAAACACATCTCAAAATCTATTGAGAAGCGAGAAGAGGAAAATTTCAAGCACATCAAAAAAAGGAAACCAGCTAGACCAAACTTTTTTTTTTGATGAAGACCAGCTAGAACAAAACTAACAAAAACCCTTTTCTAACTTCAACTTCAAATACTCTTCTTTTTTTTCAAACTTCAACTAAATCATGTGCAAACACCTACAAACTCCATATAGCCAAGTATAAATCAAGGACACACTTTTGAAGCCCAACCTATATCTTGAATTATAGATGGAAACACTAGGTTCCGGATAAAAAGATGAAGTAATAAAATAATTCAAGTCCTACATAGTGTAGGGTGATAAAAAGGGAATCTAAATATCCACTGGAAGCATAACAAGTACCTCGCCAGAAGCAGCCATGAAATTCATCAAACAAGAAATTGCTCCCTTGTGACCTCCTGTGTATCTTCGTGCAAGCTGCAGAGAAGAAGCGGGAGAATTATTCATCTACTCATTTTGACAATGAATGGAACAAATATCAGAAAGACTTGACAAACCAAATATTCAAAAATGAGACCTTCCATGTTATCATTGAAAGAACTCTAATTACACCATCTGACCCTCCAAAAGCCACAAGAGGGCCATCAACAGCAGTTGTTTTAGACAGGAACACCATACTGCAAGAAATTCATAAGATCAAGCAAATTAAGATAATCAGACATGCATTTTTCCAACATTCTATAACCCAGAGAACATTTTTTGTCAGCAGAACACTAAACCAGTATGACAAAGAAGTATACACCAGCTGAAGAGCAATTTCTGTAATGACTAAAAGGTAGGATAGTAAGCACATTTAGTGAACTGTTGATTAAGTGAGACAAACTTGAGATGCTCTAACTTGACTGGTAGTTGGAAACACTGATTCAATCAAATAGTAGCCTAGAAAACTTAATTTCGTAGGAAATGGCAGTCTTAAAAAATAGTTGCAAAAAGATAGTTTAACTTTAGGGCGGATTCAAGAAGATTAAATTTGTTAAAACCATTAAAGTCCAAAAGGCTGGATAACACAAAAAAAGAACTTGATGGATTTAAGACTTGCCATAGAAGTGATCTGTTGTCAAGTTCCTGCTTCGGTACATCGCGACCACGCATCGTCACCAAGTCCAAAAAAATGGCTTTGTTCTCACAACAAATAACAAGAAAATGACGTCCTTTGGTTGATGCAGCAGGAGAAGTAAAAGTTGAAGTGACATGACCAGCAGCTGCTGGAGACTCAGCAGCAGCAGACTGATTACGCCAGAGTTGCCAAAAGCGTACATCATCATCGTAAAAGCTAACCTGCTTTACACTTGAACCATGCACCAAAACGGCATAGTAAGACTCAACAAAGACACTACGGAAACTGGAAAAATATGGAAGTCTGGGGTAAGCATCAATTACCTCCCACCTCGTATGGCTTCTGTAGGTTTCCCTCTAGGCTCTGCATTCAAATATAAAGAGAAGTTTCAAAAGATAGATGACTAAGGACTGTATGATATTCTAAAGGATTACTCTTTTGAAAATGTATCATGCAATATAATTCAATGACATGAATAAAGTTAGCCAATGTGCAAAAAAAAATTATGGACTCCTATAGGGTTAGTTAGCCCACTACCCACAACATGCATTGCACCTCAGTCGAATGCATAATTTGTTCAATACTGTGGGCCAATTCTCACTGATTTACTCCAACCTTAAAAGGTCAAATTCATAGAGTGAATATACATTTGACCAGCACCACTAACCCAAGCCACTAGAATTTAGAATCTCAACTTTCTCGAAAAAAAAACACTCAAAAAGAATTTAGAATCTCAACACAACATCCAATAGGAAACTAAAACAATAGCATCACCAGATCATACCCCCCCCCCCCACCCCACCCCCACCATACCAATCAAATGCAGTAGGATGAGAGTTCTCATTTGCAACATCCACCACTCCTAATGAACATAACTTCTAGTGCATATCAGTTCATGCTGAAGGATATCAAGTTCTATTACTTAAGACGTCAATAACATTCATATGGCCTCCTTCCTAATTCCCACTTAAATAATATGTTAACGTATCACCTCTTAAAAAAAATCATATATCAGTGTTTCAATAGTCAAAGCAACTTTTTCTCATGAATCTTGAGGTCTCACACATTCAAGTGATTTCGATATTGACAAGAATGTTGTTCTCTTCCCACGGGAACCCCCACCCTTTTTCTGGCTATTGACCTTCCAAAAGTACTATTAATCATAGTGTCAAATTACTTCCAAGGTACATCAATCAATCAACTATGCCTCAATATCAAATTGACTGGGCTCAGATCGTTTGGCTATATGAATTCTGTGTATTCATTCTATTCTTATCAAAATTGAAAAGATTATCATAGTTAGACTATTTTATGTTGATTGTCAACCTACCGAAAGAGACCAACTACACCTTGTAAAGTCACCAGGGCGGAATCACTTAGGCATTAATAAAAAAAACTAAAAAAGGGGGAGTAAGAGAGCCATGTGCAAAGAGAGAGATTGAAGAAGATACTCCCAATACAGACGTTAAAGCTATGAGGGCAATGCAAATGGACCATTGAAAAGCCAAATCTTAATCTAATCGTCATCCCCTCTCTAAAAAGGCCAGACTAAGGTTTTTCCACTTACTGTATATAATATACAGGTCAGCAAGGATTTGTGACATAGAGAAATGAACATATGAAAAGATTCCTCTTAAATATATATAACCAGTCAAAAGAATTTGAACTAAAAGTGTACAAGAGAATTGAAATGAGCTCAGAGAATTCTTTGTACAGTTCAAGGTGTGCACAAGTTGGTCCATACATCACAACTATTTAAAAAAGAAGAAGATATTAACACCGGTAGTCTAATTGATCTCCTTTATAGAGTGTTATGTCCACGACCAGGCTATGCTAATCTCAAGAGAAAAATCACATTCTAGTGTCTCTCGCAAGAGGAAAGTTCAACCGAGCTTTCCCTACATATGCTAAAATATAAGAAGCTAATATTTGCTCAAATACAAGTGTTCGAGATTTGACTTAGGTCTGTATCAACACTCATCTTATCAAGTAAACGTCTATCTGGCATTCCATCAATAAACAACTAAATCAAAATTGAACTACTAAATTCTCTAATTAGAGTGTGATTTCTCTCACTACCATAGAGACTACCTTCAATTACTTTTCTTTTTCTACAAGTAGTACTTTAGCTTTCCACTCATTTGAATTTTGCAAAATGCGGTGCATAATTTTATAACAATAATAAATAAAGTCACCAATTTGGTGACTATCACTAGTCACTTCCCAGTTTCCGACTCCTTTGTCATTATACAATCTGCAGCATACCTGCATAACAATGAGTTCACCAGCTAAGTTTTCTTTTTATTGTTGAGTTCACCAGCTAAGTTCTACATATATGCATAGCATTGACATCTCAATCTAAATTCTACCTATTTTAGCTTACCATCTTAATGTTATCCCAAATAGTCAGTCCCAAGCCCGGGTAAAGGAGGAGATTCAAAGTAAGATGACCGTCAGCAAAAAATGAATCAATTTAAGATGAAGCATATACCCTACCCCAGAAGTTTGGGATTGAATCGTAGTAGTAGATATTGTTGATGCTACTGACATGCCAACCAAATAATAACTAGCAAAAAATTAATAAGCACACTAACCTGATTCACCCTCGGCAAGCTTTTCCAGTTTGGCACCAACCAAACGCCGCTCATCAACACCACCGGGTTTCAGTTCATAAATAATCTGGCGACCAATTCAGATTTGTCAATCCAACAAACAGAAAGTAAAATATCGAAAACTTTTCACGAGAAGAAAAACCTGGCGGTGTTCCCAATTCCAAACGGAGACGTGATCAGATGCATCAGCTGTGACAAGCCAAGGATGCGTCGGGTGCATCTGAATCTTCACGATCTTGTCATTTGTCGGGCGAAAAGCCCTTAGACGCAGCATATTTTCAACTGTTCCCGCAAAATGGAAGCAACAAGGAGATGGATCTGACTATACTGATATATCTTTTCCGGCGGGTGCTTGCTGGTGGTTGTTGGAGTGTTTAGCCGGTTCAGTGAAAATGAACAACTATGGTTTTAAAAAGGACCGATTAAAAGGCGTCTTGGACCGGCGAGCGACAAAGAAGAACAAGATGCAGAGTGTGTGACTCTGTGTAATTAAAAAAAAAAAAAAAGAGGACAATTAACTGTTTAACTGCTGCGTGTTAAAAGTTTGCAACAAAAACTGATGTGAATGTTAGTATTTGGATTTACATATAGCTTTGGTGTTTGATTTACATATGAGAATGAGAGGATCATAATATTAGAGAGAATTTAGGTATGAATTAGTAAGGAAGAGTTTTTTTTTCAAAGGTTAAAAAGATATTCTTGTTTTTAAATTATTTAACTTTCGTAGGATTTGTATATATTGCTATTTTACATCCTTGAACTTGTTCGGTTTTTCCTCAAAGACACCTCAACTACGCCACATTCCTATTGAATTCCTGAACTTCCCATAATTTGTACCTTTAAACACTACTGACCAGCATGACACAAAATGTGTTTTCATGTCACTTAAGCACGTGAAGACGATTTAAAAGAGCTGATGTGGAATCCACCACGTCTTCGTTCCCTTTTATCTACGTAACCCTAGTTTTCTCCCTCTTTCTCTTAATTCTTAATGTCATATTTAAGTTGGAGCTGCTTAAAATATCTCTCTTCTTCATCGATTTTTAATTTCTTATAGATTCTGATGAAACTATAAAGCTAGTTGATTTTGGAGTTTCTGCATCAATATTTTTAGCCAATTTCAAGTTATGAGTCATCGTTTTCTTCCTCATTTTCGTGTTTAATGTTCACCGATGTGGCTGAAACACCATATTGTATAACCCTTGAAGTGATACATTCATATATAGAGTACAATTTCAAGGCTGATGTTGATCCTTTCGGTATTACTGCTCTTGAATTAGCTCATGGAAGGCCTCCCCTGTCTCATCTCTCTCCTTCAAAGTCCCTGTTCATGAAAATCACAAAGCCCTCCTTCAAAGTCCTTGTTTATGAAAATTACAAAGCGATTTCGATTTTTTGATAATGAGAAAACAGAAAATAACAAGTATTACAAGAAATTCTCAGAGAGTTTTAAGGACCTGGTAGGATTATGTCTTGATCGAGATCCATTCAGAAGGGCAACAACAAAGGAACTATTGAAGCATCCATTCTTAGAGTTATTTGGGTTGAACTATTGAAATATTTTGATTTTCTAGGTTTTATTTGGATTTTTATTTTGGCAAGGTTAACTGATGTGTTAATTATTTAAACGGTTTGAGTATTTTGATTGGTTGCACTTTCCACGTGGGAAAGGTGGATTTCACGCGCACGATCAACAAAAAATATTTGCTGAAGTTTTATGCCATGTCAGTCAATAGTGTTTAAAAGGTACAAATTATGGGTGGCTCAGGGATTCAATAGGAAGGTGGCGTAGTTAAGGTGCCTGAGAGGAAAAACCAAACAAGTTTAGGGGTCTGTTTATGTATTTCGCCTTGTAAATAAGTACATTATTATGCAATGATTAATTTTTTTTTATTCAACCAAATATTTTATAGTCCTATGCAAAATTTTATGCTGAAATTAATTAAGTCAAATAATTATATATTTTCAAATCAATTTTGGGTGTATTATTTTAAACAATGTGTGTTTTTACATTAAGAAAGGTGTATAAGTAATTTAGTATATATTTTTTGTGTAAGAGGTTAATAATATATATAATTAAGTAGCTATTGACGAAGTATGTGGCACATTATCCCTACTTGGGTAAGTGATTATAGCAATATTGTTAAAGTGCGGTAACTTATCTAGAGATGTTTTTTTAACTATATACGATGGAGATCACAAAATGAGGACTTTGTTTTTTCTTGTTTGGTTGGAACTTTGCTTACCAAAATATCTGCTATGTAATTTGTCCGCCTAAAGCTATGACAAATCACTAAATTTTGCAATTTCTTCGATAGTTAACATGTACGCAAGAATAATAATTCTTAAGTTCATCATCGATGTTCATTTAATTTTATTTAGTTTAAAAATGAATTCATATTTTGAACTTTTCTGGAGATAATCAACGCTAATAAAAATAATTCATACACTACAAATCTTAATTTTTAAATTAGCTTAATCATAGTCTCCGCATATTTATTTCTACACAGATAAACCCAAATATTTTTAAAAAAATTAACATGTACGGTAGAATAATTATTACTTAGAATTTAAATTATAAGTATTGTTAGAGTAAATAACTTTCTTACTCATCATGCTATTTAAATATATCTATGAATAAACCTCTTTAAAATGTGATAATTATAATTTCAAAATAAATTACGTTACATACTATAAAATGTAATAATAATAATAATAATAATAATAATAATAATAATAATAATAATAATAATAATCTAATTGTATAACATTAATAGTTGTTATCTCCTGTATTCAGGTTAGTCAAAACTACAGAAGCAGAAAAAAGATGAAATAGACATAATGCTTTTGATCCGAGTCCACAGAAACCACTGTATTTCCTTAAGAAATTTAATCCCCTCACTGTACCCAAGGTTGTAGATTAATTCCTCCCAAGACAAAACGGATCAACATGTTAAAGAAGTAGCGGTACCTCAAACTTCAATAACTTTAGCGAACGCAAGAATAGCAACAAGAGCAAACACAGACTCAGTCGATCGACAATTTTGTTTATGTAAGAAAATGTATGCAGAGAGAAAAAAAAAATTTCCAGTGTTTGAAAAACGAAAACGACCTCTTATTTATAGCCATTAGTAGCAATGAATGCATCTGTTCAGACCTGTTTTTTCCAGAACGTTGTGTCTTTTGGGAAAAATAACGACTTTTTGAAACGAACAAATCCTTTCAAACGAATTTACCGTTAAGAGAGAATTTCAAATAATTCGTTGTAAATTAATTCTGTTATTTAACTAACATTCTGAATTAATTTATAAGAGAAAAGAAATGAATTAATAAGATTGATTAAATAATTTTTTTCCAAAAAATATTATCAATCACATCATTTGCCAAATCCGAATCTGAAGCCGAAGCCAAAGCCGAGGCCGAGCGAGCGACGACGACCACGGCGCGAGGGGCACCTTTTTCTTAACCCTTTAAGAACTAAAGGGAGTGTTTCATAATATAAATTTCCTTTCTTCTATCAATATGGTAAAAATAACTTTTCATTTGCACTTTGCAATGACTTTTCATTTTCCCTCCAAAATTGGTTTCCCCTCTTTCATTGGTTATTCCACTTTACATTTTCTCTCTTTTTTATTTCTCATTCACACCTTGCTAAACCCAACAATCCACCACATGAATGGGGAATGACAATAGTTTAAACATATGCATGAAAACTTGTGTGTCTTGTAAATAAGGGTTAATCGCATCTGGATAAGTAGGTTTCCCTTTAAACTTTTCGTAGTGAACATATATCGGATATACTCGGTCAATTGGTAGATTTGATATCTTTGAACCGTCGAGCTTTGGTGTATACCTAGACAACATAAGTAACACAATCAACCCTTGAACTGTTTTTGGTTCTCATTGTTTTGTTCGTTTCAACCATGAACACATCTCGGTTAATAAGTGCTTAGAGAACTGGCCTTACCGGATTCGCCTTGAAGCGGCTTATACTTCACACTTACATATGTGGTTTCTAAATATGTTATCCCGTAGATACACTATTTGATATACCCTATATCAAACTTAGAAACCATTAAAAAAGTCCTTACGCCTTTATCCTGGTTACTAAACATTGTCTCATCATAAGAATGGACATAAAATAATTTTTGACAATGTTAAACCGTCATCTATGACTTTGTTTTATCTCCTTGAACCTAGATCCTGGGATCTCCAGTCTTCTAGGTAGAGTTACCACCACGATGACTTGTTCTCGGCCATAGTCTCATTCCCGTCGATGATCTCTCAACTCTTTCTTCTAGTTAGGCCTTTTGTAAGTGGATCCGACACATTATCCTTTGACTTTACATAGTCAATTATGATAATTCCACTAGAGAGTAGTTGTCTAACAAAGTTATGTTTTCGTCTTATATGACGAGACTTCCCGTTATACATAACGCTTCCAGCCTTTCCTATTGCATCTTGACTATCGCAGTGTATGCATATAGGGGCCATTGGTTTGGGCCAAAACGGAATATCTTCTAAGAAATTTCGGAGCCATTCAGCTTCTTCACTTGCCTTGTCTAAGGCGATGAATTCAGACTCCATTGTAGAGCGAGTTATATATGTTTGTTTGGATGATTTCCAATATATTGCTCCTCCACCAATAGTTAAAACATATTCACTCGTGGATTTCGATTTAGTTGACCCAGTAATCCAATTTGCATCACTATATCCTTCAAGAACTGCTGGATATTTGTTGTAATGCAAAGCATAGTTTTGAGTGTCTTTTAAGTACCCAAAAAATCTCTTCATTGCCAACCAATGATTTTGATTGGGATTACTTATGTATCGACTCAGTTTACTTATAGCACAAGTTATGTCTGATCATGTACAATTCATGACATACATCAAACTTCCCAATACTCTGGTATAATCCAATTGAGACTAACTTTCACCTTTATTCTTTGCAAGATTAAGGTTCATATCAATTGAGGTCTTTGCCTTTTTGAAATTCAAATACTTGAACATTTCAAGTACCTTTTGAATATAATGAAATTGAGACAATGCTAGACCGTTAGGAGTTTTGTGAATCTTAATTCCCAATATCAAATCGGCAACTCCTAGATCTTTCATATCAAACCTACTAGTGAGCATACGCTTAGTAGCTTTTACATTGGCAATGTCCTTGGTCATTATCAACATGTCATCCACACATAGACATACAATGACTTCATGATTCGGAGTGTCTTTAGTGTAAACACATTTATCACACTCATTGATCTTAAATCCATTTGACAACATGGTTTGATCAAACTTTGCATGTCATTGTTTCAGTGCTTGTTTTAGTCCATAAAGTGACTTAACAAGTTTGCATACTTTCTTTTCTTTACCGGGAACTACGAAGCCTTCAGGATGTTCCATGTAGATCTTTTCCTCTGGCTCTCCATTTAAGAAGACGATTTTCACATCCGTTTGATGGATTTTAAGACCGTATACTGCAGCCAGGGCATCAACATCCGAATTGATGTAATCCTAGTCACTGGCGAGTATGTGTCAAAATAATCAAGACCTTCTTTTTGTCTAAAGCCTTTGACAACAAGTCTTGCTTTATATTTGTCAATAGTTCCATCATCTTTCATCTACTTTTTGAAGATCCATTTTGAACCCAAGGATTTGTTCCCTGGTGTATGATTGCTTAAGATTGATTCAATCTCACTATTGACAGCCTCCTTCCAAGAGGTTGAGTCACTAGACAACATCGCTTCCTTAAATGTTTGAGGCTCACTTTCAAAAAGGAATGCTACAAAATCAGATCCAAATGAAGTAGCTATCTTTTGACGTTTACTACGCCTTGGACTCTTTTCATTGGTTTCATTATCTTTTGGTTCTTCTCGAGGTTGTTTAGACCCCCCACTAGATGACTCAAGTCTAGTTTTATACAGATAGATATGTTCAAAAAATTCAGCATTATCTGATTCCATTACCGTATTATCATGAATATCTGGATGTTCGGACTTATGAACCAAAAATCGACATGCCTTACTATTTGTGGCACATCCAATGAATACACAATCCACAGTCTTAGGCCCTATTTTCACTCTCTTAGGTATAAGAACTTGAACTTTGTCTAAACACCCCCACACTTTGAAATATTTCAAGTTGGATTTTCTACCTTTCCATTTCTCATATGGAATAACATGTGTCTTCATGTGAGGCACTCTATTTAATATTCGATTTGCTGTAAGGATAATTTTCCCCCACAAGTTTTGTGGTAAACCTGAACTTATAAGTAAGGCATTCATCATTTCCTTTAAAGTTCGATTTTTCCTTTCCACAATTCCATTAGATTGGGGAGAGTAAGGAGCAGTAGTTTGATGGATTATTCCATTTTCCAAACATATTTCTGCAAATGGAGATTCATATTCTCCACCTCTATCACTTCTAATCATTTTGATCTTTCTATCTAACTGATTTTCAACTTCAGTTTTATATTGCCTAAATACGTCTATTGCTTCATCCTTACCATTTAGCAAATAGACATAATAATATCTAGTGCAATCGTCAATAAAAGTTATGAAATACTTTTTTTCACCATGTGTTAGTGTTGACTTCATGTCACAAATGTCAGTGTGAATCAGTTTTAAGGGATATGAATTTGATTTATAAGGATGTTTTGCTTACTTAGATTCAATGCAAACTTGACATTTTGATTTATTGCACTCAAATTTAGGCAAAACATTTAAGTTAATCAGTTTTCGCAAGGTTTTGTTATTAACGTGTCCCAAACGTTCATGCCATAAACATTTAGACTCAATCAAGTAAGAAGAAGTAGAATTTTTATTCATATCAACTGCAATTACATTAAGTTTAAAGAGGCCCTCAGTGAGGTAACCTTTTCCTACATACATTTCATTCTTACTCACTACAACTTTATCAGAAACAAATACACATTTGAATCCGTTCTTAGTCAGAACTGGTATAGAAACTAAGTTCTTTCGCAATTTCGGAACATACGAGACCCTGTTCAAAGTCACCACCTTGCCCGATGTCATCTTTAAGAGGACTTTGCCAGTTCCTTCCACCTTTGCAACAACGGAGTTTGCCATAAACAACTTCTCATCTGTAGGTGCTGGAGTATATGATGAAAACAATTATTTGTTGGCACACACATGGCATGAGGCACCAGAATCTATCCACCACTCTCTTGGATTTCCAACCAAGTTGCATTATAAAAGCATTGCACAAAAATCGTACATCTCTCCTTTGGATTCAGCCAAATTTGCTTGATCCTTCTTGGGACCCCGACATTCAGTAGCCTTATGACCACGTTTGCCACAATTGAAGTAGCTTCCATTGAATTTCTTTTTAGTAGGATTGCTCTTTGGACCAGATGCTTTCTTTCTTTTCTTTGATTTTGTGGGATCTTCTTCAACAATATTTACTCCAGATGTTGCTGAATTACCACGTGACCTCTTTTCTGCGGCGTTGTTATCCTCTTCAATTCTCAGCCTTACCATGAGATCTTCAACAGTCATCTCCTTGCGTTTATGTTTCAAGTAGTTTTTGAAGTCCTTCCACAATGGAGGTAACTTCTCAATAATGACAGCCACTTGAAAAACATCATTCACAACCAATCCTAAATTAAAGATTATGTGAGTATTAAGAATAGACTTAATATTTTCAACATAGGTATTAAATAAATTTATATCTTCAGCAAGGAGATCATGGATTATGACCTGCAATTCTTAAACTTGGGTGACGACAGTCTTATTGTCTATCATCTTATAGTCTAGAAACTTTGCCACAATGAACTTCTTCATTCCGGCATCCTCTGTTTTATACTTCTTTTCTAAAGCATCCCAGAGTTCTTTTGAGGTTTTGACATTCGCATACACGTATGCATCATCCTGCAGGCCACTCAAAATATAATTTTTACACAAAAAATCAGAATGTGTCCATGCTTCTGTTACCAAGAATCGTTCTTCAGGCGGAGTTTCATCCGACATAACAGGAACGTTCTCATTAATGAACCTCTGCAGACTCAACGTAGTCAGATAGAAGAACGTCTTTTGTTGCCATCTCTTGAAGTCGACTCCAGAAAACTTTGCAGGTTTCTCAGCCGGTGTTGGGGCAGCAGTTGAACGATTGTGTGCAACCGATGTTGTTGCAGCACTTACTGTTTCAGCATTTACTTGACTTGAATTAGTCATTTTTCTGTCACAAATGGCAGACAATTTTAGTATGTGAAATACTAACAGTAAAGAATAAATCCTTACACAAACTGTTTCTAATTTAACGATAAAGTTTTTATGTTCTTTTAATCGTTAATCGAATGAACTTTAAAAATTCAAACAGAGTAGAAAACCATAAGGTTTTAATCTCTAGAAACCTCAAATACAAAAACTATAAATTTCTTAAGATTGTTATCTCCTGTATTCAGGTTAGTCAAAAATACAGAAACAAAAAAAAGATGAAGCAGACAGAATGCTTTTGATCCGAGTCCACAGAAATCACTGTGTTTTCTTAAGAAATTTAATCCCCTCACTGTACCCGAGGTTGTAGATTAATTCCTCCCAAGATAAAATGGATTAACCTGTTAAAGAAGTAGCGGTACCTCAAACTTCAATAACTTTAGCGAACGCAAGAACAGCAACAAGAGCACACACAGACTCAGTCGATCGACAATTTTATTTATGTAAGAAAATGTATGCAGAGAGAAATTTTTTTTCCAGCGTTTGAAAAACGAAAACGACCTCTTATTTATAGCCATTAGTAGCAAGGAACGCATCTTAATTAATTTCAAATAATTTGTTGCGAAATTAATTCTGTTATTTTAACTAACATTCTGAATTAATTTATAAGAGAAAAGAAATGAATTAACAAGATTGAGTAAATAAATTTTGTCCAAAAAATATTATCAATCAAGGCAATCGGCAAATCCAAATCCAAATCCGAGGCCGAGCGACGACGGCGCAAGGGGGCACCTTCTTCTTAACCCTTTAAGAACTAAAGGAAGTGTTTCCTAATATAAGGACAACAATTTCATTTCTTCTACTAATATGGTAAAAATGACTTTTCATTTTCTCTCTTTCATTGGTTCCCCCTCTTTCATTGGTTCTTCTACTTTACATTTTCTCTCTTTTTTATTTCCCATTCACACCTTGCTAAACCCAACAATAGTAATCTATTTATGTAAAAAAATCTTACAATAATAATGTATTTATACCCTCTTCATTTTCACCCTTCGATTTCCCCTTTGTCTTCCATAAACGCTCGAGCAAAATATTTCATTTTATTTTAACATTGATATCTCATTTATTTCATTATGTGACATTTTTTTTCTTCTTTTAGTCTGTCTCAAATTAAAGAATGGTATAATTGGATATCATGTTCATTTTAAAAGAATAACTTTGATACTTGCAATATAACTGACTTAAATGTTAAGGTGGACATAAATTTATCTTGCTTTGCCAGAAAAGTCCTCTATTTTTAATATTATAACATTGTGATAAACATTTTCTCAGACGAAAATAGTACGTAGTACCTTATAGGCTTTTGTTTTAAGCAAAGCAAAGGCGTCATTTACTTTTTCTCTAGAGAAGTACCTTTGTTGCAAAGCAAAAATATGTTTTACACACTGTCAGTAATTTCTTGTAGAAGTTCTGATGAAACTTTGATTTTCTTTTCATTTTTTTCTGAAAAAAAAAGACTCAATTTAATCGAACATTTGTTCTTTGCTTGGTCTCACCTTTAGGTACTTTATTTTCCTTCCCTGACACTTATGCTTTGCCTTAGTTTCAAACATGCATGTCCAGTACAGTACAATTTCCCTTATAATAATGCTACGAATTCGCAAATGCCTTTAATTCCTCAAGGCATGCATTAAGGTTAAAGATGGCGGAAAAGTCTGAGTCTCTGGAGTATACACCAACATGGGTTGTTGCCGTTGTCTGCTTCATCATCGTTCTCATTTCACTTGCTGCTGAACGTGGCCTTCATCGCCTTGGAAAGGTTGGTCTCTACTTGTTTGACTTTAATTCGTGTTATACAACAATAGTAAAGTGATTGTACGTTCTGTTACTCTATGTTCAATAGTTGATATATATGTATATGTAAAATTTTCTATATTATTGTGTTAATGTATATGATATCATGTTGTTGCATACAGTTCTTCCTGCAAAAGAATCAAGATGCCCTATTCAAGGCACTCCAGAAATTAAAAGAAGGTTTGACACATTCTGCATTTTTCGTCACATTCTTTTTAAAAAAAAATTGAAAATTCATTTTAAATTTGTTTTTGGTATTGAATTTGCAGAATTAATGCTTTTGGGATTTATTTCATTACTATTGACGGTGTCTCAAAGGGCAATAAGCCAAATATGCGTTCCTGAAAATATTTTAAAAGTAATGCTTCCATGCACGCTTAAAGAATCTGCAACTTCTAATCATCTCATCACTGGGAGACATCTTTTAGCTGGATCTAGCGGTGCAGAACATTGTAATCGTCATGAGGTAATATATATATATGTTAATGATTATTTTTCCTTTTCTAACGAAGAATATTAGTGTTATTTCAATTATAAATAATAAATGAAAAGTTAATTTGTGTATTTTGAATCTTTTTTTGTGTAGGGAAAAGTTCCACTATTATCATTGGAGGCATTGCATCAACTGCACATTTTCATATTTGTATTGGCAGTCACACATGTGATCTTCTGTGCCACCACCATGGTTCTTGGAGGGGCTAAGGTATCTTTACAAAGAAAATAGTCATTTCTAATTTCTTCCCCAATTTCCTGAAAGAAACATATTGAGAATACATCTATCAATCACATTACTAAATCAAACGTGAATTTCTGATGAATATTCTATTAAAAATTGATTTTGTCGTTAAGGGATTCTATCGGAAATATTGTTTATGGTAACGATAAATGCTTACAGTATGTTTATATCAAATTAATTAAAATTATCATGATTAAGTGATTTAATAAAGTAAAAATATGCATTAACCATAGTTAATTAATAGAAGTAACTTATGCACATGTCCTTTCTTTCTTTAACCATATTGTGGTGCATAAAAATGTATATTTTATCTTACGTATGTGTCTTTTTCTTTCTTTAACCATCTTATGGTGTGTAATTTATATTTTTATTCATGTTATGCATTTATTTATTTAATATAAACAACTAATTCACGTAAAATTGTATCCCTGATATGTTTGATAAGTGAAATCTAAGCGAAACTTAGCTTATAAAGACTCATTAATCAAATAATGTTCATGAATCATGACCTTGATTGGTGTTGACTTTTATTTGTTTGTTTTATTCAACACACTTACAATTGTAAATATTGGTAGCATTTTTTCCCTAGTCAATAACAATTATAATTAGTATTCGACTGTGTAATGTAAAATTAACCACTTAACACTTAATTACTTCTCTCTCATTCTTTTTATTTTTTGGCCCCAAATAGATTCAACAATGGAGACACTGGGAGAACTCAATTCAAAAGCAATCAAAACCACATCATGGTATAATTATATTAGTTAATTATTGTTTATACACTTTTGTCTGTAATTTTCCTGAACTTTCTTTAACGAATTATTACCATGATGTGTAGTGCATATTCTCCATATTCAATCATTCGTGGATAGAGCTGGTAGACGTTGGAGAAAGTACGCTCTCGTTAGTTGGACGGTACGATATTTTATTTATTAAAGATCGATAATATTTATGTATTTTACTCAAAGAAAAATGATGATTTTTCATGTGTATGAATATAATATAGGTGGCTTTTTTCAAACAATTTTATGGTTCAGTAACAAAGTCGGACTATATTGTCTTGCGGACTGGATTTATCAAGGTAAGCAATACTTAATTCTTTCTATTTATCTTTCATTTTTACAATTACTTTGTGCCAATTCTATGGTTTTAATTAGTTGGAATTATAATTCTTTTTTATCGTATGATAATAGAAACATTGTCCATCCAATCCTAAGTATAATTTTCACCAATATATATTGCGGACACTGGAGCATGATTTCAAAAAGATTGTTGGAATCAGGTAAATTAACACTACATATAATAATTATATATAGGATAATTACTTGGTAATTTATATTTAGCTATGTTTAATCAAGCTAATTTTACCCTTTTTGGAAATTAATCTTGAACAGCTGGTACTTGTGGCTTTTTGTTGTTCTGTTTTTGTTGATCAACATTGCAGGTATTAACTTTTTATCCCAAGTACATTAAATCTTACTCCTATTTTTTGTTTCTTTATTTTTTTTAATCCTATTATAGGAGGCGAACCCAGGATTTGAAAACTCTGGGTGCACCAATATTTAGTTTGTACCAGCAGTACAAAGTACTGTTTTATACTTTTCATGGGCGCTATTAATTATATTTAATTTCTGCCATTTTCTCAAGATAAATATACACACATATATATTGTCTCTTATATATGTTTCACTTTGAGAAATGAAATATTCCTACTAATGTATGGTTTAAAATATGCAGGATGGCACTCTTACTTTTGGCTATCATTTTTACCTCTTCTTGTAAGTGACCATTCTTTTCTTTCCCAAAAGAAATACTTTAAAATTTTGGGTTGTTCTATCCATCCATCATTTCAATTTTGAAAAAATTAGGATTGACGATATGAATCACCATTATTCATATCGCTTCATTTAACGATATAAATATTTTTGACAAAATTTATGCAGCTGCTACTTCTAGTGGGAACAAAATTGGAGCACATAATAACAGAATTAGCTCAAGAGGTTTCAGAGAGGTCATCAGTAGTAGATGAAATCACACCAATTAAACCTTCTGATGAGTTGTTTTGGTTTCACAGTCCAACTCTTGTCCTTTACCTAATCCACTTCATTTTGTTCCAAAACTCCTTTGAGATTGCTTTCTTTGTCTGGATTTGGGTAATAACTTTTAACTTCTTTCTTTCAACTTAACTTCAATCACTTTTCTTTTTTTCCAACATGAAAAAACTATGCTATTTGACAATTCTCCAGTGTACTTATGGATTCAAATCATGCATCATGGAAGAGCTGGGTTTCATTATTCCAAGACTTATTGTTGGGTAAACTCCTCAAATCCCATAGAGATATAGTAATATGTTTCTGGCTGAAAGTGACCAATGTAAATTTTGTGGTGTGACAGGGTGATTGTTCAAGTTCTTTGCAGTTACAGTACTTTGCCCTTATATGCTCTTGTCACACAGGTAAATACCTGTCTCACTTCTGTTTACACAGACGCCTCTTTCTTATCGAAGACTATTTTTTTCTTTTTTTAAGCATGTGCATATTTGACTTGGACACAGATGGGAACCACGTATAAGAGAGGAATATTTGGTGAGCAGACAGAAGATTCTCTGAGGTTATGGGCTGGTTCATCTATCCACAATAGGATGGTCACAGAAACACTAGAAAGCATCACTGTTTCTAACAGACCTGCATGCAATGAAATTCAAGACATTTCATCAACTGTCGAGCTTTCTTATCCAAACAAGCCTCATACTACTCCTTAATTGTATAGTTACTGGTTTTTCTGGAGTGTAAAAGAATAAGGATGAACAATACATTAATTTCTAAAGAGTAAACATGGTTTTCTTTGCACTGAGAGAAGGAGAGATGTTCATGCTGCCTAATTAAATGTTGTCTTCATTTTCCAATATCAATTAGTCCAGGCATCATCTCTATTTACACAACACCTATTTTTTATTTTATTTTTCCAATAAGCATCTTCCAATTTTCTAGTTACAAATATGGAGGGATGCATAAAACATTTCCCTCTTAAACTCAAATTATTTACACGCTAGTTTCCTCAATGAAGTCCCAAGGTTAACATTCCTCTTACTACAAAGTTGACCAAACACTAGAAATTTTGGATTTTTGCATTGGAAGAGTCTCCAATTCTAACCTCCCAAGATTAGAGGTAGAGCCTTCGCCATTGTTTTCTTCCTCACTTTCAAGTTGCCTCAGAGTCCTCTTGGCGTAGACTGTGAAAGCCACTATGGTGACAATTGCTATAATGAAAGAAATAACATTATAGACAATCTCAACTGTAGTCAGATGATGGTTCCCATATTGCACATCCGCAAATGTCCTAATTAGGCGACCACTGCAGACAAATTGCAGGAACTGTCAGCAAATAAATATGGAAAAGAAGGGAGGGGTGAGGTCTGGGGTATCAACCTGTAGATGTAAATGAAGGATTCAGGAGCCATTCCTGCAACAGATCCCCAAAAATAAGGCCAGAACCTCATCTTTGTCACCACCACTGCATAATTGAAGACTGTGTATGGAAATGGTGAAATCCTAAATATCGCAACCACACGGAATTGATGAAACCAACTCCCTTCTCCCACCAGTCTAATCATAGCTGCCATGTGAGGCCATCTCTTCAACCATTGCTGCAGATGCAATCAGAAAAACAGCATGAAGTACGATACAGGGAATTACAATACCAGTCCAGAAGACCAATGAACTAATAAACTAGACAGGATGTGTAGGTATCTCACATGAATTCTATCTCTGAAAAACAATCCAACAAAATATGGCAGGATCATCCCAACTGTTGTTCCAGCCATTATAATAACAAATCCAAGACCGTACCCAAAGATCATTCCAGCGAGCCACATTGATGGTCCAGAAGGAATTAGGAATACCGGAAACAGTGCCAAAGAAGCTACAAGTACGAGGGCAAGAACTGGACGTCCAAATGCAGTGGCTTCCCAATGTAGGGTTGGAATTAGAATCTATAAAATTTAAGAATGCAACGATTAACAAGAAACTTAATTTATGCATCTTCTATCACCAGAAAAACAGAAGAGGAAAAATAAAACAAATATTGCAAGAGTAATGCACTGATTAGCTACAGACAGAGTCCTGTCTCCGAGAATCTTGAGCTGAATCACACTAATTTTTACCTTGATAAATAACAGGTAAGTGTTATCTTTTTGAAACTGATATTTTTTTTTTGAAAGAACAGGCAAGTGTTATCTTTCTCCACCTCCATTTTCATTATCAATATTTTGGTACAGATCACAAAATTAATCAAATTAATATGCAAATACCCGATTCAAAAGGCTACATATTACATATTCATTAGTGTCTATAAATACTATATGCACTGTAATGTAACATCTGTTGACAGAACATGATCAAATCTCCCAGAATCTCATGCCATTAGTCGATTTTAATCAACATATGAGGATGCACATATGACAAGAAGTCAAGTAAAATCCACCTCAATTTGTTTGGCATTGTTTGACTAGACACAAAATTTAAAAAGAAAGGAGACCTTTAAAACATAAGCTAAATATGTACAAAATACCAAAAATACCCTTGTACCAAACAGGTTCTTTTATACTCAGTGAGGCCAACATGTTTGCCAATGTCAAGTGGAATGTTAAAGTAACTAGTTTCTAAAGATGGAAATCTGTCAACCTCTTGAAAAAATCGAATTATGTCAATCTTTTTGGACGGACAAATAATAAAGTGCACCAACAAATTAGGACATATAGTGTACGTAGATAGAAGCATGATACCTTCTCAAAAAAAAAGGGCACTCCCCATTTTATGGAAACTAGTAGAATTATCACAGAGAAAATACACCATATAATGGCCTTGATCCACCATACAATAGCCTCTTTTCTAGACTGTGATTGGGATTGTGAAGTTCCAACTTCATCTGTTCTTTCACTTCTTATAACAAGCCTCACATACTCGCTGTCTTCCTTTACATGACTCTCGCTGCTAATATTGGCTTTCTCCAAATCATCAGTCGACTCAGGCATCATTGTTCGACACCAGAAACCTGTGAGATGAAAAGACAGATACACAAGTTAAATATCTACTCACATACACGTAAGATATTCTCATACTTATTCACAATTTTGAAGCCCATATTGTATCATAATAAAAAATAACAAAGGATGAAGAGGACATAAAGTTCCATTATCTATCAAGATAATAAAATGAAATGGTAACTATTAACTATATCGCAACATGAGCATATTTTTTTTTTACTCAACATGATTAAGATTAGTTCAATTACACTAAACCCGGTCTGCGTTTTCCAATAAGCCCCAACAAAATGAGCCTCCAACAAATACTGGAATTATGAACAATGCCATTCCACAAAAAATCATGCATATATCTGCATTGACAAAAGAAACATACATGTTTCTCTGCACAAAAAACAAAGGAACTAGTATTCTGCTCCATAAAATCCATTAATGGAACTTATTCAGAAAAAGGAATTCTTTGAAGGAATTCACAGTAGCACCAAGATAAGAGGCAGGACCTAACAGCCTCGACCCCCTTTTGGGAAAGTTTCCCTCCTATTACCTTAAAGGATCAAGAATAAATAGCAGCACTACGTCCCAGATGTTTAAAGTAGTCGAGGAGGAAGATTTTGGTTTGACATTTCCCTTTCACGTTCAAGCTATGTGTTAAAACAGACCTGCTAACATTTACTTCACCAAGAACCAAGAGCATACCATTTCATTATTGGTCTTGCATAAAGTAATCAAGGAAACTGGTAGAGTGTGGAGACCAAT
This sequence comes from Solanum pinnatisectum, assembly GCA_035578085.1. Taxonomy (NCBI): domain Eukaryota; kingdom Viridiplantae; phylum Streptophyta; class Magnoliopsida; order Solanales; family Solanaceae; genus Solanum; species Solanum pinnatisectum. The sequence goes on from CM069076.1 coordinate 60,689,474, forward strand.
TAACTATACAACTGATTCCTCATGATCTCATGACATTCAACTTTTGAACCCTCCACCCTCACTATCCACCACAATACATGTCAATAGAATGGAAAGGAGGAAATCTCACACTGAACTTAGCTTATATAAAGTTATCATATAAACTCAATATCCCACTACACACACATTTATACTTGGCAGACCATGTAAGGTACTATCAAGCAATCACTATTATTCAGACTTTTGGACAAATTAAAGATAATGGATTTAAATGACTTGCTGAGTTTACGATTTCCTTTCCCAGAGTGTCTGCCTTGAAAAAAGAATCAATTTAACCAAAGCTAAAAAATTTCTGGACTCCTCATTCTATATTCCTTTTTCTTTTTTTAAATAAGTGGTACTAATAACAGCATCAAGAAGATGAAAGAATTACAAGATAAGGAATTTTGAGCTAACGAAAAATCCATGGCTGACTATACAAACTATCTAAGCCAGAACTAGGGAGTTAATAAAGTCCTGAAGTTGTTCAATTTGTTTAGTTGGTCCAACTTGTATCCTGCTATTAATGCAGAACCAAATTCTATATTCTTATAATCTAATAAAGGTACTAAGAGGCATGATAAAGGTGATAACAAAATTTGCTAGGAGGAAGGATATACACAAAAGCCTATTTAAAAATTTGACAGGTCAACAATTAGAAACTCTAAACCTCAGAGACTTTAGAGCCCATGACTCCAAGATCCTCAAACTGAGACATATCTTGAACAGATATGTTGGACTAATCCAACTGGACATATCAACTGATTTCTCAGGTGCTTATTCTTACATAGCTCCATAACGAGCAAGTTCAAGCTTGCATCTCAAATATTAGGAGCAAGACATGATTTGAACAGTCAGATTATGTTACGCCATCTAGTAGGAAGTTTTCTATTCAGAAATCTTCGGGTAACAACAGCTTGCAACAGTCAAAACTATCTAAGCAAGGTGCCGAGAGTTGAAACAATTGATCCATTAAAGAATTTTAGAGGGAGAAAATTAAAGTTACAATTGCAACGAAACTCATTTCCAGGTTGACAAAAGAGGTAATGAACTAGTTATCCATTGAGCTACGGGAACTTACTAGAAATATAATTGAATACTTTCTGTTAATGTCCAGCTACATGCTCTACTCACATCAAGTGAAGGAACTCATCCAAACAAGATTAGAGTATATCTTACTTGATGATTTCACCCACCTTACCATGTTTGTAAAGGTTCAGATCGCCATACTCTACTACCTACCCCTTCTCTCCACCATTTTTATATATAAAACTTAAAACAACATAAAAGGAATTTCTTATTTGATATCATTAGTATTTCCATCAGTTTCCAAAAACTAGAACCACTATTGGTTCTATGCACATAAAGAAGCAATGCCACCAAAGGCATGCCTGTATGAAGCGGAATGACTAACCAACATAGAGAATCTGGAACCAGAACAGAACACCATTCGTCCTATTTGAGCAAGTCCAGTGATCATCACACTGAAGTCTAGCAAGAAACTACAACAAAATGATACTTCAAATTGGTGGAACCTCCTTAAACCAGGTGGGGGTAAAACTAAGTAGGTATTCAGCCATAGGATTTGGGAGCCTGATTGCAAATCAGCGTTTGTTTGTGAAAACTGCACAAAATTTCAACTTCCAATTCAAATCCCAAATTCTTCAAAAAGTAGGATATAGAATTCCAAATTATGATTTCAATTTATTTTTTTTTTTAATAAAAAACTTGACCCATAAGTTTATATTTTACAAGAGAACACCCATAAATTTAAATGGGAAAATGGTTTCAAACACACATTAACTTTGGTCGAAATTGTTGTTACACACTCCAACTTTGCCTATTTGTGTATCTTGAACACCATGTCATTCGAAGTGAACTCTTAGCCTATTTCTGTTCTTTAGATTCAAAAATCACACACACAAAAAATAAGATTCCTAAGTTCGATACCATGTATAAGACTCATGTGTAAGAAATATTGATCGCATAAAGTGTACGAATGGGTTTATTAACAATTTACAGATGAAAAAATGGCAAAAAAGAAAGCATTCACTCCTCTTTTCTATCTTGTATCTATAGTATTTTTGCCCAGGTGGATTTCTTTCTCACTTAATAAATGTTGGGAATCTTGGGTTACTAATTCGTGGAATACTGGGCAATCCGACATTTCTTGAATAATATTCAAGAAAAGAGTTTTCTAGAAAAGTCAAAACATGACAAACAAATTGAAACAAAGGAGTACAAGAGTATGGAAAGTTTAGAATTATTTATAACAAAAAATCTCAACTTCAAATCAACCTAATTTTAAATCACTGATTTCAGATCAAGATTTGAAATCACGACGTGAACTCCCTTTCAAACTTATACTGAATTTCCCCACATGATGGGAGAACAATACATAAATCCTGAGCTCCTCTGTACTCACCAAACTAAAAACACCAAGACAAGAAATTCCAAAATAAAGCAAGATTTTCTTTATAAACCTCCAATAATTAAAGTATATGAAACCCCACTATCTCAATCCACCAAAAAACTCACGCATTAAGTGGCAGTTGTATGATTTCTCATAATTAATAGCTTTAATTTTCACTAAACAAACACATTAGGCAAATAAGCAGAAACCAAGACACAATAAAAAACAAGAAAACAAAAAGAAGTGATCCATGAAGCAAATCTTTACCAGTAGTCGAAAGATGGGAAAAGAGTTAAAAGGAATTTCAAGAAAAATTACCGGTGACCGGTAAAGGCAAAGTTCCGGCGAAGTACCACTATTTAAGGAGAAATGCTGGTACAGTGTGTGTGTTGTGCTTTCCTAGGCTTCTTGCTTTTCGGGAATAAATTGATTCCGTGAAGGACTTCCACCAAATTATTTTTCCTTTTAACTATTTTTTTTCTTTTCTCTTTAGGCTGTTTAATTTATGTTTATAAATTTTGATAATAGTTGGTTGGAAAAGTATGAGAGCGTGTATAAAGATAATAATAAATTTATTTTTAAAATAGCAAAACTAGATACTCCTTGTTTATCTAATCTACCATGCATTTTTGTACTCCTTTCACAAGTTATTAATTAAGAGTTTATTTTATTAAATTTTAACCAAGTACTTCCTCCGTTTGTATTTATATGTCATTATTTTAAATTTCACATTTCTTAAGAAACTATGTAAGTTTATCATTATCCTTATTTAGGTGTTTTATCGAAGTCAAGTTTTTAATAAACGAACACAAATTAATTTATTTTGATTTAATTAAATTGATCGATGAACATAAACTAATCATTTTATTTTTTTAGGTTAGTCAAATGCATACTTTCAAAGTTAACAACTTTGGATTAAAAAAATACTATCATTTATACATTAATTTTTTGTTGAATGACAAATATTAAGAATCATCTATTTTTAATAACGATGACATATAAATAGGCAATAGGAACATTTGTGGTTGACCAAATTTGGTCGTGATGTAAATGTGACGTCCAAAGAGTCGGGATTGCTTAGTAGTAAAGGAAGTAAGCTTTTTTGGATAATGCTTCTTTATAAAAGATTTTGCATCATTCTTTACTGGCCTACACTTTTCAGCATCGCATTTAATTTAGAGATATAAGCTTCATTAATATTGAGTATTTATGAACTTGGTTAATTGCAAATTGGCTAAGTTTGGCAAATTCGACAATTAGGCCGCCTTTTATAATTCTTCATGTTTGTCTAAACATAGATCTTTACCTTACCTTAATGATAATTTTTTTTTTTAAATAATACGAATAACATCTGAAATTCAACTTCATTTTCAATTTCTTAACATTATAAGTCGTGTCAAGAAAATACTGCGGCCAGTAAGCCATATTTTTGTATTTTATTCAACTCTTCTAGAAGTTGAACGTGTGCTACAATTAAAGAACTATTCATTCCAAGTTTCTTTAATACTACATTTTTATATTACACACAAATACAGGAAGATAGACTGGCTTTTGGGAATTTCTAAAATTATAAACTATACTTCTACTGTCAATTATCTTGTTAGTAGTTAGATTCAGGTTTTAGCGCTACATTAAGCTTGGAAATTAGTCATCACATAAAAGAGAAATTCTAGCACTTGAGCATTACATATTAAATAGTTCCAAGTTAAATTTACAAAATTACACCTGATACATTCATTGAATTGACTAGGTTAGAGGCTGATGAGCTGCCCCAAGTTGGAATTTACACCCAGCTTCTTATGTTAGACTCGCAACAAGAATAAATCTTTTCATATTATCCCAAGTTTTGGGGAAGGGTGGTGATACAAGCTACTGTCTCTGATTTCTTAAAAATTGCATCTGCAGATTTTCATCCTGCATATAGCTCACGTAAGCTAACAGATTGGAAAACTGGCAGCAATGACTAGGAAACAGAAGACATCACATCATCTGAATCCACTTTAAGCTGAAGATAAGAAACAAAATGGAGATACGTTAAGGCAGTGAAAGGAGATTCAACCTCAGAAAGCTAGTTTTAAGAGTAAAGCATACTTGATGTAGATGGTTCATGAGAGCGCCTTGTAACAATTTCTTCAGCTTTTCACTTTGATCAACCATGTGGCCTAGTTTGATAGATTGTTGAAGTTGACACCATAAACGCTCAATCAAAGAATAGGGAAACCAAACTGCAAATGGTCTCTTACGACGAATAATGTCAGCTGGTCTCTGCAGGTAATGGAAACAGATGGTGCTGTTAAGGAATGTGCACATAGCCAAGAATAGAATTGGTTAACCTTGCAATCAATAAATAATGCATAAATAATACTAGTGGGCAAAGAATCAATGTCGTGAAGTGTTGTTGAGTTTCTTAAAATGTGTTCTATTCTCGCTGTACTTGTAGATAGAACTTTGGATGTGTCATTTACAAAATAAAGTATCAACATAAATGAGATCTACAGATCTCTACATGTTAAAAATTCAGCTAAATTTACCCATCAAGTGCATTTAATAATTTGGAAACTATGTAACACAAGAATGCGTATAGCCGTCATACAGAACAGGTGCTTGAATAAAGCCCTATGATGGGAGCCCTATATCCTTTGGCCTATACTATTATTCAATAACAGAAACCATTAGGACAGAGAAGTCCTCTCAGAGAGGTGATACCAGTACAATGTTCTTCAGCATCACTAAGCACAGCAAATGACCACAAGTGCTATAGTCTTATATTGAACCTTAGCAGGTTACTTGACTGAAACAGCAGCCAAAATTTCAAGACAAATAATAAAAACCCTTGCAGCAGCCGTTCACAGTCAAATGCTTTGTGGATAAGGATGAGAAACTCACCAGTGACGCAAATGATTCAATGTACTCCAGAAGCAGATTAGTCGCTTCAGTATAACGACCATAGTCAATATATAGCCGAAACAAAGAAGCAGGGTTTGACTCACTTCCTGCCATTCCCCCACCACTCTTCGCAGGCACACCCTATGTCCAAATAGAATCATCAAAATAAATATCAGACCTTGACTTTACATTGAAGAAATCTAGAAGATAAGCAACACATACTACATCAAAACTACTTAGCCAAAAAGAAAAAACAATTCTGGATCGTGCTGCTAAGAATTCCTTGCCACATCCGTGTCGATCCAACATGAGTATGGGGATGTGTGGGGTCCACATCATATTTGGTTTGATTTGAGTTTGACATACACATATTTGCATAAAGTACAACACTTGTTATATACGAGATAACTGATGAATAAAATATAAATATTAAGTGTTCACAAGGAATTTAATTATACTAGTTTTAATTTAGTAACTTCAATAAATGTTGAAATATAAACTTATATATGTTGTAATAAACATTTATTTATTTATCTTATCACCTCTACTCATATTCTATCATATCCCCGAATCCTAAAATAAAATCAATACTACTCTTATCTTTTATCAATTTATGATTATGTAGCAGTTCTATCAATTTATGATTATGTAATAGTCTCTTGTTCTTTTCTTTTTTTGAGTAAGGTAACTTTTCTTTTTTTGGATGACAAGGGAAACCCGTAGCCGCTACCTTCGGGTGCACACAGGGTAAAACCCCCGCTCCTATGCAATAGCTCGCAAACTACATAAAAGAGGTAACCCGCACTAGGCAAGCCCGGTGCGACGAGCTCGACCCAGAAGGCAAACCCCTTACTTTCACAGGCAAGGGGTTTCGAACTTGAGACCCCCAACATAGAAGTCCCAAGCCCAAATCACTGGGTCACCCCGAAGGAGGGATGAAGCACAAGGACTTAAAATCCAAGTTGCTTAGACTCTCCCCTTTTGGTGCCGCACCCATGTCGACATGACATGGGTGTGGGTGTGGGTGTAGGTGTGGGATCCATGTCTGATTTGGTCAACCAATTTTGGGTACTTTCACCAAAATTGATGGGGAAAATTGAATTCTGTAATCAATACAAAAGCTAAAGTGAAATTGAAGAAAATTGAATACCTTCTATATAGAAATTTCTATGTCACTATTTTTTCCTTTAATCTCCTTCCAGAATGTTCTTCAAGTTCTCCACATAATTCACAATTTAGGTTTTATAACTCTATTTTTAGATATTTAATTATTTTTAGGCAAATCCCCGCACCGGTATCCACACATGGATCCATATCCCCGAATCTTAAAAATTAGATCATGAAGGACCGGCCTCTAGATCCACACCCGTATCGTACACCCGCACCCGAGTCCGAGCAACTTAGCTTATAATAATCTTTCTCATTTAACTGTATCTGCACTCAGATCCATACTCCTGAATCCTAAAATTTATGTGATGCGAAATCTGAACCCTAGATCAGGACATGAATCGGATTACCACACCCGATTCGATCAACAAAAGTTCTCCCACACGAGCAAAAAGGATAGTTACTTTTAGGAAGGGGTGGGTAATGTTGCACCAATCAATGCATTGCACTGATTGTGTTTACTAGAAACAGCGGCTGCTTTATTGTAGAAATATAACAATTTTTAGACATACGTTCAACAACAAAAAGATCAACTATCAACACTTAATTTCTTCTTTGTACAGGTAAAACAAAGGAAATTCTCTAAGCCTTTTGTATCACATTCTCAACTTATATCAAAAGCCATACAAGTTTTGATGTTCCTTATTGAGAAGCCAATGAGCCTTGAGAGGAGTTAATAATGTTCATGATCCCGTTTTACAAACTCATCCATACATATATGTAGCATTCAGCAACCAACTGTCTAGTTTGACCGGGGCTGTGATCTTTCCCAACTAATCAGATGTTTTTTTCCTCAGTCCATCCCATCCCAAAGAAGTCCCTCATTATCTTAATAATAAATAATAGCAATGATGCAAGAACTATAAATATGGTCATTAGTAAACACAAATACTCAAGAGTGTTGCCTTAACCAGAGCAACTCCACCCCAACCCCCCAAAAACATCTTTGTTGACAAGTTTTACTTATTCAACCTTTCTGATCTCTTCGTGAACTTTCACTAGAACAGCTACCAAACTTCTAATCCCTTGAATTTACCACAAATAGAAAACCCAAAATATTTTGTAAGGTCAATAATTTTACATCCTCCAGATGATAGGGCTACTTTAGACATCAAACAAACTAACAGAATAAAAACATTACACTATATGCAGAGACTAGATGATAGGAGCAATTCTTGACTGAAATTTATATATATATCTTGATAAGTAATTCTTGTATAATTCTTTTCCATGAGACTGGTATATAACCTTGAATATTTGATCTTAGGCCCTCATTTATCAAATGAATTTGTTCTTACCTCGAACATTTGAACCAACCAAAGAGGCAACTCAATTTGAGAATCAGCAGCAAGAAGAGTATCGGCAACAACAACAGGCAATTTAGCATGAAACTTTTTGTATTTTTCCTGCAGTGACATTACGGACATCAAAACTAAAAGAAGAGCATATTTGCTTTGAACAGGTAAAATTACTTATGAAAAAAGGAAGAGACGGACGAGATAGAGCTCAAGTGTCTCCCAATGGCTACTGCCTTTAGATTCCTGTGCAGGTGGACCATTAGGCGATCCATGGACAACAATCTCATCCTGTGATGAAGTCAAAAGAAGACTCTGCATCCTGTGACCATTCCTGAGTAATAGGTATCAGACACATGTTAAGAAAAACAGCTGGCACTGAGAGGAATTAGAAATGATGCATATAGAAAAGCAAAATTAAGAATAGCTTACCCAACTGATGAGGCTTTCTTTGGGCAGCATTTCAATGACATAGCTGCAAAAACTCTTTCAAGTTCCCTGAGAGGTAACAAAAGTGTTGCAAGTCAAGAAATCTACGAACCACGGAGGGTTACTAACCTCTCTTGAAGCTAACCCCAAAACAACATACCTCTTCAAAGCTAACCCTTTCCAAAATTTCAGAATTACAGTAAAAGCCATATCATACAAGCTTGATTCAACCAAAAGGTCAATCACATCAGTTGGGGCTGTCTCAATTTCTGAAAGGAGAAAAGCTTTTGTCAAAGGAAAGTAAAACAACAAAAGGGAAAATTAATTTTGAATCTCATTGCGTTGAGACCTTCCATTTCATATAAACGGACTAGTAACACAATCTCCCTTGTTTGCACAACTCTAAGGAATTTTTTTCAATACGATATATGTTTCCTAAAATGACATAATAGCCAGCAGCAAATGAATGAAAATACGAAGATGTAAGCCAGAGAGTATCTCAAAACCTAAGCTTCAAATTTGAAAACATTGAAGTTACCAAATAAACAGCAAATTTAGAACTTAGAAACAAGGGAAGACATGGCCATCAAACTTACTAGCAAAAGTCCAAGAGACATTTGCTAATGACAGCAAATACTCAGCTGACGTTAGAATGAACTCATTCTCAAGTTTTTCAACATCTAAATATGACCTTTGCCTTTGAGACTGAGTACCATTACCAAGAGCTGGAAAAGGAGGCAATAGGTGAGACATAACCAAACAAAAAAATGTAGTGAAAGTTTGAAAAAAGAAAATGATCTTTAAGGACAAACAAATCTCGAAATATTATTTACACTGTTCTTCCATGGTTATCCTAGCCCTTTTACTTGGATATATATTAGAATAAGTTTCCTCAAGTGGAGAATCAATCCAAGCATATGCAGGATGAACCAGCTGTAGAGCATTGATAGCAGCAGAAAGCCCATTCAGCCTCTCCTGCAGAATAAAGGATCGTCGTTGGGGATCTCGCATTGCACCATGGATTCTTAATTGTGCTGAATACAAGTAAATATAGCTCGCTGCTCTCCGCCAATTATGTCTCTGCATAGCAAATGCATAGAGCAACTTGAACGGGTTTGGCTTGGCTGAAACATCTGAACGCTCAGCCTACAAATTTTAAGATTTAATGTGAGCCTTGTGAAGCTGCAAAACCATGCATTAAAACACTTATAGTTAATGAAATGATTACAAACCTTCCAAGCAAGCTCTCGTTCCACTTTCTCTGACAAGCCAATAAATGGTAGCTGGCCATCACAAAGAATCTGGATGAAAGGAAAAGAAAAAACAACTAGCATAAGCGATCAAGTAATTATTAACAGTGTAAACGGAAAGAATGTAATGAAAAACACATATAAAAAGTAAAAAAGAGAACAGGTAATATAGAATGGTTATATAAGGATGGAACAGGAAAGAGAAAAGACCAATGATACAGAACCTTCACAGCTCCTCGCTCATATAGAACAATTATAAATCGCCTTAGACAAATGGATTTGCTTTCCTCATCTGGATTTGAAATGATTGCACAATACGCATCATAGTAATAGTTTAGATCTAAAGTGAACTTGAAGACATTTGCCCAAAGACGTCCCTTGACAGCAGTTGCTGATTCATCAAGAACACCAGATCCAAGAGCTTCGTCAACTTGCTCAAGTGCAGCAAGAGCAAACTGGCAGGCAGCCTCCCTCATGTTACGTTGTTCAAATATTTGCATTGCCCATTGATAGTAATGAAGCTTCCAAGCAGCAGGTGAAACTTGTTGAGCTAGGATACATAACGGTATGAAGTAAGCTCACTTCCTTTTATTTAAAGAATCAAAGATACATATGAAATAACAGCATTCTTCTAGAATTACAAGAAGATCTGGCAAAAAACATACAGAAACCAAGGTGTAGCCATCCTGCTTCATTTGGCAAACTTTGCAAAGCCTTGGCAGCTCCTTCAACAGACGCAGCTCTGAGAGCATAAGCATAAACCAGTGTGATCATAAAAGAACCAGTTCAGGAATTTTCTTTTATTTTTTTGCGAAGTACGACTTAAAGAATATTTCCACACAAGAAGTCAAGAACATGAGAATGTACAATAGTCATGGCAATCCAAATTTAAATAAGGCTCTAATTTTACTGTGTGTCACTATGTTGCTTGGACTCTTCAATAATGTCAAGGGGTGCGTGTCGATTCGCCAAAAGTAGTGTATTTTTGGAGAATCCGACACGGGTGCGGCATTGAAAGTGAAGAGTCCGCGCAACTTAGGTGTGTCATGTATCTGTGTGTCAATTCTTTTATTTATTTATTTTGAACTTGGTAACTTTGTGTTATATCACAGTTGTACATGGATAGTACTAAACCTAATATACAGATGAACTCCAAACTCCACTGTTTTAAATCTATAGAGTCTACAATTCTTCTATTTTTTTTACTTCTTTAATTTTTGGAACGTGAGAAGGGACAATAAAGATGAGCAATTATTAACCCTACCACAATAAAAGAAGTCCGAGTGAAAAGTATATGGTTGGCTATACCCAGAACAAGAATTCCTTTTTGTTTTTTGCTTACCTGAAAACGGAAGAAGAGATGTGCAAAATGATAGAATGTTACTGTTTAGATTTTTCTACACAGTTTGTTTGAGTTGTTGGCTAAAAATTTGACATGTCAGAATACCATACCAAAAGTTATGGGGAATAAAGAGGTTCTACTGACTCTACCATCTTTCACTAAAAGTAACTATGCAGCCTACATCAAGAACTGCACTTAAAGGTCATTTAATTAAAAGTTACAGAAGCTAGTAGGGATTATAAACATCTTTTTTTCCTTTTTGTCTGACAAGACCTGTGGAAGCTACTAAAAAAGAACAAAGTCTAGATTCTCGCTGTTAGACCATGATATCCATTTCCTATCTGTTCTTTTCTTAATCAAAATGCACTCCAACAGTTTTTACGGTGATGCATCGAAGCATCTTAAATGTCTTCTCTCTTTTTCTTCCTGATGAAATAAGAAGATACCATTAACAAAAAGCATCAAGAAGATGCAAGCACTACAAAAAAATTAAAAAATAAATAAAAAATAGAGCTTATCAGCTCCCAGGAAGGCAAAGCATCTTAAATGTCTTCTAGAAATCTGTCAGGACATACTTTACTGAGCAGCAACTAGTCTCACCACAGTTATTGTGAGTATCAAAAGTCACCATTGGATGATCTCACTTCTGATTTTATCTCACCCTCATGCCCTTGACATTCAAATCTTCTACTTGGCTACTGAATTTGCTTCGTGACCACAATTTTCTCCTATTTTCAGTTACAAAAGTTTACCCTTTGATCCTCGGCATACCATTTATGCCCTCCCCAGACTAAACACTAGATCTGACCTGTAGTTGTAAACAATCTTCTTGCAGATATTCCAGTTCATAGCTGTGACTATAAAAGTAACAAGAAGATACTTCTAATTGAAACCTACACATACCTAAAAAAGCACCGCACTGCTTCAGAAATTTTCCTTTCTTTCTTTGTTCCATGCAAACCACATTGGCTTTGTGCAATAAAGCAACAACCAAGAAGATGCAACAGAGTGGACCACTCCCCACCATCGCTCTGAAGACTTTGGCAAATCTTCTCCTTGCGAGAATAAGTATCCACCAAACTGAGTACATACTGGATAAGAGAACAAATTGTTTCAGTAAGATCTTAAGAAGTGTTTTTGGGTAGAGTAAAAATTAAAATGACGGCAACCTACCTCAACAGCATCGTATTGCCCATGTCTAAGCAACATCAGAGAAAGACCTATTGAATGACTGAAGAAAACAGACGGTTCTGCTTCTGTTCTCCCCCATATTATCCAGCTAGCAAATTCTTGTACTGATTTACTTAGACTGTTGGGATCAGGAAGATGTCCAAAAGATGGCCCACTATGACCTCCAAGCAACAGAATAAAGGCCAATGTGAATTCAGATTTACCAAGTTTCTCATTCCATGATCTCCGATCAACATTTCCATCTGAAGACATGACTAAACAACATGTAAAGCCATAACAATCAATCTAGATAAGCAAAAAATGTTATCACCAAGCCAGTTACAGAAAGGAAGACTCAAAACACACAAAAAAAACAAAAACAAAAAAAATGTCAAGGATGTGGAACTCATAAAAAAAAAAAAGGAAAAAGAAAAAGCTCAAAACCTCCTCAACGTGTATCCTATTTCTCTACTTGCAATGATTATACATACATACTGCAGACAAATAAGCAGTAGAAGTCACCAATCTTACTCAAAAATATAGATATAAACGCTTATTTATATCTTAACACTATCACTAAATTTCTTTCTGTTCCACGCATACCACTCCGATATAAGAAGATATAATACTGAAATAATAACTAAAGCATTCACAATTTAGTTGCAACCACCCTCCCACTGAAGGTCTCCCTCTAATTTTTGCAATGCTCCTCAAGATGGTACACCCTTTCTGTAAAACTTTTTTTACAGCTTTAAACTGTGTCCACTAATGAATAATATTGGCATCAACCTTCAGTCAAATGATGGTCCTTCAAATTTCCTTTATGACTGCCAGGGCCACAGAAGAGATCCTAGAAGTTTAATTGAGTCTGCTTAGATACATTCTCGTAGGCAATAAGTCTTCAGTCAACCTAAGAGAGTCTATATTGATTTTCATCACAATAGAAGTGGCACCTACCAAGCTGTAAAGATGAAAGTTGACTGCTGAAGTCTTCAAGAAGAGGAGATTCGGATGGTGTGGTACTGAAGAAATTGATGATATGCCATTCAGTAATAACCTCTTGGATCATTGGAACTAACTCAAGTTTTACTTTCGAAACCTCATCCTCTGACATGCCAATCTGCCAAAAGAGAACATTTGAAATCCTGATAGTCAAAGACAAATTGCACCATAATCCTATTTGATATCTAAATGCCTCCAACAGCCTCATAAGCTTATTGTTTTAACTCAATATTAAAGAAAATAAGAATGTCCATACAAACACAAAAATGATGTTGCATTGTTATTTCTTTGCAGAAGTATCTGGAATTGGGAAAATTATTATCTAATACAGAAAATAATACATCCAGTTCATTATTTTTTAAGCTATAAACACAGATATATGGAGCTTCAAAGACGACAATTAATTCTGTCTAATGATTACTTAAATACATCTGAAGGTATTATAAAATCATAATGTTTGTTGTGAATTTCACAAGAGGGGTTGCAACAGTTCCCGCAAACACAGTATACTTCCATGATTATGGTGATCAGAAGTATCTAGTGTCACAAAACAAAATATACACTATCCTTGCACAAAAAGGGGGTAAAAAGCATCACAGTATGCTTGGGCACATGAGCATCCCATATTTACTACTGTATGAACTAAGAATTGAGAAATTCAATGTAACTTTTCAATACTTCTAAGTTCTATCCAATTGATTCATAACAAGTTTCTAGAGGGATCTTTATCAAAAAATGGGAACAACAACAACCTCCTACTCATACAAGTTCTTTTACAAGCCAACAAATTTCCTAAGGTTGCTGTGCCCTTCTAACTTCTTTCCTTTCTTATGCTTTACCCTCACTTTTTTAATCTGACTTTAATAAATGAAAAAAATGCGAGAGAAAGAGGAGGAGAGAAATAAGGCCTTATGCTACTTTAGTACTAAGATTTCTCTGAAGGTGAAGTCAGACTTCTTAGTCTTCTACTTCTTTTTTTAAAATCTATTTTGCGACAGCACTTCCTCTACTAATTATCTCTCTACTTCTCTAGATTTTGTCTTTCTTCCTGTCGTTCTTCAACGTAATACCTTATTGATAGTAATCAACCTCGTCTTCTGCTACTTCTCTTGTGCTGCTCTATTTCACACTATCTTGCTTTAAATGATACTTCTTTCCTTTTCTTCTATGCCCTCAACTATGTTTTTCATTCTCGATTTTTAAACAACGGGCTGATTGTTCATGCATAAAAGAATGATATTGCACTTGAAGCATATTATCAGAGTAGTAAAACTGCTAAAGCAATTAAAAATGAGAAAGAATAATGCAACTAACTTTTTTTCCAGAGCTGATTAATTGAACTAAAAAAAGGTTTGAAAGGGAAATCCCAATCTTCAAAAGGTTTGACGGGCTCCAGATCACCAGCTCCAAACATTTAAGTCATGGTCACTAATATGACCCTTTATTAAACTGGAGTGCAATTTTAGAACAAAGAATTATTCTAAAATTTTACATCACAACGATGTCTGCAACTTACCCACTACACAAACAGCAATGGCCAATTAAATGAGCACAGGGAAGATGTGTTAGCATTCAAGAAATGGTATTGAAGCAATAGTTCAATTTGATGTTTCAATATTTTAATGTACTGCAAAACCAAGACTGTAGAAAATGGAGAATAGAACAAGAAGTAACAACAATTGGAGGATATTAACTTCTACCCAAATAGCCAATTATGGATATTGATGATTTCCAAAAACAAAAGTAACACACACCTGACTGCTACTGTTAACCAAGTAGCTTAGAAGCAAATGCACATCCAATGCAGATTCAAACATCACTTTAGCAACCTGAGAAGTTGCCTGCACTGTAAGGGCAATGCTGACTGTGAAGAGTCCTTCAGAATCCAAGTTATGCTCATATTTTCGAGGCACGAGAAATTTCAAATAGCTTTCAATAACATGCAAAACGCTCCTCCATGTGGTAGCTCTACTGCACAAGTTGTGCAGGGATAAAAACATATCTACTGAGAATTTTCTGAGTCTTTTGTGGTAGGAAATTTCCTTATCCAATGCTACATCAGTTCCAAGTTCGGATACATGGAGTGCCATTGATGAGCTATATCCACTTTCTAAATTTTTCAGCAACCGAGGAATGACTTCTTCAGATGATAAACTTGGTGATCTAAGAAGAGACTCATAAAATATGGCAGGAGCAGCTTTGCCCAGCTGTTGACTGAGAGTATTAACACATTGCAGTATTTCCAAAAGAACTTCCCGTTCAAGATCACTATCAGAGGAGTCAAACCTAGAGCATATTGTATTTCCATGTTCATCGGAAGATCCTGAGGCCGTAAAAATTTAAAAGCAATTGAGTAAGGAAAATTTTCAATGACCGTACATTTGTACAAGAGTAATACAAAACAAGTAAGAAGATTAGAACTCAAAATAACAAATTTATATATGTTTGACGCACCAAAAACAAGAAGCTCTATGTCCTCCAGACTACGACACATGGAGACTGAGTTTTTTCTAATTACACCCACAGCTTGTGTGGTTGAATCAATAAGCAAACCACACGCTACATTTGTTCTGCACCAATTATTGTAATAACAGGTACAAAAGGTTTTCCAGCTCTGAAGAACTGAAATTGGACTATCAGCTCCCACCTTGAAAAAGGAGAAAAAAGTACTGAAATCATGAAATTTATACAATATATGAGAAACCTGGAAATAACAATAGAAGCTCTCCACGAATCCACATGAAGGTGAACATACCTCATGTTGAATGACTGACAGAATTTCATTTTTCAGTCCATCCACAGTCAGAGAGTCAAATTCGGAATCAGTGAAGTGCTTGCTAAAATCTCGTAATGTTACCCGAAGAACATTTCTATGATAAACACCCGGAAGGAGCAACCTATGTAAGAAAACAGAAGATACAAACGGAGAAATCTGATCCTGCAATAATTACAGAAAGTGGCGATTAACTCCATTTGTAATACTCAGAGAAGAAAATACTTGCCAAAAGTCTGAGGATAATACGTAAATAAAGACAAGTTTTTCCCTGCAACAGATAACCCAAAAAGAGGATTTTAAGCAATGTATATTTCATATACTTCAGCAGGGATTAATACAACTTAATATTGTAGCCTACATCGTCTAAGCTAGAAGCTTTAGAAATATGAGATTGTTCGTGCTAGGGCTACACACATCATAATATTCTATCTCATGAGAAATCACTTCAATTCACTCAGTTAACTTCGTCAAACTACTCAGGTGGTTTCCACTTGATAATCATGTACACAAAGGAAAAAGAAAAGAAGTAACAATATTATGCCCAAAGTATCCATTGTGAGACCGAAATCTAAAAGGCAATGTCCAATAACATGCACTATTGGAATATCAAAAGGACTGTGCTGCACTACCAAGTACCAACTATACTATATATTCTTACAGTGAGTATATCCTCGCCTTTGAACCAATGGCATGATTGAGGATTCGGGGAGTTTAGAATGTGGCAAGCAATTTCTTCCCATTCACTGATAACTTCTTCACCAAGGGTGAATAGTGTAATGATACTTATGATAGCATCAGCTGTAACATAAATGATAAGCTTTTTTTTTAATAATGAACATAAATGATAGGGACTACATTGGGTTAGTTGTTGTTGTTGTTGAACATAAATGATAGGCTTTTGCGAGAACTAGAGCTAAATATACTTTCTATAGGTAAATGTTTTGGTAGACTAAAAGTGCAAGAGGCTATAGATCCCAAATTAGTCTGCTATTTTATGTCTACACCCATTCAATGAGCTAATTATATCAACTGAGCTATCTGTCAAAATCTAAAGCAAAAGAACTTATTGATCAAAGGAAAAGATGCCTAGATTGTTTTTCAACAGTTTCACTTCAGGAATTTACTAACCCAGTGCAAAAGTAGCCCAAGCTAAAAAGTACTTGACTGGCAAAATATGAAGTATTGATTTTCTACAAGCTCCAGCTTAGCACTTAAAATTTATTTTTCTTGGGGTAGTTTTGACAAAGTTGGGAAGCTTAAGCAACTGGTTTAGCAGCAAAACAAGTATTATTAAATAGAGACAGTTGTGACGCTCACTTGCTGATAAGTATACTTTCACGAGGAACCTTTCTTTATTAAAAGTGGTATCAGGCCACCTTGCGCGCACCTCGGCTATTCCACCAGATATATGCTAGGTCTACAAGCACATATACCTGGTAAGTCTGCCCACCGGGCTTAGGCACATAGAAAGAAATCACCAAGCGCTTTTTTTCCTCAATATGATTTGAACCCTGGTCTCCAAGGTGAGCACTCACTTCATGGACCATCGGACCACACCCTTAGGTGCCCATGAGGAACATATCATAAGCTACAACAGAAGAAACTTAAGAATTTTATGCTTCTATAAGAAAGTGAAGCCTAAATCACACAATTTCTTGACCTGCCATATTAACTAACGATATAATTTCCAACATCAGCAGAGAAGGTTGACTACTTACAGATACTTTTTGGATTCTGCCTACTTACAGATACTTCTTGGATTCAAGACCTTTGCCAACTGCCACAGCAAGTTTCTCCTTTGAAAAAAACTGTCAATGCTTCACTCAGACTCTTCATTCTATATTATTTATCAGCTTATTTCTGTTTGTTTCTTTATCTGCTAGCTTTTTGCTACAGCACTTGCCTAATAAGCATTTTATTTGTAACATCGGTAATAAGCTATTTAGATCATGAGATCACTCATTTGTATATGTTTAGATGATGAATCAAACAAAAATCTCACCATTGCAAAAAATTTAGGTAAGCAATTTAGCGAAATGTCATTTATGATATAATCTCCTACTGAATCAATTATAAAAGAACATACTGACTTGAAGACAGGAAATCAAGCCGAGATGTCTTGGTCTTTTGTATTTTTGGTGTAAGCAAGATTTAGTGGGGGAAGTAGATAGCTTTGTGGAGTTAATAAGCCAATTGTAAATTTTTGAAAGTATATTTTTTGGATTTTGAGTATGATGGCACCCCCTGGGGTTTGTAAATCCCACCCTCGTCAGTTTGTTGATGAATTCTTTTATGTGAATACAAAGTTACCAATTTCAAAAAAATGCTGACTTGAAGGCAGGACTGTTATAACACCTCAAGAGAATCCTCAGTTTATACGCAATGTTAAAGTGAGACAGCTTACCCACTTGACTCATATAAGGTAGTTTCCCATTCACGCAACAGTGAGCCCAGTTGACTCGTTAATAGTCAACCAATACCAGTAAGCTGGTTAGCAGGTGCAGAACAGTCAACTGGTTTCACAAGAACCCTCTCCCTCTGCCCCACACAGCATAAAAGGTAAACAAAAATATAAACAAAATAAAAATCAAGAACTCGAAGATAAAAAGGGGTAAGCAAAGGGAATACAGCTCACTAGCAATAATATTCATGCTTAATCTGACAGATCAATAACATTTATTGATGAAATTAAGATACTGCAAAGTCCTAGCATGTTGGAATAGAGATGGAAATCAGTCAGGACACAAGGAGAGATGGAAGATTGTCCATGCCTGCATTTGGTGGACAATTTGGAGGGAGAGATATCAGAGATGTTTTGAGAACAAGAGCATTCCCTTCCAAAGTCTAAGAATGAACAGTTTAGCAACCTTTTACTTTTGGAGTATCCGTACCGTACCTAAGGATCAAGGGGGACATTACCCTATTTTTAGGTTGTTTATGAGGAACATAGGTGAGATCTATTTTGGCTGTTCCTATATACTTTTGACGTAATTACTACAGGAGCAAACTATTGGTGTACATCTCTTGTTTATAATACCAGTCAAATCTTCTCAAAAAAATAATAATTAAGATACTGCATATAACTTTAAAGTTATGTTGTAATGTTTATACATAAAATAAAATTTAGCTCCAGAAGAAGTTTTACAACTACAGGCGGAGAAGGCAAATGACTCCAAAACAAAATGGAACATATCAACATAGAGAGACATAAATCGTTTTGTTAAAGCACCTTTGAAGATGACAAAACTGTGTGAGAAAGCCAAAGTAGATCATCTGAAGAATTTTCAGAGCCTTGAAACAGCTGCTCAGCAACAAATGCATCCTGTAAAGAATAGCAATATGCTGATTCCCTGAAAAAAAAAAATCAGACAATTAGTTGTCCCCAAGACGAGATGCAAAACCATTGAAAGAAGCAGACAGTGTAAATGTACCAACATGCATCTTTTTTATTTTGATCAGTGACCAGTATGTCTATTTATTAACATAAAAGAAACTATGAATGCATAGGAGATGATAATCCTAATAAAAAAAGCAGAAAACATTAGAAACAATTTATTTTGATCAGTAACCACTATGTTCTCCTCCCAACAACAGCCTCTCCCAGAGAAATAGTCGACCTTTTAAGCAAAATAATGAGCACTCTTTGTACATACAATCTAAATATTAAAAAAATGGTGAAATAGAAATAAAATCTAGACAAGGCTGACCACCAATTCTTCCTAAGGATTTTGTTGAAGTGTGTGATCCTCATCATAAAACTTAAGTTGATAGAGAGAGCACATTGTCTAATGACAAATTATAAACTCAACAGAATCTGTAAAACTGCTCAACTGAAAACAATCTCTTCACCTACTCAAGAAAATAAATATTTTTTTTCTGAAGGCAAATAATTTTATTAATATTTTGAAAAGCTCCTGTATAAGAGAATTTGCATCGGAACATAATCCTCTGCAAAAACACACCCAATCATCTACCAGTCAAAATATATAAGTAGACCATGTTAAGAAAGTTATCATATACTATTTCAGACCAGGCAACAGGAAACATACTCTTTCAAGAAAAAGAGAACTTACTCATTCCTATTTTGACAAAACAACTCCTTCATGACCAATCCATTTTCTCTGAGTATCCACAACTTGTTTGAAGCAAGTTTTATATCAATGAGGTCCCCCTGAGACTAAAGAACAGTAAGCAAACATAACTTGCAGTAGCGATTCCCTAAACAAGCTGCTCTTTTTCAAAAGAAGAACCTACAAGAAAACTCTTTACCTCTTCCAACGAGATGCTTTTTGTCGAAGGATCCAGTAACAAGTTAATTCTGTCCCCAGTACTGAAATAAAGGCTATATAAAGAGATCACTGCTGTGCCAACTTCCTTAAATAACCCAAAGAAACAAGTTGAAGTTAAAGCTAAAGTTGTAGGCATAATAAGGGCAAAAAATTGAAAATCCAACAATAGAGCAAGTCAACCAACATTACTGTCGGCCATACTGAACAATCTGCATTCAAAACATCCAGCTTGAGAAGCTAAAAAACGAGGAGGAAAAAACTAAAGAACTTGCAAGAAACAAGAATCAGTCCCAGTAATGACTTGTTCGGCTGGTCGATCGATTCAGGACGTTGTAAATGATGAGAATGCACTAGAAATCACATAGAACGTATGGGAATAAACTCCATTTATCGGTGGTGAGAGCCACCTCTACTCCATATGGTCCATCTAAATCCACTAGCCAAGACCATTTAAATTGCTTTAGGAACCCTTACACAACTAATGAGAAACAAGTTAGCATGTCTAACACCCTGCTTTTGAGATCCGTAGACAAGTCAGAATGCTCACCATAGAGGCAGTGACGCCATATCTTTAAAGCAAATACGGCACGTGTAACCCAGTTTTAGGGTTTGCACGTGGACTTGGTTTTTGTTTTGTGCTGCCTTTTTGTTTTGTTTTACTATTAATTTTATTTATTCTGCAAGTAGGAAGCGGGGAGGCTCAACAGGAACAGGCCTAGAGTTGGAGGACAGAGACAAGGCTCAACAAGCTAATGAGTTGACCTGGAGCAATATCAGTGGAAAAAAAAGAAGCCCGAGGCAGCTCCATGGATTGAGTTTTTTTTTTTTTTTTTTTTTTTTTGGGGGGGGGGGGGGATGTATAGCAACAAAAATCATTGAGCAAATGTCCTCACCAAAGTTTGGCTCCGATACAATGTAGTAAAAGAATATAAGTATTTACCCCAAAACCTTTAGACAGGTGGAATAGCCTAAACCATTCAAGTCCCTTGGGAAACCCTTACACAATCTATCGGGGACAAATGTAGCAATTTCTAACAAGTACTTCCTAATTTAAGGATACTTGTTACCGGTCAAATTATCAAACGAAAAACTATAGAGCTCATGATGACTACCAAATAATATCACATTGACAGAAGGTTGCATTAGATACTAACCACCGAAAAACAAGGTAATACTGTATCAACTACCAAATAAAATGATGGAACTCCTCGAAATTCAGCAACATTTGTTCAAAAATGAAAGGAAACAAAGATTTGGTATTTATGCTAGAAGACACCTAAATACTTTTTTCGCAAATGATATTGCAATTCTACAAAAAGAGGTATTAAATGAAAATGTTTTGGGTGCATGAGCAATCTCATCACAGTAACCAAGCATGATGACGTGCCTACAAGAAACTGACTTGCTAAATCAGCGAACTTTGTGTAGCCAAAATGGTGAATAGGCACCAAATCAGAGAAAAGATGCCCAAAAAATGAAGGCAGACACCCCCACAACCCAAGAAGTACACATGAACAATTTTGGTTTCTATGAATAAAAGAAATACAATAGTAAGTGAACATATCATAATATTGTCTTCTTGTTTTACTTGTCAATGAAAAGCACATATCTGATGTAAGCTGGAGGTTATTGCTGAACTTAATGTGCTATGAAAACCGCCTAATAAAGAAATGACAAGCACAAGGCAAATGCAAGTATGAGACAGGAAAAATGAGTGTTTTCCTACTTTGAGTAGCTGTTTGCACAGTATTTTTTCAATCATATCTACACTACTATGCAGAATATGGGGAAAAGGTCTTCAGGGTAACAAGCAGTATGTAGTACGTACCCAACTGATACAAAAGAAAGTACAAAGAAAAATGAGGATTTGCAGAAAGCACGTAAATAAACTAGGGAAGGACTAACCGATTCATCTTTTTGTAGTACTGCCATAGTAATTGCATCAGGGTTGTTGTGGTCGTTTCCCACACATATCCTTACAAAAGTGGATCCTAAATGAAAAATGAAGTAAAGTTCTTACATAAAGCTGAAAGCATTACCAAGAACCCTGCATAATAGCAAAAGAAAATGGAAAGACCGAGCCAATTAAGTATGAACTAGCATGACGTTCACAATTTCAAAAGAAAAGACCTTATCCTTTAAACAACTTCATGCTCCTCTCCCTCTAAATTCTCCAAATTACATCACAGAATCCAAAGTTTAGAGACACGGCTTCTAATGGC
This sequence comes from Solanum pinnatisectum, assembly GCA_035578085.1. Lineage (NCBI taxonomy): Eukaryota > Viridiplantae > Streptophyta > Magnoliopsida > Solanales > Solanaceae > Solanum > Solanum pinnatisectum. Next base: position 60,711,733 of record CM069076.1, read on the forward strand.
TATGGCTTCTCTTGGATGTCAATAAAGTAGCTAGAAAGATACTTCTTGGGAAATTTGCAGCAAAGCAAAGGAAAAGGAAAATAATTTTCTTGCATGTGCTTTTAGAAAGTAAATGTAAGAAACAAACACCTCCCCCCTCAAAAACCCAGAAAGTTGTGCAAGGCTTAGTTGGGAAGCTTTTGGCACTTCTTGCATAGCTATCTGGCTTTAAAAGGTTAAAAGGAAAAAAAGGGGGGGAACAAAGTTAACTCTCCTACACTTCCTTTTTCCTTTCTTTTCTCCCAAATATACCTTAAGGAGTACTGATACCTAAATAGATACCAGCAGATTGGCGGTGCATTTATTCTTAAACCTTGCAGAAGACGTCTACACAATATTCTTAATAAGTCATCTACAAATAAAACCCTGATCCGTTGAGTATATAAAGTAATGTCTTCCCATACCGTGCATGGGACTTGAGACACATCCCCTTCTACCTACCTCCACCACTCTATTCCCTGGAGGAAAATTTGACCTAATTTTGGGGCCACTGAGAAATCGCACACACACACATCAAAGGAGAGAAACAATGACGCTGTTTCAGAGAAAGAAAAATTCAAATGCTCATGAGAGAAACTGAATAATCACCTCAAGCAGAAAAATAATGGAAATACAAAAGAAGATATAAATTACCTGCTGATGGTGAAACACTTAAAGAATGACTGAAAATTCTGGAACGATTTGAAAGGTCCCACACACGTAAGCTCCCATCAGAATGAAGCACAAATAGAAGCCTTTTCTGGTGAAACTCCGATATTACTAGATCCTGCACTGCAGCATTTGACCTTCCCCTGAAAATCGGATAGAGGGTAAAGGTGGGGCAAACCAGAATGCACAAGAAGAAACATGTTGTCTAGAAAAATAGTCAGCAGCTGAATTGGTCTCACTTCTCTTGGGTTGGGTCTGGGGGGGTATCCACATGCTTCATATGAATGGCATCAAAGGCTGTTTTTCAGGTAAAGCCATTAGTTTTGGTATGTAAGTATATAAAAATCATCAAACCATCAATTTACAGCATCTTTTGCAACACACCTGTAGTCATTTTAGTTCCTCTTTAATTTTATTACATTTTGCTTTAACACTACTTTTCGCCCAATATACAAGGAGGACTGATAACTTTAATAAATAGAGTAATTTAATCTTAATTAATTAAACTTAAGAAATTAGAGTTATTTATCTTATATTCATTAATTAAAAACCAAGCCTATATAATTTGAGTGAAAATTGTAGTAGGTCATGCTAGCAATGATTTAACTGTCTAAGTAGTTCTATAATTGATCTTGTGCTAATTTTTAGAGTTGTTTAGGTCAAATATTGACTAGAAGTCCAAGAAATTTATGACTACACATTCTGTTACCTTTGTCAAAAAAAAAAAAAGCTTATGACTACACAGCTGTTTTGCAGTTAAAATACAAAATTGAGAACCTCTGTTGAGATTGCAGGCCTGCAGCTTTCAAAGACCACAAGAGTAGCACAATTTCCAGCAAGTAGCTGCAGACTCAGCCCTCTGAAGCAGCAGTGCAAAGGCGGGAATGCCACAGGCAGAAGGCTGGCACTGTAGCGCCAGAGGATCCTCATCTACAACTTAAACAACCCAGCCTGAAACTCCATTGCCTATATCACGTGATCTACTTTTGGGCCATGGGATTTCGACCCCTGTACCTTTGACCACATCTTTAATAACAAATACATTTTTATGTCCTTAATCTATCCTGCGGTTTTTGCAATTGCCGCCTTAGCTTATGCAATACAGTAATTACAAGAATAGGTGGAACTCACTCTCTTCCTTCACTGACCTTCAATTCTTTACCGAGATGTCCATACATTTAATAGTACACCGTACACTAATCAAAAACCTCAATTGTTCTGTGATTTGATTTCATAGTTGCTTCTATTGTGTAAAAAATGCAAGGTAGGTAATTGAAATAGAATATGAATCACAAGGTTTGTTTCAGCTAGCTTGTCTGAAGACACCAGTTACTTTCACTTCATCTGTCCCGTGTTCTTTTTCATGGTTTTCTAGGACATCCAAAAGTATTCCAAATTGTAGAATGAAATTTCAAGTCTTTTTGTCTTCAATAAAGTGTGAGTCATGTCATCTAGACTCTTGTTATTTGTTCCAAAAATGAGTCCACTCAGATTTTTTAGTATCTTGAATTGTCTACTCAGATATATAAGGGTTGTCGTTCATTTCTACTTCAAGATTTCATACTTCATTTTGTTACTTCTGTTGATGACGGTTCCTTCTTATGAATTAGAACTCAATTATTTTTCATCTTACAAACCATAAATTTTAATGATGCACACCAAACTGCAAATAATTTAAGTACATGGACAGTGTGCATTTGAACACCATAATCAGAAACTAAGGCGAGCTACAAAAGGCATAGCTAACCAAAATACCACATTAAAAGGATTGAACTCAGAAGAAAGGATATAAACCAAGTTTCAAACTAGGTTTCTACGTGTAACTACATTTCCTTAACTAAGATAGCAAATACCTTGACAAAACGCCCCACAAACGACCAAGACCAGAATCATCACGCAGTTCCTGAACAAAGCCTATTAATTTACAACGTGTCAGCATGAAGAGGAGAAAAGAAAGATCAAAGTGTAGGTGCAACAAGATTGCAAAAGTAAAACATCTAGATGCCACTCGTATGCTAAAGTAACTGCAGTGACAAGACAAAAGGATAAGAGAATCCATACTTCAAAATTATAAAGTACGGCCCTTAAGATGCAAAAGTTCCAGATACTTGAAAAAAAAGGTATCCAAAAAGAATAACAAATTGAAGGAAAATTTTACAAGGATGTGAAACCTGGAGCTCGTTGGTCAAGGATGCCAAGCTGGAAGCATCCAACTGATCCATCACTTCTTCCAACTACCATCAGTTCTGCTGTTCCTGCCACTGCTGTTGCTGCTCCTTGATGAGGATGAGGATGAGTGTTGAAGTCAACAAAATCATCAGATTGCAAATGGGAGCTAGATACATAATTGGAGATGTTTTCAAGTTTAATAAGGTAGGCAACCCCAGACACTGTCATGGCATGAAGCAAATATGGTTTGACAGAAGAAAATGCCATCTACAAGAACCAAGAGTGAATCAACAATTGTTAATGATTCATAAAAATATTTGCCAACTATTAAGCAAACAAGAATATTGAACAGCATAAAGCCAGCACAAAATGGCATACTTCATTTTTGCAGATGACTGCAAATGGAAAAAGTGCTTCTGGGAATACAATTTGCAATCCTGTTTTTGGGAACTCCTTATGACCACAGAACTCCATTATTTCCAACACATTTGGCTGACTTCTGCAAATTTTCCTGTAGCAACAGAACTCAGCCATTATAGTTAGTATGTGAAGAAGAAGACCATGGTGATTAATATGCTACACCGAACACATACAAGGGAAAAATGGCAAAAAAATAGCTTGAAAATATGGACATAAGAGAAGAAAGATGAGGCGTTGTTAACTCCAAATCCAAAAGCAGGCAGAGCCTTAGTACAATAGACGGCTGATCAGATAGAAGCTCCATCACTTTATATTCTTCTGACGCTATTTAATATTTAGTTTTTTTTTTCTTGACACAAGGAACTACATCACATCACTCACCCAAGAAAATCCTCTCTATCCTGTTGGACAAAGCCCACTGCCCATCAGGCTGGGCTCAAAATCCACCGACCTTTATTCTCACAGTCAATTGGATCACACAAATATGTTCTTCTTTCAACAACAATATAAAACTGAAGTCCTTAAGGTTCATAATTGAGTTCCAATTACAAGTATGAAGAAACTTTTGGATAAACTAAAACAAGTAAGACTGATTCACTGTTAAAGAAATTCAAGATCACTTGTCTTTCTTGTCACCATACGCAACCCACTTCAGTAGACACTCAGAAACATGTTCTTTGTTCAAGAATCAAGAACAATATAAAAAAGGAGTACTTAAGTTTCATAATTGATTTCCAATTACAATTATGAAGAAAGTTCAAGAAAGACTGTTTCACTATTCAAGAAATTCAAGATCAATTACAAGTATGAAGAAAGTTCAAGAAGGACTGTTTTACTATTCAAGATCACTTGTCTTTCTTGACACCATACAACAACCCACTTCAGTAGACACTCAAAACCGTATAATTACATAGATAAACTTTTCTTTTTAACACCAGATACACTTCATATTTCAAACCCACACCCAGAAAGGGTAAAAGAAGTACATGCACTAATTAGAAAGAAGAAAAACAAAACAATCAATTATTCCAATCCACATACACAAGATTACTTGTGAATTCATACATATTTGTAATGTAAAATGAATAGAATGAGGATGGTCAAATCTGTTACCAAGTGAAATAGGCAGGAGGATTCCCAATGATGGAGCAAGAACCGACGTCTCTTATCCCGGTAGGGGGAGTTGGAGAAGAAGCGGAAGCGGAAGTAGAAGAAGGGAGGGAGAGTTGAACAAACTTGACGGAATCGCTGCCTGTAATGGGAACCTCCATACCTGCTAAACACGACCGACTTCCCATTGTTCTTGTGAATCAAGAAACAATCAATTCTTGGGTTGAAGAAGACGCCGGAATAGAAAATGGGGGTGGGAACTGAAAAAGGCCACAAGAGAGACTGGGGGTTTTGCTTACTGGGGTTTATAGGGAGGAGGGAAAATTAGGGGAAAATTATTGAATAGGAAATCATCGTCACGGTGCCGTTTGGGCAGTATTTTAGGTCTTTTAAGCCTGATACATAACATGAAAAATACGTATAATAACATCACAAATACGCAATATTAGAATCTTTTTCAAATTACTCAAACTTTTTTTTTGGAGAACTCTGCATTAATAAGTTATACAATTGATTTGATGCCCTGTTTGAGAGGAAAGAATCTAAGTGTTAAAAGAGTTTTAGGTCCGTTTGCTCCTGCGATATAAAATCATGATATGATATCATAATATGAAGTTAAAGTTTTTTTGGATATGGGATATGAATTTTTTGTGTTTGTATATTTTTTCATAAACATAAAAATCTCAAGTTGTAAAACTATTAAAATAGTCTCAATTGTTTATTCAATCTTACTAAATAAACCAAAAATTATAAAATAGCATAATAAATTATTGCAAAGTTATTTGTTATCCACTTAAGTAATTGTTTCATCATAACTTTAATTGATCAAACTTTAACTCAATAAAAAAAATTAAACATAAATTGTAGTGTACTAGTCTTTAATATAATTATCTCACATAGTACGGATAATCTCCTCACGTTGAAATTAAAGTTTAATCAATAAATATTGTATTTTTTAGAATAGCTTTGTGATAGTTTATTATACGATTTTATAAACTTTTGTTTAATTGACAAAATTGTATAAAGAATTGGAACAATTTTAATAGTTTTACAACTTATGAATTTTTTATGTTTGTGAGAAAACATATAACATAAAAAGTCCAAATTGCATGTCCAAACAACACTTCAATTTCATCGCATAATTTCATATCATAATTTCATATCATGATTTCAAATCATAATTTCATTTGTATTTTTTTAGTTATTTTTTTCATTTCAAAATTATCTTAAATATACCTAGTTAAATGAAGTTTTGTTTGTATCGATTTATATTACTTACTAGTTTCTGGGTACGTGCTTTGCACGTGTGTTCCACGTCATTTTTAATAAATCTATTAGAATATCTAAAATTCTATGAAATCATGTATGTAATCAATAATAAAATTCAACAATTACAAATAAATCTTGAATAATATGTCCAAAAAACACCAAATGAAGGGGGCATCTTCATGTTGCAAATTAATTATTTTTAAGTAACAAATGGTATCTTTTGAACTTTGGTTAATAGTTAGCAAACTTTCAAAAAAGTCGCAAATGGCTAATTTGAGTCCAATTAAAAATATAAACTCACGGCAATAATGCATTCGTAGAAAGCTAAAGTAAGAAGTCTAGTATAATAGAGAGAAACACACGCAAAAAAAAAAAAAAAAGCATAGAAGAAAAAAATGCAATGTATACATTCTTCTTAAGACTTTGATCAATAATAATATAGATGGAAAAATAAATATAATATTAGTACATAATTTTCCGAGTTCTTATCGACTCCTTGCCTCATATCCAATTAAAATTCAAGAGTCTTTTTTCATCTACTTTAACTATAGAATAAAATGATAACATGGATCGCGGTTTCACGAAACAAAAAAGATGAACTTATATAGAAAAAAAATGAAGGAATACCAAAAGATATCTTGGAAGTTTTAAATTAAATACTTGGAGGTTAAAAATATGAAGTTATGGATATTAAGAGTGTAACAATTGAATAGGTAATTAGTTATGAATTATAAATATGAATATTAAAACAAATAAAGAAAAAATAAACAATATGATATATATTATGTCTTTCCATTTTGGAGGTTTTCACCCTTTTAAATTCTTAGATTTCTTTACTTATCATTAGAATACAAAGGCCATCAAATTTATTGGGTCCAGATTATGGGCAAGGAATTTGAAAGGCTAGGGTGGGCCAACCCTTCATTTGGTAGGGCCTGAAAATGCTCAACCCAACCCAACCCTAGAAGGGCCGAAGGCTGGGGCGGTCAGCCCTTTTTTTTTTCAAACTTGTAATTCTATAACATCAAAAAATAAGAAGATTTTCAAATCAAATATGGGCAAACAATGGTGTTGTTTCAACAACACTAGCAAAAATTTAGTGTAATTAACATGTATCTCGCATACCAGACATGCGAGTGACAAGCAAGATGGGAGGGAAGCGAGGGCACGAGATTTGTATATGTATCCTAGATACATGTGAATCTACTTTGATAGAGTGTATCTAGAATAAATTAACCTAATTTTGAGTCCATATATTTCGAGATACATATATCTGTGTACGAAGATTCATAATATTACAACATAGCGTGTATTCAAATAATTAAATTATATACTAGTGAGATTATTATAAATTACTCTTGAATAAAAAGTTTTGGCTCATGGGCCGACCCCGGCCCAGCCCCGATCAAGCCTCAAGGGCCAAGGACTTATATGGGTAGGGCTTATGAGCCCTAGTTTTAAATGGGCTTGAAAAATCATATTTCAACCCTACCCCAATAATGGCTAGGGTTGGGCAGGCCCCATGGGCTAAGCCCATTTTGACAGCTCTATTTATCATAAAGGATAATACTTCATCCACATGAATTATATTATTTATGATAGAAGTTATCAAAAAAGTTATGGAAAGATGAAAATTTGAGTAATTTATGTACAGATTTTTGAATTTACTAATTTAAGCTATTATTATTACTGTTATTATCATTATAAGGATACGATATATATAATTAGGAATTAATCTAAAGAAGTCCAAACGTTATTAACATTTTAATTATAATGAGACAATTTAATATTTAGAAAGTTAAATGTTTTATAACATTTTAATTTATAGTAGGGGTAAACTAGTGATAATATCATAGGTATAGGGGGGTGCAAGTGCTTGCTTTAAAGCATGAAGGGTCTTTCAGTAGATCGTAATTAAGTCATGGAACAATGGTATTTAGTGTAATCAAGTCTTACCAATTCTTAATTAAAATTAATATTAAGACTTCTCAATCTAAATACATATCTAACTGTTAAAATGTGTCTTTAATTAAAAAATAATGAATATAAAATTCAACAAACTATTACATTAATCTAGCTAATACTAGCTATATATATATATCAACAAAATATTTTAAAAAATGATATGGCAGTTGATGATGGTGATATCTAAGCAATAGTGGCTGCTAGTGTTAATTTCGGTGGAGGTGGGTGGGTGGTGTTGGCTAATGGTGATGTTTTAGCGTTAGGTAGAGGTAATAGTGGTTGACGGTGGTGGTTGATGGTGTTAGTTGGTGGAAGAAGCTGATAGTTGTAGTGAATGATAGTAATAATTAACGGCGAAAATATGTAAGATTTCATTAGAGCTTCACAAGATACAGAAGTTTTTGTCCAGTACTATCCTGCTGTTTGGTAAGCTAATTCCCCTTTATAATTTTCACAACACAAAACCAAAATAGATGACGAACATTATGTGAAAACTTGTTCCGAGGAAATTGGGGTTCACGTTCAGTTACATTGATCAAAGAATACATGATTGGTTACGTTACATACATACTGTGTGTAGACGATACATCAAAGTAAAACAGACATGCATTGGGCATTTCTTGAAGAATTTCACTTGCTAGTCCTAGTAATGCCCAAACTACTATGTTCAAGGTGCACATCCAAGTTTCTTTATCTTTCATCTAGCTTCTTTGTCTCAGAATCTAATATCAAATCACAGTATCAAAAATAAAGAACCTACACTCAGATGAGAGAGGCATGGATGACGTATTAAAGATCAAAAGATCATGGTTTCCAAGGAGCTGGCGGAGGTGGTGGAGTGGGGAACATCGGTGGTACTGCAGAGAATAAAGTGTTCTTATCAATTCCGACGTCTCTATCTCCAGATAGAGCCACGAGAGCTGCAACTAAACCAGCATTTCCAGCAAGAGTAGGCTCTGTATAATTGTAATTAGAACGGACATCACGGAAACCGTCATGCTTGTCTGGTCCAGCAACCATGGCTCCAACAATAGTATTTGGATTAGCCTTAGATGAATCCCTATATTTCCATCCACCCTTACAGTTATACTTGACCTTGTTTTTAGGAATTGATGCCCCTCTGTGGTGGACATGCTTAGGGTAGTGATTGCCAAAGCCAACAACATAACTCATTTTCCTGGGATTCTTGCCAAGGATGTAGTCAATCTACAAAGTCAAAGAAACGGCCGAGTTAAACCAAGAAATGATTTTCACCTTACCAAGAAATGTTTACCGTGTCTCTAATATTCTACACACTATAGCAGCTAATTATCATTCATTGTTTGTCCCTATATGAGGCCAATCTAGCCCATTCATCCCCAGAACATGAAGCAGAGAGAAGGGAAGTTGGTTGTGGAATAGCATATACAACAACCATTGACAAGATAGAGGAGAAGAGAAACCCAATAATAAGAAAAGAGACTCTTACTAACTTAGAAGTAGGACAGTTTCATTTACCTGGGTTTCCGCGAATTTACGCAGGACATCAGTGGAGTAGAAATTTGGTCCACAGTACCATCCAGGAGTGTCGGCAGCTGCGAGATAGTCACTAAACAAGGTGGCCAGGAAGGCCGCATTGACTACATACTGGAGAGGCTGAGGCCTTCCATGGTTTAATTGGATTAGCCCTCCTGGAAAGGTCAAAAAGAATTGGTTTAGCTTTCAAACTAAGGATTTCAAATTACTTTACATGCGAACTGGATAAAAGAAGGTTACCTTTTGTGCGGTTAAAAGAAGTGAAGATTGGCAAGTAAGAGCACATGATTATGCTAGTCTGGTTGTGAAATGTCCTTAAAATTTCTTCGTAAGGATATCCTGGGCTCAGAAACAACCTCATACGGCTCAGTAGCACCTGAAGAGATAATGAAAAGCAGTGTTATAGCAAATTATAAGTCCCTCGAAGAAATGAAATATCCTAGCTTACAAGTCTCAAGCACAATAGCTGCACAGAAATACTAGAAGAGGATTCAAAGAAAGAAGAGGTAATATCAACTGACCTGAGCTCCAGTGAGCTTGTTATCCCAGCTGAGCACACCATAATCAGGACCTCCCCAGAAAGCACCAGCATGTTTGGCAATACCAGGAGTTGTAGCTAGCTGAAGATATGAAGAATTTCCAGTAGCATAGTACAGCCAAGCTGCACCCCATATAAACTCATCCCAATAACCGGTGGAATTGTAGAAATTTTCAGCTTCATTGCCAACGCTGTATCTACCACGCTGGTCTCTAGAAAATTTGAAGAGAGTTCTAGCACCATGTACAAGCTTTTGTGAGTAAGCCTTGTTGTCCTTAAAAACAATGGAGGCAGAAGCCAGCGCAGCAGCCATCTCTGCAGCAAGGTCCGAGCAGCCGTGACATTCAGTCACAGGCCGAGCATAATCAATGTCTTCAGGACGCACCCAGCAATAGTGATCATTAGGATCAGTAGCCCCTCCGGAAGTATCCCCTTTTCCAACCTAAACAAAACATAATTTGTCCAATGAGATTAGTTAATTCAGAATAAGTTCAATTTACTGTTAAAATAAAATTTCATGCAGTCATTGATGCTGATCTGATTAACAAGGAGACTTATCTTAGTGAAAGTCAAAAAGCCAGCCAAGAGATTGTAGTTATCTTAAATGTTTAAGAAGTATAATGGAAATCCTGATTTCATGACTCAGACGGCCAAGGCGATGACAACTGGTTACAGCTGAATACTAATTACTGACGATAGAACAAACTATAACATTCTAGTTGAGAAAATTTGTGATCTACACATTAATAAGGCAAATTTAAATGATAGCTACCTGTGCAGCAATCCGGTCTATGGTATCAGCAGAGGAATTGAAAGTCTTCAGGAGATAATCAGTACCCCACTTAATAGTATCTTTAACATGAGCAAGCTCCCCAGCAGCTTCATATTTAGCACTGTACTCGATCACACTCCAACTCAACATGGTGAGAGCAAATGATTGAGGGAAATTAAACTTGATTGCATCTCCTGCATCATAATAACCCCCAACCAAATTTTTGAACATAGTTGAATCATCTGACTTGCCATCTTGCAAACATGAATTCCCCCTCCATGACACATTGTTATGCTTGGGCAATTTTCCAGCTGTAAATTCCAATAGAGAATTAGCAAAAAACTGAGCTATAACCAAAGAAGACCAAAACATCGCATTCAAACACTAAATTTCAAAACTAATATTTTTGCAGCTCAGCTGCTGATGCAGTAATCTTCAGTCAAAGGCACTTGTCTATTAGCACGTAGAGCCATTCCACATATCAGATACAAAAATAAATGAAAAAATATCATATTTTTCATCAAGTGACCTTGATCGACTTAAATACTAACTTCAAAGAAGATAAAGAAGATAGGGGGTAAGGCTGCGACACTCTACACTCTTCAAACCCCACTTAAACTTGTGGGATTACAGTGGGTATGTTGTTGTTCTTTACCTTGATCAACCAATCAACCAAAGTAACCAAAAATTTGGGGAAAATAATAAATATTTCCAAATCAAAGCAAACAAAACAAGAAGATCAATACAGAGGACTGAATCATGCTTCACTAAGATCATACAATTTCCAGCTATCAATCTATCATAAACTAAAATCCTGACAAAAAACATAATCAATAACAGATCTAATATGCAATGAGATAGTAAAGGAAAATTAAGATTTTTAAGCCCACAGATTGAAGAGTTCAAGCAAATAATAAACAGATAACTTACATTTCTGGGCATTGAAGAACATAAGAGCTTTACGGAGAGCCAGAGTATAATTATCCGGTGGAGGATTGTGGTGTTTGTGTCTAGGTACAAGCTTAACAATCATAGTAATGAATCCAGCTAAAAGCGCAGCCGCAATAATACACCCCACAGTCCACTTAAAAATCTTCCTACTCACAATAATACAACCAAGATCCACATACTTCTTCTTCTTCTGCTCAGTCGGACCCAACAGCCAGCTCTGTTGAGTCTCATCCAGTGACCTAGACATCGCTGCCCTATCAAAATCCTGCAAGTTCCTACTCCTGTCATCGTCTGTAGCTGAATCAGCAGTGTGGATCTCCAAAGGTCCACCCCATGGATCCCTACCGTACATATTGATTTTCGGTACTCAAATTAGAGCTGAAAAAACACCCCCACAAGCTCAAAACATGCAAAGGTTGAATCTTTTTTCCAAGATTCAAGAAATGCTGAACTGGGTAAGTCTTGATCTACTGTTTTTTTTTTCAAGAAAGTTGTGGCATGAAAGGAGATGGCAGAAAGGAGGGGGTATTATGGAGGAAGGGGGAAAGTGGGGCTAGAAAATCTAGTGGAAAATAATGGATATATGAAGCTGTGATGGTGCTGTTTTTTTGGCTTTTTGATTATAACACAATATATTTAATACTAGTAATATTACCTAACTTCAGAAAAAGAAAACAAAAGAGTGAAGTAATGCAGAAGAAAAATATACACAGAAAAAAAAAAGTAGTAGTTGATGACACTGACAAAACAGCTAATGGACAATGACAACCTGTCCAATGCCAATCCTCCCTCTTTAGTGATGTTTTCCTTCCTAATTTCCTAAAGTATATTAGCCGTTGGGGACAAAATCTTTAGGACTCGTTTGATTGGAAATAAGTTATTTCAGGATAAGTTATTCTGGGATAATTTATTTCACTATGTATATATGATAATTTATTTCATTATTATGATATAAATGATGTAATAAGTTATCTCAAACATGATAATCAAATAATATAATTTTTTTTATTTCATCACTATTATTTTTAATCTCTCACACCAAACGAGCCCTTAGTGTTTGAAGGAAGCTCAAACTTACAATATTAAAATTGAAAATGAAGAGTGTTTATCGCCGAGTCAATACTTGTTAATAAATACATATTTTATCAAATGTTATTATTCGTGAGTCATAGTTATTTGTGTGATTTGTCAGCTATTCTACATTCATAAATAGGTAATGAACTTTGCAAAATAATAGTAATAAAAAGATGCATGGTGCAAGAGAAAATTATAGCTCAATAACATAGTTTGGTGGTGCTTTTTAATAAACTCTTTTTATTCAGTGGGATTGCTTAATTTAGTTGACTTTCACTTCAAGGCATTTTTGCTACTATTATTTTCATACCTAACAACTAACAGATGGCAGGGGCTAAAGTGTAATTTCAAAGAGGGAACCAGCTGACATAGTATTCTTGGCCACACCATATTCAAAGAGACAGAATATGCAAGATGATGATAAAATTGTCCGAATATTTTTTATAAAAATGATTCTCTTAATAATAACTTGGTCTGGGAAAAGACAGTAACACAAAAATCCTACTCCTACATTACATCCCCATTCCCCACTAATTTTAAGATTTATGGAGTCTGGTTTTTCTGTCTCTAAAATAGAATCTTCACAGTAAAAGTTGCTGTTTTCCAGGCAAATCAAATCCTTACTTCACTTAACAAAAAATATATATATATAATTATGATTTAGTAATAAAATTATCTCCTTTTTTTTATTTGCACTTTGTAGATGGAAAAGGCATGCTTTTATTTCTGTTGAAATTCAATAAAGTAGGCCCCCACTACGATTCTTACCCTACATACATAGAAGTTTGATATGATAAAAAATACTTTTGACAACCTCATGCTTTGCTTGTAAGATTTATGACAAGTAATATTGACATTTAATTTTATAAAATATAGTAAACCAAAAGAAGAGATCCGTGTCTATAAATCTGTTAGGCCCAGGGGCGGATGTACAGTCCTTCCAGATCCTCTCGGTAAAAAAAATTACACTACATATATAAATTAATTTTTTTTGTACATATATATATATTTAAATTGAATCACCTGAATATATATCAAAGGAGTAGCCCAACGGTTGAGGGGGTTTAAGATTTCGCTCAAGTGAGCTTTGGGTCGCAGGATCAATTCTAGGCAACAACATATTTTTTTGTTGTAATTTTTAGCGATTTTGCAGGCTTCAGGCTATAGGCTTCAGTTTTAAGGGTAATTTTTAGCAATTTTGTGTTTTTTGTTAGTCTTTCTTCGCTTAAATTTGTGCTTGCTCTCCATTTGCACTTTCAGGAGCCGAAGAAAATTCTAAAGGAATTGAAGAACTTGTAGAACTTTTTGAATGAGTTGTGCTACTTTATTATCATTTTATAGATATGTACTTTAAATTTGTTTCTTAAGATAAGTTGTAATTGTAAGAAATTATTTGAACTAAGGATTATTTTTTGTCAACCCGTTTGTTAATCAATCCGTTCATATATGATCCGATCCATTTATTTATGAATAATATTAGCATGTTTAATTTTTTTTAAATCCCCTTGATAGAATTTTTGGCTCCGCCACTGGTTATGCCAATGCATATCATATCATGTTTAGTTTGCAAATGTTGACAATTCACTTTTACTCCACGATTTATTTCTCTTACAAGAATAAATAAAAGATAATGACGCGGCTGCATGTGAAGAAGTCACTCATCATCATGTGCTGTGTCGGTATAGGTTGTCTTTTTTCTTTAGCTGGATGAAGTATGGTTTAGTTACAACTGACTTTTCTGTTTATTTTTTGTCCAATTACTATTTATTGGCCTCTTGTGCATGTTGAATATTTCAAAATTAATCCGCAATCTTCATTATTCAGACTATTCATTAAATGTACGAAAAAATGTCAAAAAATACCGTTAAAACTATAAGAAAAGGTTTAAAAATATCTTTTATTCATCTTTTGATCTAAAAATATTTTTCCATCCACCTTTTTGGCTTAATTATACCCTTAAAACTAACAATTCTCTCTTTATTCTTTATTTTTAAAAAAATATTTATTATGTGTCATTCTCCTATTGGATAATATAAAGAGCCCAACTCAATTAGATTATTTCTCATTATTTATCCAAACCAAAGCAATATACTTCTTCGAGACCCTAATTTTGTTCCTCTCTCTTTTGATATATGTCTGTTTATTTATTTCCTTGTTTTTATCACCAGAATAATAGATTCATAGGAGTACACTTTTAAAGGTTTATTCGCTATTAAAAATATATTTTTCTATATGGAAATTGTCTCCTTGGTAATTTACTTGGTGAATTTTTTATTAAAAATTTCTTGACGATCAGTCAAATTCTAATAAATTAAAATGATCTGTCAGAAATTAGCATTCTCTTTTAGTAGTGTGTTTATCCAATTGAACGTATAATGACAAACAAGCAATAAAAGACACGCAAGAAAAAATATATTGAAATGTTTAAGCATCATTAACTGGATAAATTAAAAACATTTGGTTTAGATGATGATTCAAGAGCCAACAAAGCAGTATTTCAACATGGTGAAAGAGAGATTATTATTATTATTCATTATTATAAGAAGAAAAGCTTAGTTCTTTACTAAATTTATTTTTCAATTAATATAATCTCAGTATCTTTATCTTTTATCCTTTTAAGGTTAGGGTGGGGATAACGTGGAAAAATTACATTATATAATTACGTAAAAATGATTATGTATATTTATATCGTGTATATTAACTTTCTTTGACTTCTTTATGGATCTAATTCTTTATATTTTAACGTCAATTAATGAAAATTCTGCTTCAACTATTGCTAGGTCGGTGGAGTTTGGGGGCCAAAGTTGGCTTATATATATATATATAATCTAACGATTTTAAATGATATAATCTATCCAATTGTTGACACAACACAACACAATATTCCCTCCGTCCACTATTGTTTGTCAGGTATACTAAAAATAGATGTTCAAAATTAATTGTCAATTTAAACAATCAAGAAACAATTAGTCATTTTTTTCCAATTCTGCCCTTAATAATTACATAACTACTAATTAGGGTTATATTAGTCAAATTGTACATTACATTAAAATTTTCTTAAGGGTTGTGCATGATCTTACCATGACAAACAATAGTGGACGGAGGGAGTATAATACAATACAATACAATACATTATAAAACCATTTACAACAACCATCCAAATATAGGTTCAAACAACCCCTTATATATTTGTATTCATCAAAATGATACAATACAACACAATACAATACAATACGTGATGAAATCATATGCAGCAAACCATCCAAACATGCATAAAATTAAAATATTCAACAACCCTTACAATTTATTGTATTTGTCAAAACAAGACAAAAATAAATTGTCATAACATCGAAATTTTTAAAGACCACAATATTTCTTGAGATTCGGTCCAGTTTTAATATTTGATATAACATATTTATAAAACTCAGACACGTTAAAAGGCTTAAAGAGTAAAGGGTGTTCTTCATCCACCAATTCTTTTGGGACCTTCACAGTATAATCTGGTTTTGGTGATGAAAATAATTGAATAGAGTATCTATCACTCTCCGGATGTATCCTGTGGGTAGCAGATTGTAATCTACCATTTGTCCATACCTATATAAATTCCAAAAAAGGAGACATGCATTAATTCAAGATTTATTTTTATTTTTTGAAAAACTAAAAAACATACTTACCCTTTGGTGGGTTCAATATCTTGTAAGAATTAAAATTAATTGAGACTGAATAATTTTAAAAATAAATAAAAAACTTACTGTGAGGGCATCTCCTACTAAAACCAAATAGGAATTTGGTGAAGTATTGAGCTCAATCCATTCTCCATTTTTGTTGAGCACTTGCAATCCAATTTGATCTTGTTTAACTATGGTAAAGTAGGAATTATCTGTGTGGGAAGATAAACGCGGTCTATCCTCATCTTTACCTTTATTTGCCTTATAATTTGTAAATCTTGAAACAAATATATTGGAATCCATGAATTCATCAATGTAATGTTTTAGCCCAAGAGTCTCAAAAATCATCCTTTTCAACATGTCATCTAATTCCATAAGTGGCTTGTAGAAGGACTTTGCCTCATTGCTGCCAATTTAAACATACAAAATTTGTAAAAATAGTGATTGTGATACTACTCAGCATCGATTATATGAATCTTCGTTAAAGGTGATATACAGGGGCGGATGTACAGTCCTTCCAAGGGGGTCATCCGACCCCCCTCGGTAAAAAAATTACACTATATATATAAGATAGATTTTTTTCTGTACATGTATATATTTAAAATTGAACCACTTGAATATATATCAAAGGAGTAGCCCAATGGTTGAGGGGGTTCAAGATTTCGCTCAACGGAGCTTTGGGTAGCGGGATCGATTCCGGGCAACAACATATTTTTTTGTT
Organism: Solanum pinnatisectum; assembly: GCA_035578085.1. Lineage (NCBI taxonomy): Eukaryota > Viridiplantae > Streptophyta > Magnoliopsida > Solanales > Solanaceae > Solanum > Solanum pinnatisectum. Next base: position 60,728,592 of record CM069076.1, read on the forward strand.
GTAATTTTTAGCGATTTTGCAGGCTTCAGGCTTCAGTTTTAAGTGTAATTTTTAGCGATTTTGTGTTTTTTGTTAGTCTTTCTTCGCTTAAATTTGCACTTGCTCTCCATTTGCACTTTTAGGAGCCGAAGAGAATTCTAAAGTAATTGAAGAACTTGTAGAATTTTTTGAATGAGTTGTGCTACTTTATTATCATTTTATAGATATGTACTTTAAATTTGTTTCTTAAGATAAGTTGTAATTGTAAGAAATTATTTGAACAAAGGATTTTTTTTTGTCAACCCATTTGTTAATCAATCCTTTCATATATGACCCGACCCGTTTATTTATGGATAATATTAGCGTGCTTAATTTTTTTTTGAACCCCCTCGATAGAACTTCTGCCTCCGCCACTGGTGATATATGTTGTTTCATTTGAGCTCATATACTAGTCCAATCCTAACCAAGGGAGGGGGGGGGGGTTTGTGGTAGGCAAGACAAGTCCAGAGTTCTAGCTACAGATTCGATAAATTGATAGTACCTACATAGATATTTTTTAATTTCTTTCTACATATTTAGCAAATTCATTACATATTAACGGACAATGCCTACATAAATTGGTTGTTGTGGTGAGCAAAGTAGAACTAAAGTTTTAACTACAAATTCAATAAAATCCAATACATTGATCAAAATTATGTAAGAAATATACTTAATTTGAATAAATAATTTATGTAGAATTCCATGAGCTATCTTTTACCTTTAGCGGTGGAATGAATAGAATCTCTATAGCCTTAAGTCTTAACCAGAGGATTCGAATTCTAGCCCAAGAATAAAAACAATTTTGGTGGGGAAAGTTACTCCCATCAATGAGTCCTACACATTATGATTCCTTATTAATTAGTCGGAGCGCAAAAACAATTATTGAAAACTGAATGATAAAAAAAGCTTCCATGCAATTATAGGAGCAAGAATGATTGACATACTAAAATGACTAGAACTTAATTTCAGCTAAATCGTAGGGCCTACGTGCATAAATCTTATTATTTAATCTTTAATTAATGAAAATGACTTTTATCTACCAAACATATTATAATTAAAAGAAACTAGGCATACCAAAAGTTAGGATTTCCATCCGACCAAAAGGTATTGGCAAAACTTTCAACACTATTTGGAAGGACCAAATCAGCAGATCTTACATTACCATATATTGGTAAAGCTGGAATTTGCCCGTCATAGATATGAAAGGGTTTCTCCCTATATTCTATCAATTTGGATAGTGGTAATTCAAATGCTTCTTTTAAATTATCAAACACGGCCTCTCTAGTTTCATTTGGAACTTTATCATATATTGCTTCAAAACAACCAAATTCTTTTAAGGCCTCAAAAACTTGTTCTTTTGTGGATTCCCATTGTGGAGTGTTTGGTTTTAGCTTTAGATTGCAAAAATTTATGATGGGAACTTGAATTTTGGTAGATGCCATTGATAACTAAATTTTAAAGAGAGGAAATAGAAAGAAACAAAGAAGGAGAAAGACTTTATAATGTGAAAATTAAAGAGGGAATATAAGTAGTATATATAGAGAAATAAATTAACCTTGGTTTGAAAATTCTCTCCCTATTAGAGAAATTAAACTAATCGACATGATTAATATTTTTAGTGAACATCAATAAAGATTATTAATAATAAAAAATAAAATTATTTATGATAAGACATGAAAATGAAAGGAAAATTAAAACGAAAGGAGGTTGGTTCCTTATACCCAACGTATCTTTAGGTTTTGCTTCGGTGCTAGGTTCGGACTTTGTTTATGTATGACCTTTTAAAGGATAAGAACAAACCCCTACCTCCTTACCCCCCACGCCCCACCACCCTCACCCCTAATAATTTTTTTTAGGGGGAACCCATCGGTGACCCTCTAAACTTGGCACGAAATTTCACATAAACACCTCAATTGTGCGATGTTCATTTTAGTCACCTCATGTAGGGTTCTATTATATTCTTTTGACACTTTTTTTACAATAAGAAAAAAATTGAAGGAGAGTGTAATACACTCGTTGATGACGTGGCAAACGACGAATTAAATGATTACATGTGTTATTTTAAGTTAAAAATTATTTTAAAATCTATTTAGTAAATAAAATAAAAATATTATTCTAAAAAAAATCAATTTATGCCGTCCCCTCCCCCCCTTGCCCCCAATGATAGTTGTCTTCTCTACTATACCCAACAATTTTCTTAATTTGTTTTTTGGCCTTTTGATTATAACACAATATATTTAATACTAGTAATATTACCTAACTTCAGAAAAAGAAAACAAAGAGTGTAAGTAATGCAGAAGAAAAATATACACAGAAAAAAAAAGTAGTAGTTGATGACACTGACAAAACACCAAATGGACAATGACAACCTATCCAATGCCAATCCTCCCTCTATAATATATTAATTATTTAAAACAAACTTTTTTTAAAAAAAATAAATTAGAGCAAATACAAAATTTACTGATCATCAAGAGCCCACCCACTTCTGTGAAATGTGCATTTGATGGTTCAATGAACTTGAAATTCGACTTGGGACAACAGTGAAAAGAAAATTTAGCAACTGCTAACTACTACTTTCTTCCCTCCTATCAAATGTTATATAGTACCGTATAAACTGAATTATCCAGACTGCAATGTTTACTCTCTGAAAAGAAAATTTAGCAACTGCTAACTATCGACTTGCTGATCAATGAACATATTGGGAGAAGCAGACTGTAAGCCACTTAACCAGATTTGTGCAGCAACATCTAGCAAAGACTAAAAAAAGAAAACTTTGAAGGTGAAATGTGTATCTACTACCAGCTAATATTCATTTCAAATTAAATTTAAAAGGAATGTACCCAACTTCATGAATGTCATTAAATGAGAAAAGCAGTGCAACAGCCAAAAGATGCTAGAAAGTCAGAAAACAATGTAGCACAATGGAACTTGGTTTATGAAACAAAGAAAGCTGTAAATTCTACTACAATCAGGAACCCTCAAGATATGTGATTCTCTCTATGCAAAAAATTTGTGCACGGTTCTCTAAGAACGACCCCCTCTGTTAAGATTAACCATGCGACCTGATCCATCCATCTGGCTTCCCCTGGAAGTTGTAGCACTCTGATATCTTGAGCCTTGACCACCGAGAGTCCCTCGTGCCTGATTAGTACGGTCCCTCGATGTTTGACCAGAAGTTGATCTACCACCGACATACCCTGTTCGGCCACCACTACCACCTTGCCTGCCTTGTGAGAAGGAGAAATCCTGCCATCTACCACCAGCAGCAGCTGCAGCAGCATAATCCTGGCCATCCCTGCGCCTCGGGGGAAGGCCCTCCAATGCACCACCACCAATCCTCGATTCTGTTGCTCTTTCATTACTTTCTGCTAAAACTGACAGCTTTTCTGTCAACTGGAATGCCAAAGCCTGCAATCTTGTATGCTCAACATCATGAAAGACCATGCATCGGGATGGTTGATCCCAGCTTGCATGAAGCTCCTCAGAAATCATCATTTTGCTCACGATGCTATGGATCTGAGAATCTGAAAGGTCAAACATCCCTGCAACCTGATCCAAACTCAGAGAATTATAAGAAGCAGAATATGTGAAAAGGTAGGTCCTCAGTGCCTCTTCCTTTATTTTGCCTCTAAGCATCTCAAGAACACTATCCTTGTTGCGAAGCAGCCTCCACACATCAAGGGAGTTTATAACATCAAAAGCCTTCTGAAAGTCTCCTTGCCTGAGGGATCTTGTCGCTGCCATGACATGGTCCCTCACATTTTCAGGTGGACCAGTGAAAGTTTGCCTCTCACTGATTTCAAGCAATCTCCGGAATGTTTTGCTTATGACCCTGCGCTTCATGTCATGGCTATTAACTGCCATGTTTGGCACTTCAAGAAGCATTGCACATGTCAGATGGACAGCCTCAAGAAGCTCAAGATTTATATGCATATGGTAGGGCATCTGACGCCTCCTCTCCATCCGCTCCTAACAGTGTTCAATATGTATTGTTTAGAAGGCAGGTTCCGCTCACCAAATGCAGAGAAAGCAAAATAAATAACAAATGATTTAATCCTAAGTTATTCAAGTATAGGTAACACATTTTGATTGTTAAAACACACATCCAAATCTGTTTATAACTCCACAACTGTAATATTTGATTGCTCTATCATTGACAAAGAAAATAATTGATTATTACCCTTTTTGGATAGTTCTCACTAATAACCCATTTTTCATGAGTTCCTTCTATCAAATGGGGAACACAAAACAATAACAAATGTTCCAATTCAAAGATGTTCAAGTCACACATTTAATAACAAAAAACACCAAGTACTACTTCACAACTCCATAAGTGTCATATTTGACTTCGCTACTGTGTAAGTGCACCTGGTACAGCAAGAAGGATTCACTGGACAGACTGAAGGCTTTAGAGTTTGTTTTGATCTCTTCCCTTTTTTAGAGATCTATCTCAAAGTTTCAATAAAGAACATAGTCAGCATAAGAAGGTAACAACTTCTACCCACCTTATCATAGTGCGTTAGAAGCGCGTAGAGAGGATGCTGAGGACTTGTGAATCAAGTAAATGGAAGAACATTATCAGAAGCAAAAGTCAAGGTGAATTAGGCATCGAGAACCTTAAGAACCAGAGCAAAGCTCCTAAAATGAAATTGCAACGGAGATATTCCCAGGAATCTCAAACTCTTAAATGTAGTGTAATCAAAACAAAATATGAGGAGTTGGACAACTGGGTTTCTAAAGAAGTTACTACACCTTATGTTTTATTGGCCATTCCTCAGGAGTCAGTCTACTATCAAGGTTGACAATGGCAACAAGACACTTTTTTTGGGCAGACAATGGCTGGGAGATTCCAAGATAGACTGAAGTATATAAAAGCATTTGGAAACTTTTCACGGAATACAAATTGGAGTGGATTGTTTATGGTGGAATGGACATAGCAAAGGTACATATTGAAGGTGAAGGTGGGATACAAGAATTGAAATCAAGCTAAACCACAGATCACTAACTGGCCTTGGAAACACATCTGGAAAATCAAAGTGCCTCACAAAGTGGCCTGTTTCACTTGGCTTATACCTAATGAGGCTGTTCTAACTCATGATAATCTATCAAAGAGGAAAATTTCCCAATGTTCAAAGTGGTTTTTTTAATGAGGAATGGATGCTGAGACAGTTGAGACATCTTTTTTACATTGTAACATCACTGATCAACTGTGGAAGATTTTTATCAATCTCACAGGCATCTCATGGGCACTGCCTTGTAAGATTGTTGACACTATGTTCAGTTGGGGCCAGAAACAGAGATAGACGGAGGATTATCCCAGCATGTATTGATGGACTATGGAGAGAAAGAAATGCCAGATGTTTTGAAGATGGGAGTAATAATGGGCAGAAGATCAAACACAATTATATATTGTTATTCTACTTTTGTTGTACAAAGGTTTATTCAAATGAGACTGAAATACTCCAAGATGTCTTAAGAGTCAGTTTAGGATTGTAGCCTCCATTTAGAATTTATTTTCTTTCCTCTATATGTAATTATGGATTTTCCAGTACTAAGTAAATTTAATACAAAAGTTACCAGATTTTAAAAAACAAAGATTACTAGATGACAGATTTTATGCAGTGACTTTTCCTCTATCCGATCTGTCTAGCTATCAAAAAAGGGTATCTCTTCATTACAACAGTACACATTAACCAAAAAAGATCTTTTGACGCTCCCTACATCTTTCTATAGACTATTTCTGCTCTCCTCCTCCCCTACTGTGTGACTGAATAACTGTCAAGATCTTTAACTGTCCTTCTCCCCTACTATGTGACTATACAAATTGTGGCAATACACTGGCCAAACGAACACTCTAAAATAGATACAAGCTACTAGCCAAATACAATTACGAAGCTCAATAAAGAAACTAATCTCAAAACATAATATTTTAGCAACACAAAATGGCATGAAATAAGAATAAATTTCTTACATAAAAGACCAAACAAAAAACATTTTCAGGAAGATACCTGTTCTGGGGTCTTCTCATGATATCGGCTTTGGGAGACACCTTGCGCAAGTAACTCCTTCACCCTGCCAGCAGAATAGAGTTCAGCAAGGCAACCATGCGCTTCTGCAACAAGTGCCATCCTGAACGCACAGAGCCCAAGTTGAGCCATGGCTCTATTAAAAAGTATCTGAGTTGAAATGTCCATGTGCTGGATATTTTCCTGCAAATGACTCATCAATAACAAGTCACGGGATGTTGAAAACTCATCCAAGATAGCATGGTGATATATATCACAGAGCATTGCACGGGCCTTGGTTCGTTCATCTCCATATTTATATATGAGAGAAACGAGACTGTCCATCAATGTCCTGCTGTTCTCTTCAAAAGCAGGTTTCCTAGGCACAAGCTCAGGAGTTGCAATAAATGCAGTTGGACCTCTACTCTCCTCAACCACTTTGTTTTCTTCTACAGACTCTGCCTCTCCACCTTCTGTGAGCTCAGCCAACTTCCTCATAGCATCATACACTCCTTGCGGTTTATAATAGATGAATTCAACCTGTTTAAGAGCCACTTTGGCAGCGCCCTTATAGTCGTCCATCTGTTCTAAATAACGCTGGACATTTTGAGCAAGAACCAAAAACAATGGCTCATCTCTCAGCCTCTCAACATACTGGCTGGTATGTGGATCAATTACCTGCAAGCTCTTGAAAAACTCTACATCTATCCTTTCAACAAAGGCAACCAAATTTCCCCAGATCCTTATAGTCCCTGAGTGGTCTGCTCCTTTCTGGGTCTCATTCTCATCAGGCTCCACCATGTCATCAACCACAATGTTTGGGTATTGGGTCAAAACATCAAGGATGGTTAGCATATTCTGCAAACACTTTTTCCACACATTTATAGGCATGTGTCCACTGAGACCTGGATTAATATCAAACTGGGCAGACACAACGCCAAACAGAATTTCAAGCTTCTGTGCTGGAGTCTTGGCCACCTTGGTCAAGAAGGTGAGCTGTTCAACCAATTCCATCTTTCCAGTCCCCTTTCTACCCCTAGCAGCAACGATTTCCTTGAACTTCTTGTTGACTGTCTCCCATGTGATTTGACTTGGATCCTTAAACTGTTTATCCAGAAGTTTGTCTTTCTTGTTCAGCATCCTCTCCCACCTATTATCTGTCCTGTCCGGATCATCACTGTCATCATCATTATCCTCATCAGATGCAGCTGCAATCTTTGTTGGGTCCTCCTCAAAGTCCTCTCCGTCCTCTTCTTCTTCCTCTTCTGACTCTTCATCATCACCACCCTCCTCCTCGCTCACAGGAGGATTTTCCCTATACTTATTAATCAACTCCTCATACTGCTTATTATTCTTTTTCAGTTTCTGTTTCATTGAATTCAAGGCTTTAGCATTACTACTACTCATCTTCTTCCTAGTCTCCTTATTGGCCAATGCCTGATTCAAGAAATCCTCCAGCATCACTAGAGCTTTGATATAGAGATTTGGTGGTTTAATTGATTCTGTAATGCGCATGACCTTCTCCAGCTGCTTATTAATCTTGTCAAAGCTCTCCTGCAAACTAACCCAGTCATTAATCTTCATAGCATTCTTCATCTGATCAACTGTAGCTGACAACTCCTCAAAACGCTTATCCTTGACTGACCGGACAACTCGCTTCTGTCCATCCGATTCATCACTGTCACTGTCATCAGCTGCAAGATATCTTGACCCAGGCCCAGACGGTGCATCTGGATTTTCAGCTGGCGCATCATCCTCCAGCTCGTAATCACTCTCCTCCTCCTCTTCCGTATCACTATCACCCTGCAAATATCATGTATGAACAAATCAGATTACACATTTCCTAACCGAACCATAGTTTAGGGTTTTAGGCAATAAGGACTATGCAAAACAGGCAACCACATTAAAAAACAAATCACTCATTCACAGCGCCTCCATTTCGTCCATAGATTTTGTTGCTTATCCAAACACCAAACAAAAAACCTAAATCCTTATCCAGTGAAAATACTCAAAACAAAACACATAGAATTATTTGAAAAGTGAGTTACCTGAGTCCAAAAACGGGACGCCATATCTTCAACAAGTTCTTAAAGAAACAGAGATAGAATAAGCTGCAATTACACAAAATAAATCCAAAATTGAGGATAAATTATCAAATAAATTTGTTTTACGCTAGCATGATTCACCAATATACAAAAGACTAAATATTGAAGGAGAAGAGATCGAACCTGTAAGTTGGAACTGTGGTTTACGCTAAGGTTGTAGAGGAGAATGAATGAAAAGGGAATGAAATTTTCCAGTAAGAACCCTAGACGATGATAAGGGTTTGGGCCGACTCGTTTTTGGGCCTATTATAAAAGGACTGCTACAAGTCCTAATTTGGCAACATTTTAATCCTAAATATATACAAATTCTAGGTCTAATAGTATGACAATAATTTGCCAAATAATAAAAGAATATTAACAACAATTGTAATTGTTAAGTACATAAGGTAAACATAAACAAGTTAATATGCTACATATATGCATTTTATTTATATATTGACGTGTAAATTTAGTTGATATGTATAGTAATTGTTGTATGTATACATATATTATATTTTTCTTATATCTGTAATAATATTAGTAATAACAATTATAGTTGCAATTGCATTATTTATACGTAAAAAAATGTTATATGTGTACATAAAATTTTATTCATAATAAATTACGTGTAAATTTAGTTGATGTATACAATAATTCCAATATGTATATAAAAATTATATTTTATTTACATACATAGTTTATTGCGCAACTACTCATGTGTACATCAAAAATTTTTTTACCTTCATTATAACATATTGATACATGTTGTAGTTGTATACATATTATCTATTGTGTCTGCATAGTATCAATGACATGTAATTTCAGTTTGAAGACGTATATTAGACTATTATAGAGTTCAACATCATTTTATACGAATTCATATTTCATATATACCGATTGTTGATATAAGTTATTTAAAAGAATCACTCTTATCCATTGAATTTATAACTAACAAAAATGCACAAAGAAATTTGCAGAACCAATTACTCAAAATTGAAAGATGTTGTACTCTTCATAACGTGTTCTGCTATCCATTGGGTGATAGTTCAAGAACAAAATTCACACTCTCAATAGTTCATGCATGAAATTAAAATAATTTAGGTGTGTTTTGACGCTCACTCTTTATTTTATAATCTACAGCACACTTCTTTATATTCTTTTAAATTTTTCGGTCTAACCTGGACCTATTTATTTTGGTCTGTGTTTTCAAATGTTGTTATCAATGATAACGGTCTGAAAAGTGAAGACAAAATGAAAAATGGATGATAAATAAATTGAGACAACAAAAAACTGAAATTTGTGTGGTATTAAAAATTTGATGTCAATGTCTAACCCAAAGACTTACCAGTCACCCAATCCTTTGTCATTCATTATCAACATTGAATTGCCCAAACCAAACAAGTCCATTTTACAAGGTCTTTTCAGTTTCACTATTTGTAATTCATGTTGGAGGTCTTTTCCATTGTACAAATTGATCTGTTATTGGACAGAAAGTATGCATGTATAAAACATTCTCATTGGTCCAATGAAGTAGAAATTCTACGATATTATACGTGGATTATGCTACTATATGGGCTATTTTAGTTTAAACAGTTGGATAGACGGCAATTTTGAGATAAGGCACTGACAAATGGTATGAAATTCAGAAAATTTCATTTGATAATAGGCAGCAGGCTTATGTAGTTACTAGAAGTATATGTTATATATGTATATTTCTTAAGCTGCATTTACAACGATTGAAAATGAACAAGATGCTTACTGCAGATACCAGATACATGCTACAAGGATCAGAGATATAATATTATAGCTGATATGATCCTTGTTTTTCTCATTAGAGCAGTAAAAAGTACTCCTTATATGAGTTATTGGATGATTACGGGCAATAACGGACGGAGCCAGAATATGAAGGAATAAACATATGAACATCTACGAAAGGGGTTCAGATGAACCCCTTCATGTACCCTAGCTAGCTCCGCCCATGTTTACAAGTGTCATCTAGAGGTCAAAACTGTGGCTGTTGAAATGGAAAATAGCCTGATGACCTCTTCTCTTCAAGTTCTGGCTTCTGCACTCTTTAGCAACACTGGACTGAAGAGTAGGAGGACCACACACAATCACACCAATATCTACACTTCCCCAACTCTTTGCATGTGATCCAAATATCTCTGCAGAATATAAAAGTTCAAACACATTTTCAAGAAAACAAAAGAGAGGCATAAGGACCTTGTAAAGTTCAAATGCTGTTCATACCTTGGAAATCTGGTCTTTGACCATATCGAATATTATTAACATATCGAGCCTCTCCAAAGTTCCTGTGTAAAGAGGCTTCATTCTGCTGCAAGATGTCAACTTTCTTTGTGGCGTCCTGTGGTTCCTCCTTTGATGAGGTTTTCCTTTCCCAAAGATGCCATAAAGCGATAACGAGACCCCCAAATATAAGAACACTTGCAGTCATGCATCCAATCAACAAAAGCCCCTTGTACCACCAGTAAGTTATATTGAATGGATTTATGTAGAAAATGTCCAGCAATGCTACAGTGATCACAAACCCTATGGTGGATACTATGACATATAATCCAGACCATACAACATGTCCAGTACCAACCAAACCAGACATTCGACATCCGTTGAAGCCAGGGGAGATTGAGGAGTGGTGCATTGCTTTGGGTGTTTTACCCTCCTCCTGAGGGAAAAATGAAGTAATAATTAGTAAGACATATAAATGGGGTGATGATACATAAACAAAATGAAAATAGGCAGACACCAATTACCAATGAAGGCTGTGATTCCCGCGTCACATATGTTTGAATCTCAAGATTCAGTTTATCAGAGAAAAGTGGACAGATTGCTTCCATGTCAACTGTCTCAAGAAGTGGAAGCTCATCTGAATTTTTGATAGCCCATACTATTAATATATTTCTTGGCAGGCAAGGCAAACTATCGTTGATACGGTGGAGGATATCACTCAGGATAGCTAGAAAGGGGGAAATTCCAATTCCACCTGCTACCAAAATGAGATTTTCATACCTGAGAGGAGAAACATGCATCAAGACAATTAATTACTCAACGACTTAATAACTGAAAAACCAATAAATTGAATATTCAACAGATATTGCAGCGGATTTACATACGTTAAGTGGTATGGTGACTCATGTCCATAAGGACCTTCAACAGAAGCTGTTATTTTCCTGTTATGCTGCAAAAGAGGCTCCGTCTCAGATTGTTCTACAGAAAGATTCAAGATGTTTCCCTTCAGTTTTTCAGTCCAATCTCCAAGAACCTTTATGAGAATCGCAAGATGATGTTTGCCATCAAGGGGACTAGAAGAGACACTGAAAGGGTGCCACTGCAGCCAGGACAACTCGCGTATTTGTAAGAATATCCAGGCAAGGGCATTGTAATGTAAATCTATATCGTGAGGGAAGAAGTGTTAGAATCACTGGAAAATGCAGCAATGAGGAAATCAGTTGAGTCAAAGATTTATTCTTACTTGCAGGTTTTGAAATAACGAGTTCAACGGTTCCACAAGGAAAGCATGTGGCTGAAAGTATGTCAACTGTCTTTCGTGACTGGAAGAATCTAAGGAACCGATCAAGCATGAACAGGAAGATCCCAGCTCCAGCCATCATGAAGATGAAATCACCAACATGCAAAGCCAGGAACACCACAAACACCACATACAATTGGTGTGTATAGAAGAACAGCTCAAAGTTATTTCTCCTTACTCCGGGAAGTGAAGTCACCCACATCAATAAACCAGCTAAAAGGCTGATAACTCCTGGAAGATTGGCTATTCCTATGTTTTTCCAGCCGACTAGCTGCAGTAAACAAAATTGACAAAGTCTAAGTCTCCCTTCATTGATTACTTTCCATTAACATTAATAAAAATGGTGAAGGTCCTAGTATTAGTATACAGTACACAAATAAAAGGAATCTCTATGGGCAAGATAAATGAAACTTTCAGTTTTAGAACTCACTTCTTCCAAAAGTCTCCCTTGAATTGCCCAGCCAATAATATAGAATAGACCATGAAGGCTAAAAATAGCCATAGTAAGATGTCCCAGCCAAACATGATATCTAGTGGCATGTTCAAAAGGGATATCTATAGCTCGAAGAAGAACTGAACCACGTGCAACAGGCAGAAACAAAAACGCTAAGCAGATTAATCCAATGAATCCAAAACGGAGACCTGTCAGCTCCAGCAACTTACCACTGAAAATATTACCACAACATATATTAGTCAATGAAGCAGAAGCTGTGGAAAAAGAAAACCTTGCTACTAAAGGAAACCTTCAATCCAACAACTATGGACTGGTTCTAAGTCTGAGATAAGCACTATGTGGCTGTAATTGTTACTATCCAGTCACTTCGAAACATTTACACATGGAATTATTTTTATATTTAACAGATGCACAATTTACAAATTGGGGTGACAAAGAAGAGAGGACATAGAAAACAAAGAGAAAATCCATCTGTTATTCCCGATTTAACACCAGTCGGACTAGATAACTTGCAGCAAATGAATTTAAAAGATCATTTAAATCAGTGAAGTGACTAAAATCAAACGAATACACAAAATAGCCTGAAATTAGCTAGTGATGCAGAAAGTTAACTGTGCTCAACTGATCTAAATCAGTTTGTTTTCATGAGCTAGGATATATTTCATTATTTCAGTAGGTCGAGTCTAAATTCTGGTTGAAGAATAGAACAAAATCTTTAAGCAGGCTCTGACGCCATGTTTAGTTCCTGTTTCAGTAAATTGGAATTGTCAATAATTCGAGAAGAGAGTTTCAGTACTTCCAGAATTCTGGAGAACTAAGAGCTACTGTATAAGAAGATAATAGAAGAACAGAAGTTGAAAGAAAGACCAAAATTTGAATTAAGGGTGTATTGGATTGAAACGTTTCTGAATGTAGAGCAGTTGAAGTCCAAAAAGATGCAAAATTATGTGAAATAACTATGGTTCCTTTGGAGAACGAATAACAAATTATATAACTCAGACATACGTGAATATTTGATAGGATTAAGGTAACTAGTTCTCTGAAAAGATGATCATTTTTCCAAGCCAGAAAGAATAACATGGTCTAAGTTATAGACAGCAATAGGCCTTAATCAAGCAGCAGCTACCTTTTCTCTTCGATTACACAGAAAAAACACACAAGCAGGTAACATATATGATCATGGTGACAGAATTACCTTCTCTCTTTCATGTCTGGTAAATGATACAAAGATAAGAGGTCAGCATTCTTTATACTATACATAACTACAGCCCAGACGATGTACACTGAGAAGATTATAACGCCAATCATTTCCGCAGCTGTAACAACCCCAAATGGTCCATCCACCAGCACAGGGAATGTCCATAATCTAAAATTTGGACCTTTTCCAGCCTTCTTGCTACAACAATTAAAAATTCTATATGAGTTCACAGTTCAAATATAACATCATCTTCTTATAATGAAGCTAGCAGATACACACACACACATACATTTGAGGTTGATCTTCACCCGCCACAACGAGAAGAATAATTGCAAGAAATGCAATCATGATAATTGGGAAACTGAATATCAAGGATGTGCTGCCTGCAATCCAATAGAAACTGAAATTACTCACTAACTACTAACAAAAGCAATAAACTTTGAAGTTGTGAAAAAACCTGCTGTCCCAAAAATAGATCCTTTGGTGGCTCTAACAATTGTCCCAAAAAGTTCATTAGTGAATTTTGTAGGCAACAAGAAAATAAAAGCAGCCCATGTAATAAAAGTCACCCACATTACTACTTTGAGAATCAACTTTGTTGATGATACCAAAAGTGTTGTCTTATTGAGATAATCAAATTCATCATCTTTTTTCAAAAGAAGAGGTTCTTGGCTTGAAAGTTCACCCATTTTAGAATCTTTAAACTTTATTAGCCTATATCAAAACACACCTAAAGTAGTTACCAATATATACAAAAAGGCTATAGAAGAAACCAAAGGCATCAACATTCAATATGGGTATGTACAGAATTTAAGCTGAAATCTGGCAGAAATTAGGCCACAGAAAATTGGACCACTCAAAAATTAGCCTGGGAAAAGATAAATACTTCGTATTCATAGAGAAATACGAGGTAGTATAACATTTAATCATGGAGACATGGACCATATTTTATTAGTCTTTAGTAGGTTTTTTACAGTACGTTCCACAAATTTTAGAACAAAAGGGAGAAAATGATTACTTTAGTCACAAGTCACAACGGTGAATGGTGATGATGTGCTTGAATTATTCATTTATTTGTTTCAGATTCTGTGTTTTTCACTAGTAAAATATGTTTGAAACTTGAGATGTTATAAAATTCATCAACTTTTATTTGAATTATGTTCTTATATTAAAAGTTCATCAAATATATTAAAAATGCCATGTGGGAACTCATTAAAAGATTGTGTTGTCGGTCTAACGGCACAAAAGAAACGTTTAAGCTTTCCTTTTCTTACTTCCAAAGTAAGAGATGAAAGGGTAATTTCGTTACAATGAAAGGTAAAGTTAATAATTTCCACATATAATCTATAGTTAAAATAAACGGTATATTTTGATTTTTAAATTGATAATCTAAAGAAAATAATCTCTTAATAATATAAAGATTGAAATAAAATATACCTACCAAACCCACAAATATTACCGTAGTAAATTATTACTAGTAACTAATCTAGCGTTTGGCTATATATTTCAAATATTTTTGGCAAATATTATTTCGGTGAAATTTTATCATGTGTTTGGCCATACTATTTGGGAAATATAGTTCACCTTTTTAATATATATGATTTATACCCATAAGTTTTAAAAACTATCAAAATAACCATATGTTTGTATTACATAGCAAATGACTTTGTTACCCTAAGCGGATTGTTATCATTTTCATTAATAACCATATCATCACTTTCATATTTATTGAATATTCATCACTACTTTGATGTTCACGTAAAAAATTATGTAAAACAACGCAAACAACTACTAGAGAGGGTGTTCTTATAAAATATAAAAGTTTTGTGTAGAATTTAAATTATTAAAAGTGCCCAAATAATGAGATTTGGCCCAAATACTAATTTTTTCTAGTATTTGGGAATTTGAGTTATTTGCCAAATAATGACAAGTTGTAGGACAAATACTATTTGTCAATTTTTTTCCCAAATTTTATTTGGGAAATCTATGGCCAAACAGGCCCTAAGAAACACTCACTTTCATAATTCAAAACTTCTTCCCGAATTTGCCCTTTCCAAAATAGGAGTAAAAAATTTGCTCGTCCGCAGATTTCCAGTAAACATTTGCGTCTTTCTTTTTGCCGAGTAAATAAAAGGGCGCCAATTTGAAAAAAAATAAAAATATTCGTATGATTTTCGTCTTTCGACCGTCAGGATTGACAAGACTGAATAAAACTACTTCTCTCTGTAAAATTAAAAAGTCAAAATAAAGGAAAGTCTTAAATTAAGGTCTAATCCAGGGTAAGATTGAGATTTCATAATCTCTAGATCGCTTTAATATCCAAAATTACAAAAGTACTTAAAAACATTTAAATAGACTAATTACATTATTATTAATCTCCAGTAAACAAATATTTCATCTAAACACGTTAAAAAAGAATGGTCTAAGACGAAGTTTAAGAAAATAAAAAATATTTTTCAATGTAGTCCTAAATTAAAGTTATGTTAAATGTATGAAAATGTCTTTTGATCTTGCAGTTTTAAATATATCACATGAAAAATTGAAATTAAAATGTTGTAAAAAAAAAAAAAACTTTTTTTTTAAACACAGGAAGTTAACTTTTACTTATATTTCCCCCTAAAATAGGTTTCAATCATCGAAAAATATTTTCAAAAGAAAATCATGAAAAATAACTTCCATTAAAACAAAACACACTTACACTATACTTTATATTTATTTCTTTTCTGTAATATTATGTGTGAATTATCTTATACTTGTTCCAAAATATTTAAGATTTCTCACTTTTATGCATCTACTTAACCCATACAGATAGGCAAAAGTCATTGGAAATTTTCACCTCATATAATTTTCAAATTGTGAAATAATCAAATAAAACCATAAAAAAAAACAATGGCGTAGCCCTTCCATGACCTAAAGATATCCTACAATTAGTTGCTAAAAGATACAATTTTTTTTATGATCCCTAATTTTTTGGAAGTGTGCAAATAACTATACAGAAAATGATGGAGGAATAAAATGGTGCATTTGAAATCAGTATTTATTAACGTAAAACTACTCAAATTAATGTGATGTGAGCAAACTGATTGTGACATTTTTCTGAAAGATCAAACTAGAGTCACTCATTCCTCACCCAAATTCAACATCAGCAACAGAATAGGTCCAAATTGTAGGGACATCAAACATCTATTTGAGAAATCTTATGGTGTATTTTCTGTTTCACTATCCTTTTCATACCGTCTTCAATAAATTACTTCATAATGTGTTGTATCGTAATGTATTATTTTAATATATACAACGTTTGAATAGACTGTTCTCCGTCATTTCATAATGTCACACATCCATAATTTGAATGATAAACCTACCAAAAAAAACTAAGGTATGGAGTAGAGTTACTATGAAAAGATAAGGTAAATGATAAAATAAAATTATTAAATAATAGAGAAGAAAATATTAAAGTAACGGTGCGATCACATCAAATCAATTGTTACACAAAATAAGTCTTTTTGTTGTTACTGCTACTAGAACATATGAACTAGCACATGAATTCCAGGGAACAACAGACGCTTGTAAGTGAAGCTTAATTGACCAGGGAAAGACAAAAAGGAAACAATGAGACAAAAGGTAAATAAAAGTAAGGAAATTGAAGGGTTCTAGAAGGATAAGATAACTTTCTCCGGGAAAGTCAATACCTTAAACGGCAATATATCTTAATTTGCCATGATTGTACGTACTACTTGCAGCGATCTGTTTCTTAACATCGCAGTTTGTACGCTGAAGTTTTTTCTTTCTTTCCTCGACAGCAATTTTTTGCTGAATTCTGGCACCATTATTCCTAAGAAAACAACATACACCAATACAATTATAAGTGAGTCAAATAGCTTAATCAAACATGGAAAGAGAAAAAAAGTAAATAAATTAAAAAGGGAATGCTAAGGAAAAGGCTAGGATAACTTTTCGTTACGAAGCCAATATTTGAAAGGGGTATATATCTTCATCGTTATGCCAATAACTTGTTCATAACTTTCAGCAACGGTTGTCATCCTTGGAGCACCTATCTTGAAAACAAATTTTGCGAAACTCTGTAGCATAGGTTTTCTAGGAGAACAATACAGAAAAGCAGAAACATTTGTGAGTGAAGAGACAAGTACAATAAGGGCAAGGAGTAAGAATATACATGGTAAGTGTTAATGGCTCACAATTGAAAAGACACAACTTCCCATAAGCAGGCGGTGATATCATAAGCCATCACTTCTAGTATTACAATAATGATCAGTTAAACTGTCTTCTCCTCTCAAGTTGTTGTAGGGAAAAAAGTAACACAATCAAATTGGTGAGGCCATGACAGAATACCAACAGATTGGGTGGATCTAGTATGTACTGGCAAGTATTGTGAGGAAGCAAAATGTAGATTTGAGATAAGTGTTGATGGCTTGCAATGGAAGTGGCAGAACATCTCATATGCTATTGTCAAACAATAAGGAGGATGCTCCAATATTAGTTATAGATGAGAATGTTCAACTGCAAGACAACCAAAAGGCCAAGATGTTACCATATGAGGACAGAATAAGAATGTAAAACATATTATAATACCAAAAGCTACATTTATCTCTCTGTGATCTCCACACACATAGCAAATATAATTTATGTACCTGCATGATGATAACATTAGATTCAAAGGATGTTAGCAGATTTTACATGAAACCACCATAAAACAAAGGACAGTGAAACTTACTGAATCTACTCTTAAGAGTTATTGGTTTCAAGTGGTACCTAGTTCAAAATGAACATAGTATTAAACTAGCTACTTCTCAGCATGGCTGCGAAATCATGAAGAGGTGTAATGCGATTTACGTTCTTTAGTTATTCCCTCATTACGGCATTACTTTGATTGGAAGTGACAAGTCGGTGGTCTCTTCCCAATTTTCCAGTTTATTCCTTCTGCCAAGTGCTCCTTGGTCGGTGTCAACATTACAAATTTTCGATCAGCCCTTTCATAGCTGCAATTTCAAAGATGTCAAACACTAAGAAATTTTCAAAGCAGGAAATGGGCTAAAAAGCTCCCATGAATTGATTTTAGGCCAGGAATCAGGAAACCAAGATTTTAATTTAACGTCTATATCTCTCTACCAATTTTTCCCTGCCTTCCCTCTAAGATCTACTATGCTAATGAGCAATCGATACCTATTGATAATGTCACCACTACCAACCTGAGATCTGACAATCTACCATCACAATGTGACCAAATCCAAAACACCATTGACTAGGTCATCTAAATTGGGGCAAAAGAAGTAGAAAAAAACTAAAGCATCTTTCATTCAAATATACAGATATCAACAAGAGGAAAGTTCACATGTACTGTGGTTCTATAAAAGTATCTAAAAGACAAACTCCAAGCATGACATATACCTATAGATTGCACAAGTATTTCACATATGAATGCATGTCAGGAGATATTAGCCACTTCCAACGTTGATATTAAAACGATTTGACAAGAAAATCATGTCCGCGTCTTTAAGTTGCAAAAGACAGTCACCCTGGAAATTCACAATGCTAATAAATCCATCGGAAGAGGCAATATGAAAAAAATACAGAACCATATTGAACCCCGGCAGAAAAAAAAAACAACATAAAATCAAACTGGAAATGCAATTGATAGGACATGCCAGACTGCCATGGAAACTTAGCTTCTCGTCAGTGTGTTTCGATTTCACATTGGCTTCAGAAAACTAATTATTGTGAATAAGATACAATTTTCTCAAAGATACATAGCATACAATTGACAGGTAAAAATCTGGCTGTAATAGAAAGGAAACAACCTAGTTTCATAAAAAGGGGAAAGGCTCGCTGATTCATATAAATTCCCTATATTACTTCTTTTAGACACACAATTATTGTATTGATCAAATTGAGTTGATCAGTTTCAATAAAATAAATTACTGCTAAAAGGTGATTCCTTGAACAGTAAACAAAAACTGATTCCAAGTGTAAGCAAAATCTGATACAAAATGACATATACTACCTTTGTACTTCACCAAATAGCAAGAGAAAAGATTATTTCTCCAGTAATGATTCTGTCAATCATAGTCACATCATATTGGCTGTATTACCTCTGATAATTCAGCTCTTACTTTCACCTTTAACAATGGAAGAGATCAAAAAGAGCATAAGCAGCTCCAGCTTCCTTGCTAAGGAGTCTCCACCGCCAAGAAGCAATACAAAGCTCAAGCGGATCCACTGAAACACTATAAACTGCCACATAATAAACAAGACCAAAAGAATTTGATTTATCAATTCCAACTATAGTACTTCAATTGCATACTCACCAAAGTAAACACTCCTTTTTTGAGGATTAAAGTAAGCACACTCTTTACCAGGAAAAAAACAGATCAGTACATTATTTGTAACAAGTTATTGAAGACTATCTGCACATACGTTTATTTTTCCCAACACTTGAAAGTTGGAAGCATTGTCTCATTAAAAACCCTTTTTCAGAAAATCCGCTTAATAAATCACCCATAGATGTCGCTAGATCTATAAGTGAACGAAAGAGCAGAAAAGGTAAGAGAAATGAATGGTGAACACATCAGCAAATATACCTTGATAATAGTTTGAATTTGTTCCTTTGCCTCATCATTTTTTAATAGCAAGTCATAATGCCCACCTCTATCATAATGCTGCAGAAAGAAAGCGTTTCAGCAATTTGGGAGGTGATAAATTAAAATGCCCATGACAGGTTTAGCTAGTTATGGAAGACATGTGAGCAAACCTAAGCCCAAAAAGTATGTTCTGAAGAGGGCTCTTTTTCCACACTGCAGCACCAGGCATAATGTTACTGTATAACCCAATTACAAAGTTAACAATTAAGCACACATCAAACCAACAGAGACCATGACATCGAGAATGACATCGGATAGAACAAGCACATCTCCATACAAAGTTTTAAGACATCAATGCCACAAAGAACAGTATCCCCCTTAAGTTGATGTCACTAGAGTCCAAAGAGTATCAATAAAACATGTGAAGTTAAACTGAAATTTTAACACCAAACAATCGCTTCAAATTCAATAGAGAGGTTGAACGATCCAAATGGAAACACCTGACATGGAAAGAGAAGAAGTAATAAACTAAGAGGAAACTGAAGGGAAAACACTAAGACAACTTTCTCTGACAAAGCCGTACCTGAAATGGCTATAATCTCACATATCTATGCCAATAGCTTGCTTACAGTTCCTAGCTTCGATGGAGCACCATCCGTACCAGCAGTTCAGTACATCCTATATCTGTTTTCTTGACAGCAAACCTTCTCAACTCTTTGGCACCAGCGTTCTATGCAAACAACATATATTAATATGAAAAGCCATGGAAACAGAAAAAAAAAGGAAAAAAATAAAAGAAAATAAAGGAAGAAGGCCAAGACAACTTGTTCTGCAAAGAATACCTTGAACCACTATTCAACTTTTTTTTTTATGGCAATACCTTTCTGTAGCTTCTAGCGATGGTTGTACCACTTGGAGCACCTGTGAAACGGGCATGGGCAAAAACACCTGAAACAGCTGACAGAATCACAATTGTATGAAGCTGAATCAACCATGGAAAGATAACAAAAAAAAAAAAAAAAACAGAAAAAGAAAAGGTAAATAATAGAAAAGGAAAATGAAGGGAGAAGGAAACTTTCTCTGGAAAGCCAAGCACCTAAAACAACTATTTGTCTCTGTGATGAATTTTCAACTTGGATCACCCAGCAGTATACATCCTAGACTTGTTTTCTTCTTTATAGCAAACTTTTCTGAATTCTGCTGGACCTATACAAAAACAACATACACGAATAGAATTGTGTACAACTGAAAAAGCTTAATCAAATATGAAATGATAAAAGTAAATAAAAGAAAGGGAACTGAAGGGAGCTATATATCTTACACAGCTACACCAATGGTTCATAACTTCTAGCAATGGTTTCCATACTTTTGAGCGCCTGTATTAACATAGCATTCTGTACATACTAAAATTGCCATCTTTCTGACAGCAATTTTTGTTGAATTCTATAGCACAGGTGTTCTAGAAAACAACATAGAAAAATAGAAACATGCATGAGTGAACTCAATCAACCATGGAAAGTGAAAAAGAAAATGAAATAATAGGAAAATAGGAGGGAGAAGGCTAAGATAACTTACTCTGATATAGCTATACCAAAACTTTGAAAGGTATTCATCTGGGACTTGTAATTATCTAGACATAACTAACCATTACTTCTTTAATAGTTATAATGATCAGTTGAGCGGTCTTCTAAAGTGGCAGTGTGGAAAAAAGTAGCATCAGAAAATTGATGAGGCCATGACACCACACCAACAGTCAACAGATTGAGTGGATCTAGTGTGTATTGACAGTACGTAAGGAAGCAAACTGTAGAGTATGTGACAAGTGTTGATGGCTTGTAATAAAGTGTGGAACATCTCATGAGTAGGCAGTGAAATCATATGCCATGATGCTTTTGTCAACCATCTAAGAGGATGCAGGATGCCCCAATATTGATTTTATATGAGAATATCCAACTGCAAGACAATCAGAAGGACAAGAGGTTACCCTATGACGAAGGAATAAGAATGCAAAGCAGACTATAATACCCAAATCTACTTGTATAGTAAGACTTCACTAATTCTCCATGAACTCTACACAAACAGCAAATACAGTTGTTGTACCTGCATACAATGATAACCTTAGATTTGAAGGATGGTTAGCAGATTTTACATGAAAACACCATAAAAGAAAGCTATTGAATTCACAACCATTTAACTTATTTTGCTATGTCAATACCTGATTAAGACATATCTAGCGTTACTTCTCTAATTGGTGACAGAAAACCAACAGATTGAGTGGATAAATCTTGACAAGGAAGCCAAGTCTAGAGTTTGTGATAAATCTTGATGGCAGGCAATAATAGTAGATGATCCAAAAGTAGATACAACTCAAGAAAGATCATAACTAGAAAGATTATTAACAAATATTGTGAAATCTTGAAAATATATCCCTTTTTCTTATGCTACTAGAAAAAGTAGGGCATCAAAATTGGGCAAAAGTAAATGGAATTGATATATAAAGTAAAGTTAACAAGCAGTGCAATTCTAACACAAGAACTTCAGAATGTGAAACTGCTTAAAACTTGAATTTTCAAAATAAATTCATGTTCCCGTCTTCCTGGAAACAAGAAACTGAACAGGTAAATCAAGAAATTGAACAAACTTCGATTATCAAAATAAACTCCTAGCCTTTAATCAAGAAACAAGTAAATCACTTCTCATTCTCGCTATGTTTTGTTCTTAAAATTCTGCATTCCCATTACTTATATATATTAAAACGGTAACCTTTTGATTTTTGACGCGCCTTACATTTTCTTTCCTAAAAAAATGTGTCTACTTTTTGTAATTATTAACCATAACTCATGCAACATTTTTTTTTAACTATGTTTAAAAATTCTGATCTTTTTGGTAAGTACATGAAATATTTGCCAAATGATTTTTACAAAATGGTTAGAGATTGTTTGGTTCGCACACAAAGTTATCCTGAAATTATATTCTAGAGATTATAATTATTTGATTATTTTATCCCACCTCTCAAGTGAAATAAAATAATACTATTATTTCCGTTCATTTTGGAATTTGTATGTAGCGTAAAACAATTATTGATATAGGATTTGCCATAATATCTATATTAGTAGATGTTTAGTATTAGATTTTGAAAAAATGATTTGTGAATTAAAAAATTATGCTAGAGGTAAAATATGGAGAATTTTTTTTTTTTTGATATGTTAAAAATGAATTTATTTTTGAAATATTGAATAAGTAACAGTGAACCAAAGGAGTACTAAGTTGGATGGGATAAGTTTGAATATTCAGGATTCACGAATGCATGTATACGTAGTGTATCTATCTATACCAATTTAAATATTGTATAACCATGTATATATGATGTACAATTATGTATAATATTGAAGCAGTTTATCTTCCTCAACGAGATGAGTTTTTTTCTTCAATTCCGACCAATTCAAATTTTCTCTATGCAGTCCCAATTTTGAGATGTACGCTATTCTCGATGTTTTAAGTCTTTTGATATATTATTTAGCTGAAACGAATCACGTTGGCGACATGTCAAATTTTAAAATTTGAGTTTCAAAACTTTTCAATGTAATATTCCAATGGACATCGGCTCAAATCTAAACAATTCAGATTTTAATATAAGCTTCCCTCAATATCTTAATTCTTTTGATATCTTATTCGCTCGAAATGATACACATTTACGTTAAGTTGAATTTCAATATTTAAAATTCAAATCTTTTCGATGACGAATTTCAATATACATCAGCTCAAATCTTCGTCTAGCCAACTCAAAAACAATTTGATCCACACAAACAAACAAACAATCTCGATAATAGAAAAAAAAATGGAGAAACAATCGAAAAAGTGAGAGAACATAGAAAAACAACGTAGAAAACAGAGAAGGACAAAAGAGAAAACAAGGAGAACAATAAAGGGTTACGTGACTATCTTTTTATTAATAAAGCAATAGTTAGGGCATTTTTGATTAAAATAATGACGGGGTGATTGTTTTGTTTAAATTACGCCTACTAAAATACACTAACGGGTCGTTTCACTGGACTTATTTTAATATAAATAGATTCATAATTAAAGTGGATAAATAGAGTAATAAATCGTTATAGAATGAAAACTCCAAATAGGATTCAACTCCTTTTCATTTTACTAAGTTCCTATTTAAATTAGTGACACATGACATATACTAAATTAAATGGCTAAAATTATATTTATCATAATTTTAACAATATATTATATTATCTTGTCCATAAATATAGGGGGGAAAGTTCTCTTCCTGATTTTTTTAACCAATGATGTTACTTCGTTTTTAATTTCAAAGTTAATCTCAGAGAAAGTTTCAAAGAAAAACTAGGATAAAAAGATTAATTTAAAAGAAGAAAGATCCAAGGTAAAAAGAATTAGAAAGAGAACTTCCCCCAAATATTTATGGACAAGATAATATAATAATATAATAATATAATATGTTGTTAAAATTATAGTAAATATAATAATTTTTAATATCAAATATATAATACATTTATTATTTAAACCATGGTTATAGATTAATTTTGAAAAATCTTAGTTATTTAATTTAACCCGTGTCATATGTCATTAATCTAAATACTCTCCCGACCCTTTTTTACTTGTCAAATTTTAACTTTGCACGTGTCCCTTTTTACTTGACGGTTTTGACAAATCAAGAAAAAACAATATTTTTTTTTTTACCTATTATACCCTCAATTTATTTAGAGAGTTACTATTTTCGAAAAAAATAGAACCTTTTTATTGCGTAAATTGATTTTGAAATTTTATCAATTTATAGGGATAAACTGGTAAACTTATCAAGTCAATTATTATTTTCTTAATAGGTGTGTCAAATAAAAAATAGACAAGTAAATAGATACACAAGGAAATGACAATTTGGAAAAAATAGAGAGAAGATAAATGAAAAGGAGCCAGATCAATAAGCATATTATTGACCATTAACTCAAATATGTAATAGAAAGGGAAGTTATATACATAGCCCATAGGTAGTGGTTTGATTTTATTCAATTCAATCTTTTTCTTGATTAATATCACATTAATCAAATATTGTTAGTAATTCTTTTAATTCACTGCTCAATTCAAATCAAATTACAAGTGTTTTTTTTTATTTGTTTTGGTCAATCATATTACAATTTTTTTTTTAAAAAAAAGGCATAAAGAGAAGAAGTTTTTTTTTTTTAAAAAAAGAAAGAGAACTTGTCTCAAGTTCAATTCTTAATATGAAAAATCCTTGATAGAAACAACTTTCAATGAATTCGAATTAACGAAACATCCCTATTACTATCAATGAGAAACCAATAAAAAAAAAATGGACAAAAAGTAAAATGTTAGGAAACTACAAAGTATTCGGAGTGGGGCCGGCTGGCGCAGACGTATTCGGGTCGGGCCAGCCGATAAGAGGACAATTTCAATTTTGGTACCAACTGTATCAGTATATGTTAGTATCAGATAGTCTGTTCTTGTTGTTCATTTCTGACAGTAGGAAGATTTGCCATTGATATGGTGAGTACTTATATCGTGCTACACTAATTATGTTGGCAAAAACAATTGAATGGGGTTTTTATCAGTAGTTTTTATTTGTTTATTTCATGAATTTTCAGGCAGGGAGTGGGGAGGAATCAAAGAAGTTGCAGCTCTACTCATATTGGAGGAGTTCATGTGCATTTCGTGTTCGAATAGCTCTCAATTTGAAAGGTCATTTTTCCGATTACTTTCTCTTTCCGAAAAAAGAGTATTCTTTGTTAACCCTTTTTTTTTTTTTTTTATTGTTAGGATTGGATTATGAGTATAAAGCTGTTAACTTGCTTAAAGGAGAACAAAGGGACCCTGGTAAGTCTGTAACTTTTTAGTTTTTTTTTTTTTGTTGGGTGTTTGAGTTTTTGAACGGTTGAAAGATTGGGTGTGTGTTTGGTATGATGGAAAGTGTTCTCTTGGAAAATAAGTGGTTGTTTTACTTATTTTCTTGTGTTTGGTATGTAAGTGTAAAATATATATCAACTATGTGTGTAAAATCTACACAAACACTATGGGAATTGTGTATGGGGGTCTATGAGGGTGAGGTGTATTGGAGGGTGGAAAGAGACAATCAGTATGGAGTATGGAATGATACTTGTGGAGTTTCTTTTCCCTACTTCCACTAGGGAAGTCATTCTCCTCATTTTTAAGCACTTGTTTTCCTACTGAAAATGTTCTCCAAAGATTTTGACCCACCGAACATAGGAGAAATGGAAAAACCATACCAAATACACCCTTGTTGATCAATAGAGAGCGTGTGGTATTTGTTAGTTAGAATGTTACATGGAGGTGCTGGTTTTTATTAAATAGGATTAAAGACAGTAAATTGGGTTCTGGGGGTGTTAAACAAATCACTGTAGAATTCTTTTGAACTTATTTTCCTTCTTTTTCATCTTTGTAATGTGTGGAATAGAATACTTGAAGCTGAATCCCCTTGGATATGTGCCCACATTGGTGGATGGACATGCAGTAATAGCCGACTCTTTTGCTATCTTAATGGTGCGTTTTTCTTGTGCTGTGCCATTTGAGTGTGTAACTTTTTATCATTACTATGTTGGTAATTAGAAGATTTTTTGGGCAGTATCTGGAAGAGAAGTATCCCCAGCGAGCATTGTTGCCTCAGGATTGTCAGAAAAGAGCAATCAACTATCAGGTACAAAGGAAAAGTGGATGATGGTATTTTATGGCCATCAAGAGCTAAAGTTCTTTTGTATTGATTAAAAAAAATAGGAACTATAGTTTTTTAGTGCCGTGCTCTGGGGTCTGATTATTTGATATCACCGTACGTATGTAGCTTAAGCAGCTGGACCAAAGTTCTGAATTTTAGCGATTTCATGCAGTGGAATGAAAATGACTTGGTTGTTACCTGGAATCTCTGCTGAAACACTTCCCTCCATATTGAGAATGAATCAATTGCTTTTAAACCGAATGTTGCTTATTTGAAAATAACAAGAACTTAAGATACCCTGATAAATACTTGTAAAAATATAGATAATATAATGTTGAATGGTTTAGCACATCATTCAATTGAAATTCTACTTGTTTTCAATCTATTTCCTGTTGAGGAATTCAAAGAACGGTGTACATTTTAAGTATTATCTTCTGATGACTTGGTATTTCATTGTTTCATCACTTAGATGTGTCTTGAGTGACTAAAATTACATGGTTTCCTCGTCTCAGTTGTCTAGTATTTCCAAGTCCATCTTTTGTTGAGTCCATAAGCAAAGTAGGATAATCCACTTAAGCAGATGAAAATATCATGTAATCGAAAACTTTGGGACTCTGCTGTCATCTATCTGGAATATGGCCTTCTTTGCTTCCACTTCACTAAAGTACTGATACCTCTTATGAAATAAGCTGCCAGAAAGAGAGAAATTTTAATTCCTGTAGCTCTTTCTCAACCTTTATCCCTAGTCTCCTATGTCTTTCTGTTTGCCTCTTTTTTCTTTTTGAAATATTATTTTACCCAAGTTCTTGGAATTGGAATTGATTTAGCATATCTTCCCGTGTTTTCCATTTCTGCAGGCTGCAAACATTGTTTCGGCAAACATTCAGCCTCTACAGAATCTTGCTGTACTTGTGAGTTTAAATTATTATTCTGTTCACTGGTCATATAAGGTCATTTTCATGTGTTTAAAGATTCATACGATTTACTTTTTTTTTTGGCCTTCCCATTCACAGAAGTACATCCACGAAAAAGTTGGCCCTAATGAGACAACCCCTTGGGTTCAAAGTCATATAACAAAAGGCTTTGAAGGTAACATTTCTGTTAGTGCATTTGCAGACATAACTTACTTCCTGTCCCATAAATTTGTTTTTGATAAGTATTTTGGTCCCATATGCCGCTCGTAGGACTAGATTTGGACAGTACCTCTGCGTGCTTCACGTTGCAGAAATTGAATGGCTTACATTTAATTTTCGGAATTTTACAAATGTTCCCTAAGAAGAGCCTAAGATTCTTGGATGAAGACACTAGAATGGTCATTTTCTTGTACGTAATTTTGCAGTTGTCGAGTACCTAACTTAGCACTCGCTGGTATAAGTTAATCTGAGACTCAGTAAAGGTTGTTGTAGTAACTTCAGGCTGAATTACTGTTTCGCTCTTAGGCACTGTGTATTTGATGGAACTTCTATTCAGATGCTTATAACAGAGATTTTCTTTTCTGTTAGTAGTAACCCAGCCTATCAAGCAGGGGCAACTATTTGCCATTATCAATATCCCAGCCAAATTTGCATTAGCTATTGATTGGTTGGCTTGTTCTTGCAAACTTTTGCTTCTGGTTGCTGAAATTGCATCTCCTTTTCTTTCACTGGTCCTGCTTGCTTCTTTTTTTCGTCCTCTGAATCTTGTTTTAAGATCAACTCGTCTTTGTAACAGCTACATGCTTTTGCTCTTCTTGAATTTTGGATCAAGCTGATGCGTTTAGGAAATAAACCAAATTAATATCCAAAAAAGTTGTTTCCTGTAGATCTGTAGTATGTGTTTTAGATGCTTAGGTCCTTGGCATTTGTAATTAAAGTTCCAGAAGACACTTCCCAAAAGAAGGTTCCTGTGGCCACGACGTGCTAGGATTGATTGTTTGATGTACTGCAGTTGATTGCAGCTCACCAGAATAAACTGATTTTAATTGTAACAGTAGGAGTTGTTAGAAGAAGGATCTATCTCAGTTGATCTAGAGGTTTTCTTAACAGAGATTTGCTTTTGCAGCACTTGAAAAGCTACTTAAAGATTATGCTGGAAAGTATGCAACAGGAGATGAAGTTTACATGGTTTGTTTCTTTTCAGTTCATATATTGCCGCCTCATATGCACTGACAACACACAATGCTAACAGGTGTCTTGATATGTTTCATACATGTGTTGACCTTAGCAACTCACTGTGCATTTCCAAGTCTTTTACCCCATAGGTCTCATATGCTTTCTTTTTTCTTTGATAAGTAAAGGGAAATTATATTAGTAACACTCGGGGATATGCTATTAGCAATATTAAGTAAAATCTCCACCTTTTCTATCTCCCAGACATTAAAATTCCTTCTAAATTGAAACGTTCATGAGCTTCCATCCCGATAATCAGCTACTCTACCATTTTTTGTCAAGTACAACGCTATATAATCAGGAATCGTGACCACTTATGATTTGTTAGGACTCATATGCTTTCTTAATTTGGTCAAAGAAGGTAAAGATCATTCAATTCTCACGTAATAAGTAAGCTCACTAGAACTTGATTGTAAAAAAAAAAAAACAATTATACCTGCATAATGAAGTAGTGATTACCTGATTCAGTTCACTCAGTATTACCTCTAACAGACCAAAACGATTGACACTTCTATTATGCCATATAGAATCCAATTCAGATGCTTAACTTGTTTTGCAACTTGCAGGCCGACTTGTTTCTGGCACCTCAGATCCATGCGGCAATCAAGCGTTTTGAAGTTGACATGGTAATGCCTTTATAATAGACATCCCACTGTATACATGAGGGTCATTTTCATTTCTACTCGCTTTCTGGTATAAAAAGAACATGGTGCAATAAAGATTTTGTAAACCTAAAGAAGGGAACTTAACGTCTTTCTTGATTTATGTAGTTCAGTGTCTTCCAAGCCTCAGGTAATTAGTATCTGATCTTGTGAATTTTTTCTTAATGGCATTCATAATGAGTACCTAAAAGTTACTTCTTTTTCTCATCTCGGAGTAGAGACAAGGCAGTGCGCTGCTACCTTTCT
The DNA here is from genome assembly GCA_035578085.1 of Solanum pinnatisectum. NCBI lineage: Eukaryota > Viridiplantae > Streptophyta > Magnoliopsida > Solanales > Solanaceae > Solanum > Solanum pinnatisectum. The sequence goes on from CM069076.1 coordinate 60,758,264, forward strand.
TGATCAAATAAAGGGGTATTTATTGCTGCTTCATTTCATTTGTCTTGGTAGCAGCAATCGATCGTTTCCTGACAGATTACCTTCTGTGAATTAGTGTCTTGCCAATCCATTGCTTTCTTACTTTCTTTTTTTTTGGGTATATTTATTCTTTTAATAAATTGTTGCTTTCAAGAAATAGTTTTTTCCTCTCAAATAAACTGGATGGTATATACCCACTTCACTTGATTTACCATAGTCAATGGTGGTACTTTCATGTTTCGTAGGTGAAGTTATATGCATACATCTCTTTCTCTTAATGAATATCTTCTTCCTAAAAGTTGTCAATGCAATGTGCAGAATCAATTCCCTACTCTGTTGAGGGTATTTGAGGCTTACCAAGAGCTGCCTGCTTTCCAGGATGCTATGCCAGAAAAACAACCTGATGCCACATGCTGAGGCAAGAATCTGAGGTAGTTAATTACTTTAGAGATCAAGAATATTAACTATATTCATTTATTATATTGCCTTAAATAGTCATACCTGTGCACCAACAACCACTTATGTTATCACACACTAATTTGTTAGTATTTCAATGAACAGGCCATCCATCTCCTTTAAAGTTCCTTTCTCAAACCATTGGCACAACTGCTGGACTTGCATTTTAGCAGAATTGTTAGCTGTTTGCTGCACATTCTATTTCTGAAGGCATTTGCCTTTTGTAAACTTCTTTACGATGAATAAATATAGAGCTGTGTAACACTTGCAAACTTCTTTACGATGAATACATGTAGAGCTGTGCAACACTTGCATACTTTACAATGAATAATGTAGAGCCGTGTAACACTTAAGTTATGGCACAGTCATGAGCTACTGAGTACAGATGGTGTTGTACCTATGTTAAGGGGCCTAGGATGAGCATTCCTTGGTCTATGTTGTGATTTGTGAGATATTATAAAGTTGTCTGCATTGGTTGAACTGAGTACTTGGTAGACATATCATTAATCACCAACTCGGTAGCTTGTTGTGGTGTTCGCAATTGTAGGAGGGAAAAGGATTTCTACATGAAACAGATATGGTGCATGTACCGTCATGGAAGAGAAAGGAAGTTGCATCAACAAAAGAAAAGACAAATTTAACATTAATCATCATCAGGAAACATGCCAATATGGCCGAAATATACAAAACCAATACACTAATTATGTATATCCAAAGGCATTGGACTGTAATTATCCCTTAATCAATCATTCATGCCTGAATTTTAAGCTAGCATGAACATAATATTCTAAGTTACACGCCAAGCTTTTCTGTTGAGGTTATCTTCAACTTCTTGCATTTGCCATTTCTTTTCCGTCTCATATTTGCGGCAGTAATAAGTTTATATTCCGAGCGGGGCATCTCGCTAAGCTTACCGAACCGTTCCTCATAAAAGTGCCACACCTCTGACCTGATCAAGAGAAAAACCATTAACAGAACTTAAGCAAGGAAGTTCAGATAGAGAAATAAGCTGGACCAGGGAAATAGGTGCAGCAGCCTACCAATATGCTAAGAACTGAAACGGTGCATACTTCCCATAAATATTTTCAACATCTCTTTGAACGTTCTGTATGATGGAAGTTCTCCCATGAACCTGGAATTTTTTTGGAAAAGTGAATGATCTGTCTTAAGATTCCTAATAACATAATATATCACGTGCGCAGGTGTACACTGGTACAAGTAATAGACGTGCCTTTAAGTCAAGTTTGAAGTGAAAGTTAATACCTGTTTTAGATGCCTAATTGTTTCTGAATCAGTAGGAATCACATGATAATAACCCAAGCACATCAGTACATTAGCACAAGTAAATGGGCCAAATCCATCTATTTCTCTCAGCTGCTCAGCCATTTCATCATAATTGGACAAGCTTGGGTTGCTACAAGCTTCTTCAAGTTCTTTCAACTGAATACTGCCTTCTACTATGCCCTTAGCAAGCTTTATAATGCGGCCGGCTCTATAACCAAGACCGCAACGCTTTGCAAGAAAACTTTCATCAAGGCTTGCCAATTCTTTCGGGCTAGGGAAGTTCCCAAGCCGAGTAAAAGAGCTCAGCTTTCTATCATCTGAAGGATCAGGATTGAATGGTGCACTTGTATTAACTTCACAAACCTCAGTAGTATCCTGACAAAGATTACTTTTTTGGAGAACCTCTTCACCAACTGAAAATGCAGGTGTCACAGTTACACCCGGTTTCCCTATATCTATGATTTCTTCGACTTCGGTAAGCCTCTCCAACAAGTTTCTGGAACATCCATAAGCTCCAGCTCTTTCCCGTGATTCTTTTCCTGCTGGTGTTCTTGGAGTGAAATGCTCAGACTTGGAAGTTACGCCCTTCAACTGATTTTGATTATCAGGATCAGGAAAAGATGCAGCTGAGGAGGGGCAGTTCAGCTCCAACTGAAGCTCACATAATGCTTCCGCCATGCTCAACGTCCTTGACCACCTACACAAAGGAAGCAAAGATTATCAGAAAAAGGCACATATTTATGAATATTTCTTTCTTTCGATTTTATCCAAACACCAAATCAAGCTGCTACCAGGGCTACATGACCACAATTTCACTTCTCATTAAACAATTGGTTCATTCTCTTGTTTTCTTCAAAATCTTGACTTCCCTACTCAGCTTGCATAACATCACTGGGTCGACTAGAAAAATTCTTAGCATAGGTTTATACTATATGGTCTCTTTTTGTTAATGAATGTAACTAGTTTAATACTGCTACTCAGTTCAACTACTCACTGGCAATTGCAGAGCAGCATACACTTCACCATGTCCTCAAACAATGTCGGCGATCTAAACACTCTCCCAAATCCCCTCTCCTTTGCTTCTCCACAAATCTCCTGAAACTGTTTCACTCTTTTATTCTCTTCCACTGATAATCTCACCATTCGCCTCACTTGACCCTATATAACAGTAAAAGTACACCCCAGCCAATAAACAAAGCCACACAAGGATATGCATAAGGTACAAAATTTACACAAATACTTTCGGAAAAAAAGAGTACCAGCAGAGAGCGTCGGTGTATAGTAGAAAGGGAATCGGTACCGAAAACACAGAGAAGGAGTGAATGAGGAGAATCCGAGGGTTGAGTAATTTGGACGAGAACTGATTGTTCGTGATCATCATCGTTAATGTTTTCGGAGAGGCGTAGTGGGCGTTCCAGGGTTTTGGAGAGAGTGTCCCAGCGGTTTGGGGCCATCATGAATAGGCCGTGGCTACATACTGCTTTTTCCAAATCGAATGTGGCGCAGTCTCCGTCTCCGTCTTCGAGTGGTAGCTCCACCACCACGCTGCGGTGGCTATCGATCTCTTGCCGGTGCTGCATTTTACTGATGAGAGCCGTTGGAACGAGAGAGGAGAAAGAATAAGAATAATAAATCTGCAGAGCATTATAGCCCTTACCTTTGGTAAATGTTCATTGTCGCCCTAATTTTTTATACCAATGAATAATTAAATGGGCAAACTACATAAATCCCACCAGTTTAGTCATAATTACTAAAATTTTTGATAGTTTCAAATATTACTTCCTCTATCATATTTCATGTTTGAAATACATGTATTTAAATTCGCGAGATACATGTATCTGTCGAATTTTAAAAAAAAAATACTAAACTTCATTAATATTATTAATAAAAGACAAAAACATGTATATCTTGGTCATTTAATTTGATTAATTTCATTTTATTATTCTTAAAATAATAAATTCATTAGTTTCATGTATCTATTATCAATATATGATGTATCAAACAAATTAAACACTAGATAAATGAGTATCATACAAGTACATTATCTAACCTAATATTAATTTCATGTATCTATTTATATGACCTAATATTAATTTCATGTATCTATTTATATGATCTAATTTTAATTTCATGTATCTTTTATATGTATCTAGTATTAATATGATGTATCAAGTATCAATTTCATACATTATATTCAAGAACATGTATCTCGGATACATAATATACATATAATTATATATATCTAACTATGAAATGTAATTAAAACGCACAAACTTAGTAATAAATCACGAGTGTAGAGTATTTGTCTTATCATTAATCCAAAAAAATTCAAATTGATGTACGGAATTAATGACCGTAAATTTTCATCCATTAAAAAGTATGGAGAACTAATAGATACAAACAATGTAAAAATCCTAAAATCGATCTTCAAAAGAATTAGAGCTTCGAATTAGATACATTAACACGGTAAGAACAAAATTACAATATAATATCTCGAAATAACTGAACAAAATCTTACTTTACCTATTTATATAATATTGATTATAGAGAATTGATTATGAATTTAGTACATGCAAACACGTATTGAGATGCTTGACGAAGAAGGGGGTAATGGTAGATGTGTGTGAAACAAAACATGTATTGAAATGGTTGAGGAAGAAGAGGGGCAATTGTAGATGTGTGTAAACAGTGAATAACGTGGGGGAGTGGGCTGATGGTGTGAAGAGAGAGGAAGTAATTTGAATCGTTAAAGTCCCATTAATTAAGGATATATACTTCAAAGATAATTATTAAAAATCATATTTAAGGGTGTATCTAATTTAATTTTTTAAAAAATATGGTATAGTTATTAAAAAGTGGTATTATATGTAATATTTTTAAACTAGAGATAAAATGTGAATATATGATAGTAAAGTATGTCTAGATAGGTAGTTTTTCCTAATTAAATATCAATTTATCTGAGGAAAACGACAGTTCAAAAGTAACTCAAATAGCGAACCAAAATATTGTATAATTACTAATTGATAACATCTCGTAAAGATAAATATAATTGGAATATCCTTATGAAAATAGCTAGTTAACTAACTAAAATTGATGTCTTCAATTTCTATCGGCCTTCACGTCTTAATTTTTTTCTTTTGAATTATTAAAATTTTATTCATTTTCTATTTGAAAGTGAACTTATATTTGTTCATGAAAGAACACTATTTAATATGTGTTGTTTGAAATATTTTAAAAGAAATTTAGATATTTTTATTGTTTGAATGTTAAGACATATAATTGATTTATATCTCATATAAAATAATGCTAGATATTTTAAATTTTATGAGTTTCTTTAATTTTTGTATTTTGTATTTTTTTTTTGTGTTTTATGCTATTTTATTAAAGTTTATATTAAATAAAATAATGATTTATGAAGCTTAAATTTCATGTCTCAAGCTGCGTACTAAGTAAAATAATTTACCTCACGTTCCTGCATTTTAAAACAATAATTTTACTTATAAAACTTATAGAAAGATGCAATTAATCACTTATATGTTACTTTATTTTAGGCACAATGAAAAAATTAATCGTGTGTTATTTTATTCTAGACTCAATGCACAATGAAAAAATAAAAATAAATATATTAAAAAAGAAAATAGAAGGCTGTACTAGAGCTAATTTTTTACTTTGTTATAACTATGTCTACAAAATAATTCAGGTGTAATATTATTGATTTCATAACGACTTACTATATTTAGCGCTTAAAATTCACGCATTAAAAGTTATTTAGTGCTTAAATTTCACGCATTAGAATTATTTTTGCTTATTGCGACCGTTAAACAATTCCCGGTCTATATATTCGATAGACGAAACCCTCATGTCATTCTTGAACAAACATAATTTTTAGAAATAAATTTTGACTTCTTTGGAATGTTCAACTTTCGCCATGGCGCCCATTCTTGTTCTTTGTACTTCATTATTTTAAGGCCTAGGGCGGTTTCTTTAGAGTTTAAATGGAGTATTTGAATATTTAAATGGAGTTTAAAGTAGCAATCTTTATCTAGGAAGAACTCTTCTTGATTCGTTCATACAAGAATATGTCCTCTTCTTGATTTTTCATACGTTGTATAGAAAAGATTTGCTTTCTTGTTTATGTTAAACAACAATATTTTTTACCTGCACCCTTTAAATTCTTCCCCCTTTATGATTAGTTTATTAGGATGATGAAATCAGAAAGTGACATGGGATTTGGATATTTGGTCAAAATTCTTGATTTTTATCAAGAAACCTTCTTCTTGTTGGCTTGAGGAATCAGGGTATGTAATATACTGTATACACATTATTTTATTTGTCTTGACTTTGTTTTCAACAGGTTTTCTTGGACTCATTCTTTTGTCCATGCAGCGTGAAGGTCAAGGATAACTTGCTGGATATTAGGAAGGCGTTATTTACAAGATTTGCACTGAAATATAGTTTTTCTTTTCCAACAAAAGGTTGGGGTTTTGGATGTTCAAGAAAAAGGTTTTGCTATGCTGGAAATGGGTTCAAGAAGTCATGTCTTCCTCCTGATTTTTGTATCCCAAATTCTGGCTATACTGGGACAAACAAACAGCAATGATGGTACTGTTTTTTTTTCTCTGATTATCCATTTAAGATTACTTGATATGCACTCTCCTGTTTTTCTTGGTTAAATTTGAAACTGTTTCAGATTTGATTGCGTGTGAGTCTATAACCTAGGCCATAGATAGCTAGAATTGAGTGTATTCTAGATTCCTAACTGTTCAAAAGTACAAACAGCTGAATTGTTTTTGGGTTCATGAAATAGAAACTAATAACTATCGTATTCCATCCTGCGTCGTGTATTATTCTATTTTTGGAATTTAGACGAAGCATGTTGTTTTACTTTCTTTGATGTCACATTTGTGTGGGCGGAGTTTTGATTTGACTAGTTCTTTGAACTTTGAGTTGGAGTGACTAATTCATCTGAAAAGTTTGAGGTGCCTACAGTCCCAGCCTATAGTTCTTGCTGATTGTTAGTGGGCTGCTGGCACTCTGTTGTGATTGATTGCTCTATGCATGCTTGTGTGAGCTAGTATGTGGAAAAAATACCAAAGTTAAGCAACAGGAAGGGATAACTAAGTCATACAAACGATGAATGAGAAAACTTTATGATCTAGCAGTTCTTTAGCATTATTGAAGACTGAATGATGGGCAAAATGCTAGGCAACATATTCCATTCAAAACTAAGCACATTTTAGAGGTACTCAGAGTCGTGTTTTCTTTACTGGGATCTCTTTCTGCCTTTACTCCCAATTTAGAACATAGGATTTTTTTTTTTGAAATATGCTCTTCTTGTAGTTTAGTTGACCAAATTACTGATCAACCGAAAAGACGTCCAAAGTTAGCAATGCAGATACATAGTATAAATTAGCAACAAACTTCAAAGAAGCTCCTATACTATCTAAATTTATTGTCATGGATTGTCCGTTGAAAAAAGTTATTGGAGTACTTGTCAAATTTGAATGCTTATAAAGTTTTGCGCTTTTTGTAAACTTGAGTTTTAAGAGTACATTAGTAGTTAGTGAAACATCTACGTTTTTGATAGTACAGTACATAGGCCATTTATAGTTCCTTTTATTATGCAGCCACTGCTCTGTTTTCTCTCAAATCTAGTTGGAATAACTTGCCACCAAATTGGGAGGGGTCAGATCCTTGTGGTAGCAGCTGGGCAGGAATTATCTGTGACAACTCACGCGTAACCTCAATGTATATCCTCAATATTTGAAATTTCTGATTGTTCTGTAGCTTGCCTACCTTCCCTTCCTCATTGTTTTCTTTAACTTCCCTTTTGCAGAAAGTTATCAGGCATGGGCTTGGAAGGCAATCAGTTTGGAGATCTTTCATCATTAACTGCATTGCAAATTTTGTATGTTTTTTATTTTGTTTTTCTGTCTTGACTGTTAAGAATCAATGATAAGCTTCCATAAACATCTTTAGTTTACCTATATTTCTTTCTCCAACTCTTATCTGAAGAACAACAGCAGTTTCATGTAAAACTCATTAAGAATGCTGCAGCTAGTTCTCAAAGTAAATGAATGCAATATCCATGTCTTTCTTTGCTACATATATTATTCTTGCCTCATCTCTTCTTCATCCCAAACTAATTCCTGCAAGTATTTGTAAGGAGTATACATATCATAAGAAAAATAAATCTTTTTTTCTCAACTAACAGGAATAATTTCTGCCATTCGGATTAGAGGATATCCACTGCTTTAATTAGTTTCTAACCTTTTTCTTACCCCAAATTAACCTTTTCAAATGATTTATCACTTTGCTTCGTTTATTGTACCAAATTTGGTTTTTGAGGCACGCATTATGAACTTCTTTGTTGTAGGGACCTCTCGAATAATGTTGGTTTGAAAGGAACTCTTCCACCATCAATTGGAAATTTGAAGAATTTGACAACCTTGTAAGAAATCCAAATGGCCACTCCAGTATGTTCTATATAACTGTGTAGTCTAGATCCTGACTTCAGAAGCTGGTCATTTTATGCAGAATCATAGTTGGTTGCAGTTTCTTTGGTCCAATTCCAGAATCAATTGGTTCTCTTCAGCAGCTGGTTTTTATGTAAGCATTTACTTTTCCAGTTTATCCATTTGCTTACCTGAAGTTTAATCATTAATGTAAAGACATGACACCTGCGCTAACTCAACCCCAAAAGCTAGCTCATGAGGGGAGGTCTGTCCAAGTCCATATAAGGAGACCAATTTCCTATCCCTCTACTCATGTGGGACTTCTTAACACTACCCTGCACGTCCAAACCTCAACTAGAGTGTGAAACTTATAATGGGGCCAGCATCAGTGAACAACAAATTGGGATGAGCCTGGCTCATATACCATGTAAAAATATGACATCTGGGCCTAACTCAACCCCAAAAGCTAGCTCATGAGGGGAGGTCAGTCCAAGTCCATATAAGGAGACCAATTTCCTATCCCTCTACTCATGTGGGACTTCTTAACACTACCCTACACGTCCAAACCTCAACTAGAGCGTGAAACTTATAATGGGGCCAGCATCAATGAACAACAAATTGGGATGAGCTTGGCTCATATACCATGTAAAAATATGACATCTGGGCCTAACTCAACCCCAAAAGCTAGCTCATGAGGGGAGGTTTGTCCAAGTCCATATAAGGAAACCAATTTCCCATCCATCTACCGACGTGGGACTTCTTAACAATTAATTGCTTCCATTTTCTTTATCTGAAGTTTAATCATTAATTGCTTCTGTTCTGTTTACCTAGAGTGAAATTGTGCATTTCTTCTATGTCGAACTTTGGCAACTGGGTAATTATTCTTGCAGTTAAAAACAAGTTTGGTTAACAATTTTTTTTTTTTGCTTTTCTTATCAACGCTCCAAGCAAATTAGGTTCAGTTCATGGGAAAGGTGTATTCAACATTATTAAGATTGGATTTCATTTGAAAACGAAAAGTTGCCCACAAGTGATGGGTATATAAAACAGAGATTCTCTAACCAATAACTTGCAACTTTCCCTGCCTAGATTACGGAATTGTGCTGGAGTAGGATTCAGTAAATTGAAATTGAGTATTTGAACTTAGTGGTCCAGTGACTGAAATTCATCCCTAACACGTGAAGTAAATTAGACGAAGTGTGGCATGGATTCATTTTGTAGTTTCTAATAAAAAACACAAGCATTGTTGTTTTTTGTTGAGTATCATCTTATGGTCGTATAAACAGAAGCAGATGACAGAGAGGTCTTCTCTATTTCATAATATGTTTCATTACATTCTTCATCTTTGTTTAAGGGTCCATGATATATGTTCTCTTTAGCAGTCAGCTTATTCTTGACTTAATTTCGTAATTTTTTACAACATTTCGACAGATCTCTAACTTCTAACAGCTTCACTGGGCCAATTCCACCATCAATAGGCAATTTATCTAAATTGTCATGGCTTGATCTGAGTGACAATAAAATTAATGGGACTATCCCAATTTCACAAGGTTCAGCACTTGGTTTGGATTCACTAGTCAATACCAGACACCTGTATGTTGCCTCTCTATAAAATGTAACTTTCATTCTAGTCTTTTTCTCTTCCTTAGTAGTTGTATAAAGTTTTATCTGTTTCTTGCAGTCACTTGTCAAAAAATCAGCTCTCTGGCCTAATCCAACCTCAACTCTTCAATGCAAGTATGAAGCTGATACATGTGTGAGTATGTAGGCAAGTTACATGTATATTTTCATTTTAAAACTCATATATCTGGTTAACTTAATTTACTTAAACCTTTTGAGGAATTAATACATAATGACCTTCTATTACTTCCCAAGCTGAATAGAAAGTTTTAAGAATGTACGTTTTTGCTTCTTTTATTGTGTGCTTTGTTGCAGGGAGCTATGCAAGTATTTTACATTTTCTTTGTGTAGCATCTTTGGTTTGTCTCAACTCTCACCTTGTTTAGTTATCAATTGTCATTTGCAATAACTTGTGATATTTATTGTATTTGTCGTGGAATTCCTTATGTGTTTGACTTCCTTAACACAAAATGGATTAATTAACATTGTTGCTTTGGTAGAATATGCGCTCTTCTGCATTGGGCCCTATGCCAGCACAACTATATGCATCACTTTCAAAGTATGCTGTCAGGTTGTAATACTATAATATCCTTAGGAGAGAACAATATCGTTAATGTATGTTCATTGTTGATGGAATATTCAAGAAGTGATTTTTCGACTAAAAGACCTTAAGAATGGAGACTGATGCTGAAGAAATGACGTTCATTCATAAGAAACAGTGCCATGCTGCAAGTCATTTTTCTCTTGATTTTGATGATACTTGTCTTCCTATTGATCAGGATTTTAGATCACAACCAACTGACCGGAGAAATTCCAGAGTCTCTGGGAAGTCTGCAGAATTTGGAAATTTTGTGAGTTTCCAGTGTTGTCAGAATTATTTGGTCAAGTACTTTCTACCCTGAAGTTGTGTTCATTTTCATTACATTTCTTGTCATGTCTACAGGCGACTGGACTGGAACTCTCTCAATGGATCTGTACCTTCCAAGCTCAGCAATGTTACAAGTCTCAGTGAGCTGTATGCACTCAGTAGAGGATGTACCTAATCAATTTCTGTTGATCCCTTGATGTAAAAGTAGCATGCTATTGGTATTTTATTTCGAAAATAATTCTTTCGTTTTCATTCTAGGTACTTATCCAATAATAATCTCAATGGATCAATTCCGGACCTTGCAAGGATGAACTTGCTAACCTATGTGTAAGTCGGTGTTTAGGTTTTATAACTATGAAATATGTACTAATGCTTGTAGACTTCTCTTATGACAGATTTCTAATTTCTCGTCGAAGTAATGCTTCATTCTATTTATTAGACACTCCTTTCAGCAAGGATGTGAAGAATGTGATATACTTGGTTGATGTATGTACTTTCTTATTTTATTCCTATTGTTTTCAGGGGCATGAGCAATAACAATTTCAATGCATCAGATGTTCCAGCATGGTTTACAAAGCTCCCTTTATTGAAAACAATGTACTTCTCTCTCCCCTCTCTCTCATGTGCACACACACAAAATTAGTTGCATCAAGTATAAGACCCTGAGGTGGAATAACATACAAATTCTCCAATGCGACTTCCAAAGAACCTACTCCTGTTTTCTTGACTACCACAAACATGCTTGACTTCCATTAGTTTGGCATAGAGTACTTAGGAAATCAATGGAATATTCTGTTCAGGTCTTACTCTGTGCTTCAGTTGAATACAGTTGACTTGTTGCTAGATTGTAGGAAGATTTCCTGCTCTGAAGTCAAGTCTTAGTGGAAGGGGCAGTATAGAAGTTGGAAGTGATAGCCTATATAGTTGGCCTAACCAAAGCCTCAAGACAACATAAATTTAGCCTGATGAATTGAATCTTAAGTAGGCGTCTTAGCACTATAGCCTACCAGTCAAAGAGGTTTAGAGAAAGCGTAAGCTTTTCATTCTCTTCACGGGAGCCACACAACACACAGCTGGAAGTCAGAGGGTCCATGTAACCCATCTCTTTGTTCCTTATTTTTGTTGGTGAAAGGAAACAACAATTAAGCACTGAGATATGCTATTCCAGATACTACTTTTCCTCTACAAGCATTTATTGGACTTGGGGAATAAAATTTTAAGGAAAAAATGATTTTTTTTTCTTTAATTATATATGCTACTGCTTTATATTATTTTGGTAGAACACTTTGCATCTGTTGAGGAAATCTAATTTATAAATGTGAGCCTAAACAAGACTGGTCTGCAAATCCTGTAGAGGAGGAGCTTGTTTTTAAGCGGCATATATCAAAATTTAAGGATAGTTCAAGGAAGATGACTACTTGAGTCGCCTTAATCTTGGGGTTATTTGCTGCTTTAGTAATCTCTGATGGACACTGTAACAGATATATGGAGAACACAACACTGCAAGGACAAATCCCTGTTGACTTATTCAGCCGTCCTAACTTGGAGACTATGTAAGTTCACACTTTTTCTCTCATAAAACCGGATTTAGGTAGGGGATGTTTACTCATTAAAATAACGACTTGGATTTAGGATCTACAGCATCACTCTTACAGGAGACATTTTATTTGATCACCAATTGGTTATATATTTGCAGAGGATTGGCCAACAACAAGCTCAACGGGATATTGAATATTGGGACCAGATATGGGAACAATTTAACACTTGATTTGAGAAATAATTCTATCAAGGACTTCACTCAGAAAACAGGATACAACATGAATATATCGTGAGCAAATTACTTCTCTGTAATTAACCTTCTTATTAATGCACATTCTTCTGTTTTGGAGAATAATGTTATATTGTATTTTGCAGGCTCGCCGGCAACCCGATTTGTGATGGAACAGGAGCAACAGCCAAATACTGTGCAATTCAGATTTCCAATGATTCCTTCTCATCACCTCTGAAGTGTCCAGCAATGTCTTGCAATTCTGACAAAACATTAAGTCCTACATGCAAATGTTCATATCCATACACTGGGACACTACATTTCTTTTCCCTGTCCTTCTCAAATTTAGAGAACTCAAGCTACTTTACAACCCTTGCTGGCTCTATGATGTCTGCATTTCTATCCAATGGGCTTCCAGTGGATTCAGTTTCTCTAAGTGATCCAACAGTTGATGTTTATTCATATCTTCAAATTGAAGCACAAATCTTTCCTTCAACACAGGACAGTTTCAATCATACATCAATTCCTTCCATTGGTTACCTGCTCAACCAGAATCCTTTCCAACTCCAATATTTTGGACCCTTTTTCTTTACTTCTGAAAGTTATTGTTGCTTTGCAGGTAACTGAACATGGTTTAAGCAAAAAAAAAAACATTTTTTTTCTCTTCTTCTTCTCAAATTCTTTTCTGGATAGATATGCAATTCTTATCTAGCTTAACATGTTTGCTTATTTTCGTAATTTAGACGGAAAGAAGAAGTCATCATCACATACTGGTATCATCATTGGAGTATCGGTTGGTTGTGCAGTGCTTGTGCTCTTAACACTTTGTGCTGGCCTTTATGCTTTTCGCCAGAGAAAAATGGCAAAAAGAGCTGGTCATAGCAGTAACCCTTTTGGTAAGATCAGTTTTTCTTAGATCTGCACCATTTTTCGACATATTATTTTTTAGCTTTTTAGTGGTGTTATTGTTCCCTCCCAATGATGTCTTCATGTGAATACAGAATCTTGGGACCGTGATACGAGTGGTGCTGTGCCACAACTTAAAGGAGCAAGATGGTTCTCATTTGATGAGATTAGGAAGTGCACAAACAATTTTTCAGAATCTAACTGCATTGGATCTGGGGGCTATGGGAAGGTTTACGATTTCTCTCTTTCTTTCTGTTCCTGCTATAAAGTTCAGCACATAGTTAGTGTACTTAAGGTCTTACCTTTTCCCCATACCAATGGATGAACAACATATTGTCCATCTTATGACACAGTGGCATAAGTTCGCTTTAACTACCATTTTTAAATGCAATGATGGTCACAAGCTCTTGACTTGTTTGATCTTTACTCCAACTAGGGGTGGGCATGGTATGTGTTTTTAAAATGTTTGGTAATCGGTATTTATAAGAAGAATATCGAAATACTGGATACCATACCGAAGTACATAGTCACATATACAATTTATATATCTTATATAATAATACTAGCAAATATATAAAATAGTATTAGTACAAACTAATTATTCAGACGTTGGAATTTCGACCATCCTATCTTTATTGAAATGTCCTTTTTGTATAATTGATTAACGAAGGAATTTGCATGTTTGTACTTCCTTTTCAATATTTCTACGTGTGTAAGGTGTTAGTATGGTATAATTGAGATGGTTTTGAAAAGCCGAAGTCATAATTATGAGTATACGTAAGTTGAGTCGGACAAACTATGGTTACCGATTTACTGTACTTAAAAATACCAAAATCCAACTTAAAAATACCAAACCATACCGAATTAATTTGGTATAGTAATGGTATAGTATATATTTTTAAAAACCAAAATTACCGAACCGAAGTTTTCAATATAGTACCATGCCCACCCCTAGCTCCAACTATCACACCTAAATAAACCTGTAGATTTTTCAGACAGTAAATACATTTAGACATCTGGTACACATCAATGAGCAGACGACGAGGATTTTTTTTGAATGAAGTAGTTATATGTCGATATGGTATTAGCATCTTGCACATGGGATCACAAACTTCTTCTACAGATTCATATATTCTAAAGAAAAGTACGCCTTGCCTATATGGTGAAATAGGTAGAAGTGTTTAAGTGAATGACGCAATCTACACCAACTCTTTGTATCTTATCAATTTAAATTTTTTCCCCATTTTCCACCTTTAGGAATGATTATGAACTAAACTAGTGTAGGATTTATTCAGTTGCTGAGGATGTTGCTAACTCAAAATGAAATATCACTTTGAGGCAGTATTTCTTGGTGTGAAAAGCTAAAGGCAATAAGGAAATAAGTCTCTTGGTTCATTAATTTGCTTCTTCTGTTGGGTTCAGCTGCTGAAATAGTCGTTTCACCCACCTATATGTTTTACCCCTGACTTATTTGTGTTATTTACCGGCAACATAGGAGCTAGAAGAAACTGCTAAGGCATTTCTAATTGAACTACATTATTATTATTCACTAATAGCTGTTGTTCAGTCATCTAGGACTATATCTTGATTTTTCTGCATGACTGACATATGCATTGCATGGTACAATAATACTGCATCTTTCACACGTTTTGCTAATTTATTTGTAGCATGTCAAATTTTCCAGACTGATACATGTAGCATCAACAGGTCTACAAAGGAACTCTTACTGCTGGGGAGGTAGTTGCAATTAAAAGAGCACAACATGGATCAATGCAGGGGGCTTTTGAGTTCAAAACAGAGATTGAGCTATTGTCAAGGATACATCACAAGAATGTTGTAAGCCTGGTTGGATTTTGTTATGAGCAAGGCGAACAAATGCTGGTTTATGAGTACATTCCAAAGGGTACTCTAAGGGAAAGTCTCTCAGGTAAAAATATTTTCCTGCATTCATCATTCCATATGTTTACTTCTGAGGAAGCAGATGCTAAGTCCAGTCCAATCTGGCAAATAAGAAAGATTGATATTTCTTCACTAAAACAATATCGATCTGTCCACTGAACTGTCTTGTTCATACAGTGGAAAGTGTTTTATTTACCTTTGTGTAAAATCGAATTCATTATATTGCTTCAGCTCCTTTATCAGACCTGCTAATTTATATGTTTATTCAGCCATTGTCCTCCAAGGAATAACATCCCCAACTGAAACTCTCTCCATCATGGATTTTCTCTAGTATGATACGAGAATTAATATCACAGTGTTTGGGCGTATATACAAATTTAATTTGGTTATTCTTAATCTGCATATGGCTCTTGCAGTCAAGCCAAAATTCCAATTGGAGTGGACAAGGAGACTTAGGATAGCCCTTGATGCTGCTAGAGGTTTAGCATACTTGCATGAGCTTGCAGATCCTCCCATAATACACAGGGATGTTAAGTCAAATAACATCTTGCTGGATGACCATTTAACTGCAAAAGTTGCTGATTTTGGCCTATCAAAACTTTTGAGAGACGAAGACAAGGGCCATGTCACCACTCAAGTCAAAGGTACATTGGTGAGTATTACAACCTCAAACCTTGATGGATCAATTTGAGCTGTCTTATAATTCTTATGGATTTGCGTATATCAAACTCTAAAACTTGAAGGCGATTGGTATATCGCCAAGGCTAATATTCTTGATCATGAAATGACTGAACAACATGAAGAAGGATCATTTTGAATCCAATTAAAGAATTAGTCACCACATGTTATGCATTGTTTAACGTGGTGATATACTGATTTATGCAAATTTTGATTTCAAAGAACATTTGTAATTCCATAATGCACCATCCATACTGCTTCGAAATCCCATTTTCTAAGAATGTTCCTGTGTAGGGATACTTGGATCCTGAATATTACATGAGCCAACAGTTGACCGAGAAAAGTGATGTATATAGCTTTGGGGTGGTGCTGCTCGAGCTGATAACTGCAAGAGCTCCAATAGAACGAGGAAAACACATTGTGAGACTGGTTGCAGAGACCATATATGATTCAAAAGATAACAGCAAACTCTACCAATTAATTGATCCAAGAATAGGTCCAGGTTCAAAACTCGAAGGTGTTGATAGATTATTCACATTGGGAATGAGATGTGTAAATGAATCCGGGGCTGAGAGGCCTTCCATGGGAGAGGCTGTGAAAGAAATTGAGAGTATTCTTGAACTGGCCAGCTTGAGCAAGTATACCGAAGGCGAGCTCACTTCGTCTAGCTACGAGGACACAACTCAAGTCAGTCTTGACGATTTTTATAATGACAAGGCTTTTGATTATAGTGGTAAATTCCCTTCTGGTGGCATGAACACCACTTATTGAAACTACTTTGTTATTATTGAACATATAACTCTGGATTTCATTTTGTTTGATTGTTTATTACTAGTGATGCTTTTGTTCTAATACTAGCTATGTCAGAAGTCAGAATTACAGATGGCTTCTTGAGATTAAGTGATCTTCATATTGATATTTGATCGAAATAAAGTAAGATCATACTGTACAGGACTGCAGATGAATTTTATAGCTCAAAACTCTTAACTGTAACAAATAAAGAGTTCTCTTGTTACACTGACCTTTGCAGCTATGTCAACAAGCACAACAAATTTAGGACCTTTTTGGCCTTGGACTATGAAGATCGTTTTAGACAATTGCATGATTAGTTGCAAGTAATTTACACAGTTCAATTTTATCAAGGGTTTAATGCGCATGAAGTTTTGCCTGGTTACACACCTCTGGTCAAATGGTTTTGATATTAGGCAAACATCCTTCTTGTGAAATTTTAACATTATAAGTTGTATTTTTAATGCATTGTATCATGTTTAAACAGAATTGACAAAGAAATCACCTATAATTTTTTTATTTTATCTCTGCTCGGATTGTTAGGCTACCCTCCCCCCCTCCCCCTCTTTAATTCTTGGCATTATACCTAAAAAGACAGACTATATGTCTTCATTGTATCGATTGAACACTCCAACTTACAAAAGTGATCATACTCGGATAAATTGATGTAATGCCTTTCCTCCCAATTTGGTGGCAAGTTATTTTGAGAGCAAAAAGTGCAGTGGCTGTCCCTTAGATGAACCAACAAAGATTGGTGGAGAGCCTCCAACAATTCCGCCACATTTTGAAAACATGCATAGCCCAGAGAGATCTCTTAACTGGCAAATCTCTGCATACCCTTTACATCAAATCACTCATTCCACCGTCTACTTACTTCTCCAACCATTTCATCCTTCTCTACTCTAAGTGTGGCCTTCTTACCACTGCTCGCAGGGCTTTTGAAGCCACCCCTGAACCCAATGTTTTCTCCTTCAATGCGATCCTCAATGCCTATGCGAAAGAAGCTCAGCCCCACCTTGCCCAGCAGCTGTTTGATAAAATTCCCCAACCGGATATTGTTTCTTACAACACCCTTATATCTGCTTATGCTGATCTTGGTTACACCCTGCCTGCTCTTCGGCTCTTTCTTGATTTGAAGGGCACGGGTCTTGCTATGGATGGGTTTACTCTTTCTGCTGCTATCACGGCTGCGAATGACAATGTTGATTTCATTACCCAGCTTCATTCATTGTCTATATCCACTGGGCTTGACTCTTATGCTTCTGTTAATAATACTCTCATCACGTATTATAGCAAAAATGGGCATCTTGATTATGCGCGAGAGGTTTTTGCGTCAATGGGTGAGATAAAAGATGAAGTTTCTTGGAATTCGATCATTGTTGCTTATGGGCAGCATAGGGAAGGGATAAAGGCGTTGGCTTTGTATAAAGAAATGGAACTTAGGGACTTATATTTAGATATGTTTACTTTGGCAAGTGTATTGACAGCACTTACGTCCATGGAAGACTTGCGTGGTGGGCGTCAATTTCATGGTCGGTTAATCAGAATGGGTTTTCACGAAAATCCACATGTTGGAAGTGGGCTGATTGATTTGTACTCAAAATGTAGTGCTAGTATATCGGAGTGCAAAAAAGTATTTCAGGAAATACCTTATCCTGACTTGGTCCTTTGGAACACGATGATTTCTGGATATTCGCAGTCTGAATTGTGTGAAGAAGCTGTTGCTTGTTTTAGACAAATGCAGCTTGCTGGCCATCAACCTGATGATTGCAGCTTTGTTTGTGTGATTAGTGCATCTTCTAACTTGTCATCACCATCGCAAGGGAAACAGATTCACTCTTTGGCAATCAAATCTCGCATTTCATCCAATCGTATATCAGTGAACAATGCTCTCATTGCAATGTATTCTAAATGTGGAAGTCTACAAGATGCAAGATTACTTTTTGATAGAATGCCTGAGCATAATGCTGTCACTTTAAATTCCATGATAGCAGGCTATGCTCAGCATGGGCATGGAGCAGAGTCGCTGTTACTTTTTGCATGGATGCTTGAAAGAAATATTACACCTACAAACATAACATTCATCTCTGTCCTATCGTCATGTGCACACACTGGAAAAGTCGAGGAAGGGAAGAAATATTTTGGTTTAATGACTGATAAATTTGGGATAAAACCAGAGGCTGAGCACTATTTATGCATGATTGACCTTTTGGGTCGAGCAGGAAAGCTCGAGGAAGCAGAGACACTAATCGAAACAATGCCATATAATCCTGGTACAATTGGATGGGGCTCATTACTTAGAGCATGTCGAACACATGGTAATATAGAGCTAGCAACAAAGGCAGCTAACCACTGTGTTCAGCTGGATCCATTAAATGCGGCACCGTATGTCATGCTTGCGCACATGAATGCTTGTCTTGGCAGATGGGAAGAGGTAGCATCGATTAGAAAAGAAATGCGAGACAAGGGAGTGAGAAAGCAAGTGGGTTGTAGTTGGATTGAGGTGGCCAAGAGGGTTCACGTCTTTGTGGCAGAAGATAGTTCTCATCCGATGATAAAGTTGGTGTATAAATTCTGGGAAGAGATGTCAAAGAAGATGAAGCAAGAAGGGTATTCTCCCGATTTGAAGTGGGCTATGATGAGAGATGATGGAACAAGGCAGGAGGAGAAAGAGAGAAGCTTATGGCATCACAGCGAAAAGCTGGCAGTTGCTTTCGGGCTTTTATCGACCAAAGATGGTGAACCTATTCTTATCATAAAGAATTTGAGAATATGTGGCGACTGTCATAATGCAATTAAGATTCTATCTGGTATGACAGGAAGAGAGATTACAGTAAGGGATTGCCACAGGTTTCATTGCTTCAAGGCTGGGGCATGTTCTTGTGGGGATTACTGGTGATAGCGGATAAGTTTAGCAATCAGATGCTAATCTAATTCTAGTCAATTCATGTGATCTCCATGGGCTATGGAGAGTGAAGTTGTGAATGTTATACAGTGTACTTTGAGTTAGTAAGATGGACTAGATTTTGTCATAAAGAGTTCACAGCATGCAGCTTTCTGGTTTTTGGATTGGATTATTGAGTCTTAAACATTTTAATCTTATACGTTTAATGCTCTACATGATCTTAGATCTAGCCAGAATTGCTAATCATTTGCAATATATGTGCATTTTGTGAGTAGGGGTATGAAGATGACAACCTCTTGTTGATTCACTGCAAGGTAATTACAAGGTAACAATGGAATGTGATGTTACATCTTAAAGAGCTGAAATGGTGCATGCCTGAAACAACAAAAGCACCCTACAAAATCTGGAGAAACAAACGAAGCAGCAAGAAGTTTAGTGTGTGCAACACAATCCCAGCTAGCATATGGTAGGTCATATGGAGATAAGGGAATCGTACAAGAAATCATTAAGCTTGAAGTTGGATAACAACAAGGGTAATATTCTTGACCATGAATGACTGAACAACATGAAGTAATATCATTTTGATCCAATTAAAGATTAGTCACTACATGTTATTTATTTTTTACGTGATGATATTTGCAAATTTTGATATCAGAAAACATTTGTAATTCCATAGTGCACCATCCATACTGCTTCGAAATCCCATTTTCTAGGGACTAGGAATCTCTCTATGTAGGGATACTTGGATCCTGAAATTACATGAGCCAACAGTTGACTGAGAAAAGTGATGTATATAGCTTTGGAGTGGCATTGCTACAGCTGATAACTGCAAGAGCTCCAATAGAACGAGGAAAACACATGGTGAGACTGGTTGTGGAGACCATAATGATTTAAAAGATAACACCATACTCTACCAGTTAATAGATCTAAGAATAGGTCCAGCTTCAAAACTCAAAGGTGTTGATAAACTATTTACATTGGCATTGAGACGTGTCAATGAATCCGGGGCCAAGAGGCCTTCCATGGGTGAGGCTGTGAAAGAAATTGAGGGTATCCTTGAACTGGCCAGCTTGAACAAGTATACTGTATACTGAAGAAGAGCTCACTTCAACTAGGTATGAGGACACAACTCAAGTCAGTCTTGACGATTTCTATAATAACAAGGCTTTTGATTATAGTGATAAATTTCCTTCTGGTGGTATGAACACCACTAACTGAAGTTACTAAGGAGTATAACTGTTAGTATTTACATTTGCTTGTTAAATTGAGTATAAGTGATCTTTGGTACTTGTGATTCTTCTGTTCTAATACTAGCTATATCTGAAGTCAGAATTACATATGGCTTCTCGAGATTCAAGTGATCTTTATATCGATATTTGATGGAAAGAAAGTTAAATCATACTGTACAGGATCATAGATGAATTCTTTAGCTAAATACCTGGAACTGTAACAACTCCAGATTTCTCTTGTTACACTCACCTCTGCAGCTATGTCAACAAGTGCTAAAACTTCAAGAGCTTTTGGTCTTAGATTATGGAGATTGTTTTCAATCCTTGCATAATTAGTTTTGATATAAGGCAAACATCCTTTGTTTGTAATTTTGTGCTATTAACTGTATTTTTATAACGGTTGTATTTGCGCCAACTTGTGCGCGTAACGGTTTGTATATGGTCCAACTTTGGGATTGGACTGTAATGATTATTGTTATTGTCTTGTGGAATTTTAAAATTCTGGATCTAACATTATCTTTTTTCATACTGGTAAATATTTTTTCTGAGTATCATAAACATATATTCCAAGCTCGAATTTATTATCTAATTCTAATTACATTTTCTCTTTGGAAGCATTTTTTTTTTTTGGTCCGTGCATGTGGCAATTGTGCGTTCTTTTTTTCAGGTAATAGAATTTATAATATAAGTTGAAAAATGCAGGCAAAATAATTTTCTTTTGAGCAAATTGACATAATTCTCCAACAATTCAAAATAGGAAGTAAGTACTACTCCAATGATTTAGGAACTGGGAGCAACTTTCAATTCAATAAATTCTTGTAGGATATAATAATAATAAAAAGGGAAAAGGCACAAGTACCCTAGACTATGACCGAAATCTCATAGATAGGTCCTATTACCCTCTGAACTCATTTTTTGGTAGTTTTGTACACCTTTTGGCTTACGTGGCACACTCTGTGACTCCACGCAATTGAGGTGCGTGGGAGATATTTTGAATGCCACGTCCTTTGTATTGACATTAAATCAAATAATTTATCGATAAAAAATATAAATTAAATTTAAAATGCATATATCATTTAATCACTGATTAATTAAGTGCTTAACGCTAAATGCAAGACTTGTACGTGTCTTATATTCATTTCGATTCAATTTGGCATCACAGATGACTATACTATATCACTTTGATCAATCATATATTATGCTTTAAATTCTTACCCACTTTTCATTCAAGAAAAAAAAAGATTTTCTCAAAATGACTCTAAATAAGGTGGTTGGAGTTTCAAAATATCTTAAGAGTGTGTTCGTACGAAGGGAAATGTTTTATTTTTCTTTTCTTGTGTTCTAGTTAAAAAATATACTCCTAAACTAAAAATATTTGTATATAATTTAGAAAAATATACTCCTAAACTAAAAATATTTGTATATAATTTAGAAAAATACTATTTGAGGTAGGGATGTAGGTAATGGGGTTAAAATGAGGTGTGTTGGAGGGTAGAATTAATATGAAATGACACTTTTCCTCATTTTTAAAGAAGTTCGTTTTCTGTAAAGTAAATTTTTCAAGATGAAAAATTACCTAATCGAAACTGTAAAAATTGGAAAAAACTTACGAGGTGCAATACCTAAACAAGTTGCACGCCTATAGGTTATAAATTAATTCATGGTAGGTGAAGTAGTTTTGTTCATTTTTATAAAATTGGTCCCCATTTGGTGCCGTCTCCTTAAAAGTTATTTATTGCTCTTATTTGCTTTTCATGGAAATCCTATAAACAATGCACGTTCTGGTGTTACGGATCATTCATTTCATTTCCAATATAAATATTCATATAAATATACATGGATTAAAATATAGCTGCGGGATAAATTAAGATAAGAATGTATATTAATTACCTCATAATTAAGTACAAGTAAACAATTGAAATCTATTTATAAATATGTATAAATTATTAAATTAGATCACTAACTTAAAAAAACTAAAATCTTGAACGCACAAACTTTAAATCTTTACTTCGCCTGGTTGTGTCACAATTTATGACAACTAGATCAGCCACCTGAGTTGTCAAGTCACTATTGGAATTATATATATATACATACATTTTTTTTCTTTCTCATTTCGTTTGTTATAAATTTCAAAACCTTATGTTACTTTAAAAGGATTTCTTCTTTTTGAATTTTGGTTAAAACATTTTTCATTTCATGTCACGATTCTTACATTTTTCGTGGTATATGAAAATATAATTTCATCAATTATTATTTTCAACGAAATTCATCAAATGTGTTTTAATTAAGCTCTAAGTATTTTTAATCCAATAAAAAGGTCAATAATATCATAAAAGAAGGAGCTCGTTGAATGAAGGTATATATATGGTGATTAAAAGTACTTTTCAAGTGCTATAACTGATTTTAATGAATGAACAATTGTATTTTTTTAATAGATTGTCAGAAGCATGAAATACGTATTAGTAAGTGTTTTTTTAAAAATTAAAATGACTACAATATCCCTATTAATTATCGTAGGGATATTGATGATTTGGATATGGACACAATGAATTAAATTACTTAGATATTAATGCTCGTAAGATATTTGACAAAATGTAGGAAAATTGAGACCAATACATCAACAAGGGGCTAACTTTTACTAATAAAAAATAATATTCTATAGCTATTTTCACGTAGTTGACTTCCACAAGCAAATAATACTAGTATACATACAACAACTAGGAATACTAATAATAATTTTGTTGGCGTGTGTCTTAATATTGATATATCGGGTATTTCTTATCTTATTGTCATGTTTTGTTTTTCTTTTTTGGTCACGTTGGTTGTTTAATCTTTATTTTCATGGACTAAACATGTAAAAATTCTTCTTTGATATATGGTAAAACTATGAGACCGGAACACAAGACTTCTCAATGTTTTAATATCATATTGAAGTATGTGTGTAATTTAAAAAATGAAACGATTAAACAAAACATTTAAATTTTTTTTTATCCCGCACAAAATAAAGCAGGATTTTATGTATTTAAATTGGAATGGGTCGAGCAGTAACATATACAATCCATTGAAGACAAAAAGGTCACCTTTTAGGTCAAACCATAAAATCTTCCTTTTGGCTTTCTCCTCCCGTCAGGGCAGGGCCATGATGTGTACACTAATTGTTTAATTTTTTTTACATTCTTAATTATCAAGCCCGATACAATAATCTAAGAAAGTGCATTAATCCGTAATATTATTGATATTTAAAAGTGAAAATCTAAAGCTTAATATATAATATAATGTATGTATGTTAGAAGTTAGTGACTGATCCAACGAATTGTATCTGCTAATTTAGCAAAACTAATTGAATTCTATCGAGCTCGTAATTATAAAAAGGGCTAACTTATAGTCACAGCCCATTCTCTTAGTTGGGGAAAAACACTATGCATTCATTAATTTCGAAAAGGACATCATCACTTACGAAATGATGAATTGGGTTCAGAAGAAATTCAATGCCAAACAAGACTAAGTCAACTCGTGAAGCAACACGGTCATTAATAGTGGGTCTCAGATGTACGTAGATAACACGTTCAAATTCATCTTTTTATGTGTTTTACACAATCACAACTCTTATACCAACTACTCAGTCGTTTTTGTTTATATGTTTGATTTTGACTTGACACAAAATTTTAAAATTGAAGCTGTGAAGATTCGGACATAATTGGAGCGGAGAAAGTAAATACTAGAGTATATATTACTATTTATTTCTTTATATACTATAGACTATATAATAATGAGTTGACATTGACATGATAAATTAGGGCTAAAACACACTAGCAAGTACCTATTGCCGTCTCCATTTAAATATCTTTTAATTTTTTTTCGCAATTGGACCTAGCTATTGGATTTCTTTGGTAGGGGCTAAGCTAGAAAGAGGGGAGGCATTCAATTGAATCTACTTAGTTAACAAATTATTTCACTTTATTTTTCATAGTTTGACTTGATAAAAATCAATAATTTTGAAATGTATAGTCTTAAATATGTCAAAATATTATGTGATAAAAGAAACTTTAGTTAGATTTAAAGAAATTATCTAGTATATTTTGTCGGGCGCATATTATGTTCATCGCCTCACTTTTTTTTTAAATTTTTTTAAATGGGGTTTAATTTCCTTAAAGCGTGTGGAAGGATTATTCAACTGCCCCTCTTGGCAACTTCTTTTGAATGACTTGGTTGACAATGACCATTAAAACATTAATTTTCCTTAAAAAAGAAAAATGACCCATTAATTTCCAGAACAACTAGACTTAATCTAATAATCTGAAACCTAATCAAGTTGTCAATATTCTAATTAGAATCAACACCCGATATATGGTCAATTATTATCAAGAGAAATATTCAATATTTGATTGATGCCTCTAATGAAGGGTTAACCTTGCCTAATACATGTAATTTGTTGACTTTTGTGGCAAGTAATGCCCTAGTAAACTCAACGTGGTGTGTGATTTTATAATTCATATGTTTTTTATAGGAAAAAAAAATTGAAGTTGGAGGTCAATCATTTTTGTCCAAATAATGTGAACAAAATAAAGTAACATTTTCACGTAGAAGATTTTTTTAATTTTTTTTTTGGAGGAGGTAAAAGTCTATATTTTGAAAATTTAGAGAGTGAGTTGGCTAAATGGAACAATTCCTTATTCAACTAGTAAATGCAACAGATAGCTGTGCCTGTCATTCATAGATATTATTTTGTCGTGGGAAGCAGAACTCGAAAAAAGGATTTAAAGTTAAAGTTCTCTTTTTGATTTTGTTGAGGAGTTGTGATTTTAATTTGTGAAGTTGATCACATATATGGTAGTTTCTCAGGCAATGATACCGCGAATTCTTCTCTGTTTTCTGTTTGTTTTGATCCATGTTCTGGCAATAGCAGCACGGACTAATCCTGACGATTGTAAGTTGCTTTTGCTGTTATGTACAATATATTTGATTTAATCTTAGCTTTTCTTCTTGTAATCATACGAAGAGTTCATTTCTCATATGGTCAGTTGACTAATAGTTGAGTGATCATATGAGAATTTGAGCCTTTATCCTAAAGAAATTTATATCCTTCATTGTTTTTCCTCTTATGGGACAGGTTATTGTGAATTTGAGCATTATTTTCATGTTGTATAGTTAGTTTGGAAAATATTCAATAATCTTGAGGGGAATTTTGGATATTTCTTGCTGTAGTAAAGAAGAACTGATTTAATATTTTTTTCAGCTGCTGCTTTACAGTCTCTCAAGGATAGTTGGCAGAATGTTCCTCCCAATTGGGTTGGAGCAGATCCCTGTGGGAGTAGTTGGGACGGAATTGGATGCAGAAATTCAAGAGTGGTTTCTATGTAAGAATTCGACGTGTATTCCTTTGTCAACTGCTTAAAGTTACATAATTCATAAGGTTGATGTGATTTTTCTCAATTACAGAACATTGTCAAGTATGAGTTTGGAAGGTCAGCTAACTGGGGATATCCAAGGATTAGCTGAATTGGAGACTTTGTAGGTTTTCCTTTCACTTGTCATGTTTCTCGTTCACGCCCTTTCTTTCTAATGACTGAGCAATTCTTTGGGATAATTTGTCATTTCTAATTATTGATTACGTCTTATAGGGATCTATCATACAACAAGGAGTTGAAAGGATCTCTTCCTCAGTCTATTGGAAAATTGACAAAGCTATCAAATTTGTAAGTGAATGTGAATTAATATCATGCATTCGTTTACCAGCTAATGTCGTGATTATATGATAATGACCTTTTCTTAATTTCATGACAGGATCCTTGTTGGTTGTGGATTTTCTGGACCAATACCAGACACCATAGGATCTCTGACCCGGCTGGTTTTTCTGTAAGCATTCTGTGGTACTCTTTGTACTTTGAACGCGTAACCAGTACGTGACATATCTTGCCAGAATGCAAAGAAGTTTACTCATTTATTTAGTTTAAGGTGTTTGACTGAACAGATACATAACATGATGGCTCTGGGATTTTATATTTATATCAGCTTAAACTATGATTTCTTAGCTTTTTTATATTATATTACATTAGACCTGCTCATTTTTCATTTTTTGTCTGAACGAATGAAGTGATAAGCATCTTGAATGAACAGTTTCATGACAGAAAAAGAAAATGGTCATATATGAGCTGCTTAAAATGACTAACGTAATGTATGCTTTGATGCTAGCTGTACTCAAAACTTTGGTTCATCTCTAAGACAGGCAATACAATTCTAAACAGTGAAATCAGTTCATGAAGAGTTTAGTCCATACTGCTATTCTTGTGTTTATACATTTATCAAATCTGAATAGCTGTGTTTTACCATATCTATCTGCATATGATTTCTTTCAATCCTTCTTCTCGTATACGCTCTAAAACAGCCCCATTCTGTACTATGCAGATCTTTGAACTCTAACAACTTTATTGGAGGAATACCTGCTAGCATTGGCTATCTGACACAGCTTTCTTGGCTGGATTTAGCTGACAATAGGCTTACGGGAACAATTCCAGTCTCTGATGGGAGCAGTCCTGGTCTTGATATGCTTGTTCACACTAAACACTTGTACGCTTCTCCTTTTTCTTGATATTCTTTTGTCTCTCAACTGCATTTTCTAAGACTATATACATTTCTTCACAGTCACTTTGGGAAGAATCAGCTATCTGGTGAAATTCCAGCTGGTCTTTTCCATTCTAATCTGTCTCTGATACATCTGTAAGTTCCATTCTTGTTTCTGAAAGTAGTCATGCGGAAGAATCTTGATAATTAGTATATCACAAAAAACTTTCTTTTCAACCATGCTTTCTGGTTTCCTCATGCTTGTATATTCTAACTTCTAGGCTAGTTGAGAACAACAAGTTTACTGGAAATATCCCTGATACATTAGGACTTGTCCAGACGATGGAAGTGCTGTAAGTATTGTTCCCTTTATAGACTAGTAAAGTTACGTGCTCTCTATATACCTTATCAATTGTTTGTGAACTAAGCTATTGGTCCTGTCAACAGTCGTCTTGACAGGAATTCATTTAGTGGATCTGTGCCACAAAATCTCAACAATCTCACACATGTCAATGAACTGTAAGTAGAAACTGCAAAAAATTTCTGAACTTACTGGATCTCCTTATGATTTCCTGATGTAGTATATTTTGACCATGCATTACAGACACATGTCGAACAATAATTTTAATGGTCTTTTGCCGAATCTCACTGGCATGAATGTCCTCAACTACTTGTAAGTTGCTTATCTTAAGTTTTTTGCCTTTATCCCTTTGAGTTGATTATCCATTATTGCTCAACGTTGTACTGTAAATATTTCACCTCAATGTATTTGTTCTGTAAATATCACCAAACGGGAACTTATTTTTGCAGGGACTTGAGCAATAATTCATTTAATGCTTCAGATTTTCCATCATGGATCCCGAACCTGATATCTTTAACATCATTGTATGCTTTCTCTCTCTCTCTTTCCTCTTTCTTTGTGTGTACGTGATTGTGTATGCACGACCATGATCAGGTGCATAAGTGCATGTATACTGTGCTAGTGTATACTTGCATCCATTTGAATATGGACAGGTTTCCTGTTTTTTCTTCTCTTTCTTATGGATTCAGTTCCTAGAAGTTCTTTAAGCCTAATGAATGACCTTGTATTGGCAGGGTAATGGAAAACACAGGACTTCAGGGAACAGTTCCAGCTAGCCTTTTCAGCCTTTACCAGCTGCAGACAGTGTAAGTGTCCCTTTACTTTGTGTCGTTATTGTATAAACTATAGATTGAGTATCTGAAGTAAAATTTATCTTAACTGAAATGCCCTAACTCAGTATTATGCTGAGATTTGATGACAATGTGCTCATTGCTTACAGTATCTTGAGGAATAACAAACTCAACGGCTCACTTACAATTGATACAACATATAGCAACCAGTTGCAGCTCATTGATGTGCAAAGAAATCTTATTGAATCATTTACTCAAAGACCAGGGTACCCCTTTCAGATAATGTAAGCTCTATTCCTTGATTCTTCGAGCCATAAACCACCAAGTTGTTGAGAAACACATATGTTGGACAGTTCTTTGGCCTAGCTTATTGTGAGATATGATTTATATCATTTTCATTAGCTCATTTCTTTACGTTTTCTCTCTGCAGGCTTGCAGGTAATCCTTTTTGCAACGAAGGAGGAGATGGGACACAAGATTACTGTGTCAAAAGTCAACAAACTGAGACATATTCAACCCCACCAGAGAATTGCTTGCCAACAGACTGCAGCTCTAATCGAGTTTCTAGTCCTACCTGTAAATGTGCTTTTCCATATACAGGCAACATAGTCTTCAGAGCTCCTTCCTTTTCAAACTTGGGAAATAGAACTACTTATGAGACCCTCCAAAAGTCCTTGATGCAATCCTTCCAAGATACTAAACTGCCCGTGGAATCAGTTTCCCTCAGTAACCCAACAAAAAATTTGGATGACTACCTTGTAATACACCTGCAAGTTTTTCCATCTAGCCAAGATTTTTTCAATCGAACTGGAGTTTCTGGAATAGGTTTTGTGCTTAGTAATCAGACTTTCAAGCCCCCATCGTCATTTGGACCTTTCTTCTTCATTGGTGAAGGCTATAAATACTTCGACGGTAAAAAACTAATCCCTTTGCCTATTTATCACTCATTTCTCATCTACTACATATATGTGCAGCCTAATCTATAATAGTAGAAAGATGGTGGGTGAAAAACCAATATATATTTGAATTTTGAAGTATTGATGATAAAGTATCATGTACTTCTGTTCATAGAAGAATATACTCTACTTTTAAGACTTTGAACATGAAGAGCGATTATTACAGGTCTAGTGTTTTGATCACTTTATCATATCTTTCTAAAGTATTTAAACTTAGAAGTACAAGATGGATCAACTTTCGTTCATTGTTCCTAGTGATTTTTCTGTTATAGTTTGTATAACGTTAATGAATTTATTAGTAACTGACTGCTGAAAATTCAAATTATTGTTTGGAACATTATGGAACTGTTCTTAGTGAAATTGATAGTTAAGAAGGCTGAGTCTGTGTATGCTGTTCTCCAGGGGCGTCCTCCGAATCAAAAAAATCAAGTAATACAGGCATTATTATTGGAGCAGCAGTTGGTGGTTCTGTCATTGCAATTATAGCACTAATCATTGGAGTTTATGCTTTCCGGCAAAAGAAAAGAGCTGAAGATGCTGCAAAGAGGAGCGATCCTTTTGGTAAGATTTGTAACTATCTAATCAGACCATTTACTTATTACCTCATCTTATGGTGGTTGTTTGCTATCTTTCTTCTTAATGCAGCATCCTGGGACGAGAATAAACATAGTGGTGCTGTTCCACAGTTGACAGGAGCTAGATTTTTCTCATTTGAGGAGCTCAAAAAATGGACCAATAATTTTTCAGAAACCAACGATATTGGTTGTGGTGGTTATGGAAAGGTTAGCTTTTATTGAACATGCGCAACCCCCTCCCCTCCACCATCATCATAATTGAAAATATCAGTATATCAAGAACTTTGTTTGAACCAGCTTCTCTCTCCAATGAAAGAATTTCTTGGACTACAATGGGAACTGTAATGAGTTTTTAAACTATAGAAGTGTGTCTCTACAGGTTTACAGAGGAACTCTTCCAAATGGAGAATTGGTTGCAATTAAAAGAGCTCTACAAGGGTCTATGCAGGGTGCACATGAGTTCAAAACTGAGATAGAGCTTCTCTCAAGGGTTCATCACAAGAATGTCGTTGGCCTCGCTGGATTTTGTTTCGATCAAGCTGAACAGATGCTTGTGTATGAGTATATTCCTAATGGCACCTTAAAAGACGGTCTTTCAGGTATATGTTGGTCTCTTCTTATTTATTCATTGAAGCTAGCTCCTTTTAACTTGATCAAAACAGAAATGTACATGTCGTAAATGTAATGAAATTTGCACTTGTAGGCAAGACTGGGATCAGGTTAGATTGGATGAGGAGACTGAGGATAGCCGTTGGAGCAGCCAGAGGTTTGCAGTATTTGCATGACCTTGTCAATCCTCCCATCATACACAGGGACATCAAATCCAACAATATTTTGCTTGATGATCGCCTAAACGCTAGAGTTGCTGATTTTGGCCTGTCCAAGCTTCTAGGTGACTCTGATAGGGGTCACATTACCACTCAAGTCAAAGGAACAATGGTGAGTTCAGATGCTATTAACGCCTTCCTGAACTTGTTTCGTGTTTAGAATATTATAGACCTGTATCCCTCAAATTTCTGATGTCCAGGAAGTTCAGAAATTTAATCATGTGTCAATAATTTCTAGTCCTGTAATAACCATTACAAACACTATCTCATTGTCTAATAAAGAAACAGGTACATTGTTTACCTCATAATAATGTCCTTTTGATGGATTTATCAGGGATACATGGATCCTGAATATTACATGACAAACCAGCTGACTGAGAAGAGTGATGTTTATAGCTTCGGAGTGGTGCTGCTTGAAATAGTTACAGGAAAAGTACCTATTGAAAAAGGAAGATATATTGTCAGGGAAGTGAAGAGTGCAATGGACAAATCAAAAGACATGTATAACCTTCAAGACATTTTGGATCCTGCAGTTCGCGCAGGTGCAACTCCTAGAAGCTTAGAGAAGTTTGTGGATTTAGCACTCAAATGTGTTGAAGAAGAAGGAGCCAACAGACCTTCAATGAGTGAAGTGGTGAAAGAGATTGAAAATATCATGGAGATCGCGGGACTGAACCCAAATGCAGACTCTGCATCTTCTTCAGCAACCTATGAAGGACCAAACAAAGGCATGAACCATCCATATACTGATGAAAGTCTCTTTGTCTATAGTGGAGCATATCCTAATTCAAAGGTAGAGCCAAAGTAAGATCAGTGTTTTTGTGGTTTTTCTTAGCTTGTGGAATTAAGATTGACACATAATATGCTTTGGCCTATTATGTGTGTACAAATTTGAGAGAATGCAGAATGATTCAACTAATTTTGTCTTTGGAGTAAATTATTCTACAACAGAGAAATAGTTTTTTTTTTTTTTTTGGAAACATTTATTTTTACCTTCTGTAAAAAGTGTGTAAACTTTTTTCTGATATCAATTAGGATAATCATTTGTATATGAGAATTCACATATTTTCATCCTAATATAAATTGTGCATTCAATGTTGTTGCAGCTATGGCAAAGTTTCTGCAACTATTTGTGAAAAGTTGACATGAGATCAATTGTACATTTTTATCTTATTATTACAGCCTCTCACCTAATTGTAGCAGAAATGTTTTCCAACTCTTTACAATTATTTTTATTAAGGTTTGAATTTTGATGTTCTTTTTACGAGAGATATTCATTTTTACCCATTACAATTTGAATAAAAGAAAATGATCTTTTCAAATATTTTATGGGTAAAAATGAAAGATCCCAATAAAAAAAATAAAAAATACAAAATCAAAAAAATATATTGCAAGAAGCCTGAAAAACAATTCTCCCGCTAGTAAGAGGGAAGGGGTTCAATTGATATTCTTTGTGAAAATTTTATAGAATATGAAAGGATAAAAATATTTTTAAAAAAATTACACTAGGAAAGCAAACACAATTGGCATTTCAATAAGGTACATACATGTTTTAAAATATTAGTTCTGAGAACGTGCGCTGCACATTTATTGTTTATTGTCATACAAATTTGTATAGGCCTAATCTAACGTTGATAATTATCAATCACATTATTCTTTTGTATATGTTGTTCTATGCAAATATAACAGTGTCAATTAATTCTTTTCATTTAATTTTGGTTATTTGTTTGCAAAATAAAAATGTTGAAAAATATAAAACTAATTCAGATAATATAACATATAGTATGTGATGTAGTGATGAACTCTTGCTCTAAATTTAAGAAATGGACGTAAACATATCTAACAAAATTAATAAAGACAAAGAATAAATATATATTTACCATGTTAATGAGGGAAAAAATGATCAATAAATTGATTTTACATAAATTTATAAGTGGACTAATATTTTCTTTTCACTTTATATAAGAGAACATCACCAAAAATCTATTAAAAGAAGAAAATAATTGCAACCCAAAAAACTTATCATAAAATACAAAACTAGTAAATAAAGTGCAAATATATATACAAACAAAAAGAAGGATCTTTTGAGCAAGATAACTAAGGAACATTAGGAAAAAAATGACACAAATAATGATACAACCCACCCTGAAAGAAGTTTCATCATATAAATCAAAAAATAATTAAGAATATTTAAACATATTTTTTCGGCATGTTCCTCTTACTAATAAAGGCATTATCAAAATCGAAAGAAGGACCATAATGTGTTTTGCCTCCAACATTCCCATGATGAAGCAATATAATTCTTAAATCAAAACTCAATATTGTTTTGTAATTGAAACCCAAAAGTAGAAAATAAGTGATGAATGCATGACGATGAAAAGCTTGTAGAAGCTGCATAAGTTGTGACTTGTGAATATAGAACTAATAACATGATTTTACTTTGAGTTTGATAGATCATTTGACTATGTGATTGAATAGTATAAATTTTTATGTCCTAATTTATAGAATCCTATAGAGTATATGAAAATGCATGATATTAATTCCATGGAAGATGAGAGGAATTAAACATTTTAATTGAACTTATTATAGGTAATAACTAAGAAATTGAAACTTTCAATAAATGTGGCAATATGAAACAACTTTCTACAATTAGATTCAATGTATATTGTTTAGAAGTCTATTAATTTAATTTTAATGAAAAACATATTTTTATCTCCAACGTTTGATGAGTATGATTATATATATATCTTTTTAAACTTTTCAACTTTTAAATTAAGAGTAAGACTATATAATAAATTAGAAATTTATTTACTAATATTAATTAATTAGATTATGATTTAGCGTAGGGGCTCACTTTTATAATTTTCATATATTTAATCTTCTTATTCTCATTTCCTAATCTTGACCTTTCAAATTTCTCACACAAATAATAAAAGACTACAAATGAGTAATTATTCCTTAAAGACAAGAAATTAAAGTAGATACATGTATCTTTTAAAGTTAAATTTTATGTTCTATCTTTTTATATTTATTTTAATAGTAATTGACCTTTCAAATTTCCATGTGACTTTTCATCCATATATATAATTATCTTTTTAAACTTTTAAATTAAGACTATATAATAAATTAGAAATTTATTTACT